>OV702292.1:153892955-156392955 GCA_916181665.1 Avena sativa | reverse complement strand
GCCGCCGGAGCCCATCACAGCGTCATTTCTGGCCTGGTATTGGTTGATCGTGTCCTGCTGATATTGCCACTGCTGGTACTCGCCGGACTCGACCTCCCCGTCGCCGCAGAGCGAAAGAATTGTTGAGTGGGCGCTCGTTTCGGTTCCCATGACACTGCCGTTGTCGCTGTTGCCACAGAGAGCACCGGGCTGTTCCTCTCCGCTGAACCCCTCGCCGTCGGCGCGCTTAAGGGCGTCATCTCCGGCCTGGTATTGGCTGCTCGGGTCCTGCTGATATTGCCACTGCTGGTACTCGCCGCAGAGCGAAATTGTTGAGTGCGCGCTCGTCTCGGTTCCCACGACACTGCCGTTGTCGCTGTTGCCACAGAGAGCACCGGCTTGTTGCTCGCCGCCTGTGCACATCACGTTGTCATCTCCGGCCTGGTATTGGTTGCTCGTGTCCTGCTGATATCGCCACTGCTGGTACTCGCCGTAGTAGTTGCTGTAGTCGCCGCCACACTCGGGGACGTAGCCGGAAGGATCATAGTAGGCCCCGGATGTGTCCACCATCCCGCCGCCACAGAACTCGTGGGCTTGCGCGCCGGTGAATCCCTCGCCTTTCATCACGGCAGCTTCATAGTGGTAGCTCGCGCCCGACTGATCTTGGATCGAGACGTTCTTGTTGTTGTTGTTGTCGTCGTCGTCGCCGTACTCGTCCAAAGGAAGGTAATTCTGGAGAGGATTACCGGCGTTCTTGACCATGCCGCCACCATTGAGAGCACCGTCTTGCGCGCCACCGAGCACCTCGTCGCCGTTGCCAGTCATCGCGGCGCCATCGTACTCGTGGCTCGGGCCCGGCTGCTCTGGGTCTGGGACATGGTGCTTCTTGACGCTGTTGGGGGCCTTGATGCGCGTGAGCACGGTGCCGGGGAGCGGCGGCGAGAGGATCTCGTACTCGTGCATGACGTAGCCGGTGCTGCGCCCGCGCTTGGCGAGGCAGAAGGAGAGATGGTAGCGCTTGTACCTGATGTCGATCTCGCCGCCGCCGGGGCGGAGAAGGGTGACGGTTTTCTCAACCCCCTTCTGCCCCTGCCACACGCCGCCGCCCCCGACGCTGCGGTTCCTGCGGCCGCCGTTCTGGGACGGGTCCGTGGGCGGGCCGAAGAAGAAGGCGTGCGCGACATTGCCGCACCTCTCGAGGATCTCCCACGGCGGGGCGCTGGCCGGGTCGCCCTCGATGATGGCGCTCCCGTAAGGGTTGGGGAGGCCGAGCGCGCGCGGGAGGAGGTAGTGGGCGACGATGTCGGTGTCCGTGGGGTCGAACTTGAGCGCCGGCGGCGTGTCGAGGCCGAAGCTGAACTTGGAAGCTTCCATGGATGGAAAGGATATGATCCCCTGTTTCTGCTCTGCTCTGCTGCGCGTCTGGTTTCTTGGTATCTTGCTCGGATCGATGCGGCGTCTGCTTTCTTGGTTTCTTGCTCGAACCGATGGATGGAACTATGGAAGGGTGGGGTTGGGCTGCGGCGTGGATTCCGGTTGCTAATATAGGCGGGACGAGGGGGAGGACGAGGGCGCCGCCGCGTTGAAGGAAACCGAGGGGTACCGCCTTGCTGCGGATCTAGATGAGCTCGAGTGGGATTCAGAGCCTGTAATTCGATGACCGAAATCATCCTCCCCATTTCCTTTATGTAGTATAATTTTAGAGGAGAGGACGAACAGAAGAATTTTAGACTGTTCTTGCTAATCTCTCCTATCCTCTCTCGTACACTAGTGCTATGCATATCGTCTCGACATTATTTGCAAATACATTTCACCTCACAATGGAGGAGAAAAATAAATCCCAAGAAGTGAAGTTGTGTCAATCCTCACAATCTATTAATTCAACCATCTTTTGTGCATTTTAGCATTTGGTTCACAAACATTTTCCGAATCCTTGTCTATTTAATTTCTAAGATATAAATAAGTTCAAAACCTTTTTTGAATTTACCTCCTAACATACAATAGTTTGGTTTTGCTTTTATTTCTTATTCCATATATGGTCTTGGTTGTTAATTCTCTCGTACTTGCATATGCTCCAAGTTCCGCAACAATTGCCATACGGACGATGGGAAGGTGTATTTTCTAAAAAAGGTTCGACATGAGTCCGGCTTTAATTAGCTATGCCATCAACCAATTAATGAGACAAAAACATACTTAAAAAAAATAGGGACACCAACTAGAGATACATACACAGAATATGAAAAATAAAGACCAAAGAAAAACGAGCAAGCAGAGCATGATTAGGCTCCATCTACTTATTTTGAGTGAAAATACCAAGTCTTTAGCTAAACATCGGTGTCTCAACCTGGAACTTCAAACATCGAGACGCCACATCGTGGAACTACACCAAATCATACTAGCACCTCTGATCATCTTGTTCGCAAATGACCACCAACACTTAGGACATCAGCTAAATGCACTGGTGAGAAGATGAAACTCTCTAGGGTTCAAAGGGAGGAGCTTCAAGGTAACGCCTCTAGGAAGGAAAATGATGCTCGAGAGCGTCGCCGTTGCCATCACAAGACACAATTGTGCACATCTTTCGCTGAAGCTCCGGCACCGACCAGAACGAACACCTATGGCTTTTCTCTAGCAACCAAGCTAGCAATCGGCTGGTGAAAAACACAGGTAAACCACCGTGGCATGGCGCCAACTCTGACCACCCACTAGGCTCAAAGAGTGGTCCAACAAACAAGACAGAATACCGTTTAAAAGAAGACGGGCCAACTTGATGTAAGGAATCGATGAATAGAGTCCAAAGAGGAACTTGAAGATGGCACATGTCAAATGGCCGTCAAAAGTGACAATGGAGAAGGTAATCAGCAACAAGATGGGCGTCATGGCCATGCCCCTAGGCAGGTGAACGACATCCATAGATGTCGTTGTTGCTGGCAATGATCAAAGCCTTGCATTGCTTTCATATACACACCATCCGACTCGCCGGTGTCCCAACCATCCTAGACAAAAAGAGGGAACCAATCCAATCCTGACACCAGTACCCTGCCAAGCGCTGACGGACGACCATCCCCAGAGAGAGAAGGATCGAGATTGGCTGGAGGGGGAGTAAAAGGCTCATGCAGCGAAGGTACCACCACGTCGATGATGCCACCCAAGCCCTCCCAAGTCCCAACATTCCGGACCATTTCTTATTTGTTTAATTGTCTAGATTTTAACTACTATTGTAATGTGTGTGAAAGGACAAATGATGTCGCCTAGAGGGGGTGAATAGGCGTTTAAAAAATATTATGGTTTAGGCTCTAATAAATGCGAAATAAAACTAACGTTTAATTTATCAACCTAAAACCTATATCCAATAGGTTCACTAAGTGCACCAACAATATATGCTAAGTAAGACAAGCAACAAGGTTATAGCAAGATATAATACTTCAAGCACGATGACTATCATAATGTAAATTTCATAAGTAAAGGACTCGGTGGAGAGATAATCGATGGATGAGGATGCAAAGATTTTTATCCCAAAGTTCACTTCCAAAGAAGCTACGTCTTCGTTGGAGAGGTGCGATGGCGCAATGCTCTCCGAACACCACAAATGGCTCACCTTGAGGTGTGGTGGCTCAATGCTCACCCAACTCCACACAAGGCCTCACCCCAAGATGCGAATGCACGCAACTCACCGATGCCACAATAGGCTCACCCTATTCTCCCATAAACTCGCCACAAAGTCCTACTCACTACCACTATGGTACACTTGAGGGCAGTCACCGAACCCGTACAAGGTTGGGGCTAGCTCCACAAGTCAATTGGAGGCTCCCGACAGCAAATCCACAAAAGGCTACAAGCTTTAGGCTTCTCCACAACTCAATTGGAGGCTGCAAGAAGTCAACACACCAACCACACAACCATCTACGGTTCCAAGAACCCAAGAGTAACACGCCCACAAGCTTGTACTCGCTGAATCTCCGAGAAGAACTTAAACATATGCACCAAATGCAAGGGTAAGTCCTTCACTCCCAAATTCCACCAATACTACAAAATCTATTGGAGGGATAAGAGAGGAAGAACACAAGAGAAGAACACCAAATTCCTCCAAGATCTAGATCTCAAGATTCCCTTCACTAAGAAGAGATATGATCTGTTAGAGTTGTAGATCTAGATCTCCTCGCACTTTTCCCTCAAAAAGACACAAGAATCATGGGAGGGAGAGGGAGTAAGAAATCTCAAGTAGGTTGTAACAACCTCGGACCCTACGCTCTAAGTTCAAGCCTAGATGAACCAAAAGTGGTTAAGGGTTTTACAGCGGGGGCCCAGGGCCACCCACATGTAGGCCCGTCGACCGCCCTAACCACTTCCAAGAACATCGGGACAAGAGCGAGCGGCGTAGGCAACAGGCGAAGAGATCAAATACATACACAAGTGAGTATGTATGCAAGCTACCTTACAACAGTTCTCAGAGCCATACCATCTAAAAGAAATAGAAATATTGCAACGCCATACGGCAAGATCCAAATATCCTAGATAGAGATAATAGTGTAGGATAGCTCCTCATACATCAATCAACAGAGTATCAAGCAGAAGCGGAAACAAGATCCGAGTACGGATAAGAAGCAAATCGGCATAAGATGCCACATAAATAAGCACATTCCGCCCACAGATCTCATGGATCCTCATCTCCGGAATCTCTACACCGAGTGGTCGTTGCCAACATCATCTGTTTCCTCCACCCAGTATCCATCTTGCCAATACACTTGTTCATCTGAATCAAACAATTTATCGTGTGAGACCCTAGGGGTACTCAGCAAGTCTTTATGCCTCTAAAGGGGACATAAACCTGGGGTGACGCAATTGCAGCAAAAGATAATAACTAACAAGTCTATAGATACTCGCTAACCATCCGCCTAACCAAAGATAGGCGGATGTCCGTTAATTAGAAACAGTAGTTATAACAGTATAAAGTAACAGATCCATCCTCCTTCTCGCTTACCAACGAGAAAGCAGACGAACAACCCATCCGTTGGCAGTTTTATTAACCATTCCATGAGTATTGCACTAATTACTAGTCAGATATTTAGTCAAATTAAAAGCGGTACTTTAGTTATGCTTGTCTATGATCGAGAAACTGTGCTCCAAGTCGTCCATAACCGTGGACACGGCTTTCAGAAAGATTTACCCTGCAGGGATGCACAAATAGCAATACACACTCGATCAACCTCGATAAAACCAACTCAAAACCCAATGAGGCATTCACGACAAAGCGATCACAGGATTCATAAAATATTTCAGGGGGCCACCCAATTAAGCTACCCGCAACGAAGTTAGCCGACTCCGAGACGGCCCCAAGGTTTGTGTCAATGGCTGTAAACGATTGGGAATCCGAAAATGTGACTGGGCTTGTCGATACCGCGAAAACACTCCGCATCCAAAACAGTACAGGTGCTCCACGCACAATCTTAATAAAACAGTAACATGGCATAAGTATAAGATAGTAAATAAAACCCCAAACTAGTTTGTGGCCCCAAGAAATAGAAATGAATCAAGCTCTGGCTCAGGGGGGTCCACAAGTCCTCCCGAATGTGAATAGTGCGAATAGTCAAGGAACAGGAATCAAGTACTCGGGGGCCTACGGGACACAAGTGGACATAAAACCAAACAACAGATATTGCCCACCGGTGCCTCTTTCATTAGTTATCCCATTAGTAATCAGATTAAGTTGTTTAGGTACCTCGTTATCCATCAGACACTCACATACCTACACATGCTGTTCTACGACTCGCATGGCTCAAACAACTCCTGTAGTAACGGCTCATGGGATGGAGGAACAAGCTCGGTGGGATTTAAAAGTAAAGGCTATGCAGTACTTGGGATTCAATTTAATGCATTCGCGACTCCATGATGCAATAATAAGATAGAAGCAATAGGTACTATATGTATGCAAGCATGTGGTAGTGCTTGTCTGGCAGCTCAGTTGAAGCGAGAGATGGATCTGGGTAGTACTCCTGGGATTCCTGATAATTCCCCTGCTTAGCATCTATCCGAGAAGAACCAAACAAACAAGGCCAACATAAATATAATGCGCAAACATATAAATAAAATGCGACAAGCAAACAAGCATGCTATGATGAATGATGCACAAATTACATGGCATAACATAGCATGGCATGGGTGAGGTGTGGGGTGCAAGAATAAAGCATTTTATTACGTTTTTAGTCATGTTTTGCTCCCACATAACTTGATGTCTATTTAGTATTTATATGATGCATGCTTCAATTCATATCATGGAATGTGTAGTTGAAACGGGCTCGTCGCGCTGATCGATTTAGACATATTATTTATCAAATTTGGAGTTATAGAATTAAAGTTATTAATTAATTGAGAAAAGGCATTTTATTGCAATTTAATCATCTCGAAAATTTAAATTAGTCAAACATTATTTTGGGTGGCATATTTGAAATCCTTATATTTTTATGATTCAAAAATATATTTTTTTTGTATTTTTTAGAATTACCAAATTAAAGATATTAATTTCTGGATATTAAAACATATTAAACAATTTCAGGAATTTTATTATTTTGAAAAAGATGGCTGGGACTTTTCTCACTCAGGCCGCTCTACCCACTCTCGCTGACATGTGGGCCCGCGTGTGACTGTGCCAGGGTGTGACAAGTGGCGAGTGGAGGGGCGGCAGGGTGAGGATTCCGAAAATACAGGGGCCTTTTAGCAAAAGGTTCTTGAGGGAGGGGGTGATCTGACGAACTGAAGGTAAACGACGCGCAGAAAAAGAGCTAGCTGATCTAGATTTCAGAGGAAGATGTCTGGCGATACGCTGGGAATTCGAAGATGACGCAAAAACCAAAGTTGAAGAGGGCAACAAGATGTACAACTTTCATTAAGCGAGTTTTTTCGGAGGAGGTCTGTGCAGTCCGGGATCTCGCGATGAACAGAGGCGGAAAAAAAACACGTCCGGCGCGGACTGGATTTCGACAGGTAACACATGAGCTGAAGCGATCTTACGAGGACGATTACTACCGCATCACTAAACCGAATTGACCGTGGCCTAGCTCGTTCGAAAGAGGGTAGATAGGGCTACGATTTTAGTTCGGGAAGTATCGACGGAGGATGTCTTGATCGATGGGAAAAACGCTGGGAACAGGGTGGGTGCAAGCTGCTGCAGATGTGTGGCTGCCGGTGCGCGTCTGGCGTGCGGCGGCCTGCTGCAGATCGTGTGCGGCGAACAGAGACAGCAGAAGCTACGTCGCGCGCGTGCTATCAGCGAACGCAGCGGGCGGCGTCTCGAAGAGGGCGAGGCGGCACCGATGCAAGGCGAGGTAGGGGAGAGATGGAAGAGGTGGAGGCTCACCGAACTTCTTGTGGACATGGTGGTTGAGGTCGGAGGAGCTCGATGACGGCGGCGATAGGACGAAGTTCATGACGACAAGAAGCGGGCACCACGACGATGACGCACATGGCGGCGTGGGTTGACGGCGGCATCCAGCGGCTTCCCAGGGACGCCTATATCTTGCTCTGTGTACCATAAGGCGGCATCAACTCGATGTGCGGCTTCGGCGCTGGTGGCGGCTTCTCTAGAGGAGGCGGCGAGGCTAGCACATGGCCACAGCCATGGCTATGGTTTAGGATGGGAAGGAAGGGAAGGGAGTGGGGATGGTCTGGATCGAGATCTGGGATGGAAGGGAGGGTCGGCTCTGCTGCTCCTTCAAGCCAGAGAGAAAAAGAGGAGGACACGAGCACAACGTGGTATCACGTGCACGACACGCGAGCGACAGAAAGAAGAAGAACAGGTGGCAGACGGTCTGGGTTCACGTGGAGAGGGTGCACCAGGCCAGGTCGGCGTTCAGACCAGGACACGATGGAGATGGCATTGGTGCAAAAGATGTGTATGTGTGATGCTGCATACACATGCATGAGACATGCATGCCCACGGTAGAATTTGAGTGTATATGTAGATTGCATGCACACACCTAGAATCGAGTATGATCAGGTTTTAGAATTTTGGAATAGGTTGCTAGTAGCTTAGCTAACATAGGATGTTAGAGAGAGAGAGAATTAACTAGGTTTCGGATTAACAAATGGATTAGACAAAATATCAAGAGGCAAAATAGACTAGAGACGGGGTATTTGCTTAGCTAGCCAGAATAACTAGGAAAAGCTCGAAAGATGGAGTGTAGATAGGATCTGGACGAAACATGTAGATATACACATGGTGCCAAAAGAGTAGAATTGGGATGATTTAGATTAGGAAAGAAATAGGCCATAATACATGTATCACTAGATGTGTTTGTGGTATATGTAGATGGTCACAAGCAAAATATTTTGAAAGATGGGCAAAACTATGAATATATGTGGCATCCACATAGACAATCGAAGGTTGATGGTTTTGATGGGATTGAACAAATCCAAATAAAACACAAACTCAACTCGAATTCATATGAGGAGATATGTCACATATGGGGCTTGTTATTTTATGTGACTAGAGTGGAGAGTTTATATTGCATGCGCTCACTAGAGGAAAATAAAAATAAAAGGATGGCACATGCACTTTAGGTAAAATATAAAGATGGTGACAAATAGAATATAGCAGGATCATGGACCAACTATTGGGATGTATCCACACATAATTATACATGGGCATGAATTAAAACTTGCAAAATGAATGGAGCCCATATATCCATGCATGGTGGAATGGAACAAGATCAAGTGACAAGAGGCCCTATCATGTTAGTAGAGAGAATGATTTAAAGAGATATGCCCTCAACTCAATTTGGGCATCAAGCAATATATCAAGAGCCAACCACAATATATGAAGAACCAACTACAATTAATAAGAGACAAAAAAAATGCAATGAGAGGATAAGAACCAAAGACAAGTGTTCTAATATGATGCTCAAATGCAATGTGGCATGATGACGTGAGCATGATATTATGATGATGCATTAATACATGTAGGAAGTAGCACATATATATAATAGGTAAGTAGCATTGCAATTGTTAGACAATTGGGATGCTACAACTCTCCCCCACTAAACAAGAATCTTGCCCCGAGATTCCTAGAAAAAGAAAAAGACACGACGAGAGGCGGGTGCTCGGAACAAAGGTGACCCTCACGTTCCCCAAAAAAAGGATGAACAACAGAATGGTGCGGCCAATACACCTTACAAAACTTGCTATACTTGTTGAGAGTCTTGCGTTTTGCTTCAGAAACAAAAGGAAGAAGAAACTGAAGAATTTTTGTGAGATTAGAGAGATAGGATGAACATAGCTCTGGTGTTCTTGAGAAACATGATAAAAGAATGGAACCTCTTGTTGAAAGAATTAGAAAGGACGATGTATCATGGAGAAAGAAAAGACACACCGTTAGGATAAAGATCACAGATGCACGTGGGTACGATTGTTTGTTTCACCAGAAGGAAAGAGCGACTTTGGAGAAGTTAAGCACTACTATGAAAATAGCATTGTACATTCCCTCGGATTTGAGAAATGAAGTTCGGAAGCAATATTGCCTTCAAACAATAGATTTTCTTGATATCGATGGAAGAGATTTGGGTTAGACGTTGCCGGATTAGATTTTTCTTGCACCGGTAAGAACCAAGGATCACGCAATTGAGATGCGCGGATATATCTTCTAGACAAGGAGGTGATGCTAGATTATGGTGGAATCCCGAGAAGAAAAGAATATAAAGGATCTGGAGTTTATTGTAGAGATACTTATTGCTTTCTTTAACCTTGAGGCTAATGCAATAGATTTGCGACTGATGGCATCAACCATAATTGGCTTTACCACGACAAAGGTTGACAAAAGGAAGTCAGATATATCTTCCATCCTTCTTGTTTGACGATGACGAGCTCCGGTCAGAAGAAAAAGACATAGAAGATATGCATTTGCTTCCACCAGATCATTGAGGATTTTTCTCCGTGTTGAAAAAGACGAGATCACCAACAAGAGATTATTGATTACTTTCTTCGAGAGAGCACTCCGGAAAAACAAGGATAGAAGTAAAAGTATCGAGGGATAAATTCCACTTCTAACTTCCGTGGAATGAGTGAAATTGCATTAATCCGCCAATCCAATGTACAAGAGCGAATGATAAGAGTAGTGGTATGGTAGCTACTCCATCCCGCACTCAAAGCATTACTCCGTACATGAATAAGAAAATCATGCAACCCAACTCCCAAAGACAGACTAAAGATCTTGACAAAGAGAATCTCATGGAACTCCGTAAGAAAACAAGGATAGACGCAAACGATTCGCCGGATTCAAGATAGATAAAGATGATGATGTTGTCATCATGTCGGAAGTACCAGGCCACCAGAAAAAGATATGAAGGACGAATTCAGAGAACATCTGCAAGATTCAACAGGTAGAGAAAAGATAGCACCAGCTTGAAAAGAAGGATTACAAAAGATCTGCAAAGTCTTCATGGCCTCCGGTGGATTGAGCATAGACGATAGAACGAGAGGGTTTCAAAGGTTTCTTAATGAGCGGAAGATCAAAAGATTTACTGATCCTTCTGAAGAATAACCAAGAGAGATTTAGCTGTCTTGAGGGAAGCTTCGGCGAAACGATGATGATAACTTGCCAACAAGGAAAAACTCCGGGTTGGTTGAAGATGTAGGATGGAATTAACAATGGGCTTGCTAATTCCAGAATTAAAGCGATGTATTTAGTAGAAGGACGTGGCCGAGATAGGTGACTTCAAAAAGTCAGAATTTACACTTTGAGAACTTTGCACACAGGCAGTGTCCGCGAAGTTTGAGAGAAAGAAACATAGATGATCTTCCATGTTCTTCCATCGATATAGAATAGGCAAGCATATTATCAACATATACCACCATGGATTAACAAGATATTCCAAGAATATCAAGTTCAAGAGGCGGAAGAACCGAACAAATGCTCGAAACACTCTCTAAGCTCAATGCTCTTTTGAAAGATCAACATTAAGAGCACGGGTTCGTGTTGAAAGAGATGCACTGGCAGAATAGATTATCTGGTCCTTCGGAAGAGAACAAGAAATGCCACCTGGTTCACATTGTAGATCGGATCACCGGTTACAAAGATAAAGCGATCTTGGATAAAGAAACGATGATAGCTCATACCCTAAGCAAAGCTATCAGAGACGAAAAGATGAAATTCCCTCGTATCAAAGAGAATTTTGCAGATATGGAGTTCAAAAAGATGTGCAACATGACGAATAGCGGATAGACCACCACAGTGCCTTAAGAAAAACTCTTGATTGGCAAAGATACTTGAATATGATAAAGATATGATCATGGTATAACTCAAATCACAGGAGATATACGCCATCATTTGGAGGATGAAATGGATAGCATTAACCATACTCCACTCATGATAAGTCTCATATAGCTATGTCGAGAACCAAATTATAATCACAAGCATCGGATCTACACACGTTATGTATTTAGCCCAAAAGAATTGAAGAAAAAGGAAAACTCCCAGATCAAGCGCCGGTGACAAAAGAACGAGTTAGCATGAACATGCCGATAAAAGGAAGATAGATAATGTTTCACACACGACTGAAGAGGAGTATGGAAACACAGATGTATGAAAGAAAAATTTCCCGCATTTTTCGGCATTAAAATACCAATAGATGCGCAAAACCACTTATCATATAGAGATTAGCAACTCCACATTCTGTGAAACATGCTAAAGAATGAACACCCTTAACAAGATGGCGCCGGTTAACAAGGAGTCAGATAGATCACGTTGGTTTACAAAAGCCTGTCAATATGGAATGTACCAACAGTTGATAACAAAAGGCAGATTGCGACAACAAGGTTGGATGCAACAGATAGACAAGGAATTACACACACACATTCTATGGTACTACGGAAACCCGGAACACGTGAATCCTAGTTTGAAGTTTTTAGATGAGGATTGATAAACATTACACTTCCTTACCAGAAAAGGGTGATGGATGGGTAAGAAGAAAAGTGGAAGCAGTCCTACTCTCACGTTTAGTTTTTCCCTAGTATACATAACTACCAAAATACTCGCTAGACTGACAACGACTATTTTGGCTGAGACCCTGAAGGGCGGGATGGCTCTGATACCAATTGTAACAACCTCGGACCCTACGCTCTAAGTTCAAGCCTGGATGAACCAAAAGTGGTTAAGGGTTTTACAGCGGGGGCCCAGGGCCACCCACGTGTAGGCCCGTCGACCGCCCTAACCACTTCCAAGAACATCGGGACAAGAGCGAGCGGCGTAGGCAACAGGCGAAGAGATCAAATACATACACAAGTGAGTATGTATGCAAGCTACCTTACAACAGTTCTCAGAGCCATACCATCTAAAAAAAATTAGAAATATTGCAACGCCATACGGCAAGATCCAAATATCCTAGATATAGATAATAGTGTAGGATAGCTCCTCATACATCAATCAACAGAGTATCAAGCGGAAGCGGAAACAAGATCCGAGTATGGATAAGAAGCAAATCGGCATAAGATGCCACATAAATAAGCACATTCCGCCCACAGATCTCATGGATCCTCATCCCTGGAATCTCTACACCGAGTGGTCGTTGCCAACATCATCTGTTTTCTCCACCCAGTATCCATCTTGCCAATACACCTGTTCATCTGAATCAAACAATTTATCGTGTGAGACCCTAGGGGTACTCAGCAAGTCTTTATGCCTCTAAAGGGGACATAAACCTGGGGTGACGCAATTGCAGCAAAAGATAATAACTAACAAGTCTATAGATACTCGCTAACCATCCGCCTAACCAAAGATAGGCGGATGTCCGTTAATTAGAAACAGTAGTTATAACAGTATAAAGTAACAGATCCATCCTCCTTCTCGCTTACCAACGAGAAAGCAGACGAACAACCCATCCGTTGGCAGTTTTATTAACCATTCCATGAGTATTGCACTAATTACTAGTCAGATATTTAGTCAAATTAAAAGCGGTACTTTAGTTATGCTTGTCTATGATCGAGAAACTGTGCTCCAAGTCGTCCATAACCGCGGACACGGCTTTCAGAAAGATTTACCCTGCAGGGGTGCATAAATAGCAACACACACTCGATCAACCTCGAAAAAACCAACTCAAAACCCAACGAGGCATTCACGACAAAGCGATCACAGGATTCATAAAATATTTCAGGGGGCCACCCCATTAAGCTACCCGCAACGAAGTTAGCCGACTCCGAGACGGCCCCAAGGTTTGTGTCAATGGCTGTAAACGACTGGGAATCCGAAAATGTGACTGGGCTTGTCGATACCGCGAAAACACTCCGCATCCAAAACAATACAGGTGCTCCACGCACAATCTTAATAAAACAGTAACATGGCATAAGTAAAGGATAGTAAATAAAACCCCAAACTAGTTTGTGGCCCCAAGAAATAGAAATGAATCAAGCTCTGGCTCAGGGGGGTCCACAAGTCCTCCCGGATGTGGATAGTGTGAATAGTTAAGGAACATGAATCAAGTTCTCAGGGTCCTACGGGACACAAGTGGACATAAAAACCAAACAACAGATATTGCCCACCGGTGCCTCTTTCATTAGTTATCCCATTACTACTCAGGTTAAGTTGTTTAGGTACCTCGTTATCCATCAGACACTCACATACCCTACACATGCTGTTCTACGACTCGCATGGCTTAAACAACTCCTGTAGTAATGGCTCATGGGATGGAGGAACAAGCTCGGTGGGGTTTAAAAGTAAAGGCTATGCAGTACTCGGGATTCTCGCGACTCCATGATGCAAGAATAAGATAGAAGCAATAGGTACTATATGTATGCAGGCATGTGGTAGTGCTTGCCTAGCAGCTCAGTTGAAGCGAGAGATGGATCTGGGTAGTACTCCTGGGATTCCTGATAATTCCCCTACTCAGCATCTTCCGAGAAGAACCAAACAAACAAGGCCAACATAAATATAATGCACAAACATATAAATAAAATGCGACAAGCAAACAAGCATGCTATGATGAATGATGCACAAATTACATGGCATAACATAGCATGGCATGGGTGAGGTGTGGGGTGCAAGAATAAAGCATTTTATTACGTTTTTAGTCATGTTTTGCTCCCATATAACTTGTTGTCCACTTAGTATTTATATGATGCATGCTTCAATTCATATCATAGAATGCGTAGTTAGAACGGGCTCGTCGCGCTGATCGATTTAGACATATTATTTGTCAAATTTGGAGTTATAGAATTAAAGTTATTAATTAATTGAGAAAAGGCATTTTATTGCAATTTAATCATGTCAAAAATTTAAATTAATCAAACATTATTTTGGATGGCATATTTGAAATCCTCATATTTTTCTGATTCAAAAACATATTTTTTTTTTATTTTTTGGAATCATCAAATTAAAGATATTAATTTCTGGATATTAAAACATATTAAACAATTTCAGGAATTTTATTATTTTGAAAAAGATGGCTGGGACTTTTCTTACTCAGGCCGCTCTACCCACTCTCGGTGACATGTGGGCCCGCGTGCTACGGGGCCACCTCGCGTGTGACTGTGCCAGGATGTGACAAGTGGCGGAGTGGAGGGGCGGCGGGGTGAGGATTCCGAAAACACAGGGGCCTTTTAGCAAAAGGTTTAGGAGGGAGGGGGTGATCTGACGAACTGAAGGTAAACGACGCGCGGAAAAAGAGCTAGCTGATCTAGATTTCAGAGGAAGATGTCGGGCGATACGCTGGGAATTCGAAGATGACGCAAAAACCAAAGTTGAAGAGGGCAACAAGATATACAACTTTCATTAAGTGAGTTTTTTAGGAGGAGGACTGTGCAGGCCGGGATCTCGCGATGAACAAAGGCGGAAAAAAAACACGTCCGGCGCGGACTGGATTTCGACAGGTAACACATGAGCTAAAGCGATCTTGCGAGGACGATTACTACCGCGTCACTGAACCGAATTGACCGTGGCCTAGCTCGTTCGAAAGAGGGTTGATAGGGCTACGATTTTGGTTCGGGAAGTATCGACGGAGGATGTCTTGATCGACGGGAAAAACGCTGGGAACATGGCGGGTGCAAGCTGCTGCAGATGTGTGGCTGCCGGTGCGCGTCTGGCGTGCGGCGGCCTGCTGCAGATCGTGTGCGGTGAACAGAGACATCAGAAGCTGCGTCGCGCGCGTGCTGTCAGCGAACGCAGCGAGCGGCGGCTCGAAGAGGGCGAGGCGGCACCGATGCAAGGCGAGGTAGGGGAGAGATGGAAGAGGTGGAGGCTCACCGAACTTCTTGCGGACATGGTGGCTGAGGCCGGAGGAGCTCGATGACGGCGGCGATAGGACGAAGTTCATGACGGCAAGAAGCGGGCACCACGGCGATGACGCACATGGCGGCGTGGGTTGGCGGCGGCATCCAGCGGCTTCCCAGGGACGCCTACATCTTGCTCTGTGTACCGTAAGGCGGCATCAACTCGATGTGCGGCTTCGGCCCTGGTGGCGGCTTCTCTAGAGGAGGCGGTGAGGCTATGGTTTAGGATGGGAAGGAAGGGAAGGGAGTGGGGATGGTCTAGATCGAGATCTGGGATGGAAGGGAGGGCCGGCTCTGCTGCTCCTTCAAGCCATAGAGAAAAAGAGGAGGACACGAGCACAACGTGGTATCACGTGCACGACACGCGAGCGACAGAAAGAAGAGGAACAAGAGGCAGACGGTCTGGGTTCAGGTGGAGAGGGTGCACCAGGCCAGGTCGGCGTTCAGACCAGGACACGATGGAGTTGGCATTGGTGCAAAAGATGTGTATGTGTGATGGTGCATACACATGCATGAGACATGCATGCCCACGGTAGAATTTGAGTGTATATGTAGATTGCATGCACACACCTAGAATCGAGTATGATCAGGTTTTAGAATTTTGGAATAGGTAGCTAGGAGCTTAGCTAACATAGGATGTTAGAGAGAGAGAGAATTAGCTAGGTTTCGGATTAATAAATGGACTAGACAAAATATCAAGAGGCAAAATAGACTTGAGACGGGGTATTTGCTTAGCTAGCCAGAATAACTAGGAAAAGCTCGAAAGATGGAGTGTAGATAGGATCTGGACGAAACATGTAGATATACACATGGTGCCAAAAGAGTAGAATTGGGATGATTTAGATTAGGAAAGAAATAGGCCATAATACATGTATCAGTAGATGTGGTATATGTAGATGGTCACAAGCAAAATATTTTGAAAGATGGGCAAAACTATGAATATATGTGGCATCCACATAGACAATCGAAGGTTGATGGTTTTGATGGGATTAAACAAATTCAAATAAAACACAAACTCAACTCGAATTCATATGAGGAGGTATGTCACATAGGGGGCTTGTTATTTTATGTGACTAGAGTGGAGAGTTTGTATTGCATGCGCTCACTAGGGGAAAATAAAAATAAAAGGATGACACATGCACTTTAGGTAAAATATAAAGATGGTGACAAATAGAATATAGCAGGATCATGGACCAACTATTGGGATGTATCCACACATAATTATACATGGGCATGAATTAAAACTTGCAAAATGAATGGAGCCCATATATCCATGCATGGTGGAATGGAACAAGATCAAGTGACAAGAGGCCCTATCATGTTAGTAGAGAGAATGATTTAAAGAGATATGCCCTCAACTCAATTTGGGCATCAAGCAATATATCAAGAGCCAACCACAATATATGAAGAACCAGCTACAGTCAATAAGAGGCAAAAAAAATGCAATGAGAGGATAAGAACCAAAGACAAGTGTTCTAATATGATGCTCAAATGCAATGTGGCATGATGACATGAGCATGATATTATGATGATGCATTAATACATGTAGGAAGTAGCACATATATATACTAGGTAAGTAGCATTGTAATTGTTAGACAATTGGGATGCTACATAGGTCAACAATGGTGGGAAAAAATGATTTCCAAAGATGGGAAACCATTGGGGAAGAATCCCCCCTTAAATAGGACAAGGAAAAACTAACCGTTTGGGTTAGATCCACGTGTCACCGGAACTTCTGGTGCTCCACCGGTACTACCGATAATTAGAAACAAAATTTAATGAACAAAAACCAGTTTACACCGGAAGTTTGGGAGGAAGTTGGGCCGGTACTACCGCCCAAGCAAAAACGTTGGACAACATTGCACGAAATTTTTAATAACTTTTAACTCCGGACTTCGATTTCAATGATCTTCGACTCGTTTTGAAGAGAACAACAAGCTCTACAAGATTACGCAAAGAAAAAAAATCATAGTCCAACATGGGAGGTTAAAAATAAAATGGACAAAGGTATGACCTCACAGAAGCGATGAACCGGTAAAACCTCCAAAACCCAAAACACAAGAAGTTGAGCTTAGAGACTCCAATTAGGATGAAACCAATTTTGTTGGAAAGAGTAGAATCCAAAAAGGTGAAATATTTTACCAACAAGGGAGACAATATCAAGTATATATATGTGAGATATTTTCCAAGGTGTGGAGTCAGAAAACCTGAAGATAAAAAATGCAATAAGATATTCAAGGGAAAATGTTTTTGATTAACTAGACCTTGTTATGAAGATAACCGCAAGATCTAGATCCTATCATGGACAAGATCCAAACAACAACAAAGAAATATGATGCTATGTATGCAAAGGTTTGAGATCTTTCCGAAAGATGTGATCGAGTTACTCACTCGAGAGCCCCTCTTGATAGTACATCTATCTATCCTAAACCCGGTCTCCCAACTAACAACATGAGACCGGCAAAAAGAGAAACCATATATGGATCATACATTTTCCTTGAGCATTCCACTTGAGCTTGATGTGGACTATCTTGTCCTTATCAAGATGGAACACCTTTCTTGATTACTCTTACACACTCTTGTTTGATGAAGACATGTAAATTGCCCCCCCAAACACCATAGGGAGGCCTCTTCCTTGAACTTGTCTTCATCAATCCATGGTCACCGAGGATGGAAAGATTCAAGCATGAGATCTACTAGAGATGGCGCATCTTGATCTTCCACTTCTTCATTCCTTCTTGAGTGTTGATCTATCTTGATTCAACCTCCAATCGTATTCTTTCTTCAATAAGATTCCAATAGGACCAAAGTCCTTGGACATTGCTTCTTCTTCTTCTTCTTCAATTCTTCATCTTTCAACCTTGAATCCAACACATGGCCCAAGCGATGCCAATGGACAAAATATACAAGTGAAACTCAAATCACACTTTACTCCATAGAGATTGTCATTAATTACCAAAACCACACATGGAGGCATACATGCCCTTTCAATCTTCCCCCATTTTGGTAATTGATGACAATCCCTTTGAGAGGGTTTAAATGTGAAATTTAACGAACAAAAATGGTTGCCCCAACATCAAACACTATAGAAGTATGTGATGTTGGTACAACCACAATATATCGAGCAAACTCCCCACAATCTATGCACATGTGATGAACCTGAATTTCATTGCTTGGTGAAGAGTGTGCACCTAGACTTCTCGTGTATCCTTTGTAGAGTAGAAAGCTTGGTCGGGGTTGCTCCGTGATGTTGTTAGAGGCTTTGTGTCTGTTGAGATCTTGAGCTGCTTAAATTCCGCTTCCATCCCGAAGGATTCAGAGATTTTGTTGAATTCCCGATCACAATTGTCGGATCGGGTGAAGCTACCTCTTACAGTTATGATTCCTTCTGGTGCTGGCATTTTCATTACCAAATATGCATAGTGTGGCACAACCATGAACCGTGTGAAGGTTGGGCATCCTAGGATCGCATGGTACTGCGATGGCCAGTCCATGACTTCGAATTCGAGCTTTTCGTGTCTAGAATTATCTTTGGATCCGAAGACAACATCAATATAAATTTTGCCTAAAGGAATTTCAGCTTTACCTAGGACTATGCCATGGAAGGATGTGTCCGTTGGTGCCAAATTTGTCAAGGAAAAGTTCATTGCCCATAGGTTTTTGGCGTAGATTAGGTTGATACTGCTTCCTGCATCCATGAAGACCTTGCTCATATCGAACCCGCCAATTTTGTGCATCCATTATTAGAGATGAGTGGTTCGATCACGGGACCTAAAGCGGGTGATCAGATCTACTGAATATAATTTCTTGTTCGGACCGATGGAGATACTCGGGTGTAGGGGTGGTGTTGTTACTGCCATGTTGACTTGTCGTGTGATCAATTTCTGGATCCTATTTGATGGGCGCCCTTTTTGGATCATCAACATTGCACCTTTGTACCTTGGGTACTCATCTTCCTGATTTCTGTTTGCTACGGGTTGCGGTTTCCCTACTACCGGCTGTACCGGTGGCGATGCACCAATGGCTAGGGTACCAGGTGCTATGGTGTATCTTCGATTTGCTGCTTTTGCGTTACATACCTCCTGCATTTTTAAGAAATTACGGCTGTCCTTCATGAGGTGGTTCGATCGACTCCTTCCTGCAGATTCGAAGTAGCAGTGCATGTTGCAGGGTCCTTCCAACATTTGTAGTGGAGACATTGGGGGCTCTCGAGCCCTTTGTTGGTACTATTGTGCTGATTGGCTTCCTCCATTGTCATCTTTGTGAATGTGATATCCGTTCTTACGACCGTCGTTTCTTCGGTTATCCTCTCCTGAAAAACCAGCAGCAACATAACTGGGTCCACCGTGTCCGTCGTTGTTGTGTCTTCTTCTATCATTATTGCGCCTATCCCGGTCTTCTTCGGGTGAGAGCCTTCGCTTATTGTTTATTGAGTCTTCGCCATCTGCCCAGGGATTAGCCATGTCCATTAATTGTGAGATTGTTTTAGGCTTGACTTGCCCTAGCTCTTCTATAAATTCACTTCGTCGAAGGCCATCGTTGAAAGCACCAATAGCCCTTTCATCGGATATGGCTTTAGCCAAGTTTTTGATGATGTTCCACCATTGGATAAAGGATTATATTAGCTCACCCGGCTTCTACTTGCACGCCCGCAGTAGCTCCAAGGATGTGGGTCACTTAAACATGGATGTAAAATTTTGGATGAACTTATCTTCAAGGTCGTTCCATCTGCCGATGGATTCTTTGGGTTGTTGTTTTAACCATGATCATGCATCGCCACTCAAGTGTAGCTACAAGCTTTGCATTGTGGTAGCTTTGGAGCCACCCTGTAGTTTTATGGTTGCTAGATAATCTGCCAGCCAAGCTCCGGGTTCTTGGAGACTGTTGTACTTTTGGCGATCGTGAGGAAGTTTAAAATCTTTGGGTACTGGCATTTTGCAAACCCGTTGGGTAAAGAAACTGGCTCCACATAATTCATACTCGTCCTCATTTTCACCGTTGTAGTATCTTCGGATCTGTCAATCCTGCACTATGTAATGACATTTCTTGCATCATCTCGTGGCTATGTGTTCGAAAAGTGCACCCGATGTGGTGAACGCAATCGTCGGGTGTGCCCCATGTGATGAGGACTACTGTGACAGCAGTGGGATCTATCGGGTTGCCGTGTGATTCCTTGTTCACCCTGTGCAAGAGATGCTCCCACCATACCAAGGTTCATGAGAGCGGATCGATGGAGGGCTGGCGGGGATCATTGGGTACGAGTTGAGTAGCGATTAGGTAGGTCATGTAAGTACTCATGCCCCATGTGATGAGGACTACTGTGACAGCGTGGGGATCTATCGGGTTGCCGTGTGATTCCTTGTTCACCCTGTGCAAGAGATGCTCCCACCATACCAAGGTTCATGAGAGCGGATCGATGGAGGGCTGGCGGGGATCATCGGGTACGAGTTGAGTTGTGATTAGGTAGGTCTGGGCGGCAACGATTGCGGCCTATGTTGTTTTCGCTCTGATGTGTCCCTCTCGGTCTATCGACATAAATGATAGATCGAGGTTTCGGGCCATCTTGTTTATTTCGGCTTCAGGAATATTCTACAGTCGTGAAGTTCGTCTCATTAGTGGTGTGCCTCTAGTTACGCTTTCTGATCCTCGAGTAGAGCTTAGTTGTGCCCATCTGAGGCTAGATTTGCCGGCTAGCCTTTTTCTTTTGTTGAGTTGTCTTTGCATCCCGAGCTCAGGTTCAGTACTTACATGGGTATGATTACTCCGGTTATTATGATTAGTTACCATGGTTACATAAAGGCTCACAATCCCATGAAGCCCAAAGAAGAAGGCCCAGAGAGCATCTGACGGAAGGCATAACTTGCAAGATAAGGAATAGGAACCGACATTGTATTACTGTTGTAATTATAACTTGTAACCTATCTGTATACGACATCGGGACCCAACCTATTATATATAGACTAGGAGGAGCCAACAGAGAGGTACCTAAAAAAGCCTTGAGCAATCTGTAATCGATTTGTTCATAAGCGATCAGACGACTTTGACTCCCTTGTTTGTCTGATCAGTCGACGAAATTCCCAGCATTCTCTTTTCCAAGAAACCCTAAGTCCATAACCATGGGCATTGCCGAGCTTACCCCTCGTCAATTGGCGCCGTCTATAGGAAATCTAGACACTGGAATTATGGATTCGACGACGCCCTCTCCATCAAGCAACAATCCAACAGCAGCCGATCCATGCCCTCCCACCCCTGTTTTGGTTCCCATTGACTTCAATGGCGGATCCGATATCATCATCGGTAGCTTTCACTTTCGTGTGGAGGAACCCGAAGAACCTACCCTATCGTCCCCGATTTCTTCGGGTCCGTCGGTCGCAACCGCATCGCCCACGGTGATACATGCATCTTCTGTCGGCTCATCTAAAGAAGTCATGCCCCAGCCGGCAAACGGCGAGGAAAACTCTGGAAACTGCGCAGATCTAGGGGTCTAGCCAATCTATACAACGGTCTCTTGTTCGGGTCAGACGCCAAGGAAACGCCACCACGTGGCTCAAGTCTAGCAAACATCTAACCCGAGGAATGCAACGAAGACATCGACTTCGGAATTAGGATGGCCGAAATCTATCCAGAGCAAAACCCGCAGGATTTCACGGACAGTGTCTCTTGTGGATCCAGTAAAAATAGCAGCAACCCGTACCTAACGCATCACCAAGCATGTGTGATCATCGGCGAATCAACAACAACACCGTGCGACTCCAATGTTAACCCACTTCTTGGCCCTAATGATATTGTATCAGGTGATGATGCATAAAACCACAAGAACGAAGGAGACCCACCCAACAACCGAGTCATACCAAGAAGAGAAGATCCACGTGAAGGCAAACGATAAACACTTCGGCTATCCGCCGAAGCATGGCAAAGAGAAAGGGACGCACTAGCGGGTGCAATCCGGATGACAACAGAAGCAACGCACGAGGACTTGATGGCCTACCAATACTTACTCCACTATAAGAAGAGGGCCTTGCTCACGATGCAGAGGCAAATCGATGAAAGGAAAAGACTAGCCGACGAATCTAGCCTACAACGGGCATAGCTAAGCTCTACCTGAGGATCAGGAAGTGTAACTGGAGGCACGCCACCAAGGAGAGGAACTTCACGATTACAGAATATTCTCGAAGTGGAAAGAAACAAGATGACCTGAAACCTCGATCTATCATTTATGTCGGTAGACCAAGAGGGAGACATAAGAGCAAAAAACATCACAGCCCACAATCATTGCTGCCCAGACCTACCTAATCACAACTCAACCTGCACCCGATGATCCCTGTACAACCCTCCATCGATCCGCTCTCATGAACCTCGGTATGTTGGGAGCATCACTCGTGCAAGGAGAACAAGGAGTCACACGACAACCCGAGAGATCCCCACACCATCGCAGCAGCCCTCGGCACGTGAGGCACACCCGATGATCACGATCACCGCATCAGGTGCACTTTCTGGACTCCAAGCCATGAGAGGATGCAAGAAACGACATTACACAGCACATGATTGACATGTCCAGGGAGGAGCGTAGCAGCTGAAGATATCACGATGGTTAAAGTGAGGATGAACATAAATTATGCGGGGCTAGTTGCTTTACCCAATGGGTTCACAAAACCCCAATACCCAAGGATTTCAAACTTCCTCATGATCGCCAAAAGTATGACGGTCTCCGGGAACCCAAAGATTTGCTGGCAGACTATCTAGGAACCGTCAAACTGTAGGGTGGCTCCAAGGCTACCGCAATGTAAAGCCTGCAGTTACACTTGAGTGGCGCCACACGATCATGGCTCAGGGAGCTACCTAAAGAATCCATCAGCAGCTGGAATGGCCTCGAAGATAAGTTCATCCAAAAATTTATATCCATGTTCAAGCGACCCGCATCTTTGGAGCAATTACGGGCGTGCAAATAGAAACCCGGAGAGTCGATGCGAGCATTTATCCAGCGGTGAAACATCAATAAGAATTCATCAGAAACTATATCTGATGAGAGGGAAATCGACACATTCAATGATGGCCTCTGCCAAAGAGAATTCATTGAGGAGCTAGGGCAAGTCAAGCCCCAAACAATCTCACAATTAATGGACATGGCAAACCGCTAGGCGGATGGCGAGGATGTAGTGAACAACAAGCAAGGACGCTCAGCCGAAGAAGATCGGGACATGCACAATAATGATATAACAAGACGCAGCAACGATGGATACGGTGGGCGAGCTATGTCACAACTGGCTTTTTAGGGGAGAACAACTAAAGAAACGATGACCGTAGCGGCGGATACCACAACAGCAGAGAAGACGCTGGAGGAAGCCAATCCTCACAGTGGTACTAGCCAAGGGCTCGGGAGCCCCCAATGTCTCCACTACAGATGTTGGAAGGACCCTGCAATATGCATTTCTACATCGACTCCACAAGAAGGAGGCGATCGAACCATCTCATGAAAGAATACCATACTTTCCTAGAAATGCAGAAGGTATGCAATGCAAAGGCAGCCAAAGCAGCGAACCAAGGATACGCCACCACACCCAGAATCCTGGCTCTTAGTGCGCCGCTGCCACCTCCAGTATAGCCACCAGCAGGACAACCACAACCCGCAACAAACATAAACCATGACTAGCCTCCAGTATACCCATGGTCCAAAGGCGCAATGTCTATGATCTAGAAAGTGCGGCCATCCAATAGGGTCCAAAAGTTGGTCACGCGACAAGTTAACATGGCGGAAACAGTGCCACCACCCACACCCGAATACCTTCATTAGTCAAAGCAAGAAATCACATTTAGCAGCGCCGATCACCCACTTCGGGTCCCATGACTAGGTCATTCAGCTCTAATTGTGGAAGCCCAAATTAGCGGATTTGACATGAGCAAAGTTTTCTTGGATGCAGGAAACAACATCAATCTAATGTACGCGAAAACCCTACGAGCAATGAATTGGACCTTAGCAAACTTAGCACCCACGGATACGACCTTCCATGGAATAATCCTAGGCAAAGCCGAAATTATTCTAAGCAAAGTCTATCTTGACGTAGTCTTTGGATCAAGGAACAATTTTAGGCGTGAAAAACTCGAGTTCAAAGTCATGGGCTGACCATCACAGTATCACGCGATCCTAGGACGCCCAGCTTTTGCCAGATTTATGGCAGTACCTCACTATGCATATCTGGTATTAAAAATGCCAGCACCCAATGGAATCATAACCGTGAGAGGAAATTTCACTCGCTCTGATAATTGTGATCGGGAATTCAAGAAAATATCAGAATCTTTTGTGATGGAAACGGAATTCACACAGCTAAAAATTGTAGATATGGAGCTGCTACCTGAAGGACACGTCTCCATCGACCAAACTCCAGATAGCACAAGAGAAAACTATATCTACACCCAAATACAACCTATCCGACCTCCAACATTGGTCACACATAGTAAAGCGCGCTCGTTGGTTCCTTCCGTGAGAATTGGGATATTTTTGCATCAGAGTCAACCAACATGCAAGAAGTCCTCAAGGAACCCAACGAGCACCCACTCGAACCACATCCAGCCGCCAAAATACGATCCACTCGACAGATCATGGAACCAACAACTGAGGCCTTTGGACAAAGGATCCATCACCTCACCAACTCACGGTACAACACAGAAATAACAAAAGCAACATTGGGTGGCCAACCTAGTACTCAACCTGAAGAAAAGCACAGGACTTCGCATGTGCATCAACTTTGCCACCCAAAGCAACCACTCATGACACACACCTTTTCTCTGGTCCACCACGCAGAAGCTGTGCCTCCAGTCGAAAGGCTAGAAAAAGCTCCTTGAAACACCACGGTCAAAGGGACCACACGAAGACAACAAGGAAGCAATTCAAGCTAAGAAGTGCAAACATTATGATTTTTACTTTTATGCATTTAATATTCAATAAGACCAACGGCCAGGTGAGCACGCTAAAACATGTACCCCCTATGATTCGATGATAAATAAAGATAAGTTCCCAAAATTGAGTCTCGGTCTTTTTCTATTCGTTTTATTCATCAACCCGGCACTCAGGGGTTATATCAATTGACAACTGATCAAAAATTACCACACGCATACTCAGGGCTTCGCCAAATGTACCATACCAAAATTTTCGGCTTCAATACAACGCGCTTTGACCTGAATAGCTGACTCGGTCCTAGGGCATCAGACAAACGAAAGGGTCTCATGTAATAAACAATTTTCGTATCAGCTAATGACTTTTCATCAAAACAAAGTTGTCATATATTTATCAACTATTGGAATACAAATCTGTAATATACATGCTCCATTTTGCAGGAAATATTCAGATGGTGGATTTTAGGAAGAAATCTTCATCTTCCTCTAGGCACCTTTGGACAATCTTGATGGCAGGCTTGCGAGCAGCCGCGTAATGGGGCTCCATGCTGACCATCCCACCACTAGGAGGGGGAGGCAGTTCCGCGACACATCATGCAAGTCCAGTGTAGGGTGGTGTACGTGTACCTAGGAAAGCGCAAGTTTGGCACACGCCACAAGCTGCAGTTTTACGAAGTAGTTAATCCTCTCGCCTTGCTGAAACTCCACCATAAAATCGGCAATGCTCTAAGGCTAAGGGTCCCGAGGAAACATGGCATTATATACAATGGCCAAGGACCGGCGACAACACTCGAAAAATTCTTCCACCTCGGACACATGATCCTGGAGCAAGGCTAACGAGTATGCATGATGATGGTCATTCCAAAAATCACTACCGTTACCTTGGGAGGCTGCCATAAAAGCATTCATTCGGGTCCGCAGACGTTGGGTTTCTCTCTCTCGCACAATCGAATACCTGAAGGAAAAGAAAAGGTCAATTTCCAAGACCGAACAAGTAAAGCTCGGGGGCTCCATGGAAAACTTACAAAGCATTTTTTGCTCTCCTGGAGATCACCTCTAAGAGATACAACTCGCGATCCAATGCTTTGCGCATTTTCGACTGTGACACATCTACCATTGCCTTCACAACTCGAAGATTACCTTCCATCTCTTCACATGTTCGGCAAATCAACAACACGAACAATGGAAGTCTCGGATGCGCCTACTCCAGAAGAAGATGGTTGCGGATCCGAAGCTTGGGTGGACCCAGAGGGAATAGTTGAATCAAGGAATATCTGGTAGGACAGACGAAAAGTACAAAAAATCTAGTAAACCAGACAATTTGCATACACATCAACAAACACATCATATATACATGCAAAACAGCTGCTTGTCGACAAAAGGAATAGTTCAGCAAATGAGACCAGGTTCATTACAAGAAAAATAAACAAAAGGGAGGCTTCTACGACTATAAGCCAACTATAGGGCAGATTTCTCTATAGACAAAGTAGCACTAGCTGACGGAGCATCAGCCGAAGAAGGGACAACTGGAGCAGTACTCCCAGAAGGAGCTCCAGTCGAAGGATGGGCGACAGATTTCTCTAGACCCACACCTATAACTAGGAGAAGCCGCAATTACTTCTTGGCCCTCTTAATATAGGGTTTAAGGTCAATCGCTTTGCCATCATTGGTAACTGGAACAGAGGAGCTAACCTTCTTCCAGTCGACCTTCTCACTATGCGCCATTGCCAGGTCCATGGAAGTTTTGGCACCGCTCTTGGATTGGTCCATACTGTATCCTATCAGCGGGTTCAGATCGGCACCAAAGACAACAACAAGGTCATTCAAATCTGTTGTCACTTCCTTTGTTGAGAAAATTTCGGCATGAAGGCTCTTAAAAGAACGACGTGAATGAATCAAAAGATTTTGCCCGCGGACGCTGTTCGCCTCCAGGATACCAACGACATCCAACAAAGGATCAACCTTCTTGTCCTCATCCAGCATCAGAGACTCGCTAGTAAGCTCTGCGACAGGGAAACTCAAAATAAAGATTAGGAACCAAAGGAAAATATCAAAAACAAAACAAACAGATTGAGAAGGGAAACTTATGAGTCAGAGAAGTGTTGAGGACTACCAGTCGCTTCCTGAGATTCTCATCTCGTTCGGCGAGGGCTGTCATGGTGGTGTCACGGCAGATGCCATGGATAGGCTAAATGTGGGGAATAATATGCGCTAGGGGAATCCAGGGAGGGATATTGGAGTGATTCTCCACACAGAAGTTTGTATTGCTATATCTTCAAGACTACAAGTGCTCCTCGAGCTGTATTGGCGAGAGGAGGAAGAAGGAGCTCTCTTACTCTTGCCTAGATCTACTAGCCCTAAGGAATCACCAAATCAACTAGTGCTCAAGCAACCCCCTCTACTAGAACCCTAACCCCCCTTATATAGAGGAGGTTCGGTCCTGGCCTAGGGCATACGTGGAGGCATATTCCTAAGAATATGCCCCCTCCCAAAGTGGTAACCCGACCGGGGTGCTTTTCCCCCGCGTCACACATGCTTTAGCGATGTAAGCCTCTACGGCGCCCGCGTCAGCCGACGTGAGCGTCGTCACCCTTGTCGGCCATGACCCGGTGGTCCTGCCCTTGCTTTATTCGCTCATGCAGTGCATACCAGACCTTCTTTTTTGACCAGAGAGATTCCTTCCTTCTCCCAGAAGCTAAGCGAGGATCCGGATCATAGTAGATCCAGCCACACCTGTTCCTGCATATAAGTTAGACAAGCACTCTTGACTTACTCCTTAAGTCGGATGAGACAATGTTAGGCGACCCCCCTGGTCCGGGTTACTCCGTGATTCGGACTGCCTTGAGGTGACCCGGCCAGCATCCGCTTTGACCTTGCCGGACCTCGGCTAACTCGGCCGTTATACCCCGGAGTGACCCTACCCGGGGGTATCCCCCCAACATTAGTCCCCGAAGCTGGTGCGGTCTTAGCTGCCTCGGCCGCTAAGGCCACATCAGGTTCATTTATGTTCGAGCCTCGGATGTTTAATTCCGAGTTAGCTCCTTATCTCGGATTATATGGATTTACGTTCCCTTCGCACGTTCCAAGTTTTCACTTGCCGGCCGGGTCACCACTTTGGCTCGGATCCCATGGTTATCATGGTTTGATCCGGGCCCCGTTTCCTTCTCTCATATGCCAACCCACGTGGAGGCTAATCATTACCTTGTCTTATTTTAAGGGCCTGCACAGTAACCGCCACAGTAATTGTCAGTTTCACTGTGCGTGGGTCACGTCATGCCTGCCTCCTCACTTACCACAACAGCGCGTCGCGTCATGGGATCACTTCTACTCTGTGGCCCCCTGTGTGGCTTTTCTCTGATTGGCTGATGCCGGTGATACACGGCCACACCGTGTGGCTCGTCGGCGTAGCGCGATCCCACTCATCGATCTCTGGGGGTGGTTAAATAGGGGAGGGGCGCATCCCTTAGCGTTTTCCCACCTCTGCGCCCCTCTGCCTGTTGCGTTTTTCTCCTTCGTCTTCCCTATGACCACGCCGCCGCCGGTGTTTCTAGCAGCAGCGCACCGCCGCACTCTCCCCGTGCTTTTGCTTCGCAGCCACCGCTGCGCAACTGCTTAGCCACGGGTCCTCGTCAATCTAGGACACAGATCCCCACCGCCGCTAGCTCCAGCGAGGATAGTGAATACGAGATGACGGAGGAGGAGCTCGTCGTCGCCGAGCAGGAGATGGAGGAGGACGCCGGCGCGGAGGACCGTGGCGCGTGGGCCGGTTCGTGGGTCTGTCAAGATGACATTGACTGGCTCTATCGGACCAGGCGTATTCCCGCCAGCATCGCCGCTCGTCTCCCCTCCGCCGAACTGGCCCCCTCACCCAATCCGGGTGAGTTTGTTGTATTCCTGTCCCACTTCCAACGGGGATTTGGTCTCCCGGTGAGCGATTTCTTCCGGGATTGGGTTAGGACATACCACCTGCAGCCGCACCATCTCCCAGCAAACGCTATCACTTCCCTTTCCGCCTTTGCCTCTACGATCGAATGCTACACCGAACTATGGCCCACGAAGGAGCTGTGGATCCGGTTCTTCGGCCTCCGTCGCAACGTTGTCCCCAATATCCACGTTGAGTCGGAGGACAAGCAGCTCACCCAGTTCGGAGCTGCCTCCATCTCGCCCCGGAGATTTTCAGTCTTTCCCCGGGTTACCGGGCTCGACTCCTGCAAAGGATGAGCCCGGACCTTCTTCTACGTCTGGAACGAGGGTACCGAAGACTTGACTCGGTTGCTGCCCTACGCTCCAGGCCTACCTGACACGGATTTCTGGGAGGAGGTCCCCAAGAAGCCTACCGCTCTGGCCAACCAAGTTAACAAGAGGTTCGCGGAGCTGAAGAAGCTCGGATTGTGCAACGAGGATGCTATGATCACGTTTGTGCGCAACTGAATCTCTCCCCTCTAGAAGCGCACCCACAAGTTGTGCCATATGAGTTTCGGCCGCGACCCCAACCGAACCTCCTCCTTCGAATTGAGCAACACAGAGATCTTTCGCCGGGTCAAGGCTCTTTTCACCACCCACAAGGATTTCTCCGCCGAATGGACGTGGGGAATCGAGCACTACTGTCGTGACAGGCTCCCTCCCGCGGTAAGCTTCGCGGGGCAAACTTAATTCGGATGAAGTATGTGTCGGTTTTTGTTATATTTCTGATTCTGTTCTTCATGCTTTTTCTCAGCTGTTCCTTCAGCAAACTCTCGAGGATGGTACGGATCCGACCCTTAAGTGGGCGCCGGACCGAGAAATCCCGGATGAGGAGGAGCCGGACCAGGAGATGTTCCTCCCTATGACCGACGCCACCAAACGACCCAGCGGTAAATTCTCTTCTCTTAGAGATTGGCCCGATGATGAGTATGACTCGGATATCGACGTGATTGAACCCGTTGAGGCTGTCCCTCTTTCTTTTGCCTTTCCGGCATCATCTAACCCCGGTGGGCATATCCACGAGGATCCTCCACTTGCCACGGGCGAGCCGGTTCCGGTGGCGTCGAAGAAGAAGCGCGGATCCGCATCAAGTTCTTCCTCTGAACCTTCTCAGCCCACAAAAAGGCAAAAGAAGGCCGGAGACAAGACTGCCTCCAAGCGGGCAGGCAAAGCCCTGGCACGGAGGGCCCGGAAACCCAAGGAGGCCGAGACCTCGGATGCATAAGTCATTTTTCACTGCGCAACTCACTTTCCTTGCATCCGGGTAATTTCACTCCTGACATCAATCTCTTTTGCAGGCCTCCTGTGGAGGTCCCTCAGAGCGGATCGAGCATCTTTTCTCCCCTTCGGTCTAGCCCTTCTCCTCCTCGTGACGACGAGTCACGCCCGCTGAGCCCTATTCCGGAGGGATCTGCGGCTGCTCCGGGCTCCGCAGTACCTCATCGAGAGGAACGCGACCTCGGAGCGGGAGGGTCGGTTTGGCCGAGGCGACGGCGTCCACCACTTCGGCATTACCGCAACCAGCAACCACCGAGTCTATCACAACACCAGCACCAGCAGCAGCTCCAGTACCAGCAACCGAGCCAGCACCTGCCCCGGCACCAAGGAAACCGACAACAGCTCCAGTGCCAAGTTCCTCTGCCTCTTCCGAGTCATCTCAGCCTCGGCGAGGAACCATTCCAGCAGCTTCCAAAGGGAAATCCACCATGGTTACTTCTTCCCAGCAAGCTAAAGGCAAGAAGGCTCCGGATACTGCCAAGTCTACATCCGTCGAGGCCGGGCAGCGAACCTTGTCGTCGATGCTTCCGAAGAAATCACCAGCAGCGACGGATGTTCCTGCCGAGCCAACAGATGCGCAGCAGATGGTTCTGCACACCAGCCCAGCTCTTGCCCTAGTTGAGAGGAAGGAAGCTCATGCGAAGGGCTTGGTGGCACCCCACATGCCCACTGGCGAACGGTACGCTCCGAGCCTTATCGAGTTTGTTATGAACTAGAACAAGGCGGAGTTCGTCCACAACGACGATCTCCCGGAAAAGTTCGGCCCCGCAGAATTTTCTGCTCAGATGAATACTGCCGCCAAGGCAATTAACCTCGCGGGGCGAATGATGGAGGTATGTAAACTTCAAAACCAACGTAGATAATAGCCGGGTTCGGGAAAAGTTCTTTACATGCTGTAGATAATAACCATTAGTCCCCGAGCCTCCGGGGGAGTAGCTTGTTACTCGGCCGGATGCTCATTAGAAAAACAACGTAGCTGCATGTAAACTTCAAATATGCACATACATAGAGCCGGGTTAAGTTCCACTTGGCCCGGATCTTGTACACTTCGAATATGCACACACCTAGAGCCGGGTTAAGTTCCACTTGGCCCGGATCTTGTACACTTCGAATATGCACACACCTAGAGCCGGGTTAAGTTCCACTTGGCCCGGATCTCGTACACTTCGAATATGCACACACCTAGAGCCGGGTTAAGTTCCACTTGGCCCGGATCTTGTACACTTCGAATATGCACACACCTAGAGCCGGGTTAAGTTCCACTTGGCCTGGATCTTGTACACTTCGAATATGCACCAAGCTAATTTTACACTTCTGTACTTCTTTCAGGTAACTACCAATCGCTGGAGCGTCGAATTTCAACGCCTTCTTGATACCCACAAGATCCTACGCGCAAAACATGTTGCACTTGGTGCAGAACATGAAAAGAGAGGTAATTTTCTCCCTCGGCACCTCTCTGTTTTTCTTCACTTTCTTCCGCCGAACTAATCTCTTCATTCGGTTTCTACAGCTGGGGTGGAGGCTGAGAACAAAATCATGCGCAAGAACTTGGAGGAAATCCGGGGTATGTTCTCTTTTGTTCGACCTCTTAGTGTTTTCCATTTCTTCTTCTCCTTGGCTCGGCAAACATTCACTCCTCGGCTCTGCCGGGTCAACATATTATTTCAACATCACTTGAGGATAGTGTGCCCGTGCCTGATATGATGCTACATTTTCTTGAACAAGCAGGGCAGCATCAAGCTGAGCTGAAGAAGAAGAATGATGAGCTTGCCCTCCTCCGGACCAAGGATGACGAGATAGCCAAGCTCAAGGCTGAGATGGAGAAGATGAAGGCCCAACACAAAACCGAGCTCCAAAAAGTTGGCCAGAACTTCACCGAAGAGCGTGAGCGCCTTACTCTCCAGATCTCTAAGGGCCAGGACCTACTCAGTGAATCCGACGTCCAGCTTGGGTCGGCAAACGCTGAGCTTGAGCAACTTCGCAAAAGACGCGATGCCTGCATCAAGGAGTTGACCCGGATCCATAGCCATATTTCTCGTAAGTTCCTTTCCCTTGTCCGATATAACTCTCCGGGTTACCTCATATGTCTTTTCTTTACCTTCTTCTTTTGCCTTGTTTCCAGACCACTTTCCAGAGGGTACTGCGATTGCCAGCGCTGCTGTTGCCAAGTTTCGCCGAGAGAGGGGTACTCCCATTGCTCTTGATGGTGAGAACATTCCCTTGGACATGGAGGACCTATTGGTCAGCTTGTCCTCTCGCGTGGAGACCATCAAGAATTATGGCAAGGATATCCTCGACGTTGCAGTGCGCATTTTCAATACGTTCTGGCCCGGAGAAAGTAGCCCGGAGACCATTGCGACTCTCGTCGAGAAATTAATGGAAGTTGAGACCCAGCTTGACCTCTGGAGAGAGTCCGCTGGTCGTGCCGCAGCTGGCACCATCCTTCATCATATTCTCACATTGTACGAGAAGATCGACCTCAGCCTCCTCACACGCTGGCATACCGGATCCAGATGGACCGATGATCCGGAGTGGGTAGCTCGGCGCCAGGCTTGCGCCTACAGCCCCGTCAAATATTCTCCTATTCATGACTGGATTAAAGGGCCGAGCTTCCTGGAATCCGCTGGGGACGAGCAAAATGAGAATGTTGAAGATGGGTCGGATGAGGACGGGGAAGATGATGCTTCAGATATTGAAGACATCGACGACGACGCCGAACCTGCTCCTCCTGCTGCTCCTTAGTTCTAAAAAACTTGAAAATTTATCAGATCCCCGGTATGCTGGGTGCAATTGTATGCTGGATATGTGATATTTTGCTACTACGTTTTTATGCCGGATTAACTTGGGCGTAGTCCCCGAGTTTCATTTTCTTGTTCGTCCAATTCTTTGGCTCGGTCCGTGTCTACCTTGATTCGATTTTACGACTTACGAATCCGAGCTTCAAAAATTGTCTTAACAATACTTAGAAACTTTGAGGCTTGGCTCAAAATAATTCAGCATAATAACTTGAAAATAAATACAGGGTTAGTCCGAAAAAACAAACGTTAGCTCGAATAAATTCGTTTCCTTAGTCGTTTTTCATGTGCTACGCAATTCCAAACTTGTTCCCTTGCTTGCCATGAAGCCAATTCTTGTTGGACAGCAGCAAGTCGAAGGGTTGGGTTTTTGGTGCTCACACATCACTAATACGGGTTAAGTAGAACGACTTATTCCAGCTACCTCATAAGAAATTACGACAAATATTATTAAGGCAGTCCCCGAGTTACTGCTCGAGGCGGTGCTATTTCATTGATAAGCTCATTGCCGACATACATACCGACATATGAGACGACTCGGATACATACACTTCTTAGCTAAGTGTAGAAGGGACGAAGTAGCGCTACATTCCACGGTCGCTTGGATTCCTCTCCGAACCTGTCCGCCTTGTTCTTTTCCTGTGGCTTTGCATCTATAAGATAGTAAGAATCATTGTGCAATGCTTTGCTCACAATGAACGGCCCTTCCCATGGGAGGGATAATTTATGCATGCCAGTAGTACGTTGTACCAACCGGAGCACCAGATCGCCTTCCCGGAAGACTCGGGGGCACACTTTCCGGCTATGATAGCGTCGGAGATTTTGCTGATATATGGCTGATCTAGACAGTGCCAGTTCTCTCGCTTCTTCCAACAGATCAATATCATTTTGCCGGGCTTCTTGCACTTCGGCTTCTGTGTATTGGGTGACCCTAGGCGAATCATGCTCTATGTCGGCTGGTAACACAGCTTCTGCCCCATATACCAGAAAAAATGGCGTATAGCCTGTTGATCGATTCAGAGTTGTTCTTAAGCTCCACAGTACCGCTGGTAGTTCTTCTATCCAGCACCCCGCTGATCTTTGCAGCGGCACAATGAGCCAGGGTTTTATCCCGGATAATACTAATCCGTTGGATCTTTCCACTTGTCCGTTTGATGCGGGGTGGGCTACCGAGGCGACATCGAGTCAGATCTTCTTATCTCGGCAGAAGCGTGCAAATGCTCCTTCCGCAAAATTTGTTCCATTATCAGTTATAATACTGTGTGGATAACCGTATCTCAAGATGATGTCTTTGAGAAATGTCACGGCCGTAGCTCCATCACATTTTCTTATAGGTTTCACTTCAATCCATTTTGTAAACTTGTCCACCATGACCAAAATGTGTGTCATGTTTCCTCTCGCTGGTTTGAACGGGCCAACCATATCCAAGCACCATACAGCAAATGGCCACGTGATTGGTATGGTCTTGAGTTCCGACATAGGCATATGTGTCTTGGTGGCGTACCTCTGACAACTATTGCATTTTCTCACCAGATCTTCTGCTTGTTCTAAGGCACTTGGCCAGTAGAACCCATGCCGGAACGCCTTTGCCACCAAGGCTCGGGATGAGGCATGATGCCCACATTCCCCTTGGTGTATATCTCGGAGGATGTCAAGCCCTTCTTCCGGGTCAACGCATTGTTGGAAGACATTGGTTACACTCCGTTTGTACAACTCGGAATTGATGATTGTGTATGCTTTTGCTCTCCTCTGAGTTTGCCTGGCTAACACCTCCTCAGCGGGTAACGTTCCGTCTTTCAGGAATTGGAATATAGGTAGTGCCCAAGCTGGTATGGCTCGTGGAGGGAATATCTCCTCATCAATTTCCATATGATCCACCGGCATAACTTCAGCCGACTTACGCTGAGCAGTCCCCTAGTCTAGCGAGGTAGTCCTCGGGTTTGCCGAGGCAGTCCCCGGGTTTGCTGACGCAGTCCCCGGGTCTCGCGTACTACCTCCCATGTCAATGTCCATGGGCTCAGCTCCGGATTCCGTATTTTCCGGGACATAGATCGAGTCGGTTCCTAGGGACGGCCTGATAGATGGTTTTCTGAGGTGTTCCAATGCTATGCCCGGTGGAATTGCCTGTCTGGTCGATCCGAGCTTTGACAACATGTCGGCAGCCTCGTTTTCCACTCGGGGTACATGATGAAATTCGCACCCCTCGAAGTAACCAGATATCTTCTACACGTGAAATTTGTATAGTGCCATGTTTGGATCCAGGGCGTCCCGTATTCCGAATACCTGCTGCACCACCAGGTCCGAATCACCAAAGCATATTATCCGACGTATGCCAATCTCCTTTGCCACTTTGAGCCCATGCACACGAGCCTCATACTCAGCGACATTGTTTGATGCCGCGAAATGGATCTGCAATACGTACTTTAGCTGATCCTTCTTTGGCGAGGTAAGCACAACCCCGACGCCTAATCTGGTTTTGGTTTTCGACCCGTCAAAGTGCATCCTCCAGTAATTCGGATCTGGTAGCGGTGGTTCGTATTGTACCTCGGCCCAATCCACAAAAAAGTCCGCCACAGCCTGAGATTTGATCGCTTCTCTTCTGTCGTATTGGGGCGCATAAGGGGCTAGCTCAATTACCCATTTTGCGATCCTGCCACTCGCATCCTTGTTACCCATTATCTCGGATATGGGAGCCTCACATATTACTTTGATGGGGTGCTCCTCAAAGTAATGCTTTAACTTCTTTGCCGCCATATAGACACCGTATGCCACCTTTTGAAAGTGCGGGTAGTTCTATTTTGAGGCAGACAATACCTCGCTCAGGTAATATACTGGCCTCTGCACCGACTTACCCTCTTCAGTGCGCTCCACTACGATTACTGCACTTACAACTCGATTGGTTGCGGCTACGTAGAGCAACATTGGCTCCTTTGATAGTGGAGAGGCTAACACTGGCGCGGTGGCCAACATCTTCTTTAAGTGGGAAAAGGCTTCATCGTCCTGTGGCGTCCAAACGAATTTATCCGACTTTTTCATGAGTTGGTAGAGAGGTAGTGCCTTTTCATACAAACCGACTCAACGATGCCAGGCATCCAGTGAACTTCTGGACATGGGGTGGCGAAGATAACTTTCTCATTCTCATCAACTCTGGCAACCTCTAAGTTGTTTTCCATGGTCTGTAACTAGTCATCAGCATCTAATGGGTTTTCACCATTTGTTATGAGTAAGCTCCTTATTGAGAAACCTCTGAGGTGACCGTTGGTCGGCCTCCGGCTCCCGCCGGCGCCTCGCCGGCATAGGCTCGGCATGGATTTCTCTGGAGGTTGCTGGAAGGTCACCTACTCTGGTGTGACCACGGGTGGTAAGTTTCTGGAAGGATCTCTCGCTGTCTCGGCTGATTCTTGGTTGGTTCTTCTCAACGCCAAAGGCTCCCCCCTTGAGGGGTGATGTTTGGAAATTGGGGAGATGATCTCTGTTGGATCGGTTTTGAGGTTCCCCTCTCACCTTTCTCGTGTTAATGATTCTTTGGTTCCCTCATCTGGATTTCTTGGTAGATCTCCTACCATCGCTGGATCAGATGAAGACACTGGTCTTAAATGGCATGCCCTTTGCTACTCTTTGCCGACTGATGATCTTGAGCCTTCTAAAGGTTTTCTCATGCTTTTGCCTAGTTCAAAACGGCTTGTTCTCCTCAATCATAATGAGGTTGTGATCGATGCTAGATACTTGGTCCATGGTGAGGTGGTGGCTTCTGGCATCTCTATTGATCTCCAGGTGAAGAGGGTGGTGGTTGGTTCTCAAATTTTACCAAGCCCTTTGGTTAAGAAATTTTCCTCCAATATTGAGAAGTTGGTGCCTAGATCTCTGGATTTCTCGGAAAATCTCCCCTCTGGGTGTGCTTCTGAAGATGCTGCCTCGTGTCGACCTGCCCTGGATTTTTCTTTAGGGCGTGATTTTGAGAAGAAGATTTTTGATAAATTCAGGCGTCAAGTTAATTTCATTGGTGGTTTCAGGAAAAGACCTTTTTATCTGGTCTGTTCTTTTGGACGAGCAAATTTTAAATTGGATCTTCATACTGTTAGTCTTGCTCTTCAAGCTTGTTTTGGAGGTAATGCTTCTAAATTCCAGGTGAAGCTTCTTCAAGATAGAACCTTTCGATTCTCGGTTGCTTCAAGGGCAGTGGGTTTTGAGATCTACAATATCTCAAAGTTTTCATGTTATTCTTTTGTGATTCATGTCAATCTTTGGGGTAATGGGGGTCCGAATTGGATTCATGAAGAAAGGGAATTCTACAAGGAATCTGCTAAGGAATGGAAAGTTGTCACGTACAAAAAAGAAAGTGCAAAAAAATCTCCTTCTTTAAGCATTCCAGTAAAAGTGGCTCGGTTTTTCAAAGACTCAAATTTCCTGCGTCACCTGTGGGTCATTCACCCGTGATTGAGCAACGTATTAATGGTGAGATCAAATCCAGCCTTCAAGGCAGATCTTATGCTCAGGTGCTCACTAATGATGGTGTTAAGTCGATGGTAACGCCGGTCAGGTCTGGGGGAGGCGCCAATCACGCGGCATTTAAATTGCCTGGTCTCCTTCCTTTTCTGAAATTTCCCTCTTTCCCTAAATGTAGCTGGCCCGACAAATCGTATGAGGGGTGGTTTAAGGCCCAGGTGGTTTCTCATTCCCGGCCCATCTTTCACGGCAGTTTTCACGAGTTCATTTCTTCGCTGAAAAAAACAACTACCACTTCCCCTGTCTCCTCAACTCCCCCGCCCGCTGAAACCCCATTCTCCTCCTGCTCGTCGCCGGCGAAGGGCATCGCAATGGCGAACATTCCGATTGATCCTGCGCCTTTCCTGCCAAATGGTTTCCAGATTATGCAAGTGGCTAGGCGGAATCGTGTTAAAAGGGTGGTGGTGCCTCGGAGGTCACGAGCACATGAACAGTATGCTATTGCTAACATTTTTCCCCTCCCTCCTGGTCCGGTTCCGTTCTTGAATATTCATGGTGTCTTAGTTGATTTCTTCAACAATGAGGTTGGAGTGCACTTCAGAGACATCCAGGATTGTCCCTTTGGGTCTGCATATGTGCAGTTCCACCATGTCAGTGACCGTGACCGGCTCATTACGGCAAGTCCGATCCCGTTTCAAGATGTGCATGTTTCTTTTGTTAAGCACAATGAGGGTGATAACTGGCGTAGGACTCAGTTTAATAATGAGTGCTGGGTGATGCTGGTAGGGCCTCCCCTTAACCACTGGCATACGGAGGATCTGAATGCCATCTTTGCGGACATTGGAAAAGTTCTCCTGTGGGAGAGGGACCCTGATCAAAAGGGTAGGATTATAGCCAAAATTCGTGTGACTGATTTGGTTGACATCCCCAAGAGTGTGCGGTTTACCATAGGAGACCTAGTGGAGACAGAGTCATGGACTTTTTCTGTTGAAGTTCTTCAGAGTCACTTGCTTGGTGGGGGCCCACCTGAAGAGGACCCACTGCCAGATGACAATGTGGACCCACACCCTGTTCCTGTACATGGTCCAGTCCTTGGGCCTCAGGTGCCACCTCCCCCCCTCCCCCACCTGCTCCTGGGGGTGATTGGGGTCAGTGGATGGCTCCTGCGCAGGACCCTGCTCCTGAGGGTGGGAATGCTGAAGGTTGGGGCCCCTGGGAGGCTGCTGCTGCTCCTGTTCAAGGCCCTATCATTGCTCCTGGAGAAGACATGCCTGTTGACAATCAGCATCTGCCACCTCAGGATGTGAATAGTGGAGTTACAGGTGTCATTGTTCAAGACTGGGAGTCTGATGATGATGAATCTGTTAATGAGCCTGAGGCTGTGGAGGAGCTTGCTGTAGCAGTTGCACCTCCTGGGGTTGGCATTGGGGAAGGCCTGCAAAATATTTTTCAAAACTATCTGGCTGATGAGGAGGAAGCTAATCCTGATGCTGAGGAGGAGACATGAAGTCCTATGGACTCAAGTGCTATGGCCCCTGAGAATGATGATTGGATGCTGGAGGATCAGCACCTTCTGTCCCCAAATGAGGCTCACCTTCAGGTTGGGATGGTGAGAACATTTATTACCATTCCTGATGTGCATGTTGCCAAGCAGGGATTTTCCCAACAAGGCTTGGAGCTCTGGGAGAATTATTTTGCTCCCCATATTCAGAAGGAATCTTCTTCTAAGGGTTCTCTTAAATGTGATATTCCTGTAAGTTGGTTTAACTTCATTACTCTCATGCTTGCTACTCCTGAGAAGTTTAATTGGGTCAAAGGATTTCTTACTTCTCCTTTATGGGAAATTATTAAGGAACCTATTGCTGAAGAAAGTTCAATATCTTTCATCATTCCTAATGAGAATTTTTCCCAGATGGCCCCTTCTTGCCTGGGTATTGAAGTCAATAAATCTTCAGGCTCCCCCTCCACCCCTGTTAGAAAAAGAAAGGGCAAGGAACCTCTTGTGGAATCTGAGGTGAGAAGGAGTCCTAGAATTGTTGAACTAAATGGGGGTTTTAAAAGTCACTTAAATTGTCAAATTATAGATTGCCTGGTTTGTAATGCTGCCCCTCCTTGCCTGAACTCCAAAGTGGTTAAAAATCTTGCTGCTTCATTCTGCAAGGTAAAAGATGGGGACCTGGAGAAGAGGTTACTTAAGAAAGGGAAGGCCAACGATGTGACTATTAAGGCTCCTACAAAAGGCAGCATTAAAGGAGGACCCTCTTCCAGCTTGGGCATTGGTGGCAAGAAGAAGCCTGGGGCTGCTGGTACCTGTGGACAGCAAGCCAAGAAGAAGACCTCTTCTTAAGTGTGTTAATGTATCAAACTAAATCTTTTGTTGGAGTCTTGTTGACTCCCTGTTATGTGTTCTGTGTTTGTGATATTGCAACATGGAGGGTACTTGTTGTGGATCATCTCTGTGGTACTCTAAATTGGTTGAGCTTTTGTCTCTGTATTTGCTGTTTCCTCTTCTGGGTGATTACATTATTTACATCACCCCACATCTATAATTGCCCCTGGTTTCTTAATGAATAACAAAAGAACTTGGAAGATCCTGAATTGGAATATCAGGGGAATCAATTCTGAAAAAAAATGGATTGCTCTCAGAAGCAAAATTGAGGAGTCTGGCTGTGACATTATCTGTCTCCAAGAAACTAAGCGTGAGGATTTTGATAGCTCCTACATTAAAAAATTCTGCCCCTCTAAATTTACCAACTTTGAATTTCTTCCCTCCAGAGGTGCATCTGGAGGTTTGATCACCATTTGGAATGGCTCCTTGTTTTCTGGACAACTTTCTTTCCTCAATGAGTTCTCTATCTCCATTACCTTGACATCCCTCTTATCCAATAAATCCTGGATCCTCTCCAACATTTATGGGCCATGTTTACCTGAAAAAAGTCTGAATTTTTGGACTGGTTTGGCAGCATTGATATGCCTGATGATGTGGATTGGCTTATTGTGGGAGATTTCAACTTTTGTAGACAGCCTTCAAATAGAAACAAATTGGGGGGAGATGTGAATGGTATGCTTCTCTTTAATGAAGCCATTAATAATTTTGGTCTTATTGAATTACCACTTAAGGGTAGAAAGTTCACTTGGAGTAACATGCAGAAGGATCCCCTCTTGGAAAGATTGGATTGGTTTTTTACTTCTGCTGTCTGGACTCAGAGTTTTCCCTCAACCTTTGTTGCTCCTCTTTCTAAGCCCACTTCTGATCATCTTCCCTGTGTCATTACCATTGGCACAATGATTCCAAAAGCTCAGGTGTTCAGATTTGAAAATCATTGGTTACATCATCAGGAGTTTAAAGCTATTGTGCAAAATGCATGGAATATTCCTGTGGGTTTTCTGGATTCTGCAAAAAAAATGCTAAATTCAAAAATGTAAGAAGAGGGCTGAAGCTTTGGGACAAACAGTTACCTTGCCTAAAGGCACAAATCTGTAATGTTAATGCCACAATTGATTTGCTTGATATCATGGAGGAAATGAGAACTCTTACTGTTCATGAGTGGAATCTTAGGGATATCTTGAAAGATCTTATTATTTCTCTTTTACAAAACCAGAATACTTATTGGAAACAGAGAGGGAAAATTAAATGGGTTAAGCTGGGGGATGAGAACACCAAATTCTTTCACTCCAGAGCTACCATAAGTTTTAGACATAATTACATTTCCATGCTCAAGGATGATTCTGATCTTGAGGTCTATGATCATGATGGAAAAGCAAATCTTCTTTGGAGCTCCTTTAGAAATAGAATGGGATCTTCTGATAAGCCTGAAATGCATTTCAATCTTAATGACTTGGTTGGTGACTGCTTAACACAGGAAGAAAGAGATGCTTTGGAGAAGCCTTTCTCTGATGAGGAGATTGATGAAGTCATCACAAATCTGCCTAATGATAAGTCCCCTGGCCCTGATGGTTTTAATAATGAATTCATGAAGCTGTGCTGGCCTATTATCAAGGATGATGTAAAGCATCTACTTGTTGAGTTCTATGAAGGGAATGCCTCTTTCAAAAGCATTAATTCTTCTTTTATCACCCTCATTCCAAAAATTGCTACTCCTTTGACTCCTACTGATTTTAGGCCTATTTCTTTGCTAAATAGTGTCCTTAAGATTATCACCAAGATTCTAGCTAATAGACTGCAAAAAGTCATCCTTAAACTTGTTCACAAGAATCAATATGGTTTCCTCAAACAAAGATCTATCCAAGACTGTTTAGGTTGGGCATTTGAATTTCTTGATCAATGCCACAAGTCAAAGGAGGAAATTTTAATTCTTAAGTTGGATTTTGAGAAGGCTTTTGACAGAATTGAGCATACTGCAATCATCAAGATCCTTAAAGCCAAAGGTTTTGGAGCTAAATGGATTTCCTGGATTCAGATGATATTGGGGTCTGCTTCTTCCTCTGTGCTTTTAAATGGTGTGCCTGGGAATTTTTTTTACTACAGAAGGGGTGTCAGGCAAGGAGATCCTTTGTCTCCTTTATTGTTTGTTCTAGCTGCTGATCTCCTTCAAAGTATCCTCAATAAGGCAATGAACCTGGGTCTTCTTTCTTTGCCCACTGAGAATGTTTTCTGTCCTGACTTCCCTGTGGTTCAGTATGCAGATGACACTTTAGTAATCCTTAAGGCCGATTCTGAGCAACTCTTGTGTCTTAAGGCAATCCTTCATACTTTTGCTCTTTCCACTGGACTCAAAGTCAATTATTCTAAGTCCAGCATGAAGCCAATTAATATGATTCAGAGAGGCTTGGGCATTTTGCCAATACCCTTTCTTGCCTCATTGGTTCCTTGCCTTTTACCTACCTTGGTTTGCCCCTAAGCTTGAATAAACCTGCTGTGGAACACTTCTTGCCTATTGTTCAGAGAGTTGAAAGAAGGTTGTGTGGAATAGTTGACTTCCTGAATTATGGGGGGAAATTGCAGTTAGTTAAATCTGTGCTATCTTCCCTTCCCATATATTACATGAGTTGTTTTGATCTCCCTGTCACTATCAAGGAGCAGTTGATTAAATATATGAGGCAATGCTTGTGGAGAAAGAAAACTTCTGATGTTCAAGCTAGAGGTACTGCTCTTGTTGCATGGAAGAAAGTTTGTAGACCCAAAAGCCAGGGAGGATTGGGAGTTCTTGATATTAATGTTCAAAATTCTGCTCTTCTTTTGAAGAATTTGGATAAGTTTTATAATCATAAGGATATTCCTTGGGTTCACTTGATTTGGAATACTTACTATTGCAATGATAAGCTACCTGGAAGAAGTCTTGAGGGATCCTTTTGGTGGAAAGCTCATCTAAAACTGATTAACTTTTTTAAAGGACTTGCAAAGTGCTTGGTTGGAAATGGGAAATCCACACTATTCTGGACTGATATGTGGAATGATAGTTGCCTCCAACATAAGCTTCCTCACCTCCTTTCATATGCAAAAGACCCTCACATCTCTGTCAGTGAGTTCCTGCATACTGCAAATACTCAGGATCTCTTTTATCTTCCTTTGTCCCAACAAGCTTATCAGGAATACCAAAGTCTTGATCAAATTCTCAATTCTGGCAGGGAAGGGGAATCTAATTGTTGGTCTTACATTTGGGGCAGTAATTTTTCGGTCAAAAAGGCTTACTGCTCTTTAGTCGGTTACCAACCAGTGCAGTCACATTTCTCTTGGATATGGAAATCTTCTTGTCAACAAAAGCACAAATTCTTCTTCTGGCTCTTACTGCTTGATAGACTCAACACAAGAAATCTTCTGAAAAGGAAATGTTTTTCTCTGACATCTTATGATTGTGTCTTCCAGGGCTGCAATAGTGAAGAAACCAGTTTACATTTGTTTTGGGAATGCCCCTTTGCAAGAGCCTGCTGGGCTGAAATTTCACAGGTCAATTCGGCTGATCAAAGCATCTTTATAGTTTTAGACAGTATTAAAAAAGATCTCAAGGTCCCTTTTGCAATGGAAATTCTGATTATTGGAACTTGGAGCATCTGGATTTGCAGAAATAATGAAATCTTCAACAATCAGCATGCATCGATGGAGACCTGGAAGGCTATTGTAGCCCAGGAATTAAGATGCGTCCTTTATAGAATTAAGAAGAAGTATTATCAGGGCCTTAAGATTTGGATTGAAACCAATTTAGACAGGAGATAGTTGATTAGCATGTTATCCCTCTTTTTTGAGGTGGAATATGGTTGTAAATATTCTTTTGTAACTCTATATAATCTATAAAAGTTGCAGTGGTTTTTTTTTGCCCTACTGTTTTACCCTCAAAAAAAACTTCTGGACATCATTGAGACACTTCGGCAGCTCCATTCGCTCGATGGCTCGGATCTTAGTTGGATTAACTTCGATACCTCGGCTGGAGACGAGAAATCCGAGTAATTTTCCAGCCGGGACACCGAAGGTACATTTTTCCGGGTTAAGCTTCATCCGGAACCTTCTCAAGTTCGCGAATGTTTGCCTTATGTCGTCAAGGAGCGTTGTGCTTTCCGTGGTCTTGATAACCACATCGTCCATGTATACTTGTACGTTTTGACCTATTTGGTTGTGCAAACATTTTTGCATACATCTTTGGTACGTTGCACCTGCATTACGTAAACCGAACGGCATAGTGCGATAGTAGTAAGCCCCGTACGGGGTAATAAACGCCGTTTTTATTTAATCATCCGGGTTCAGAGGTATCTGGTGGAAGCCAGAATATGCATCAATGAATGACAACAGTTCGCATCCCGCGGTCGAGTCTATGACCTGATCTATCCTCGGCAGTGGAAATGGATCTTTTGGAGATGCCTTGTTTAGGTTCGTGTAATCGATACACATGCGCCAAACCACTGCCATGTTCGGACCTTCCTTCTTCTTTTCTACCAGCACCGGATTAGAGAGCCAATCTGGATATAGTACCTCCATGATAAATCCTGCTGCTAGTAACCGAGCTATCTCGTCTCCAATGACTTTTCTCCTATCCTCGGCGAAGCGGCGGAGAGGTTGCTTCACCGGCCTTGCTCCGGGTCTTACGTTCAAAGAGTGCTCGGCCAACTCCCTCGGAACACCTTGCAAGTCCTGTGTAGACCAAGCAAAAATATCCCGATTCTCACGGAGGAAGTTGACGAGCTCGCTTTCCTATTTTCCAGTTAACCCGGCACCAATTGTTACGGTGTGCTCCGGGAACATGTTATCAACTGGAATCTTCTTGGTGTCTTTTGCGGCTTGAAATGAAACGCTGCCATGCGGGTTACTTAATGCCGGCATATATTGCTGCGCGGACTGAGCTAGTGCCGCCACCTCTTGGATTTTTCTTTTCTCTTGCGCAATCACGAGTGACTCGGCTAGGTTAGACCCAGCTGAAGCACACTCCATGGAACGTCGGGAATCTCCAGCAATGGTAATCACTCCATTTGGCCCGGGCAACTTCATCTTCAGATAACTGATGTGACAGCTTGCCATGAATTTGTTCAATGCTGGTCTTCCGAGTAACGCATGATATGCACTTTCCAAGTTCACCACTTCAAACTCCAAATTTTCAGTTTGGCAGTTATCCCTTGTGTCGAATAACACGTCGGCTCATAAGAAATGCCTGGTACTATGCCATGGAAAGTTGTTGTCGTAGCCTAGAGCATGTTCTCCGAGATGCCCAACTTGCGCATCGTATCCGCATACATTATGTTAATGCTACTGCCATTATCAATCAGTACCTTGGAGAACCTCACATTGATGTTCGGTCCAATGAATGTCGGATCTAGTACTAGCGCATACGAACCTGGACTCGGCATAAGTTTAGGGTGATCTTTGATGTTCCAGGTGATTTCCTGGTATGACCAAGGCATGTACCTCGTCACCGCTGGCATGACCGCATTGACCTCCATATGTCGGTGCTGCAAGCTCTTTCTATCTGTTTCCTCAGTCGTGAACACACAATAACTCTGGTGATGTTCCCTGTATTCATTCCTTCCCTCATTTCTGGGGTACCTCTAATCCGGTTGTTGCTGATTTTCCACCTGATGCACTGCATCCCTTCTTTCATTGTTGTCATACCTCGGCGGAGGGGGAGGCAACATTAGCTGCTGCGTGTTTGCTGAGCAATTGTTGCCGGGGTAACTCCTGCTGAGGTTGATCATTCCGGGGTGCCTGAGCATTCCCCGAACCACCTTGCTCTATCTTACGCATCCACTCACATTGCCTCGTCGTGTGACCCGCCGGGCTATTCGGATTTGGCGTGTGAAACTTACACGGCTGGTCCAGCATCGACTCATAGGTATACCTCAGACGGTCTTTCTTTTCCTGCCACTGTTTCTTCTGCTCTGGAGTCCATGTCTTCTTGCCATCATTTCTCGGAGTCCATTGCCCTCCCGTTCTCTGGTGCTGGCTGCTCCCTGCTCCGGGTTGATCTTGGTTCATAGCTGCAACTTGTTGTGAACCATAGCGATGATCCGGTCTATCATCTCTCCTTTTTCTTCTGTAATCATTCCTCCGGGACGACCCAGCTCCGTCCCTCTAATAGTATTCCTCGTTTGAGTCATTTGACGCGAGCCTAGGTTGAGTCGGATCTCCCAAAGCATACGAATCAGCAATCCGGATCATCTCTGCCAGTGTAACTGGCATTTTCCTTTGCAACTTCATCCATAGCTCGCTGCCATATCTGCATCCCTGTGCAAACCACGCTATGGCCTGTGACTCTATGACACCTTCACACGAGTTTCTCACGGTACACCACCGGGTCAAGAATTCACGATCCGTCTTGTTAGGTCTTTGCTTGCACATTGCCAGGGTCTGCGATCTATTCGGCCTCTGGTATGTACTTGAGAAGTTGCTGATAAACATTTCTTCAAAATCTATCCAGCAGTTGATGCTTTCGGGTGGCAAGTTATTCAGCCATACTCTGGCTGGGCCTTCCAACATCTGGGGCACGTAACGCACAACCCATCTCAAGTTGCCAGTTGCAATTTTCACCGTCATAGCGTAGTTTATCAGCCAATCCTCCGGCTTGGTACTGCCGTCATACGTCTTCGTGCCTCTGGGTAACTGGAAGTTTGGTACCGGCGGTTCCTTCATGATCCGGGGTCCAAAGCACGCTAGACCCGGAGGACCTTGACATTCGATCTGTTCCGACCTATACAGGCGATCCAGTTTTAACCTGGTGCCATCCGGCATTAAATCCCTGCTTCCCAATCTCGACCCTATCACATGATAGTCTGGTCTGGGATACCCTGCATTCACCATCTCCGAATCACCGTCGTTGTATCGGTTTTGCTCTTGTCGCGCACCTTTCTGCTGCATACCTCGGCCGGTGCTTTGCTCTTGCCTCGGTATATTCCGCTGCTGCGGTTGTCCTGCTCCTGCGGAGTTGCGCTGTCCGGCATTGCCGTTGGCAGCGTCCCCTTGATCGGCATTGCCTTGGTCGTGATTACCTCGGCCAACTTCACCTCGGCTCACACTCCGTCGATCATCACCTTTCCGCATCTCTTTTTCTTTTCCTGCACGCGTTGGGTCGTACGGGACGATCTGGTTGTTCCGTCTGGCCGAGGTTACTACCTCTTCTCTCCTTGGGCCGCCATGAGGCGATGATGCGGCTCCAGCGGATTTCTCCGGGTTACCCATCATCGAATGGACGATCTTGGAAGCCCCAGCTCTCTCCGGGTTAACTCTCAGCAGCTCCTCGTTCTGTCTGTTCGTGATTCGAACCAGCTCATTAACCCTGTCTTGCTGTATTTGACGGGCCTCGCCCGTCATACCCTCTAGCTCGAACGCAGCCGCATCTGCTGCTCTGAGGTTCTTCGCCGGGTACTATATTTCGGCAACCCCACAGACAGATAATTTTCCGACCCTTCTGCTCCATCATCACCTTCTCTGTTCATCTCACTTATGAGATTTCTCCCTTTTACCCTTACTGCATCAACCTTGTTTGCCTTTGTGTACTCATGCAGCGTCATGTTCAGCGACTGCTGAGCCGCGGCTATTTTCTTTGCGCCCTCCAGTATCTTTTGCCGAGTTTCCTCTAGCTCGGCCTGTGCCTGAGCCGGATCTACCACTGCTGCTACCGGGTTAGCCAAGCTATCCATAGCTTCCCTCAGTACGTTCTCAGGCCTCTCTAGTGGAGGTCCTCTACCTTTCCTCGGTGCCTTAGGTGTTACCTCCGGGTCTAGCGCTGGGTCCTTGCTTGCGCCTGCACCTGGCGCAGTCATCATCACCTCCGCACGGTCCGGGGAGCGAGCGATACGCGCCCCACGAGCCACAGTGAGGGGTGGTTCCCCCGCATCAACGACGCGGCGCCTATGAACACACGAGACGTCCACAGCAACATAGACCTTGTGCGCGCCGAGCTTGATGAAGAGGCTGTTGCGCGGAAGCGGGCGCGTGCCGAAGCAGCCAGCGTTGTCGATAACGAAATCCAGCGCTCCGAAGCGCTGAACGAGCCCTGAGACGATGCGTTCGCCGGTGCCAATGAGGTTTACCGTCCGGATCTTCACCCCTGCTAGCGCCGCTAGCCCCACGGTGGGCGCCCACTGTCGTGGTGGTGTCACGGCAGATGCCATGGATAGGCTAAAGGTGGGGACTAATATGCGCTAGGGGAATCCAGGGAGGGATAGTGGAGTGATTCTCCACACAGAAGTTTGTATTGCTATATCTTCAAGACTACAAGTGCTCCTCGAGCTGTATTGGCGAGAGGAGGAAGAAGGATCTCTCTTACTCTTGCCTAGATCTACTAGCCCTAAGGAATCACCAAATCAACTAGTGCTCAAGCAACCCCCTCTACCAGAACCCTAACCCCCCTTATATAGAGGAGGTTCGGTCCTGGCCTAGGGCATACATGGAGGCATATTCCTAAGAATATGCCCCCTACCAAAGTGGTAACCCGACCGGGGTGCTTTTCCCCCGCGTCACACATGCTTTAGCGACGTAAGCCTCTGCGGCGCCCGCGTCAGCCGACGTGAGCGTCGTCACCCTTGTCGGCCATGACCCGGTGGTCTTGCCCTTGCTTTATTCGCTCATGCAGTGCGTACCGGACCTTCTTTTTTGACTAGAGATTCCTTCCTTCTCCCAGAAACTAAGCGAGGATACGGATCATAGTAGATCCGGCCACACCTGTTCCTGCATATAAGTTAGACAAGCACTCCCGACTTACTCCTTAAGTCGGATGAGACAATGTTAGGCGACCCTCCCCTGGTCCGGGTTACTCCGTGATTCGGACTGCCTTGAGGTGACCCGGTCAGCATCTGCTTTGACCTTGCCGGACCTCGGCTAACTCGGCCGTTATACCCCGGAGTGACCCTACCCAGGGGTATCCCCCCAACAAGGGCATTAGCTCGTTTCTCCCTTTCTTTGACATCAGCTTTGGCTTTTTCTTGGACTCCTCCAGTGCTTTATCTGCGACTGGCAATTTGGCCTCCAAATATTTAACACGCCCCAATGCTTCGTCCCGGATAACCCATGATTCTTTGGTAGCGACTGGATATTTAAAATTGCACAATGTCAATAGAAGTCAGTAAGATCAACTTTGTCAGGTGATATAACAAACCTTTGAATTCTTCATCTTCATTATGGATCTTGATAAAACGAGAGGCCATGTCAACCATCTCGCACATTAGTGGCTGCAACAAAGCGAGTTGAACATGAGGAAATGAAGAATAGAGGCAAGCCACAAAAACAAACTTCAAGGATAGCGCTCACATCCTACATGTCAACCTCGACAAGGTTATCAGATATCGCCGCACCCTTTCCTGCAATTTTTCTTCTATTTTGCGGCAGCAGTCTCGAGGAAGCACTAGCATCTTCCGAGATCGGTTTTTCCATAGGAGATTCATGCGATTTCTCTGAATCCATCAATGGCATGGGTGACTTGGCATGAGGAGATGCGATAGAAGCACCAGGGGTAGATAGAGGAGTGATGGCTCGGTATTGATGTAGAGCTCATTGGGAACCCCAAGAGGAAGGTATGATGAGCATAGAAGCAAGTTTCCCTCGGTTATGAAACCAAGGTTATCAATCCAGTAGGAGCAAGGAAACACCCCAAAGGTGTTGCTAGCTGCGCCTTGGCAGGGCGCACTACCGGTGCTAGTGGCAACATGGAGACCTGCACAACACAACCACAGAACTTTGTCCCCAACTTGCGATGAGGTTGTCAATCTCACCGTGTTTTGCGGAAAACAAAGGATTAAACGTATCGAATGGAAAGAACTAAAAGTTTGCAGAAAGTAAACACAAAGCAGTAAACAGTTTGTAGATTGTATGTAAAAGAAAAGGATCGGGATCCATAGTTCACTAGAGGTGGCTCTCCTTAAGATAGATAACATGCTGGGTGAACAAATTACAGCGGGGCAATTGACAAACATCGAGAAAGCAATACATGCATATACTAATCATCTTGACTCCTTTGAGACTTGATTGGGCATTACAACATTATACATAGACCACCATCCAACTGCATCTATGACTAATAATCCACCTTCAGGTTATCATTCGAACCCCCTCTAGGATTAAGTTGCAAGCAACAGATTATTGCTTTATGAACTGCGTGTAAATTAAACAATACGATTGTTCTATGAACAAAAGATTGTTGTTTTCTCCCTAGTAGCAATAGCACATCTAGTACCTTAGAGATTTCTGTCACTTCCCAAGATTACCAGAGGCATGCACCCACTATCGAGCATAAATACTAACTCTTGGAGTTGCTAGCATCTACTTGGCCAAGATAGCTACTAACAATGGAAAGCATGCAAGATCACAAATAACAAAGACATGATAAAATCAATAATCAATATGAAATAGCATCTCAATATCCATCGGATCCCCGCAAACACAATATGCAAAATTACAAATAGATGATCTTGATCATGAACGGAGCTCACAAGATCTAGACATGAAAGCACAAAGGAGGAGAACCAGCCATCTAGCTACTACATGGATCCGTAGTCCAAGGATGAACTACTCACGCATCACACCGGAGGCTTGCATGGTGATGAACAAGGCCTCCAGGGTGAATTCCCCTCTCCGGCAGGGTGCCGGGAAGAGCTTCAGATCCCTCCCGATCTAGGGATGGAGATGACGGCGGCTACAGACTCTTTCGTGGATTTTTGATCGGGTCCCTAGAGTTTTCCTCCCGAGGGCATCTTATAGGCGGAAGGGGAGGCCGAGGGGGTGCCGGAGGCGGCCAGACCACCCCCTGGTGCGAGCCAGGCTGGGCCGCGCAGCCAGGTGGTGTGGTGGCCCCCTGGCCCCTCTCCGTCTCGTACTCTGGCATCTGATGACTTCCGGAAAAATAGGCACTTTGGCTTTTGTCCCGTCCAATTCCGAGAATATTCATTTTCTGACTTTCCTGGAACCAAAAACAGCAGAAAACAGGCAGCTGGCACTGTGGCTCTTGTTAATAGGTTAGTCCAAGAAATCATATGAAAAGTACTCCAAAGTGTGGACAAAACACAAGAAAGTGGATAAAACCAAGCATGGAACATCAAAAATTATAGATACATTTGCAATGTATCAACATCCCCAAGCTTAACTCCTGCTCGTCCTCGAGTAGGTAAGTGATAAAAAGAAAGAATAATTTTTGAGGTGACATGCACCATCAAAGGCTTGATCAAAATATTTGTAAAACATTCAAAGTTGGGATCATAGTACTTCAATCATAACATGAAAGACAAAGTTCTAGCAATAAGACAAAGAAACTATGATGCAACATGAAAAGGCACAAACAAAAGATTCATGAATAACAATGCTTTGCAAGACGTTTGTTTGTTTCACATAAAGAAAACATAACATAATAGTATTCAGCTTGTCCCTCAATAGAGTAGCAAATATAAATGCATAGGACACCTTCAAAGTTCATAAGAGTGACTAGATACAAATAGTTTAAAACAAGCAATATCAAGTATGCATCAATCAACTAGTCTTGGGACAATGCACATAGAACTAAGAATGGCCACTATGCTCTCAAAGTAGGTGCATAAAGATAGATGGTGGAGACTCAATATATAATGGTGGAAGAAAGACCTTCATAAAAGGAAGTAGGGATTCAAGTCTCATAAAGAGCTTCCAAAAATTATGGTACTTAATAGCTTTCAGCTCTCATTGCCCTATCATAAGCATCTTGAAGTGATTAAGGTTAAAGTGAACAAACTATGGTGTACATGCTTGACGAAGTATAAGTTAGGAATCTCATGTCCCTTGTATACGAGGGCCGCTCCTCATGCTACTCAAGTTTAGTCACCGGTAAGTTCTTGTCATTGTAAGTACATGTGTATCATAGAGAACCGCCAACGGGGTACCCCTTGCCCGATGATACGGAAGAATCCCCATATCAAAATGACAAGGCAAGCAGACAACGAGCATCTCAGCAATCTTCTTATTTACCATGGGAATATGGTGCTTTTTTCTCTCTTTCCTCTTTTCATAATCTCTTTTTTTTCTTTTTCTCTTTTTTTTCTCAATATAGGACTCTTTTTTTATAAGAAGAATGCTTCATAGACAGCTCATTATGGTTACGCTGCAGGTTTCCACCATCTCAGCATGGATTAGACCAGCGGCCCAGACGTTTCTCTAACACATATACATAACTCCATGGACTTACAAGCTCCCCTTTCATTTCACACCGACGACATCCATATACAAAAGAGCATGATATCAACTAGGTACAAGTACCAAGTGCAATGTTGAAAGCGTTCCCCATGAAAGCATGGTTCTGCTAATTCCCAACAAATAAGTGCAAGCATATACAACAAAGACGACACAATGGTTCAAGTTTATTAAGGGCAAGAAAAGTAAATGTGCCATCAAGTTCATGAGAGATTTAATCACTAGTTTTCTCATAACAAGTTTAATTTGGAAGGTAAAAAAAGCATGAATATACTTGAAATAGCATAATCTAGTAGGTAGGTATGGTGGACTCTTTGGAATAACTTGGTTTAGGTAGTTGGATGCATGAGTGAAACTCATACTTGGTTGTGGAGGCTAGCAAAAGACTGGGAGTGACAAACTAAGAGAGTAATAATGGCCATAATCATGCAGAGCGACAATACATCATTGATCAAAGCATAAAGTGATACTACAAGTTGAAAACTAAAGGATCACAAAGGCTTATGGTGACTTGAGATAGTCATAACATGGTGTGAGCATGTGCCAAGTCAACCCAAATAAAGCATCAAAGGAGAATACCACTATACTGTGCTTTAATATGCTAAAATAACGCATGATTCATCCAAGACACATTAAGCAATCTCAATTGTTTATAACAAGTCATGCTACAGCATAGAATACTAAGCATAAGTCCAAAACAATATCAATCATGGCATGACAAAGCATAGCCCACAGTCAAAAACCAGCTCTTTTTATCACATAAGTATGAACTTTCCTACTCTTTTTCAAACCAAACCAAACTATTTGCAAACCAATGTATGAAAGAGGGGGTCCAACTAATTTATTCAGCAAACTAAGAAAACCAAGCAAACGAAAAACCAAAACGAAAACGAAAAACAAGACGCTCCAAGAACAACACAACTGTGCATGAAACAATAAAAATGAAGCATTTGGAAGAACTTGGGATTTTTATTGATGAAGAGGGGGATGCCTTGGGCATACCCAAGCTTTGACGCTTGTACTTCTTGGATATTTCTTGGGGTGACACGCATGGCATCCCCAAGCTTGAGCTTTAGTCAATCCTTCATCTCATTACTCATTCCTTCTATACACCTGAAATTTTTCTTTCATACAAAACTTCACACAATCTTTATTAGCAACATTAGTGCACTCAAAATAAATAAGTCTTAAGGTTCAGTTATAACACCAAATAAACTTCCATTAGAACACTAGCTACTGTAGCACCTTCCTCAAAAAGCTCAGTTCCCCAAAATAACTCAAAAAGGAACCAACAAGAAGCAAATGCAGAAAATGGCAGAAATCTGTCAAAACAGACCAGCAGGTAAAGACGAATTTTTTCGAAGACCTTCTTTTGATCAAATCGAAAAGTGTTGAACTAACAAAATTTAGATAACAACCTGGGGCAGAAGCACAAAAATTCACGCCTCAAAAAGACGATCATAGATTTTACATGAATGTTTACGGTGAAGCACAGAAATCTGTTTCGGGACAGCAACTTTCCCAATCATTACTTCTCTCTCATTAGAGGTTACTCTTGGCACAAAAAAGCAAATAAAAAGGATAAGGAGAGGTTATTACTGAAGTAATAACTTCCAAGACTCACCTAAAACTTTTGGGTTATCTCCCAATAAGTACTTTTCTTTAACGCCTTTAAGTTAGGCATAAGAAGCAAGAAAGAATCAAGTGTTCTCAAATGAAGAAGCATTAAAACCAAATTTCTTGCCCTTACCTCTCTTACTTTTTTTCTTAACCTTGGGGAAAATATGATTGTTTGGTGCAGAAGAAAGGTGCATGGTCCCCTCTCCCACATCTATTATTGCTCCAAGAAGTTCTAATAAGGACCTTCGAAGTGTAATATGTCCTTTTCCTGCACATTCAATAACAACATAATCAGTAGAAATCATTTTCTCAAGGATCTTTGTAAACACTCCTTCAGCTATTCCAATAGGTAATAATATCATTATTAGCAAGAAATATTTCTTTTCCTCCTTCAGTAAGCCCCCAAGTATTCAGAGATTCATAAATATCTTTGGGCATAAGACAAAATTCAGACATGATATCACACCGAGCTTGAAAAGTTTCAGTGTTTATCTCAATGTTTACTATAGGGAGCTAATTTTATGGTTCATAATTTATTGGAACATAATTGTGATGCTCCCTAAGCGTATTATAGCAATCTTTTAAGCTAGTAGTGCTAGTTTCAAGAGTGTTCAATCTAGCAAATATTTTTGCGAAAGAAATATCAGTTTGGCTAGGCAAGGTGTAAGTGAGGATCAATTTCTTTATAACATTAATAGCATCATCCTCATTACATTGGAGGAAATCTCCTCCCACAACAGCATCTAAGGCATATCTATAGCAAAGAGCGATTCCAAGGTAAAAACTGCTAAGGAACAAACTTTGAGTCATTGTAGGCTCAATTTTTTCATGTAGATCAGAGATTCTAGACCAAGCTTCCTTGAAACTCTCTTCCATTCCTTATTTAAAAGTGAAAATCAATTCCTCGGGTGACATAGTGATTGGAGCAAGGCTAGACATAGTGGCAACTCAAGATAGGAAATAATTTTTTTGTGTTTTCAAATAAGAAAGCAAACTTGTAAAACTATTTTTTTTGTGTTTTTGATAATGAATCAAGCAAACAAAAAAAAAGAAAATAAGCAAAACAAAAATAACAAAGTAAAGAGATTGGTTATGAGGGACTCCCCTTGTGAAGATGTCCTTGACTCCCCGGCAACAGCGCCAAAAAAATGCTTGATGGCTCGGTATTGATGTAGAGCTCGTTGGGAACCCCAAGAGGAAGGTATGATGAGCACAGCAACAAGTTTCCCTTAGTTATGAAACCAAGGTTATCAATCTAGTAGGAGCAAGGAAACACCCCAAATGTGTTGCTAGCTGAACCTTGGCAGGGCGCACTACCGGTGCTAGTAGCAATGTGGAGACCTGCACAACACAACCACAGAACTTTGTCCCCAACTTGCGATGAGGTTGTCAATATCACCGTGTTTTGCGGAAAACAAAGGATTAAACGTATCGAATGGAAAGAAGTAAAAGTTTGCAGAAAGTAAACACAAAGCAGTAAATAGTTTGTAGATTGTATGTAAAAGAAAAGGACCGGGATCCATAGTTCACTAGAGGTGGCTCTCCTTAAGGTAGATAACATGCTGGGTGAACAAATTACAACGGGGCAATTGACAAACATCGAGAAAGCAATACATGCATATACTAATCATATTGACTCCTTTGAGACTTGATTGAGCATTACAACATTATGACCGCCATCCAACTGCATCTATGATTAATAATCCACCTTCAGGTTATCATCCGAACCCCCTCTAGTATTAAGTTGCAAGCAACAGATTATTGCTTTACGAAATGCATGTAAAGTAAACAATATGATTGTTCTATGAACAAAAGATTGTTGTTTTCTCCCTAGTAGCAACAGCACATCTAGTACCTTAGAGATTTTTGTCACTTCCCCAGATTACCAGAGGCATGAACCCACTATCGAGCATAAATACTAACTCTTGGAGTTGCTAACATCTACTTGGTCAAGATAGCTACTAACAACAGAAAGCATGCAAGATCACAAATAACAAAGACATGATAAAATCAATAATCAATATGAAATAGCATCTCAATATCCATTGGATCCCCGCAAACACAACATGCAGAATTACAAATAGATGATCTTGATCATGAACGGAGCTCACAAGATCTAGACATGAAAGCACAAAGGAGGAGAACCAGCCATCTAGCTACTACATGGATCCGTAGTCCAAGGATGAACTACTCACTCATCACACCGGAGGCTTGCATGGTGATGAACAAGGCCTCCAGGGTGAATTCCCCTCTCCGGCAGGGTGCCAGGAAGAGCTTTAGATCCCTCCCGATCTAGGGATGGAGATGACGGTGGATATAGACTCTTTCGTGGATTTTTGATCGGGTCCCTAGGGTTTTCGTCCCGAGGGCATCTTATAGGCGGAAGGGGAGGCCGAGAGGATGCCGGAGGCGGCCAGACCACCCCCTGGCGTGGCCCAGGCTGGGCCCTGCGGCCTCGTGGTGTGGTGGCCCCCTGGCCCCTCTCCGTCTCGTACTCTGGCATCTGATGACTTCCAGAAAAATAGGCACTTTGGCTTTTGTCCCGTCCAATTCCGAGAATATTCATTTTTTGACTTTCCTGGAACCAAAAACAGCAGAAAACATGCAACTGGCACTGTGGCTCTTGTTAATAGGTTAGTCCAAGAAATCATATGAAAAGTACTCCAAAGTGTGGACAAAACACAAGAAAGTGGATAAAACCAAGCATGGAACATCAAAAATTATAGATATATTTGTAATGTATCAAGGAGGATCTTCTTCTTCATCACTACAAAAGCAAGATGAAAATCTCTCATTTCAGCAAAAAGGCAAATCTATGGTCAATAGGTATCAAAGTAAAAAACAACACTTACAAGGAAATTTTTTGCGTCATACCAAAATATCCATCTAGGGAAGAGCCAAGGAGACAAGGGCAACCCATAGTGGTTTTGAACCTGTCGAATCATCGGAGTCTTCGACAGTTTCGATGGCTTCAGAACGATTCCTCCTCTCAGCAGCTGGCACCCTTAAAAAATCCTCAGACTGAGTCGAAGCGACAAAATGGGTATGCGAGGAGGACTTAGCAACATATGCCTCCTCTTCTTCATTGGGTGCCATCCCAGCTCCGATGAAATCTTCAGACAAGGAGGCACTAGTTGGTAGCTCACCATTCTCTGGGAGGGGAGGAAGCACAGAAAGATGGTCATAATCCTACACCATAAGGAGACAGAATAAGGAGAAAAAAATTTATACATACAAAGGAAAGTGAAGAAAACTCACATCTAGGAGAAGATTTTTCTTGACAAAGGGTTCCACCCGACAATCTGAAGGAACTGGGCTTTTCTTCATCAGCATGGTAAAGGAACGAACCCTTTTCCCATCAATATGAAGATGGAGGCTATTCGGTGAAATCCTCATAGGATCCTTCTTGCCAGTATAAGTCCACATACCAGACAACCTTGCCTGGATAGGATGGATGCGCATCCGGATAAAGTAGGCAAAAATCTGTAAACCTGATAGCTCCCTGACAACTTCAGTATGTAGTTTATCAACCCGCTTCAGCAAGGGCTCGATTTCCTTCATTTCTTCGGGGGAGGGGCATTAATCCCATCAGTCAAGCCTTTGGCAAGTTTTCTTGGGGTCAAAAGGGGCCAACCCGAAGGTTTGGCCCTTGTTTTTATGGTCCTTGATGTAAAACCACTTGGTTTTCCATCCTTGGATAGAATTCAAAATTTTGAAGTCAAAATAATCAACTTCAGAATGAATAGAAAAAATGGCACCACCAACATCGTGAACAAGAGTATCGGGGCTGATGCATGTAAAATGCATCCATCGACTTTGCACTTTATTACTCCCTCTGTTTCAAAATATAAGATGTTTTAGCTTTGTGAAAGGAGTGTATCTAGACACCTTTTAGTGTGTAGGTTCACTCCAAACCTAGATGAACTTGCACACTAAATGAATCTAGATACACTCCTTTCACAAAGCTAAAACATCTTATATTTTGAAACGGAGTGAGTACTTGATATTCCAGCATATTTGCATCATATATGGGTTATATTCATGTTTTATAATGATATTTGGGAATAATTCACACTTCCCATATTGTTTTGGAATTAACCCTGCCGAGGCAGAAAACCCCTATTTCAATGTTTTTGACTTTCATGTACCCAAACGAAGTCCAATTGACCTAAAACTTCACGGGACCTAGTATTTATCAGAACCAAGAACATTGGGCCAAATATTAGTGAAAGAAGAAGGCTGAGGGAGGAATGGTCCCACCACACGCGGCTACCCCCTGACGCATGTGGTGTACTTGTTTGCTCCTCGAGTCTCCGATTCCATCGATTCTTTCTCCCAAGCAAAGGTTCTGACCTAAAACCACATATAAAAAAGGTCTCCTGACGATTATCGGAAAGGAGCGCCGCAGAAGACAGAAACACGAAACAGAGAGGCAAGAGGCAGAAGATTGGAGGGGGGAAACTCCGGCAGGGCGCTGCCGATGTGATCGCCACCTCCTCCAATGACTCCAGCACCTTCAACATGATTAAGGGGGAGTAGTCCACCCCTGGACTATGGGTTTGTGGAAGTAGCTATTGTATATCTCTCTCTCATGATCTCGATTGTATTAAAACCGTATAAGCTGCATAACACGATTATGGTCATATTTGTATTACCTATGTGGTGGATCTTTATATAGTTGATATTTGAGATTGCAACTGTTCAGTATTGGAAGTATATGGATATGTGGTGGAACTTTGCTAGATTGCACGGTCCAAATCAAAATGATAGAAATTGCAGGGCACACGTTTTAGGGGACATAAATAGGTTTGCACATAAGTTTCCAAAAAAATAAAGAAAAGAGCCTAACAAGCTTTCCGTCACATCACTAGTTCACTTACATAATATATCTAAGAATTGCTAAAGTGATGCATTTATAAGGTCTGTGAAGTTGACAAGTGCTTTCTGCGCTTCATTCTTTGCTTCTATCTCCTTCAGCAATGCTGCAATGTGTCTGCCCAGTGCCTCATTCGCTGCTCTCTCAGCCCCAAGTTGTGCTTCAAGGAGAGAGTTGGCTGGTCTTGATCCTCAATGCCATGTTCTACAGCAGATGGTGCCACCATGCTTCCAATGGGTGCCTGATAGCTATAGAAGCAAACATTAGAAAACTAGTAAGCAAATTCCAAGCACATCTTCATGGACAAACAGGGTATTGAATTATATGAAGATGACAAAGATGGACCTGGTATAGCTTATTCCACACTTCCTGTGCTTCCTTCAGGGCTTCTGCCTCGCCATCTGGTTTCTTCGTCTGCAACCCCACAATGGCACTGCACAGTATCGCATTCCCTGCTCTCTGAGCCCCGAGTTGTGCTTCAAGGAGAGTCTTGGTTGGTCTTGAAGAATGGATGCTGATGTCCTGCGACAACGCATAGTGCATCGTGTCGATGGAAGGAGGTTGTTAGCCTCAGTTATCTCTTCTGTAGCATTAGGCACCATCTTGCTTTCCAGGGTTGCCTATTGAGTTTTAGGAATAGAATCAAAGATTAGAAAATATCCAGCAAATTACAAGTTGATCATACTCATTTCAGAGACAAATATGACATCGAAATTTTGGAAGATGAGAAAGATGAAAAGTATTCTAGAGGGCTTATTGTTGCTTTTTTCACACCATGATGGGCGAAGCCCCGGCTATCACAGAAAAACAAGTCATTGTGATAAGGTTGTCTATTTCTTGTTTGCATGTTTGTTAGACAGCAAGCCTACACAAACAGAGAGCATAGAGTATAAGAGGCAGTCCTGGTTAAACACAAATAGGGGGAAGTTGATAGACACGACTTGATATGGTTCCTGGGGTCAGTTTAAGAATCAACAATCTTGCACCACTCTGCATTCTTCATGTGTTCAGCAAGAGATATCCTTGTTACTCCATTCAGTGGGAAGGGGTTAAAAACTGCTTATTTAGGAGATGCCTTTGAATTCTTGCGTGCCTCATTAACTGCTGGTTGCAAGCAACCTATACCTCTGGTTGTTATGCATCCATGACAAACTTTTCCTGAAATAAAACATCGTGCATCAGCCTCTGCTTGAACAATAATGAGAAGAAAAGGGAAGTTGAGTCATAAACATACGGAAGCTCTGTCATAGAACTCTGCTCTGACATCCGGCCTCTCCTTGTACTCATTCCAGTGGGGGAATATATGCATACCAGTCCTGACTATTTTTGCACACTCAGTGGTGAACTTGGAAGCAATAGTTCTTCCTGGAGGAATGGCAAATGGAAGCTTTCCTCCTTTGGACATGTTCTCATGCTGCTTCCCCATGTTTTTTCCCTCAAGAAAATTTGAGGATCATCATGTTTAATAGTGTCTTCAGAAGGATGATGGCCAAAATCATCTACAAACATATAATGTGGAGTTAGTGTTGTACTATATAATAAGTTCCATTCAAACAATATAATGTGCTTTCCTTGGGGAGTTGGTTGCTTGCCTGGGGCAGCTGTCTGCTTGTCTTGGACTGCTGTCTTCTTGCCATGGAGTGATGCCATCTCGATTTGGGTTGCCACCTTCTCTCCTTGAGCATCAGGATCTGCAGGACTCTAAGTTTCTTGCGAAGAGGTCACAACACTTGGCGATCTTGGTGGGCGCCATGGAGAACTTGGAGGTGGAAGTACTTCTAGCGGATTCCCCTTTGACCTGATATGTCTCGTACTTTCTATCGAGGCAGCCATGCTAGCCAAGACGTGCTTCCGAGCAGCTGATCCACCAGCAACAGCCATCCTTGTCATGACGACATGTTTCTTCTTATATTTCCTCTTCTTAGTCTACACAATACAAAGGTAGTCAATTCGGGGTAATAAAAGGCAACAACATATATGGAAAATTAAGTAAGCAAATAATTACACAAAATATGAGTAGGCAAGTAAAGGGACGACCTGCAACTCATCCTCCTCCTCCTCTTCAGGATAATAGTCAGATCCAAAGCCTTCATCCTTTCTCTTTTTAGGGGAGAATTCAGTGGGAGATGCATAAATAAGGGGCCTAACACCCATTTGTTGCATCCACGCATTGTTTCTCATGATTTTTTCTAGCCGTCTTTCTTCCGCAGGATGCAATTGTGGTTCTATCATGAATAAACAACTCCAAGTAAGCTACAAAAATATAACCTATGGTATTGATTGTTCTATACTAATCATAATGTACAACGTTCCACTATGAGGAACTTCTACTCCGAATCTCATATCACAAGACTAACAATGAAGCAGCCAAAGCAATGCAAGAGACAAGACGATGAACAAGCTGGAAAATTCACCAATTGGTTACAGTAATAAGCAGAGTGGGGCAATAAAACATAAGCAAGATAAGCATCAATAGTGCAATTAAACAGGAAACATATCCTACGTTACTGATTGTTCTATAGAACTCATCATGTTACAACTCACTATGAGCAATTTCTACTATGATCATAAGGCATATGATGAAGCAGCCAAACTAATGCAAAAAAGCAAGATAATGCAACCTTTATCACATGTAAACATATCATAAGACGAAATAGTATACATGCAGTTAAAGAGGATAATCACAATAAAACATAAGCATGATAAGTAAGTATCATGCAAATAAACAAAATATAACTTATGGTGCTGATTGTTCTACAGTAATCATCATGTAATAGAGTCCACTATGAGCAATTTATACTCTAATAAAAAGACATAGGATGAAGCAACCAAACTAATGGAACAACCAAGATAGTGCAAACTTTATCTGTATGTAAACTGATCATAAGTCGAATACTCTGAATCTCACTTACCAATTGGTTCGTTGGTTGCATTAATAAGCAGGGATGACAATTAAACATCAGAAGGATAAGCATCTTTCATGCAATTAAAATAGGCAACTAAACAAGTCATGACATGTGATGTTGATTGTTCAAAAGTAATCATCATGTAAAACAGACTACTATGAACAATTTATACTCTGCTCATCAGACATGTCATGAAGCAATCAAACTAATGCAACAGACAGGATAATGCAACCCTGATCACAAGACTTGTAAAATCACAAGCAATTTCACATGCAGAACAAATAAGAGAGAATAACTGCAACAAAATAGGTAAATTGGTGGCATGAACAGGATAATGAACAACATTTCTCAGGAAAAGTAAAAAAAATATGAGCATCGAGGATGAGCATGTTTCCTTGCCTGCAGGATGTAGGGCCTTTTTGATACCGTGTTTCTTGCAGTGACCCGGGGCACGTGGCATCGAGCTGGACGGCTAAGTAGCAGACCTCATCGACAAGGTGGGCGGCGAGGTGGATAGTCCTTGTCAGCGAGGTGGACGGAGAGCTAGACGACGAGATGGACAACGAGGTGGACGGCGAGCTGGCCGACTTTGCGGGTGAAGTGTATAGGGAGGTGGTAGACAAGGTTAGTCGACTGTCGGCGAGGTGGACTACCGGCGAGGTCGACGAACATGGTGGAAAATCGGGACAGTGAGGAGGGTCTAGGGTTTGTGCTAGAGTGACAGAGAGGTTACTACTGGAAGGACAGACGGAGACGAGGGGATAAAAGGCAGAGGGCGGAGGGACAGACAGCAGCGAGGGGAAAAGGGAGAGGATGGCGGCGAGGGCGAGGGGAAAAGGGAGAGGACGGCAGGGAGGACGGTGGGAAAATTTGGATCTGTCTCATTTCAGCGAGGGGATAAAAAGGGTTTCGAATAGATTACGTAAATGACCTTTGCACGAATGCTTGGGTGGCGCTATGCTGGTGGGCTCAAAGGTAATTGCAACTCGAGAAATTTTGATTTGCATAGAAACTCTCCCACGCTGGCACCAAATTTAGCGAGGGCGGGAGGACTTGACCTAGAAATTTGCGGTTGGTGTCCTGGCCGTCGAATGCATGATGGATGGTTCAAATAAGTTAACCAAATTTTAGAAAGTCTTCACTAAAAGGGCCTGGTGAAGAAAACTATAAATTATTGATGAAAAATCTTGAAAAAAGCAATAATGTGGACTACTAGTTTATATTCTGGCTTGTATAATGATCTCAAGGGAGGTAAAAGTATTTTGGATAATATATTCAAATTTAGATAAGATTCAATGTGCGGGGTTGGACAATGGATTTCTCCAGATTAGGGTTGAACGATGGACTTTTATCCTTATTTTGGTTAGTTTTAGGTCGTAGCAACACATATGGTAGATATCAAAGTTAGAGCCCAAGAAGATGCATCACAAAGACCAAAATACATTGGAAAAGCGGCTTCCACATCCATTTTTTGCACCACCAGTGTGATAGAAGTTGCATGCATTATCACAGAATCCCTATATGCATGTGTGTGGTCTCATGTAGATATCAATGTGGTTTTGGAAAAGAACACATGCAATGTGGTCATGTGAATGACTAGTAGTGGATATATCAATCTGGTTTAGAGAACACATGCATGACTCTAGGGGGATCCATGTGTGTTAGACCAAAAACATCATATAGTAAATAAATAACCATCTTCCATGTTGCATGGCCAGTGTGTGATAGAAGTTGCGTCACAGAATCCACTACTAGCTAGAGTGTGTGTGGGCATGTAGATATATATCAATGTGGTTTAGGAAAAGAACTCATGTAATGTCTCTAGGGGTTCCATGTGTCAAAAACCATGGTGGTCACAGAGACAAAAACACATAGGAAAGGTAGCTTGCACATTGCATGTTGCACCAGTGTGTGACAGAAGTTGTTTCACAGAATCCACTAGAGTATGTGTGTGGTCATCATGCATATGTAGTGGTTTTAGAAAAGAACACATGCAATGTGGTCATTGGATCAATGACTCTGGTTGATATATATCAATGTGGTTAGGAAAATAACACAGCATGCAATGACTCTAGGGGATCCATGTGTCAAATTATGGTCACAAAGACCAAAAACACATATATAGCTAGGAAGTCAGCTTCCACATTGCATGTTGCTCCAGTGTGATAGAAGTTGCATCACATAATCCATAGGAGTATGTGTGTGGTCATGCATTTCGAGATATTATGGTTTTGGAAAAGAACACACATGCAATGTGGTCATGTGGATCAATGACTAGTAGTGGATATATATATATCAATGTGGTTTAATTAGTAAGAGAACACATGCATGACTCTAGGTGTTAGACCAAAAACTAACATATAGGAAATAAATAACCAGCTTCCACATTTGCATGTTGCACCAATGTGTGACAAAAGTTGCATCATAGAATCCACTACTTGAGTGTGTGTGGGCATGTAGATATATACATATACATATACATATATATATATATATCAATGTGGTTTTGGAAAAGAACACGTGCAATTTGGATCATGTGGATCAATGGCTCTAGTGGATATCATGTGTGGTTTAGGAAAGAGAACACACATTGCAATGACTCTAGTTGGGGATATCCATGTGTCAAACCATGGTCATAGAGACCAAATTAAAACATATAGGGAATAAACAAGCAGCTTCCACATTTCATATTGCACCAGTGTGACAGAAGTTGCATCACAGAATCCACTAGAGTTTGTGTGGTCATGTAGATATCAATGTGGTATATATTATTGGAAAAGAACACATGCAATGTGGTCATCATGTGGATCTATCAATGACTCTGTTGGATATTAATGTGGGTTAGGAAAATAACACATGCATGCAATATGACTCTAGTAGAGATCCATGGTCACAGAGACCAAAAACACATAGGAATTAAAGGATCTTCCACATTGCATGCATGGTTGCACCAGTGTGACAGAAGTTGTGCATCAACACATAATCCACTTGAGTATGCATGTGTGGTCATGCATGTAGAGATATCATTGTGGTTTTGGAAAAGAACAGTGTACATATATGCAATGTGGTCATGTGGATCAATGACTCTAATGGATATATATCAATGTGTGGTTTAGGAAAAGAACACACATCTTGCAAAGTCTCTAGGGGATCCATGTGTCAAATTAAACCATGCATGGTCACAAAGACCAAAAACACATAGGAAAGCAACTTCCACATATTGCATGTTGCACCAGTGTGACAAAAGTTGCATCACAGAATCCACTGGAGTATGTGTGTGGTCATGCACATGTAGATATCATTGTGGTTTTGGAAAAGAGCACGTGCAATGTAGTCATGTGGATCAATGACTCTCGTGGATATCAATGTGGTTTTTAGGAAGAGAACACACATGCAATTAATTAATGACTCTAGCAGCTAGGGGATCCATGTGTCAAACCATGCATGGTCTCACAGAGACCAAAAAACACATAGGAAAGCAGCTTCAACATTGCATGTTTCACTAGTGTATGTGTGACAGAAGTTGCATCACAGAATCCACTAGAGTGTGTGTGGTCATTTAGATATATCAATGTGGTTTTGGAAAATAACACATGCAATGTGGTCATGTGTGGATGAATGACATCTAGTTTGGATATCAATGTGGTTTGGAAAAGAACACATGCAATGACTCTAGGGGTTCCATGTGTACAACCATGGTCATAGAGACCAAACACATAGGAAAAGCAGCTTCCACATTGCATGTTGCACCAGTGTGATAGAAGTTGCTTCATAGAGTGTGTGTGGTCATGTAGATATATATCAATGTGGTACTAGAAAAAACACATGTAATATGGTCATGTGGATCTATCAACAATGAATCTGGTGGATATCAATGTGGGTTAGGAAAAGAACACATGCAACATATAATGACTCTAGGAGATCCATGTGTCAAACCATGGTCATAGAGACCAAAAATACATAGGAATTAATTAAAGAAGCTTCCACGTTGCATTCATGGTTGCACAAGTGTTTGATAGAAGTTGCATCACAGAATCCACTAGAGTATGTGTGTGGTCATCATGCATATATAGATATCATTGTGGTTTTGGAAAAGAACACATGCAATGTGTGGTCATGTGTGGATCGATCAATGATGACTAGTGGATATCTCAATGTGTGGTTTATTAGGAAAATAATACATGCAATGAGTACTCCAGGGGATCCATATATATGTGTCAAACACGTAGGAAAGCAGCTTCCACATTGCATGTTGCACCAGTGTGACCGAAGTTGCATTAGAATCCACTGGAGTATGCATGTAGATATCATATATTGTGGTTTTGGAAAAGGGAGAACATATGAAATATTAATGTGGTCATGTGTGCATCAATGACTCTAGTGGATGTATATCAATGTGGTTTAGGAAAAGAACACACATCATGCATGCAATGACTCTAGGGGATCCATGTGTCAAACTAAACCATGGTCACAGAGACCAAAAACACATAGGAAAGCAGCTTCCACATTGCATGTTGCACCAGTGTGACAAAAGTTGCATCATAGAATACAGTGGAAGTATGTGTGTGGTCATACATGCATGCATGTATAGATATATTATTGTGGTTTTGGAAAATAACACATATGCAATGTGGTCATGTGGATCAATGACTGTAGTGTATATATCAATGTGGTTTATTAGGAAGAGAACACACAGGTAATTAATGACTCTAGGGGATCCATGTGTCAAACCATATGGTCTCATAGACACCAAAAACACATAGAAAAGCAGCTTCCACATTACTGCATGTTGCACCAGTGACAGAAGTTGCATCATAGGATCCACTGGAGTCTGTGTGGTCATGTAGATATCAATGTGGTTTTGGAAAACAACACATGCAATGTGGATCATGTGGATCAATGACATCTAGTGTGTGGATATCTATGTGGTTTAGGAAAAGAACACATGGAATGACTCTAGGGGTTCCATGTGTACAACCATGGTCACAAAGACCAAAACACATAGGAAAAGAAGCTTCCACATTGCATGTTGCACCAGTGTGACAAAAGTTGCATCACAGAATCCACTAGAGTGTGTGTGGTCATGTAGATATCAATGTGGTATTGGAAAATAACACATGTTGCAATGTGGTCATGTGGATCTACCAATGACTCTGGTGGATATCAATGTGGGTTAGGAAAAGAACACATGCAATATGACTCTAGGAGATCCATGTGTCAAAGCATGGTCATAGAGACCAAAAACACACAGAGGAGAGGAGATTCCACATTGCATGTTGCACCAGTGTGACAGAAGTTGCATCACATAATCCACTGGAGTATGTGTGTAGTCATCATGCATATGTAGATATATCATTGTGTGGTTTTGGAAAAGAACATGCAGTGTGTGATCATGTGTGGATCAATGACTAGCTAGTGGATATCTCAATGTGTGGTTTATTAGGAAATTAAAAGAACACATGCAGTGTGCGATCATGTGTGGATCAATGACTAGTGGATATCTCAATGCGTGGTTTATTTGGAAATTAAAAGAACACATGAATGAGTACTCTAGGGGATCCATATGTGTGTCAAACACATAGGAAATAAGCTTCCACATTGCATGTTGACACAAGTTGCATCATCACAAAATCCACTGGAGTATGCATGTGTGTGGTCATGCATGTATATATATCATCATGGTTTTAATTTGGAAAATAACACATGAAATGTGGTCATGTGGATCAATGACTAGTGGATATATATAGGAAAAGAACACACATCATGCAATGACTCTAGGGGATCCATGTGTCAAATTAAACCATGGCCACAGAGACCAAAAACACATAGGAAAGTAGCTTCCATGTTGCATGTTGCACCAGTGTGATAGAAGTTGCATGCATCACATAATAATTCACTAGAGTATGTGTGTGGTCATGCATGTAGATATCATTGTGGTTTTAGAAAAGAACACATGCAATGTGGTCATGCAGATCAATGACTCTAGTGGATATATCAATGTGGTATAGGAAGAGAACACACATGCAACTAATGACTCTAGGGGATCCATGTGTCAAACCATATGGTCTCACAGAGACCAAAAACACATATGAAAAGTTGCATCATAAAATCCACTAAAGTTGCCTAGATGATACCTATCTCAACTTTTGTACATATTCTAAAAAGGCATGCAAGATATGGAGGGATTCAGACGCTCTGATGCTCGGTTTTCAACGAAACCCTAGACCATGGGCCCCACAGACGATCTACCCCTAGATTATTTCTCTAGATGGGGGTTGAACAATGGATTTTATCCTTATTTATTTTGGTTAGTTTTAGGTGCAATACCAAAGTTTGAGCCTAAGAAGATGCTGGATCATGCACATATCGATATATGTGAGAGACCATGCTCACCAGGGGCCTAGATAATGCCTATCGCAACAACCCATCACACTTTTGTACATATATCATATAGGAAAACACATACATGCATGCAAGTTCTTCCAATGCTTAGATCCCAAACTAATCTGTACATACCAAAATATATACTACGTACACAAAATAAACTATAAACTAATCTGGTTAAACACATAATTTATCACCACCACTTGTTGTCGTCCTTGACTTGCTTCCCCTTCAACTGCTTGCTGTCGCCACCATTCCAAGATCCCTGCTCATCCTGATACGACTTTCTATCCTGCTCGTGCTTCTTCTCCTGGGCTAGCTTGCAACTAGGGCATAGCTCTATCGCGAAAAACCCCGCTTAACCATCCCATATTTCATGGTAATGAGCTTACTGTACAACTCATACGCCATGTAGGCTTCTATGGATGCATACTCTAGGCACACCTGGCTCATCGACTTCCACTCCCAGTAGTCGTGCTCGCTTCGCTTCAATTTCTTCAGTTTTGCATAGGATTTGTCGATGATTTCTGCTGCCAGATCACCCATGCCATCCTTCGCTGGGTATGGTTTGATCTTGTACATATTTTGGATGTTGACGTGGTACCCATGTGGGATTTTTATCAACGCATGAGAAAGCATAGTTGTGTCATTTGTGATATCCACGCTAGTGAAAGTTATCCCTTTTCTACACAAGAACTCGACCAAAGCCGGACAATGCTTCTCAGTTGGTTTACTCTTGCAGTTAGAGGGTTTTAGGGATGTAAGGGAACAAGGGATACAAAAGTGGTGATCTCAAATTTAAATTTTAGATACCTACAGAAGTGGTAAACGAGGACCTCCTCATGTATGGCGATTTACACGACAGTGATCTCTTGTGGAGGACTTTTGCTTATCTGCAAGGGTGTACTCCAAGTCTAGCCCCACGAACTTGTACTTCTCTTTCTCAAGCAATTTCTCATACCTGGCGAGAGTTGTCTCCATAGTCGCTTCATCATTTGTGTACACAACTGTCAAAGTCGTGGTGCCATGGGCAGGGACAAAGTAGGTCTCTGTTGCGTGTTTCCCATCGTCCATTCCTGCGAGGAAATGGGTGAAAGGAAATGCTTGTGAGGAAGAAGAAGAAGAATTGACGGTTCCAGAATAGAGGAATAAGCGAGGAAGAGGAAGAAGAAGCGTGCAGGAATAACTGCAGAGATCTTGGATACGTGGTAATAATGAATAACTGCAGCTTCGGTTCGAGAACTCACCATGGTTACGTGGATATCGTAGCAGTGATGCCGGTTCAACAAGTGGGGTTGGTTCCTGCGAGAATATGGAATTAGTTGTGCATTTTTCTATGCGAGAAATTGAGAGAAATCATTTATATTTTCTCTTTCATAATTAAACATAATAAAGTTGGTACAACCTAAGAGATTTGAACAAAACAAATTTGCTAGTTTAACATACAATAACACAAAATTTTCTGAGCATGCATTCTTGAAATTTAAATTCTGATGATTTATTCAGAAGTTCTGAGCTACAACCGACATCATAGAGCCAACACTCTCGTCTTCTTCCTCCTCCTGCTGCTCGTCGCTGTTGTCTTCCGCATCCTCATGTTCCTCTGCCGGACCGGTGACCACCTCAATAGTCAGCTTGATATAGTGCCTCATCACCTTGACCTGGACGACGAGCAGATCATCAAGGCACATTCTGTTTTAGCACAAAATTTAGTCCAGGGGTTGGTGAACTCAATGCATCATCATATACTTCCGATATGCGATATTGCCCCAAGATTTTTAGGCCTTTGTCACAATTATTCTTCATGCATACACAATAGAACCCTTTCTTTGGGATTTGGTGTTCCCTTGTACATCTCAAAGGAATTTTCTGAGTAACAAAAATATGTAACAGATCTTAGTTAATCGGCCACCCTCATTAACTAACCATCTGATGAAGATCATCTTCATCCTGCACCCGGTGCACCAAGAACTGAGGGATCTCAAAGACCTCATCTTCATCTAGGTATCTTACAAACTCCTTGTAAATGCCCAAGATATGGAATTCATTTCAGAGAAACTGACATTACATGGATGCTGTAATATGGATTTCTCTAGTGTCACCTTGCAACAATCCCCGATCTTATAACACCCTGATCATGCATATGAAATTGAAGAAGGTTTGTGTGTAAGAAACATATATAATTAAGAAACTAGTCATGCGTGTAAGAAAAAACCAATTCAATGCAAAGAATTCAATACATACATTGGTCTTGATCAACCCAAGATTTGACAACATTATCAGCATTTGACACTTCAACAATAAAGCACTTGTCTACTCTATCATATGCAAATATGAGAACATCATTCTGTTTAATGTTATAAGATGCACAAAACCCCCTCCAATATGTCCCACATAATGCTACCGACCTCCCAAAATTCCCACCATACATCACATCGAAGTAGTATTCATCAATTGTTCTGTTTTGATCATGGTGGTTACTCCGATCAAGGATCCAGGTCAGATGTGGACCAAGAGTGAATTGTTGCATACACTCATCAAAATAACAAGGAATACCCTGCATAAATTTGTGAAACGGAAAAAACCCATAAGATCATGAACATAAAGAAATATATATGGAAATTTAAAATAAGATGTATATGAAAATCGAGAATACTTACAAATCCCTCTACAAAAAGGGTGATCTCACCCTCATTCTAAAATACATCACATGGTCTATGTTTCCACTCCCACACCAGGCAAGTTGCTGCTAACATGTCACACATTCGTTTTGAGCCATATTCCTTTTGTTCTGAACACAAAAAATAAAAAAGATCAGGAAAATAAATGATATGATGTTACTAATATCATCTCTGAATACTACTACTAGTGTCAAAATATATAAATGGTATGATGTTACTAATATCACTACTACTAGTGTAATTTAAAATATCAAAACTAAACTCTAAATTTGCAGCAATGATCTTTTGAGGAAAAACTACATTATCCAAGCTATGAAAATTATGGGATTTATACCCAAGCTAGGAATATTAATGATTCGGATTACATTGTACTTTATCTAGTATATATATACTACTAACTACAACTAGTACTATATATGTGCAGAAATACAACTAGTCTGCAGTTCTACATAGACAATCCTGCAAAAATACAACTAATGATGTGCATACTATACTAATCTGCAGTTTTGCATACACATACTGAAGATTGTTATTAACAAAATATCAGCACAAATTGTACCAACAAAAAAATCTGCAGAAATTCAACCCAACAAAATCTGCAATATTTTTTTGCACATTCTAGATTTACTCAAGAGATTCGGTGAAGCAATCTTAGAGAAAACTCTACGGATTTGATGAAGCAATCGTAGAGAAAACGCTTTAGATTCGATGAAGAACAAGTATGATTTATGCAGCTCTGAAAACCCTACAGATTCATCGAGTTGTTGCTATTGAAGATATTTGCCGCCGGTTACACTCCGGTGAAGGGGATTCTTACCGCTGTTGTAGGGCCCCGCCGCCAGTTATTCCACGAGAGATTGTGTCTCTCACTCCCCTATCGTCTCACGCGCCCATGGATGCTGCAGCTCCCCTGCATTCGTCTAGAAAACACGTGAGATCGGGCGGCACGCCGTGCACCTATACACGAAGGAAGCTTGCCAGATATTGGAGAATATATATGTCGTGCACCTGCTTCCAGTGAAAGCTCGCCGGAGGCAGCGATGGGGCATGCTCTGTCTCTCTCTCTCTAGAAGAGCTGCACTTGCCTTGTCCACTCTCTCTCTCTTTATGTGCCTCTTCGATTCTGACAAAATGGAGCCAAAATAAAGTCCGAATAAATTCAATAAAATGGAAACCTCTAGGTCTCGAACATGCAACCAAGAGGTCCCTGACCGGTGGAGCAACATACGATGAACCCCACATGTTAGCTACACAAGTGAAGATTCATTCACTGACTTGTGGGACCCACCTCTTTGCCGCCCACACACTCACCTGAACTCCACCCGGGAGATTTTGAAATTAGATCTGAAATTTGGTCCACCACACACGGCAATGGCAGCTAGGGCACCACTGCCTTTGCCGGTCCATCACATGCTATGGCACAGTCTCCCCATCCATTTCTGCGTCTCCCCGTCCATTTCAGTGTCTGCACTCCAAGGCTGTTTGCTGGGACTCCCCTTCCAGCCGATGTCTCTGTGCACCTCGATAGCTCCCCTTCCGGGCACTATCTCCATGCTTAACTCACTTGTCTCCGTGTCTACCAAGGTAAAAATAGTTTGTTTAATTCTTCAACACATAGATATCACTTGGATTGTTCATCTACATAAAAATCTTCTTAAAAAGGATTATTCTTCTTAGAAAATGTGATTAGTTTGTTTAATTGTCCAATGGATTGATAGGAGTTGGATTTGTTGCATGGTAAAGTAAATTGTTCTGAAAAATGACTAGCCTATTCTAAAAATGAGATTTGTTAATCAACACATGGATATGAGTTGGATTGTTCATTGTAAAGAAAAATGTTCTAAAAAATGGCTAGCCTGTTCTAAAAGTGTGATTTGTTTATTTAATTCTTAACAGATGGATAGGAGTTGTATTGTTCATGGCAAAAAGTTTACTAAACCCTACAAAGCTGGCCTGAAACAGTTTGTCAGATTTGTCAAGGAGGGATATGGCGAGAATGCTGAGGTTCCATACCCCTGTCGTAAGTGCTTCAACCAGAGAACGGTACATGTAGGGCTTCTTTATCACCACTGAGTCCTCATTGGCATGTCGTACACGTATACTCGGTGGATACAACATGGAGAGCCACTTAATCTTGATATTATTGAAGATGCACCCAATGGTGGTAACAATCATGGTCATGTCGGTGATGACAATGACAATATGTATACGGATGATGAAGGCGATGATGATGGAGGTCATAGCATTCTAGATATGTTGCAATACCTTAAGCACGCATGCGATGCATTAACTGCAGAGCAAATTACTACTAATGTCCCAACTGACGGTAAACATGAGAAATTGTTTGCAAAGTTGATGGAAGAGGCAAAGCGCAAGCTTTACCAGGGAAGTAAACATTCTAGGCTTGCATTTTTTGTGAATCTCCTTCATCACAAGTCATATCACCGGATCACCAACATTGCTTTTGATGATTGGATGAAGCTATTTGCTGATGCACTACCGTATCCTAATACCCTGCCGAGATCATACCGTGAAGCAAAAACTTATATGAAGGAGCTTAGACTTTCCTATGACAGCATACACGTGTGCAAAAACAACTGCATGCTCTTCTGGAAGGACAATGACAAGCTGGACAACTGCGTTACATGTGGCGCCTCAAGGTGGAAATATCTCGAAAGAAGGTCGTCAACTGTCAAAGTGTTGCATCATTTTCCTTTGGCGCCACGACTGCATAGATTGTTCTCTTCGAGGAAAACAACAAATAACATGTAGTGGCACAAGTTAAAGAGAATGCCCAGAGATGGTATACTTAATCATCCGGCTGATGGTGAAGCATGGAAGGATTTTTACAGAACATGGGAGGACTTTTCAGCTGACCCTACAAACGTAAGGCTCGGCCTTGCCACCGATGGCTTCAATCCATATGGAACCATGAGCACGAGCTACGGTATGTGGCATGTATTTGCCCTGTAGTACAACCTTCCACCATGGGATTGTATGGATGCATCAAACTACATGCTTTGCCTTCTAATCCCTGGGAAATCAAGTCCTAGAAAGGACTTTGATCTCTTTATTGAGCCTCTCCTGGATGATTTGCAATAGCTTTGAAAGGGTGTATGCTCTTACGATGCATTTCAAAATGAAACGTTTGATCTTCGAGCAGCGGTTCTTTGGTGTACCCATGACTACCCAGCTTGCAACACTATGTCTAGGCGTACAACAAAAGGATATTATGCATGCCTGCATTATGACAAAAATCCTCTGTCCAAATCCATAAAGAGCAAAATATGCTACATTGGGCACCATCGTTTCCTCCTGAAGCGCCACCACTTGCGGCAAGACACAGAGCTTGCCGACATTCATGATGACCACTCAAAGCTAGGCAAATTTACTGTAGTTGAGTTACAAGCTGAGCTGGAGAAGGTTAGGCATGTTAAACCAGGAGCAAGATGTGATCCTGGGAGCAAAAAGAGGAAGCGAATATATAATTGATGATCTATGATATATGCTTATTGTTTAGGTATAAAGATATAACTTTGATGTCTTTATTTAATAGAGATATGCCATCTAGTCCTCGGGCTGGGAGCAGCAACCCAATAGGATCATCTTCATAGCTGGTTGGATCGCCAATAATTGTGACCATTGAGAAGGAGGAGATTGATATTTCTAATGATGAAGAGTAGTTGAATGAAGATGGCTCTGTTAGGTCAAAAAGGAAGCTGGCGTCACCGACTTGGTGTTCCTACAAGTGTGTGAGAGTTGATGTTCAAGTCAAGGCAAAGTGTCTTAAATGTGGTAAGCTTCTCGCGGGAGAAACCAGAAATGGCACATCACATCTGTTACCACATAATCATACATGCTCATATAGCAAGCATAGGTGAATGGAAAAAGGATGGCTCAATCTTAGTTGAGGTTTGCTGCTAAGGATGGATGCAAGGTTTCATTGGAGAATTACATATTTGACTAGGATTTTGCTAGGAAAGAACTTTTTGCCATGATAATTCTTCATGAGTATCCATTGTGTATGGTGGATCATGCTGGATTCCTAAGGTTTGTTAGTGCATTATAGCCTAAGTTCAATATGGTGCATAGGAACACTATTAGGTATAACTACCCTCTTATTATCTTCATGTATTGTTATTTGGTAGATAGCTTTCTAATATCTTCCTGTGTCTGAGATCTTATGTACTCTTGTTTGGTAGGAGTGATATTATCAAGTTCTAGAAAGAATAGTCACAAAAGGCTATCAAGTACATGAGCTCCTGCAATTCAAGAGTGGACATCACCACTTACATGTGGACTTCAGACAATCAAAAGAAGGGTTATATGGTGACAATAACCCATTTTATTGATGATGGCTGGAAGCTAAGAAGTGTTGTGATGAGGTTTGATTGCTTGAGTATGATTGCTATTGTTTTCGTGATGTATGGTTGCTCTAATATGATATATAGTGTTATTTTTGTGATATATACTCGTTGTAGTATGCCTTTTACCACTGTTTTGGGACATATGCTTGATGGTTATGATATATAGTGTTGTTTTTGTGATGTATGTTTGCTGGAATATGATATATAGTTTTCGGGTGATCCTTGATACTCCAAGTAATCTCCTGATCCGACCAAGGAATATACATCACCACAGCCGACATTACTGCATTCACCTCCATATGCCGACACTGCAAACTCTTTCTGTCTGTCTCTTCCGTGGTAAACACACAGTAACTCTGATGATGCTCCCTATACTCATTTCTCCCTCATTGTCGTGGTACCCCTGGTATTGTTGCTGTTGGTTATTCACTTGATGCATTGCATCCCTCCTTTCCTGGTTCTCATACCTCGGCGGAGGCGGAGGCAACATAAGCTGCTGTCCGTTCCCCAGTTAAGAGTTGTTGACGAGGTGCTTCATGCCGAGGTGCATCGTGCCGAGGTGCTTAAGCATTCCCCGAACTACCTTGCTCTACCTTCCTCATCCATTCACATTGCCGGGTCATATGGTTCGCCGGGCTATTTGGACTTCGCATATGGAACTTGCATGGCTAATCCAGCATAGACTCGAATGTATACCTCGAACGGTCCTTTCTCTCTTGCCACTGTTTCTTCTGCTCCAGGGTCTAGGGATTCTTTCCTTCGCTCTTTTGTTGCCACTATTGCCCTCCAGTTTTCCAATGCTGGTTCGCACCGACATTGCGCTAATCTCGGTCCACAGTAGCCACTTGCTATGAGCTGTACCGATAATCCGGACGATCATCCCTTCTTTTACCTCGGAAGTCATTCCTCCTAGATGATCCGGAACCATCTCTATTGTAGTACTCCTCGTTGGACTCGCTTCACATTAACCGGGGTTGCGTTGGGTCTCCTAAGGCATACAAATCTGCGATCCAGATTGTCTCAGCCAAAGTGGTTGGCATATCTCGTTGCAACCTCTGCCACAACATACTACCATACCTACATCCTTGGGAGAACCACGCTATAGCTTGTGATTCGATTACCCCTTCGCATGAGTTGCGCACATTGCACCACCGATTCAGAAATTCTCTAACCGACTCATTTGGTCTCTGTTTGCATAATGCTAGAGTCTGTGGCCTGTTTGGCCTCTTGTAGGTGCTAGAGAAGTTGCTTACGAACAACTCCTCAAAATCTAGCCAACATTTGATACTCCCTAGCGGCAAGTTGTTTAGCCAAACCCTTGCTGGTCCTTCCAGCATTTGTGGTGCGTACCTCACAGCCCATCTCAAGTTCCTCCGGCTATGTTCATTGTAGTTGCATAATCGATAAGCCAATCATCCGGCTTTGTACTGCCATCGTACGTCTTCGTTCCTCTGGCCACCTGAAAATTCGGCACTGGTGGCTCCCTCATGATCCGAAGTCCAAAACATGTCGGACCCGGAGGATCTTGCACCTCAATTAGCTATGACCTATAGATTCGGTCCAGCTTCAATCTGGCGTCATCCGGTTGCAAGTTACTGCTTCCCAATCTTGACCCAATCACGTGGTGCTCTGGTCTGGGGAATCCAGCATCAACCATTGCCGAATAACCAACATTGTATCTGTCCTGACCCGGACGAGCATTTTGCTACTGCATTGCTAGGCTTGCGCTTCTCTCCTGCCGGGGTGCGTACTGCTGGTGGTGGTGCTGATGCGCATTTTGTCCTGTTTTCGCTAGATTACACTGTCCGGCATTGCCGTTGACAACGTTCCTCTGACCGGCATTGCCTTGGTCGCAGTTACCTCGGCCTACTTCACCTCGGCTATCACTATGGCGATCCTCATCAAATTGCACTGCTTTTCCTTTCCTTGCCCTTACGGGATCATACAGGACCATTTGTTTGTCTCGTCTCCCCGAGGTTACCACCTCCTCTCTCCTAGGAGCGTGACCCGGGGACGACGCGGCCCCAGCAGATTTTGCCGGGTTATTCCTTGCCGAATGAACCACGTGAGATGCTCCGGGCTACGCCGGGTTTGCCTTGTTCATTTCCTCATTTTGCTGGCAAGACACCCTCAACAAGTGATTTATCCTCTCCTATTGCCTTTCTCGGGCCTCTCTGGTTAAACCCTCTAACTCAGACGCAGCTGCGTTCGCAGCCCTGGGGTTCTTTGCCGGGGTACTGTACCTCTCCAGCCCTCCTGTTACTATAGTAGTTGTCTGATCTGGCCTAGGCTCACACTCCTTGTCAATTTCCATAATCAGGTTTCTACCTCAGATTTTTACTCCATCTATTTGGTTTGCCTTTGCATATTCTCTCAAGGTGATGTTCAGCGACTCCTGCAACTCGGCTACTTTTTTCTCCCCAGCTAACATTTTATGCCTAGTCTCCTCTAACTTAGCTTGCGCCTGAGACGGATCTAATACAAGAGCTATTGGTGTCGCTAGGCTATCTACTGCTTGTTGCAGTACATTCTCTGGCCTCTCTAATAGAGGGAATCTAGACCTTGCCTGCTTTGGCGTGACTTCCGGATCTGGCGCCGGATCCTTGCTTGCTTCTGCGTTTGGCGTGGTCATCATGATCTCAATGTAGCTTGCGGGGCGAGTGATACGCGGGCCGCTAGCCGCGCTGAGAGGTGGCTCGCCTCCTTCGACGACGTGTCGCGGGTGAACGCAGGACTCTTCCACGCTGACGTAGATCTTGTGTGCGCCAAGCTTGACGAAGAGGCCATTGCACGGAGGAGGACGCCTGCCGAAGCTTCTAGCGTTGTCGCTGACGTAGTCCAGCGCTCCAAAGCGCTAAACCAGGCCGGAGACGATGCGCTCGCCATTGCCGATGATGTTTCTCGTCCGGATTTTCACCCCTGCTAGCATAGCTAGCCCCACGGTGGGCGCCAACTTTTATGGTGCTGGCACGGCAGATGCCATGGATAGGCTAAAGATGGGGCCAAAGTATGCTAGAGGAATGCAGGGAAGGATAGCGTGGTGATTCCACGCACAAGTGTTTGTATTTTCCCTCTATCAATGGTGGATTACAAGGATTCCTTGAGCTGTTTGCGAGCACGAGACTAGGTCTCTTACCCCTCACTACCGTGCTCTAGAGTTCTACCTTAGATAGATAAAATGACCGATCCCCTTCTATAAAGGCCCCGATGCTCCTTATATAGGCAAGCCCAGGGTACAAAGTTAGGGCATACGTGGAGGCATATTCCCCGAATATGCCCCTTGGTAAAGCTAGATCCTTTTTTATTCACTTTAATGGCTAGTCCGGACTATGGATGTAATCCTCTGTGAGCCCCTTGCCTTTTGGCGTCACCAAACACAGACTGCATCAGCCGACATCGCCCGCGTCACCGTTGTCGGCCACGCCCCGCTGGTCCTTTCCTCTGCTCGCTTCGCTCACGCTACAGCGGGCAGAGGCTACCTTTTGACCAACGGGAGATTCCTTCCTTCTCTTGAAAGCCAAGTGGTAGCCCGGCTTTCGTCCGACTAACCTGGCAACGAGGGTACCTGCACACATGGTAGATAAAAATGGCCGACATATATTTCATGTCGGCCGGATTAATGCTAGGCAAACGCCCATTGGGCTAGGTTACTCCGTAAGTCTGCCTGCCTTGAGATGACCCGGTCAGCAAATGCTTTGACCGCGCCGTACCTCGGCCAACTCGGACTTTATACCCTGGCATGACCCTACCCAGGATATCCCCAACATATTATGTGTGGATATATGCCCATTTGAACACATTATTTGTTGCTATGTGCCTATTTTGCTCCTATTTATTCTTCTGTAACCTATTTAGCCGATTTGCTGGGGAAGTGTTGTCCAAATTTTTAGACTCAGCTAACGCGAAGATGGGTATACGATGGTTATTTGCTTACCCGATGGTTACGGAGATGGTACATAGACTGGCCCTGTTGCAGTTATTGGGGATGGGGACGATGAAAATTTTGTTACATGGTGATGGTTATGGTTGAGTAATAACTAGTGGTTAGCTTCCTCGTTACCAAATTTAGTTGAGACAGAGAGCAGAACACTTGAAATGCTAAATGCCGCTCAATGCAGCACGGGAGGCTCGCACCGCACATCCCACACCGCATTGGGCCAGCCCATTTTAGTTTTTTTTGTTTTTTTCCTTTTTCTTTCTGTTTTCTTGTTTTCTTTCAGTTTTTCTCTTTTCTTTTCTGTTTGCTTTTTTGTTTTATTTCTCCTTTTTTTAAGTTTTAGAATTTTATAATTTTTTCATGATTTCAAAAAAATGTTCATGATTTTTAAAAAAGTTCATGTTTTTCAAAAAATGTTCATGAATTTTGAAAATTGGTTCATGAATTTTTAACATTGGTTCATGAATTTCGAAATAGGTTCATGATTTTTCAAAAAATTTACCATTTTTAAAATTCATGATTTTTGAAAAATAAATGCTAACATTTTTTGAATCTACCAAGTTTTTGTACGTGGTTATTGAACTGATTGGTAGGAATAGAAAGTACACCTCAGTTAGCTGGCTGCAGCCATCAGAACCAGTAGTATACCATACTAAAACAATGACTGATCCAAAAGAAACCTCCATGGATGGTCCGGCCCATATGGATGCCCTGCGGGCGGCGCGACTCTAGGCCGTTGCAAGGAGTGGCTGTTAGCACCTCCCGCACTCTCCCTCACCACGGCGGCGTTCTTCACGGCGCCGGTGAGCCGATGGCCTCGTCTACCCATCGTTCGGCTAGAGCGGTGGGTGTTTGGTCCCTTGGGTCTACATGGTTGGTGGCCCGATGGTGGCAGATTTGTCGATCTTCCCCGGCAACGGTGGCAAGATTTGTCGGATCTGGATCCAGGTCTGCGTGGGGAACATCCTCGACCGACATGCCACATCGTCAAGTGCCTGTTCTACAGGTCTGGTCTTCGGCTCACAACGCCTTCAAGGCTATGGCGCTGGCCTGGATTCTGGTTTGCTGGTCTTCCGCCTCCCTCCCCGGTATGTGCCCCGGCGATGTTGGGGATCGATGGTGGTTTCAGTTCTGGCTGTTTGCAAGGACCCCGAGGGATCTATTAGTGATTCTCTTTGGTTTAGGGTTTCTGTTGCAAAGTTTCCTGGACATCTGTCTAGTCCTGGTATTTCTGCAAGTTTCCGCATGTGTGTGCACTTGTGTACTCTTTTCTATTTATTAATATAATGTGTGTGGTTCAAAAAAAAAAAACAAGTATCAATGTGCCAAGCGAAGCCCGTGGGCCTAATATCATTCATAGCCCAACAGATGTTTTTTATATGACCACGCAGACTCGATTGTGTTCTGAAAAAGCAAAGCTGATCTCCCTTCCGGAAGTTTTGTTTATTTACAAGCAAAATGTACTAGCTTAATACGAAATGAGCGACACATATTATAGATCGGAGGGTGTATAAACCAACGTATCCAAAAGTATGAGCTTGCACGTTAGAACGGTGAAGACCACCAATAAATATTCAATGTGCCAAGCGAAGCCCGTGGGCCAAATATCAGCCATAGTCCAACAGATGTTTTTTTATGACCACCGCAGACTCGATTGTGTTCTGAAAAAGCAGAGCTGATCTCTCTTGAAGAAGTTTTGTTTATTTACAAGCAAAATGTACTAGCTTAATACAAAATGAGCGACACATATTATGTATCAGAGGGTGTATAAACCAACGTATCCAAAAAAAATATGAGCTTGCACATTAGAACGGTGAAGATCACCAATAAATATTCAAAATTCGATAAGTACTTTTTTGCTGAAAGGCGCACGCATATGCATGTGTGTAGTGTGAGCACACAAAATAAATCAAAGTGACAACTTCGCTGATATTCACTTGTCCAAATTTAGTCCTAACCTAACGGAATAAAAAAAATGGTTTGCTAACAGTACGGCTTCGTCGCTGCTTGAACGAGATGATACTGTTATAAATCAGAGAGAAAAAATTAATGGCTTCGCCCGGGTTTGAACCGGAGACCTACAGTGTGTTAGACTGACGTGATAACCAACTACACCACGAAACGTTTTATGATTTGATCGCAGCTAGTAATTATTTATAGACAACATGGTCCAATGGACAGATGCAAACACCTCGTGATTTCTTTTTGTGCTTCGAGTTCGATTATCAGCTGCACAACCCACGACCTTGTTGGCCCTTGCTGGAGTAATTCATCGCCCCTATGGATATCCTCCCTGTAATGCCCTGCTTTCAAGACCTGCCCAATACTGCAGGAAAGGATATTATTCGCAAAAAAAAGGAAAGGATATATATACAACATATTAACTCCAGAGGATTCTTGCTGAACATTTCTTCAAAACAAACTTTGTTAATAGTGTTCATACAGCCCAGCACAGAGCTGCAACCCCCCACAACCTGCTGATTAAGTCTAGCTGGGAAGATATCGACAATCCACCAAAAACGTTCGGTAAAACAGCTGGTCAATTTAGAGCAGTCAAGTAGTACGAGCTAACAGGGCTCAAAACTTAACCTGACGCTGAACAAGCAAAGATTAATAGATGGTTAATTGTTTCATCCGAGGTACAGAAAACAAGTCTAGTACTCTCCAATTCCATTCCTAATTTCCATATTGTCTTTTGCAGCCTATATATGGCTTTAAATGTCACAGATGAGCCACAGAAAAATCTTGATTTTGCGAGGTATTTTGCTTTCCAGAGCTATTCAAAGGACATGTCAATCCCAGCAACAGATTATACTTAAAATTTGACAGAGAACACTTGTGACAGAAAACACTTGTGAATTTTCCCACTTCCACTTAAGAATATCAAGATCTGCCCCTAGAACAATCCCAGCAAAAGAATCTCTCGCGGCATTGTATTGGTTTTGCATAGATTGATCTAGCCTCCTCCTGAAACTAAGTGACCAGTGTCTCAGGTGCATATCATTGACTCATCCAGTTCAAATGGTGCAAATGTCACATAATTCAGGAAACCTTGCTCACCTTTTGTTGTCCTGAAAGTAAGTGACCAGTTCCCCAGGTGTATATCACTGACTGGCCTAGTTCAAATGGTTCAAATGTCATATAATTCAGAAAATTGCTAGGTACACCACGGCACCTTGATTAGTTCCAAACAATCTGTCGTCAAAAAGGAGAAGTAACATTCTGTTCCTTCTACTGAAACAAAATGCTTTCTGCAAAAGAATCGGTAATGCGGACCATCAAACAAGAACCAGCAAAATCAGGACCGGGCCCTAGAAAAATCCCAGCAAAAGAATCTCTCGGGGAATTGTATTGATTTTTCACAGATTGACCTAGTCACGTCCTGAAAGTAGTGTCTCAGGTGCATATCATTATGGTGCAAATGTCACATAATTCAGGAAACCTTGCTCACCTTTTGTTGTCCTGAAAGTAAGCCTCAGGTGTGTATCACTGACTGACCTGGTTCAAATGGTGCAAATGTCAGAGTATAATTCAGAAAATTGCTCAGCAACACAATGACACCTTGATTAGTTCCACACAATCTGTCGTCAAAAAGGAGAAGTAGTAACATTTTGTTCCTTGTACTGAAACATAATGCTTTCTGCAAAAGAATCGGTAATGCGGACCATCAAACAAGAACCAGCATCCCCATCCTAAATGACTACTAACTCATTAGCCGGATCACCGGCACCGTGCTGCTCAGACTTGGGAGATTCGTCATCGTCGCCGAAAAAGAGCTTGTAGAAGGTGGAGACGTCGCACTCCTCCTCCTCATCGCCGCAGAGCGAAATTGTTGAGTGCGCACACGTCTCGGTTCCGACAACACTGCCGCTGTCGCTGTCGCCACAGAGAGCACCGGCTTGTTCCTCGCCGCCGGAGCCCATCACAGCGTCATTTCTGGCCTGGTATTGGTTGATCGTGTCCTGCTGATATTGCCACTGCTGGTACTCGCCGGACTCGACCTCCCCGTCGCCGCAGAGCGAAAGAATTGTTGAGTGGGCGCTCGTTTCGGTTCCCATGACACTGCCGTTGTCGCTGTTGCCACAGAGAGCACCGGGCTGTTCCTCTCCGCTGAACCCCTCGCCGTCGGCGCGCTTAAGGGCGTCATCTCCGGCCTGGTATTGGCTGCTCGGGTCCTGCTGATATTGCCACTGCTGGTACTCGCCGCAGAGCGAAATTGTTGAGTGCGCGCTCGTCTCGGTTCCCACGACACTGCCGTTGTCGCTGTTGCCACAGAGAGCACCGGCTTGTTGCTCGCCGCCTGTGCACATCACGTTGTCATCTCCGGCCTGGTATTGGTTGCTCGTGTCCTGCTGATATCGCCACTGCTGGTACTCGCCGTAGTAGTTGCTGTAGTCGCCGCCACACTCGGGGACGTAGCCGGAAGGATCATAGTAGGCCCCGGATGTGTCCACCATCCCGCCGCCACAGAACTCGTGGGCTTGCGCGCCGGTGAATCCCTCGCCTTTCATCACGGCAGCTTCATAGTGGTAGCTCGCGCCCGACTGATCTTGGATCGAGACGTTCTTGTTGTTGTTGTTGTCGTCGTCGTCGCCGTACTCGTCCAAAGGAAGGTAATTCTGGAGAGGATTACCGGCGTTCTTGACCATGCCGCCACCATTGAGAGCACCGTCTTGCGCGCCACCGAGCACCTCGTCGCCGTTGCCAGTCATCGCGGCGCCATCGTACTCGTGGCTCGGGCCCGGCTGCTCTGGGTCTGGGACATGGTGCTTCTTGACGCTGTTGGGGGCCTTGATGCGCGTGAGCACGGTGCCGGGGAGCGGCGGCGAGAGGATCTCGTACTCGTGCATGACGTAGCCGGTGCTGCGCCCGCGCTTGGCGAGGCAGAAGGAGAGATGGTAGCGCTTGTACCTGATGTCGATCTCGCCGCCGCCGGGGCGGAGAAGGGTGACGGTTTTCTCAACCCCCTTCTGCCCCTGCCACACGCCGCCGCCCCCGACGCTGCGGTTCCTGCGGCCGCCGTTCTGGGACGGGTCCGTGGGCGGGCCGAAGAAGAAGGCGTGCGCGACATTGCCGCACCTCTCGAGGATCTCCCACGGCGGGGCACTGGCCGGGTCGCCCTCGATGATGGCGCTCCCGTAAGGGTTGGGGAGGCCGAGCGCGCGCGGGAGGAGGTAGTGGGCGACGATGTCGGTGTCCGTGGGGTCGAACTTGAGCGCCGGCGGCGTGTCGAGGCCGAAGCTGAACTTGGAAGCTTCCATGGATGGAAAGGATATGATCCCCTGTTTCTGCTCTGCTCTGCTGCGCGTCTGGTTTCTTGGTATCTTGCTCGGATCGATGCGGCGTCTGCTTTCTTGGTTTCTTGCTCGAACCGATGGATGGAACTATGGAAGGGTGGGGTTGGGCTGCGGCGTGGATTCCGGTTGCTAATATAGGCGGGACGAGGGGGAGGACGAGGGCGCCGCCGCGTTGAAGGAAACCGAGGGGTACCGCCTTGCTGCGGATCTAGATGAGCTCGAGTGGGATTCAGAGCCTGTAATTCGATGACCGAAATCATCCTCCCCATTTCCTTTATGTAGTATAATTTTAGAGGAGAGGACGAACAGAAGAATTTTAGACTGTTCTTGCTAATCTCTCCTATCCTCTCTCGTACACTAGTGCTATGCATATCGTCTCGACATTATTTGCAAATACATTTCACCTCACAATGGAGGAGAAAAATAAATCCCAAGAAGTGAAGTTGTGTCAATCCTCACAATCTATTAATTCAACCATCTTTTGTGCATTTTAGCATTTGGTTCACAAACATTTTCCGAATCCTTGTCTATTTAATTTCTAAGATATAAATAAGTTCAAAACCTTTTTTGAATTTACCTCCTAACATACAATAGTTTGGTTTTGCTTTTATTTCTTATTCCATATATGGTCTTGGTTGTTAATTCTCTCGTACTTGCATATGCTCCAAGTTCCGCAACAATTGCCATACGGACGATGGGAAGGTGTATTTTCTAAAAAAGGTTCGAAATGAGTCCGGCTTTAATTAGCTATGCCATCAACCAATTACTGAGACAAAAACATACTTAAAAAAAATAGGGACACCAACTAGAGATACATACACAGAATATGAAAAATAAAGACCAAAGAAAAACGAGCAAGCAGAGCATGATTAGGCTCCATCTACTTATTTTGAGTGAAAATACCAAGTCTTTAGCTAAACATCGGTGTCTCAACCTGGAACTTCAAACATCGAGACGCCACATCGTGGAACTACACCAAATCATACTAGCACCTCTGATCATCTTGTTCGCAAATGACCACCAACACTTAGGACATCAGCTAAATGCACTGGTGAGAAGATGAAACTCTCTAGGGTTCAAAGGGAGGAGCTTCAAGGTAACGCCTCTAGGAAGGAAAATGATGCTCGAGAGCGTCGTCGTTGCCATCACAAGACACAATTGTGCACATCTTTTGCTGAAGCTCCGACACCGACCAGAACGAACACCTATGGCTTTTCCCTAGCAACCAAGCTAGCAATCGGCTGGTGAAAAACACAGGTAAACCACCGTGGCATGGCGCCAACTCTGACCACCCACTAGGCTCAAAGAGTGGTCCAACAAACAAGACAGAATACTATTTAAAAGAAGACGGGCCAACTTGATGTAAGGAATCGATGAATAGAGTCCAAAGAGGAACTTGAAGATGGCACATGTCAAATGGCCGTCAAAAGTGACAATGGAGAAGGTAATCAACAACAAGATGGGCGTCATGGCCATGCCCCTAGGCAGGTGAACGTCATCCATAGATGTCGTTGTTGCTGGCAATGGTCAAAGCCTTGCATTGCTTTCATATACACACCATCCGACTCGCCGGTGTCTCAACCATCCTAGACAAAAAGAGGGAACCAATCCAATCCTGGCACCAGTACCCTGCCAAGCGCTGACGGACGACCATCCCCGGAGAGAGAAGGATCGAGATTGGCTAGAGGGGGAGCAAAAGGCTCATGCGGCGAAGGTACCACCATGTCGATGATGCCACCCAAGCCCTCCCAAGTCCCAACATTCCGGACCATTTCTTATTTGTTTAATTGTCTAGATTTTAACTACTATTGTAATGTGTGTGAAAGGAAAAATGATGTCGCCTAGAGGGAGTGAATAGGCATTTAAAAATATTATGGTTTAGGCTCTAATAAATGCGGAATAAAACTAACGTTTAATTTATCAACCTAAAACCTATATCCAATAGGTTCACTAAGTGCACCAACAACCTATGCTAAGTAAGACAAGCAACAAGGTTATAGCAAGATATAACACTTCAAGAACGATGACTATCATAATGTAAATTTCATAAGTAAAGGACTCGGTTGAGAGATAACCGATGGATGCGGATGCAAAGATTTTTATCCCGAAGTTCACTTCCAAAGAAGCTACGTCTTCGTTGGAGAGGTGCGATGGCGCAATGCTCTCCGAACACCACAAATGGCTCACCTTGAGGTGTGATGGCTCAATGCTCACCCAACTCCACACAAGGCCTCACTCCAAGATGCAAAGGCACGCAACTCACCGACGCCACAATAGGCTCACCCTCCCATGAACTCGCCACAAAGTCCTACTCACGGTCCACTATGGTACACTTGAGGGCGGTCACCGAACCCGTACAAGGTTGGGGCTAGCTCCACAAGTCAATTGGAGGCTCCCGACAGCAAATCCACAAAAGGCTACAAGCTTTAGGCTTCTCCACAACTCAATTGGAGGCCGCAAGAAGTCAACACACCAACCACACAACCGTCTACGGTTCCAAGAACCCAAGAGTAACAAGCCCACAAGCTTGTACTCGCTGAATCTCCGAGAAGAACTTAAACATATGCACCAAATGCAAGGGTAAGTCCTTCACTCCCAAATGCCACCAGTACTACAAAATCTATTGGAGGGATAAGAGAGGAAGAACACAAGAGAAGAACACCAAATTCCTCCAAGATCTAGATCTCAAGATTCCCTTCACTAAGAAGAGATATGATCTGGTAGAGTTGTAGATCTAGATCTCCTCGCACTTTTCCCTCAAAAAGACACAAGAATCATGGGAGGGAGAGGGAGTAAGAAATCTCAAGAAGGTTGTAACAACCTCGGACCCTACGCTCTAAGTTCAAGCCTGGATGAACCAAAAGTGGTTAAGGGTTTTATAGCGGGGGCCCAGGGCCACCCACGTGTAGGCCCGTCGACCGCCCTAACCACTTCCAAGAACATCGGGACAAGAGCGAGCGGCGTAGGCAACAGGCGAAAAGATCAAATACATACACAAGTGAGTATGTATGCAAGCTACCTTACAACAGTTCTCAGAGCCATACCATCTAAAAGAAATAGAAATATTGCAACGCCATACAGTAAGATCCAAATATCCTAGATAGAGATAATAGTGTAGGATAGCTCCTCATACATCAATCAACAGAGTATCAAGCGGAAGCGGAAACAAGATCTGAGTACGGATAAGAAGCAAATCGGCATAAGATGCCACATAAATAAGCACATTCCGCCCACAGATCTCACGGATCCCCATCCCCGGAATCTCTACACCGAGTGGTCGTTGCCAACATCATCTGTTTCCTCCACCCAGTATCCATCTTGCGAATACACCTGTTCATCTGAATCAAACAATTTATCGTGTGAGACCCTAGGGGTACTCAGCAAGTCTTTATGCCTCTAAAGGGGACATAAACCTGGGGTGACGCAATTGCAGCAAAAGATAATAACTAACAAGTCTATAGATACTCGCTAACCATCCGCCTAACCAAAGATATGCGGATGTCCGTTAATTAGAAACAACAGTTATAACAGTATAAAGTAACAGATCCATCCTCCTTCTCGCTTACCAACGAGAAAGCGGACGAACAACCCATCGGTTGGCAGTTTTATTAACCATTCCATGAGTATTGCACTAATTACTAGTCACATATTTAGTCAAATTAAAAGCGGTACTTTAGTTATGCTTGTCTAATATGATGAGAGGATAAGAACCAAATACAAGTGTTCTAATATGATGCTCAAATGCAATGTGGCATGATGACATGAGCATGATATTATGATGATGCATTAATACATGTAGGAAGTATCACATATATATACTAGGTAAGTAGCATTGCAATTGTTAGACAATTGGGATGCTACATAGGTCAACAATGGTGGGAAAAAATGATTCCCAAATATGGGGAACCATTGGGGAAGAAGCCCCCCCTTAAATAGGACAAGGAAAAACTAGTTGTTTGGGTCAGATCCACGTGTCACCGGAACTTCTGGTGCTCCACCGGTACTACCGATAAATAGAAACAAAAGTTAATGAACAAAAACCAGTTTACACTGGAAGTTTGGGAGGAAGTTGGGCCAGTACTACCGCCCAAGCAAAAACGTTGGACAACATTGCACGAAATTTTTAATAACTTTTAACTCCGGACTTTAATTTCGATGATCTTCGACTCGTTTTGAAGAGAACAACAAGCTCTACAAGATTACACAAAGAAAAAAATCATAGTACAACATGGGATGATAAAAATAAAATGGAGAAAGGTATGGCCTCCTGGAAGCGATGAACCGGTAAAACCTCCAAAACCCAAAACACAAGAAGTTGAGCTTAGAAACTCCAATTGGGATGAAACCAATTTTGTTGGAAAGATAATAAAGAGTAGAATCCAAAAAGGTGAAATATTTTACCACCAAGGGAGACAATATCAAGTATATATATGTGAGATATTTTCCAAGGTGTGGAGTCAGAAAACCTGAAGATAAAAATGCAATAAGATATTCAAGGGAAAACGTTTTTGATTAACTAGACCTTGTTATGAAGATAACCGCAAGATCTAGATCCTCTCATGGACAAGATCCAAACAACAACAAATAAATATGATGCTATGTATGCAAAGGTTTGAGCTCTCTCCGAAAGATGCGATCGAGTTACTCACTCGAGAGCCCCTCTTGATAGTACATCTATCTATCCTAAACCCGGTATCCTAACTAACAACATGAGACCGGCAAAAAGAGAAACCATATCAAGATCATACCTTTTCCTTGAGCATTCCACTTGAGCTTGATGTGGACTGTCTTGTCCTTATCAAGATGGAACACCTTTCTTGATTACTCTTACACACTCTTGTTTGATGAAGACTTGTAAATTTCTCCCCCAAACACCATAGGGAGGCCTCTTCCTTGAACTTGTGTTCATCAATCCATGGTCACTGAGGATGGAAAAATTCAAGCATGAGATCTACTAGAGATGGCGCATCTTGATCTTCCACTTCTTCATTCCTTCTTGAGTGTTGATCTATCTTGATTCAACCTCCAATCGTATTCTTTCTTCAATAAGATTCCAATAGCCCTAAAGCCCTTGGACATTGCTTGTTCTTCTTCAATTCTTCATCTTTCAACCTTGAAGCCAACACATGGCCCAAGTGATGCCAATGGACAAAATCTACAAGTGAAACTCAAATCACACTTTAATCCATAGAGATTGTCATTAATTACCAAAACCACACATGGGGGCATACATGCCCTTTCAATCTTCCCCCATTTTGGTAATTGATGACAATCCCTTTGAGAGGGTTCAAATGTGAAATTTAACGAACAAAAATGGTTGCCCCAACATCAAACACTATACAAGTATGTGATGTTGGTACAACCACAATATATCAAGCAAATTCCCCACAATCTATGCACATGTGATGAACCTGAATTTCATTGCATGGTGAAGAGTGTGCACCTGGACTTCTCGTGTATCCTTTGTAGTGTAGAAAGTTTGATCAGGGTTGCTCCGTGATGTTGTTAGAGGCTCTCTGTTCGTTGAGATTTTGAGGTGCTTAAATTCCGCTTCCATCCTGAAGGATTCGGAGATTTTGTTGAATTCTCGATCACAATTGTTGGATCGGGTGAAGCTACCTCTTATAGTTATGATTCCTTCTGGTGCTGGCATTTTCATTACCAAATATGCATAGTTTGGCACAACCATGAAGCGTGTGAAGGTTGTGCATCCTAGGATCGCATGGTACTGCGATGGCCAGTCCATGACTTCGCATTCGAGCTTTTCGTGTCTAGAATTATCTTTGGATCCGAAGACAACATCAATATAAATTTTGCCTAAAGGAATTTCAGCTTTACCTAGGACTATGCCATGGAAGGATGTGTCCGTTGGTGCCAAATTTGTCAAGGAAAAGTTCATTGCCCATAGGTTTTTGGCGTAGATTAGGTTGATACTGTTTCCTGCATCCATGAAGACCTTTCTCATATTGAACCCACCAATTTTGTGCATCCATTATTAGAGATGAGTGGTCCGATCAGGGGACCTAAAGCGGGTGATCAGCTCTACTGAATGTAATTTCTTGTTCGGACCGATGGAGATACTCGGGTGTAGGGGGTGTTGTTGTTACTGCCATGTTGACTTGTCGTGTGATCAATTTCTGGATCCTATTTGACGGGCACCCTTTTTGGATCATCTACATGCACCTTTGTACCTTGGGTACTCATCCTCCTGATTTCTGTTTGCTACGGGTTGCGGTTTCCCTACTATCGGCTGTACCGATGGCGATGCTGGCGATGCACCAATGCTAGGGTACCAGGTGCTACGATGTATCTTCGATTTGTTGCTTCTGCTGCTTTTGCGTTACATACCTCCTGAATTTTTAAGAAATTAAGGCTGTCCTTCATGAGGTGGTTCGATCGCCTCCTTCCTGTAGATTCGAAGTAGTAGTGCATGTTGCAGGGTCCTTCCAACATTTGTAGTGGAGACATTGGGGGCTCTCGAGCCCTTTGTTGGTACCATTGTGCTGATTGGCTTCCTCCATTGTAATATTTGTGAACGTGATATACATTGTTACGATCGTCGTTTCTTCGATTATCCTCTCCTGAAAAACCAGCAGCAACATAACTGGGTCCAGCGTGTCCGTCGTTGTTGTGTCTTCTTCTGTCATTATTGCGCCTATCCCGGTCTTCTTTGGGTGAGAGCCTTCACTTATTGTTTATTGAGTCTTCGCCATCTGCCCAGGGATTAGCCATGTCCATTAATTGCGAGATTTTTTTAGGCTTGACTTGCCCTAGCTCTTCTATAAATTCACTTCGTCGAAGGCCATCATTGAAAGCATCAATAGCCCTTTCATCGGATATGGCTTTAGCTGAGTTTTTGATGATGTTCCACCATTGGATAAAGGATTATATTGGCTCACCCGGCTTCTACTTGCATGCCCGCAGCAGCTCCAAGGATGTGGGTCACTTAAACGTGGATGTAAAATTTCGGATGAACTTATCTTCAAGGTCGTTCCATCTGCTGATGGATTCTTTGGGTAGTTGTTTTAACCATGATCGTGCATCACTGCTCAAGTGTAGCTGCAAGCTTTGCATTGCGGTAGCTTTGTAGCCACCCTGTAGTTTTATGGTTGCTAGATAATCTGCCATCCAAGCTCCGGGTTCTTGGAGACCGTTGTACTTTTGGTGATCGTGAGGAAGTTTAAAATCTTTGGGTACTAGTGTTTTGCAAACCCGTCGGGTAAAGAAACTGGCTCCACATAATTCATACTCGTCCTCATTTTCACCATTGTAGTATCTTCGGATCTATCAATCTTGCACTATGTAATGTCATTTCTTGCATCATCTCGTGACTATGTGTTCGAAAAGTGCACCCGATGTGCTGAACGCAATCGTCGGGTGTGCCCCATGTGATGAGGACTACTGTGACAGCGTGGGGATCTGTCGGGTTGCCGTGTGATTCCTTGTTCACCCTGTGCAAGAGATGCTCCCACCATACCAAGGTTCATGAGAGAGGATCGATGGAGGGCTGGCGGGGATCATCGGGTATGAGTTGAGTTGTGATTAGGTAGGTCTGGGTGGCAACGATTGCGACCTATGTTGTTTTCGCTCTGATGTGTCCCTCTCGGTCTACCGACATAAACGATAGATCGAGGTTTCGAGCCATCTCGTTTATTTCGGCTTCAGGAATATTCTGCAGTCGTGAAGTTCCTCTCCTTGGTGGTGTGCCTCCAGTTACGCTTTCTAATCCTCGGGTAGAGCTTAGTTGTGCCCATCTGAGGCTAGATTTGCCGGCTAGCCTTTTTATTTTGTTGAGTTGTCTTTGCATCCCGAGCTCGGGTTCAGTACTTACATGGGTATGATTACTCCGATTATTATGATTAGTTACCATGGTTACATAAAGGCTCACAACCCCACGAAGCCCAAAGAAGAAGGCCCAGAGAGCATCCGGCAGAAGGCATAGTTGCAAGATAAGGAATAGGAACCGACATTGTATTACTATTGTAATTATAACTTGTAACCTATCCGTATACAACATCGGGACCCAACCTATTATATATAGACTAGGAGGAGCCAACATAGAGGTACCTAAAAAAGCCTTGAGCGATCTGTAATCGATTTGTTCATAAGCGATCAGACGACTTTGACTCCCTTGTTTGTATGATCAGCCGATGAAATCCCCATCATTCTCTTTTCCAAGAAACCCTAAGTCCATAACCATGGGCATTGCCGAGGTTACCCCTCGTCAATTGGCGCCGTCTATGGGAAATCTGGACGCTGGAATTATGGATTCAATGACCCCTCTCCATCAAGCAACAATCCAACAGCAGCGGATCCATGCCCGCCCACCCCTGTTTTGGTTCCCGCCGACTTCAATGGCGGATCCGATATCATCATTGGTAGCTTTCACTTTCACGTGGAGGAACCCGAAGAACCTACCCTATCGACCCCGATTTCTTTGGGTCCGTCGGTCGCAACCGCAGCGCCCACGGTGATACCTGCATCTTCTGTCAGCTCATCTAAAGAAGTCGTGCCCCAGCCGGCAAACGGCAAGGAAAACTTCGGAAACTGCGCATATCTAGGGGTCTGGCCAAACAATACGACGGTCTCTCGTTCGGGTCAGACGCCAAGGAAACGCCACCACGTGGCTCAAGTATAGCAAACATCTAACCCAAGGAAAGCAACGAAGACATTGACTTTGGAATTAGGATGGCCGAGATCTATCCAGAGCAAAACCTGCAGGATTTCACGGACAGTGTCTCTTGTGGATCCAGTAAAAATAGCAGCAACCCGTACCTAACGCATCACCAAGCATGTGTGATCATCGGAGAATCAACAACAACACCGTGCGACTCCAATGTTAACCCACTTCTTGGACCTAACGATATTGTATCAGGTGATGATGCATAAAACCACAAGAACGAAGGAGACCCACCCAACAACCGAGTCATACCAAGAAGAGAAGATCCACGTGAAGGCAAACGATAAACTCTTTAGCTATCCGCCGAAGCATGGCAAAGAGCAAGGGATGCACTATCGAGTGCAATCCCGATGACAACAGAAGCAACACACAAGGACCTGATGGCCTACCAATACTTAATCCACCATAAGAAGAGGGCCTTGCTCATGATGCAGAGGCAACTCGATGAAAGGAAAAGACTAGCCGACGAATCTAGCCTACAACGGGCATAGCTAAGCTCTACCTGAGGATCAGGAAGTGTAACTGGATCCACGCCACCAAGGAGAGGAACTTCATGATTACAGAATATTCTCGAAGTGGAAAGAAACGAGATGACCTGAAACCTCGATCTATCATTTATGTCAGTATACCAAGAGGGAGACATAAGAGCAAAAAACATCACAACCCACAATCGTTGCTGCCCAGACCTACGTAATCACAACTCAACCCGCACCCGATGATCCCTGTATAGCCCTCCATCGATCCGCTCTCATGAACCTCGGTATGGTGGGAGCATCACTCGTGCAAGGAGAACAAGGATTCACACGACAACCCGAGAGATCCCCACATGTAGCATCCGATCTGTCTAACATCTGTAATGCTACATGGTCTAATAATAAAATGCTACTTCCTACATATATTTGTTGCATCATAATTATATCATGCTCATGTCATCATGCCACCTTGCATTTGAGCATCATATAAAACCCTTTTTCTTTTGGTTCTTATCTCATATGCATTATTAATTGTATTTGCCTCTTGATATATTGTATTTGGATCTTGATAAATGCTTGATGCCCAAGTTGAGTTGGGGGCATATCTTTTATTTAACTCCACCACCTTTTCTTGTCACCACCCCATAATTCCACCATCCAACTACATGTGAGCCTTGCATTCTAATTGGGTTTACCTCTAGCTCATGTGGGTTGGGATGGATCCACTTCTAATTCCACATGCTCCCATATAGGCATCATGTTGTTTCACAATGTTGATATGTGGGAAGCCACATGGCCACCTTTGCATGTTATGTGAGTTTTTCTCCTTGTATAGCTTCCATATGGTTTGGTTGGGAGTATTTGATCATGTATGCATATAGTTGTGGCCATATACTTACCTAGTGGAACATACACACTAGCATGCCACATTATATTCAAATATGAGCATATTCCATCTAATCCACATGGAACACCAACTCCTTTCTTTTGCTTGGCTTTAATTCCATATTTTTGGAGTGCATGTGTGAACAAATGCCATGGGAATTTACAATTGTTTTCACAATAAAAACTATGGCATTTACTAATTATGCATGGGCCATGCAAGATCATCTACTTTTCTTTCCTTTGGTTTTATTTCGGTTTTGAGTGGGGCATGTGTATTTTTCTCCATGACCCAACTTATTCTCTCTCCCTCTCTTCATCTAGTTTGGTACCATCCTCTAAACCTCTCTCTCACCTCCAACCTCCACACCCCATGCATGTCACCACCCTTTTTCTAGCTCTTGTCTTTGAATACATGGAGTTTAATTGCTGAATTATGTTCTTTGGATTAGTTCATATTTCAAATCTCTATCTAGTCAAAATACCAATCCTAAATACCCATCTACCCTACCTAGCTACACATCCACCTAAAACCCTAGCCATCACTAAACCTAACTACACCCTCACCTCACCACATCTACCCCTCTCCCAAAACCGAGACCACACTAGCCATATGGCCTGGTTCGACCCCAACCATCCCCTTCCACTCCATGCCGAGCCACCCCCTCTAACCTAAACCCTAGACCGAGCCTTGCTCGACATCACCTGCCCGAGGCCCCTCTCTTTTCCTCTCTCCCTCGCTGCCATGCAGACCCCACCCAAGCCACCGACGCCTTCCCTCTAGTCCCAGCGGTGCAACCCAGCCGGCCCCGACCCTTCCCCGGTTCACCGACCCGTGTGAGGGTGAAGAAAAGGTGCACCACCACCTTTTCATCCCCGACCCCATGTGCTACCCTCCTCCCCTGGCCTTATCTACTTACCCTCTCTACCTGGCGTCCCCCAGATCCACCGGGGCCCTGCCCAACCACTTCTTCTTACCCCACCTGCCGCTGCTTTCTCCCTCCTCCATCTACCTCACCGTCGGTTTTCCTCTCGGCCACATCGTACCAGGCAGGGGGCATGGTGTTTGGTTGTCAAGGAAGACCGAGATGTTCCCCTACAATGCCCCTGTCCACGCCGTCGAGGAGGAGGAGGCCTAGACTTGCTGCACATCTTCGACGCCGACATAAACCCTAGATCGTCGGGTTGCCTGCAACGTCGTTGATCCGCTGCGCCCCTGCCCGATCCACCACCACCAACCTCCCCACGGTGAGCCACTGACCCCCTAGACATGCCCCTGTTCATCTTGGCTTCCCGGCCGCGTCAATCTTTCCGTCGAACGCCCTCTATGCACGACGGCCGCAGTTCCTTCTCCGTCGTCGCGACGCAGTAGGGCCTTCTAGTCGCGTAGCTCGTACCCAACACCAACCCCTGCTAGCCGCAGCGGTCACCGCCGCCGCGCGCACGTGCTAGGTCGCGGGTTCGACCCCGGCCGCACCTCTGTTTTCCCGTCCGCACGCGCGCCGCCAGTTTCGTCAGAAACGGAGGAAGAAAAACAGTACCGCGTCTCCTTTTGCACATACCCCCTGCCTTTTTGCGTACACAAACCGCGGTCCAGCCCGGCCCCACCTGTCCGTCACTGTGGTACTTTTACAAAAAGGTACCTAGGATTTGGAATCCTTAACCCGCGCTCCCCGTCCGCGCCACGTGGCTGCGCCCGGTTCGCGAGCCCGTGCGTGGCCCTGCACACCACCGGCCCCACCTGTCAACTTCACAGGCTGGATAACTCCGCGGTGAGAAAATTCTGCTGCGTGTTGGTTTCGCCAGCTCAGCGCTTGGCCCGCCTGTCAGCGTCTGTGGCTAGCTACCTCTGTGTGCAAAAGTCGCTGATCTTATCTGTTTTATAAAAATAATTTCAGAAATTGTTAAATATGTTTTAAATCTAGAAAAAAATAACTTTTAATTGAAAAATCAAAATAATACAAATAATATATGTTTTTGAATCAGAAAAATGTGAGAAATTCAAATCTGCCATCCAAAATAATGTTTGACTAATTTAAAATTTTGAAATTGTTTAATTGCGATAAAAATGCCTTTTCTTAATTAATTAATAACTTTAATTCTATAACTCCAAATTTGACAAATAATATGTCTAAATCGATCAGCGCGACGAGCCCGTTCTAACTATGCATTCCATGTTCTGAATTGCAGCATGCATCATGTCATTATTAAAAATCAGAACTGTTTATGGCAATAAAACTTGACCAAATAATTAATAAAATGATTTATTCTTGCCCCCACATCTCACCCTTTCCATGCTACTTTATTGCCATGTAAATTGCGCATCATTCATCATGGCATGCTTGTTGCTTGTCGCATTTTATTCCTATGCTTGTGCACTTTATTTATGTTGGTCCTTGTTTGTTTGGTTCTTCTGTCGAATAGACGCCGAGCAGGGGAAATATCAGGAATCCCAGGAGTACTACCCAGATCCGTCTCTCGCTTCAACTGAGCTGCCAGGCAAGCACTACCACATGCTTGCATACATATAGTACCTATTGCTTCTATCTTATTCTTGCCTCATGGAGTCGCGATTGCATTAAATTGAATCCCAAGTACTGCATAGCCTTTACTTTTAAACCCCACCGAGCATGTTCCTCAATCCCATGAGCCATTACTACAGGAGTTGTTTGAGCCATGCGAGCCGTAGAACAACATGTGTAGGGTATGTGAGTGTCTGAAGGATAACGAGGTACCTAAACAACTTACCCTGTGTAGTAATGGGATAACTAATGAAAGAGGCACCGGTGGGTAATACCTGCTATTTGGTTTTTCATGCTCACTTCTGTCCCGTAGGACCCCGAGTACTTGATTCCTGTTCCTTGACTATTCGCACTATCCACATACAGGAGACTCTATGAATCCCCCTTTGCCAGAGCTTGATTCGTACTTTATTTCTTGGGGCCACAAAGTAGTTTGGGGCTTTATTACTATCCTGTACTTATGCCATGCTTTACCGCTTTATTTAAGATTGTGCGTGGAGCACCTGTACTGTTTAGGGATCACGTCATGATTTCGCGGTATCGACAAGCCCAGTCACATTTTCGGGTTCCCAGTCGTTTACAGCCGTTCACGCAAACTCTGGGTCCGTCTCGGAGCTGGCCAACTTCATTTCGGGTAGCTTATTGGGGTGGCCCCCTGAAATATTTTAAGAATCATGTGATTGCTTTGTCGTGAAAGCCTCGTTGGGTTTTGATTTGGTTTTTCCAAGGTCGATCATGTGTGTGTTGCTATTTGTGCACCCCTGCAGGGTAAATCTTTCTAAAAGTCGTGTCCGCGGTTATGGATGACTTGGAGCACAATTTCTCGATCATAGACAAGTATAACTAAAGTACCGCTTTTAATCTGACTAAAAACTTGACTAGTAAATAGTGCAATACTCATGGAATGGTTAATAAAACTGCCAACGGATGGGTTGTTCGTCCGCTTTCTCGTTGGTAAGCAAGAAGGAGGATGGATTTGTTACTTTATACTGTTATAACTGTTGTTTCTAATTAACGGACATCCGTCTATCATTGGTTAGGCGGATGGTTAGCGAGTATCTATAGACTTGTTAGTTATTATCTTTTGTTGCAATTGCGTCACCCCAGGTATATGTCCCCTTTAGAGGCATAAAGACTTGCTGAGTACCCCTAGGGTCTCACACGATAAATTGTTTGATTCAGATGAACAGGTGTATTCGCAAGATGGATACTGGGTGGAGGAGACAGACGATGTTGGCAATAATCACTCAGTGTAGAGATTCCGGGGATGGGGATCTGTGAGATCTTTGGGCGGGATGTGTTTATTTATGTGGCATCTTATGCCGATTTGCTTCTTATCCGTACTCGGATCTTGTTTTCCGCTTCCGCCTGATACTCTGATGATTGATGTATGAGGAACTATCCTACACTATTATCTCTATTTAGGATATTTGGATCTTGCCGTATGGCGTTGCAATATTTCTATTTCTTTTAGGTGGAATGGCTCTGAGGACTGTTGTAAGGTAGCTTGCATACATACTCACTTGTGTATGTACTTGATCACTTCGCCTGTTGCCTACGCCGCTCGCTCTTGTCCCGATGTTCTTGAAAGTAGTTAGGATGGCTGACGGGTCTACACGTGGGTGTCCCCTAGGCCCCCGCTGTACTATTTTAACCACTTTTGGTTCATCCAGGCTTGAGCTTAGAGCGTAGGGTCCAAGGTAGTTACAATTGGTATCAGAGCCATCCCGCCCTTCAGGGTCTCAGCCAAATGGTCGTTGTCAGTCTAGCAAATATTTTGGTAGCTATGTATACTAGGGAAAAACAAAACGTGAGAGTAGGACTGCTTCCATTTTTCTCCTTACCCACCCACCCACCCTTTTCTGGTAAGGAAGTGTAACGTTTTCAATCCTCTTCTAAAATTCAAACTAGGATTCACGTGTTCGGGGTTCCGTAGTATCATAGGTTGTGTGTGTGTGTAATTCCTTGTCTATCTGTTGCATCAAATTTGTTGTCGCTATCTGCCTTTTGGTTATCAACTGTTGGTACATTCCATACCAACAGGCTTTTGTAAACCGACACGATCTATCCGATTCGTTGTATACTGACGCGATCTGTCTTACTCTTTGTTATCCGATGCTATCTTGTTTGGGGTGTTTGTTTCCGTAGTTGCTAATCTTTTGGTTCATCTTAAGAAGGAAGGGAGTTGGGATATGTGTTTTACTTATTCATGTGGGGGGTAATGATTTGAGTGCGGGATGGAGTCGCGACCATACCACTACTTTTATCATTCGCTCTTGTATATTGAATTAGTAGAGTTACTAATCTTGATTCGTTAAGTGGTTTTGCGCATATAGTGGTATTTTAATGCCGAAATTTGCGGAATTTTTTCTTTGATAGCTTTGTGTACCACACTCCTTGTTCAGTCGTGTGCGATATGCTTAATATCTTCTAGGTGCTTTGAACTTTGTTGATATTTTAATATCATCTTAGTAATTTGTATCCTTTAATCTTGGTTAATTCCATTTTGGTACTATTTTGGATTATTATTATTCTCCATTATGGTACTGACTTGAGTTTTATATCAATCATAGGATGGCACCACCACGTTGTTCTGAGGAGGACATACCACCTGAACTGGGGGCTGCGTTGGCAAGTATTGCTAATGCCTTGGGAGCAATGCAACAGAACCAGCAGCGATTTGAAGAAAGTGTCAGGAGGAATGAGTTTGTTCAGCTACCTCCACCTCCCAAGCGAGGAGACATCAAGAGCTTTCTGAAGTTCAACCCGCACCACTTTGAGGTTTCTGATTAGCCACTAGACGCGGATGATTGGCTGCGTGAGATGTCAAGGTTGCTGATGATTGCTGACGTTCCTGAGCAAGAATGGGTAAAATGTGCCACTCACCTTCTGAAGGGAGACGCAACTCTGTGGTGGGAGAATTACCTGAAGGCAAACCACTCTGGTTTTCAGCCTACTTGGGAGCAGTTCACTGGGGCTTTCAAAGAGCAATACCTGTCAGAAATTGTCATGGAAAGGATGAAGGAAGTGTTTCTCAACCTCAAGCAGGGCAATGACAATGTTAATACCTATATCAGAAACTTCATGAATCTTTCTCGGTATGGTGGCGATGATATCTCTGATGACAAGAAGAAGCAAAAGAGGTTCAGGCAAGGGCTCAATGCATCTATCAAATATGCAATCACTCATGCAAGGCCGGGGTATTTTCTGGAACTCCAACATATAGCTCTTCAGGAAGAAGCAAGTAGGCAAGTGTTCGAGGAGTCCAAGAAACACAGCCGTGACACAACAAGCTCTTCAGCTATGACAACTCCTTCTAAGCGCCGCGTGTGGGTCCCTAATACCGCACCGCCGCTCCCGGCTCCACCAAGACCTTCAAGCTACGCGGCAAGGCCACCAAACTCCTTCACCGTGGTTCCTAGGGGCTACAACCACAACTACCCTGGAGTGCCTGGCGGAGTCCCTTGCTATGCTGCTCCATGTCCACATGGTGCTTGCTACACTTGTGGGAACACTGGGCATCAACACTAGAGTTGTCCCATGAACAACAAAGCTCTTCCTCCACCACCTCCATGGCCTGCAACAAGTTCTTCTATGGTTCGTGCACCTCCACCTCGGGCTCTCAACATCAACACCAAGCCCGGGTCCACTGTTGCTCGTGCCAACTGTGTCAACGTTGCTTAAGCTGAGCATGCACCTGGAGTTGTGCTGGGTACGCTTTCTGTTAACTCAGTTTCTGCACGAGTGTTATTCGATACTGGTGCATCGCATTCTTTTGTGTCTCAAATGTTCTCTCAGCAACAAGGTCTTCCGCTTCAATCCTTGTCCAAGGTTCTTAGGGTGCAATCACCGGGGACAACTATGAAGGCTACTCAAATAAGCCATGGGAACCAAATTGAAATTGGAAACAAAATTTTTCTGGCATCCCTCATTGAATTGGGAAATTCTGACATTGATGTTATCTTGGGCATGGATTGGTTAACAGCAAATGCAGCTGTGATTGATTATGCTGAACGCTCGGTTTCTCTAAAAATTCCTGAAGGCCATATAGTCTATTCTCCAAGTCTGACTCCTGCAATTCAGCTTTTCTCTTTGGCGGCTATGAATGATGATGCTATGGATGCTATTCAGAGTGTTCCGGTAGTCCGTGAGTTTCCAGATGTTTTTCCTGAAGAGTTACCAGGTATGCCTCCTGACCGAGAGGTCGAGTTTGTGATTGAGCTTGAACCTAGAACCGCTCCTATCTCCAAGCGGCCTTACAAAATGGGTCCTGCTGAGTTGGCTGAACTCAAACGTCAGCTTGATGAACAAGAGAAGTTGGGTTTCATTCAGCACAACACTTCTTCTTGGGGTAGCCCAACCATCTTTGTGAAGAAGCGAGACAAGACTGATAGACTTTGTGTTGACTATCGGGCTCTCAATGCTAAAACCATCAAGAATAAATATCCCCTTCCGTGGATTAATGATCTCTTCGATCAGCTAGCTGGAGCTGTGGTATTCTCTAAGCTTGACTTGAGAAGTGGATATCATCAAATCAAGGTTCGCAAGGAAGATGTTCCCAAAATAGCTTTCACCACCCGCTATGGCCTGTACGAGTACACGGTCATGTCTTTTGGTCTCACCAACGCACCTGCCACCTTCTCGAGGCTTATGAACTCGGTTTTCATGGAGTATCTTGATAAGTTCGTCGTGGTCTATCTGGATGACATTCTAGTCTATTCTAAGTCAAAGGAAGAACATGAAGAACACCTTCGGTGTGTCCTAAACAAGCTTCGTGAGAACCGCCTGTATGCAAAGTTCTCCAAGTGTGAGTTCTCGCTGCCTGAAGTCACCTATCTGGGTCACGTCATCTCTGCTAAGGGCATTGCCGTCAACCCAGAAACTGTTCGGACAATTGTTGACTGGCTTCTACCCAAAAATGTCAAAGAAGTCCGGAGTTTCCTTGGTTTGGCTAGTTACTGCCATCGTTTTGTTCAGAATTTCTCGAAGATTGCGTAGCCTCTTACCGATCTCCTCAAGAAAGGCAAGAAATACTTTTGGTCTCCTTCATGTCAAGCTAGCTTTGAAACACTCAAAGAGAAGCTCACTTCCACACCAGTCTTGATTCCTCCAGATACATCAAAGCCTTTCTAGATATTCTGTGACGCCTCATTGCAAGGATTGGGTGCGGTCCTCATGCAAGAAAAGCAAGTCGTTGCATATGCCTCTCGTCAGTTGAAAATTCATGAGCTCAACTATCCAACACATGACCTCGAACTCGCATCAGTTGTCTTTGCTTTGAAAGTATGGAGGCACTACTTGCTTGGCAACCGTTGTGAGATCTTTTCTGATCACAAGAGTCTAAAGTATATCTTCACACAACCTGATCTCAACCTTCATCAGAGGAGGTGGATTGAAGCAATTAATGATTTCGATTTGACCATCAACTACACTTCGGGCAAAGCTAATGTGATGGCCGATGCTCTCAGCCGAAAAGCTTATGTCAACAACCTCATGGTGGAGGAACAACAGCCTCTCTTGTGCGAGGAATTCCGCCAGCTCAACCTTGAAATTGTGGATCAAGGGTATCTTCTGAACCTTCTGGCAACACCTCTCTTGGAAGAAAAAGTTCGCTCCATTCAACTTGGTGATCCTTACACTAAAAAGATCATCTCCAACATTCAGCTCCCGAAGTATGAGTCCTTCCATGTCGACGACCAAGGCGCTCTATTCTTTGAACACCGGATGTTTGTTCCGAACTACCCGGGTTTGAGAGAGCAAGTTCTTAAGGAGGCGCATGATTCTGTTCTTTCTATCCATCCTGGCAGCACTAAGATGTACATGGACTTGAAAACACAGTATTGGTGGCCTGGGTTGAAACGATATTGTGCCAAGTATGTCTCGGAGTGTGATGTCTGCCACAGAGTTAAAGCTGTTCATCAGAAACCTTCCGGTCTTCTACAGCCATTGAAGCCTCCAGAATGGAAATGGGAGAAAGTAGAGATAGACTTCATAACTGGTTTTCCAAGGTCGCAGAAGGGCAACAATGCAATCTTTGTTGTCATCGACAGGCTTTCTAAAGTGGCTCACTTCTTTCCTGTCAAGGAAACAATTTCTGCAATTCAGTTGGCTGAGCTCTATATCAACAAAATTGTCTCTCTGTATGGGGTTCCTCTTGAGATCAGCTCGGACCATGGAATCATCTTCACTTCCAAGTTCTGGGGAAGTTTCCAAAATGCTTTGGGAACAAAGTTGAACTTCAGCATAGCTTATCACCCTCAGTCGCAAGGACAAGTTGAAAGGACCAGTCAGATTCTGGAAGATATGCTCCGTGCTTGCGTCATCTCTTTCAGCATGAAATGGGAAGAATGCCTTCCTTATGCTGAATTCTCTTACAACAATAGCTTCTAGAAGAGTCTAAAGATGGCACCATTTGAGGTTCTCTATGGCCGCAAATGCAGAACTACGATTGGTTGGTCGGGGGCAGGTGAAAGAACATTGTTTGGCCCTGATATTGTAACTTAAGCGGAGGAGAAGGTTCACATCATTCTCGAAAACCTGAAGGTTACTCAAAGTCGCCAGAAGAGCAATTATGACAGAAAGCACACGGACATGGAGTATGTCCCTGGTGATCTCGTTTACCTTCGTGTCACTCCCATGAGGGGCACGCACCGGTTTGGTATCAAAGGAAAGCTAGCTCCTAGATACATCGGTCCTTTCAAAGTTCGTGGAAGAAGAGGAGAAGTTGCTTATGCTCTTGAGCTCCCTGAAAAACTCAAAGTCCATGATGTTTTCCATATCTCTCAACTCAAGAAGTGCTTCAAGGATCTCGGCAGGACCGTGGACCATGGGCTCATTAATCTCCAAGAAGACCTGTCTTATCAAGAACACCCCACAAAAATCCTAGAAGTCGCAGAAAGAAGGACTCACAACAAGTCCATCAACTTCTGCAAGGTGCAGTGGTCGCACCATTCCGTTGATGAAGCCACTTGGGAACGCGAGGATGAGCTCCGTGCCAAGTATCCTACCCTCTTCGTGTCTTCTTCTTCTTCCTAGAATCTCGGGGCGAGATTCCTGTTTAGTGGGGGAGAGTTGTAGCATCCCATCTGTCTAACATGTGTAATGCTACATGGTCTAATAATAAAATGCTACTTCCTACATATATTTGTTGCATCATAATTATATCATGCTCATGTCATCATGCCACCTTGCATTTGAGCATCATATAAAACCCTTTTTCTTTTGGTTCTTATCTCATATGCATTATTAATTGTATTTGCCTCTTGATATATTGTATTTGGATCTTGATAAATGCTTGATGCCCAAGTTGAGTTGGGGGCATATCTTTTATTTAACTCCACCACCTTTTCTTGTCACCACCCCATAATTCCACCATCCAACTACATGTGAGCCTTGCATTCTAATTGGGTTTACCTCTAGCTCATGTGGGTTGGGATGGATCCACTTCTAATTCCACATGCTCCCATATAGGCATCATGTTGTTTCACAATGTTGATATGTGGGAAGCCACATGGCCACCTTTGCATGTTATGTGAGTTTTTCTCCTTGTATAGCTTCCATATGGTTTGGTTGGGAGTATTTGATCATGTATGCATATAGTTGTGGCCATATACTTACCTAGTGGAACATACACACTAGCATGCCACATTATATTCAAATATGAGCATATTCCATCTAATCCACATGGAACACCAACTCCTTTCTTTTGCTTGGCTTTAATTCCATATTTTTGGAGTGCATGTGTGAACAAATGCCATGGGCATTTACAATTGTTTTCACAATAAAAACTATGGCATTTACTAATTATGCATGGGCCATGCAAGATCATCTACTTTTCTTTCCTTTGGTTTTATTTCGGTTTTGAGTGGGGCATGGGTATTTTTCTCCATGACCCAACTTATTCTCTCTCCCTCTCTTCATCTATTTTGGTACCATCCTCTAAACCTCTCTCTCACCTCCAACCTCCATACCCCATGCATGTCCCCACCCTTTTTCTAGCTCTTGTCTTTGAATAGATGGAGTTTAATTGCTGAATTATGTTCTTTGGATTAGTTCATATTTCAAATCTCTATCTAGTCAAAATACTAATCCTAAATACCCATCTACCCTACCTAGCTACACATCCACCTAAAACCCTAGCCATCACTAAACCTAACTACACCCTCACCTCACCACCTCTACCCCTCTCCCCAAACCGAGACCACACTAGCCATATGGCCTGGTTCGACCCCAACCATCCCCTTCCACTCCATGCCGAGCCACCCCCTCTAACCTAAACCCTAGGCCGAGCCTTGCTCGACATCACCTGCCCGACTCTCTTTTCCTCTCTCCCTCGCTACCATGCAGACCCCACCCAAGCCACCGACCCCATGTGCTACCCTCCTCCCCTAGCCTTATCTACTTACCCTCTCTACCTGGCATCCCCCAGATCCACCGGGGCCCTGCCCAACCACTTCTTCTTCCCCCACCTGCCGCTGCTTTCTCCCTCCTCCATCTACCTCACTGTCGGTTTTCCTCTCGGCCACATCGTACCAGGCAGGGGGCATGGCGTTTGGTTGTCAAGGAAGACCGAGATGTTCCCCTACAATGCCCCTGTCCACGCTGTCGAGGAGGAGGAGGCCTAGACTTGCTACACATCTTCGACACCGACATAAACCCTAGATCATCGGGTTGCCTGCAACGTCGTCGATCCGCTGCGCCCCTGCCCGATCCACCACCACCAACCTCCCCACGGTGAGCCACTGACCCCCTAGACATGCCCCTGTTCATCTTGGCTTCCCGGTCGCGTCAATATTTCCGTCGAACGCCCTCTATGCACGAAGGCCGTAGTTCCTTCTCCGTCGTCGCAACGCAGTAGGGCCTTCTAGTCGCGTAGCTGGTACCCAACACCAACCCCTGCTATCCGCAGCGGTCACCGCCGCCGCGCGCACGCGCTAGGTCGCGGGTTCGACCCCGGCCGCACCTCTGTTTTCCCGTCCGCACGCGTGCCATCAGTTTCGTCAGAGACGGAGGAAGAAAACAGTACCGCGTCTCCTTTTGCACATACCCCCTGCCTTTTTGCGTACACAACCCGCGGTCCAGCCCGGCCCCACCTGTCCGTCGTTGTGGTACTTTTACGAAAAGGTACCCAGGATTTGGAATCCTCAACCCGCGCTCCCCGTCCGCGCCACGTGGTTGCGCCCGGTTCGCGAGCCCGTGCGTGGCCCCGCACACCACCGGCCCCACCTGTCAACTTCACAGGCTGGATAACTCCGCGGTGAGAAAAGTCTGTTGCACGTTGGTTTCGCCAGCTCAGCGCTTGGCCCACCCGTCAGCGTCTGTGGCTAGCTGCCTCTGTGTGCAAAAGTCGCTGATCTTATCTGTTTAATAAAAATAATTTCAGAAATTGTTAAATATGTTTTAAATCCAGAAAACAATAACTTTTAATTGACAAATCAAAATAATAAAAATAATATACGTTTTTGAATCAGAAAAATGTGAGGAATTCAAATCTGCCATCCAAAATAATGTTTGACTAATTTAAAATTTCGAAATTGTTTAATTGTGATAAAAATGCCTTTTGTTAATTAATTAATAACTTTAATTCTATAACTCCAAATTTGACAAATAATATGTCTAAATCGATCAGCGCGATGAGCCCGCTCTAACTATGCATTCCATGGTCTGAATTGCAGCATGCATCATGTTATTATTAAAAATCAGAACTGTTTATGGCAATAAAACTTGACCAAATAATTAATAAAATGATTTATTCTTGCCCCCACATCTCACCCATGCCATGCTACTTTATTGCCATGTAAATTGTGCATCATTCATCATGGTATGCTTGTTGCTTGTCACATTTTATTCCTATACTTGTGCACTTTATTTATGTTGGCCCTTGTTTGTTTGGTTCTTCTGTCGAATAGACGCCGAGCAGGGGAAATATCAGGAATCCCAGGAGTACTACTGACGAGGGTTTAACTCATCAATGCCCATTGTTATGGACTTGGGTTTTGGAGAAGGAGGGAGCGCTGGAGACATCTATCGGCTAGCAAACAAGCACACAGGGGACAAAGGATTTACCCAGGTTCAGGCCTCATAGAGGTCCCTACTCCTGCTTGTCTGCTCGTGGAATTATCGAAGGAGTCGAAAGTTACAATGATGCGTAGATGTAATCTGGCAATCTGGCGAGAGTTTGTGGAAACTAGGGTTGCGTGTGTCCTCCTCGCCCCCCCTCCTAGCCTTTATATAGATAGGCTAGGTCTCGGGTAGCAGGTCGAGTCGGTTACAAGTTAGGGTTTTCCCCTTCAAACTTTCTATCTTTAGCTTTTTCTTGATCTTCAAGCAATCGAGAGTTTGCAGGTTACTCGAGTCCTTCCATCTGGGCCTTGGCGACACCGTCGGCCTATACGTATTTGGACCGTATATACCAAGCTCGAGTACCTATAGGGTATACCCATGTCAGTAGCCCCCGAGTGTCCAGTGGAATCGTAGATTCGACTAGGGACTTTTTGAAGTCTTCGAGTACCTGAATGAGTACATTTTCGACTGCTTTTATTTATGTCATAGGGATTGTTGATATACGTGCCTGATATAGCCGAAGTGTCGGTATCAGTTAACCACCTTAGGGTGAAACAACGCAATCTACTCAAACTCGAGTCCTCGGACTCGAATCCGGAAAAGTGCTGGCATAATTCGACTCAGGCCGCGGAGGTCTTACAGGAGTCGAATTCCAGTTATATGGGTGTGAGCACTCGACGCGTCCGTCAAGGCATTCAGGCGTCCCAGGAGACGTAGTCTCTTTGTACGGAAAATTTATGAGGAGGTGTCGCCAAAGGTTGCGAGTGCGGATGTTATCAACACACAGTTTTTGTGCAAATAATCATAGGGTGCGCGACCAGCGCTCCCTATGGGAGTAGCCCCCGAGTGCCTGGTTGAGTCGAAGACTCAGGCAGGGACTAAAGAACTTTTGCGACTGCTGTCATCTTTTTGTTTATTTGTTTCAGTCGATGATTCAGGAAGGGACTAAATATTTTCGCGACTGCTGTCGCCTTTTGCCTGCTTGTTTCAGTCGAATTTGTTTCCGGCGCTCCCTATGGGAGTAACCCATGTCCATAATCGAACTGTGTTTCGAGTGGCTGGGTTTGTTTTTGTGATTGTCTTCGTGCCTGCAACAAGAAAATAAAAGTCGTAGGGTGCGCGGCCAACGCTCCCTATGGGAGTAGCCCCTGAGTGCTTGGTGGAGTCGAAGACTCCAGCAAGGACTAAAGTAGCCTTTGATGACGTCAGTGCTGACGCTTGCATGACCTCAGTTGCCCGCGTGAGCGATTTTGACGGGACGTGATGAGCGGTGAGTCCCACTTTCTGACTTTGATTTGACTGGGCGTGCATAATCTTATTATTAACTGTGCCTCCTCGATTTCCGCGCGTAATGGGAGTAGTGGAGGGCGGTTCGCGCTTCCTCTTCTCCACGTGTTGAGCGCGATGCGCGCCACGCGTCCAGTAGGGTTTTTGTGAGCCGTTGGATTGCATCTCCTAGGGGTTAAGTAGCGGCGCCACGGCGGTAGTTTTCCATCTGCACTCTTTTCTTCCTCGCTGCCATCGCCATTGCTGCTGCTCATTTGCTTTTCCCTGCACTCATCTCCTCCTCAACTATGGACCACCTCCGTTTGTTTTCAAGTTATTTTCTGCGCTCTCATCGCCGCCGCGCAATGGGAAAGAAGAAAGGAGGCGCTGCCGCTGAAGCCGCGGCCACCATTGCCGCGACGAAGAAGAAGGGTGGCCCCGCTGCTACAGGCACTAGTGCCGCTGCCGGCGGGAAAAAGAAGGTCGCGGGCACCCGCGTGACCAATGGCGCATGGCGCCCTTCTATCATCAAGGCGTCGGATCTCCGTCTTCTTCGCCAAGACGGAGTTATTTCTGCAGCAGTCGCTCATTCGCGTGTCCCCAGCGGTGAGACCATTCCTGTGCCTCCCGCTGGTTTTCGAGTGATGTTTCTTGCATTCGTCATTCGTGGCCTTTCTTTGCCTCTCCACCCCTTTCTTAGGGGTCTCCTTTGTTTCTACGGGCTCCAGCTCCATCAGCTGTCCCCAAACTCGATTCTCCACATCACCTGTTTCATTACTCTTTGCGAGTGTTGGCTCGATATCGAGCCGCACTTTGGCCTTTTCAAGCGCTTGTTTAAATTGAAGCGCCAGTCCGCCTCTGGCTCTTTAGTTTATGATGTAGGTGGTTGCGGTATCCATGTCGACCCATCCGCCACCTACTTCGACATCAAGCTTACCAAGTCCGTCCAGGGATGGAGGGACAAATGGTTCTATGTCCACGATCAGAAGGCCAAAGATGAGCACTTTGGACTTGCGCCCTTCGATCCGGCGACTCCCTACAAGAAGATGCGTTCTTGGAAGAATGTAGTTATGCCTGGCGAACTCGCGGAGATGGACGTGCTGTATCAGCGCGTCTACGACCTCAAAAGTCGCATAGGCGCAGAAGAGGGAGGCTGTGCTCTTATCAGGACTTGGCTGCACCGTCGCGTCCAGCCTCTCCAAGCTAGAGTTCATCCCATGTTTCAATGGAGTGGCCCTGATGATGCCACTCGCGTGTCTGCCGATGGCATGTCCGCGAGTGAGGTGGATAAGAGGATTCGACTGGTTACGAAGTGCACTGTTAAGGATGTGCTTCCAAGCGAACCAGTTGTTCCTCCTTTTGATGCTTCGAATCCTCCTCTCGAGGTATAGTTATGCTACACAGTACCTTATTTTCATGATTGCTTTTCTGTTTGCTTACTTGTTCTGTTTGTATGCAAGATTGAGTGGTGTCGCCTTGTATGCCTCCTCTCCCTGAGGGGATTATTCCTCGTGAAGCTTTGGAAAAAGACGAGTCTGAGTCGACTGTCCCTTCTGATGTGGAAGAGGAAGCCCCCGAGTCTGAGAGCCCGGATACTCGCAAGCGTTCGCGTAGCGAGGACTTCGACGCGTCGACTCCTTCGACTCCAGGAGACGCAGCTGTTGGCGCGGAGTCGCCAATTCCAGCCGTTCCTGTGAGGGCTGTGGCACCATCTTCTCGCAAGAAGATGCGATTGCCCAAGGAGTCTTCGTCGGAATCGGCGGCTGCCACGTTTGACCTTGACAACTTTAACTGGTAAGTTTACTGGGTCATTCATTCTTTTCTGTTTTCTTCTTGTTGGTTTTGCCCTGGAGTTTGCCCTTTTCTCAATGTGGACTTGGTCTTGTAGTCAAGAGGCGTCGTCATCTTCTAGCAACGTCGAGTTTTTGAAGGAATCTGGAGTCTCGACCTCAAGGGCCAAAGTAGAGGTCGAGCGCGCTCCTTCTCCTCCGGCGGCGGCCCACTCCAGGCACAATTCTTCGAGTTCTCCTCACGTAGGGGAGCATCGAATGGTTGCTCGGATGACGGTTCAGCAAACTTCTTCGGAGTCGCTAGAGGACCATGTAAGTATATCTTTCCTTCTTTTTTAATGTGGCAGTCAACGCCTTCTGCTGCCCTCTTATGACTCCTTGTTTTGTGTGGCAGCTCCTTGTAAAGGAAGCCACGCAGGTGGCGGAGTAGGTGATGGCGATGGGTCGCCAGCATGCAATGCTGGAGACGCGTCACCGTGTGGTCGAAAGTGAGTGCTCTACACTTATTCTTTTCGTCTTCTCTCTGTTTTGGTACAATCGACTGATAGCCAATTATTGACTGCCATGTAGCTGATCATAACGCTTTACTGCGCAACGTCGCCATGTTGGAGAAGACATTAGCCGTGGCTGTGAAGGGGCGCGACGAGGCAATCGCACGAAGAGGATCTGCGCGCCTCCTTTGCGGCCAGGGAAAAGTTGTTCGAAGAGCAACTGTTCTCAGTCGCCAAGGCCTTCTCAGTCACCTTTACTGGTAGATATTGTATTAATGTTCCTCTCTGCATCTAGAGTTTTTGCCGGTGGCACTAGAAGTTTGATCCATGTGTGTATTTTCGGTGTAGATGCTGGCGACTTGAGTTTTGACCCGCATGCCCTTCGTCATGATGACACTCTGGCGGGCGCGGTGTCTGCGGTCGAGGATCATAGCGCCGCTGTCCAAAATACATTGTCCAAGGCCAAGGTCACCCTTAGTCGCCTCCGGGAGGAGTTGATGCCGAAGGCGGAGCTGGTCGACAATGTGGAAGAGCTGGTGGAGTCGCTCGCCGGGGGTGTGCCTGCCACGTACAAGAACTCCCTCCGCGCGGCTGGCGCGACCATGTCACTTGCCATGGTGCAAGCCCATGGAGTCGAAATAGATCCTTCTGCGGTGTCGAAGACGATGCCTGTTGGCGCGGATGGTCAGCAGGTAGTATTCGCTCCCTTTGCGACTATCTGTGCCAAATATGGCCATTCCTTGATAAATACCGTTGCCAAGTATTCGGAGGAGCTCCAGCGTGCTAAGAAGATCGCGAAGGCTTCGGCCTCAGGAGCTGGCGGAAAGTCTATGGCGTCTGATACTGCCACGGACTTGATGAAGCCCCCGAAGCCGTCGAAGTCGAAGAAGCCAGTTGCTCCGTAGTTATTTTTTGTAATAGTTGATGAATTGTCCTTTTGATTCGAGAATATGCCTGCTAGCAAGTGTGTTTGTAAACACTTATGCTTATCTTGAATGCGTCTGTTCCCCTTGCCTTTGTGTTGATTTGGTCGCCTTATTTGCTTTTGTCTTGACTTGTGGTAGGGCACATCGAGTGGTCCTGTGGGGGGAAACCAGGATTCGCCATCTCTTGATGAGACAGTGGCACCACCACGCTCTAGGGTAGAGGAGCTATCCTTGCTGCCGTGGCTTCGTGATCGCGTGAAGCAGCTGGAGCGTGAGTTGCCCCTGATCCGTGGTAATGCAGACGTGTGGAAGTCGAAGGCAGAAAAATCCGCCGCCCGCGAGCAATATCTGCTTGGCAAGGTGACGCGGCTGGACGACCAGTTTAAGTGTTAGTTTGCTCGTCCTCATCTTTTCCTTTGTAGTTAGTCGCAATGGTACGCTGTACTCATGCTGTTGGTGCTGCTTCATGTAGTTGTTAGCGCACGCCGTCCGCAGGAGGAGAAGGATAGGATTGCCATCCGCCTTCATGATCTCACCTAGGAGCAACTTCAAGAGAGTGGATACTTCTGGGTAGACCATGATCGTGCGACTGCATTGGCGACCCTGCAGGATCCCGCTTCGCAAGTGCTGCTCTTCCTGAAGAAGTCAAAGTCGTGTTTGAAGAACATCTATCGGGCGATGTTCCCGTTGGATGACACTCCATCAAGCCCGATGGCTCTCCTGGCCAAATTTCAAGATATGTCCGCGGTTCACGAGTGCGTGAGGCAGCAGTTGGTGGCTGGTGCCAAGGCTGCCCTCTCAATGGTGCGTTTGCACAGGCCTGACGTGGATGTCGCCGCCATTGCCTCTGGGCCACCGGCGCCACCAGCAGGATCTTCCTGGAATATGGTGCCGCATTATCAGGCGGTGGACCGCCCAGCCGAGGAGATCGTCGACTTCTTTGAGGAACAAACTAATGTTCTTCTGTTGCAAGGGTAGCCAAATATGTATCCTGCACATAAGTGTACTTGTGTTGTAAAGTTCATATATATTTGTAGATAATTTATTGTTGAATGTGTACAAATAGCTTTGTCAGCGTCAGGTGCGTTGCACTAAGCGATTCCTTTTCGTTAGCCTGGCCATCCCTTTGTCAACCTGTCAGGCGCGTTGCGGCTGGGTTGAGTTTGTGTTAAGGGGTTCGATTGATGTGCCAGCTACTCAGGATATCGCGTTTATTGGTTCGAAGAATAGATGTAGGTAGGGTGGCGTAGCCCCCGAGTATAAAATTGACAAAAGTGAAAGAAAAACACAGAGTTTTGGGGCACTTAGCTTTTATTTATTTGAAGAGCAGTACGAGGTACAATGTGTGGCTAAGTAGCCTTATTTGTGATGTGAAAAGTAAAACAACTAGGGGTAGAAGCATCGCAGTTGTGCGACGTTCCAAGGGTTGGAGTATGCGACTCCTGTCTCTAAATCTTGAAGGCGATAGGCGCCACCTAGGATTACTTCTGTAATCACGTACGGTCCTTCCCAGGGGGATTCGAGCTTGAGATGCCCCTGCTGCTTCAGTCGCATGACCAGGTCACCTTTGACAAAGGATCTAGGGCGAAGCCTTCTACGGTGGTAGTTGCGCAGGTTCTGCTGGTAGATCGTGGATCTTTCTGCGGCGATTTCTCTTGCCTCGTCGAGGAGGTCGACGGAGTCTTCGAGTGCAAGAGAGGACTCTTGTTCGCTATAAGCGACTACGCGCGGCGCCTTGTACCTCACTTCGGCGGGTAGTACTGCTTCTGCTCCGTGCACCATAAAGAATGGCGTGTAGCCCGTGGCGCTGTTTGGAGTTGTACGTAGGCTCCAGAGTACGGATTGGAGCTCATCTGGCCAGCAACCCGCGGCTTGTTCGAGTGGTCGAAGGAGTCGCTTCTTGATGCCGCTGCAGACGAGCCCGTTTGCTTTTTCCACCTGACCGTTGGTCTGTGGATGCGCGACTGAGGCGTAACTAATGTTGATCCCCAGGTTCCCGCAGAATTCTTGGAACTCCTTGGATGTGAAGTTTGTCCCGTTGTCAGTGATGATGCTGTGCGGCACGCCGAAGCGCTATACAATGGACTCGAAGAACTTGAACGCGTTGTGCCCTGATTGTTTGGTCACTGGCATGGCCTCAATCCACTTGGTGAACTTGTCGACTGTGACCAAGAGGTAGACGTAGCCTCTTTGCGAGGACCTTGGGAGCTTGCCCACCATGTCGAGCCCCCATTGTGCGAAGGGCCAGGCCAATGGAATAGGCCGTAGCTCTACGCCTGGTGCGTGTGGCTTGTCCGCGAATCGCTGACAAGCATTGCACTTTTGGACTATGTCCTTGGCGTCGCGCATGGCCGTGGGCCAGTAAAATCCAGCTCGTAGAGCTTTGGCAACGAGGGCGCGACTGCCGGCGTGGTGCCCGCAGGTCCCTTCATGGATGTCGAGGAGGACTGCTCTTCCATCGGCCAGGGAGACACATCGTTGTAACACGCCTGTGATGTTGCGTTTATATAATTCGCCGTTGATAACGGCGAATGCCTTGGAGCGTCGCGCGATGTGCCGTGCGTCTGTCGGGTCGTCCGATAGGCGCTTGCTGAGGAGGTACGTAATGTACGGCTGCGTCCAGGATTGTTCGATCATCATGACGCTCATTGGTCCCTCGAGTCCTGTGTCTAGCTCCAAGTCATCGAGTGCCATTGGCTCATTGGGTGGCGTAGCCCCTGAGTCCGTTGCTGCGCTCATTTTCTTCTCTGCGGCCTTTGGCTTGATGGAGCATTCACAGATGCGCTCGAGAAATACCCCAGGTGGTAGGGGGGCGCAGGTAGAGCCTATGTTGGCGAGTGCGTCCGCCTCCTCGTTGCTTTCGCGACCTACGTGTCGCAACTTGCAACCATCGAAGTCTCCTTTGAGTGTATCGTAGAGGTCGCGGTACGCGATCATGTTGTCATTCAGTGCGTCTCACTCGTGCATTGTTTGGTTGACGACCAGCTTAGAGTCGCCATATATGATGAGCCTCTTTGCGCCGCAGGCTTTTGCCATCCTCATCCCGTGTAACAGGGCCTCGTATTCGGCCTCGTTGTTTGAGGCTGTGAACTGCATTCGTAGGATATACTTCAGTTTGTCCCCTTGAGGTGATGTCAATATGACACCTGTGCCTGCTCCATCTTTCCGTTTGGATCCATCGAAGTGCATTATCCAGAGGTAGGACATATCTGGCTTGTCCGGGAGTTGGTTCTCCATCCAGTGCACGAGGAAGTCAGGGAGCACTTGCGACTTGATGGCGTCGCGCTTTTCATATGTGATGTCTCGTGGAGACAGCTCTATTCCCCAAAGCGCGACTCGCCCCGTGGCGTCGGGGTTATTGAGGATATGCCCCAACGGGGCGTCGTTGACTACCACGATTGGGTGTTCCTAGAAGTAGTGGCGCAGTCGTCGGGCGGTTATAAATACGCCGTACGCCAGCTTCTGGTAGTGCGGGTACCGCTGTTTTGTTGGCGTGAGGACCTCGCTGAGGTAGTATACCCGGCGTTGTACGCCGTGGACTTTGTTTTCCTCGGCTCGCTCGACAACGAGCACCGTGCTCACCACCTGGTTGGTGGCGGAGATGTACATCAACAGTGGTTCCCTTTCTCGTGGAGTCACCAGTACCGGCGAAGTTGATAGCAAGCGCTTGAGATCTTCAAATGCTTCTTGTGCTTCATTGGTCCACTCGAATTTTTCGGTCTTGCGGAGGAGCTGGTAGAAGGGCAGTGCCTTTTCACCCATCCGACTGATAAATCGACTGAGGGCCACGATTTGTCCAGCCAGTTGCTGGACGCCTCTTATGTTCTTCGGCTTCTCCATGGCCAGTATGGCTTTTATATTCTTCGGGTTTGCCTCGATCCCCCTCGCGGAGATGAGGTATCCGAGTAGCTGCCCAGATGGTACGCCGGAGGCGCATTTGTCCGGATTGAGCTTGATTCGGTAGCGATCGAGGTTGGTGAAGGTTTCGCGCAAATCATCGATTAAAGAGGCTTCCTCCTTGGTCTTGATTACTATGTTGTCGACATAGACTTGGATGTTGCGACCTAGTTGTTCCTTGAGGCAAGCCTGCATGCATCGCTGGTAGGTGGCTCCCGCGTTTTTTAGCCCGAAGGGCATTGTGTTGTAGTAGAACACGCCAAAGGGCGTTGTAAATGCTGTTTTCTCCTGATCTTCCTCCTTCATTCGAATTTGGTTATAGCCTGAGTAGGCGTCGAGGAAGCAGAGGCGCTCACATCCAGCGGTGGAGTCGATGATCTGATCAATCCGTGGCAGTGGGAAGTGATCTTTTGGGCAGTGCTTGTTTAAAGAAGTGAAGTCCACGCACATCCGTAGGATATCCATGTCCTTTTTTGGTACCAGCACCGTATTGGCGAGCCAAGTGCTTTCCTTGATCTCGCGTATGAATTTGGCCTCGAGGAGTCTATTGATCTCCATTTCGACTGCCTGCGCTCGTGGCTCAGACAGTCGCCTGATTGTTTGCTTGACTGGCCTTGCGTCGGGGTTGATGTTGAGTGCGTGCTCGGCGAATTCCCTGGGAACTCCTGGCATGTCCGCAGGACACCAGACAAAAAATTCCCAGTGCTCACGGAGGAATTCTACGAGCACGAGTTCCTATGCGGGACTCAAGTTGTTGGCGATGAGGGCCGTCTTGGCGGGATCCGATGGATGGACCTGCACCTTCTTTGTGTGCACGGATGAGTCGAAGGAGAGATCAGGTGAGCTTGGCCTACTCAAGGGAGGCAGACTGTTGTCTGTCGTCTCTTTCAGTCTTGCGAGTTCCTCCTGCATGCCGAAGTACAAAGAGATTCTGTTGAATTCCCTGTCGCAAGCGTCAGATCGCTCGAAGTTCCCGTTGATCGTTATGACGCCGTTGGGACCTGGCATTTTCATCTGCAGGTAGGCGTAGTGGGGTATTGCCATGAACCTGGCGAATGCGACGCGCCCAAGGATGCAATGGTATTGTGAGGGCCAGTCGACGACCTCAAAGTCGATGCGCTCGCGCCGGAAGTTCTTCGGCGTGCCGAAGATGACGTCCAGGTTGATTTTGCCTAGGGGTATACGCCTTTCCCTGGGACGATGCCGTGGAACGTTGTGTCCGATGCCTCCAAGCAGGTTAGAGGGATCCTCATTGCTCGCAAGGTACTCACGAATATGAGGTTGATGCCGCTTCCGCCGTCCATGAAGACGTGACTCATGTCGAAGCCTCCAATTTATGCCTCGAGTACGAGGGGGCAATGACCTGGGCGAGGTATTTGGGGCGGGTGGTCGTGTTTGTCGAAGGTAATGCACGACTCACTGCCACTGAGGTACTCAGTGGTGGATGGTGGCGAGTGCATGGCCAAGTTGACTTGGCGAGTGATGGCCTTCTGCACCCTATTGGAGGGGTGCCCCTTTTGGATCATCATGGTACCCATGGCCCGTGGGTACGGTTCGCCTCCGTGGTGATGGTCTGGTGCGGCTCCGTTCGGGGGTGGCCCAGGTGGTGGTGGTGGTGCGCCATGTGCCACGGCGCCTGGAGCGGCTCCGTAGCCTCTTTCAACTGCATTGCGGTTCATCCGAACCAATCTCTCGTGTAGCTTGAGGAACTCGCGGCAGTCCTTGAGGAGGCGGCTGGACTTTCTCTTGCCATCATGCTTGTCGATGTAGAAGCGTACCGTGCATGGCCCAGACAGTTTGTCCTCGATGGAGGTCAGGGGTGCTTCATCGCGAGTGCGGCATTGCCACACTTGCGTGGTTTTCCCGAAGTGGTGGTATCCGCCGCTGCGGTATCCGCTGTTGCGGTTATCGTCGCGTCTATCAGCGTAGCCAGCTGCGACCATGTTGACGTCGTCGCGATTGTCGTAGACGCGCATGCGACGCTTACCCCGGCAGTCGCGTCTTTGTTCGAGTTCTGCCTCCTCGTTAGAGTGAACGTGATTCTTCACCGAATCTTCTCCATCGGCCCACCGATTCGCGATCTCCATCTGGTGGTCGATGGTCTGGGGCTTTGAGCGGCTTAGCTCCTCCCTGAGTTCCATGCGGCGGACACCACCGTTGAATGCATCAATCGCGCGGTCTTCCGAGATGTTCTCTGCGGAGTTCTTGATGATGGACCATCTTTGGATGTAAGAGCGCAGCGATTCGCCAGATCTTTGCTGGCAGCATCTCAGTTCTTCGATTGTGGCGGGGCGTTTGTACGTGCCCTTAAAGTTGCGCACGAAGCTGTAGACTAGCTCATCCGAACTGCGAATGGATCCGCGTGGGAGGTTATTGAGCCATGCCCGGGCGGCGCCCTGCAGCTGTAGCTGCAAGCATTGCATGGCAGTACTTCGACTGCCTCCATGTAGCCTGACGGAGGAGATGTGATCCTCCAGCCAGATTTTGGGGTCCTACAGACTGTCAAATTTCGGGTTCTCCGATGGGAGTTTAAACCCTTTAGGCATTCGCTTTTGCCTGATGGATCTGCTGAAGCATCTGGCGCCGCAGAGCTCCCCATCTTCCTCTTCCGAATCAGTCGACCGAGCACGTTGTGCCCTTGACTTGTCAATCTTGTGCTGCGTGAGTTCGTCGCGTGCATCGTAGTCGCGATCATGTCGCCGTGAGCCGCGGCGTCGAGACAGGTCGTGACTGTCATCGCTGGACGAGGGTGAGGAGTAGCGCTTTGCTAGTGCTTTGCCCTTTTTTTGGGTCTGGTACCGGTTCCTTGTCGACGGCGGCCTCGATTAGCCCCAGGCCCGTGATCGTAGATCGGTGCATGGCCGTTCGGGGATCTCCAGCTGGCGGCTGGTTATTGAGGAGGTACATGGTGGCTGCTGTCACCGCAGCCTGCAGTGTTCTGGGAACCATGTTGCCTCTCGTGTCGACTGTCATAGAGCCGAAGTCGAGGACTTTCGCAGCCTCTATACGCTCTTGCTCGGTGAGGTGAGCCATCCGCGACTGCCTCTTCTTGGCGAGGTACTCATTGCCTCTTGAGGAGGATCCTCCGTAGGAGGAGAGCCCAGCACGACGAAGGCTTGATTCGTCCGCTGCCTTTTTACGCGCCTCAAGTTGCGAGATTACTTGTTTTTGGCGCTTGAATTCTTCTTTTAGGAGCCAGTGGTAGCCCATCAGCAGCTCCTGCGGGGACCCAAAGGGTAGAGGTGCACCTCATAGGGCTTCACGACAGCGCTCCCACTCTTGCTCGTTGAGCTTGATTACGATGCGTTCGCCGGTTTGCTCATTGATTATGCTGGGAGGTTCGACTGCTCCTCCGTTGGCGCTGTTACCGCTGTTGCCGCTGTTGCCACTGTTGCCGGCGTTGGGTGGGTCGGTGCCGTTGCCGGTGTTACCACCATTGCCGCGATTGGGTGGATCGGTGCCGTTGCCGGTGTTGCCACCGTTACCGCGATTGGCGGAGGTGTCGCCCACGTTGATGATGGCGCACATGAAGTGATTAGGGAAGCTGTTGTTTTCACAACTTTCAGATCTGGAACCGTAGGTTCCATCTTCAGTGGCCAGATCGCTTAGATCGGAGTCGCGACTGCTGTCACTGGCCGTGTTCTCGACTGCCACCGGAGCGTTGAGCTCGCTGAGGGTGCCAATCGATGGAGGGAACCATGATGCCGGGGCAATCGCCGGTGTTGCCGGCTGGTCAGGCATGCGAAGCGTGCCCATCTGACCAACTTGGAAGTGGAAGCTCCCAATTGCCAGACTGATTCCGTCACCCATGGGCTCGAAGGCCGGGCGGGTGGCCGGCGTGTGGATGGTGAAGTCGAAGGCGCCGAAGAGCTGGAGAATCTCTGCTGTTGCGGAGTTGTAGATCGCGGTTGATGGGGCCGAAGAAGCCGCAACATCAGCACTCCCAGTTCCCACAGACAACACCAATTGACGAGGGTTTAACTCATCAATGCCCATTGTTATGGACTTGGGTTTTGGAGAAGGAGGGAGCGCTGGAGACATCTATCGGCTAGCAAACAAGCACACAGGGGACAAAGGATTTTCCTAGGTTCAGGCCTCGTAGAGGTCCCTACTCCTGCTTGTCTGCTCGTGGAATTATCGAAGGAGTCGGAAGTTACAATGGTGCGCATATGTAATCTGGCAATCTGGCGAGGATTTGTGGAAACTAGGGTTGCGTGTGTCCTCCTCCCCACCCCCTCCTAGCCTTTATATAGATAGGCTAGGTCTCGGGTAGCAGGTCGAGTCGGTTACAAGTTAGGGTTTTCCCCTTCAAACTTTCTATCTTTAGCTTTTTCTTGATCTTCAAGCAATCAAGAGTCCGCAGGTTACTCGAGTCCTTCCATCTGGGCCTTGACGACACCGTGGGCCTATACGTATTTGGACCGTATATACCAAGCTCGAGTACCTGTAGGGTATACCCATGTCAACTACCCAGATCCATCTCTCGCTTCAACTGAGCTGCCAGGCAAGCACTACCACATGCTTGCATACATATAGTACCTATTACTTCTATCTTATTCTTGCATCATGGAGTCGCGATTGCATTAAATTGAATCCCAAGTACTGCATAGCCTTTACTTTTAAACCCCACCGAGTCTGTTCGTCAATCCCATGAGCCATTACTACAGGAGTTGTTTGAGCCATGCGAGTCGTAGAACATCATGTGTAGGGTATGTGAGTGTCTGAAGGATAACGAGGTACCTAAACAACTTAACCTGAGTAGTAATGGGATAACTAATGAAAGAGGCACCGGTGGGCAATACCTGCTATTTGGTTTTTCATGCTCACTTGTGTCCCGTAGGACCCCGAGTACTTGATTCCTGTTCCTTGACTATTCGCACTATCCACATACGGGAGACTCTATGAATCCCCCTTTGCTAGAGCTTGATTTGTACTTTATTTCTTGGGGCCACAAAGTAGTTTGGGGCTTTATTACTATCCTGTACTTATGCCATGCTTTACCGCTTTATTTAAGATTGTGCGTGGAGCACCTGTACTATTTAGGGATCGCGGCACGATTTCACGGTATCGACAAGCCCAGTCACATTTTCGGGTTCCCAGTCGTTTACAGCCGTTCTCGTAAACCCTGGGTCCGTCTCGGAGCCGGCCAACTTCGTTGCGGGTAGCTTATTGGGGTGGCCCCCTCAAATATTTTAAGAATCCTATTGCTTTGTCGTGAAAGCCTCTTTGGGTTTTGATTTGGTTTTTCCGAGGTCGATCGTGTGTGTGTTGCTATTTGTGCACCCCTGCAGGGTAAAACTTTCTGAAAGCCGTGTCTGTGGTTACGGACGACTTGGAGCATAGTTTCTCGATCATAGACAAGTATAACTAAAGTACCGCTTTTAATCTGACTAAAAACCTGACTAGTAAATAGTGCAATACTCATGGAATGGTTAATAAAACTGCCAACGGATGGGTTGTTCGTCCGCTTTCTCGTTGGTAAGCGAGAAGGAGGATGGATCTGTTACTTTATACTGTTATAACTGTTGTTTCTAATTAACGGACATCCGTCTATCATTGGTTAGGCGGATGGTTAGCGAGTATCTATAGACTTGTTAGTTATTATCATTTGCTGCAATTGTGTCACCCTAGGTATATGTCCCCTTTAGAGGCATAAAGACTTGCTGAGTACCCCTAGGGTCTCACACGATAAATTGTTTGATTCAGATGAACAGGTGTATTCGCAAGATGGATACTGGGTGGAGGAGACAGACGATGTTGGCAACGATCACTTGGTGTAGAGATTCCGGGGATGGGGATCCGTGAGATCTATGGGCGGGATGTGTTTATTTATGTGGCATCTTATGCCGATTTGCTTCTTATCCGTACTCGGATCTTGTTTTCCGCTTCTGCCTGATACTCTAATGATTGATGTATGAGGAACTATCCTACACTATCATCTCTATTTATGATATTTGGATCTTGCCGTATGGTGTTGCAATATTTCTATTTCTTTTAGATGGAATGGCTCTGAGGACTGTTGTAAGGTAGCTTGCATACATACTCACTTGTGTATGTATTTGATCTCTTCTCCTGTTGCCTACGCCGCTCGTTCTTGTCCCGATGTTCTTGAAAGTGGTTAGGACGGCCGACGGGTCTACACGTGGGTGGCCCTGGGCCCCCGCTGTACTATTTTAACCACTTTCGGTTCATCCAGGCTTGAACTTAGAGCGTAGGGTCCTAGGTAGTTACACCACACCATCACAGCAGCCCTCGGCACGTGAGGCACACGCGATGATCACGATCACCGCGTCATGTGCACTTTCTGAACTCCAAGCCATGAGAGGATGCAAGAAACGACATTACACACCACATGATTGACATGTCCAGGGAGGAGCATAGCAGCTGAAGATATCAAGATGGTGAAAGTGAGGATGAACATAAATTATGCAGGGCCAGTTGCTTTACCCAATGGGTTCGCAAAACCCCAATACCCAAGGATTTCAAACTTCCTCATGATCACCAAAAGTATGACGGTCTCCAGGAACCCAAAAGCTTTGCTGGCAGACTATCTAGGAACTGTCAAACTGTAGGGTGGCTCCAAGGCTACCACAATGTAAAGCCTGCAGTTACACTTGACTGGCGCCGCACGATCATGGCTCAGGGAGCTACCCAAAGAATCCATCAGCAGCTGGAATGGCCTCGAAGATAAGTTCATCCGAAACTCTATATCCACGTTCAAGCGACCCGCATCTTTGCAGCAATTACGGGCGTTCAAATAGAAACCTGGAGAGTCGATGCGAGCGTTTATCCAGCGGTGAAACATCAACAATAATTCAGAAGAAACTATATTTGATGAGAGGGAAATCGACACATTCGACGATAGCCTCTGCCAAATAGAATTCATTGAGGAGCTGGGGAAGTCAAGCCCCAAACAATCTCACAATTAATGGACATGGTAAACCGCTAGGCGGATGGCAAGGATGTAGTGAACAACAAGCAAGGACGCTCACCCGAAGAAGATCGGGACATGCGCAATAACAATAGAATAAGACGCAGCAACGATGGATACGGTGGGCCGAGCTATGTCACAGCTGGCTTTTTAGGGGAGAACAACTGAATAAACGATGACCGTAGCGGCGGATACCACAACAGCAGAGAAGACGCTGGAGGCAGCCAATCCTCATAGTGGTACCAACCAAGGGCTCGGGAGCCCCCAATGTCTCCACTGCAGATGTTGGAAGGACCCTGCAATATGCATTTCTACGTCGACTCCACAGGAAGGAGGCGATCGAACCATCTGATGAAGGAATACCATACTTTCCTAGAAATGCAGAAGGTATGCAATGCAAAGGCAGCCGAAGCAGCGAACTAAGGATACGCCACCACACCCGAAATCCTGGCTGTCAGTGCGTCGCCGCCACCTCCAGTATAGCCACTAGCAGGACAACCATAACCCGCAACAAATATAAACTAGGAGGACGAGTACCCAAGGTCCAGAGGCGCAATGTCTATGATCCATAAAGTGCGGCCATCCAATAGGGTCCAAAAGTTGGTCACGCGACAAGTTAACATGGCGGAAACAGCGCCACCACCCATACCCGAATACCTTCATTAGTCAGAGCAACAAATCACATTTAGCAGGGCCGATCACCCACTTCGGGTCCCATGACTAGGTTATTCAGCTCTAATTGTGGAAGCCCAAATCGGCAGATTTGACATGAGCAAAGTTTTCTTGGATGCAGGAAACAACATCAATCTAATCTACGCCAAAACCCTATGAGCAATGAATTGGACCTTAGCAAACTTAGCACCCACGGATACGACCTTCCACAGAATAGTCCTAGGAAAAGCCGAAATTATTCTAGGCAAAGTCTATCTTAACGTAGTCTTTGGATCAAGGAACAATTTCAGGCATGAAAAACTCGAGTTCAAAGTCATGGGCTGGCCATCACAGTATCACGCGATCCTAGGATGCCCAGCTTTTGCCAGATTTATGGCAGTACCTCACTCTGCATATCTGGTATTAAAAATGCCAGCACCCAATGGAATCATAACCGTGAGAGGAAGTTTCACTCGCTATGATAATTGCGATCAGGAATTCAAGAAAATATCAGAATCTTTTGGGATGGAAACAGAATTCACATAGCTAAAAATTGCAGATATGGAGCTGCTACCCAAAGGACACGTCTCCATCAACCAAACTCTAGATAGCACAAGAGAAAACCAGATCTACACCCAAAGACAACCTATCCGGCCTCCAACATTGGTCACACATAGTAAATCACGCTCGTCGGTTCCTTCCGTGAGAATTGGGATATTTTTGCATCAGAGTCAACCAACATGCAAGAAGTCCCCAAGGAACCCAACGAGCACCCACTCGAACCACATCCAGCCGCCAAAATATGATCCACTTGACAGATCATGGAACCAACAACTGAGGCCTCTGGACAAAGGATCCATCGCCTCACCAACTCACGGTACAACACAGAAATAACAAAAGCAACATTGGGTGGCCAACCCAATACTCAACCTGAAGAAAAGCACAGGACTTCGCATGTGCATTGACTTTGCCACCCAAAGCAACCACTCATGACACATGCCTTTTTCTAGTCCACCATGCAAAAGTTGTGCCTCCAGTCGAAAGGCTAGAAAAAGCCCCTTGAATCACCACGGTCAAAGGGACCACATGAAGACAATAAGGAAGCAATTCAAGCTAAGAAGTGCAAACATTATGATTTTTTACTTTTATGCATTTAATATTCAATAAGACCAACGGCCAGGTGAGCACGCCAAAACATGTACCCCCTATGATTCGACGATAAATAAAGATAAGTTCCCAAAATTGAGTCTCGGTCTTTTTCTATTCGTTTTATTCATCAACCCGACACTCAGGGGTTATATCAATTGACAACTGATCAAAAATTACCACACGAGACTCGGGGCTTCGCCAAATGTACCATACCAAATTTTTTGGCTTCAATACAACGCGCTTTGACCTGAATAGCTGACTAAGCCCCAGGGCATCAGACAAACGAAAGGGTCTCATGTAATAAACAGTTTTTGTATCAGCTAATGAATTTTCATCAAAACAAAGTTGTCATATATTTATCAACAATTGGAATACAAATCTATAATATACATGCTCCATTTTGTAGGAAATATTCAGATGGCGGATTTTAGGAAGAAATCTTCATCTTCATCTAGGCACCTTTGGACAATCTTGATGGAAGGCTTGCGAGCAGCCGCGTAATGGGGCTCCATGCTGACCATCCCACCACTAGGAGGGGGAGGCAGTTCCGTGACACATCATGCAAGTCTAGTGTAGGGTGAGTGTACCTAGGAAAGTGCAAGTTTGGCACACGCCACAAGCTGCAGTTTTATGAAGTAGTAAATCCTCTCGCCTTGCCGAAACTCCGCCATAAAATCGGCGATGCTCTAAGGCTAAGGGTCCCGAGGAAACATGGCATTATATACAATGGCCAAGGACCGGCGATAGCACTCGAAAAATTCTTCCACCTCGGACACACGATCCTGGAGCAAGGCTAACGAGTATGCACGATGATGGTCATTCCAAAAAGCACTACTGTTACCTTGGGAGGCTACCATAAAAGCATTCATTCGGGTCCGCAGACGTTGGGTTTCTTCTCTCTCGCACAATCGAATACCTGAAGGAAAAGAAAAGGTCAATTTCCACGACTGAACAAGTAAAGCTCAGGGGCTCCATGGAGAACTTACAAAACATTTTTTGCTCTCCCTAGAGATCATCTCTAAGAGATACAACTCGCGATCCAACGCTTTGCGCATTTTCGACTGCGACACATCTACAATTGCCTTCACAACTCGAAGATTACCTTCCATATCTTCACATGTTCGGCGAATCAACAACACGAACAATGGCAGTCTCGGATGCGCCTACTCTAGAAGAAGATGGTTGCAGATCCGGAGCCTGGGTGGACCTAGAGGGAATAGTTGAATCAAGGAATATCTGGTAGGACAGACGAAAAGTACAAAAATTCCAGTAAACCAGACAATTTGCATACACAGCAAAAAACACATCATATATACATGCAAAACAGCTGCTTCTCTACAAAAGGAATAGTTCAGCAAATGAGACCAGGTTCATTACAATAAAAATAAACAAAAGGGAGGCTTCTACGACTATAAGCCAACTATGGGGCAGATTTCTCTACAGACAAAGTAGCACTAGCTGACGGAGCATCAACCGAAGAAGGGACAACTGGAGCAGTACTCCCAGAAGGAGCTCCAGTCGAAGGATGGGCGGTAGCTTTCTCTGGACCCACACCTATACCTAGGAGAAGCCGCGAATACTTCTTGTCCCTCTTAATATAGGGTTTTAGGTCAATCGCTTTGCCATCATTCGTAACTGGAACAGAGGAGCTAACCTTCTTCCAGTCAACCTTCTCACTATGCGCCATTGCCAGGTCCATGGAAGTTTTGGCACCGCTCTTGGATTGGTCCATACTGTATCCTATCAGCGGGTTCAGATCGGCACCAAAGACAACAACAAGGTCATTTAAATCTGTTGTCACTTCCTTTGTTGAGAAAATTTCGGCATGAAGGCTCTTAAAAGAACGACGTGAATGAATCAGAAGTTTCACCCACGGATGCTGTTCGCCTCCAGGATACCAACGACATCCGACAAAGGATCAACCTTCTTGTCCTCATCCAGCATCAGAGACTAGCCAGTAAGCTTTGCGACAGGGAAACTCAAAATAAAGATTAGGAACCAAAGGAAAATACCAAAAACAAAACAAACAGATTGAGAAGGGAAACTTATGAGTCAGAGAAGTGTTGAGGACTACCAGTCGCTTCCTGAGATTCTCATCTTGTTCGGTGAGGACATTAGCTCGTTTCTCCCTTTCTTCGACATCAGCTTTGGATTTTTTCTTGGACTCCTCCAGTGCTTTATCTGCAACCAGCAATTTGGCCTCCAAATATTTAACACGCCCCAATGCTTCTTCCCGGATAACCCATGATTCTTTGGCAGCGACTGGATATTTAAAATTGCACAATGTCAATAGAAGTCAGTAAGATCAACTTTGTCAGGTGATAGAACAAACCTTTGAATTCTTCATCTTCATTATGGATCTTGATAAAATGAGAGGCCATGTCAACCATCTCGTGCATCAGTGGCTACAGCAAAGCAAGCTGAACATCAGGAAATGAAGAATAGATGCAAGACACAATTTTTTTTCAAGAATAGCGCTCACATTCTGCATGTCAACCTCGACAAGGTTATCGGATATCGCCACACCCTTTCCTGCAATTTTTCTTCTTTTTTGCGGCAGCGGTCTCGGGGAAGCACTAGCATCTTCTAGGATTGGTTTTTCCGTAGGAGATTCATGTGGTTTCTCTGAATCCATCAACGACATGGGTGACTTGGCATGAGGAGATGCGATAGAAGCACCAGAGGTAGACAGAGGAGGATCTTCTTCTTCATCACTACAAAAGCAAGATGAAAATCTCTCGTTTTAGCAAAAAGGCAAATCTATGGTCAATAGGTATCAAAGTAAAAAAAACACTTACAAGGAAACATTTTGCATCATACAAAAATATCCATCTGGGGAAGAGCCAAGGAGACAGGGGCAACCCGCAGTGGTTTTGAACCTATCGAATCATCGGAGTCTTCGACAGTTTCGACAGTTTCAGAACGCTTCCTCCTCTCAGTAGCTGGGACCCTTCAAAAATCCTCAGACTGAGTCGAAGCGACAGAATGGGTATGCGAGGAGGACTTAGCAACATATGCCTCCTCTTCTTCATTGGGTGCCATCCCAGCTCCGATGAAATCTTCAGACAAGGAGGCACTAGCTGGTAGCTCACCATTCTCCGGGAGGGGAGGAAGCACAGAAAGATGGTCATAATCCTACACCATAAGGAGACAGAATAAGGAGAAAAAATTTATAACATACAAAGGAAAGTGAAGAAAACTCACATCTAGGAGAAGATTTTTCTTGACAAAGGGTTCCACCCGACAATCTGAAGGAACTAGGCTTTTCTTCATCAGCATGGTAAAGGAGCGAACCCTTTTCCCATCAATATGAAGAGGGAGGCTATTCGGTGAAATCCTCATAGGATCCTTCTTGCCAGTATAAGTCCACATACCAGACAACCTTGCCTGGATAGGATGGATGCGCATTCGGATAAAGTAGGCAAAAATATGTAAACCCGATAGCTCCCTGACAACTTCAATATGTAGTTTATCAATCCGCTTCAGCAAGGGCTCGATTTCCTTCATTTCTTTGAGAGAGGCGCATTGATCCCATGAGTCAAGCCTTTGGCAAGTTTTCTTGGGGTCAAAAGGGGCCAACCTGAAGGTTTGGCCCTTGTTTTTATGGTCCTTGATGTAAAACCACTTGGTTTTCCATCCTTGGACATAATTCAAAATTTTGAAGTCAAAATAATCAACTTCAGAATGAATAGAAAAAATGGCACCACCAACATCGTGAACAAGAGTATCGGGGCTGATGCATGTAAAATGCATCCATGGACTTTGCACTTTATTACTCCCTCTGTTTCAAAATATAAGATGTTTTAGCTTTGTGCAAGGAGTGTATCTAGACACCTCTTAATGTGTAGGTTCACTCCAAACCTAGATGAACTTGCACACTAAATGGATCTAGATACACTCCTTTCACAAAGCTAAAATATCTTATGTTTTGAAACAGAGTGAGTACTTGATATTCCAGCATATTTGCATCATATATGGGTTATATTCATGTTTTATAATGATATTTGGGAATAATTCACACTTCCCATATTGTTTTGGAATTAACCCTACCGAGGCAGAAAACCCCTATTTCAATGTTTTTGACTTTCATGTACCCAAACAAAGTCCAATTAACCTAAAACTTCATGGGACCTAGTATTTATCAGAACCAAGAACATTGGGCCAAATATTAGTGAAAGAAGAAGGCTGAGGGAGGAATGGGCCCACCACACGTGGCTACCCCTTGACGCGTGTGGTGTACTCGTTTGCTCCTCGAGTCTCTGATTCCATCGATTCTTTCTCCTAGGCAAAGGTTCTGACCTAAAACCACATATAAAAAAGGTCTCTCGACGATTATCGGAAAGGAGCGCCGTAGAAGACAGAAACACAAAACAGAGAGGCAAGAGGCAGAAGATTGGAGGGGGAAAACTCTGGCGGGGCACTGCCGATGTGATCGCCACCTCCTGGAATGACTCCAGAACCTTCACCATGATTAAGGGGGAGTAGTCCACCCCTTGACTATGGGTTTTTGGCAGTAGCTATTGTATCTCTCTCTCTCATGATCTCGATTGTATTAGAACCGTATAAGCTGCATAACACGATTATGGTCATATTTGTATTACCTATGTGGTGGATCTTTATATAGTTGATATTGAGATTGCAATTGTTCAGTATTGGAAGTATATGAATATGTGGTGGAACTTTGCTAGATTGCATGGTCCAGATCAAAATGATAGAAATTGCAGAGCACATGTTTCAGGGGACATAAATAGGTTTGCACATAAGTTTCCAACAAAATAAAGAAAAGAGCCTAACAAGCTTTCAGTCACATCACCAGTTCACTTACGCAATATATCTAAGAATTGCTAAAGTGACGCATTTATAAGGTCCGTGAAGTTCACAAGTGCTTTCTGCGCTTCATTCTTTGCTTCTATCTCCTTCAGCAATGCTGCAATGTGTCTGCCCAGTGCCTCATTCACTGCTCTCTCAGCCCCAAGTTGTGCTTCAAGGAGAGAGTTGGCTGGTCTTGAATCATGGATGCTTTCATTAGTATAAGGAAGGGGTTGATCCTCAATGCCATCTTCTGCAGCAGATGGTGCCACCATGCTTCCAATGGGTGCCTGACAGCTATAAAAGCAAACATTAGAAAACTAGTAAGCAAATTCCAAGCACATCTTCATGGACAAACATGGTATTGAATTATATGAAGATGACAAAGATGGACCTAGTATAGCTTCTTCCACACTTCCTGTGCTTCCTTCAGGGCTTCTGCCTCGCCATCTGGTTTCTTCGTCTGCAACCCCACAATGGCACTGCACAGTATCGCATTCCCTGCTCTCTAAGCCTCGAGTTGTGCTTCAAGGAGAGTCTTGGTTGGTCTTGAAGAATGGATGCTGATGTCCTACGACAACGCATAGTGCACCGTGTCGATGGAAGGAGGTTGTTCAGCCTTAGTTATATATTCTGTAGCATTAGGCATCATCTTGCTTTCCAGGGTTGCCTATTGAGTTTTAGGAATAGAATCAAACATTAGAAAATAGCCAGCAATTTACAAGTTGATCATACTCATTTTAGAGACAAATATGGCATTGAAATTTTGGAAGATGAGAAAGATGAAAAGTATTCTGGAGGGCTTACTATTGCTTTTTTCACACTGTGATGGGCGAAGCCCCGGCTGTCACAGAAAAACAAGTCACTGTGATAAGGTTGTCTATTTCTTGTTTGCCTGTTTATTAGACAACAAGCCTACACAAAGAGAGGGCATAGAGTATAAGAGGCAGTCCTGGTTAAACACAAATAGGGGGGAAGTTGATAGACAAGACTTGACCTGGTTCCTGGGGTCATTCTAAGAATCAACAATCTTGCACCACTCTGAATTATTCATGTGTTCAACAAGAGATATCCTTGTTACTCCATTCAGTGGGAAGGGGTTAAAAACTGCTTCTTCAGGAGATGCCTTTGAATTCTTGCGTGCCTCATTAACTGCTGGTTACAAGCAACATGTACCTCTGGTTGTGATGCATCCATGACAAACTTTTCCTGAAATAAAACATCGTGCATCAGCCTCTGCTTGAATAATAATGAGAAGAAAAGGTAAGTTGAGTCATAGAACATACGAAAGCTCTGTCATAGAACTCTGCTCTGACATCTGGCCTCTCCTTGTACTCTTTCCAGCGGGGGAATATATGCATACCAGTCTTGATTATTTTTGCACACTCAGTGGTGAACTTGGAAGCAATAGTTCTTCCTGGAGGAATGGCAAATGGAAGCTTTCCTCCTTTGGACATGTTCTCATGCTGCTTCCCCATGTTTTTTCCCTCAAGAAAATTTGAGGATCATCACGTTTAATAGTTTCTTCAGAAGGATGATGGCCAAAATCATCTACAAACATATAATGTGGAGTTAGTGTTCTACTATATAATAAGTGCCATTCAAACAATATAATGTGATTTCGTTGGGGGGTTGGTTGCTTGCCTGGGGCAGCTGTATGCTTGTCTTGGACTGTTATCTTCTTGCCATGGAGTGATGCCATCTCGATTTGGGCTGCTACCTTCTCTCCTTGAGCATCAGGATCTACAGGACTCTAAGTTTCTTGTGAAGAGGTCGCAACACTTGGCGATCTTGGTGGGCGCCGTGGAGAACTTGGAGGTGGAAGTACTTCTAGCAGATTCCCCTTGGACCTGATATGTCTCGTACTTTCTGTCGAGGCAGCCATGCTAGCCAAGACGTGCTTCCGAGCAGCTGATCCACCAGCAACATCCATCCTTGTCATGACGACATGTTTCTTCTTATATTTCCTCTTCTTAGTCTACACAATACAAAGGTAGTCAATTCGGGGTAATAAAAGGCAACACCATATATGGAAAATTAAGTAGGCAAATAATTACAAAAAATATGAGTAGGCAAATAAAGGGACGACCTGCAGCTCCTCCTCCTCCTCCTCCTCCTCTTTAGGATAATAGTCAGATCCAAAGCCTTCATCCTTGCTCTTTTTAGGGGAGAATTCAGTGGGAGATGCATAAACAAGGGGCCTAACACCCATTTGTTGCATCCACACATTGTTTCTCGTGATTTTTTCTAGTCATCTTTCTTCCGTGGGATGCAATTGTGGTTCTATCATGAATAAACAACTCCAAGTAAGCTACAAAAATATAACCTATGGTATTGATTGTTCTATACTAATCATAATGTACAACGTTCCACTATGAGGAACTTCTACTCTGAATCTCATATCACAAGACTAACAATGAAGCAGCCAAAGCAATGCAAGAGACAAGACGATGAACAAGCTAGAACATTCACCAATTGGTTACAGTAATAAGCAGAGTGGGGCAATAAAACATAAGCAAGATAAGCATCAATAGTGCAATTAAATAGGAAACATACCCTATGTTACTGACTGTTCTATAGAACTCATCATGTGACAACTCAGTATGAGCAATTTCTACTATGATCATAAGGCATATGATGAAGCAGCCAAGCTAATGCAAAAAAGCAAGATAATGCAACCTTTATCACATGCAAACATATCATAAGACGAAATAGTATACATGCAGTTAAAGAGGATAATCACAATAAAACATAAGCATGATAACTAAGTATCATGCAAATAAAAAAAATATAACTTATGGTGCTGATTGTTCTATAGTAATCATCAAGTAATAGAGTCCACTATGAGCAATTTATACTCTGATAAAAAGACATAGGATGAAGCAACCAAACTAATGGAACACCCAAGATAATGCAAACTTTATCTGTATGTAAACTGATCATAAGTCGAATACTCTGAATCTCACTTATCAATTGGTTAGTTCGTTGCATTAATAAGCAGGGCATGACAATTAAACATCAGAAGGATAAGCATCTTTCATGCAATTAAAATAGGCAACTAAACAAGTCATCACATATGGTGTTGATTGTTCAATAGTAATCATCATGTAAAACAGACTACTATGAACAATTTATACTCTGCTCATCATACATGTCATGAAGTAGTCAAACTAATGCAATAGATAGGATAATGCAACCCTGATCATAAGACTTGTAAAATCACAAGCAATTTCACAGGAAGAACAAATAAGAGAGAATAACTGCAACAAAATAGGTAAATTGGTGGCATGAACAGGATAATGAACAACATTTCTCAGGAAAATTAAAAAATATGAGCATCGAGGATGAGCGTGTTTCCTTGCCTACAGGTTGTAGGGCCTTTTTGATACCGTGTTTCTTGCAGTGACCCGGGGCACGTGGCATCGAGCTGGACGGCTAAGTAGTAGACCTCATCGACAAGGTGGGCAGCGAGGTGGATAGTCCTTGTCAGCGAGGTGGATGGCAAGGTGGACGGAGAGCTAGACGACGAGATGGACGACGAGTTAGACGGCGAGCTAGCTGACTTTGCGGGTGAAGTGTACTGGGAGGTGGTAGACAAGGTCAGTCGGCTGTCGGCGAGGTGGATGACCGGTGAGGTCGACGGACGTGGTGGAAAATCGGGATGGTGAGGAGGGGCTAGGGTTTGTGCTAGGGTGACAAAGAGGTTACTACTGGAAGGACAGACGGAGACGAGGGGATAAAAGGCACAGGGCGGAGGGACAAACATCAGCGAGGGGAAAAGGGAGAGGATGGCAGGGAGGGCGAGGGGAAAAGGGAGAGGACGACAGGGAGGAAGGTGCCGAGGGCGATGGGGAAATTTGGATCTGTCTCATTTCGACGAGGGGATAAAAAGGGTTTCGAATAGATTACGTAAATGACCTTTGCACGAATGCTTGGGTGGTGCTGTGCGGGTGGGCTCAAAGGTAATTGCAACTCGAGAAATTTTCATTTGCGTAGAAACTCTCTCGCGCTGGCACCAAATTTAGCGATGGCGGGAGGACCTGACCTAGAAATTTGCGGTTGGTGTCCTGGACGTCAGATGCATGATGGATGGTTCAAATAAATTAACCAAATTTTTGAAAGTCTTCACTAAAAGGGCCTGGTGAAGAAAACTATAAATTATTGATGAATAAATCTTGAAAAAAGCAATAATGTGGACTACTAGTTTATATTCTGGCTTGTATAATGATCTCAAGAGAGGTAAAAGTATTTTGGATAATATATTCAAATTTAGATAAGATTCAAAATGCAGAGTTGAACAATGGATTTCTCCAGATTAGGGTTGAACGATGGACTTTTATCCTTATTTTGGTTAGTTTTAGGTCATAGCAACACATATGGTAGATATCAAAGTTAAAGCCCAAGAAGATGCATCACAAAGACCAAAATACATCGGAGAAGCAGCTTCCACATCCATTTCTTGCACCACCAGTGTGATAGAAGTTGCATGCATTATCACAAAATCCCTATATGCATGTGTGTGGTCTCATGTAGATATCAATGTGGTTTTGGAAAAGAACACATGCAATGTGGTCATGTGAATGACTAGTAGTGGATATATCAATGTGGTTTAGAGAACACATGCATGACTCTAGGGGGATCCATGTGTGTTAGACCAAAAACATCATATAATAAATAAATAACCATCTTCCATGTTGCATGGCCAGTGTGTGATAGAAGTTGCGTCACAAAATCCACTACTAGCTAGAGTGTATGTGGGCATGTAGATATATATCAATGTGGTTTAGGAAAATAAAACATGTAATGTCTCTAGGGGTTCCATGTGTCAAAAACCATGGTGGTCACAGAGACAAAAACACATAGGAAAGGTAGCTTGCACATTGCATGTTGCACCAGTGTGTGACAGAAGTTGCATCACAGAATCCACTAGAATATGTGTGTGGTCATCATGCATATGTAGTGGTTTTAGAAAAGAACACATGCAATGTGGTCATGTGGATCAATGACTCTGGTTGATATATATCAATGTGGATTAGGAAAAAAACACAACATGCAATGACTCTAGCGGATCCATGTGTCAAATTATGGTCACAAAGACCAAAAACACATATATAGCTAGGAAATCAGCTTCCACATTGCATGTTGCACCAGTGTGATAGAAGCTGCATCATAGAATCCATAGGAGTATGTGTGTGGTCATGCATTTCAAGATATTATGGTTTTGGAAAAGAACACACATGCAATGTGTTCATGTGGATCAATGACTAGTAGTGGATATATATATATATATCAATGTGGTTTAATTAGGAAGAGAACACATGCATGACTCTAGGTGTCAGACCAAAAACTAACATATAGGAAATAAATAACCAGCTTTCACATTTGCATGTTGCACCAGTGTGTGACAAAAGTTGCGTCATAGAATCCACTACTTGAGTGTGTGTGGGCATGTAGATATATATATATATATATATATCAATGTGGTTTTGGAAAAGAACACGTGCAGTTTGGATCATGTGGATCAATGGCTCTAGTGGATATCATGTGTGGTTTAGGAAAGAGAACACACATTGCAATGACTCTAGTTGGGGATATCCATGTGTCAAACCATGGTCATAGAGACCAAATTAAAACATATAGGAAATAAACAAGCAGCTTCCACATTGCATGTTGCACCAGTGTGATAGAAGTTGCATCACAGAATCCACTAGAGTTTGTGTGGTCATGTAGATATCAATGTGGTATATATTATTGGAAAAGAACACATGCAATGCGGTCATCATGTGGATCTATCAATGACTCTGGTGGATATCAATGTGGGTTAGGAAAATAACACATGCATGCAATATGACTCTAGGAGAGATCCATGGCCACAGAGACAAAAACACATAGGAATTAAAGGAGCTTCCACATTGCATGCATGGTTGCACCAGTGTGACAGAAGTTGTGCATCATCACATAATCCACTTGAGTATGCATGTGTGGTCATGCATGTAGAGATATCATTGTTGTTTTGGAAAAGAACAATGTACATATATGCAATGTGGTCATGTGGATCAATGAATCTAGTGGATATATATCAGTGTGTGGTTTAGGAAAAGAACACACATCATGCAATGTCTCTAGGGGATCCATGTGTCAAATAAAACCATGCATGGTCACAAAGACCAAAAACACATAGGAAAGCAGCTTCCACATATTGCATGTTGCACTAGTGTGACAAAAGTCGCATCACAAAATCCACTGGAGTATGTGTGTCGTCATGCACATGTAGATATCATTATGGTTTTGGAAAAGAGCACATGCAATTTAGTCATGTGGATCAATGACTCTCGTGGATATCAATGTGGTTTTTAGGAAGATAACACACATGCAATTAATTAATGACTCTAGTAGCTAGGGGATCCATGTGTCAAACCATGCATGGTCTCACAGAGACCAAAAAACACATAGGAAAGCAGCTTCAACACTGCATGTTGCACTAGTGTATGTGCGACAGAAGTTGCATCACAGAATCCACTGGAGTGTGTGTGTGGTCATTTAGATATATCAATGTGGTTTTGTAAAATAACACATGCAATGTGGTCATGTATGGATGAATGACATCTAGTTTGGATATCAATGTGGTTTGGAAAAGAACACATGCAATGACTCTAGGGGTTCCATGTGTACAACCATGGTCATAGAGACCAAACACATAGGAAAATCAGCTTCCACATTGCATGTTGCACCAGTGTGATAGAAGTTGCTTCACAGAGTGTGTGTGGTCATGTAGATATATATCAATGTGGTACTAGAAAAGAACACATGTAATATGGTCATGTGGATCTATCAACAATGACTCTTGTGGATATCAATGTGGGTTAGGAAAAGAACACATGCAACATATAATGACTCTAGGAGATCAATGTGTCAAACCATGGTCATAGAGACCAAAAACACATAGGAATTAATTAAAGCAGCTTTCACATTGCATTCATGGTTGCACAAGTGTGTGATAGAAGTTGCATCACGGAATCCACTAGAGTATGTGTGTGGTCATCATGCATATATAGATATCATTGTGGTTTTGGAAAAGAACACATGCAATGTGTGGTCATGTGTGGATCGATCAATGATGACTATTGGATATCTCAATGTGTGGTTTATTAGGAAAATAATACATGCAATGAGTACTCCAGGGGATCCATATATGTGTGTCAAACACGTAGGAAAGCAGCTTCCACATTGCATGTTGCACCAGTGTGACCGAAGTTGCATTAGAATCCACTGGAGTATGCATGTTTGTGGTCATGCATGTAGATATCATATATTGTGGTTTTGGAAAAGAGAGAACAGATGCAATATTAATGTGGTCATGTGTGCATCAATGACTCTAGTGGATGTATATCAATGTGGTTTAGGAAAAGAACACACATCATGCATGCAATGACTCTAGAGGATCCATGTGTCAAACTAAACCATGGTCATAGAGACCAAAAACACATAGGAAAGCAGCTTCCACATTGCATGTTGCACCAGTGTGACAAAAGTTGCATCATAGAATCCAGTGGAAGTATGTGTGTGGTCATACATGCATGCATGTATAGATATATTATTGTGGTTTTGGAAAATAACACATATGCAATATGGTCATGTGGATCAATGACTGTAGTGGATATATCAATGTGGTTTATTAGGAAGAGAACACATAGGTAATTAATGACTCTAGGGGATCCATGTGTCAAACCATATGGTCTCACAGACACCAAAACACATAGGAAAGCAGCTTCCACATTAATGCATGTTGCACCAGTGACAGAAGTTGCATCACAGGATCCACTGGAGTCTGTGTGGTCATGTAGATATCAATGTGGTTTTGGAAAACAACACATGCAATGTGGATCATGTGGATCAATGACATCTAGTGTGTGGATATCTATGTGGTTTAGGAAAAGAACACATGGAATGACTCTAGGGGTTCCATGTGTACAACCATGGTAACAAAGACCAAAACACATAGGAAAAACAACATCCACATTGCATGTTGCACCAGTGTGACAAAAGTTGCATCACAGAATCCACTGGAGTGTGTGTGGTCATGTAGATATCAATGTGGTATTGGAAAAGAACACATGTTACAATGTGGTCATGTGGATCTACCAATGACTCTGGTGGATATCAATGTGGGTTAGGAAAAGAACAGATGCAATATGACTCTAAGAGATCCATGTGTCAAAGCATGGTCATAGAGACCAAAAACACACAGAGGAAAGGAGATTCCACATTGCATGTTGCACCAGTGTGACAGAATTTGCATCACATAATCCACTAGAGTATGTGTGTAGTCATCATGCATATGCAGATATATCATTGTGTGGTTTTGGAAAAGAACATGTAGTGTGTGATCATGTGTGGATCAATGACTAGCTAGTGAATATCTCAATGTGTGGTTTATTAGGAAATTAAAAGAAAACATGTAGTGCGTGATCATGTGTGGATCAATGACTAGTGGATATCTCAATGCGTGGTTTATTTGGAAATTAAAAGAACACATGAATGAGTACTCTAGGGGATCCATATGTGTGTCAAACACATAGGAAAGCAGCTTCCACATTGCATGTTGACACAAGTTGCATCATCACAAAATCCACTAGAGTATGCATGTGTGTGGTCATGCATGTATAGATATCATCATGGTTTTAATTTGGAAAATAACACATGAAATGTGGTCATGTGGATCAATGAATAGTGGATATATATAGGAAAAGAACACACATCATGCAATGACTCTAGGGGATCCATGTGTCAAATTAAACCATGGCCATAGAGACCAAAAACACATAGGAAAGTAGCTTCCACGTTGCATGTTGCACCAGTGTGATAGAAGTTGCATGCATCACAGAATAATCCACTGGAGTATGTTGTGTGGTCATGCATGTAGATATCATTGTGGTATTGGAAAAGAACACATGCAATGTGGTCATGCGGATCGATGACTCTAGTGGATAGATCAATGTGGTATAGGAAGAGAACACACATGCAACTAATGACTCTAGGGGATCCATGTCTCAAACCATATGGTCTCATAGAGACCAAAAACACATAGGAAAAGTTGCATCACAAAATACACTAAATTTGCCTAGATGATACCTATCTCAAATTTTGTACATATTCTAGAAAGACATGCAAGATATGGAGGGATTTAGACGCTCCGATGCTCGGTTTTCAACGAAACCCTAGAACGTGGGCTCCACAGACGATCTACCCCTAGATTATTTCTCTAGATGAGGGTTGAATAATGGATTTTTATCCTTATTTATTTTGGTTAGTTTTAGGTGCAATACCAAAGTTTGAGCCCAAGAAGATGCTGGATCATGCGCATATCGATATATGTGAGAGACCATGCTCACCAGGGGCCTAGATAATGCCTATCTCAACAACCCATCACACTTTTGTACATATATCATATAGGAAAACACATACATGCATGCAAGTTCTTCCAACGCTTAGATTCCAAACTAATCTATACATACCAAAATATAAACTACGTACACAAAATAAACTATAAACTAATCTAGGTTAAACACATAATTTATCACCACCACTTGTTGTCGTCCTTGACTTGATTCTCCTTCATCCGCTTGTTGTCGCCACGGTTCCAAGATCCCTGCTCGTCCTGATACGAGTTTCTATCCTGCTCGTGCTTCTTCTCCTAGGCTAGCTTGCAACTAGGGCATAACTCTATCGCGAAAAACCCCGCCTTAACCATCCCATATTTCATGGTAATGAGCTTACTGTACAACTCGTACGCCATGTAGGCGTCTATGGATGCATACTCTAGACACACCTAGCTCATCGGCTTCCACTCCTGGTAGTCGTGCTTGCTTCGCTTCAATTTCTTCAGTTTTGCATAGGATTTGTCGATGATTTCCGCTGCCAGATCATCCATGTCATCCTTCACTGGGTATGGTTTGATCTTGTACATATTTTGGATGTTGATGTGGTACCCATGTGCGATTTTTATCAACGCATGAGAAAGCCTAGTTGTGACATTTGTGATATCCACGCTAGTGAAAGTTATCCCTTTTCTACACAAGAACTCGACAGGAGCCAGACAATGCTTCTTAGTTGGTTTACTCCTACAGTTAGAGGGTTTTAGGGATGTAAGGGAACAAGGGATACAGAAGTGGTGATCTCAAATTTAAATTTCAGATACCTACAGAAGTGGTAAACGAGGACCTCCTCATGTATGGTGATTTGCACGACGATGATCTCTTGTGGAGGACTTTTTTGCTTATCTGCAAGGGTGTACTCCAAGTCTAGCCCCACGAACTTGTACTTCTCTTTCTCAAGCAATTGCTCATACCTGGCGAGAGTTATCTCCATAGTCGCTTCATCATTTGTGTACACCACTATCAAAGTCGTGGTGCCATGGGCAGGGACGAAGTGGGTGATACATTGCACATGTATCTATAATTTTTTATGTTCCATGCTTGGTTTTATCCGCTTTCTTGTGTTTTGTTCCAACTTTGGAGTACTTTTCATATGATTTCTTGGACTAACCTATTAACAAGAGCCACAGTGCCAGCTGCCTGTTTTCTGCTGTTTTTGGTTCCAGGAAAGTCAGAAAATGAATATTCTCGGAATTGGACGGGACAAAAGCCAAAGTGCCTATATTTCCGGAAGGGATCAAGTGCCAGAATATGACACGGAGAAGGGCTAGGGGCCGGCCACACCACCTGGCCACGCGGCTAGGCCTGGCCCGCGCCAGGGGGTGGTGTGGCCGCTCCCGGCACCCCCTCGGCCTCTCCTTCCGCTATATATTGCCCTCGGGACGAAAACCCTAAGGGCCCAATCAAAAATCCACGAACGAGTCTATAGCCGCCGTCATCTCCATCCCTAGATCGGGAGGGATCTGAAGCTCTTCCCGGCACCCTGCCGGAGAGGGGAATTCACCCTAGAGGCCTTCTTCATCACCATGCAAGCCTCCAGTGTGATGCGTGAGTAGTTCATGCTTGGACTACGGATCCATGTAGTAGCTAGATGGCTGGTTCTCCTCCTTTGTGCTTTCATGTTTAGATCTTGTGAGCTCTGTTCATGATCAAGATCTGGAGGGGGTTCGGATGATAACCTGAAGGTGGATTATTAGTCATAGATGCAGTTGGATGGCGGTCTATGTATAATGTTGTAATGCCCAATCAAGTCTCAAAGGATTCAAGATGATTAGTATATGCATGTATTGCTTTCTCGATGTTTGTCAATTGCCCCGCTGTAATTTGTTCACCCAGCATGTTATCTATCTTAAGGAGAGCCACCTCTAGTGAACTATGGATCCCGGTCCTTGTCTTTTACATACAATCTACAATCTTTTACTGCTTTGTGTTTACTTTCTGCAAACTTTTACTTCTTTCCATTCGATATGTTTAATCCTTTGTTTTCCGCAAAACACAGTGAGATTGACAACCTCATCGCAAGTTGGGGACAAAGTTCTGTGGTTGTGTTGTGCAGGTCTCCACGTTCCTACTAGCACCGGTAGTGCGCCCTGCCAAAGCTCAGCTAGTAACACCTTTGGGGTGTTTCCTTGCTCCTACTGGTTCGATTAAACCTTGGTTTCATAACCGAGGGAAAACTTGTTGCTGTGCTCATCATACCTTCCTATTGGGGTTCCCAACGAGCTCTACGTCGAACGACGAGTACATCAAGATTTTCTGGCGCCGTTGCCGGGGAGTCAAGGACATCTTCACAAGGGGAGTCCCTCATAACCAATCTCTTTACTTTGTTGTTTTTGTTTTTCTTAGTTTTCTTTTTGCTTTGTTTGCTTGTTTTGTTATTCAAAAACACAAAAAATTAGTTTTACTAGTTTGCTTTCTTATTTGAAAACCCAAAAAAATGACTACTCTTGAAAACACTAAGTTGTGTGACTTCACTAGCATCAACAACAATGATTTTATGAGCACACCTATTGCTCCACTTGTGGCTGAAAATACTTTCTTTGAGATAAAACCCGCTTTACTCAATCTTGTTATGAGAGAGCAATTTTCTAGTATTGGTAATGAAGATGCTGCTTCCCATCTAAATAACTTTTTTGAACTTTGTGAGATGCAAAAGCATAGGGATATAGATGGTGATATTATTAAGCTAAAATTGTTTCCTTTCTCTTTGAGAGCAAAAGCTAAAGAATGGTTGAATTCCTTAACTAGGAGTAGTATTGATTCTTGGACTAAGTTCAAAGATGCTTTTATTGCAAAATACTATCCTCCTGCTAAGATTATATCCATGAGAAGTGAAATAATGAAGTTTAAACAACTTGATAATGAGCATGTTGGTCAAGCTTGGGAAAGAATGAAATCTTTGGTAAAGAATTGTCCCACTCATGGACTGAATGCTTGGATGATCATCCAAACTTTTTATGCAGGATTGAACTATTCTTCAAGGAACCTATTGGATTCAGCTGCTGGAGGTACCTTTATGACCATCACTTTGGGTGCCGTAACAAAACTTCTGGACAATATGATGGTTAATTATTCTGAATGGCATACTGAGAGAGCTCCACAAGGTAAGAAGGTAAATTCTGTTGAGGAAACCTCCTCCTTGAGTGATAAGATTGATATAAATATGTCTATGCTTGTTAATGGGAAAGCCCATATTGATCCAAATAATGTTCCTCTAGCTTCTTTGGTTGCTCAAGAAGAGCAAGTTGATGTGAACTTCATAAGAAATAACAACTTTGGCAACAATGCTTATGGTAATAATGCTTATAGGAACAATTTTGGTAACAACAATTATAAGCCATATCCTCCCAACAATGGTAATGCTTATGGAAATTCTTACAACAATAATAAGAGGGCTCCCTCTGAACTTGAAGTTATGCTTAAAGAGTTTATTAGTAAACAAACTGCTTTCAATAAAACTATTGAGGAAAAACTCTCTAATGCTGAAAGAAATATAGCATCTTTGGCTGAAGCTCAATCTTCTTTGAATAAAATGGCTGCTAAACCTGAAACTAATGACAATCCCTTTGCAGCTACCAATGCTATACAAGTAAGAATTGATGAAAATGGTAGACTATTAGCTGAATTACATGCTAAGTGGGAAAGAGAAGATGAAATTGCTAGAAACATGAGTGTTTCTACTATCACCACCACTAGTGTTGAGGCTAGTAATACTTCTACTACTTTAGATGATAAAGTTGATTTTGATCTTGATGGTTGCAATATCTCTGAAGTTATTAAGTTCCTACAAAAGCTTGCTAAAAGTCCTAATGCTAGTGCTATGAACATGGCTTTTACAAAACACATTACTGATGCTCTCATAAAGATTAAAGAAGAAAAGATGAAACATAAAGCTTCTATTCCTATAAAACAAGAGGATGGTTGGGAACCCATCATTAATATGAAAATGAATGACTTTGATTTCAAAGCTTTGTGTGATCTTGATAGTAGTGTTTCTATTATGCCTAGAAGGATTTATGATATGCTTGATTTGCCTCCTCTTGAGGATTGTTATTTGAATGTCCCACTTGATGCTAATGCTAAAAAGAAACTCATGGGGAGTCTTAGTGATGTTCTTATTATGGTTAACGATTCCTATGTCCCCGTTGATTTCTATGTTTTGGATGTTGAATACAATGCTTCTTGTCCTATTACTTTGGGAAGACCTTTTCTTATAACTGTTGGTGCCATCATTGATATGAAAGAAGGCACCATTAAATATCAACTCCCACTCAATAAAGGTATAGAACACTTCCCTAAAAAGAGAGAAAGATTTCTTTTGCTTCTCCTATGAAAACAAAATTTGGTCTTAATGCTTCTTCATTTGAGAATACTTGATCCTTTTTCTTGCTTCTTATGCCTAACTTAAAGGCGTTAAAGAAAAGTACTTATTGGGATATAACCCAAAAGTTTTAGATGAGTCTTGGAAGTTATTATTTCAGTAATAACCGCTCCTTACCCTTTTTATTTGCTTTTTGTGCCGAGAGTAACCTCTAATGAGAGTGAAGTAATGATTGGGAAAGTTGCTGTCCCGAAACAGATTTTTGTGCTTCACCGTAAAAATTCGTGAGAGAGCTCTGTATGTCGGATTGAGCTGTAATTGTTTTTGCTTCTGCCCCGGGTTGTTATCTAACTTTCGTTAGTTCAACACTTTTTTATTTGAGTTACAGAAGGTCCTCAAAAAAATTAGTCTTTACCCACTGGTCTGTTTTGACAGATTTCTGCCATTTTCTGCATTTGCTTCTTGTTGGTTCCTTCTTGAGTTCTTTTGGGGAATTGAGCTTTTTGAGGGAAGTGCTACAGTAGATAGTGTTCTGATGGAAGTTTATTTGGTGTTAGAACTGAACCTTAAGACTTATTTATCTTAAGTGCACTAATGTTGCTAATGAGATTGTGTGAAGTTTTGTATGAAGGAAAAATTTCAGGTGTATGGAAGGAATGAGTAATGAGATGAAGGATGGAATAAAGCTCAAGCTTGGGGATGCCACGCATGTCACCCCAAGAAATATCCAATAAGTACAAGCGTCAAAGCTTGGGGATGCCCAAGGCATCCCCTTCTTCATCAATAAAAATCCCAGGTTTCTTCCAAACGCTTCATTTTTATTGTTTCATGCACAGTTGTGTTGTTCTTGGAGCGTCTTCTTTTTCATTTTTGTTTTGGTTTTCGTTTGCTTTGGTTTGCTTAGTTTTATGAATAAATTGGTTGGACCCCCTCTTTCATACATTGATTTGCAAATAGTTTGGTTTGGTTTGGAAAAGAGTAGGAAAGTTCATACTTATGTGGTAAAAAGAGCTCGTTTTTGACTGTGGCCTATGCTTTGTCATGCCATGCTTGATATTGTTTTGGCTTTATGCCTAGTATTCTTTGATGTAGCATGACTTGTTATAAACAATTGAGATTGCTTAATGTGCCTTGGATGAATCATGCGTTGTTTTAGCATATTAAAGCATATTATAGTGGTATTCTCCTTTGATGCTTTATTTGGGTTGACTTGGCACATGCTCACACCATGTTATGACTATCTAAAGTCACCATAGCCTTTATGATCCTTTAGTTTTCAACTTGTAGTATCACTTTATGCTTTGATCAATGATGTTTTGTCGCTCTGCATGATTATGGCCATTATTGCTCTCTTAGTTTGTCGCTCCCAGTCTTTTGCTAGCCTCCACAACAAAATATGAGTTCCACTCATGCATCCAACTCCCTAAACCAAGTTATTCCAAAGAGTCCACCATACCTACCTACTAGCTTATGCTATTCCAAGTATATTCATGCTTTTGTTTACCTTCCACTTGTTATGAGAAAACTAGTGATTAAAGCTCTCACGAACTTGATGGCACACTTTACTTTTTTTGCCTCTAATAAACTTGAACCATTGGGTCCTTCTTTGTTGCGTATATGCTTGCGCTTATAAGTTGAAATTAGCAGAACCATGTACCATGGGGAACGCTTTCAACATTACACTTGTACTTTGTACCCCGTTGATATCATGTTCTTTTGCTTACGGATCCTGGCGGTGTGAAATAAAAGTGGAACTTATAAGATCATGGAGTTTGTATGTGTGTTAGAGAAACGCCTGGGCCGCTAGCCTAAGCCATAACTAATCATGGTGGAAACTTGCAGCATCACCATAATGAGCACTCTATTAAGCATCCTCAATAAAAACCTATGCAAATAGAAAATAAAAAGATCGCTGAGATGCTCATTGTCTGCTTGCCTTGTGATTTTGATTATGGGAAAGCTCCCGTATCATGTGCCAGGGGTACCCCGTTGGCGGTTCTTAATGATACACATATACTTACAATGGCAAGAGCTTACTCGTGACTGAAGTTGAGTAGCATGAGGATCGGTCTTCGTAAGTAAGGGGCATGAGATTTTGGTTTATAACTTGTCAAGCATATCCTCTTAGTTGTGTCACTTCAACCTTAATCACCTTCAAGATGCTTATGATAGGGGCAATGAGAGCTGAAAACTATAAGTACCATAATTTTTGGAAGCTCTTTATGAGACTTGAATCCCTACTTCCTTTTACAAAAGGCCTTTCTTCCACCATTATATTGAGTCTCCACCTTCTATCTTTATGCACCTACTTTGAGAGCATAGTGGCCATTCTTAGTTCTATGTGCATTGTCCCAAGACTAGTTGATTGATGCATAACTTGTTATTGCTTGTTTTAAACTATTGTATCTAGTCACTCTTATGAACTTTGAATGTGTCCTATGCATTTATATTTGCTACTCTATTGAGGGACAAGCTGAATACTATTATGCTATGTTTTCTTTATGTGAAACAAACAAACGTCATGCAAAGCATGTTATTCATGAATCTTTTGTTTGTGCCTTTTCATGTTGCATCATAGTTTCTTTGCTTATAGCTAGAACTTTTTCTTTCATGTTATGATTGAAGTACTATGATCCCAGCTTTGAATTTTTTGCAAATACTTTGATCAAGTCTTTGATGGTGCATGTCACCTCAAAAATTATTCTTTCTTTTTATCACTTACCTACTCGAGGACGAGCAGGAGTTAAGCTTGGGGATGTTGATACATTGCAAATGTATCTATAATTTTTGATGTTCCATGCTTGGTTTTATCCACTTTCTTATGTTTTGTTCCAACTTTGGAGTACTTTTCATATGATTTCTTGGACTAACCTATTAACAAGAGCCACAGTGCCAACTGCCTGTTTTCTGCTGTTTTTGGTTCCAGGAAAGTCAGAAAATGAATATTCTTGGAATTGGACGGGACAAAAGCCAAAGTGCCTATTTTTCCGGAAGGGATCAAGTGCCAGAATACGAGACGGAGAAGGGCCAGGGCCGGCCACACCACCTGGCCGCGTGGACAGGCCTGGCCCGTGCCAGGGGGTGGTGTGGCCGCTCCCGGCACCCCCTCGACCTCTCCTTCCGCCTATATATTGCCCTCGGGACGAAAACCCTAAGGGCCCGATCAAAAATCCACGAAAGAGTCTGTAGTCGCCGTCATCTCCATCCCTAGATCGGAGGGATTTGAAGCTCTTCCCGGCACCCTGCCGGAGAGGGGAATTCACCCTGGAGGCCTTCTTCATCACCATGCAAGCCTCCGGTGTGATGCGTGAGTAGTTCATCCTTGGACTACGGATCCATGCAGTAGCTAGATGGCTGGTTCTCCTCCTTTGTGCTTTCATGTTTAGATCTTGTGAGCTCCATTCATGATCAAGATCATCTATTTGTAATCATACATGTTGTGTTCGTGGGGATCCAATGGATATTGAGATGCTATTTCAGATTGATTATTGATTCTATCATGTCTTTGTTATTTGTGATCTTGCATGCTTTCTGTTGTTAGTAGCTATCTTGGCCAAGTAGATGCTAGCAACTCCAAGAGTTAGTATTTATGCTCGATAGTGGATTCATGCCTCTGGTAATCTGGGGAAGTGACAGAAATCTCTAAGGTACTAGATGTGCTGTTGCTACTAGGGAGAAAACAACAATCCTTTGTTCATAGAACAATCGTATTGTTTACTTTACACGCAGTTCGTAAAGCAATAATCTGTTGCTTGCAACTTAATATTGGAGGGGGTTCGGATGATAACCTTAAGGTGGATTATTAGTCATAGATGCAGTTGGATGGCGGTCTATGTATTATGTTGTAATTCCCAATCAAGTCTCAAAGGAGTCAAGATGATTAGTATATGCATGTATTGCTTTCTCGGTGTTTGCCAATTGCCCCACTGTAATTTGTTCACCCAGCATGTTATCTATCTTAAGGAGAGCCACCTCTAGTGAACTATGGATCCCGGTCCTTGTCTTTTACATACAATCTACAATCTTTTACTGCTTTGTGTTTACTTTCTCCAAACTTTTGCTTCTTTCCATTCGATACGTTTAATCCTTTGTTTTCCGCAAAACACGGTGAGATTGACAACCTCATCGCATGTTGGGGACAAAGTTCTGTGGTTGTGTTGTGCAGGTCTCCATGTTGCTACTAGCACCGGTAGTGCGCTCTGCCAAAGCTCAACTAGTAACACCTTTGGGGTGTTTCCTTGCTCCTACTGGTTCGATTAAACCTTGGTTTCATAACCGAGGGAAAACTTGCTGCTGTGCTCATCATACCTTCCTCTTGGGGTTCCCAACGAGCTCTACGTCGAACGACGAGTACATCAGTGGGTCTCTATTGCGTGTTTCCCATCGTCCATGCCTGCGAGGAAATGGGTGAAAGGAAATGCCTGCAAGGAAATGCCTGTGAGGAAGAAGAAGAATTGACGGTTCCAGAACAGTGGAATGAGCAAGGAAGAGGAAGAAGAAGCGTGCAGGAATAACTGCAGAGATCATGGATACGTGGTAATAATGAATAACTCCAGCTTCGGTTCAAGAACTCACCGTGGTTACGTGGAGATCGTAGTGATGCCGGTTCAACAAGTGGGGTTGGTTCCTGCGAGAATATGGAATTAGTTGTGCATTTTTAGATGCGAGAAATTGAGAGAAATCATTTATATTTTCTCTTTCATAATTAATCATAATGAAGTTGGTACAAACTAAGAGATTTGAACAAAACATATTTGCTAGTTTAACATACAATAACACAAAAGTTTATGAGCATGCATCCTTGAAATTTAAATTCTGAGGATTTATTCAGAAGTTCTGAGCTACAACCGACATCATAGAGCCAACTCTCTCGTCTTCTTCCTCCTCCTACTGCTCGACGCTGTTGTCTTCCGCATCCTCATGTTCCTCTGCCAGACCGGTGACCACCTCAATAGTCAGCTTGATATAGTGCCTCATCACCTTCACCTGGACGACAAGCAGATCATCAAGGCACATTCGGTTTTAGCACAAAATTTAGTCCAAGGGTGGTGAACTCAATGCATCGTCATATACTTCCGATATGCGATATCGCCCCAAGATTTTTAGGCCTTTGTCACAATTATTTTTCATGCATACACAATAGAACCCTTTTTTGGGATTTGGTGTTCCCTTGTGCATCTCAAAGGAATTTCCTAAGTAACAAAAATATGTAACAGATCTTAGTTAATTGGCCACCTGATTAACTAACCATCTGATGAAGATCATCTTCATCCTGCACCCGGTGCACCAAGAACTGAGGGATCTCAAAGACCTCATCTTCATATAGGTATCTTACAAAATCCTTATAGAATGCCCAAGATATGGAATTCATTTCAGAGAAACTGACATTACATGGGTGCTGAAATATGGATTTCTCTAGTGTCACCTTGCAACAATCTTCGGTCTTATAACACCCTGATCATGCATATGAAATTGAAGAAGGTTTGTGTGTAAGGAACATATATAATAAAGAAACTAGTCATGTGTGTAAGAAAAAAACTAATTCAATGCAAAGAAGTCAATACATCCACTGGTCTTGATCAACCCAAGGTTTGACAACATTATCAGCATTTTACACTTCAACAATAAAGCACTTGTCTACTCTATCATATGCAAATATGAGAACATCATTCTATTTAATGTTATAAGCTGCACAGAACCCCCTCCAATATCTCCCACATAATGCTACCGACCTCCCAAAATTCCCACCATACATCACATAGAACTAGTATTCATCAATTGTTCTGTTTTGATCATGGTGGTTACTCCGATCAAGGATCCATGTCAGATGTGGACCAAGAGTGAATTGTTGCATACGCTCAGTGAAACAACAAGCAATACCCTGCATAAATTTGTGAAACGGAAAAAACCCCATAAGATCATGAACATAAAGAAATATATATGGAAATTAAAAATAAGATGTATATGAAAATCAAGAATACTTACAAATCCCTCTACAAAAAAGGGTGATCTCACCCTTACATCACATGGTCTATGTTTCCACTCCCACACCAGGTAGGTTCCTGCTAACATGTCACACATTCGTTTTGAGCCATATTCCTTTTGTTCTGAACACAAAAAATAAAAAATATCATGAAAATAAATGATATGATGTTACTAATATCATCTCTGAATACTACTACTAGTGTCAAAATATATAAATGGTATGATGTTACTAATATCACTACTACTAGTGTAATTTAAAATATCAAAACTAAACTCTAAATTTGCAGCAGTGATCTTTTGAGGAAAAACTACATTATCCAAGCTATGAAAATTATGTGATTTATACCCAAGCTAGGAATATTAATGATACTGATTACATTGTACTTTATCTAGTATATATATATACTACTAACTACAACTAGTACTATATATGTGCGGAAATACAACTTGTCTGCAGTTCTACATAGATAATCCTGCAAAAATACAACTAATGATGTGCATACTATACTAATCTACAGTTTTGCATACACATACTAAATATTGTTATTAACAAAATATTAGCACAAATTGTACCAACAAAAAAATCTGCAGAAATTCAACCCAACAAAATCTGCAATATTTTTATGCACATTTTAGATTTACTCAAGAGATTCGATGAAGCAATCTTAGAGAAAACTCTACGGATTCGATGAAGCAATCATAGAGAAAACACTTCAGATTCGATGAAGAACAAGTACGATTTACGCAACTCTGAAAACCCTACAGATTCTCGAGTTGTTGCTATTGAAGATATTTGCCACCGGTTATACTCTGGTGAAGGGGATTCTTACCGCTGCTGTAGAGCCCCGCCGCCGGTTATTCCACGGTAGATTGTGTCTCTCACTCCGTTGTCGTTGACGCGCCTATGGATGCTGCAGCTCCCCTGCATTCGTCTAGAAAACACGTGAGATCAGGTGGCACGCCGTGCACCTATACACGAAGGAAGCTTGCCAGAGATTGGAGAATATATATGTCGTGCACCTGCTTCAAATGAATGCTCGCCGGAGGTAGCGATGGGGAATGCTCTGTCTCTCTCTCTCTAGAAGAGCTGCACCTGCCTTGTCCACTCTCTCTGTACGTGCCTCTTTAGTTCCGACAAAATGGAGCCAAAATAAAGTCCGAATAAATTCAATAAAATTGAAACCTCTAGGTCTCGAACACGCAACCAAGAAGTCCCTGACCAGTGGACCAACATATGATGAACCCCACGTGTCAGCTACAAAAGTGAAGATTCATTCGCTGACTTGTGGGACCCACCTCTTTGCCGCCCACACACTCACCTAAACTCCACCAGGGAGATTTCAAAATTAGATCTAAAATCTGGTCCACCACACGCGGCAGTGGCAGCTAGGGCACCACTGCCTTTGCCGGTCCATCACATGTTGTGGCACAGTGTCCCCATCCATTTCGGCGTCTCCCCGTCCATTTCAGCATACGCACTCCAAGGCTGTTTGCTGGGACTCCCCTTCCAGCCGATGTCTCCGTGCACCTCGGTAGCTCCCCTTCCGGGCACCATCTCCATGCTTAACTCGCTCGTCTCCGTGTCTGCCAAGGTAAAAATAGTTTGTTTAATTCTTCAACACATGGATATCACTTGGATTGTTCATCTACATAAAATTCTTCTTAAAAAGGATTATTCTTCTTAGAAAATGTGATTAGTTTGTTTAATTGTCCAATGGATTGATAGGAGTTGGATTTGTTGCATGGTAAAGTAAATTGTTCTGAAAAATGACTAGCCTATTCTAAAAATGAGATTTGTTGTTTTAATTGTTCAACACATGGATATGAGTTGGATTGTTCATTGTAAAGAAAATTGTTCTAAAAAATGACTAGCCTGTTCTAAAAGTGTGATTTGTTTATTTAATTCTTAATAGCTGGATAGGAGTTGGATTGTTCATGGCAAAAAGTTTACTGAACCCTACAAAGCTGGCCTGAAATAGTTTGTCAGATTTATCAAGGAGGGATATGGCGAGAATGCTGAGGTTCCATGCCCCCGTCGTAAGTGCTTCAACCAGAGAACGATACATGTAGGGCTTCTTTATCACCACTGAGTCCTCAATGGCATGTCGTACACATATACTCGGTGGATACAACATGGAGAGCCACTTAATCTTGCTATTATTGAAGATGCACCCAATGGTGGTAACAATCGTGGTCATGCCGGTGATGACAATGACAATATGTATACGGATGATGAAGGCGATGATGATGGAGGTCATAGCTTCTAGATATGTTGCAAGACCTTCAGCACGCATGCGATGCATTAACTGCAGAGCAGATTGCTGCTAATGTCCCAACTGATGGTAAACATGAGAATTTTTTTGCAAAGTTGATGGAAGAGGCAAAGCGCAAGCTTTACCAGGGAAGTAAACACTCCAGGCTTGCATTTTTTGTGAATCTCCTTCATCACTAGTCATATCACCGGATCACCAACATTGCTTTTGATGATTGGATGAAGCTATTTTCTCATGCACTACCGGATCCCAATACCCTGCCGAGATCATACCGTGAAGCAAAAACTTATATGAAGGAGCTTGGACTTTCCTATGACAGCATACACGTGTGCAAAAACAACTGTATGCTCTTCTGGAAGGACAATGACAAGCTGGCCAACTGCGTTACATGTGGCGCCTCAAGGTGGAAATATCCAGAAAGAAGGTTGTCAGTTGTCAAAGTGTTGCATCATTTTCCTTTGGCACCACGGCTGCACAGATTGTTCTCTTCGAGGAAAACAACAGAGAACATGTAGTGGCACAAGTTAAAGAGAATGCCCAGAGATGGTATACTTAATCATCCGGCTGATGGTGAAGCATGGAAGGATTTTTACAGAACATGGGAGGACTTTTTACAGAAAATGTAAGGCTCGGCCTTGCCACCGATGGCTTCAATCCATATGGAACCATGAGCACGAGCTACGGTATGTGGCATGTATTTGCCCTGCAGTACAAACTTCCACCATGGGATTGTATGGATGCATCAAACTACATGCTTTGCCTTCTAATCCCTGGGAAATCAAGTCCTAGAAAGGACTTTGATCTCTTTATTGAGCCTCTGCTGGATGATTTGCAATATCTTTGGAAGGGTGTGCACTCTTACGATGCATTTCAAAACAAAACGTTTGATCTTCGAGCAGCGGTTCTTTGGTGTACCCATGACTACCCAACTTGCAGCACTGTGTCTAGGCGTACAACAAAAGGATATTATGCATGCCTGCATTGTGACAAAAATCCTCTGTCCAAATCCATAAAGAGCAAAATATGCTACATTGGGCAGCATCGTTTCCTCCTGAAGCGCCACCTCTTGCGGCAAGACACAGAGATTGCTGGCATTCATGATGACCACTCAAAGCTAGGAAAATTTACTATAGTTGAGTTACAAGCTGAGCTGGAGAAGGTTAGGCATCTTAAACCAGGAGCAAGATGTGATCTTGGGAGCAAAAAGAGGAAGCGAATAGATCCTTCACCGATCTGGAACCAGCGGCATGGTTTCTGGGACTTGCTTTACTGGGCATCGTTGAAACTTCGACACAATCTTGACATGATGCACATCGAGAAAAACATGTGCGACAACTTGATTGGCACACTACTTGAACTTGACGGGAAGAATAAGGACACCTTGAAGGCTAGGTATGATTGTGAAGTCCTAAGCATTAGGCGAGATCTACAGGTGCAACCCACAAACATACAGAAGGACCTTCTTTGTCCATATGCACCATATTACCTGAATAAGAAGCAGAAGACGAGTTTCTATCAATATCTATGGGAGTGCACTATTCCTGATGGGTTTTGTTCAAACATGGGAAAATGTGTCAGCGTTCCTACACGCAAGATCGTGGGACTTAAAACCCATGACTGCCACATCCTGTTGTAGGGAATATTGGCTGCTGTCATGCGAGGGTATTTGCATCCCGATATCTACACATCACTTGGAGAGCTGTGAAGATTTTTCAAGCAATTGTGTAGTAAAAACTTGAAACTGTCGGTGTTGTAAAGGCTCAAAAATAAAATCGCAGTAATTCTGTGCAAACTTGAACACATCTTTCTGCCGACATTTTTTGATGTGATAGTCCACCTGACTATGCATTTACCTGATGAGGCAATGCTCTGAGGCCCTGTTAACTATGGGTGGATGTATCCAATAGAGAGGTTGTTGTGTACTCTAAAGAGATATGCTAGGAACATGTCACGTCGAGAAGGTTTAGTGGTAGAGGCCTACATTGCTACCAAGTGCCTAACTTTTTTCTCTAGATACCTTGATGATATTGTGACAAGTCAATCGACCAGCAAGAAATGTAGGTGACCAACATGAATCAGCTTGTGATGTGTTAGGCCATGGTGTGAATTCTATTAGAGGAAGTCATGTCACCTGCTATGGAGGAAGCGATGATACTGATTTGACCCTCCAAAGGGAGCTACATAGGATGACTTGGTATGTCCTAAATCACTGCGAGGAGGTTAAGCCATATATAATGTATGTTCTGATCTCCCATACTTATGAATCCAATATTTCCATACACCTAAAGATTTTAATTCCGAGTTACCCTCTGCATTGTAGTCTTCGCCGAGAACAGCTGGTGAACGATGGGATGCCCAATGTGGAAAGAAGGCTTGAGCAGGGATTTCAAAGATGGTTCAAGGACCATGTTAGTTTCCTTTTGCATTTATATTAGTCCTTCATATACAGCATTTTAATGCATGATTTGACCATATTGTATTACTGCTACGGTACATACAGATCATGAAAAAGCGACAGGATAATCTAGAAGCTATGGATGAAGAGCTTTTTGCATTGGTGTGTGGCCCAGACTTCCGAGTAAGAACATATTCAGCTTTTATTGTGGATGGTGTTCGGTTACTCACCGCTGATCGTGAGAAGGGCAAGAAAACACAAAATAGTGGAGTAATGACTAAAGATTGTCACTTGGAGAAGGATATCCCTTTTTATGGTGTCCTCAAGGATATCAAGGTGCTGTATTTTAACTCTGATTTGGAACACCAACGATCAATTGTGTTATTCCACTACGATTGGTATCAGCTTGAGGGTCGCAAGGATACAGAGATGGTGTATGATAAACTCTTTTGGAGTGTCAACATTACAAATTTTTGGTATAAAGATGACAATTACATCTTGGTAACCTAGGCTACAAAAGTGTTCTACATGCCAGACACAACCAAGGGCAAAAACTGGCAGGTGGTTCAACAAATAGTTCAAAGACATAAGTTTGATGTTGCCGAAGGAGAGGAGGAGGAGGAGGTGGTGCATACTGATGTAGCATACCAACAGTTTGTAGGCTCTGACAATGAGACTATATCTAAGGCTCTACCTTTCAGGAAACGTCGACCCTCTGTTAATGGAGGCCGCATCATAGATGCATTAGTGTTCGATCGTATCAGAGGTAAAAGGAAAGCTATTGAAAAGGAGGAAGTTGATAGTGAGCCTGAAGTAGACGACACCATTGAGGAGTACTGCAATGACAAAGAAGATGAAGTACAAGATGATACATACGAAGAGTAGTTCCAGCTTATGGTGGTGGAGTGTTGGATGCTTTGTGTTGCATGCTTGAACTGATGGATGTGTGCATGCTTGTGTTGAACTGATGATCATGTGTGCATGCTTTGTGGTGCATGCTTGAACTAATGGTTGTGTGTTGGGGGGATACCCCCGGGTAGGGTCACGCCCGGGTATAAAGGCCGAGTTAGCTAAGGTACGGCAAGGTCAAAGCAGATGCTGGCCGAGTCACCTCAAGGCAAGCCGAATCACGGAGTAACCCGGACCAGGGGATGTCCACCTAACTGGGTCTCAACCGACTTAAGCCGTATGTCGGACAGATGAATCTAACTCATATGCAGGAACAGGTGTGGCCGGATCAACTAGGTACGATCCGGGTTATATCAAGCTTGTAGGAGAAGGAAGGTATCTCGCTGGTCAAAGGTGACCACTGTGCGCAGAGTGTGAGCGAAGCGGACAGAGGTAGGACCACCAAGGCGTGGCTGACAAAGGTGACGATACCAATGTCGGATGACGCGGGCGCCACAGAGGCTCACGTAGCCTCTGCATGGATGACGCGGGGCTAAAGTAACCCGGTCGGCTTACTATTTTGGGAGGAGGCATATTCCCTGGAATATGCCTCCACGTATGCCGTAATTGGAGACCTAGCCACCCCTATATAAGGAGGGCTAGGGCCTCTGTAGAAGGGGTTGGTCTTTAGAGGTTATGTTCTTTTAGCAAGTGACTGAGGGCTAGCTAGAGGTGAGAGTAAGAGAGTTCCTTCTTCCTCCTCTCTCCAATATAGCTCAAGGAGCACTTGTAATCTATGAAGGTGAATCGAATACAAAGCTTCTGTGTGTGGAATCACCACACTATCCCTCCCTGGATTCCCCTAGTGCATTTAGTCCCCACCTTTAGCCTATCCATGGCATCTGCCGTGCCACCACCACGACAGTTGGCGCCCACCGTGGGGCTAGCGACGCTAGCAGGGGTGAAGATCCGGACGGGAAACCTCATCGGCACCGGCGAACGCATCGTATCCGGGCTCGTCCAGCGCTTTGGAGCGCTGGACTTTGTCAGCAACAACGCTGGCTGCTTTGGCAAGCGGCCACTTCCGTGTAACGGCCTCTTCGTCAAGCTCGGCGCACACAAGGTCTACGTTGCTGTCGATGTGTCATGCGTTCACCCGCGGCACGTCATCGAAGGAGGCGAGCCACCCCTTAGCGTGGTTCACAGGGCGCATATCGATCGCTCCCCAGACCGTGCTGAGGTGATGATGACTGCGCCTGGTGCTGGCACAAGCAAAGATCCGGCACCAGATCCGGAGGTAACGCCTAAGGCACCGAGGAAAAGTAGAGGTCCTCCACTAGAGAGGCCAGAAAATGTGCTGCAATAAGCGATGGATAGCTTGGCAAAACCAATAGCAACAGTGGTAGATCTGGCTCAGGCACATGCCGAGCTAGAGGAAACTAGGCAAAAAATACTAGAGGGTGCGAAAAAGATAGCCGCGGCTCAGCAGTCGTTGAACATGACATTGCGTGAGTACGCAAAGGCAAATAAGGTAGATGCTGTAAAAGTAAAAGGGAGATACCTCATGAGTGAAATGAACAAAGAGGGTGATACTAGGATTGAGGAGTCAGAGAACTGTTTATCCGTGGGGCTGCCGAAGTATAGTACCCCGGCGAAAAACCTCAGAGCAGCAGATGCAGCTGCGTCCGAGTTAGAGGGTCTAACGGGTAAAGCCCGTCAGAGACAGCAAGATAGGGTCAATGAGTTGGTTCGGATCGCGAACAGGCAAAATGAGGAATTGCTCATGGCTAACCCGGAGAGAGTTGGGGCCTCCAAGATCGTTCATTCGGCGGTGGGTAACCCGGACAAATCCGCTGGAGCTGCATCGTCTCCTCATGGTGGACCTAGAAGAGAAGAGGTAATGACCTCGGCCAGGAGGAACAAACAGATAGTCCCATATGACCCGGCAAGGGCAGGGAAAGGAAAAGAAGTGCAGAGAAATGAGGATCGGCGAAGTGTGAGCCGAGGTGAAGCTGGCCGAGGTAACCGCGACCAAGGCAATGCCGGTAAAGGTAATGCTGTAAATGGCAATGCCGGACAGCACCACTCGGCAGGAGCAGGACAACCGCAACAGCGGAATATACCAAGGCAAGAGCAAAGTGCCGAACGAGGTATGCAACAGAGAGGTGCTCCACGAGAGCAAGACCGATATAATGATGGTGATTCGGAAATGGTGAACGCAGGATACCCAAGGCCGGACTATCATGTGATAGGGTCAAGATTGGGAACCAGGGATTTGATGCCTGATGATGCCAGGTTAAAACTGGATCGGATGTATAGGTCGGAGCAGATTGAATGTCAAGGTCCCCCGGGTCCTGCGTGTTTTGGGCCCTGGATCATGAAGGAACCTCCGGTACCTAACTTCTAGCTACCTAGAGGCACTAAGACATACGATGGCAGCACAAAGCCGGAGGATTGGTTGATTAACTATGCTACAGCTGTGAAAATTGCCACAGGCAACTTGAGATGGGCTGTGAGATACGTACCCCAGATGCTGGAGGGGCCAGCGAGGGTATGGCTAAACAATTTGCCGCCCGGAAGTATTAACTGCTAGATTGATTTTGAGGAAATGTTTATCAGCAATTTCTCAAGTACGTATCAGAGGCCGAATAGGCCACAGACCCTAGCAGTGTGCAAGCAGAGACCGAATGAGACAGACCTGGAGTTCTTAACCCGGTGGTGTACCGTGCGAAACTCATGTGAGGGTGTGATTGAGTCACAGGCCATAGCATGGTTTGTGCAAGGGTGCAGATATGCAAGCATGTTATGGCAAAGATTGCAAAGGAATATGCCAACTATGTTGGCAGAGACAATCCGGATTGCTGATTCGTATGCGTTGGTTGATCCAACTCAGCCCAGGCTCGTGTCAAACGAGTCAAATGAGGAGTTCTACCAGTGAGATGGAGCCGGGTCATCCCGGAGGAATGACTACCGGGGTAAGAGAAGAGATGACAGACCGGATTACCGGTACAGTTCGCAACAAGTTGCTGTTGTGAATCAAGATCAACCCGGAACAGGAGGCAATGAATGTCACAAAACTGGAGGGCAACAATGGACACCGAGAAACGATGGAAAGAAAACTTGGACGCCAGAGCAAAAGAAACAGTGGCAGGAAAAGAAGGACCGTCCGAGGTATACTTATGAGTCAATGCTAGATCAGCCGTGTAAATTTCACACGCCAAATCCAAGTAACCCAGCGGGTCATACAACAAGGCAGTGTGAGTGGATCCGTAAGATAGAACAAGGTGGTTCGGGGAATGCTCAGGCACCTCGGAATGATCAACCTCAGCAGGAGTTACCCCGACAGCAATTGCTCTCCGGAGCGAACACGCAACAGCTAATGTTGCCTCCTCCTCCGCCGAGGTATGACAACCATGAGAGAAGGGATGCGGTGCATCAAGTGGAAGACCAGCATCAACCGGATCAGAGGTACCCCGAAAACGAGGGGAGGAATGAATACAAAGAGCATCATCAGAGTTACTGTGTGTTCACCACAGAAGAAACAGATAGAAAGAGTTTGCAGCATCGACACATGGAGGTGAATGCGGTAATGCCAGCAGTGACGAGGTATATGCCTTGGTCGGACTAGGAAATTACCTGGAGCATCAAAGATCATCCCAAGCTTATGCCAAGTCCTGGTTCATATGCGCTAGTGCTGGATCCGACATTCATTGGGCCTAACATCAATATGAGGTTCTCAAAGGTACTAATTGACAATGGCAGTAGCATCAATATCATGTATGCGGATACGATGCGCAAGTTGGGTACCTCGGAGAACATGCTCCAGGCTACAAGGACAACTTTCCATGGCATTGTGCCAGACATTTCTTGTGAGCCCATAGGCAAGGTCCGGGTTGACGTGTTGTTCGGCACGCAAGATAACTGCCGAACTGAGAATTTGGAGTTTGAAGTGGTGAACTTAGAAAGTGCATATCACGCGTTACTCGGAAGACCAACACTGAACAAGTTCATGGCAAGTTGCCACATCAGTTATCTGAAGATGAAGCTGCCCGGGCCAAATGGAGTGATTACCATTGCTGGAGATTTCCGACGTTCCATTGAGTGTGCGTCAGCCAGGTCTAACCTAGCTGAGTCACTCGTGATTGCGCAAGAGAAAAGAAAGATACAGGATGTGGCAGCGTTGGCTCAGTCCGCGCAGAAATATATGCCAGCGTTGAGTAATCCGCATGGTAGTGTCTCATTCCAAGCCACGAAGGATACCAAGAAAGTGCCTGTTGATGATATGTTCCCAGAGCACACCGTAACAATTGGTGCCGGGTTAAATGACAAATAGGAAAGCGAGCTCGTCAACTTCCTCCGTGAGAATCGGGATATTTTTGCTTGGTCCACACAGGACTTGCAAGGTGTTCCGAGGGAGTTGGCCGAGCACTCTTTGAACGTGAGACCCAGAGCAAGGCCGGTGAAGCAACCTCTCTGCCGCTTCGCCGAAGATAGAAGAAAAGTCATTGGAGATGAGATAGCTCGGTTGCTAGCAGCTGGCTTTATCATGAAGTTCTTTACCCGGATTGGCTATCTAATCCAGGTGCTGGTGGAGAAGAAGAAGGATGATCCAAATGTGGAAGTGGTTTGGCGTATGTGTATCGATTACACGAACCTAAGTAAGGCGTGTCCAAAAGATCCATTTCCACTACCAAGGATAGATCAGGTCAGAGATTCAACTGCTGGATGTGAACTGTTGTCTTTCATTGATGCATATTCTGGTTTCCACCAGATACCACTGAATCCGGATGATCAAATAAAAACTACATTTATCACCCCGTATGGGGCTTATTGCTATCGCACCATGCCATTTGGATCACGTAATGCAGGGGCAACATACCAAAGATGTATGCAGAAATGTTTGCACGACCAAATTGGTCAAAATGTACAGGTGTATGTGGATGATGTGGTTATCAAGAGCAAGGAAAGCAAAACGCTCATTGACGATATCAGGCAGACATTCGCGAACCTAAGGAGGTTCCGAATGAAGCTTAATTCGGAAAAATGTACCTTCGGTGTCCCCGCTGGAAAGTTACTCGGATTTCTTGTCTCCAGCCGAGGTATCGAAGTTAATCCAACTAAAATCCGGGCCATAGAGCGAATGGAACTGCCGAAGTGTCTTAACGATGTCCAGAAGTTCACTGGTTGCCTGGCATCGTTAAGTCGGTTTGTATGTCGGTTGGGAGAAAAGACACTGCCTCTCTGTCAACTCATGAAAAAGTCAGACAAGTTCATTTGGACGCCGCAGGCCAATGAAGCCTTTATCCAATTAAAGAAAATGTTAGCCACTGCACCAGTGTTAGCCTCTCCACTATCAAAGGAGCCAATGTTGCTCTATATAGCCACATCCAACCGAGTTGTAAGTGCAGTAATTGTGGTAGAGCGCGATGAAGAGGGTAAGTCAGTGCAAAGGCCATTGTATTATCTGAGCGAGGTATTATCAGCATCAAAGCAAAATTATCCGCACTATCAGAAAGTGGCATATGGTGTGTACATGTCGGCTAAGAAGCTAAAGCATTATTTTGAGGAGCACCCCATCAAAGTAATATGTGAAGCCCCCATATCCGAGATAATGAGTAACAAGGATGCAAGTGGCAGGATTGCGAAATGGGCAATTGAGCTAGCTCCTTATGCGCCACAATATGACAGAAGAGAAGCAATCAAGTCTCAGGCTGTGGCCGACTTTTTTGTGGACTGAGCCGAGGTGCAATATGAACCACCGCTGCTAGATCCGAACTACTGGAGAATGCACTTTGACGGGTCAAAAACCAAAACCGGGTTAGGCGCCGGAGTTGTGCTTACCTCGCCAAAGAATGACCAGGTGAAGTATGTGCTGCAGATCCATTTCGCAGCATCAAACAATGTCGCCGAATATGAGGCACTTGTGCATGGGCTCAAAGTGGCAAAATAAATTGGGATACATCGGATCCAATGCTTTGGCGACTCGGATTTGGTAGTTCAGCAAGTGTCGGGGTTGTGGGACGCTCTTGATCCAAACATGGCATTATACAGATTCCATGTGCAGAAAATATCTGGTTACTTTGAGGGATGCGAATTTTGCCATGTACCCTGCATGGAAAATGAGGCTGCCGATGTATTATCGAAGCTCGGATCAACCCGACAAGCAATTCCACCGGGTGTAGCATTAGAGCACCTCAGAAAACCATCTATCAGAACGTCCCCAGAAACCGACTCAATCTACGTCCCGGAAGACCCGGAGTCCGGAGCTGTACCCATGGACATTGACATGGGAGGTGGTACGCGAAACCTGGGGACTGCCTCGGCAAACCCGGGGACTGCTTCGGCGAACCCGGGGACTGCTTCACAAGACCCGGGGACTGCTCAGCGTGATCCGATTGAAGTTATGCCGGTGGATCAGATGGAAATTGATGAGGATGTGTTCCCTTTACGAGCAATACCAGCTTGGGCACTACCTATATTTCAATTCCTGAAAGATGGAACCTTACCCGCTGAGGAGGTGTTGTCTAGGCAAACTCAGAGGAGAGCAAAGGCATACACTATCATCAATTCCGAGCTATACAAAAGGAGTGTGACCAATGCCCTCCAGCGATGTGTTGACCCGGAAGAAGGGCTTGACATCCTCTGAGATATACATCAAGGGGAATGTGGGCATCATGCCTCGTCCAGAGCCTTGGTAGCAAAAGCTTTCCAGCATGGATTCTACTGGCCAAGTGCCTTAGAACAAGCAGAGGACCTGGTAAGAAAATGGAACAGTTGTCAGAGGTATGCTACCAAGACACATATGCCAATGTCGGAACTCAAGACCATACCAATCACATGGCCATTTGCCGTATGGTGTTTGGACATGGTTGGCCCGTTCAAACCCGCGAGGGGAAATATGACTCACATTTTGGTCATGGTAGATAAATTTACAAAGTGGATTGAAGTAAAGCCAATAAGAAAATGTGATGGAGCTACGGCCGTGAAATTTCTCAAAGACATCATCTTGAGATACGGTTATCCTCACAGTATCATAACAGATAATGGCACAAATTTTGCTGAAGGAGCATTTGCGCAATTCTGTCGAGATAAGAAGATCCGGCTGGACGTTGCCTTGGTAGCCCATCCTGCATCGAACGGACAAGTGGAAAGATCCAACGGATTAGTATTATCCCGGATAAAACCTCGGCTCATTGAGCCACTGCAAAAGATCAGCGGGGTGCTGGATAGAAGAACTACCAGCGGTATTGTGGAGTTTAAGAACAACTCCGAATCGATCAACAGGCTATACGCCATTCTTTCTGGTATATGGGGCAGAAGCTGTATTACCAGCCGACATAGAGCATGATTCGCCTAGGGTCACCCAATACATAGAAGCCGAAGTGCAAGAAGCCCGGCAAAATGATGTTGATATGCTGGAAGAAGCGGGAGAATTGGCATTGTCTAGATCCGCCATATATCAGCAAAATCTCCGACGCTATCATAGCCGGAAAGTGAACCCCCGGGTCTTCCGGGAAGGTGATCTGGTACTCCAGTTGGTACAACGTACTGCCGGCATGCACAAGTTATCCCTCCCATAGGAAGGGCCATTCATTGTGAGCAAAGCATTGCACAATGATTCTTATTATCTTATCGATGCAAAGCCACATGAGAAGAACAAGGCGGACAGGTCCGGCGAGGAATCTAAGCGTCCATGGAATGTAGCTCTACTTCGTCCTTTCTACACTTAGCAGAGAAGTGTATGTATCCGAATCTCTCATATGTCGGTGTGTATGCCGGCAATGAGTCTATCAATGAAATGTGGGCACCTCGAGCAGTAACTCAGGGACTGCCTTAAAAATATTTGTTGTCTTCTGTATTTATTATTTATACGTCGGCTGGCGTAAGTTTTTCTACTTAAGCCAGGTTAGTAGTGTGTGAGCACCAAGAACCCAACTCTTCGACTTGCTGCTGTCCAACAAGAATTGGCTTCATGGCAAGCAAGAGAACAAGTTTGGAATTGCGTAGCATATGAAAAACGACTAAGGAAAGGAACTTAATCGAGCCGACGTTTGTTTTTCGGACTAACCTTATGTTTACTTTCGATTTACTATGCTGAATTATTTTGAGCTAATCCTAAAGTTTCCAAGTATTGTTAAGACAATTTTTGAAACTCGGACTCGTAAGTCATAAAACCGAACCAAGGTAGACACGAGCCGAGCAAAGAGATTGGATGAACAAGAAAATGAAACTCGGGGACTACGCCCAAGTTAATCCGGCATAAAAACTTAGTAGCAAAATATCACTTGTGTGCTTGATACAATTCCACCCGGCATACCGGAGATTTGATGAAATTTAAAGTGTTTATCAAGGAGCAGCAGGAGGAGGTAATTCGGCGCCAGCAGGGGCAGCCTCGGCTTCAGCTTCAGAATCATCTATGTCCTCCTCGACGTCTGAGGCTTCGTCCTCTTCGTCCTCATCCGACTCATCTTCAACATTTTCAACATTTTCATCATCGGCAGCATCTAGGAAGCTCGGCCCTTCGTTCCATTGATGAATGGGGGCGTATTGGATGAAGCTATGAGCGCAAGCCTTGTGCTGAGCTACCCAGTCCGGGTCAGTAGACCACTTTGATCCAGTGTGCATACACCCAAGGAGTTTGAGGTCAATCTTCTCGTACCACGTGAGCACGTAGTGAAGAACAATCTCAGCTCCGGCGCGTCCAGTTGATTCTCTCCAGAGATCGAGCTGCGTCTCGCACTCCATGAGCCTGGCAAAAAGAGCAGGGGCACCTTCCGGGGTATCTTCTCGAGGCCAAAAGGTGTTGAAGATCCGGACTGCTACATCCATGACGTCCTTGCCGTAGTTCTTCACAAGATCGACACGAGAGGACAAGCTGACCAGCAAGTCCTCCATGTCATATGGAATTTCTCCAGCACCAGGGACAATGGGAGTACCCCTCTTCTGGCGGAACTTGGCAACGGCAGTGGTTGCAACAGCATTGCCCTCTAGAAATTTGTCTGAAAACGAGACAGTGGAAATAAGTGAGAAGGGTTGACCCGGAGAGATTCATGACAACTGAAGAGCAAAGGAACTTACGAGAAATATGGCTGTGAATCCGGGTGAGCTCCTTGGTGCACTTGTCACGCCTCTCCCAGAGTTGAACAAGTTCAGCGTTCGCCGACTCAAGTTTAGAGTCGGCCTCCTTAAGCAGTTCTTGATCCTTGGCAATCTGGAGGTTGAGGCGCTCGCGCTCTTCAGTGAAGTCCTGGCCAGCTTTTTGCAGTTCGGATTGATGTTGTGATTTTAGCTTCTTCATCTCCGCCTTGAGCTTGGCAATTTCATCATCTTTGGTTCGGAGGGCGGCGAGCTCATCATCTTTCTTCTTGAGTTCAGCTTGATGCTGCCCTGCTTGTTCGAGAAAATGCAGCATCATATCATGCACGGGCACACTATCTTCAAGAGATGCTGAAATAGTTTGTTGACCCGGCAGAGCTGAGGTATGAATGTTTGCCGAGCCAAGGATAAAAGGAGATAGAAAGCATACCAAGGTTGAGCAAAAGTAACTTACCCTTGATCTGATCCAAGTTTCTCCTCATGAGGGTATGCTCAGCCTCCACCCCAGCTGTGAAATCCGAATGATGGATTAGTTCGGCGGAAAAAGAGGAAGAAAAAACGGAAAAATGCCAAGGAAGAAACTTACCCCTTTTATCATGCTCGGCGATAAGCAAAGTATGCTTCGCACGCAACATTTTGTGGGTGTCCAGGAGACGCTGAAACTCAGCACTCCAGCGATTGGTGGTCACCTGAAAAAAGTACAAAGAGATAGCTTAGTCTTGTGCATATTCGAAGTGTACAAAATCCGGGCCAAGTGGAACTTAACCCGGCTCTAGGTGTGTGCATATTCGAAGTGTACAAAATCTGGGCCAAGTGGAACTTAACCCGGCTCTAGGTGTGTGCATATTCGAAGTGTACAAGATCCGGGCCAAGTGGAACTTAACCCGGCTCTAGGTGTGTGCATATTCGAAGTGTACAAAATCCAGGGCAAGTGGAACTTAACCCGGCACTAGGTGTGTGCATATTCGAAGTGTACAAAATCCGGGCCAAGTGGAACTTAACCCGGCTCTAGGTGTGTGCGTATTCGAAGTGTACAAGATCCGGGCCAAGTGGAACTTAACCCGGCTCTAGGTGTGTGCATATTCGAAGCGTACAAGATCCAGGCCAAGTGGAACTTAAACCGGCTCTAGGTGTGTGCATATTCGAAGTGTACAAAATCCGGGCCAAGTGGAACTTAACCCGGCTCTAGGTGTGTGCATATTTGAAGTGTACAAAATCCGGGCCAAGTGGAACTTAACCCGGCTCTAGGTGTGTGCATATTCGAAGTTATTAAGGAGTTACGTTGGTTCTCTAAGGAGCATCCGGCCGAGTAACGAGTTACTCCCTCGGAGGCTCGGGGACTAATGACTATATCAATAATGTCTACTGAATGCTAAGGAAAAGGTGAAGTAACGTACCTCCATCATCCGACCCGCAAGGTTAATTGCCTTGGCAGCAGTACTCATCTGCGCAGCAAATTCGGCGGGACCGAACTTCTCCAGGAGATCGTCATTATGGACGAACTCCGCCTTGTTCCAGTTATTCACGAACTCGATCAAGGTCAGAGGGTATCGCTCGCCGCTGATCATGTGGGGCGCCACTAGGCCCTTGGCATGCGCTTCCTGTCTCTTAACCTGAGCAGCGGCGGGGCTTGTGTGCAAGACAAGTTGCGCCTTAGCTGGCTCGACAGGGGCGTCCTTCGGAGGTGGAGTATTCTTCGAAAGCATGGACGCAAGTGTGCGCTGTCCAGCCTCGATGGACGCTCCCCTGGTGGCGTCAGGGGCCTTCTTGCCCTTGGGATGCTGCTGAGAAGTTGAGGTGGCTGCAGCGTATTTGCCCTTGGGAGCTGCTTTGGTGCTAGCCTTGGCGCTGCTAGTGTTTTCTCGCCGAGTCTTGGAAGACTCAGACGAGGCGGAAGGGCTTGATGCTGCTGCTGTTGCTTTTGTTGTTGCTGCTGGGGATGGAGTTGGTGCTGGTGCTGGTGTTGTTTTCTGCTTCGGCGGAGGTGCTGAGGGAACCTTGGTAGTAGCTGGTTGTGGTGAAGCCAAAGTGGTGGTTGCTGCTGCCTCGGTAGAGCCAGTCTCCCCCGCTCCGAGGTTGCCCTCCTCTTGACGAGGTGGGCTGGAACCCGGAGCAGCCGATGAACCCTCCGGAATGGGGCTCAGCGGGCGTGAATCGTCACCACGAGGGGGAGAAGGGATGTGTCGGAGCGGCAAGGCAATGCCGGATCCACTCTGTGGGACCTCCACCGTAGCCCTGCTGAATCCAATAATGTATGATGAGAAACTATAAAGGAAGGGCAAGTGAATAAGCGAAGGGAGAAACGACTTACTCATCCGAAGTCAGGGGCTCCTTCGGCTTGCGAGCTCTCCGGGCCATAGCCTTAGTGGTGGCCTTGGTGGCGGCTTTGTCCGTGGACTTCTTTCACCTCTTGGCTGGTTGAGAAGGCCCGGAGGAGGATGCAGAGGAAGCTCCCCTTCTCTTCTTCGGCGCAACCGGGACAGGCTCACCCACGGCAAGGGGAGGGTCTTCATGGATCTTCCCACCAGGGTTAGCTGATGCCGGAAAAGCATAAGAAAGGGGGATAGCATCAAATGCTTCCATCACCTCAACATCCGAGTCATCTTCATCGTCGGGCCAATCTCTAATGGAAGAGAGTTTACCGGTGGGTCACTTGGTCGTGTCGACCATCGGAAGGAACATCTCCTGATCCGGTTCCTCCTCGTCCGAGGTATCCCGGCCAGGCGCCCATTTGAGGGAAGGCTCGGTGCCATCCTCGATGGTTTTCTGAAGAAACGTCTAAGGGAAAGAAAAGGCAACATGATTAAAACCTACAACAAAGACCGACATATGATTCAATTCGGAAAAAATTGGGGCCACGAGACTTACCACAGGAGGAAGCCTATCTCGGCAATAGTGTTCAATTCCCCACGTCCACTCAGCAGAGAAATCCTTCTTAGTGGTGAAGAGGGACTTGACCCGGTGAAAGATCTCAGTGTTGCTCAACTCAAAAGAGGAGGTCCGGTTGGGGTCGCGGCCCCAGCTCATATGATAGACTTTGTGCGTGCGTTTCTGGAGGGGGGAGATCCGGTTGCGAACAAACATAATCATGGCATCCTCATTGCGCAATCCAAGATCCTTCAACTCCTGGAACCTCTTGTTGACCTGGTTAGCCAGGACGGTGGGTTTCTTGGGGACCTTGTCCCACAGATTCGGTTAGGGGGACCTAGAGCATAAGGGCGCAGCCGGATCATATCCTCAGTTGTGTTGTTCCGGACATAGAAGAAAGTCTGGGCCCATCCCTTGCAATAGTCAAGCCCCATGACTCGGGGGAAGATGGACTGCTTCCGGGGATAGATTGATGCAGCACCGAACCGCGTGAGCTGCTTGTCCTCCGGGTCAAGCTGGATGTTCGGAATCACGTTCCGGCGGAGGCCAAAGAACCGGATCCAGAGCTCCTTCGTGGGCCGTAGTCCGGCGTAACCTTCGATGGTGGAGGCAAAAGCGGAGAGAGACGTGATGGCATTTGCCGGAAGGTGGTGCGGCTGGAGCTCATATGTATTGAGCCAGTCATGGAAAGAATCACTAACTGGCAGACCAAACCCCCGCTGGAAGTGGGATAGAAACACCACATACTCACCCGGATTGGGTGAGGGGGCAAGCTTGGACGCAGCAAGGCATGCGGTGACGCCCTCCGGGATGCGCCTGGTGCGATACAGCCAGTCCAGGTCATCCTGGCAAACCTAGGACCCTGCCCACGCACCGCGGTCGGCGGTCGCCATATCTTCCTCCATATCCTAGTCTGCGACGACGAGCTCCTCCTCTGTCATCTCCAGATCACTGCCCTCGCTGGCACTGGCGGCGGTGGGTGACAGAGGCGTGGACTGGCAATGACCCGTGGCGGAGAAGATGCGTAGAGGTGGCGGCGGTGCTGGTGCACGTGGAAGCAGTGCAGCGGCGGCGCAGCGGCTCAGGTGCGGTGGTGGCGGCGCTGTCGCTGGAGAGGAATAAGTAGAGGCAGAGGGGCGCGGAAGTGGGGAAAGACCCCAAGGGGCGCACCCCTCCCTATTTAACCACTCCCTTGAGGGGGTAGTGGGATCGCATTGTGCGGGCGGGCCACACCGTGTGGCCGTGTATGATCCGGATTGACCAATCAGCGACGAGCCACACGAAGGGCCACAGGGCGTAGCGGATCTCATGACGCAACACAGTGATACAGTTAACGAGGAGGCAGGCATGACGTAACGTGCGCACAGTAACTCCTGACAATAACTGCGGCGGTTACTGTAGCAGGCCCATAAAATGAGGCAAAGTAATGATTAGCCTTCGCGTCGGGGAAGCGTACGAGAGAATGAAGAATGACCCGGATGGGTATATGGTAACACGGCCAGCCAGTAAAAACTTGGAATGTGCCAAGGGAAAGTAAACCCATGGAATCCGAGATAGGAAGTAACTCGGAAAATGAACACAAAGCTCAGTGAAATTGAACCTGCTGTGGCCTTAGCGGCTAAGGAAGCTAAGACCACACCAGCTTCGGGGACTAATGTTGGGGGGATACCCCCGGGTAGGGTCACGCCGGGGTATAAAGGCCGAGTTAGCCGAGGTGCGACAAGGTCAAAGCAGATGCTGGCCGAGTCACCTCAAGGAAGGCCGAATCACGGAGTAACCCGGACCAGGGGATGTCCACCTAACTGGGTCTCAACCGACTTAAGCCGTATGTCGGACAGATGAATCTAACTCATATGCATGAACAAGTTAGGCTGGATCAACTAGGTACGATCCGGGTTATATCAAGCTTGTAGGAGAAGGAAGGTATCTCGCTGGTCAAAGGTGACCACTGTGCGCAGAGCGTGAGCGAAGCGGACAGAGGCAGGACCACTGAGGCGTGGCCGACAAAGGTGACAATACCAATGTCGGATGACGCGGGCGCCACAGAGGCTCAAGTAGCCTCTGCATGGATGACGCAGGGTTAAAGTAACCCGGTCGGCTTACTATTTTGGGAGGAGGCATATTCCCTGGAATATGCCTCCATGTATGCCCTAATTGGAGACCTAGCCACCCCTATATAAGGAGGGCTAGGGCCTCTGTAGAAGGGGTTGGTCTTTAGAGGTTATGTTCTTTTAGCAAGTGACTGAGGGCTAGCTAGAGGTGAGAGTAAGAGAGTTCCTTCTTCCTCCTCTCTCCAATACAGCTCAAGGAGCACTTGTAATCTGTGAAGGTGAATCGAATACAAAGATTCTGTGTGTGGAATCACCACACCATCCCTCCCTGGATTCCCCTAGTGCATCTAGTCCCCACCTTTAGCCTATCCATGGCATCTGCCGTGCCACCACCACGACATTGTGTGCATGCCTGTGTTGCATGCTTTGTGTTGAACTAATAGTTGTGTGCATGCGTTTGAACTGATCAATATGATTGTCCTTTAGTTCATTGAATTACTAGTTATTCATTGGGAAAATTAGCCAAAACATTGTGCTGTTATTCTATCTATCAAACTTGGCTGAACAAAAGCTCTTTTGTGGTAGAAAAATTGTGCTGTTATTTAGGCAGCGTAGGACCCATTCATCAGCCTACCAGACGATGCCAGTATGAACCAAAACCGCTCACGCATGGAACCCACCTATCATAGCAGCTAGAAAAAACACTCTCCCCTCCATGCCACTCCCAAATCCCACACCACTTCCCGCAAATCTGCGCTAGAGAAAACCCTCTCCCCTCCTTGCCGACAACCAAATCCCGGTGACGACGGTGGCAGCGGAGGCTGCAAACTGACATGTAAGTGCTCCTCAACCTAGCACCCTTCCACCGTGTCAACTCTTCGTTAACCGGCCGACGATGTGGATGCCTCCTCGTTCTAGTACAAGCATTGCCTCCTTGTTCTAGGTCATCACGTCGATGTTGTTGTTTAATTAGTTCTAGTTTGATGCGTCACCTCCTTGTTCTATGGCAGCGCGTATGTACTCACAATCTAGTGATCCACGCGTAGACTTTGCTGCTTACGACAAAGGCTCAATATAGTTCACTGGAAGCTCCCTTTAATTTACTCACTAAATTTGATTCTCGTAATAATTCACTAATTAGAATTATATTCTAACTTAATTCTTGTATTTACACTTTGGGGCAGGTACGATGAAGGCCAGGGAGATACATGAGCATGTTCTAAAATTTATGCTATGGGCACTACCACTGTATATGTCATACATTGTAATTAGTGCAATTTATAATTTAGGCTACAAAGGATGATGTCGTCATTGATGTCTCATCTGTTGATGATGTGAAGAAACCTACTGTAGATTTTCGCAAGATGAAAGATAAGATAGCAAGGCGAAGAGCTAAAGATTATATGAAAAGATTTAGAGTAGTCAAGAAACCGAGGATCCTTATTCGTAGAGGTGTGGCATTATATTGGCTAAGTACATGTTTTGCTACATTTATATACAGATACAGATTATTACTTTCTAATATTTTATTTCTAGGTCCAAGTATGATGGGGGTGGAGGAATTCGATGAGCACTGCGTGTTTGGAAACAATTTGGAATTGACTTCTGACCAAGTTGCTTCCCTCAAAGTGATAGTTAAACGACACAAGCCATCTGTACCATACTATGTGCAAGATGAACAAGTCAAATGTCACCCATGGGAAGGCCAAGATGGTTAAAATTTGACATTTCAATATTTAAATTTTATTATCCACAGTGAACTCTAGCCAACAACTAATTATTCTTCTCCTACAGTACTTTTCAGCTAGCTACAACCGTGCCCACCTCAACCGCTATGTCCCAAAGGTGTTACCACTCGCATGCTCCTACAATACCACTTTTGAGCATGTTAACCTCTTCCAAGGCATGAATGATGCTGCCCAGATGATAAAAGGTTGGTCTAATGTTCTCGAACTAGCTGGAATAAGGGAGGAGAATATGCGCATCTTCACCTTTTTAAATGAGGGGCTACATGGCTTCATGGGTTGTGTTAATGTTCTGTAGTGAGGCCAAAAAGTATCTTCTTTATGCTGGTGTTGGATTAATGTAATATGTTGTTAGTGAACTTGTAGCGGTAAGGAACGTGTTGTCAACCTAGTGCTCTACATGCTAAGTAATATTATATCCATATGCTATGTATATATTTGGTTGATTGTGTTCATGTTGTTGCTTTTCTATGTACTCGTAAATGATGATCTAAATTTTTTAATTTTTATAGTTGTGTGAAATGTACAATATGTATCAACCGCGTCAATACATATATACTATGCTGATTGTCTATTTTAGAATTACTTCATTTCCTATGATTGAGAGCTGGTATGTAATATACAGAATAAAGTTGTAGATCAGCACAAAACAAATGGACTGGTGCATCAGTTGCAAGTTATTTCTGCAAAAGATTGGTTGACGGTTTGATTCTATCTACCTTCGAGAAATGTTTTTATGTTATTTATTTCTATCAAACGCACTGACAGTTGGGGCCAGAGGAAAATGTCACGAAGCAGCGTCAAACCTAGCACTACCATGAGATACACTACCGTCGACACCGAGCTGACATGTGGGGTTAAAGCACGGAGGAGATGGTTGATGGAAAAAAGAGTCAAACATGTGCCGTGATGAAAATCATGACGAATTTGGCACCAGACGAAATGGCAAACTGGGCTTCAGGGCCTGGGACGAAATCTATGAGGAATTTAGCACGACGAAAACAAGGAACGTCATGGATAACTGGGATGGAGGGGCTTGGAGCTTATTGTGACGAAACATTCTAGAACGCTAGGAATCCGTGACGTTTTTAGGTCGCATCATAAAAAAACATCACGGACCGTCCAGATTCTTGTAGTGTCTTCAACAAGTCAGCTGCTGCGTGCTTCACGCAGATCTCGCTGGTTGCACTTCGAGGGAGCCCATCCAATGGCCCTCTTCTTCATCGCCTTGGAGGAATAAGTAGAAGTCCCTATCTTGGACTTGCCCATGGTGGCTCTCGAGGAGAGGAGGAAAGTGTGCAAGGTAGGAAGAACATGCAAAGAACGTAGGAAAACACGAGCGCAGTTCAAGGAGGAAGAAGCTATTAGGAGGAGGAAGTAGTAAAACAGTAAAACGTATCTCCCCCGGTTTATAACGGAAAGGAACATGAAGCTCAGCCGTTCGATAAAGGAAGTGAAACATCAAATACGTAGAGGATGAAGACACATGGCAATGAGTTATACAAGGATAAAAATTGTGGGCAGTTATTACCATGGTAAGCATGGAGGAAATTTGCGCGTCCCTTCGATTCTCGCGCGTAAAGGGGGTCGTGCGGTCAAAAATCAATGTTGACACACCGTTCAAGTATCATCATTACTGCAAAATGGGCCCACTATCGAAACGTCCCATGAGAACTCATTTCTCAGAAACTACGACACACTGGCTTCGTCCGCAATAACATCAAGAATAGCCAAAGATTGGAGGAAAACTTGAGTATGTACAACCAATTGTTTTATAGAAAAATTATCATGTTCAGACTTCAAGCCTATGGTACAATGCAAGCATCTAGACATGGCCTTGGGGGCTACTCCCATCGGGAGCGCTGGCCACGCACCCGACAAATTTCTTAATACAAGTTGTGGACTAACCAATAATTGACCATGGATATTATTCTTACAAACTTTGAGCCTATGTACTAATGCAAGCATCCGAACATAGCCTCAGGTGCTACTCCTATCAGGAGCACTATCGGGCACCCGATAGAAAAACTACGCTCTACAGATGAGGTCAAGCATGACCCGAAGAAAATTATCCTCATGTGTTGAAAACACATCCGATAAAATATAAAACTCCAATAGAGTCTACAAAGATATGAACCTATGAGTATTACATCATTATATCCTCAAAATGGTTCCTCCCATCGGGAGCATTTATATACATCACCCGAAAAAATGAAAAGCTAACAACTTTAGCAATTCCAACAGCCAAACAAGGCTGTCGATAAAATCTTAAAAATCTCGAACCATACCCGACGCGATAATATGTCTGAATGTCGTGTCCATGCCATGAAGGTAAGACCCCAGGATTTATCCTATGTGGCTTGGTAACCACACATGAATGCGCTCTGCCAGTAAATTATCTATATTGATGATATGATGAAAAATCCTGATAGACGCGTTGGGTACCCAAAATAATATAACTGGAATTCAGTATTGGGTAAGACCTCAATGGCCCAAACCGAATTACGCCAGCAAACTCCAAGTTCAAGTCTAGGGACTTGAATTCGATGTAGGTTCACGGTGTTTTCCCTGGAGCAATTAACTGATTCCTGATCCGTCGGATGCATCAAACCTGTTGTACCAAATCCCTACGATGATTAAAACAAAACAAAAACTTCCGCTTACGGCAAAAAATATTTTTGAGACTCAACCTGAATCTACGATTGGATGGAGTCTCGAGGGCTACTAACATGGGTATGATTACTCATGTTCTTATGATTAGTTACCCTGGTTAGATAAAGACTCACAGTCCCACGAAGCCCAAAGAAGAAGGCCCAGGAAGCATCTGACGGAAGGCATAGCTTGCTAGATAAGGAAATAGGAACCGACATTGTATTACTGTTGTAATTATAACTTGTAACCTATCCATATACGGGCTGGGTGGAGCCAACAGAGAGGTACTGAAAAAAAATCCTTGAGCGATCTATAATCGATTTGTTCATAAGCAATCAGATGACTTCGACTACCTTGTTTGTCTGATCAGCCAACCAAATCCCCCGTGTTCTCTTTTCCACGAAACCCTAAGTGCATAACCATGGGCATTGCCAAGGTTACCCCTCGTCACATAGATTGCCAACCATTAATGTTGGTTGAATTTCCTCTATATATTCATCATGGAAAGCAACAACAAAGATGCAAGAGCATGAGAGGCAAATGCTTAAGAACACACTCAAAGCAAAGGCCAACTTCCCTTAAACCCTCCGAAACTTCTCCCCCATTTCCATCGATTGCCAAAATGGGTGAAAAGTTCTAGACGGCCAATATAGTGAGAATTCCTACAAAGTTATGCATATGCACATATCCAATGATGAATACTTGGGAGCAAGTAAATGAAGGTAATATGCCCGAGAGGCAATAATAAAGTGGTTATTATATTATTCCATGTTTATGATAAATGTTTATTTTTGCATGCTCTAATTGTATTAATTGGATGTGTGGGAGTCGGTATGGATCTCTAAGTCCCGTTGCTGATTATTGATCGGAGAGGGGTCTCGATCATGTATGCATTATTCGCGAACCGTAGGATGACACACTTAAGGGATACCTCCACCATTTTAGGAGCAAATATGTTTCAGATAAAGATTATGAAAGTGCTGGAATCATTTCGATGGAAACCGGAATTGTTTCAGGTGAAATTGCTGAAACTGGTTTTGCATGTGATATTGAAATGTTGCAGGGAGTTTTATGTGAATTTTTGTTAATTAAAGTAATTAACAAAATTCTAAATAAAATAAATAAAAGTGTTTTATTTAAAGATAAAATGCATTTAATTTAGTGGACATTAAATGCAAGTGAGTGGAGTTGAAATTTATGTGAGTGGGCTTAGTGGAAGCTCCACCCACAGGAATGAGGGAGAGGTGGGGGCACCGACCATGGCCAGCCACCCATGGCCCAAGGGCTGCGCCCCAACCCCTATAAAAGGAGCCCCATGGCTCTTCTCCACTTGCCCCACCTCCTCGTGAAGGTTCTCTTCTCCCTCTAGTTATTCCCCATGGTATTGGATTAGCGAGATACATGTTCCCGGTGGCTTTATCTGGAAAGGAGTTGCTGCTTCTGCTGCATTGCTGGAGCGAGGAGGCGGAGGTTGTTCGGTGGACCGGACGTGTGCGATCACGGATGCACTGCTACTTTGCGGTGCTAGACTTGATGGTGCTAGACCTGAAGGACTTCATCACGATCTATGCTGTGAACCTAACAGTAAAACTATATTGAAGACCCAAAGATTTCATACAAAAATAAAAATTAAAGACGCATCAAAAAATGAAGCAAGCAATCAAAATACCTGAAATAACCAAAAACATACAACAAGATATTATGATATGAGAAAATGAGTGTTTAAATGAAAATAGAGAAGCTCCCCAAACTTTGTGCACAATTTAGAATAATTGTATTTTAATCAATATGCACAAATATGGAATCCTCACTCCCCCATACACATTTAAAACTCACAGATTATGAGCAAGGCGACACAAGAGATTTGTAAATGAATTAGGGAGCTCCCCAAAGATTATGCACCAATTATAATAATTGCATTTGGAAACAAAGTGCATAAACATACAATCCTCACTCCCCCAAACTTATTTAACAACACAAGGCAAGAGGGAACAAATATGAGTGCCTGAAGATGCAAACAATTAAGATAAGCACTCATAGGAAAAATCATTTTGGAAGCCACCAAAGAATCCAAAGAAATAAAAGAGGTGGTTTCCGAGGAATACAAAATCAACTAAAAATTTATCTTCTCTTATGTGTATAAGTTCCTAGGTGGATAACCTCACAAAGACATATACCCACAAATAAACATGCGCACACAAAATAGATACCCAAGAAAGCACATGAAAAGCAAAAGGAAGTCATATAATATAGTAATAAGATGTTTTGCTTGAAAGCATGGCCAAAGGCTCAAATTTTATGTTACTGTACATTAATGAGCTTCCAACACCAACTCACCACATACATTACAACTATCACCAAGGGAAAAGGAGATAGGTGAAATATATGGCAAAAGATAACAAGTATCACAAAGAAAAATCAACATTGCAAATGCATAACTATTGCACATGAGAGCAACTAAGGATAAGCTCGGCAGTAAAATTTCTAGATTGACATATTTGGGATTGGTGAATCATAAGCATGATTTTATATATCCCCAATGATATGCACTCATCTCAAATTACTCATATTTGCAATAATGGATTCTCATTAGAACCAAGAAAAAATCAACAACATTGGCAAAAACAAAAGTTCATGCCAACAAGCAACCTACAAAAGTTTGGGAACAAGATATGTATGCATGATAAAAAGATACTTTTTACCGAGATATAATTGGTAGGATGAAGTGGATATGAATTTGTTGACCAAAAGAAAAGGTTGAGCTTCCAAGCAGATAAAACACGATATGGATCAAATGAAGAAGCATACAAAGGGATGTTCTAGATAATATAGGATAGGTCCCCCATAAGTAGTGCATTATGTCGAATTTTTCTTTTGAATGCAAAATGCACACGAATTAGATCATCATCCTTCCTACGTTAAATAAAAAACAAGAAAATACCAATAAAATTAAATGATACACAAGAGGCAAGGAAAACTTGGGAGCAACACAAATCATTTTATTGGCAAGAGATAAGACAAAAATAAGCAAAGGCAAGAGTGAATATGATCAAAAAAATCTACCATAAATCAAGTACTAATTGTCCACAGACAGGAAGTATTGGGAATAATCTTCCCGAGGTAGTCCTCAAGGATATCCAAGATCATATTTACACTAAGAAGCATATAACAAAATATAATAATTAAGCATGATGCTTCGAAAGAGATTCTTGGTAGCTCCAAATAGTCACACAATCACTAGTGATTAGAGTGACTTGAAGCAAATGGTTTCCATGATGATATAGAGATCCAAATATGAGGAAACACATACCAAGAAACACTCTCACACAAAAGGTCCAAAAGATGAGCAATAAAAATATAAAATAAAATTGGAACTTGTATGCGGTAATGTGCCACATAGGAGCTAGATAATCATCAATATCAATTCTAAGTGGCACTACCTCAAATGTCCACATTTTCTAGGTTTGTAATATGCACAAAGCATATGACTCTCCCATAATGTGATAAACCAAGAAATATCAACATGAGGAAAAGAGAACAAAACAGAGATGATTAATGGACATTATAGAACTAGAATCTCTTATGAGAATTACATACCACATAGAGACTAGACAATACAATATAAATAATACAAGGTATTCCTCATGTACACACATTTTAGAATTAGGGAATTCCCAAGCATGTCAATCTCCCAAAATGGGATAGTCCATTAAAAACTCAAATGAGGAAAATAAGATACCAAATGAATTCAATAAAGGCTCCAAACCAAGAAACAAAAATACATGGTGTGCCAACCGACATACAAAAATAAACTTAATATCTCAATAAAAGTAAGTGGGAAGCACAACATATATAAACACATGTAAGGTACAAAACCACACATGTACAAGGGATCAAGTAACTTTTGATGTAAATGAGTTAATCACATGTTACCGCAAGGAGGAACATTGACTATATGATAGAAGCAAGATAATCCATATGACTTGGCTCGACACAAATAATTAATGAAGATTTCTCAATTCTTCATAATGTAGCCAAGTTTCCAATGCCCTCCATGAACAACTATTGATCAATTTTTAGCTTGTTGGTACCCAACCAAGTTCTTCCTAAGAAGTTAGTCACAATAGGATTGTGATGGCTCTGAAATATAGCCATCTACGTCCACATTTAAACTAGATATTAATCATATTTTTGATGAAATATCTCTCTAAACCCTGCCACTAATGCTAATATTTAGAGAGGTATGCAATCCTTTGTTCTTGTATTTTTCCTGCATAGATAATATCGTCTAAAGGAGGGAATCACTACATTAAAGACAAAGATACGATATTTCCTTCAACCAGAAGAAACCAGTAGCCGTCCAACGAAGGCAGACACCGTAACGACCAACTATACGGTCAGAGCAAAAATTCTGATTGTATAGCTTTGGTCGTATAGTTGGCGCCGCCACCGTTAGGTCAAACAGAACAACTTTCGTGAAGGGACCCCTATATAAAGAAGCCTCAGGAGATAGGAAAACATCTCTCGCTGCGCCCCAGACCCTGAAGAAGCCATACCTCGCCAAAAAGCCGCCTCCAGATCTCCACATCCTTTTCCATCTCCATAGCCATACTCCACCACTTGTAACAGTAGATCTATTCTCCGATTGGCGACATTGTAAGACTATTGCTATCAATCTTATGATTTACATTACAATGTTTGTGATTGTTGATCTCATCTCTATGTGTGAGTAATTCTCCTTGGGCTAAGGGCTTTTGCCTAGCCATGTAGCAATTATGCATGTGATTTATCATACATGGGATCGTGTATTAGTTTGTATGACATGATGATTATTGTATCCTCTCTTGCCTCAATCCAAATACTTGTCAGGTACCCAAGACCCCAAGGGTTGAGCCAGGTATAGGGAGTATGAGTGATGACTGATCTGCAGGTTGGGAATCCCAGTGACAGAAGGGATAGTATAGTTGTATGTGAGGGATTTGCTTGGGATTAATGGTGACATCACTATGCATATCATTAGTTCTATTTCTTCTATGGATGAGACTAGTAGGTTATTGCTATAAGCTGTTGCGGAGGCAATAGCAATTATGGATGCACTGCCCACATATAATTTATCTTGCTCTAACAAGTACATGCATACTTATTTCTATCTTTTATTTCCATCAGATGTTTTTGCACAACTACAGGTGAAACCAAACGCCCTAGGCTCTCTCTCCATCATCTACAACAACAAAAAGACGCAAGCTACTAGTCCGGTGAAAACATAAAAAGAATTCTATAACTCCCGAAAGTCCGTTAAAGTAACTTCACTACGCATTTGCTTCCCGTGGATTCGATAACCTAGGTCTACTAGGGAAAAATAGCTATACTACATCCGTAATCCGAATCAAAGGTATCAACCCTTTTTCTAGCGCCGTTGCCGGGGAAGCAATAGCTACCCTGGCGAGGTTATTAGGAACCTTGCTAGTTTTAATTCTTGTTTTTAATTTTGTTAGTTTGCTTTCAGTCTTTATTTGATAGACCAAAAAAATTAGTTAGTCTTTAAATTCTTGTTTTTATTGTTATAATTTTTAATCTAAGAAAACCCAATAACATAGGAAGTATGGCTGAAAAGAAGCTTGGGGAGTTTGCTACTCCCAATAATGATTATTTGCATACTCCTATTACTCAGCCAACAATTGCTGCTGATGATTATGAAATTAAGCCCCATTACTTAAGTTTGGTTCAACAGAATCAATTCTGAGGCTCTAATGTTGAAGACGCAGGTATGCACTTAAATACTTTCACTGAAATATGTGATATGATGCGTATAAAATATGTTGACCCTAATGCAGTCAAATTATGTCTATTTCCTTTCTCTCTGAGAGGAAGAGCTAAAGAATGGTTGCTATCTTTGCCTAAAAATACTATTACATCATGGGTGGGATGTACTTCTTTATTTATGACTAAATTTTTCCCACCTAGAAAGACTATGCAACTCCGATCTAATATTACTGGTTTTAGACAAGAAGAGCGTGAGCCACTAGCGCTTGCATGGGAGAGGATGAAAGAATGCCTAAGAAACTGTCCTAGTCATGAGATGGAAGATTGGTTAATCCTCCATTTATTTTATAATGCTCTTAATCCTGTGTCTAAGTCTATGCTTGATACTGCAGCTGGAGGAACATTCATGGGTAAACATATTACCGAAGCAAAGCAGCTGCTAGACAATATGCAAGACAACCATGCCCAATGACTTGAAAGATCAAACACGAAGAAGGTGAACTCTGTCTCACCACGATAGAACGAAGATCTCAATGCTAAGTTGGATGAGCTCATACTAGCCGTAAAAGGTAAAGCTGAGCCCAATCCTGTTGAAGAACTCAAAATGATGAGAATCCAAAGGAAGGAGGCAGAAGAACCTTATTATAGTGATGCCCCTTCACCAAGCTACACCATCGAAGATCTCGTAAAAAGGATCAACGTCAAAATTCCGGTAAGTGAAGGTAATGATGAAGCCATGTATCAACACTTTGTTGATCAAGTAGCAATTAAGGTATGCGAGCTTGAAGAGGAATACAAGAAAATCTCTAAAAAGTTACCTGTTAAACTAGATGACATATTTGAGCCTACTATTAAGATAAAGATTGGAACTAATGAGATAGCTGCACTTTGTGATATAGGTGCAAGCGTCTCAACAATTCCAAAGAGTCTTTTTAACAAGTTAAATCTTGGCTTATTTAAAATTACTGAATTAAAATTGCATCTAGTAGATTCTACCTACAAACAAGTTGTAGGGGTTAAGGAGAAAACTTTAGTTTACATCAAAGGCTGTCCTGCTCTCATTGATTTCATTATTGTTGACATGCATGAAGATACTGTTGCTCCTATAATACTAGGCCGTCCTTTCTTAAGAACTATAAAATCTTTAATTAACCTTCATGAAGGGAACGTGAAGCTGCAATTGTCTTTGTGGGATCCTTTTGTTATTCATTTCCCTAGGAAGAAGAAAGCTAAACATGACGAGAAGGAGGCCATCACTTTGAAAGCCAATTACTTTGGAGTGGGTGTTCCACTCATCTGGCCCAAGTGAGTATCATCAAGGTCAAGCTATTGACCATAAAAGACCGCTCCATGGGAGGCAACCCATGTTAAATTAAGGTTCGAGTTAAGTTCTTAGTTTTAGTTTAAGTTCATGTTCAATAAAGAGTGATAGAAAACTCCATTTGAGGAGAAGAAATTTGGTAGTACTTGAATTTCTGCATTATTCATGCTATTGTTGGCCGACAATATTTTCTGTCAATTTTATGTCAAAAACAAGGTATGTCGCTAAATTACATGAAAAGAAATAGTTTACGAAGAAACATAATTTTTTTGATGGACACAGACGGTTTAACGACCAACTATACGACGGGAATAAAAATTTCGGCCGTATGGTTCCGGTCGTATAGTTATCTTTGCCATCGAAAATTTTCCTGCAATATGTACTGAGAGTTTAACGACCAACTATACAATGGGAATAAAAATTCCGGCCGTATAGATATCAATGCCTCCGTACAATTTCTTTTCTTATGTACAGACAGTTTAACGACCAACTATACGGCAGGAATAAAAATTCCAGCCATATAGTTCCGGTCGTATAGATATCAATGCCTCCATACAAATTGTGTTCATATGTACTGGGAGTTTAACGACCAACTATACCGCGGGAATGAAAATTCTGGCCGTATAGTTCTAGTCGTATAGATATCGAGGCCTTTTGCAAATTTCCTTTCACAGGGATAAACAGTTTAACGATCAACTATATGGCCGGAACATTTTGTTTCGCCCATATAGTTGTGGTCGTATAGCTGCACCGCTAGGAGGAAGACCTAATATTTTGACAGAACGCCAACTATACGGCCAGAACGCATGATCCACCCATATAGTTGCGCCCGTATAGTTGCGTCCGACCACAAAATCGCACGGGAAGGTACTCCCAACTCCAAAACTTCAATCCTTTTTTTTCTTCTACCTCCAAACTCTCTCAAAACCTCAAGGGATCTTCATCTCTACTCAATTTCGTTCGATTTCCTCGCATACAAGTGATCTACGGTATGTTTCTCCTCCGATCCTCCAATTACTTTTTGCAAATTCATCTTCGATCTATTGTCACTATCAATCTAGGGTGAGACCTACTATGAACTAATTGCCATGATTATCTTACCTAGATTATTATCTTGAGGAGATTCTTTAGTGTGCTTAGATGAGGAACATATTATACATACTATTGTTGGATCAAAAAGTTTTATTTTTCCCTTTCTTCAATGTTTTAGAAGATGAACACAAGGAGCCAAACTCGTGCTCGTGCCACCGCTAGCGCTTCTTGGGCAATCACCCAGGAACGCATGGGGATATGGTTCAGGGATGAGGCTCATCGTGAACGCTTCAACAAGATCAAGAACCGCGAAGTGAAGGCCACCAAGTGGGCTTGCCCCCTTATATTGAACCAACTCAGTATTTCTGATGACTTCAATTTACTTTGCAATAGAGCTGTCCTGCAAAACTTTGTGTATAATGATGTACCTACTTATCGCCGCTTAACCATTGAATTCCTAAGTTCATTGCAAAGCACTATTAAACTGTGGCAAGGAGAGGATACTATTTCTTTCCGTCTGATGAATAACAACTACACCTTAACGTTAGATGAATGGTGTGCGTGCTTTAATTTGCCAAACAATGATGTTCATGCTCTACGCGCATCCTTTACTGGCTTAATTCCTCCCCCCGATCAATACTATAATGGAATGAGCTTGACTAGTAGAGTGAACAAGGGGAAGAATATTCAACATCCTACAATTTGCTATTAGTTCTATGTTATTGCTAACACCTTGTAGGCATGCAATGAGTTCACGAGACTCAACAAGGAGGACATCCTAGTCCTCGCCAAGGCTGCTTACATTAACTGCAACCTGTCACTCAATTTGGGCGCCATCCTTGCGTACTACTTGGAGCAGAAAGCCTCCCAAAGCCAAGGGCCAATCACAGGAGGAGGCGTCATCACCGTGCTTGCCACTGCCCTAGACATCAATCTAGGTGAGTTGCAACCTGTACTAGGTGAGACGCGTGTTGGTTTCTCCACCTTGAGGGCATGTGGAATGCTCACTAGGAGAGGTGGTGTTTATTATCTGCATATTGCCGGAGCTGGGCGTATTTACCCCGCTTCATTGCCTAATGGTATTTTCTCTATCGAGGAAGGACGTTTTCTATATGATGTGCATGTTGAGCAGTACCAACCCGAGGAGGAGATTCCTGAAGAGGATGAGGACCAAGAGGAGGAGCAAGAAACCCATCATCAGGAGGAGCAGCCACAAACCTGGTCCGCAACATACTAAGATTTCCAAGGACTTGGAGGGACTGTGGAGAGGATGCACAACCTCTCTTTGAACCTTCGAGAATCAACAAGTAACCTCTCCACTCAATTCACGGACTGGAGAAACGACTTTTTCCCACCACAACAATGATTTCAAGGGCTTGCAAAAGCCTAAGCTTGGGGAAGTTTCCTCATGTATCTTTACTTGGTGTTTATTTGCTTTTATTTATTCCGAGGTTACATTTTTTGAGTTTATAAGCACTCATGTTGGTTTCCCCAACACTTTACCTTTAGTTCTTTCTATTTGCTTTTGAAATTTTCTAGCCGAGCTTTGCCACCAATTTTCTATTCTTTATTCCCCTCTCTTAAAAAATCACAAAAAGATTTCTCCATTTTTCCTTAATTTTCCCTCTCTCTTTTCCTTCTGCCTCGAGGTCTTCGTATGTTTGCAGGAGAGTGATCAACTTCGAGTTTCAAAGAAACAAATAAAAAAGGAAGAGAGAAGTGGAACCAAACATGAGAGGTATGCCTTATGACTCCCCACTTTTGAAGTTTGAGAAACCCATGCTAGTTAGTAGTAAATGTTGAGATATTATATTGGTGGAGTGAGTCTTTGTATCATAGTAAGATTGTCGTTTGCATGGGTATTTAATTGGGCTCATTTTGTTCTAGCTCTTGTAATTAACCAAGTCTTGCCTAAAAACTGCTAAACAATTGTAATAAGAAAATGTCTCACAATTGAAAGCTTGGGTGTTGTAGTGCTTAGTCTTGAAGGCTTACTTCTAGAGACACTTGACACCACTGAAAATGTTGATTAACTTAATAGCTCTCTTTGAAAGGATTTGTTCGATTGAATTAATGTTTAGCAGTTTTTGTGGCCATGCCAAAGTTTGACTTGTTAATCATAAGAATGATATAGCTTTACACGTGTCAAACTTCATGGGATGCCAACAACTCCGCTAGCCTACGAATGATCTTCATGGAGGAAACTCCTAGATTTCAGTGATGAGTTGATTAAACACTTGTAGCAGCAATGCTATAGTGGGTAAGATTCTTGGCACTCCCAGGTAGCTGTAATCATGATGGAAAGACTCCTCTGGATATTATGAGTAATCATTATGCAAAAGGAACAAAAACCTTAGTGATGCCACGAGTGTCCATCATAGCCCGATAAACTAATAAAAATCTTTGGCATGCTCTCAATTACTTAAAAACTGAAATTCTTGAAGGACAATAAATAGAAAAGTAGTGCTTGCAAAGTCTTGATTCATTGGTGTGGGAGAATTGAGATACTCTAGTATATATGATTTTCATGACAACTCTCACTGACATGGGTATACCCTACAGGTACTCGAGCTTGGTATATACGGCCTGAATACAACGGAGGCCCACGGTGTCGCCAAGGCCCAAATGGAGAACTCGAGTAACCTACGGACTCTCGATTGCTTAAAGAACAAGAAAAAGCTAAAGATAGAAAGTTCAAAGGGGAAAACCCTAACCTGTAACCGACTCGACCTACTACCCGAGACCTATCCTATCTATATAAAGGCTAGGAGGGGGCGGCGAGGAGGAGACACGCAACCCTAGTTTCCACAACCTTTGCCAGATTGCATCTGCGCACCATTGTAATCATCGGTTCCTTTGATAATTCCACGAGCAGACAAGCAGGAGTAGGGACCTCTACGAGGCCTAAACCTGGGTAAATCTTTGAGTCTCCTGTGTGCTTGTTTGCTAGCCGATAGATGTCTCCAGCGCTCCCTCCTTCTCCAAAACCCAAGTCCATAACAATGGGCATTGATGAGTTAAACCCTCGTCAATTGGCACCGTCTGTGGGAATTGGGAGTGCTGATGTTGCGGCTTCTTCGGCCCCATCAACTGCGATCTACAACTGCGCAACAGCGGAGATTCGCCAGCTCTTCGGTGCGTTCGACTTCACCGTCCACATGCCGGCCACTCGCCTGGCTTTCGAGTCCGTGGGCGACGGAATTAGCATGGCGATCGGGAGCTTCCGCTTCTAAGTTGGTCAGATGGGCACGCTTCGCATGCCTGACCAGCCGACGACACCATCGATTGCTCCAGCATCGTGGTTCCCTCCGCCAATTGGCACCCTCAGTGAGCTCAATGCATCGACAACAGTCGAGAATATGGTTAGCGACATCAGTTGTGAATCCAATCTAGGTGATTTGGCAACTAAAGATGGAGCATACGGTTCCGGATTTGAAAGTTGTGGGAGCAGCAACTTCCCCGACCACTTCATGTGTGCCGTCATCAACGCGGGCAATTCCTCTGCCAATCGCGACAACACGGGCAACGGTGGCCATGGAGCCGACCCGCCAAACGGTGGACCACCCAATGGTGGACCACCGCCAAACGGCGGCCCCACTAACGGCGCCCCCATCAACAACGGAGGGGCAATCAAACCTCCAACTATGATAAACGAGCAAACAATCGAACGCGTCGTGATCAGGCTCAACGATCTCGAGTGGGCTCGTTGCCGTGAAGCCCTACGAAGCCACCCTCTACCCTTCGGCTCCCTGCAAGAACTGCTGATGGGTTACCATTGGTTCCTGAAGGAGGAATACAAACGCCAACTGCAAACAATCGCACAACTTGAGGCGCGTAAAAAGGCGGCAGATGAGTCGAGCCTCCGGCGAGCTGGGCTCTCCTCCCACGGAGGATCCTCCTCCAAATGCAACGAGTACATCGCTAACAAGAGGCGATCTCGATTGGCCCACCTCACCGAACAAGAGTGTGTAGAAGCTGCAAAGGTCCTCGACTTTGGCTCCATATGACTGTAGATACACGTGGCAACGTGCTTCCAAAAACTCCGCAAGCTACGGTAACGGCGGCCACCATGTACCTCCTCAACAACCAGCCGCCAGCTGGAGACCTCGAGCTGCCATGCACCGATCTATGATCGCAGGCTTGGGGTTAATCGAGGCCGCCCTCGACAAAGAACCACCATCGGAATCGAAGAAAGGCAAGGCTCTAGCAAAGCACTACTCCTTGCCCTCATCTAGCAACGACAGTCACGATCTGTCTTGACGTCGCCGTTCTCGGCGGCATGATCACGACTACGATGCGCGTGATAACCTCATGTAGCGCAAAATCGACAAATCAAGGGCGCGACATGCCCGATCGACTGACTCAGAAGATGAAGATGTAGAGCTCTGTGGCGCTAGATGCTTCAGCAGGGCCATCAGACAAAAGTGAATGCCCAAGGGGTTTAAGCTCCCATTAGAAAACCCAAAGTTCGATGGTCTGTAGGACCTGAAAATCTGGTTAGAGGACCATATCTCCTCCGTCAGGCTCCACAGCGGGAGTCGAAGCACGGCCATGCAATGCCTGCAGCTACAGCTGTAGGGCTCCGCCCGAGCATGGCTCAACAACCTCCCACGCGGATCCATTCGCACTTGGGAAGAGCTGGTCTACAGCTTCGTGTGCAACTTTGATACATTGCAAATGTATCTATAATTTTTGATGTTCCATGCTTGGTTTTATCTACTTTCTTGTGTTTTGTTCCAACTTTGGAGTACTTTTCATATGATTTATTGGACTAACCTATTAACAAGATGCCACAGTGCCAGTTGCCTGTTTTTTGCTGTTTTTGGTTCCAGGAAGTCAGAAAATGAATATTCTCAGAATTGGACGGGACAAAAGCCAAAGTTACTATTTTCCTGGAAGACTCACGGAGCCAGAAGGAGAGTCGGAGAGGGGCCACAGGGTGGCCACACCCCCCTTGGCGCAGGCCATCCTAGGCCGCGCCAGGGCATGGTGTGGTTCCCCTGGCTGGCCACCGACCTTGCCTCCTTTGCCTATATATTCCTCCCGAGGCAGAAACCCTAAATCATCAAGCCTCTAGCCACGAAAAGTTCCGCAGCGCCGCCGCCACCGAAGGGGAGATTCGGGGGACAGAAAGTCTCTGTTCCGGCACCCTGCCGGGATGGGGAAGTGCCCCCGGAGCCATCTCCATCGATCTCCACCACCATCTCCATCGCTGTTGCTGATTCCCATGATGATGAGGGAGTAGTTCTTCCTCGAGGCTAAGGGTTCTACCGGTAGCTATGTGTTCATCTCTCTCTATGCATGATCATATTGTGATCATGAGCTTGTAATCTATAGATCTACCTTTCTACTCAAGTGCTTTAATCGATCTCTGCTCTCCCCATGTGTGTGAAAGTGACAGCGTGCACACCATGGTGGCACTTAGGCTAGAGATTACAAATACTTGTTATGAGTTATATTTGGAGTTGGATGTTTCTATGATATTGTGGTGTTTGCTGGAACCATCTAGTGCTCAAGGTGACAGTGTGGGGTTATCTAGATGCGGAAAGCAAACTTTGAGTTGTGATGTTATAGCCCTACCGTTGATTAGAGTGTCCAACCGGGGAGTAGTTTAGCGTAGTATCATAAAGAAGAATATATTTATATGAGGGTGTTCACTAGTGAAAGTATGATCCCTAGGCCTTGTTTCTAAGCATTGAAACACCGTTTGCAATTAGATCTGTTACATGTTTGCTTGCTTCTATCTTTATTTCAGTTTGCCTTTAGTCTCTTCCACGCCATCAAGCTATTTTCTATCACCGTTACCACTTATAATTATCTATACCACTTGTATTTCACTATCTCTTCGCCGAACTAGTGCACCTATACACCTGACAAGTGTATTGGGTGTGTTGGGGACACAAGAGACTTCTTGTATCTTGATTGCAGGGTTGCTTGAGAGGGGATACCTTTGACCACTTCCTCCCTGAGTTCGATAAACCTTGGGTGATCCACTTAAGGGAAAACTTGATGCTGTTCTACAAACCTCTGCACTTGGAGGCCCAACAACTGTCTACAAGAATAGAAGTGCGTAGACATCAAGCTATTTTCTGGCGCCGTTTCCAGGGAGGTAAGGTAAAAGGTATTCACACCGGAGTATTAAAGAACAAGAACCTCCCACGGCAAACGCCTATTTTCTGGCGCCGTTGCCGGGGAGGTAAGGTAAAGTTACTCACATCCTCCGGTGTGAGTGCTCGAAGTTATTTCCTTTAGATTCTGCAATTTTGTCTTTTTGTTTCTTGTTTTCACTAGTTAGTCTTAATGGAAAACAACAAAGAAATTAGAGAGCTTTATAGTATTTATCTTGAGTTAGGACATGAAGAGTTTGAAGAGAAAATTAAAAAACCTATGGAACTTTATTTGCATGCTAATAGCAATGTTATTAGTATGAATTCTTTGAACACCATTATTGCTAATGCTATGGAAAAGTCTAAGCTTGGGGAAGCTGGTTTTGATGAGCATGATATTTTTAGTCCCCCAAGCATGGAGGAGAAAATTTACTTTGATGACACTATGCCTCCAATATATGATGATTACAATGATGAATATGATATTTTCAGTCCACCTACTATTGAGGATAAAGTTAATTATGATTACAATATGCCTCCTATATTTGATGATTATGGTGATGAGAATAATAATGATAGCTATTTTGTTGAGTTTGCTCCCACTATGATTAATAAGAATGATTATTCTTATAGGGAGAGTAATAATTGTTTTATGCATGTGGGTCATGGTAAGAATGTTTTATGTGATAGTTATATTGTTAATTTTATTCATGATGCTACTGAAAGTTATTATGAGAGAGGGAAACATGGTTTTATGCATCTCAATAATATTAAGTTTCCCCTCTTTATGTTGAAAGTCTTGAAGTTGCACTTGTTTTGCTTTACTATGGTTGCTTTGTGCGTTCATGACTTGTTTCTTTACAAGATTCCTATGCATAGGAAGTGGTTTAGACTTAAATGTGCTTTGAATTTTCTTCTTGATGCTCTCTTTTACTTCAATTCATATGTCTTATGTGAGCATCTTCTCAAACTATCATGCCTAACTTAAAGGCGTTAAACAAAAGTACTTATTGGGAGTAACCCAAAAGTTTTAGATGAGTCTTGGAAGTTATTATCTCAGTAATAACTGCTCCTTATCCTTTTTATTTGCTTTTTGTGCCAAGAGTAACCTCTAGTGAAAGAGAAGTAATGATTGGGAAAGTTGCTGTCCCGAAACAGATTTATGTGCTTCACCGTAAAAATTCATGTAAAATCTCTGAAAGTCTTCTTGAGGCGTGAATTTTTGTGCTTCTGACCCAGGTTGTTATCTAACTTTCGTTAGTTCAACACTTTTTAATTTGAGCAACAGAAGGTCTTCGAAACAATTCGTCTTTACCTGCTCGTCTGTTTTCATAGATTTCTGCCATTTTCTGCATTTGCTTCTTGTTGGTTCCTTTTTGAGTTCTTTTGGGGAATTGAGTTTTTTGAGGGAAGTGCTACAGTAGCTAGTATTTTAATGGAAGTTTTATTGGTGTTAGAACTGAACCTAAAGACTTATTATCTTGAGTACACTAATGTTGCTAATAAAGATTGTGTGAAGTTTTGTATGAAGGAAAAGTTTCAGGTGTATGGAAGGAATGAGTAATGAGATGAAGGATGGACTAAAGCTCAAGCTTGGAGATGCCACGCGTGTCACCCCAAAAAATATCCAAGAATTACAAGCGTCAAAGCTTGGGGATGCCCAAGGCATCCCCTTCTTCATCAATAAAAATCCTAGGTTTCTTCCAAACGCTTCATTTTTATTGTTTCATGCACAGTTGTATTGTTCTTGGAGCGTCTTCTTTTTTTGTTTTCGTTTTGGTTTTCGTTTGCTTACTTTTATGAATAAATTGTTTGGACCCCCTCTTTCATACATTGGTTTGCAAATAGTTTGGTTTGGAAAAGAGTAGGAAAGTTCATGCTTATGTGGTAAAAAGAGCACGTTTTTGACTGTGGCCTATGCTTTGTCATGCCATGCTTGGTATTGTTTTGGCTTTATGCTTAGTATTCTTTGCTGTAGCATGATTTGTTATAAACAATTGAGATTGCTTAATGTGCCTTGGATGAATCATGCGTTGTTTTAGCATATTAAAGCATAGTATAGTGGTATTCTCCTTTGATGCTTTATTTGGGTTGACTTGGCGCATGCTCACACCATGTTATGACTATCTCAAGTCACCATAGCCTTTATGATCCTTTAGTTTTCAACTTGTAGTATCACTTTATGCTTTGATCAATGATGTTTTGTCGCTCTGCATGATTATGGCCATTATTGCTCTCTTGGTTTGTCGCTCCCAGTCTTTTGCTAGCCTCCACAACAAAGTATGAGTTCCACTCATGCATCCAACTCCCTAAACCAAGTTATTCCAAAGAGTCCACCATACCTACCTACTAGCTTATGCTATTCCAAGTATATTCATTCTTTTGTTTACCTTCCAAATTAAACTTGTTATGAGAAAACTAGTGATTAAAGCTCTCACGAACTTGATGGCACACTTTACTTTTCTTGCCCTTAATAAACTTGAACCATTATGTCGTCTATGTTGTATATGCTTGCACTTATTTGTTGGGAATTAGCAGAACCATGCTGTCATGGGGAACGCTTTCAACATTGCACTTGTTACTTGTACCTAGTTGATATCATGCTCTTTTGTCTATGGATGTCGTCGGTGTGAAATGAAATGGGAGCTTGTAAGTCCATGGAGTTATGTATATGTGTTAGAGAAACGCCTGGGCCACTGGTCTAATCCGTGCTGACATGGTGGAAACCTGCAGCGTAACCATAATGAGCTGTCTATGAAGCATTCTTCTTATAAAAAAAGAGTCCTATATTGAGAAAAAAGAGAAAAACAAAAAAAAGAGATTATGAAAAGAGGAAAGAGAGAAAAAAGCACCATATTCCCATGGTAAATAAGAAGATTGCTGAGATGCTCGTTGTCTGCTTGCCTTGTCATTTTGATATGGGGATTCTTCCATATCATCGGGCAAGGGGTACCCCGTTGGCGGTTCTCTATGATACACATGTACTTACGATGACAAGAACTTACCGGTGACTAAACTTGAGTAGCATGAGGAGCGGCCCTCGTATTCAAGGGACATGAGATTTCTAACTTATACTTCGTCAAGCATGTACACCATAGTTTGTTCACTTTAACCTTAATCACTTCAAGATGCTTATGATAGGGGCAATGAGAGCTGAAAGCTATAAGTACCATAATTTTTGGAAGCTCTTTATGAGACTTGAATCTCTACTTCCTTCTATGAAGGCCTTTCTTCCACCATTATATTGAGTCTCCACCTTCTACCTTTATGCACCTATTTTGAGAGCATAGTGGCCATTCTTAGTTCTATGTGCATTGTCCCAAGACTAGTTGATTGATGCATAACTTGATATTGCTTGTTTTAAACTATTTGTATCTAGTCACTCTTATGAACTTTGAAGGTGTCCTATGCATTTTTATTTGCTACTCTATGAGGAACAAGTTGAATACTATTATGCTATGTTTTCTTTATGTGAAACAAACAAACGTCTTGCAAAGCATTGTTATTCATGAATCTTTTGTTTGTGATTTTTCATGTTGCATCATAGTTTCTTTGTCTTATTGCTAGAACTTTGTCTTTCATGTTATGATTGAAGTACTATGATCCCAGCTTTGAATGTTTTACAAATACTTTGATCAAGTTTATGATGGTGCATATCACCTCAAAAATTATTCTTTCTTTTTATCACTTACCTACTCGAGGACGAGCAGGAGTTAAGCTTGGGGATGTTGATACATTGCAAATGTATCTATAATTTTTGATGTTCCATGCTTGGTTTTATCTACTTTCCTGTGTTTTGTTCCAACTTTGGAGTACTTTTCATATGATTTGTTGGACTAACCTATTAACAAGATGCCACAGTGCCAGTTGCCTATTTTCTGCTATTTTTGGTTCCAGGAAGTCAGAAAATGAATATTGTCGGAATTGGACGGGACAAAAGCCAAAGTTACTATTTTCCCGGAAGACTCACGGAGCCAGAAGGAGAGTCGGAGAGGGGCCACAGGGTGGCCACACTCCCCTTGGCGCGGGCCATCCCAGGCCGCGCCAGGGCATGGTGTGGGTCCCCTGGCTGGCCACAGACCTTGCCTCCTTCGCCTATATATTCCTCCTGAGGCAGAAACCCTAAATCATCAAGCCTCTAGCCACGAAAAGTTCCGCAGCGCCGTTGCCACCGAAGGGGAGATTCGGGGGACAAAATGTCTCTATTCCGGCACCCTGCCAGGATGGGTAAGTGCCCCGGAGCCATCTCCATCGATCTCCACCACCATCTCCATCGCCGTTGCTGATTCCCATGATGATGAGGGAGTAGTTCTTCCTCGAGGCTAAGGGTTCTACCGGTAGCTATGTGTTCATCTCTCTCTATGCATGATCATATTGTGATCATGAGCTTGTAATCTATAGATCTACCTTGCTACTCAAGTGCTTTAATAGATCTCTGCTCTCCCCATGTGTGTGAAAGTGACAGCATGCACACCATGGTGGCACTTAGGCTAGAGATTACAAATACTTGTTATGAGTTATATTTGGAGTTGGATGTTTCTATGATATTGTGGTGTTTGCTGGAACCATCTAGTGCTCAAGGTGACAGTGTGGGGTTATCTAGATGCGGAAAGCAAACTTTGAGGTGTGCGTAGTATCATAAAGAAGAATATATTTATATGAGGGTGTTCACTAGTGAAAGTATGATCCCTAGGCCTTGTTTCTAAGCATTGAAACACCGATTGCAATTAGATATGTTACATGTTTGCTTACTTCTATCTTTATTTCAGTTTGCCTTTAGTCTCTTCCATGCCATCAAGCTATTTTCTATCACCGTTACCACTTATAATTATCTATACCACTTGTATTTCACTATCTCTTCGCCGAACTAGTGCACCTATACACCTGACAAGTGTATTAGGTGTGTTGGGGACACAAGAGACTTCTTGTATCTTGATTGCAGGGTTGCTTGAGAGGGGATACCTTTGACCACTTCCTCCCTGAGTTCGATAAACCTTGGGTGATCCACTTAAGGGAAAACTTGCTGCTATTCTACAAACCTCTGCATTTGGAGGCCCAACAACTGTCTACAAGAATAGGAGTGTGTAGACATCAAACTTCAAGGGCACCTACAAAAGGCCCACATCAATCGAAGAGCTGAGATGCTGCCAACAAAGGTCAGGCGAGTCGCTATGCTCATACATCCAGAGGTGGTCCGTCATCAAGAACGCCGTAGAGGATATCTCAGAGGATCGCGCGATTGACGCATTCAACGGTGGCGTACACCGCATAGAGCTCAGGGAGGAGCTGGGCCGCTTGAAGCCCGAAACCATCGACTACCTGATGGAAATCGCGAATCGCTGGGCAGATGGAGAAGAATCGGTGAAAAATCGCGTTCACTCCGACGACGAGGCAGAACTCGAACGCAAACGCGATCGCCAAAGCAAATGCCGCATGCGCATCTACGATGACCGTGACCACGTCAACATGGTCGCAGCCGGCTACATCGACAGACGCGATGACAACCGCAATAGCGGCTACTGCAGCGGTGGATACCGCGACTCCGGGAAAACCACGCAAGTATGTCAGCACAGCAATCGCAATGAGGCACCCGCAACATCCATCGAAGACAAGCTGTCCGGGCCATGCACTGTGCACTTCTACATTGACAAGCACGACGGAAAAAAGAAGTCCAGCCACCTCCTCAAGGACTGCCACGAGTTCCTCAAACTACATGAGGGACTGGCTCGGATGAATCGCAACGCAGTCAAAAGGGGCTACGGAGCCGCACCAGGAGCTGTGGCACATGGAGCTCTGCCACCACCACCTGGACTACCCCCAAATGTAGCTGCGCCGGACCAGCACCAAGGAGGCGAACCATATCCACGGGCCATGGGTACCATGATGATCCAAAAGCGACGGCCCTCGAATTGGGTGCAGAAGGCCATCACTCGCCAAGTCAACTTGGCGACAAACTCACCACCATCCACCACTGAGTACCTTAGTGGAAGTGACTCCTGCATTACCTTTGACAAGAGCGACCACCCGCGCCAAGTACCTCGTCCAGGACATTGTCCCCTCATCCTCGAGGCACAAATTGGAGGCTTCGACATGAGTCGCGTCTTCATGGACGGCGGAAGCGGCATCAACCTTATGTTCGCGAGTACCTTGCGAGCGATGAGGATACCTCTGACCTGCTTAGAGGCATCAGACACAACATTCCACGGCATCGTCCCAGGCAAGGGCGTATATCCCCCTGGCAAAATCAACCTCGACGTCATCTTTGGCACACCGGATTTTTTTGGCACAAGCGCATCGACTTCGAAGTCGTCGACTGGCCCTCACAGTACCACTGCATCCTCGGACGTGTCGCGTTCGCTAGGTTCATGGCAGTGTTGCACTACACCTATCTACAGATGAAAATGCCAGGCCCTAATGGCGTCATCACAATCAACGGGAGCTTCGAGTGGTCCGACAGTTGCGACAGGGAATTCAACAGAATCTCCCAGTCCTTCGGCATGCAGGAGGAACTCTCAAGATTGAAGGAGTCGACAAACAACAGTCTGCCTCCCCTAAGCCGGCCAAGCTCACCCGACCTGTCCTTCGACTCATTAGTGCACACGAAAAAAGTTTAGGTCCACCCCTCGGATCCCGCCAAGACGGTTCTCATCGCCAACAACTTGAGTCCTGCATAGGAACTCCCGCTCGTTGAATTCCTCCGTGAGCACTTGGAAATTTTTGCCTGGTGTCCAACGGACATGCTAGGAGTTCCCAGGGAATTCACCGAGCACGCACTCAATGTTAATCCAGACGCAAGGCCAGTCAAGCAAACAATTCGGCGACTGTCTGAACCAAGAGCAAAGGCAGTCGGAATGGAGATGAACAGACTCCTCGACACCAAATTCATACGCGAGATCAAGGAAAGCACTTGGCTCGCTAACACAGTCCTGGTACCAAAAAAGGACATGGATATCCTGCGGATGTGCGTGGACTTCACCTCCTTGAATAAGCACTGCCCGAAGGATCACTTTCCGCTACCTCGAATCGACCAGATCATCGACTCCACCGCAGGATGTGAGCGCCTATGCTTCCTTGACACCTACTCAGGCTACAACTAGATTCGAATGAAGGAGGAAGATCAAGAAAAACGGCGTTTACAATGCCCTTTGGTGTGTTCTGCTACAACACAATGCCCTTCAGGCTAAAGAACGCAGGAGCCACCTATCAGCGGTGCATGCAGGCTTGCCTCAAAAACCAACTTGGTCACAACATTCAAGTCTATGTCGACGACATCGTAATCAAGACAAAAGAGGAAGCTTCACTAATCGACGACTTGCGCGAAACCTTCGCCAACCTCGACGCTACCGGATCAAGCTCAATCTGGACAAATGCGCCTTCGACGTACCATCTGGGAAACTACTCGGGTATCTTATCTCTACAAGAGGGATCAAGACGAACCCGAAGAAAATAAAAGCCATAATGGCCATGGAGAAGCCGAAGAACATAAGAGGCGTCCAGCAGCTGGCTGGACGGATCGCATCGCTCAGTCGATTCATCAGTCGAATGGGCGAAAAGGCACTGCCCTTCTACCAACTTCTCCGCAAAGCCGACAAATTTGAGTGGACCAACGAAGCACAGGAAGCATTAGAAGACCTCAAACGCCTACTATCCACCTCGCCAGTACCGGTGACCCCACGCGAAAGGGAACCACTGTTGCTATACATCTCCGCCACCAACCAGGTGGTCAGCACGGTACTCGTGGTAGAACGAGCCGAGGAAAACAAGGTACATGGAGTACATCGACCAATCTACTACCTCAGCGAGGTACTTACGCCAACAAAATAGCGGTACCCGCACTACCAGAAACCGGCATACATCGTATTCATGACGGCCCGGCGGTTGCGCCACTACTTCTAGGAGCACCCAATCGTGGTAGTCAACGACGCCCCGCTTGGGCACATCCTCAACAATCCCGACACCACCGGACGAGTCGCGCTTTGGGGAATCGAACTGTCTCCACGAGACATTACATATGAAAAACGCGATGCAATCAGGTCGCAAGTTCTCCCTGACTTCCTCGTGCACTGGATGGAGAACCAGCTCCCCGAAAAACCAGATATGTCCTACCTCTATAAAATGCACTCCAACGGTTCCAAGAGAAAGGACGGGGCCAGCGCAGGTGTCATACTGACATCACCCTAGGGAGACAAACTAAAATATATCCTGCGAATGCAGTTCACCGCCTCCAACAATGAAGCTGAATACGAGGCCCTACTGCACGGGATGAGGATGACAAAAGCCTGCGGTGCCAAGAGACTCATAATATATGGCGACTCCAAGATGGTCGTCAACCAGACAATGCACGAGTGCGACGCACTAAACGACAACATGATCGCCTACCGCGACCTCTATGACACACTCGAAGGGGACTTCGATGGTTGCGAGCTGCGACACATAGGTCACGAAAGCAATGAAGAGGCGGACACACTCGCCAACATAGGCTCCACCTGCACCCCCATACCACCTTGGGTATTTCTCGAGCGCATCTGCGAACGCTCCATTAAGCCAAAGGCTGCAGAGAAGAAAACAAGCGCAGCAACGGACTCGGGGGCTATGCCGCCCAATGAGCCAATGGCACTCGATGACTTGGAGCTGGATACAGGACTTGAAGGGCCAATGAGCGTCATGAGGATCGACCCGACTGACGCACGGCACATACCTTCTCAGCAACAGGCTACCGGACGACCCGACTGACGCACGGCACATCGCGTGGGAATCCAAGGCATTCACTGTTATCAACGGCGAACTGTACAAGCGCAGCATCACATGAGCACTCCAATGATGCGTCTCCACGGCCGATGGAAGAGCCGTTCTCCTTGACATCCATGAGGGGACCTGCGGGCACCATGCCGGCAGTCGCGCCCTCGTTGCCAAAGCTCTACGAGCTGGATTCTACTGGCCTACAGCCATGCGCGACGCCAAGGACATCGTCTAGAAATGCAACGCTTGCCAGCGATTTATGGACAAGCCACACACACCTGGCGCAGAACTCCGGCCAATTCCATTGGCCTAGCCCTTCGAGCAATGGGGACTCGACATGGTCGGCAAGCTCCCAAAGTCATCACGAGGAGGCTACGTCTACCTCTTGGTCGCAGTCGACAAATTCACCAAGTGGATAGAGGCCATGCCAGTGACTAATCAGTCAGGATACAGTGCAGTCAAGTTCTTCGAGTCCATCGCCTACCGCTTCGGAGTACCACACAGCATCATCACGGACAACAGGACGAACTTCACATCCAAGGAGTTCCAAGATTTCTACGAGAATCTGGGAATCAACGTCAGCTATGCCTCCGTAGCGCACCCATAGACCAACGGTCAGGTCGAAAAAGCTAACGGGCTCGTCTGCGACAGCATCAAGAAATGACTCCTCAGGCCACTCGAACATGCCACAAGTTGTTGGCCAGACGAGCTGCAATCGGTACTCTGGAGCCTACGCACAACTCCAAACGGCACCACAGGGTACACCCCGTTCTTCATGGTGCATGGGGCTGAAGCGGTGCTACCCGTAGAAGTACGGTATAAGGCACCACGAGTGGTCGCTTACAGCGAGCAGGAGTCAACTCTTGCACTCGAAGACTCCGTCGACCTCCTCGACGAGGCAAGGGAAATCGCCGCAGAAAGATCAACGATCTACCAGCAGAACCTGCGCAACTACCATAGCAGAAGGCTACGCCCCAGGTCCTTCGTCGAAGGTGACTTGGTCCCGCGACTAAAACAGCAAGGGCATCTCAAACTCGAGTCCCCCTGGGAGGGACCTTACGTGATTACAGAAGTAATCCCAGGTGGCGCCTATCGCCTTAAAGATATAGACTGGAGTCGCATACTCCAACCCCTGGGACCCACCGCTCGTCACGTCCCGTCAAACCCGCTCACGAGGGAATCTAGGCTCATCACATCGTCAACACTGATGTCATCAAAAATTAAGGAGCAGAAGACTTCGACTACTTTAAGTCCTTGCTCGAGTCTTCGACTCCACCAAGCACCCGGGGGCTACTCCCATAGGGAGCGCTGGTCGCGCACCCTATGATTTTTTTCTTTTTGCAGGAGCATGGACAATCGAAACAAACCCAATCACTCGAATCCGCGATTTGACTATGGACATGAGTTACTCCCATAGGGAGCACTGGAAATAAATTCGACTGAAACAAGCAAACAAAAGACGACAGCAGTCGCAAGAGTTCTTTAGTCCCTGCTTGAGTCTTCGACTCAACTAGGCACTCGGGGGCTACTCCCATAGGGAGCGCTGGTCGCGCACCCTGTGATTATTGGTACATCATACTGCGTGTTGATAACATCCACACTCGAAGTTTAAGGCGACACCACCTCATATTTTTCCCTACAACGAGACTGCTCCCTATCTCGTGTTGATAATCATCAATGCTTACAATAATTTTTCTGTGCTATAAGGATGCATGAAACCCGTATGATATGCTTGCCATTATTCTATCTATGCTGAAGTTTTTCAGATTTATGAAGTGGAGGAAACATGAGACTATTAATCATGAGTAAGATCACCATCTTGTTATTTCAGTTTAAATGTTGAGTTCCTTTTTGATTTTGGTTTTCTTGCTCGGGACGATCAAGTTTAAGCTTGGGGAGGTTGACGGCTCTGAAATATAGCCATCTACGTCCACATTTAAAATGGATATTAACCATATTTTTGGTGAAATATCTCTCTAAATCCTACCACTAATGCTAATATTCAGAGGGGTATGCAATCCTTTGTTCTTGTATTTTTCCTACACAGATAATGTCGTCTAAAGGAGGGAATCACTACTTTAAAGTCAAAGATACGATATTTCCTTCAACAAGAAGAAACCAGGAGCCATCCAACGAAGGCAGATGCCATAACGACCAACTATACGATAGGAGCAAAAATTCCGACTGTATAGCTCCGGTCATATAGTTGGCGCCGCCACCGTTAGGTCACACAGAACAACTTTCATGAAGGGACCCCTATATAAAGAAGCCTCAAGCGATGGGAAAACATCTCTTGCTGCGCCCCAGACCCCGAAGAAGCCATACCTCGCCAGAAAGTCGCCTCTAGATCTCCATTTCCTTTTCCATCTCCATAGCCAAAAATTTACTCATTTGAATCATCCATGCTTACAATAATTTTGCTGTGCTATAAGGATGCATGAAACCCGTATGATATGCTTGCCATTACTCTATCTATGCTGAAGTTTTTCAGATTTATGAAGTGGAGGAAACATGAGACTATTAATCATGAGTAAGATCACCAGCTCGTTATTTCAGTTTAAATGTTGAGTTCCTTTTTGATTTTGGTTTTCTTGCTCGGGACGATCAAGTTTAAGCTTGGGGAGGTTGACGGCTCTGAAATATAGCCATCTACGTCCACATTTAAACTGGATATTAATCATATTTTTGATGAAATATCTCTCTAAACCCTGCCACTAATGCTAATATTCAGAGGGGTATGCAATCCTTTGTTCTTGTATTTTTCCTACACAGATAATGTCATCTAAAGGAGGGAATCACTACTTTAAAGTCAAAGATACGATATTTCCTTCAACAAGAAGAAACCAGGAGCCATCCAACGAAGGAAGATGCCATAACGACCAACTATACGATAGGAGCAAAAATTTCGACTGTATAGCTCCGGTCATATAGTTGGCACCGCCACCGTTAGGTCAAATAGAACAACTTTCGTGAAGGTACCCCTATATAAAGAAGCCTCAAGCGATGGGAAAACATCTCTCGCTGTGCCCCAGACCCCGAAGAAGCCATACCTCGCCAGAAAGTCGCCTCTAGATCTCCACTTCCTTTTGCATCTCCATAGGCATACTCCACCACTTGTAATAGTAGATCTCTTCTCCGACTGGCGACATTGTAAGACTATTGCTATCAATCTTATGATTTTCATTACAATGTTGGTGATTGTTGATCTCATCTCTATGTGTGAGTAATTCTCCTTGGGCTAAGGGCTTCGTCCTAGCCATGTAGCAATTGTGCATGTGATTTATCATAGATGGGATCGTGTATTAGTTTGTATGACATAATGATTATTGTATCCTCTCTTGCCTCAATCCAAGGACTTGTCAGGTACCCAAGACCCCGAGGGTTGAGCTAGGTATAGGGAGTATGAGTGATGACTGATCTGTAGGTTGGGAACCCAAGTGATGGAAGGGGTAGTACGGCTGTATCTGAGGGATTTGCTTGGGATCAACAGTAAAATGACTATACATATCATTAGTTATCTTTCTTCTATGGATGAGACTAGTAGGTTATTGCTATAAGCGATTGCGGAGGCAATAGCAATTATGGATGCACTACCCACATATAATTTATCTTGCTCTAACAAGTACACGCATACTTTATTTCTATCTTTTATTTCCATCAGATGTTTTTTCACAGCTACAGGTGAAACCGAACGCCCTAGGCCTCTCTCTCCATCATCGACAACAACAAAAAGACGCAAGCTACTGGTCCAGTGAAAACACAAAAGGAATTCTAAAACTCCCGAAGGTCCATTAAAGTAACTTGACTATGCATTCGCTTCCTGTGGATTCGATAACCTAGGTCTACTGGGGAAAAAGAGCTATACTACATCCGTAATCTGGATCAAAGGTATCAGATTGGCCACCCAAATGGTTATTTTCTTGACACCACATTGGGCACCAACAAATTTGGCAAAACATTGCCCACCTCATCCTTATGAAGTGAATAAGTATCATAGATCAAGATAGGATGGGATGAGGAGTTACCCATGGTGGACGAGGAAGAAAGGTGCCCCTTCTCACAACATATGTATCAAGTCCTTCTCTTGCCATCTTTCTTCTTGGGAGATGCCACAGCATGAGGAAGATCTTGAGACTTCTTGGGAAGAGGACCATCTTGAGCTTGAGGTGGAGCTTGAGGATACTTCCCTTGTTGCTTCTCACTAAGAGGCTTATTCTTCAATGGGCAAGATCTCACATGATGCCCTTCTTCCTTGCACTTGAAGCAAATAATGTTGGCCGATTCTTGACTTGAGCTTGGCCCTTCTTCTTGTTGCTCTTGTGCTTCATATTGTTCGTGGACTTTCTCTTGACACTGGAGTTGAATCCAAGCCCACTCTTGTCACTTTGGGAGTCTTTGCACACTTAATATATTCTTGAGTGTGGTCTTACCTTCATGACACTTATTCAAGTCATTCTTCAACGAAGTGACTTGAGGCTTAAGCTCTTTGATTTCCTCTACATGGTTAGCATCAACAACAATACTAGAGGAAGTACATGCTTCATTGTTAGAGCAACAAGGCAAGGAATGCAATTCATCACAAGATATAACATGGTTATGAGAGGATGAATCACAAGGACTAGCACATGGGAATATGACATTTTGAGTAGATATAGTGCCAATGTCCGCATGAGGCTCACTAGATGTTACCATTGACATAGTTTCCTCATAAGATAACTTTACCCTACCATGGGAGACTAGAAGATCCTCATGCGAGCTTGAGAGCTTAACATGACTTTCTTCTAATTTCCCATAGTTGCTAGTTAACAAAGTAAGCCTTTAGCTCAACATTCTCCTTCAAGATAGATTCTTCACAAGAAATAGAGTTAGTAGCACAAGCATCATCATTTAAAGCAAGAGTTGAGGAACTTGGAAAGTTCTTTTGAGTAATAAGCTTTAAGTTTCTCATGTGACTCGGTGAGTTTGATGAGCTCACCCTTGATGACCCTAGAGCCATTGTTGAGGTGCTTAAAATCCTCAAGGAGTTTAGCATAAGAAACTTGAAGCTCATCATTTTTAATTTGTAGGGCACTTGCCACCTCAAGATCTCTATCATGAGATTCCTTCACACTAGAGAGCTGATGGCTCCAAAAATAACCATCTTCCATCATGTTTAAACATTGTTTTTAGTCAAGCAATTGACAAGAAAATGTCAATCCTTGCCACTAATGACTAATAATTACAAAGATATGCAAAACCTTGCTTTGAATTGTGTTGTGCAGGAAATCATGTTTTTTAATGCAAAATCTAGAGTCATAATGAAGGTTTTTGAGGAAGTCCACATGGCCAAGTAATTGTGGAGTAAATTCCAGGCAACTACAAGCGTGACTACCACTAGTACGGGCAGGGCCCGCCCGTACTATCCACTCGTACCATGTAGCGATGGCTTCGTCTCGTTAAACCCTACAACTTTCCTGAAGACACCTATATATTTTGAGGTCTCAACCACTGCAAAGGAGGCCATCATGGCCAGATTGCAACACAACACCACCAAAGGATATCCACGACATTGTTCATCCATTGTTCATCCATCCATCATCCATCCCCTCCATTAGCCATAGCCATTTCTTTGTACTTTAGATCTCCTCGTGATTCAGCGACCATTGTAAGAATATTTGATTTCAATCTAAGTATTTTGCAAAATGTTTTCTATCCTTGATCTTATTGTTATGAGTGAGTAGTCCTCATGGCCTGCGGAATGTGCATGTAATTCATGGGAGCATTGTGTATTGTTTGAAATAGAGATTTGTATGTTTTGTTTCTTTGTCTCTTGTCTCGATTTGTGGACTTGTAGGTATCCAAGATCCCATGGATTGATAAAGGCTTAAGGTGAGATACTTGGCTAGCAGCGATCTCATAGGAACCCTAGTGATAGAAAGGGTAGTACGGTCTTTGCTTACCGCCCCATTCGGGATCACAACAACATCACCACTTAATGCTTTGATCTGTGTTTTACACTTAATAATCGTTTGTAGCCCGTTGCTTCGCGGTGCACTCGGTTAAACTGAAAGACTTTTGTTATGCCTGCTGCATCACGGAGGCACTAGTATATTAGGATGCGTTGCCCACAAGAGATTATCCCTATTAAAACTTTACACATGACTGTGCTTATTATTATCTTTTATCCCATATGATATGCAGCTTCAGGTGGATCTTCAATCCTGGCCTATCTCCATCCATTGATTCAACCCATTAGAAAAGTAAACTAGAGTGGTCCGGTAAACAAAGGTAAAACAAAGAAACAAAGTATTGTAGACGTGTCCTTTTTATTTCCCTTTAGCATGCTTGAGGACAAACAACGAGCCAAGCTTGGGGGAGCTGATCCATCACAAATGTATCTACTTTTCCAAGTACTTTTCTTGATGATTTGATCTAGAATCTTCCCATACTTGGATAAAACTGCTGAATCTAACACTGTTTTTAGCAAAAGTCTTCTTTCTATCAGTTTTCACAGGAAATAAAACTGAGGAAAAATACCACGTCAGTTTTTCACCAAATAATGAAGCCTAAGATAGTCACGAGGCCCAAAAGAGACCATGTGGCACACCCAGTAAGGGTGGGCACGCCACCTAGGCCCTTTTGGCTGTGGAGCATCGCCTCGGCCCCTCCTTTGGCCTACCCCCATATATACTTGAAAAACCTAGGTATCTAGAAGCACAAAGTGTTTCGTGAAACAAAGCGCCAGCAGAGCCACGATCTTCATTTAGGGGGTCAGATTGGTCATGCTCTCCACCTCAGAGAGTGGGATTTCAAGGTCTTCTCCACCACCATCATCATCAACATCATCACCAACGACCATGAGTTCATCCCCCATCATCTTGTGTGAGTAATTCCTCGTGGGCATGTGAGGTGGATGGGGATTGGATGAGATCCATCATGTAATCATCCATATGTATCGAGATTTGAGGTGTTTATCTTGTAGACATTCTTGTATGAGTGTTGGTACACTTTTGCTATGTTTAATGCTTGTTGCTAGGGCCCGTGTGACATGATTTCAGTACTGAACTCTTATTGCCCAATCATATATTTGAGTTTGGTATGTATTTGCAAAGTGTATTACCTATTATTATGTTGAACCTGTGAACCCTAAGGTGACAGTTAGGGAAAACAATGGGAATATATGATAGTTTTAGGATATTGTGTGTTCATGAAGTGTTAATGCTTTGTTCCGGTCTATTTGAAAAGGTAGATTGTAATTTCCTGTAGTACCAAGTTGGCCCCGGTGAAATGGGCAGGCAAGACAAAAGATATTACGCAAACTTACATGCATGATTATGTTTGGAACACACACCTACACACAACTGAATTAGATATAAATGCCATGTTAGTATGATACATTATATGATGGATATCATTCATGCAACACCCCGCTATCACCTCATGCCTGCGTTTTAGCCACTGAAAGTTTCACACCATTACTTTTGGTCAAAACAGGAAATCTGCTGCTTTATCCACTATTTTGTTTTACTGCTCTGAATCAACTACCATAAATCACCACTTTCTTTGCAAGTTTATTGATACACGAGTGTGATTGAGAGTGATGCCTCAATTGATAAAGTCTTATTGGTATTCTTGTGCTCCCCTTGAGTCGAACTATAAATTTGGGTAATACTTCCCATCGAAGATTTCAGCGATCCCATATACTTGTGGGCATCAAAGAGCGTGGCTCAAAAGAGAATTTGGGAGTATGCTACTCCCACTGATGATTTTATTCGTGCACCTATCACTCAGCCCACTGTTGATGCAGAAGCATATGAAATTAAGCCTAACCTTTTAAGTTTGGTTCAGCAAAACCAATTTGGGGGCTCATCTTCTGAGGATTCAGGTTTGCACTTAAATACCTTTACTGAAATTTGCGACATGATGCGTATTAAGGATGTAAATCCAAATGCTATTAAGTTAAGATTGTTTCCTTTCTCTCTTAGAGGAAAGGCTAAGGATTGGTTGCTAGCTCTACCTAAGGGCACTATTAAATCTTGGGAGGAATGCACTAATATGTTTATGACTAAATTTTTTCCCTAGCTAAAACTATGCAACTAAGATCCAACATTAAAAGCTTTAGAAAAGGACATCGCGAGCCAGTAGTGCTTGCATGGGAAAGGATGAAAGAAGCCATAATGAACTGTCCTAGTCATGGGATGGAAGAATGGCTTATATTACATTTATTTTATAATAGCCTTAACCCAATGTCTAAGTCTATGCTAGATACTGCAGCAGGATGAATGATCATGGGAAAGCAAGTGAGTGTTGCAAAGAAATTACTTGATGATATGCAAGATAATCATTCCCAAATGGCATGTGGAAAGAACCTCAAAAAGAGTGAGTTCAATCACCGAGGTAAACAATGAAGAGCTTACATCTAAGGTAGACGAGTTACTCAACATAGTAAAGGGTAAGGCAGATACCCAAGTTAATGCTTTCACTACCGATGTTAATGATATTAATTTTATAGCTCACACCCCTTATAGTCTTGCATGGAAAAACCAAAATTATGCTTCTAATGTTCAAAAACATTATTCTCATCCTGCAGGAGCTCCTTACAATAATTATGATAATCATAATGTAGCAAATCATGGCAATCTCTTGTTTGAGCAAATTGTTAGAACTTTTATGCAAGCTCAAACTCAACAAAATAATATACTCATTAAAATCACGGAGAACCATGAGAGTAGTATAGGAAAATTTTCTAACCAAGCCTTTGCAATTAGAAATGATGTGAAAGCTCTATAGGAAAGGACAAAGACCATGGAAGCTCAGTTGGGCAAGGTAGCGGATATCCAAGCTCTCATACTAGCAAAGTTTGCTGGGAAGCCTGGGCCAAATCCGGTAAATACCTCAAGATGATGAGGGTGGTAACAAATGAAAAAAAGCCTGAAGAGCTGGATTATAGCAATGCGCCAACACTGGAATATACCATGGAAGATCTACTAAGATCACCGTAAAGAATCCTGGTATAGAACAAGGTAATGATGATATGTACCAACAATTTATTCAACAAGTAGCATCTAACTTTCGAGATATATATATAGAGTATAAAAGACTAGCTGATAAGCTTTCTGCTAAGCTAGATGATATATTTGAGCCCACTATTAAAATTAAGGTTGGAGTCAATGATATATCTGCACTTTATGATCTTGGTGCAAGTGTGATGACTGCAAGTGCATAAACAAATTATAGCTAGATTTGAAGTAAAGATATCAAACCCACAGAGAGCTATTAGTAAAGGTATTTATGCCCCTCGTTACTATTCACTAGAGAGTACTTGTAAGTTATCTTTAATTCCAAGTAAAGGGTGTATAAAGAGTGTGTTTGAATAAGTTCTAAAGTAAACAAGAACAAAGTAAGTAACAAAAGTAAACTAAAACAAGAGAGTTTCTATGAAGCGTTGTGTGATATGGTTAAGGGGTTCTCAAGGAGTGTAGGATACACCTCTAGCATAGTACTAATATTATATGTAATCAAGATAATATACTTCTTGTGTCATGATATGTTTGGAGAGAGCCCCATAATAAGATGTTCACGACAAGGCTGGTAGGAAGCCACTTTGTTGAGCCAAGTGTGAGGTCATCTCTAAATAACCACTACAATGCCTGAGAGCAATCACCCATACAGGCCACCACAATTAAGGGTTTCCCCATGGATATCGTAATTAGCTTAGGGAGTCCCTCTTAATCCCCCTTTGACTGTGTGGGTTACGAGCCGACGCCAATCTGTCACGGGGCACTCTGGGTATGCTTCCACAACACGTCCAAAGGGTTTCTTCCTCCCTTTAGTCCCGAAGGCAAATGATATGTGGTCGACTTCACATATCATCTAAAGAGAGAAATCAAACACAAGTCATAATTATATCATAGACAAGCAAGTCATATGGACACAATAATAGATCATCTTTATTACAAGGCAACTACTCATACATGAAGGCGGTCAACATCATGGCAATTGTATGAATGCAATATGAAGGTACAATTGAATACAAGTGCAAATCCACAATAGAGATTCAACCACAATAATGTAAACAAAGGGGATCGAAGTTGGAGATGATGTTGATGAAGATGGCGATGAAGATCGATGTGTAACCCTTCAAGATGGAAGCCTCCTCTCTCCCTTGAGTGGTATGGTGGTGTAGATCTCGTGGGCGGTGGCTATGGAGGTGGCGGAGCGGCAGGGCTCTGCCCCTTAGGTGTGTCTGGACTCTTTGCCTTCATCTAGGGTTTTTCCCTCTTTAAATATGCATCTGGAGGTCGGTTTTGCAAACCGTCGGAGCTAGGGCAGAATATGCCCATTAGGCCTTCACAAATGTTGTTCCATTTGACGAAATGAAGCCGTTCGAGGGCAGTACGGCCGTACGGTACGGGCGGGCTCCACCCGTACTGTTGGTCGTTACGCACGCAGTACTTCGCAGTATTTTGGCCACCATTTCTTCATAAGAACTCCGATTGAGTTGTTCTTTGGCTCATTTGATTCATATGGACGAGGGCTACAACACAATTGTATTGGATCTTAATTTGGAATTGATGGAAAAATCCACTTCTTCCTCCCATCAAATGGCTAAGTGTGGTGCCTGCAACTCCTCCATATTGAATCCTCTTCGATCCTTTTATCCATGATTATCCATAGCACCTACACAAATATAAAAGACAAAAAGGTAATAAAATCCTAATAAAACTAATATTGTGCAAGGCCCATGTGGAAATGAATGAAAACTAAAAATCAAACATAATAGGCATAGTTATAGAAAGATGTAACATGTAATGAGTGAAAATATGAATAAATTTTATACTTAAATATGCATCAATTTTAGACTCATCAACTTCCCCAAGCTAGACTCTTGCTCATCTCGAGCAATAAAGTGGCTTATGGACAAGGTCATCGTGTTCATGAGGCACGAGTCGATAACACAAATGAGGCAAAAATTGAAACTAAAGTATAATGCCGGATGTTGAAGATCAATGCCTTGTATCCTAATTTTCCCTGCAAGCTCAAAGTAAGAAATAACATATTCATACAAGGCAACACATGCTTAGTTATGTCAATCCATAGAAGATCAATTAAAACTTCAATGCTCCATGTCAAAAGGTGAATCTAGCTTGAAAGCAAACTTGTGATCCTCTTGTTGAGCCTTTTAATAAGTTTTGTATCTCCTTACTTTTGTAGAGTAAGAGATTCAATGAGAATATGAATTCACTTACATTGGCAGTCACATAGGTCCAGCACTTCATCTATTTGAAAGTCTCATCAAAATTAGAGAGATGACAAGAACACTATACAAGCTTTGGTAAATCAAGATAATCAAAGTAGAGTTTAATATAAGTATAAATAAATAGAAGTGAAATAATCAATCCAATTCCTCTAATTAACTCTCAGTGATACGTCCATTTTGCATCACTATTCTATATCATAATTTACTGTTATTCATTGATATATTTCATATTAAGAGATGATACTTATGTAATTTCATCTGTTTTTGCATGGTTGATGACTTTTGGAGCATAGACTGCTGCAGTCAGGATTCTGATGGAAAAGGTGATGTTTGGAGGAGAAATTCATGAAGATCAAAAAATCCGGGAAAATATACGGAAAATCCTATTTTTCTAGAATACGAAGGAAGCCAGAAGGAGGAGTGGAGATGGGCCACATGGGGCCCACACCACCCCCTGGCGCGGGCCAGCCTAGGACGCGCCACCAGGTGGTGTGGCCGCCCTGGCCTACCTCTAGCTCTCCCCTCTGGCGTATATAATCCTCCCGAAACCCTAATACTCGGGGAGCGACCACAGAAAGATTCCGCCGCCTCTACGGGGCGGAAAACACCGAGAGAGAAAGATCTCTCCGGCAGACAGATTTCTGCCGGAGGAATTCCTTCCCGGAGAGGGGAGATCATTACCATCAACACCACCATCAAGCTGGACTTCATCGAGATCATCATCACCACCATCATCACCCTCATCAATATCTACATATTGCTGTAACAATTGGGTTGAACCTTGCATAGTTCATAGGGGAAACTTTCTCGGTGTTGATTACTCTTTGTAGTTGATGCTATTGAGTGAACCGTTGAATTATTGTTTATGTTCAGATTTTGATACATCATTATTCCATCTCTGATCATGATCCATATGATGTCTTGTGAGTAGTTCGTTTTGTTCTTTAGGACATGGGAGAAGTCATGTTGTTAGTAGTGGAGTTGTGTTGAGAAAGATTCAATAGTTTGATATTTAAGTTGTGGTGTACTTCTTCTAGTGGTGTCATGTGATCATAGACTACATGACACTTCACCTATATGGGCCTAGGGGAATGCATTGTGTATTTGGCTACTAATCGTAGGGGTTGCCGGAGTGACAGAAACCTGAACCCCTGTTAGGCAACCATTGCACAAGGGACGTCAGGGTCTTAGAGTTTAAAGCTGTGGTTAGGTTTCTACCTTAATTACTTTCTTGTACTTACGGATGTTTGCAAGGGGTATAATCACAAGTATGTATTAGTCCTAGGAAGTCGGTACATTAGCACAGGTTCACCCACACAACACTTAGCAAGCTAAAGAAGATTAATCAACTATATGAAGCGAAAGCACTTGACAGTCTTCCCGTGTGTCCTCGAGAATGTTTGGTCATCTTAAGTAATACAATCGGCTTGTCCTTTGCTGAATAAAGGATTGGGCCACTTGCTGCATGCGTTCTTATTGTATTTTATTTACTCGTACTTTATTTATTTGCTTTGTCAAAAACCCCTAAAAATCCGTTTGCTAAGTATTTGTAGAGAATTCCCGATCCATACCACTAGCAAGCACCTTCTGCTCCTTGTTGGGTTCGACACTCTTATTTATTGAAAATACTGCGATACACCCCCTATACTTGTGGGTCATCAAGACTATTTTCTGGCGCCGTTGCCGAGGAGTGAAGCGCTATTGGAGAGTGGAACTGGTAAAGGAAACTTCTACTATGATTATTGTTTACTTCTGTTAGTTGCTTTATTTTCGTTATGGATAATTCGCTGAGTTCTTATTTGGTAATGCTGCTACCACTGCTAAGGTAGTAGATGAACCACCACCTTCTGAAAATGATGCTTTTAAAATACCTACAAGAATTATTGATCGTGTTATGGATAACTACTATGTTGGGGATGGAACTGTCCATCCCGGTGATCATTTGCTCTTTATACACGAATTATGCGGGTTGTTCAAGTGTGCAGGTATTACTACAGATCAAGTTAAGAAGAAGTTATTCTCATTGTCACTGAAAGGAAGAGCTGAGGAATGGTATAAGCTGCTGAAGAATGGTCAAGCTCTTGAATGGGAGGAAATAGTACCTCTCTTTTATTCGAAGTTTTATCCTCCTAGTGAGATTCATAAAGATCAGAATCAAATATACAACTTTTGGCCTCTTGATGGAGAGAGTACAGCTCAAGCTTGGGGGAGATTGAAGTTACTAATGCTCAAATGTCCCATTCATGAGCTCCACAACAATATTATTATCAATAACTTTTATGCAAGGCTCCCTCTACATGACAAGGATTTATTGGATGCTTCTTGTGCTGGATCATTCACTCGCATGGAAGAAGAAGCTAAATGGGATCTTCTAGACCGTATTCAAGACAATGCTGAAGCTTGGGAGAATGAAAAGGTAGAAAGTCAGGTATAAATTATGATTATGAATGCATTGAATCTTTTATGGGAACTGATGACTTTCAAAATATTAAAAATGCTTATGGTCTAGACTCTCAAGCCATTGCTTCTTATTTTAAGGCTTTTTCTTCTTACATTGAAGTGTCTAAAAAGAAGTGGAATAAGTATCATGAACCTTATAAAGATATTGCTAAAAGTGTTCCTGCAAGAAATAGTGAAATTATACTACTAATCATGTTTTACCTGAACCTTATATTGAGAAAATTCCTTTCCTAGTTAAGATAAAGGAACATTCTATGATAGCTAGTATGGTTAATCAAAGTACAAGTAAAGCTGTTGAACCTGATAAAAAAATGAATGATGAACCTATAATAGCAAATATGAAAGACTTTGTTACTAAATATGTAGAAGAGGGACACACTATCCTTTGTAAGGATACCTCTAATATTGTCTCACAAAGTAGTGTTATGAGAGCTAGTATTCATGTGTTTTCTGTTAGAATAAGTGATCATTGTTACGATGGCCCTTATGATAGTTACATTGTTAAGTTTATGCATGATACTGAAAGTTTCTATGAGAGAGGGAAAGGTGTTCTTATGCATCTCAATAATATCATGTTTCCTCGTTTTATGCTGAAAGTTTATATGTTGCACTTCTTTTGCCTTCCTATGCTAGTAGCCTCTAGTTTCAACTTGTTTGTTTACAAAATTCCCTTGCATAGGAAGTGGGTTAGACTTAAATGTGTGTATTTTTTGCTTCTTAATGCTCTCTTTCACTTCAATTCATATTCTTATGTAAGCATCATCAAAATTATCATGCCCATCTTAATGGCTATAAAGAAAGAGCTTTTTGGGAGACAACCAGTTTATTTTTGCTTTCAGTTTGTTTGTGTTTATTTGAGTCTTGGAAGTTATTACTTCAGTAATAACCTCTCCTTATCTGTTTTGTTTGGTTTTTGTGTCAAGATCAACCTCTAATGAGAAAGAAGTAATATTTGGGGAAGTTGCTGTCTCGAAACAGATTTTTGTGCTTCACCGTAAAAATTCGTGAGAGATCTCTGTATGTCGGATTGAGCTGTAATTTTTTGTGCTTCTGCCCAGTTTGTTATTTAACTTTCTTTAGTTTTGCACGTTTTGATTTGAGCAACACAAGATTTTCGAAAAAAAATGATTTTTACCTGCTGGTCTGTTTTGACAGATTTTGCCACTCTTGCATTTGCTTCTTTAATCGATTTCCTTTTTGAATTCTTTTTGGGTTTTCGGAAGGATTTGCTACAGTAGCTTATGTTTTGATGGTTTTCAGTTGAAGTTGAACTCAAAAGGTTCTATCAATTCACTTATACTAATGTTGCTAATGAGAACTGTGTGAAGTTTTCTATGAAAGAAATTTCCAGGTAGGGGAGATAATGGTGTAATAAGGAAGTGGAAGGTTTCATGACTCACAATAAGTGGATGAAGATGAAGATATTGATGTTATTCAAGTAGTGATTACAGAAAAAAATTATCAAGGACCAAATTCAGAGACCTATAGACTCTGTTTTTAAATAGGTAACAGTTCTAGTAAGAAAAGTTCCACGAAAGATCTGTCTAGTTATATTTTTGCAGGTTTTAGTCAATAAGGAAAGCTACAAAGTGAAAGAGGGACAGAAACGGAGCCAAGGTGGCTCACACCACCCTGTGGCATGGGCCCACCCCTGGACACGCCACCAGGTGGTGTGGCCACTCCGGACTCTGTCTCCGACACGTTTTCTCCCAGTACCTTCCTTTTGTTGTGAAACTTCGTAATATATAACCCCCCGGATCTCCCGAGGTTCGTATATCGTGTTTTCGTTTTCAATCTGTTTCTGCCAGGAACTATCTTTGAAAGCTTAGAAGCACAATGATGTCCGCCAAGGATAAAGGAAAGGAGCCTATGGAGGAGGATCTCCAAGACCCCGGGCAGGAGAAGGATATCAAGAGTGAAGGTGAAGAGGAGATAAAGCAAGGCCAACATCCGCACACTGGAACTACTATTGCAAGCATTGGAGTGTTGGCAAGATCTGTCAGGGTCAGGAGGACTGCACATATGTCAACCGGAGGGAAAACTCCGCGTCACTGTTTAGCTCCACACCATGCAGGAAAAGAAGACTTCAAGGAGGAAGAGTGGAAAAAGAATCACAAGAGCTGGGATCCACAATCTTACATGATCATGCACCGCATCGAGAACAACTCAGAGTTGATTCGTACTCTCACCTTTGAGATTGAGGACTTGGGGAAACTGATCAAAGAACTCATCAAGAGGATACCACCACCACCGAAGGAGGAATTCGTCATCTGGTTTGGCATCCCCTTAGTTTGTTCCAAGCTTGGGGGAGTGCCGCGGTATCACATCACTATCTTCTATCTTTTTACCTTTTTATTAGAGTCATATCATGAATAGAGAAGTTATCATGTATGATGGCTTGCATTATGGAAGTGTCCCCTCTCTCGTTAGATATGTATCCCTTAGTGTGAGTTGCCGTTATGGAATATTAATGAGAAGTTTTATCATTTATTCTTTCGCATATCTTATATTAGTTTTCAATTCGTGGTTATATGATTGATCTTGACGTTAGTATTGGTATCACTTTGGGATCATGGAGTCAATTTAGTTGGTTTTGGCAAACCTGGCTCGGTCAGTAGCAACACTATTTTTGAGAGTTGAATGAAAAGATAAAAGTACTCTAAAGAAAAAATAATTTCATCATCTTTCTTTCTTGATTTGCTCATAAGTTTAGTATTCTCTAGTTAAGATCTTTTGTGCTTCCAAGGAAGATTGCATGTTTGTATTTATCACTTGTATGTTTGTTTGTTTCCTTCAACTCTTATACTTGCTACCCAGCCTTGCTAGCCAAAAACATGTACTGAGATGAATTCTTCTTGTGCATCCATTCCTTAAACCAAACCCATGCCATTTGTGTCCACCATACCTACCTACTAGCATTATTGCTATTCCAAGTAAATTCTTGTTTTTATCTACCTTCCAAATTAAACTTGTTATGTGAAAATTAGTGATTAAACCTCTCATGAACTTGATGGCACACTTTACTTTCTTGCATCTAATAAACTTGAACCATTGTGCCCATCTATGTTGCGTATATGCTTGCGCTTTGTAAGTTGTGAATTAGCAGAACCATGCTGTCACGAGGAACGCTTTCAACATTGCACTGGTACTTTGTACCTAGTTGATATCATGTTCTTTTGTCTATGGATGTCGTCGGTGTGAAATGAAAGGGGAGATTGTAAGTCCATGGAGTGATGCATGTGTGTTAGAGAAACGCCTGGGCCCCTGGTCTAATCCATGCTGTCATGGTGGAAACCTGCAGCGTAACCATAATGAGCATCTATGAAGCATTCTTCGTATAAAAAAAGAGATAGAGATCGAGAAAAAGAGAAAAAGAGAAAAAGGGGATTTATGAAAAGAGGAAAGAGAGAAAAAATCACCATATTCCCATGGTAAATAAGAAGATTGCTGAGATGCTTGTTGTCTACTTGCCTTGTCCTTTTGATATGGGGATTCTTCCGTATCATCGGGCAAGGGGTACCCCGTTGGCGGTTCTCCATGATACACATGTGCTTACGATGACAAGAACTTATCGGTGACTGAACTTGAGTAGCATGAGGAGCGACCCTCGTATTCAAGGGACATGAGGTTCTCAATTTACAACTTGTCAAGCATATCCTCATATTTGATCACTTTAACCTTAATAACCTAAAGATGCCTATGATAGGGGCAATGAGAGATGAAAGCTAATAAGTATCATAATTTTTGGGAGCTCTTTATGAAACTTGCAATCCCTGCTTCCCTCTGCGAAGGGCCTTTCTTTTACTTTTTAGTTGAGTCAGTAAACCTATTCCTCTCTATCTCAGCAAGTATTTTGAGTTGTTGTGTTTCATTCATTCAGATGATGATTTATTCAATCATGTTTCTTATGTTCCTTGTTTTGCACATTGCTCTTATCCTATTGTTTACTACTTTGAAAGCTCTCATTGAAAACCAGTTATTTGTGAACTCCAGCAAATTATCAACTATTCTTCGACCAAGAGCTAAGTTTGCCCTTACCAATTATGATTCACTTTATGTATCTTTATTGTGTTTCCTTTACTTATTGCAAGTTAAGTTATATAATAGTGAGTTGTCTTCTATTATGACTTATGTATTGATGAATGTGATGCTTCTTGTCCGTATTCTTTTATTAACTCTTCACTCCATAAACCGGAAGCCATGTTTATTGAGCTCAGTTTTGCTTGGGGACAAGCGAAGTCTAAGCTTGGGGGAGTTGATACATCCATTTTGCATCACTATTATATATCATAATTTACTGTTATTCATTGATATATTTCATATTAAGAGATGATACTTATGTAATTTCATCTATTTTTGCATGGTTGATGACTTTCGGAGCATGGACCGCTGCAGTCAGGATTCTGATGGAAAAGGTGCTGTTTGGTGGCGAAATTCGTGAAGATCAGAAAATCCAGGAAAATATACGGAAAATCCTATTTTTCCAGAAGACGAAGGAAGCCAGAAGGAGGAGTGGAGATGGGCCACAGGGGGCCCACACCACCCCCTGGAGCGGGCCAGCCTAGGCCGCGCCACCAGGTGGTGTGGCCGCCCTAGCCCACCTCTGGCTCTCCCCTCTGGCGTATATAATCCTCCTGAAACCCTAATACTCGGGGAGCAACCACAGAAATATTACACCGCCTCTATGGGGTGGAAAACACCGAGAGAGAAAGATCTCTCCGGCAGATAGATTTCTGCCGAGGGAATTCCTTCCCGGAGAGGGGAGATCGTCGCCATCAATACCACCATCAAGCTGGACTTCATTGGGATCATCATCATCATCATCACCACCATCATCACCATCAGCACCCTCATCACCATCTCCATATTTCTGTAACAATTGGGTTGAACCTTGCATAGTTCTTAGGGGAAACTTTCCCGGTGTGGATTACCAGTTGATGCTATTGAGTGAACCTTTGAATGATTGTTTATGTTCAGATTGTTATACATCATTATTCCATCTCTGATCATGATCCATATGATGTCTTGTGAGTAGTTCGTTTTGTTCTTGAGGACATGGGAGAAGTCATGTTGTTAGTAGTGGAGTTGTGTTGAGAAAGATTCAATAGTTTGATATTTAAGTTGTGGTGTACTCCTTCTAGTGGTGTCATGTGAACATCGACTACATGACACTTCACCTATATGGGCCTAGGGGAATGCATTGTGTATTTGGCTACTAATCGTAGGGGTTGCCGGAGTGACAGAAACCTGAACCCCCGTTAGAAAACCATTGCACAAGGGACGTCAGGGTCTTAGAGTTTAAAGTTGTGGTTAGGTTTCTACCTTAATTACTTTCTTGTACTTACGGATGTTTGCAAGGGGTATAATCACAAGTATGTATTAGTCCTAGGAAGGTCGGTACATTAGCACAGGTTCACCCACACAACACTTAGCAAGCTCAAGAAGATTAATCAACTATATGAAGCGAAGGCACTTGACAGTCTTCCCGTGTGTCCTCGAGAACGTTTGGTCATCTTAAGTAATACAAACGGCTTGTCCTTTTTTAAATAAAGGATTGGGCCACTTGCTGCATTCGTTCTTATTGTCTTTTATTTACTCGTACTTTATTTACTTGCTTTATCAAAAAACCCTAAAAATCCATTTGCTAAGTATTTGCAGAAAATTCTTGATCCATACCACTAGCCAGCACCTTCTGCTCCTCGTTGGGTTCGACACTCTTACTTATCGAAAATACTGCGATACACCCCCTATACTTGTGGGTCATCACTCAGCTTGCCAAGGAACACTAGGATGCTTAAATAGCATTATTGAGTAAGAGAGTTTCATGTCCCAAGTAATATAACAATCAAGTGTCTTATTTACACCCACGTTAATAAATCAAGTCTATCTAAAACACTTCTAATCCAATCATTGTCTTTCAAGAAAAAAAACATAAAGTAGTAATGAGACCATGCTAAGGACTTGTTATGTGGATCCTCATAGATATATTTTTTTTATTTCATTTTTTTCAAGGATCGCTGAATGTTTCTTTTTGCAAGTGACGAGGGTTTAACTCATCAATGCCCACTGTTATGGACTTGGGTTTTGGAGAAGGAGGGAGCGCTGGAGACATCTATCGGCTAGCAAACAAGCACACAGGGGACTCGAAGATTTACCCAAGTTCAGGCCTCGTAGAGGTCCCTACACCTGCTTGTCTACTCGTGGAATTATCAAAGGAATCGATGATTACAATGGTGCGCATATGCAATCTAGCGAAGGTTGTGGAAACTAGGGTTGTGTGTGTCCTCCTCGCCGCCCCCTCCTAGCCTTTATATAGATAGGCTAGGTCTCGAGTAGCAGGTCGAGTCGGTTACAGGTTAGGGTTTTCCCCTTTGAACTTTCTATCTTTAGCTTCTTCTTGTTCTTCAAGCAATCGAGGGTAGGTTACTCGAGTTTTCCATTTGGGACTTGGCAACACCGTGGGCCTCTGTTGTATTCAGGACGTATATACCAAGCTCGAGTACCTGTAGGGTATACCCATGTCAGTAGCCCCCGAGTGTCTAGTGGAATCGCAGATTCGACTGGGGACTTTATGAATCCTTTCGAATGCATGACTGAGTATGTTTTTCGACTGCTCTGTTTGTGTCATAGGGATTGTTGATGTGCGTGCCTGATTTAACCGATATATCGGTATCAGTTAACTACCTTAGGGTAAAACAACGCAATATACTCGAACTTGAGTCCCTGGACTCGAATCCGGAAAAGTACTGGTGTAATTCGACTCAAGCCACGGAGGTCTTACAAGAGTCGAATTCCAGTATATGGGTGTGAGCACTAGACGCGTCTATCAAGACATGTTCATCGTACCTGTAGGCACGAATATATTTCTGGTAGTGTGCAGCAAATGCATTGCCAGGCCTTATTCAGGTCTTATCTTCACTCTGGGATTACTTCTGTAATCACGTAAGGTCCCTCCTAGGGGGACTCGAGTTTGAGATGCCCTTGTTGTTTCAGTCACAGGACCAAGTCACCTTCGACGAAGGACCTAGGGCGTAGCCTTCTGCTGTGGTAGTTCTGCAGGTTCTGCTGGTAGATCGTTGATCTTTCCGCAGCGATTTCCCTTGCCTCGTCGAGGAGGTCAAGGGAGTATTTGAGTGCAAGATTTGACTCCTACTCACTGTAAGCGACCACTCGTGGTGCCTTGTACCGTACTTCTGCGGGTAGCACCGCTTCAGCCCCGTGCACCATGAAGAACGGGGTGTACCCTATGGCACTGTTTGGATTTGTGCATAGGCTCCAGAGTACCGATTGTAGCTCGTCTGGCCAACAACTCGTGTCCTATTCGAGTGGCCTGAGGAGTCGTTTCTTGATGCCGCCACAGACGAGCCCGTTAGCTTTTTTGACTTGACCATTGGTCTGTGGGTGCGCTACGGAGGCATAGCTGATGTTGATTCCTAGATTCTCGCAGAACTCTTGGAACTCCTTGGATGTGAAGTTCGTCCCGTTGTCCGTGATGATGCTGTGTGGTACTCCGAAGCGGTAGACGATGGACTCGAAGAACTTGACTGCACTGTATCCTGACTGATTAGTCACTGGCATGGCCTCTATCCACTTGGTGAATTTGTCGACTGCGACCAGGAGGTAGACTTAGCCTCCTCGTGATGACTTTGGGAGCTTGCCGACCATGTCGAGTCCCCATTGCGCGAAGGGCCAGGCCAATGGAATTGGCCGGAGTTCTGCGCCAGGTGCGTGTGGCTTATCCGCAAATCACTGGCAAGCGTTGCATTTCTAGACGATGTCCTTGGCGTCGCGCATGGCCATAGGCCAGTAGAATCTAGCTCGTAGAGCTTTGGCAACGAGGGCGCGACTGCCGGCATGGTGCCCGCAGGTCCCCTCATGGATGTCGAGGAGAACGGCTCTTCCATTGGCCGTGGAGACGCATCGTTGGAGTACTCCTGTGATGCTACGCTTTTATAGTTCGCCGTTGATAACAGTGAATGCCTTGGATCGCCGTGTGATGTGCCGTGCGTTAGTCGGGTCATCCGGTAGCCTCTTGCTGATAAGGTACGTGATGTACGATTGAGTCCAGGATGGCTCGATCATCATGACGCTCATTTTCCCTTCGAGTCCTATATCCAGCTCCAAGTCGTCAAGTACCATTGGCTCATTGGGCGGCATAGCCCTCGAGTCCGTTGCTGCGCTTGTTTTCTTCTCTACAGCCTTTGGCTTAATGGAGCGTTCGCAGATGCGCTCGAGAAATACCCCAGGTGGTATGGGGGCGCAGGTAGACCCTATGTTGGCGAGTCTGTCGCCTCTTCATTGCTTTCGCGACCTATGTCTTGCAGCTCGCAACCGTCGAAGCCCCTTCGAGTGTGTCGTAGAGGTCACGGTATGCGATCATGTTGTCATTCAGTGCATCGCACTCGTGCATTGTCTGGTTGACGACCAGCTTGGAGTCGCCATATATTATGAGTCTCTTGGCACCGCAGGCTTTTTCCATCCTCATCCCGTGCAGTAGGGCCTCGTATTCAGCTTCATTGTTCGAGGCGGTGAACTGCATTCGCAGGATATATTTCAGTTTGTCTCTCTGGGGCGATGTCAGTATGACACCTGCCCCGGCCCCGTCCTTTCGCTTGGAACCATCGAAGTGCATTGTCTAGAGGTAGGACATATCTGGTTTTTCAGGGAGCTGGTTCTCCATCTAGCGCATGAGGAAGTCAGGAAGAACTTGCGACTTGATTGCATCGCATTTTTCATATGTAATGTCTCGTGGAGACAGTTCGATTCCCCAAAGCGCGACTCGTCCGGTGGCGTCGGGATTGTTGAGGATGTGCCCAAGCGGTGCATCGTTGACTACCACGATTGGGTGCTCCTAGAAGTAGTGGCGCAACCGCCGGGCCGTCATGAAGACGCCATACGCCAGTTTCTGGTAGTGCGGGTACCGCTATTTTGTTGGCATAAGTACCTCGCTAAGGTAGTAGACTGGTCGTTGTACTCCATGGACCTTGTTTTCCTCGGCTCGTTCTACCACGAGTACCGTGCTGACCACCTGGTTGGTGGCGGAGATGTATAGCAACAGTGGTTCCCTTTCGCGTGGGGTCACCAGTACTGGCGAGGTGGACAGTAGGTGCTTGAGGTCTTCGAATACTTCCTGTGCCTCATTGGTCCACTCGAATTTGTCGGCTTTGCGGAGAAGTTGGTAGAAGGGCAGTGCCTTTTTGCCCATTCGACTAATGAATCGACTGAGCGTCGCGATCCGTCCAGCCAACTGCTGGACGCCTCTTATGTTCTTCGGCTTCTCCATGGCCATTATGGCTTTTATTTTCTTCGGGTTCGCCTCGATCCCTCTTGCAGAGATAAGATACCCGAGTAGTTGCCCAGATGGTACACCGAAGGCGCATTTGTCCGGATTGAGCTTGATCCGGTAGTGGTCGAGGTTGGCGAAGGTTTCACGCAAGTTGTCGATTAGTGAAACTTCCTCTTTGGTCTTGATTACGATGTCGTCATCATAGACTCGAATGTTGCGACCAAGTTGGTTTTTGAGGCAAGCCTGCATGTGATGCACTCGACGACCGACGTAGAGCTCGTTGGGAACCCCAAGAGGAAGGTATGATGAGCACAGCAACAAGTTTTCCCTCAGTTATGAGACCAAGGTTTAATCGAACTAGTAGGAGCAAGGAAACACCCTAAAGGTGTTACTAGCTGAGCTTTGGCAGGGCGCACTACCGGTGCTAGTAGCAACGTGGAGACCTGCACAACACAACCACAGAACTTTGTCCCCAACTTGCGATGAGGTTGTCAATCTCACCGTGTTTTGCGGAAAACAAAGGATTAAACGTATCGAATGGAAAGAAGCAAAAGTTTGGAGAAAGTAAACACAAAGCAGTAAAAGATTGTAGATTGTATGTAAAAGACAAGGACCGGGATCCATAGTTCACTAGAGGTGGCTCTCCTTAAGATAGATAACACGACGGGTGAACAAATTACAGTGGGGCAATTAGCAAACACCGAGAAAGCAATACATGCATATACTAATCATCTTGACTCCTTTGAGACTTGATTGGGAATTACAACATAATACATAGACCGCCATCCAACTGCATCTATGACTAATAATCCACCTTAAGGTTATCATCCGAACCCCCTCCAATATTAAGTTGCAAGCAACAGATTATTGCTTTATGATCTGCGTGTAAAGTAAACAATACGATTGTTCTATGAACAAAGGATTGTTGTTTTCTCCCTAGTAGCAACAGCACATCTAGTACCTTAGAGATTTCTGTCACTTCCCCAGATTACCAGAGGCATGAACCCACTATCGAGCATAAATACTAACTCTTGGAGTTGTTAGCATCTACTTGGCCAAGATAGCTACTAACAACAGAAAGCATTGAAGATCTCAAATAACAAAGACATGATAGAATCAATAATCAATCTGAAATAGCATCTCAATATCCATCGGATCCCCGCAAACACAACATATATGGATTACAAATAGATGATCTTGATCATGAACGGAGCTCACAAGATCTAAACATGAAAGCACAAAGGAGGAGAAACCAGCCATCTAGCTACTACATGGATCCGTAGTCCAAGGATGAACTACTCACGCATCACACCGGAGGCTTGCATGGTGATGAAGAAGGACTCCAGGGTGAATTCCCCTCTCCGGCAGGGTGCCGGGAAGAGCTTCAGATCCCTCCCGATCTAGGGATGGAGATGACGGTGGCTACAGACTCTTTCGTGGATTTTTGATCGGGTACTTAGGGTTTTCGTCCCGAGGGCAACTTATAGGCGGAAGGAGAGGCCGAGGGGGTGCTGGGGTCGGCCAGACCACCCCCTGGCGTGGGCCAGGCCTGGCCGCGCGGCCAGGTGGTGTGGCCGGCCCCCAGCCCTTCTCCGTCTCGTATTCTGGCACTTGATCCCTTCCGGAAAAATAGGCACTTTGGCTTTTGTCCCGTCCAATTCCGAGAATATTCATTTTCTGACTTTCCTAGAACCAAAAACAGCAGAAAACATGAAGCTGGCACTTTGGCTCTTGTTAATAGGTTAGTCCAAGAAATCATAATAAAAGTACTCCAAAGTTGGAACAAAACAAAAGAAAGTGGATAAAACCAAGCATGGAACATAAAAAATTATAGATACATTCGCAATGTATCAACATCCCCAAGCTTAACTCCTGCTCGTCCTCGAGTAGGTAAGTGATAAAAAGAATAATTTTTGAGGTGACATGCACCATCAAAGACTTGATCAAAGTATTTGCAAAACATCACAGCTAGGATCATAGTACTTCAATCATAACATGAAAGACAAAGTTCTAGCAATAGGCAAAGAAACTATGATGCAACATGAAAAGGCACAAACAAAAGATTCATGAACAACAATGCTTTGCAAGACGTTTGTTTGTTTTACATAAAGAAAACATAGCATAAAAGTATTCAGCTTGTCCCTCAATAGATTAGCAAATATAAATGCATAGGACACCTTCAAAGTTCATAAGAGTGACTAGATACAATAGTTTCAAATAAGCAATAACAAGTTATGCATCAATCAACTAGTCTTGGGACAATGCACATAGAACTAAGAATGGCCACTGTGCTCTCAAAGTAGTGCATAAAGATAGAAGGTGGAGACTCAATATAATGGTGGAAGAAAGGACTTTTGTAAAAGGAAGTAGGGATTCAAGTCTCATAAAGAGCTTCCAAAAATTATGGTACTTGTAGCTTTCAGCTCTCATTGCCCCTATCATAAGCATCTTGAAGGTGATTAAGGTTAAAATGACACAACTAAGTGGATATGCTTGACAAGTTATAAACCGAAATCTCATGCCCCTTACTTATGAAGACTGATCCTCATGCTACTCAACTTCAGTCACGAGTAAGCTCTTGTCATTGTAAGTATATGTGTATCATTAAGAACTACCAACGGGGTACCCCTTGCACATTATACGGGATCTTTCCCATAATCAAAATGACAAGGCAAGCAGACAATGAGCATCTTAGCGATCTTTTTATTTGCTATTTGCATAGGTTTTTATTGAGGATGCTTCATAGAGTGCTCATTATGGTGATGCTGCAAGTTTCCACCATGATTAGGCATGGCTTAGGCTAGCGGCCCAGGCGTTTCTCTAACACACATAAAAACTCCATGATCTTACAAGTTCCACATTTATTTCACACCGCCGGGATCCGTAAGCAAAAGAACATAATATCAACGGGGTACAAAGTACAAGTGCAATGTTGAAAGCGTTCCCCATGAAACATGGTTCTGCTAATTTCAACTTATAAAGCACAAGCATATACTCAACAAAGAAGGACCCAATGGTTCAAGTTTATTAGAGGCAATAAAGTAAAGTGTGCCATCAAGTTCGTGAGAGCTTTAATCACTAGTTTTCTCATAACAAGTGGAAGGTAAACAAAAGCATGAATATACTTGGAATAGCATAAGCTAGTAGGTAGGTATGGTGGAATCTTTGGAAAAACTTGGTTTAGGGAGTTGGATGCATGAGTGGAACTCATACTTTGTTGTGGAGGCTAGCAAAAGACTAGGAGCGACAAACTAAGAGAGCAATAATGGCCATAATCATGCAGAGCAACAAAACATCATTGATCAAAGCATAAAGTGATACTACAAGTTGAAAACTAAAGGATCATAAAGGCTATGGTGACTTGAGATAGTCATAACATGGTGTGAGAATGTGCCAAGTCAACCCAAATAAAGCATCAAAGAAGAATACCACTATACTATGCTTTAATATGCTAAAACAACGCATGATTCATCCAAGGCACATTAAGCAATCTCAATTGTTTATAAAAAGTAATGCTACAGCAAAGAATACTAAGCATAAAGCCAAAACAATATCAAGCATGGCATGACAAAGCATAGGCCACAGTCAAAAACGAGCTCTTTTTACCACAAAAGTATGAACTTTCCTACTCTTTTCCAAACCAAACCAAACTATTTGCAAACCAAAGTGTGAAAGAGGGAGTCCAACCAACTTATTCAGAAAACTAAGCAAACCAAGAAAACTAAAAACCAAAACGAAAACGAAAAAGAAGACGCTCCAAGAGAAACACAACTGTGCATGAAACAATAAAAATGAAGCGTTTGGAAGGAACCTGGAATTTTTATTGATGAAGAAGGGGAATGCCTTGGGCATCCCCAAGCTTTGACGCTTGTACTTCTTGGATATTTCTTGGGGTGACACGCGTGGCATCCCCAAGCTTGAGCTTTAGTCCATCCTTCATCTCGTTATCATTCCTTCCATACACCTGAAAATTTTCTTTCATACAAAACTTCACACAATCTTATTAGCAACATTAGTGCACTTAAGATAAATAAGTCTCAAGGTTCAGTTCTAACACCAAATAAACTTCCATTAAAACACAAGCTACTGTATCACTTTCCTCAAAAAGCTCAATTCCCCAAAGGAACTCAAGAAGGAACTAACAAGAAGCAAATGCAGAAAATGGCAGAAATCTGTCAAAACAGACCAGCAGGTAAAGACGATTTTTTTCGAAGACCTTCTGTTGCTCAAATAAAAAAGTGCTGAACTAACTAAAGTTAGATAACAACCTGGTTCAGAACCACAAAAAATTACAGATCAATCCTACATACAGAGCTCTCTCAGGAATTTTTACGGTGAAGCACAGAAATCTGTTTCGGGACAGCAACTTTCCCAATCATTACTTCTCTCTCATTAGAGGTTACTCTTGGCACAAAAAGAAAATAAAAAGGATAAGGAGAGGTTATTACAGAGTTAATAACTTCCAAGACTCAACTTAAACTCTTGGGTTATCTCCCAACAAGTACTTTTCTTTAATGCCTTTAAGTTAGGCATAAGAAGCAAAGAAAGAATCAAGTGTTCTCAAATGAAGAAGCATTAAGACAAAATTTTGTTTTCATAGGAGAAGCAAAAGAAATCTTTTCTCTCTTTTTTGGGAAGTGTTCTATACCTTTATTGAGTGGGAGTTGGTATTTAATGGTGACTTCTTTCATATCAATGATGGCACCAACAGTTCTAAGAAAAGGTCTTCCCAAAGTAATAGGACAAGAAGCATTGTATTAAACATCCAAAACATAGAAATCAACGGGGACATAGGAATTGTTAACCATAATAAGAACATCATTAAGACTCCCCATGAGTTTCTTTTTAGCATTAGCATCAAGTGTAACATTCAAATAACAATCTTCAAGAGGAGGCAAATAAAGCATATCATAAATCCTTCTAGGCATAATAGAAACACTATTATCAAGATCACACAAAGCTTTGAAATCAAAGTCATTTAATTTCATATTAATGATGGGTTCCCAACCATCTTCTTGTTTTATAGGAATAGAAGCTTTATGTTTCATCTTTTCTTCTTTAATCTCACTAGCATTAGGACTTTTAGCAAGCTTTTGTAGGAACTTAATAACTTCAGAGATATTGCAACCATCAAGATCAGAATCAACTTTATCATCTAAAGTAGTAGAACTATTACTAGCCTCAACACTAGTGGTGGTAATAGTAGAAACACTAATGTTTCTAGCAATTTCATCTTCTCTTTCCCACTTAGCATGTAATTCAGCTAATAGTCTAACATTTTCATCAATTCTTACTTGTATGGCATTAGTAGCTGCTAAGGGATTCTCATTAGTTTCAGGTTTAGCAGCCATTTTATTAATTAATGAAGATTGAGCTTCAGACAAAGATGATATATTTCTTTCAGCATTAGAGAGTTTCAATTGTAAACTAGGAATTTCCCTATTTAGACTCTCAAGTTGATGGCTAATGTTCTTCAAGATGATAGATTGTTCCTCCATAGTTTTGGTGAATAGTTTATTTTGCTCATATTGCATTTGCATGAAGTTTTTAGTGGCTCTTTCAACTTCCAAAATTCTTCCTTCACTAGGAAATCCAGGTTTACCATTATAGCCATAAGTATTACTAGGAGGGTAGGGCCTATAATTGTTATTACCAAAAGCATTGTTGCCAAAGTTGTTATTTCTTATGAAGTTCACATCAACTTGCTCTTCTTGAGCAACCAAAGAGGCTAAAGGAACATTATTTGGATCAATACAGGCTTTCCCATTAACAAGCATAGACATAATTATATCAATCTTATCACTCAAGGAGGAGGTTTCTTCAACAAAATTTACCTTCTTACCTTGTGGAGCTCTCTCAGTATGCCATTCAGAATAATTAACCATCATATCATCCAATAGTTTTGTTGCAGCACCCAAAGTGATGGTCATAAAGGTACCTCCAGCAGCTGAATCCAACAGGTTCCTTGAAGAATAGTTCAATCCTGCATAAAAAGTTTGGATGATCATCCAAGCAGTCAGTCCATGAGTGGGACAATTCTTTACCAAAGATTTCATTCTTTCTCAAGATTGAGCAACATGCTCATTATCAAGTTGTTTAAACTTCATTATTTCACTTCTCATGGATATAATCTTAGCAGGAGGATAGTATTTTCCAATAAAAGCATCTTTGCACTTAGTACAAGAATCAATACTATTCCTAGTTAAGGAATTCAACCATTCTTTAGCTTTTCCTCTCAAAGAGAAAGGAAACAATTTCAGTTTAATAATATCACCATCTATATCCCTATGCTTTTGCATCTCACAAAGTTCAACAAAGTTATTTAGATGGGAAGCAGCATTTTCATTACCAGTACCAGAAAACTGTTCTCTCATAACAAGATTGAGCAAAGCAGGTTTTATCCCAAAGAAAGTATTTTCAGCCACAGGTGGAGCAATAAGAGTGCTCATAAAACCATTGTTGTTGGTGCTAGTGAAGTCACACAACTTAGTGTTTTCAAGAGTAGTCATTTTTTTGGATTTTAAAATAAGAAAGCAAACTAGTAAAACTATTTTTTTTGAAGTACAAAACAAGCAAACAAAGCAAAAAGAAACTAAGCAAAACAAAAACAACAAAGTAAAGAGATTGGTTATGAGGGACTCCCCTTGTGAAGATGTCCTTGACTCCCCGGCAACGGCGCCAGAAAATAGCTTGATGCACTCGACGATCGACGTAGAGCTTGTTGGGAACCCCACGAGGAAGGTATGATGAACACGGCAGCAAGTTTTTCCTCAGTTATGAGACCAAGGTTTAATTGAACCGGTAGGAGCAAGGAAACACCCCAAAGGTGTTACTAGCTGAGCTTTGGCAGGGCGCACTACCGGTGCTAGTAGCAACGTGGAGACCTGCACAACACAGCCACAGAACTTTGTCCCCAACTTGTGATGAGGTTGTCAATCTCACCGTGTTTTGCAGAAAACAAAGGATTAAACGTATCGAATGGAAAGAAGTAAAAGTTTGCAGAAAGTAAACACAAAGCAGTAAAAGATTGTAGATTGTATGTAAAGACAAAGGACCGGGATCCATAGTTCACTAGAGGTGGCTCTCCTTAGATAAATAACATGCTGGGTGAACAAATTACAGCGGGGCAATTGACAAACACCGAGAAAGCAATACATGCATATACTAATCATCTTGACTCCTTTGAGACTTGATTGGGCATTACAACATAATACATAGACCGCCATCCAACTGCATCTATGACTAATAATCCACCTTCAGGTTATCATCCGAACCCCCTCCAGTATTAAGTTGCAAGCAACAGATTATTGCTTTACGAACTGCATGTAAAGTAAACAATATGATTGTTCTATGAACAAAGGATTGTTGTTTTCTCCCTAGTAGCAACAACACATCTAGTACCTTAGAGATTTCTGTCACTTCCCCAGATTACCAGAGGCATGAACCCACTATCGAGCATAAATACTAACTCTTGGAGTTGCTAGCATCTACTTGGCCAAGATAGCTACTAACAATGGAAAGCATGCAAGATCTCAAATAACAAAGACATGATAGAATCAATAATCAATCTGAAATAGCATCTCAATATCCATCGGATCCCCGCAAACACAACATATATGGATTACAAATAGATGATCTTGATCATGAATGGAGCTCACAAGATCTAAACATGAAAGCACAAAGGAGGAGAAACCAGCCATCTAGCTACTACATGGATCCGTAGTCCAAGGATGAACTACTCATGCATCACAGCGGAGGCTTGCATGGTGATGAAGAAGGCCTCCAGGGTGAATTCTCCTCTCCGGCAGGGTGCCGGGAAGAGCTTCAGATCCCTCCCGATCTAGGGATGGAGATGACGGCGGCTACAGACTCTTTCGTGGATTTTTGATCAGGTACTTAGGGTTTTCGTCCCGAGGGCAACTTATAGGCGGAAGGAGAGGCCGAGGGGGTGCTGGGGTCGGCCAGACCACCCCCTAGCGTTGGCCAGGCCTGGTCGCGCGGCCAGGTGGTGTGGCCGGCCCCCAGCCCTTCTCCGTCTCGTATTCTGGCACTTGATCCCTTCTGGAAAAATAGGCACTTTGGCTTTTGTCCCGTCCAATTCCAAGAATATTCATTTTCTGACTTTCCTGGAACCAAAAACAGCAGAAAACAGGCAGCTGGCACTGTGGCTCTTGTTAATAGGTTAGTCCAAGAAATCATTATAAAAGTACTCCAAAGTTGGAACAAAACACAAGAAAGTGGATAAAACCAAGCATGGAACATCAATAATTATAGATACATTTGCAATGTATCAGCATGCACCGCTGATAGGTGGCTCCTGCGTTCTTTAGCCCGAAGGGCATTGTGTTGTAGTAGAACACACCAAAGGGAATTGTAAACACCGTTTTTTCTTGATCTTCCTCCTTCATTCGAATCTTGTTGTAGCCTGAGTAGGCGTCGAGGAAGTAGAGGCGCTCACATCCCGCGGTGGAATAGATGATCTGGTCGATTCGCGGTAGCGGAAAGTGATCCTTCGGGCAGTGCTTATTCAAGGAGGTGAAGTCCACGCACATCTGTAGGATATCCATGTCCTTTTTTGGTACCAACACTGTGTTAGCGAGCCAAGTGCTTTCCTTGATCTCGTGTATGAATTTGGCGTCGAGGAGTCTGTTGATCTCCATTCCGACTGCCTTTGCTCTTGGTTCAGACAGTCACCGAATTGTTTGCTTGATTGGCCTTGCATCTGGATTGACATTGAGTGCGTGCTCAGTGAATTCCCTGGGAACTCCTGGCATGTCCGTTGGACACTAGGCGAAAATTTCCCAGTGCTCACGGAGCAATTCGACGAGCGCGAGTTCCTATGCGGGACTCAAGTTGTTGGCGATGAGGGCCGTCTTGGCGGGATCCGAGGGGTGGACCTAAAATTTTTTCGTGTGCACTGATGAGTCGAAGGACAGGTCGGGTGAGATTGGCCGGCTTAGGGGAGGGAGACTGTTGTCTGTCGACTCCTTCAATCTTGCGAGTTCCTCCTGCATGCCGAAGGACTGGGAGATTCTGTTGAATTCCCTGTCGCAACTGTCGTACCTGTCGAAGCTCCCATTGATTGTGATGACGCCATTAGGGCCTGGCATTTTCATCTGCAGATAGGCGTAGTGCAGCACTGCCATGAACCTAGCGAACGCGACACGTCCGAGGATGCAGTGGTACTGTGAGGGCCAGTCGACGACTTCGAAGTCGATGCGCTCGCGCCGAAAGTTTTTGGTGTGCTGAAGATGACGTCGAGGTTGATTTTGCCAAGGGGATATATGCCCTTACCTGGGACGATGCCGTGGAATGTTGTGTCTAAGGCCTCTAAGCAGGTCAGAGGTATCCTCATCGCTCGCAAGATACTCACGAACATAAGGTTGATGTCGCTTCCGCCGTCCATGAAGACGCGACTCATGTTGAAGCCTCCAATTTGTGCCTCGAGGACGGGAGGACAATGGCCTGGACGAGGTACTTGGCGCGGGTGGTTGCTCTTGTCAAAGGTAATGCAGGAGTCGCTTCCACTGAGGTACTCAGTGGTCGATGGTGGTGAGTTTGTCGCCAAGTTGACTTGGCGAGTGATGGCCTTCTGCACCCAATTTGAGGGCTGTCCCTTTTGGATCATCATGGTACCCATGGCCTGTGGATATGGTTCGCCTCCTTGGTGCTGGTTCGGCGCAGCTGCATTTGGGGGTAGTCTAGGTGGTGGTGGTGGAGCTCCATGTGCCACAGCTCCTAGGGCGGCTCCGTAGCCCCTTTTGACTGTGTTGCGATTCATCCGAGCCAGTCCCTCATGTAGTTTGAGGAACTCACGACAGTCCTTGAGGAGGTGGCTGGACTTCTTTTTTCCGTTGTGCTTGTCGATGTAGAAGTGCACAGTGCATGGCCCGGACAGCTTGTCTTTGATGGATGTTGCGGGTGCCTCATCGCGATTGCGGCGCTACCATACTTGCGTGGTTTTCCCGGAGTCGCGGTATTAACCGCTGTGGTAGCCATTGTTGCGGTTGTCGTCGCGTCTGTCGGCGTAGCCGGCTGCGACCATGTTGCCGTCGTCGCGGTCATCGTAGATGCGCATGCGGTGTTTGCTTCGGCGATCGCGTCTGCGTTCGAGTTCTGGCTCGTCGTTGGAGTGAACGTGATTTTTCACCGAATCTTCTCCATCTGCCCAGCGATTCGCGATTTCCATCAGGTGGTCGATGGTTTTGGGCTTCAAGCGGCCCAACTCCTCCCTAAGCTCTATGCAGCGTATGCCGCCGTTGAATGCTTCAATCGCGCGATCCTCCGAGATATTCTCTGCGGAGTTCTTGATGATGGACCACCTCTGGATGTATGAGCGTAGCGACTCGCCCGACCTTTGCTGGCAGCATCTCAGCTCTTCGATTGATGCGGGCCTTTTGTAGGTGCCCTTGAAGTTGCGCACAAAGTTGTAGACCAGCTCTTCCCAACTGCGAATGGATCCGCGTGGGAGGTTGTTGAGCCATGCTTGGGCGGCGCCCTGCAGCTGTAGCTGCAGGCATTGCATGGCCGTGCTTCGACTCCCGCTGTGGAGCCCGACAGAGGAGATATGGTCCTCTAACCAGATTTTCGGGTCCTGCAGACCATCGAACTTTGGGTTTTCTGATGGGAGCTTAAACCCCTTGGGCATTCGCTTTTGTCTAATGGCCCTGCTGAAGCATCTAGCGCCACAGAGCTCTACATCTTCGTCTTCTGAGTCAGTCGATCAAGCACGTCGCGCCCTTGATTTGTCGATTTTGCACTGCGTGAGGTCATCGCGCGCATCGTAGTCGTGATCATGCCACCGGGAACGGCAACATCGAGACAGATCGTGACTGTCGTCGCTAGATGAGGGCGAGGAGTAGCGCTTTGCCAGAGCCTTGCCTTTCTTCGGTTTTGATGCTGGTTCTTTGTCGAGGGTGGCCTTGATTAACCCCAAGCCTGCGATCATAGATCGGTGCATGGTAGCTCGAGGGTCTCCAGCTGGCGGCTGGTTGTTGAGGAGGTACATGGTGGCCGCCATTACCGCAGCTTGCGGCGTTTTTGGATGCACGTTGCCACGTGTATCTACCATCATGGAGCCTAAGTCGAGGACCTTTGCGGCTTCTACAAGCTCTTGTTCAGTGAGGTGGGCCAATCAAGATCGCCTCTTGTTAGCGATGTACTCATTGCATTTGGAGGAGGATCCCCCATGGGAGGAGAGCCTAGCTCGTCGGAGGCTCGACTCATCTGCCGCCTTTTTACGCGCCTCGAGTTGCGCGATTGTTTGTAGTTGGCTCCTTCCCTTTATCCTTGGCGGACACCATTGTGCTTCTAAACTTTCAAAGAGTATGTCCTGGCAGAAACAGATCAAAACAAAAAAACGACAAGAACATGATATATGAACCTCGGGGGATCCGGGGGGTTATATATTACAAAGTTTCATAACAAAAGGAAGGTACTAGGAGAAAACGAGTCGGAGGCGGAGTCTGGGGTGGCCACACCACCTGGTGGCGTGGCCTGGGGTGGGCCCGTGCCACAGGGTGGTGTGAGCCACCATGGCTCCGTTTCTATCCCTCTTTCGCTTCGTAGCTTTCCTTATTGACTGAAAACTGCAAAATATAGTTGGATAGTATTTTCGTGGAACTTTTCTTACCAGAACTGTTACCTATGTGAAAGCGGACTCTGCAGGTCTCTGAATTTGGTCCTTGATATATTTTTCCGGAGTTATAACTTGAAAGGCATCAATATCTTCATCTTCATACACTTATTACTTAAGTCATAAAACCTTTCTCTTCCTTATTACACCATTATCTCCACTTCCTGGAAATTTCTTTCACACAAAACTTCACACAGTTCTCATTAGCAACATTAGTATAAGTGAAGTGATAAAACCTTTTGAGTCCAACTTCAACTGAAAACCATAAAAACATAAGCTACTGTAGCAACTCCTTCCGAAAACCCAAAAAGAATTCAAAAAGGAAATCGAATAAAGAAGCAAATGCAAGAGTGGCAAAATCTGTCAAAACAAACCAGCAGGTAAAGATCAATTTTTTCGAAACTCTTCTGTTGCTCAAATCAAAAAGTTCAAAACTAACGAAAGTTAAATAACAACCTGGGTCAGAAGAACAAATAATTACAGCTCAAACCAACATACAGAGATCTCTCACGAATTTTTACGGTGAAGCACAAAAATCTGTTCCGAGACAGCAACTTCCCCAAATCTTACTTCTCTCTCATTAGAGGTTGATCTTGACACAAAAACCAAACAAAACGGATAAGAAGTGGTTATTACCGAAGTAATAACTTCCAAGACTCAAAGAAACAAAAACAAACTGAAAGCAAAAACAAATTGGGTTGTCTCCCAAAAAGCTCTTTCTTTATAGCCATTAAGATGGGCATGATGATTTTGATGATGCTCACATAGGAATATGAATTGAAGTGAAAGAGAGAATTAAGAAGCAAAAATACACATGTTTAAGTCTAACCCACTTCCTATGCAAGGGAATTTTGTAAACAAACAAGTTGTTGAAACCAGAGGCTACAAGCATAGGAAGGCAAAAGAAGTGCAACATAAAAACTTTCAGCATAAAACGAGGAAACTTGATATTATTGAGATACATAAGAATACTTTTCCCTCTCACATAATAACTTTCAGTATCATGCATAAACTTAACAATATAACTATCACAAGGATCATCGTAGCAATGATCACTTATCCTAACAGAAAACACATGAATACTAGCTCTCATAACACTACTTCGTGAAACAATATTAGAGGTATCCTTACAAAGGATAGTGTGTCCCTCTTCTACATATTTAGTAACAAAGTCTTTCACATTTGCTATAATAGGTTCATCAAACATTTGTTTATCAGGTTCAACAGCCGTATTCATACTTTCATCAACCATACTAGCTATCATAGAATGTTCCTTTATCTTAACTGGGAAAGGCATTTACTCAATGTAAGGTTTAGGTAAAACATGACTAGCAGTATAAACTTCAGGATTTCTTGCCGGAACACTCTTAGCAACATCTTTATAAGGTTCATGATACTTATTCCACTTCTTTTTAGGCACTTCAATGTAGGAAGCAAAAGCCTTAAAATTTTAAAAGTCATCGGTTCCCATAAAAGATTTAATGCATTCATAATCATAATTTATACCTGACTTTCTACCTTTGTCATTCTCCCATGCTTCAGCATTGTCTTGAATACGGTCCAGAAGATCCCATTTAGCTTCTTCTTCCATGCGAGTGAATGATCCAGCAAAAGAAGCATCCAATAAATCCTTGTCATGTAGAGGGAGCCTTGCATAAAAGTTATTGATAATAATATTGTTGGGGAGCTCATGAATGGGACATTTGAGAATTAGTAACTTCAGTCTCCCCCAAGCTTGAGTTGTACTCTCTCCATCAAGAGGCCAAAAGTTGTATATTTGATTCCAATCTTTATGAATCTCACTAGGAGAATAAAACTTTGAATAAAAGAGAGGCACTATTTCCTCCCATTCCAGACCTTGACCATTCTTCAGCAGCTTATACCATTCCTCATCTCTTCCTTTCAGCGATAATGAGAATAACTTCTTCTTAACTTGATCTGTAGTAATACCTGCACACTTGAACAACCCGCATAATTCGTGTATAAAGAGCAAATGATCACCGGGATGGACAGTTCCATCCCCAACATAATAGTTATCCATAACACGATCAATAATTATTGTAGGTATTTTAAAAACATCATTCTCAGCAGGTGGTGGCTTATCTACTACCTTAGCATTGGTAGTAGCATTACCAAATAAGAAACTCAGCGAATTATCCATAAAAAAAATAAAGCAACTAGCAGAAGTAAACAATACTCACAGTAGAAGTTTCCTTTACCAGTTCCACTCTCCAATAGCGCTTCACTCCCTGGCAACAGTGCCAGAAAATAGTCTTGATGACCCACATGTATAGGGGGTGTATCGCAATATTTTTGATAACTAAGAGTATCGAACCCAACGAGGAGCAGAAGTTGCTGGCTAGTGGTATGGATCAGGAATTCTCTGCAAGTACGAGTAAATAAAAGACAGAAGGAATAAATACAGCAAGTGGCCCAATCCTTTATGCAGCAAAGGACAAGCCGGTTGTATTACTTAAGATGACCAAACATTCTCGAGGACACATGGGAAGATTGTCAAGTTCTTTCGCTTCATATAGTTGATTAAACTTCTTTAGCTTGCTAAGTGTTGTGTGGGTGAACCTGTGCTAATGTACCGACCTTCCTAGGACTAATACATACTTGTGATTATACCCCTTGCAAACATCCGTAAGTACAAGAAAGTAATTAAGGTAGAAACCTAACCACAGCTTTAAACTCTAAGACCCTTACGTCCCTTGTGCAATGGTTTCCTAGCAGGGGTTCAGGTTTCTGTCACTCCGGCAATCCCTACGATTAGTAGCCAAATAGAAAATGCATTCCCCTAGGCCCATATAGGTGAAGTATCATGTAGTCGACGTTCACATGACACCACTAGAAGAAGTACACCACAACTTAAATATCAAACTATTGAATCTTTCTCAACACAACTCCACTACTAACAACATGACTTCTCCCATGTCCTCAAGAACAAAATGAACTACTCACAAGACATCATATGGATCATGATAAGAGATGGAATAATGATGTATAATAATCTGAACATAAACTATAATTCAATGGTTCACTCAATAGCATCAACTACAAAGAGTAATCAACACCGGGAAAGTTTCCCCTATGAACTATGCAAGATTCAACCCAATTGTTACAGCAATATGGAGATGGTGATGAGGGTGCTGATGGTGATGATGGTGGTGGTGATGATGATGATGATGATCCCGATGAAGTCCAGCTTGATGGTGGTGTTGATGGCGACGATCTCCCCTCTCCGGGAAGGAATTCCCCCCGACAGAATTCTGTCTGCTGGAGAGATCTTTCTCTCTCGGTGTTTTCCACCCCGTAGAGGTGGCGGAAACTTTCTGTGGTCACTCCCTGAGTCTTAGGGTTTCGGGAGGAATATGTATGCCAGAGGGGAGAGCCAGAGGTGGGCCAGGGCGGCCACATCACCTGGTGGCGCGGCCTAGGGTGGCCCGCGCTAGGGGGTGGTGTGGGCCCCCTGTGGCCCATCTCCTCTCCTCCTTCTGGCATCCTTCGTCTTTTGGAAAAATAGGATTTTCCATATATTTTCCCGGATTTTCTGATCTTCACGAATTTTGCCTCCAAACAGCACCTTTTCCATCAGAATCCTGCCTGCAGCGGTCCATGCTCCAAAAGTCATCAACCATGCAAAAACAGATGAAATAACATAAGTATCACCTCTCAATACGAAATATATCAATGAATAACAGTGAATTATGACATAGAATAGTGATGCAAAATGGACGTATCAAGCCCAAAGAGCCCCTAGAATATGCAACTTCCACATGGAGATGGTGAACAAGTGTGACAGAAGTAGTTGCATCACCACACCCAACTGGAGTGTGTATGGTCATGAGGATCATCAAGGTGTGGTTTTGAGAATATATAACACATGCATTGATCTCTAGGGACTCCATTTGTGCCAAACAACCATGGTGGTCAGAAACCCAAAGAGCCCCTAGAATATGCAACTGCCACATGGAGATGGTGAACCAGTGTGACAGAAGCAGTTACATCACCAGACCCAACTAGAGTGTGTGTGGTAATCAAGGTGTGGTTTTCAGAATATATAACACATGCATTAATTGTTCTCCAGGGACTCCATTTGTGTCAAACCACCATGGTGGTCAGAAAGGCCAAAGAGCCCCTGGAATATGCAAATGACACATGGAGATGGTGAACCAGTGTGACAGAAACAGTTGCATCACCAGACCTAACTGGACTGTGTGTGGTCATGTGGATCATCAATGTGTGGTTTTGAGAATAACACATGCATCGATTTCTAGGGACCCCATTTAAGTCAAACAACCATGGTGGATAGAAATCCCAAAGAGCCCCTAGAATATGCAACTGCCACATGGAGATGGTGAACAAGTGTGACAGAAGCAGTTGCACCACCACACCCAACGGGAGTGTGCGTGTGCTTATGTGGATCATCAAGGTGTGGTTTTGAGAATATATAACACATGCATTGATCTACAGGGACTACATTTGTGTCAAACAACCATGGTGATCTGAAAGCCCAAAGAGCCCCTAGAATATGCAACTACCACATGGAGATGGTGAACTAGTGTGACAGTAGCAGTTTCCATCACCACACCGGCCAATTGGAATGTCTGTGGATCATAAAGGTGTGGTTTTGAGAATATATAACACATGCATTGATCTCTAGGACTCTGTTTGTGTCAAACAACCATGGTGGTCAGAAAGCCCAAAGAGCCCCTAGAATATGCAACTGCCACATGGAGATGGTGAACCAGTGTGACAGAAGCAGTTGCATCACCACACCCAATTGGAGTGTGTGTGGTCATCAAGGGATTTATCACAAACTAAATCCTTATAACCGAAGGACATTATAAATGCATATGATTTTAACCTTTCCTGAATAAGAGAGTAACAAAATCCAACACCGTGTGGGACCCACTCATCATGCTGCTGCTTGCTTAACCCTCCCTAATTCCCACCACTTCGCACACATTCGCTCTGCCTGGGACCACCAAATCCCCTCCCTCCTCTGCGACCACCAAATCCCCCCAGCGATGATGACTACAGCAGTAGCTACAGGCACATGGGTAAGGCTCCTTGAACTATGTCCACGCATCTCTACTACTGCGCGTCTATGTTTGATCACCTATGATGCATGTCGGTAATGCTGTGCTCGATCTAGGTCATCGTGTTGTGCTCTAGGTCACAGGCGACGGGTCTAGGCCCTAGGTAAACACTTGATCTAGGTCGGCCCCAGGTAAGCACTCGATCTAGGTCTAGGCCCCAAGTAAAAACACGATCTAGGTATAGGCCCCAGGTCAACACTCGATCTAGGCCCTTACACTTGTTTTAGTCACTTGATGCTGGTGCCTCTAATTAAATCCTTGTATGTACTCTCTGGGCCAGGTAGGATGAACTGTGAGGATTGTAGGTTATGTGGCATTAAGGCTAGGGAGATACATGCGCAGGTTCTAAAATTGTTCCTACTAGCACTAACTATACACATCGCATCCTTGTTCTATCATAGTAATAGTCATCCTCAAACTTCTTAATGATCTTCAGATGGACCACATGATGTTGAACCCTAAAAATTTGGAAGTTATTGCACAAAACATCATGGAAACAGCGTCGAGAAATTGCAAGCTCGGGCACAATGTTCCATCTTATGACGAGGTGAAGCAAACTGTAGCCAAGAAATATGAGAAACTGAGGGACCTTACTAGAGGTTAGAGTCATTGACATTGGCTTAAAGTTACAATAATTCTTATGTTGCTACATAATAATTTCTAATATATTCTTTCTAGGTCCATCGATGAAGGGCAGGGAGGATTTTAATTATTACTGTGTGTTTGGAAACGACATGGAATTGACTCCAACCCAAGCTGCGTATCTCAGAGCAATTTCAGGACACAAGCCACCTATATTGCACTATGTGTGCAAGATGAAAAATTCAAATGTCATCCTTGGGAAGGCCAAGATGGTAAACTTCTGAGATTTGACTCTTTAAGGGCGTGTTTGTTTCAAAGGAATAAATCCTACAAAATTCCTATGCATGTGTTTTACAAATCCTTTGAACCAAACAAGCCCTAAATCTACTTATGCACATTGAACTATACTTTAGCAACTAACTTTATTCTTCACATCCAGTACTTTTCAGGTAGGTACAGCAATGCCCACCTCTATAGGTATATGCCATTGGAGATTCCTGTCATAGTCGCAGATCATGTAGGATGTAAGAATGTTCAGTTCATCCAAGGCAGGAATGATTATTCCCAAATGACAAGCAACTGGTCAAAGGTTGTCAAGGCTGCTCGAATCAAAAAGGTTTTTTTTCATCTTCACCTTCTTTGAGGAGATCATATCTAGCTTCATGTGTCATGTAGGTCACCTGAAATGAGGGAACAAAGTACCTGGTTATGAGGGTTGGCTTCATGTGAAGTCGTAGTCGGTTTGGAACTGAATGTGAACCTACAGGTTGTGTACTTGGTTTGGAACTCTTTGTGAATATGGTTATGTACTTGGTTTGGAACTCTTTGTGAATCTGGTTGTCTAGTTGGTTTGGAACTGTATGCCAACCATGTTCTCTATATACTTGTAAGATTGTGTGTTATCTCCATGTTGATATGTGTTGTGTTGATTGTTGCTGTAATTTCCTGTACTTCCACATTTTGCTTCTTTGTGTGACTGAGAACATGTGTATAAGAAATATGAAGTAGTGTTATGTTTGAAACGTAGTTGTCTTGTCCATCTGTTGCGGTTGTTAGTCAAAACATCAGTTTATTTATTGAAGGACGACTGATTTAGGAGATTCTTATAAGAATGGAAAAGTAGTAGATCTGTTGGAACAGAGTCCCCTGGTCCAGTGGTTACGAACCTTCGACCAACGAGTGTGCTCACGAGTTCGAACCCTGGTCAGGGTACTCTGTTTTTATGCCATCTTTAATTTATACCAGATGGACTGACAGTTGGGCCCGACTAAAACTCTAAGAACAACCCGTTAGACCCTGCCGTTCAAACTAAGCTGACAAGTGGGGTGTAGGCACGGATGGCCCGGTCGTCGAAAAAACAGTTAACCAAAGGCCCTTGACAAAATTAGTGACGATTTTATGCGGGACAAAATGTCGAACTGGGCTTTAGGTCCTTGGACTAAATCCATGATGAAGTTTTGTCAATGAAAACCTCGAACGCATGGATACCCGGGCTAGAGGCCCTTTGAGTGCAGCGGGACGAAATGGCCCAGAACGTCGCGCATCTATGATGTTTTTATAGCATGCTGTGAATAAAGCGTCATGAATCGTCCAAATTCTTGTAGTGATAACATACTTCTTGTGTCATGATATGTGTCAAGAGAGCCCGATAATAAGATGTTCATGACAAGGCTCATAGGAAGCCACTTTGTTGATCCAAGTGTGAGGTCACCTCTAAATAACTACTGCAATGCCTAAAACCAATCACCCATACAGGCTACCACAATTAAGGGTTTCCCCGTGGATATCATAATTAGCTTAGGGAGTCCCTCTTAATCCCCCTTTGACCGTGTGGGTTACGAGCCAGCGCCAATCTATCACGGGGCACTCCGGGTACGCTTCCATAACACATCCAAAGGGTTTATTCCTCCCTTTAGTCCCGAGGGCAAATGATATGTGGTCGACTTCACATATCATCTAAAGAGAGAAATCAAAGACAAGTCATAATTATATCATAGACAAGCAAGTCATATGGACACAATAATAGATCATATTTATTACAAGTTCATAGTGGTGCTAGGGTTTCACCATCTCTCCCCAAGAACAAGGCAACTACTCATACATGAAGGGGATCAACATCATGGCAATTGTATGAATGCAATATGAAGGTACAATTGAATACAAGTGCAAATCCACAATAGAGATTCGACTACAACAAAGTAAACAAAGGGGATAAAAGTTGGAGACGATGTTGGTGAAGATGGCGATGAAGATCGATGCGTAGCCCTTTGTAACACCCCAAAAACCCTAATCAAGATTATCAAGTTCTAATCACCCAAGTTTAGGGTTAACAAAAACTTTTATTCCAAAAATCTATATGAATGCATGTGTGATTTGCATGAGTTTAGAATTGTTTGAAATTGCCATGCTTGATTGTTACAAATGATGAGAAATGGTTTAAATATGAAGACTACATCATCTAGGCCAATTACAAACAAAATCAAAAGAAAAAGAAATCAAATATGAATTAAATAAGCAAATGGTCATTTTGACAAAAGTTAACCACTAGGCCACTTTGAGTGTTCCTAGAAGAGAAATTCTAACAGAAACTTTGCTACTTCTTTTCACCCCTTGCTAGACCAAGTAAAAGTGAACCAAGGCCCACTTTACAAAGTTACAAAAACATTTTCCAAATCAATTTAATGGACAGTTGAAAATTGAATCTAGTTCATATGGTAAGATCACACTTTTTCAAAAACCCATCAAACCAATTCCCCTTGACTTCTCCAAGAAACCTTAGACTCTCAAGCTTAAGATAAGATCACTCACAAATTTTCGTTCAAAAATTTCAAACTAAAGTTCTTGCGGCCATTTTCTCAAACACCTTGCAGACAGAAAACAACAACTGCCAAACATCACTGTTTTGGAGCAGTAATCACCCACCTCAGTTTCCCCTCTTCACTCCTTTGTCTCCCCTAGTGTCGAGCAGCACCAGACCAACCCCCTCTTTGCCATTGTGCACTAGTGACGCGCCGCCCGAATATGGTCGTCGCCGACCGACAGTGGACAGCACGCCAGGAGCTACGTCGCCCTTGCCCACGATGTGCACCAGACATGTGACCATCTACCGCCACCCCCTGTCCAAGCCACGACCCTATCCTGGCCATGGACCGCCCTAGCTACGTAGTGCCCAGCCTCTCTACGCCATGCCTAGAGCGCGCCAGAGCGCCGCGCCTTACCGCCTCGAACAGACCGCGCCTCACCCTCTCCACGCATGCGCCCACTCGTCATGATCACCACAACCTCCCAGACACCCCATTCGCCGCCACGCGACCCTTAGCACCCGCACACCGTCGCGAACACCGCCGCTCCCGCTAAGAGCACCGTACGCTCCCGACCAATCCACACTGCCCTATGTCACGCCATTACTTCCGTGGGGACCGCTAGGGAACACTACACCGTCCCCTAGCCTCAGCCGCGCCGCTAGCCGCCTGTAGCGTCATCACCAACAAGCCCGAGCCCATGCCGCTCCGTCCCCTCGTTGTAGTATAAGTAGAGGCCTCCCCCGCCTCCATTCTCCACACCAACACACTCCCCACTCCTAACAGACACTCCCTCACCCTTCCCCGGAGAAAGGCGAGCTCTTCTTCGCTGGAATTTGGCCGGAGCCTGCCACTGCTAGGGGAGAAGGGCGTTGTCGACTGGAGTCGCCCCAGGAGCTGTCGTGACCGCCATTCGAACCGTCGTCAATGACAACATCGTTCGCCCCCATCGCTGACCCTAACTGGAGCCCAGGTGAGCCTCGTCGGACCCCCACCACCGCGTTAGGTTAAATTCCTCGCCGGAGTTGTTCGTCATCAGTGATGAACCATGGCCGTTAGATTAGAATTTGATCATAGGGCACAGATTCATAGATACCGTTTTGGTTTGTTTCAGTCGCTGATGAGTGGACCCCCTCTGTCAGCAGCCCGCTGTGCTATGCTGTGCAGAATGGGCCGGCCCGTTTAGTTTCCCGCGCAGCCCAGTGAATTCAAATAATGATTTTCCAATTTAGTTAAAACTAGTTTCTGTCCATAGATTCAAAAATCAATTCAGAGAGTTTCACTGAACCAAATGGCATGATTCAAACTTTGTTAGAAAGATATTTAAATTATTTATACAAGCCCATTGGATTTAAATCATTTGGAGTTAGAGATCATCTATAGTAAAAATAACAAGACAAAGGCTTTTTCAACTTCAAACATTTTTCAAAAATCAACCATAAATGCTTTTGAGTTGACTCCAACTCTCAAAAATCACATTTGATAAGATCTATCTGAATATGTAAAAATATTTAGGTTTGCATGGAGTGACTTTGGACTAGTACCAAAATAATGCTATATAGGCATTTCTAGTCACTTCAATTCTATTAAATTATAATGTTAAACTTTATAAAATATGACCAACACTTTAAATCACATTCCCATGTATTAGAATATGTGGTGATGCCATGTGTCAACATGATCCCATATTTTAATTGGAGAATATTAAATCTTAAGTATTTTCAATGAGTAGAAATTACTCTTCTAAAATAAAATAAATAATATTAAGTCATTATTTTCATGTGATGATTGTGATGATGCTAGATCATCAAGTGTAAGCCTTAGTGTGCTAAATAGAAATAGTTAAGTATTGTTTGGTGATTATGTACCCCTTATTCCTTTATAGATGATAGTACCGACCAAGGATACGAGGAGGAGTACCCCCAAGAAGAAGACGAAGAAAACTTCAACCACTACACCAATCAAGGCAAGCTAGAATTATACAAGTTAACCATGCAAGCTATTACTTGCAAGCCATCACTACTAGCAAGCTAGAACCTTGCAAGGATACGAGGAGGAGGAGTACCCCCAAGAAGAAGACGAAGAAAACTTCAACCACTACACCAATCAAGGCAAGCTAGAATTATACAAGTTAACCATGCAAGCTATTACTTGCAAGCCATCACTACTAGCAAGCTAGAACCTTGGAAGCTAACAATTGCAAGTATTAACCTAAGCAAGATGCATTAGGCATGCTTTGATTATACCACTTTGATTATACCAATCCCAAGTTTTACTTGCAAGCTTTATTATTTTACTTTACCAAAGTTCTTTACTTTTAGTATACATAGCATAAAGAGTATAAAACTAGGCCTATCTAGTTATACTTAGATGTCATTCTTTGGTATGAGATTGGAGATTAGCACCCCTCATTAGTGAACACTCTTAACTTTAGTGGCTAGTGCTAAGTATAAAAGTTGATCACTTTAGATGGGAATACTTGGTGAAAATGATTATGAAAACCTTGGAATGATGATTCATTCTATTGAAATGTTTTGACATGTGTTATGGACACAAAAGGATTTGATGATGAAAATGATGAGGCATGAGCCTTAGCCCTTTTACAAAAACTGATGGTTGGGTTCGGATGCGATACCATTCCAATTTTACCGTATAACCACAATACCTGAATTGGGTAGGGCTTAGCCGGAAGTTTATATGCCTTAGTATGGGTTCCCTCATGGAAGAGGTTTGAGCTGAGGCTACCTCTATATGTGTGTCCACCAATGCAGTGCCCAGGATGGCAGATGGCCATGGCTGGGAGGCGAAGCTCATAGGGGAGGTTCCTATACTAGGGTGTGTAATTGAAAGGTTATGATTGATTATCCTCATACTAAGTATGATTGATTCTGGGTTATCCCTAATGGATGTATCGAATTTTGTGGTGAAAGTGTACCACCTCTGCAGAGTGTCAAACTACTCGAATAGCCGCGTCCGCGGTCATGGATAGTTAGAGTGGCCATACTGTTCCGTCGTCAGATGTTTTCAAAATGACTTGTGAAGTGAACTATGATTTTGACTTGACCAGAACAGGGTTGTGAACATGAAAACTAGGTTCCCACTTAAGTGATTTAGAACATTAAATTAGCTTTATTTACTTCTAAACTCAGTTTAAAATAAATATGGTTTTTTGCAAATAAACCTAGAGCTTAAGATTCCTACTAGAACTACCTTACTTGTTAGTGATAGTTTGCGAATACTTAAAGAGTACTCATGGCTTTGTCCCTGGCTATTCCCGTGGCCAGACTATGAGGAGGACTACCAGGATGACAGACAGCAGGATGTCTACGATAACTAGGATCATCTCCCATCGTCAGTATTGCCGGTGACCCTGAAGATGGAGCCCACTACTACGTTTATTATTCCGCTGCTTGATTGTATTAATTCTAGATCATGAGATCCTTTATTTGTAAGACCTTATAACGGTTTGTAATGGATGATGTACTATGATAACCAATCTATTATGTCTCGCAAAAATGGTAATCCTGGGATTGCGAGGTATGGCATAACAGGCATCTGGGATTAAAAACCCGAGTGTTGACAAGTTGGTATCAGAGCCATCCTGACCATAGGAGACCCTAGTTAGAATGGACGTCCGAACAAAACCTTAGTTTCAAAAAAAAAAAGTGAGTATTTATGAAAAACTATTTCCACTCTTATCCTTGATTCTTTCAAAAACGATTCATGTTCCTCAAAAATTCTTACTTTCCTACATAAAATTTGACACACTTGATCAACTCACTAACTTACTCATCCTAAATTCTTATAGATGGAAGTCCAGTATTGCAAGTTCTACCAGTTGGGCAATGGAGGCCAACTGATCTTTGAGAGGGATCTAGATGCACTGTCAGAGTATCCTGAGCGCCCACATCCGGAATTTTTCAGGGCCCAAGTTAACAACCACATCGGAGGAGATCTACAATGGCTGATAGTTGCAGACCTCTGAGGCAAGATTGAAGCACCCACTTCTGAGAAGATTCAATTCACCCTACGGGAGAACAACTAGCTAGATGGATTAGCCAGAGCCATGCATGAAGCTCTTGCCCGTCTGTGTGGGCAAAACATCAACTTGATCCAGGGAACTCGCTTTTCTCACTACGCAAGGCATGATTCTATGGGAATGCCATTGGAGATGCCAGGACACCCAGAGCTGAAGCACCAGGTGGACAATCTTGACTTCATGTTGTATGATAGACAGAAGGAGCTGGACAACGCTTGCGCCTACGCCAACCACAACCATGCCATTGCAGTCAAGAAGGACCAGACCATCGCCATTCTCGCCAAGGAGAGCCATTCTCTTCGTCGTCAGCGTGAGAAAAGGGATCGACCATCGATCGTCTTTGCAAGAAGGTGGCCGATCTCGAGAAGACCATCCGTGAACAAGAAATCCAGCTTGAAGCGAAGGAGGAGGGGGAAGGTGAAGATATCCAGGGAGATCTTTACTCTTACCTCAGTGATGACAATGACTACTTGGAGGATGATGCCATGGAGTTCCACATTGATGATGATGATTCCAACTTCATTGATGATGACTAGATGCACTTGATCACTATCGTAGGAATGAGTTGTACCGATTCCACTGTATCGTAGTTCCACAGAATGGTTCTTAAAACCATCTGTTTTCCATTTGTGTGTGGTGTGTGTTTGTATTGTGTGCTTTGAATGAATGAGAGGAAGTGGTTAGTTTGCAAAACCTGAGTGAAACTCAAAGTTTAAAGCTTTTGAAACAAAACCATGAACCTTAGAAATTTCCCTCTTATCTCATTATCAATCCCAATCTTCAGATGACTCGTGGAGATCCTGGAGGAAGCAGCTCATCTCAGGATCCAATGTTGCAGATTTTTCAAATGCTAGTTTCCGACTTTGAAGCTAGTAGAGGAGAATGCCAAGCCAACCTAGCCACTCTTCAAAAGATAGATCAGATGGCCCACAATAATCAAGGCCATGGAAATCAGGATCACCATGGATCCAAACTCAAGAACTTTCAGAATACCAATCCCCCTATCTTTAGTAAGTCTGAAGACCCTTTAGATGCTGATGATTGGCTGCAAACCATGGAGAACAATCTAGAAGTAGCAGGAGTTGAAGCCAATGAGAAAGTACTGTTTGCCACCCATTATCTGGCACGAGATGCAAGAGCCTGGTGGAATAGCACCCGTACCATGAATGACGGTCAGATGATGACTTGGGAAGCATTCAAGATCAAGTTCAGCCGCACCCATGTGCCACAAGGTTTAGTCACCAGGATGAGAGATGAGTTCAGAGAACTGAAGCAAGGAAGAATGACGGTAGTTGAGTACCATGACCAATTTCTGTCCTTAGCTAGATATGCCCCTGATGAGATTAACACTAAAGCCAAGAAGAAGGAAAGGTTCCTAAATGGATTGCATGACGAGATGCAGACGGTGTTAGTCAACATCCGTTTTGAAGATCTAGAAGAGCTAGTGGATTCTGCGATTCAGATGCAAGGAAAGATCAACCAAGCCAATGACAACCGCAAGCGCTGGATGATGCACCAGACTAGATCCCACAATACCTAGAAGTATTGTCCCAACCTGTCTGCAAGATATGCCCCAAGAAACAACAGACCCCCTATGTCCCGTCCCAACTATCCAATCGTAGTGGAGGAAACTTGAAGTCTGGAGGAAACCACAACAACAACCCCGGAAACTCCAATAACTTTAACCGTGCACCGCCCAAGTCCAACAACAACAACAACAACAACAACAACAACAACAATACTGCCCCAAGGACTGGAAGCAATGATGTGCCTATTGCAGCCAAAGACAAGTCCCAGATCACTTGCTTTGAATGTGGAGTTAAGGGTCACTACTCTAATGAATGTCCCAAGAAGCTAGCAGCAGCCACCAATGCGAATGCACCCACTCAGTAGCAACGCCATGTTCAGCCTGAAAGGAGATTTTCCCCAGGGAACTCGCTCAACCGCAATGGCCGTCTGTTTCACATGAATGTCGAAGAAGCCTAGGAAGCGCCAGATGTCGTGTTGGGTATGTTTTCTGTTAACTCAGTACTTGCAAGAGTGTTGTCTGATTCTGGAGCATCGCACTCATTTGTTACAGAAGAATTTGCATGCACTACTAAGATTCAACCAACAAAATTGAAGCATGTTATGATAGTTCAAATACCTGGTTCAACCACCAAAGCTAGAAAAATTTGCAAGGTTGTGCCTATCTGAATCCAGGGAATATATTTTTATGCCAATCTAATAGTACTTGGAACCAAAGGTTTGGAAGTAGTACTAGGAATGGATTGGATGTCAAAACATAAAGGATTGATCGACTGTCCCAAGAAAGCCATAACCATGACCAGTAGCTCTGGAGTATCAATAGAGCATGTATCTGAAACTTTGCCCCATCAATTCAAGTGCAACAAGAGTCTAGCCCAACCAACCATAGATCGAGTCAGAGTAGTCTGTGAATACCCCGATGTATTCCCAGATGAATTGCCCGGTATGCCCCCAGATCGGGATATCGAGTTCATTATTGAACTAATTCTTGGAAGTACACCCATAGCACAGAGACCTTATAGTATGAACCCATCTCAATTAGTGGAGCTGAAGAAACAACTTGATGCTATGCTGGCAAAAGGTTTGATTCAACCAAGCGCATCGCCATGGAGATCGCTTGTTTTGTTTGTGGATAAGAAAGATGGAGGTAACCATTTGTGCACGGATTACCGGAAGCTGAATGATGTCACCATCAAGAACAAGTACCCACTACCCAAGATTGAGGATCTGTTTGACCAGTTGAATGGTGCCAGAGTGTTCTCTAAGATTGATCTTAGAACTGGTTATCATCAACTCAAGATTCGTGCAACGGATATTCCAAAGACTGCCTTTACCACTAGATTTGGATTGTATGAGTATACTTTCATGTCTTTTGGATTAACCAATGCCCCCGCTTATTTCATGAATCTCATGAATAAATTTTTTATGAACTTCCTGGATAAGTTTGTCGTCGTGTTTATCAATGATATTCTGATCTATTCCAAGTTACAAGAAGACCATGAGCTACACCTGAGAACCATCCTTGAAACCCTTAGAGAACATCAGTTGTATGCCAAGTTTAGCAAATGCGAGTTCTGGTTGAAGGAAGTAGGATTCCTAGGACATATTGTGTCGGCAGGAGGAGTCGTTGTCGATCCTGCCAAGATCAAAGATGTTGAAGCATGGAAAGCCCCAACCACTCAAACCCAAGTCCGCGCATTTCTTGGATTAGCGGGATATTACCGCAAGTTTGTTGAAGTATTTTCTAGCATCACAAGACCGATGACCCAATTGTTGAAGAAAGATAAGAAGTTCGAATGGACTGACAAATGTGAAGCGAGTTTTCAAGAGCTTAAGAAGAGATTGATTTCAGCCCCAATTCTGATTATGCCAGATATCAAGATGCCTTTTGATGTGTATTGTGATGCATCCAAGATTGGTCTCGAATGTGTGTTGATGCAAGAAGGCAAAGTCATAGCATATATGTCCCGACAACTGAAGCAGCATGAGCAAAACTACCCTACCCATGACCTTGAACTAGCAGCCATAGTTTTAGCATTGAAGACATGGCGGCATTACCTTATGGGTAACCGTTGTGAGATTTATTCTGATCACAAGAGTCTGAAGTATATTTTCACCCAGAAGGAGCTGAATATGATGCAAAGGAGATGGACAGAGTTAATCAAGGATTATGACCTTGACATTCACTATCATCCCAGCAAAGCCAATGTTGTAGCGGATGCTCTTAGCAGATTGCCGTGTAGATTAAACACCATGATCAAAGAAACCCAGCCAAGTTTGCATGAAGAGTTGGAGCAGTTTAGAACGGAGCTAGTTAGAAAAGGATTCTTAGCTAGCATAGAACTTCAACCCACTTTGATCAGTCAGATCTAGGAGGCGCAGAAAGGAAATGCAAGTATCGATAGAATTAAGCTTCGTATCAGTACAGGAAAGGTACCCGAATTCACCAAAGATGAAGAAGGAGGTTTGTGGTACAAAGGACGTATCTGTGTTCCAGCAGATTCGGAGTTGAAACAAGTTATCATGCAGGAAGCTCATCATACTCTTTATTTTATCCACCCAGAGGAACGAAGATGTATCAGGATTTGAAGGAGCAATTTTGGTGGCACAAGATGAAGAGAGAAATTGGAAGCTACATAGCCAAGTGTGATATCTGTGAGCGAGTCAAAGCGGAACATGAGAGACCTGCAGGACTTTTGCAACCATTGTAGATTCCGGAATGGAAATGGGATTCTGTCAGAATGGACTTTATCACCGGTTTGCCTACCTCTAGTAGGGGAAATGACTCTATTTGGGTCATAGTTAATAGACTGTTCAGGGTATCCCATTTTATACCTTTCAAGACTACCTACCAGAGTTCGAAGCTAGCAGAGTTGTACATTGCTAGAATCATCAGTTTGCATGGAACCCCTAAGACCATAGTGGCGGATCAAGGAACCCAATTTACCTCAAGATTTCGGCAGAAAGTCCAAGAAGGATTAGGAACCAAGTTGAAATTCAGCACAACTTATCACCCGCAAACCGATGGACAAACTGAAAGAGTCAACCATATCTTAGAAGATATGTTGAGAGCTTGTGTTTTAGAATATAGACCAAAATGGGAAGATTGTCTGTCTTTCGCAGAATTCTCATACAACAACAGTTATCAAGCCAGTTTGCAAATGGCCCCATTTGAGTTCTTATATGGAAGAAAGTGTCGTACCCCCTTGAATTGGTCGCAAGTAGGAGAGAGTCAAATTTTCGGACCCGACATCCTATGAAAAGCAGAAGAGAAGGTTCACAAAGTCCGTGAGCACCTCAAGACCGCCCAATCCAGACAGAAGAGTTATGCTGACAAGAGACGACGAGACTTGACTTTCAATGTCGGAGATTTTGTGTATCTCAAAGTATCACCCTTGAAGGGAATGCAACATTTTCAACTGAAAGGAAAGTTAGCCCCCAGATATATTGGACCCTTCAAGATTTTGAATCGCCGAGGAGAAGTATCTTATCAACTGGAACTGCCAGAGGAGATGTCGGCCATACGTAATGTGTTCCATATCTTGTTACTTCGCAAATACCTAGAAGTTCCGGAGAAGACCGAAGTTTTCAAGAACATCAATCACCGAGCCATAGATATCAACAAGGATCTGACGTATCGTGAAGTGCCCGTATTTCATAAGAAGCCTTCAGAACCACCAGGACCCGGAGTATCAAATTTCTCAAGATCCAATGGAGCAACCACACTGAAGAAGAAGCTACTTGGGAGCGAGAGGATTATATTAGGACTGAGTTTCCAAATCTCTTTAGTTCCTAGTTTTTCTTAAATCTTTGGACGAGATTTTGTTTAAGGAGGGAAGGTTTGTAACACCCCAAAAACCCTAATCAAGATTATCAAGTTCTAATCACCCAAGTTTAGGGTTAACAAAAACTTTTATTCCAAAAATCTATATGAATGCATGTGTGATTTGCATTAGTTTAGAATTGTTTGAAATTGCCATGCTTGATTGTTACAAATGATGAGAAATGGTTTAAAGATGAAGACTACATCATCTAGGCCAATTACAAACAAAATCAAAAGAAAAAGAAATCAAATATGAATTAAATAAGCAAATGGTCATTTTGATAAAAGTTAACCACTAGGCCACTTTAAGTGTTCCTAGAAGAGAAATTCTAACAGAAATTTTTCTACTTCTTTTCACCCCTTACTAGACCAAGTAAAAGTGAACCAAGGCCCACTTTACAAAGTTACAAAAACATTTTCCAGATCAATTTAATGGACAGTTGAAAATTGAATCTAGTTCATATGGTAAGATCACACTTTTTAAAAACCCATCAAACCAATTCCCCTTGACTTCTCCAAGCAACCTTAGACTCTCAAGATTAAGATAAGATCACTCACAAATTTTCATTCAAAAATTTCAAACTAAAGTTCTTGCGGCCATTTCCACAAACACCTTGCACACACAAAACAACTAATGCCTAACATCACTATTTTGGAGCAGTAATCACCCACCTTAGTGTCCCCTCTTCACTCCCTTGTCTCTCCTAGTGTCGAGCAGAACCAGACCAGCCCCCTCTTTGCCGTTGTGCACCAGTGACGCGCCGCCCGAATATGGTCATCACCGGCCGACAGTGGACAGTGTGCCAGGAGCTACGTCGTCCTCGCCCACGACGCACACCAGACACACGACCATCTACCTCCACCCCTGTCCAAGCCATGACCCCAGCCTGGCTCTGGACCATCCTAGCTACGCCGCGCCCAGCCTCTCTGTGCCATGCCCAGAGCGTGCCAGAGCGCCGTGCCTGACCACCTCGCACAGACCGCGCCTCGCCCTCTCCGCGCACGTGCCCACTCGCCATGATCACCACAATCTCCCAGACACCCCTGTTCACCGTCGCGCGACCTGTAGCACCCGCACGCCGTCACAAACACCGCCGCTCCCGCTCAGAGCATCGCACGCTCCCAACCAATCCATACCGCCCCGTGCCGCGCCATTACTTCCATGATGATCGCCAGGGAACATTGCACTGTCCCCTAGCCTCAGCCACGCTGCTAGCCGCCTATAGCGTCATCACAGACAAGCCCGAGCCCATGTCGCTCTGTCTCCTCGCCATACTATAAGTAGAGGCCTCCCCCGCCTCCATTCTCCACACCAACACCCTCTCCACTCCTCACAGATACTCCCTCACCCTTCCCCGGAGCAAGGCAAGCTCTTCTTCGCCAGAATTTGGCTGGACCCCACCGCTGCTAGAGGAGAAGGGCGCCGTCGATTGGAGCCGCCCTAGGAGCTGTCGTGACCGCCATTCGAACCGCCGTCCACGACAAAGCCATTCGCCCCTATCGCCGACCCTAGTTGGAGCCCAGGTGAGCCTCCCCGGACCCCCATCGCCGCATTAGGTTAAATTCCTCGCCGGAGCTGTTCAGCATCGATGATGAACCACTACCGTTAGATTAGAATTTGATCGTAGGGCTTAGTTTTGCAGATACCGTTTCGGTAAGTTTCAGTCGCTGACGAGTGGACCCCCTCTGTCAGCAGCCCGCTGTGCTGTGCAGAATGGGTCGGCCCGTTTAGTTTACCGCACAGCCCAGTGAATTCAAATAATGATTTTCCAATTTAGTTAAAACTAGTTTATGTCCATAGATTCAAAAATCAATTCAGAGAGTTTCACTGAACCAAATGGCATGATTCAAACTTTGTTAGAAAGATATTTAAATTATTTATCCAAGCCCATTGGATTTAAATCATTTGGAGTTAGAGATCATCTATAGTAAAAATAACAAGACAAAGGCTTTTTCAACTTCAAACATTTTTCAAAAATCAACCATAAATGCTTTTGAGTTGACTCTAACTCTCAAAAATCACATTCGATAAGATCTATCTGAATATGTAAAAATATTTAGGTTTGCATGTAGTGACTTTGGACTAGTACCAAAATAATGCTATATAGGCATTTCTAGTCACTTCAATTCTATTAAATAATAATGTTAAACTTTATAAAATATGACCAACACTTTAAATCACATTCCCATGTAATAGAATATGTGGTGATGACATGTGTCAACATGATCCCATATTTTAATTGGAGAATAATAAATCTTAAGTATTTTCAAGGAGTAGAAATTACTCTTCTAAAATAAAATAAATAAGATTAAGTCTTTATTTTCATGTGATGATTATGATGATGCTAGATCATCAAGTGTGAGCCTTAGTGTGCTAAATAGAAATAGTTAAGTATTGTTTGGTGATTATGTACCCCGTATTCCTTTATAGACGATAGTGCCGACCAAGGATACGAGGAGGACGAGTACCACCAAGAAGAAGACGAAGAAAACTTCAACCACTACACCAATCAAGGCAAGCTAGAATTATACAAGTTAACCATGCAAGCTATTACTTGCAAGCCATCACTACTAGCAAGCTAGAACATTGCAAGCTAACAATTGGAAGTATTAACCTAAGCAAGATGCATTAGGCATGCTTTGGTTATACCACTTTGATTATACCAATCCCAAGTTTTACTTGCAAGCTTTATTATTTTACTTTACCAAAGTTCTTTACTTTTAGTATAGATAACATAAAGAGTATAAAACTATGCCTATCTAGTTATACTTAGATGTCATTCTATGGTATGAGATTGGAGATTAGCACCCCTCATTAGTGAACACTCTTAACTTTAGTGGCTAGTGCTAAGTATAAAAGTTGATCACTTTAGATGGGAATACTTGGTGAAAATGATTATGAAAACCTTGGAATGATGATTCTGAAGGAAATATGCCCTGAGAGACAATAATAAAGTTGTTATTATATATTCCTTATACATGATAGATGTTTAATTTATATGCTAGAAATGTATTGATTCAGAAACATCAATACATGTATGTTTAATAAACAAAAAGGGTTCCTAGTTATGCCTCTCTTATAGACTAGCTTGTTGATTAACAAGATGATCAAGGTTTCCTGATCATGGACATTGGATGTTGTTAATAACAAGGTCACAACATTTGTGAAATGATGTGATGAACATTCATCCGAAGTATAGCATTAAGATCAAGTCATTATGTTTATATTGCTATAACATCATACGAAGTAATCTTTATCCTTAGACCATGAGATCATGTTAATTGCTAACACCGGAAGAGTATCTTGATAACATCAAACGTCACACCGTAACAGGGTGACTATAAAGATGGGTTCAGTACTACGAAGGTGTTATGTTGAGGCTCATGGATCAAGAGTGGAATTTGTCAATCCAGATGACAGATAGATATACTCTGGGCCCTCTCGGTGATATCACATTAGGATAGCTTGCAAGCAAGTGATGTGATCACTAGAATGTTATATCACGGGAACGAGAAAAGAGTGCATGTCTGTAACAAGATCAAACTAGGTATGGAGATACCGATGATCGAATCTCGGACATGTAATATATCGAGAGACAAAGGGATTTAGTTACAAGCATTAAAGGTTCTCACGATCACAGGAGTCATCGTTGAATGTGTAGGAGTCAGTACAGATCTCCAGGTCCCGCTGCTGATTATTGATCGGAGAAGGGTCTCGATCATGTCTGCATTATTCGCGAACCGTAGGGTGGCACACTTAAGAGTTACCGGACACCATTTTGGAGCACATATGTTTCAGACAAAAGAATTGCAAAGCGCAGGAATTGTTTCAATAGAAACCGGAAATTGTTTCGGGTGAAATTGCAGAAGGTGGTTCTGCATGTGATATTGAAATATTGCAAGGGGCTATATGTGAATGTTTGTTAATTGAAGTAATTAACAAAATTCTGAATAAATTTAATAAAAAGAGTTTTATTAAATGAGAGAGCATTAAATTTGGAGAAATTTAATGCATTTAAAGTGGAGACTTTAAAAGGGAATGTGAAGAGGCATTTTAATGTGGAGGGGTTACCACCACATGAATGGGAGAGGTGAGGGTTCACCCCCCATGCGCCGGCCATGGAGAGAGGGGGCACCCCCCCTCCTCCTATAAAAGGCCACCCATTCCCTCCTTCATCAAAACACCTCCTTGTGAAGGATATCTCTCCCCCTCTAGAATTATTCCCCCATGGTCTCGGATTAGCGAGGTACATGTTCCCAGTGGCATTTCGTCTGGAAGGAGTTGATGCTTCCGCTGGATCGCTGGAGCGAGGAGGTGGAGGTTGTCCGGTGGCTTAAACGTGTGTGCGAGGATGGATGCGCTGCTGATTTGTGGCGCTCGGACTTCCACACGATCTTGAGATCGACAAGCATACGACTACATCAACCACGAGTTCCTACTTGTTAACAAAACTCGTTGTCTTCGAGGGTAAGTTCTCCATGGATGTATGTCCACCCGTTGCTCTGTATCTAGTAGATAGATCCTGGCGTATAGTTCTCATCGTAGGAAAAATTTTGTTTTCTATGCTGCGGACCCAACAGATTCATTCTATTGAAATATTTTGACATGTGTTATACAAAAGGATTTGATGATGAAAATGTTGAGGCATGAGCCTTAGCCCTTTTACAAAAACTGATGGTTGGGTTCGGATGCGATACCATTCAAATTTTACCGTAAAACCACAATACCTGAATTGGGTAGGGCTTAGCCGGAAGTTTATATGCCTTAGTATGGGTTCCCTAACATAAGAGGTTTGAGCTGAGGATACCTCTTGATGTTTGTCCACCTATGCAGTGCCTAGGATGGCAGATGGCCATGGCTGGGAGGCCAAGATCATAGGGGAGGTGCCTATACTAGGGTGTGTAATTGAAAGGTTATGATTGATTATCCGCATACTAAGTATGATTGATTCAGGGTTCTCCCTAACGTATGTATCGAATTTTGTGGTGAAAGTCTACCACCTCTACAAAGTACCAATCTAGTCAAATAGCCGCGTCCGCGGTCGTGGACAGTTGGAGTGGCCATACTGTTCCGTCGTCAGATGTTTTCAAAATGACTTGTGAAGTGAACTATGATTTTGACTTGACCAGAACAGGGTTGTGAACATGAAAACTAGGTTCCCACTTAAGTGATTTAGAACATTAAATTAGCTTTATTTACTTCTAAACTCAGCTTAAAATAAATCTAGCTTTTTGCAAATAAACCTAGAGCTTAAGATTCCTACTAGAACTACCTTACTTGTTAGTGATAGTTTGCTAGTACTTAAAGAGTACTCATGGCTTTGTCCCTAGCTATTCCCGTGGCCAGACTATGAGGAGGACTACCAGGATGACGGACAACAGGATATGTACGACAACTAGGATCATCTCCCATCATCAGCATTGCCTGTGGCCCTGAAGATGGAGCCCACTACTATGTTTATTATTTTGTTGCTTGATTGTATTAAGACTAGATCATGGGATCCTTTATTTGTAAGACATTATAACGGTTTGTAATGGATGATGTACTATGATATCCAATCTGTTATGTCTCGCAAAAATGGTAATACTGGGATTGCGAGGTTTGGCATAACAAGCATCTGGGATTAAAAACCCGGGTGTTGACACCCTTCAATATGAAAGCCTCCTATGTCTCCCTTGAGTGGTATGGTGGTGTAGATCTCGTGGGCGGTGGCTATGTAGGCGGCGGAGTGGCAGGGCTCCTCCCCTTAGGCATGTCTGGACTCTCTGCCTTTATCTAGGGTTTCCCTCTTTAAATAGGCATCTGGAGGTTGGTTTCGCGAATCGTCGGAGCTGGGGGCTGAATATGCCCATTGGGCCTTCACAAATGTTGTTCCGTTTGACGAAACAAAGCCGTCGTAGGGCGGTACGGCCGTACCAACTTATTTGTACCAAAGCTTCACTCAATCTTTTATCATTGTCAATCTAGACTTAGGTCTTGTTCTTGATCTAATCTTGAGCCTCGGCATGCTTAGTATTGTTTTTAGAGGAGTTTATTTTGTAGCTAGTGTAGAGGATCATATATGTTGTGTTTCTATTGGACTAGAATTTAATTAGAAATCTTTATTTATTTTATTGTAGATGAACACGAGGAGCCATACACGTGCGATGGTTGCGGAACCTTCTGCACCACTCACTGATACGCTGACCCCTGAGTCACTTGGTATCGAGTTCACCAAGGACTTTCAGCTGAACCGTTTCGACCGTCTCAAGCTCCGAGAAATCAAGTCCACCAAGTGGGTGTGTCCCTATATCCTGAACCAAATTGGCATTTGTGCTGGTTTTGATTTACTTCACAACAATGTTGGTTTGTATGACTTTGTCTTCCAGGATGTTGCCACGTACCGCCGCTTGACACTTGAGTTCCTCAGCACCCTGACGCATATGGTGAGCTTTCACTATTGTTCCAAGAATCAAATGTCTGGAGTTGTTCGCATCAACTTCCTTCTTATGAACTACAAGTACTCCTTGACACTCGACCAATGGGCTCAATGTTTTGGATTTGCCAACAACAACACCAACATATGCTCTCCCACATTTGTTTTAAATCCTGCACCTTGGGAGTACTTTAATTTAATGAGAATTCATGGAAACACTCCCAAGGGAAACCAAATTGATCATCTTGTTGTTCATTATTTGTTTTATATTATTGCAAACACCTTTTAGGCACGTGGTGAGTTTACTAGAGTCAATGAGTAGGACATGATGATCCTCACAAAAAGCTATTGTTATTTATTGTAACTTAATGCCAAATTTGGCGTCCTTCTTGTGTTTTACCTTAAGCATCATGCCCTGCAATCTCGAGGAACCATATGAGGAGGAGGAGTTGTGACCGTTCTTGCACGCGCACTTCACATCAACCTAGGTAACATCCAACCATTGACAGGAAGTAACCGTCTCGGTTTTTCTACTCTTAGAGCATGTGGTATGATTTCTAAAACTGGTGGTACATACATCATTGATATACCTAGAGCGGATCACTTGATCCTAGCTCCTTTGCCTAATGGTCTATTCTCTATCGAGGATGGACATTTGCATTTTGACGTGCAGGTTGAGGTAGGTCTACCCCATCAAGAAATACTCGTGGTTAGAGGAGGACAAGATGAAGAAGTAGAACAAGAGGAACCCAGACAAGATGTGCAGCCACCAAACTACTTGTCACGTCCCGGGATCAGGGTTAGAAAAATACCAGATCTTCATCTGACATAATCCTAACCTCAAGCTCGAAGCACGCAGGGAATAATTTGGTAACATTACAGAACATACAAATCATACATTATTAAGGTACACTCTTAGTAGAGCTGCATACAAGTATTACAAACCAAGGGTCAAAGACCCAACAAACACCAAGCAACGGAAGCAAATAAGTTGTTCTAAACAACAAACTTAGCAAAGGGCCTCAGAGGCCTTAAACATAAGCAAACGACCCTTCCATAGATCCTAGGCTGCTGCCCGGGAACCCCAAACTACTCGTCGACATCAACGTAGAAACCACCTTCTATTGGAATAGCTTCATCTGTAGAAAAACATCAACGTGGCAAGGCTGAGTACATGATGTACTCCGCAAGACTTAATAACCTATGATACATGCTTGGTTTAGAAAGGCTTTCTGTGATTACTTTGCAAAAGCCAGCTTAGTTTGAAAACAAGTGAGAGGAGAGGCTCGTCTAATCAGAACATTTCAAAAGAGGTAAGAAGACTACACTCTAGCTCTTTAAGACCGCCTTCATCATCATCTAAACCTTTCAACTTGGAACACCCCCTCAAAGAACCCGGAGGAAGTAGTTCCAGAACACTCATTAGTTGCCAAGTTTTAACATTAGGTTATAGTTCTCTATGATCGTCACGTCCGTTCCCAAGTCGTCCATAACCATGGACACGGCTTTTCAAAAAGATTATAACCCTGCAGGGGTGCACAACTTTACCCACATGTACCAACCGACTTTTAATGCCAAATTATTAGCCCTCTTCCTTGGAAGGCCGGCAGAGGGTGGTTGACCACCACCTTTACCTTGCTTTCACCGAGACCATGAGTCACTCCCTAAGGAGATGCCGTTGTAACGGGTCAAGTCCTGAAGCTGGTCCCTAGAGATGTGAACAGGGTTTGATATTACGGAGGCTGTGCCTCTCCCATTCCCTGCCATGCTTACCTACCTGTATGAATGCACCTCCTCCACCTCCTTCGAGAACAACAAGAATGCATATGTTGAATGGAACGCCTGAACTATGTGACTCATGGAATCTACTAGGCAAGTTAGTTAGTCGAGGGGGTTTCCAGGCCCCCGTGTGGTTGTATGCTCGTCTTGGTTCAAGAGGCAAGAACTCAGGTCCTAAGGGTGGCTAACATGGGACTACAAAAACCACACCCAACATGGCCTCCCATACCTGCCTTAGCATGTTTATTAACCATCTCCAATCGTATCTCAACATCCTATCAAACTAGGTTCATCGTATCTCCGATGCATCATCTGGATGGATCGGTCTTGTAATACTAAGCATGGCTAAGCTTGACTGGAAGATGGCACTAGCAACGCTCATAAGCTCAACCCTAGTTATGCTAGGAGCGGTGGGTCGGTATCTTGGTGTACAAAGGAAAACATGCAGCAGATAGGATACCCTATCTTAAACAAAATACCACATTGGAATAGTATGCATATAGAGAGAATGAAATACTTTGGAATCATAGGTTCAAAATGATGGGGCTACGCTTGTCTTGTCCGTCATTGAAATGGTATTGCTCTTCGGTGGTGTTGACTTCAGGTTCGGGCTCGATTCCTATTCGCGAAGAACCAACACCGGAAAGAAGAAGCAACAATCAACACATGACATATGTGCAATGATCAAGCAAGGATGATGATATGACAAGTTAAATTGTATTAAAATGACACCCTACGACATGCTTGGCAATTTAAACGGGGTCCGAGGGGTCCAAACCCTAATTCGGAGAAACCCCACATGCATATGAGAGGGGTTATTTTTTTCTCCTAATTAAACTTGTCATGTAAGTTGCTTAACAATGCATGATTATGAGTTTATTGGATAGATCTCATTTTTCTGAACATTTTGGTATATTATTTGTATTTTTTCTGATTTAAAATGAATTAGTTATGATTTTCCCATTTTTAATCCATTTTAAATCATTTTTAAAACAATTAACATTTTTGGATATTAATAAATATCTTACAACCTAGAACCACATGTCATATATTTAATCATTTCAGAAAATCTTTCCTAAAAGATTAAATATCTTACAGGTAGGGCCCACCTGTAAGGTATTTTCATTTAATAAAATAATTACAGAAAATACTAAATAAAAGAAATGGAAATAATGACATCTTGATGATGTCATGATGACATCACCCATGGAGGAGCTCCCAGGTCAAGCTCGAATCTGAGGATTCCGAGTGTGCTAGGACGCACGAGTGCGCGCGTTGGATAGAGGGGAGATGGGGAGTTGAATGGTGGTGGCACCGCCATTTATTGGTCGCCGGAGCACGGGATTTGACGGTCACCGGCGATGGCAAGCGGCCGTGCACGGTGGGATGGCGAACCAGAGGGCGGGGAGGGAAGCGGAGGGGTGCGTTAGCACCGAGAGCTCAGCGCGAGCATGATAGAGGTGGCGGCGAGGCCTGGCAAGGTCGGAATCGACGGTGTCGACAGTGGTCGGAGCTCGGGAGGGAGCTGTCGATTGCGGCGCCTGGGGCTTCTCCAGCTCGCACGCTTGGACGAGGTGAACGAGGACGACACGGCGGATCCAACGGTGGCCTCAGCGGGGTGAGGTGAGCACCGTAATGGCGGGACGGCGGAGCTCCTATGAACTAGGGTTCGGCCGGGGAAAGTAGGGGATTAGGTTTCTTCCGAGCGGCAGAGATGGTTCTTATAGGCACCAGCAGCGTCGGTAGCGCTAATCTCCTCGCAGCGGGGATCACAGCGGGACGGGGATGGCACCTGTGTCGCCACGCAGCAGCTTCGGTCGCCGGCGTCCTTCTGGCGAGAGGATGAAGAAAAGAGAAAAGAGGGCAAAGGGGTACATGCCGGCTGCGAGCTGGCTGGGCCACTGCTGGGCTATGGCAAAGGAAGGGCGGCACGCTTCTGGCGCTGCGCGCGAGCGGCGGAGAGGAGAGAGAGGAAGGTGGGCTTCGGCCCAGATTAGGTTAGGGACTAGTTTTTCTTCTAGAAATCTTTTTCTTTTCTGTTTTGTATATTTCCAAAATACAAGAACTGTTGTACACATATTAAAATACTTCAGGGGCCCTTATAATCAATTTGGGCTCCAAATCTTTTATAGTTTTTTGAAATTCAAAACTATTTTGAATTGATTTGAGAGAGGGGAAAACTAGGGTTTTATTTTGTATCTTGATTAGAACCAAGTGCAAATGTAATGCATATATGCAGTGCTCACAAACATGTTGTTTATTTATTACACATAGAGGTGGTATGTTACAGCTCTACCCCACTTACAAGAATCTCGTCTCGATATTCCTAGGTTTTAGAAAAGAAAGCAGGGTACTCAGATCGAAGACGATCTTCGTGTTCCCAGGTTGCTTCTGACTCGGAGTGATGAGACCACTGAACTTTCAGGAACTTGATGGTTTGACGATGAGTCTTACACTCGGTTTCACCAAGAATACGAACTGGGTATTCCCGGTAGGTTAGATCCTCTTGAAGATCCAGAGTTTGATGATCCACACCACGAATAGGATCTTTGAAGCAACGCTTGAGTTGCGACACATGGAAGACGTCATGACCATCTAGAAAGGTTGATGGTAGCTCCAACTGGTAGGCAAGTTCACCTCACTTGGAGAGAATGCGAAAGGGACCAACTTAGCGAGGAGCCAATTTGCCTTTGATACCGAAGCAGTGGACACCCTTCAGAGGAATGACCCGAAGATAAACTTGATCACCAACTTCATAATGAACTTCAAGGTGATGACGATCGTAGTTGGTTTTCTGATGAGATTGATCAGCCTTCAGACGTTCTCGGATTATGCGAACTTGATCTTCATCTTCTTGGATCATATCCCGACCAAAGAATTGTCTTTCGTTGGTTTTTGTCCAATTCAGCGGTGTTCGACATGTTCTTCCATATAGAAACTGGAAAGGCGCCATACCCAAACTGGATTGGAAACTGTTGTTGTAGGAGAACTCAGCAAATGGAAGACATTTCTCCCGGTTCTTGCCGAAGGATATAACACACGCTCTAAGCATGTCTTCAAGGATTTGATTCACCCTTTCAGTTTGACCACCGGTTTTAGGATGGTAAGCTGTGCTGAAGGAGACATGAGTTCCCATTGCTTCTTGGAGACTTTGCTAGAATCTGGAAGTAAACAAGCTTCTGCGGTCAGAGATGATCTTCTTGGGAACACCATGAAGGACAACAATCCGGGAGATGTATAAATCGGCCATCTGACTAGCACGAATAGTTTCCCGAACTGGAAGGAAGTGAGCAACTTTGGATAACTGATCAACTATTACCCATATAACATCATTTCCTGTGGATGTTTTTGGAAGTCTGGAAATGAAATCCATACCAATTTCATCCCATTTACACTTAGGGATATGCAATGGCTGCAGAAGTCCAGCATGTCTTTGGTGTTCAGCTTTCACACGACGACAGACATCGCATTCTGCAACAAAGCGAGCAATTTCTGGTTTCATTCCACTCCACCAGAATCTTTGACGAAGGTCACAATACATCTTGGTACCACCAGGATGAATGTACAAAGGTGATTCATGAGCTTCACGAAGGATTAGCTCTTTGATCTTTCGACCGTTTGGCACCACTAGATGGTTACTGAAGTAGAGGTTACCTTGATCATTAATGGAGAAGCATTTAGCGTCCCCACTTACAACACGCTCCTTGATCTTGGTAATCTCATCATCTTGTTTCTCTGCTAGCTTGATTTGATCCTCGAGAGAAGATTTTACTTCAATATTAACGAGGAACCACTTCAAGGTTAAGACGCTTGATTTCCTCATAGAGAACAGGTTGAGCTTGTGAAATCATCAGGTTATTGCAATAAGACTACCGACTTAGCGCATCAGCAACAACATTGGCTTTGCCGGGTTGGTAGTTGAGACCCAAATCATAATCTTTGATGAGTTCCAACCATCGTCTTTGCCTGAGATTGAGATTTGGCTGGGTGAAAAGGTACTTCAGACTTTGATGGTCCGAGTAGAGTTCACAACGATTACCGATGAGGTAATGTCGCCATTGCTTAAGAGCATGAACAACAGCAGCTAGCTCGAGATCATGGGTTGGATAATTATTCTCATGTGGCTTTAGCTGCCGGGAGGCATAAGCTACCACATGACCATCTTGCATCAACACACAACCGATCCCTTGAAGAGACACATCACAATAGACGACGAAGTCCTTGCTTGTGTCCGGAAGGACGAGAACGGGAGCAGTGGTTAGCTTAGTTTTCAAATTTTGAAAGCTTTCTTCTGCCTTTTCAGACCATTCAAACTTCTTATCTTTCTTAAGAAGATCAGTCATAGGCTTGGCAATCTTGGAGAAGTTCTCAATGAATCAATGGTAATATCCAGCCATTCCAAGAAAACTTCGGACTTCCTTGACTGAGGTAGGTGACTTCCAATCAAGAATGGTTTGAACCTTATCTGGAATGATAGCAACACCATTAGATGAGACCACATGACCAAGAAAGACGAGCTCTTGCAACCAGAACTCGCACTTGGAGAACTTGGCATAGAGACGATGTTCTTGAAGTTTAGTCAATACCAAACGTAGATGTTCGGCATGCTCTTCTTCGGTTTTGGAATAGATCAAAATATCATCTATGTAGACCACTATGAACTTGTCCAGATACCCCATAAAGACAGAGTTCATGAGCCTCATAAAGGTGGCAGGGGCATTGGTTAACCTGAAGGACATCACTGTATACTCATAAACACCATAACAAGTTGTGAATCCCGTTTTGGGGATATCCTCTTTTATGATTTTGATTTGATGATACCCCGGCCTTAAATCCATCTTGGAGAAGACGGTAGCACCACTTAGTTGATCAAAGAGGTCATTTATCTGAGGAAGAGGGTACTTATTCTTGATTGTCACCGCATTGAGTGGACGATAATCAACGACCAATCTTGGAATATTTGTATCCCGCTTCTTGACAAAGATGGTAGGACAACTCCAAGAGGATGTACTAGGTTGAATATAGCCTAGTACTTCTAGCTCTTCAATTTGATTCTTTAGCTCCACAACCTCATGAGGGGGCATACGGTAAGGTCTTTTAGAAATAGGAGCAGTTCCAGGAACCATCTCAATGACAAACTCCACACTTCGATCAGGTGACATGCCAGGCAATTCTTCAGGAAAGACATCCGGGAAATCACAGACTACCTGGCCATCTTGAACTTCTAGAGGAGGTAAATCTTCCATACCATCCATGGCATACAACTCCGAAAACGGAACAAAAACTACCGATGGAGACTTCGACCCATTAGACCAGTACTTGATTGTTATGCCAGCAGGGGAGGTCACAGTAATAGTCCTAAGTGCACAGTCGATGATGGCTTGATACTTGGATAACCAGTCCATGCCCAGAATGACATCAATGTCAGTTGACTTAAGTGCAATAAGGGAAGTGGGAAACTTCTGGTATGCTATGTCAATCATATTCCCATGACTAACCATGGTGGTAAACCAGCTAGAACCCGGGTATGAATGGTTAGAGGGGTTGATAGGGGTTCAAAAACTATCCCATGCTCTTGAGCAAACCCTTGTGATATGAATGTATGCGATGCTCCAGAGTCAAACAAAACTATAGCTGGAATTGAGTTAACACGAAGTGTACCTAGAATGACGTGTCGATCTTCCTGAGCTTCCTCAGCAGTCACATGAGTCAGACGACCACTCCAGCACTCTGAGCTTTATCATACTTCTTCGTCGGTTGATCATTGCGACCAGCAGCCCTTTGAGGACACTCCCTTGAATAGTGACCAGGCTAACCACATGAGTAACAGGTAGTTCCACAGAAGGAACCAGCAAGAGGACGATAACTTGCTCCACCAGTATTTGACTGTGGCGGACGAGGATCATTGCCAGTTGACTTGGGTGCATAAGGAGCACGAGGCACAGCATTGTATGGAGCAAAGACTCGACGCTTCTTGTTGCTAGAGGAAGACGCACGAGAGTTCCCTTTTTCACGCTTCTGGGAAACCTCCATTTCCTTTCTTCCATGCTCTAGGGTAAGAGCCTGGTTGTGCAGTTCGTGGAAGGTTCTGAACTTGAAAGGCAGCAACTCATAGCGAACGGTTGGACTAAGTCCCTTACAGAATAGCTCTTGCTTATCTTCATCATTGGTCACATCCCTGGGTGCATAACGAGCTAGGCGAGTGAACTCACGCCCATATATTTAATATCCATACGCCCCTGAGTCAGGTCCAAAAACTCCCTCCTTTTGAGATCCATGACGGGCTTAAGAATATAGGAGGCACGGAAAGTTGCAACGAACTCCTCCTAGGTAACAACATGTCCTTGATCTTGCATATCCCGATACCCATCCCACCAAACACCAGCCTCACCTTCCAGCTGATAGGTGGCGAAGTTGACACGGTCATCCTGACGAACATGAAGAGCACTAAACTTGCGTTCAATTGTGTGAAGCCAATCAGCAGCATCAAGGGGTTCCTTGGGGTGATTGAAGATTGGAGGGAATGAGCGGATGAAATCCCCAAGTGTGACACAGTCGTCAGGGCGACGTTTAGTGTTCTGAGCCACACGCTCAAGAAGGCGTTCATTCCTCAGACGGTTGGTCTCAATATTGTTGAGAACCTCGGCCATTGTGGGAGGTAGTGGAAGTTCCTCATCAGCATTGTTGTGGCCTCGACGGCCAACAGAACCACGAGTACCGGAAGACATCCTGAGGAGAAAACATAACCCGTGAGATTGGATCAGCAAGAAAAACACATCAAAAGATGACATGAACCATATCGAACGGTCATGGTAGAATCAACCATATGAGTTGAGGTCACGTCATAACACCAAGTATGGCAGTAGAACAAGCATACAAAATGTATACGCTACCAACTTAAATACAAACCATAACAATGGAATGCAATATGGTATGATACCAACAAATCATAGGACAAGAAAGGAATTGAATTTCAAACACACTTAGCAAGGTTGAAAACAATGCTTCAGATGCCCGGATATATCTTGGAAACTCTAAGCTTTGCAACCGGATAAGGAGTACTAGAAGAACAACCCAACCCCGTAAATCCTAGTAATTTGAAATGATAGACGAGAAGTGAAAACCTTTCAAACCAAACAAGGTAAGATAACTCAGCAACAGAACAACCCTGGATAAGGAGTAAAAAGAGTCCTATTTAGAGTTTTGCAAATAATTTTAACTCTCAAGTAGTTTTCACAAGTGCTAGACTCAACACAGACTAGTAAGAAGGGTTTCCTATAGGCAGTGCTGCTCTGATATCAAATCTGTCACGACCCGGGATCAGGGTCAGACAAATACCAGATCTTCATCTGACATAAGCCTAACCTCGAGCTCGAAGCGCGCAGGGAATAATTCGGTAACATTACAGAACATACAAACCATACATTATTAAGGTATGCTCATAGCAGAGCTGCATACAAGTATTACAAACGAGGGGTCAAAGACCCAACAAACACCAAGCAATGGAAGCAAATAAGTTGTTCTAAACAAAAAACTTAGAAAAGGGCTTAAGAGGCCTTGAACATAAGAAAATGAACCTTCCATAGATCCTAGGTTGTTGCCCGGGAACCCCAAACTACTCGTCGACATCAACGTAGAAACCACCTTCTGTTGGAATAGCTTCATCTGTAGAAAAACATCAACGTGGCAAGGCTGAGTACAGGATGTACTCCGCAAGACTTAATAACCTATGATACATGCTTGGTTTAGAAAGGCTTTCTGTGGTTACTTTGCAAAAGCCAGCTTAGTTTGAAAACAAGTGAGAGGAGAGGCTCGTCTAATCAGAACATTTCAAAAGAGGTAAGACGACTACACTCTAGCTCTTTAAGATCGCCTTCATCACCATCAGAACCTTTCAACTTGGAACACCCCGTCAAAGAACCCGGAGGAAGTAGTTCCAGAACACTCATTAGTTGCCAAGTTTTAACATTAGGTTATAGTTCTCTATGATCGTCACGTCCGTTCCTAAGTCGTCCATAATCATGGACACGGCTTTTCGAAAAGATTATAACCCTGCAGGGGTGCACAACTTTACCCACACGTACCAACCGACTCTTAATGCCAAATTATTAGCCCTCTTCCTTGGAAGGCCGGCAGAGGGTGGTTAACCATGACCTTTATGTTGCTTTCGCCGAGACCATGAGTCACGCCCTAAGGAGATGCCGCCGTCACGGGTCAAGTCCTGAAGCCGGTCCCTAGAGATGTGAACAGGGTTTGAGATTACGGAGGTCGTGCCTCTCCCATTCCCTGCCACGCTTACCTACCTATATGATTGCACCTCCTCCACCTCCTTCGAGAACAACCAGAATGCATATGTCGAATGGAACGCCCGAACTATGTGACTCATGGAATCTACTAGGCAAGTTAGTTAGTCGAGTGGGTTTCCAGGCCCCCGTGTGGTTGTACGCTCATCTTGGTTCAAGAGGCAAGAACTCAGGTCCTAAGGGTGGCTAACATGGGACTACAAAAACCACACCCAACGTGGCCTCCCATACCTGCCTTAGCATGTTTATTAACCATCTCCGATCGTATCTCAACATCCTATCAAACTAGGTTCATCGTATCTACGATGCATCATCTAGATGGATCGGTATTGTAATACTAAGCATGGCTAAGCTTGACTGAAAGATGGCACTAGCAACGCTCACAAGCTCAACCCTAGTTATGCTAGGAGCGGTGGATCGGTATCTTGGTGTACAAAGGAAAACATGCAGTAGATAGGATACTCTATCTTAAACAAAAGACCACATTGGAATCATATGCATATAGCGAGAATGAAATACTTTGGAATCATAGGTTCAGAATTATGGGGCTACACTTGCCTTGTCTGTCGTTGAAACGGTATTGCTCTTCGGTCGCGTTGACTTCAGGTTCGGGCTCGATTCCTATTCGCGAAGAACCAACACCGGAAAGAAGAAGCAACAATCAACACATGACATATGTGCAGTGCTCAAGCAAGGATGATGATATGACAAGTTAAATTGTATTAAAATGACACCCTAAGACATGCTTGGCAATTTAAACGGGGTCCGAGGGGTCCAAACCCTAATTCGGAGAAACCCCACATGCATATGAGAGGGGTTATTTTTTTCTCCTAATTAAACTTGTCATGTAAGTTGCTTAACAATGCATGATTATGAGTTTATTGGATAGATCTCATTTTTCTGAACATTTTGGTATATTATTTGTATTTTTTCTGATTAAAATGAATTAGTTATGATTTTTCCCATTATTAATCCATTTTAAAACAATTAAACATTTTTTGATATTATTAAATATCTTCAGCCTGGACCCACATATCATATATTTAATCATTTCAGAAAACCTTTCCTAAAAGATTAAATATCTTACAGGTAGGGCCCACCTGTAAGGTATTTTCATTTAATAAAATAATTATAGAAAATACTAAATAAAAGAAATGGAAATAATAACATCTTGATGATGTCATGATGACATCACCCATGGAGGAGCTCCCAGGTCGAGCTCGAATCCAAAGATTCCGAGCGAGCCTGGACGCATGAGTGCACGCGTTGGATAGAGGGGGCGATGGGGAGGCAAATGGTGGTGGTGCCGCCATTTATTGGTCACCGGAGCGCGGGATTTGATGGTGGCTAGCGGCAGTGCACGATGGGACGGCGAATCATAGGGCGAGGAGGGAAGCAGAAGGGTGCGTTAGCACCAAGAGCTCACCACGCGCACGGTAGAGGTGGCGACGAGGCCTGGCAAGGTCGGAATCGACGGTGTCGACGGTGGCCGGAGCTCGGGAGCTGTCGATTGTGGCGCCTAGGGCTTCTCCAGCTCGCACGCTTGGACGAAGTGAACGAAGACGACACAGCAGATCCAACGGTGGCCTCAGCGGGGTGAGGTGAGCGCGGTAATGGCGGGACGGCGGAGCTCCTATGAACTAGGGTTCGGTCGGGGAAATAAATTGGGGAAAGTAAGGGATTAGGGTTCTTCCAAGCGGCAGAGAAGGTTCTTATAGGCACCAGCAACGTCGGTAGTGCTAATCTCCTCACAGCGGGGATCACAGCGGAATAGGGACGGCACCGGCGTTGCCACGCAGCAACTTCGGTCGTCAGCGGCCTTTTGGCGAGAGGAGGAAGAAAAGAGAAAAGAGGGCGAAGGGGTACGGGCCGGCTGCGGGCTGGCTGGGCCACTGCTGGGCTACAGCAAAGGAAGGGCGGCACACTTCTGGCACTACGCGCGAGCGGCGGAGAGGAGAGGGAGGAAGGTGGGCATCGGCCCAGATTATGTTAGGGACTAGTTTTTTTCTTCCAGAAATCTTTTTCTTTTCTCTTTTGTATATTTCCAAAATGCAAGAACTGTTGTACACATATTAAAATACTTCAGGGGCCCTTATAATCAATTTGGGCTCCAAACCTTTTATAGTTTTTTGAAATTCAAAACTATTTTGAATTGATTTGAGAGAGGGGAAAACTAGGGTTTTATTTTGTCTCTTGATTAGAACCAAGTGCAAATGTAATGCATGTTTGCAATGCTCACAAACATGTTGTTTATTTATTACACATAGAGGTGGTATGTTACACTACTACACCACATATTAAGATATCTATGCGCTCAAAGGAAATATCCAAAACATGAACAACCTCTCCATCAACCTTCGAGATTCTTCTGTGAACCACGCCACCTAGTTCCATGATTGGAGCAACCAATGGAATATGAGAAACTATTCACCGCCACCACAATGAGCAACAAAAGGGCTTGAAAAGCCTGAGCTTGGGGATGTGTTCCCCGGCAATTTTATTTGTGTAACAACGAGGTTGTACTCAAGCTCCTTGGGATCTTTGAAACACTCGTGTTGGCTTGTTCCAACACTTTCCTTTTTCGTCTACTTAGTTTTTCTGTTTGCTTTCGTTTTTAGTTTGCTTTTGTTTTTCGTTTGTTTTTATTTTCTTAGTCCCTTGCTTGGTTGCAAGTTCTTTTCTATTCTTTAATCCCTATCCTCGAAAATACAAAAATATTTTACTATTTTTCCTTTTTTCGTAAATGTGGATTCGCACTTTGCCTCTATGCTTTAATTTTATTATGGGAGTAATCATGCTTGAGTTTTTGAAGGAACACATCCTTATAAGGAAGAGGATTATGAAGTCACTTATGAGAGGTAGGTCCTATGTCTCCCACTTTTGAAATTTGAGTTTTTTTTATCTTAGTTTGTTGATTTTCTAAGATGGCATGCTAGTGGGAGTAATTTAATATAGTTAGAGTAAAGCTTTTTATTGGAATGATGATTAGTTGTGGAAGCTTTTGCTCTAGTTCTTTTAGCTAACTGAGTCTTGCCTTGGAAATAATATTGCCAAACAAGTACAATAAGAAAAGTTTGAAATTTACGACTTGTTTGATGAATGATTGTCTTGAGAGTATACCCTTGAAAATACTTAACCTCATAGATGTTTTGATAGACTTGATGGAACTCTTGAAAGGAGATGTTTGATTGAAATGAAGTCTAGCGGTAATTGTGATGTGATACGTCCATTTTGCATCACTATTATATGTCTTAATTCACTATTATTCATTGATATATTTCGTATTGAGAGGTGGTACTTATGTTATTTCATCTATTTTTGCATGGTTGATGACTTTTGGAGCATGGACCGCTACAGTCAGGATTCTGATGGAAAATGTGCTGTTTGGAGGCAAAATTCACGAAGATCAGAAAATCCGGGAAAATATACGGAAAATCCTATTTTTCCAGAAGACTAAGGATGCCAGAAGACGGAGTGGAGATGGGCCACAGGGGGCCCACACCACCCCATGGCGCGGGCAGCCCTAGGCCGCGCCAGGAGGTGGTGTGGCCACCCTAGCCCACTCCAGCCTCTCCCCTTTGGCGTATATCATCCTCCCGAAACCCTAAGACTCGGGGAGCGACCATAGAAAGATTCCGCCGCCTCTGCGGGGCGGAAAACACCGAGAGAGAAAGATCTCTCCGGCAGACAGATTTCTGCCGGGGGAATTCCTTCCCGGAGAGGGGAGATCGTCGCCATCAACACCACTGATGGCTCAATGCACGGCGCCTAGAAAAATGCTTGATGGCGGTGTTGATGTAGAGATCGTTGGGAACCCCAAGAGGAAGGTATGATGAGCACAGCAGCAAGTTTCCCTCAGTTATGAAACCAAGGTTTAATCGAACCAGTAGGAGCAAGGAAACACCTCAAAGGTGTTACTAGCTGAGCTTTGGCAGGGCGCACTACCGGTGCTAGTAGCAACATGGAGACCTGCACAACACAACCACATAACTTTGTCCCCAACTTGCGATGAGGTTGTCAATCTCATCGTGTTTTGCGGAAAACAAAGGATTAAACGTATCAAATGGAAAGAAGTAAAAGTTTGCAGAAAGTAAACACAAAGCAGTAAAAGATTGTAGATTGTATGTAAAGAAAAGGACCAGGATCCATAGTTCACTAGAGGTGGCTCTCCTTAGATAGATAACATGTTGGGTGAACAAATTACAGCGGGGCAATTGACAAACACCGAGAAAGCAATACATGCATATACTAATCATCTTGACTCCTTTGAGACTTGATTGGGCAATACAACATAATACATAGACCGCCATCCAACTGCATCTATGACTAATAATCCACCTTCAGGTTATCATCCGAACCCCCTCCAGTATTAAGTTGCAAGCAACAGATTATTGCTTTACGAACTGCGTGTAAGGTAAACAATATGATTGCTCTATGAACAAAGGATTGTTGTTTTCTCCCTAGTAGCAACAGCACATCTAGTACCTTAGAGATTTCTGTCACTTCCCCAGATTACCAGAGGCATGAAACCACTATCGAGCATAAATACTAACTCTTGGAGTTGCTAGCATCTACTTGGCCAAGATAGCTACTAACAACGGAAAGCATGCAAGATCTCAAATAACAAAGACATGATAGAATCAATAATCAATCTGAAATAGCATCTCAATATCCATCGGGTCCCCGCAAACACAACATGTATGAATTACAAATAGATGATCTTGATCATGAACAGAGCTCACAAGATCTAAACATGAAAGCACAAAGGACGAGAAACCAGCCATCTAGCTACTACATGGATCCGTACTCCAAGGATGAACTACTCACGCATCACATCGGAGGCTTGCATGGTGATGAAGAAGGCCTCCAGGGTGAATTCCCCTCTCCGGCAGGGTGTCGGGAAGAGCTTTAGATCCCTCCGATCTAGGGATGAAGATGATGGCGGCTACAGACTCTTTCGTGGATTTTTGATCGGGTCCTTAGGGTTTTCATCCCGAAGGCAACTTATAGGCGGAAGGAGAGGCCGAGGGGGTGCTGGGGGCGGCCAGACCACCCCCTAGCGCGGGCCAGGCCTGGCTGCGCGGCCAGGTGGTGTGGCCGGCCCCCAGCCCTTCTCCGTCTTGTATTCTGGCACTTGATCCATTCCGGAAAAATAGGCACTTTGGCTTTTGTCCCGTCCAATTCCGAGAATATTCATTTTCTAACTTTTCTGGAACCAAAAACAACAGAAAACAGGCAGCTGGCACTATGGCTCTTGTTAATAGGTTAGTCCAAGAAATCATAATAAAAGTACTCCAAAGTTGGAACAAAACACAAGAAAGTGGATAAAACCAAGCATGGAACATCAAAAATTATAGATACATTTGCAATGTATCAACATCCCCAAGCTTAACTCCTGCTCGTCCTCGAGTAGGGTAAGTGATAAAAAGAAATAATTTTTGAGGTGACATGCACCATCAAAAACTCAAAGTATTTGCAAAACATTCAAAGCTAGGATCAAAGTACTTCAATCATAACATGAAAGACAAAGTCCTAGCAATAAGCAAAGAAACTAAGATGCAACATGAAAAGGCACAAACAAAAGATTCATGAATAACAATGCTTTGCAAGACGTTTGTTTGTTTCACATAAAGAAAACAAAGCATAATAGTATTCATCTTGTCCCTCAATAGAGTAGCAAATATAAATGCATAGGACACCTTCAAAGTTCATAAGAGTGACTAGATACAATAGTTTCAAACAAGCAATAACAAGTTATGCACCAATCAACTAGTCTTGGGACAATGCACATAGAACTAAGAATGGCCACTATGCTTTGAAAGTAGTGCATAAATATAGAAGGTGGAGACTCAATATAATGGTGGAAGAAAGGCCTTTTGTAAAAAGGAAGTAGGGATTCAAGTCTCATAAAGAGCTTCCAAAAATTATGGTACTTATAGCTTTCAGCTCTCATTGCCCCTATCATAAGCATCTTGAAGGTGATTAAGGTTAAAGTGACACAACTAAGAGGATATGCTTGACAAGTTATAAACCAAAATCTCATGCCCCTTACTTACGAAGACCGATCCTCATGCTACTCAACTTCAGTCACGAGTAAGCTCCTGTCATTGTAAGTATATGTGTATCATTAAGAACCGCCAACGGGGTACCCCTTGCACATGATACGGGAGCTTTCCCATAATCAAAATGACAAGGCAAGCAGACAATGAGCATCTCAGCAATCTTTTTATTTGCTATTAGCATAGGTTTTTATTGAGGATGCTTCATAGAGTGTTCATTATGGTGATGCTGCAAGTTTCCACCATGATTAGGCATGGCTTAGACTAGCGGCCCAGGCGTTTCTCTAACACATACAAACTCCATGATCATACAAGTTCCACATTTATTTCACACCGCCGGGATCCGTAAGCAAAAGAACATAATATCAACGGGGTACAAAGTACAAGTGCAATGTTGAAAGCATTCCCCATGGTACATGGTTCTGCTAATTTCAACTTATAAAGCGCAAGCATATACGTAACAAAGAAGGACCCAGTGGTTCAAGTTTATTACAGACAAAAAGTAAAGTGTGCCATCAAGTTCGTGAGAGCTTTAATCACTAATTTTTTCATAACAAGTGGAAGGTAAACAAAAGCATGAATAAACTTGGAATAGCATAAGCTAGTAGGTAGGTATGGTGGAATCTTTGGAATAACTTGGTTTAGGGAGTTGGATGCATGAGTGGAACTCATACTTGCTGGTGGAGGCTAGCAAAAGACTGGGAGCGACAAACTAAGAGAGCAATAATGGCCATAATCATGCAGAGCGACAAAACATCATTGATCAAAACATAAAGTGATACTACAAGTTGAAAAATAAAGGATCATAAAGGCTATGGTGACTTGTGACAGTCATAACATGGTGTGAGCATGTGCCAAGTCAACCCAAATAAAGCATCAAAGGAGAATACCACTATAGTATGCTTTAATATGCTAAAACAACGCATGATTCATCCAAGGCACATTAAGCAATCTCAATTGTTTATAACAAGTCATGCTACAGCAAAGAATACTAAGCATAAAGCCAAAACAATATCAAGCATGGCATGACAAAGCATAGCCACAGTCAAAAACGAGCTCTTTTTACCACAAAAGTATAAACTTTCCTACTCTTTTCCAAACCAAACCAAACTATTTGCAAACCAAAGTATGAAAGAGGGGGTCCAACCAACTTATACAGAAAACTAAGAAAACCAAGCAAACTAAAAACCAAAACAGAAAAAAAAAGACGCTCCAAGAGAAACACAATTGTGCACGAAACAATAAAAATGAAGCGTTTGGAAGGAACCTGGAATTTTTATTGATGAAGAAGGGGATGCCTTGGGCATCCCCAAGCTTTGACGCTTGTACTTATTGGATATTTCTTGGGGTAACACGCGTGGCATCCCCAAGCTTAAGCTTTAGTCCATCCTTCATCTCATTACTCATTCCTTCCATACACCTGAAATTTTTCCTTCATACAAAACTTCACACAATCTCATTAGCAACATTAGTGCACTTAAGATAAATAAGTCTCAAGGTTCAGTTCTAACACCAAATAAAATTCCATTGGAACACTAGCTACTGTAGCACTTCCCTCAAAAACCTCAATTCCCCAAAAGAACTCAAGAAGGAACCAACAAGAAGCAAATGCAGAAAATGGCAGAAATCTGTCAAAACAGACCAGCAGGTAAAGACGAATTTTTTATAAGATATTCTGTTGCTCAAATAAAAAAGTGTTGAACTAACTAAAGTTGTATAACAACCTGGGTCAGAAGCAAAAAAAATTACAGCTCAATCCGACCTACAGAGCTCTCTCAGAAATGTTTACGGTGAAGCATAGAAATCTGTTTCGGGACAGCAACTTTCCCAATCATTACTTCACTCTCATTAGAGATTACTCTTGGCACAAAAAGCAAATAAAAAGGATAAAGAGAGGTTATTACAGAGGTAATAACTTCCAAGACTCATCTAAAACTCTTGAGTTATCTCCCAACAAGTACTTTTCTTTAACGCCTTTAAGTTAGGCATAAGAAGCAAAGAAAGAATCAAGTGTTCTCAAATGAAGAAGCATTAAAACCAACTTTCTTGCCCTTACCTCTCTTATTTTTATTCTTATCATTTGGGAAAATGTGATTTTTTGGTGGAGAAGAAAGGTGCATGGTCCCCTTTCCCACATCTATTATTGCTCCAAGGAGTTCTAATAGGGACCTTCCAAGTGTAATTTGCCCTTTTCCTGCACATTCAATAACAAGATAATCAATAGAAATCATTTTCCCAAGGATCTTTGTAAACACTCCTTCAGATATTCCAAGAGATAATATGGTAGTATTATTAGCAAGTGATATTTCTTTTCCTCCTTCCGTAAGCCCCCAAAGATTCAAAGATTCATAAATATCCTTGGGCATAAGGCAAAATTCAGACATGATATCACAGCGGGCTTGAAAAGTTTCAGTGTTTATCTCAATCTTTACTATAGGGAGCCACTTTGATGGTTCAGAATTTATTGGAACATAATTGTGATGCTCCCTAAGCGTATTATAGCACCCTTCTAATCTAGTAGTGCTAGCCTCAAGAGTGTTCAACCTAGCAAATATTTTTGCGAAAGAAGTATCAGTTTGGCTAGGCATGTTGTAAGTGAGGATCAATTTCTTTATAGCATTAATGGCATCATCCTCATTACTTTGGAGGAAATCTCCTCCCGCAATAGCATCTAAAGCATATCTATAGCAAAGAGCAATCCCAAGGTAAAAACTGCTAAGGAACAAGCCTTGAATCATTTTAGGCTCGGTCTTTTCATGTAGATCAGAGATTCTAGACCAAGCTTCCTTAAAACTTTCCTCAATTCCTTGTTTAAAAGTGAGAATTATTTCCTCGGGTGATATAGTGATTGGAGCAAGGCTAGACATAGTGGCAACTCAAGATAGGAACTAATTTTTTTTGTGTTTTCAAATAAGAAAGCAAAACAAGTAAAACTAATTTTTTTGTGTTTTTTGAAGAACAAAACAAGCAAACTAAGCAAAACAAAAACAACAAAGTAAAGAGATTGGTTATGAGGGACTCCCCTTGTGAAGATGTCCTTGACTCCCCGGCAACAACGCCAGAAAAATCTTTGTTGGCGTGTAGTTGACGTGGGAGTTTCTTCTTCTTCGTTCCCCGGCAACGGCGCCAGAAAAATGCTTGATGGCTCAATGCACGGCGCCCAGAAAAATGCTTGATGGAGGTGTTGATGTAGAGCTCGTTGGGAACCCCAAGAGGAAGGTATGATGAGCACAGCAGCAAGTTTCCCTCAGTTATGAAACCAAGGTTTAATCGAACCAGTAGGCGCAAGGAAACACCTCAAAGGTGTTACTAGCTGAGCTTTGGCAGGGCGCACTACCGGTGCTAGTAGCAACGTGGAGACCTGCACAACACTGTTGGGTCCGCAGCATAGAAAACAAAAAAATTCCTACGGTGTGAACTACACGCCAAGATCTATCTACTAGGTACAAAGCAACGAGTGGACATACATCCAACAAGAACTTACCCTCGTAGACAACGAGCTTTGTTAACGAGTAGGAACTCGTGGTTGATGTAGTTGTACACTTGCCAATCTCAAGATCGTGATGAAGTCCAGCAGGTCCGGCTCCAGCACGTCCATCAAATCTTGCTCCAGCACCACCAAGTCGAGCACCGCAAAGCAGCGGTGCATCCGTGATCGCACACACGTCCGGTACCCCGACAACCTCCGTCCCTCACTCCAGCAAAGCAGCGGAAGCAGCAACTCCTTTCCAGATAAAGCCACCGGGAACATGTATCTCGCTAATCCGAGACCATGGGGGAATAATACTAGAGGGGGAGAGAGATCCTTCACAAGGAGGTGTGTGTGAGAAGTGAGGAGGGGGTGGCCTTTTATAGGAGGAGGGGGGTGCCCCTCCTTCATGGCCGGCGCATAGAGGAGGTGACTCTTCACCTCCTCCATTCATGTGGTGGTAACTCCCTCCACATAAATTTGCCCCTTCACATTCTCTTTTAAAGTCTCCACTTTAAATGCATTAAATTTCTCCAAATTTAATGTTCTCTCATTTAATATAACTCTTTTATTATTTTTATTCAGAATTTTGTTAATTACTTTAATTAACAAACATTCACATAAAACCCCCTGCAATATTTCAATATTACATGCAGAACCAATTTCAGCATTTTCACCCGAAACAGTTTCGGTGTCTATTGAAATAATTCCAGCGCTTTCTTAAATCTTTATCTGAAACATATTTGCTCCAAATGGTGTCGGTATCCCTTAAGTGTGTCACCCTACGGTTCGCGAATAATGCAGACATGATCGAGACCCCTCTCCGATCAATAATCAGCAGCGGGACCTGGAGATCCATACTGACTCCTACACATTCAACGATGACTTCTGTGATCGTGAGAACCTTTAACGCTAGTAACTAAATCCCTTTGTCTCGCGATATATTACATGTCCGAGATTCGATCATCGGTATCTCCATACCTAGTTTGATCTCATCACCGACATGCACTCTTTTCTTGTTCCCGTGATATAACATTCTAGTGATCACATCACTTGCTTGCAAGCTATTTCAATGTGATCACATCACTTGCTTGCATAACTAGGAACCCCCTTTTGTTTATTAAACACACATGTATTAATGTTTCCGATCAATACAATTATAGCATGCAAAATAAACATTTATCATAAACATGGAATAAGATAATAACCACTTTATTATTGCCTCTCGAGCATATTCCCTTCAGTCTCCCACTTGCACTAGAGTCAATAATCTATTTTTGAAAAACTTTGCGTATTGAACACCTATGGCTTTCTGGTGTTGCATATACGCTATTGCTAGTGGTTAACATAATCTCTGGATCTGACAGTTTCAGGTCCGTGTGTATTTGCATGTCTTTGCGTCTCTACGCATCACTCATTCTCAAATGAGATGGCATTGTATAGATTTGGTCCTTTGGTGAGACCTTTAGTTCGTTCGGCTCAAAATATGTAGATATTATTGTCACACAATATATCTTCATAGTATTAGCCCACTTTGAACCACACTTAGTTTGATAACAAACTACTTAACACAAATGCCCTCCTTTGCTGCTACTATAGCAGTCATATACTTAGCCTTTTGTTGTAGTATCCGTCACAATGTCTCAACTTTGGAACTCATCCAAATCCATCATGGAACATCCTTTCCATTACATTGTGCCACCCATAGTCTAAATTGAGATAAATTTAATTTGTATCTTGTGACAAAACTAGTATCAATGTAACACTTTACAATGAACTACCTTTAACTATTTGTCACTTATACATTATATATTCTTAGTTCTTCCAAAGCTCATAAGAATATCTTCACTACTGTCCAATGATCATCTTATGAATCATTCTGGTATATGCTCATAACATTTAGAGCATAGGACATTCTGGATATATACATATCATGGTATAATCGATCAAAATCTTCATGTGATTTTACTCACCAAGTGTTGAAACACTTGAATTTTGATACAATCCTTTCCATGCAGCAAGAACCTTTCTTGTTGTTTCCATATTGAACACTTTCAATATCTCATATATGTATGTCTGGCACAACCATATTAGCGCCTTAATCTATCCATATAGATATTGATGCCAAATATTCCGGGTTTTCCCAAGTCTTTCATCGAAATCTTATTTTAATGAAATCCTTAACTTGTGTCAATACAAGATACATCATTTCCAATCAACAATATGTCCTCTACATAATGTATTAGAAATATGTCTCAGCGCTCCCACTTAATTTCTTGCAAATGCAAGCATCTTCATCATCTCCGATGAATTTAAACTCTTTTAGCAGTTTCATCATGGTGAAGATTCCAACTTCGCTATGCTTACTTCAAATATTGAAGTTTACATGCCCTTTTAGCACCTTTTGAATTAACAAAACCCTTCGGACCATGTCATGTACATGTCCTAGGTTACCGTTCTATTAGAAGAACCTTGTTTTGTTTATTCAACTACCATATACCAAAGTATATGTAGTGGTTGCTACATTAATCCATCAAGACTATATATCGCTATGAAAGATCAAATCTTGTCATAGTCAACTCCTTAAACATTGTCGTAAACTTCTTTCTGACATGTCGACTATTTCATAGATGTTAAACATCCATGTCTTATTTCTTTATAGATCCAAACACGATCGATAGGCTTCACGCCTTTCCGGAGGGTCTTGCAAGTTCAGAAACTTGATTTCTCGTGTATGGATACTATCACGGATTCTATGACTTCTAATCATTTTATGGAGTCAGGGCCCATCATCGCTTCTTTGCATGTAGTCGGTTCATCATTGTCAAAACAATAACGACTTGCTTATCAAATCTTACTATTTGATTCTTACCGACCCACATGGTTCTATAGGAACTCTAATCTCCGAGATCACACCTTTTGTAATCACGAGAGCCATGAGCATTGTGGCCACCACCGGGACACTTTCTGGCGCTGTGCTACTTAGCACATATAGCTAAGGTTCAACAACCTTATCAAAGTTCTATTGTCCTCCCACTTAACTTTTCACGAAAAATTCCTTCTCAAGAAACTTGACGTTCCAAGTAACAAACTCTTTTGTCCTCGGTGTTATGGAGAAATTCCCAACAAATTCTTTGGGATAACCTACAAAGACGTGCTTATCCGACTTTGGTTGTAAACATTTTACTTATGCATAGCATACCAAAATTTAAGAAAAGACAATTCGGGTTTTATCCCAAACCATAACTCATATGGTGTCATTTCAATGGATCACGATGGTGCTCTTTTCAGTGTAAAAGCGGTAGTCTCTAAAGCTTCAATCCTTAAAACATAATGGCAGTTTTATAAATGACACCCTTGATCTTACCATGTCAAACATGGTTTGATTTTATCTCTCGAATATGCCATACTCCTATGGTTTATCGGGAAACACAAATCATGGAACAATTCCTCAAGTCTTAGGTGTTTTTGCTAAACATGTAAATCAAATATCTTCCTTTATGATCGAATCATAAACTCTTTATTACAATGATTTTCCACTTCATCTTGAAAGTCTTTGAACAATTTTCAAATGTTTCATACTTCTTCCTTATTAAGTAAATATACAGATATATTCACTCAAATTTTCGGAGAAAGCTTATGAAGCAAAAAGATCCATCGCATATGGCTACACATAATGGACTATGCACATCAGCATGCACAATTTCCAATAAGCTAGTCATCCGTTCCTCTGTGGCCTATGGAAGGAGTTTCAATTATCTCGAGGAAAGTCTCACATGCATCAATTGATCAAAATCAAAGACTCCAAAAATCCATCAACATGGAGTTTCTTCATGTTTTCTTTCAAATATAATTTAAACAGTGATGTCACTTCATAAGTGATCTTTCAATCATTTGTCTTGCGACATTTTAGCAATAGTGTTTATGGATGTTATTTCTCCAACTAGACTTGTAAAGGTTCATCCATCCTTTATGGAATACGGTAATTATTTGAACAGCCATTGTTCTCATGATACCGGAACAAAATAACAATTATTTAAACAAATCTTGAAGGCTTGGTTTGATGACAATGAAAAACACAATAACACTTTATTTGTTTTCGATGAACATCATCACTCATTCTCTTGCTGGTTACTTAGGCCATTGTAGTTCATGAATTGCGTTGTCCTGTATGACATTTCATACCAACCAATTCGGTATCCAATACCTAAGAACCACATTGTTTAACAAGCAAGGAATACAACCATAACATGTATATCTTCTATATACCCAAATTGGACATCTCCAACCTTATATTTTCTGCCAAATATTTTATAGATTCTCTTTCAGCAATTCCTTTTTATTTTAAAAGAATCTATCAACATCAATTGTGGTGTCATTCACATGACACATAGTACAAAGCGTATATAGTCAAATACTAATACCTTTGGACTTCCACTTTGAAGTGGATCACCATCATCAAATGTTTGGTGTTCTTTCAAAAATCCATTCTTTAGTAATCTATTAGTGTAGTAAACATTTTACTTACATCTTCTATTCATCCTTATCATGACAACTTTCATGATCAAGCTACTATAGCCTATAAGGAAGAATCGCGAGTATAATATCAGTTCCCAAAACCTTTTGGTAGATTCGGATGCCTAGCATCTCCATCCTTCACAAATTCTCATACAATATGAGAACATGTATTTTGCTAAATTATACTCTATCATAATGCAACCAAAAAACATTGTTTCAGATATCACAATATCTTTCACACATGATGGTTTTCGAAACAATTTTCAGCTCCAATATAATCTTGATATTAAAACAACTTTTTGAATATCAATAATCATGGAGGCAAACATGATACTTTAGATACTAACATTGGAATTCTTACTCTTGATTTAATACTACTTATTAAACTTCATGGAGTAAATAGAGTTTGCTGAAAGTTTGCAATAGGACTTATAAACTTTAAATTGACATTCAAAACAATACAATACTAGTTCGTAAAGTAAATATCTAGAATTCTATAGTTCCATTATCTCAAATAAAAACTAAGCATAAGGTAGAAAACGAATGCCAATGACTACAACAAACTATGCAAATTCACTTTGATTTAATTTATGACAAATTGAGTTCGACTAATCCAAATTACTAATGAACTCCCACTCAAAAATGACATCCCTCGTGTCTTTTTGATGATTACATGAACCAAATCCACTACACCAAGTTCGATCATCACGTGAGTCGGTGTAGCTTCAAAGGCGAGCATCTATATGGGCATCATATCAACTATATGACTCATGCTTAACCTTTCGGTCCGCGTTCCGAGGCCATGTCTGTACATGCTAGGCTCGTCAAGTAAGAACCTTAGTATTTGCGTGTGTAAAACTGTCTTACACCCGTTGTATGAAAGCGTAGAGTCGAGAACACCCGATCATCATGTGATGCCTCAAAACACGATCCACAAAACGATGCATACTTAAGGAAGAACACATCTTTATCTTGATATCTAAAAGAGGGATCATCTTACAATGCTACAGAAAGCGCCAAACTAGCAGTATAAGATGCTAACATCTAATGTGTAAAGTGAGATGATATGGTCCATGCATTTGATCTCTATCACTTGCATCATGGTATGATCTCTATCATTCCTTTGTGTGTAAGGCCAAGGTCTATGGAACTTACACGTTAAGTGAGTTGTAAGAGTATCTATCAAACATCTACTTACAACAATACCATATCAAGACACTAGCCCAGCAACGATCTAAACTAGACGCCTCTAATTTATCAATTGCAAGTTTTACGTGGCTTAGGGCTTTTGGAGATAGAATCGGTCTTACCTACGAACATGAACCACAACGAGGATAACCAAGTTATTAGCAACTCGTTGTAAATCAGATATTGACTATAGTAGGAGAGACAGACACCCGCTAGCCACTTATGCAAAACTAGTTGCATGTCAGTCGTGGAACCGGTCTCATGTACGATGACATGTAAGGTTGGTCCGGGCCGCTTCATCCCACTATGCCACCAATATCCAAAGTATATAGAAGATGCAATAACATGATCATCGTCGCCCACATATAAACATATGTGTACTACCCGTGCAAAGCACCTACACATAGATCAGGCTCTGATACCACTGTTGGGTCCGCAGCATAGAAAACAAGAATTTTCCTATGATGAGAACTATACGCCAAGATCTATCTACTAGATACAGAGCAACGGGTGGACATACATCCATGGAGAACTTACCCTCGAAGACAACGAGTTTTGTTAACGAGTAGGAACTCGTGGTTGATGTAGTCGTACGCTTGCCGGTCTCAAGATCATGTGGAAGTCCGAGCGCCGCAAATCAGCAACGCATCCGTCCTCGCACACACGTTCAATCCACCGGACAACCTCCACCTCCTCTCTCCAGTGATCCAGTGGAAGCAGCAACTCCTTCCAGACGAAATGCCACCGGGATCATGTATCTCGCTAATCCGTGACCATGGGGGAATAATTCTAGAGGGGGAGAGAGATCCTTCACAAGGAGGTGTTTTGATGAAGGAGGGAATGGGTGGCCTTTTATAGGAGGAGGGGGGTGCCCCCTCTCTCCATGGCCGGCACATGGGGGGTGACCCCTCACCTCTCCCATTCATGTGATCAATAATCAGCAGCGGGACCTGGAGATCCGTACTGACTCCTACACATTCAACGATGACTTCTGTGATCGTGAGAACCTTTAACGCTAGTAACTAAATCCCTTTGTCTCGCGATATATTACATGTCCGAGATTCGATCATCGGTATCTCCATACCTAGTTTGATCTCGTTACCGACATGCACTCTTTTCTTGTTCCCGTGATATAACATTCTAGTGATCACATCACTTGCTTGCAAGCTATTTCAATGTGATATCACCGAGAGGGCCCAGAGTATATCTATCCGTCATCGTCATGGACAAATCCCACTCTTGATACATGAGCCTCAACATAACACCTTCGTAGCACTGAACCCACCTTTATAGTCACCCTGTTACGGTGTGACGTTTGATGTTATCAAGATACTCTTCTGGTGTTAGCAATTAACATGATCTCATGGTCTAAGGACTAAGATTACTTCGTATGATGTTATAGCAATATAAACATAATGACTTGATCGTAATGCTATACTTCGGATGAATGTTCATCACATCATTCCACCAATGGTGTGACCTTGTTATTAACAACATCCAATGTCTATGATCAGGAAACCTTGATCATCTTGTTAATCAACAAGCTAGTCTATAAGAGAGGCATAACTAGGAACCCCCTTTTGTTTATTAAACACACATGTATTGATGTTTCCGATCAATACAATTATAGCATGCAAAACAAACATTTATCATAAACATGGAATAAGATAATAACCACTTTATTATTGCCTCTCGGACATATTCCCTTCAAACACAACCACAGAACTTTGTCCCCAACTTGCGATGAGGTTGTCAATCTCACCGTGTTTTGCGGAAAACAAAGGATTAAACGTATCGAATGGAAAGAAGTAAAAGTTTGCAGAAAGTAAACACAAAGCAGTAAAAGATTGTAGATTGTATGTAAAGAAAAGGACCTGGATCCATAGTTCACTAGAGGTGGCTCTCTTTAGATAGATAACATGTTGGGTGAACAAATTACAGCGCGGCAATTGACAAACACCGAGAAAGCAATACATGCATATACTAATCATCTTGACTCCTTTGAGACTTGATTGGGCAATACAACATAATACATATACCGCCATCCAACTGCATCTATGACTAATAATCCACCTTCAGGTTATCATCCGAACCCCCTCCAGTATTAAGTTGCAAGCAACAGATTATTGCTTTACGAACTACGTGTAAGGTAAACAATATGATTGCTCTATGAACAAAGGATTGTTGTTTTCTCCCTAGTAGCAACAGCACATCTAATACCTTAGATTTTTCTGTCACTTCCCCAGATTACCAGAGGCATGAACCCACTATCGAGCATAAATACTAACTCTTGGAGTTGCTAGCATCTACTTGGCCAAGATAGCTACTAACAACGGAAAGCATGCAAGATCTCAAATAACAATGACATGATAGAATCAATAATCAATCTGAAATAGCATCTCAATATCCATCGGATCCCCGCAAACACAACATGTATGAATTACAAATAGATGATCTTGATCATGAACGGAGCTCACAAGATCTAAACATGAAAGCACAAAGGAGGAGAAACCAGTCATCTAGCTACTACATGGATCTGTAGTCCAAGGATGAACTACTCACGCATCACACCGGAGGCTTGCATGGTGATGAAGAAGGCCTCCAGGGTGAATTCCCCTCTCCGGCAGGGTGCCGGGAAGAGCTTCTGATCCCCCCGATCTAGGGATGGAGATGCCGACGGCTATAGACTCTTTCGTGGATTTTTGATCGGGTCCTTAGGGTTTTCGTCCCGAAGGCAACTTATAGGCGGAAGGAGAGGCCGAGGGGGTGCTAGGGGCGGCCAGACCACCCCTTGGCGTGGGCCAGGCCTGGCCGCATAGCCAGGTGGTGTGGCCGGCCCCCAGCCCTTCTCTGTCTCATATTCTGGCACTTGATCCCTTCCGGAAAAATAGGCACTTTGGCTTTTGTCCCGTCCAATTCTGAGAATATTCATTTTCTGACTTTTCTGGAACCAAAAACAACAGAAAACGGGCAGCTGGCACTGTGGCTCTTGTTAATAGGTTAGTCCAAGAAATCATAATAAAAGTACTCCAAAGTTGGAACAAAACACAAGAAAGTGGATAAAACCAAGCATGGAACATCAAAAATTATAGATACATTTGTAATGTATCAACCACCATCAAGCTGGACGACATCGGGATCATCATCATCATCATCACCACCATCATCATCACCATCACCACCCTCATCACCATCTCCATATTGCTATAACAATTGGTTGATTCTTGCTATACTTCATAGGGGAAACTTTCCCGGTGTTGATTACTCTTTGTAGTTGATGATATTGAGTGAACCATTGAATTATTGTTTATGTTCAGATTGTTATTCATCATTATTCCATCTCTGATCATGATCCATATGATGTCTTGTGAGTAGTTCGTTTTGTTCTTGAGGACATGGGAGAAGTCTTTTTGTTAGTAGTGGAGTTGTGTTGAGAAAGATTCAATAGATTGTTATTTAAGTTGTGGTGTACTTCTTCTAGTGGTGTCATGTGAACGTCGACTACATGACACTTCACCTATATGGGCCTAGGGGAATGCATTGTGTATTTGGCTACTAATCGTAGGGGTTGCCGAAGTGATAGAAACCTGAACCTCCGTTAGGAAACCATTGCACAAGGGACGTAAAGGTCTTAGAGTTTAAAGTTGTGGTTAGGTTTCTACCTTAATTACTTTCTTGTACTTACGGATGTTTGCAAGGGGTATAATCACAAGTATGTTTTAGTCTTGGATGGAGCGGTACATTAGCACAGGTTCACCCACACAACACTTAGCAAGCTAAAGAAGATTAACCAACTATATGAAGCGAAAGCACTTGACAGTCTTCCCATGTGTCCTCGAGAACGTATGGTCATCTTAAGTAATACAACCGGCTTGTCCTTTGCTACATAAAGGATTGGGCCACTTGCTGCATTTATTCCTACTGTCTTTTATTTACTCGTACTTTGTTTACTTGCTTTATCAAAAAACCCTAAAAATCCGTTTGCTAAGTATTTGCAGAGAATTCCTGATCCATACCACTAGCCAGCATCTTCTGCTCCTCGTTGGGTTCGACACTCTTACTTATCGAAAATACTGCGATACACCCCCTATACTTGTGGGTCATCAAGACTATTTTCTGGCGTCGTTGCCGGGGAGTGAAGCGCTATTGGAGAGTGGAACTAGTAAAGGAAACTTCTACTCTGAGTATTGTTTACTTCTGTTAGTTGCTTTATTTTTGTTATGGATAATTCGCTGAGTTTCTTATTTGGTAATGCTACTACCACTGCTAAGGTAGTAGATAAACCACCACCTACTGAGAATGATGTTTTCAAAATACCTACAAGAATTATTGATCGTGTTATGGATACTACTATGTTGGGGATGGAACTGTCCATCCCGGTGATCATTTACTCTTTATACACAAATTATGCGGGTTGTTCAAGTGTGCAGGTATTACTACAGATCAAGTTAAGAAGAAGTTATTCTCATTATCATTGAAAGGAAGAGCTGAGGAATGATATAAGCTGCTGAAGAATGGTCAAGCTCTGAATGGGAGGAAATAGTGCCTCTCTTTTATTCAAAGTTTTATCCTCCTAGTGAGATTCATAAAGATCGGAATCAAATATACAACTTTTGGCCTCTCGATGGAGAGAGTACAACTCAAGCTTGGGGGAGATTGAAGTTACTAATGCTCAAACATCCCATTCATGAGCTCCCCAACAATATTATTATCAATAACTTTTATGCAAGGCTCCCTCTACATGATAAAGATTTATTGGATGCTTCTTGTGCTAGATCATTCACTCGCATGGAAGAAGAAGCTAAATGGGATCTTCTGTACCGTATTCAAGACAATGCTGAAGCTTGGGAGAATGACAAAGGTAGAAAGTTAGGTATAAATTATGATTATGAATGCATTGAATCTTTTATGGGAATCGATGACTTTCAAAATACTAGTAATATTTATGGTCTAGACTCTCAAGCTATTGCTTCTTATTTTAAGGCTTTTGCTTCCTACATTGAAGTGCCTAAAAAGAAGTGGGATAAGTATCATGAACCTTATAAAGATATTGCTAAGAGTGTTCCTTCAAGAAATACTGAAGTTTATACTGCTAATCATGTTTTACCTGAACCTTATATTGAGAAAATGCCTTTCCCAGTTAGGATTAAGGAACATTCTATGATAGCTAGTATGGTTAATGAAAGTACAAGCAAAAACTGCTGAACCTGATAAACCAATGGTTGATGAACCTATAATAGTAAATGTGAAAGACTTTGTCACTAAATATGAAAAAGAGGGACACACTATCCTTTGTAAGGATACCTCTAATATTGTTTCACAAAGTAGTGTTATGAGAGCTAGTATTCCTGTGTTTTCTGTTAGAATAAGTGATCATTGCTATGATGGTCCTTGCGATAGCTATATTGTTAAGTTTATTCGTGATACTGAAAGTTACTATGAGAGAGGGAAAAGTGTTCTTATGCATCTCAACAATATCAAGTTTCCTCGTTTTATGCTGAAAGTTTTTATGTTGCACTTCTTTTGCCTTCTTATGCAAGTAGCCTTTGGTTTCAACAACTTGTTTGTTTACAAAATTCCCTTGCATAGGAAGTGGGTTAGACTTAAACTTGTGTATTTTTGCTTCTTAATGCTCTCTTTCGCTTCAATTCATATTCCTATGTGAGCATCTTCAAAATTATCTTGCCCATCTTAATGGCTATAAAGAAAGAGCTTTATGGGAGACAACCTAATTTGTTTTTTATTTCACTTTGTTTTTGTTTCTTTGAGTCTTGGAAGTTATTACTTCGGTAATAACCACTCCTTATCCGTTTTGTTTGGTTTTTGTGTCATGATCAACCTCTAATGAGAGAGAAGTAAGATTTGGGGAAGTTGCTGTCCCGAAACAGATTTTTGTGGTTCACCATAAAAATTCGTGAGACATCTCTGTATGTCGGATTGAGCTGTAATGTTTTGTGCTTCTTCCCCAGGTTGTTATTTAACTTTCGTTAGTTTGGCACTTTTTGATTTGAGCAACATAAGATTTTCGAAAAAATTGATCTTTACGTGCTGGTCTGTTTTGACAGATTTTGCCACTTTTGCATTTGCTTCTTTATTCGATTTCCTTTTTGAATTCTTTTTGGGTTTTCAGAAGGAGTTGCTAAAGTAGCTTATGTTTTGATGGTTTTCAGTTGAAGTTGGACTCAAAAGGTTTTATCACTTCACTTATACTAATGTTGCTAATGAGAACTGTGTGAAGTTTTGTGTGAAAGAAATTTCCAAGAAGTGGAGATAATGGTGTAATAAGGAAAAGAAGGGTTTTATGACTCAAGTAATAAGTGTACAAAGATGAAGATACTGATGAATATTCAAGTGATGACTCTGGAAGAATCTACTAGATACCAAATTCGGAGACCTGCAGAGTCTGTTTTCAAATAGGTAACAGTTCTGGTAAGAAAAGTCCCGTGAAAACACTATCCAACTATATTTTTGCAGTTTTCAGTCAATAAGGAAGCTACAAAGCGAAAAAGGTACGAAAACGGAGCCAGGGAAGCTCACACCACCCTGTGGCGCGGGCCTACCCCTGGTCGCGCCACCAGGTGGTGAGTCCACCCCGGAATCCGCCTCCGACTCGTTTTCTCCCAGTACCTTCCTTTTGATATGAAACTTCGTAATATATTACCCCCCGGATCCCCCGAGGTTCGTATATCGTGTTTTCTTCGTGTTTTTGTTTCGATCTGTTTCTGTCAGGACATACTCTTTGAAAGCTTAGAAGCACAATGGTGTCCGCCAAGGATAAAGGGAAGGAGCCTATGGAGGAAGACCTCCAAGACCCCGAGAAGGAGAAGGAGATCAAGAGTGAAGGTGAAGAAGAGCAAAGCCAACATCCGCACACCGGCACTACTATTGCAAGCATTGGAGTGGTGATGAACCCTGCCAGGATCAGAAGGACTGCACAGATGCAGACTGGGGGAAAGCTCCTCGTCATAGTTTGGCTCCACGGTCACCTTCTCCAAGCACCAAGAGTCCCTTCCATACCTTTATCCATAACCATGCAGGAAAAGAAGACTCCGAGAGGGAAGAACAGAAAAAGAATCACAAGAGCTGGGATCCACAAACTGAAATGATCACGAGCCGTATTGAGCACAACTCGGAGTTGATTCGTACTCTCACTTTCGAGATTGAGGACTTGGGGAAACTGATCAGAGAGCTCATCGAGAGGATACCACCACCACCTAAGGAGTAATTCGTCATCAGGTTTGGCATCCCCTTGGTTTGTTCCAAGCTTGGGGGAGTGTCGCGGTATCATATCACTATCTTCTATCTTTTTACCTTATTAGTAGAGTCATATCATGAATAGAGGAGTTATTATGTAGTATGGTTTGCATTATGGAAGTGTCCCCTCTCTCGTTAGATATGTATCCCTTGGTATGAGTTTCCATTATGGAATATTAATGAGAAGTTCTATCATTCACTCTTTTGCATAGCTTATATTAGTTTTCAATTCGTGGTTATATGATCGATCTTGTTGTTAGTATTGGTATCACTTTGGGATCATTGAGTTAATTTAGTTGGTTTTGGAAAACCTGGCTCGGTCAGTAGCAACACTATTTTTGAGAGTTGAAAGAAAAGATAGAAGTACTTTAGAGAAAAATAATTTCATCATCTTTCTTTCTTGATTTGCTCATAAGTTTAGTATTCTCTAGTTAAGATCTTTTGTGCTTCCAAGGAAGATTGCATGTTTGTCTTTATCACTTGTATGTTTGTTTGTTTCCTTCAACTCTTATACTTGCTAAACAGCCTTGCTAGCCAAAAACCTGTACTGAGAGGGTATTCTTCTCGCGCATCCACCTCCTTTAAACCAAAACCTTTGCCATTTGTGTCTACCTTACCTACCTAGTAGCATTATTGCTATTCCAAGTAAATTCTTGTTTTATCTACCTCCCAAATTAAACTTGTTATGTGAAAATTAGTGATTAAAGCTCTCACGAACTTGATGGCACCTTTATTTTCTTGCATTTAATAAACTTGAACCATTGGGTCCTTGTTTGTTGCGTATATGCTTGCGCTTTATGAGTTGAAGTTAGCCGAACCATGTATCATGGGGACCGCTTTCAACACTTCGTTGGTACTTGTACCTAGTTGATATCATGTTCTTTTGCTTATGGATCCCGGCGGTGTGAAATAAAAGTGGAACTTGTAAGATCATGGAGTTTCTATGTGTGTTAGAGAAACGCATGGGCCGCTAGCCTAAGCCATGCCTAATCATGGTGGAAACTTGCAGCATAACTATAGTGAGTATTCTATGAAGCATCCTCAATAAAAACCTATGCAAATAGCAAATAAAAAGATCGCTGAGATGCTCAATGTCTGCTTGCCTTGTCATTTTGATTATGGGATAGCTCCTGTGTCATGTGCAAGGGGTACCCCGTTGGCGGTTCTCAATGATATGCATGTATTTACAATGACAAGAGCTTGCTCGTGACTGAAGTTGAGTAGCATGAGGATCGTTACTCATAAGTAAGGGGCATGAGATTTTAACTTATAACTTGTCAAGCATATCCTCTTAGTTGTGTCACTTTAACCTTAATCACCTAAAGATGCCTATGATAGGGGAAATGAGAGCTGAAAGCTAGTAAGTATCATAATTTTTGGGAGCTCTTTATGAGACTTGCAATCCCTACTTCCCTCTTTGAAGGGCCTTTCTTTTACTTTGTAGTTGCGTCAGTAAACCTACGCCCTTCTATCTCAGCAAGTATTTTGAGTTGTTGTGTTTCATTCATTCATATGTTGATTTATTCACTCATGTTTCTTATGTTCCTTGCTTTGCACATTGCTCTTATCTTGATGTTTACTACTTTGAAAGCTATCATTGAAAACCAGCTATTTGTGAACTCCAGCAAATTATCAACTATTCTTCGACCAAGAGCTAAGTTTGCCATTACCAATTATGGTTCACTTTATGTATCTTTATTGTGTTTCCTTTACTCATTGCAAGTTGAGTTATATAATAGTGAGTTGTCTTCTATTATGATCTATGTATTTGATGAATGTGATGCTTCTTGTCCGTATTCTTTTATCGACTCTTCACTCCATAAACCTGAGGCCATGTTTATTGAGCTCAGTTTCGCTTGGGGACAAGCGAAGTCTAAGCTTGGGGGAGTTGATACGTCCATTTTGCATCACTATTCTATGTCTTAATTCACTATTATTCATTGATATATTTCGTATTGAGAGGTGATACTTATGTTATTTCATCTATTTTTGCATGGTTGATGACTTTTGGAGCATGGACCACTGTAGTCAGGATTCTGATGGAAAATGTGTTGTTTGGAGGCAAAATTCGCGAAGATCAGAAAATCCGGGAAAATATATGGAAAATCCTATTTTTCTAGAAGACTAGGGATGCCAGAAGATGGAGTGGAGATGGGCCACAGGGGGCCCACACCACCCCATGGCGCGGGCAGCCCTAGGCCGCGCCAGGAGGTGGTGTGGCCACCCTGGCCCACTCCAGCCTCTCCCCTCTGGCGTATATCATCCTCCCGAAACACATAGAAAGATTTCGCCGCCTCTACAGGGCAGAAAACACCGAGAGAGAAAGATCTCTCCGGCAGACAGATTTCTACCGGGGGAATTCCTTCCCGGAGAGGGGAGATCGTCGCCATCAACACCACCATCAAGCTGGACTTCATCGGTATCATCATCACCACCACCATCATCATCACCATAAGCACCCTCATATTGTTGTAACAATTGGTTGAATCTTGCTATAGTTCATAGGGGAAACTTTCCCGGTGTTGATTACTCTTTGTAGTTGATGCTATTGAGTGAACCATTGAATTATTGTTTATGTTCAGATTGTTATACATCATTATTCCATCTCTGATCATGATCCATATGATGTCTTGTGAGTAGTTCGTTTTGTTCTTGAGGACATGGGAGAAGTCTTGTTGTTAGTAGTGGAGTTGTGTTGAGAAAGATTCAATAGATTATTATTTAAGTTGTGGTGTACTTCTTCTAGTGGTGTCATGTGAACGTCGACTACATGACACTTCACCTATATGGGCCTAGGGGAATGCATTGTGTATTTGGCAAATAATCGTAGGGGTTGCCGGAGTGACAGAAACCTGAACCTCCGTTAGGAAACCATTGCACAAGGGACGTAAGGGTCTTAGAGTTTAAAGCTGTGGTTAGGTTTCTACCTTAATTAGTTTCTTGTACTTACGGATGTTTGCAAGGGGTGTAATCACAAGTATGTATTAGTCTTGGATGGGGTGGTACATTACCACAGGTTCACCCACACAAACACTTAGCAAGCTAAAGAAGATTAATCAACTATATGAAGCGAAAGCACTTGACAGTCTTCCCATGTGTTCTCGAGAACGTTTGGTCATCTTAAGTAATACAACCAGCTTGTCCTTTGCTACATAAAGGATTGGGCCACTTGCTGCATTTATTCCAACTGTCTTTTATTTACTCGTACTTTGTTTACTTGCTTTATCAAAAAACCCTAAAAATCTGTTTGCTAAGTATTTGCAGAGAATTCCTGATCCATACCACTAGCCAGCACCTTCTGCTCCTCGTTGGGTTCGACACTCTTACTTATCGAAAATACTGCGATACACCCCCTATACTTGTGGGTCATCATGATGCATGCCAAATCTAACTTTGTGGATCAAACTGTGGTACTAGCATAAAAAAGAGAACAGAAAGAAAAGGTTCTATGTTTCTCATGCACACCTTTGGGATGCTAACAACTCCGATAGCTTTTGAACGACCTATGGTTGTAACATCCCAACATTAGAGCTTAGAAATAATCTGAGATGAGGTGTGTGCATTGTATTCATTCATAGAAAATATGGATAATTTCCGTGCTTTCAAATAAAACTTGTCAAAGTGATTGAAGCTTCTCTTAACTTGGTGGAACTGAAGTAGATCATCAAGTTGTCTGCGATAAGTTTCAATATGACCTTTGCTAAAATCTTATCTCTAGGTAACATAATTTGATCTATGGGTAGATCAAATGGAATCAAGCTAAACCCACAACATATTATTTAATGAATAATAAAGGATCTTATAGAGATCACATCAGGGTGTTCATTATATCAAATCTTGAATACACAAATCAAGTATATAACTCCAAGTAAAGAAGCCCCATAACTAAACCTTGAGATACTTGCTTGCCATAGTTATTCCTACCATGAGCATCATGGTAGTTCTTAAACATTGACTCTTATCACTAATAGAGTGAAAAAGGAAGTCAAACCAAGACTATTCATCACATGTCCTTGTTGTCATTTTAATAGATGACATTCCTATTTAACTAAGTCCTAGTGTCAATTGATCATTAATATTGAGTGATCAATTCTTGACCTAGCGCTTATTGACTCTTAGCTTTGACCTATTATATTGACCTTCCAAAGACCTAAAGTAAATTTATACGGAGAAAGAACTAGATATGGTAGAGTGTGCCATCATGAATGGAATGTGATCCTTAGTGGAGATCAAACCATCTGATGTTGGAGGAGTTAACTCACCCATGAGTTAACTAGAAGAAGTATTTAAACCCAAGAGTTTAGATAGTAATTATGAAGCTATGAGGAAGCTAGGAGTAGTAGAGAACCCAATGGTAATCTTGTTAAGAAAAATAGGTATAAACCTAAAGTAAGTTTTCTTAACAAGATAAGCCTATAGAGATACTAGTGCAAGTCTACTACCTAGTGATAATAGATCTTGATCAGACAATTAGAAGCCTAAGCTCTGCATGATCAAAGGTTGGTGGTCATTACTCTCAAGTCATTTGAGAATAGATGATTAGGTATAGAAGAAGAGTTGTGAGTATACCAAATTAGGCAAAACCCTAATAAGGTAAATCATCTAGCTTGATCATGAGAAGCCAAGCTAGAGTATGATGAAGTATGTAATATGAGTTATATGGGATAGCTGGAGGCATAGTAGCTTAACAAGGCTAATACAAGAACAAAGTTGTATTATGGAGAGTAGTACCATACCTATCCTAGAGGATTAATATCACATGTGATGAATAAAGAGGGTAGTTAAACTAGTTCCTATTTGTGGGCAGCCAATGGATAGTATCTCTTAGACAAATGAAATGTCTAAGAGATAAGTAGAATACCAGGTGAGAGTGTATTGATGGAAGCCTTGTCCACCTTATTTTCTTAAACCTTAATAGAAACCTAGACCCATGAACCATCAAGACCACATTAAGAAGTAATCTTTATAGATCACTCTAAGTTGAGTTATTATCCATGGGCACAAAACATGAAGGCAATTTATCTTAGCTTTTAATCTTCATCCATAGCCATAACAGAATGTGAGTCTATTAAATATTCTCCAAGACTCATGTTAAACCACTTGTAAATGAACATCTTCATTTTTCCATTGATGAATATTATCCATGCATAATGACTTAACCAAAATTGTGCTATGGTAATTCTAAATACTAAACACCAAGTAGTTTTGAGTAGAAGAAATCACCAGACCTTGAGAACCATCAAATTTAAATCATCATATTATCAACCACAAGGTTCAATACATTATAATGTATATGTATATTAATTCCTTTATGAGACTAAGTATGAATAGACTCCCATATATCATTCACCATTTTAAATCCTTGCCATTACAATTATCAAGAGAAAACAGAATCATTTTTACGAAATCATTATAAGGAATAAATCTCTAAAACCCTAATTCCTATTAATAACTTTTATTTAAAAGAACCTTTCATATACTCATATATTTCGAAAATATAAAGAAAAATTAAAAGAGGATTTAATAGAATGAATCTCTAAACCATTCTGAATATGCCACAAATTTTCTGGATATTTAAATCCTTGAGAAAATTCATATTTGAAAAGGTTTTATTAAAATAGTAATAGAAAAAGAATCGGGAAATAAGAAATAGAACCAGGTCGCAGCTCATATTCTATTTGCCGCGCGCGTGCACCAGCCGCCACTCTCCGCTCACTTTTCCAGAGCCCAGCAGCAGCCCATCTCGGCCCAAGCCCATGTACCGATTTGATGTGTGACTGACAAGTGGGGCCTACGCAGGAGAGAAGTTGTCGTCTTCCTCTCCGTGCACGGCCGCCGCCACATCCCGAGCCGCCGTTTTCCTTGACCATAGCCGTAGTTGACCTCCACGCTGATCCCCTTATTGTCTCCATGCCTACTAGCAAGTTTAGCGTCAAGATTCCCGCCCCGAAGAAGCTTCAACTCCGCTATCACACCTCCACTGTCTCCGCTGGTGAAATGACGAGAAAGACCTCCTAGAGCACTATAAAAACCATCTGGAGCATCGCCAGGAAACCCTAGTTCTTCGAGGCCTATTCAATCTTCTCCATCCCTTCCACTCACTAAAAACCACTCGTCGGAGTTCTTGCTGTCGTCGTCAATGGAAGCCACATCAGAGACTGTGGAGTAGTCTGGGAGAAGCGTCGTGCTCTGTAGATCTTATGGGTGAAGTGCAGGGCCAAGGGGAGCTTGGAGTAGGGGGATTTTTCCCATTTCCTTCCATCGGTGTTCGTCGAAATCAGCGATTCGGCGCTCATCTTGGGTCACCATCTACATCGCCAAGTCCACCATCAAGTATAGGGTAAGGTTCTGCATCGATTGGTACTACCTAAGCATCCTAGGACAGCCGATAGTCGTATTGGACATTCGGCCGGCGAGTGCCGCCGCAGGTGCTCATCGTCATCACTATTCCAGTGACCAAAAGTGGGCGGCGAGGCCACCACTGGGTTCGCCTCGGTTCCCTCTTTCCAACGACACCAAATAAGCTTGCTAAATTGCACTACATCATTGCCGCCGCTCGCTGTTTGCACCTCCCCGGCGAGATGACGTCAACACGACGTCATGCCCATGTCACCCTAGCCCAGTCAATAGATTTGACTTGGTCAGCACCTCGGTGGCAGCTGACGTGGTACTGAACCCACTGGTCAGTGCCTTGGGCTAGGTTTAGTTGCGGTATAAAAAGTTTTAGAGAGAGGTTGATGTCATCGCTGATGCACTAAATCATTTAGAAGTTTATTTAAATAAATCCAGAAAATGATTACATCTTGTTAAATCAATATCTTTTGTTTTATAATTCAGAAAAATTTGTGTTATATATCAAAATGTTAGGAAAAATAAATCCTATAATCTAAACCTATTATCATACCTTATTTTCCAACTTAAATAAGATAATTATTATTAATTATTAAATACCCTATTAAGGATAAATCTTAAATAAACAGGTTCTATTATTTAAAAATTCCCAAAAATAGGTATAATATATCAAAAGTCTTAGAAAAACAAAATATAGACTTATAAACTTGTTTTATACATTTTTGTATCACTTATCATATATTTATTATTTATTAAGTGTTTATAAAGTGATAAAACTTATAAAAATCATATCTTATTATTTATAAATTATAAAATATTTATCATATACCAAAATGTTCACAAAAATAATAACTCCAAGTTAAAAATATAATATTACACTTTTGAAGTAAAAAAAAATCTAATCCTCTAATAACTTGAATTAAACCTAATACTTTTAATTTAATACATAAAAACTATATAAACCATTGCTTATATCTTTATCATTATTTGTTTAAAATCTAAAAGTGTAGTAACCACTTCAATTGTTGTTCAAGTGAAGTCAAAATAGATCTAATCATTTTAAGATATATATCCTAAAATTACCATTTAAAATTAAGTGTATCTTAATTTTCCTAAAAAGATTTTATCAATTATAAAATCAACAACAATAGTATATTGTTTATCAAAAGGATTCGGTTCACTTATAAAATCATCGAGCTCATATTTACTAATTCCTCTACTAGTTTGGAAAAGTACTGAAATTTAAAACAAGTTCTTAAGTAATTAAAATAATGCCTATTCTATACTTATGAATCATTAAGAAGTAAACCACATATAGGATGATGCCATATTTAAAATATATAAGTCTCCACTTACTAGTGGAATAACTATTCAAAAATGCTAATTGTTTTCTTCTTTAATACTCATAAATGGTAAGAAAACTTTAAGGTGTTAGCTTTAAGTTTAAATGCTTTTACTTTGTAAAAGTAACTTTTTCCTCAAAAGTTATACTTTTAAGAAACATTAAAAGTAATCCTTGAACACTTGTTTAAACGCTCTAATTGATTAATAATCTTGCTTAAGAAATCTTTTAGATACCATGACCAATTTGAGTGGTTTAGTATTGCATGCTACTTGTTGTATTTACATATTATTTCACACACACTCTCACAAGCCTTAATAAGTAGCACAAGTGTGAAATTGGTATAAAAGTGCAACACATTCCAAAGAACTCATCGAAAGCTTTAAACCCTAGATTAGATATGATTAGTCCGGGGATTCGCGTTTATCAAATTGCATTATATTACTTATGCATAATTGCATCTTGCTTCTTTAAACATTTGTCCTTACCGGACCAATAATGTTGTTTACAGAATTTGGATCTTCTATTGTCTTGAAGACCATGATTGCATAATCTTGCAATCACAAAAGGAACATTCACAACTTGCTCATGTCCTTTGATTATTTTCTATCAAATGCTTGTAAGTAGAATGTTGTCATCACTTGCATTTCAATAGGGACAGAAAACACTATTTTCATAATAATATGATTATGGATTATTTACCAAATGGTAATAATCTATTGATATAGTTCTAGTGGTAAAGGAACATAATATCTAGGACTTAATCAACCAATGTCACCAGTGATTCTAGCGTCGTATATTACGCGTTAACCATAAGACTCGGAATGGGACGGGAAAGTCAGCTGTACCTTCTCCCTTTTGCATGGACGGATGACCTTATTGTGAAGCTGCAGATTTCGCGTGGAGAATCCAGCACATGGGTGGGACTCCTCAGCTCCCCTCGATCTAGGTGTCTAGATTATCTGTGCATAGTTGTCGTGGTGGAGGTTCACCATGGCTGATGGTGGCTGCCAGGCAGAGCTGATTATAGAGTCTTCGAGAGGCTACCCCGACTATACTCGTGGTATAGCTCTTGGGGGATCGTGTCTTCATGCGGGGTCGCAGAGAGGGTAGTGATTGGCTTGGATATTAGACTGGGACCCATACCAAGGAAGTATGGACAAGCTCACGACTTGGATGTGCAACAAGGCTAAGGTCTCTTATGGGTAAAGTAACGCACCTCTGTAGAGTGTAAGAACTATGACATGTTACTCCCTGTTCTGGTAAGGAGCTACGAACGCGGCAGGAAAGGAACTCCATGAAAGTTCTAGTAACCTGTGAAGGCTGACGTACATAGTTTTCAGAATAAAAGCAACCTTTGAAGAAATGTTTATGAAAACCTGCATTGCCTACGACCTTTGGTCTGTGGCTGTAGAGATAGTGCATCATACACTCCTTTTTAGTGAACTTACTGAGTATGCTCGTACTCAACCGTACCTTCTTAACCCTTGCTAGGTTCTAAGCCGTTGAAGGCGACGTCAACACCAACTCATCCTCAAGGAGTCATCACCAAAAGCTCAAGTTCTTCAATAAAGTCAATGAAGTTAACATATGCATCAACTGAAGTGAAGGCGAAGTTCTCGATTAGATAGGAGTAGATACTATAAACCATAAAACCTACTTCTGTAGAGCATTGCATTAGTAGAAATTGCAAGGCGGATAGTTCAGATGTTACTCTTTTTAGTCAGATAGCTCTGAGTTATTATTTCTGGTTCTTCTTTGTAAGAAGTTTCTTCCTCTCTCTTTAATGATCTCTAGATCTTCTGTAAAGAGTCGAGTTGTAATCTATAGTCATGTCTTGGACCTGCTGTGTTTCTGTTGTACCACTCTTAGGGATGTAATACTAGTGAAAGGTGTTTCATTGGTGTTATGTCAATGACTATAGTGTACTACATCATGCAGTGGTATGCTGGGTCAGCGCAGCTGGTACCAGAGCACATGCTTTGACCTTAGGATTAAAACCCTTTTAGGAGATATGTAGGTTGGATAGTGATTATAGGAAGCTATCTTATCTAGACCAATTGTGATGGGTATCCACTTGAGGATAATCTTGTCGCGCTTAAGTAAGATATTTTAATCATCTTTCTTAAGGATTAGTGATCTATCTTCTTTAGAGAAATGCCATTTAGTGTAGCTCTAAATAGGTATACCACCACTAATATGTCTTAAGTAAGTTAAAATATCAAAGAATGTTAGGACTAAGAATAGGATTTCAGGTGGAGTAGTTTAAATGGTGTAGTCTATCCATAGGATCCATGTAAGGTAGCAAAATCATTTCATTAGATGGTAATGATAGGCTACATGATGAAGGCCATTAGAGTATCTATAGATACAATTGGGAGTAAATCATGTGGAATTCACTTGAGAATTCCATGTGATGGAGTAGAATTTTGTTAAGAATCATTAATAGTAAGCTAAGAAGAAGAAGAGTCATGGTGAGGTTAGCTCTTCAATCATGATGACTAGGTAAATATTAACAAGTTCATGGTGAGAATAGTTCCGAGATCATGACAAGTGTGTAGGTAGGTAAAGTATAAAGCAAGTAATCTTAAAGTAGGAGTAAGTAAAGAGTAGTGTAGGTCTATGATAGAAGTCATAGGTGTCATAGGATTACGATAATTTTTGGATTAAGGTAGTAACTACAATTTTGTTAGTAGTTTTGAGAGATTATGTGAGGATAGTTTACAATAGAATGGAAGATTGGTAGTCTTTAGTAGTCCCAAAAGAAAGGTAAGAAGTTAGTCAAAACCAGATTGAGATCACTTTGCTCAAAATTATCCTATTGCAACTGAGTAATTTGGGTCAATATAGAGACAAAGAGTAGTTTAACCGCAAGTGCTAAGTATCACGATGTAAACCTATACTAGGAGGTGTCATATACTACACATTAAGCCTGAATTCTAGAGATGTTTGGCTCAATATAGAGACAAAGAGTAGTTCAACTACTATATTATGGGCTTAGAATAATGTGTGCTATATGTACCACATTTGGATTTCTTGGTTTTTTCTTGGATCTTCTTGATTGACTAGATCTGTGCATGAAGTTTGACTTGATGTGCAAATGCATGTTGCATCATCAAGTTATTACTTCATGTTATAGACCTAGATAGAAAAGGGAATTCATGTAAGGGAGTGATGAGTTCCAAATACCAAGATGAAGACTTGCATGAGGAAGGAAGCCAAATATAGGAGTATCAACAGTATTTGGAAGGATGGATCAATCCCAACTTATTATTAGTTGGCAACAAGAAGGAATACTAGTGTAGAAAAGGTGTGGAGCAACATGTATGAATGAATTTAATTTCACTCAAGATAGGTGATGTTGCTCAGAAGCTAATGAAGTAGTTGTACCAAGTCATGGAAGTAACTTGAAAGGGTGCAAAGAAGAAGTCTTGTAATAAAAGTGGTATTCAAGCTCTGATAACTCAGAGAGAATGCCAGTGGTTAGTATAAAATCCGTAGGGTAATCCATACACCTAGGAGGATCCGCAGCTAGTATCCATAGCTGGTACCCTATTGGTTTAGTCAACCAGGTTATCTTTTTATACCCTAAAGAGCATAAAACTTGGCCTAAGATAAGTAGGGAATAAAGGAGTATAAAAACTAAAAGTGAACGACCTTCGAGACGTTTCGCGAAATCGGGTTTATCAATGAGAAATAATGTCTAAGAAGATAAAAGTAAGAGAAGTAATATTAGGAGATTGATTACGGAGATCCACAATTGTGTGGGTATATCGTAGATTCTTTCATGAGACCTTCCAGGGGTAAAGTATAAGCTGGACAGAGACCGATATCCTAATTATTGAGTTAATGGGTATTATACATGAAGCTTAGAGACCATTAGGAAACCCCAAGGGGGAGAGTAAACAATAAACACTAAAGTGTTGTTATCTGACTTGCCACCTAAAGGTGGAAGAAGGTTTGCTAGACTATGGTGAGAGTAAGCCTTATTCTCATAAAGTTATAAGAAGTCATCTGTATAAGAGTACTCTCACGAGTATGTCCAGGTGAAAGATCGAAGGAGATATAATAGATTAAACCTAGTGGACTAGTTCTTTTTGAAACAACTCATAAGTTGTCCTTAAAGGCGGAATCAAGTGCCCCAATATAGGCCAGTATAGAGTAATAGGAAAGCCTGATCGGGATGGATTAAATGTGTACAAAACCAATCTTAAGTAGGACTGTGAAGACACAGGAAACGATAGTTGGAAGTTGCCAAGTATGACGAGAATTCAAGGAAAAAGATTTGGATACGGGATACCGCAATAATCCCCACTTGTGATCACAATGGTATTGAGAAATGTCATGATCAATACAAGTCAACTCCTCATTTCGAAACGTAAAAGAGTTAAAACTTCGGGGACGAAGTTTATTTTAAGGGGGAGAGTCTGTAACATCCCAGCATTAGAGCTTAGAAATAAGCTGACATGAGGTGTGTGCATTGCATTCATGCATAGAAAATCTGGATAATTTCTGCACTTTTAAATAAAACTTGTAAAAGTGATTGAAGCTTCTCTTAACTTGGTGGAACTGAAGTAGATCATCAAGTTGACTGCGATAAGTTTCAATATGACCTTTGCTAAAATCTTATCTTTGGGTAATATAATTTGATCTATGGGTAGATCAAATGGAATCAAGCTAAACCCACAACATATTATTTAATGAATAATAAAGGATCTTATAGAGGTCACATCAGGGTGTTCATTATATCAAATATTGAATACTCAATCAAGTATATAACTCCAAGTAAATAAGAACCATAACTAACTGTAACACCCCAAATATCTACCCTATTAGGCAATATTACACCTCCATTAAATACTTTCCAATACTGGGACAAAACTATAAATTTTGATAGAGTCTCCTTTGTCTATGGGGAGAACCACAGTAACAAAATAATAATACTCATCCCATTTTATCCTTACAAATTGCCACACGGTTCATTAAGACCAAAGTTATAACTTTATATCCATATTTACCTATATCCACCATCTCGATAGTCAAAATACCTAACAATTCGTATGGTAAACAATAAGTCAAGATCAATCTATGAAGTATTGTGATACGTAGAAAGTAGTGTATGTAAAATGTTGAGGTGCTACTCCCATCCCATGCATGTCATCCTCCAATAGTACCTAAAAACATGGAAGCCACAAGGGTGAGTACAAAGTACTCAACAAGTACATAAAGAAATAATAGGCATTGCATAAAACACAACACTAACAATTACTCCTATAAATGCATTTTGCTTTTTCTTTTCTTTTTCGTATACCGGTATTTCTTGAGTGGACACCCATCGGTATCCACTCACTCCAACTCGTGGAGGTTGCCGACAATGTGAGACTCGTCCCAACATCGATGGTCTCAGGATGCCTACCTCAGTAGTGATGGGTTCGTAGCATGGAAAACAAAAAAATTCTACCGCAAGAACGAACAAAACCTAGATATAATCTAGATAAAAGCCAAGATCTAATCTATTAGACATGTGCAACGAGATAGATCTGTACTAACCCTTGTAGATCCGAAAGCCTTGTGCGAGATCGGATCTCGTGGTTGATGTAGACGATCACTTGTCGACCTCAAGATCGAGTAGACGATCCTTCCGATGCCGCATTCCGGCAGCGCTTCCGCAGTCGGTCACACGTGCAGAGTCGATGCAGACCTTCCTCTCCCCGTTCCAGCGAGCAGCGGAGGTAGTAGATCTCTCCACGGAATCCCAGCAGCACGACGGCGTGGTGGAGGTGGTGGAGTAGAGAATTCTGAAGGGCTTCGCCTAAGCCTGAGCAGAAGGAAGGAGGAGAGAGGCGGCTAGGGCAAGAGTGGAGGGGCAAGGGGGGTGGCGCCTCCACCCCTCTATATAGAGAGGGAGGGGTGCGGCCTAGGGTTCCCACCCCTAGGCCCACCTCCTAGGGCCGGCGCACAAGGGGGGCTTGGGGGGAGTTTCCTCCCCCCCCCCCCCAAGTTTACCCTTTTCTTTCTTGGTTTTCAAGTAAACTCCATATAAATTTCTAGAACCTTCCGAAACATTCCGAAACCTTCTAGAACTCCCATATAAACACTCTGGGACATTTCCGAACCTAGAAAATGATCTCCATTATATGAATCTTATTCTCCGGATAATTCCGGATCTCCTCGTGATGTCTCAGATCCAATCCGAGACTCCGAACAACATTCGGTCTCCAACGCACATTCCATATCTACCTAAACAGCATCGAACCTTAAATGTGTCACCCTACGGTTCGTGAATATGCAGACATGATGGAGACACCTCTCCGATCAATAACCATCAACGGGATCTGGAGATCCATAACGGCTCCCACATACTCAACGATGACTTCGTGATCGATAAAACCATTAACATACGAAACCAATTCCCTTTGTCACGTGATACTCTACTTATCCGAGATTTGATCGTCGGTATCTCCATACCTAGTTCTACCTCGTTACTGATAAGTACTCTTTACTCGTTCCATGTTATGTCATCCCTTGTGATCCAGTCACATGCTTGCAAGCTAACTAGATGACATTACACCAAGAGGGCCCAGAGCATATATATCCGTCATATGGATGGACAAATATCAATCTTGGTCCATGCGCTTCAACACATACTTTCAGAATACCCAATGACACCTTTATAACCACCCAGTTACGAAGCGGTGTTTGATGTCATCAAAGTACCCATCCGGTGATGGTGATTAACATAACCTCATGGTCAAAGGATTAGGTTACTATGCATTTGAAAGCTTGTAGCAATATGAACTAAATGACTTGATCTCATGCTATACTTACTATGGGTGTGTGTCTATCATATCATTCTCCTAATGATACAACCTTGTTATTAATGGCCTCCAATATCCATGATCAGAAAACCATGATCATCTATTAATCAACAAGCTAGTTCAACAAGAGGCTTACTAGGGACTCTTTTACGTTTACAAAACACACATGTATTAGTGTTTCCTTATAATACAATTATAGCATGGGATGTAAACATTCATCATAAACACAAAGATATAATAATAACCACTTTTATTATTGCCTCTTGGGCATATCTCCAACAAGTAGGTCACAACACTTTGCACTATCTTTATGATGCTATAAAAATGCAAGCGCAACTATATTCTTTGTCTTAACACTTGGTCTCCACGCATATAAACAATAACAAGACACTAAAATAAATAGAAGGTACTAGAAAATAAAAGTCAAGTGAGGGGATCATGCAAAGTATTATCCCATTATGAACTTGCCTTAACCGACGATCACAAACTGTGAGTTGTAGGATTCCGGACCGGAAGTACCGACACCTGCTGTAGAAACACATGCCATGCTCAATACCGATCATCACTTCAAAAACATATAAGCGTTAAACATACCATCGCTCCTACGTGCAGCAAACCCCAAACCAACACTTTACTTTTATTCTAGAAAAGACTCACAGGCTGTACTCTCTACTAGTACCATAAACAGTAATAAAAGTTGTGGAATGGCATTCGTTGAGCTAATGGACTTAATTAATCCCAAGTTAGTAGTACTAGCATCAGGTACATGCAATTTCACATACAACAGACTTGTTGTGACTCGGGCTTGGTTCCAGTAATAATACAAGAAAACTCGGTCTAGTACATGCATATAACCCACAAACGGTTTTAGACAAAGAAGAAAGCGGCACTAGCAAGTTCTTAGTAACCTGTAGATTTAATCCCTTAAATGTATTCTTCAAAAGCCAGAGAGCTAGCAACACAAATAGCTACAGATAGACGGATTCCATGAAGCCCACGTACAGAACAATAGCTAATTTCCTCTCGTACTAATGTCACACTATTTAATTTGAGCAGGTATAAAAAGATTCCCTAGAACAAATTAGGTGCCCATATAAATCTTGACACTAAACATTTCTGACCCCCAATTCCATACATGGACGTGTTGCCAAAAATCGAATCCAAACCGCAAACTGAACAGATTGGAACACTTGCTCCTTCTCAAAATCCAACCATGCATACATTTCGAAAAATTGCTATGAGCAAGACGTTTTAAACAAATGGGGACTAACCGAAACATAGGTGGTAGTCTAACTACCGAAGGTAGCCACAAAAAGGCTTGACGGGGACAGTCGTCGAGAGCAGCAGCACAGCCTCGCATCAACGACCTCGCAGAACAGGAGAACAGAGCGGCGGCGGCCTGGGTCTAGTAGCGCTGGAAACTATTTAGGTCAAGATTGGTACGGACGGCATCCAACTCACCTAGTATAACTGGCAGTGCATACACAGAACATATATGTCTCACAATAAAAGCCCGACCCAGCCCATTTATTTATTTACAAAGATGGGATAAAATAAGCGTGACTAAACTTGTACTATTAACTCTACAAAGAGCTGCTGGTTGCTACCAAAGGTTTTCTTGCAGCAGGTCACAAGATAAAGAACACGGCACACTATTTCTTTTCCTTTTTTTCCATCTAACTTCCTATTTATTTTTCTGTGAGATTAAATAGGCACAAAGAGTTAGCATGAAGATTTGGGGTATTACATTCTCACCACCTTAAATAGAATTCGACCCCGAATTCTTCCTCCTACTCACAAATCTAAACAAATAAGTTACAAACATAATTATGCAACACCTATCAGGCAAGAATAATTCTAGATACTTCCTATTCGCCTCACATTCAAATTGTAGCAACCATAAAATGCATATATATTGGGTACTATGCCTCACCACTCTCCCAGACTACCAAGATCCCCTTAGGACAAAATTCAAAGGTTAAATATGCTTCGATCGAATTGGCTCCATGTTCATTTGTTGTTCTGAATCACGAAAGTGTTACCACATCAATGAGACTCTGGCAACTCAAGCTCATAAGCTAGCTTCCTCACTTTTGCCATTATCACTAAATATCTAAATTATCGAGGACTAAGCTTTTGCTTGATGATTTTACACCTTATAACACCTTGAATGCATGACACCCTTAATATACAGTCCCTCCCTCTCGAAACTCCACCTTCAATATCTTGGAATCAACATAGCTTTAGCTCTTTTACCTTCTATACACTAACAATATAAGTTGTCTTTGATAAACTACATTCTACACCCTCTGTAGTTTGTTTAACCCATACTAGTCCCACTACTATCTTTATATGCTATCTCCGTAGCGGTTATAAAAAGAAAGCTCCACAAGTGTGTATTGATCATCCAAGATCCATTGCCTAGACATGACCCAACGCCCTAACATATGTCCTATAGTTTGGACTTAACCTAAAATTTGTACTAAAGGCCCTCTGCAAGCTCTAATAGAACTTCAAAAAAACTTCGCATCCCTATCATAATTAATGGTTTTAGGAACCACCTGCAACCTTATTATCTCACGCATATGCAGAGTCTATGGTGTAGATATGAGGAAAATGAACAAGTTGGCCAAGTTGATCCATAGAAAAATGCATCATTCCCACTCGTGTACAAGGTAGGCCGACAATAAAAACCATCAAATGTCATCCTACCACCATAGTGGAACCTCCAAGGATTTCAACAGTCGTAATGGCCTCATATGCTCAACCTTTACTCGTTGACAAATCCTGCAAGTGGAAACATACTTGGGAACTTGAACTTTCACTCTTTTTCATAAGTCTATTTTAGGTCATGAGTTATCTTTTATCTCTCTAGGATGAACATTATAGGGGATACGATGTGCCTCCCTCAAAATATCCTACATCACATGACACTTCTATGGCACACAAAGACGTGCACAAAACCGAACAACAAAAGTTCCACCCATTTTGATCTCTCTCGTTCTACCTTCGAGGATGGGCTCTCGCAATTTCTCTAACATCAAACCCCCATTTCTTTGAACCTCTCTCTCTATCTTGAATGGCTAACAAAAGGATGAAATTGTGTCTCCTCATATACCGGTGCTACTCCATCATAATTATGAGAAGCCAATTTTTTCCAAAATAGCAACGAGACAATCTATAGTGGGAGAAAAAGACTTGCTACTAAGATTGTGTCAGATATCACATTTACCCTCTATAAGTTATACTAGATAGATATGTCACGATCTTTAATTAATTCTAGTCGTCGTATTTTGTGTGAAGCGGTAGTAGAGACTCTTATGAGTGAAACCATCACAAGATTATAAATAAAGATAATGTCTCCAACTCTGGAGTTCAAAGATCACCAGTAAAAGTCTAGATAATGAGTAGGACGATTGTGCGCGTGCTATTTTCTTTAATGGCCTAAAAGAGTAAGGGTTCTTAATGATCTATAAGCGTAACAAAATAACCTTTCAGCCTTGGGTGAGCGTGCACTTGAAGAACTTGGAAACAAGCATCGTATCTTGGTCATAGAAAACCGTCTTGTCCTAGGTAAATCATGAATCCTTGATGTTACAAGACCATAACTAGCGAACACCAAAACCTATAAAAAACTCGCATGGTGGTCTCGAAGGGTGTATTTGTGGAAGTTACCATAGGTTTATCCTCGCCGCATCTCCGACACTTGGCAGCGGTTATTACCTCTATTACATGTGGAACGTCGTACCTAAGGTTTTGGCTGACAAAATGTCATCTCATGACTAACTAGAGGAAAACGCACACAGTGATTCACCACTCCAGCATAAAAGAGCAAATAATAGGGGTCATTGGTATGGGGGCCAATCCATCCCGCAGCCAAATTATTAACTTTGTAACTGAAATGAGGAATCGTGCAACACTAACACTTAGGAATCCTCACTTGCATGCAAACAGATGTCATGGGCATGAACCGAGGTTCGAGGTCAACTCCCATCCATCGTTATTGCAGAGAAACTACAAAAAAAATCTAATTCAAAATGATCCTAGAAGAACACTCTAGTTGTCATGTACTATACACACTTTTAAAAGAATAAAGAGCCACTTCATGGATAACTGTCAACTTGATATGTAAAACAAACACCTACAATATAAATGAAAGGACAAGCTTCTACCCTATAATCGAATAAAAAGGCTTAACCAATATTTTTTTGGAAAGGACAACTAGGTTGCCTCCAAGGAAAATAACGCGTTCACCATTATTCTTTATTCTCAAAACTAGGAGATTGGACACCGAACGAATGTCAAAGAAGAATACAAAAGACATAGATTATGACAAATAGAACATGTTAACTCTGGAACGCTAATAGTTAGCAAGGACATCTGAAGTACATGATTAAGAATACGTACTTCACAAATCATGGACAAAAAGACAACACTGACAATTCCCCTGCTAGATGTTGGTCATCAAACTAGGCCAAGAGCGAGGGACGCACTACCAACAGTAGTTGAGCGAGAAAAAGGAAGCCATATCAAAATTGTGGTTTAGGAGACATTCATAGAGGAAAAAATTTCTCATATGATCTAGATCAGATAAGTTTTCATAACAATATAATATCGTCCACACTACTACATCAATTAGGTTATACACCAAACTAGTTTTATATTTTGGAAACCAATCACCATGTATGTTGCATCTCCAAAGTTAGCAAACTGTTTTCTCAAATTCCTTTAATCTTCAAACACCCTCGTGCTCGGAAAGCAAAACTTTATTCTTCCACACTAACATTATATTAAAATCCAATTTGATGCTAAAACCAAACTATGCAACTATCTGCTCATGAGTCCATCGAAATAACATAAATATCTAAATCTATCAATCCAATACTTGTATCACGTTCTCCATACAACCATTGAACTAGCATAAAAGATTGAATATTTCCCTTCCAAGGATGAATTCATCAACCATGAAGAGACTCTCTCTCTCTATATCACTCTCCCTCTCTAGTCCACTACCCAGGGGGACAATGGTAACTGAAACATGGCATGTAAGCCTCTTATGGCAACGATATGTATAAAATAAATCAAAAATAAAATAAAGCAGAAGCGTACATGCAATGCATGACCTAATCCCATCCTATCGTGCACTAGTGTGTCAAGTTTTAAGTTGTTAACATTTTAAATACATTTTTAATTTGTTTAGCTAAAATGACAAGCTTATTTGTTGAAATTTCCTAACAAATTACCCTATTTATTACTAACATACTCCAGAGACCTAAAGCCTAGGCTCTGATACCAACTGTAACACCCCAGATATATCTACCCTATCTAGCAATGTTACACCTCCATTAAATACTTTCCACGATTGGGACAAAACTATAAATTTTGACAGAGTCTCCTTTGTCTATGGGGACAACCACAACAACAAAATAATAATACTCATCCCATTTTATCCTTATAAATTGCCACACGGTTCAACAAGAGCAAAGTTATAATTTTATATCCATATTTACCTATATCCACCATCTCGATAGTCAAAATACCTAACAATTCGTATGGTAAAGAATAAGTCAAGATCAATCTATGAAGTATTGTGATACATGGAAAGTAGTGTGTGTAAAATGTTGAGGTGCTACTCCCATCCCATGCATGTCATCCTCCAATAGTACCTAAAAACATGGAAGCCACAAGGGTGAGTACAAAGTACTCAACAAGTACATAAAGAAATAATAGGCATTGCATAAAACACAACACTAACAATTATATTGTAACACTAGTCATGTCGTGATGATGATCATGTATGCCTATAAATGCTCTTTGCTTTCTCTTTTCTTTTGCGTATACTGGTATCGCTTGAGTGGACACCCATCGGCATCCACTTCAACTCGTGGAGGTTACCGACAATGTGGGACTCGTCCCAACGTCGATGGTCTCAGGGTGCCTACCTCAGTAGGTCACAACACTTTGCACTATCTTTATGATGCTATGCAAAATGCAAGCGTAACTATATTCTTTGTCTTAACACTTGGTCTCCATGCATATAAACAATAACAAGACACTAGAATAAATAGCAGGTACTAGAAAATGAAAGTCAAGTGAGGGGATCATACAAAGTATTATCCTGTTATGAACTTGCCTTAACCGACAATCACAAACTGTGAATTGTAGGATTCCGGACTGGAAGTACTGACACCTGCTATAGAAACACATGGCACGCTCAATACCGATCATCACTTCAAAAACATACAAGCGCTAAACATACCATCGCTCCTACGTGCAGCAAACCCCAAACCAAGACTTTACTTTTATTCTAGAAAAGACTCACAGGCTGTACTCTCTACTAGTACCATAAACAGTAATAAAAGTTGTGGAATGGTATTCGTTGAGCTAATGGACTTAATTAATCCCAAGTTAGTAGTACTAGCGTTTAGGTACATGCAATTTCACATACAACAGACTTGTTGTGACTCGGGCTTGGTTCCAGTAATAATACAAGAAAACTCGGTCTAGTACATGCATATAACCCACTAACGATTTTAGACAAAGAACAAAGTGGCACTAGCAAGTTCTTAGTAACCTGTAGATTTAATCCCTTAAATGTATTCTTCAAAAGACAGAGATCTAGCAACACAAATAGCTACAGATCGACGGATTCCGTGAAGCCCACGTACAGAACAATAGCTAATTTCCTCTCGTACTAGTGTCACACTATTTAATTTGAGCAGGTACAAAAAGATTCCCTAGAACAAATATAGGTGCCCATATAAATCTTGACACTAAACATTTCTGACCCTCAATTCCGTACATGGACGTGTTGCCAAAATTCGAATCCAAACCGCAAACTGAACAGATTGGAACACTTGCTCCTTCTCAAAATCCAACCATGCATACATTTCCAAAAATTGCTATGAGCAATACGTTTTAAACAAATGGGGACTAACCGAAACATAGGTGGTAGTCTAACTACCGAAGGTAGCCACAAAAAGGCTTGACAGGGACAGTCGTCGAGAGCAGCAGCATAGCCTCGCATCAACGACCCGGCGGCGACCTTGCAAAAAGGGAGAACACAGCAGCGGCAACCTCGCAGAATAGGGGAACAGAGCGGCGGCGGCCTGGGTCTAGTAGCGCTGGAAACTATTTAGGTCAAGATTGGTACGGACGGTATCTAACTCACCTAGTATAACTGGCAGTGCATACACAGAACATATATGTCTCACAATAAAAGCCCGACCCAGCCCATTTATTTATTCACAAAGATTGGATAAAATAAGTGTGACTAAACTTGTACTATTAACACTACAAAGAGTTGCTGGTTGCTACCAAAGGTTTTCTTGCAGCAGGTCACAAGATCAAGAACACGGGCACACTATTTCTTTTCCCTTTTTTCCATCTAACTTCCTATTTATTTTTCCATGAGATTAAATAGGCACAAAGAGTTAGCATGAAGATTTGGGGTATTACACTAAACCTTGAGACACTTGCTTGCCATAGTTATTCCTACCATGAGCATCATGGTGGTTCTTAAACATTAACTCTTATCACTAATAGAGTAAAAACGGAAGTCAAACCAAGACTATTCATCACATGTCCTTGTTGTCATTTTAACAGATGACATTCCTATTTAACTAAGTCCTAGTGTCAATTGATCATCAATATTGAGTCATCAATTCTTGACCTAGCGCTTATTGACTCTTAGCTTTAACCTATTATATTTACCTTTCAAAGACCTAAAGTAAATTAATAAGGAGAAGGAACTAGATATGGTAGAGTGTGCCATCATCAATGGAATGTGATCCTTAGTGGAGATCAAACCATCTGATGTTGGAGGAGTTAACTCACACATGAGTTAACTAGAAGAATTATTTAAACCCAAGAGTTTAGATAGTAATTATGAAGCTGTGAGGAAGCTAGGAGTAGTAGAGAACCCAATGGTAATCTTGGTAAGCCAAATAGGTATAAACCTAAAGTAAGTTTTATTAACAAGATAAGCCTATAGAGATACTAGTACAAGTCTACTACCTAGTGATAATAGATCTTGATCAGACAATAAGAAGCCTAAGCTTTGCACGATCAAAGGTTGGTGGTCATTACTCTCAAGTCATTTGAGAATAGATGATTAGGTATGGAAGAAGAGTTGTGAGTATACAAAATTAGGCAAAACCCTAATAAGCTAAATCATCTAGCTTGATCATGAGAAGCCAAGCTAGAGTATGATGGAGCATGTAATATGAGTTGTGCAGAGTAGTTGGAGGCATAGTAGCTTAACCAAGCTGATCCAAGAACAAAGTTGTATTATGGAGAGTAGTACCATACCTATCCTAGAGGATTGATATCACATGTGATATAGAGAAAATTGTAATCTTGCAAGCCTTGGATGTTGATGCAAGGTGAATATAAAGGAGTTAATGGATGGAGTTAGAAGTAGCTACATTTATGGATTCATCAAGGGTAGTTTAGCAATGGAAGTTATATATGTACTAGGAGAAGAATGAAGGAGTAATGATGAAGTGGCATGACCATGTCATCTTATAATGATGGATATGGTGGAGTCTGATGGTTAACCTATTTTGGAAGAAGTGATCTTTGTGAATAAGGTAAGAGAGACTTACAGAGTATATTTAGGAAAGGAATTCCTTATCTAAAGGTAACCTTAGTGAGGTATTAAGGTAGGAGTGATTGAAAACCTTTAACCATTAGTATGTCAAGCCATGACAAAAAAAACCATGTCTACCTCTTTGTTTAAAACCCTAGAATAAAGAGGGTAGTTAAACCAGTTCCTATTTGTAGGCAGCCAATGGATAGTATCTCTTAGTCAAATGAAATGTCTAAGAGATAAGTAGAATACTAGTTGAGAGTGTATTGATGGAAGTCTTGTCCACCTTATTGTCTTAAACCTTAATAGAAACATAGATCCATGAACCATCAAGGTCGCATTAAGAAGTATTCTTTATAGCTCACTCTAAGTTGAGTTATTATCCATGGCCACAAAACATGAAGGCAATTTATCTTAGCTTTTAATCTTCATCCATAGCCATAATAGAATGTGAGTCTATTAAATATTCTCCAAGACTCATGTTAAACCACTTGTAAATGAACATCTTCATTTTTCCATTAATGAATATTATCCATGCATAATGACTTAACCAAAATTGTGCTATGGTAATTCTAAATACTAAACACCAAGTATTTTTGAGTAGAAGAAATCACCAAACCTTGAGAACCATAAAATTTAAATCATCATCTTATGAACCGCAAGGTTCAATACATTATAATGTATATGTATATTAATTCCTTTATGAGACTAAGTATGAATAGAGTCCCATATATCATTCACCATTTTAAATCCTTACCTTTACAATTATCAAGAGAAAACAAAATCAGTTTTATGAAATCATTATAAGGAACAAATCTCTAAAACCCTAATTCCTATTAATAACGTTTCTTTAAAAGAACCTTTCATACACTCATGAATTTCGAAAATATAAATAAAAATTAAAAGAGGATTTAATAGAATAAATCTCTAAACCATTATCAATATGCCACAAATTTTCTGGATATTTAAATCCTTGAGGAAATTCATATTTGAAAAGGTTTTATAAAAATAGTAATAGAAAAAGAATCAGGAAATAACAAATAGAACCAGGTCGTACCCATATTCTATTCGCCGCTCGCGTGCACCAGCCGCTGCTCTCTGCTCACTTTTCCAGAGCCCAGCATTAGCCCTTCTCGGCCCCAGCCCATGTACTGATTCGATGTGTGACTGACGAGCGGGGCCTACGCAGGAGAGACATCATCGTCTTCCTCTCCGTTCACGGTCGCCGCCACGTCGACGACGCCACGTCCCGAGCCGCTGTTTTCCTTGACCGCAGCCACAGCTGACCTCCACATCGATGCCCTTATCGTCTCCGTGCCTACTGGCAAGTTCTGCGTCAAGATTTCCGCGCTGGAGAAGCTCCAACTCCGCCGTCGCATTTCCACTGTTGCCGCAGGTGAAATGACGAGTAAGACCTCCTTGAGCACTATAAAAACCATCTAGAGCATCGCCAGGAAACCCTAGTTCTTCGAGGCCTATTCAATCTCTCTATAATCTTCTCCATCCCTTCCACTCACCAAAAACCACTCGCCGGAGTTCTTGCCGCCATCGTCTATGGAAGCCACATCGGAGATCGTGGAGTAGTCCGGGAGAAGCGTTGTGCTCTGTAGATCTTATGGGTGAAGTGCAGGGCCAAGGGGAGCTCGGACTAGGGGGGATTTTCCCATTTCCTTCCGTCAATGTTCGTCGGAATCCGCAATTTGGCGCTCATCTCCGGTCACCATCTATATCGCCAAGTCCATCATCAAGTCCAGGGTAAGATTCCGCATCGATTGGTACTTCCTAAGCATCCTAGGATAGCCGGTAGTCGTGTTGGACATTCGGCCAGCGAGCGCCACAGCAGGTGCTCGTCGTTGTCACTATTCCAGTGACCAAAAGTGGGCGGTGAGGCCACCATTGGGTTCGCCTCGGTTCCCTCTTTCCAACGACACCAAATAATCTTGCTAAATCGCACTACATCGTCACCGCCGCTCGCCGTCTGCGCCTCCCCGGTGAGATAAAGTCATCACGATGTCATGCCCATGTCACCCCTGGCCTAGTCAACATATTTGACTTGGTCAACGCCTCGGTGGCAGCTAACGTGCTAGTGACCCCACTGCTCAGTGCCTTGGGCTAGGTTTAGTTGCGGTACAAAAAGTTTTAGACAGAGGCTAATGTCATCGCTGATGCATTAAATCATTTAGTAGTTTATTTAAATAAATCCAGAAAATGATTACATCTTGTTAAATCAATATCTTTTGTTTTATAATTCAGAAAAATATGTGTTATATATCAAAATGTTAAGAAAAATAAATTCTATAATCTAAACCTATTATCATAAGTTATTTTCCAACTTAAATAAGATAATTATTATTAATTATTAAATATCCTATTAAGGATAAATCTTAAATAAACAGGTTCTATTATTTAAAAATTCCCAAAAATAGGTATAATATATCAAAAGTCTTACAAAAACAAAATATAGACTTATAAACTTCATTTATACATTTTTGTATCACTTATCTAATATTTATTATTTATTAAGTGTTTATAAAGTGATAAAACTTATAAAAATCATATTTATTTATAAATCATAAAAATATTTATCATATACCAAAATGTTCACAAAAATAATAACTACAAGCTAAAACTATAAAATTACACTTTTGAAGTAAATAAAAACCTAATCCTCTAATAACTTGAATTAAACCTAATACTTTTATTTTAATACATAAAAACTATATAAACCTTTGCTTATATCTTTAACATTATTTGTTTAAAATCTAAAAGTGTAATAACCAGTTCAATTGTTGTTCAAGTGAAATCAAAATAGATATAATCATTTTAAGATGTATATACTAAAACCACCATTTAAAATTAAGTGTATCTTAATTTTCCTAAAAAGATTTTATCAATTATAAAATCAACAACAATAGTATATTGTTTATCAAAAGGATTCTATTCACTTATAAAATCATCAAGCTCATATTTACTAATTCCTCTACTAGTTTGGAAAAGTACTTAAATTTAAACCAAGTTCTTAAGTAATTAAAATATTGCCTATTCTCTACTTATGAATCATTAAGAAGTAAACCACCTATAGGATGATGCCATATTTAAAATATATAAGTCTCCACTTACTAGTGGAATAACTATTCAAAAATGCTAATTGTTTTCTTCTTTAATACTAATAACTGGTAAGAAAACTTTAAGGTGTTAGCTTTAAGTTTAAATGCTTTTACTTTGTAAAAGTAACTTTTTCCTCAAAAGTTATTCTTTTAAGAAACATTAAAAGTAATCCTTAAACACTTGTTTAAACGCTCTAATTGATTAATAATATTGCTTAAGAAATCTTTTAGATACCATGACCCATTTGAGTGGTTTAGTATTGCATGCTACTTGTTGTATTTACATATTGTTTCACACACACTCTCACAAGCCTTAATAAGTAGCACAAGTGTGAAATTGGTATAAAAGTGCAACACATTCCAAAGAACTCATCGCAAGCTTTAAACCCTAGATCAGATACGATTAGTCCGGGGATTCGTGTTTATCAAATTGCATTGCATTACTTATGCATAATTGCATCTTGCTTCTTTAAACATTTGTCCTTACCGGACCAATGATGCTGTTTATAGAATTTGGATCTTCTATCGTCTTGAAGACCGTGATTGCATAATATTGTAATCACAAAAGTAAAGTTCACAACTTGCTCATGTCCTTTGATTGTTTTCTATCAAATGCTTGTAACTCGAATGTTGTCATCACGTGCATTTCAAAAGGGAAATAAAACACTATTTTCAAAATAATAGGATTATGGATTATTTATGAAATGGTAATAATCTATTGATATAGTTCTAGTGGTAAAGGAACATAATATCTAGTACTTAATCAACCAATGTCGCCAGTGATTCTAGCATCGTATATTACGCGTTAACCATAAGACTTGGAATGGGACGGGAAAGTCAGTTGTATATTCTCCCTTTCGCATGGACGAATGACCTTATCGTGAAGCTGTAGATTTCTCGTGGAGAATCCAACACATGTGTGGGACCCTTCAGTGCCCCGTGATCTAGGTGTCTAGATTATCTGTGCATAGCTGTCGTGGTGGAGGTTCACCATAGCTGGTGGTGGCTTCCAGGCAGAGCTGCTTACAGAATCTTCGAGAGGCTACCCGGATTGTACTTGTGGTAAATCTCTTGGGGGATCGTGTCTTCATGCGGGGTCGTGGAGAGGGTAGTGATTGGTTTGGATCTTAGACTGGGCCCCATACCAACAAAGTACGGACAAGCTCGCGACTTGGATGTGCAACAAGGCTAAGGTCTCTTATGGGTAAAGTAACGCACCTCTATAGAGTGTAAGAACTATGACATGTTACTCCCTGTTCTAGGAAGGAGCTACGAACATGGCAAGAAAGGAACTCCATGAAAGTTCTGGTAAACCTGTGAAGGCTAACGGACATAATTTTCAGAATAAAAGCAACCTTTGAAGAAATGTTTACGAAAACCTGCATTGCCTACGACCTTTGGTTTGTGGTTGTAGAGATAGTGCATCATACACTCCTTTTTAGTGAATTTGCTGAGTACGCTCGTACTTAACCGTACCTTCTTAACCCTTGCTAGGTTCTAAGCTGTTGAAGGCAACGTCAACACCAACTCATCCTCAAGGAGTCTTCACCGAAAGCTCAAGTTCTTCAATAAATTCAATGAAGTCATACATTGACCAAAGTGGAGACGAAGTTCCTTATTAGATAGGAGTAGATACTCTAAATCATAAAACCTACTTCTGTAGAGCATTGCATTAGTAGCAATTTCAAGCAAGATAGTTTAGATATTAGTCTTTTTAGCCAGATAGCTCTGATTTATTATTTCTGGTTCTTCTTTGTAAGAAGTTTCTTCCTCTCTCTTTAACCTATAGTGTTCTCTGGATCTTTTGTAAAGAGTCGAGTTGTAATCTATAGTCATGTCTTGGACCTGCTGTGTTTCTGTTGTACCACTCTGAGGGATGTAATACTAGTGAATGGTGTTTCATTGGTGTTATGCCAACGACTAGTGTACTACATCATGCAGTGGTATGCTGGGTCACCGCAATGGTATAACCCTGGATTTCGGCTATGAGTTGATGACATGAGTGGCATACGTGTCAATATATGGGAAAAAGTATTGGTACTCTCAAAGGTTGTGCAAACACTTATAGAACAAACAGCCAATGATCCTTGAAAGAGGAAGAAAAAAAAGGTTACGTATGAAGATCCACAAGTCCTTGGCATGGTCTCGTTACTACTTTATGATTTTTCTTGAAAGACAATGAATGGATTAGAAGTGTTTTGATAGCCTTGATTTATTGATGTGGGCGTAAATAAGACACTTCACTATTATGCTACTTAGGACATGAACTCTCTTACTCAAATTATGCTATTAAAACATCCTAGTGTTCCTTGACAAGTTGAGAGTTAACTAGAAGAATTGGATTGATTGTTACACTTCTAGTTATTTATACTTATATTAAACTTTACTTTGATTGTCATGCCTTATCAAAGCTTGTATAGTATTCTTGTCATCTCTCTAACTTTGATAAGCTTCTCAAATGAATAAAGCGTTGAACGCATATGACTACCAACTATAAGTGAATTCTTATTCTCATTGTTTCAAGTTTAAACGCTGAATTTCTTATAGTTATTTTGTTTTGTATTGCTCGAGGGAGATCAATGTTTGAGCTTTGGGGAGGTTGATGGATCCAAAAATAGCCATCTTCCACTATGTTTAAACATTGTTTTTAGTCAAGCAATTAACAAGAAACTCTCAATCCTTGCCACTAATGACTAATAATTGCAAAGATATACAAAACCTTGCTTTGAATTGTGTTGTGCATGAAATCACGCTTTTAATGCGAAATATGGAGTCAACTGGAGGTTTTTGAGAAAGTCCACATGACCAAGTAATTGTGGAGTCAATTCTAGGCGACTGCAAGCATAACTACCACTGGTATGGGCAGGGCCCGCCCGTATCCGTTCGGAACATGTGGCGGCGGCTTCGTATCTTCAAACCCTACAACTTTCATGAAGACGCCTATATATTTTGAGGTCTCAGCTGCCGTAAAGGAGGTCGTTATTCCCAGATTGCATCACAACACCACCAAAGGAGATCCACACCATTGTTCATCCATCCATTATCCATGCCCTCCATTAGCCATAGCCATTGCTTTGTACTTTAGATCTCCTTGTGATTCGACGACCATTGTAGGAATATTTGATTTCAATCTAAGTATTTTGCACAATGTTTTGTATCCTTGATCTCATTGTTATGAGTGAGCAGTCCTCACGGCTGTGGGTTGGGGAGAAGCCTTGTAGCGATTATGTGCATCTAATTCATGGGAGCATTGTGTATTGTTTGAAATAGATATTTGTATATTTTGTTTCTTTGTCTCTTGTCTCGATTTGTGGACTTGTAGGTACCCAATATCCCATGGTTGATAAAGGCTTGAGGTGAGATACTTGGCTAGCAGTGATCTCATAGGAACCCCAGTGATAGAAAGGGTAGTACAGTCTTTGCTTAGTGCCCCATTCGGGATCGCAACAAAATCACCACTTAATGTTTTGATATGTGTTCTACATTTAATAATCGTTTGTAGACCGTTGCTTCGTGGTGCACTCAGTTGGATTAAAAGACTTCTGTTATGCCCGCTGCATCACGAGGGCTCTAGTATATTAGGATGTGTTAACCACAAGAGATTATCCCTATTAAAACTTTATACATGACTGTGCTTATTATTATCTTTTATCCCATATGATGTGCAGCTGCAGGTGGATCTTCAACCTTGGCCTATCTCCATCCATTGATTCAACCCGTTATAAAAGTAAACTAGATTGTTCCGGTAAACAAAGGTAAAACAAAGAAACAAAGTCTTGTATATGCGTACTTTTTATTTACTTTTAGCCTTGCTTTCCAAGGTTCGATTAAACATAGGTGTTCTAGGGAAAAACGCTATTATAATACATCCGTGAATCCAGAACGAAGGTATCAAGATCTCTAGAGCAAAAGTATCCTCAACATATTCCTTGGTGGTGTGTTCCTCTTCAAGAGCTTCATTTAGATTGGAAATATCATTAGCATACTCACGCTCAAGACAACTCATTTTGTCAATTGTGTCCTCATGCTCATCAGTAAGTTGCTTACTTTCAATGGCAATGGTCAAGATTTCAATGAAAGGAGAGCAAGCATTTTTTATATATTTTTTAGAGCATGAAGGACTAGCTCCCCTTATCTTTTAAATAAGCAACATCATCATCTACTTCATCATGATCAACATTCACATCATCATGATATATATTGGGATCCAAAGGAGAGATTACCTTTGAAGCCTTAGACATGAGGCATAAGTGAACGTTGGGAGAATGTGATGATGAGGGAACATTTGAAGCTCCAATCACAACCTTGCCTTTGCCCATATATTCTTCGGTTTCCTCTATATGGTTAGCAACACAAGTACTAGATTAAATAGAAGCATATTTATCATGGCAACAAGGAAACGTAAGCATATCATCATGAGATATATTCAATCCATTTCTACATGATATGCAAGGACAATAAACACTAGGATGTAAATCACATATAGTTCTACAAGTGTTCACTCCCAAAGATACAACATTGCAATGATACAAAGATGAAGGATCATAAATGGAAAGCTCACTATCCACATTGCAAGTTCTATCACCACTCACCATATCATTACCTTGTGACAACTCACATGTTGGTGTAGTGGAAGAAGATGAGAAATCATCAAGGACGGAGGTGGGGGGAACACAGTCATCCTCATTAATCTTGTACACATCATATTTATCTTGACTCTTGGTCCAAATATCTTGAGAATTCCAAAAAGGCGTGATTGAGGAAAGAACTACGAAGCTCACAACATTAACAAGCACTAGATGCTTGAGCTTCGAGATAAGAGTTTGTCTCCTCCTCCAAAGATAGATTTTGGAGATCCTTAGGAGGAGACAAACCCATATCAAGAATTCGCTCAATAATTGGGTCAATGCCTCGAAAATGACTAAGCATGCGAATTCACAATATACCATAGTTTGTGCCATCAAATGTAAAAGTGTGATCATGCACTAAACCCCTAGGAGAAATTTTACTCTCGAGCCGGTGAAGCCTAAGAAGCGAGAGACCTCGCTTTGATATCAATTGAAAGGACAAATGACGTCTCCTAGAGGGGGGTGAATAGGCATTTAAAAAATATTATGATTTAGGCTCTAATAAATGCGGAATAAAACTAACGTTTAATTTATCAAGCCAAAACCTATATCCACTAGGTTCACTAACTGCACCAACAACCTATGCTAAGCAACACAAGCAACAAGGTGATAGAAAGATATAATACTTCAAGCAAGATGGATATCATAGTGTAAATTGTATAAGTAAAGGGCTCGGTTGAGAGATAACCGATGAACACGGAGACGAAGATTTTTATCCCGAAGTTCACTTCCAAAGAAGTTATGTCTCCGTTGGAGAGGTGCGATGGCGCAGTGCTCTTTGAACGCCACAAATGGATCACCTTGAGGTGTGGTGGATCGATTTTCACCCAATGCCACACAAGGCCTCACCCCAATATGGAAAGGCACACAACTCACTGATGCCTCAACAGGGTCACCCTATTCTCCCGTGAGCTTGCCATGGAGGCCTACTCACGATCCACTACGTGACACTTGAGGGCGATCACCAAACCCGTACAAGGTTGGGGCTAGCTCCACAACTCAATTGGAGGCTCCCAACAACAAAGCCACAAAAGGCTACAAGCTTGAGGATTCTCCACAACTCAATTGGATGTCGCAAGAAGTCAACACACCAACCAAACAACCGTCAAAGGTTCCAAGAACCCAAGAGTAACAAGCCCACAAGCTTGTACTCGCCGAAACTTCAAGGAGAAATCAAACCTATGCACCAAATGTAAGGGTAAGCCCTTCACTCCCAAATTCCACCAAAGCTACAAAATATGTTGGGGGAGTAAGAGAGGAAGAACACAAAAGAACATCAAATTCCTCCAAGATCTAGATCTCAAGGTTCCCTTCACTAAGAAGAGATATGATTTGATAGAGTTGTAGATCTAGATCTCCTCTCACTTTTCCCTCAAAAATATACAAGAATCATGGGAGGGAGAGGGGGTAATAAAGCTCAAATATGTCGACAATGGTGGGCAAAAATGAGCTCCAAAGATGGGGAACCATTGGGGAAGAAGCCCCCCTTAAATAGGACAAGGAAAAATTGACTATTTGGGCCATATCCGCGTGTCACCGGAACTTTTGGTGCTCCAATGGTACTACCGGTAAATAGAAACACAAGTTACTGAACAAAAAATATTTTTCACCAGAAGTTTGGGCTGAAGTTGGGCCGGTACTACCTCCTAAGCAAAAACGTTGGACATCATTGCACGAAAACATCAATAACTTTTGACTCCGGACTCCGATTTTGATGATCTTGGGCTTATTTTGAAGAGAACAACAAGATCTAAAAGATTATGAAAATAAACATAATATTACAACATGGGAGGATAAAAATAAAATGGATAAAGGTATGACCTCTCAGAAGCGACGAACCGGTAAAACCTCCAAAACCCAAAGCGCAATAAGTTGAGCTTGGAAACTCTAATTGGTATGAAACAAATTTTGTTGGAAATATAATAAAGTGTTGAATACAACAAAATGTGGAAGATTGGATAACACCAAGGGATAAAATATCAAGTATATATATGTGATATATTTCCCAAGGTGTGGAGCCGGAAAAATCGAAGATCAAAAATGCAATAAGATATTCAAGGGAAAATGTTTTTGATGAACTAGAGCTTGTTATGAAGATAACCAGAAGCTCTAAATCCTATCATGGAAAAGATCCAAACAACAACCAAGAAATATGATGCTATATATGCAAAGGTTTGAGCTCTCTCTAAAATATGCGATCGAGTTACTCAATCGAGAGCCCCTCTTGATAGTACAACTATCTATCCTAAACCCGGTCTCCCAACTAACAACATGAGACCGGCAAAAATATAAACCCTGTCAAGATCATACCTTTTTGTTGAGCATTCCACTTGAGCTTGATGTAGACCGTCTTTTCCTTCTAAAGATCGAACTCCTTGCTTCATTACTCTTGCTTGCTGAAGACTTGCAAATTGCTCCCCCAAACACCATAGGGAGGCCTCTTCCTTGAACTTGTTTTCATAAATCCATGATCACCGAGGATGGCAAGCTTCAAGCACGAGATCTACTAGGGATGGTGCATCTTGATCTTGCACTTCTTCATTCCTTCTTGAGTGTTGATCTATCTTGATTCAACCTCCAATCATATTCTTTATTCAATAAGATTCCAATAGGCCCAAAGCCCTTGGACATTGCTTCTTCTTCTTCAAGTCTTTATTTTCAACCTTGAAGCGAACACATGGCCCAAGCGATGCCAATGGATAAAATCTACAAGTAAAACTCAAATCACACATTAGTCCATAGAGTTTGTCATTAATTACCAAAACCACACATGGGAGCATACATACCCTTTCAGTGTGATTGTTAAACTTTAATAAATTTGATTCTTATTGATGTTTCATTGCTTTTTTGTCCTTAACTAATGGATATGTGCTAAATGCAAGAAACTGTTTTGCGATATCGCGCATGTTATGGCGGAATAGATCCCGAAAACTAATACAAGAATCGAAGAGGTGATTGACGACACATTACGATGCCATGGTGTTAAAACACAATGTGGACTCAAAACTCGTTCACATGCATTTTTTACTATATGTTTGTATTCAATCTTCCTCCATTTGATCACTGTCATGTGTTTCAACATTATCAGCTCCACACCCCCACAACGTAGCCCTATGGCAAGCTCTTAGTATGCCCTCTGCTAGAGGAATTCATCGCCCTTATGGATATCCTCCTTGTCCTACCATGCTTTCAAGACCTGCCCAATACTGTAGAAAAATACAAATATACTGATACAACATATTTACTCCAGAGGATTCTTGATGAAATTTTTTCAAACAAAGCTTTGCCAATACAATTTTCATACGGCCAACATGGAGCTACAAGCCTCACAACATGCATATTAAAGAAAATAATCGATTTAGAAAACTCAAAGCAGGGGTCCAAACATAACCTTACGCGGGACAAGCAAAGATGTACAAAAAACAAGTCTAGCTAGTACTCTCCACTTTCCTTCTTAATTTCCATGTTGTATTTTGTAGCTATGGATTTAAATGTTAGATGAGCCACAACGTGCGAGGTATTTTTGATTTCCAGAGATATTTAAAGAGCTTGTCAATTCCAGTACTAAAATATTATACTTGACTCTCCCTCTTTCCCGCCGCTCCGCTAGATCTGCCACCTCTCTCACTCTCCCCCGCTCAGATCTGCTCGCTTATGCTCCATGTATTGTGACTGAAACTGGCGCCAGGGGTGGAGCTCTAAAAAGCACCCGTTCAAAGAGGTGGGGCAGAATGACTACTGCCAGCAGGAGGAGATCTTAGAGGCAGCGGTCCGCCACTTGCTGGAGCAGCGCTAGAACCGTTAGTGTGACCGGTCTCCGGCGAGGCATGCAGATGCACCTCGTTGATAAGGGAAAACAGTGCGCTACCCCGTGGACCCCGCTCACCCTACAAGAAGATGTCCATCAAGAAATTCAAGAAACAACAGCCGCTCACACCGGTCTCTTCTGCTTTGGCGCTGTCCACGGGTGGATCTTCGCAAACCCAAGGGGAGGTGCTGGAAGTTGATCCGGTCAGATCTAAGTCGAAGATCACTTGCTTCAACTATTCTAAGCTGGTCCACTTCCAATCGAGGTGCTTGTTTCCACCCCACTGTGTGCTATGTGATGTGGACATGCACACAACGGGCATGTGCCCGGCGGCCAACAAGCCTCCTCGGCAGATCCACTACTAGGTGGCGGCTGGTGCGTTTGGCTTCGTTGCCATGGAAGATATGCCACCTCTGACTAGCGATAAGAAGCCCAACCTCATGTGGTGGCGGATGATCCAAAAACTTCTAAATCTAAGATTGAAGATGGATTTAAAAAGTTGGTGTGTGAGAACTGGAATTGGGTTCGCCTGCACGGAATCCCCAATGCTCTACTAGCGGAAGATTCCTTGTTGGCAGCCATTGCTAGTAGGAAAACCTGTTCATGTGGATGCGCTCTCCTTCTTCAAATAGCCGAAAGCGGTGCTAATGAAGTTTCTGTTGGAAATATGCCCTAGAGACAAATAATCATATGGATTTTTATCATATTTCATAAAGTCTATAATTAAGTTTTATATCATGCTATAACTGTATTGAAAGGATATGTTAATACATGTGTGATATATGAACAACCAAGAGTTCCCGGTGAAGCTCTAGTCACTGGTTCATTGGTCGATAAATGATCAAGGTTTCCTGATCATGTGGCATTTATGCTAGTTGACAATGGAGTCACCTTATTGTGAGAATGAGATGATGAGCTATATCCAACCTAAGCATCGTGACCCGATCATGTCACGAAGTTCAAGTTATGATGATTAGATAGACCTAGTTTCCTATTTCTTAGATCATGAGGCCATATCAATCACTGTTACCCGAGGGTACTGTGATAGCATCAAACGTCATCTGGTGACTCGGTGATCATAAAGGTGTATTCAGGTATTCGGAGGAACAGTTGAGTCAATATGCGTCAAGAGCGGGATTTGTCCATCCGCGTGACAGAAAAGATACTCGAGGGCCCACTCGGAGAAGTTATATCCAATAGCTGCGCAACATGTGATTTGATCACAGGGATATCACTTGTCGGAACGAGTCAAGTAGCATTTTTTGATAACGAGATTGAACACGACATAGTGATGTAATTGATTAGATCTCGGACAATGCAAGTATCGAGAGACAAAAATAATATGACACGATGTTCATGGTTCAACAACAAAAGATTTCGTGGAATGCACAGGGATCACATGGCCATCCAGGTCCCTCTGATGATCATTGGTACGGGAGGGTACCGACCATGCCTAGAGTGTTTCTGAACCATGGGGTATCACTCTTAAGGGCTTGATGATGCTTAGAGAGTGTCTTGGTATCAGCAGAATCACCGAAGAAAAGAGAAGAGAGAAAACCGGAAGGGTTTCGGTAAGTCCGGAGGATGTCTAGAATGAGATGGAATGAGTTCCACATCAACGGGGATTGAATAATATGTAAGTTGTAACATCCCAGCATTAGAGCTTAGAAATAAGCTGAGATAAGGTGTGTGCATTGCATTCATGCATAGAAAATATGGATAATTTTCGCGCTTTTAAATAAAACTTGTCAAAGAGATTGAAGCTTCTCTTAACTTGGTGGAACTGAAGTAGATCATCAAGTTTACTACGATAAGTTTCAATATGACCTTTTCTAAAAACCTTATTTTGGGTAATATAATTTGATCTAAGGGTAGATCAAATGTAATAAAACTAAGTCACAACACACTACTTAATAAGGAATACTTGATCTTCTAGAGATCATTACATGGTATTCCATACAACAACTCAAGGATGAATACTTAATTTTCTAAAGATTATATCAAGGTATTACCTACAACAAACCATGAATAATAAGTTAAGTATATAACTTAAGTAAATAAACCCCATAACTAAACCTTGATATACTTGCTTGCCATAGTTATTCCTACCATGGTATCATGGTAGTTCTTATTAAATCTTATCACAAATAAGAGTAGAAAAGGAAGCCAAGTCAAGACCATGCACCACATATCTTTATTGCCATATTAGTAGGTGACATTCCTACTTAACCAAGTCCTAGTGTCAACTGATCATCAATGTGTGTGATCAATTCTTGACCTATCACTTGTTGATTCTTAGCTTTGACATATTGTATTGACCTTCCCGAATACTTTAAGTAATTAATAAGAAAAAGGAACTAGTATGGTAGAGTATGCCATCATCAATGGAATGTGATCCTTGGTGGAGATCAAACCATCTGATGTTGGAGGAGATAACTCACTCATGAGCTAACTAGAAGAAGTACCTAAACCCAAGAGTTAAGCTAGTGACCATGAAGCTATGAGAAAGCTAGTAATATTAAAGTATCTAATGGAAATCTTGTTAAGCCAAGTAGATATAAATATGGAGTAAGCTTCCCTAACAATATAAGCCTATAGAGAGACCAGTACAAGTCTACTGCCTAGTGATAAAGATCTTGATCAAACAAATAGAAGCCTAAGCTTTGTTTGATCAAAGGATGGTGGTCATTATTCTCAAGTCACTTGAGAATAGATGACTAGGTGTTGAAGAAGAGTTGTGAGTATACCAAATTAGGTAAAGCCTAGTAAGATGAATCATCTACCTTGATTATGAGAAGTCAAGCTAGAGTTGGATGAAGTATGTAATATGAGTATATGGAGTAGTTGGAGGCATAGTAGATTAACCAAGCTAATACAAGAACAAACCTGTATTATGGGAGTAGTACCATACCCATTCCAAGGGATTGTTATCACATGTGATGTAGAGAGAACTATAATCTTGCAAGACTTGAAAGTAGAGGCAAGGTTATTATAAAGGAGTTTATGGATGGAGTTAGAACCAACTACATTGATGGATTTATCAAGGGTAGTTAAGTAGTGCAAGTTGTGCAGTAAAGGAAGAATGTTACAAGGGTGTATTAATGAAGTTAGAACTAATTAGATGAATGACTTCCTCAAGAGTAGTTTAGAAATGGAAGTTATATATATACTACTAGAAGAATGGAGAATGAGTGTTGTTGAAGTGGCATGACCATGTCATCATATGATGATGGATATGCTGGAGTCAGATGATTGTCTTATTCAGGAAGATGTGATCTTTGTGAATAAGATAAGAGTGATATATAGAGTATATCTAGGAAAGGAATTCCTTATCTAAAGGTAACCTTGGTAAGGTATTAAGGTAAGGATTCTTTAGAAACCTTTAACCAACAGTACATCAAGCCATAACAAGACCCATGTCTACTTCATTATTCAAAACCCTAGAATCAAACGTATAGTGAAACCATTTCCTATTCCTAGGTAACCATTGAACAATACCTCTTGGACAATTAAAGCTTCCAAGAGATAATTAGAGAACCAGGTGAGTGTTTATAGATGGAAGCCTTGTACACCTTATTGTGTTAAACCTTAATAGAAACCTAGACCCATGAACCATCAAGATCACTTTAGTAAAGCAATCTCAATAGCTCACCCTAAGTTGAGTTATTATCCATGGCCATAAGATAGGAAGGCAAATTATATTATTTCTTAATCTTCATTCTTATCCATAATATAATGTGAGTCTATTCAATAATCTCAGAACTCAGGATAAACACTTGCAAATGAATATCTTCATTGTTTCAGTATTGGTTGTTATTTATGCATAAGGACTCAACCAAGAATGTTCTATGGTAGTTCTAAACCCCCACAAACTAAGTAGAGTTTGAATAGGAGAAATCACCAAATATGAAGAACCATGAAATTCAAATCACCATATCATGAATCATAAGGTTTAACACCTTATAATATATATAGATAAATCCTTTATGAGGATAAGTAGGAACAGGATTCTATATACATCAATAAACATCTCAAATCAGTACCATTAAGATTATCAAGTGAAAACAGAATCATTTCTATGAAATCTTATTATAAGAAACAAGTTCCTAAAACCCTAATCCTTATTAATATTTCCTAATGAAAAGGACTTTTCATATAATTATGAATATTTTTAATGCACAATAAGAAATGAAGAGATGAGGGTCATATTTCCTTCACACAATAATATTCAGGGACAACAAACTCTCTGGATATTTAAATTCCTGAAGAAATTCAAATTTAAAAAGGTTTTGTAAAAAACAGAAAACAATAATTGAAAAGGAAAAGGAAAACAGTAGAGTTCAGAATCAGCCCATAGCCCATCACCTAACCTAGCGCAGCGAGAAGCATCAGCAAAGTTTTGCTCGCTTCGCCACGGCCCAGCAGCATCCCGGCCAAGATACTGGTTCGGTCGCTCGTCATGTCGTCGTCATCCTCACGCGGCGAAGCAGCTGTCTGGATCGAGCTCCGCCGTCGATACTCTGCCGCGCTACGATGCGTGCCGCCGCTTCTGGAGGAGGGGATAAGAACGCCCGCACTCTCCTCTATCCGCTCATACCCATCTCACTCTCTCGCGCGCTCTCTCCTATTTTCCCCAAAACCAAAACCCTAGCCGTCGTCGGTCGTTGAAGCTCCCCGTTGTTCCTGACCTTCCTGAGCTCAGGGAAGAGCTCTACCCTCTCCGCCATAGTCTCCTCGGTCTTTATCTGTAAATGAATTGAGCTGATGTGCCCGAAGGCGACCGGATGGACTTCATCTTCCCGAGCATCGGTCACCATGTTCATCTTTGATTCCGGCTTCACCGTGTCTCCCCTCGCCTTCCCAAGCCTTCCATCGCAATCCTGGTGAGCTAGAGATTCTCCCAGTGCCCTCTGTTGCCTTGCTTGCTTCCTAAATTGCTCTGCCATCGTGGACCTCTGGCCGCCGCTGCAGTTGTTCACCGTGGAGCTCGCTCCGGTGATCTTATCGGGGCGGCGCGACCATCGTTTGCAACCCCGTGCTCTACTGGTTTGAGCGCGTGGTCTCACTGGTCCGCGTGCGCTCAGAATCACCATCGGCGACCATGATCTGGTGGTGGAGGCCATGCTGACATCATTGTGATGTCGTGCTTGCATCACCTCCCGTCCAGACAACGAGTTTGACTGGTCCACACCGACGTGGCTGATGACGTGGCCATAGGCCCACTAGTCAGTGACTATGGCTGGGGTTAGGTGTGGTGTAAAATGTACTTATCTGTTTAAAGTCCAATTAGAAAATGACTAGACAACATAAATTCAAATATAAGTATTTTCCAGGAATTTAAGAAAATGGTTAAATCTTATAAATTTAATATCTTTTGTTTTACAAATCAGAAAAATATATATTATATATCAAAATGTTCAGAAAAATAAAATCTATAATAAAAACCTATTATCATATTTAATTTTTCAACTTAAATAAAATAATTAGTATTTATTAGTAAATAATTTATTAGGGATAAATCTTAAATAAATATATTCTATTATTTAAAATTCATAAAAATAAGTATAATATACAAAAATTCTTAGAAAAACGAAATCTACATTTATAAACTTATTTTAGACATTTTTGTGATGCTTAACTAAGTATTTATTATTTATTTAGTGTTTATAAAGTAATAAAACTTATAAAATTCATATCTTATTATTATTAAAAATCACAAAAATATTTATAATATACCAAAATGATCACAAAAATAATATCTACATGTTAAAAAATATAATAATCCATTTTTGAATTAAATAAATGTTTAGTAATCCAATAAACTTGAATTAAACTTGTTTCCTTAATGGATAATTCATAAAAGGATATATAAAATTTTGTTATGCCTTTAAAATAAGTTATTTAAAATCTAAAAGTATAATAACAAGTTCATTGATATTTAAGTGAATTCAAGATAGGTCTAACCAATTCAAGTTATACTTACTAAAACTATCATTTAGAATTAATTAAATCTTACTCTCCAAAAATAGTTTATCAATTATAAATTCATCAAGATTTAAGTACTAATTTTTTTTACAAGTTTGGGAATCCACTTTAAAAGCTAAACAAAGTTTTTAAGTATTTAACATGATGTCATTCCCATGTTTACAGAAATAAGTATTAATTCTATAATAAATAAGTGATTTTATTCACTTAAAAAAATCAAGAGAACACCACTTCCATAGAGGCATAATAATCTTGTTTCACCTTCATGAAGTGTTAAAAGTTTCCACTTGCTAGTGGAATATCTATTCAAAGATACTAATTGATTTCTACTATAATACTTGTAATTAATAAGAAACCTTAAAGTGTTCGCTTTAAAATTAAATGCTTTTACTTTGTAAAGAAATATTTTCCTCAAAAATTATTATTTTAAGAAACATTAAAAGTAATCCTTGAACACTTCTTTAAAACCTCTAATTGATTAATAATCTTGCTTAAGAAATCTTTTAGATCACGTGCCCATTGAGTGCTTTAATGTTATATGCTACTTATTATGTTTACATATTGTTTCACTCACTCACAAGCCTTAATAAGAAGCACAAGTGTGAAGCTGATATAAAATTAAAACACACTCTAAAGAAACCATTCTCAGATTCCAAACCTTAGATCAAATACGATTAGTCCGGGAATTCGCGTTTATCAAATTGCATTGCACTACTTATGCATCTTGCTTCTTTAAACATTAGTCCTTACCAGACCAATAATGTTGTTTACATAATTTGGATCTTCTAATGTCCTGAAGACCATGAGTGCATAATCTTGCAATCACAAAAGGCAAGTTCACAACTTGCTCATGTCCTATGATTATTTTCTATCAAATGCTTGTAACTCAAATGTTGTCATCACATGCATTTTAAAAAGGTCAGAAAATACTATTTTTATAATAATATGATTATGGATTATTTACCAAATGGTAATAATCTATTGATATTGTTCCAGTGGTAAAGGAACATAATATCTAGGACTTAACAACCAATGTCGCCAGTGATTCTAGCGCCATATATTACGTGTTAACCATTAGATTTAGAATGGGATGGAGAAGTCGGTTATATTTTCTTCCTCTCGCATGCATCCGGATGGCCAGGTCGTGACCGTTATCCTCGTAGCGTGCATTTATTGGTAATTTGTAGATTATATGTAGCATATGGGTGGGATCCCTCAACGTCCCATGATTGTTCTGGCATCTGACGGTCTATACTAACCATTGCCATAATTCAAGATGTGGGCATGGCATACACCAATGGGACATGCGGGGTCGCAAAGGGGGCATTGATTGGCTTGGATCATCTACTGGGCCCCACATCATGGAATTGTAGATGGGAATAAGCTACCCGGTTGTGCAACAAGGAGTTGGTCTCTCATGGGTAAAGCAGCGCACCTCTGCAGAGTGTAAGAACTATGACATGTTACTCCTTGTTCCGGGAAGGAGATAGGAACGCGGCAGGAAAGGAACCCCACAAAGGTTCTGGTTAACCTATGAACGCTGTCGGACATAGTTTTCAGAATAAAAGCAACCTTTGAAGAACTGTTTATGAAAACCTGCATTGCCTACGACCTTTGGTCTGTGGCTGTAGAGATAGTGCATCATACACTCCTTTTTAGTGAACTTGCTGAGTACGCTCGTACTCAACCGTACCTTCTTAACCCTTGTTAGGTTCTAAGCCATTGAAGATGATGTCAACATCAATTTTTTCTCAAGAAACCATCATCGACATCTCAAGTTCTTTAATAAAGTCAATGAAGTCAACATATAAATCAAGCCAAAGTGAAGACAAAGTTCTTAATTAGATAGGAGTAGATACTCTAGACATAAAACCTACTTCTATAGAGCATTGCAATAGCAACAATGGCAAGCCAAGTAGTTTAGATACTAGTCTTAGTTACTAGATAGTTCTGAGTTATTATTTGTGGTTCTTCTTTCTAAGAAGTTTCTTTCTCTCTCTTTAAACTAGAGTGTTCTCTGGATCTTTTGTAAAGAGTCGAGTTGTAATCTATAGTCATGTCTTGGACCTGATGTGTTTCTGTTGTACCACTCTAAGGGATGTAATACTAGTGAACGGTGTTTCATTGGTGTTATGTTTACGACTATAGTGTACTACATCATGCAGTGGTATGCTGGGTCACCACATAAGTGAATGTTGAATATTGATTTAATCATTCGATATATTTATTAAATAAAATAAAAAGGAATTAAAAGGGTCAAATGCCTAACTGGGCCAAATTCGGAGGGAAAGGGCCCATGAGGGAAAATACCAAAGGGAGGAAGGAGGAGGGGTGGCCGGCTGGGCCTTGGGCACCCCGTGCAGGGCCCACAAGGGCCTTGGACGGCCGGCCAAGCTCCCATCCCCCCTCTCCTTTGTTTAGTCCCACATGGCTAAGGCAATTTCCTATGTGGGGTTTTTTTCCCCTATATAAATAGAGGTATTTTGACAAATTAAATACACAATAATCAATAATAGGTTCCCTCTCTTTTGGGGACACCTCTAGTTGATTCTCTCTCTCGTGACCGTGGTCCCAAGTCCGGATCGTGCGAGCAGGAGTCTTCATCACCGCATAGCTCCGTTGTGCTGCGGGATTCGCATCCAGAAGCTCTACTTCCGCAACTGTTGCTGGATCAGAGGAGCAGGAGTCATTGTCAGGCACCAGACATGTGAAACTCCCTGTGAGGTGCAACACTTGGGGAACTTAAGGAGTCGTTGGAGCTGCAGGAGCTTTCGGGACTTCAACATGACCTCAAGGTCGGCTTTGGTTCGTTTACATCAACCACGCTCTCCCGAGTGTTGACAACGCTTTTCGGTCTTCAATGGTAAGTTCATGAAAATCCCCTCCCGCTACTGCATTGCTAATAGATAGGTCCTGGCATTAGGATTCTTGGCGGAGGAAAAATGTATTGTTTTCGTGCGCGAACCCCTACAGTGGTATGAGAGCTAGATCTATGCGTATTATTGCTAGTACAGGTAGAACACACGAGTTGTAGCGTGTGGGCATTGATCTTTTAGTTGTTACCCTCCCATGTGTACTTGTGTATACCGTAGTAATTCTTGATGAAGCGGCCCCCAACTGACTTTACGCGCTCATTCACGAGACTGGTCCCCGCTTGACATATGGCTTGTACCGTATAAAGTGGCTTTGGGGGTGTATGTCTCTCTCGCATTAGTTGGTATGCATTTGCAATGGAGGGCCCTGAAAGGGGTGTAGTATAGACAACTACTTGATTAGCATTGTGGTGAAAGTTCGTAGGTAAGAACGGTTCTTGTATGAAAGCCCTATCAGCCACGTAAAACATGCAAAGATAAAGTGGTAGAGGCGTCTAACTTTGTTTTGCAAGGGCGTTGTGATGTGATATGGTTGTGTCAAAGGTAAAGTAGTTTACTTTAAGTTTCTAAGTAATATTAGATGGTCATGGAGATGATGGACTACCACACCGGAGGCATCGGTACCCTAGTGCCTACAACGCTGGAACCCTGGTGCCAGAATCCGGAGGTACGGGATGGAGATCACAACATGAAGGACCATATCACATCACACTTACATTCAATGTTTATTTTTTGTGCATATTATTGTGTGATAGTATTAGATACTCGACGGTATCCTAATAAGATGATCCCTAATAAAAATACCAATATAAGTGTTCTCCGTTAGTGTGCACCACCAAGAAAGTTCTCCGATATGAGGCAGGCCGTGACGATCGGGTGTTCGACATATCTGTGTTCGCATACAGTGGGTGTAATCCATGTTGCACAACGAATAGACTAAGGTTTAGTTGGCGAGCCTAGCATGTGTAGACACGGCCTCAGAACACCGATGGTCGAAAGATCGAGCACGAGTCGCATGAATGATGTGATCGACGTTTCAGCATCCACCTTTGCAACTATATCACGATCTGTGATGATCAGGGGTAGTGTAGTGAATATGGATCGTGTAATCGCTAAAAACCTTCTGGGGATAGGAGTTTTTAGTGGAGTTATTGTTTTAACTCACATAATTATTAACTTAGTATAAATTCCTTTTGCAATTGTAAATGTAGAAAATGGTTCTCCCTGATGCTATCTTCCCTGTTGACGATTGGCTGGAAGGAGATAAGCTCAAAATATATGGATCCAACTTTTCTATGTGGGTTGCGCGTCTCCATGTTCTCCTTAGTGAGAATGATGTGGTCGACTATATACTCTACGAGATGGATTTGGAGCAGCCCTATTTCTATGAGACCCTAGAGTAGCGGGAAGACCGCTATTACCGTCGTGATATGTCCACCTTCATATGAGTGACAATGCACTTCAGAATGGTTGATGAGTTGTGGCTAGTCGTGGGAATCTTGACCCTCGTAAGATAATGGTACATCTTAGGTCACATTTCATGGAACAAGTTCACATATGGGAGCATGAGCTGATGGGAGATTTCCTCTCCATAAAGATGGAGGAGAACTCTTCGCTTGACGACCACTTGGAGCACATGCATGATGCGTACATGAGGCTTGCATACTTCCTGGACAACTGGTTCACAGTCTCTTTTGCAATAGGTGTTGTGCTTTGGTCACTGCCTCCCAGTAACCAAGCACATGACAGGACTTACATCATGAGAGGTGATGGGGAAACATAGGATTTCCACGAGTTCATAACACATTTCAGGAATGCGGCAGTTGAACCTGCATTGCCGGAGAGGTCAACAATGATGAAGGTATATATTTGATGCACAGTTTTATAAATATTATAATCTTGCAAACACATATTGTAGTGTTAAAGTATTTGATACTTATTCTATTTTGGTGAAAACATGTCCTTCTGCATGAGAGTTGCTTGGTGGAGAGAAGGTGACATTGCGTGTTGATGGCGAGCATGATGGTGGCCAACGACACTCTCCCTCGACATTTATCATTTAGTTTATCATTTTTGCATGATTATTGTAATCGATTGATTGTGAACTTCTTTAGTGTGTCTCACACTTCGTGAGACAGTTATTCATATGAGTTTGTAACAAACAGTTGTTCTGCTTTTATGAATGATTTTTATTTGCGTTCATATCTTGTTTGATTATGTGTGAATTATCCTGGTTATGAAACTAATTGATAATGCATGAACATTTGTAAAATATTGAAAATGCCTTGAAAATACCCAACTTAATGATATATTCATTTTGAATGAAACCATTGTTTGAATCAAAGTTATGTTGATAATATGTGAAAGGAATTTGATTTATTGTCACATATGAATCATGCCCAAGTTTGGCAAGATAACTCAAACATCGTGTATTACATGAATGCAAAGTGTTTGATGAATTATTGAAAGAGAATACATATTCGATGTATCATATTTCAACGAAGTGGTGATTATCATTTTGAGAGTGCTTTAAATTAGTAAAACAGTTTACCAAAGGAAACATGAGCATGAAACTATTTGATATGATCAGAGTATTTCATCATCCAAGGGTATTAAAGATGAAAGAGAATTTAATTACTACGATTTGATCAATAGTGATGAAATTCGACATTATAAGATTGACATAAGGAATTGTGAATTGCAATGCGTTTGAAACGTCAAAATGCAAAGCATCGCAATGTGATATTAGTTATCAAGTGGGTGAATAGCTGGCGCCGAATAAATCATTGTAGTATAAGTGTAAAGACCATTAGTTAGAAATAGTAAACACTCAATTAGCATATATAGTGAACCATCTGAATTCGTAAGATCGGCGCCATATCTTGTATGGATCATCGTGAAAGTTTTGGAGTTATTCGATATCTCCAAAACAATAGCGAATAAGTCATTGTAGAATATTCATTGGAAACTTTGAATACGAAATCCATGGCTAGAACCAAAAGAAAGGCAAAACTAGTGTTGCTTGAATTTTGGTGCTTTCTCGAGAAAGTTATGTTCTCGACTATAAAGCTTATGAAAGATAGTAAAAACACAATGAGGATTCAAAACCGTGCATCAGAGTGTTGATAAGCGCAATGGAAAGCATTCCTAAACGGTTCTCTTCATAAAGGAAAGAATCAATGATAATGATCATTATGTCTTTCCCACTAGTGTTTTCACTACATGAAGTAGGATTCAAAATGTACCCCATATCTTGTATGGAGACATTTGAGAATCACTTGTCATGTTACCAAAATATGGCATACCTACGAACTACGAAGGAAATAATAGTAAACTAAAATTATGATAAATCCTAGAGGCAAAATTCACTTAACATTAGAAAGAAAAACATCGCCGAATCTTACCAAGTAATGGGTTACTTGAATTTTCCAACGACTGCAAAGTCATCATGGAATAGGTGAATGACAAAAGGCATAATTTGTCATGAATAATGCATTAGAAAAATTCAAAAAGAATTTGATTCAAAAGTGCTGAAATTCTAATGGATTTGATACTAGTAAGGTACTAGTGTCTCATAGTAAAACTCTCGGTTTGATAATTGATCAAAGGATTTTGAAGTTATTCAAAATAGTGAGAGGATGTGCAATTTGCATTAAATTGAGTGAGAGCTGTGAAAGTCTTCCTAAAACAATGTGACTGACATATTTTTTAGTGGGAGCAATATAAGTCTCAGACTCAAATATGTTGGGAACATATTTTGAGTGCGAGCTTAAAGATTAATTCTTAAGTGTGTACAACACATTAAGAATAAAAGCGCAAGTACCGATAAATAATGATTTATAGGGATTAGAAGTTGAAAGTAAACATATTACGATATTATGTAGTATTCCTAAAAAAGGATTCTAAAAATAGTTTTGGAACTGGAATTGATTAAGGACTGGTCCTTGGTCACTCAAATTAGGAATAGCATTAAGTGAAACATCAAATGGTTGAAAGAAAGAAAAGGGTTATCGTCATCCACTATGTTGAGACATATATTCTATCTTGAAAAACCATGATGGAAACTTAACATCATATATGATCCAAGAAGGAACATTTGAAAAGTGATTAAGTATGAATCATAGAACGTTGAGCTAAGTATGTCCACAATGTCTAATCAAGAACTGTAGACAAGTTTCCAAATCTATGAAGGATGGCATATCTTAAAAGATAAAGGGTTATGTTATAAGGGAATGTGTTAACCTTAGAAGATTGGAAACTGCTGCATCGATAATACCGACTGAAGTCAAGTAGGAAGTGAGGTGATAAAACATCAAAAGTTACACATGATGCACTAGTGTTTCAATGATTACATTTATAATAAAATATAAGGGTACCATCTAACGTAATGTATATTGTTATGGCGGGACTAGTTCGTCTTTACGCATATGGTGTGTCCCAGGGGAAAGTGCCCATGAGAAAGCTCGATGTGGTTGATCTAACATCACTGTTGGCTCCTGGAAACTGACCTCGTTATGTTGCCATGATTATGATGCATACTCAAAGATGTTATCATGTGATGATAAAGTATTAATGTTAATCAAGGTGACATTAGTAAGTTGCAAAGGATTTGGGGCTGTAAAGTCCAGACCCAAGACTCAACCTCTTCCATGAGCAAGCATGATCAAAGGTGCCAAGATATATGGTGCCGATGATTGGGAACAAATGCAGCTAGTTTATTTATACTCTAGTGCAAGTGGGAGACTATTGGAAATATGCCCTAGAGACAAATAATAATATGGATTGTTATCATATTTCATAAAGTTTATAATTAAGTTTTATATCATGCTATAACTATATTGAAAGGAAACGTCAATACACGTGTGATATATAAACAACCAGGAGTTCCCAGTGAAGCTCTAGTCACTAGTTCATTGGTCAACAGATGATCAAGGTTTCCTAATCATGTGGCATTTATACCAGTTGACAATGGAGTCACCTCATTGTGAGAATGATATGATGAGCTATACCCAACCTAAGCATCGTGACCTGATCATGTCACAAAGTTCAAGTTATGATGATTAGAATAGACCTAGTGTCCTATTTCTTAGACCGTGAGGCCATATCAATCACTGTTACCCGATGGTACTTTGATAGCATCAAACGTCATCTGGTGACCCGGTGATCATAAAGGTGTGTTCAGGTATTCGGAGGAACAGTTGAGGCAATATGCATCAAGAGAAGGATTTGTCCATCCGCGTGACGGAAAAATACTCGAGGGTCCACTTGGAGAAGTTATATCCAATAGTTGTGCAACGTGTGATTTGACCATAGGGATATCAATTGGCGGAACGAGTCAAGTAACATTTGTTGATAACGAGATTAACACGACATAGTGATGACATTGATCAGATCCCGGACAATGAAAGTATCAAGAGACAAAAGGAATATGACACAATGTTCATGGTTCAATGTCAAATGATTTCGTGGAATGCACATGGATCACATGGCCATCTAGGTCCCTATGATGATCATTGGTACGGGAGGGTTCCGACCATGTCTGGAGCATTCCCGAACCGTGGGGTATCACGCTTAAGGGCTTGATGATGCTCAGAGAGTGTTTTGGTATCGACAGAATCAATAAAGAAAAGAGAAGAGAGAAAACTGGAAGGGTTTCGGTAAGTTCGAACGATGTCCGGAATGAGATGGAATGAGTTCCACATCAACGAGGATTGAATAATATGTAAGTGAATGTTGAATATTGATTTAATCATTCATTTATATTTATTCAATAAAATAAAAAGGAATTAAAAAGGTCAAACACCTAATTTGGCCAAATCCGGAGGGAAAAGGGCCCATGAGGGAAAAGACCAAAGGGAGGAAGGAGGAGGGGGTGGCTGGCTGGGCCTTGGGCACCATGCGCGGGGCCCTCAAGGGCTTTGGCCGGCCGTCCAAGCTCCCCCTCCCCCTCTCCTTTGTTTAGTCCCACATGGCTAAGGCAATTGCCTATGTGGGGGGTTTTCCCATATATAAAGAGAGGTATTTTGACAAATTAAATACCCAATAGTCAATAAATGGTTCCCTCTCTTTTGGGGAGACCTCCAAATGATTTTCTCTCTCCCGTGACCATGGTCCCAAGTCCGGATCGCGTGAGCAGGAGTCTTCATCATCGTGGAGCACCGTCGCGCTGCAGGATTCGGATCTAGAAGCTCTACTTTCACAAATGCTGCTGGATCAGAGGAGCGGGAGTCATCGTCAGGCACCGGACGTGTGTAACTCCCTGTGAGGTGCAACACTTGGGGCACTTAAGGAGTCGTTGGAGCTGTAGGAGCTGTCGGGACTTCAACACGACCTCGAGGTCGGTTTCGGTTCATCTACATCAACCACGCTCTCCCGAGCATTTACAAGGCTTTTCGGTCTGCAAGGTAAGTTCGCGAAAAGCCCCTCCCCTTACTACATTACTAATAGATAGGTCCTGGCATTAGGGTTCTTGGCGTAGGAAAATTTTATTGCTTTCATGCGCAAACCCCTATGGTTTCTCTCCCCAGTTCCTGAAAAGATTGCCTTCTCTTTCGTTGTGTTTGTAAACGGTGATGGATTCAAGATTGATGTGGTTCCTGAGAGATGTGGGAGGGGAGGCAGTGCGTCTCTGCCTCCTCCTCCAAAACCATACGACAAGGGCCGTGAAGATGATGACACTGAGATGGAGGAACACACGATTTTGGACCCTCACTAGAAGCACCAGAAGGGGAAGAATGTGGAAGCTTCCAAGTCTATGGTGCCCAAAGGGAAGGATGCATCGAAGGGAAAGAAGGTGGCAGCCGTCTCAGAGACCCAGGTGGGGCTCCCAGACATTTCAAGTGTGCAGAGTGTAGATCGACCAAGGGCATGGCCACCAGACGTGCGCCGGTCCAGGTTAACCGCATGGAAGTGCCCCGCTCTCCTGCCTCTGCACCTTTCCCGTCCCAAGCCTCCAAGTTCGACCAATATGGGCCTCACCTTGCCTCCCCCTCGTTTGCTGAGAAGCTCTCTAAGGCGATCTCCCCGCTCCTACCCTCGTCACTCGCCACTTCCAAGAATGCCTCTAGCTCTCCCATCTTGTCGGAGTCGCTGGATGATTCCCCAGAGGATAGTAAGAGCGTGCACATCCCTTCCTTTACCCTGGGCAAGATGCAGCGCCTATCTGCTATAGAGCGCGGGGAAATTGGATGGGGAGAGCCCAGATGAGTGGGAGTTTGAAAACGAAACATTTGCTAACAGATCCAAGAAGCTAAGAGCTGCTAAGACGTACCCTTCTCTGGCGGCGGTGGACCTCTCCAAGGAATTGGTTTTGCTCAAGGTCTCCAAGGGCAAGCGCTCGGTGCCAATGGAGCAGGCGGAGGAGGAGGCCACTCACTCCAAGTTGACCTCGACTCCCTCCAAAGCCAAGGCCACCTCCAAGGTCATGACTCTGCAGACTACCCCGTCATCATCTACCAGACGCAGCCTGAGGAACAAGGACAAGGACGCAGAATCCATGCTGGCGAAAGCTATGCGGGTGACTGTGGAGAAGAACCTCTCGACTGTGGAGACCGCTGTGCGAGACTAAGGATCTGAAAGGCTGGGATACGTTGCTGGAAGGAACGAGGAAGATTCACCGAGCGACCTACTCCCCTTCGCTATCCAACACATCCTCTTCTCCAGCATCGTGATCTCCTGCGTGTTTTTCTGCTGTTGTTTTAGGGCGACAAGTGATGTCGTTGTAGGCTTTAGTTTATGATTTTGGTGTTGTAATACTCTATTTCGCTATCTGCCAGTGTGGCAGTTAACTCTGGGGCCTTCGTTCCTGGTTTGTGGTATAAAACTTTGGCTTTATTAATCTAAAGTCGGGCGGCTGTCTGCTGTCTTTTATCTAAAAAAACAGATTATACTTAAAACTTGAAACACTTGTTAACAGAAAACAGTTGTCGATTTTTCCCACTTCCACTTAAGAATATCGGGATCTAGCCCTACAAAAATCCCAACCAAAGGAATTCTCGGAGAATTGTATTGATTTTGCTTAGATTGATCTAGCCACCTACTGATATAAGTGACAAGTGTCTCAGATGCATATCATTGACTCATCCAGTTCAAATGGTGCAAATGTCACATAATTAAAGAAAACTTTCTCTGCTTTTGTTGCCCTGTAAACAACTAACCAGTGTCTCAGGTGCATATCATTGACTCTTCAAAATATATCATTCAGCTACACCATGAGACCTCCATTAGTACAATCATACAATCTGTCGCCAAAAAAGGAAGCAACTTTTTGTTCCTTCTATTGAAGCAGAATGTTTTCTGCAAAAGAATCGGTAATGCGGACCATAAATTACAAGAACCTGCGTCCCCATCCTAGATGACTAACTCTTTAGCCGGGTCACCGGCATCCTTGTGCTCTCACTTGAGGTCGTCGTCGTCGTCGAAAAGGAGGTTGTAGAAGCTGGCGTCGTCCAACTCGACCTCCCCATCGCCGCAGAGCGAAATTGTTGAGTGGGCGCTCGTCTCGGTTCCCACGACACTGCCGTTGTCGCTGTTGCCACAGGGAGCACCGGCTTGTTGCTCGCCGCTGGATCCCTCGCCGCCGGCAAACATCACGGCGTCATCTCCGGCCTGGTATTGGTTGCTCGGGTCCTGCTGATACTGCCACTGCTGGTACTCGCCGCAGAGCGAAATTGTTGATTGGGCGCTGTTGCCACGGAGAGCACGGGCTTGTTCCTCGCCGCTGAACCCCTTGCCGCCGGCGCGCATCACGGCGTCATCTCCGGCCTGGCATTGGTTGCTCGGATCCTGCTGATACTGCCACTGCTGGTACTCGCCGCTGAGCGAAATTGTTGAGTGGGCGCTCGTCTCGGTTCCCACGACACTGCCGTTGTCGCTGTTGCCACAGAGAGCACCGGCTTGTTCCTCGCGGCTGAACCCCTCGCCGCCGGCGCGCATCACGGCGTCATCTCTGGCATGGTATTGGTTGCTCGGGTCCTGCTGATACTGCCACTGCTGGTACTGGCCGCTGAGCAAAATTGTTGGGTGGGCGCTCGTCTCGGTTCCCATGACACTGCCGTTGTCGCTGTTGCCGAAACGAGCACCGGCTTGCTGCTCGCCGCCGGCAAACATCACGGCGTCATCTCCGGCCTGGTATTGGTTGCTGGTTTCCTGCTGATATCGCCACTGCTGGTACTCGCCGTTGTAGTTGCTGTAGTCGCCGCCACACTCGGTGACGTAGCCGGAAGGATCATAGTAGGCCCCGGATGTGTCCACCATTCCGCCGCCATAGAAAGCATGTGCTTGCTCTCCGGTGAATCCCCCGCCGTTCATCGCGGCGGCATCGTAGTTGTAGCTCGTGCCCGTCTGATCGTGCATCGGGACGCAGTAGTTGTTGTCGTACTTGGCCTTCTTGACGATGCCGCCGCTATAGAGAGCACCGTCTTGCACGCCACCGCATCCCTCGCCATAGCCAATCATCGGGGCGGCATCGTACTTGTGGCTCGGGCCCGGCTGTTCTGGGTCTGGGACCTGCTGCCTCTTGTCGCTCTTGGGGGCCTTGATGCGGGTGAGCACGGTGCCGGGGAGCGGCGGCGAGAGGATCTCGTACTCGTGCATGATGTAGCCGGTGGTGCGCCCGCGCTTGGTGCGGCAGAAGGAGAGGTCGTACCGTTTGTACGTGATGTCGGCCTCGCCACCGCCGGGGCGGAGAAGGGTGACGGTGCCCTCAACCGCCTTCTGCCCCTGCCAGACGCCGCCCTCGACGTTGCGGTTCTTGCGGCCACCGTTTCTGGACAGGTCCGTGGGAGGGCCGAAGAAGAAGGCGTGGTCGACGCCGCCGTGCCTACGGAGCATCTCCCACGGCGGGGCGCCGCTGGGGTCGTCCTCGATGATGGCTTGCGCGTAAGGGTTGGGGAGGTTGAGCGCGCGCGGGAGGAGGTAGTAGGCGACGATGTCGGCGTCCGTGGGGTCGAACTTGAACGCCGGCGGCATGTCGCGGCCGAACCGGAACTTGGAGGCTTCCATCCCCTGCTCTGCTTTGCTCTGCTGGTTTCTCGGTTTCTTGCTCGGAACGATGGCGCGTCTGGTTTGCTGGTTTCTTGCCCGGATCGATGGATGGAAAGCTGGGGTTGGGTTCCGGCGTGGATTGGCATTGCAAATATAGGCGACGAGGGGGAGCCGGGGAGGCCAAGGCCGAGGGCCGCCGCCGCGTTCCTGATCTAGCAGAGCTCGACTCGGATTCATCCTTTCTCGTCCAGCAGAGACGCGTCCGTGGGGTGCTCGGGATCGATTGATGGAAGAAATTTAGGCGACGAGGGGCACCGCCTTGCTGCAGATCTAGGTGAGCCCGAGTCCGACTCAAGACGGCCAAAACCCCCCTCCCTCTTTCCTTTCCGTGGTTATTATGGAATTTCTGAACACACATCCGCGTGGTCGGAAGGGAGGGTCGTGGGAGAGCTGCAGATCTGGCCGTTGCCGAACACATCCGCGTCAATGCTTCCTGCCTTCTTTCCCAATGCAGATCCTGCTTCCCCCATCCTCTCTTCCAATCTGGTCACATACCACTTGGGGCGAGAGATGCTAGAAGGCAAGCTCTGAGCAGCATGTTCTTGCTATGTTGTTTATCTAGCTTCCAATAAATCCCTGCTCCCTGTTCTAGTTTGTTCTTCAAAATAGTACTCCCTCCGTCTAGAAATAAATGATTTTTATTTATCTAGATTTCAATGTATCTAACACGTTCCATTCTGGACGGAGGGAGTAGAACTAATAAATTTAGAACCATTTTCCCTCTAAAAATAAAATTAGAACCATTTTGCACAGCCATTTACCTGATAGCTCCTTGCTACAAAAAATAGATTTATTTCCAGAACTTAAACAGAAAAGATTGTGTGCAATTTTTCAGTCTTCAAAATGTGCAAATTATCCAACTGGCTCCAAAATATGTAGCTGAGCAACCACACATTTCTAAATGCAAAAATGTACAAAATAGTTATGCGCAATTTTAGTTTCCAAAATATGTAGTTGTCCAATTACATATTTTTAAATCCAAATTGACCAGAAACAACTATGCACAATTTTAGCTTCGTTTGGAAACCAAAAATTGCATACTTAAGTATTATGAGAAATTTCAGACTCCATACTGTTCACCAATCTAACTACACATTTCTAACTCTGAACCAAAAAAAAAAACTAACTGAAATTCAAAATGCAACTTCACGAATCGTGGGTTCCTAAATCTAATATGGAAAGGGAAAACAGGACAAGAAGTTTAAATAAAGAAATGGTATAAAAATGAAGTGCAAGTACATGGAGAAGTTTTTTTTCTCGAAATGCAGGTTGTATCCCGAGTATCTGCATCAAAATAATGCACATGGAATTTTTATTTATTATTATTCACAAAAGCCTTACACGGTTACACATTTAGTCAATGTGAAGCCATGTTCTCGACGACAAGAGTCGCAACACCTACAAGCTTAATGAAGGGGTGGCCATGATCAGGGTCGTGTGTCTTGACCTCCCACAAACGCACATCATCTAACACTCGCACATGATCTAGAAGATCCTCAACGTGCACTGTATGCGCATGCTACCAAAGTCACCACCTCCGTGTTCCACGAACACATCTTCAGGACAAGGATCTCCGCATTGACCTTGCCAGACCTCCCATCGTGCCAACATTTGTTCCAAAATGATTCCCCAGGAGAAAGAACGACACGAAAGTGCGATCATCGTTCGACCTACGAGACTCATATCTTGTGTTTCCCCTGAAACATTTGGGTCAGAGGCGGAAGAATCGCTGCAAAGACACCTTCATCAAGGCAACAACGCCTGCAGGCACCGTCGTCGTCGACCCCAACCGAATCAGAGCCCAGATTTCATTGTTCGTCATCAACGCCTCCAGTTCCACCGCAAGCATCATCGAGACGCAAGGGAAGGCACGCCACCGAAGGTGAGCCATGCCACCCGAGATCTGCCGCCCTTGTCTCGGTGAGATTCATCTAGCGCGCCACAACCCCAAGGGACCGAGTCGTGGGAGCCGCCATTCTGCCTAGGGAGAGGCCTCCCCATGAGATCGAATCCTGCTGCTGTTGTCCACCACGCAGACATAACCTAGCAGCTTCATTCGGTGGGGGGAGGGTATGGGAGGAAAAAGGGGCAGCAACACTCAGGAGCACCCAAGTATGGGGCATGTTCGTCTGTGGTACCAAAGTTCACAGACCAGCGCACCGCGGTACCTAAGTTGCCTGAAATTGCCGCGTTTCGAAATGTTGGGTCGCCAACTACTGAGAGGGGCCATTTCGAGGCAAACTCATCTCACCCCTGCCAAATTCAAACATTCCGTTAAACTGTCCCGTGAAGTAGACGGTCGGGACCCTCATGTCGGTCATCTGTCTGTGACGCGAGCGCCAACGCGACAACCTCTTAGGCAAATCAAGTAACTAAGTGGATTGGATGCGTTAACCAATTTTACAAATCCATTCCCACCTTTCTCCTAGCACCGGCGGCATCGGAATCCACCCTCCAGGCAGGACGATCTCTTCGGACATTTGACTTTCGACGCCAAGTTGCTGCGCCCAGTCGCTCATCCCGAGCTCCAATGGTGCATGTCGTAGCCGCCGTTGCGAGGCTCTAGCCCGCCTCCGCCGCCGACGAGCCGAGCAGCTCGGAGGATGGCATATCCTACTACCGAGGAAGAAAAAGTTCTGGCTATAAGCAGGTGAGCTACCCTTCTCTTTGCTATTCGCACTAATTATAACTGCTAGCTGGCTACTGAACCTAAAAATGTTTGTTAGCCCAACGCTGACAAACATATTTTGTCCACAGTTTTTTGTCAAGTGGGATCTCCGTGGACCACCCTTACTTGGTTACGGTAGTCCTCTTCAGGTACGACTCTAAGGGCAAGTGGTATGGACACCATTGTATCACGATGGAAGAAGCGCATGCGCAGATCTGCATTATATCTGGCATGGTTGCTGCTCTGCATAATCAGGATGAATTATGACTGAAGCAAACTGCAAAGTTCAGCTTCATGGATGAACGTGGCATCATGGTTCCTCTAACGTGTGACAGTCAGCTAATTGAGTTGATGAAAATGTATGCTTCAGATTGCATATTTGAGCTGAATTGTGATGTACTGGATGTGGAAGCTGCTGCAACTAGGAGTCGCCCTTCTATTCTTGGACAGGGTGGTCGCCCGAACCCAATTAGCTCCTGGTAAGCAAAATTCTCTTGGGTTTCGCATGTTTGTGCTGAATTGTAATTTTTGTTTCATTTACTCTATAGATATTGGGCAGTTTTGCAATAGTTTTGTTTCTTTGATAGGAAGCGTCGCAAGGTTAGAAACATGACTGCCGGGTCAGTCATTTTACTACCCGAAGAAATTAAAAACGAGTGAAAAGATGATGCTGGACACGATTCTGGTGCCCATTGTCCCGGCGATGCAGAGTACGTGAAGCTAAGAAAATTGGCACCAAGGAAGAGGAAGAAGGCAGGAAATAAAGAAGCCAGTGGACATGAAGGCTTGGCACCCAGGCTACGAAAGAAGGCTGCTGGCAATGAAGATGCATAGTAATGTGTTGAACTTGAACCTATATATGTAATTCGGTTAAATTCTGGAGCTCTGTGTGTGGAACTTTGTTGGGCAAAACAATCTACCCACGTTCTCTGAGTAAAATGTACCGTGACTTAGGGTTTGGAAACGCCCGAGTCAGCTGTTTGAATCCGAAATTGTGATTGTGCCACTGCTATCTGAAAACACGCAGCACTGGTTACACGATTGCTGAGGGGCAGGTGGTCTCAAAATACGACGGAATGTAAGTGGCACAGAAATAAATTATTTAAGCTGTCACACTCCATGAAGAAGCAACTTATTTCAGATGCTGCACAACGACATGGCAACATAAACAGCAATGGCAACCGATAATGCCCAGACGCTTGAGCCCGTCTATCTCACCGCCTCCCTACTCGTGCATCCCCTGTGTCTGGCGAAGCTCCAAGATCTCCATTAACCGGGTGTACGTGCTTCCACTTTATAAATTATGGTTGTGCCATTTGCATGCGGCACAATCCACGTAGATTACGTTTAAACAAACCACCAATGTCAGAATACCACCATGACCAGACAAAAGGAAATGATGCAGGGTTAAGACAGACTAACATGAGAGCAATTTTTTTCCTCCCAGGACTCCAGGACCACTAGTTCAGACCGCTAGGTCAACAAGTACTACTATTACAACTTAAAAAGGCATGGAGCTCAAGCTAAATAGAACTAGTTATCTGATGACTCAGTGTACGGCGCCAGAAAAGTGCTGGTGCGGTGTTGATGTAGAGCTCATTGGGAACCCCAAGAGGAAGGTATGATGAGCACAACAACAAGTTTCCCTCAGTTATGAAACCAAGGTTTAATCGAACCAGTAGGAGCAAGGAAACACCCCAAAGGTGTTGCTAGCTGAGCCTTGGCAGGGCGCACTACCAGTGCTAGTAGCAACGTGGAGACCTACACAACACAACCACAGAACTTTGTCCCCAACTTGCGATGAGGTTGTCAATCTCACCGTTTTTTGCGGAAAACAAAGGATTAAAGTGTCGAATAGAAGGAAGTAATAGTTTGCAGAAAGTAAACACAAAGCAGTAACAGTTTATAGACTGTATGTAAAGAAAAGGACCGGGATCCATAGTTCACTAGAGGTGGCTCTCCTTAGATAGATAACATGCCGGGTGAACAAATTACAGCGGGGCAATTGACAAACATCGATAAAGCAATACATGCATATACTAATCATCTTGACTCCTTTGAGACTTGATTGGGCATTACAACATTATACATAGACCGCCATCCAACTGCATCTATGACTAATAATCCACCTTCAGGTTATCATCCGAACTCCCTCCAGTATTAAGTTGCAAGCAATAGATTATTGCTTTACGAACTGCGTGTAAAGTAAACAATACAATTGTTCTATGAATAAAGGATTATTTTTTTCTCCCTAGTAGCAACATCACATCTAGTACCTTAGAGATTTCTGTCACTTCCCCAGATTACCAGAGGCATGAACCCACTATCGAGCATAAATACTAACTCTTGGAGTTGCTAGCATCTACTTGGCCAAGATAGCTACTAACAACGGAAAGCATGCAATATCACAAATAACAAAGACATGATAGAATCAATAATCCAGCTAAAATAGCATCTCAATATCCATCGGATCCCCGCAAACACAACATGCAGAATTACAAATAGATGATCTTGATCATGAATGGAGCTCACAAGATCTAAACATGAAAGCACAAAGGAGGACAACCAACCATCTAGTTACTACATGGATCCGTAGTCCAAGGATGAACTACTCACGCATCACACCGGAGGCTTGCATGGTGATGAAGAAGGCCTCCAGGGTGAATTCCCCTCTCCGGCAGGGTGCCGAGAAGAGCTTTAGATCCCTCCCGATCTAGGGATGGAGATGACGACGGCTACAGACTCTTTCATGGATTTTTGATCGAGTCCTTAGGGTTTTTGCCTTGAGGTCATCTTATAGGCGAAAGGGAGGCCGAGGGGGTGCCAGTGCTGGCCAGACCACCCCTGGCGCGGGCCAGGCTGGGCCGCGTGCCTAGGTGGTGTGGTGGCCCCCTGACCCCTCTCTGTCTCGTACTCTGGCATCTGATGACTTCCGTAAAAATAGGCACTTTGGCTTTTGTCCCATACAATTCCGAGAATATTCATTTTCTGACTTTCCTAGAACCAAAAACAGCAGAAAACAGGCAGCTGGCACTGTGGCTCTTGTTAATAGGTTAGTCCAAGAAATCATATGAAAAGTACTCCATAGTGTGGACAAAACACAAGAAAATGGATAAAACCAAGCATGGAACATCAAAAATTATAGATACATTTGCAATGTATCAACATCCCCAAGCTTAACTCCTGCTCGTCCTCGAGTAGGTAAGTGATAAAAAGAAAGAATAATTTTTGAGGTGACATGCACCATCAAAGACTTGATCAAAGTATTTGTAAAACATTCAAAGCTGGGATCATAGTACTTCAATCATAACATGAAAGAAAAAGTTCTAGCAATAAGGCAAAGAAACTATGATGCAACATGAAATGGTACAAACAAAAGATTCATGAATAACAATGCTTTGCAAGACGTTTGTTTGTTTCACATAAAGAAAACATGGCATAATAGCATTCAGCTTGTCCCTCATAGAGTAGCAAATATAAATGCATAGGACACCTTCAAAGTTCATAAGAGTGACGAGATACAAATAGTTTAAAACAAGCAATATCAAGATATGCATCAATCAACTAGTCTTGGGACAATGCACATAGAACTAAGAATGGCCACTATGCTCTCAAAGTAGGTGCATAAAGATAGAAGGTGGAGAATCAATATATAATGGTGGAAGAAAGGCCTTTTTTTAAAGGAAGTAGGGATTCAAGTCTCATAAAGAGCTTCCAAAAATTATGGTACTTATAGCTTTCAGCTCTCATTGCCCCTATCATAAGCATCTTGAGGTGATTAAGGTTAAAGTGAACAAACTATGGTGTACATGCTTGACGAAGTATAAGTTAGAAATCTCATGTCCCTTGTATACGAGGGTCGCTCCTCATGCTACTCAAGTTTAGTCACCGGTAAGTTCTTGTCATCGTAAGTACATGTGTATCATAGAGAACCACCAACGGGGTACCCCTTGCCCGATGATACGGAAGAATCCCCATATCAAAATGACAAGGCAAGCAGACAACGAGCATCTCAGCAATCTTCTTATTTACCATGGGAATATGGTGCTTTTTTCTCTCTTTCCTCTTTTCATAATCTCTTTTTTTTTCTCAATAGGACTCTTTTTTTTATAAGAAGAATGCTTCATAGACAGCTCATTATGGTTACGCTGCAGGTTTCCACCATGTCAGCATGGATTAGACCAGTGGCCCAGGCGTTTCTCTAACACATATACATAACTCCATGAACTTACAAGCTCCCCTATCATTTCACACCGACGACATCCATATACAAAAGAGCATGATATCAACTAGGTACAAGTACCAAGTGCAATCTTGAAAGCGTTCCCCATGAAAGCATGGTTATGCTAATTCCCAACAAATAAGTGCAAGCATATACAACATAGACGACACAATGGTTCAAGTTTATTAAGGGCAAGAAAAGTAAAGTGTGCCATCAAGTTCGTGAGAGCTTTAATCACTAGTTTTCTCATAACAAGTTTAATTTGGAAGGTAAACAAAAGCATGAATATACTTGGAATAGCATAAGCTAGTAGGTAGGTATGGTGGACTCTTTGGAATAACTTGGTTTAGGGAGTTGGATGCATGAGTGGAACTCATACTTGGTTGTGGAGGCTAGAAAAAGACTGGGAGCGACAAACTAAGAGAGCAATAATGACCATAATCATGTAGAGCGACAAAACATCATTGATCAAAGCATACAGTGATACTACAAGTTGAAAACTAAAGGATCATAAAGGCTATGGTGACTTGAGATAGTCATAACATGGTGTGAGCATGTGCCAAGTCAACCCAAATAAAGCATCAAAGGAGAATACCACTATACTGTGCTTTAATATGCTAAAACAACGCATGATTCATCCAAGGAACATTAATAAATCTCTATAACAAGTCATGCTACAGCAAAGAATACTAAGCATAAAGCCAAAACAATATCAAGCATGGCATGACAAAGCATAGGCCACAGTCAAAAACGAGCTCTTTTTACCACATAAGCATGAACTTTCCTACTCTTTTCCAAACCAAACCAAACTATTTGCAAACCAATGTATGAAAGAGGGGGTCCAACCAATTTATTCAGCAAACTGAGAAAACCAAGAAAATGAAAAACCAAAACGAAAACGAAAAAGAAGACACTCCAAGAACAACACAACTGTGCATGAAACAATAAAAATGAAGCGTTTGGAAGAAACCTGGTATTTTTATTGATGAAGTAGTGGATGCCTTGGGCATCCCCAAGCTTTGACGCTTGTACTTCTTGGATATTTCTTGGGGTGACACGCGTGGCATCCCCAGGCTTGAGCTTTAGTCCATCCTTCATCTCATTACTCATTCCTTCCATTCACCTGAAATTTTTCCTTCATACAGAACTTCACACAATCTTTATTAGCAACATTAGTGCACTCAAGATAATAACTCTTAAGGTTCAGTTCTAACACCAAATAAACTTCCATTAGAACACTAGCTACTGTAGCACTTCCCTCAAAAAGCTCAATTCCCCAAAAGAACTCAAAAAGGAACCAACAAGAAGCAAATGCAGAAAATGGCAGAAATCTGTCAAAACAGACCAGCAGGTAAAGACGAATTTTTTCAAAGACCTTATGTTGCTCAAATAAAAAGTGTTGAACTAATGAAAGTTAGATAACAACCTAGGGCAGAAGCAAAAAAATTCACGCCTCAAAAAGACGTTCAGAGATTTTACACGAATATTTACGGTGAAGCACAGAAATCTGTTCTGGGACAACAACTTTCCCAATCATTACTTCTCTCTCATTAGAGGTTACTATTGGCACAAAAAGCAAATAAAAAGGATAAGGAGCAGTTATTACTGAAGTAATTACTTCCAAGACTCATCTAAAACTTTTGGGTTATCTCCCAATAAGTACTTTTCTTTAACGCCTTTAAGTTAGGCATAAGAAGCGAGAAAAAGAATCAAGTGTTCTCAAATGAAGAAGCATTAAGACCAAAATTTGTTTTCATAGGAGAAGCAAAAGAAATCTTCTCTCTCTTCTTAGGGAAGTGTTCTATACCTTTCTTGAGTGGGAGTTGATATCTAATGGTGCCTTCTTTCATATCAATAATGGCACCAATAGTTCTAAGAAAAGGTCTTCCCAAAGTAATAGGACAAGAAGCATTGCATTCAAGATCCAAAACATAGAAATCAACGGGGACATAGGCATTGTTAACCATAATAAGAACATCATTAATACTCCCCATGAGTTTCTTTTTAGCATTATCATCAAGTGGGACATTCAAATAACAATCTTCAAGTGGAGGCAAATCAAGCATATCATAAATCCTTCTAGGCATAATACACACACTACTATCAAGATCACATAAAGCTTTGAAATCAAAGTCATTCACTTTCATATTAATGATGGGTTCCCAACCATCTTCTTGTTTTATAGGAATAGAAGCTTTATGTTTCATCTTTTCTTCTTTAATCTTTATGAGAGAATCAGTAATGTGTTTGTAAACGCCATGTTCATAGCACTAGCATTAGGACTTTTAGCAAGCTTTTGTAGGAACTTAATAACTTCAGAGATATTGCAACCATCAAGATTAAAACCATACTTATCATCTAAAGTAGTAGAACTATTACTAGCCTCAACACTAGTGGTGGTGATAGTAGAAACGCTAATGTTTCTAGCAATGTCATCTTCTCTTTCCCACTTAGCATGTAATTCAGCTAATATTCTAACATTTTCATCAATTCTTACTTGTATGGAATTAGTAGATGCAAAGGGATTCTCATTAGTTTCAGGTTTAGCAGCCATTTTATTAATCAATGAAGATTGAGCTTCAGATAGAGATGATATATTCCTTTTAGCATTAGAGAGTTTCAATTGTAAACTAGGAATTTCCCTATTTAGACTCTCAAGTTGATGGCTAATGTTCTTCAAGATGGTAGATTGTTCCTCCATAGTTTTAGTAAATAGTTTATTTTGCTCATATTGCATTTGCATGAAGTTTTTAGTGTCTCTTTCAACTTCTAAAATTCTTCCTTCACTAGGTAATCTAGGTTTACCACTATAACCATAAGTATTACTAGGAGGGTAGGGCCTATAATTGTTATTACCAAAAGCATTGTTGCCAAAATTATTATTGCTTATGAAGTTCACATCAACTTGCTCTTCTTGAGCAACCAAAGAAGCTAAAGGGACATTATTTGGATCAATATGGGCTTTCCCATTAACAAGCATAGACATAATAATATCAATCTTATCACTCAAGGAGGAGGTTTCCTCAACAGAATTTACCTTCTTACCTTGTGGAGCTCTCTCAGTATGCCATTCAGAATAATTAACCATCATATTGTCCAGAAGTTTTGTTGCAGCACCCAAAGTGATGGTCATAAAGGTACCTCCAGTAGCAGAGTCCAATAGGTTCCTTGAAGAATAGTTCAATCCTGCATAAAAAGTTTGGATGATCATCCAAGCAGTTAGTCATGAGTGGGACAATGCTTTACCAAAGATTTCATTCTTTCCCAAGCTTGAGCAACATGCTCATTATCAGATTGTTTAAACTTCATTATTTCACTTCTCATAGATATAATCTTAGCAGGAGGATAATACTTTCCAATGAAAGCATCTTTGCACTTAGTCCAAGAATCAATACTATTCCTAGTTAAGGAATTCAACCATTCTTTAGATTTTCCTCTCAAAGAGAAAGGAAAAAATTTCATTAATAATATCACCATCTACATCCCTATGCTTTTGCATCTCACAAAGTTCAACAAATTTATTTAGATGGGAAGCAGCATCTTCATTACCAATACCAGAAAATTGTTCTCTCATAACAAGATTGAGCAAAGCAGGTTTTATCTCAAAGAAAGTATCTTTAGGCACAGGTGGAGCGATAGGTGTGCTCATAAAATCATTGTTGTTGGTGCTAGTGAAGTCACACAACTTAGTGTTTTCAAGAGTAGTCATTTTTTGGGGTTTTCAAATAAGAAAGCAAACTTGTAAAAATAATTTTTGTGTGTTTTTGATAAAGAAACAAGCAACCAAAGCAAAAAGGAACTAAGCAAAACAAAAATAACAAAGTAAAGAGATTGGTTATGAGGGACTCCCCTTGTGAAGATGTCCTTGACTCCCCGGCAACGGCGCCAGAAAAATCTTTGATGGCGTGTAGTTGACGTGGGAGCTTCTTTTTCTTCGTTCCCTGGCAACGGCGCTAGAAAAATGCTTGATGGCTCAGTGTACGGCGCCAGAAAAGTGCTGGTGCGGTGTTGATTTAGAGCTTGTTGGGAACCCCAAGAGGAAGGTATGATGAGCACAGCAGCAAGTTTCCCTCAGTTATGAAACCAAGGTTTAATCGAACCAGTAGGAGCAAGGAAACACCCCAAAGGTGTTGCTAGCTGAGCCTTGGCAGGGCGCACTATCGGTGCCAGTAGCAACATGGAGACCTACACAACACAACCACAGAACTTTGTCCCCAACTTGCGATGATGTTGTCAATCTCACCGTGTTTTGTGGAAAACAAAGGATTAAATGTATGAAATGGAAGGAAGTAATAGTTTGCAAAAAGTAAACACAAAGTAGTAACAATTATAGATTGTATGTAAAGAAAAGGACCGGGATCCATAGTTCACTAAAGGTGGCTCTCCTTAGATAGATAACATGCTGGGTGAACAAATTACAGCGGGGCAATTAACAAACATCGAGAAAGAAATACATGCATATACTAATCATCTTGACTCCTTTGAGACTTGATTGGGCATTACAACATTATACATAGACCGCCATCCAACTGCATCTATGACTAATAATCCACCTTCAGGTTATCATCCGAACCCCCTAAAGTATTAAGTTGCAAGCAACAGATTATTGCTTTATGAACTGCGTGTAAAGTAAACAATACGATTGTTCTATGAACAAAGGATTGTTGTTTTCTCCCTAGTAGCAACAACACATCTAGTACCTTAGAGATTTCTGTCACTTCCCCAGATTACCAGAGGCATGAACCCACTATCGAGCATAAATACTAACTCTTGGAGTTGCTAGCATCTACTTGGCCAAGATAGCTACTAACAACAGAAAGCATGCAAGATCACAAATAACAAAGACATGATAGAATCAATAATCAATCTGAAATAGCATCTTAATATCCATCGAATCCCCACAAACACAACATGTAGAATTACAAATAGATGATCTTGATCATGAACGGAGCTCACAAGATCTAAACATGAAAGCACAAAGGAGGAGAACCAGCCATCTATCTACTACATGGATCCGTTGTCCAAGGATGAACTACTCACGCATCACACCGGAGGCTTGCATGGTGATGAAGAAGGCCTCCAGGGTGAATTCCCCTCTCCGGCAGGGTGCCGGGAAGAGCTTCAGATCCCTCCCGATCTAGGGATGGATATGACGGCGGGTATAGACTCTTTCATGGATTTTTGATTGGGTCCTTAGGGTTTTTGTCCCGAGGGCATCTTATAGGCGAAAGGGAAGGCCTAGGGGGTGCCAGGGCTGGCCAGACCACCCCTGGCGCGGGCTAGGCTGGGCCGTGCGACCAGGTGGTGTGGTGGCCCCTTGCCCCTCTATGTCTCGTACTCTAGCATCTGATGATTTCCGGAAAAATAGGCACCTTGGCTTTTGTCCTGTCCAATTCCGGGAATATTCATTTTCTGACTTTCCTGGAACCAAAAACAGCAGAAAACAGGCAGCTGGCACTATGGCTCTTGTTAATAGGTTATTCCAGGAAATCATATGAAAAGTACTCCAAAGTGTGGACAAAACGCAAGAAAGTGGATAAAACCAAGCATGGAACATCAAAAATTATAGATACATTTGCAATGTATCATTATCACACATCTCCTTGATCTTCCTAATCTTAGCCCGATGCACATCTTCCTGCGAGAGCAAGGATCGATTCGTCTGCTCCTTCCTTTTAGCATCTTCCTGGCACAACTTCAATTGTTTCTCTGTATTTTTCCTCATGCACTTGTCAATACTCGTAGTTGTGAACTATAGGACTTTGGCCTGGTGAAGATTCCTTGCTTGAGTCAGTTCTTGCTATGCCTTAGCCTTCAGGGCCAACGCCACGCCCCTCTTCTTCTCGACTTTGCTAACCTTGTCTTTCACCCTCCTGAGATCTCGGTTAAGCTTGGTCGTGTCAACTGGCTCCCATAGCTTCATCTCAACACTATCAAGAAGTGAGCTGACTACAGATTCTTTCAACTCAATAGTCATATCCCATAGTTTGTCCAGCGTTTTCTGCATCGATTTGGGCCACTCTGGATCTACCCATTTGACAACACCACAACTTCCGCCTTGCATCATTGCACGATGTCCTTGACACCATAGAAACCTCCTACCTGCGTTTCGTCCTTCGAACGCTACAAATTTAGCGGGCACATGTCCATGTTTACATAGTAGAGGACTGTCTTCATCCACTAAACCGTGATAGTCAGAGTCATACATCGTCTGGTTGGCCTAACACATCATACGCGCATGAGTAAACAGAGTAGATCTAGCTCAAAAAATAGATAACTGGCCACAGATGATAGAGATAGAGATGAGATGACTCACATCGAAATCACCGTCCCTGTCGTCATGACGCGTTTCCTCACCGTCTCCCCTTGAACCCATGGCGAGAGGGGAGAGGGTGGCTGCCGGAGAGGGGATTGGGATGGAGGCGCCGTCGGCTTGCGGCTACGGCAGGATGGGAGTGAAGTGGGGAAAGTGGCTTCGAGGGGAAGGAAGAGAAGTACGAGGAGGAAGAGAAGTAATGGGGACGTGACACTGGGATATGACCCACTCAACTCGTGAGTCGTGACACTCGCAACAGGGGAGCGCCCGGTGTTGCCAGTTTGTCCAGAGCAAGTGTGGCCAATAATGCCGCAGAACAGCCTACTTGTGGATCGCTCTCACGAAGACCATCCCAATCGTCCAAGCGCACCGATCTAACGGTATGTAACAAAAGTCAAGCAGAACAACTGTGTTAGGGTGTGCCTTCTAGAACACTCGGTCTAATGGCCACCCATTGGGGGGCTAAGGTAAGGTTAGGGCTCTCCTAAGGTTAGGATCCATATGTGGTTTATGAGAGGAACAAACATGCAATGACACTAGGTGTGGTTCATGAAAAGAACAGACATGCAATGACACTGGTGGATCCATATGTGGTTTGTGAAAAGAACAAACATGCAATCACACTGGGTGGATCCATGTGTGGTTCAGGAAAAGAACACACATGCAATGACACTGGTGGATCCATGTGTAGTTTGTGAAAAGAACAGACATGCAATGACATTAGTTGTGGTTCATGAAAAGAACACACATGCAATGACACTAGTGGATCCTTATGTGGTTTGTTTAGAAGAACACACATGGAATGACTCTAGCTATGGTTCATGAAAAGATCACACATCCAATGACACTGGTGTATCCTTATGTGGTTTGTGAGAAGAACACACATGCAATGACACTAGCTATGGTTCATGAAAAGAACAGACATGCAATGACACTAGTGGATCCATATGTGGTTTGTGGAAGGAACAGACATGCAATGACTCTAGCTGTGGTTCAAGAAAAGAACAGACATGCAATGACACTGGTGGATCCATATGTGGTTTGTGGAAAGAACAGACATGCAATGACTCTAGCTATGGTTCATGAAAAGAACAGACATCCAATGAAACTGGTGGATCCATGTGTGGTTCATGAGAAGAACACACATCCAATGACACTGGTGGATCCTTATGTGGTTTGTTTAGAGGAACACACATGCAATGACACTGGGTGTGGTTCATGAGAAGAACACACATGCAATGACACTAGTGGACCCTTATGTGGTTTGTTTAGAAGAACACACATGGAATGACTCTAGCTATGGTTCATGAAAAGAACACACATGCCATGACACTAGTGGATCCATGTGTGGTTCATGAGAAGAACACACATGCAATGACACTAGGGGTGGTTCATGAAAAGAACAGACATGCAATGACACTCGTGGATCCTTATGTGGTTTCTTTAGAAGAACAGACATGCAATGACTCGAGCTGTGGTTCATGAAAAGAACACACATGCAATGCCACTAGTGGATCCATGTGTGGTTTGTGAAAAGAAGAGACATGCAATGACAGTGGGTGTGGTTCATGAAAAGAACACACATCCAATGACACTAGTGGATCCATGTGTGCTTTGTGGAAAGAACAGACATGCAATGGCACTGGGTGTGGTTCATGAAAAGAACACACATCCAATGACGCTGGTGGATCCATGTGTGGTCTGTGGAAAGAACAGACATGCAATGACACTAGGTGTGGTTCATGAAAAGAACACACATCCAATGACACTGGTAGATCCATGTGTGGTTTGTGGAAAGAACAGACATGCCATGACACTAGGTGTGGTTCATGAAAAGAACACACATGCAATGACACTAGTGTATCCTTATGTGGTTCGTGAGAAGAACACATATGCAATGACTCTAGCTGTGATTCATTAAAAGAACACACATGCAATGACACTGGTGGATCCATATGTGGTTTGTGGAAGGAACATACATGCAATGACACTTGGTGTGGTTCATAAAAAGAATAAACATGCAATGACACTGGTGGATCCATACGTGGTTTGTGGAAAGAACAGACATGCAATGACTCTAGCTTTGGTTCATGAAAAGAATAGACATGCAATGACACTGGTGGATCCATGTGTGGTTCATGAGAAGAACACGCATCCAATGACACTGGTGGATCCTTATGTGGTTTGTTTAGAGGAACATACATGCAATGACACTAGCTGTGGTTCATGAGAAGAACACACATGCAGTGACACTGGTGGATCCATGTGTGGTTTGTGAGAAGAACACAAATGCAATGACTCTAGCTGTGGTTCATGAAAAGAACACACATGCAATGAAACTGGTGGATCCATGTGTGGTTCATGATAAGAATACACATGCAATGACACTAGGTGTGGTTCATGAAAAGAACAGACATGCAATGACACTGATGGATCCTTATGTGGTTTGTGAGAAGAACTGACATGCAATGAGTCTAGCTATGGTTCAATGAAAGAACACACATGCAATGACACTAGTGGATCCATGTGTGGTTTGTGAAAAGAACAGACATGCAATCACACTAGGTGGATCCATGTGTGGTTTGTTTAGAGGAACAAACATGCAATGACACTGGGTGTGGTTCATGAAAAGAACAGACATGCAATGACACTGGTGGATCCTTATGTGGTTTGTTTAGAAGAACACACATGCAATGACTCTAGCTGTGGTTCATGAAAAGAATAGACATGCAATCACACTAGGTGGATCCATGTGTGGTTTGTGGAAAGAACAGATATGCAATGACTCTAGTTGTGGTTGATGAAAAGAACACACATGCAATGACAGTGGTGAATCCATCTGTGGTTCCTGAGAAGAACAGACATGCAATCACACTGGGTGTGGTTCATGAAAAGAACACACATCCAATGAACTAGTGTGTCAATGTGTGGTTTGTGGAAAGAACAAACATGCAATGACACTGGGTGTGGTTCATGAAAAGAACACACATGCAATGACACTGGTGTATCCTTATGTGGTTTGTGAGAAGAACACACATGCAATGACTCTAGCTATGGTTCATGAAAAGAACACACATGCAATGATACTGGTGGATCCAAAAGTGGTTTATGGAAGGAACATACATGCAATGACACTGGGTGTGGTTCATGAAAAGAATAGACATGCAATGAGACTGGTGGATCCATATGTGGTTTGTGGAAAGAACAGACATGCAATGACTCTAGCTATGGTTCATGAAAAGAACAGACATGAAATGACACAGGTGGATCCATGTGTGGTTCATGAGAAGAATACACATCCAATGACATTGGTGGATCCTTATGTGGTTTGTTTAGAGGAACAGACATGCAATGACACTAGCTGTGTTCATGAGAAGAACACACATGCAATGACACTGGTGGATCCATGTGTGGTTTGTGAGAAGAACACACATGCAATGACTCTAGCTGTGGTTCATGAAAAGAACACACATGCAATGACACTGGTGGATCCATGTGTGGTTCATGAGAAGAACACACATGCAATGACACTGGGTGTCGTTCATGAAAAGAACAGACATGCAATGACACTGATGGATCCTTATGTGGTTTGTGAGAAGAACTGACATGCAATGACTCTAGCTATGGTTCATGAAAAGAACACACATGCAATGACACTAGTGGATCCATGTGTGATTTCTGAAAAGAACAGACATGCAATCACACTAGGTGGATCCATATGTGGTTTGTTTAGAGGAACAAAATGCAATGACACTTGGTGTGGTTCATGAAAATAACAGACATGCAATGACACTGGTGGATCCTTATGTGGTTTGTCTAGAAGAACACACATGCAATGACTCTAGCTGTGGTTCATGAAAAGAACACACATGCAATGACACTGGTGGATCCATGTGTGGTTTGTGAAAAGAACAGACATGCAATCACACTAGGTGGATCCATGTGTGGTTTCTGGAAAGAACAGGCATGCAATGACTCTAGCTGTGGTTCATGAAAAAAAACACATGCAATGACACTGGTGGATCCATGTGTGGTTCATGAGAAGAACAGACATGCAATCACACTAGGTGTGGTTCATGAAAAAAAAACACATCCAATGACACTAGTGGATCCATGTGTGGTTTGTGGAAAGAACAAACATGCAATAACACTGGGTGTGGTTCATGAAAAGATCACACATCCAATGACACTGGTGTATCCTTATGTGGTTTGTGAGAAGAACACACATGCAATGACTCTAGCTATGGTTCATGAAAAGAACACACATGCAATTATACTGGTGGATCCATATGTGATTTGTGGAAGGAACAGACATGCAATGACACTGGGTGTGGTTCATGAAAAGAACAGACATGCAATGACACTGGTGGATCCATATGTGGTTTGTCGAAAGAACAGACATGCAATGACTCTAGCTATGGTTCATGAAAAGAACAGACATCCAATGAAACTGGTGGATCCATGTGTGGTTCATGAGAAGAACACACATCCAATGACACTGGTGGATCCTTATGTGGTTTGTTTAGAGGAACACACATGCAATGACACTGGGTGTGGTTCATGAGAAGAACACACATGCAATGACACTAGTGGACCCTTATGTGGTTTGTTTAGAAGAACACACATGGAATGACTCTAGCTATGGTTCATGAAAAGAACACACATGCCATGACACTAGTGGATCCATGTGTGGTTCATGAGAAGAACACACATGCAATGACACTAGGGGTGGTTCATGAAAAGAACAGACATGCAATGACACTCGTGGATCCTTATGTGGTTTCTTTAGAAGAACAGACATGCAATGACTCGAGCTGTGGTTCATGAAAAGAACACACATGCAATGCCACTAGTGGATCCATGTGTGGTTTGTGAAAAGAAGAGACATGCAATGACAGTGGGTGTGGTTCATGAAAAGAACACACATCCAATGACACTAGTGGATCCATGTGTGCTTTGTGGAAAGAACAGACATGCAATGGCACTGGGTGTGGTTCATGAAAAGAACACACATCCAATGACACTGGTGGATCCATGTGTGGTCTGTGGAAAGAACAGACATGCAATGACACTAGGTGTGGTTCATGAAAAGAACACACATCCAATGACACTGGTAGATCCATGTGTGGTTTGTGGAAAGAACAGACATGCCATGACACTAGGTGTGGTTCATGAAAAGAACACACATGCAATGACACTAGTGTATCCTTATGTGGTTCGTGAGAAGAACACATATGCAATGACTCTAGCTGTGATTCATTAAAAGAACACACATGCAATGACACTGGTGGATCCATATGTGGTTTGTGGAAGGAACATACATGCAATGACACTTGGTGTGGTTCATAAAAAGAATAAACATGCAATGACACTGGTGGATCCATACGTGGTTTGTGGAAAGAACAGACATGCAATGACTCTAGCTTTGGTTCATGAAAAGAATAGACATGCAATGACACTGGTGGATCCATGTGTGGTTCATGAGAAGAACACGCATCCAATGACACTGGTGGATCCTTATGTGGATTGTTTATAGGAACATACATGCAATGACACTAGCTGTGGTTCATGAGAAGAACACACATGCAGTGACACTGGTGGATCCATGTGTGGTTTGTGAGAAGAACACAAATGCAATGACTCTAGCTGTGGTTCATGAAAAGAACACACATGCAATGAAACTGGTGGATCCATGTGTGGTTCATGATAAGAATACACATGCAATGACACTAGGTGTGGTTCATGAAAAGAACAGACATGCAATGACACTGATGGATCCTTATGTGGTTTGTGAGAAGAACTGACATGCAATGAGTCTAGCTATGGTTCAATGAAAGAACACACATGCAATGACACTAGTGGATCCATGTGTGGTTTGTGAAAAGAACAGACATGCAATCACACTAGGTGGATCCATGTGTGGTTTGTTTAGAGGAACAAACATGCAATGACACTGGGTGTGGTTCATGAAAAGAACAGACATGCAATGACACTGGTGGATCCTTATGTGGTTTGTTTAGAAGAACACACATGCAATGACTCTAGCTGTGGTTCATGAAAAGAATAGACATGCAATCACACTAGGTGGATCCATGTGTGGTTTGTGGAAAGAACAGATATGCAATGACTCTAGTTGTGGTTGATGAAAAGAACACACATGCAATGACAGTGGTGAATCCATCTGTGGTTCCTGAGAAGAACAGACATGCAATCACACTGGGTGTGGTTCATGAAAAGAACACACATCCAATGAACTAGTGTGTCAATGTGTGGTTTGTGGAAAGAACAAACATGCAATGACACTGGGTGTGGTTCATGAAAAGAACACACATGCAATGACACTGGTGTATCCTTATGTGGTTTGTGAGAAGAACACACATGCAATGACTCTAGCTATGGTTCATGAAAAGAACACACATGCAATGATACTGGTGGATCCAAAAGTGGTTTATGGAAGGAACATACATGCAATGACACTGGGTGTGGTTCATGAAAAGAATAGACATGCAATGAGACTGGTGGATCCATATGTGGTTTGTGGAAAGAACAGACATGCAATGACTCTAGCTATGGTTCATGAAAAGAACAGACATGAAATGACACAGGTGGATCCATGTGTGGTTCATGAGAAGAATACACATCCAATGACATTGGTGGATCCTTATGTGGTTTGTTTAGAGGAACAGACATGCAATGACACTAGCTGTGTTCATGAGAAGAACACACATGCAATGACACTGGTGGATCCATGTGTGGTTTGTGAGAAGAACACACATGCAATGACTCTAGCTGTGGTTCATGAAAAGAACACACATGCAATGACACTGGTGGATCCATGTGTGGTTCATGAGAAGAACACACATGCAATGACACTGGGTGTCGTTCATGAAAAGAACAGACATGCAATGACACTGATGGATCCTTATGTGGTTTGTGAGAAGAACTGACATGCAATGACTCTAGCTATGGTTCATGAAAAGAACACACATGCAATGACACTAGTGGATCCATGTGTGATTTCTGAAAAGAACAGACATGCAATCACACTAGGTGGATCCATATGTGGTTTGTTTAGAGGAACAAAATGCAATGACACTTGGTGTGGTTCATGAAAATAACAGACATGCAATGACACTGGTGGATCCTTATGTGGTTTGTCTAGAAGAACACACATGCAATGACTCTAGCTGTGGTTCATGAAAAGAACACACATGCAATGACACTGGTGGATCCATGTGTGGTTTGTGAAAAGAACAGACATGCAATCACACTAGGTGGATCCATGTGTGGTTTGTGGAAAGAACAGGCATGCAATGACTCTAGCTGTGGTTCATGAAAAAAAACACATGCAATGACACTGGTGGATCCATGTGTGGTTCATGAGAAGAACAGACATGCAATCACACTAGGTGTGGTTCATGAAAAAAAAACACATCCAATGACACTAGTGGATCCATGTGTGGTTTGTGGAAAGAACAAACATGCAATAACACTGGGTGTGGTTCATGAAAAGATCACACATCCAATGACACTGGTGTATCCTTATGTGGTTTGTGAGAAGAACACACATGCAATGACTCTAGCTATGGTTCATGAAAAGAACACACATGCAATTATACTGGTGGATCCATATGTGATTTGTGGAAGGAACAGACATGCAATGACACTGGGTGTGGTTCATGAAAAGAACAGACATGCAATGACACTGGTGGATCCATATGTGGTTTGTCGAAAGAACAGACATGCAATGACTCTAGCTATGGTTCATGAAATGAACAGACATGAAATGACACTGGTGGATCCATGTGTGGTTCATGAGAAGAACACACATCCAATGACATTGATGCATCCTTATGTGGTTTGTTTAGAGGAACAGACATGCAATGACACTAGATGTGATTCATGAGTAGAACACACATGCAATGACACTGGTGGATCCATGTGTGGTTTGTGAGAAGAACACATATGCAGTGACTCTAGCTGTGGTTCATGAAAAGAACACACATGCAATGACACTGGTGGATCCATGTGTGGTTCATGAGAAGAACACACATGCAATGACATAGGTGTGGTTCATGAAAAGAACATACATGCAATGACACTGGTGGATCCTTATGTGGTTTGTGAGAAGAACTGACATGCAATGACTCTAGGTATGGTTCATGAAAATAACACACATGCAATGACACTAGTGGATCCATGTGTGGTTTGTGAAAAGAACAGACATGCAATCACACTAGGTGGATCCATGTGTGGTTTGTTTAAAGGAACTAACATGCAATGACACTTGGTGTGGTTCATGAAAAGAACGGACATGCAATGACACTGGTGGATCCTTATGTGGTTTGTTTAGAAGAACACACATGCAATGGCTCTAGCTGTGGTTCATGAAAAGAACACACATGCAATGACACTGTGGATCCATGTGTTGTTTGTGAAAAGAACAAACATGCAATCACACTATGTGGATCCATGTGTGGTTTGTGGAAAGAACAAACATTCAATGAATCTAGCTGTGGTTCATGAAAAGAACACACATGCAATGACATTGGTGGATCCATGTGTGGTTCATGAAAAGAACACACATCCAATGACACTAGTGGATCCATGTGTGGTTTGTGGAAAGAACAGACATGCAATGACACTGGGTGTGGTTCATGAAAAGAACACACATGCAATGACACTAGTGTATCCTTATGTGGTTTGTGAGAAGAACACACATGCAATGACTCTAGCTGTGGTTCATGAAAAGAACACACATGCAATGACACTTGTGGATCCATATATGGTTTGTGGAAAGAACAGACATGCAATGTCTCTAGCTATGTTTCATGAAAATAACAGACATGCAATGACATTGGTGGATCCATGTGTGGTTCATGAGAAGAACACACATCCAATGACACTGGTGGATCCATGTGTGGTTTGTTTAGAGGAACAGACATGCAATGACACTGGCCGTGGTTCATGAGAAGAATACACATGCAATGACACTGGTGGATCCATGTGTGGTTTGTGAGAAGAATACACATGCAATGACTCTAGCTGTGGTTCATGAAAAGAACACACATGCAATGACACTGGTGGATCCATATGTGGTTTTTGGAAAGAACAGACATGCAATGACTCTAGTTGTGGTTCATGAAAATAACAGACATGCAATGACACTGGTGGATCCATGTGTGGTTCATGATAAGAACACACATCCAATGACACTGGTGGATCCATGTGTGGATTGTTTAGAGGAACATATATGCAATGACACTGGTTGTGGTTCATTAGAAGAATACACATGCAATGACACTGGTGGATCCATGTGTGGTTTGTGAGAAGAACACAAATCCAATGACTCTAGTTGTCGTTTATGAAAAGAACACACATGCAATGACACTGGTGGATCCATGTGTGGTTCATCAGAAGAACACACATGCAATGACACTGGGTGTGGTTCATGAAAACAACACACATGCAATGACACTGGTGGATCCTTATGTGGTTTGTGAGAAGAACAGACATGTAGTGACTCTAGCTATGGTTGATGAAAAGAACACACATGCAATGACACTGGTGGATCCATGTGTGGTCCATGAGAAGAACACACATGCAATGACACTGGGTGTGGTTCATGAATGGAATAAACATGCAATGACACTGGTGGATCCTTATGTGGTTTGTGAGAAGAACTGACATGCAATGACTCTAGCTATGGTTCATGAAAAGAACACACATGCAATGACACTGGTGGGTCCATGTGTGGTTTGTGAAAAGAACAGACATGAAATCACACTAGGTGGATCCATGTGTGGTTTGTTTAGAGGAACAAACATGCAATGATATTGGGTGTGATTCATGAAAAGAACAGACATGCAATGACACTGGTGGATCCTTATGTGGTTTGTTTAGAAGAACACACATGCAATGACTCTAGCTGTGGTTCATGAAAATAACACACATGCAATGACACTTGTGGATCCATGTGTGGTTTTTGAAAAGAACAGACAGGCAGTCACACTAGGTGGATCCATGTGTGGTTTGTGGAAAGAACAAAGATGCAATGACTCTAGCTATGGTTCATGAAAAGAACACACATGCAATGACACTGGTGGATCCATGAGTGGTTCATGAGAAGAACAAACATGCAATCACACTGGGTGTGGTTCATCAAAAGAACAAACATCCAATGACACTGGTGGATCCATGTGTGGTTTGTGGAAAGAACAGACATGCAATGACACTGGCTGTGGTTCATGAAAAGAACACACATGCAATGGCACTGGTGTATCCTTATGTGGTTTGTGAGAAGAACACACATGCAATGACTCTAGCTGTGGTTCATGAAAAGAACACACATGCAATGACACTGGTGGATCCATGTGTGGTTCATGAGAAGAACACACATGCAATGACACTGGGTGTGGTTCATGAAAAGAACATACATGCAATGCCACTAGTGGATCCTTATGTGGTTTGTGAGAAGAACTGACATGCAATGACTCTAGCTATGGTTCATGAAAATAACACACATGCAATGAGACTAGTGGATCGATGTGTGGTTTGTGAAAAGAACAGACATGCAATCATACTAGGTGGATCCATGTGTGGTTTGTTTAAAGGGACTAACATGCAATGACACTTGGTGTGGTTCATGAAAAGAACGGACATGCAATGACACTGGTGGATCCTTATGTGGTTTGTTTAGACGAACACACATGCAATGACTCTAGTTGTGGTTCATGAAAAGAACACACATGCAATGACACTGGTGGATCCATGTGTGGTTTGTGAAAACAACAGACATGCAATCTCACTATATGGATCCATGTGTGGTTTGTGGAAAGAACAAACATTCAATGAATCTAGCTGTGGTTCATGAAAAGAACACACATGCAATGACACTGGTGGATCCATGTGTGGTTCATGAAAAGAACACACATCCAATGACACTAGTGGATCCATGTGTGGTTTGTGGAAAGAACAGACATGCAATGACACTGGGTGTGGTTCATGAAAAGAACACACATGCAATGACACTGGTGGATCCATGTGTGGTTCATGGGAAGAATACACATGCAATGACACTGGGTGTGGTTCATGAATGGAATAGACATGCAATGACACTGGTGGATCCTTATGTGGTTTGTGAGAAGAACTGACATGCAATGACTCTAGCTATGGTTCATGAAAAGAACACACATGAAATGACACTGGTGGGTCCATGTGTGGTTTGTGAAAAGAACAGACATGAAATCACACTAGGTGGATCCATGTGTGGTTTGTATAGAGGAACAAACATGCAATGATACTGGGTGTGATTCATGAAAAGAACAGACATGCAATGACACTGGTGGATACTTATGTGGTTTGTTTAGAAGAACACACATGCAATGACTCTAGCTGTGGTTCATGAAAATAACACACATGCAATGACACTTGTGGATCCATGTGTGGTTTGTGAAAAGAACAGACAGGCAATCACACTAGGTGGATCCATGTGTGGTTTGTGGAAAGAACAGAGATGCAATGACTCTAGCTATGGTTCATGAAAAGAACACACATGCAATGACACTGGTGGATCGATGTGTGGTTCATGATAAGAACAAACATGCAATCACACTGGGTGTGGTTCATCAAAAGAACAAACATCCAATGACACTGGTGGATCCATGTGTGGTTTGTGGAAAGAACAGACATGCAATGACACTGGGTGTGGTTCATGAAAAGAACACACATGCAATGGCACTGGTGTATCCTTATGTGGTTTGTGAGAAGAACACACATGCAATGACTCTAGCTGTGGTTCATGAAAAGAACACACATGCAATGACACTGGTGGATCCATGTGTGGTTCATGAGAATAACACACATGCAATGACACTGGGTGTGGTTCATGAAAAGAACATACATGCAATGGCACTGGTGAATCCTTATGTGGTTTGTGAGAAGAACACACATGCAATGACTCTAGCTGTGGTTCATGAAAAGAACACACATGCAATGACACTGGTGGATCCATGTGTGGTTTGTGAGAAGAACACACATGCAATGACACTGGGTGTGGTTCATGAAAAGAACATACATGCAATGCCACTGGTGGATCCTTATGTGGTTTGTGAGAAGAACTGACATGCAATGACTCTAGCTATGGTTCATGAAAAGAACACACATGCAATGAGACTAGTGGATCCATGTGTGGTTTGTGAAAAGAATAGACATGCAATCATACTAGGTGGATCCATGTGTGGTTTGTTTAAAGGAACTAACATGCAATGACACTTGGTGTGGTTCATGAAAAGAACGGACATGCAATGACACTGGTGGATCCTTATGTGGTTTGTTTAGAAGAACACACATGCAATGACTCTAGTTGTGGTTCATGAAAAGAACACACATGCAATGACACTGGTGGATCCATGTGTGGTTTGTGAAAAAAACAGACATGCAATCTCACTATGTGGATCCATGTCTGGTTTGTGGAAAGAATAAACATTCAATGAATCTAGCTGTGGTTCATGAAAAGAACACACATGCAATGACACTGGTGGATCCATGTGTGGTTCATGAAAAGAACACACATCCAATGACACTAGTGGATCCATGTGTGGTTTGTGGAAAGAACAGACATGCAATGACACTGGGTGTGGTTCATGAAAAGAACACACATGCAATGACACTGGTGGATCCATGTGTGGTTCATGGGAAGAACACACATGCAATGACACTGGGTATGGTTCATGAATGGAATAGACATGCAATGACACTGGTGGATCCTTATGTGGTTTGTGAGAAGAACTGACATGCAATGACTCTAGCTATGGTTCATGAAAAGAACACACATGCAATGACACTGGTGGGTCCATGTGTGGTTTGTGAAAAGAACAGACATGATATCACACTAGGTGGATCCATGTGTGGTTTGTTTAGAGGAACAAACATGCAATGATATTGGGTGTGATTCATGAAAAGAACAGAAATGCAATGACACTGGTGGATCCTTATGTGGTTTGTTTAGAAGAACACACATGCAATGACTCTAGCTGTGGTTCATGAAAATAACACACATGCAATGACACTTGTGGATCCATGTGTGGTTTGTGAAAAGAACATACAGGCAATCACACTAGGTGGATCCATGTGTGGTTTGTGGAAAGAACAGAGATGCAATGACTCTAGCTATGGTTCATGAAAAGAACACACATGCAATGACACTGGTGGATCCATGTGTGGTTCATGAGAAGAACAAACATGCAATCACACTGGGTGTGGTTCATCAAAAGAACAAACATCCAATGACACTGGTGGATCCATGTGTGGTTTGTGGAAAGAACAGACATGCAATGACACTGGGTGTGGTTCATGAAAAGAACACACATGAAATGGCACTGGTGTATCCTTATGTGGTTTGTGAGAAGAACACACATGCAATGACTCTAGCTGTGGTTCATGAAAAGAACACACATGCAATGACACTGGTGGATCCATGTGTGGTTCATGAGAATAACACACATGCAATGACACTGGGTGTGGTTCATGAAAAGAACATACATGCAATGGCACTGGTGGATCCTTATGTGGTTTGTGAGAAGAACTGACATGCAATGACTCTAGCTATGGTTCATGAAAAGAACACACATGCAATGAGACTAGTGGATCCATGTGTGGTTTGTGAAAAGAACAGACATGCAATCACACTAGGTGGATCCATGTGTGGTTTGTTTAAAGGAACTAACATGCAATGGCACTTGGTGTGGTTCATGAAAAGAACGGACATGCAATGACACTGGTGGATCCTTATGTGGTTTGTTTAGAAGAACACACATGCAATGACTCTAGTTGTGGTTCATGAAAAGAACACACATGCAATGACACTTGTGGATCCATGTGTGGTTTGTGAAAAAAACAGACATGCAGTCACACTATGTGGATCCATGTGTGGTTTGTGGAAAGAACAAACATTCAATGAATCTAGCTGTGGTTCATAAAAAGAACACACATGCAATGACACTGGTGGATCCATGTGTGGTTCATGAAAAGAACACACATCCAATGACACTAGTGGATCCATGTGTGGTTTGTGGAAAGAACAGACATGCAATGACACTGGGTGTGGTTCATGAAAAGAACACACATGCAATGACACTGGTGGATCCATGTGTGGTTCATGGGAAGAACACACATGCAATGACACTGGGTGTGGTTCATGAATGGAATAGACATGCAATGACACTGGTGGATCCTTATGTGGTTTGTGAGAAGAACTGACATGCAATGACTCTAGCTATGGTTCATGAAAAGAACACACATGCAATGACACTGGTGGGTCCATGTGTGGTTTGTGAAAAGAACAGACATGAAATCACACTAGGTGGATCCATGTGTGGTTTGTTTAGAGGAACAAACATGCAATGATATTGGGTGTGATTCATGAAAAGAACAGAAATGCAATGACACTGGTGGATCCTTATGTGGTTTGTTTAGAAGAACACACATGCAATGACTCTAGCTGTGGTTCATGAAAATAACACACATGCAATGACACTTGTGGATCCATGTGTGGTTTGTGAAAAGAACATACATGCAATCACACTAGGTGGATCCATGTGTGGTTTGTGGAAAGAACAGAGATGCAATGACTCTAGCTATGGTTCATGAAAAGAACACACATGCAATGACACTGGTGGATCCATGTGTGGTTCATGAGAAGAACAAACATGCAATCACACTGGGTGTGGTTCATCAAAAGAACAAACATCCAATGACACTGGTGGATCCATGTGTGGTTTGTGGAAAGAACAGACATGCAATGACACTGGGTGTGGTTCATGAAAAGAACACACATGAAATGGCACTGGTGTATCCTTATGTGGTTTGTGAGAAGAACACACATGCAATGACTCTAGCTGTGGTTCATGAAAAGAACACACATGCAATGACACTGGTGGATCCATGTGTGGTTCATGAGAATAACACACATGCAATAACACTGGGTGTGGTTCATGAAAAGAACATACATGCAATGGCACTGGTGGATCCTTATGTGGTTTGTGAGAAGAACTGACATGCAATGACTCTAGCTATGGTTCATGAAAAGAACACACATGCAATGGGACTAGTGGATCCATGTGTGGTTTGTGAAAAGAACAGACATGCAATCACACTAGGTGGATCCATGTGTGGTTTGTTTAAAGGAACTAACATGCAATGACACTTGGTGTGGTTCATGAAAAGAACGGACATGCAATGACACTGGTGGATCCTTATGTGGTTTGTTTAGAAGAACACACATGCAATGACTCTAGTTGTGGTTCATGAAAAGAACACACATGCAATGACACTGGTGGATCCATGTGTGGTTTGTGAAAAGAACAGACATGCAATCACACTATGTGGATCCATGTGTGGTTTGTGGAAAGAACAAACATTCAATGAATCTAGCTGTGGTTCATGAAAAGAACACACATGCAATGACACTGGTGGATCCATGTGTGGTTCATGAAAAGAACACACATCCAATGACACTAGTGGATCCATGTGTGGTTCGTGGAAAGAACAGACATGCAATGACACTGGGTGTGGTTCATGAAAAGAACACACATGCAATGACACTGGTGTATCCTTATGTGGCTTGTGAGAAGAACACACATGGAATGACTCTAGATGTGTTCATGAAAACAACACACATGCAATGACACTGGTGGATCCATATGTGGTTTGTGGAAACAACAGACATGCAATGACTCTAGCTGTGGTTCATGAAAATAACAGACATGCAATGACATTGGTGGATCCATGTGTGGTTCATGAGAAGAACACACATCCAATGACACTGGTGGATCCATGTGTGGTTTGTTTAGAGGAATAGACATGCAATGACACTGGCCGTGGTTCATGAGAAGAATACACATGCAATGACACTGGTGGGTCCATGTGTGGTTTGTGAGAAGAACACACATGCAATGACTCTAGCTGTGGTTCATGAAAAGAACACACATGCAATGACACTGGTGGATCCATATGTGGTTTGTGGACAGAACAGACATGCAATGGCTCTAGTTGTCGTTCATGAAAAGAACAGACATGCAATGACACTGGTGGATCCATGTGTGGTTCATGAGAAGAACACACATCCAATGACACTGGTGGATCCATGTGTGGATTGTTTAGAGGAACATACATGCAATGACACTGGCTGTGGTTCATTAGAAGAATACACAAGCAATGACACTGGGGGATCCATGTGTGGTTTGTGAGAAGACCACACACATGCAATGACTCTAGTTGTGGTTCATGAAAAGAACACACATGCAATGACACTGGTGGATCCATGTGTGGTTCGTCAGAAGAACACACATACAATGACACTGGGTGTGGTTCATGAAAACAACACACATGCAATGACACTGGTGAATCCTTATGTGGTTTGTGAGAAGAACAGACATGCAGTGACTCTAGCTATGGTTGATGAAAAGAACACACATGCAATGACACTAGTGGATCCATGTGTGGTCTGTGAAAAGAACACTCATGCAATCATACTAGGTGGATCCATGTGTGGTTTGTTTAGAGGAACAGACATGCAATGACACCGGTTATGGTTCATGAAAAGAACAGACATGCAATGACACTGGTGGATCCTTATGTGGTTTGTTTAGAAGAACACACATGCAATGACTCTAGCTGTGGTTCATGACAATAACACACATGCAATGACACTGGTGGATCCATGTGTGGTTTGTGAAAAGAACGGACATGCAATCACACTGGGTATGGTTCATGAATATAACACACATCCAATGACACTGGTGGATCCATGTGTGGTTAGTGGAAAGAACAGACATGCATTGACAGTTGGTGTTGTTCATGAAAAGAACACACATGCAATGACACTGGTGTATCCTTATGTGGTTTGTGAGAAGAACACACGTGCAATGACTCTAGCTGTGGTTCATGAAAAGAACAGACATGCAATGACATTGGTGGATCCATATGTGGTTTGTGGAAAGAACAGACATGCAATGACTCTAGCTATGGTTCATGAAAAGAACATACATGCAATGACACCGGTGGATCCATGTGTGGTTCATGAGAAGAACACACAAACAATGACACTGGTGGATCCATGTGTGGTTTGTGAGAAGAACATACAAGCAATGACTCTTGTTGTGGTTCATGAAAAGAACACACATGCAATGACGCTGGTGGATCCATGTGTGGTTCATGAGAAGAACACACATGCAATGACGCTGGGTGTGGTTCATGAATGGAATAGACATGCAATGACACTGGTGGATCCTTATGTGGTTTGTGAGAAGAACTGACATGCAATGACTCTAGCTATGGTTCATGAAAAGAACACACATGCAATGACACTGGTGCGTCCATGTGTGGTTTGCGAAAAGAACATACATGAAATCACACTAGGTGGATCTATGTGTGGTTTGTTTAGAGGAACAAACATGCAATGATATTGGGTGTGATTCATGAAAAGAACAGACATGCAATGACACTGGTGGATCCTTATGTGGTTTGTTTAGAAGAACACACATGCAATGACTCTAGCTATGGTTCATGAAAATAACACACATGCAATGACACTTGTGGATCCATGTGTGGTTTTTGAAAAGAACAGACAGGCAATCACACTAGGTGGATCCATGTGTGGTTTGTGGAAAGAACAGAGATGCAATGACTCTAGTTATGGTTCATGAAAAGAACACACATGCAATGACACTGGTGGATCCATGTGTGGTTCATGAGAAGAACAAACATGCAATCACACTGGGTGTGGTTCATCAAAAGAACAAACATCTAATGACACTGGTGGATCCATGTGTGGTTTGTGCAAAGAACAGACATGCAATGACACTGGGCGTGGTTCATGAAAAGAACACACATGCAATGGCACCGGTGTATCCTTATGTGGTTTGTGAGAAGAACACACATGCAATGACTCTAGCTGTGGTTCATGAAAAGAACACACATGCAATGACACTGGTGGATCCATGTGTGGTTCATGAGAAGAACACACATGCAATGACACTGGGTGTGGTTCATGAAAAGAACATACATGCAATGCCACTAGTGGATCCTTATGTGGTTTGTGAGAAGAACTGACATGTAATGACTCTAGCTATGGTTCATGAAAAGAACACACATGCAATGAGACTAGTGGATCCATGTGTGGTTTGTGAAAAGAACAGACATGCAATCATACTAGGTGGATCCATGTGTGGTTTGTTTAAAGGAACTAACATGCAATGACACTTGGTGTGGTTCATGAAAAGAACGGACATGCAATGACACTGGTGGATCCTTATGTGGTTTGTTTAGAAGAACACACATGCAATGACTCTAGTTGTGGTTCATGAAAAGAACACACATGCAATGACACTGGTGGATCCATGTGTGGTTTATGAAAAAAACAGACATGCAATCACACTATGTGGATCCATGTGTGGTTTGTGGAAAGAACAAACATTCAATGAATCTAGCTGTGGTTCATGAAAAGAACACACATGCAATGACACTGGTGGATCCATGTGTGGTTCATGAAAAGAACACACATCCAATGACACTAGAGGATCCATGTGTGGTTTGTGGAAAGAACAGACATGCAATGACACTGGGTGTGGTTCATGAAAAGAACACACATGCAATGACACTGGTGGATCCATGTGTGGTTCATGGGAAGAACACACATGCAATGACACTGGGTGTGGTTCATGAATGGAATAGGCATGCAATGACACTGGTGGATCCTTATGTGGTTTGTGAGAAGAACTGACATGCAATGACTCTAGCTATGGTTCATGAAAAGAACACACATGCAATGACACTGGTGGGTCCATGTGTGGTTTGTGAAAAGAACATACATGAAATCACACTAGGTGGATCCATGTGTGGTTTGTTTAGAGGAACAAACATGCAACGATATTGGGTGTGATTCATGAAAAGAACAGACATGCAATGACACTGGTGGATCCTTATGTGGTTTGTTTAGAAGAACACACATGCAATGACTCTAGCTGTGGTTCATGAAAATAACACACATGCAATGACACTTGTGGATCCATGTGTGGTTTGTGAGAAGAACACACATGCAATGACTCTAGCTGTGGTTCATGAAAAGAACACACATGCAATGACACTGGTGGATCCATGTGTAGTTCATGAGAAGAACACACATGCAATGACACCAGGTGTGGTTCATGAAAAGAACATACATGCAATGACACCGGTGGATCCATGTGTGGTTCATGAGAAGAACACACAAACAATGACACTGGTGGATCCATGTGTGGTTTGTGAGAAGAACATACAAGCAATGACTCTTGTTGTGGTTCATGAAAAGAACACACATGCAATGACACTGGTGGATCCATGTGTGGTTCATGAGAAGAACACACATGCAATGACACTGGGTGTAGTTCATGAATGGAATAGACATGCAATGACACTGGTGGATCCTTATGTGGTTTGTGAGAAGAACCGACATGCAATGACTCTAGCTATGGTTCATGAAAAGAACACACATGCAATGACACTGGTGGGTCCATGTGTGGTTTGTGAAAAGAACATACATGAAATCACACTAGGTGGATCTATGTGTGGTTTGTTTAGAGGAATAAACATGCAATGATATTGGGTGTGATTCATGAAAAGAACAGACATGTAATGACACTGGTGGATCCTTATGTGGTTTGTTTAGAAGAACACACATGCAATGACTCTAGTTGTGGTTCATGAAAATAACACACATGCAATGACACTTGTGGATCCATGTGTGGTTTTTGAAAAGAACAGACAGGCAATCACACTAGGTGGATCCGTGTGTGGTTTGTGGAAAGAATAGAGATGCAATGACTCTAGCTATGGTTCATGAAAAGAACACACATGCAATGACACTGGTGGATCCATGTGTGGTTCATGAGAAGAACAAACATGCAATCACACTGGGTGTGGTTCATCAAAAGAACAAACATCCAATGACACTGGTGGATCCATGTGTGGTTTGTGCAAAGAACAGACATGCAATGACACTGGGTGTGGTTCATGAAAAGAACACACATGCAATGGCACTGGTGTATCCTTATGTGGTTTCTGAGAAGAACACACATGCAATGACTCTAGCTGTGGTTCATGAAAAGAACACACATGCAATGACACTGGTGGATCCATCTGTGGTTCATGAGAAGAACACACATGCAATGACACTGGGTGTGGTTCATGAAAAGAACATACATGCAATGCCACTAGTGGGTCCTTATGTGGTTTGTGAGAAGAACTGACATGCAATGACTCTAGCTATGGTTCATGAAAAGAACACACATGCAATGACACTGGTGGATCCATGTGTGGTTCATGAGAAGAACAAACATGCAATCACACTGGGTGTGGTTCATCAAAAGAACAAACATCCAATGACACTGGTGGATCCATGTGTGGTTTGTGCAAAGAACAGACATGCAATGACACTGGGTGTGGTTCATGAAAAGAACACACATGCAATGGCACTGGTGTATCCTTATGTGGTTTGTGAGAAGAACACACATGCAATGACTCTAGCTGTGGTTCATGAAAAGAACACACATGCAATGACACTGGTGGATCCATGTGTGGTTCATGAGAAGAACACACATGCAATGACACTGGGTGTGGTTCATGAAAAGAACATACATGCAATGCCACTAGTGGGTCCTTATGTGGTTTGTGAGAAGAACTGACATGCAATGACTCTAGCTATGGTTCATGAAAAGAACACAGATGCAATGAGACTAGTGGATCCATGTGTGGTTTGTGAAAAGACCAGACATGCAATCCTACTAGGTGGATCCATGTGTGGTTTGTTTAAAGGAACTAACATGCAATGACACTTGGTGTGGTTCATGAAAAGAACGGACATGCAATGACACTGGTGGATCCTTATGTGGTTTGTTTAGAAGAACAACCATGCAATGACTCTAGTTGTGGTTCATGAAAAGAACACACATGAACTGACACTGGTGGATCCATGTGTGGTTTGTGAGAAAAACAGACATGCAATCACACTATGTGGATCCATGTGTGGTTTGTGGAAAGAACAAACATTCAATGAATCTAGCTGTGGTTCATGAAAAGAACACACATGCAATGACACTGGTGGATCCATGTGTGGTTCATGAAAAGAACACACATCCAATGACACTAGTGGATCCATGTGTGGTTTGTGGAAAGAACAGACATGCAATGACACTGGGTGTGGTTCATGAAAAGAACACACATGCAATGACACTGGTGGATCCATGTGTGGTTCATGGGTAGAACACACATGCAATGACACTGGGTGTGGTTCATGAATGGAATAGACATGCAATGACACTGGTGGATCCTTATGTGGTTTGTGAGAAGAACTGACATGCAATGACTCTAGCTATGGTTCATGAAAAGAACACACATGCAATGACACTGGTGGGTCCATGTGTGGTTTGTGAAAAGAACAGACATGAAATCACACTAGGTGGATCCATGTGTGGTTTGTTTAGAGGAACAAACATGCAATGATATTGGGTGTGATTCATGAAAAGAACAGACATGCAATGACACTGGTGGATCCTTATGTGGTTTGTTTAGAAGAACACACATGCAATGACTCTAGCTGTGGTTCATGAAAATAACACACATGCAATGACACTTGTGGATCCATGTGTGGTTTGTGAGAAGAACACACATGCAATGACTCTAGCTGTGGTTCATGAAAAGAACACACATGCAATGACACCGGTGGATCCATTTGTGGTTCATGAGAAGAACACACAAACAATGACACTAGTGGATCCATGTGTGGTTTGTGAGAAGAACATACAAGCAATGACTCTTGTTGTGGTTCATGAAAAGAACACACATGCAATGACACTGGTGGATCCATGTGTGGTTCATGAGAAGAACACACATGCAATGACACTGGGTGTGGTTCATGAATGGAATAGACATGCAATGACACTGGTGGATCCTTATGTGGTTTGTGAGAAGAACTGTCATGCAATGACTCTAGCTATGGTTCATCAAAAGAACAAACATCCAATGACACTGGTGGATCCATGTGTGGTTTGTGCAAAGAACAGACATGCAATGACACTGGGTGTGGTTCATGAAAAGAACACACATGCAATGGCACTGGTGTATCCTTATGTGGTTTGTGAGAAGAACACACATGCAATGACTCTAGCTGTGGTTCATGAAAAGAACACACATGCAATGACACTGGTGGATCCATGTGTGGTTCATGAGAAGAACACACATGCAATGACACTGGGTGTGGTTCATGAATAGAACATACATGCAATGCCACTGGTGGATCCTTATGTGGTTTGTGAGAAGAACTGACATGCAATGACTCTAGCTATGGTTCATGAAAAGAACACACATGCAATGAGACTAGTGGATCCATGTGTGGTTTGTGAAAAGAACAGACATGCAATCATACTAGGTGGATCCATGTGTGGTTTGTTTAAAGGAACTAACATGCAATGACACTTGGTGTGGTTCATGAAAAGAACGGACATGCAATGACACTGGTCGATCCTTATGTGGTTTGTTTAGAAGAACACACATGCAATGACTCTAGTTGTGGTTCATGAAAAGAACACACATGCAATGACACTGGTGGATCCATGTGTGGTTTGTGAAAAAAACAGACATGAAATCACACTATGTGGATCCATGTGTGGTTTGTGGAAAGAACAAACATTCAATGAATCTAGCTGTGGTTCATGAAAAGAACACACATGCAATGACACTGGTGGATCCATGTGTGGTTCATGAAAAGAACACACATCCAATGACACTAGTGGATCCATGTGTGGTTTGTGGAAAGAACAGACATGCAATGACACTGGGTGTGGTTCATGAAAAGAACACACATGCAATGACACTGGTGGATCCATGTGTGGTTCATGGGAAGAACACACATGCAATGACACTGGGTGTGGTTCATGAATGGAATAGACATGCAATGACACTGGTGGATCCTTATGTGGTTTGTGAGAAGAACTGACATGCAATGACTCTAGCTATGGTTCATGAAAAGAACACACATGCAATGACACTGGTGGGTCCATGTGTGGTTTGTGAAAAGAACAGACATGAAATCACACTAGGTGGATCCATGTGTGGTTTGTTTAGAGGAACAAACATGAAATGATATTGGGTGTGATTCATGAAAAGAACAGACATGCAATGACACTGGTGGATCCATGTGTGGTTTGTGAGAAGAACACACATGCAATGACTCTAGCTGTGGTTCATGAAAAGAACACACATGTAATGACACTGGTGGATCCATATGTGGTTTGTGGAAAGAACAGACATGCAATGACTCTAGTTGTGGTTCATGAAAAGAACATACATGCAATGACACTGGTGGATCCATGTGTGGTTCATGAGAAGAACACACATCCAATGATACTGGTGGATCCATGTGTGGATTGTTTAGAGGAACATACATGCAATGACACTGGTGGATCCATGTGTGGTTTGTGAGAAGACCACACACATGCAATGACTCTAGTTGTGGTTCATGAAAAGAACACACATACAATGACACTGTTGGATCCATGTGTGGTTCATCAGAAGAACACACATGCGATGACACTGGGTGTGGTTCATGAAAAGAACACACATGCAACGACACTGGTGGATCCATATGTGGTTTGTGAGAAGAACAGACATGTAGTGACTCTAGCTATGGTTCATGAAAAGAACACACATGCAATGACACTGGTGGATCCATGTGTGGTCTGTGAAAATAACACTCATGCAATCACACTAGGTGGATCCATGTGTGGTTTGTTTAGAGGAACAGACATGCAATGACACTTGGTGTGGTTCATGAAAAGAACAGACATGCAATGACGCTGGTGGATCCTTATGTGGTTCGTTTAGAAGAACACACATGCAATGACTCTAGTAGTGGTTCATGACAATAACACACATGCAATGACACTGGTGGATCCATGTGTGGTTTGTGAAAAGAACAGACATGCAATCACACTGGGTATGGTTCATGAATAGAACACACATCCAATGACACTGGTGGATCCATGTGTGGTTAGTGGAAAGAACAGACATGCATTGAGAGTTGGTGTGGTTCATGAAAAGAACACACATGCAATGACACTAGTGTATCCTAATGTGGTTTGTGAGAAGAACACACGTGCAATGACTCTAGCTGTGGTTCATGAAAAGAACACACATGCAATGACACTGGTGGATCCATATGTGGTTTGTGAAAAGAACAGACATGCAATGACACTGGGTGTGGTTCATGAAAAGAACAGACATGCAATGACATTGGTGGATCCATATGTGGTTTGTGGAAAGAACAGACATGCAATGACTCTAGCTATGGTTCATGAAAAGAACAGACATGCAATGACACCGGTGGATCCATGTGTGGTTCATGAGAAGAACACACAAACATTGACACTGGTGGATCCATGTGTGGTTTGTGAGAAGAACATACAAACAATGACTCTTGTTGTGGTTCATGAAAAGAACATACATGCAATGACACTGGTGGATCCATGTGTGGTTCATGAGAAGAACACACATGCAATGACACTGGGTGTGGTTCATGAATGGAATAGACATGCAATGATACTGGTGGATCCTTATGTGGTTTGTGAGAAGAACTGACATGCAATGACTCTAGCTATGGTTCATGAAAAGAACACACATGCAATGACACTGGTGGGTCCATGTGTGGTTTGTGAGAAGAACAAACATGAAATCACACTAGGTGGATCCATGTGTGGTTTGTTTAGAGGAACAAACATGCAATGATATTGGGTGTGATTAATGAAAAGAACAGACATGCAATGACACTAGTGGATCCTTATGTGGTTTGTTTAAAAGTACACACATGCAATGACTCTAGCTGTGGTTCATGGAAATAACACACATGCAATGACACTTGTGGATCCATGTGTGGTTTGTGAAAAGAACAGACACGCAATCACACTAGGTGGATCCATGTGTGGTTTGTGGAAAGAACAGAGATGCAATGACTCTAGCTATGGTTCATGAAAAGAACGCACATGCAATGACACTGGTGGATCCATGTGTGGTTCAGGAGAAGAACAAACATGCAATCACACTGGGTGTGGTTCATCAAAAGAACAAACATCCAATGACACTGGTGGATCCATGTGTGGTTTGTGGAAAGAACAGACATGCAATGACACTGGGTGTGGTTCATGAAAAGAACACACATGCAGTGGCACTGGTTTATCCTTATGTGGTTTGTAAGAAGAACACACATGCAATGACTCTAGCTGTGGTTCATGAAAAGAACACACATGCAATGACACTGGTGGATCCATGTGTGGTTCATGAGAAGAACACACATGCAATGACACTGGGTGTGGTTCATGAAAAGAACATACATGCAATGGCACTGGTGGATCCTTATGTGGTTTGTGAGAAGAACTGACATGCAATGACTCTAACTATGGTTCATGAAAAGAACACACATGCAATGACACTAGTGGATCCATGTGTGGTTTGTGAAAAGAACATACATGCAATCACACTAGGTGGATCCATGTGTGGTTTGTTTAAAGGAACTAACATGCAATGACACTTGGTGTGGTTCATGAAAAGAACGGACATGCAATGACACTGGTGGATCCTTATGTGGTTTGTTTAGAAGAACACGCATGCAATGAATCTAGCTGTGGTTCATGAAAATAACACACATGCAATGACACTTGAGGATCCATGTGTGGTTTGTGAAAAGAACATACAGGCAATCACACTAGGTGGATCCATGTGTGGTTTGTGGAAAGAACAGATATGCAATGACTCTAGCTATGGTTCATGAAAAGAACACACATGCAATGACACTGGTGGATCCATGTGTGGTTCATGAGAAGAACAAACATGCAATCACACTGGGTGTGGTCCATCAAAAGAACAAACATCCAATGACACTGGTGGATCCATGTGTGGTTTGTGAAAAGAACATACATGCAATCACACTAGGTGGATCCATGTGTGGTTTGTTTAAAGGAACTAACATGCAATGACACTTGGTGTGGTTCACGAAAAGAACGGACATGCAATGACACTGGTGGATCCTTATGTGGTTTGTTTAGAAGAACACACATGCAATGACTCTAGCTGTGGTTCATGAAAAGAACACACATGCAATGACACTGGTGGATCCATGTGTGGTTTGTGAAAAGAACAGACATGCAATCACACTATGTGGATCCATGTGTGGTTTGTGGAAAGAACAAACATTCAATGAATCTAGCTGTGGTTCATGAAAAGAACACACATGCAATGACACTGGTGGATCTATGTGTGGTTCATGAAAAGAACACACATCCAATGACACTACTGGATCCATGTGTGGTTTGTGGAAAGAACAGACATGCAATGACACTGGGTGTAGTTCATGAAAAGAACACACATGCAATGACACTGGTGTATCCTTATGTGGTTTGTGAGAAGAACACACATGCAATGACTCTAGTTGTGTTCATGAAAACAACACACATGCAATGACACTAGTGGATCCATACGTGGTTTGTGGAAAGAACAGACATGCAATGACTCTAGCCGTGGTTCATGAAAATAACAGACATGCAATGACATTGGTGGATCCATGTGTGGTTCATGAGAAGAACACACATCCAATGACATTGGTGGATCCATGTGTGGTTTGTTTAGATGAATAGACATGCAATGACACTGGCCGTGGTTCATGAGAAGAATACACATGCAATGACACTGGTGGGTCCATGTGTGGTTTGTGAGAAGAACACACATGCAATGACTCTAGATGTGGTTCATGAAAAGAACACACATGTAATGACACTGGTGGATCCATATGTGGTTTGTGGAAAGAACATACATGCAATGACTCTAGTTGTGGTTCATGAAAAGAACAGACATGCAATAACACTGGTGGATCCATGTGTCGTTCATGAGAAGAACACACATCCAATGACACTGGTGGATCCATGTGTGGATTGTTTAGAGGAACATACATGCAATGACACTGGCTGTGGTTCATTAGAAGAATACACATGCAATGACACTGGTGGATCCATGTGTGGTTTGTGAGAAGACCACACACATGCAATGACTCTAGTTGTGGTTCATGAAAAGAACACACATGCAATGACACTGGGGGATCCATGTGTTGTTCATCAGAAGAACACACATGCAATGACACTGGGTGTGGTTCATGAAAAGAAAACACATGCAATGACACTGGTGGATCCATATGTGGTTTGTGAGAAGAACAGACATGTAGTGACTCTAGCTATGGTTCATGAAAAGAACACACATGCAATGACACTGGTGGATCCATGTGTGGTCTGTGAAAAGAACACTCATGCAATCACACTAGGTGGATCCATGTGTGGTTTGTTTAGAGGTACAGACATGCAATGACACTTGGTGTGGTTCATGAAAAGAACAGACATGCAATGACACTGGTGGATCCTTATGTGGTTTGTTTAGAAGAACACACATGCAATGACTCTAGCTGTGGTTCATGACAATAACACACATGCAATGACACTGGTGGATCCATGTGTGGTTTGTGAAAAGAACAGACATGCAATCACACTGGGTATGGTTCAAGAATAGAACACACATCCAATGACACTGGTGGATCCATGTGTGGTTAGTGGAAAGAACAGACATGCATTGACAGTTGGTGTGGTTCATGAAAAGAACACACATGCAATGACACTGGTGTATCCTTATATGGTTTGTGAGAAGAACACACGTGCAATGACTCTAGTTGTGGTTCATGAAAAGAACACACGTGCAATGACACTGGTGGATCCATATGTGCTTTGTGGAGGGAACATACATGCAATGACACTGGGTGTGGTTGATGAAAAGAACAGACATGCAATGACATTGGTGGATCCATATGTGGTTTGTGGAAAGAACAGACATGCAATGACTCTAGCTATGGTTCATGAAAAGAATAGACATGCAATGACACTGATGGATCCATGTGTGGTTCATGAGAAGAACACACAAACATTGACACTGGTGGATCCTTGTGTGGTTTGTGAGAAGAACATACAAGCAATGACTCTTGTTGTGGTTCATGAATAGAACACACATGCAATGACACTGGTGGATCCATGTGTGGATCATGAGAAGAACACACATGCAATGACACTCGGTGTGGTTCATGAATGGAATAGACATGCAATGACACTGGTGGATCCTTATGTGGTTTGTGAGAAGAACTGACATGCAATGACTCTAGCTATGGTTCATGAAAAGAACACACATGCAATGACACTGGTCGGTCCATGTGTGGTTTGTGAAAAGAACAAACATGAAATCACACTAGGTGGATCCATGTGTGGTTTGTTTAGAGGAACAAACATGCATTGATATTGGGTGTGATTCATGAAAAGAACAGACATGCAATGACACTGGTGGATCCTTATGTGGTTTGTTTAGAAGAACACACATGCAATGACTCTAGCTGTGGTTCATGAAAATAACACACATGCAATGACACTTGTGGATCCATGTGTGGTTTGTGAAAAGAACAGACAGGCAATTACACTAGGTGGATCCATGTGTGGTTTGTGGAAAGAACAGAGATGCAATGACTCTAGCTATGGTTCATGAAAAGAACACACATGCAATGACACTGGTGGATCCATGTGTGGTTCAGGAGAAGAACAAACATGCAATCACATTGGGTGTGGTTCATCAAAAGAACAAACATCCAATGACACTGGTGGATCCATGTGTGGTTTGTGGAAAGAACAGACATGCAATGACACTGGGTGTGGTTCATGAAAAGAACACACATGCAGTGGCACTGGTGTATCCTTATGTGGTTTGTAAGAAGAACACACATGCAATGACTCTAGCTGTGGTTCATGAAAAGAACACACATGCAATGACACTGGTGGATCCATGTGTGGTTCATGAGAAGAACACACATGCAATGACACTAGGTGTGGTTCATGAAAAGAACATACATGCAATGACACTGGTGGATCCTTATGTGGTTTGTGAGAAGAACTGACATGCAATGACTCTAACTATGGTTCATGAAAATAACACACATGCAATGACACTAGTGGATCCATGTGTGGTTTATGAAAAGAACATACATGCAATCACACTAGGTGGATCCATGTGTGGTTTGTTTAAAGGAACTAACATGCAATGACACTTGGTGTGGTTCATGAAAAGACCGGACATGCAATGACACTGGTGGATCCTTATGTGGTTTGTTTAGAAGAACACACATGCAATGAATCTAGCTGTGGTTCATGAAAATAACACACATGCAATGACACTGGTGGATCCATGTGTGGTTTGTGAAAAGAACAGACATGCAATCACACTATGTGGATCCATGTGTGGTTTGTGGAAAGAACAAACATTCAATGAATCTACCTGTGGTTCATGAAAAGAATACACATCCAATGACACTAGTGGATCCATGTGTGGTTTGTGGAAAGAACAGACATCCAATGACACTAGGTGTGGTTCATGAAAAGAACACACATGCAATGACACTGGTGTATCCTTATGTGGTTTGTGAGAAGAACACACATGCAATCACACTGGGTGTGGTTCATCAAAAGAACAAACATCCAATGACACTGGTGGATCCATGTGTGGTTTGTGGAAAGAACGGAGATGCAATGACTCTAGCTATGGTTCGTGAAAAGAACACACATGTAATGACACTGTTGGATCCATGTGTGGTTCATGAGAAGAACAAACATGCAATCACACTGGGTGTGGTTCATGAAAAGAACACACATGCAATGACACTGGTGTATCCTTATGTGGTTTGTGAGAAGAACACACATGCAATGACTCTAGCTGTGCTCATGAAAAGAACACACATGCAACGACACTGGTGGATCCATATGTGGTTTGTGGAAAGAACAGACATGCAATGACTCTAGCTGTGGTTCATGAAAATAACAAACATGCAATGACATTGGTGGATCCATGTGTGGTTCATGAGAAGAACACATATCCAATGACACTGGTGGATCCATGTGTGGTTTGTTTAGAGGAACAAACATGCAATGACACTCGCTGTGGCTCATGAGAAGAATACACATGCAATGACACTGGTGGGTCCATGTGTGGTTTGTGATAAGAACACACATGCAATGACTCTAGCTGTGGTTCATGAAAAGAACACACATGCAATGACACTGGTGGATCCATATGTGGTTTGTGGAAAGAACAGACATGCAATGACTCTAGTTGTGGTTCATGAAAAGAACAGACATGCAATGACACTGGTGGATCCATGTCTGGTTCATGAGAAGAACACACATCCAACGACACTGGTGGATCCATGTGTGGATTGTTTAGAGGAACATACATGCAATGACACTGGCTGTGGTTCATTAGAAGAATACACATGCAATGACACTGGTAGATCCATGTGTGGTTTGTGAGAAGAACACACATGCAATGACTCTAGTTGTGGTTCATGAAAAGAACACACATGCAATGACACTGGTGGATCCATGTGTGGTTCATCAGAAGAACACACATGCAATGAAACTGGGTGTGGTTCATGAAAAGAACACACATGCAATGACACTAGTGGATCCATATGTGGTTTGTGAGAAGAACAGACATGCAGTGACTCTAGCTATGGTTTGTGAAAAGAACACACATGCAATGACACTGGTGGATCCATGTGTGGTCTGTGAAAAGAACACACATGCAATCACACTAGGTGGATCCATGTGTGGTTTGTTTAGAGGAATGGACATGCAATGACACTGGGTGTGGTTCATGAAAAGAACAGACATGCAATGACACTGGTGGATCCTTATGTGGTTTGTTTAGAAGAACACACATGCAATGACTCTAGCTGTGGTTCATGACAATAACACACATGCAATGAAACTGGTGGATCCATGTGTGGTTTGTGAAAAGAACAGACATGCAATCACATTGGGTGTGGTTCATGAAAAGAACACACATCCAATGACACTGGTGGATCCATGTGTGGTTTGTGGAAAGAACAGACATGCATTGACAGTGGGTGTGGTTCATGAAATGAACACACATGCAATGACACTGGTGTATCCTTATGTGGTTTGTGAGAAGAACACACGTGCAATGACTCTAGCTGTGGTTCATGAAAAGAACACACATGCAATGACACTGGTGTATCCATATGTGGTTTGTGGAAGGAACATACATGCAATGACACTGGGTGTGGTTCATGAAAAGAACAGACATGCAATGACACTAGTGGATCCATATGTGGTTTGTGGAAAGAACAGACATGCAATGACTCTAGCTATAGTTCATGAAAAGAGCAGACATGCAATGACACTGGTGGATCCTGTTGGGTACGCAGCATAGAAAACAAAAAAAATTCCTATGGTGTGAACTACACGCCAAGATCTATCTACTAGGTACAAAGCAACAGGTGGATATACATCCAACGAGAACTTACCCTCATAGACAACGAGCTTTGTTAACAAGTAGGAACTCGTGGTTGATGTAGTCGTACACTTGCCGATCTCAAGATCGTGATGAAGTCCAGCAGGTCCGGCTCCAGCACCACCAAGTCCAGCACAGCAAAGCAGCGGTGCATCCGTGATCGCATACACGTTCGGTACCCCGACAACCTCCGTCCCTCGCTCCAGCAAAGCAGTGGAAGCAGCAACTCCTTTCCAGATAAAGCCACCGGGAACATGTATCTCGCTAATCCGAGACCATGGAGGAATAATACTAGAGGGGGAGAGAGATCCTTCACAAGGAGGTGTGAGTATGAAGGTGTGTGAGGGGGGCCTTTTATAGGAGGAGGGGAGGGTGTCCCTTCACCTCCCCCATTCATGTGGTGGTAACCCCCTCCACATTAAAATGCCCCTTCACATTCTCTTTTAAAGTCTCCACTTTAAATGCATTAAATTTCTCCAAATTTAATGCTCTCTCATTTAATAAAACTCTTTTATTAATTTTATTCAGAATTTTGTTAATTACTTTAATTAACAAACATTCACATTAAACCCCCTGCAACATTTCAATATTACATGCAGAACCAATTTCACCAATTTCACCTGAAATAGTTTCGATGTCTATTGAAATAATTCCAGCGCTTTCTTAAATCTTTATCTGAAACATATTTGCTCCAAATGGTGTCGGTATCCCTTAAGTGTGTCACCCTACGGTTCGCGAATAATGCAGACATGATCGAGACCCCTCTCCGATCAATAATCAGCAGCGGGACCTGGAGATCCGTACTGACTCCCACATTTTCAACGATGACTCTTGTGATCGTGTGAACCTTTAACATCGTAACTAAATCCCTTTGTCTCGCGATATATTACATGTCCGAGATTCGATCATTGGCATCCAAATACCTATTTTGATCTTGTTACCGACATGCACTCTTTTCTCGTTCCCGTGATATAACATTCTAGTGATCACATCACTTGCTTGCAAGCTATTTCAATGTGATATCACCGAGAGGGCCCAGAGTATATCTATCCGTCATCGGGATGGACAAATCCCACTCTTGATCCATGAGCCTCAACATAACACCTTCGTAGCACTGAACCCACCTTTATAGTCACCCTGTTACGGTGTGATGTTTGATGTTATCAAGATACTCTTCCGATGTTAGCAATTAACATGATCTCATGGTCTAAGGATAAAGATTACTTCGTATGATATTATAGCAATATAAACATAATGACTTTGATCGTAATGCTATACTTCGGATGAATGTTCATCACATCATTCCACCAATGGTGTGACCTTGTTATTAACAACATCCAATGTCCATGATCAGGAAACCTTGATCATCTTGTTAATCAACAAGCTAGTCTATAAGAGAGGCATGACTAGGAACCCTTCTTGTTTATTAAACACACATGTATTGATGTTTCCGAATCAATACAATTCTAGCATGTAAAATAAACATTTATAATAAACATGGAATAAGATAATAACCACTTTATTATTGCCTCTCGGGCATATTCCCTTCAGTCTCCCACTTGCACTAGAGTCAATAATCTAGTTTGAAAAAGTTTGCGCATTGAACACCTATGGCTTTTTGGTGTTGCATATACGCTATTGCTAGTGGTTAACTTAATCTCCGGATGTGACAGTTTCAGATCCGTGTGTATTTGCATGTCTTTGCGTCTCTACGCATCACTCATTCTCAAATGAGATGGCATTGTATAAATTTGGTCCTCTGGTGAGACCTTTAGTTCGTTCGGCTCAAAATATGTTGATATTATTGTCACGCAATATATCTTCATAGTATTAGCCCACTTTGAACCACACCTAGTTTGATAACAAACTACTTAACACAAATGCCCTCCTTTGCTGCTACTATAGCAGTCATATAATTAGCCTTTTGTTGTAGTATCCGTCACAATGTCTCAACTTTGGAACTCATCCAAATCCATCATGGAACATTCTTTCCATTACATTGTGCCACCCATAGTCTAAATTGAGATAAATTTAATTTGTATCTTGTGACAAAACTAGTATCAATGTAACACTTTATAATGAACTACCTTTAACTATTTGTCACTTATACATGATATATTCTTAGTTCTTCCAAAGCTCATAAGAATATCTTTACTATTGTCCAATGATCATCTTATGAATCATTCTGGTATATGCTCATAACATTTAGAGCATAGGGCATTACTCACCAAGTGTTGAAACACTTGAATCTTGATACAATCCTTTCCATGCAGCAAGAACCTTTCTTGTTGTTTCCATATTGAACCCTTTCAGTATCTCATATTGAACCCTTTCAATATCTTATATATGTATGTCTGGCACAACCATATTAGCGCCTTAATCTATCCATATAGATATTGATGCCTAATATTCTGGGTTTGCCCAAGTCTTTCATCGAAATCTTATTTTAATGAAATCCTTAACTTGTGTCAATTCAAGATACATCATTTCCAATCAACAATATGTCCTCTACATAATGTATTAGAAATATGTCTCAGCGCTCCCACTTAATTTCTTGCAAATGCAAGCATCTTCATCATCTCCGATGAATTTAAACTCTTTTAACAGTTTCATCATGGTGAAGATTCCAACTCCGCTATGCTTACTTCAACTATTGAAGTTTACATGCCCTTTTAGCACCCTTTGAATTAACAAAACCCTTCAGACCATGTCATGTACATGTCCTAGGTTACCGTTCTATTAGAAGAACCTTGTTTTGTTTATTCAACTACCATATACCAAATTATATGTAGTGGTTGCTACATTAATCCGTCAAGACTATATCGCTATGAAAGATCAAATCTTGTCATAGTCAACTCCTTGAACATTGTCGTAAACTTCTTTCCGACATGTCGACTATTTCATAGATGTTAAACATCCATGTCTTATTTCTTTATAGATCCAAACACGACCGATAGGCTTCACGCCTTTCCGGAGGGTCTTCCAAGTTAAGAAACTTGATTTCTCGTGTATGGATACTATCACGGATTCTATGACTTCTAGTCATTTATGGAGTTAGGGCCCATCATCTCTTCTTTGCATGTAGTCGGTTCATCATTGTCAAAACAATAACGACTTGCTTATCAAATCTTACTATTTGATTCTAACCGACCCACATGGTTCTATAGGAACTCTAATCTCCGAGATCACACCTTTTGTAATCACGAGAGCCATGAGCATTGTGGCCGCCACCAGGACACTTTCCAGCGCTGCGCTACTTAGCACATATAGCTAAGGTTCAACAACCTTATCAAAGTTCTATTGTCCTCCCACTTAACTTTTCACGAACAATTCCTTCTCAAGAAATTTGACATTCCAAGTAACAAACTCTTTTGTCCTTGGTGTTATGGAGAAATTCCCAACAAATTCTTTGGGATAACCTACAAAGACGTGCTTATCCAACTTTGGTTGTAAACATTTTACTTATGCATAGCATACCAAAATTTAAGAAAAGACAATTCGGTTTTTATCCCAAACCATAACTCATATGGTGTCATTTCAATGGATCACGATGGTGCTCTTTTCAGTGTAAAAGCGGTAGTCTCTAAAGCTTCAATCCTTAAAACATAATGGTAGTTTTATAAATGACACCTTTGATCTTACCATGTCAAACATGGTTTGATTTCATCTCTCGAATATGCCATACTCCTATGGTTTATCAGGGAACACAAATCATGGAACAATTCCTCAAGTCTTAGGTGTTTTTGCTAAACATGTAACTCAAATATCTTCCTTTATGATCGAATCATAAACTCTTTATTTTCTTGTTACAATGATTTTTCACTTCATCTTGAAAGTCTTTGAACAACTTTCAAATGTTTCATACTTCTTCCTTATTAAGTAAATATGCAGATATATTCACTCAAATTCTTGAAGAAAGCATATGAAGCAAAAAGATCCATCGCATATGGCTACACATAATGGACTTATGCACATCAGCATGCATAATTTCCAATAAGCTAGTCATCCGTTCCTCTTTGGCCTATGAATAGAGTTTCAATTATCTCGAGGAAAGTCTCACATGCGTCAATTGATCAAAATCAAGGACTCCAAAATTCCATCAACATGGAGTTTCTTTATGTTTTCTTTCAAATATAATTCAAACAGCGATGTCACTTCATAAGTGATCTTTCAATCATTTGTCTTGCGACATTTTAGCAATAGTGTTTATGGATGTGATTTCTCCAACTAGACTTGTAAAAGTTCATCCATCCTTTATGGAATACGGTAATTATTTGAACAGCCATTGTTCTCATAATACCGGAACAAAATAACAATTATTTAAACAAATCTTGAAGGCTTGGTTTGATGACAACGAAAAACACAATAACACTTTATTTGTTTTCGATGAACATCATCACTCATTCTCTTGGTAGTTACTTAGGCCATTGTAGTTCATGAATTGCGTTGTCCTGTATGACACTTCATACCAACCAATTCGGTATCCAATACCGGTATCCAATACCTAAGAACCACATTGTTTAACAAGCAAGGAATATAGCCATAACATGTATATCCTCTATATACCTAAGTTGGACATCTCCAACCTTTTATTTTTTGCTAAATATTTTATAGATTCTCTTTCAGCAATTCCTTTTCTTTTAACAGAATCTATCAACATCAATAGTGGTGTCATCAACATGACACATGGTACAAAGCGTATATAGTCAAATACTAATACCTTTGGACTTGCACTTTGAAGTGGATCACCATCATCAAATGTTTGGTGTTCTTTCAAAAATCCATTCTTTAGTAATCTATTAGTATAGTAAACATTTTACTTACATCTTCTATTCATCCTTATCATGACAACTTTCATGATCAAGCTACTATAGCCTATAAGGAAGAATCGCGAGTATAATATCAGTTCCCAAAACCTTTTTGGTAGATTCGGATGCCTAACATCTCAATCCTTCACAAATTCTCATACAATATGAGAACATGTATTTTGCTAAATTATACTCTATCATAATGCAACCAAAAAAAACATTGTTTAAGATATCACAATATCTTTCACACATGATGGTTTTCTGAAACAATTTTCAGCTCCAATATAATCTTGATATTAAAACAACTTTTGAATATCAATAATCATGGAGGCAAACATGATACTTTAGATACTAACATTGGAATTCTTACTCTTGATTTAATACTACTTATTAAAATTCATGGAGTAAATAGAGTTTGCTGAAAGTTTCAATAGGACTTATAAACTTTAAATTGACATTCAAAACAATATGATACCAGTTCGTAAAGTAAATATCCAGAATTCTATAGTTCTATTATCTCAAATAAAACTAAGCATAAGGTAGAAAACGAATGCCAATGACTACAACAAACTATGCAAATTCACTTTGATTTAATTTATGACAAATTTGGTTCGACTAATCCAAATTAGAAATGAACTCCCACTCAAAAACGACATCCCTCGTGCCTTTTTGGTGATTACATGAACCAAATCCACTACACCAAGTCCGATCATCACGTGAGTTGATGTAGCTTCAAAGGCGAGCATCTATATGGGCATAATATCAACTATATGACTCATGCTTAACCTTTCGGTCCGTGTTCCGAGGCCATGTCTGTACATGCTAGGCTCGCCAAGTAAGAACCTTAGTATTCGCGTGTGTAAAACTGTCTTACACCCGTTATATGAAAGCATAGAGTCGAGTACACCCGATCATCACGTGATGTCTCGAAACACGATCCACAAAATGATGCATACTTAAGGAAGAACACATTTTTATCTTGATATCTAAATGAGGGATCATCTTACAATGCTACAAAAGGCGCCAAACTAGCAGTATAAGATGCTAACATCTAATGTGTAAAGTGAGATGATATGGTCCATGCATTTGATCTCTATCATTTGCATCGTGGTATGATCTCTATCATTCCTTTGTGTGTGAGGCCAAGGTCTATGGAACTTACACGTTGAGTGCGTTGTAAGAGTATCTATCATACATCAACTTACAACAATACCATATCAAGACACTAGCCCAGCAACGATCTAAACTAGACGCCTCTAATTTATCAATTGCAAGTTTTACGTGGCTTAGTGCTTTCGGAGATAGAACAGGTCTTACCTACGAACATGAACCACAACGAGGATAACCAAGTTATTAGCAACTCGTTGTAAATCAGATATTGACTATAGTAGGAGAGACAGACACCCGCCAGCCACTTATGCAAAACAAGTTGCATGTCAGTCGTGGAACCGGTCTCATGTACGATGACATGTAAGGTTGGTCCGGGCCGCTTCATCCCACTATGCCACCAATATCCAAAATACATAGAAGATGCAATAACATGATCATCATCGCCCACATATAAACATATGTGTACTACCCGTGCAAGGCACCTACGCATATATCAGGCTCTGATACCACTGTTGGGTCCGTAGCATAGAAAACAAAAAAAATTCCTACGGTGTGAACTACACGCCAAGATCTATCTACTAGGTACAAAGCAACGGGTGGATATACATCCAACGAGAACTTACCCTCGTAGACAACGAGCTTTGTTAACGAGTAGGAACTCGTGGTTGATGTAGTCGTACACTTGCCGATCTCAAGATCGTGATGAAGTCCAGCAGGTCCGACTCTAGCACCACCAAGTCCAGCACCGCAAAGCAGCGGTGCATCCATGATCGCACACATGTCCGGTACCCCGACAACCTCCGTCCCTCGCTCCAGCAAAGCAGCGGAAGCAACAACTCCTTTCCAGATAAAGCCACCGGGAACATGTATCTCGCTAATCCGAGACCATGGGGGAATAATACTAGAGGGGGAGAGATATCCTTCACAAGGAGGTGTGAGTATGAAGGTGTGAGAGGGGGGCCTTTTATAGGAGGAGGGGAGGGTGTCCCTTCACCTCCCCCATTCATGTGGTGGTAACCCCCTCCACATTAAAATGCCCCTTCACATTCTCTTTTAAAGTCTCCACTTTAAATGCATTAAATTTCTCCAAATTTAATGCTCTCTCATTTAATAAAACTCTTTTATTAATTTTATTTAGAATTTTGTTAATTACTTTAATTAACAAACATTCACATTAAACCCCCTGCAACATTTCAATATTACATGCAGAACCAATTTCAGCAATTTCACCTGAAATAGTTTCGATGTCTATTGAAATAATTCCAGCGCTTTCTTAAATCTTTATCTGAAACATATTTGCTCCAAATGGTGTCGGTATCCCTTAAGTGTGTCACCCTACGGTTCGCGAATAATGCAGACATGATCGAGACCCCTCTCCGATCAATAATCAGTAGCAGGACCTGGAGATCCGTACTGACTCCCACATTTTCAACGATGACTCTTGTGATCGTGTGAACCTTTAACATAGTAACTAAATCCCTTTGTCTCACGATATATTACATGTCCGAGATTCGATCATTGGCATCCAAATACCTAGTTTGATCTCGTTACCGACATGCACTCTTTTCTCGTTCCCGTGATATAACATTCTAGTGATCACATCACTTGCTTGCAAGCTATTTCAATGTGATATCACCGAGAGGGCCCAGAGTATATCTATCCGTCATCGGGATGGACAAATCCCACTCTTGATCCATGAGCCTCAACATAACACCTTCGTAGCACTGAACCCACCTTTATAGTCACCCTATTACGGTGTGACGTTTGATGTTATCAAGATACTCTTCCGATGTTAGCAATTAACATGATCTCATGGTCTAAGGATAAAGATTACTCCGTATGATATTATAGCAATATAAACATAATGACTTTGATCGTAATGCTATACTTCAGATGAATGTTCATCACATCATTCCACCAATGGTGTGACCTTGTTATTAACAACATCCAATGTCCATGATCAGGAAACCTTGATCATCTTGTTAATCAACAAGCTAGTCTATAAGAGAGGCATGACTAGGAACCTTTTTTTGTTTATTAAACACACATGTATTGATGTTTCCGAATCAATACAATTCTAGCATGTAAAATAAACATTTATCATAAACATGGAATAAGATAATAACCACTTTATTATTGCCTCTTGGGCATATTCCCTTCAGATCCATGTGTGGTTCATGAGAAGAACACACACCCAATGACATTGGTGGATCCATGTGTGGTTTGTGAGAAGAACATACAAGAAATGACTCTTGTTGTGGTTCATGAAAAGAACACACATGCAATGACACTGGTGGATCCATGTGTGGTTCATGAGAAGAACACACATGCAATGACACTAGGTGTGGTTCATGAATAGAATAGACATGCAATGACACTGGTGGATCCTTATGTGGTTCGTGAGAAGAACTGACATGCAATGACTCTAGCTATGGTTCATGAAAAGAACACACATGCAATGACACTGGTGGATCCATGTGTGGTTTGTGAAAAGAACAGACATGAAATCACACTAGGTGGATCCATGTGTGGTTTGTTTAGAGGAACAAACATGCAATGACATTGGGTGTGATTCATGAAAAGAACAGACATGCAATGAACTGGTGGATCCTTATGTGGTTTGTTTGGAAGAACACACATGCAATGACTCTAGCTGTGGTTCATGAAAATAACACACATGCAATGACACTTGTGGATCCATGTGTGGTTTGTGAAAAGAACAGACAGGCAATCACACTAGGTGGATCCATGTGTGGTTTGTGGAAAGAACAGACATGCAATGACTCTAGTTGTGGTTCATGAAAAGAACACACATGCAATGACACTGGTGGATCCATGTGTGGTTCATGAGAAGAATAGACATGCAATCACACTGGGTGTGGTTCATCAAAAGAACAAACATCCAATGACACTGGTGGATCCATGTGTGGTTTGTGGAAAGAACAGACATGCAATGACACTGGGTGTGGTTCATAAAAAGAACACACATGCAATGACTCTAGCTGTGGTTCATGAAAAGAACACACATGCAATGACACTGGTGGATCCATATGTGGGTTGTGGAAAGAATAGGCATGCAATGACTCTAGCTGTGGTTCATGAAAATAACAGACATGCAATGACACTGGTGGATCCATGTGTGGTTCAAGAGAAGAACACACATCCAATGACACTGGTGGATCCATGTGTGGTTTGTTTAGAGGAACAGACATGCAATGACACTAGCTGTGGTTCATGAGAAGAATACACATTCAATGACACTGGTGGATCCATGTGTGGTTTGTGAGAAGAACACACATGCAATGACTCTAGCTGTGGTTCATGAAAAGAGCACACATGCAATGACACTGGTGGATCCATGTGTGGTTCATGAGAAGAACACACATGCAATGACACTGGGTGTGGTTCATGAAAAGAACACACATGCAATGACACTGGTGGATCCTTATGTGGTTTGTGAGAAGAACACACATGCAATGACTCTAGCTGTGGTTCATGAAAAGAAGACACATGCAATGGCACTGGAGGATCCATATGTGGTTAGTGGAAATAACAGGCATGCAATGACTCTCGCTGTGGTTCATGAAAATAACAGACATGCAATGACACTGGTGGATCCATGTGTGGTTCATGAGAAGAACACACATCCAATGACACTGGTGGATCCGTGTGTGGCTTGTTTAAAGGAACAGACATGCAATGACACTGGCTGTGGTTCATGAGAAGAACACACATGTAATAACACTGGTGGATCCATGTGTGGTTTGTGAGAAGAACACACATGCAAGGACTCTAGATGTGGTTCATGAAAAGAACGCACATGCAATGACACTCGAGGATCCATGTGTGGATCATGAGAAGAACACACATGCAATGACACTGGGTGTGGTTCATGAAAAGAACACACATGCAATGACACTGGTGGATCCTTATGTGGTTTGTGAGAAGAACATACATGCAATGACTCTAGCTATGGTTCATGAAAAGAACACACATGCAATGACACTGGTGGATCCATGTGTGATTTGTGAAAAGAACAAACATGCAATCACACTAGGTGGATCCATGTGTGGTTTGTTTAGAGGAACATACATGCAATGACACTAGGTATGGTTCATGAAAAGAGCAAACATGCAATGACACTGGTGGATCCTTATGTGGTTTGTCTAAAAGAACACACATGCAATGACTCTAGCTGTGGTTCATGAAAAGAACAGACATGCAATGACACTGGTGGATCCATGTGTGGTTTGTGAAAAGAACAGATATGCAATCACAGTAGGTGGATCCATGTGTGGTTTGTGGAAAGAACAGACATGCAATGACTAGCTGTGGTTCATGAAAAGAACAGACATGCAATGACACTGGTGAATCCATGTGTGGTTCATGAGAAGAACAGACATCACTCACACTGGGTGTGGTTCAAGAAAAGAACACACATCCAATGACACTGGTGGATCGATGTGTGGTTTGTGGAAAGAACAGACATCACTCACACTCGGTGTGGTTCATGAAAAGAACACACATGCAATGACACTAGTGTATCCTTTTGTGGTTTGTGAGAAGAACACACATGCAATGACTCTAGCTGTGGTTCATGAAAAGAACACACATGCAATGAGACTGCTGGATCAATATTTGGTTTGTGGAAAGAATAGACATGCAATGACTCTAGCTATGGTTCATGAAAAGAACAGACATGCAATGACACTAGTGGATCCATGTGTGGTTCGTTAGAAGATTACACATCCAATGACACTGGTGGATCCATGTGTGGTTTGTTTAGAGGAACAAACATGCAATGACACTAGCTGTGGTTCATGAGAAGAACACACATGCAATGACGCTGGTGGATCCATGTGTGGTTTGTGAGAAGAACACACATGCAATGACTCTAGGTGTGGTTCGTGAAAAGAACACAAATGCAATGACACTGGTGGATCCATGTGTGGTTCATGAGAAGAACACACATGCAATGACACTGGGTGTGGTTCATGAAAAGAAAACACATGCAATGACACTGGTGGATCCTTATGTGGTTTGTGAGAAGAACAGACATGCAATGACTCTAGCTATGGTTCATGAAAAGAACACACATGCAATGACACTGGTGGATCCATGTGTGGTTTGTGAAAAGAACAGACATGCAATGCCACTGGTGGATCCATGTGTGGTTCGTGGGAAGAACACACATGCAATGAAACTGGTGGATCCATTTGTGGTTAGTGAGAAGAACACACATGCAATGACTCTAGCTGTGGTTCATGAAAAGAACACACATGCAATGACACTCGTGGATCCATGCGTGGTTCATGAGAAGAACACACATGCAATGACACTGGGTGTGGTTCATGAAAAGAACACACATGCAATGACACTGGTGGATCCTTATGTGGTTTGTGAGAAGAACAGACATGCAATGACTCTATCTATGGTTCATGAAAAGAACACACATGCAATGACAGTGGTGGATCCATGTGTGGTTTGTGAAAAGAATAGACATGCAATCACACTGGGTGGATTCATTTGTGGTTTGTTTAGAGGAACAGACATGCAATGACACTGGGTGTGGTTCATGAAAAGAACAGACATGCAATGACACTGGTGGATCCTTATGTGGTTTGTTTAGAAGAACACACATGCAATAACTCTAGCTGTGGTTCATGAAAAGAACACACATGCAATGACACTGGTGGATCCATGTGTGGTTTGTGAAAAGAACAGACATGCAATCACACTAGGTGCGGTTCATGAAAAGAACACACATCCAATGACACTAGTGGATCCATGTGTGGTTTGTGGAAAGAACATACATGAAATGACACTGGGTGTGGTTCATGAAAAGAACACACATCCAATGACACCGGTGTATCCTTATGTGGTTTGTGAGAAGAACACACAGGCAATGACTCTAGCTGTGGTTCATGAAAAGAACACACATGAAATGACACTGGTGGATCCATATGTGGTTTGTGTAAGGAACATACATGAAATGACAGTGGGTGTGATTCATGAAAAGAACAGACATGCAATGACACTAGTGGATCCATCTGTGGTTCCTGAGACGAATAGACATGCAATTACACTGGGTGTGGTTCATGAAAAGAACACACATCCAATGACACTGGTGTATCCTTATGTGGTTTGTGAGAAGAACACATATGCAATGACTCTAGCTATTTTTCATGAAAAGAACACACATGCAATGACACTGGTGGATGCATATGTGGTTTGTGGAAAGAACAGACATGCAATGACTCTAGCTCTGGTTCATGAAAAGAACACACATGCAATGACACTGGTGGAACCATGTGTGGTTCATGAGATGAACACACATCCAATGACTCTGGTGGATCCATGTGAGGTTTGTTTAGAGGAACATACATGCAATGACACTGGCTGTGGTTCATGAGAAGAACACACATGCAATGACACTGGTGGATCAATGTGTGGTTTGTGAGAAGAACACACATGCAATGACTCTAGCTGTGGTTCATGAAAAGAACACACATGCAATGACACTGGTGGATCCATGTGTGGTTCATGAGAAGAACACACATGCAATGACACTAGGTGTGGTTCATGAAAAGAACACACATGCAATGATACTGGTGGATCCTTATGTGGTTTGTAAGAAGAACAAACATGCAATGACTCTAGCTATGGTTCATGAAAATAACACACATGCAATGACACTGGTGGATCCATGTGTGGTTTGTGGAAAGAACAGACATGCAATGCCACTGGTGGATCCATGTGTGATTAATGAGAAGAACACACATGCAATGACACTGGTGGATCCATGTGTGATTTGTGAGAAGAACACACATGCAATGACTCTAGCTATGGTTCATGAAAAGAAAACACATGCAATGACTCTAGCTGTGGTTCATGAAAAGAACACACATGCAATGACACTCATGGATCCATGCATGGTTCATGAGAAGAACACACATGATATGACATTGGGTGTGGTTCATGAAAAGAACACACATGCAATGACACTGGTGGATCCTTATGTGGTTTGTGAGAAGAACAGACATGCAATGACTCTAGCTATGGTTCATGAAAACAACATGCATGCAATGACACTAGTGGATCCATGTGTGGTTTCTGAAAAGAACAGACATGCAATCACACTAGGTGGATCCATGTGTGGTTTGTTTACAGGAACAAACATGCAATGACACTGCGTGTGGTTCATGAAAAGAACCGACATGCAATGATACTGGTGGATCCTTATGTGGTTTGTTTAGAAGAACACACATGCAATGACTCTAGCTGTGGTTCATTAAAAGAACACACATGCAATGACACTGGTGGATCCATGTGTGGTTTGTGAAAAGAATAGACATGCAATCACAGTAGGTGTGGTTCATGAAAAGAACACACATCCAATGACACCGGTGGATCCATGTGTGGTTTGTGGAAAGAACAGACATGCAATTACACTGGTGGATCCATGTGTGGTTCATGAGAAGATTAGACATGCAATCACACTGGGTGTGGTTCATGAAAAGAACACACATGCAATGACACTGGTGTATCCTTATGTGGTTTGTGAGAAGAACACACATGCAATGACTCTAGATGTGGTTCATGAAAATAACACACATGCAATGACACTGGTGGATCCATATTTGGTTTGTGGAAAGAACAGACATGCAATGAATCTATCTATGGTTCATGAAAAGAACAGACATGCAATGACACTGGTGGATCCATGTGTGGTTCATTAGAAGATCACACATCCAATGACACTGGTGGATGCATGTGTGGTTTGTTTAGAGGAACAGACATGCAATGACACTGGCTGTGGTTCATGTGAAGAACACACATGCAATGACACTGGTGGATCCATGTGTGGTTTGTGAGAAGAACACACATGCAATGACTCTAGCTGTGGTTCATGAAAATAACACACATGCAATGACACTAGTCGATCCATGTGTGGTTCATGAGAAGAACACACATGCAATGACACTGGGTGTGGCTCATGAAAAGAACACACATGCAATGGCACTGGTGGATCCTTATGTGGTTTGTGAGAAGAACAGACATGCAATGACACTAGTGGATCCATGTGTGGTTCGTTAGAAGATTACACATCCAATGACACTGGTGGATCCATGTGTGGTTTGTTTAGAGGAACAAACATGCAATGACACTAGCTGTGGTTCATGAGAAGAACACACATGCAATGACGCTGGTGGATCCATGTGTGGTTTGTGAGAAGAACACACATGCAATGACTCTAGGTGTGGTTCGTGAAAAGAACACAAATGCAATGACACTGGTGGATCCATGTGTGGTTCATGAGAAGAACACACATGCAATGACACTGGGTGTGGTTCATGAAAAGAAAACACATGCAATGACACTGGTGGATCCTTATGTGGTTTGTGAGAAGAACAGACATGCAATGACTCTAGCTATGGTTCATGAAAAGAACACACATGCAATGACACTGGTGGATCCATGTGTGGTTTGTGAAAAGAACAGACATGCAATGCCACTGGTGGATCCATGTGTGGTTCGTGGGAAGAACACACATGCAATGAAACTGGTGGATCCATTTGTGGTTAGTGAGAAGAACACACATGCAATGACTCTAGCTGTGGTTCATGAAAAGAACACACATGCAATGACACTCGTGGATCCATGCGTGGTTCATGAGAAGAACACACATGCAATGACACTGGGTGTGGTTCATGAAAAGAACACACATGCAATGACACTGGTGGATCCTTATGTGGTTTGTGAGAAGAACAGACATGCAATGACTCTATCTATGGTTCATGAAAAGAACACACATGCAATGACAGTGGTGGATCCATGTGTGGTTTGTGAAAAGAACAGACATGCAATCACACTGGGTGGATTCATTTGTGGTTTGTTTAGAGGAACAGACATGCAATGACACTGGGTGTGGTTCATGAAAAGAACAGACATGCAATGACACTGGTGGATCCTTATGTGGTTTGTTTAGAAGAACACACATGCAATAACTCTAGCTGTGGTTCATGAAAAGAACACACATGCAATGACACTGGTGGATCCATGTGTGGTTTGTGAAAAGAACAGACATGCAATCACACTAGGTGCGGTTCATGAAAAGAACACACATCCAATGACACTAGTGGATCCATGTGTGGTTTGTGGAAAGAACATACATGAAATGACACTGGGTGTGGTTCATGAAAAGAACACACATCCAATGACACCGGTGTATCCTTATGTGGTTTGTGAGAAGAACACACAGGCAATGACTCTAGCTGTGGTTCATGAAAAGAACACACATGAAATGACACTGGTGGATCCATATGTGGTTTGTGTAAGGAACATACATGAAATGACAGTGGGTGTGATTCATGAAAAGAACAGACATGCAATGACACTAGTGGATCCATCTGTGGTTCCTGAGACGAATAGACATGCAATTACACTGGGTGTGGTTCATGAAAAGAACACACATCCAATGACACTGGTGTATCCTTATGTGGTTTGTGAGAAGAACACATATGCAATGACTCTAGCTATTTTTCATGAAAAGAACACACATGCAATGACACTGGTGGATGCATATGTGGTTTGTGGAAAGAACAGACATGCAATGACTCTAGCTCTGGTTCATGAAAAGAACACACATGCAATGACACTGGTGGAACCATGTGTGGTTCATGAGATGAACACACATCCAATGACTCTGGTGGATCCATGTGAGGTTTGTTTAGAGGAACATACATGCAATGACACTGGCTGTGGTTCATGAGAAGAACACACATGCAATGACACTGGTGGATCAATGTGTGGTTTGTGAGAAGAACACACATGCAATGACTCTAGCTGTGGTTCATGAAAAGAACACACATGCAATGACACTGGTGGATCCATGTGTGGTTCATGAGAAGAACACACATGCAATGACACTAGGTGTGGTTCATGAAAAGAACACACATGCAATGATACTGGTGGATCCTTATGTGGTTTGTAAGAAGAACAAACATGCAATGACTCTAGCTATGGTTCATGAAAATAACACACATGCAATGACACTGGTGGATCCATGTGTGGTTTGTGGAAAGAACAGACATGCAATGCCACTGGTGGATCCATGTGTGATTAATGAGAAGAACACACATGCAATGACACTGGTGGATCCATGTGTGATTTGTGAGAAGAACACACATGCAATGACTCTAGCTATGGTTCATGAAAAGAAAACACATGCAATGACTCTAGCTGTGGTTCATGAAAAGAACACACATGCAATGACACTCATGGATCCATGCATGGTTCATGAGAAGAACACACATGATATGACATTGGGTGTGGTTCATGAAAAGAACACACATGCAATGACACTGGTGGATCCTTATGTGGTTTGTGAGAAGAACAGACATGCAATGACTCTAGCTATGGTTCATGAAAACAACATGCATGCAATGACACTAGTGGATCCATGTGTGGTTTCTGAAAAGAACAGACATGCAATCACACTAGGTGGATCCATGTGTGGTTTGTTTACAGGAACAAACATGCAATGACACTGCGTGTGGTTCATGAAAAGAACCGACATGCAATGATACTGGTGGATCCTTATGTGGTTTGTTTAGAAGAACACACATGCAATGACTCTAGCTGTGGTTCATTAAAAGAACACACATGCAATGACACTGGTGGATCCATGTGTGGTTTGTGAAAAGAATAGACATGCAATCACAGTAGGTGTGGTTCATGAAAAGAACACACATCCAATGACACCGGTGGATCCATGTGTGGTTTGTGGAAAGAACAGACATGCAATTACACTGGTGGATCCATGTGTGGTTCATGAGAAGATTAGACATGCAATCACACTGGGTGTGGTTCATGAAAAGAACACACATGCAATGACACTGGTGTATCCTTATGTGGTTTGTGAGAAGAACACACATGCAATGACTCTAGATGTGGTTCATGAAAATAACACACATGCAATGACACTGGTGGATCCATATTTGGTTTGTGGAAAGAACAGACATGCAATGAATCTATCTATGGTTCATGAAAAGAACAGACATGCAATGACACTGGTGGATCCATGTGTGGTTCATTAGAAGATCACACATCCAATGACACTGGTGGATGCATGTGTGGTTTGTTTAGAGGAACAGACATGCAATGACACTGGCTGTGGTTCATGTGAAGAACACACATGCAATGACACTGGTGGATCCATGTGTGGTTTGTGAGAAGAACACACATGCAATGACTCTAGCTGTGGTTCATGAAAATAACACACATGCAATGACACTGGTCGATCCATGTGTGGTTCATGAGAAGAACACACATGCAATGACACTGGGTGTGGCTCATGAAAAGAACACACATGCAATGGCACTGGTGGATCCTTATGTGGTTTGTGAGAAGAACAGACATGCAATGACTCTAGCTATGGTTCATGAAAAGAACACACATGCAATGACACTGGTGGATCCATGTGTGGTTTTTGAAAAGAACATACATGAAATGCGACTGGTGGATCCACGTGTGGTTCGTGAGAAGAACACACATGCAATGACACTGGTGGATCCATGTGTGGTTTGTGAAAAGAACACACATGCATTGACTCTAGCTGTGGTTCATGAAAAGAACACACATGCAATGACACTGGTGGATCCATGTGTGGTTCATGAGAAGAACACACATGCAATGACACTGGGTGTGGTTCATAAAAAGAACACACATGCAATGACACTGGTGGATCCTTATGTGGTTTGTGAGAAGAACAGACATGCAATGACTCTAGCTATGGTTCATGAAAAGAACACACATGCAATGACACTGGTGGATCCATGTGTGGTTTGTGAAAAGAACAGACATGCAATGCAACTGGTGGATCCATGTGTGGTTTGTTTAGAGGAACAGACATGCAATGACACTGGGTGTGGTTCATGAAAAGAACAGACATGCAATGACACTGGTGGATCCTTATGTGGTTTGTTTAGAAGAACAGACATGCAATGACTCTAGATGTGGTTCATGAAAAGAACACACATGCAATGACACTGGTGGGTCCATGTGTGGTTTGTGAAAAGAACAGACATGCAATCACACTGGGTGCGGTTCATGAAAAGAACACACATCCAATAACACTGGTGGATCCATGTGTGGTTTGTGCAAAGAACAGACATGCAATGACACTGGGTGTGGTTCATGAAAAGAACACACATCCAATGACACTGGTGTATCCTTATGTGGTTTGTGAGAAGAACACACATGCAATGACTCTAGTTGTGGTTCATGAAAAGAACACACATGAAATGACACTGGTGGATCCATATGTGGTTTGTGGAAGGAACATACATGCAATGACACTGGGTGTGGTTCATGTAAAGAACAGACATGCAATGACACTGGTGGATCCATATGTGGTTTATGGAAAGAACAGACATGCAATCACACTAGTTGGATCCATGTGTGGTTTGTGGAAAGAACAGACATACAATGACTCTAGCTATGGTTCATGAAAAGAAAACACATGCAATGACTCTAGCTGTGGTTCATGAAAAGAACACACATGCAATGACACTCGTGGATCCATGCATGGTTCATGAGAAGAACACACATGATATGACATTGGGTGTGGTTCATGAAAAGAACACACATGCAATGACACTGGTGGATCCTTATGTGGTTTGTGAGAAGAACAGACATGCAATGACTCTAGCTATGGTTCATGAAAACAACATACATGCAATGACACTAGTGGATCCATGTGTGGTTTCTGAAAAGAACAGACATGCAATCACACTAGGTGGATCCATGTGTGGTTTGTTTAGAGGAACAAACATGCAATGACACTGCGTGTGGTTCATGAAAAGAACCGACATGCAATGATACTGGTGGATCCTTATGTGGTTTGTTTAGAAGAACACACATGCAATGACTCTAGCTGTGGCTCATTAAAAGAACACACATGCAATGACACTGGTGGATCCATGTGTGGTTTGTGAAAAGAATAGACATGCAATCACACTAGGTGTGGTTCATGAAAAGAACACACATCCAATGACACCGGTGGATCCATGTGTGGTTTGTGGAAAGAACAGACATGCAATTACACTGGTGGATCCATGTGTGGTTCATGAGAAGATTAGACATGCAATCACACTGGGTGTGGTTCATGAAAAGAACACACATGCAATGACACTGGTGTATCCTTATGTGGTTTGTGAGAAGAACACACATGCAATGACTCTAGATGTGGTTCATGAAAATAACACACATGCAATGACACTGGTGGATCCATATTTGGTTTGTGGAAAGAACAGACATGCAATGAATCTATCTATGGTTCATGAAAATAACAGACATGCGATGACACTGGTGGATCCATGTGTGGTTCATTAGAAGATCACACATCCAATGACACTGGTGGATGCATGTGTGGTTTGTTTAGAGGAACAGACATGCAATGACACTGGCTGTGGTTCATGTGAAGAACACACATGCAATGACACTGGTGGATCCATGTGTGGTTTGTGAGAAGAACACACATGCAATGACTCTAGCTGTGGTTCATGAAAATAACACACATGCAATGACACTGGTCGATCCATGTGTGGTTCATGAGAAGAACACACATGCAATGACACTGGGTGTGGCTCATGAAAAGAACACACATGCAATGGCTCTGGTGGATCCTTATGTGGTTTGTGAGAAGAACAGACATGCAATGACTCTAGTTATGGTTCATGAAAAGAACACACATGCAATGACACTGGTGGATCCATGTGTGGTTTTTGAAAAGAACATACATGAAATGCGACTGGTGGATCCACGTGTGGTTCGTGAGAAGAACACACATGCAATGACACTGGTGGATCCATGTGTGGTTTGTGAAAAGAACACACATGCATTGACTCTAGCTGTGGTTCATGAAAAGAACACACATGCAATGACACTGGTGGATCCATGTGTGGTTCATGAGAAGAACACACATGCAATGACACTGGGTGTGGTTCATAAAAAGAACATACATGCAATGACACTGGTGGATCCTTATGTGGTTTGTGAGAAGAACAGACATGCAATGACTCTAGCTACGGTTCATGAAAACAACACACATGCAATAACACTGGTGGATCCACGTGTGGTTTGTGAAAAGAACAGACATGCAATGCAACTGGTGGATCCATGTGTGATTAATGAGAAGAACACACATGCAATGACACTGGTGGATCCATGTGTGGTTTGTGGAAAGAACAGACATGCAATGACACTGGGTGTGGTTCATAAAAAGAACACACATGCAATGACTCTAGCTGTGGTTCATGAAAAGAACACACATGCAATGACACTGGTGGATCCATATGTGGGTTGTCGAAAGAATAGGCATGCAATGACTCTAGCTATGGTTCATGAAAATAACAGACATGCAATGACACTGGTGGATCCATGTGTGGTTCAAGAGAAGAACACACATCCAATGACACTGGTGGATCCATGTGTGGTTTGTTTAGAGGAACAGACATGCAATGACACTAGCTGTGGTTCATGAGAAGAATACACATTCAATGACACTGGTGGATCCATGTGTGGTTTGTGAGAAGAACACACATGCAATGACTCTAGCTGTGGTTCATGACAAGAACACACATGCAATGACACTGGTGGATCCATGTGTGGTTCATGAGAAGAACAAACATGCAATGACACTGGGTGTGGTTCATGAAAAGAACACACATGCAATGACACTGGTGGATCCTTATGTGGTTTGTGAGAAGAACACACATGCAATGACTCTAGCTGTGGTTCATGAAAAGAAGACACATGCAATGGCACTGGAGGATCCATATGTGGTTTCTGGAAGGAACATACATGCAATGACACTGGGTGTTGTTCATGAAAAGAACAGACATGCAATGACACTGGTGGATCCATATGTGGTTAGTGGAAATAACAGGCATGCAATGACTCTAGCTGTGGTTCATGAAAATAACAGACATGCAATGACACTGGTGGATCCATGTGTGCTTCATGAGAAGAACACACATCCAATGACACTGGTGGATCCGTGTGTGGCTTGTTTAAAGGAACAGACATGCAATGACACTGGCTGTGGTTCATGAGAAGAACACACATGTAATAACACTGGTGGATCCATGTGTGGTTTGTGAGAAGAACACACATGCAAGGACTCTAGATGTGGTTCATGAAAAGAACGCACATGCAATGACACTCGTGGATCCATGTGTGGATCATGAGAAGAACACACATGCAATGACACTTTGTGTGGTTCATGAAAAGAACACACATGCAATGACACTGGTGGATCCTTATGTGGTTTGTGAGAAGAACATACATGCAATGACTCTAGCTATGGTTCATGAAAAGAACACACATGCAATGACACTGGTGGATCCATGTGTGATTTGTGAAAAGAACAAACATGCAATCACACTAGGTGGATCCATGTGTGGTTTGTTTAGAGGAACATACATGCAATGACACTGGGTATGGTTCATGAAAAGAACAAACATGCAATGACACTGGTGGATCCTTATGTGGTTTGTCTAGAAGAACACCCATGCAATGACTCTAGCTGTGGTTCATGAAAAGAACAGACATGCAATGACACTGGTGGATCCATGTGTGGTTTGTGAAAAGAACAGATATGCAATCACAGTAGGTGGATCCATGTGTGGTTTGTGGAAAGAACAGACATGCAATGACTAGCTGTGGTTCATGAAAAGAACAGACATGCAATGACACTGGTGAATCCATGTGTGGTTCATGAGAAGAACAGACATCACTCACACTGGGTGTGGTTCAAGAAAAGAACACACATCCAATGACACTGGTGGATCGATGTGTGGTTTGTGGAAAGAACAGACATCACTCACACTCGGTGTGGTTCATGAAAAGAACACACATGCAATGACACTGGTGTATCCTTTTGTGGTTTGTGAGAAGAACAAACATGCAATGACTCTAGCTGTGGTTCATGAAAAGAACACACATGCAATGAGACTGCTGGATCAATATTTGTTTTGTGGAAAGAATAGACATGCAATGACTCTAGCTATGGTTCATGAAAAGAACAGACATGCAATGACACTAGTGGATCCATGTGTGGTTCGTTAGAAGATTGCACATCCAATGACACTGGTGGATCCATGTGTGGTTTGTTTAGAGGAACAAACATGCAATAACACTAGCTGTGGTTCATGAGAAGAACACACATGCAATGACGCTGGTGGATCCATGTGTGGTTTGTGAGAAGAACACACATGCAATGACTCTAGGTGTGGTTCGTGAAAAGAACACAAATGCAATGACACTGGTGGATCCATGTGTGGTTCATGAGAAGAACACACATGCAATGACACTGGGTGTGGTTCATGAAAAGAAAACACATGCAATGACACTGGTGGATCCTTATGTGGTTTGTGAGAAGAACAGACATGCAATGACTCTAGCTATGGTTCATGAAAAGAACACACATGCAATGACACTGGTGGATCCATGTGTGGTTTGTGAAAAGAACAGACATGCAATGCCACTGGTGGATCCATGTGTGGTTCGTGGGAAGAACACACATGCAATGAAACTGGTGGATCCATTTGTGGTTAGTGAGAAGAACACACATGCAATGACTCTAGCTGTGGTTCATGAAAAGAACACACATGCAATGACACTCGTGGATCCATGCGTGGTTCATGAGAAGAACACACATGCAATGACACTGGGTGTGGTTCATGAAAAGAACACACATGCAATGACACTGGTGGATCCTTATGTGGTTTGTGAGAAGAACAGACATGCAATGACTCTATCTATGGTTCATGAAAAGAACACACATGCAATGACAGTGGTGGATCCATGTGTGGTTTGTGAAAAGAACAGACATGCAATCACACTGGGTGGATTCATTTGTGGTTTGTTTAGAGGAACAGACATGCAATGACACTGGGTGTGGTTCATGAAAAGAACAGACATGCAATGACACTGGTGGATCCTTATGTGGTTTGTTTAGAAGAACACACATGCAATAACTCTAGCTGTGGTTCATGAAAAGAACACACATGCAATGACACTGGTGGATCCATGTGTGGTTTGTGAAAAGAACAGACATGCAATCACACTAGGTGCGGTTCATGAAAAGAACACACATCCAATGACACTAGTGGATCCATGTGTGGTTTGTGGAAAGAACATACATGAAATGACACTGGGTGTGGTTCATGAAAAGAACACACATCCAATGACACCGGTGTATCCTTATGTGGTTTGTGAGAAGAACACACAGGCAATGACTCTAGCTGTGGTTCATGAAAAGAACACACATGAAATGACACTGGTGGATCCATATGTGGTTTGTGTAAGGAACATACATGAAATGACAGTGGGTGTGATTCATGAAAAGAACAGACATGCAATGACACTAGTGGATCCATCTGTGGTTCATGAGACGAATAGACATGCAATTACACTGGGTGTGGTTCATGAAAAGAACACACATCCAATGACACTGGTGTATCCTTATGTGGTTTGTGAGAAGAACACATATGCAATGACTCTAGCTATTTTTCATGAAAAGAACACACATGCAATGACACTGGTGGATGCATATGTGGTTTGTGGAAAGAACAGACATGCAATGACTCTAGCTCTGGTTCATGAAAAGAACACACATGCAATGACACTGGTGGAACCATGTGTGGTTCATGAGATGAACACACATCCAATGACTCTGGTGGATCCATGTGAGGTTTGTTTAGAGGAACATACATGCAATGACACTGGCTGTGGTTCATGAGAAGAACACACATGCAATGACACTAGTGGATCAATGTGTGGTTTGTGAGAAGAACACACATGCAATGACTCTAGCTGTGGTTCATGAAAAGAACACACATGCAATGACACTGGTGGATCCATGTGTGCTTCATGAGAAGAACACACATGCAATGACACTAGGTGTGGTTCATGAAAAGAACACACATGCAATGATACTGGTGGATCCTTATGTGGTTTGTAAGAAGAACAAACATGCAATGACTCTAGCTATGGTTCATGAAAATAACACACATGCAATGACACTGGTGGATCCATGTGTGGTTTGTGGAAAGAACAGACATGCAATGCCACTGGTGGATCCATGTGTGATTAATGAGAAGAACACACATGCAATGACACTGGTGCATCCATGTGTGATTTGTGAGAAGAACACACATGCAATGACTCTAGCTATGGTTCATGAAAAGAAAACACATGCAATGACTCTAGCTGTGGTTCATGAAAAGAACACACATGCAATGACACTCGTGGATCCATGCATGGTTCATGAGAAGAACACACATGATATGACATTTGGTGTGGTTCATGAAAAGAACACACATGCAATGACACTGGTGGATCCTTATGTGGTTTGTGAGAAGAACAGACATGCAATGACTCTAGCTATGGTTCATGAAAACAACATACATGCAATGACACTAGTGGATCCATGTGTGATTTCTGAAAAGAACAGACATGCAATCACACTAGGTGGATCCATGTGTGGTTTGTTTAGAGGAACAAACATGCAATGACACTGCGTGTGGTTCATGAAAAGAACCGACATGCAATGATACTGGTGGATCCTTATGTGGTTTGTTTAGAAGAACACACATGCAATGACTCTAGCTGTGGTTCATTAAAAGAACACACATGCAATGACACTGGTGGATCCATGTGTGGTTTGTGAAAAGAATAGACATGCAATCACACTAGGTGTGGTTCATGAAAAGAACACACATCCAATGACACCGGTGGATCCATGTGTGGTTTGTGGAAAGAACAGACATGCAATTACACTGGTGGATCCATGTGTGGTTCATGAGAAGATTAGACATGCAATCACACTGGGTGTGGTTCATGAAAAGAACACACATGCAATGACACTGGTGTATCCTTATGTGGTTTGTGAGAAGAACACACATGCAATGACTCTAGATGTGGTTCATGAAAATAACACACATGCAATGACACTGGTGGATCCATATTTGGTTTGTGGAAAGAACAGACATGCAATGAATCTATCTATGGTTCATGAAAAGAACAGACATGCAATGACACTGGTGGATCCATGTGTGGTTCATTAGAAGATCACACATCCAATGACACTGGTGGATGCATGTGTGGTTTGTTTAGAGGAACAGACATGCAATGACACTGGCTGTGGTTCATGTGAAGAACACACATGCAATGACACTGGTGGATCCATGTGTGGTTTGTGAGAAGAACACACATGCAATGACTCTAGCTGTGGTTCATGAAAATAACACACATGCAATGACACTGGTCGATCCATGTGTGGTTCATGAGAAGAACACACATGCAATGACACTGGGTGTGGCTCATGAAAAGAACACACATGCAATGGCACTGGTGGATCCTTATGTGGTTTGTGAGAAGAACAGACATGCAATGACTCTAGCTATGGTTCATGAAAAGAACACACATGCAATGACACTGGTGGATCCATGTGTGGTTTTTGAAAAGAACATACATGAAATGCAACTGGTGGATCCACGTGTGGTTCGTGAGAAGAACACACATGCAATGACACTGGTGGATCCATGTGTGGTTTGTGAAAAGAACACACATGCATTGACTCTAGCTGTGGTTCATGAAAAGAACACACATGCAATGACACTGGTGGATCCATGTGTGGTTCATGAGAAGAACACACATGCAATGACACTGGGTGTGGTTCATAAAAAGAACACACATGCAATGACACTGGTGGATCCTTATGTGGTTTGTGAGAAGAACAGACATGCAATGACTCTAGCTATGGTTCATGAAAAGAACACACATGCAATTACACTGGTGGATCCATGTGTGGTTTGTGAAAAGAACAGACATGCAATGCAACTGGTGGATCCATGTGTGGTTTGTTTAGAGGAACAGACATGCAATGACACTTGGTGTGGTTCATGAAAAGAACAGACATGCAATGACACTGGTGGATCCTTATGTGGTTTGTTTAGAAGAACAGACATGCAATGACTCTAGATGTGGTTCATGAAAAGAACACACATGCAATGACACTGGTGGGTCCATGTGTGGTTTGTGAAAAGAACAGACATGCAATCACACTGGGTGCGGTTCATGAAAAGAACACACATCCAATAACACTGGTGGATCCATGTGTGGTTTGTGCAAAGAACAGACATGCAATGACACTGGGTGTGGTTCATGAAAAGAACACACATCCAATGACACTGGTGTATCCTTATGTGGTTTGTGAGAAGAACACACATGCAATGACTCTAGTTGTGGTTCATGAAAAGAACACACATGAAATGACACTGGTGGATCCATATGTGGTTTGTGGAAGGAACATACATGCAATGACACTGGGTGTGGTTCATGTAAAGAACATACATGCAATGACACTGGTGGATCCATATGTGGTTTATGGAAAGAACAGACATGCAATCACACTAGTTGGATCCATGTGTGGTTTGTGGAAAGAACAGACATACAATGACTCTAGCTATGGTTCATGAAAAGAAAACACATGCAATGACTCTAGCTGTGGTTCATGAAAAGAACACACATGCAATGACACTCGTGGATCCATGCATGGTTCATGAGAAGAACACACATGATATGACATTGGGTGTGGTTCATGAAAAGAACACACATGCAATGACACTGGTGGATCCTTATGTGGTTTGTGAGAAGAACATACATGCAATGACTCTAGCTATGGTTCATGAAAACAACATACATGCAATGACACTAGTGGATCCATGTGTGGTTTCTGAAAAGAATAGACATGCAATCACACTAGGTGGATCCATGTGTGGTTTGTTTAGAGGAACAAACATGCAATGACACTGCGTGTGGTTCATGAAAAGAACCGACATGCAATGATACTGGTGGATCCTTATGTGGTTTGTTTAGAAGAACACACATGCAATGACTCTAGCTGTGGTTCATTAAAAGAACACACATGCAATGACACTGGTGGAACCATGTGTGGTTCATGAGATGAACACACATCCAATGACTCTGGTGGATCCATGTGAGGTTTGTTTAGAGGAACATACATGCAATGACACTGGCTGTGGTTCATGATTAGAACACACATGCAATGACACTTGTGGATCAATGTGTGTTTTGTGAGAAGAACACACATGCAATGACTCTAGCTGTGGTTCATGAAAAGAACACACATGCAATGACACTGGTGGATCCATGTGTGGTTCATGAGAAGAACACACATGCAATGACACTAGGTGTGGTTCATGAAAAGAACACACATGCAATGATACTGGTGGATCCTTATGTGGTTTGTAAGAAGAACAAACATGCAATGACTCTAGCTATGGTTCATGAAAATAACACACATGCAATGACACTGGTGGATCCATGTGTGGTTTGTGGAAAGAACAGACATGCAATGCCACTGGTGGATCCATGTGTGATTAATGAGAAGAACACACATGCAATGACACTGGTGGATCCATGTGTGATTTGTGAGAAGAACACACATGCAATGACTCTAGCTATGGTTCATGAAAAGAAAACACATGCAATGACTCTAGCTGTGGTTCATGAAAAGAACACACATGCAATGACACTCGTGGATCCATGCATGGTTCATGAGAAGAACACACATGATATGACATTTGGTGTGGTTCATGAAAAGAACACACATGCAATGACACTGGTGGATCCTTATGTGGTTTGTGAGAAGAACAGACATGCAATGACTCTAGCTATGGTTCATGAAAACAACATACATGCAATGACACTAGTGGATCCATGTGTGATTTCTGAAAAGAACAGACATGCAATCACACTAGGTGGATCCATGTGTGGTTTGTTTAGAGGAACAAACATGCAATGACACTGCGTGTGGTTCATGAAAAGAACCGACATGCAATGATACTGGTGGATCCTTATGTGGTTTGTTTAGAAGAACACACATGCAATGACTCTAGCTGTGGTTCATTAAAAGAACACACATGCAATGACACTGGTGGATCCATGTGTGGTTTGTGAAAAGAATAGACATGCAATCACACTAGGTGTGGTTCATGAAAAGAACACACATCCAATGACACCGGTGGATCCATGTGTGGTTTGTGGAAAGAACAGACATGCAATTACACTGGTGGATCCATGTGTGGTTCATGAGAAGATTAGACATGCAATCACACTGGGTGTGGTTCATGAAAAGAACACACATGCAATGACACTGGTGTATCCTTATGTGGTTTGTGAGAAGAACACACATGCAATGACTCTAGATGTGGTTCATGAAAATAACACACATGCAATGACACTGGTGGATCCATATTTGGTTTGTGGAAAGAACAGACATGCAATGAATCTATCTATGGTTCATGAAAAGAACAGACATGCAATGACACTGGTGGATCCATGTGTGGTTCATTAGAAGATCACACATCCAATGACACTGGTGGATGCATGTGTGGTTTGTTTAGAGGAACAGACATGCAATGACACTGGCTGTGGTTCATGTGAAGAACACACATGCAATGACACTGGTGGATCCATGTGTGGTTTGTGAGAAGAACACACATGCAATGACTCTAGCTGTGGTTCATGAAAATAACACACATGCAATGACACTGGTCGATCCATGTGTGGTTCATGAGAAGAACACACATGCAATGACACTGGGTGTGGCTCATGAAAAGAACACACATGCAATGGCACTGGTGGATCCTTATGTGGTTTGTGAGAAGAACAGACATGCAATGACTCTAGCTATGGTTCATGAAAAGAACACACATGCAATGACACTGGTGGATCCATGTGTGGTTTTTGAAAAGAACATACATGAAATGCGACTGGTGGATCCACGTGTGGTTCGTGAGAAGAACACACATGCAATGACACTGGTGGATCCATGTGTGGTTTGTGAAAAGAACACACATGCATTGACTCTAGCTGTGGTTCATGAAAAGAACACACATGCAATGACACTGGTGGATCCATGTGTGGTTCATGAGAAGAACACACATGCAATGACACTGGGTGTGGTTCATAAAAAGAACACACATGCAATGACACTGGTGGATCCTTATGTGGTTTGTGAGAAGAACAGACATGCAATGACTCTAGCTATGGTTCATGAAAAGAACACACATGCAATGACACTGGTGGATCCATGTGTGGTTTGTGAAAAGAACAGACATGCAATGCAACTGGTGGATCCATGTGTGGTTTGTTTAGAGGAACAGACATGCAATGACACTTGGTGTGGTTCATGAAAAGAACAGACATGCAATGACACTGGTGGATCCTTATGTGGTTTGTTTAGAAGAACAGACATGCAATGACTCTAGATGTGGTTCATGAAAAGAACACACATGCAATGACACTGGTGGGTCCATGTGTGGTTTGTGAAAAGAACAGACATGCAATCACACTGGGTGCGGTTCATGAAAAGAACACACATCCAATAACACTGGTGGATCCATGTGTGGTTTGTGCAAAGAACAGACATGCAATGACACTGGGTGTGGTTCATGAAAAGAACACACATCCAATGACACTGGTGTATCCTTATGTGGTTTGTGAGAAGAACACACATGCAATGACTCTAGTTGTGGTTCATGAAAAGAACACACATGAAATGACACTGGTGGATCCATATGTGGTTTGTGGAAGGAACATACATGCAATGACACTGGGTGTGGTTCATGTAAAGAACATACATGCAATGACACTGGTGGATCCATATGTGGTTTATGGAAAGAACAGACATGCAATCACACTAGTTGGATCCATGTGTGGTTTGTGGAAAGAACAGACATACAATGACTCTAGCTATGGTTCATGAAAAGAAAACACATGCAATGACTCTAGCTGTGGTTCATGAAAAGAACACACATGCAATGTCACTCGTGGATCCATGCATGGTTCATGAGAAGAACACACATGATATGACATTGAGTGTGGTTCATGAAAAGAACACACATGCAATGACACTGGTGGATCCTTATGTGGTTTGTGAGAAGAACAGACATGCAATGACTCTAGCTATGGTTCATGAAAACAACATACATGCAATGACACTAGTGGATCCATGTGTGGTTTCTGAAAAGAACAGACATGCAATCACACTAGGTGGATCCATGTGTGGTTTGTTTAGAGGAACAAACATGCAATGACACTGCGTGTGGTTCATGAAAAGAACCGACATGCAATGATACTGGTGGATCCTTATGTGGTTTGTTTAGAAGAACACACATGCAATGACTCTAGCTGTGGTTCATTAAAAGAACACACATGCAATGACACTGGTGGATCCATGTGTGGTTTGTGAAAAGAATAGACATGCAATCACACTAGGTGTGGTTCATGAAAAGAACACACATCCAATGACACCGGTGGATCCATGTGTGGTTTGTGGAAAGAACAGACATGCAATTACACTGGTGGATCCATGTGTGGTTCATGAGAAGATTAGACATGCAATCACACTGGGTGTGGTTCATGAAAAGAACACACATGCAATGACACTGGTGTATCCTTATGTGGTTTGTGAGAAGAACACACATGCAATGACTCTAGATGTGGTTCATGAAAATAACACACATGCAATGACACTGGTGGATCCATATTTGGTTTGTGGAAAGAACAGACATGCAATGAATCTATCTATGGTTCATGAAAAGAACAGACATGCAATGACACTGGTGGATCCATGTGTGGTTCATTAGAAGATCACACATCCAATGACACTGGTGGATGCATGTGTGGTTTGTTTAGAGGAACAGACATGCAATGACACTGGCTGTGGTTCATGTGAAGAACACACATGCAATGACACTGGTGGATCCATGTGTGGTTTGTGAGAAGAACACACATGCAATGACTCTAGCTGTGGTTCATGAAAATAACACACATGCAATGACACTAGTCGATCCATGTGTGGTTCATGAGAAGAACACACATGCAATGACACTGGGTGTGGCTCATGAAAAGAACACACATGCAATGGCACTGGTGGATCCTTATGTGGTTTGTGAGAAGAACAGACATGCAATGACTCTAGCTATGGTTCATGAAAAGAACACACATGCAATGACACTGGTGGATCCATGTGTGGTTTTTGAAAAGAACATACATGAAATGCGACTGGTGGATCCACGTGTGGTTCGTGAGAAGAACACACATGCAATGACACTGGTGGATCCATGTGTGGTTTGTGAAAAGAACACACATGCATTGACTCTAGCTGTGGTTCATGAAAAGAACACACATGCAATGACACTGGTGGATCCATGTGTGGTTCATGAGAAGAACACACATGCAATGACACTGGGTGTGGTTCATAAAAAGAACACACATGCAATGACACTGGTGGATCCTTATGTGGTTTGTGAGAAGAACAGACATGCAATGACTCTAGCTATGGTTCATGAAAAGAACACACATGCAATGACACTGGTGGATCCATGTGTGGTTTGTGAAAAGAACAGACATGCAATGCAACTGGTGGATCCATGTGTGGTTTGTTTAGAGGAACAGACATGCAATGACACTGGGTGTGGTTCATGAAAAGAACAGACATGCAATGACACTGGTGGATCCTTATGTGGTTTGTTTAGAAGAACAGACATGCAATGACTCTAGATGTGGTTCATGAAAAGAACACACATGCAATGACACTGGTGGGTCCATGTGTGGTTTGTGAAAAGAACAGACATGCAATCACACTGGGTGCGGTTCATGAAAAGAACACACATCCAATAACACTGGTGGATCCATGTGTGGTTTGTGCAAAGAACAGACATGCAATGACACTGGGTGTGGTTCATGAAAAGAACACACATCCAATGACACTGGTGTATCCTTATGTGGTTTGTGAGAAGAACACACATGCAATGACTCTAGTTGTGGTTCATGAAAAGAACACACATGAAATGACACTGGTGGATCCATATGTGGTTTGTGGAAGGAACATACATGCAATGACACTGGGTGTGGTTCATGTAAAGAACAGACATGCAATGACACTGGTGGATCCATATGTGGTTTATGGAAAGAACAGACATGCAATCACACTAGTTGGATCCATGTGTGGTTTGTGGAAAGAACAGACATACAATGACTCTAGCTATGGTTCATGAAAAGAACAGACATGCAAGGACACTGGTGGAACCATGTGTGGTTCATGAGAAGAATATACATGCAATCACATTGGGTGTGGTTCATGAAAAGAACACACATCCAATGACACTGGTGGATCCATGTGTAGTTTGTGGAAAGAACAGACATGCAATGACACTGGGTGTGGTTCATGAAAAGAACACACATGCAATGACACTGGTGTATCCTTATGTGGTTTGTGAGAAGAACACATATGCCATGACTCTAGCTGTGGTTCATGAAAAGAACACACATGCAAATACACTGGTGGATCCATATGTGGTTTGTGGAAAGAACAGACATGCAATGACTCTAGCTATGGTTCATGAAAAAACATACATGCAATGACACTGGTGGATCCATGTGTGGTTCATGAGATGAACACACATCCAATGACACTGGTGGATCCATGTGAGGTTTGTTTAGAGGAACAGACATGCAATGACACTAGCCGTGGTTCATGAGAAGAACACACATGCAATAACACTGGTGGATCAATGTGTGGTTTGTCAAAAGAACACACATGCAATGACTCTAACTGTGGTTCATGAAAAGAACACAGATGCAATAACACTAGTGGATCCATGTGTGGTTCATGAGAATAACACAGATGCAATGACACTGGGTGTGGTTCATGAAAATAAGACACATGCAATGACACTGGTGGATCCTTATGTGGTTTGTAAGAAGAACAAACATTCAATGTCTCTAGCTATGGTTCATGAAAAGAACGCACATACAATGACACTGGTGGATCCATGTGTGGTTTGTGAAAAGAACAGACATGCAATGCCACTGGTGGATCCATGTGTGGTTAATGAGAAGAACACACATGCAATGACACTAGTGGAACCATGTGTGATTTGTGAGAAGAACACACATGCAATGACTCTAGCTGTGGTTCATGAAGAGGACACACATGCAATGACATGGGTGGATCCATGCGTGGTTCATGAGAAGAACACACATGCAATGACACTGGGTGTGGTTCATGAAAATAACACACATGCAATGACATTGGTGGATCCATGTGTGGTTTGTGAGAAGAACACACATGCAATAACTCTAGCTGTGGTTCATGAAAAGAACACACATGCAATGACACTGGTGTATCCTTATGTGGTTTGTGAGAAGAACACACAACAATGACTCTAGCTGTGGTGCATGAAAAGAACACACATGCAATGACACTGGTGGATCCATATGTGGTTTGTGGAAGGAACAGACATGCAATGACACTGGGTGTGGTTCATGAAAAGAAAAGACATGCAATGACACTGGTGGATCCTTATGTGGTTTGTTTAGAAGAACAGACATGCAATGACTCTAGCTGTGGTTCATGAAAAGAACACACATGCAATGACACTGGTGGATCCATGTGTGGTTTGTGAAAAGAACAGACATGCAATCACACTGGGTGCAGTTCATGAAAAGAACACACATCCAATAACACTGGTGGATCCATGTTTGGTTTGTGCAAAGAACAGACATGCAATGACACTGGGTGTGGTTCATGAAAAGAACACACATCCAATGACACTGGTGGATCCTTATGTGGTTTGTGAGAAGAACACACATGCAATGACTCTAGTTGTGGTTCATGAAAAGAACACACATGAAATGACACTGGTGGATCAATATGTGGTTTGTGGAAGGAACATACATGCAATGACACTAGGTGTGGTTCATGCAAAGAACAGACATGCAATGATACTGGTGGATCCATATGTGGTTTATGGAAAGAACAGACATGCAATCACACTAGTTGGATCCATGTGTGGTTTGTGGAAAGAACAGACATACAATGACTCTACCTGTGGTTCATGAAAAGAACAGACATGCAAGGACACTCGTGGAACCATGTGTGGTTCATGAGAAGAATATACATGCAATCACACTGGGTGTGGTTCATGAAAATAACACACATCCAATGACAATGGTGGATCCATGTGTAGTTTGTGGAAAGAACAGACATGCAATGACACTGGGTGTGGTTCATGAAAAGAACACACATGCAATGACACTGGTGTATCCTTATGTGGTTTGTGAGAAGAACACATATGCAATGACTCTAGCTGTGGTTCATGAAAAGAACACACATGCAAATACACTGGTGGATCCATATGTGGTTTGTGGAAAGAACAGACATGCAATGACTCTAGCTATGGTTCATGAAAAAACATACATGCAATGACACTGGTGGATCCATGTGTGGTTCATGAGATGAACACACATCCAATGACACTGGTGGATCCATGTGAGGTTTGTTTAGAGGAACATACATGCAATGACACTAGCTGTGGTTCATGAGAAGAACACACATGCAATAACACTGGTGGATCAATGTGTGGTTTGTCAAAAGAACACACATGCAATGACTCTAACTGTGGTTCATGAAAAGAACACAGATGCAATAACACTGGTGGATCCATGTGTGGTTCATGAGAATAACACAGATGCAATGACACTGGGTGTGGTTCATGAAAATAAGACACATGCAATGACACTGGTGGATCCTTATGTGGTTTGTAAGAAGAACAAACATTCAATGTCTCTAGCTATGGTTCATGAAAAGAACGCACATACAATGACACTGGTGGATCCATGTGTGGTTTGTGAAAAGAACAGACATGCAATGCCACTGGTGGATCCATGTGTAGTTAATGAGAAGAACACACATGCAATGACACTAGTGGATCCATGTGTGATTTGTGAGAAGAACACACATGCAATGACTCTAGCTGTGGTTCATGAAGAGGACACACATGCAATGACATGGGTGGATCCATGCGTGGTTCATGAGAAGAACACACATGCAATGACACTGGGTGTGGTTCATCAAAATAACACACATGCAATGACATTGGTGGATCCATGTGTGGTTTGTGAGAAGAACACACATGCAATGACTCTAGCTGTGGTTCATGAAAAGAACACACATGCAATGACACTGGTGTATCCTTATGTGGTTTGTGAGAAGAACACACAACAATGACTCTAGCTGTGGTGCATGAAAAGAACACACATGCAATGACACTGGTGGATCCATATGTGGTTTGTGGAAGGAACAGACATGCAATGACATTGGGTGTGGTTCATGAAAAGAAAAGACATGCAATGACACTGGTGGATCCTTATGTGGTTTGTTTAGAAGAAAAGACATGCAATGACTCTAGCTGTGGTTCATGAAAAGAACACACATGCAATGACACTGGTGGATCCATGTGTGGTTTGTGAAAAGAACAGACATGCAATCACACTGGGTGCGGTTCATGAAAAGAACACACATCCATTAACACTGGTGGATCCATGTGTGGTTTGTGCAAAGAACAGACATGCAATGACACTAGGTGTGGTTCATGAAAAGAACACACATCCAATGACACTGGTGTATCGTTATGTGGTTTGTGAGAAGAACACACATGCAATGACTCTAGTTATGGTTCATGAAAAGAACACACATGAAATGACACTTGTGGATCCATATGTGGTTTGTGGAAGGAACATACATGCAATGACACTGGGTGTGGTTCATGCAAAGAACAGACATGCAATGACACTGGTGGATCCATATGTGGTTTATGGAAAGAACAGACATGCAATCACACTAGTTGTATCCATGTGTGGTTTGTGGAAAGAACAGACATACAATGACTCTACCTGTGGTTCATGAAAAGAACAGACATGCAAGGACACTGGTGGAACCATGTGTGGTTCATGAGAAGAATATACATGCAATCACACTGGGTGTGGTTCATGAAAAGAACACACATCCAATGACACTGGTGGATCCATGTGTAGTTTGTGGAAAGAACAGACATGCAATGACACTAGGTGTGGTTCATGAAAAGAACACACATGCAATGACACTGGTGTATCCTTATGTGGTTTGTGAGAAGAACACATATGCAATGACTCTAGCTGTGGTTCATGAAAAGAACATACATGGAATGACACTGGTGGATCCATATGTGGTTTGTGGAAAGAACAGACATGCAATGACTCTAGCTATGGTTCATGAAAAAACATACATGCAATGACACTGGTGGATCCATGTGTGGTTCATGAGATGAACACACATCCAATGACACTGGTGGATCCATGTGAGGTTTGTTTAGAGGAACAGACATGCAATGACACTAGCTGTGGTTCATGAGAAGAACACACATGCAGTAACACTGGTGGATCAATGTGTGGTTTGTGAGAAGAACACACATGCAATGACTCTAACTGTGGTTCATGAAAAGAACACAGATGCAATAACACTGGTGGATCCATGTGTGGTTCATGAGAACAACACACATGCAATGACACTGGGTGTGGTTCATGAAAATAACACACATGCAATGACACTGGTGGATACTTATGTGGTTTGTAGGAAGAAGAAACATTCAATGACTCTAGCTATGGTTCATGAAAAGAACGCACATACAATGACACTTATGGATCCATGTGTGGTTTGTGAAAAGAACAGACATGCAATGCCACTGGTGGATCCATGTGTGGTTAATGAGAAGAACACACATGCAATGACACTAGTGGATCCATGTGTGATTTGTGAGAAGAACACACATGCAATGACTCTAGCTGTGGTTCATGAAGAGGACACACATGCAATGACACGGGTGGATCCATGCGTGGTTCATGAGAAGAACACACATGCAATGACACTGGGTGTGGTTCATGAAAATAACACACATGCAATGACATTGGTGGATCCATGTGTGGTTTGTGAGAAGAACACACATGCAATGACTCTAGTTATGGTTCATGAAAAGAACACACATGAAATGACACTTGTGGATCCATATGTGGTTTGTGGAAGGAACATACATGCAATGACACTGGGTGTGGTTCATGCAAAGAACAGACATGCAATGACACTGGTGGATCCATATGTGGTTTATGGAAAGAACAGACATGCAATCACACTAGTTGGATCCATGTGTGGTTTGTGGAAAGAACAGACATACAATGACTCTACCTGTGGTTCATGAAAAGAACAGACATGCAAGGACACTGGTGGAACCATGTGTGGTTCATGAGAAGAATATACATGCAATCACACTGGGTGTGGTTCATGAAAAGAACACACATCCAATGACACTGGTGGATCCATGTGTAGTTTGTGGAAAGAACAGACATGCAATGACACTAGGTGTGGTTCATGAAAAGAACACACATGCAATGACACTGGTGTATCCTTATGTGGTTTGTGAGAAGAACACATATGCAATGACTCTAGCTGTGGTTCATGAAAAGAACATACATGGAATGACACTGGTGGATCCATATGTGGTTTGTGGAAAGAACAGACATGCAATGACTCTAGCTATGGTTCATGAAAAAACATACATGCAATGACACTGGTGGATCCATGTGTGGTTCATGAGATGAACACACATCCAATGACACTGGTGGATCCATGTGAGGTTTGTTTAGAGGAACAGACATGCAATGACACTAGCTGTGGTTCATGAGAAGAACACACATGCAGTAACACTGGTGGATCAATGTGTGGTTTGTGAGAAGAACACACATGCAATGACTCTAACTGTGGTTCATGAAAAGAACACAGATGCAATAACACTGGTGGATCCATGTGTGGTTCATGAGAACAACACACATGCAATGACACTGGGTGTGGTTCATGAAAATAACACACATGCAATGACACTGGTGGATACTTATGTGGTTTGTAGGAAGAAGAAACATTCAATGACTCTAGCTATGGTTCATGAAAAGAACGCACATACAATGACACTTATGGATCCATGTGTGGTTTGTGAAAAGAACAGACATGCAATGCCACTGGTGGATCCATGTGTGGTTAATGAGAAGAACACACATGCAATGACACTAGTGGATCCATGTGTGATTTGTGAGAAGAACACACATGCAATGACTCTAGCTGTGGTTCATGAAGAGGACACACATGCAATGACACGGGTGGATCCATGCGTGGTTCATGAGAAGAACACACATGCAATGACACTGGGTGTGGTTCATGAAAATAACACACATGCAATGACATTGGTGGATCCATGTGTGGTTTGTGAGAAGAACACACATGCAATGACTCTAGCTGTGGTTCATGAAAAGAGCACACATGCAATGACACTGGTGTATCCTTATGTGGTTTGTGAGAAGAACACACAACAATGACTCTAGCTGTGGTGCATGAAAAGAACACACATGCAATGACACTGGTGGATCCATATGTGATTTGTGGAAGGAACAGACATGCAATGACACTGGGTGTGGTTCATGAAAAGAAAAGACATGCAATGACACTGGTGGATCCATATGTGGTTTGTGGAAAGAACATACATGCAATGACTCTAGCTGTGGTTCATGAAAAGAACACACATGCAATGACACTGGTGGATCCATGTGTGGTTCATAAGAAGAACACACATGCAATGACACTGGTGGATCCATGTGTGGTTTGTGAGAAGAACACACATGCAATGACTCTAGCTGTGGTTCATGAAAAGAACACACATGCAATGACACTGGTGGATCCATGTGTGGTTCACGAGAAGAACACACATGCAATGACACTGGGTGTGGTTCATTAAAAGAACAGGCATGCAATGACACTAGTGGTTCCTTATGTGGTTTGTGAGAAGAACAGACATGCAATGACTCTAGCTACGGTTCATTAAAAGAATATACATGCAATGACCTTGGTTGATCCATGTGTGGTTTGTGAAAAGAACAGACATGCAATCACACTAGGTGGATCCATGTGTGGTTTGTTTAGAGGAACAAACATGCAATGACATTGGGTGTGGTTCATGAAAAGAACAGACATGCAATGACACTAGTGGATCCTTATGTGGTTTGTTTAGAAGAACACACATGCAATAACTCTAGCTGTGTTTCATGAAAAGAACACACATACAATGACACTGGTGGATCCATATGTGGTTTGTGGAAGGAACAAACATGCAATGACATTGGGTGTGGTTCATGAAAAGAACAGACATGCAATGACACTGGTGGATCCATATGTGCTTTGTGGAAAGAACATACATGCAATGACACTATCTATGGTTCATGAAAAGAATAGACATGCAATGACACTGGTGGATCCATGTGTGGTTCATGAGAAGAACACACATGCAATGACGCTGGTGGATCCATGTGTGGTTTGTGAGAAGAACACACATGCAATGACTGAAGCTGTGGTTCATGAAAAGAATACACATACAATGACACTGGTGGATCCATGTGTGGTTCGTGAGAAGAACACACATGCAATGACACTAGGTGTGGTTCATGAAAAGAACACACATGCAATGACACTAGTGGATCCTGATGTGGTTTGTGAGAAGAACAAACATGCAATGAGTGTAGCTATGGTTCATGAAAAGAACACACATGCAATGACACTGGTGGATCCATGTGTGGTTTGTTTAGAAGAACACACATGCAATGACACTGGGTGTGGTTCATGAAAAGAACATACATGCAATGACACTGGTGGATCCTTATGTGGTTTGTTTAGAAGAACACACATGCAATAACTCTAGCTGTGGTTCATGAAAATAATAGACATGCAATGCCACTGGTTGATCCATGTGTGGTTCATGAGAAGAACACACATGCAATCACACTAGCTGTGGTTCATGAAAAGAACAGACATGCAATGACACTGGTGGATCCATATGTGGTTTGTGGAAAGTCAGACATGCAATGACTCTAGCTGTGGTTCATGAAAATAACATACATGCAATGATACTGGTGGATCCATGTGTGGTTCATGAGAAGAACACACATACAATAACACTGGTGGATCCATGTGTGGTTTGTTTAGAGGAACAAACATGCAATGGCACTGGTTGTGGTTCATGAGAAGAAAACACATGCAATGACACTGGTGGATCCATGTGTGGTTTGTGAGAAGAACACACATGCAATGACTCTAGCTATGGTTCATGAAAAGAACACACATGCGATGACACTAGTGGATCCATGTGTGGTTCATGAGAAGAACACACATGCAATGACATTGGGTGTGGTTCATGAAAAGAAAACACATGCAATGACACTGGTGGATCCTTATTTTGTTTCTGGGAAGAACAAACATGCAATGACTGTAGCTATGGTTCATGAAAAGAACACACATGTAATGACACTGGTGGATCCATGTGTGGTTTGTGAAAATAACAGACATGCAATACAACTAGGTGGATCCATGTGTGGTTTGTTTAGAGGAACATAAGTGCAATGACACTGGGTGTGGTTCATCAAAAGAACATACATGCAATGACACTGGTGGATCCTTATGTGGTTTGTTTAGAAGAACACACATGCAATGACTCTAGCTGTGGTTCATGAAAAGAACAGACATGCAATGCCACTGGTTGATCCATGTGTGGTTCATGAGAAGAACACACATGCAATCACACTAGGTGGATCCATGTGTGGTTTGTGGAAAGAATAGACATGCAATGACTCTAGCCGTGGTTTAAGAAAAGAACAAACATGCAATGACACTGGTGGATCCATGTGTGGTTCATGAGAAGAACACACATCCAATGACAGTAGTGGATCCATGTGTGGTTTGTTTAGAGGAACAGACATGCAATGACACTGGCTGTGGTTCATGAGAAGAACACACATGCAACGACACTGGTGGATCCATGTGTGGTTTGTGAGAAGAACACACATGCAATTACTCTAGCTGTGGTTCATGAAAAGTACACACATTGGATGACACTGGTGGATCCATGTGTGGTTCATTAGAATAACACAAATGCAATGACACTGGGTGTGGTTCATGAAAAGAACACACATGCAATGACACTGGTGGATCCATGTGTGGTTTGTGAAAAGAACAGACATGCAATCACACTGGGTGTGGTTCATGAAAAGAACACACATCCAATGACACCGGTGGATCCATGTGTGGTTTGTGGAAAGAACAGACATGCAATGACACTAGGTGTGGTTCATGAAAAGAACACACATGCAATGACACTGGTGTATCCTTATGTGGTTTGTGAGAAGAACACACATGCAATGACTCTAGCTATGGTGCATGAAAAGAACACACATGCAATGACACTGGTGGATCCATATGTGGTTTGTGGAAGGAACAAACATGCAATGACACTGGGTGTTGTTCATGAAAAGAATAGACATGCAATGACACAAGTGGATCCATATGTGGTTTGTGGAAAGAACATACATGTAATGACTCTAGCTGTGGTTCATGAAAATAACAGACATGCAATGGCACTTGTGGATCCATGTGTGGTTCATGAGAAGAACACACATGCAATGACACTGGTGGATCCATGTGTGGTTTGCGAGAAGAACACACATGCAATGACTCTAGCTGTGGTTCATGAAAAGAATACACTTGCAATGACACTGGTGGATCCAGGTGTGGTTCATGAGAAGAACCCACATGCAATGACACTGGGTTTGGTTCATGAAAAGAACACACATGCAATGACACTGGTGGATCGTGATGTGGTCTGTGAGAAGAACACACATGCAATGAGTCTAGCTATGGTTCATGAAAAGAACACACATGCAATGAGACTGGTGGATACATGTGTGGTTTGTTTAGAAGAACACACATGCAATGACACTGGGTGTGGTTCATGAAAAGAACATACATGCAATGACACTGGTGGATCCTTACGTGGTTTGTTTAGAAGAACACACATGCAATGACTCTAGCTATGGTTCATGAAAAGAATAGATATGCAATGCCACTGGTTGATCCATGTGTGGTTCATGAGAAGAACACACATGCAATCACACTAGCTGTGGTTCATGAAAAGAACAGACATGCAATGACACTGGTGGATCCATATGTGGTTTGTGGAAAGAACATACATGCAATGACTCTAGCTGTGGTTCATGAAAATAACATACATGCAATGACACTGGTGGATCCATCTGTGGTTCATGAGAAGAACACACATCCAATGACACTAGTGGATCCATGTGTGGTTTGTTTAGAGGAACATACATGCAATGACACTGGTTGAGTTCCATGAGAAGAAAAAACATGCAATGACACTGGTGGATCCATGTGTGGTTTGTGAGAAGAACACACATGAAATGACACTGAGTGTGGTTCATGAAAAGAACACACATGCAATGACACTGGTGGATCGTTATGTGGTTTGTGGGAAGAACAGACATGCAAGGACTCTAGCTATGGTTCATGAAAAGAACACACATGCAATGACACTGGTGGATCCATGTGTGGTTTATGAAAAGAACAGACATGCAATCAAACTAGGTGGATCCATGTGTGGTTTGTTTAGAGGAACTGACATGCAATGACACTAGGTGTGGTTCATGAAAAGAATAGACATGCAATGACACTGGTGGATCCTTATGTGGTTTGTTTAGAAGAACACACATGCAATGACTCTAGCTGTGGTTCATGAAAAGAACAGACATACAATGCCACTGGTTGATCCACGTGTGGTTCATCAGAAGAACACACATGCAATCACACTAGGTGGATCCATGTGTGGTTTGTGGAAAGAACAGACATGCAATGACTCTAGCTCTGGTTCATGAAAAGAACAGACATGCAATAACACTGTTGGATCCATGTGTGGTTCATGAGAAGAACACACATCCAATGACACTGGTGGATCCATGTGTGGTTTGTTTAGAGGAAAAGACATGCAATGACACTGGCTGTGGTTCATGCGAAGAACACACATGCAATGACACTGGTGGATCCATGTGTGGTTTGTGAGAAGAACACACATGCAATGACTCTAGCTATGGTTCATGAAAAGAATACACATGGAATGACACTGGTGGATCCATGTGTGGTTCATGAGAAGAACACACATGCAATGACACTGGGTGTGGTTCATGAAAAGAACACACATGCAATGATACTGGTGGATCCTTATGTGGTTTGTGAGAAGAACAGACATGCAATGACTCTAGCTATGGTTCATGAAAAGAACACACCTGCAATGACACTGGTGGATCCATGTGTGGTTTGTGAAAAGAACAGACATGCAATCACACTAGGTGGATCCATGTGTGGTTTGTTTAGAAGAACAGACATGCAATGACACTAGGAGTGGTTCATGAAAAGAACAGACATGGAATGACACTGGTGGATCCTTATGTGGTTTTTTTAGAAGAACACACATGCAATTCCTCTAGCTATGGTTCATGAAAAAAGAACACACATGCAATGACACTGGTGGATCCATGTGTGGTTTGTGAAAAGAGTAGACATGCCATCACACTAGGTGGATCCATGTGTGGTTTGTGGAAAGAACAGACATGCAATGACACTAGGTGTGGTTCATGAAAATAACACACATGCAATGACACTGGTGTATCCTTATGTGGTTTGTAAGAAGAACAGACATTCAATGACTCTAGCTATGGTTCATGAAAAGAACGCACATGCAATGACACTGGTGGATCCATGTGTGGTTTGTGAAAAGAACAGACATGCAATGCCACTGGTGGATCCATGTGTGGTTAATGAGAAGAACACACATGCAGTGACACTGGTGGATCCATGTGTCATTTGTGAGAAGAACACACATGCAATGACTCTAGCTATGGTTCATGAAAAGAACACACATGCAATGACACAGGTGGATCCATGTGTGGTTCATGAGAAAAACACACATGCAATGACCCTGGGTGTGGTTCATGAACAGGGCACACATGAAATGACACTGGTGGATCCTTATGTGGTTTGTGAGAAGAATATACATGCAATGACTCTAGCTATGGTTCATGAAAAGAACATACATGCAATGACACTGGTGGATCCATGTGTCGTTTGTGAAAAGAACATACATGCAATCACACTAGGTAGATCCATGTGTGGTTTGTTTAGAGGAACAAACATGCAATGACGCTGGGTGTGGTTCATGAAAAGAACAGACATGCAATGACACTGGTGGATCCTTATGTGGTTTGTTTAGAAGAACACACATGAAATGACTCAAGCCGTGGTTCATGAAAAGAACACACATGCAATGACACTGGTGGATCCATGTGTGGTTTGTGAAAAGAACAGACATGCAATCACACTGGGTGTGGTTCATGAAAAGAACACACATCCAATGACACCGGTGGATCCATGTGTGGTTTGTGGAAGTGTAACATCCCAAAAATCATATTTCAAAACTCATTCATATCATCTTTGCATCACTCATTCATATAGGGTTTTTCTCAAAATCATTTAGAAGCATACACTTTGGCTATGATTTCATGTGGGCAATTTATCTCAAATGGCCATCACCCTTTGAGATTTGTTTGTTTAGATACTTGATTGCTTGCCTCCATACTTGGAAAGAGTAGGTGAAGTTTTTTTACACAAGATTCAAAATTTAGAAATATTTTCTAAACCCTATTTCAAACTAGAGACAAAGAGACAAAGTCTCTGTTTATTTCAAAGACCCAAGCTTGACCAAGCCTTGCTAGTAACCACATGGTCATCTGACTCATTTTTAAACCCACAGAACCCTGCAAAAATCCCCAAAGAAGTTTGAATTCAAAAGGATTTGAATTCATATCAAATTCTATCCAGAAAATAGAATTAGAAAAAGAAAAAGCTTAAAGAAAGAAAAAGGGCCGCGCGGCCAGAATCTGGCCCAGCAGCACATCGAGCCCAGCAAGCCCACCCGAGGACCTCCTCATTCTTCTCTCACGCGCGAGCACACGCAAACAGACGCTGACAGCCCGACCCCACCTGCACTCCGCGTACCACGCTGACAAGCGGGCCTTCTCCACGTCACCGTCGTCTCCACCCGCACGACCCGTTCATCCCCAAATCAACGCGGGCGTTTCTGTGTTTAATTCGCGGCGTCAATTCGATTTATTGGCCGAGTGATTCTCGCTCGTGACGAGGCTATAAGAATCCCCTCTGTCTTCTCTCTCTTCTACCTCAAACCCCGAACCCAGAGCGCCACCAGGCTGCGTGTATTGCTCTCTGTAGCCCCGCCGTCTCCGACGACTGTGCCGGCGTATTCCGGTGAGTCCAGAGCTCCCCTCTGCCTCTCGTTCTTGCAAACAGATTCAGTGAACCTCTGTGCTTCTTTTAACACCTTTCATTTGCTCCCGCAAGGACCGTAGCTCCGGCAACATCATCGACTGGTCGCCACCGACGTCTGCACGAACTCCGGCGAACTCCAGTGGTAAGTCCAGACCACCCCGCGCTTTCTAGTTCACGCACATAGCTCTGTCTCGACTTTGCGAATCTAAATGTGTCCTTGCCTTGCCTCGGGGTGATTCACAGCGACGTCCACGACGACCACCCGACGCCACCGCCGCCCACAGCAACTCCGACGAGCAATCTAGGACAGCCCCGAGCGCCCCTTGACCAACCGCAAGTACGACAAGCTTCGCCGTGACCTCCTGAGCCCGGTGAGATACTCCTCCTTCCTCCTCGCCGTCTGCATCATCGGCAACGTCATCGACCGACGATTTCACCGCCGGTAGCCGCCGCTCCGCCGCCAGTTTCTGGCTAGGTTGATAACAACCGTTAGATCTGCATCGTAGCGCTAGGATAGATCCACTTAACCCCGAAGCGGTACGCGATCTGAGCCGCCAGATTTCATTTAGATCCAGCGGTCTGTATCGCTCGATCCAGACGAACCGGTACGGGCGAATAGGATTATGACGCGTGGCTAGGTTAAGATCTGGAAATAAAATTTAAAAACAGATTTTGATCCAGATTTCAAATGCCAATATCTTTTGATTTCCACGTTAGAATTTTGCAAACTATATACCGTTGGATTCAGAAAAACAAGACCTTTCTGCCTATCCTTTTTGCTTAGCAAATAGTAACCATTTGATTGGCTTAAATTGCAGAGACATGTTTGAGGCCATTTTAAGTATAGATTTAGTTTAGTGTTTTTGTTTTAGGGTTATTTAAGTTTGTCTTGGCTATTTTGTGACTTGTTTAGTTCTGTATTCATGCCCTTGCTTGGTTGAGTTTTTTCAAAAATCATCACTTGGTAGATTCATGCATGCATGCATTCATAATATTTTTGTTTGTATATATTTGTGTGTAATTGTGTGCTACAACTTTGTGTGTAGATTTTGCTAGTGATTGTGATTGTGACGAGTGCTACTCTCCACACTACCAAGGCAAGTGATATCTTCATGATTATTCCATTCCTATATTTTATCTATGCATTAGTATTATTTTCTAAGTATAGGACTTGCATGGATTTTTGCTAAGTATAAACTATGCTATGGGAAAACCTAGTAGATGAAACCTTAGTGAAAATTTCCTAAGTCAGGATTCCTATTACTTTCATGCTTAGCCTAGCTACTAGAAAACAAGGGGGAATTATATATTCACACTATGGAAAATATTCTAAGTCTTTGGACTTGTGTTTTATTTAACAAAACAACTAAGTAATGAATCACCTGGGTGGAATGGAAGGAATGGTTTATGTTGAGTGGTTCACAAGGCCCATGTCTATGGTTTACCTTAGTGTATCTCACTTGTGGATGGCCACCCAGGAAACAAAGAGATTTGAGATGTCAAATGTTGAGAAGCTTCAAGTGCAACCACTTGGTAATATGGGCTCTGCCATGATCTTAGGATGCTGGAACTTAGTCTCTTGGACAGAGGGTGGTAGATGGGATGATAGGTTGGAGCGCGTCCATTTGACTAAGGAAAGGCTACTGAAGGATCATGTCTTGGGAAACCAAGGCTTGTGGGGAAAGTGCACCACCTCTGCAGAGTGTAAAACCTAAGTACTTAGCCATGTCCCTGGTAAAGGACAATTTGAGCATCAAGACATGGAAACTTCAAGAATCTCATCACTCCAATTTCTAAATAAAACTTGTGGGTGAAAAAGGGTTAAAAGGATCTTCAGTCATTGATTGGTAGATGCCCTGAGTGGATCTTCAGTCTTGATTGGTAGATGCCTTGGGTGTTTTTGCCAAGTAAATCTTCAGTCTTTGATTGGTTGATGCCCAGAGTGGATCTTCAGTCTTGGATTGGTAGATGTCTTGGCAAGTTTTTGCCAAACAAAAACTTAGTATTTTCAAAAAGTTAAGGAAAAATCTATTTTGAGCAAAGCAAGCCTAAGCTCCACCAGCCAAATGCATATAGTATTATAGTCCACTTATATTATACTAAGGTATCACTTGCCAATACTATTCCAAAGTATTGACCCTTGTGGCTGTAACTTATGATGTTGCAGGTTACTCTGATGATGATTAGGAGTCATGAGTCTACACTCAACATGCTTGCCTGTGGCACATGAAGATGAAGACTTATGTTTATTTACATATTCCATAAACTCTTGTATTAGGCCTTTGGCCCTGAGTTGTAAAAGACTATGTTTTATCTCTGGAATGACTGTAATAAACGACCTTTGTATCTGTGTACTTCATCTTAAACTGTGGATGCTAGCATTGATCCAGGGACTAGCATTGCAATCACAGGGATCTTTTCCTTTAATAAGGAGGGATCTTACAGATGGTATCAGAGCACTGTGTTGCCTGTAGGATTATGACCCTAGGATTGGAAACCACTAAGGAAAATTTTAACTTCTTCTACACTTATCTATTCTTCTCGTAAACTTTTCTAATCTTCTCATTCTCATCTCTATTTGTAGATGAACTCTGTCAACGAAGCCGTGAAGAAAGGACCACTCATGACCATGACCTTGGAATGTGAGACTGAGTTTCCCAAGATTTTCAAGGACCTCATGGAGACCATGGGAGTACATGGTGCAGCTGTGTACAAGGGTTTTCCGGTGATGGAGGATGGAGTGGAGTATTGGTGGGTGCAACTTCACTTGTACAAGAATAAGGAAGACAACCACAAGGAGAAGGGCTTCTGCATGTACACCAACACTTTTATGCACACCACATTCTTTGAGTCAGCAAAAGAAGCAGCTTGGAAGACCATCAAGGACTTGAGTACTAGAGTCAAGTGCAAGATGCTCAACCTCCAAAAAGACTTAGAGAAAGAGAAGGAACATACCCAAGAGTTGGAAGTCACCAACCAGTCCTTAAGAGGAGATATCATAGACTTAGTGATAGAAGCATGTGAACAAGATAGGGTGATTGCCACTAGGAACATTGTGTTAGCCACCAGATCCAATGAGATAGGATTGTAAGCGCACTTCGTTAGTTGGACCACCACCTATCACCTTATTTTCCAAAATGATACCTTAAATAAGTTTGAACCTTGGTTGATGTAATGAAGTTATGTATGCATGACTTGAATGATTTGTGTGTTCCAAGAATGTGTTTGAATGTTGACTTGATTATCTTAAATTGTGTTGTTCTAACTTTTTCAATCTTATAAATAGATGCCTATTGCCATCAGCACTGTTGAGGAGTTCCAGGCTACCCGTTTTGGTCCTCGTATCATAGAGCTTACTACCTTACTCGATCTCCCTCTTCCTATCATTACGGTGCACCCACTCACCAAGTTTGAGAGGAAGGACCTTTGGGGCTTCAAGGTGAACCAGCCAGGACGCCAGTCAGAGCCTACTACGGAGGCCATCGTCTTCAAGCTTATGCACGATGACAGGGAGAGAGGCATGGAGGTTGTCATGCAGGATCTGATAGGACGACTGTTAGGCCGTCACTCCCGACAGGTTAGAGGCACTCACTTCCACGCTTTCGGAAGGCGTGATGATGACGGAGAGTCCATCGACTTTGAGGACGACTCGAGGGTCACAGCAGAGCCGATACGCTTGTACCTCCAGGACTTAGAGACTCTTATTAGGCACGTGGATACCGATAGGACCAACGTCATGCTTAGTAATGACGAGCTCCAGGTGCAGCTTCGCGAGAAGGACAAGCTCTTCACGCAGCAGGATGAGATAGTCAAGGAGATGGAGGCAAAGTTCGAGACCCAAGACCGTAAGTTCAAGAGTCAAGAGAAGCGTGTCCAGGATAGGAACAAGAGGATTCGCGATATGACCGAGGAACTGCAGTCCAAGGACTTCGAGTTAGAGCAGCAGCAGACAGTGATTGAGAGGCTTCGTTCCCAGAAGAGGGCTCTCAAGGCCAAGATCGACTCTTTGACCACTACCATCGAGGAGAACAAGACCGCAATGGAGAACGCAGGTCTTACCTTTGTCGAGGAGGAGATTGAGGCTGATGAGTAGATTTGACTACTCAGTTATCTTTATTTACCGCACTTGTTATTTGTGAACTTGATGTTTGGACCATCCGACATGTGGATGGCTTGCCACTTGTGTGTTTGTACCTTGAGACTTTTTGTTATCTTGTTGTTGAGCTTTTATCATTGTGTTGCATGCTATGTGTTTGTTTGAGTAATGTATTGTGCATAAATCATGTAAGGGTATCTCATTCTTATCTCTAAATGAATAAACCACAGATGCCTCCCCGTCGCGCAAACACCAACCCCAACCCCAACATTACCCCGGAAATGCAACAAATGATGAATGCGCAGACACAGCTCATGCAAATGATGACGACGTTCATCCAGAACCAGAACAACAACAACCCCAACAACAACAACAACAACCCCAATAACAATAACAACAACAACAACCCTCCAGGTTTTGATATGCTCACCAGATTTCTGCGTCTGAGGCCAGCTAAGTTTTCAGGAACAACTGATCCCATGGTGGCCAATGATTGGCTACGTTCTGTGAACAAAGACTTAGTGACCGTAGGATGCACAGATGCTGAAAAGGTCAGGTTCGCAGCACATCTGTTGGAAGGACCAGCCGCAGCATGGTGGGACAATTTCCAGATTACCACACCTATTGATGAGGTGACTTGGGCTATATTTGAAGATGGTTTTCGCACCACTCATATCTCACCAGGTATGATGAGTCTGAAAAAGAAGGAGTTCCACAACTTGAAGCAGCGCCACCACAGCGTGGCTGAATATATTGAAGAGTTCAACAATCTGGCACGCTATGCACCAGATGAGGTTGACACTGATGCCAAAAGGAAGGAAAAGTTTCTAGAAGGCTTGAATGATGAGCTAAATGTGCAGCTGTCTGTGGCATATGTTCCCACTTATCAGTCACTGTGTGACAAGGCTGTTATTGTGGAGAATAAAATGAAGCAAGTCGAGAGTAGGAAGAGGAAACACTCCGACAAGCACAGCTCGGGATTGTCTCATAAACGATCTCACTATGATGATAGTGTCAGCTCAGGATCCCACAAGCATGGGAAGTTTAACAAGCACCACAACCACAACCGTCATGACAACAAGCATCATCGCAGTCATGACAATGATAAGTACAAGAACCACAAGAGTGGATATAAGAGCCACCATAGTGGAGGTGGAAGTGGAAGTGGAAGTCAGTCTAAGAAGGACATTAGTCAGGTTGAATGCTTCAAATGCAAGAAGCTAGGGCATTATGCTAATGAGTGCACTGAGAAGAAAGTTGAAGGACCTAACAAGCCCAATCCTTTTCAGAAAGGACAGGTTAACCACATCAATGTGGAGGAGGTCTATGAAGAGCCTGATGCTGTTGCTGGTAAGTTCAGACTCAATTCCATCTCAGCATTTGTACTCTTTGATACTGGTGCATCTCATTCATTCATATCAAAAGCATTTGTTGATAGAAACGGGTTTGCATCTGAAAACATTGGGTGTCCGATAAAAGTTAGCTCTCCGGGAGGAGATATGATAGTGAGTCTTGGATGCCGGGATCTAGTCATAGAGATCGGAAAACATAAGTTTCCAGTAAACCTAATAATCCTAAATTCCCAAGGATTGGATGTAATTTTGGGAATGGATTGGATGGCTAAATATGAGGGAGTACTGGATTGTGCAAATCGTACAATTTCACTCACAACCCCTGAAGGTAAGAGGATAATATTCAAGTCCAACTTTAGATCTAAAGGGAGTAAGCTGAATTCTCTTAAGGGGGTTAGCATGGACACAGTGCCAATTGTGTGTGAGTATCCGGATGTGTTTCCGGAAGAGTTACCAGGAATGCCACCAGATAGAGATGTGGAGTTTATAATAGATTTGGTACCAGGATCTGGACCAAGAGCAAAGAGACCTTATAAAATGTCAGTTGACGAACTTAAGGAACTCAAGAAACAACTTGGAGAACAATTGCAGAAAGGATTCATCCAGCCAAGTTCTTCATCTTGGGGAGCTCCAGTTTTGTTCGTAGAAAAGAGAGATAGAACTCAAAGATTATGTATAGATTACCGTTCTCTCAACGAGGTAACCATCAAGAACAAATATCCTTTGCCAAGAATCAATGACTTGTTTGATCAGCTAGAAGGAGCTTGTGTGTTCTCGAAGATTGACCTTCGGTCAGGCTATTTTCAACTCAAGATAAGAGAACAAGACATACCTAAAACAGCCTTCACCACAAGGTATGGATTGTATGAGTACACGGTGATGCCTTTTGGATTAACCAACGCTCCAGCATACTTCATGAATATGATGAACAAAGTGTTCATGGAATTTCTCGACAAGTTCGTTGTCGTTTTCATCGATGACATCTTAGTCTACTCCAAGAGCAAGGAAGAGCATGAAAGACATCTACGCTTGATACTTGAGAAACTAAGGGAACATAAGCTTTATGCCAAATTCAGCAAGTGTGAGTTTTGGTTAGAGGAAGTTGGATTTCTTGGACACGTTATGACAAAGGATGGTGTAGCAGTTGACCCTGCCAAGGTTTCAGCTGTGACAGAATGGGAATCTCCTAAGAATGTAAAAGAGGTTCGTAGTTTCCTTGGATTAGCAGGTTACTACAGAAGATTCATTGAAAATTTTTCTAAGGTTGCTAAACCAATGACAGAATTGTTAAAGAAAGATAAGAAATTTGCTTGGTCTGAAGGATGTGAACTCAGCTTTCAAGAACTAAAGAAGAGACTTGTGTCAGCACCTGTTCTGTGCCTACCAGATTTGGAAAAGGATTTCCAAGTATATTGTGATGCTTCGCATCAAGGATTAGGAGCCGTACTTATGCAAGGCGGAAAGGTTGTGGCTTATGCCTCGAGACAACTCAAGACTCATGAAGTAAATTATCCCACTCATGATTTAGAGTTAGCTGCTGTTGTCCATGCACTCAAAACATGGAGACACTACCTTTTGGGAAAACGTTGTGAAGTATTCACCGACCATAAGAGCTTGAAGTATATCTTCACCCAGAAGGAGATCAATATGAGACAAAGGAGATGGTTAGAACTTATCAAGGATTACGACTTGAGTTTGCAATATCACCCCGGTAAAGCAAATGTAGTAGCAGATGCTCTAAGTCGTAAAGCATTTGTAAATGGTCTTACCAAAGATGGATTACCCGATGATTTGTGTAAGCAATTCAAGGAACTCAGGTTGGAGATTGTGCCAGAAGGACATCTCATGTCTTTGGATGTTCAACCCACTCTGTTGGATAGGATTAAGGAAGCCCAAAAGACGGATAAAGAAATCGAAGAGATTAAGGAAAGGATTAGCCAAGGAAAAGCTAAAAGTTTCCATATGGACGAACAAGGTACTTTATGGCACAAGAAACGTATTTGTGCTCCACAAGATCCGGAAATGCGGAAACTGATTTTACAAGAAGCCCATAACTCTCCATATTCTATTCACCCGGGAAACACCAAAATGTACATGGATATGAAAGAAAGATTTTGGTGGAACAATCTCAAAAGAGACATCGCCGAACATATTGCTTTGTGTGATGTGTGCAGTAGAGTGAAGGCGGAGCATCAGAAACCAGCAGGTTTGCTTCAACCAATGCCTATTCCTGAGTGGAAGTGGGAAAATATTGGTATGGATTTCATTACCGGATTACCAAGGACCAGGTCAGGGTATGATTCCATATGGGTAGTAGTAGATCGCCTAACTAAAGTGGCTCATTTTATACCCGTAAAGACAACTTATACAAGTGCCAAGTTAGCCAAAATATACATGAGCAGAATTGTATGCCTTCACGGTGTACCTAAGAGTATTGTGTCTGATAGAGGAACTCAGTTCACTTCTCACTTTTGGAGACAGCTTCATGAATCTCTAGGAACGAGGTTGGAATTCAGCACTGCTTTTCATCCTCAAACTGATGGACAAACAGAAAGGACTAATCAAATTCTTGAAGACATGTTGAGGGCATGTGCCCTAGACTATGGAGCAAGTTGGGATGAAAGTCTGCCTTACGCAGAGTTCTCTTACAACAACAGTCACCAATCTAGTATTGGGATGGCACCATTTGAGTTTCTATACGGAAGAAAGTGTACCACCCCATTGCTATGGAATGGTGTAGGGGAAAGAAGTTTGTTTGGACCAGATCTTATCAAAGACGCCGAAGAAAAGGTCAAATTGGTTAGAGACAGATTGAAGATAGCACAGTCTCGACAGAAAAGCTACGCAGATGCTAAGCGTAGAGAAGTCACTTACGAAGTTGGGGATAGAGCTTATCTTAGAGTATCACCACTTCGTGGAGTAAAAAGATTTGGAGTCAAAGGAAAGTTAGCACCAAGATATGTTGGACCATTCAACATTCTAAGTCGCAAGGGAGAAGCTGCATATGAAATCGAACTTCCAGCATCCTTATTAGCAGTCCATAATGTTTTTCATGTGAGTCAGCTTAAGAAATGTCACCCGGAGATGGAAGAAACATCTTTGAAAGATACCATATCTTTAGAGGAAGTTCAACTAGAAAGTGACCTCACCTATGAAGAAAAGCCTATCAAGATACTTGAGACCGCAGAAAGAGTCACAAGGACAAAGACTATCAAATTTTGCAAAGTACAATGGAATCATCATTCCGAAGAGGAAGCAACTTGGGAAAGAGAAGATGATCTTCGGAAAGAGCACCCTCACCTATTTGCTAGCCAATCCGAATCTCGAGGGCGAGATTCATTTTAAGGGGGTTAGATTTGTAACATCCCAAAAATCATATTTCAAAACTCATTCATATCATCTTTGCATCACTCATTCATATAGGGTTTTTCTCAAAATCATTTAGAAGCATACACTTTGGCTATGATTTCATGTGGGCAATTTATCTCAAATGGCCATCACCCTTTGAGATTTGTTTGTTTAGATACTCGATTGCTTGCCTCCATACTTGGAAAGAGTAGGTGAAGTTTTTTTACACAAGATTCAAAATTTAGAAATATTTTCTAAACCCTATTTCAAACTAGAGACAAAGAGACAAAGTCTCTGTTTATTTCAAAGACCCAAGCTTGACCAAGCCTTGCTAGTAACCACATGGTCATCTGACTCATTTTTAAACCCACAGAACCCTGCAAAAATCCCCAAAGAAGTTTGAATTCAAAAGGATTTGAATTCATATCAAATTCTATCCAGAAAATAGAATTAGAAAAAGAAAAAGCTTAAAGAAAGAAAAAGGGCCGCGCGGCCAGAATCTGGCCCAGCAGCACATCGAGCCCAGCAAGCCCACCCGAGGACCTCCTCATTCTTCTCTCACGCGTGAGCACACGCAAACAGACGCTGACAGCCCGACCCCACCTGCACTCCGCGTACCACGCTGACAAGCGGGCCTTCTCCACGTCACCGTCGTCTCCACCCGCACGACCCGTTCATCCCCAAATCAACGCGGGCGTTTCTGTGTTTAATTCGCGGCGTCAATTCGATTTATTGGCCGAGTGATTCTCGCTCGTGACCAGGCTATAAGAATCCCCTCTGTCTTCTCTCTCTTCTACCTCAAACCCCGAACCCAGAGCGCCACCAGGCTGCGTGTATTGCTCTCTGTAGCCCCGCCGTCTCCGACGACTGCGCCGACGTATTCCGGTGAGTCCAGAGCTCCCCTCTGCCTCTCGTTCTTGCAAACAGATTCAGTGAACCTCTGCGCTTCTTTTAACACCTTTCATTTGCTCCCGCAAGGACCGTAGCTCCGGCAACATCATCGACTGGTCGCCACCGACGTCTGCACGAACTCCGGCGAACTCCAGTGGTAAGTCCAGACCACCCCGCGCTTTCTAGTTCACGCACATAGCTCTGTCTCGACTTTGCGAATCTAAACGTGTCCTTGCCTTGCCTCGGGGTGATTCACAGCGACGTCCACGACGACCACCCGACGCCACCGCCGCCCACAGCAACTCCGGCGAGCAATCTAGGACAGCCCCGAGCGCCCCTTGACCAACCGCAAGTACGACAAGCTTCGCCGTGACCTCCTGAGCCCGGTGAGCTACTCCTCCTTCCTCCTCGCCGTCTGCATCATCGGCAACGTCATCGACCGACGATTTCGCCGCCGGTAGCCGCCGCTCCGCCGCCAGTTTCTGGCTAGGTTGATAACAACCGTTAGATCTGCATCGTAGCGCTAGGATAGATCCACTTAACCCCGAAGCGGTACGCGATCTGAGCCGCCAGATTTCATTTAGATCCAGCGGTCTGTATCGCTCGATCCAGACGAACCGGTACGGGCGAATAGGATTATGACGCGTGGCTAGGTTAAGATCTGGAAATAAAATTTAAAAACAGATTTTGATCCAGATTTCAAATGCCAATATCTTTTGATTTCCACGTTAGAATTTTGCAAACTATATACCGTTGGATTCAGAAAAACAAGACCTTTCTGCCTATCCTTTTTTGCTTAGCAAATAGTAACCATTTGATTGGCTTAAATTGCAGAGACATGTTTGAGGCCATTTTAAGTATAGATTTAGTTTAGTGTTTTTGTTTTAGGGTTATTTAAGTTTGTCTTGGCTATTTTGTGACTTGTTTAGTTCTGTATTCATGCCCTTGCTTGGTTGAGTTTTTTCAAAAATCATCACTTGGTAGATTCATGCATGCATGCATTCATAATATTTTTGTTTGTATATATTTGTGTGTAATTGTGTGCTACAACTTTGTGTGTAGATTTTGCTAGTGATTGTGATTGTGACGAGTGCTACTCTCCACACTACCAAGGCAAGTGATATCTTCATGATTATTCCATTCCTATATTTTATCTATGCATTAGTATTATTTTCTAAGTATAGGACTTGCATGGATTTTTGCTAAGTATAAACTATGCTATGGGAAAACCTAGTAGATGAAACCTTAGTGAAAATTTCCTAAGTCAGGATTCCTATTACTTTCATGCTTAGCCTAGCTACTAGAAAACAAGGGGGAATTATATATTCACACTATGGAAAATATTCTAAGTCTTTGGACTTGTGTTTTATTTAACAAAACAACTAAGTAATGAATCACCTGGGTGGAATGGAAGGAATGGTTTATGTTGAGTGGTTCACAAGGCCCATGTCTATGGTTTACCTTAGTGTATCTCACTTGTGGATGGCCACCCAGGAAACAAAGAGATTTGAGATGTCAAATGTTGAGAAGCTTCAAGTGCAACCACTTGGTAATATGGGCTCTGCCATGATCTTAGGATGCTGGAACTTAGTCTCTTGGACAGAGGGTGGTAGATGGGATGATAGGTTGGAGCGCGTCCATTTGACTAAGGAAAGGCTACTGAAGGATCATGTCTTGGGAAACCAAGGCTTGTGGGGAAAGTGCACCACCTCTGCAGAGTGTAAAACCTAAGTACTTAGCCATGTCCCTGGTAAAGGACAATTTGAGCATCAAGACATGGAAACTTCAAGAATCTCATCACTCCAATTTCTAAATAAAACTTGTGGGTGAAAAAGGGTTAAAAGGATCTTCAGTCATTGATTGGTAGATGCCCTGAGTGGATCTTCAGTCTTGATTGGTAGATGCCTTGGGTGTTTTTGCCAAGTAAATCTTCAGTCTTTGATTGGTTGATGCCCAGAGTGGATCTTCAGTCTTGGATTGGTAGATGTCTTGGCAAGTTTTTGCCAAACAAAAACTTAGTATTTTCAAAAAGTTAAGGAAAAATCTATTTTGAGCAAAGCAAGCCTAAGCTCCACCAGCCAAATGCATATAGTATTATAGTCCACTTATATTATACTAAGGTATCACTTGCCAATACTATTCCAAAGTATTGACCCTTGTGGCTGTAACTTATGATGTTGCAGGTTACTCTGATGATGATTAGGAGTCATGAGTCTACACTCAACATGCTTGCCTGTGGCACATGAAGATGAAGACTTATGTTTATTTACATATTCCATAAACTCTTGTATTAGGCCTTTGGCCCTGAGTTGTAAAAGACTATGTTTTATCTCTGGAATGACTGTAATAAACGACCTTTGTATCTGTGTACTTCATCTTAAACTGTGGATGCTAGCATTGATCCAGGGACTAGCATTGCAATCACAGGGATCTTTTCCTTTAATAAGGAGGGATCTTACAGGAAGGAACAGACATGCAATGACACTAGGTGTGGTTCATGAAAAGAACACACATGCAATGACACTGGTGTATCCTTATGTGGTTTGTGAGAAGAACACACATGCAATGACTCTAGCTGTGGTGCATGAAAAGAACACACATGCAATGACACTGGTGGATCCATATGTGGTTTGTGGAAGGAACAAACATGCAATGACACTGGGTGTGGTTCATGAAAAGAACAGATATGCAATGACACTAGTGGATCCATATGTGGTTTGTGTAAAGAACATACATGCAATGACTCTAGCTGTGGTTCATGAAAAGAACAGACATGCAATGGCACTGGTGGATCCATGTGTGGTTCATGAGAAGAACACACATGCAATGACACTGGTGGATCCATGTGTGGTTTGTGAGAAGAACACACATGCAATGACTCGAGCTGTGGTTCATGAAAAGAATACACTTGCAATGACACTGGTGGATCCATGTGTGGTTCATGAGAAGAACACACATGCAATGACACTGGGTGTAGTTCATGAAAAGAACACACATGCAATGACACTGGTGGATCCTGATGTGGTTTGTGAGAAGAACACACATGCAATGAGTCTAGATATGGTTCATGAAAAGAACACACATGCAATGAGACTAGTGGATACATGTGTGGTTTGTTTAGAAGAACACACATGCAATGACACTGGGTGTGGTTCATGAAAAGAACAGACATGCAATGACACTGGTGGATCCTTACGTGGTTTGTTTAGAAGAACACACATGCAATGACTCTAGCAATGGTTCATGAAAAGAATAGATATGCAATGTCACTGGTTGATCCATGTGTGGTTCATGAGAAGAACACACATACAATCACACTAGCTGTGGTTCATGAAAAGAAGAAACATGCAATGACACTGGTTGTGGTTCATGAGAAGAAAACATATGCAATGACACTGGTGGATCCATGTGTGGTTTGTGAGAAGAACACACATGCAATGACTCTAGCTATGGTTCATGAAAAGAACACACATGCGATGACACTGGTGGATCCTTATGTGGTTTGTGGTAAGAACATACATGCAATGACTCTAGCTATGGTTCATGAAAAGAACACACATGCAATGACACTGGTGGATCCATGTGTGGTTTGTGAAAAGAACAGACATGCAATCACACTAGGTGGATCCATGTGTGGTTTGTTTAGAGGATTAGACATGCAATGACACTAGGTGTGGTTCATGAAAAGAACAGACATGCAATGACACTGGTAGATCCTTGTGTGGTTTGTTTAGAAGAACACACATGCAATGACTCTAGCTGTGGTTCATGAAAAGAACAAACATGCAATGCCACTGGTTGATCCATGTGTGGTTCATGAGAAGAACACACATGCAATCACACTAGGTGGATCCATGTGTGGTTTGTGGAAAGAACAGACATGCAATGACTCTAGCTGTGGTTCATGAAAAGAACAGACATGCGATAACACTGGTGGGTCCATGTGTGGTTCATGAGAAGAACACACATCCAATGACACTGGTGGATCCATGTGTGGTTTGTTTAGAGGAACAGACATGCAACGACACTGGTTGTGGTTCATGAGAAGAACACACATGCAATGACACTGGCTGTGGTTTGTGAGAAGAACACACATGCAATGACTCTAGCTATGGTTCATGAAAAGAATACACATGGAATGACACTGGTGGATCCATGTGTGGTTCATGAGAAGAACACACATGCAATGACACTGGTGTGGTTCATAAAAAGAACACACATGCAATGATACTGGTGGATCCTTATGTGGTTTGTGAGAAGAACAGACATGCAATGACTCTAGCTATGGTTCATGAAAAGAACACACCTGCAATGACACTGGTGGATCCATGTGTGGTCTATGAAAAGAACAGACATGCAATCACACTAGGTGGATGCATGTGTGGTTTGTTTAGAAGAACAGACATGCAATGACACTAGGCATGGTTCATGAAAAGGACAGACATGGAATGCCACTTGTGGATCCTTATGTGTTTTTTTAGAAGAACACACATGCATTTCCTCTAGCTATGGTTCATGAAAAGAACACACATACAATGACACTAGTGGAATCATGTGTGGTTTGTGAAAAGAATAGACATGCAATCACACTAGGTGGATCCATGTGTGGTTTGTGGAAAGAACAGACATGCAATGACACTAGGTGTGGTTCATGAAAAGAACACGCATGCAATGACACTGGTGTATCCGTGTGTGGTTTGTGAGAAGAACACACATGCAATGAGTCTAGCTGTGGTTCATGAAAAGAACACACATGCAATGACACTGGTGGATCCATATGTGGTTTGTGGAAGGAACAGACATGCAATCGCACTGTGGGTGGTTCATGGAAAGAACACACATCCAATGACACTGGTGGATCCATGTGTGGTTTGTGGAAAGAACATACAAGAAATGACACTTGGTGTGGTTCATGAAAAGAACACACATGCAATGACATTGGTGTATCCTTATGTGGTTTGTTTAGAAGAACACACATGCAATGACTCTAGCTGTGTTTCATGAAAAGAATAGACATGCAATGCCATTGGTTGATCCATGTATTTCATTGTACAAGACACTCACTTTCTATTTTTATACTACTCAGTTTTGCCCTTGGTTTTTTGATACTACTCAGTTTTGCCCCCCTCTCTCTATCTTTCGTAGAAGCCCAAACTGTGCTCACTCTATCTGCTACTCCCTGATTGGTTATCACAGTTGTCACGCGGATCGTACGCACTAACTGTTGATTCTGTGCGATCCAACGATGATCGTTGCACACGTCGTGCCCTTCACAGTACAGCGTGAGATAGCACGGACGTCTCCCTCAGCGAGACTTCTACAAGAAGGAACACGATGCCGTCCATGGAAAAAGTCGTCGAGCGGTCATGTCATGTTTAATCAAGTCTGAAAATCCTACTACTGCTACTACTATGCCACAACACATGCGTCATCGAGTGCACGGTCGTCGATGGATAGCTGCAATTTATTGCCATTTGATTTTAATAAGACATATCCCATTTTTTACGCAGTGGCTCTCAATCTCACTTCCAACTGGGCCCCGTCGTAAGAAACTTGCAAGCGCTTGCTGGAGGCCGAAGAGCTGAGCTCGACGAGACCTAACGTCTCCGCCTTCATCGAGTCACTCGCAGTCATCAACACATCCCTCTACCCGATCTAGCACAACCCCACAAATATCGCCATACAGCCACATACCTTCCCCTCTGCATTTCCACTTTTAACTATCGCCAATTTTAGGGCCGTGTCAAACTTCGTACATAAAAATATTGTATACGCCCTTTGCATGCGGCTCAATACAGAACTACCATGCATGGCCCGGGAAAAAAACGTGACGTACCGTGTGTGTGTCACGGTGCACGGTCTAGTGGACTGCACGGTGCGTTGCACCGTGGTGCAACGAAACGTGCCTTGCTTCCATCCACCTTAAATATAGAGCCCCTCTCCGCTCACTCTCACTCACTCTCCCCACACAAGCCTCTCCACTGTCCCACCAGCATCCGCAAACTCCCGAGAATACCCCATCCGTGCCGGCAATGGCGGAGGAGGATAAGGTGGCCATCGTCGCCTCTGAGGCCACCGGCAAGGAGGCCCCCGTCTCCTTGCCGGCCCCCTTGACGTGTTGAAAACAGCCGCCGTCCCTGTCCAAGCCCTAATCGAGCCATCAATGGCAGCTGCCATTCCCGTCCAGGCTCCCGTCGCCGCTACCGACGGGGCCGCTGAAGAGGAGCCCCCGCCGGCGAGGAGGCCCCCGCCGGTCACAAGCTGATCAAGCACTTCTTGGGCACCTATGATCCAGATAAGTACAATGCTCCGCTGAACCCCTATGACACCAGCATCGATGACACATGGTCGGAGGTAACTAGGGTTTGCTCCCCTCCCCTGGTTCTTCTACCGTTCCCATCTTTGGATGCTAGATCTTGGTTTATTAGGATTCGCTTGTTCACATTTCGATTGCTCAGTCTTCTTATATCATCTACTCCCCCATTTTCCTTTTCTTCCAATAGGTTTCCGGCAGCGATGTCTGCAGCGATGATGAGTCCATCCACACCAAGACTCATTAGGTGCTGAGGAGGCTGCGGGTCGGCCAGTACGACGCCTTCTTTAGGGGCGGCTCTCGGCGCTGCCCTTTCTGCAAGGGGGTCGCCTTCTGCTGGGTGAGTCTCACCGGCACCGACTTCAACTCCTTACTGAAGCATGCAGAGGCCTTGGGCTCCGGTATCCACAAAGGCGGCGAGCGCGAGACCGTGAACATCAACGCCTACATCGCTGAACACCGGGCTCTTGCCATTCACCTTCGAAACCTCTAGCGGGTGGCCATCAAAGAGGGTCGCATGCCTCCAATCAGGCCCAAGGCCCCCAAGATCAAGGGACTGGTCAGCAAGAAGTGGAGGAAGTGCCGGAGGGAGGAGACAGAGGCGCGGGTGCATGAAGGATGGGTTGGATGTGTCCCTGAATGTATCTGCTGCTGCGGCGGCTGCTGCTAAGCAGCTTCTTTTGATTTTCTATATTTTGCTTGCATCCTATTTCTGGCTGAATGCATCTAACCTCGTTAAGCAACCTACTTTCTGTCGCTATATCCTATTTAGCTGCACACAGCTATATCTACATTAGTTTTGTTTTTTGAATGAATGTATTCTGCCTGATGTGATTTGCTGCTCTAGATTTGCTACCTGATCGGAGGCAAAAAGAGGTCCAAAAGGGAACGAATTATTGAAGAGAGAATCTTCTCTAGATTTGCTACCAATTTGGGAAAAATGAAACATATATCTTTAGCGAGAGAGGAAAAGGGTACTCTTTCAAACTGCCAATTAACGAGCTACCATCTTGACAAGCTACAAGACACATACATAAACATAACACAAAGAGGGTTAAATTTATTTTACTACTCTCACTTGAGGCGCTAGACATCTTGACAAGCTAAATGAGTTCCACAAAATAGAAACATAACACTGAGAAGTAAAATTTAATTCACCTCTCGTCAGACCACTTGAGGCGCTTGCCATCGTTCCTAGGCGACCAACTGCGATCATTCCAGGTGGATCTTACATTATTGGCACTCCACAGCTCACGAAATGCTTCGTCCCACCTAGGATCTGACTTGGCTTCCCTATCTTCAGCATCCTGCGGCACAATTAGCGGTGCATCACAGACCTGATTGTTGCCGCTAGAAGATGCAGCCTCTCTGTTTGCTACTTTAGCTACAGCCTCTCTGTCAGCTGCTTTAGCTTCAGCTGCAAGCTCTCTTTCAGCTGCTTCTGCAACCTCTCTGTCAGCTGCTTCAGATGCAGCCATTTTCTTTGCATATGCAGCTTCAAACTCAGCTATTCTGCATTTTCTACAAAGGGATCCCCTAAGCTCGTCTTCCCTCTTGCAAATAGGGCAAAACACGAGGTAACGTAGAAAAAATTGGATCTTCTTGTACAGCTGGTAGGTCACGTAAGCATCTATGGCTGCATACTTCAGGTTTATATTATACAACGGCCACTTGTCCCAGAAATCGTGCCTATCCGTAGGGAAATCTTCCTTCATTCTGTCGTACGACTCATCGAGGATTCTAGTTGCGAGTGATGCCATTCCATCCTTCCTCGAGCCCCCTAGGATCTTGACAAGACGCTGAATATCGATCCAGTTGTGCGCAGGAATTATAGTTCCCTCTTGACAAAATTTCAAAAAATCAGTTGTATTGTCGACAGTGCAGAAAACAATTCCCTTTTCTACAAAGAACTGGCGCAGCGCCGGACAATTTCTGTCAGTCCTGAAAGTATGTAGTTTGTTATCACCAAAATTTGTAACTACAAATATTTTATCAATGCAAGATCATCATCTGAATATAATTTTGAAAAGTTTAATAAATGCAAGATTAAGACTCTCAACATTGTCTTGTCATAATTTATTTGGTCCTAAATAAAATCCAGTAGTTGCAAGATGAGCAAATGGATAAAGAACAAGAGGAGAAAACCCTAAAAGCGGTTAGCTACAGAGAGCAGATCTACAAACCGGGAGAGGTGATAGACGAGGACGTGTTTCCTCATGGCCAGTTGAACGACGGCAACTTCACTCCCTTCATATGGGTGCTCCGGGGTGTACTCGAGATCCAATCCCATAAACTTGTCCTCGTCTTTCTCAAGCCAACCCTCGTACATCCTCAAGACACACACCACTGTCTCCTCCTCGTTGGTGTACACAACGTCTATGTTCTTATTGTCACGGGTAGTGAATCTTGTCTCTAGAGTGCGACGACCTTCCATGGCGGCAAGGAGAAGACGGGAAGAAGACAAATGACAGGAAGAAGAAGAGTGGTTTCTGCGAGGCAGGAGAACGGTGGAACCGTCAATGCGCTTTTAAGGTAGTGGTGAACGACGGGGACAGAAGTCTAAGAAGAGACGCGTGGCGATGACCGTTCCAGCTTCTGAGTAAACAAAAAATAATTATAACACCGATACATGTGCCCTGTTTTGTCATGTCAATACACTGGACAGAGGGTGTTGTCCTATCCACTATGCTAACGCTGCAAGCCTACGTGACAGCCACCCCGCCTAAGCGACAGGAGCAACATAACGACGAGAACTGACAGGGGGGCCCAAACTTGATGACCGTTAGCCTGATATTTTGTATTAAAACGTAAAGTTGAATTCGTGCCAAAAAGACCCTCTGAGTATTTGGCACGCCAACTTTGGGCAACACAGCTGATTGTAATCAACTTGGGTACCGCGTTGCCTGGTCACCCCAATTTTCGGGCCGCAAAATGATATTATCCCAAGTATGAGAGGCAATGCAGGGGATTCGCATGTGAGAAAGAAAATATATCTCATTCGTTATCATGGTGATATCTTGAAAACAAATATAAATGACTACTTTACTTATTTTCCATAGGTACAAGTTAACTGCTTGCAAGAGTATAAACTACAAGGTGGGTTTCTTCGACTCAGTGAAAGTCTACGCTAGTGCAATCCGGTCCAATCCTGATGCGGTTAATTCATATGTCGGGAGGGTGTTGCGAGCGCAAGCTAGTGAGGAATTCTATTCACTTTCATACCATATCGTGTAAGTTAACTGTATAAGTATATATATAAACATTGTCTTCAGTCTATTCAACAACAATGCACCAGCTAGTAAAGGTTCCTGTAATCTCTCAATTGTCTTGAGAAGTTGGCACTAATTCCACTATATTCTGATAGACCGCATTGCACAGATTGACAGATATCTGGGAGTCACTCTCGATGACCACCTGGGTATATCACTATTCCATTTTCATTTTCTTTTTTTACTTTCTCTTTATTTTATTTTATTTTATGTTTCTTTTTTTTCTCTCTTTCTCTTTATTTTTTCTCTATTTTTTTGATCAGAATCTCCTTGCAATCGACCACCAATTTTGAGGATGGACGTGTGTTGGGGGATACCCTGGGTAGGGTCACGTCGGGGTATAAAGGCTGAGTTAGCCGAGATACGGCGAGGTCAAAGCAAATGCTGGCCGAGTCACCTCAAGGCTGGCCGACTTACGGAGTAACCCGGACCGGAGGATGTCCACCTAACTGAGTCTCGACCGTCGTATGTCGTATGTCGGCAGGATTTATGTGACTTATATGCAGGTACCCGCGTGGCCGGATTAACCAAGCACGATCCGGGTTATATCAGGCTTGCAAGAGAAGGAAGGTATCTCGCTGTCAAAAGGTGGTAACTGTACGCTGGAGCATGAGTGAAGCGGACAGAGAGAAGGACCACCGAGAAGTGGCCGACAAGAGTGACGCGCCCTGTGTCGGATGACGCTGGTGCCGCAGAGGCTTACGTAGCCTCTATATGGCTTACGATGGCGAAAAGTGATCCGGTCGGTTTGCTATTTTGGGAAGAGACATATTCCCACGTATGCCCTAATTGGAGACCTAGCCTCCCCTTTATAAGGAGCGCTAGGGCCTCTGTAGAAAGGGGTTGGTTGGCATTTGAGTAGTTGGTTCCTTAGAGATAGGTAGTGGTGAGAGTAAGAGAGTTCTTTCTTCCTCCTCTCCCCAATATAGCTCAAGGAGCATCTGTAACTGATCTTGTTTGGAGAATACAAAGCATCTGATTGTGGAATCACCACACTATCCCTCTCTGGATTCCTCTAGTGCATATTGGCCCCACCTTTAGCCTATCCATGGCATCTGCCATGACACCACCATGACAGTTGGTGCCCACCGTGGGGCTATGGGCGCTAGCAGGATTGAAGATCCGGACGGGAAACCTCATCGCCAACGGTGAGCGCATCGTCTCTGGGCTCGTTCAGTGCTTTGGAGCGCTGGACTTCGTCAACGACAATGCTGATTGCTTCGGCAAACGACCTCTTCCGCGCAACAGCCTCTTCGTCAAGCTTGGCGCTCGCAAGATCTACGTCGCAGTCGATGTGTCGTGCGTTCACCCGCGGCATGTCGTCGAGGGAGGCAAGCCACCCCTTAGCGTGGCTCACGGAGCGCATATCACTCGCTCCCCTGACCGTGCCGAGGTGATGATGACGGCGCCTGGCGCTGGCGCGAGCAAGGATCCAGCACCAGATCCGGATGTAACACCCAAGGCACCAAGGAAAAGTAGGGGTCCTCCACTAGAGAGGCCAGAAAACGTGCTGCAGCAGGCGATAGATAGCCTAGAGAGCCCCATAGCTCCTGCATTAGATCTGGCTCGGGCATAGGCCTAGTTAGAAGAAACTAGGCAGAAGATACTAGAAGGTGCAAAAAAGATAGCCGCGACTCAGCAGTCGTTGAACATGATGTTGCGTGAGTACGCAAGAGCAAATAAAGTAGATGCTGTAAAAGTAAAGGGGAGAAACCTCATCAGTGAAATGAACAAAGAGGGTGATACTAGAGTTGAAGAGTTAGATAACATTTTGTCCGTGGGGCTACCGAAGTACAGTACCCCGACAAAGAACCTCAGAGCAGCGGATGCAGCTGCATCCGAGTTAGAGGGTTTGACGGGTGAAGCTCGGCAAAGAAAGCAGGAGAGGGTCAATGAGTTAGTTCGGATCGCTAACAGACAAAATGAAGAGGTTCTCAGGGCTAACCCGGCAAGGGCTGGGGCTTCCAAAGTCGTTTATTCAGCGGTAGGTAACCCGGAGAAATTTGCTGGAGCTGCATCATCCCCTCATGGTGGCCCAAGAAGAGAGGAAGTGGTAACCTCGGCGAGGAGAAACAAACAGATAGTCCCCTATGATCCAAAAACGGGTAGGGAAAGGAAAAGCAGTGCAGGGAAATGAGGATCGACAAAGTGTCAGCCGAGGTAACCGCGACCAAGGCAATGCCGGTCAGGGAAACGTTGTAAACGGCAATGCCGGACAGCACAACTCGGTGGGTGCAGGGCAACCGCAGCAGCGGAATATACCATGGCAAGAGCGAAGTGCCGGCCAAGGTATGCAACAGAGAGGCGCTCCACAAGAGCAAGACAGATACAATGATGATGATTCGGAAATGGTGAACGCAGGATACCCTAGGCCGGACTATCACGTGATAGGGTCAAGGTTGGGAAGTAGGAACTTGATGCTTGACGACGCCAGGTTGAAACTGGATCGGCTCTATAGGTCGGATAAAATTGAGGGGCAAGGTCCTCCGGGTCCAACGTGCTTTGGGCCCCGGATCATGAAAGAGCCTCCGGTACCTAACTTCCAGTTACCCAGAGGCACGAAAACATATGAAGGTAGCACAAAGCCGGAGGATTGGTTGATCAACTACGCGACGACGGTGAAAATTGCTACGGGCAACTTGAGATGGGCTGTGAGATACGTGCTACAGATGCTGGAGGGGCCAGCGAGGGTATGGTTAAACAATTTACCGCCCGGAAGTATCAACTGTTGGATTGATTTTGAGGAAATGTTTGTCAGTAACTTCTCGAGCACGTATCAAAGGCCGAATAGGCCACAGACCTTAGTAATGTGCAAACAGAGACCAAATGAAACAGACAGGGAGTTCTTGAACCGCTGGTGCACCGTGAGAAACTCGTGTGAGGGCGTGATTGAGTCACAGGCAATAGCTTGGTTTGCACAAGGGTGTAGATATGCAAGCATGCTGTGGCAAAGGCTACAAAGGGATATGCCAACTACACTGGCAGAGACAATCCGGATTGCTGATTAATATGCTTTGGGGGATCTGACTCTACCCCGGCTTATGTCAAACGAGTCAAATGAGGAGTACTACCAGTGAGATGGAGCCGGATCATCCCGGCGGAATGATTATCGGAGTAAGAGAAGAGATGATAGACCGGATTACAGATACAGTTCGCAGCAAGTTGCTGTTGTAAATCAAGATCAACCCAGAGTAGGGAGTAATCAGCGTCAGAAATCTGGAGGGCAACAATGGACTCCAAGAAATGATGGCAAGAAAACTTGGACGCTAGAGCAGAAGAAACAGTGGCAAGAAAAGAAAGACCGGCCGAGGTACATGTACGAGGCAATGCTGGATCAGCCGTGCAAATTTCACACGCCAAATCCGAGTAACCCGGTGGGTCACACGACTCGACAATGCGAGTGGATGAGGAAGATTGAACAAAGTGATTCAGGGAATGCTCAGGCACCTCGGAATGATCAACCTCGGCAGGAGTTATCCCAGCAGCAATTGCTCTCCGGAGCGAACACGCAACAGTTAATGTTGCCACCACCTTCGCCGAGGTATGAAAACCATGAGAGAAGGGATGTGGTGCATCAGGTGGAAAATCAGCATCAGCCAGATCAAAGATACCCCGGAAATGAGGGGAGAAATGAATACAGAGAGCATCACCAGAGTTACTGTGTGTTTACCATGGAGGAAACGGATAGAAAGAGCTTGCAACGCCGACATATGGAGGTGAATGCAGTTATGTTGGCAGTGACGAGGTATATGCCTTGGTCGGATCAGGATATTACCTGGAGTATCAAGGATCATCCCAAGCTTATGCCGAGCCCTGGTTCGTATGCGTTGGTGCTAGACCCAACATTCATCGGGACAAACATCAATGTGAGATTTTCCAAGGTGCTGATTGACAATGGCAGCAGCATTAATATCATGTACGTTGATACCATGCACAAGTTGGGTATCTCGGAGAACATGCTCCAAACCACGAGGACAACTTTCCATGGTATTGTGCCAGGCATTTCCTGTGAACCCATTGGCAAGGTCCGGGTTGACGTATTATTCGGCACACGAGATAATTACCGAACTGAGAACTTGGAGTTTGAAGTTGTGAACTTAGAAAGCGCATATCACGCGTTACTCGGTAGGCCAGCCCTGAACAAATTCATGGCAAGTTGTCACATCAGTTACCTGAAGATGAAGTTGCCTGGGCCAAATGGAGTAATTACCATAGCAGGAGATTTCCGACGTTCCATTGAGTGTGCGTCGGCTGGGTCTAACCTGGCCGAGTCAGTCGTGATCGCACAAGAAAAGAGAAAGATTCAGGAAGTAGCGGCATTGGCTCAATCCGCACAGCAGTATATGCCGGCGCTGAGTAACCCGCATGGAAGTGTCTCATTTCAAGCAACAAAGGATACAAAGAAAGTGCCTGTTGATGATCTGTTCCCAGAGCGCACCATAACAATTGGTGCCAGGTTAACTGACAAATAGGAAAGCGAGCTCGTCAACTTCCTCCGTGAGAATCGGGATATCTTTGCTTGGTCCACACAGGACTTGCAAGGTGTTCTGAGGGAGTTGGCCGAGCACTCTTTGAATGTGAGACCCGGAGCAAAGCCGGTGAAGCAACCTCTCCGCCGCTTCGCCGAAGATAGGAGAAAAGTCATTGGGGATGAGATAGCTCGGCTCCTCGCAGCCGGGTTTATCATGGAAGTGCTTTACCCGGATTGGCTCTCTAATCCGGTGCTTGTGGAAAAGAAGAAAGATGATCCGAATGTAGCAGTGGTTTGGCGTATGTGCATCGATTACACGAACCTGAATAAGGCGTGTCCAAAAGATCCATTCCCACTGACAAGGATAGATTAGGTCATAGATTCTACTGCTGGATGTGAACTGTTGTCGTTCATAGATGCATATTCTGGTTTCCACCAGATACCTCTGAACCCGAGTGATCAAATAAAGACTGCATTTATCACCCCATATGGGGATTATTCCTATCGCACCATGCCCTTTGGTTTACGTAATGCAGGGGAAACGTACCAAAGATGTATGCCAAAATGTTTGCACGATTAAATTGGTGGAAATGTGCAAGTATATGTGGATGATGTGGTTATAAAAACCAAGGAAAGCAAAACGCTCCTTGACGATATCAGGCAAACATTCGCAAACCTAAGGAGATTCCGGATGAAGCTTAACCTAGAGAAATGTACATTTGGTGTCCCGGCTAGAAAATTACTCGGATTTCTTGTCTCCAGCCGAGGTATCGAAGTTAACCCAACTAAAATCCAAGCCATAGAACGAATGGAACTGCCTAAGTGTTTTAATGATGTCCAGAATTTCACTGGTTGCCTGGCATCCTTAAGTCGATTTATATGTCGGTTGGGAGAAAAGGAATTACCTCTCTATCAACTGATGAAAAAGTTAGACAAGTTCATATGGACGCTGCAGGCCAATGAAGCCTTCATTCAACTAAAGAAAATGTTAGCCACTGCACCAATATTAGCCTCTCCACTATCAAAAGAGCCAATGTTGCTCTATGTAGCCACAACCAACCGAGTTATAAGTGTAGTAATAGTGGTAGAGCACGACGAAGAGGGTAAGTCGGTGCAGAGGCCAGTCTATTACCTGAGTGGGGTATTATCAGCATCAAAGCAGAACTATCCTCACTATCAAAAAATGGCATATGGTGTATATATGGCAGCAAAGAAGCTGAAGCACTATTTTGAAGAACACCCCATTAAAGTGATATGTGAAGCCCCCATATCTGAGATAATAAGCAATAAGGATGCAAGCGTCCGGATCGCGAAATGGGAAATTGAACTAGCCCCTTATGCTCAACAATTCGACAGGAGAGATGCGATCAAGTCTCAGGCCGTGGCCGACTTTTTCGTGGATTGGGCCGAGATGCAATATGAGCCACCATTGCCAGATCCGAACTACCGGAGAATGCATTTTGATGGATCAAAAACGAAAACCGGGTTAGGCGCCAGAGTTGTGCTTACCTCGCCCAAGAAGGACCAGCTAAAGTATGTGCTGCAAATCCACTTCGCAGCATCAAACAATGTTGTAGAATGTGAAGCACTTGTGCATGGGCTCAAAGTGGCAAAAGAAATTGGAATACGTTGGATCCAATGCTTTGGCGACTCGAATTTGGTAGTTCAGCAAGTCTCGGGGCAATGGGATGCTTTGGATGAAAATATGGCACTGTACAGATTTCATGTGCAGCAAATATCGGGATACTTCGAGGGATGCGAGTTCCATCATGTACCCCGGCTGGAAAATGAGGCTGCCGACGTACTGTCGAAACTCGGATCCACCCGACAAGCGATTCCACCAGGCGTAGCACTAGAGCACCTCAGGAAGCCATCTATCAGGCCACCCCCAGAATCCGAGTCGGAAGCTGTGCCCATGGACATTGATGTGAGAAGTGGCTCAGGAGACCCGGGGACTACTTCGGCAAACCCGGGGACTACTTCGCAGAACCCGGGGACTGTGCAGCCTGACCCGGCAGAAGTTATGCCGGTAGATCGAATGGAAGTGGACGAGGATGTGTTTCCAGTGCGAGCCATACCAGTTTGGGCACTGCCCATATTCCAGTTCCTGAAGGATGGATCCTTGCCCGATGAAGAAGTGCTTTCAAGGCAAGTTTAGAGGTGCGCAAAGGCGTACACGATTATCAATGCAGAGCTATACAAGAGGAGTGTCACGAATGTCTTGCAGCGGTGTGTTGACCCGGAAGAAGGGCTTGACATCCTCCGAGATATAAATCAAGGGGAATGTGGGCATCACGCCTCATCCAGAGCATTAGTTGCAAAAGCTTTCTGGCATGGGTTCTACTGGCCAAGCGCCTTGGAACAAGCAGAAGATCTAGTAAGAAAATGCAATGGTTGTCAGAGGTATGCTACCAAGACACACATGCCAATGTCGGAGCTCAAGGCCATACCAATTACCTGGCCATTTGCTGTATGGTGTTTGGATATGGTTGGTCCATTTAAGCCGGCGAGAGGGAACATGACCCATATCTTGGTCATGGTTGACAAGTTTACAAAGTGGATTGAAGTAAAGTCAATAAGAAAATGTGATGGAGCTACAGCCGTGACATTCCTCAAAGATATCATCTTGAGATATGGCTATCCTCACAGTATCATAACAGATAACGGCACCAATTTTGCTGAAGGAGCATTTGCACGATTCTGCCAAGATAAAAACATCCGGCTGGACGTTGCCTCAGTAGCCCACCCTGCATCGAACGGACAAGTGGAAAGATCCAACGGATTAGTGTTATCTAGGATAAAACCCCAGCTCATTGAGCCGCTGCATAGATCAGCGGGGTGCTGGATAGAAGAACTACCAGCAGTATTATGGAGTTTAAGAACAACTCCAAATCGATCAACAGGCTATACGCCGTTCTTTCTGGTATATGGGGCAGAAGCTGTATTACCAGCCGACATACAGCATGATTCGCCTAGGGTCACCCAATACACAGAAGCCGAAGTGCGAGAAGCCTGGCAAAATGATGTTGATCTGCTGGAAGAAGCGAGAGAATTGGCATTGTCCAGATCCGCCATATATCAACAAAACCTCCGACGCTATCATAGCCGGAAGGTAAACCACCGAGTCTTCCGGGAAGGTGATCTGGTACTCCGGCTGGTACAACGTACTGCTGGCATGCATAAGTTATCCCCCCATGGGAAGGGCCATTCATTATGAGCAGAGCATTGCACAATGACTCTTATTACCTCATCGATGCGAAACCACAGGAGAAGAACAAGGCGAACAGGTCCAGCGAGGAATCTAAGCGTCCATGGAATGTAGCTCTACTCCGTCCATTCTACACTTAACAAAGAAGTGTCTGTATCCGAGTCTCTCATATGTCGGTATGTATGCCGGCAATGAGTTTATCAATGAAATCTTGGCACCTTGAGCAGTAACTCGGGGACTACCTTAGTGATATTTGTTGTTGTTTTATGTATTTGTTATTTATATGTCGGCGGGCGTAAGTTGCTTATACCAAAGCCGGATCAGTAGTGTGTGAGCACCAAAAACTCAACTCTTCGACTTGCTGCTGTCCAACAAGAATTGGCTTCATGGCAAGCAAGAGGACAAGTTTGGAATTGCGTAGCACACAAAAAACAACTAAGTAAAAGGAACTTAATCGAGCCGACATTTGTTATTTGGACTAACCTTATGTTTACTTTATGTTTACTACGCTGGATTACATTGAGCTAAGCCTAAAGTTTCCAAGTATTGTTAAGTCAATTTTTGAAACCCGGACTCGTAAGACACAAAACCGAATCAAGGTAGACGCGAGACAAGCCATGAAATTGAAGGAACAAGAAAATGAAACTCGGGGACTACGCCCAAGATAATCTGGCATAATTAACTTGGTAGCAAAACATAATCAGTATGCTTAATACATCTGCACCCGGCATACCGGGGATCTGATAAATTTCACTGTGTTTTTTGGGTGCTCAAGGAGCAGCAAGAGGAGGTAACTCGACGCCAGCAGGTGGAACTCCGGCCTTAGCTTCATCGTCATCTTCATTTTCATCGACGTCCGATGCTTCGTCCTCTTCCTCCTCATCTGAACCATCTTCGACATACTCGTCTTCAACAATGCCGAGAAAGCTTGGTCCCTCGATCCATTGATGAATGGGGGCAAACTGAATGAGGTTATGGGTGCAAGCCTTGCACCGAGCTATCCAATCTGGATCATTTGACCACCTTGATCCGATGCGCAAGCGCTCGAAAAGATTCAGATTTATTTTCTCATACCATGTGAGCGCGAAGTGGAGAACAGTTTCAGCTCCGGCGCGTGCAGCGGATTCCCTCCAGAGGTCAAGCTAGGTCTCGTAATCCATTAATCTGTTGATCAAGGCAGTGGATCCCATCGAAACATCCTCTTGAGGCCAAAGGGCATGAAAGATCCGGACGGCTGCGTCTAGGATATCCGAACCATAGTTTTTTATAATCTCAAGGCGAGAGGATAGGCTGACCAGCAAGTCCTCCATGTCAAAGGGAATGGTTTCAGATCCAGGACCAGTTGGAGTACCCCTCTGCTGGCGAAACTTGGCAATGGCAGTAGCCGCAATGGCATTACCCTTTGGGAATTTCCTTGAAAACAAGACAAGTGAAATGAATAAAGGAGGTTGACCCGGAGAGATTCATGTCGGCTGAAGGAAAAGAACTTACGAGAGATATGACGGTGGATCCGGATCAGCTCTGTGGTGCAATCAGCACGCCTCTTCCGGAGTATCTCAAGTTCAGCATTTTCCGATTCAAGCTTGACGTCGGCCTCCCTTAGTAGCTCTTGATCTTTTGCGAGTTGAAGGTTGAGGCGTTCTTTCTCCTCGGTGAAATCTTGGCCAGCCTTGTCCATCTCAACCTTATGGAGCTCCTCAAGCTTTTTCATCTCGGCTTTGAGCTTGGCAATTTCATCATATTTGGCTCGGAGTTGGGCGAGCTCATCATCCTTCTTCTTAAGTTTGGCCTGGTGTTTCCCTGCTTGTTCGAGAAAATGCAGCATCATATCAGGCACGAGCACACTATCTTCAAGGGATGCTGAAATAGTTTGTTGGCCCGGCAAAGCCAAGGTATGAATATTTGCCGAGCTCAGGAGAAAGGAAAGAGAGCACATAAATTAAGTAACCGAAGTGACTTACCTTTTATCTGATCCAAGTTCTTCCTCATGATGGTGTTTTTGGCCTCCACTTCGGCTGACCAATCCGAATAACAGATTAGTTCGGCGGAAAAGCAAGGAAGGATAAGGAAGAAGGCAAAGAGAAAACTTACCGCTTTTTTCAAACTCAGCAAGAAGTGCAGAATGTTTCGAGCGTAGCGCCTTGCGTGTGTCCAAAAGGCACTGAAACTCAGCACTTCGATGATTGGTGGTGGCCTGAGAAAAGTAAAGTTGACTTAGTCATGTGCATATTCGAAGTGTACAAGATCCGGGCCAAGTGGAACTTAACCCGGCTCTAGGTGTGTGCATATTCAAAGTGTACAAGATCCGGGCCAAGTGGAACTTAACCCGGCTCTAGGTGTGTGCATATTCGAAGTGTACAAGATCCGGGCCAAGTGGAACTTAACACGGCTCTAGGTGTGTGCATATTAGAAGTGTACAAGATCCGGGCCAAGTGGAACTTAACCCGGATCTAGGTGTGTGCATATTCGAAGTATACAAGATCCGGGCCAAGTGCAACTTAACCCGGCTCTAGGTGTGTGCATATTCGAAGTGTACAAGATACGGGTCAAGTGGAACTTAACCCGGCTCTAGGTGTGTGCATATCCGAAGTTACTAGGGAGCTATGCTAATTCTCTAAGGAGCATCCGGCCGAGTAACAAGTTACTCCCCCAGAGGCTCGGGGACTCATGGTTATATCACTAAGCACTAGTACATGTTAAAGAAAAGACAAAGTAGCGTACCTCCATCATCCGGCCGGCAAGGTTGATAGCCTTGGCGGCTGTGTTAATTTGTGCGGCAAACTCGGCAGGCCCGAACTTCTCCGGGAGATCGTCATTATTAATGAACTCCGCCTTGTTCCAGTTATTGACGTACTCAATTAGGGCCGGAGGATAGCGCTCTCCACTAGGCATGTGGGGTGCAATCAAACCCTTGGCGTGGGCCTCCCTCCTTTCAACTTGGGCAGCAGCGGGGCTGGTGTGCAATGCAAGTTGCGTGCTAGCTGACCCGGGGGAGGCATCTTTGTTCGGTGGAGTTTTCTTCGGAAGCATGGACACGAGCTTGCGCTGTCCAGCCTCGATGGATGCTGCCCTGGCGGTGTCAGAAGTTTTCTTGGCCTTAGGCTACTGCTGAGAGGTTGAGGTTTGAGCTACGGATTTGCTCTTGGGTGCAGCCTTGGTGCTAACTGGGCCTTCTCGCCGAGTCTTGGAAGACTCGAACGAGGCGGAAGGAGTTGGTGCTGCTGTTGGTACTTGTGGTGCTGCTGTTGGTGCTGGCGCTGGTGCTGGTGCTAGTGCTGGTTTTGGCGGGGGTGCTTTGGGTACCTCAGAGGTGGCAGGTTGCGGCTGAGCCGAAGAGGAGCTAGGAGCATCCGCTGCCTCGGCAGAGCCACTTCCCCCTTCTCCAAGGTTGCCCTCCTCTGGACGAGGTGGGCTAGAACCCGGAGCAGCCGCTGAACCCTCCTGAATGGGGCACAGCGGGCGTGTATCGTCACCACGAGGGGGAGATGGGGTATGCTGGAGAGGTGAAGCGATGCTGGATCCGCTCTGGGGAACCTCCACCATAGCCCTACCGAATCAAATAATGAATAACAAGTTATAACAAAGGAAAGGCATATAGATAGAAAAACATGAAGCAAAGAATTAGACAAAGGAAGAAATGACTTACTCGTCAGAAGTCAGAGGCTCCTTGGGATTTCGAGCTCTTCGGACTATGGCCTTTGTTGGAGGCTTGGTGGCGGTCTTATCTACGGACTTCTTCCTCCTCTTGGTCATTTTGGCAGGTCCGGAGGAAGCAGCAGACGTGGCAGCCCATTTCTTAGATGCGGCTGGGACTGGCTCACCCGTGGCAAGAGGAGGATCTTCGTGGATCTGTCCAGCCGGGTTAGCTGAAGCCGGAAAGGCATAAGAAAGGGGTACAACGTCAAATGCTTCCATCACCTCAACTTCAGAATCATCTTCATCATCAGGCCAATCTCTTAAGGAAGAGAAGTTACCAGTGGGTCGCTTGGTTGCATCAGGGAACGGCAGGAACATCTCCTGATCCGGCTCCTCCTCGTCCGAGACAAGTCGATCCTTCGCCCATTTGAGCGAAGGCTCGGTGCCATCTTCGAGGGTTTGCTGAAGAAACAGCTAAGGAGGAAATACAAAAGGATCAGATAAACAACATACTCTGACATAGAATATAACTCGAAAAAATATTGAATCATGAGATTTACCGTAGGAGGAGGCTTGTCCCGGCAGAAATGTTCTATCCCCCACTCCCAATCAGCGGAGAAGTTTTTGTCGGTCGTGAAAAGGGCCTTGACCCAGCGGAATATCTTGGTGTTGTTCAGTTCAAAGGAAGAGGTCCGGTTGGGGTCAAGGTGCTAGATCATGTGGCAAAGCTTGTGTGTGCACTTCTGGAGAGGGGAGATCCGGCTACGGACGAAAGTGATCATCACGTCCTCGTTGCGCAGGCCCGCATCCTTCAGCTCCTGAAACCGCTTGTTGACCTGATTCGCCAACACAGTGGGTTTCTTGGAAACCCGGTCCCACAAATCCGGATTAGGAGGACCCGGAGCATAGGGGCGCAGCCGGATCAGATCTTCATTCGTGCCATTTCTGACATAGAAGAAAGTTCGGGCCTAGCCCTTGCAGGATTCAAGCCCCGTGACCCAGGGAAAGACGGATTGTTTCGGGGGACAAATAGAGGTAGCACCGAAATGAGTCAGATGTTTGTCCTCTGGGTCAAGCTGTTTTTTCGGAATCACGTTCCTTCGTAGACCGAAGAACCAGATCCAAAGCTCTTTGGTGGGCCACAAACCGACATATCCTTCTACGGTGAAGGCGAAGGAAGAAAGGGATGTGATGGCGGAGATGGTGAGGTTGAAGCTCATAGATATTGAGGAAGTCATGGAAGAAATCGCTGACAGGGAGGCCAAAGCCGCACTGAAAATGGGACAGGAACACGACGAACTCACTCAGATTGGGTGAGGGAGCGAGCTCCTCGGAGGCGAGGTGGGCAATCATGCCCTCAGGGATGCGGTGGGTGCGGTAGAGCCAGTCCAGGTCGTCCTAGCACACCCAGGAACCAGCCCAGGCGCCGCGCTCTGTGTTTCCCCCTCCTCCATCTCTGCTTCAGCGACGGCGAGCTCCTCTTCAGTCATGTCTAGATCGCGGTCCTCACCGGCCCTATCGGAGCTGGGGGCAGAACCTTGGACTGGCGCGAACCCGTGGCAGTGGTGCTGTGCAGGAGCGGCAGCGATGCAGGTGCGAAAAGGCACGGTGCAGCGGCGATGCTGCTAAGCAGATGCGGTGGCGGCAACGCTGTCGCTAGGAAGAAGAAAGGGCAGAGAGGTGAAGGGGCGCGAGAAGTGGAAAGTGGCCAAGAGACGCGCCCCCTCCCCTATTTAACCACGCCCCAACAGGGGTAGTGGGATCGCGTTGCGTGTCGAGGCCACACGGTGTGGCCATGTATCTACCGGGTCAGCCAATCACAGGCAAGCCACAGGAAGGGCCATAGGGCGCAGGGAATCCCATGACGCGACGTGGTGATACAGTTAATGAGGAGACAGACGCGACGTGACATATGCAACAGTAACACCTGACATTAAGTGCAGTAACTGGCGCAGGCCCTTAAAATGAGGCAAGATAATGATTACCCTCCACGTGGGGAAACGTACGAGAGAAGGAAGGAAGGATAACCCGGATAACTAAAGGGTGACCTGGCCAGCGAGTGAAAACTCGGAATGTGCCAAGGGAAAAGCTAGCCAATGAAATCCGGGCTATGAGGTAACTCGGAAAAGGGAGCAAAAGGCTCGGTAAATTGAACCAGGCATGGCCTTAGCGGCTAAAGCTGCTAAGACCGCACCAGCTTCGGGGACTAATGTTGGGGGGATACCCCGGGTAGGGTCACGCCGGGGTATAAAGGCTGAGTTAGCCGAGGTACGGAGAGGTCAAAGCAAATGCTGGCCGAGTCACCTCAAGGCTGGCCGACTTACAGAGTAACCTGGACCGGAGGATGTCCACCTAACTGAGTCCCAGCCGACGTATGTCGTATGCCGGCAGGATTTACATGACTTGTATGCAGGTACCCGCGTGGCCGGATTAACCAAGCACGATCCAGGTTATATCAGGCTTGCAAGAGAAGGAAGGTATCTCGCTGGTCAAAAGGTGGTAACTATACGCTGGAGCATGAGTGAAGCGGACAGAGAGAAGGACCACTCAGGCGTGGCCGACAAGGGTGACGCGCCCTGTGTCGGATGACGCTGGCACCGCAGAGGCTTACGTAGCCTCTGCATGGCTTACGATGGCAAAAAGTGATCTGGTTAGTTTGCTATTTTGGGAAGAGGCATATTCCCAGGAATATGCCTCCACGTATGCCCTAATTTGAGACCTAGCCTCCCCTTTATAAGGAGCACTAGGTCCTCCATAGAAAGGGGTTGGTTGGCATTTGAGTAGTTGGTTCCTTGGAGATAGGTGATACATTGCAAATGTATCTATAATTTTTGATGTTCCATCCTTGGTTTTATCCACTTTCTTGTGTTTTTTCCAACATTGGAGTACTTTTCATATGATTTCTTGGACTAACCTATTAACAAGAGCCACAGTGCCAGCTGCCTGTTTTCTGCTATTTTTGGTTCCAGGAAAGTCAGAAAATGAATATTCTCGGAATTGGACGGGACAAAAGCCAAAGTGCCTATTTTTCCGGAAGGGATCAAGTGTCAGAATACGAGACGGAGAGGGGCCAGGGGCCAGCCACACCACCTGGCCGCGCAGCCAGGCCTGGCCCGCGCCAGGGCTTGGTGTGGTGGCTCCCGGCACCCCCTCGGCCTCTTCTTCCGCCTATATATTGCCCTCGGGACGAAAACCCTAAGGACCGGATAAAAAATCCACGAAAGAGTCTGTAGCCACCGTCATCTCCATCCCTAGATCGGGAGGGATCTGAAGCTCTTCCCGGCACCCTGCCGGACAGGGGAATTCACCCTGGAGGCCTTCTTCATCACCATGCAAGCCTCCGGTGTGATGCGTGAGTAGTTCATCCTTGGACTACGGATCCATGTAGTAGCTAGATGGCTGGTTTCTCCTCCTTTATGCTTTCATGTTTAGATCTTGTGAGCTCCGTTCATGATCAATATCATCTTTTTGTAATCCATACATGTTGTGTTTGCGGGGATCCGATGGATATTGAGATGCTATTTCAGATTGATTATTGATTCTATCATGTCTTTGTTATTTGTGATCTTGCATGCTTTCCGTTGTTAGTAGCTATCTTGGCCAAGTAGATGCTAGCAACTCCAAGAGTTAGTATTTATGCTTGATAGTGGGTTCATGCCTCTGGTAATCTGGGGAAGTGACAGAAATCTCTAAGGAACTAGATGTGTTGTTGCTACTAGGGAGAAAACAACAATCCTTTGTTCATAGAACAATCGTATTGTTTACTTTACATGCAGTTCATAAAGCAATAATCTGTTGCTTGCAACTTAATACTGGAGGGGGTTCGGATGATAACCTAAAGGTGGATTATTAGTCCTAGATGAAGTTGGATGGCGGTCTATGTATTATGTTGTAATGCCCAATCAAGTCTCAAAGGAGTCAAGATGATTAGTATATGCATGTATTGCTTTCTCGGTGTTTGTCAATTGCCCCGCTGTAATTTGTTCACCCAGCATGTTATCTATCTAAGGAGAGCCACCTCTAGTGAACTATGGATCCCGGTCCTTGTCTTTTTCATACAATATACAAACTGTTTACTGCTTTGTGTTTACTTTCTGCAAACTTTTACTTCTTTCCATTCGATACGTTTAATCCTTTGTTTTCCGCAAAACACGGTGAGATTGACAACCTCATCGCAAGTTGGGGACAAAGTTCTGTGGTTGTGTTGTGCAGGTCTCCACGTTGCTACTAGCACCGGTAGTGCGCGCTGCCAAAGCTCAACTAGTAACACCTTTGAGGTGTTTCCTTGCTCCTACTGGTTCGATTAAACCTTGGTTTCATAACTGAGGGAAACTTGCTGCTGTGCTCATGATACCTTCCTCTTGGGGTTCCCAACGAGCTCTACATCAACACCGCCATCAAGCATTTTTTTGGGCGCCATGCATTGAGCCATCAAGCATTTTTCTGGCGTCGTTGCCGGGGAGTCAAGGACATCTTACCAAGGGGAGTCCCTCATAACCAATCTCTTTACTTTGTTGTTTTTGTTTTGCTTAGTTTCTTTTTGCTTTGTTTGCTTGTTTCGTTCTTCAAAAAACACAAAAAAAATTAGTTTTACTTGTTTGCTTTCTTATTTTAAAACCCAAAAATGACTACTCTTGAAAACACTAAGTTGTGTGACTTCACTAGCACCAACAACAATGATTTTATGAGCACACCTATTGCTCCACCTATGGCTGAAAATACTTTCTTTGAGATAAAACCTGCTTTGCTCAATCTTGTTATGAGAGAACAATTTTCTGGTATTGGTAATGAAGATGTTGCTTCCCATCTAAATAACTTTGTTGAACTTTGTGAGATGCAAAAGCATAGGGATATAGATGGTGATATTATTAAACTGAAATTGTTTCCTTTCTCTTTGAGAGGAAAAGCTAAAGAATGGTTGAATTCCTTAACTAGGAATAGTATTGATTCTTGGACTAAGTGCAAAGATGCTTTTATTGGAAAATACTATCCTCCTGCTAAGATTATATCCATGAGAAGTGAAATAATGAAGTTTAAACAACTTGATAATGAGCATGTTGCTCAAGCTTGGGAAAGAATGAAATCTTTGGTAAAGAATTGTCCCACTCATGGACGGACTGCTTGGATGATTATCCAAACTTTTTATGCAGGATTTAACTATTCTTCAAGGAACCTATTGGATTCAGCTGCTGGAGGTACCTTTATGACCATCACTTTGGGTGCTGCAACAAAACTTCTGGACAATATGATGGTTAATTATTCCGAATGGCATACTAAGAGAGCTCCACAAGGTAGGAAGGTAAATTCTGTTGAGGAAACCTCCTCCTTGAGTGATAAGATTGATATAATTATGTCTATGCTTGTTAATGGGAAAGCCCATATTGATCCAAATAATGTTCCTCTAGCTTCTTTGGTTGCTCAAGAAGAGCAAGTTGATGTGAACTTCATAAGAAATAACAACTTTGGCAACAATGCTTATGGTAATAATGCTTATAGGAACAATTTTGGTAACAACAATTATAAGCCATATCCTCCCAACAATGGTAATGCTTATGGAAATTCCTACAACAATAATAAGAGTGCTCCCTCTGAACTTGAAGTTATGCTTAAAGAGTTTATTAGTAAACAAACTGCTTTCAATAAAACTATTGAGGAAAAACTCTCTAATGTAGAAAGAAATATAGCATCTTTGGCTGAAGCTCAATCTTCTTTGAATAAAATGGCTGCTAAACCTGAAACTAATGAGAATCCCTTTGCAGCTACTAATGCTATACAATTAAGAATTGATGAAAATGTTAGACTATTAGCTGAATTACATGCTAAGTGGGAAAGAGAAGATGAAATTGCTAGAAACATTAGTGTTTCTACTATTACCACCACTAGTGTTGAGGCTAGCAATAGTTCTACTACTTTAGATGATAAATTTGATTTTGATCTTGATGGTTGCAACATCTCTGAAGTTATTAAGTTCCTACAAAAGCTTGCTAAAAGTCCTAATGCTAGTGCTATGAACATGGCCTTTACAAAACACATTACTGATGCTCTCATAAAGATTAAAGAAGAAAAGGTGAAACATAAAGCTTCTATTCCTATAAAACAAGAAGATGGTTGGGAACCCATCATTAATATGAAAGTGAATGACTTTGATTTCAAAGCTTTATGTGATCTTGATAGTAGTGTTTCTATTATGCCTAGAAGGATTTATGATATGCTTGATTTGCCTCCTCTTGAAGATTGCTATTTGAATGTCCCACTTGATGATAATGCTAAAAAGAAACTCATGGGGAGTCTTAATGATGTTCTTATTATGGTTAACGATTCCTATGTCCCCGTTGATTTCTATGTTTTGGATGTTGAATACAATGCTTCTTGTCCTATTACTTTGGGAAGACCTTTTCTTAGAACTGTTGGTGCCATCATTGATATGAAAGAAGGCACCATTAAATATCTACTCCCACTCACGAAAGGTATAGAACACTTCCCTAAAAAAATAGAAAAGATTTCTTTTGCTTCTCCTATGAAAACAAAATTTGGTCTTAATGCTTCTTCATTTGAGAACACTTGATTCTTTTTTTTGCTTCTTATACCTAACTTAAAGGCGTTAAAGAAAAGTACTTGTTGGGAGATAACCCAAGAGTTTTAGATGAGTCTTGGAAGTTATTACCTTTGTAATAACCGCTCCTTATCCTTTTTATTTGCTTTTTGTGCCAAGACTAACCTCTAATGAGAGTGAAGTAATGATTGGGAAAGTTGCTGTCCCGAAACAGATTTTTGTGCTTCACCATAAAACTTCTTGAGAGAGCTCTGTATGTCGGATTGAGCTGTAATTGTTTGTGCTTCTGCCCCAGGTTGTTATCTAACTTTCGTTAGTTCAACACTTTTTGATTTGAGCAACAGAAGGTCTTCGAAAAAATTCGTCTTTACCTGCTCGTCTGTTTTGACAGATTTCTGCCATTTTCTGCATTTGCTTCTTGTTGGTTCCTTCTTGAGTTCTTTTGGGGAATTGAGATTTTTGAGGGAAGTGCTACAGTAGCTAGTGTTCTAATGGAAGTTTATTTGGTGTTAGAACTGAACCTTGAGACTTATTTGGTGTTAGAACTGAACCTTGAGACGGAGAGGGGCCAGGGGCCGGCCACACCACCTAGCCACGCGGCCAGGCCTGGCCCGCGCCAGGGCGTGGTGTGGTGGCTCCCGGAACCCCCTCGGCCTCTCCTTCCGCCTATATATTGCCCTCGGGACGAAAACCCTAAGGACCGGATAAAAAATCGACGAAAGAGTCTGTAGCCACCGTCATCTCCATCCCTAGATCGGGAGGGATCTGAAGCTCTTCCCGGCACCCTGCCGGAGAGGGGAATTCACCCTGGAGGCCTTCTTCATCACCATGCAAGCCTCCGGTGTGATGCGTGAGTAGTTCATCCTTGGACTACGGATCCATGTAGTAGCTAGATGGCTGGTTTCTCCTCCTTTGTGCTTTCATGTTTAGATCTTGTGAGCTCCGTTCATGATCAATATCATCTTTTTGTAATCCATACATGTTGTGTTTGCGGGGATCCGATGGATATTGAGATGCTATTTCAGATTGATTATTGATTCTATCATGTCTTTGTTATTTGTGATCTTGCATGCTTTCCGTTGTTAGTAGTTATCTTGGCCAAGTAGATGCTAGCAACTCCAAGAGTTAGTATTTATGCTCGATAGTGGGTTCATGCCTTTGGTAATCTGGGGAAGTGACAAAAATCTCTAAGGTACTAGATGTGTTGTTTCTACTAGGGAGAAAACAACAATCCTTTGTTCATAGAACAATCGTATTGTTTACTTTACACGTAGTTCGTAAAGCAATAATCTGTTGCTTGCAACTTAATACTGGAGGGGGTTTGGATGAAAACCTGAAGGTGGATTATTAGTCATAGATGCAGTTGGATGGCGGTCTATGTATAATGTTGTAATGCCCAATCGAATCTCAAAGGAGTCAAGATGATTAGTATATGCATGTATTGCTTTCTCGATGTTTGTCAATTGCCCCGCTATAATTTGTTTACCCAGCATGTTATCTATCTTAAGGAGAGCCACCTCTAGTGAACTATGGATCCCGGTCCTTTATTTTACATACAATCTACAAACTGTTTACTGCTTTGTGTTTACTTTCTGCAAACTATTACTTCTTTCCATTCGATACGTTTAATCCTTTGTTTTTAGCAAAACACGGTGAGATTGACAACCTCATCGCAAGTTGGGGACAAAGTTCTGTGGTTGTGTTGTGCAGGTCTCCACGTTGCTACTAGCACCGGTAGTGTGCCCTGCCAAAGCTCAGCTAGTAACACCTTTGAGGTGTTTCCTTGCTCCTACTGGTTCGATTAAACCTTGGTTTCATAACTGAGGGAAACTTGCTGCTATGCTCATCATACCTTCCTCTTGGGGTTCCCAACGAGCTCTACATCAACACCTCCATCAAGCATTTTTCTGGGCGCCGTGCATTGAGCCATCAATAGGTAGTGGTGAGAGTAAGAGAGTTCTTTCTTCCTCCTCTCCCCAATACAACTCAAGGAGCATCTGTAACTGATCTTGTTTGGAGAATACAAAGCATCTGAGTGTGGAATCACCACACTATCCCTCCCTGGATTCCTCTAGTGCATATTGGCCCCACCTTTAGCCTATCCATGGCATCTGCCGTGACACCACCACAACAACGTGTCAACTTTGGTGACAATTTTTCCTCCCGTGTGTGACGGCCCCGACGGAACTCCGGCATCATCGGATCACGGCGGCGGTCACATGCGATGGCGTCGCCTTGTTTCAACCTTGGGTCCATCCGATGTAGATCGGGGGGGTCCGGGTCCCGTATTCCAGGTGGGGCTCCAGTGGGTTCCGTTACTAGCGACGGTGAGACCAATGGTGGCTATGGCGCGGACGGACGGTATATCCTCTCCTGATTCCTTGGATCCGCTCGCGATATCTACAGGGAGGGACATCCACGATTTGTTCGGCCACTTCTGGGAGACACCTAGGGTTTCTCCATCCCCGTCGTGAGAATCCTTCAGGTGGTGGCCAGGGAAGGTTGCTGGAGACCCTCGCTCGTTTGCGCAAGTTGTTTCCGCTCCTCCAGGCGGTGCTCAGATGCAGGGCGGTGGCGGTGGCGCTCGGGGTCAGCAGATCCGGGGCGGCGAAAGAGGATTTGGGGGTCGTGGAGATCGCGGAGGTGGCAGTGGCCGGGGTCGCAATTTCGTCTGGCAGCAGGGTCAGCGGGAGGCGGTGCGTCAAAACTCGCCTACCGGTGGTGCTGGCCAGCAACCTCCTGAGCGAGATCGCTAGGAGGTGGCGGTGGAGGCCTAGGGTGGACAAGAGACTCGTCATATTCCTGCTAGGGAGCTTCCTCAAGGGATTTCTGCTGGTAATCGTGATGATCCTGGTCCTTGGCACAACTGCAATATGTCTGGTCATTTGGTGGCGCATTGTCCTACAATAAGATGTCTAGATGTGATAAACTGGGCCATTCTGTTCATGTTTGCCAAAATCTCCGTCTGTGACAGTACGTTGCTTCGATGTGTGGTTTCCAGTCTCCTGGTCCGAGTTTCTTCTATTTTCCTGATACTAGTACGCCTAAACAACTGAAGGAGAAAGCAAGTACTATGATTATTACTGTGGTTGAAGGTGTGCTTAGTGCCAGGGACATTGAGGTGGAATTCAATGGTGGATTTTTTGGTGCTGGTTGGAGATGTACTACAAGAGCTATTGGTCCTAAACAATTTTCTATGCGCTTCCCTAATCCTAAAGAGGTTGAGTGAGCTTGTTACCGGGGAAAGAGGATGGAGATGAAAACCAAGGAAGCTGTCTTGAATTTATCTCCTTGGTCTGATTCTGTAGGTGCTACAACTCAGTTGTAGAAAGCCTGGGTGAGAATTAGGAATATCCCTTCTGAGAAAAGATGTGAGGCTCATGCTTTTTATGCTTCTTCTTTAGTGGGAGTGCCACTAGGAATTGATTCTTCTACTCTGTATCATCCTGAATATGTGAAAGTGCTTATTGGATGTAGGAATGTGGATGAGATTCCTGAAAAAGCTGAAGGATGCCTAGGTGATAACTTCTATTTCTTTTATTATGAGCTAGATAAGGTGGTTGCGGGGGGGGGGCATCTGGGAACCATACTTTGATACCTGTTGATCATGGCTCTGATATACCTTCCCCTAAAAGAGCTAGGGTGGAGAATATAACTCAGGAAACCTCTGATGACCAAACTAACATTGGGTCCTAGCAGTCTGTTGCTAGAAATTATGGGAAATCTTATACCCCTGGTCTGGATACAGTACAGGAGCATGAGCCTGAGGAATAAAGTGAGGATGATCAAGGTTTACTCATTGACCAGATCATTCATGAGAGGAACCTGGGAAAAAATAAAGATGATTCTATGAACACCAATGAGGATTCTATGAGAAAAAACAAAGAGGATTGTGTTGAAGATGGAGATGAGAAATCTGGGAAACAAAGTTTTGGTGTGGAAAGTGATGTGAATAATGTGAAAACTATGGTGCTGCATAATTCGGCTTGGAATCCTTTTGTAATTCCACCCAGTACCCCTACTGTGAGTAGAGAATTTTGCTTCCCTGATCTGCATCCTAGGGTGATCCCTCTTATGATGGCTCCTTATTGTCATTCTCTATGCAAGGAAATTTGGCCACCTTTACCACATGTGGTGGAAATTGAAAGTAAAACTTTGGCCTATGATACTGATTTCCAGGCTTATACAGTCTAGTCTCCTGATAGTTCATCTAGGATGGATGAAGGATCATCTGCTTGTCAGGGTGTGGAGGTGGAATCCTTTGGGAGATTCAGCAGGAGGGCAACTTATGTGACTAATGAAACTATTCTGGAGAAAGCTACTAATCTTTGCAAGAAGAGGGATAACCAAGGTACTTGTCAGTCTTATGCTCATGTTAATTCTTTTGATGTTCTGTCCAATCAGCAAATTATGCTTAGGGATTCTATGATGGGGTGGATATTCCTAGTGATAATTTTGATTCTATTGATCTTATTAGAGAACTTGAAATTTCTAGAAATTACCTAGTTGATAAACAAATCAGTAAACTAGATAATCTATTTATTGAGGATGTGAGTGGTGCTAAAACTCCCTTGGACCTGGAATGGGTGTCTCATGATGAGGAGGATGAAGATTTTATTAGGGTGGAATCTCAAAAAAGTAGGAAGTCCGCAAAAAAGAAAAAAGTGGTTAATCATAGTCCTTTAACCAGAAGCCAAAAGAAAACTGACACTTCTACCCTTTCCCCTGGTAGGAATGCCAGACAGAGGAAAAAACCTGATAAATATAAATGAAAGGGGTCTTTTGGAATGGTAGAGGGGTTGGCAAGAAGGGTATGTCTGCTTGTTTGAATGAACTTATTGTGGATCATGCTCTTGATTTTATTGCTTTTCAAGAGACAATGAAGAAGAAGTATGTGACAGCTTTTTTAGGAAAATTGATCCTGGTGGTTTGTTTTTCTGGAAATGGATTCCTTCAGTTGGTAAGTCTAGTGGGATTCTTTGTGGTGTGAGACAGGAAAGTCTGGGTGTGTTAGGTTTTAAGATGGGATAGTTCATTCTAAGATTTGATCTTTGGGACAATGTTAAAAAGTGTAAATGGTCTTTACTAATGGTATATGGTCCTGCTCATGATGAATTTAGAAATAAATTTCTTACTGAGATTTCTTCTTTTTGCTCTGCTCTTGATTCTCCTTACATCATTGGAGGGGATTTTAACATTTTGAGACATGCTGGGGAGAAAAATAGATGTACTCCTTTATCTCACTTTTTTGATGTGTTTAACTCTGTGATTCATGTGCTTGGTGTTAGAGAGATTCATATGAATGGAGGTGCTTATACGTGGTATAACAAGCAAAAATATCCTTTACTGGAAAAATTGGATAGAGTTCTTATGTCTTCTGAGTGGGAGGATTTGTTTCCTTTGGCACAAGTTAAAAAATTAGTTTCTGACTTATCTGATCATTGTCCTCTCTTACTCATGATTGGAGATGGCAATAATGTGACTCCAAAAAATAGAGACTTTAGGTTTGATATTTCTTGGCTTAAGAATGATGATTTCTTAGATAAGGTGGGGGGATTTGGAAGAAACCAGTAAGAAGTATGAATCCTATTGATAGTTTGAATGTCAAATTGAAGAGGTTTAAGAAACATTTTAAAGGTTGGGGGTCTAATGTGTTTGGTCATATAAGGAAGAAAAAAATTAAAGGAGGAGCTAGAGAATCTTGAGAGGGTTGAGGAAGTATCTCCTTTATCTTCTGATGATTTCATTAGAAAAACTAACATTCTTTTTGAGTTGCATGAGATATATGCTGATGAGGAGTCATTTTGGCTCCAAAGATCCAATGAGAGGTGGCTTTTGTTAGGAGATAATAATTCGGCTTACTTCCATAGGGTGGCTAATGGGAGGAATAGGAAGAATACTATTCACTCTTTGAAAGATGGTAATGTCTTGGTTGAGGGCACTAAGGAAATTTTAAAACATGCTGCTGAGTACTATAAAAAACTTGTTTGGTCCTGCTCCTGGGAATGTGTTTCATATGTCTAGGGACTTGTGGAGTTTGTAAGAAACTATTAATGAGGAGGATAATGTTGTTTTAACTGCCCCTTTTTTCTATTAAAGAAGGTGAGGATGCTTTGTTTTCTATGGAAGTCAACAGGGCCCCTGGTCCAGATAGTATTCCCATTGAGTTTTTTCAACATTGCTGGCACTTGGTCAAGCCTGAGATTATGTATATTTTTCATAGTTTTTACTTGGGCACCTTGGATCTAAAAAGGTTGAACTATGGAGTGATTACTTTACTTCCTAAAGTTTCTGGGGATGATAAGATAACTCAATTTAGACCAATTTGTCTGTTAAGATGCATTTATAAGTTGATCACAAAAACTCTAACTATTAGGCTGGAGCCTTATGCTGGCAAGCTGTTCATTATCCAACAGAATGCTTTTATTAAGAAGAGAAATATTATGGATGGTGTGTTATCTTTGCATGAGTTGCTCAATTATGCCCATGTTAACAAAAAATGTGGGGTGATGCTTAAAATTGATTTTGAAAAAACATATGATAAAGTTAACTGGGATTTCTTGTTGGAATGCTTACATATCAGAGGTTTTAATGATGTGTTTTGCTCCTAGGTTAAAAAGGCTCTCTTGGAAGGAACTGTAAGTGTTAAAATTAACAATGAAATGGGTCCATACTTCACCAGTGCTAAAGGGGTTAGGCAAGGTGACCGTCTTTCCCCTACTTTGTTTAATCTAGCTGCTGAATGTTTGACTAAGATGGTTTTAAAAGCACAATCTAATAATCTCTTGGTGGGTTTTGCTCCTGAGTTGGTTGATAAAGGAGTTGCTATTTTACAATATGCTAATGATACTGTGCTTTGTATAACACATGATCCTGATAAAGCTGTGAATCTTAAATTGCTTCTTTATATCTTTGAGCTAATCTCTGGTTTGAAAATTAATTTTGAGAAGAGTGAGATTTATACTGTTGGTGGTGATAATGATCTAGATGAGTTTTATTCCAATTTGTTTGGTTGTCAGGTGGGAACCCTGCCTATGAAATATCTGGGTGTGCCTATTTCTGCCTTAGCCCTTAAGAATGCTGATTGGGATTTTATTGATACTAAGCTGGTTAAAAAATTGGATGCTTGGGTGGGGAATTCGATGTCCTCTGGTGGAAAGAAAATCCTGATTGATTCTTCTTTATCCACTATCTTGTACTATCCCATGTCTATGTTCCTTCTTAGAAAGAGTTTCATTGAGAAAGTCAATAAACACTTTAAAATATTTTTTTGCCAAAAGAAGAAATACAGAAAAATCTATTGTATGGTGATATGGGATAAAATCTATAGATCTAAAAATAAGGGTGGCTTAGGTATCAAAGATTTGAGGAAACAAGATATTAGTTTGTTGGTTAAATGGTGGTGGAAGTTGGAAAATCAAGATGGGCTTTGGCAAAGAATTGTCAAAGCCAGGTACTTAAGAAACAAAAGTATTAACATAGTGGCTCCTAGATTCAAAGATTCTCCTTGTTGGAAATCATTGCTTCAAGTTAAGGATACTTATTTAGCTAGGAGAGAGCTGGTTCTTAAAAGTGGTAACCTGGTTCATTTTTGGAAGGATCATTGGGATCCTGGGGGACCTTTGAGTATTCAGTTCCCTGATATTTCTAATGTTTGTCAGGATCAGGAGTGTACTATGGGTAAGGTGCTAGAACTTAATTTTTCTCTCCCTTTTCAAAGAAGGATCCATGGGGAGTTACAGGTGCAATGGGAAGCTATATTGTTAAAAGCTAGAAATATTCAGTTAGGTGAAGGACCTGACATGGTTGAGTGGAAACTAACTGGGAACAGGGAGTTTTCCACCAAGACTATATATGAGTATTTGGAGAGGAATTTGGTTGGGGCCAATAACAAGCTTCTTTGGAAGGCGAAATTACCCCTAAAAGATCATATTTTCATCTAGCAGATGCTTAGAAATGCTATTCCTACTAGAGATAATATGCGTAAAAGAAAGTGGCCTGGGAATCCTGTTTGTTCATTCTCTATGCAAGTTGAAACTGTTAACCACTTATTCTTCACATGTCCGGTGGCTAGGGGTGTCTGGGGGATCTTGGGCAACCTTTTCAATAATTCGACCTGTCCCAAGAACTATTTGCAAGCTATTCTATGGTTATATCTTTTTTACCTGGGGGGAAAAGTTCTATTTAGTGGGTATTGCTGCTGTTTGCTGGGCCATTTGGACTCTCAGGAACAAAGTCACCTTTGAAGGATATACATTGCGATCTTCGCTAGAGGCAGTGTTTATCGTTTGCTTGTTTCTGTTATATTGGGCAGGTCTGCAGAAAAGTGGCGATAAGGAGCTGATGATCACCAATACCAAGAAGATTATGAGGTTGGCTGCTGATGTAGCAAAACGCTCCAGGAGAAGTGCGGATGAGGTGTTGAAGATTGGAGATTGATGTCGAGGCTGGTTTTTGGTGCTTGCAAGTTTGGATACATGTGTGGCTGCCCGGTGGCTGTTCTTTTGCTTGCTGATTGTATCAGTTGTTGGAGATTCATTTTAGGTGTTTTCCTGGATAGTGTTCTGTGGTTCCTTCTTGAACTTGTAGGTTTAGTTTTGATTTGGGTTATGGTGGTATTAGGTTTTCGTCCTGTAGAAGTTGTCTCGAGATCGAGCACTTCAGCAGGTTTCCTACTAGTACCCCAACTCGCTTTCCCTCTCTTCCCCTCTCTTTCTTTGTAGCGAACTTTGTATTTCCGTTAAGCAAGTAATTGAAAGGGGGATAGCCCGGTTGGAAAAAAATATCACTATTCCATTACAAGCACGGTATTTTTTCGACTTGAGAAGCTAGAAGCAACGATTTTATTTATTATATGAAACCAATAACACAACATTTTTGTTCGCCAAACCACACTCCTAAACCAAACAGTTCCACTATCCTACCATTTCCAGAACCCTATTGCAAACAAACTTCTAAATAATATCTACCACATATCGAACTACTTATTACACATCCAGAGTTGTTTATCTCAAACCATAAACACACCAATGTCTCAGCATTATGTCTTTTCTTATTTCAATATTTCAACCACGCCTTTTCTAGGTCATTGTCAATCATTTCATCAACTAGCCCACCCCAATCCTTCTTCTTGTCGGTGCCCAACCTTATCGAGCACTGAACTCCTCTGAAGCCACTCTAGACAACATCGACGTCACGGTAACCTGATGTTGTCATATGTTTTCCTTCTGTAAACATGTCCAGCTAGTCAGCCAATAAGAACTCTTACTCTCAATGTTGCAGGGATCATTAGGAAAAACACGCTCAAAACTGCAGAGTTTCTAATCTTCCAAATCATCTGAAGCTCTAGATACAACTAGAGTTCTAATTTGCATAGGAAGTTCCAAATCCACCAACTAATTTCATTAAACTTACTAGGAACATCATTTAGAAAAAATGTACATTTGATCACACTCCATACATATCTATCCACTTCACATTCAAAAAACATATGATCTACTCTTTTTTCCCAGTCATAGAACACACACCTTTTTCCTTTACCTTTCCATCCTCTATGTAGCATGTTATGTTTTGTTAGGATACTCAAAAGACTTTAACTTTTAGATGAACTTTCAAATATCATAACTTTCTATGTGGCCATTTAACCTGTGAAGTTTTCAAAGTTATATACATAGATCTTAAAGAAAAGTCCCAGACTTAGTTAATGACCATATAGATGTATCCTCTGCATCGTTTAAAGTAATATTCTCACACAATTTATTAACCTGCTTCCACATCTCAAATGTTTTCCCTCAGAGGTTTCTTATAAACTTAATATTTCCACATCCTTCTCCCAAAACTTTAGCCACACTAATATTGGTATTTGATGTTAAGCAATACAACATAGGAAATTTGGACATAATGGGAAGATCTCCTATCATGAAGTTTTTCCAAAATCTAGTTCTAACTCCATTACCTAGAATTCTTCTACAAAAGCTAAAAAATAAGATATTTTACTTTCATCACTTATTGGCTGGTTTAAGTTTACATTAGCTGGTTTAAGTTTACATGTAGCTAGGAAATTATTTTTTGCATACTTACATGACCAACTTCTGCCATAATTCATCACTTATTTTTATTTTCCATAACCACTTACTCAACAAACATGTATTCATAATTTTAAATGTACCACACCTAAACATCCACGAACTTTTAGCTAGCAAAATTTGTCCCAATAAACTAAGTGGTATTTCTTAGTCTCTTATTTTTCTTTCCATAACAACTTTTTTCATAAATAAATCAAACCTCTTACTAGGACATTTCCGTAACTCAAACATAGATAACATGTATAAGAACACATTACTCAAGCAATATTTTACTAGATTTAATCTTCCACCATAATAATTTAACTTTCCTTTTCATGTATGAGTTTCCTTTTCCATTTTTTGTTTAGAATAATTCCAATCAATATTACAAAGTCTAAAAGTGCTCAAAGGAACTCCCAAGTATCTAAAAGGAAGTATACCCTCTACACAAGTAAAAATAGAAGCATAGCTATAACTCATGTCATTAGCTTTACCAAAACACAAAATACCAATTTTACAAAAACTAATTTTCAAGCCAAACATTTGTTCAAACAAACATAAGATAAATTTTAAATTTCTTGCACACTCTAGATCATCCTGAAATATAAATATGGTGCCATATCCATATTGTAATATATAACCCTCTCTTTTATGTAATCATCAACAATACTTTTAATTAAACCACCCTCAGATACTTTCTGAACCATTAAAGTTAGGATATCTATAGAAAATTTAAAACGAATGGGTGATAAAGGGTCTCCTGCCTCGAACCTTTTTAGTTTCAAAATAAGGACCAGTCTAGTCATTTACCATAAAAACAACTTTACCTTTTCTTGTTATCTTCATAACCTACATGATAAATCTAACAAGTACATATTTTCTAATTATTACTTTTTCTTAAAAACAATTGATCTTATCATAAGATTTTTCAAAATCTAATTTTAAAAGAACTGCATGCAACTTTCTTTTTGAATCTCATGCATCACTTCATGTAAGACCACTAAACCAAAAAGGATGAATATGTCCTTTATAAAGTTTGTTTGTACTAGTAAAATAGTCTTATCAACTACACACATTACTCCATTACTCAAAGTTTTAGTAAAAAAACATTGTACATACAAATTGGTATATATTGTTGTATTGTCTTAGAACCAACACTTTTAGGTAATAAGGTAAGAATTCCATAATTCAACATGGAGATATCTAGCCTATCATGAGAGAATTCAAGGAACAAAAATAAGAATCTCATTACTAAGTAAGTCCAAAAAAGTGCTGATAAAATTCTATTCGAAAACCACCTTGACCTAGCTCCTTATTGTGTTTCATCGGAAAGACAACTATTTTAATTTCCCCTAAGGAGAATTCTTTTCTAAGGAATTCTTGTCTGCTACATCTAACACCTCCTCAACAAAGTCATCTATACTAAACTCTAAGGGAATATTTACATGACCAAATAAGTTCTTATAAAAGGACTATCTTTATCTCCTTGGATCGCACCCTCCTCTTAATACAGTCAACTAACCCTCTTTCTTCTGCTTCCACCACTAGCTCTAGCCATAAATAGACATTACATGCATCACCTTCTAAAATATATGTTTCCTTGGATCCATGGAACGTTGTAACTTCCTCCTTCTTATAAATTATATGCAACTTTACATCTAGTTGTTTTCTAAGAATGTAGTTATCAAGAGGTAACCCAGTATTCTCACTAGCTTTATCAATGTTATCTATTTCATTAAAAAAGTATTTTTTCATATAAAATCACATATAATTCAGAATCCATCCTTTCAAGTTTTTCCTTACATTCCTAGCTATATTATACTACTTAGTTAAAACATCTCTACCAAAATAGAATTTATGCCATAAATTTGTTACTATTTCATCTAGATCGAACGAACCATCAAATTTCATTAAAAGGTTTTTTCACTTGTACTTGAACCAAACTAAAATCTAAAACAACAGGGGAATGACCAGGGATAATTCTAGAAAGAGTTTTCATATAAACTAACAAAAAGCATATTCAAACTCTAAGGACATTAGAATTCAATCCAATCTTGAAATAGTAGGATCTTCTTGATTGTTGGACCAAGTAAACATTCTGTCATCAGATTCTACTTCTTTTAATTCTCAATGTTCTATAATTTCATTAAACAAGTGAGACCACTTTGGAAGTCTCCTTTTCTTTTTTACATTCATTATTTTTTATAATATTAAAATCCCCTCCTACCATAAAAGGGAAATTATTACAACCTAAAACATGTACTAATTCAACTAGAAAATCATGTTTATCTAGCATGAGGAGCGCCATACACATTAACAATATTTAACTTTTCATTTTTACCTATCACATTGACTAAATCCTCTTCATAATCAAGTACTTCGAATAAATCATTATCTACCCCTAACAACATACATTATGATTGCTCAATAGAATTAGTAACAATCCAAGAGAAGTTGTTTCTACCACTTAGATTATTCAATATATTTACATTCATATTCCTCATTTTAGTCTCTAATGATCCCTAACTGCCTCTAGGTTAAATTTTACTTTTCCTGCTCCCGCAAACCTCGAGGATTCCAAAACATATCGACAATCTAATAAAATAAATTGTGTCCTTATTTTTTATCCCTACCTTTACCATAGAAACCTATACATCTATGTTTAATAGAATATTTAGGTCTACAAAGTATACTAGCAATCCCTTTAATACATTCATCTAACTCTTCATCTACTTGATCATTCTCATCATTGTTAGAAAACACCTCATGTATAACATCATAGTCTAAAATATTAACATTACTTGAACTAGAATTAGAAAAACATTAATTTTACACTAGAAATCCCCCCGTAGCCGGCGGATTTTTTGGGCGATATCACCGAAAAGTACCAGCAATAATTGGTTACGCCGCGGATGAGCTTTCGTGGTGCCATTTTGTCGCAGTAGCCACTTATACGCCACGGCAAACATGATGGCGGCATATTGGAGTGTCGTGGTAGATTGGACGTAACAACGGTGGTCGTGATTGCCGCGCCATAGAAATAGAGGCATTTAATATTGCGTCGTGTTTGTTTCCAGACGTTCACATGGAGCTAACTACTCAAGCCTGTCTCTCTGACATGTGTGCCCCACCACGAGCTGTTGTCTCCTTATCAACCACCGTCCACTACCATCTACACACGCATATCGACCTATTCATCATTCTTTGTTCACCGTAGCAGCCCATCTCACGCGGTGGGCATTCGATTCGTCCAACGGGGCAGAGGATATAGTGGAGGCGCCAACGCCAGCACGAAAACACGATGATGTGCGACAACGATAGTAAGGTTGAGCGAAGCGGAGACATCGTACATTATCCTTCGTTTGTTGGTTTTCTTTGTCCATAACTATTATTGTTGGATTATTCGATCAATCTCGATTAGGAACACTTAGGGTTGTTCTTTGCAGGATGGCAAAGTGCCTAAGTGGATCCAAGACAAGCACTATAATGGCATAGATGATATGAGGAGGCAGTGCAACTACAGTTGTTCCCTCGTCGGCTCGTGGCATACGAGGGCCTGGACACTGGCCGCAAGTTCGTGGGTTGCCACTATAAATCACCTAAGTGCCACATGGTGGACTGGATTGATGAATCACACTCGTCTGAGCTTTCTTGTGCGTTGCTAGCGATGTGGAAGCTTACCCATCCCATGAAATTGAAGGTATATGACCAAGAGTTTCAACACAATCTGGAAGAAGGAAGGCATGATGGGTGATATAAGGTAAACGCGATTAAGTCGTCATGCCTGGCTTTAGCCGATGTCTTAGCGCCGGTTCAGGAGAAGCTAGAGAAACTGGCTAAAGATGTTTGATGTGATTCCTGTTGTGAAGTGTTCCTGTTTTGTTCATCGTTTTTGATTGTACACCGAATAATTAAGGTACTTAAGTTTTGTGAAGTGTTTCGTATTTTGTTCGTCGTTTTGTACACTGAATAAATGCATAGAAGTTTTTTTATGTTTTCTACATTTTGTACACCGAATAATTTCTGAAGTGTAAGTAAGATTTGTGAAGTCTTTTCAGGCTTCCTGCTCTGTTTTCCGTTTTATACACCAATAATGGAAATAAGTTTTTTGCTAAATTATTTGTTTTCGTACCGATTGGCCTACAAGTGAGGCCCGTAGAGCCCATAAAACTAACCATATCGACATCCACCAAGATTGTCCTATATAATTGAGGACCACATCCTATTCCTCCATGCCTTCGCACTCCACTACTAACCCTAGATCCCAGTCTCTCCCTCTTTCCCCTCCGAACTCTCATCTGGTCTCCCTCTTTCCACTCCGACCCCTAGATCTCATTAGGGCTTTCCCTTATGTCCACTCCGAACACAGATGTGCCCAAGCGGTCCATAGTGAATTCCTCCACCAGTCATGTACATGTTCGTTATCCCTTCTTCAAAGTGCGTTTTGATGATTTCTACATTCCCCTTTTGCTAATCTACATTTGTTTCTGTTTTAGATCTGCTGAAGGGGTTTAGTGGTAGAAAATAAAAGGAATTCTATAGTGAACACACCTAGCCAAGATCTATCTATGCACATGTAAGGTAACAAGAGGGGATTTGGTGTTCATACCTTTGAAGACCGGAAGTGGTTAGCGTTTCGAGAGGAACGTGGATGATGTAGTCGTACTCACCTGACCTCAAGGTTGCGAAGCTCCTCACAAGTCACCCTGGTCTTTGTATGATGTATCTGACCTTAAGGTCATGCCGACGCCCAAGCTCCAAGCAAAAGAACCACAAGTGGCGGTGCCTCGTGGCCTTACACATATCCGGTGTGGAGACGTCTCCCGGGCTCCGGTCCATCAACACAGCGAAAGAAGATTGACCCAGACCAAGTCTAGCAACACGACGTCGTGCACATTATGGAGAAATCCCTATCCCCGTATGCAGTTCCAATCTTGGGAAACACATGTGAGGGACAGGGAGGGATAATATGCAAAGCTAATTGATGGGATTGTTGATGGATTTGGGGAGAGGGGTGCCCCTCTTTATACAGGTGGAAGGGAGGCACCACTTCCCTCAAAGTCCCTAGGTGAGACTAATCAAGAGGGATAGGTGGGAGGAGGCGACGGCCAACCCCCTACATGGGCCCCACGTGGTGGGAGGGCCCACTAGGGCTGGAGGCCACCCTTTGGCCTTACCTAGGGTGTGGCCCCCTCTTGGGCCTCCTTCGGTGAGGCCCAATTAGGTGGGTTGCCCAAAAATTCCAATTTAAACAATGATTTTAATATTAATTCATTTAACTAATATTAAATACATATTATTTAATACCTATAATTCCGAAACACCTTTTGGACCCCTCCGATCATCATCGGATATCTCTAGAACACTTTTGGTATCTCCTCGGAACAATTGTAGGATTCTCGCTCTTTTCTCCTACGATATTAGATCAATCCCTAAGCATCTGTACCCTTAAGTGTGACACCCTATGGTTCGGGAATACACAGACATGATCGAGATACTCTCCGATCAATGACCAACAGCGATATCTAGAAATACATGAGATGGCCTCCATGCATTCCACGAATAACTTGATCGCTTGAACCTTGAACGTCGAGTCTCATTTCCTTTGCTTTATGATACCTAGTTTCTCCAAGACCTGGTCTCTAGTATAAACATACCTAGTTCGATCTTGTTAACGACAAACACATCTACTCATTCCCGTGATATTACATCCCCGTGACCTAGTCACATGTTTGCAAACTTATAGATGTAATCTCACCGAGTGAGCCCAGGGTATCTATCTGTCACTCAGATGGGAAAATCCCGATCTTGATACATGCGCCTCAGGTATTCCTCTGGAACACCTGATGCACACCTTTATGGTCACCTACTTATAGTCATGACAATTGATGTGATCAAAGCAGCCACATGAGATATTGTTTAAGTATGATCTCATGGTCGAAGGACTAAGTTACTATGCTTCAATAGATATCGCAATGTTGAACTTTGTGACTGGATCACATTGCAATAATAGGGTTTGGTGTTGTCCATCACTTTATTCATCTAATGAAGTGACCTTGTTGTCAATTGTTGTGATAAAGTCCATGATCAGGAACTCGATCATCAGCTGCCCAACAAACTAGTCTAGAGGATACTAGGGCCCTGGTTTATTTATATATCACACTTGTATTAATGATTCCACTTAATACATTTATAGCATGATACAAAACTATTATGAACTAATGAGATATGTCAATAAAAACATTTTTATTATTGGCCTCTAGGGCATATCTCCTTCAGTCTCCCACTTGCACTAGAGTCAATAACCTATGACATTCCGGTGTTATCTACACGCATTGTGTGTGGTGAATCCAATCTCTAGAACTGACACTTCTAGCCTTTTGTGTATTTGCATGTCTATGCGTCACTACGCATTACTCATTCTCGAATGAGATGATATTGTATAAATTAAGTCTTCTCATGAGACTTCAATTCCTTAATCCAAAACTATGCTAGAACTATTGTTGTACAATAGATCCTCATAGTATAGCCCACATGGAACTGCACCTAGTTTTGATGACAAACCCATTTGTACACAAGTTCCCTCTTTTATCCTGCTACTATAGCCATCATATATTCGACTGTTTGTTGTAGTACCCGTCATAGTGTTACACCTTTGGAACTAGTCCAAATCCATCATGAAAGTTTCTTCGATTACACCATGCCACCTTATTTATTAACACATAGCCTAACTGAGATAAACTTCATTTGTATATGTGACAAAAACTTACATCAACGTAACACTTTACATTGAACTATTTTGTCATATTTACACATAGGGTATATTCTTGGTTCTTCCAAAGTACATAAGGATATAATTACTATTGTCCAATGATCATCTTATGATTCACTCTGATATATGCTCCTAACATTTAGAGCATAGGAATCATCTACATATGTACATATCATGGCATTCATGATTAAATCAATCATGAGGTTTCACTTATCAATTGTCAACACAATTGATCCTGCTACCATGTGGCAAGAACTTTTCTTGTCTAACATTGACCAGTAAACTCACATAGCTCCCACTCAAATATGCCAACATATTGAACTAATTCACTATTTCATGTATGTACTTTAGTATAACCATATTATCATTTAGATCTATCTGTATAGACTTAGAGGTATAATATTCTGGTTTTTCCTAAATCTTTCATAAAAATCCAATTTTTGATGAAAATTTTAATTCGCATAAAATTAAAGATACATCATTTCCAATCAACACAATGTCTTTCACATAAAGCATTGGAAATATGTATTAACTCTCCCACTTAGTTTCTTGTAAACAAAAGCATATTCATCGTTCTTACGAACTTAAACTCTTTAATAGTTTCATCACGGTGAAGATTCCAACTCCACTATGCTTATTTCAACCATTGAAATTTGCACATACTTTAGCACCTTTCGAATTAACAGAATCCCTTTGGATAGTGTCATGTACACATCCTAGGTAACCATTATATTACAAGAACGTTGTTTTGTTTATTCAACTACCATATCTCAATATGTAGTGGTTGCTACAATAATCCGTACATACTAAATATCGATGTGGAAGATCCCAATCTTGTCAAAGTCAACTTTTGAACTTTGTCATAAACTACTTTCTGACAGGATGAACATTTCACAGATGTAAACATCTTGTATATGTTTGTTTATAGATCCATTTATGCTTTAAAAAGTTTCACACCTTCCTGAGGGTCTACCAAGTTCATAACTTGATTTTCATATACGGATACTATCACAAATTCTTATGGACTCTAGCCATTTAACAAAGTCATGGCTCATCATTGCTTATTTGCATGTAGTTGTTATATCATTGTCCAACAATGACACTTTGTCCTCAAATCTCACTATTTGATTATTAAGCGATCCATATGGTCGAATAGGAACTTAGATTTCTGAAACATACAACATTTGTAGAAATGGTAGCCATGAGCATTGTAGTAGCCTCCATAACACTTTCCAGTGTTGCGCTACTCTAATCATGTGACTTAGGTTCAAACAACCTTATCAAAATTTCTGTTGTCCTCCCACTCAACTTTTCACAAAAAAGTTTCTTCTCAAAGAACTCATCGTTCTAGTGACAAACACTTTTGTCTTTAGTGTTATGGTGGAGGAATTCCCAACGATTACTTTTGGGATATCTACAAATACATGCATATATGACTTTATTTTTGTAAACACTTTACATATTCCTTGCATACCAAAATTTCAAGAAAAGACAAATGGGTTTTACCTCCTGCCATTTCACTTGATCATGATGTTGCTCTTTTCAGTGTAAAAGAGGTATGTCACTATGGTGTTCATAATGGCAGTTTTATATTTGATCTCGCCAAGTCAAAACTGGGTTCGATTTATATTCTCAAAACATTCCATACTACTATGGTGTTTCAAGAAACTCAAATTTATGAAACAATTTCTCAACTTTCAGATGTTTGCTAAACTTTGCAACTCGAATATCTTCCTTTATGATCCAATCATAAACTCTTGATTTTCTTATTACGATGATTTCCTTATTCGCAATGACTTTATCGAAGTATCTAGAAACTCGAACGTGTCATAACTCTTATGGTATTGTTTTCATGAATCTGGATGATTTGTTCTTCACGCTAAAACCTTTGAACGTGTTTCAAATGTCTTATACTTCTTTCTTATTAAACATATATAGTCATATATCTATTCAAGTCCTTAGTGGAAGTATATGAAGTAGAATAATCCATCACACACAGATTTACATAATGGACCACATACATCAATATGTATTACTTCCAATAAGTTAGCTGTCTGTTAAACTTTTGCGAGTGGATAGAGTTTTAGTTATCTATAGGAAAGTCTTACAAGCGTCAATTCGTTCAAAAACAACTTGACTCCAAAATTCCATCAAGATGGAGTTTCTTCATGTCTTTCTTTCAAATATAACTTAAATAGTGGTGTCACATTTAATTGAAATTTCAATCATTTTGTCTTGCGACACTTTTACCATTTATTTTTATGAATATTATTTCACTAACAAGGTTTATAATAGTTCATCCATCATTTATGGAATGTAGTAATTATTTGAACAATAGTTTGTTCTCACAATACTAGAACCAGATAATAATTATCAGAATAAATCTTAATGGCTTGGTCCTTGATGTACATGACAAACATAATAACACTTTATTTGTTTATCGATGAACATCATTACCATATTCTTTTGCTAGTTATTTGAACCATTGTATTTCCTATATTGAGTTGCTATATGCCATTTCATACCAACTAATTTAGTATCTAATACCGAAGAGTTACATTGGTTTAAGAAGCAAAAAACATATTCATAGCGTGTATATCTTGCATATACCTGAGCTGGATAATTCCAGCCCATTAATTTCTGCCAATTATATTTAGATTTTATTTCAATTTTTCCTCTCTTTTAGAAGAGTCACCCATTATAAACAGTGGCACCAATCACATGGTACTTGGTTCAAGTGTGTTAGTCAAATACTTATACCCTTAAACTCACACTTTGAAGTGGAACACAATCATCACATGATTCATCTTCTTCTGGATTCATCTATTAGTGGTCTTTTAGTATAGTAAACAATTTACCTATACCTTATATTCATCTTATCATGACAACCTTCATGATTGAACTACTATAGTTCATCAGGATGAACATTTGTATAATTTTAGTTCCCAAACTTATTGGGTGATAGGTACGCTTTAGCATCACCATCATTCGCAAATTCTCATCCAATATGAGAATATGTTTCCAACTAAATTATACTTGATCATCCTTAATCAAATAGTGTTTTAGATATCAAAATATCTTTTACACAAGATGATTTCTAAAATTAATCTTTCATCTCACAGATAATCTTGATACAAAGAACTTTCTTTCTAATATCAAGTATCATGGAAGCAAGCATGATCCTTTTTGACACTAATTTTGGAATCTATTACTCTAGGACTAATTCACTTGTTAACCCTTCATGGAGTAAGTGAGGTTTACTTGAAAGTCTGCTTTATGACTTTTATCTTTAATTTGACACTTAAACAATACGGTAGTAGTCGTAAATCAAGTATCTAGAATACTATAATTCTATATCTCAATTACAACCAAGATAGTCTATAACACATGCCAAATACAACAACTATGCAAATTCACTTAGATTTATTAGTTCATAATATGAGTTCAATACAAGAACTCTCACTCAAACGAACATCCTCCAACGTTCGTTTAGTGATTACATGATCCCTTTAGACTATATCATCCCCCATCGTCACGGTCTTTGATATAACTATCAGGGTAGAAATAATATCAACCACATCACCATGTGACTCATGCTTAACCATTCGGTCATCTGTGTTCCGAGGCCATGTCAGTACATGCTAGGCTTGACAACTTTGACCATTAGTGTATTGAAGTGCATTCATGGCTTGCACCCACCATATGCGAACGTTGATATGTCTAGCACCTGAATCTTACGACCTGCTTCATAATGATGGACTTTCTTGGTGGTACACACTAATGGGAGAACACGAACATTGGAATTATGTTTGAGGGATCATCTCATTATGCTACCATTGTAAGTATAATACTAGCAAAATAAGATGCACAACCAATTAACATCAAATATAAATAGTATATGTGATATGTTATGGTCATCACGCCTTGATCTCCATCGAGTGCGACGTCATTGCACCAGGTCCATGGTGCTACCTTGCCTTTGGTAGTTCATCTCATAAACACTTACCTTGACCATACATATCACAAGCCCTGCAAAATAAAGTTAGATGCATCTACTTTATCTTTGCATGTTTTATGCGGCTGTTAGGGCTTTTGCAAGACAACCGTTTCTACCTACGAACTTCCAACCATAACATGGATTGACTAATTTCCACTTTAAGTCCCATTTCTAGGGTCATACTTTGTAAATACCATATCAACTAATGTCGGAGAGACAGACACTTGCTAGACACTTATATTGTACAAGCCATATGTTGAATGTGGAACTAGTCTCTAGTAAGGTCGATCTGGGACGCTTCATCCGACATTGCCGTGATATGAACAAGTACACGTGGGAGGGTAGCAACTAGAAAATCAATTCCCACACAATCAACATGTGGTCTACTCGTACCAAACATCTATGCATAGATCATCTCTAATACCACTGAAGGGGTTACGTGGTAGAAAACAAAATTCCTACGATGAACACACCTAGCCAAGATCTATCTATGCAGATGTAAGGTAACGAGAAGGGATTTGGTGTTCATACCTTTGCAAACCGAAAGTGGTTAATGTTTTGAGGGGAACATAGATGACGTAGTCGTACTCACCTAACCCCAAGGTCACGAAGCTCCTCACAAGTCACCCCTGGTCCCTATACGACGTAGCCGACCTCAAGGTCGTGTCGACGTCCAAGCTCCAAACTCCAAGCAAAAGCACCACAAGTAGCGGTGCCTCATGGCCTTACACACATTCGGTATAGAGACGTCTCCCAGACTCCGGTCCAGCAAAGCAGCGGAAGAAGATTGTCCCGGACTGAGTCCAACAACATGATGGCGTGCACATGGTGGAGAAATCCCTATCCCGTATGTAGTTCCAATCTTGGGAACCACATGTGAGGGAGAGAGAATAGGCAAAGACAATTGATGGGATTGATGGATTTGGGGAGAGGGGTGTGTAGGGTTCCGAGGCAGAAAACAAAAAAATTATAGCTACACGAACACTAATACCAAGATCTAAACTATGTAGGCACAAGTAACGAAAAGGAGAAGACAATATGCATACCCTTGAAGACCGAGGAACGCATTATGCAGGAAGGCGTATGTTGATGAAGAAGAGAAGCTCCAAGCGCCCCAAGTATGGCGCTTTCGAAGTTCTACACACGTCTGATGTAGGCGACGTCTCCCGGGCTCCGATCCAGCCGCACAACAGAGGAAGAAAGATGGCAGACCGAAAATCACACGACGATAGTGTGAAGGTGGAGAATTCAAAAACCCCGAGGTCCTCTCCAATATTACGGAGAAATCCTCAAAGGAAATGAGAGAGAGAGAGAGAGAGAAGAGACAATGAGATGGATTCCAAGGGGAGGGGGTGACCCCTATATATAGTGGGAGGGGAGGGGCACCACCCAAGGGGCAGGCGGTGTGGGACTAATGCCATAGCCGCCAGCCACCAAGGGGGAGCCGCCAGCCCTAGGTGGGCCCCACGTGGGGATCCCACTATGGCTAGGCCGGCTGGCCCTCCTCCCTTAGGCGCCTTGCCCCTCTGGGCCTCCCCTCCGGTTGAGGCACATTAGCAATGGGTTGTCTATTAAAATAAAATAAAAATATATATTTTAATATTAACTCAACCAATTAATATAAAACACATATATTATTACATTCATGACTCCCTAACTCCCTAACTCCTTCTGGACCCCCTCCGATCAACATCGGGTGTTACACGAAACTATTCCAGTTTCTCTCTCATTTCTCCTGTGGTGCCGTATCAATCCCTATGCGTCCCCACCCTTAAGCATGACACCCTTCGGGTTTGGAAACACTTCAGACATGATCGAGACCTCTCTCGTATCAATGATCATGAGCGGGACCTGGATGCCCATGATGACCCCCATGCATTTCACGAATCTCATCGCTTGAACCTTCAACATCGTGTCCTATTCCCTTTGCCACTTGATATCTTGTTCATCCGAGATTTGATATTTGTTGGTATCTCCATACCTAGTTCGATCTCGTTCTCGATGAACTTGTTTACTTGTTCCCATGATGTTGCATTCCGTGGCCTAGTCACATGCTTGCAAGCTTCGTTAATGCAATGTCACCGAGATGGCCACGTGTATATATCCGTTACTCGGATTGGCAAGTATTGGTCTTGATATGTACTCCTCTACATGTTCCATTGGGAAACCTGAGTGGCACCTTTTTGATCACCCTTTCATGGCTTGATACTACCATCAAAGCTCCCTCTAGTAACAGTGATTTGTATTATCTCACAGTCTAAGGATCAGGTTGCAAGGTTTCCTTTGTTATCATTAATGATGAACGTTTGTAACTAGATCTCATTATGATATAACTATTGGGTGTTTGTCTATCAAATCATTCAACCAATGATGTGACCTCATTGTCAATTGGCATCAATGCCCATGATTTCGAAACCCTAGATCACCCACTTGACCAATGAGCTAGTTTGATAGAGGTAACTAGAGACATGGTTTGTTTACATACCATACACGTATTAACGTTTCGTATTAACATAGTTATAGCACGGTATGAAATGTATTATGAACATACCAGAGATGTATCAAATAAAACACTTTATTATTTGCCTCTAGGGCATATCTCCTTGAGGGTGCCCCTCTTTATATAGGTGGAAGGGAGATACCACCTCCCTCAATGTCCCGGGGTGGGACTAATCAAGAGGGAGAGGTGGGAGAAGGCGGCGGCCAGCCCTCCTACATGGGCCCCACATGGTGAGAGGGCCCACTAGGGCCGGTGACCACCCTCTAACCTTCCCTAGGGCACGGTCGCTCTTGAGCCTCCTTTAGTGAGGCCCAATTAGGTGGGCTGCACCAAAAATCCAATTTAAATAATATTTTTAATATTAATTCATTTAGTTAGAATTAAATACATATTATTTAATACATATCATTTCGAAACACCTTTCGAACCCCTCCGATCATCATCAGATATCTCCAGAACACTTTCGGTATCTCCCCGTAACAATTCTAGAGTTCTCTCTCTTTTCTCCTACAATCTCGGATCAATCCCTAAGCGTCTCTACCTTAAGCGTGACACCCTATGGTTCGGGAATACATAGACATGATCGAGACACTCTCAAATCAATGACCAACAGCGGTATCTAGAAACACATGATGGGCCCCATGCATTCCATGAATAACTTGATCGCTTGAACCTTGAATGTCGAGTCTCATTCCTTTTGCTCTATGATATCTGGTTTGTCCAAGACCTGATCTCTGGTATCAACATATATAGTTTGATATTGTTAACGACAGACACATTTACTCATTCCCGTGATATTACATCCCCGTGACTTAGTCACATGTTTGCAAACTTATAGATGTAATCTCATCGAGTGGGCCTAGGGTATCCATCCATTACTCGGATGGGAAAATCCAGATCTCGATACATACGCCTCAACTATTCCTCTAGAATACCCAACACACATCTTTTTGGTCACCCACTTACGGTCATGAAGGTTGATGTGATCAAAGTAGCTGAGAGAGATCGTGATTAAGTATGATCTCACAGTCGAAGGACTGAGTTACGACACTTTGATAAATATCACAATGTTGAACTTTGTGACTGGATCACATTGCAATACTAGGGTTGGGTGTTGTACATCACTACATTCATCTAATGAAGTGACCTTGTTGTCAGTTGCTGCGATAAAGTCTATGATCGGGAAATCTCGGTCGTTAGCTGCCCAACGAATTAGTCTAGAGGATACTAGGGACCTGATTTGTTTATATATCACACATGTATTAATGTTTTAATACAGTTATAACATGACACAAAACTATTACGAACTAATGAGGTATGTCAATAAAAACACCTTTATTATTGGCCTCTAGGGCATTTCTCCTTCATCCATAACCAGAAGGATGGCCAAAACAGACTCACCAAGCCTGGCAGGCTGATTGTTTTCCAGGTCATTGGAGCCTGTCACGATGATAATGGCGGACAAATCATCCGCAAGGTCAGTAGCACATGGGTGAAAGATGATGGTGGTCAGAACCGTGTCGCGGAGACGGACGAACCCATCGTCAAGGAATCCATGAAAGCATGGTTGTTGTATGACCCTCCATCCATCCCAAAATACGGGATGGAGGTGATTAGATATGTAGGAAAAGAGATTGTGAAATCTCATAATTAGATGTTGTATTTTAATTAATGTAATACTATTTATCAACGAATTTGATATGTTAATATAATCCAGCATATGATTTGAATCAACACGCGTCTAGATGATTTCGTTTGTACCTATTATAATTAACAGTAGTGTCGCTGGAAAGTTTACCAAGCACGGCAAAATAGTTTCACTATTTCTTGGTAGTATTGTCCCCGCCGTGTTTCTTGTACTGAGGTGCGTCCTCTGCCGCGCTGCGGAAGCGCTAGCTCGGTGGATCATGTTGTGTCGAGCTAGAAAATCCACCGTCATTGTAGAATCCCCGGTGCAGCTATCCTTGACGTTTTTTGCCACGCCAGCATGACCGTGGCGACTAAGACTGTGCCTCGGCCGAGCTCCATGTTGTAGTGTTACTACTAGTAGCACTAAACATATTGCTCCTACCATGGAAATAACACTCTAGTGTTGTATCATGTTCCTATAGTATTGTATATCTCAACCTCTTGTCTTGACTCGTGTTACCACTCTGTCTACCAGATTGTCAGTTCATCTGACAATCACACCATCTTGAAGGAACCCCCTTGCTCCATCTTCAATATCAAAATAAATGTAATAGATGTAGGGGGTCAATAGTTAGTTCCACCACTTCAGGGGTTTTCCTAGGATTCCTCACACCACATCTGACTCTAACCACTTCATTTTTTCCAGAAACCTTCCATGTCTACTGTACCTCTTGGATAGTACCCAACACAGAAGCAATTTCATAGGAGCCATCCCTATGTTGCATGTCATCTAGTATACCTGATATCCTAAGCCAAACATAGTACAATCTAAACTTGGCACCAGAAATAGCTTAGCAACCTTGACGATGGCCCTTGTCCCTTTCAATCCAAACCTAGGATACTCTGACATCTCTTGAAGCCTATCCATGGTAGGGAATTTAATCATAGAACTTGTGTCATCAAAACCTTTTACTTTCCGATCACCACCCCATGGGAATTGGGGTTTGAAAGCTTCGGCAAGTTTTTCACATGATATATCACCTTCAAGTACATTAATCATCCCTACTAGGTGCAGATTCTTGTCCATATCAGTCTTCCTACCAGATTGAGCTGTTAAACTTGGCACCAGAAACTTAGCACCAAAAACAACTTAGCAACCTTGATGATGGCCCTTGTCTCTTTCAATCCAAACTGAGGATACTCTGACATCTCTTGAAGCATAGCCATGGTAGGGAATTTAGTTAGAAAACTTGTGTCATAAAACCTTCCACTAACCACCCCATGAGAATTGGGCTTTAAAATCTTGGGCAAGTTGTTCACATGATATATCACCTTCAAGTACATTGATCATCCCTATTGGGTGCAGATTCTTGTCCCTATCAGCCTTCCTACCAGATTGAGCCGTTAACAACCGCAGACCATTTGCTCCACACCAGACCAATTTCAGTACAGGATGAGGCCTTCCCATCATGTAGAATTTCTCAGATAGATGTATAGCATGTTTTCCAGAATTCATGCGGAACAACTTTGTTTGACAATACTTTAGAGCATCTCCAGCAGTAGCGCTAAATGTCGGCGTTGTAAAACTGTTTTGCATCATGCTGTAAAACTATTTTGTAGCGTGCTACGCTAGGATACAGCCCGCGTCAACGCTGCGCTCTCTGCCGGATGCTCCAATTTGCAGCATGCGCAGGTGAGCCCAAAACATCCCCCACCAGGTGCTGCAAACTAGGGAGCGTGTTACTGGAGCAAACAACAAACACATTGTTGCGTACATTCAACAAGATCAAACAGACCCAAAAAAAGGAACAACAAATTGTCTATTTTACTTATTACAACACAAAAAAATTGTAGCAATACAACAAATCATTAACCAACAAATATAACAAGTTGTTCTTCAACAATACAACAAATAGTTTTACAACAATACAATAAACATACAAATAAAGTAAGTCACTTTTGTTGTCCAAATCATTTCCACCACTCCTCCATGAGATCTTTTTGAATCTCATCATGCGTGTCATTGGACATAATGGAATCATACGATGCAATGAACTGCGCCACCCTAAGTTGTGTCCTCTCCACTTGCACGGGCACTCCCATCAAGTCATAGTGGGTGTGATCTACATCTTTTCCATGGTCATTCTATATGATCATGTTCTACATGATGACACAAGCGTTCATGACGTACCAAAGGCACACTTGGTCCCAAAATCTGGCCGGTCCTCTCACAATAGCAAATTGGGCTTGCAAAATCCCAAATGCTCTCTCCACATCCTTCCAAGCCACCGCTTGTGCATTGTGAAAATTGGATTCTTTCTTACCTTAGGGTTGGTGAATCGACTTCAGAAATGTTTGCCACCTTGGGTAGATGTCATCGGCAAGATAGTACCCATAGTTTACTTGTGGCCATTTGCTTCAAACTCCACTTGTAGACCTTCACGCAATGCAATCCTTGTCATAAGTGGAGACTGTTAAAGAACATTGATGTCATTGCAAGACACGAGCATACCAAAGAATGCATGCCAAATCCAAGTCTCGTGGTCGGCCACCGCTTCAAGGATTATAGTGGAATCCTTTTTGTGCCCTTTGAATTGTCCATGCCATGCCGCGGGTCAATTCTTCCAAGTCGAGTGCATGCAATCAATTGAGCCAAGCATTCCTGGAAACCCCCTAGCCTTGCTCTCCTCTAAAATCCTAACCGTGTATTTAGCATTAGGGGCTCTCAAATATGTAGCGCCGAATACTCGCACAATTGCCATGACAAAGCGCTTGACACACTTGATAGCGGTGCTCTCACCCATGGCCAAGTGGTCATCAATTAGATCCGCCGGTATACCATATGCCAACATCCTCAAAGCGGCAGTCACCTTCTGATAAGTGTGATGTCCAAGTTCTCCGGCAGCATTCCTCTTTTGCACAAAATAAGTATCGTACTTGGCCACCTCCTGTGCAATGTGCTTGAACAAATCTATGCTCATCCAAAAACGGCGACGAAAATAGCTCTCGAGAAATGTTGCATTTTCGTTAAAATACATCCGCACCAACTTGTTGTGGCCTTCGATATGTTCCCTCCTCAACCTTTCTCTACCAAAAACCGAGCCACATATCTTCGGCTTCTTATGGGCGCGCCAAGACAATAGCATGGTCACGGTCTCTTCTTACTCAATATCAAATTCATCGTCAGATGAATCAAAGAATGAACTCATCTACAAATATGCAAAATAATTGAAATACTTGTACAATCTAAAATGTAGACAAAATGGGCGTGGACAAAGTGATGCAAACCTTGGGTAGATTACGATGAACACCTTGTGTGCGCCAAGTTGCCTCTCAGCTTGCGGAGGACATCGTCGCCCACGATCAACAACGTGGCACCATGGTAGCCTGGGGCTAGGATATCGAGCGTTGCACGGCTTCGAATGGTCGGAAATCCCGAGTTCTTGGCGCGGCGACGACGCGCTCGGGGCAGCGATGTGGGCATGCAAAGGCGGCAGCGGTGATGCCGGAATGGGTGGGAGAGGGATTGGGGAAGAAGAGGACGCGTGCGCGGGTGAAATTTCAGCGACGGCTGCTCCTTCGCGCACGAGCCGAGCGATAGGGCATGTTGTAAATACTGGATGGGTGCGCACACGAGCTGGCACGGTATATTAGCGGTTTGTTTAGCGTTGCGCTATAATAGCATCACTGCTGGAGATGCTCTTACCATGTGCCCAGCTTCACCACACCTAAAACAAGCAGTCGCCTTGGATACTGTTGACCTCCAGGGTTGTTCAGTACCCTTCCCAACATTAATTAACTACCTCAAAATGACTCCTTGTTGCAGGAACAATGCCAGATGATCCAGCGTTGTTAGTTGTATTGCAAGTCTTGCACCATCACGGATAGCGATCTCCTGCATACTCAGAGCATACCAGATTAACTGGAAAGACACTGAGAAGACAAAGGATGAAGCAACTGATACGATTCTTCTTCATTTCTAGATGCGACTGGGATTGGAGATAGTACTAGCTAGCTAGTGCATGCACGATTGTGTATAGTATATATCGCTTAAGTGTGAGCAAAAGTGAGCCATCTGAGGCCATATGCCCGCGCGCGCGTTTGTGGCCGTCTCATCTTCACTTTAAGTCATCTCAACCGTACAGTTTCAGGTGTTTACCGAAGTCTTACGAGCTGGTCCCTCCCATCCCCGCCCCACACCACCCCATCTCGATCACGTTCCCCTCCACCCGAGTCCCGAGATCCCGCCCATCCCAGCCCCTCCTCCGGCTTCCCCAGCAATGTGCACTGGCCCCTCCGCTCCCGTGCTCTCCCTCTCACCTCTGCTCCCTCTGCCCCCTCCTATCACGAGAACCTCTTCTCCCATCATCTCCTTCCCTCTGGACCTAGCATGACCCCTTGTGTGAAACCCTAGCATGGGTGAAGCAGCAGTTGTACAGGATTGAGATGGCGCCTCCATGTTTGCTCCTCCTCGCCTCCGGCATCCCACCGACGGTCGGGACTCCTCCCCGGAGCCCCTCATCCCCCACGAGACCCTCTTTCCCGAGCAGCTCCTCTCCCATGGTCAAGCTCCATCGCTAGGTACTTGCCCTTGTCGATCTCTGCTTCTTGGTCGCTCAGCCCCGCAGCAAGGCACCACCCGGAGCTTGCAGACGGCTCTTTTGGTTCTTCCAATGCACCCTTTCCTTTCCCATGACGCGTTCTCCTCGCCTCCCCTTCTCCAAAGGGCCGCCTCCTCCAATTTGTGGCTGATTTGAGGCCACTTGCCAGGCATGCTACCACTGCATGTAGGCCTATGCCACTCCGTGTTTTGTGGGTTAGTGAGGACTAGCTTCGTGCATGGAGGGCAACTAGCGGGGGTGTGTGCTGTTGCTCCATGCGAGGTGGGTGTGTTGTATTTCTTTACTTTCCTCTCTCTCAACACCCATGTTTTCTTTCAAAAGAAGTAGGAGCCATTTTGCTTTCTGATCAGGAAATGGCGAAGCCAATTCGATGGAAAGGAAACCATAGTTAGGGATGGAGGCTACAAATAATATGAGATCTATCAGGAAGCTCTAGGAACTCAACCGATCCATGGTTCATGTCTGCTCTATCCTCCCTCCCATTGAACTATGGCCGCCGCGGCCCACAGAGCCCGTGCCAGATCCCCACCTCCATCACCCGCATGCGAGCTCCAAAATTTTGCTCTCCCACGTGCTAGAGGGAAGAGGAATGCGAGGGCGCTTGGTGCCCAGTATCCCTAGTGTTCAATCTTCAGGGTATCATGTTCTATGAGGTGAGGTTGTATGCTATCGTGTTGCATTGTGCTATCTCTATGTCCCATTCAATTCCTTGTTGAGTATGAAGGAGACATGTCCCTGAGCAGGTAGGCAGGAGGAGCTGCGGCGGTGACGTTTGGTTGGGAAGGGCATGCCATACTTCGATCTGGAGGGGATGAACGAGAAGTCTCATCAGGTTAGCCGATTTTACGCCTCCCTCTACTTATTTTTGCAACTCTTCTTAGTCGATCAACTCCTATAGATTTGTAAGTAAATATACTTAGGTTCGTATGGATATAGGTTTTAGCTTTCTGTACTAATGAAACATTCAGGAATTGTCTATTTGTGCGGATGGATTGATATGCATTCCCAACATTTCAAGTCAACTTGCATTTTCCGGGACAAGGATATCACAAGGTATTTGTTCCATAATTGAATTTTATCTAATTTGTTGTTGAATCAGGGTGTGCATTAACTTATAATTTTTTGTGGTATCGTGGTGTGTATGAATATGTGTTGAAGAACCAATGCTTTTATGGACTAGATAGATGCTTTTATATTGTTTTACATTTTTCTTTAGCAGGTAAAATGTGGCATTGAGAAATTTTTAGCAATAGCAGGGAAAAGAAATGAGCGAGATTAATTGGGTAGTTTGATCCTCATTAAAGTATGATTACACTTTCCTCCTATAAATACCAATTAAAGTCAAGTAGGAAGCGAGATGAACAAAACATCGAAAGTTGCACAGAGTGCTCTAGTATTTCGATGAATACATTTATAATAATAAGGGTAACATCTAAAGTGTTCTATAATGTTATGGCGGGGCTAGTTCGCTTTTAACGTAGAATGATGTGTCTCAGGTCATAGTGCCCATGAGAAAGCCCTCGAGGTTGATCTAACGTCACTGTAGGCTCCTGGAATTAGGCCTCATTCTGCTGCCATAGCGACGATGCATATACACAAATGCTATCATGTGATGATAAAGTATTAGTGTCAATCCAGGTGACATTAGTAAGTTGCAAAGTATTTGGGACTATAAAGTATAGACCCAAGACTCAACCTCTTCCATGAGCAAGCATGTTCAGGGTACCGGATATATGGTACCAATGATTAAGAACAAATGCAGCTAGTGTATTTGTACTCTAGTGCAAGTGGGAGACTGTTGGAAATATGCCCTAGAGACAAATAGTAGTAAGGACTATTATCATATTTCATATAGTTTATGATTAAGTTTTATATCATGCTATAACTGTATTGAGTGGAAACATCAATACACGTGTGATATACAAACAACCAGGGGTTCCTAGTGAAATTCTAGTCACTGGTTCATTGGTCAACAAATGATCATGTTTCCTGATCATGTGGCATTTATGCCAGTTGGAAATGAGGTCATCTCATTCTAAGAATGAGATGATGAACCAATACCCAATCTAAACATCGTGACCCGATCATGTCACAAAGTTCAAGTTATGATGATTAGAAATGGATCCTCGTCGACTATTCCTTAGACCGTGAGGCTATATCAATCACTATCTCTCGAGAGTGCTTAGATAGCATCAAAGCCATCTAGTAATACGGTGGTTATAAAGGTGTGTTCAGGTATTCGAAGGAAATCGTAGAGGCAATATATGTCAAGAGTGGGATTTGTCCGTACATGTGACGAGAAGATACTCAAGGGCCCACTCGGAGAATTTATATCCAATAGATGCGTAGCGTGTGATTTGATCACGGGGATATCGCTTGTTAGAACGAGTCAAGTAGCATTGTTCGGTAACGAGATTGAACACAACATGGTGATGTCATTGATCAGATCTCGGGCAATGCAAGTATCAAGAGACAAAGGGAATAAGACACGACTGTCCCAGTTCAAACGACGAAAGATCTTTGTGGAATGCACAGGGGTCACATGGCCATCCAGGTCCCTCTATCGATCATTGGTGCGGGAGTGTCCCGACCATGTCTGGAGTGTTCCCGAATCGTGGGTATCACGCTTAAGGGCTTGATGATGCTGAGAGAGTGTTTATAGGATCGGTGGAATCACCGAAGAAGAGTAGGGAGAAAACCGGAAGGGTTTCGGTAAGTCCGGAGGATGTTTGGACTGGAGGTGGAAGGAGTTCCATGGCCACGGAGGTTGAATAATATGTGAATGAATGTTAAATGTTGATTTAATCATTTATTCATAATTATTTAAATAAAGAGAAAATCAATTTTAATGGTCAAAGGCTTAATGGGCCAATTCCAGAGGGAGAGGGCCCATTAGGGGAAAGGAGAGAGGGAGAGGGGCCAAGGGGGAGGCCGGCTGGGCCTAGCGCCCCTCGCGCGGGGCTCACTAGGGTGGCCGGCGGCCACCCCTCCCCCCTCCTCTCCTTTAGTTCCACCCCGGGACTTTGAGGGAGGTAGTACCTCCCCTCCCCCTATATATAGTGGGGGTATTTGGCCAAATTAAATACACCAATAATCAATAAAGGTCTTCTCACTTTTGGGAGGACCTCTAGTTGATATTTTCTCTCTCCCCTCTCTCTCTCTCTCGCGACCGTGGTCCCAAGTCTGGACTGCGCGAACAAGAGACATCTTCACCGCGGAGCGCCGTCGCGCTGTGGGATTCGGATCCGGGAGCTCTACTTCCGCAACTGCTGATGGATCAGGGAAGCGGGAGTCATCGTCAGGCACCGGACGTGTGTAACTCCCCGCAAGGTGTCGCACTTGAGGCACTCAAGTCGTTGGAGCCAAGGAGCGCAAGGACTTCATCACGACCTTGAGGTCGGCTTCGGCTCGTCTACATCGACCATGCTCTCCTGAGTGTTGACAACGCTTTTCGTTCTTCAAGGGTAAGTTCACGAAAATCCCCTCCTGTTATTGTATTACTAATAGATAGGTCCTGGCAGCTTTAGGGGTTCAGGAGCGTAGAGTAAAATTTATTGTTTTCATACGTGGAACCCCAACAGTGGTATCAGAGCTAGATCTATGCGTAGTAATGCTAGTACGGGTAGAACACACGATATGTAGCGTGTGGGCGTTGCTCTTTTAGTTGTTACCCTCCCACGTGTACTTATGTATACCACAGTAGTGCTTGATGAAGCGGCCCCCAACCGACTTTACACGTTCATTCGCGAGACTGGTCCACGCTTGACATACGGCTTGTACCGTATAAAGTGGCTTAGGGGGGTGTCTGTCTCTCTCACATTAGTTGGTATACCATTTACAATGGAGGGACCCGAAAGGGGTGTAGTAGAGACAACTACTTGATCAGCGTTGTGCTGAAAGTTCGTAGGTAAGAACGGTTCTTGTGCGAAAGCCCATTTCAGCCACGTAAAACATGCAAAGATAAAGTAGAGGCGTCTAACTTTGTTTTGCAGGGGGGCGTTGCTTTGTGATATGGTTGTGGCAAAGGTAAAGTGATTACCTTTTGTTACATAGTACTAGATAGTCACGAAGGTGACGGACTACCACGTTGGAATGACACCGGTACCCTGGCGTCTACGGCGCCGGAACCCGGTGACGGCGGATGGAGATCACGACGTGAAGGACCATATCACATAGAATTTACATTCAATGTTATTGTTTGTATGTCTTATTGTGTGCTAGTATTAGATACTCGACGGTAGCCTAATAAGATGATCCCTATTAAAATTACCAACGGTTGTGTTCCCCCTTCGGTATGAGGCGATCCAGGGTTACAGGCCTGGGTGTCAGACATATCTACGTTCGCATACAGTGGGTGTAAGCCATGTTGCACAGCGAATACACTAAGGTTGAGTTGGCGATCCTAGCATGCCACAGAAGCATGGCCTCGGAACACGGATGGTCGAAAGATCGAGCACGAGTTGCATGAATGATGTGACCAACGTTTAGCATCCACCTTTGAACCCACATCGATGGCCGTGATCAATCGGTGGAGATGTGGCTGATAGGGGTCGTGTTATCACTAGGAACCCTTTTGGGGATAGGTGTTTCTGAGTTGAGTTATTATTAACTCATTTAATTATAAACTTAGTCTAAATTCCTTTTGCAATTATAAATGTAGAAAATGGTTCTCCCCAAGTACCTTCCCTATCGACAAATGGTTAAAAGGAGAAAAGCTCAAGTTAGATGGATCCAACTTTTCTGCATGGGTCATACGCCTGTTTGATCTCCTTTGTGAGAACAATGTAGCTGACTACATGACCTGCGAGATGTATTTGGAGCCACCCTATTCTCATGAGACCCAGGAGCAGCGGGATCTGCGCTGTCGTCGCCGTGTGATGGCCACATTCATATCAGTGACGATGCGCCTTGGAATGGAGGATGGGCTATGGCCAATGGTGGGAAGTATTAAACCCCAAGTGGTCATGGCACATCTGAGATCGCATTTCGTGGAACAAGTGCGCATGTGGGAGTATGAGCTGATGGGGGACTTCCTCTCCATAAAGATGGAGGAGGGCTCCTCACTAGACGAGCACTTATTGAGCATATACGATGCGTACATGAGTCTGGCATACTACCTGGACAACTGGTACTCAAGCTCATTTGCGATGGGAGTTGTGCTACGGTCGCTTCCACCAAGCTTCCAAGCACAGGTCAGGATCTGCATTATGAGAGGCGACACAGAAACACTGGATTTCCTTGAGTTCATATCACATTTCAGAAATGTGGTAGATAAACCCAACATCGCTGGAGTCATCAATGACAAAGGTATATATTTGATATACAGTTTTATAAATGTTATAATCTTGCAAACACATTTGCAGTGTTAAGTATATCTGATACTTGTTCCGTTTTGCTGAAAACAGGTCCTTCTGCATGAGAGGTGCTTGCTGGAGAGGAGGTGATGTTGCGAGTTGATGGCGAGCATGATGATGACGGCCGACGACACTCTCCCTTGACATTTATCATTTAGTTTATGTTTTAGGATGATTATTGTAATAAAGAGATTGTGAACTTCTTTAGTGTGTCTCACACTTCGTGAGACGGTTATTCATATGAGTTTGTAACAAACAGTTGTTCCACTTTTATGAATGATTTCTATTCATGTTCATATCTTGCTTGATTATGTGTGAATTATCCTTGTTATTTTAAACTAATTGATAATGCATGAACATTTGTAAAACATTAAAATGCCTTGTTTAAAATACCCAACTTAAATGATATATTCATTAATGAATGAAACCATTGTTTAAATTCAAAGTTATGTGATAATATGTGAAAGTCATTCGATTTCTTATCACATATGAATCATGCCTAAGTTCGGCAAATTAACTTGAACACCGTGTATTACTTGAATACAAAGTGTTTAAAGAATTGTTAAAAGTAAATACATATTCAATGTATTGGGTTTTTAACGAAAATGGTAATTATGATTATATGATTGTTTAAATGTGTAAAGTAGTTTACCAAAGGAAACATGAATATGAAACTATTTGATTTGATCAAAGTGTTTCATCAACAAAAGGTATAAATATAAAAGAGAATCCAATTACTATGATTTGATCAGTAGTAATGAAATTCAACTTTATAAGAATGGCATAAAGAAATTGTGGAATGGAAAGCATTTTGAAACGTCAAAATGCAAAGCATCACAATGTGATATTAGATATCAAAGGGGGTGAATAGAAGGCACCAAATAAATCGTTGTAGTGTAGATGTAGAGACCATTAGTTAGAAATAGTTAGCACTCAATTAGAATGTAGTGAACCATTTGAATTCGTGAAAGTTTTGGGGTTATTTGATATAACCAAAACAATAGTGAATAAGTCCTTGTAGAGTATTCATTGGAAAACTTCGAATACAAAATCCATAGCTAAACCAAAAGAGAAGCAAAATTCGTATTGCTTGGATTTTGGTACATTCTTGAGAAAGCTCACTTTTAGTGATGTTTTTCGATTATGGAGCAAATGGAATATAGTTAAAAACATGATGAGGATTCATATCCTAGCATTAGAGTGTTGAGAAGCGCAACAGACAATGTTCCTGAACGATTCTCTTCACGGAAGGAAAGAATCAATGATATTGATCATTGTGTTTTCCCCGCTAGTGTTTTCACTACATGAAGTAGGATTCAAAATGTAATCCATATCTAGTATGGAGACATTTGTGAATCATTTGTCATGATTACTAGAATATGACATACCTACGAACTACCAAGGAAATAATGGTAAACAAAATTATGAGAAATCCTAGAAACAAAAATTCACTTGAGATTAGAAAGCAATTCATTGCTGAATCTCACAAGTAAAAGGAGTTACTTGGAATTTTCCCAAATGACTATAAAGCCATAGTGGAAAAAGGGGTGAATGACAAAAGCACAATTTGTCAGGTATTGGACACATTCTCATGCATTTGATTCATGTGTGCTGAATGTCTGAGGATTTAAAACTAGTAATAGTACTAGTATCTCATAGTAAATCTCCAAGTTTGATATCTGATCAAAGGATTTTGAAGTTATTCAAAATAGTGAGTGGATATTCAATTTGCATAAAATTGAGTGGGAGCTTTGAAAGTCTTCCTGAAACAATATGTGATTGACATATTTCTGAGTGGGAGCAATATAAGTCTCAAATTCAAATATCTAGAAACATATTTTGAGTGGGAGCTTATAGTAGTAATTCTTAAGTATGTTAAGAATGAAAGCACAAATACTTATAAATAATGATTTATAAGATGTAGAAGTTGATAATAGGTGTATTATGATATTATGTAGTATTCCTTAAGGGATTCTGAAAGGGGTTCCAGAATAGAAGTTAATTAAGGAACTGGTCCTTAATAACTCAAATTAGAAATAGTATTAAGTTTAACATCAATGGTTGATAGAAAGAAAAGGATGATCATCATCCACTATGTTGAGACATAGGTTCTTTCTTAGAAAACCATGATGATAACTTAGCATAATATATGATCCAATATGGAACATTTAAAAGTGATTAAGTTTGAATCACAAAACGTTGAGCTAATTTTTATCTATAGTGTCTAGTAGAGAACTGTAGACATGTTTCCCAAATCCATAAATGATGAAATATCTTATATCATAAAGGGTTATGTTATAAGGGAATATGTTGGAAACTCCTATAAATACCAATTAAAGTCAAGTAGGAAGCGAGATGAACAAAACATCGAAAGTTGCGCAGAGTGCTCTAGTATTTCGGTGAATACATTTATAATAATAAGGGTACCATCTTGTAGGGGTTCGTAGCATGGAAAACAAAAATTTTCTATCGCATACAAACAAACAAGCCAAGATCTATCTACTAGATTGTAGCAACGAGTCGATAGAGGAACTCACCCTCGAAGATTCCAAAGCGGTTAACGAGAGCAGATTCTCGTGGGTGATGTAGTCGTACTCTTTCCGATCTCAAGATCGCGTAGACGATCCTTCCGGCGCTACGTTCCGGCAGCGCTCCCGCAGTCGGTCACACGTTCGGTACTCGACGAAGACCTTCCTCTCCCTTGTTCCAGCAGGCAGCGGAGGTTGTAGTACTCTCCTCGCGATTCCGGCAGCACAACGGCGTGGTACCGGAAGTAGAGGGGAAATCCCGCAGGGCTTCGCCTTAAGCCGGTGCGAGTATGGTGGAGCTTATGAGAGAGGCTATTAGTGGTCTAGTAATTAGACACACCAATTAGAAGGCTCTAAACCAATTAGAAGGCTCTAAACCGCTGGCTAAAGCAATTAGAAGCTCTAAACCAAAACGGCTCTAAACCTGAAATTTAGAGGTGGAAACTTGTGTGTCTAGGAGGGGAGCCCTGCCCCTCCTTATATAGGTGGAGGGGGCCGGCCAAGGGGAGGAGAGTCCCTCCCCAAGTCGGCTTGGTGGGGCGCCGGCCAAGGGAGGAACCCTCCTCCAATTCGGCCTCCACCAATCCTCCTCTCTTCCCACTTCCCAAAATTGCCGTTTGACTTTCAAACTAGCCGTTTGACTTTTCAATTTAGGATTTGAATAAACCCTTTATTTTGGACAGCAAGAATACCTAGTACATGATGCAATCATTCCAACTTTCAATGACACATCCATGTACCCCTCCCCCCTCGGAGTGCCGGACATTCCGGAACCTTCTAGAATGTTCCCGATGAAAACACCGGAACCATTCCCCAACTCCGAAACGGGATTTTCCTTATATGAATCTTATTCTCCGGACCATTCCGGATCACCTCGTGATATCCCGGATCCCATCCGAGACTCCGAACAACATTCGGTCTCTTTCTCATAATACCATAACTACTCAAAACAACGTCGAATCCTTAAGTGTGTCTCCCTACGGTTCGTGAATTATGCGGACATGATCGAGACACTTCTCCGAACAATAACCAATAGAGGAATCTGGAAATTCATATGGCTCCCACATATTTCTACGATTACTTTGCGATCGAATGAACCACTTACATACGATACCAATTTCCCTTTGTCTCACGATATGTTACTTATCCGAGGTTATGATCGTCGGTATCTCCGTATACCTAGTTCAACCTCGTTACTGATAAGTACTCTTTTCTCGTTCCCGTGATATGTGATCCCTTGTGACCAAGTCACATGCTTGCAAGCTAATTGGATGACATTCCACCGAGAGGGCCCAGAGTATATCTATCCGTCATGTGGATGGACAAATCCCACTCTTGATCCATGTGTTTCAACCAATACTTTCCGAACACTTAATGCCACCTTTATAACCACCCAGTTACGGTGTGGTGTTTGATGTCATCAAAGCATCCATCCGGTAAAGGTGATATGCATGATCTCATGGTCGAAGGAATTAGGTTACTATGTATCAGAAAGCATATAGCAATTGAACTATTGAAATGACTTGATCTTTATGCTACGCTTGTCTATAGGAGTATGTCCACCATATCATTCTCCTAACGATATGATCTTGTTGTTGATAACATCTCAATGTTCATGATATGGAAACCACAATCATCAATCAACCAACAAGCTAGTGAAGTATAGAGGCTATACTAGGGACTTCAAATTAAGTTTACAAATCACACAAGTATTAATGGTTTCCTTGTTAATACTATTATAGCATGAATGTAAACATTTATCATAAACACAAAGATATAATAATAACTACATTTATTATTGCCTCTAGGGCATATCTCCAACAGTCTCCCACTTGCACTAGAGTCATCTAATCTAGATTACATGGTAATATACCGAACACCCATGGCAGTTTGGTGTTGGTCATGTTTTGCCCTCGGGAGAGGTTTAGTCAACGGATCCACCACATTCAGATCTGTGTGTACTTTGCAAATCTTTATATCCCCATCCTGGATATGTTCTCGAATAGCGTGAAAACGTAGCTTGATATGCTTCAGCTTCTTGTGTGACCTTGGTTCTTGCTCATTGGCTATGGCACCCATGTTATCACAGTAGATAGACATTGGGTCCAGCGCACTAGGAACCACACCCAGCTCTGTAATGAACTCTTTCATCCATATCGCTTCTTGTGAAGCCTCCGAAGCAGCCATGTATTCCGATTCAGTTGAAGATCTCGCCACAACGCTTTGCTTTGCACTCCTCCAGCTAACTGCTGCACCATTCAAAATAAATACGTATCCGGATTGTGATTTAGAATCATCTGGATCGGTGTTCCAACTAGCATCGGTGTAACCATTAACAACGAGCTGTTCATCACCTCCATAAGAAAGAACCATATCCTTAGTTCTTCTCAAGTACTTAAGGATGTTTTTGACCGCTGTCCAATGATCCACTCCTGGATCACTTTGATATCTGCTAGTTAAACTAACAGCATATGCGATGTCGGGTCTAGTACATAGCATGGCATACATTAGAGATCCTATGGCTGAGGCATAGGGAGTCTTACTCATCCTTTCTCTATCTTCTGCCGATGTCGGACTTTGAGTTTTACTCAAGGTCGTATTGGGCAACATGGGCAAGAACCCTTTCTTGCTTTCTTCCATTCCAAATCTCTTTAGAACTTTGTCCAAATATGTACTCTGTGACAATGATATTTGGCGTTTCGATCTATCTCTATAAATCTTTATGCCTAATATGTAAGCTGCTTCGCCAAGATCCTTCATTGAAAAACTATTATTCAAATATTCCTTGACACTATTAAGAAGGTCTACATCATTCCCAATCAACAATATGTCATCCACATACAGTATTAAGAATGCTACAGAGCTCCCACTCACTTTCTTGTAAATACAAGCTTCTCCATAAGTTTGTATAAAACCAAAAGTTTTGATTACCTTATCAAAACGTTGATTCCAACTTCGGGATGCTTGCTTCAATCCATAGATGGACCTTTGAAGTTTGCATACCTTGTTAGCATCTTTAGGATCGACAAAACCTTTGGGTTGCATCATATACAACTCTTCATCAATGTCTCCATTGAGGAATGCTGTTTTGACATCCATCTGCCATATCTCATAATCATAATATGCAGCGATTGCTAACATAATCCTCACAGACTTTAGCTTCGCTACTGGTGAGAAAGTCTCATCGTAGTCAACTCCTTGAATTTGTCGAAACCCTTTTGCGACAAGCCGAGCTTTATAGACAGTAACATTACCATCAGCATCTGTTTTCTTCTTGAAAATCCATTTGTTCTCGACAGCCTTCCGGCCATCCGGTAAGTCCACCAAAGTCCATACTTGGTTTTCGTACATGGATCCAATCTCGGATTTCATGGCTTCTTGCCATTTATTGGAATCTGGGCTCATCATCGCTTCCTCATATGTCTCGGGGTCATCGGTGTTGTCCACCACCATGACATTCATAACGGAATCATACCAATCTGGAGTGGTACGAGTTCTCGTTGACCTCCGAGGCTCTGTAGTAACTTCAACCGAAGTTTCATGATCACCATCATTAGCTTCCTCTCTTATTGGTGCAGGCACCACAGGAACCTCTTCCGGTGCTGCGCTACTCGCAATTTCGAGAGAAGGTTCGACAACCTCGTCGAGTTCTACTTTCCTTCCAGTCACTTCTTTCGAGAGAAATTCCTTCTCTAGAAAGGATCCATTCTTGGCAACGAAGATTTTGCCTTCGGATCTATGATAGAAGGTATACCCAATAGTTTCCTTCGGGTATCCTATGAATACGCATTTTTCCGCTTTGGGTTCAAGCTTGTCCGGCTGTAACTTCTTTACATAGGCTTCGCATCCCCAAACTTTAAGGAACGACAATTTAGGTTTCTTCCCAAACCATAATTCATACGGTGTCGTTTCAACGGATTTAGACGGTGCCCTATTTAAAGTGAATGCGGCTGTTTCTAATGCATAACCCCAAAATGATAGCGGTAAATCTGTAAGTGACATCATAGAACGAACCATATCTAAGAGAGTTCGATTACGACGTTCGGACACACCATTACGCTGTGGTGTTCCCGGCGGTGTCAATTGTGAAAGTGTTCCGCATTTCTTCAAATGCTCGCCAAACTCGTAACTTAGATATTCACCTCCACGATCAGAACGTAGAAATTTAATCTTCTTGTTACGTTGATTCTCTACCTCACTTTGAAACTCCTTAAACTTCTCGAAAGTTTCGGACTTATGTTTCATGAAATAGATATACCCATATCTACTCAAGTCATCCGTGAAGGTAAGAACATAACGATAACCACCGCGCGATGCTACACTCATTGGACCACACACATCGGTATGTATGATTTCCAATAAGTCCGTAGCTCGCTCCATCATACCAGAAAATGGAGTCTTAGTCATTTTACCCATCAGACATGCTTCGCATCTTTCAAGTGATTCAAAATCAAGTGATTCAAGAAGTCCATCGGAATGGAGTTTCTTCATACGTTTCACTCCGATGTGACCAAGACGACAGTGCCACATATAGGTCGAATTATCGCTTGATTTCAAACGTTTAGCTTCAATGTTATTAAGATGTGTATTTCTACTATCGAGATTCAACAAGAATAGACCATCTATCAAAGGTGCATGTGCATAAAACATATTACTCATATAAATCGAACAACCATTATTCTCGGATTTAAACAAGTAACCGTCTCGCAATAAACAAGATCCTGATATAATGTTCATGCTCAACGCAGGCACCAAATAACAATTATTTAAGTATAAAACTAATCCCGATGGTAGATGAAGGGGTAGCGTGCCGACCGCGATCACATCAACCTTTGATCCATTTCCCACGCGCATCGTCACCTCGTTCTTCACTAGCTTCCGTTTATTCTGTAGCACCTGTTTCGAGTTACAAATATGAGAAACCGAACCAGTATCAAATACCCAGGCACTACTACGAGTACTAGTGAGATACACATCAATAACATGTATATCAGATATACCTTTCTTCTTGATGTTGCCGTTCTTCAAATCCGCCAAGTACTTTGGGCAATTCCGCTTCCAGTGACCTACTCCCTTGCAGTAAAAGCACTCAGTATCAGGCTTAGGTCCAGCCCTGGTCTTCTTCGTCGGCGTGGTATCTTTCTTACCACCCTTCTTGAAGTGTCCCTTTTGCTTAGACTTGCCCTTCTTGAATTTGGTGGTCTTATTGACCATCAACACTTGGTGCTCTTTCTTGATCTCCACTTCTGCAGATTTTAACATGGCAAAGAGTTCTGGCAACGTTTTGTTCATGTTCTGCATGTTGTAGTTCATCACAAAGTTCTTGTAACTTGGTGGTAGTGATTGGAGGACACGGTAAATCCCCAAAGCATTAGGAATCACAATACCCAAGCTTTGAAGTTTCTTTGCGTGCCCAGACATCTTAAGCACATGCTCACTGACGGAGCTGCCCTCTTCCATCTTGCAGTTAAAGAACTTTTCAGAAGCCTCATAGCTTTCAATTGCCGCATGAGTCTCAAAAATTAATTTGAGATCCTCGACAATATCATATGGGTCTGACTCTTCAAACCTTTTCTGAAGCTCCGATTCTAAACCATACAAGATAGCACACTGAACTATGGAGTACTGATTCTTCCGAGCGAGGTAAACATTCTTTACTTCATCGGGAGCATCAGCTGCAGGTGGGTCACCCAGCGGTGCATCCAGCACATAGGTCAAATTACCAGCTGTGAGGACAATCCTCAAATTGCGGAACCAATCCGCGAAGTTGCTTCCATTGTTTTTCAACTTTTCTTTCTCTAGGAACGCATTAAAATTGATGGTAGGGGCTGCCATTGATCTACAACATATTTGCAATAGTTTAGACTAAGTTTATGACAAATTGAGTTCAAATTAATTAATGAAATTAAACTAGGTGAACTCCCACTCAAAACAATATCCCTCACATTGTTTTAGTGATCACACGAACCAAATCCACCATATCAACACCGATCATCACGAGAGTTGACATAGTTTCAATGGCGAACAATCGACATGTTCATCACATCTACTATATGATTCATGCTTTACCTTTCGGTGATCCGTGTTCCTGAGACCATGTCTGTACATGCTAGGCTCGTCAAGATCAAACCTTAGCTACCGCATAAGCAAATCTGGCTTGCTTACGTTGTATTCACCCGCGGAATCAAAACACCCGATCATCACGTGGTGCTTCGAAACAGCAAGCTTTGGCAACGGTGCATACTAAGGGTGAACACTTTAGAACTTGAAATTTATGTGCATGAGGGATCATCTTATAATGCTACCGTCGTCTACCAAGCAATACAAGATGCATAAAGGATTAACATCACATGCAATTTATAATATGTGATATGATATGGCCTTTCTTCTTTGTGCTTCCGATCTCCATCTTCAAGCACGAACATGATCTCCATCATCACCGGCATTGCATCAAGGTCAATGACGCTTCTCCATGGTTGTCGTCCACCGGCTTCAACTATTACAACTACTTTGAATAGACACGCGGGTCTTAACATAAATTAAAGATAACCATATGGCTCCTGCCGGTTGCCAACTTACAATAAGGAACATTGCATACATCAAATATAATCACAATCATGGCCATATCACATCACTGCACACCCCTGCAAAACAAAGTTAGACGCCTCTACTTTCTTTGCATATTTTACGTGGTTTGGGGCTTTTAATAAGTGTCGTTCTAACTTACGAACAAGAACCACAACATTGATACTAGAATTGTTGATTACCCGTTGTAAATTGGATCTTAACTATGCTAGGAGAAACAGGCACCCGCAAAGCTACTTATGCAATACAAGTTGCATGTCAAGCGTGGAGCAAGTCTCATGAACGATGTCATGTAAGGTTAGCCCGGGCCGCTTCATCCCAACATACCGCAAGATGCAAAGTACACAAAAAGCAATCTACAATAAAAGCATCAACGCCCACAATGACCATTGTGTTCTACTCGTGCAACAGATCTACATATAGACACGGCTCTGATACCACTGTAGGGGTTCGTAGCATGGAAAACAAAAAATTTCTATCGCATACAAACAAACAAGCCAAGATCTATCTACTAGATTGTAGCAACGAGTCGATAGAGGAACTCACCCTCGAAGATTCCAAAGCGGTTAACGAGAGCAGATTCTCGTGGGTGATGTAGTCGTACTCTTTCCGATCTCAAGATCGCGTAGACGATCCTTCCGGCGCTACGTTCCGGCAGCGCTCCCGCAGTCGGTCACACGTTCGGTACTCGACGAAGACCTTCCTCTCCCTTGTTCCAGCAGGCAGCGGAGGTTGTAGTACTCTCCTCGCGATTCCGGCAGCACAACGGCGTGGTACCGGAAGTAGAGGGGAAATCCCGCAGGGCTTCGCCTTAAGCCGGTGCGAGTATGGTGGAGCTTATGAGAGAGGCTATTAGTGGTCTAGTAATTAGACACACCAATTAGAAGGCTCTAAACCAATTAGAAGGCTCTAAACCGCTGGCTAAAGCAATTAGAAGCTCTAAACCAAAACGGCTCTAAACCTGAAATTTAGAGGTGGAAACTTGTGTGTCTAGGAGGGGAGCCCTGCCCCTCCTTATATAGGTGGAGGGGGCCGGCCAAGGGGAGGAGAGTCCCTCCCCAAGTCGGCTTGGTGGGGCGCCGGCCAAGGGAGGAACCCTCCTCCAATTCGGCCTCCACCAATCCTCCTCTCTTCCCACTTCCCAAAATTGCCGTTTGACTTTCAAACTAGCCGTTTGACTTTTCAATTTAGGATTTGAATAAACCCTTTATTTTGGACAGCAAGAATACCTAGTACATGATGCAATCATTCCAACTTTCAATGACACATCCATGTACCCCTCCCCCCTCGGAGTGTCGGACATTCCGGAACCTTCTAGAATGTTCCCGATGAAAACACCGGAACCATTCCCCAACTCCGAAACGGGATTTTCCTTATATGAATCTTATTCTCCGGACCATTCCGGATCACCTCGTGATATCCCGGATCCCATCCGAGACTCCGAACAACATTCGGTCTCTTTCTCATAATACCATAACTACTCAAAACAACGTCGAATCCTTAAGTGTGTCTCCCTACGGTTCGTGAATTATGCGGACATGATCGAGACACTTCTCCGAACAATAACCAATAGAGGAATCTGGAAATTCATATGGCTCCCACATATTTCTACGATTACTTTGCGATCGAATGAACCACTTACATACGATACCAATTTCCCTTTGTCTCACGATATGTTACTTATCCGAGGTTATGATCGTCGGTATCTCCGTATACCTAGTTCAACCTCGTTACTGATAAGTACTCTTTTCTCGTTCCCGTGATATGTGATCCCTTGTGACCAAGTCACATGCTTGCAAGCTAATTGGATGACATTCCACCGAGAGGGCCCAGAGTATATCTATCCGTCATGTGGATGGACAAATCCCACTCTTGATCCATGTGTTTCAACCAATACTTTCCGAACACTTAATGCCACCTTTATAACCACCCAGTTACGGTGTGGTGTTTGATGTCATCAAAGCATCCATCCGGTAAAGGTGATATGCATGATCTCATGGTCGAAGGAATTAGGTTACTATGTATCAGAAAGCATATAGCAATTGAACTATTGAAATGACTTGATCTTTATGCTACGCTTGTCTATAGGAGTATGTCCACCATATCATTCTCCTAACGATATGATCTTGTTGTTGATAACATCTCAATGTTCATGATATGGAAACCACAATCATCAATCAACCAACAAGCTAGTGAAGTATAGAGGCTATACTAGGGACTTCAAATTAAGTTTACAAATCACACAAGTATTAATGGTTTCCTTGTTAATACTATTATAGCATGAATGTAAACATTTATCATAAACACAAAGATATAATAATAACTACATTTATTATTGCCTCTAGGGCATATCTCCAACACATCTAAGGTGTTGTATAATGTTATGGCGGGGCTAGTTCGCTTTTAACGTAAAATGATGTGTCCCAGGGCACAGTGCCCATGAGAAAGCCCTCGAGGTTGATCTAACGTCATTGTAGGCTCCTGGAATTAGGCCTCGTTCTGCTGCCATAGCGACGATGCATACACACAGATGCTATCATGTGATGATAAAGTATTAATGTCAATCCAGGTGACATTAGTAAGTTGCAAAGGATTTGGGACTATAAAGTATAGACCCAAGACTCAACCTCTTCCATGAGCAAGCATGTTCAGGGTACCGGATATATGGTACCAATGATTAAGAACAAATGCAGCTAGTGTATTTGTACTCTAGTGCAAGTGGGAGACTGCTGGAAATATGCCCTAGAGACAAATAGTAGTAAGGACTATTATCATATTTCATATAGTTTATGATTAAGTTTTATATCATGCTATAACTATATTGAGTGGAAACATGAATACACATGTGATATACAAACAACCAGGGGTTCCCAGTGAAATTCTAGTCACTGGTTCATTGGTCAACAGATGATCATGTTTCCTGATCATGTGGCATTTATGCCAGTTGGAAATGAGGTCATCTCATTCTGAGAATGAGATGATGAACCAATACCCAACCTAAACATCATGACCCGATCATGTCACGAAGTTCAAGTTACGATGATTAGAAATGGATCTTCGTAGACTATTCCTTAGACCGTGAGGCTATATCAATCATTGTCTCCCGAGAGTGCTTAGATAGCATCAAACGCCATCTGGTAATACGGTGGTTATAAAGGTGTGTTCAGGTATTCGGAGGAAACCGTAGAGGCAATATATGTCAAGAGTGGTATTTGTCCGTCGATGTGACGGAAAGATACTCAAGGGCCTACTCGGAGAAGTTATATCCAATAGTTGTGCAGCGTGTGATTTGATCACGGGGATATCGCTTGTCGGAACAAGTCAAGTAGCATTGTTCAGTAACGAGATTGAACACGACATGGTGATGTCATTGATCAGATCTCGGGCAATGCAAGTATCGAGAGACAAAGGGAATAAGACACGACTGTCCTAGTTCAAACGACGAAAGATCTTTGTGGAATGCACAGGGGTCACATGGCCATCCAGGTCCCTCTGTCGATCATTGGTGCGGGAGTGTCCCGACCATGTCTAGAGTGTTCCCGAATCGTGGGGTATCACACTTAAGGGCTTGATGATGCTTAGAGAGTGTTTATAGGATCGGTGGAATCACCGAAGAAGAGTAGGGAGAAAACGGGAAGGGTTTCGGTGAGTCCTGAGGATGTTCGGACTAGAGGTGGAAGGAGTTCCATGGCCACGGAGGTTGAATAATATGTGAATGAATGCTAAATGTTGATTTAATCATTTATTCATAATTATTTAAATAAAGAGAAAATCAATTTTAATGGTCAAAGGCTTAATGGGCCAATTCCAGAGGGAGAGGGCCCATTAGGGGAAAGGAGAGAGGGAGAGGGGCCAAGGGGGAGGCCGGCTGGGCCTAGCCCCTCCCCCCGCGTGGGGCCCACTAGGGTGGCCGGCGGCCACCCCTCCTCCCTCCTCTCCTTTAGTCCCACCCGGGGACTTTGAGGGAGGTAGTACCTCCCCTCCCCCTATATATAGTGGGCGTATTTGGCCAAATTAAATACACCAATAATCAATAAAGGTCTTCTCACTTTTGGGAGGACCTCCAGTTGATATTTTCTCTCTCCCCCCTCTCTCTCTCTCTCTCTCTCTCGCGACCGTGGTCCCAAGTCTGGACTGCGCGAACGAGAGACATCTTCACCGCGGAGCACCGTCGCGCTGCGGGATTTGGATCCAGGAGCTCTACTTCCGCAACTGCTGCTGGATCGGGGAAGCGGGATTCATCGTCAGGCACCAGACGTGTGTAACTCCCCGCGAGGTGTCGCACTTGAGGCACTCAAGTCGTTGGAGCTAAGGAGCGCAAGGACTTCATCACGGCCTTGAGGTCGGCTTCGGCTCATCTACATCAACCACGCTCTCCTGAGCGTTGACAACGCTTTTCGGTCTTCAAGGGTAAGTTGGCGAAAAGCCCCTTCCGTTACTGTATTACTAATAGATAGGTCATGGCAGCTTCAGGGGTTCAGGGGCGTAGAGTAAATTTATTGTTTTCATACGCGGAACCCCAACATAATGTTCTTCATCCTTACATCTCTAAGTTATTTTAGGTTGGAGTGTGTGCGGTTGTAGGGGATGAATTGTCTCCTCTCACTCACGGATGATCAACGTGGTATATTAGTGCATAAGATTTCAATTGTTTAATATTACTCCATTCGCCATAATATAATCACTTTATAGATTGTGATTTGTAATCGTAGAAACGGCTACTAACTTTTGCAAATATTGATGGTTAATATATCATGGCCAAGATTCGCCACTTTCTTTAATATCTCATTATCACCCACGCGACATAGTTAATTCAGATAACCGCAGGCATCAACACAGAACAAACCGCCACAAAATGCATTGCTCTAGACAGGCCATGCGATAATGTTGGACAGGCGGCGAGGCAAAACTCGCATCTCCGTCTAATGTGACAAAGTTGTAGAGGCGGCGAGATGAAGCTCGCATGTCCGTCTAGTAGTATATAGTAGTAGCTAGCTTTGCCTATCCGTTGAGACAACGACTTGCATTGCCGCCGGTTAGCCCATGCCACGCATGCATGAGTGATGCCTTTTTCAGCTCTCGTGGTTGTTGCCCGGCGTGGAAGCCAAGCCTTTTTCAGCTCTCGTGGTTGTTGCCCGGCGTGGAAGCCAAGCACCACAGCCCACTGCCCACAGGGATCGATCGATCGATCGCACTACACAAAGTCTGTGACGACCAGGCTTCTGCACTCGCTTGTCTATGAAATTGTACTGTAGAAAACATTTTTATATATCCAATAAAGACAAGGATCCATGCATGAGAGGTAAGGGACTGTATGCTTTGAGGCGCTTCTTTCTTTAATCTGGGACCCCTCGATCCACATAGAAGTAGGACTAAATTAAAATTCCAGAGAGATCGGGGAGCAATGTTTGAAATTCCATAACTCACGGATCATGTGTTACATCTCAAAGCGCGTCCACGGATTCTCTTCAAAGACTTGAACTCGTATGAAAAATTGAACAGTTCTCATATGAAACGGCAAGGCACCGACGACCAAACAGCTTAGCGGTGTCGTAATTCATGGACCATCATTGCATATTTTTTTTGAGAGACATCATTGCATTTGTTACACCAGCAAATCCATCATGCGCTCCATGCATGTCCGATAGTATATAATAAAATTAAAATGCCAACTTCAGTGTGTGCGCCATGATTCTCATTTGTGTCATCATCGTCGATCAAATTCAGTGAAATCTCCACTATCACGGGTCTAATTGGTGGATCTCCTCGGTCGTCTCATCAGTACGTATGAACCAATAACATCTTGCGCGTGGCCTTATGAAAAAAGTATCAAGCATCTACTCTGTTTTAACTTTTGCGAAGCGAATGCATCTATATATTTTTTAATGTGTAGGTTCGGAGACATCTTTTATTATGCTAAAACATCTTATATTATAAAACCGAGGGAGTATTCACGTCTAGAAACCGAAAATGTGACGGTCGTTCAACAGTACATCTACAGTAATGCTGATTTCCACCCAAGCAATTAGTAATATTTCTCCACATAGTTGGCTCGCCACCGACAACCAAAATCTGGTGATCCCTCCACTCACAGCATTCGTCTAAATCCAGAAACCGGCATCATAATCGTCTGCATTGTGCTCCTCAGGTGCATATCATCCGTAGCCAAGCAAAGCACCATTTTACCTACTACTCCCTCTGTTTAGAAATATAAGACATTTTAACTTTATAAAATAAATGTATTTAGACGTTTTTTTATGGCCGTTTTAAACGGAGGGAATACAATTCTAGTCCATGGACCAGCTTTTTTTTTTCTCCACTCTCACCGTGCCAGTGCCATTATAAATTGCTCGTCGGCTACACTCGAAAGAGCACAGGTCACACACACTGAAGTAACCAGCCATCAAGTATAGCTGAAGAAATGACCAAGGGAGCGGTGATGCTTATCGTGCTCCTCATGGCCCTGGCGGCGGTGAGCGAGGCCCAGGTGCAGCACGGGCCCAGGCGCTCTGTCCGTGGGCATCACCGGGCAGCCGACCCGGACGCCCCGACGCACCTCCACTTCTACTTCCACGACACGGTGAGCGGCAAGTCGCCGTCGGCGGTGCGGCTGGCGGGGCCGGTAGACCCGTCATCGCAGACATTCTTCGGGATGGTCAGCGTGATGGACGACCCGCTGACGGAAGGGCCGGAGGCCGAGTCGGCGGCCGTGGGACGGGCCCAGGGCTTGTACATGGCGACGGACCAGGCCCAGCTGGGCTTCCTGCAGGCCATGAACCTCGTGCTCACCTCGGGCCCCTACAACGGCAGCTCGCTCGCCGTGCTCGGCCGCAACTGCCCGCTATCTGACGTCCGCGAGATGCCCGTCGTCGGCGGTACCGGCGCCTTCCGCTTCGCCCGCGGGTACGCGCAGGCCCGGACCCACTGGCTCGACTTCAACACTGGCGACGCCACGGTCGAGTACGATGTCTACGTCATGCATTAGCATCCAATTGGGTGACGAGGTTTCATTCGGTGATGCTACCTTATCTTCGCAGGATGTTTTTCTTTCAATTTTTGTTTACTTCAGCTTGGCTGTGCTGCTTCGTGATTTGGGGTTTTACCTTTCATACATAACGTGTGACTTGTTTCCGTTAATCTGGCAAGAATAAGTGGCCTAGTTGAAAAATGGGGTACTTACTTAACGAGAGCTTATTTGTCGATTTTCTTCTTTAACGGTTGCGCTTTGGAAGTGTTTTTGTTTTGTTATTAGTTTACAAAAACCAATAATTCCATAAATATGAAGAGAATTAATTCTATAAACATCGAGTACAATATGCACACCCATGACTCGTCATACATCTCTCTGGCAAAAGAATGTTCTACTAAATTGAGATTTTTTCGGAGAATGTGGAGGAGATCTGTGTGTAATGAATTAAGCTTAAAGAGTGCTACAATGCCTTACAAACTTCCAATAAGACAAAGCATATGCCCAAACGACATAGCAACCACGCACCTACGCTTTGGGTCAAGTAGCGATAAGTATTTTCGCAAAAGAAAAAGGGACATTTACGTTTCGATCCAATATTATGATTGTGTCACTATGATCCATCGAATTGTACAACACCATCAGAAATCGTGGGCTCATTACATATGTGCCTATGGTTCCGTCTATTGTCGTCCACCGTTACGATTGACCAGGTTCACTCGTTTGCTGACATGTGGGTCTAGTCTGGCTTAGTTGCCGCCTGCTTGGCTCGTTTACTAACATGTGGGTTCACTCGTTTGCTGACATGTAGGTCCAGTCTGGCTTAGTTGCAGCCTGCTTGGCTCGTTTACTGACATGTGGGTCCAGTCTGATTCACTCATTTATGTGGCATGTTTTCTGACTGGCGGGCCCATCACCTCAACCGTGGACGGCGCGCATCCTAGGTTCGAGGATTAGTGCTCCCTATTATTGTGCGTTTTTTCATATTTTGTCGCTCTCGACTCTGCTCCACTCCACTGCTCTGGTCCTCCCGCCGGTACTCTGTTCCATCGTGCACCACTCTCGTCCTTCCCTTGGGCCATCATCCTCCTGCCCTCCCTCCCTGCTATGTCTCCTTGCCTTGTCTCCTTACCGTCGTACCCGCCCAGGCGCATCTGGAAAAGAAAAGCGTGAGGCGGGCGTTGGACGGTGGTTGTGATCCGGATCCCGCCCGGAGATAGATCATGCGTGGCTGGAGAACATGAAGATGGATCCTGCACGGCTGGAGAGCACGGAGATGGATCCTTCAAGGCTGGAGAGCACGGAAGGGGACAAAACAGGGGAAGAGGACACGGGGTGCAAAGCTTTGGAGGTCTGGATCCCGTTGAACGTGTCGTACATCCTCTCTGAAGGGTAAGAACTGTAATTCCTTCTCTGCATTCCCCAATTAGAGTTTCTAGTCCCGTCGGTAACCGTAGGACGTCTATCGCATCCGGATTTCTGTTAAAGATTCGACATGGGTGTCGGACTGAAACCTTGTTCGACAGTAGAATTACAGTTACCAATGGTTTTGATTATCTGCTAACAGTATACGCGGATGACCTAACTCTAAGTGACTTGCACATGAAATTTGGCAAGTTTCCGATTGGCCAGCATGATGAATTCGTAAGTAGGTAGTATGACAAAAATTCGCAGACTTTCTGCGACATTAGGACTGAGGAGGCCCTAGCCATGATGTGGGGTAAACACCTCGGCATGAGGACTGTGTTGATGTTTATGCACATCATTAACAAAGATATTGGGGAAGAGACTGTCATCAATGATCTCAGAGCATGTGCAACACGAACAACTAAACCGACCGTAACAGAGCAGCCTCTGTTCGCGATATCGTGCGTGATCGTCTAGCTTGTCCTTGAGCATGATGCACGGACCCACTGGCTCGACTTCAACAACGGCGACACCACCGTCGAGTACAACGTCTACGTCATGCATTAGCATCCAATTGGGTGACGAGGTTTCGTTCGGTCAGAGCAAATGTTGAAGGGCTTTTAATTGTGATGCTATCTTATCTTCGCAGGGTGTTTTTTTCTTTTAACTTTTGTTTACTTCAGCTTGGCTGTCTGCTTCGTGATTTCGGATTTTTTCTTTCATACATATCAATACATATCGGTGACTTGTTTCCGTTAATCTGGCGAGAATAAGTGGCCTAGCCGAAAAATAGAGTACTTTACCTAATGAGAACTTATTTGTCGATTTTCTTCTTTAACCGTTGCACTTTGGAATTGATTTTGTTTTGTTAGTTCAGAAACTAGTACTCAGTTCGATTCAAATTTCTTGACTCATGAATTATACTTTTTTAAAATCAATTATACGAATGATACACTTTGGAATAATACATCCAAATCTAGATAAAGCCAAGTAAATTAATTTGGATGAAGTAATTCCATAAATATGAAGAGAAATATTTCTGTAACATCGAGTACAATATGTACACTCATGACTAATCATCATGCATCTCACTCTGACACGGAACGAATATTCAACTTAAGTGAGATTGATCCTCAGTCATATAGAGATACAACAACTCATTAACTACACAACGAATAGATAGCTCTCTAGGAAAGAGAGAAGGGCATGGCAGGATTTGTCATCTAGGACCGGTCATGAGATTTCGAGGGACCAAGGCGAAAATAAAATTGAAGACCCCATCATATTTTTTTTATGTACATGTACCAACAGATGAAAAAATTCAAGTGACCCAATTGCAATATTTATATAAAAATAACAATGTTTATATTTTACCTTAAAAATTTCTCCGTAAATTCCTTTAATAAAGTCAGTGATGATGGAATCCATATCAACCTCGTCCAATAACTTCTTCTAGATGCATAGAGTTGCCAACCATTTAACCTCTCCTGAAACATTACATATCTTATTTTTTTTTGAAAGAAATACGGTAAGGAAACCCCTATAGAGATTTTGCTTTTGAAATAATAAGAACCCAAAATTGCGCCCGCGACAACTTAAACCTGGGTGGTCGGGCTATACATCTACTTTCCTAACCAAATGAGTTAGGCTCACTTCTTAGATCACAAATAGTTTTTCAATAATTTAAAATTTTAAAATGTCTTGAGTAGCCATATAAAGAAGCCATATTTTATTCTCTGATAGGTCCATTCTCCACTAATATGTCCATTGCTTTGTTATCAAGACTAGCCCAATTTGGCGGGTCATAAATATCCATACTAACTGGTTCCTCATCAACAGTACTGGATTTTGTAGGAGACGAATCAAATGCATGTTCATGATTACTTACATTGGTAACATTCGCGTTGATGTCAACATTGTCCTCATCATACTCCAGATCAATATTATTATTTTCACCCACAAGAACTAATGTCATATTATCTGAATTTCTCGAGGTGCTCGTGTTACTCTTTAAAATTATGAAAAGATCATCTATGTGATTCTATGAATTTTTGTTATGGCTTCCTCTTCTTCCTTTACAGAGCACCGGATCGAGGTGCCATTACCAGTTAATCACACTTAAAATAAAATAACTAATCAATAATTACTAATTAGAACTAGAATTAGGGCATCACGAACTAGCACCCAAATCCACGGAGAATTGGTACAAACATTTTGATACCCGTGTAGGCTTGGATGAGTGGCCATCATTGGGATTGGGAAATGATTGAACAACAGGAGAAAGAGCAGCCTCCTAGCAAACTGCGATAGAGAGACATAGACAAGCAATGGCGATCGATAATTCGATAGAAACATAGACGAGGACATCGTCGAGGAGTTATAGAAGGGTCGGTCAAACCCGAACTTGATTCAACCGCTAGATCAGGTAAGCAACCAGTCAACCTCACACGTATGTATGTTTCTAGGAAATTAGAGGGGCCCAATCTGGCTCAATCGGAAACGCATACGACAGTCTTTTTTTCCTGGGATTTATACGGGGCTATATATACAGGACACATCCCTAGGAGGGCCCCTAATTTTCTTAGGCCCGGGACATCCATCTTCCAAACACCCAAAGGATGACCCTATATCGGGGACATGATGGCTTAGGCCAAGAGAGGCGGCGGCCAAAATTACTACATGAGATTGATCAGGTGGATTCTCTATTGATGATGTTCATCCAAGTTTAGTAATCAAACTAGTAAGTATTATTCCACCGAGCATTACACAATAGTCTAATCAATCAGCTCCTCCTCCAAAAAGGAAACCAACGGGCGACCCAGCCTTCGGTCGCTGCCGCGGATCTGCCCCTCCTCGTATGGCCTTATGGCCATGGAGGCACGGTGCATTCCGGTCCTTGCTGGCAGGTGGGCTTTGATTTTTCAGTTTTTTCCGATCGGTTAGGGTTTGTGTCATACTTAGGTAAATATGGTGGTGGCGGTGGCAGTAGCGACTTCTATAAGATGAAATAAAGTCCTCCTCGTTTAGCCCTTGTTCTGGAGGTGCATATAGCTTCATTGGAGGGCGTGTGGAGGTGTGACTCCAGCCGATCTCGCTGGATTTGGTTGGTGTTCCTTCCAATCCACGCTTCTCTTCATCGGTGATGGTTGCTTCTCTCATGCACTAGTCCTTTGGGGTTTTAGCACGATGTTTACTACAACAATATCCTCCTTGGAACATGCTTTCTCACTACTATATTAATATAGCTACCATATTCCAAACATAATAGTCTCAAAATGAAATAAAATGCGGGGCAACAGCAAACACATGCTCAAAAGAAGAAAAATAATGGAAACAAAGGTGAATCAACTAAATGAAGGAGGCCCACAACCGCTGCGCGCACCGTTAAGTTCCACCATGCTCCTAGCACCAAGCTGAAGGGGTTCGCAGCTATTGGAGATATGCCAAGAGGCAATAATAAAGTGGTTATTATTATATCTTTGTGTTTATGATAAATGTTTAAATTCCATGCTATAATTATATTAATAGGAACCACTAATACTTGTGTGTTCTGTAAACGAAAAGAGTCTCTAGTAAGCCTCTTGTTAAGACTAGCTTGTTGATTAATAGATGATCATGGTTTCCTGATCATGGATATTGGATGTTATTAATAACAAGATCATATCATTAGGAGAATGATGTGATGGACACACACCTATAGTAAGCATAGCATAAGATCAAGTCATTAAAGTTCGTTTTGCTATAAGCTTTCAAATACATAGTAACCTGATCCTTCGATCATGAGATCATGTTAATCACCATCACCGGATGAGTGCTTTGATGACATCAAATGCCACTTCATAACTGGGTGGTTATAAAGGTGTCATTAGGTATTCTAAAAGTATGTGTTGAAGCGCATGGATCACGAATGGGATTTGTCCATCCAAGTGATGGATAGATATGCTCTGGCCCCTCTCGGTGCAATGTCATCCAATTAGCTTACAAGCATGTGACTAGGTCACAAGAGATGTCAAATCACAATACGAGTAAAGAGTACTTATCGGTAACGAGGTAGAACTAGGTATGGAGATACCGATGATCAAACCTCGGATAAGTAGAGTATTGCGTGACAAAGGAAATCAGTATTGTATGTGAATGGTTCTTTTGATCATGAAGTCATCGTTGAATATGTGGGAGCCATTATGGATCTCTAGGTCCCGCTATTGGTTATTGATCGAAGAGGTGTCTTGATCATGTCTGCATAGTTCGCGAACCACAAGGTGACACACTTAAGGTTCGATGTTGTTTAAGTAGATATGGAATATGAGTTGGAGATCGAATGTTGTTCGGAGTCTCGGATTGGATCCAGGACATCACGAGGAGATCCGGAATGGTCCGGAGAATAAGATTCATATAATGGAAGTTGTTTTCTAAGGTTCGAAAAGTTCCGAAGTTTTTGTTTAGAGCTTCTAGAAGGTTTCGGAAGGTTCCGGAAGATTCTAAGAAGATAAACTTGAATCCCAAGATTATAGGGGATAAGACTTGGGAGGAAGGAAACTTCCCCCCTCCCCCATGCGCCGGCCCTAGGGAAGTGGGGCCAAGGGGGGACCCCTAGGCCGCACCCCCCTCTATATAAAGAGGGAGGGGTGGGCACCTCCCCCTTGCCCATTCCACCCCAAACCCTAGCCGCCACTCTCCTCCTCCTTCCTCCTGCTCCGGCTTAGGCGAAGCCCTGCAGGATTTCTCCTCCACCACCACCACCATGACATCGTGCTGCTAGGATTCCGACGGGACTACTACCTTCGCTGCCTGCTGGAACAGGGAGAAGAAGGTCTACGTTGACTCCGTACGTGTGACCGAGTGCAGAAGTGCTGCCAGAATGTGGCACCGGAAGGATCGTCTACATGATCTTGAGATTGGGAAGTGATCGACTACATCAACCACGCGATCCGATCTCGCTAAAGGCTTTGGATCTACAAGGGTTAGTTCTCATCTATCTCATTGCACCTATCTCGTAGATTATATCTTGGCTTTTCCATAGATTGGATCTTGGTTTTGTTTGTTCTTGCTGTAGAATTTTTTGTTTTACATGCTATGAACCCTACAGTGGTATCAGAGTTGTGTCTATGCGTAGATCTGTTGCACGAGTAGAACACAATGGTTTTATGGACGTTGATGCTTTTGTTGTCAACGGCTTCACGTGTACTTTGCATCTTGCGGGATGGTGGGATGAAGTGGCTCGGGATAACCTTACATGTCATCGCACATGAGACTTGCTCAACGCTTGACGTGCAACTTGCATTGCATTAGTGGCTTTGTGGGTGTCCGTCTCTCCCACCATAGTTAAGATCCAATTTACAATTTGCATCTGACAACACTTGTATCAACATTGTGGTTCTTGTTCGTAGGTAAGATTTGTTCTTATTCGAAAGCCCCAAGCCATGTAAAATATGCAAAGAAAATTAGAGGCACCTAACTTGTTTTTGCAGGGGCATGTGATGTGATATGGCCATGATATGTGATACGTCCAAAACATATCTACTTTTCCGAACACTTTTGCTATTGTTTTTCCTCTAAACTTGTGTGAATTGGATACAACTAACACGGACTGACGCTGTTTTCAGCAGAATTACTTTGGTGTCTAGTTTTTGTGCAGAAAATCAACTATCAGGAAAAATCCCAGAAAATATGCCAAAAGTCCTATTTCACCAGAAGACTCACGGAGCCAGAATACGAGACGGAGTGGGGCTGGGCCTAGGCCACACCACCTGGTCGCGCCAGGGGGTGGTCTGGCCGCCCCAGACACCGCCTCGGTCTCCCTCTTCGCCTATAAGTTGCCTTCTGACCTAAAAACTCAGGGGGGTTCAACGTTTTTCTAGAAAGAGTTCCGTTGCGCCGCCACCACCAGATTCCGCGATTTGGAACCAGAAACTCCGTTCTGGCACCCTGCCGGGATGGGGAATTGGAGGTGATCATCGCCATCATCATCACCATCGCTTCTCCATCGACCATCCATGTTTCCCCCATCTATGAGTGAGTAATCCCCCGTTGTAGGCTATGTGGATGGTAGGGATTGGATGAGATCGTTAATGTAATGGCATCGGATTGTTAGGGCTTGGTGCCTAGTATCTACTATTAGTGCTTTTTGACTTTGTTGCAACTTGTTATGCTTAATGCTTGTCACTAGGGCCCGAGTGCCATGATTTCAGATCTGAACTTGTTATTGATTCATTATGATAGTATTGTTTATGTTCTTACCTGCAAGTTGTATACACACGTTGTTGTCCGGAACCGAAGGCCCTGAAGTGACAGAAATCGGGATAACCGGAGGGAATGGCTTTGATGTGAGGATCACATGTGTTCATGGAGTGTTAATGCTTTGCTCCGGTGCTCTATTAAAAGGAGCACATTAATTGCCAGTAGTTCCCTTGAGGCCCCGCTGCAAACGGGCTGGCAAGACAAAAGATGTTGTGCAAGTTCTCATTGCGAGCACGTATGACTATATATGGAACACATGCCTATGATTATTTAGTACTTGGATGCTTTATCTTATTTATCAACAAATGCCCCATGTTCTGATTGCTATATGAATTGTCTTGTCCATGCAACGCCCGTCCATCCATCTCTATGCCTACCGCGCTTTAATCCTACTGTTTACTGCAATTCTTACTACTGTCTTTACTTTACTACTGCTATTACTTTACTATTGCTACTACAAAACTGTTGGTACTGATAAACTACTGAGAGCAAGATTGTTTCTAGGTGCAGCTGAATTGACAACTCAGTTGTTAAGGCTTATAAATATTCTTTGGCTCCCCTTGTGTCGAATCAATAAATTAGGTTTCACTTCCCTCAAAAATACCGCGATACACCCCCTATACTTGTGGTTCATCAAGACTATTTTAGCGCCGTTGCCGGGGAACATAGCTTTATTTATCAAGTCCACTTGGAATCATTATTGTTCGTTGCCATCCATCCATCATGGGTAAGTCTCGTGATGGCAAGGTTCCTATTTTACCATCCACTACAAGAAGAGGTACGGTTCTGAACACCTCTGTTGCTCTTGATTCACCGTATGCTATGAGTAAGTTCCTTACACCACCACACACACTGCTACTACTGCTGAATCTGAAACTTCTGATACTTATGATGCCACTGAAGGAAATATGCCCTGAGAGGCAATAATAAAGTTGTTATTATGTATTCCTTGTATATGATAGATGTTTATTTTACATGCTATAATTGTATTGATAGGAAACATCAATACATGTGTGTTTAATAAACAAAAAGGGTTCCTAGTCATGCCTCTCTTATAGACTAGCTTGTTGATTAACAGGATGATCAAGGTTTCCTGATCATGGACATTGGATGTTGTTAATAACAAGGTCACACCATTGGTGGAATGATGTGATGAACATTCATCCGAAGTATAGCATTACGATCAAGTCATTGTGTTTATATTGCTATAACATCATACGAAGTAATCTTTATCCTTAGACCATGAGATCATGTTAATTTCTAACACCGGAAGAGTATCTTGATAACATCAAACGTCACACCATAACAGGGTGACTATAAAGATGGGTTTAGTGCTACGAAGGTGTTATGTTGAGGCTCATGGATCAAGAGTGGAATTTGTCAATCCAGATGACAGATAGATATACTCTAGGCCCTCTCGGTGATATCACATTAGGATAGCTTGCAAGCAAGTGATGTGATCACTAGAATGTTATATCACAGGAACGAGAAAAGAGTGCATGTCGGTAACGAGAACAAACTAGGTATGGAGATACCGATAATCGAATCTCGGACATGTAATATATCGAGAGACAAAGGGATTTAGTTACAAGCGTTAAAGGTTATCACGATCACAGGAGTCATCGTTGAATGTGTAGGAGTCAGTACGGATCTCCAGGTCCCGCTGCTGATTATTGATCGGAGAAGGATCTCGATCATGTCTGCATTATTCGCGAACCGTAGGGTGGCACACTTAAGAGTTACCGGACACCATTTTGGAGCACATATGTTTTAGACGAAAGAATTGCAAAGCGCGGGAATTGTTTCAATAGAAACCAGAAATTGTTTCGGGTGAAATTGCAGAAGGTGGTTCTGCATGTGATATTGAAATATTGCAAGGGGCTATATGTGAATGTTTGTTAACTAAAGTAATTAACAAAATTCTGAATAAATTTAATAAAAGAGTTTTATTAAATGAGAGAGCATTAAATTTGGAGAAACTTAATGCATTTAAAGTGGAGACTTTAAAAGGGAATGTGAAGAGGCATTTTAATGTGGAGGAGTTACCACCACATGAATGGGGGAGGTGAGGGGTCACCCCCCCATGCGCCGGCCATGGAGAGAGGGGGCACCCCCCTCCTCCTATAAAAGGCCACCCATTCCCTTCCTCATTCACACACCTCCTTGTGAAGGATATCTCTCCCCCTCTAGAATTATTCCCCCATGGTCTCGGATTAGCGAGATACATGTTTCCGGTGGCATTTCGTCTAGAAGGAGTTGCTGCTTCCGCTGGATCGCTGGAGCGAGGAGGTGGAGGTTGTCCGGTGGCTTGAACGTGTGTGCGAGTGCGGATGCGCTGCTGAGTTGCGGCGCTCGGACTTCCTCACGATCTTGAGATCGGCAAGTGTACGACTACATCAACCACGAGTTCCTACTCGTTAACAAAGCTCGTTGTCTTCGAGGGTAAGTTCTCTATGGATGTATGTACCTAGTAGATAGATCTTGGCGTGTAGTTCACACCGTAGGAAAATTTTTGTTTTCTATGTTGCGGACCCAATAGTTGTATCAGAGCCTGATCTATGCGTAGGTGCTTTGCACGGGTAGTACATATATGTTCATATGTGGGCGATGATGATCATGTTATTGCATCTTCTATGTACTTTGGATATTGGTGGCATAGTGGGATGAAGCGGCCCGGACCAACCTTAAATGTCATCGTACATGAGACCGGTTCCACGACTGACATGCAACTAGTTTTGCATAAGTGGCTAGCGGGTGTCTGTCTCTCCTACTATAGTCTATATCTGATTTACAATGAGTTGCTAATAACTTGATTATCCTCATTGTGGTTCATGTTCGTAGGTTAGACCGGTTCTATCTCCGAAAGCCCTAAGCCACGTAAAACTTGCAAATGATAAATTAGAGGCGTCTAGTTTAGATCGTTGCTGGGCTAGTGTTTTGATATGGTATTGTTGTAAGTAGATGTATGATAGATACTCTTACAACTCACTTAACGTGTAAGTTCCATAGACCTTGGCCTTACACACAAAGGAATGATAGAGATCATACCACGATGCAAATGATAGAGATCAAATGCATGGACCATATCACCTCACTTCACACATTAGCATCTTATATTGCTAGTTTGGTGCTTTTGGTAGCATTATAAGATGATCCTCATTTAGATATCAACATAAAATATGTTCTTCCTTAAGTATGCACCGTTTTGTGGATCGTGTTTTGAGGCATCACGTGATGATCGGGTGTTCTCAACTCTACGCTTTCATACAACGGGTGTAAGACAGTTTTACACACGCAAATACTAAGGTTCTTACTTGACGAGCCTAGCATGTACAGACATGGCCTTGGAACACAGACAAAAAGGTTAAGCATGATTCATATAGTTGATATGATGCCCATATAGATGCTCGCCTTTGAAGCTACACCGACTCACGTGATGATCGGACTTGGTGTAGTGGATTTGGTTCATGTAATCACCAAAAGGACACGAGGGATGTCGTTTTTGAGTGGGAGTTCATTAGTAATTTGGATTAGTTGAACTCAATCTATCATAAACTTAGTCTAAATATACTTTACAAATTCTGTTTTAGATGGCACCACCTGCTTTTAATTTCAATGTGTTCATGGAGAAAGAGAAACTTGCTGCGAATGGTAGCAACTTCACCAACTGGGCTATGAATTTGAGGATTCTCCTCACAGCTGCACAAAAGCAATATGTGCTAGATGCGCCACTAGGCCCCCCAACAGCTCCTGATGCCCCTGACGAGGAAAAGAATGTCTATGTGACTCGTCAGGAGGACCACAACTTAGTTCATTGCGGCATACTGTATGGGCTAGAGCCAGAACTTCGAAAGCGTTTCAAAAATGGCAATGCCTTTGATACCATGGGAGAATTGAAAATGATTTTCGATACCCATGCTGCCGTAGAGAGTTATAATGCTACAGAAAAGTTCTTTACCTGCATGATGGAGGAAAACAGCTCCGTTAGTGAGCACGTACTCAAAATGTCTGGGTACGCCGATAAGCTTGTGTCCTTGGGAATAACGATTCCCATTGACTTAGGCATACATCGTGTTCTCCAATCTCTGCCACCTAGCTACAAGAGCTTCGTGATGAACTATAATATGCAGGGCATGAAGAAGTCTCTTCCCGAGCTTCTGTCAATGCTTAAGACTGCAGAAGTGGAGATTAGGAAAGAACATCAAGTGTTGATGATCAATAAGACCACCGGTTTCAAGAAGGACAAGAAAGGCAAGCAGAAGGGAAAGAAGGGCGGCAAATCTGTTGCCGCGCCTGAAAAGAAACCCCGAGCTGGCCCTAAGTCTAACACCGAGTGCTACTATTGCAAGGGGACTGGCCATTGGAAGCGCAACTGCCCCAAGTATTTGGCGGACAAGAAGGCCGGCAAGGCAAACAAAGGTATATGTGATATACATGTTATTGATGTGTACTTGACTAGTACTCACAGTAGCACCTGGGTATTTGATACGGGATCGGTTGCTAATATATGTAACTCGGTTCAGGGGCTGCGGAACAAGCGACAACTAGCAAGGGATGAGGTCACGATGCGGGTCGGCAATGGATCAAGAGTTGATGTGATCGCCGTCGGAACGCTGCCTCTCCATATGCCGTCGGGATTAGTTATAAACCTGAATAATTGTTATTTGGTGCCTGCACTGAGCATGAACATTGTATCCGGATCGTGTTTGATGCAAAGTGGTTATTCGTTTAAGTCTGAAAACAATGGTTGTTCGATTTATATGAATAATATCTTTTATGGTCATGCACCTGTGTTGAATGGTTTATTTCTGTTGGATCTCGATAGTAGTATTACGCATATTCATAATGTTGATGCTAAAAGGATTAAACTTGATAATGATATATCTACATATATGTGGCACTGCCGTCTAGGTCATATTGGCGTTAAACGCATGAAGAAACTCCATTCTGATGGACTTTTGGAATCACTTGATTTTGAATCATTTGATACATGTGAGCCATGCCTTATGGGCAAGATGACTAGAACGCCGTTTTCCGGTTCAATGGAACGGGCGACAGATTTATTGGAAATCATACATACTGATGTGTGTGGACCAATGAGTGTGTCGGCGCGAGGTGGATATCGTTATTTTATTACTTTCATGGATGATTTGAGTAGATATGGGAATATCTATTTGATGAAACACAAGTCTGAAACTTTTGAAAAGTTCAAAGAATTTCAGAATGAAGTGGAAAATCATCGTAACAGAAAGATCAAATTTCTGCGGTCCGACCGTGGAGGAGAGTATCTTAGTTACGAGTTTAGCACACATATGAAAGACTGTGGAATAGTTTCACAACTCACGCCTGCCGGAACACCACAACGTAATGGTGTGTCAGAACGTCGTAATCGTACTTTATTGGATATGGTTCAATCTATGATGTCTCTGACTGACTTGCCACTATCATTTTGGGGTTATGCACTGGAAACTGCTGCATTCACTTTAAATAGGACACCATCTAAATCCGTTGAAAAGACACCGTATGAATTATGGTTTGGAAACAAACCTAAGCTGTCATTTCTTAAAGTTTGGGGATGCGATGTTTATGTGAAGAAACTTCAACCGGATAAACTCGAACCCAAAGCGGAAAAATGCGTCTTCATAGGATACCCTAAGGAAACGATTGGGTATACCTTCTATCACAGATCTGAGGGCAAGGTCTTTGTTGCCAAGAATGGATCCTTTCTTGAGAAGGAGTTTCTCGCGAAAGGTGTGAGTAGTCAGAAGGTAGAACTTGAAGAGGTTATTGAACCTTCTCTTCATGAAATGGCGAGTAGCGCAGCTCCAGAAGTTGTTTTGGAGTTGACTTCACCTAATGAAGAGAGATCTAATGATATTGATCATGAAACTCCGAAAGAGGACACTACCGAACCTCGCAGGTCAAGCAGGACACGTGCAGCTACTGAACTATACGGTAATCCTGTTATGAATTTCTTGATTGATGAAATAGATGACCCTGCGACGTATGAAGAAGTGATGATGAGCCCTGATTCCAACAAATGTCTAGAAGCCATGAAATCCGAGATGGAATCCATGTACGAAAACCAGGTTTGGACCTTGGTGGACTTACCTCACGATCAAAAGGCCGTTGAGAATAAATGGATTTTCAAAAGAAAAACTGATGCTGATGGTAATGTAACCATCTATAAGGCTCGACTTGTCGCAAAGGGGTTTCGACAAATTCAAGGAGTTGACTATGATGAGACATTCTCTCCCGTAGCGATGCTTAAGTCGGTTAGGATTATGTTAGCAATTGCTGCATATTTCGATTATGAAATATGGCAGATGGATGTCAAAACTGCGTTCCTCAATGGTAATATTGAAGAAGAGTTGTATATGATACAACCTAAGGGTTTTGTCGATCCTAAGGATGCTGATAAGGTGTGCAAACTTCAGCGATCCATCTATGGACTGAAGCAAGCATCCCGGAGTTGGAATCTCCGCTTTGATGAGGTGATCAAAGAGTTTGGATTTGTCCAAACTTATGGAGAGGCTTGTATTTACAAGAAAGTGAGTGGGAGCAATGTGGCATTTCTGATATTATATGTGGATGCCATATTATTGATTGGAAATGATATAGATCTTTTAAACAGTGTTAAAAGTTATCTAAATAGCAAATTTTCGATGAAGGACCTTGGTGAAGCTTCATATATATTAGGCATTAAAATCTATAGAGATAGATCAAGACGTCTAATTGGGCTATCGCAGAGTACATACCTTGATAAGATATTAAAGAAGTTTAATATGGACGGAAGTAAGAAGGGGTACTTACCTATGTTGCAAGGCAAGACATTGAGTAAGACTCAAAGTCCGGCTACGGCGGAAGAAAGAGAGATAATGGATAAGATCCCCTATGCCTCAGCCATAGGATCTATAATGTATGCCATGCTATGTACAAGACCGGATGTGGCACATGCTATTAGTTTGACTAGTAGGTACCAATCTGATCCAGGTTCGGAACACTGGATAGCGGTCAAGAATATCCTTAAGTACTTGAGAAGAACTAAGGATATGTTTCTTGTATACGGAGGTGAAGAAGAGCTAGTCGCTAAGTGTTATGTCGATGCTAGCTTTGACACTGATCCGGATGACTCTAAGTCTCAATCCGGATACGTATTTCTCTTGAACGGAGCAGCAGTTAGTTGGAGGAGCTCCAAACAACCTGTGGTGGCTGGATCAACGACGGAGGCGGAATATGTTGTTGCTTCAGAAGCAGCGCAAGAAGCGGTTTGGATGAAGGAGTTCATAACAGAACTAAGTGTGGTTCCTAGTGTGTTGGACCCAATGGTGATCTATTGTGACAATAATGGAGCCATAGCCAACGCCAAGGAACCAAGGTCTCACAAGAACTCCAAGCATATTAAGCGCCGGTTTCACTCCATTCGCGAGCATGTCAAGGATGGAGATATAAAGATTTGTAAAGTATACACGGACCTGAATGTAGCAGATCCGTTGACTAAAGTACTCCCTAGGGCAAAACATGATCAACACTAGAACTCCATGGGTGTTAGATTTATCACTATATAAACTAGATTATTGTCTCTAGTGCAAGTGGGAGACTGAAGGAAATATGCCCTGAGAGGCAATAATAAAGTTGGTATTATGTATTCCTTGTATATGATAGATGTTTATTTTGCATTCTATAATTGTATTGATAGGAAACATCAATACATGTGTGTTTAATAAACAAAAAGGGTTCCTAGTTATGCCTCTCTTATAGACTAACTTGTTGATTAACAAGATGATCAAGGTTTCCTGATCATGGACATTGGATGTTGTTAATAACAAGGTCACAGCATTTGTGAAATGATGTGATGAACATTCATCCGAAGTATAGCATTACGATCAAGTCATTATGTTTATATTGCTATAACATCATACGAAGTAATCTTTATCCTTAGACCATGAGATCATGTTAATTTCTAACACCGGAAGAGTATCTTGATAACATCAAACGTCACACCGTAACAGGATGACTATAAAGATGGGTTCAGTACTACGAAGGTGTTATGTTGATGCTCATGGATCAAGAGTGGAATTTGTCAATCCAGATGACGGATAGATATACTCTGGGCCCTCTCGGTGATATCACATTAGGATAGCTTGCAAGCAAGTGATGTGATCACTAGAATGTTATATCACGGGAACGAGAAAAGAGTGCATGTCGGTAACGAGATCAAACTAGGTATGAGATACCGATGATCGAATCTCGGACATGTAATATATCGAGAGACAAAGGGATTTAGTTACAAGCGTTAAAGGTTCTCACGATCACAGGAGTCGTCGTTGAATGTGTAGGAGTCAGTACGGATTTCCAGGTCCCGCTGCTGATTATTGATCGGAGAAGGGTCTCGATCATGTCTGCATTATTCGCGAACCATAGGGTGGCACACTTAAGAGTTACCGGACACCATTTTGGAGCACATATGTTTCAGACGAAAGAATTGCAAAGCGCAGGAATTGTTTCAACAGAAACCGGAAATTGTTTCAGGTGAAATTGCAGAAGGTGGTTCTGCATGTGATATTGAAATATTGCAAGGGGCTATATGTGAATGTTTGTTAATTAAAGTAATTAACAAAATTCTGAATAAATTTAATAAAAGAGTTTTATTAAATGAGAGAGCATTAAATTTGGAGAAACTTAATGCATTTAAAGTGGAGACTTTAAAAGGGAATGTGAAGAGGCATTTTAATGTGGAGTTACCACCACATGAATGGGGGAGGTGAGGGGTCACCCCCCCCATGCGCCGGCCATGGAGAGAGGGGGCACCCCCCTCCTCCTATAAAAGGCCACCCATTCCCTCCTTCATTCACACACCTCCTTGTGAAGGATCTCTCTCCCCCTCTAGAATTATTCCCCCATGGTCTCGGATTAGCGAGATACATGTTCCCGGTGGCATTTCGTCTGGAAGGAGTTACTGCTTCCGCTGGATCGCTGGAGCGAGGAGGTGGAGGTTGTCCGGTGGCTTGAACGTGTGTGCGAGTGCGGATGCGCTGCTGAGTTGCGGCGCTCGGACTTCCTCACGATCTTGAGATCAGCAAGTGTACGACTACATCAAACACGAGTTCCTACTCGTTAACAAAGCTTGTTGTCTTCGAGGGTAAGTTCTCTATGGATGTATGTCCACCCATTTGCTTTGTACCTAGTAGATAGATCTTGGCGTGTAGTTCACACCGTAGGAATTTTTTTGTTTTCTATGCTGCGGACCCAACAGCTGCTTCTACTATACTTGATAAGAGTGGTTCATTAGGTCCTTTCCTAGATGCTACGATTGCTAGAACTATAGCTGGAAATACTGAAACTCCTAATAAATACACTACTACACCTGTTAGTTCACCTAAGTCTAGAGAGAGCTATGATATTGAAGACGGTTATATTGAGATGACCGATGAATTTATTAAAGAATGTCAAAACACCCATGATAGGAGTGCTGCTAAGAGTCTCCTTGAGAGGCATACTATTAAACCCAAATTGTCTCCTAATGCTAAGTTTGCTGCATCTCCCATAAACATTAAAGATAAAGATTATGATTTCTCTCTTGATCTATCTTACATAGCTATTGTTGAGAAAGAACCTTTTTGTGGGACTAAAAATGAAAGTGCGGTAGCACATATGACTGAGCTTTCTACCATGAGTGGCCTGTTTTCTGATGATATTAAGATGCGCACCTACTTTGTTGCTAAAATTTTCCCCTTTTCACTAAAAGGAGAGGCTAAAACTTAGTTTAGTAATTTACCTCCTGGATCTATTGATAGCCCTGATTGCTTGATTAGTACTTTCCTGCAGAAATATTTTCCTCCTAGTGCTAGACATGCTATTTTGCAGGAACTTTTTGATTTTAAACAGGGATAAAAAGAGATATTTGCTTGAATCATGGGCAAGGTTTTGTGCTTTGATTCATGCACAGGCTGGATGTCCATTACCTAAGAATGAGCTTCTTGATATATTTTATAATGGACTAACTGAAGAATCTAGGACATACCTGGATAGTTGTGCTGATTGTGTTTTCAGGAATAGGACTCCCAAGGAAGCTGAGGAATTAATGGCTAAAATAAGCAAGAACTATGAAGTTGGACTCCTCCTGAACCAGCTATACCTGAAACAATTATACCTGAACTAGCTATACCGACGCCTATACCATCATCTAAGAAGAGGGGAGATATTGCATTGAATGATGAAATGATGAAGGAAGCTAAGAAATGCCTTAAGGAGAAGGGAATTAAAGCTGCAGATGTCAAGAATTTACCTCCTATAGAAGAATTATGTAAGCCAATTCCCCACTCATCCACTATTGAGGTACACCCTCTCCAACATTTTGATGAAGGTGATATCCCTTACTCTAAACCTCCTTATCAATGCTTAGAAGAATTCGATATTTTATTGTTAAGCAAGATAATTTTAATAAAAGGGTGCAAAACCATCTAGTGGAAAACACTAGAGCTATTGTTGAGTTAAAAGATATTGTGGAAAGAACCTCTAATGATGTTAAAATGCTTGTTAAAATTTTTCAAATGGTTCAAACTCAAATAGATCAACTTATTAAAGTGCAAAAAGACTTGCTAGTTAATGCTGCCAAAGAAAGACATGCTTATGAAATTAGAACTAGAAGTGGTGCTGTTACCTAGGATCCTCTATATCCTGAGGGGCATCCCAAAAGAATTGAGCAGGATTCTCAACAAGCTAAAAATAGTGGTACTACTCGTAAGAAAAGAAAAAAGAAACATAAAACTAGTGTACAACCCTCTGAACCTACTAAAGATCCTAATAGTATATCTGTCTCTGATGCTGAAACTGAAAGTGGTAATGAAGAAAATGATGTTCCTGATAAATAAAAAGTTGAAGAAGAACCTAAAAGGCACACTAAGAATACTAAATACACTAAAGAAGATTTTGTTGCTAAGAAACATGGTAGTGAAAGAGAGCCTTGGGTCCAAAAACCTATGCCTTTCCCTGATAAGAAACACAAGTCAAAGGAAGATGAACACTATAATAAGTTTTATGAGTGGATGAAACCTTTATTCCTGCAAATTCCTTTGACTGATGCTATTAAATTGCCTCCTTACTCAAAGTATATGAAGGATATTGTCTCGAATAAAAGGAAGATCCCTAATAAAGAAATCTCTACTTTGTTTGCTAATTGTTCCTTTATTGGTAAGGTTCCAAAGAAACTTGGAGACCCAGGGATTCCAAATATTCCTTGCTCTATTAAAAATAGTTATGTTAGAACTGCTTTGTGTGATTTGGGAGCAGGAGTTAGTGTCATGCCTTTTTCTCTCTATAAGAGACTTCAACTTGAAAAACTAATACCAACTAATATATCTTTACAAATGGCTGATAAATCTACCACTATTCCTGTTGGTATATGTGAGGATGTACATGTTCAAGTGGCTCATAATTGCTTGATATTAACTCATTTTGTTGTGCTTGAAATGCCTGAAGATGATAATATGTCTATTATTCTTGGGAGACCTTTTCTTAATACTGCAGGAGCTGTTATTAATTGTAATCAAGGAAAGGTGACCTTCAATGTTAATGACAAGGAACATACTGTCTATTTCCCCAAGAAGATTGATAGGACTTATGGTTTGAATTCAATTGAACATGCTGAGGGCATTCAAGTTGGGGAATTATATTGTCCCATACCACGAGAAAAAATTGCAACTATTATGATTGGGACCATTTCTATCAAGGTTGAGGTAACATAATCATTAGTGGAATACAAAGTTTTGTTTCATATAAAATTGTTTTGGTAACAAGACTGTTGGGTCCGCAGCATAGAAAACAAAATTTTTCCTACGATGAGAACTATACGCCAAGATCTATCTACTAGATACAGAGCAATGGGTGGACATACATCCATGGAGAACTTACCCTCGAAGACAACAAGCTTTGTTAACGAGTAGGAACTCGTGGTTGGTGTAGTCGTACACTTGTCGATCTCAAGATCGTGAGGAAGTCCGAGCGCCGCAACTCAGCAGCTCATCTGCACTCGCACACACGTTCAAGCCACCGGACAACCTCCACCTCCTCGCTCCAGCGATCCAGCGGAAGCAGCAACTCCTTCCAGACGAAATGCCACCGGGAACATGTATCTCGCTAATCCGAGACCATGGGGGAATAATTCTAGAGGGGGAGAGAGATCCTTCACAAGGAGGTGTAAGGATGAAGGAGGGAATGGGTAGCCTTTTATAGGAGGAGGGGGGTGCCCCCTCTCTCCATGGCCGGCGCATGGGGGGTGACCCCTCACCTCCCCCATTCATGTGGTGGTAACTCCTCCACATTAAAATGCCTCTTCGCATTCCCTTTTAAAGTCTCCACTTTAAATGCATTAAATTTCTCCAAATTTAATGCTCTCTCATTTAATAAAACTCTTTTTATTAAATATATTCAGAATTTTGTTAATTACTTTAAATAACAAACATTCACGTATAGCCCCTTGCAATATTTCAATATCACATGCAGAACCATCTTCTGCAATTTCACCCGAAACAATTCCTGCGCTTTGCATTTCTTTCATCTGAAACATATGTGCTCCAAAATGGTGTCCGGTAACTCTTAAGTGTGCCACCCTACGGTTCGCGAATAATGCAGACATGATCGAGACCCTTCTCCGATCAATAATCAGCAGCGGGACCTGGAGATCCGTACTGACTCCTACACATTCAACGATGACTCCTGTGATCGTGAGAACCTTTAACGCTTGTAACTAAATCCCTTTGTCTCTCGATATATTACATGTCCGAGATTCGATCATCGGTATCTCCATACCTAGTTTGATCTCGTTACCGACATGCACTCTTTTCTCGTTCCCGTGATATAACATTCTAGTGATCACATCACTTGCTTGCAAGCTATCCTAATGTGATATCACCGAGAGGGCCCAGAGTATACCTATCCGTCATCTGGATTGACAAATTCCACTCTTGATCCATGAGCCTCAACATAACACCTTCGTAGTACTGAACCCATCTTTATAGTCACCCTGTTACGGTGTGACGTTTGATGTTATCAAGATACTCTTCCGGTGTTAGAAATTAACATGATCTCATGGTCTAAGGATAAAGATTACTTTGTATGATGTTATAGCAATATAAACATAATGACTTGATCGTAATGCTATACTTCGGATGAATGTTCATCACATCATTTCACAAATGCTGTGACCTTGTTATTAACAACATCCAATGTCCATGATCAGGAAACCTTGATCATCTTGTTAATCAACAAGCTAGTCTATAAGAGAGGCATAACTAGGAACCCTTTTTGTTTATTAAACACACATGTATTGATGTTTCCTATCAATACAATTATAGCATGCAAAATAAACATCTATCATATACAAGGAATACATAATAACAATTTTATTATTGCCTCTCAGGGCATATTTCCTTCAGTCTCCCACTTGCACTAGAGACAATATTCTAGTTTATATAGTGATAAATCTAACACCCATGGAGTTCTGGTGTTGATCATGTTTTGCCCTAGGGAGTACTTTAGTCAACAGATCTGCTACATTCAGGTCCGTGTGTACTTTACAAATCTTTATATCTCCATCCTTGACATGCTCGCGAATGGAGTGAAACCGGCGCTTAATATGCTTGGAGTTCTTGTGAGACCTTGGTTCCTTGGCATTGGCTATGGCTCCATTATTGTCACAATAGATCACCATTGGGTCCAACGCACTAGGAACTACACTTAGTTCTGTTATGAACTCCTTCATCCAAACCGCTTCCTGCGCTGCTTCTGAAGCAGCAACATATTCCGCCTCCGTCGTTGATCCAGCCACCACAGGTTGTTTGGAGCTCCTCCAACTAACTGCTGCTCCGTTCAAGAGAAATACGTATCCGGATTGAGACTTAGAGTCATCCGGATCAGTGTCAAAGCTAGCATCGACATAACACTTAGCGACTAGCTCTTCTTCACCTCCGTATACAAGAAACATATCCTTAGTTCTTCTCAAGTACTTAAGGATATTCTTGACCGCTATCCAGTGTTCCGAACCTGGATCAGATTGGTACCTACTAGTCAAACTAATAGCATGTGCCACATCCGGTCTTGTACATAGCATGGCATACATTATAGATCCTATGGCTGAGGCATAGGGGATCTTATCCATTATCTCTCTTTCTTCCGTCGTAGCCGGACTTTGAGTCTTACTCAATGTCTTGCCTTGCAACATAGGTAAGTACCCCTTCTTACTTCCGTCCATATTAAACTTCTTTAATATCTTATCAAGGTATGTACTCTGCGATAGCCCAATTAGACGTCTTGATCTATCTCTATAGATTTTAATGCCTAATATATATGAAGCTTCACCAAGGTCCTTCATCGAAAATTTGCTATTTAGATAACTTTTAACACTGTTTAAAAGATCTATATCATTTCCAATCAATAATATGGCATCCACATATAATATCAGAAATGCCACATTGCTCCCACTCACTTTCTTGTAAATACAAGCCTCTCCATAAGTTTGGACAAATCCAAACTCTTTGATCACCTCATCAAAGCGGAGATTCCAACTCCGGGATGCTTGCTTCAGTCCATAGATGGATCGCTGAAGTTTGCACACCTTATCAGCATCCTTAGGATCGACAAAACCCTTAGGTTGTATCATATACAACTCTTCTTCAATATTACCATTGAGGAACGCAGTTTTGACATCCATCTGCCATATTTCATAATCGAAATATGCAGCAATTGCTAACATAATCCTAACCGACTTAAGCATCGCTACGGGAGAGAATGTCTCATCATAGTCAACTCCTTGAATTTGTCGAAACCCCTTTGCGACAAGTCGAGCCTTATAGATGGTTACATTACCATCAGCATCAGTTTTTCTTTTGAAAATCCATTTATTCTCAACGGCCTTTCAATCGTGAGGTAAGTCCACCAAGGTCCAAACCTGGTTTTCGTACATGGATTCCATCTCGGATTTCATGGCTTCTAGACATTTGTTGGAATCAGGGCTCATCATCGCTTCTTCATACGTCGCAGGGTCATCTATTTCATCAATCAAGAAATTCATAACAGGATTACCGTACAGTTCAGTAGCTGCACGTGTCCTGCTTGACCTGCGAGGTTCGGTAGTGTCCTCTTTCGGAGTTTCATGATCAATATCATTAGATCTCTCTTCATTAGGTGAAGTCAACTCCGAAACAACTTCTGGAGCTGCGCTACTCGCCATTTCATGAAGAGAAGGTTCAATAACCTCTTCGAGTTCTACCTTCCGACTACTCACACCTTTCGCGAGAAACTCCTTCTCAAGAAAGGATCCATTCTTGGCAACAAAGACCTTGCCCTCAGATCTGTGATAGAAGGTATACCCAATCGTTTCCTTAGGGTATCCTATGAAGACGCATTTTTCCGCTTTGGGTTCGAGTTTATCCGGTTGAAGTTTCTTCACATAAACATCGCATCCCCAAACTTTAAGAAATGACAGCTTAGGTTTGTTTCCAAACCATAATTCATACGGTGTCTTTTCAACGGATTTAGATGGTGTCCTATTTAAAGTGAATGCAGCAGTTTCCAGTGCATAACCCCAAAATGACAGTGGCAAGTCAGTCAGAGACATCATAGATCGAACCATATCCAATAAAGTACGATTACGACGTTCTGACATACCATTACGTTGTGGTGTTCCGGCAGGCGTGAGTTGTGAAACTATTCCACAGTCTTTCATATGTGTGCTAAACTCGTAACTAAGATACTCTCCTCCACGGTCGGACCGCAGAAATTTGATCTTTCTGTTACGATGATTTTCCACTTCATTCTGAAATTCTTTGAACTTTTCAAAAGTTTCAGACTTGTGTTTCATTAAATAGATATTCCCATATCTTCTCAAATCATCCTTGAAAGTAATAAAATAACGATATCCACCTCGCGCCGACACACTCATTGGTCCACACACATCAGTATGTATGATTTCCAATAAATCGGTCGCCCGTTCCATTGAACCGGAAAACGGCGTTCTAGTCATCTTGCCCATAAGGCATGGCTCACATGTATCAAATGATTCAAAATCAAGTGATTCCAAAAGTCCATCAGAATGGAGTTTCTTCATGCGTTTAACGCCAATATGACCTAGACGGCAGTGCCACATATATGTAGATATATCATTATCAAGTTTAATCCTTTTAGCATCAACATTATGAATATGCGTAATACTACTATCGAGATCCAACAGAAATAAACCATTCAACACAGGTGCATGACCATAAAAGATATTATTCATATAAATCGAACAACCATTGTTTTCAGACTTAAACGAATAACCACTTTGCATCAAACACGATCCGGATACAATGTTCATGCTCAGTGCAGGCACCAAATAACAATTATTCAGGTTTATAACTAATCCCGACGGCATATGGAGAGGCAGCGTTACGACGGCGATCACATCAACTCTTGATCCATTGCCAACCCGTATCGTGACCTCATCCCTTGCTAGTTGTCGCTTGTTCCGCAGCCCCTGAACCGAGTTACATATATTAGCAACCGATCCCGTATCAAATACCCAGGTGCTACTGTGAGTACTAGTCAAGTACACATCAATAACATGTATATCACATATACCTTTGTTTGCCTTGCCGGCCTTCTTGTCCGCCAAATACTTGGGGCAGTTGCGCTTCCAATGGCCAGTCCCCTTGCAATAGTAGCACTCGGTGTCAGACTTAGGGCCAGCTCGGGGTTTCTTTTCAGGCGCGGCAACAGATTTGCCGCCCTTCTTTGCCTTCTGCTTGCCTTTCTTGTCCTTCTTGAAACCGGTGGTCTTATTGATCATCAACACTTGATGTTCTTTCCTAATCTCCACTTCTGCAGTCTTAAGCATTGACAGAAGCTCGGGAAGAGACTTCTTCATGCCCTGCATATTATAGTTCATCACGAAGCTCTTGTAGCTAGGTGGCAGAGATTGGAGAACACGATGTATACCTAAGTCAATGGGAATCGTTATTCCCAAGGACACAAGCTTATCAGCGTACCCAGACATTTTGAGTACGTGCTCACTAACGGAGCTGTTTTCCTCCATCATGCAGGTAAAGAACTTTTCTGTAGCATTACAAATCTCTACGGCAGCATGGGTATCGAAAATCATTTTCAATTCTCCCATGGCATCAAAGGCATTGCCATTTTCGAAACGCTTTCGAAGTTCTGGCTCTAGCCCATACAGTATGCCACAATGAACTAAGTTGTGGTCCTCCTGACGAGTCACATAGACATTCTTTTCCTCGTCAGGGGCATCAGGAGCTGTTGGGGGGCCTAGTGGCGCATCTAGCACATATTTCTTTTGTGCAGCTGTGAGGAGAATCCTCAAATTCATAGCCCAGTTGGTGAAGTTGCTACCATTCGCAGCAAGTTTCTCTTTCTCCATGAACACATTGAAATTAAAAGCAGGTGGTGCCATCTAAAACAGAATTTGCAAAGTATATTTAGACTAAGTTTATGATAGATTGAGTTCAACTAATCCAAATTACTAATGAACTCCCACTCAAAAACGACATCCCTCGTGTCCTTTTGGTGATTACATGAACCAAATCCACTACACCAAGTCCGATCATCACGTGAGTCGGTGTAGCTTCAAAGGCGAGCATCTATATGGGCATCATATCAACTATATGACTCATGCTTAACCTTTCTGTCCGTGTTCCGAGGCCATGTCTATACATGCTAGGCTCGTCAAGTAAGAACCTTAGTATTTGCGTGTGTAAAACTGTCTTACACCCGTTGTATGAAAGCGTAGAGTTGAGAACACCCGATCATCACGTGATGCCTCAAAACACGATCCACAAAACGGTGCATACTTAAGGAAGAACACATTTTATCTTGATATCTAAATGAGGATCATCTTATAATGCTACCAAAAGCACCAAACTAGCAATATAAGATGCTAATGTGTGAAGTGAGGTGATATGGTCCATGCATTTGATCTCTATCATTTGCATCGTGGTATGATCTCTATCATTCCTTTGTGTGTAAGGCCAAGGTCTATGGAACTTACACGTTAAGTGAGTTGTAAGAGTATCTATCATACATCTACTTACAACAATACCATATCAAAACACTAGCCCAGCAACGATCTAAACTAGACGCCTCTAATTTATCAATTGCAAGTTTTACGTGGCTTAGGGCTTTCGGAGATAGAACCGGTCTAACCTACGAACATGAACCACAACGAGGATAATCAAGTTATTAGCAACTCGTTGTAAATCAGATATTGACTATAGTAGGAGAGACAGACACCCGCTAGCCACTTATGCAAAACTAGTTGCATGTCAGTCGTGGAACCGGTCTCATGTACGATGACATGTAAGGTTGGTCCGGGCCGCTTCATCCCACTATGCCACCAATATCCAAAGTACATAGAATATGCAATAACATGATCATCATCGCCCACATATGAACATATATGTACTACCCGTGCAAAGCACCTACGCATAGATCAGGCTCTGATACCACTATTGGGTCCGCAACATAGAAAACAAAAATTTTCCTATGATGAGAACTATACGCCAAGATCTATCTACTAGATACAGAGCAACGAGTGGACATACATCCATGGAGAACTTACCCTCGAAGACAACGAGCTTTGTTAACGAGTAGGAACTCGTGGTTGATGTAGTCGTACACATGCCGATCTCAAGATCGTGAGGAAGTCTGAGCGCCACAACTCAGCAGCGCATCCACACTCGCACACACGTTCAAGCCACCGAACAACCTCCTCGCTCCAGCGATCCAGCGGAAGCAGCAACTCCTTCCGGACGAAATGCCACCGGGAACATGTATCTCGCTAATCTGAGACCATGGGGGAATAATTCTAGAGGGGGAGAGAGATCCTTCACAATGAGGTGTAAGGATGAAGGAGGGAATGGGTAGCCTTTTATAGGAGGACGGGGGTGCCCCCTCTCTCCATGGTCGGCGCATGGGGGGGTGACCCCTCACCTCCCCCATTCATGTGGTGGTAACTCCTCCACATTAAAATGCCTCTTCACATTCCCTTTTAAAGTCTCCACTTTAAATGCATTAAATTTCTCCAAATTTAATGCTCTCTCATTTAATAAAACTCTTTTTATTAAATTTATTCAGAATTTTGTTAATTACTTTAATTAACAAACATTCACGTATAGCCCCTTGCAATATTTCAAATCACATGCAGAACCATCTTCTGCAATTTCACCCGAAACAATTTCCGGTTTCTATTGAAACAATTCCTGCGCTTTGCAATTCTTTCGTCTGAAACATATGTGCTCCAAAATGGTGTCCGGTAACTCTTAAGTGTGCCACCCTACGGTTCGCGAATAATGCATACATGATCGAGACCCTTCTTCGATCAATAATCAGCAGCAGGACCTGGAGATCCGTACTGACTCCTACACATTCAACGATGACTCCTGTGATCGTGAGAACCTTTAACGCTTGTAACTAAATCCCTTTGTCTCTCGATATATTACATGTCCGAGATTCGATCATCGGTATCTCCATACCTAGTTTGATCTTGTTACCGACATGCACTCTTTTCTCGTTCCCGTGATATAACATTCTAGTGATCACATCACTTGCTTGCAAGCTATCCTAATGTGATATCACCAAGAGGGCTCAGAGTATATCTATCCGTCATCTGGATTGACAAATTCCACTCTTGATCCATGAGCCTCAACATAACACCTTCGTAGTACTGAACCCATCTTTATAGTCACCCTGTTACGGTGTGACGTTTGATGTTATCAAGATACTCTTCCGGTGTTAGAAATTAACATGATCTCATGGTCTAAGGATAAAGATTACTTCGTATGATGTTATAGCAATATAAACATAATGACTTGATCGTAATGCTATACTTCAGATGAATGTTCATCACATCATTTCACAAATGCTGTGACCTTGTTATTAACAACATCCAATGTCCATGATCAGGAAACCTTGATCATCTTGTTAATCAACAAGCTAGTCTATAAGAGAGGCAAACTAGGAAACCTTTTTGTTTATTAAACACACATGTATTGATGTTTCCTATCAATACAATTATAGCATGCAAAATAAACATCTATCATAAACAAGGAATACATAATAACAACTTTATTATTGCCTCCCAGGGCATATTTCCTTCAAAGACCTGATCAACCTTGTTAACAAAAGGATTTCATTGAACAAAACAATGTTTTCACCATGATTATCTCCGTTTAGTTCTATTCCATCCATTTTAGTTTTTTGCTTTCATTTAGTTTACTTTTCCGTTGTTAGTTTCTTGCATGTTAGAGAGTCTTAGAACTTCTGAAGTTTTAGCCTTGTTTTGTCATTGCACCATTCCAAAAACTCTTTTCTATCAGAAAATCATTCTTCTATGCCTGAAAATTGCTCAAAAATAAAGTGTCTCGAAAAATTTCAGAAAATTCATATTAAATCTTTACGTGAAAAAAGGGGCAGAGGAGTATTTTGCCCTCGATTTGCTCGAAATCGTGTTCTTGCTGTTCTTGCCCTCGATTTTTTGATCTCCTTGCTCAGCCCATCTTTGCTGCTGAAATTTGGAGCATTTGTTCTCCGGTATGTGACTCCTCCGCTTGTCCAAGTAGATTTGTGTTTAGTGGTTTATATCTTGAGTATTTTGCTGCTGTAGGTGACAAGTTATGAGAGCTTGTAAGCTTGTTCAATGCTTAGAGATATAGTTTTGATGCATGTTTAGGCCTCTACAAGTCCCTATGAGTAGTGCCCTTCATTATATATTCACTTTGCAATCACTTGTGTAATAGATGTTTAAATTTCAAAATATCAAAGATGAACAACCATACCTTTGGAGAAATTTTTGAGAGGGATGCACCTAGGAGGTCAAGGCCCTCAAGATCAGCCTCTCAGTTTAGGCCTTCATACAACGAAGATCTCATTACACCTCTCTTGGGTAATGAAGGAGATGATGGGGATGCTCACCCATCTACTTTTCCTTGTTATACCTTCTTGCAAGCTGCAGGGATTCTTGATGATTTCTTGCTACTGATTTAGAGGGTTGGTTTGACCTCATACATGCAAGATGAGAGTGAGCAATACGCTATGCTCACTAAAACTTTTGTTGAGAGTTCCGTTTCACTAACACCCCCTACTAGTCAACTATCTCTTTCAGAATCTATAATCTGCCTTTTACCATGCCATTGGAAAGATTTTACAGCATTAAAGGTGTAGACATGGCAGGGACCGAGAAGATTCAAGGGCGACCCGCTGATTTGCTGGAGCTCTATCGAGGGGTGACCAATTGTTGGAGATATGCCCAAGAGGCAATAATAAAAGTGGTTATTATTATATCTTTGTGTTTATGATGAATGTTTACATCCCATGCTATAATTGTATTATTAGGAAACACTAATACTTGTGTGTTTTGTAAACATAAAAGAGTCCCTAGTAAGCCTCTTGTTGAACTAGCTTGTTGAATAATAGATGATCATGGTTTCCTGATCATGGACATTGGATGTCATTAATAACAAGGTCATATCATTAGGAGAATGATGTGATGGACACACACCCAAAGTAAGTGTAGCATAAGATCAAGTCATTTAGTTCGTATTGCTACAAGCTTATCAAATGCATAGTAACTTAATCCTTCGACCATGAGGTTATGTTAATCACCTTCACCGGATGGGTGCTTTGATGACATCAAACACCGCTTCGTAACTGGGTGGTTATAAAGGTGTCATTGGGTATTCTGAAAGTATGTGTTGAAGCGCATGGACCAAGATTGGGATTTGTCCATCCATATGACGGATAGATATGCTCTGGGCCCTCTCGGTGGAATGTCATCTAGTTAGTTTGCAAGCATGTGACTAGGTCACAAGGGATGACATAACATGGAACGAGTAAAGAGTACTTATCAGTAACGAGGTAGAACTAGGTATGGAGATACCGACGATCAAACCTCAGATAAGTAGAGTATCGCGTGACAAAGGAAATTGGTTTCGTATGTTAATGGTTCTATCGATCACGAAGTCATCGTTGAGTATGTGGGAGCCGTTATGGATCTCCAGATCCCGCTGATGGTTATTAATCAGAGAGGTGTCTCCATCATGTCTGCATATTCACGAACCGTAGGGTGACACACTTAAGGTTTGAAGTTGTTTTAAGTAGATATGGAATGTATGTTGGAGACCGAATGTTGTTCGGAGTCTCGGATTGGATCCGGGATATCACGAGGAGATCCGGAATTGTCCGGGGAATAAGATTCATATAATGGGGATCGTTTTTCTAAGTTAGGAAATGTTCCGGAGTGTTTATATGGGGATTCTAGAAGGTTTCGGAATGTTCCGGAAGGTTCTAGAAGATTTTTTGGAGTTTACTTGAAAACCAAGAAAGGATAAAGGGAAACTTGGAGGGTAAGTAAGGGAAACTTGGGGGGGAAGGACTCTCCCCCCAAGCTCCCTTGTGCGCCGGCCCTAGGAGGTGGGCCTAGGGGTGGGAACCCTAGGCCGCACCCCTCCCTCTATATATAGAGGGGTGGAGGCGCCACCCCCCTTGCCCCCTTCCACTCCAAACCCTAGCCGCCTCTCTCCTCCTCCTTCCCTCTGCTCTGGCTTAGGCGAAGCCCTGCAGAATTCTCTACTCCACCACCACCACCACGCTGTCGTGCTGCTGGGATTCCATGGAGAGATCTACTACCTTCGCTGCTCGCTGGAACAGGGAGAGGAAGGTCTACTTCGACTCCGCATGTGTGACCGACTGCGGAAGCGCTGCCGGAACGCGGCGCTGGAAGGATCGTCTACTCGATCTTGAGATCGGCAAGTGATCATCTACATCAACCACGAGATCCGATCTTGCACAAGGCTTTTGGATCTATAAGGGTTAGTACAGATCTATCTCGTTGCACTTGTCTAATAGATTAGATCTTGGCTTTTATCTAGATTAGATCTGGGTTTTGTTCGTTCTTGCGGTAGAATTTTTTTGTTTTCCATGCTATGAACCCATCAGTAGTATCAGAGCCATGTCTATGCGTAGATCTGTTGCACGAGTAGAACACAATGGTTTTGTGGGTGTTGGTGCTCGTGTCGACTTTTGCTTTGTGTACTTTGCATCTTGCGGTATGGTGGGATGAAGCGGCTCGGGCTAACCTTACATGTCATCGCACATAAGACTTGCTCCATGCTTGACGTGTAACTTGCTTTGCACAAGTGGCTTTGCGGGTGTCTGTCTCTCCCACCATAGTATAGATCCAATCTACACTTTGTACTTGATAGCACTTGTATCAACGTTGTGGTTCAGTTTCGTAGGTAAGATCCATTCTTATTCGAAAGCCCCAAACCACATAAAACATGCAAAGAAAATTAGAGGCGTCTAACTTGTTTTTGCAGGGGTTTTTGTGATGTGATATGGCCATCATGTGATTTGATTATATTTGATGTATGCAATGATCCTTGTTGTAATATGGCAACCGGCAGGAGCCTAATGGTTGTCTTTAATTCTGTTAAGACCTGCGTGTCTATTCATCTTGTAATAGCTTTATTCCAAGTAGTTGTAATAGTTGCTAGTGATGATGGACAACCATGAAATGGCGCCACTGACCTTGACGCTATGCTGGTGATGATGGAGATCATGTCCGTGCTTTGGAGATGGAGATCAAAGGCATAAGAAGAAAGGGCCATATCATATCACACTAATTATGAATTGCCTGTGATGTTAATCATTTATGCATCTTGTATTGCTTAGATCGTGACGGTAGCATTATAAGATGATCCCTCTCACTAAATATCAAGTAATAAAGTGTTTGTCCTTAGTTGGCACCTTTGCTAAGACTCGTCGTTTCGAAGCATCTCGTGATGATCGGATGTGATAGATTCTACGTGTGCATACAACGGGTGCAAGCCAGATTTGCACATGCGGAAACTAAGGTTAATCTTGACGAGCCTAGCATGTACAGACATGGTCTCGGAACACGGAATACCAAAAGGTAGAGCATGAATCATATAAATGATATGATTAACATGAAGATTGTTCGCCGATGAAACTACATCATCTCTCGTGAAGATCGAACTTGGTGTAGTGGACTTGGTTCGTGTAATCACTAAGACAATGTGAGGGATGTTGTTTTGAGTGGGAGTTCACCTAGTTAATTTAAGAATTAAAATTGAACTCATTTTATCATAAACTTAGTCTAAACTACTTGCAAATTTGTTGTAGATTATGGCGAACCTCTCTATCAATTTCAATGCGTTCCTAGAGAAAGAAAAGCTTAAGAACAATGGAAGCAACTTCACGGACTGGCTCTGTGGATTGAAGATTGTCCTCAGGGCTGGTTAGTTGACCTATGTGCTCGAAGAACCGCTAGGTGACCCACCTGCAGAAGATGCCACCGATGACGTAAAGAATGTTTACGCCACTCGGAAAAATCATTAATCCACAGTTCAGTGTGCCATTCTGTACGGTTTAGAAACGGAGCTTCAGAAGCGCTTTGAGCACCACGACCCGTTCAAGATCATTAAGGAGCTCAAGCTCATTTTTGAGACTCACGCGGCCGTGGAGAGCTATGAGGCCTCCAAAAAGTTCTTTAACTGTAAGATGGAAGAGGGTAGCTCCGTTAGCGAGCACGTGCTCACCATGTCTGGGCACGCAAACAAGCTCCAAGAGTTGGGGATAACGATTTCTAATGAGTTAGGGATTCATCGTGTCCTCTAATCACTGCCACCGAGTTATAAGAACTTTGTGATGAACTACAATGTGCACTACATGAACAAGACGTTGCCTGAACTATCGTCCATGCTGAAAACTGCTGAAGCGGAGATCAAAAAGGAGCACCAAGTGTTGATGGTCAATAAGACCACCAATTTCAAGAAACAGGGCAAGCCTAAGCACAAGGGCAACTTCAAGAAGGACGGCAAGAAAGCTGCCGCACCTGCTAAGAATCCCAAGGCTGGTCCTAAGCCTGAAACTGAATGCTTCTACTGCAAGGGTGCCGGTCACTAGAAGCGTAACTGCCCCAAGTACCTGGTGGATCTGAAGAACGGCAACATCAAGAAGAAAGGTATATTCGATATACATGTTATTGATGTGTATCTTACTAGTAATCGTAGTAGTGCCTGGGTATTTGATACTGGTTCGGTTGCTCATATTTGTAACTCGAAACAGGAGCTGCGGAATAAGCGAAGACTAGCGAGAGACGAGGTGACGATGCGCGTTGGAAATGGCTCCAAGGTTGATGTGGTCGCCGTCAGCACGCTCCCTTTGCATCTACCTTCGGGATTAGTTTTAAATTTGAATAATTGTTATTTGGTGCCTGCGTTAAGCATGAACATTATATATGGATCTTGTTTATTGCGAGACGGTTACTCTTTTAAGTCTGAGAATAAAGGTTGTTCGATTTATATGAGTAATATCTTTTATGGTAATGCAATTGAGATGAATGGTTTATTCTTACTGAATCTCGATAGTAGTGATACACATGTTCACAACATAGATGCTAAACGAACAAAATTGAATGATAATTCTACATACATGTGGCACTGTCGTCTTGGTCACATTGGAGTGAAGCGTATGAAGAAGCTCCATTCTGATGGACTTCTTGAATCACTTGAAAGATGCGAAGCATGTCTAATGGGAAAAATGACTAAGACTCCATTCTCTGGAATAATGGAGCGAGCTACAGACTTATTGGAAATAGTACATACCGATGTGTGCGGTCCAATGAGTGTAGAATCGCGTGGTGGATATCGTTATGTTCTCACTTTCACGGATGACTTAAGTAGATATGGGTATGTCTACTTTATGAAACATAAGTCCGAAACTTTCGAGAAGTTTAAGGAATTTCAAAGTGAAGTGGAAAATCATCGTAACAAGAAGATTAAGTTTCTGCGTTCTGACCGCGGAGGTGAATATCTAATTTATGAGTTTGGCATGCATTTAAAGAAATGTGGAATACTTTCGCAATTGACACCGCCGGGAACACCACAGCGTAATGGTGTGTTCGAACGTCGTAATCGAACTCTCTTAGATATGGTTTGGTCTATGATGTCTCTTACAGATTTACCACTATCGTTTTGGGGCTATGCATTAGAGACAGCCGAATTCACTTTAAATAGGGCACCATCTAAATCCGTTGAAACGACACCATATGAATTGTGGTTTGGGAAGAAACCTAAGTTGTCATTCCTTAAAGTTTGGGGTTGCGAAGCGTATGTAAAGAAGTTACAACCTGATAAGCTTGAACCCAAAGCGGAGAAATGCGTCTTCATAGGATACCCTAAAGAAACAATTGGGTATACCTTCTATCATAGATCCGAAGGCAAAGTTTTTGTTGCCAAGAATGGATCCTTTCTTGAGAAGGAGTTTCTCTCGAAGGAAGTGACTGGAAGGAAAGTAGAACTCGACGAGGTTATTGAACTTTCTCTCAGAGTTAAGAGTAGCGCAGCACCGAAAGATGTTTTTGTGCCGCCTGCACCAATTGGAGAGGAAGCTAATGATGGTGATCATGAAACTTCGAACGAAGTTGCTGCTGAACCTCACAGGTCAACGAGGGTTCGTACCACTCCTGTATGGTATGACCCTGCCTTGAACGTCATGTTGGTGGACAACACTGATGACCCTGCGACGTATGAAGAAGCTATGGTGAGCCCAGATTCCGACAAATGGCTAGAAGCCATGAAATCCGAAATGGGATCCATGTACGAAAACCAAGTGTGGACTTTGGTGGACTTACCGGATGGCCATAAGGCTGTCGAGAACAAATGGATTTTCAAAAGAAAAACAGATGCTGATGGTAATGTTACCATCTATAAAGCTCAACTTGTCGCGAAAGGTTTCTGACAAATTCAAGGAGTTGACTATGATGAGACATTCTCACCAGTAGCGAAGCTAAGTCTGTGAGGATTTTGTTAGCAATTGCTGCATATTTTGATTATGAGATTTGGCAGATGGATGTCAAAACGGCATTCCTTAATGGAGACATTGAGGAAGAGTTGTATATGGTACAACCCAAGGGTTTTGTCGATCCTAAAGATGCTAACAAGGTATGAAAACTTTAGCGCTCCATTTATGGACTGAAGCAAGCATCCCGGAGTTGGAATCAACATTTTGATAAAGTAATCAAAAACTTTGGATTTATACAAACTTATGGAGAAGCTTGTATTTACAAGAAAGTGAGTCGGAGCTCTATAGCATTCCTAATACTATATGTAGATGACATATTATTGATTGGGAATGATATAGAACTTCTTAATAGTGTCAAAGCCTATTTGAATAATAGTTTTTCAATGAAGGATCTTGGCGAAGCGGCATATATTCTAGGCATCAAGATTTATAGAGATAGATCAAGACGCCTAATAGCGCTTTCACAAAGTTCATACTTGGACAAAATTCTAAAGAAGTTTAGAATGGAAGAGAGCAAGAAAGGGTTCGTGCCCATGTTGTCAGGTAAGACCTTGAGTAAGACTCAAAGTCTAGCTACGGCAGAAGATAGAGAGAAGATGAATAATATTCCCTAGGCCTCGGCCATAGGTTCTATCATGTATGCCATGCTGTGTACAAGACCGGATATAGCACATGCTGTTAGTTTGACTAGCAGATATCAAAGTGATCCTAGAATGGAGCACTGGACAACGGTCAAGAATATCCTAAAGTACCTAAATAGGACTAAGGATATGGTTCTTTCTTATGGAGGTGATGAATAGCTTGTTGTAAACAGTTACACTGATGCTAGTTGGAACACCGATCCAGATGACTCGAAGTCACAGTCTGGATACGTATTTATTTTGAATGGTGCTGCCGTGAGCTGGAGGAGTGCCAAGCAAAGCGTTGTGGCGAAATCTTCAACTGAATCGGAATACATAGCTGCTTCGGAGGCTGCAGAAGAAGCCATATGGATGAAGGAGTTCATTACTGAACTTGGCGTGGTTCCTAGTGTGTTGGACCCGATGGCCATCTACTGTGACAACACAGGTGCCATAGCTAATGCATAGGAGCCAAGGTCACATAGCAAGCTGAAGCATATCAAGCTACATTTCCATGCTATTCGCGAGTATGTCCAAGATGGTGACATAAAGATTTGCAAAGTACACACTGATCTGAATGTGGCAGATCCGTTGGCTAAACCTCTCCCTAGGGCAAAGCATGACCAACACCAGAACACCATGGGTGTTAGGTATATTACCATGTAATCTAGATTATTGACTCTAGTGCAAGTGGGAGACTGTTGGAGATATGCCCAAGAGGCAATAATAAAAGTGGTTATTATTATATCTTTGTGTTTATGATGAATGTTTACATCCCATGCTATAATTGTATCATTAGGAAACACTAATACTTGTGTGTTTTGTACACATAAAAGAGTCCCTAGTAAGCCTCTTGTTGAACTAGCTTGTTGATTAATAGATGATCATGGTTTCCTGATCATGGACATTGGATGTCATTAATAACAAGGTCATATCACTAGGAGAATGATGTGATGGACACACACCCAAAGTAAGTGTAGCATAAGATCAAGTCATTTAGTTCGTATTGCTACAAGCTTATCAAATGCATAGTAACCTAATCCTTCGACCATGAGGTTATGTTAATCACCTTCACCGGATGGGTGCTTTGATGACATCAAACACCACTTCGTAACTGGGTGGTTATAAAGGTGTCATTGGGTATTCTTAAAGTATGTGTTGAAGCGCATGGACCAAGATTGGGATTTGTCCATCCATATGACGGATAGATATGCTCTGGGCCCTCTCGGTGGAATGTCATCTAGTTAGCTTGCAAGCATGTGACTAGGTCACAAGGGATGACATAATATGGAACGAGTAAAGAGTACTTATCAGTAACGAGGTAGAACTAGGTATGGAGATACCGACGATCAAACCTCGGATAAGTAGAGTATCGCGTGACAAAGGGAATTGGTTGCGTATGTTAATGGTTCTATCGATCACGAAGTCATCGTTGAGTATGTGGGAGCCGTTATGGATCTCCAGATCCCGCTGATGGTTATTGATCGGAGAGGTGTCTCCATCATGTCTGCATATTCACGAACCGTAGGGTGACACACTTGAGGTTCGAAGTTGTTTTAAGTAGATATGGAATGTACGTTGGAGACCTAATGTTGTTCGGAGTCTCGGAGTAGATCCGGGACATCCCGAGGAGATCCGGAATTGTCCGGGGAATAAGATTCATATAATGGGGATCATTTTTCTAAGTTAGGAAATGTTCCAGAGTGTTTATATGGGGATTCTAGAAGGTTTCGGAATGTTCCGGAAGGTTCTAGAAGATTTTTTGGAGTTTACTTGAAAACCAAGAAAGGATAAAGGGAAACTTGGAGGGTAAGTAAGGGAAACTTGGGGGGAAGGACTCTCCCCCCAAGCTCCCTTGTGCGCCGGCCCTAGAAGGTGGGCCTAGGGGTGGGAACCCTAGGCCGCACCCCTTCCTCTATATATAGAGGGGTGGAGGCGCCACCCCCCTTGCCCCCTTCCACTCCAAACCCTAGCTGCCTCTCTCCTCCTCCTTCCGTCTGATCTGGCTTAGGCGAAGCCCTGCAGAATTCTCTACTCCACCACCACCACCACGTCGTCGTGCTGCTGGGATTCCGTGGAGATATCTACTACCTCCGCTGCTCGCTGGAACAGGGAGAGGAAGGTCTGCTTCGACTCCGCACGTGTGACCGACTGCGGAAGCGCTGCCGGAACGCGGCGCCGGAAGGATCGTCTACTTGATCTTGAGATCGGCAAGTGATCGTCTACATCAACCACGAGATCCGATCTCGCACAAGGCTTTCAGATCTACAAGGGTTAGTACAGATCTATCTCGTTGCACTTGTCTAATAGATTAGATCTTGGCTTTTATCTAGATTAGATCTGGGTTTTGTTCATTCTTGCGATAGAAATTTTTTGTTTTCCATGCTACGAACCCATCACCAATGACGATGACCGCGTAGCTCAGCGCGGGAAGATAAGAAACATCCAACTCCCAGCTCTTATATATTTTGCCTATTATCTTGCTACTAGCATTCTTGGTAGGGAGAATACAAGTAATATATCCAATTTTCATTTAACCTTCCTCACTGCTGCGCTTAACAATGATACTCGGTACAATATTGGCTCTCTTATTGCTCGCCGCCTAGCTGCTACGGGACCTATTTATGGGGGCATCATCGCTTCACGTATGGTAAATGCATTAGAGCTTTCGGTGGATCCCAATGATACTATACTGGCACCACAAAGGCTTGACCTTGTTGCCATGAAAACACATCACTTTGTCACTTCTAACTCTGATATGGACAGTCTAGTATACAGGATGTTGTTTACTGACAGGGATGAAAGGGAGATTCCTTTGCCGCAATTTACTTTGTTCAGTGTTCACAGGAGGACGTGGTCGTGCTCCAAGGAAGAGGTGGACGAGCAGCTCCGCTTGCTGGGTTTCCACAGGCAGCACCAGGAGGATGTGCCCTCCTACGATTACTCTGTGTACTACGGTGGGGCGTCCTCGAGCTCGCACCAGGACGAGGGTACCTCCTAGCCATACTACGGAGGCGCTCCATCTTGTCCAGCTTGGGATTGACACCCACTTAGGCCAAAAGCCTAAGCTTGGGGGGAGGTACATCGACATCACACTCATCTCCATATCATGTTTCGTCGGTACTTTGTATATTCATGTTTCGTTATCTTTTTAGTTTTTGTTCTCTCTTTGTTTTCGCTTCCTAAAACACAAAAAGACCAAAAATATTTTTGTTGTTTCTCTTTGTTTGCTTCTTCTTCTCTTTTTTCCTTGGTTTGCTTTTCCCTTTTTGCTTTGTTTGAACTATCTGAAAAACCCAAAAAGATTTTGCTTTGCTTGTTCTTCCTTTTTGGTTCTTGCCTTTAAAAATCAAAAACACCAAAAATATTTGTTGTTCTTCTTTGGTTTTGTGAGTTTGTTGCAGGGTTCAGCAGTCCTCAGTGGAATTTTATTTCATGTTATTATTCAAGCCACACAAGTGAAGGGCAATAATGAGGATTAATGACAGCTTGAGGTATGGTAAGAGGCTGGTAACGAACTCTATTTGTTTTCATTTTTGTACATATACTCATAATTGTGGGCATGCGTAGTCTGTTCATGTAGGGTGTATGTCATTTATGGATGCTTAGTAGTTCTTGCTTTCTTATGATTAGCTCTAGCTCGCTAATAATTCGTAGCATGTCATATGAATGTTCGCTTGCATTGCTCTATTCATAACTTGGTATGACACTGTGCTATCTCCCTTTGAATGTTTCACTTGAATTGACTTGGCACATGATCATGCATGCATATGACTGAATCAATAATCAGTTAAGCCTCGATGAATTATTTTGCCTCAGGGGTCTTGAATCACTTTCATGCCATGATTAGTCCTGTTTTGTTGCAAGCATGATTATGACAGTTATTGCTCTCTCGTTTGTCGCTCCCTTACTATTGCTAGCCTTCACTTGAACTGAGTATGCTTTACTCGTGTTTCCAACTCCCTAAAACCAATATTGCCAAAAGTGTCCACCATACCTACCTATAGCATCATTTGTTGTTCCGTGCATATTCAATATGCCTTGTTTTCTTCCAAATAAAATGTTTTATTGTTATGAGGAAGTTAGTTAGTAAAGCTCTCACGAACTTGATGGCACACTTTATCTTCTTGCACTTAATAATCTTGAACCATTGCGTCCATCTTTGTTGCATATATGCTTGCGCTTTATAAGTTGAAGTTAGCAGAACCATGTATCATGGGGAACGCTTTCAACATTGAACGGGTACTTTGTACCTCGTTGATATCATGATTCTTTTGCTTATGGATCCCGGTGGTGTGAAATAAAATGGGAACTTGTAAGATCATGGAGTTTGTATATGTGTTAGAGAAACGCCTGGGCCGCTAGCCTAAGCCATGCCTAATCATGGTGGAAACTTGCAGCATAACCATAGTGAGCATTATATGAAGCATCCTCAATAAAAACCTATGCAAATAGCAAATAAAAAGATCGCTGAGATGCTCATTGTCTGCTTGCCTTGTCATTTTGATTATGGGATAGCTCCTGTATCATGTGCAAGGGGTACCCCCTTGGCGGTTCTCTATGATACATATGTACTTACAATGACAAGAGCTTACTTGTGATTGAAGTTGAGTAGCATGAGGTCCGGTACTCATAAGTAAGGGGCATGAGACTTTAGCTTATAACTTGTCAAGCATATCCTCTTAGTTGTGTCACTTTAACCTTAACAATTTAAAGATGCTTATGATAGGGGCAATAAGAGCTCAAAGCTAACGAGTACCATACTTTCAGCATTTGGAAGTCTTTTAAATTATTCAAAACCTTTTCATTTCTTTGTTGAGTCTCCACATATTCTATGAGCACTTTATTGAGAGCATAGTTGTCATTCTTAGTGTAATGTGCTTGTCTCAAAACTTGATTAATTGTGTTATGACTTTGATGCTTGTATCTTTGATATCTTTACTTCTAGTCTTCACTTGAACTTTAGAGGTGCCTTGGCATTTATGTTTGCTCAACAATCAAAGGCAAGCGAGATACCACTCTATCATACCTCTTTATGAGCAGTACAATGTTGCTTATGTTTATGTTTCATGCTACTTACTATTTTTGAGTTGGAATCTCTTCATAGCTTGCAATGACTATTAAGTAAACTTAGTTGCATACTCCTTATTATGAATTGCCTAAGTAGTTGATCACATGCTGAGAATATATACATCATATGAAGCAAATGTGTTCGTGAAAGTTTCTTTTATCGCACTCAGTTTTCAACTGAATTGCTTGAGGACAAGCAATAAGCTAAGCTTGGGGGGAGTTGATACGTCCAAAACGTATCTACTTTCCCAAACACTTTTTCTATTGTTTTTCCTCTAAACTTGTGTGAATTGGATACAACTAACACGGACTGACGCTGTTTTCAGCAGAATTACTTTGGTGTGTAGTTTTTGTGCAGAAAATGAACTATCAGGAAAAATCCCGGAAAATATGCCAAAAATCCTATTTCACCAGAAGACTCACGGAGCCAGAATACGAGACGGAGTGGGGCTGGGCCCAGGCCACACCACCTGGCCGCGCGAGCTAGGCCTGGCCGCTCCAGAGGGTGGTCTGGCCACCCCAGACACCCCCTCGTTCTCCCTCTTCGCCTATAAGTTGCCTTCTGACCTAAAAACTCAGGGGGGGTTCGACGTTTTTCTAGAAAGAGTTCCGTTGCGCCGCCACCACCAGTTCCGTGATTCGGAACCAGAAACTCGGTTCTGGCACCCTGTCGGGACGGGGAATTGGAGGAGATCATCGCCATCATCATCACCATCGCTTCTCCATCGACCATCCATGTTTCCCCATCTATGAGTGAGTAATCCCCCGCTGTAGGGTATGGGGATGGTAGGGATTGGATGAGATTGTTCATGTAATGGCATTGGATTGTTAGGGCTTGGTGCCTAGTATCTACTATTAGTGCCTTTTGACTTTGTTGCAACTTGTTATGTTTAATGCTTGTCACTAGGGCCCGAGTGCCATGATTTCAGATCTGAACTTGTTATTGATTCATTATGATAGTATTGTTTATGGTCTTACCTGCAAGTTGTATACACACGTTGTTGTCCGGAACCGAAGGCCCTGAAGTGACAGAAATCGGGATAACCGGAGGGAATGGCTTTGATGTGAGGATCACTGATACATTGCAAATGTATCTATAATTTTTGATGTTCCATGCTTGGTTTTATCCACTTTCTTGTGTTTTGTCCACACTTTGGAGTAATTTTCATATGATTTCTTGGACTAACCTATTAACAAGATGCCACAGTGCTAGTTGCCCGTTTTCTGCTGTTTTTGGTTCTAGGAAGTCAGAAAATGAATATTGTCGGAATTGGACGGGACAAAAGTCAAAGTTACTATTTTCTCAGAAGAATCACGGAGCCAGAAGGAGAGTCGGAGAGGGGCCATAGGGTGGCCACACCACCCCTAGGAGCGGGTCCACCTAGGCCGCGCCAGGGCATGGTGTGGGCCCCCTGGCCACCGACCGACCTTGCCCTCTGGCCTATAAGAAGCCTCCCGAGGCATAAACCCTAGATCGCCAATCAGAAATCCACGAAAAGTTCTGCAGTGCCGCCGCCACCGAAGGGGAGATTCGGGGGACATAAAGTCTCTGTTCCGGCACCCTGTCGGGACGCGGAAGTGCCCCCGGAGCCATCTCCATCGATCTCCACCGCCATCTCCATCACCACTGCTGATTCCCATGATAAGGAGGGAGTAGTTCTCTCTCGAGGCTAAGGGTTCTACCGGTAGCTATGTGTTCATCTCTCTCTCTATGCATGATCTTATTGAGATCATGAGCTTGTAATCTACAGATCTACCTTGCTACTCAAGTGCTTTAATAGATCTCTGCTCTCCCCATGTGTGTGAAAGTGACAGCGTGCTCACCATGGTGGCACTTAGGCTAGATATTACAAATACTTGTTATGAGTTATATTTGGAGTTGGATGTCTCTATGAAATTGTGGTGTTTGTTGGACTCATCTAGTACTCAAGGTGACAGTGTGGGGTTTTCTAGATGGGAAAGGCTTACTTTGAGGTGTGTTGTTATAGCCCTACCATGGATTAGAGTGTCCAACCGGAGAGTAGTTCAGCGTAGTATCATGAAGATGATATATTTATATGAGAGTGTTCACTAGTGAAAGTATGATCCCTAGGCCTTGTTTCTTAGCATTGATACACCGTTTGCATTTAGATCTGTTACATGTTTGCTTGCTTCCTCCTTTATTTCAGTTTTACTTTAGTCTTTTCCACGCCATCAAGCTATTCTCTATCACCGTTACCACTTATAATCATCCATACCACTTGTATTTCACTATCTCTTCGCCGAACTAGTGCACCTATACACCTGACAAGTGTATTGGGTGTGTTGGGGACACAAGAGACTTCTTGTATCTTGATTGCAGGGTTGCTTGAGAGGGATACCTTTGACCACTTCCTCCCTGAGTTCGATAAACCTTGGGTGATCCACTTAAGGGAAAACTTGCTGCTGTTCTACAAACCTCTGCACTTGGAGGCCCAACAACTGTCTACAAGAATAGAAGTGCGTAGACATCAATCACATGTGTTCACAGAGTGTTAATGATTTGCTCCGGTGCTCTATTAAAAGGAGCACCTTAATTGCCAGCAATTCCCTTGAGGCCCCGCTGCAAACGGGCTGGCAGGACAAAAGATGTTGTGCAAGTTCTCATTGCGAGCACGTATGACTATATATGGAACGCATGCCTATGATTATTTAGTACTTGGATGCTTTATCTTATTTATCTGCAAATGCCCTATGTTCTGATTGCTATATGAATTATCTTGTCCATGCAACGCCCGTCCATCCATCTCTATGCCCACCGCGCTTTAATCCTATTGTTTACTGCAATTCTTACTACTGTCTTTACTTTACTACTGCTATTACTTTACTATTGCTACTACAAAACTGTTGCTACTGTTAAACTGTTGTGAGCAAGATTGTTTCCAGGTGCAGCTGAATTGACAACACAGTTGTTAAGGCTTATAAATATTCTTTGGCTCCCCTTGTGTCGAATCAATAAATTGGGTTTCACTTCCCTCGAAAATACTGCGATACACCCCCTATACTTGTGGGTCATCAATATGATTGTGATTATATTTTATGTATGCAATGATCCTTATTGTAATATGGCAACCGGCAGGAGCCTAATGGTTGTCTTTAAATTTCTTAAGACCTATGTGTCTATTCATCATGTAATAGCTTTATTCCAAGTAGTTGTAATAGTTGCTGATAGTGATGGACAACCATGAAGCGCCGCCACTGACCTTGACGCCACACTGGTGATGATGTAGATCATGTTCATGCTTTGGAGATGGAGATCAAATGCACAAGAAGAAAGGCCATATCATGTCACATATTGTGGATTGCATGTGATGTTAATCCTTTTTTTGCATCTTGCATTGCTTAGATCACGACGGTAGCATTATAAGATGATCCCTCTCACTAAAATATCAAGTAATAAAGTGTTCATCCTTAGTAGGCATCGTTGCTAAGACTCGTCATTTCGAAGCATCTCGTGACGATCGGGTGTTATAGATTCTACGTGTGCATACAATGAGCGCAAGCCAGATTTCCACATGCGGATACTAAGGTTAACCTTGATGAGCCTAGTATGTATAGACATGGTCTCGGAACACGGAATACCAAAAGGTAAAGCATGAGTCATATGAATGATATGATGAACATGTTGATTGTTCACCTTTGAAGCTACATCTTCTCTCGTGAAGATCGGACTTGGTGTAGTGGATTTGGTTCGTGTAATCACTAAGGCAACATGAGGGATGTTGTTTTGAGTGGGAGTTCACCTAGTTAATTTAAGAATTAAATTTGAACTCAATTTATCATAAACTTAGTCTAAAATCTTTGCAAATATGTTGTAGATCATGGCGACCCCCTCCATCAACTTTAATGCATTCCTAGAGAAAGAAAAGCTAAAAAACAATGGAAGCAACTTCATGGACTGGTTCCGTGGATTGAGGATTGTCCTCAGCGCTGGTCAGTTAACCTATGTACTCGATGCACCGCTAGGTGACCCACCTGTAGAGGATGCTCCTGATGATGTTAAAATTGTTTTCCTCACTCAGAAGAATCACTACTCCACAGTTCAGTGTGCCATCCTGTACGGTTTAGAATCGGAGCTTCAGAAGCGCTTTGAGCACCGCGACCCTTATGATATTAACAATGAGCTCAAAATGATATTTGAAACTCATGCGGATGTGGAGAGCTATGAAACCTCCAAGAAGTTCTTTAACTGTAAGATGGAAGAGGGCAGCTCCGTTAGCAAGCACGTGCTCAAAATGTCTGGGCATACGAACAAACTCCAAGATTTGGAAATAACGATTCCTAATGCGTTGGGGATTCATCATGTCCTCCAATCACTGCCACCTAGTTACAAGAACTTTGTGATGAACTACAATATGCACTGCATGAACAAGATGTTGCTTGAACTCTTCTCGATGCTGAAAACTGGTGAAGTGGAAATAAAGAAAGAGCACCAGGTGTTGATGGTCAATAAGACCACCAATTTCAAGAAACAGGGCAAGCCTAAGAACAAGGGCAGCTTCAAGAAGGACGGCAACAAAGTTGCCGCGCCTGCTAAGAAGCCCAAGGCTGGTCCTAAGCATGATACTAAGTGCTTTTAGTACAAGGGTGAAGGTCACTGGAAGCGCAACTGCCCCAAGTACCTGGCAGATCTGAAGAACGGCAACATCAAGAAGAAAGGTATATTTGATATACATGTTATTGATGTGTATCTTACTAGTAATTGTAGTAGTGCCTAGGTATTTACTGGTTCAGTTGCTCATATTTGTAACTCAAAACATGAAGCGGAATAAATGAAAACTGGCGAGAGACAAGGTGATGACGCACGTTGGAAATGGCTCCAAGGTTGATGTGATCGCCGTTGGCACGCTCCCTCTTCATCTACCTTCGGGATTAGTTCTAAATTGGAATAATTGTTATTTGGTGTCTACGTTAAGCATGAACATTATATCTGGATCTTGTTTATTGTCAGATGGTTATTCGTTTAAGTCTGAGAATAATGGTTGTTCGATTTATATGAGTAATATCCTTTATGGTCATGCACCTGAGATGAATGATTTATTCTTATTGAATCTCGATAGTAGTGATACACATGTTCACAACATAGATGCTAAACGAATAAAATTGAATGATAATTCCACATACATGTGGCATTATCGTCTTGGTCACATTGGAGTGAAACACATGAAGAAACTCCATACCGATGGACTTCTTGAATCACTTGATTTTTAATCACTTGAAAGATGTGAAGCATGTCTAATAGGAAAAATGACTAAGACTCCATTCTCTGGGATAATGGAGCGAGCTACATACTTACTGGAAATAATACATACCGATGTGTGCAGACCAATGAGTGTAGCATCGCGCAGTGGATATCATTATGTTCTTACTTTCACGGATGACTTGAGTAGATATGGGTACATCTACTTTATAAAACATAAATCCGAAACTTTCGAGAAGTTTAAGGAATTTCAAAGTGAAGTAGAAAATCAGCATAGCAAGAAGATTAAGTTTCTGCATTCTGACCACGGAGGTGAATATCTGAGTTACGAGTTTGGCATGCATTTAAAGAAATGCGGAATACTCTCACAATTGACACCGCCAGGAACACCACAGCGTAATGGTGTGTCCGAACTCTCTTAGATATGGTTCGGTCTATGATGTCTCTTACAGATTTACCTCTATCGTTTCGGGGTTATGCATTAGAGACAGCCGCATTAACTTTAAATAGGGTACCATCTAAATCTGTTGAAACGACACCATACAAATTGTGGTTTGGTAAGAAACCTAAGTTGCCATTCCTTAAAGTTTGGAGCTATGAGGCTTATGTAAACAAGTTACAACCCGACAAGCTTGAACCCAAAGTGGAAAATGCGTCTTCATAGGATACCCTAAATAAACAATTGGGTATACCTTCTATCATAGATCTAAAGGCAAGGTTTTTGTTGCCAAGAATGGATCCTTTCTTGAAAAGGAGTTTCTCTCGAAAGAAGTGACTGGAAGGAAAGTAGAACTCAACGAGGTTGTTGAACCTTCTCTCGTATTTGAGAGTAGCACAGCACCGGAAGATGTTTCTGTGCCGCCTGCACCAATAAGAGAGTAAGCTAATGATGATGATCATGAAACTTCGAACGAAGTTGCTGCTGAACCTCGCAGGTCGACGAGGGTTCGTACCACTCCTGATTGGTATGACCCTGTCTTGAATGTCATGTTGGTGGACAACACTGACAACCTTGTGACGTATGAGGAAGCAATGATGAGCCTAGATTCCAACAAATGGAAAGAAGCCATGAAATCCAAAATTGGATCCATGTACAAAAACCAAGTGTGGACTTTGGTGGACCTGCCAGATGGCCGCAAGGCTGTCGAGAACAAATGGATCTTTAAAAAGAAAATAGACGTTGATGGTAATGTTACTGTATATAAAGCTCGACTTGTCGCAAAAGGGTTCCGACAAATTCAAGGAGTTGACTATGATGAGACTTTCTCACCGGTAGCGAAGCTAAAGTCTGTGAGGATTTTGTTAGCGATCGCTGCATTTTTCGATTATGAAAATTGGCAGATGGATGTCAAACGGCGTTCCTTAATGGTGACATTGAGGAAGAGTTGTATATGGTACAACCCAAAGGTTTTGTGGATCCTAAAGATGCTGACAAGGTATGCAAACTTCAGCGCTCCATTTATGGACTGAATCAAGCATCCCCGAGCTGGAATCAACATTTTGATAAGGTGATAAAAAACTTTGGATTTTTACAAACTTTTGGAGAAGCTTGTATTTACAAGAAAGTGAGTGGGAACTCTGTAGCATTCCTAGTACTATATGTGGATGCCATATTGTTGATTGGGAATGATATATAACTTCTTGAAAGTGTCAAAACCTACTTGAATAATAGTTTTTCAATGAAGGATCTTGGCGAAGCGGCATACATTTTAGGCATAAAGATTTATAGAGATAGATCAAGACGCTTAATAGCGCTTTCACAAAGTACATACCTGGACAAGGTTCTAAAGAGGTTTAGAATGGAAGAAAGGAAGAAAGGGTTCTTGCCCATGTTGCCAGGTAAGACCTTGAGTAAGACTCAAAGTCCAGCTACGACAGAAGATAGAGAGAAGATGAGTAATATCCCCTATGCCTCGTCCATAGGTTCTATCATGTATGCCATGTTGTGTACGAGACCGGATATCACACATGTTGTTAGTTTGACCAGAAGATATCAAAGTGATCCTGGAATGGAACACTGGACATCGGTCAAAGATATCCTAAAGTACCTTAAAAGGACTAAGGATATGGTTCTTTCTTATGGAGGTGACGAACAACTTGTTGTAAACAGTTACACCGATGCTAGTTGGAACACCGATCCGGATGACTCTAAGTCACAGTCTGTATATGTATTTATTTTGAATGGTGCAGCAGTGAGCTGGAGGAGTGCCAAGCAAAGCGTTGTGGTGACATCTTCAACAGAATCAGAATGCATAGCTACTTCGGAGGATGCATAAGAAGCGATATGGATGAAGGAGTTCATTACCGAGCTTGGTGTGGTTCCTAGTGCGTTGGACCCGATGGCCATCTATTGTGACAACATGGGTGCCATAGCTAATGCACATGAGCCAAAGGTCACACAAGAAGCTAAATCACATCAAGCTACATTTTCATGCTATTCGCGAGTATGTCCAAGATGGTGACATAAAGATTTGCAAAGTACACACTGATCTAAATGTGGCAGATCCGATGACTAAACCTCTCCATAGATCAAAACATGACCAACACCAGAACGCCATGGGTGTTAGGTACATTACCATGTAATCTAGATTATTGACTCTAGTGCAAGTGGGAGACTGTTGGAGATATGCCCAAGAGGCAATAATAAAGTGGTTATTATTATATCTTTGTGTTTATGATAAATGTTTACATTCCATGCTATAATTGTATTAATAGGAAACACTAATACTTGTGTGTTTTGTAAACATAAAAGAGTCCCTAGTAAGCCTCTTGTTAAGACTAGCTTGTGATTAATAGATGATCATGGTTTCCTGATCATGGACATTGGATGATATTAATAACAAGATCATATCATTAGGAGAATGATGTGATGGACACACACCCATAGTAAGCATAGCATAAGATCAAGTCATTAAAGTTCGTTTTGCTACAAGCTTTCAAATACATAGTAACCCGATCCTTCGACCAGAGATCATGTTAATCACCATCACCAGATGAGTGCTTTGATGACATCAAACGCCACTTCATAACTAGGTGGTTATAAAGGTGGCATTAGGTATTCTGAAAGTATGTGTTGAAGCGCATGGATCAATTATGGGATTTGTCCATCCAAGTGATGGATAGATATGCTCTGGGCCCTCTCGGTGGAATGTCATCCAATTAGTTTGCAAGCATGTGACTAGGTCACAAGGTATGTCATATCATGGTATGAGTAAAGAGTATTTATCGGTAACGAGGCAGAACTAGGTATGGAGATACCGATGATCGAACCTCGGATAAGTAGAGTATCGCGTGACAAAGGGAATAGGTATCGTATGTTAATGGTTCTTTCGATCACGAAGTCATCGTTGAATATGTGGGAGCCATTATGGATCTCCAAATCCTGCTATTGGTTATTGATGAATCAGGTGTCTCGATCATGTCTGCATAGTTCGTGAACCGTAGGGTGACACACTTAAGGTTCGATGTTGTTTGAGTAGATATGGAATATGAGTTGGAGACCGAATATTGTTTGGAGTCTCGGATTGGATCCAGGACATCACGAGGAGATCCGGAATGGTCCGAAGAATAAGATTCATATAATGGAAGTCGTTTTCTAGGGTTTGGAAAAGTTCCGGAGTTTTTGATTAGAGCTTCTAGAAGGTTTCAGAGGTTCCGGAAGATTCTAAGAGGATAAACTTGAATCCCAAGATTATAGGGGATAAGGCTTGGGGGGGAACTTCCCCCTCCCCCATGCGCCGACCCTAGGGAAGTGGGGCCAAGGAGGGACCCCTAGGCCGCACCCCCTTTATATAAAAAGGGAGGGGTGGGCGCCTCCCCTTGCCCTTCCACCCGAAACCCTAGTCGCCACTCTCCTCCTCCTTCCTCCTGCTCCGTCTTAGGCAAAGCCATGCAGGATTTCTCCTCCACCACCACCACCGCGTCGTCGTTCTACTGGGATTCCGAGGGCATCTACTACCTCCGCTACCTGCTGGAACGGTAAGAGGAAGGTCTACACCGACTCCGCACGTGTGATCGAGTGCGGAAGCACTGCCGGAACGCGGCGCCGGAAGGATCGTCTACGCGATCTTGAGATCGAAAAGTGATCGACTACATTAACCACGAGATCTGATCTCGCTAAAGGCTTTGGATCTACAAGGGTTAGTTCTCATCTATCTCGTTGCACCTATCTCGTAGATTAGATCTTAGCTTTTCCATAGATTGGATCTTGGTTTTGTTTGTTCTTGCGGTAGAATTTTTTTATTTTACATGCTACGAACCCTACAGCAACAAAAAAAACAAAAACAAAAACATTCTGACTAGCGTAACACCAATATCCCCAAGATCTATCTAGAAGTAATGCTATTGCTATAATGGAGAGAAGTTTTGGTAACATATCCTTGTAAAGGAAAGCGCTTAACACTCATGCATGAACGTGGATGATGTAGTCATACTCATAACCGACCTCAAGGTTGCAAAGCTCCTCACAAGTCTCCCCTGGTCCTCGCACGACAATCCTCGTGTTTGATGACGACTCCCGGTCTCCTTGATCCATCTGGGATGCGGAATTAGATCTTCTGGCTGGAATCTCTGTAGCACAACAGTGTGCCGTAGTGAAGCAGTCTCCTATGCGCGCAACCCTTACTTGGGGCTACAGTTGCAAGAGAGAAGAGAGAGAAAAATCCCTAAGGAAATTTCCTTAGAGATTATTGTGTGTTCTTTTCCCTCCCATATAGACCTTTGTATATAGGGGAAAAGAGGGCACCCCTTCAATTAAAGTCCCGGGGTGGGACTAAACCAACGAGGAGGAAGGAGGCATGAGCGCCAAGGGAGGAGAGTTGGGCGGCTGGACGGGCAAGGGTGAGCCCCGTGCGTAGTCCAAGGAGGGGTCAGCGGCAGGATGGGCCCCACCACGCGCGCCTACCTAGGCGGCGGCGGCTCCATGGTGGGTTGCCTCTTGGGCCTTGTTCCCTCCAGGGACTTGGCCCATTAGGGAAGTTTTCCCAATAAATTTAATTTAAGTATTTAGTGTATTATTAATTCCAATAATTAATATAAAATATATATTATTAGGGATCTTATTATATAGTGCTAGCGTCGTGTATCTAATACTTAGCAAACAATAAGATGCACAAGGTATCAACATCACATGCAGTTTTAGTGATATGATATGGTCATTCTTCACGTGCCATAATCTCCATCGGATACTCCGGCATGATCTCCATCTTTCCTACCAGTACATCAAGTCCACGACACCACCAGTTGGTCATCCATCGATGTGATGACTATTACTATATAACTTAGTAACAGAAAAATAAACTACTTTACTTTAGCCACGACCATGACCATATCAAATCACACACCCCCTGCAAAATAAAGTTAGATATCTCTACTTTATCTTTTGCAAGTTTTACGTGGTTGTTAGGGCTTTCACGATAGAATCGTTTCTACCTAAGAACTTTCAACCACAACATTGATCAAATCGTGTCTCTATGACACCCCTCTCAGGGCCCTCCATTGTAAATGCTATATCAACTATTGTAAGAGGGACAAACACCTGCTAGCCACTTATACGGTACAAGATGTAAGTTGAGCGTGGAACCAATCTCGCGTAAGGTCGGTCTGGGCTGCTTCATCAAACAGTGCCACGATATAAATGAGTACACATGGGAGGGTAACAACTAGAAGATCAATACCCACATTCAATATGTGTTCTAACCATACAAGCATCAGTACACATAGATCGGCTCTGATACCACTGAAGGGGTTTGCAGCAGAAAAAATTCTAGCTAGTGCAACACCAATTGCCACGATTTATATAGGAGTAATGTTATAATGGAGAAGGTTTCAGTAACATACCCTTTTAGACCGAAAGCGATTAACGTTCGCGATGAAAGTGGATGAAGTTGTCGTACTCGTAGTCGACCTCAAGGTCGCGAAGCTCCTTGCAAGTCACCCCTGATCCTTGCACGACAGTCCAGGTGCCACAAGTGGCAACACCCTCGGGATCTCGCACACGTCCGATGCTCGATGACGACTCCCATTCTCCCTGATCCAGCCGGGATACGGAAGTAGATCTTCTAGCCGGAATCTCTACAGCACAACAATGTGCCGTAGCGAAATTCTCCCACGCGCGCAGTCCTTACTTGGGACCACAATTGCAAGATAAAAGAAATATAAAAATTTCTCTAAGGAAATTGCCTTAGAAAATACTGTGTGTCATTTTCCCTTCTATGTAGACCTTTATATATAGGGGAAAGAGCCTACCCCATCAATTAAAGCACCGGGGTGGGACTAATACCATGTAGGAGGTGCGAGGAGGCGCACATGCCAAGGAGGAGGAGCTGTCCAGCTGGGTGGGCCCCATACACGCGGTCCAAGGAGGGGGTCAGCAGCCGGGGTGGGCCCCACACACGCCAAGCCCTAAGAGGCGGTGGCTTGCCCTTTGGGTCTTGTTTCCTTCCAGGAATTGGCCCATTAAGGAAATTTGCCCAATAAATTTAATTTTAGATATTTATTTAATATTAATTCTATAATTAATATAAAATACATATTATTGAATTTATTTGACTCGAAACACCTTTCGATTCACTCCGAACTCCTTTGGATCCTCCTGGAATGATTCTGGTTATCTCACGGAACACTACCAGCATTCTCATTTCTTTCTTCATGTGATTCTGATAACTCCAAAATGACCTCTAAACTTCGTCGAACCCTTAAGAGTGTGATCCTACAATTCGAGAATATCACAGACATGATTGAGACACCTCTCATATCAATGATCATCAGAGGGACCGGGATGCCCATAATGACCCTTGTGCATTCCATGATCTCAATATCGTTTGAACCATAAACGTCGAGTACAATTCCCTTTGTTACTTTGATACTTGACTTGTCCAAAATTTGATCATCGATATCAACATACCTTGTTCAATCTTGTTACCTACAAGTGTTTCTTTACTCATTTCATGATATTCCATCCTCGTGACCTAGTCACATGTCGTGCAACATTATGGATGCAATCTCACCGAGTGGGCTCAGTGTATCTTCCCGTCATGTGAGAAAACCAATCCCGATCTTGATGCATACGCATCAACATGTCCCTCTGGAATATCAAATATACACCTTTATGACCACCTTGTTACGGTGTGACGGTTGATGCAATTTAAGAAGCCGCGGGTGACAGTGATTAAATATGATCTCATGGTCTAAGAAATTGGATACTTCGTCTCTAACTATTGCAACGATGATCTTTGTGACTTGATCGTGTTGCAATACTTATGATGGGTAACGTCGATCACATTATTCACCAATGATATGATTTCATTGTCGAATGTCATAAATGCTTCATGATCATTAGTTGCCCAATGAACTAGTTCATAGAGGCTACTAGGGACCATTATTTGTTTACATACCACACGTGTATCAATGTTTCTGATTGATACAGTTATAGCATGGTATAAAACTATTATAAACTAATGATATATGATAATAAACACTTTTATTATTTGCCTATAGGGTATATCTCCTTCATCCTCTACCTGCATGACCCGCGTGTCGAGTAAGCCTTCCTCCCCAACCTCATCTTCAACTTCATCTTCAACCTCAGGTACACGCTGAGAAGCTATATATGGATTCATCTACATCCACCAAAACGAAAAACTTGCAACATAAGAGTTGTGGGGAACAGCGAGATCAAGCTAGTAGTCATAGGAATTTCGAACAGTTGAGTGTGTGCGATGAATCTGATGAAATTCGCCCAAAAAACTCCAACTTTGACCATAAATCTAAGAAGATACAGATCACCAAACTTGGCGCTGATGGTCAGAATGGAACCCCTTCGTCGATGTGCATATTTTACATATAGAGTTTGATTTGATTTCGAGCCTATATGTGCTAATCAGCGATGGTTATGATGAACATGCTTAGAGAGGAGAGAGGAAAAGAGAACATGTATGCAAGCTTGCAAGGATGGCTAGATGGGGGTGCTTTGACCTTCGCGCTTGGGTTGGCTCCAGGAGTCCAGTGAAACGCTCGATTCGAGCCTTGTCCATGGGTATGACTCTGGGCTATTTTACAACCAGTGCTAGACATGTCCCGGAGGTAACACGGGTAACTAAACGGTTCATTTTCTTTCCCGGTGGGCCTGTCCGGGGTGGTGCAACCTACCAAACGTGTCCCGAAGGATACACTAGTAAATTTGAATGTTGTGAAGCTATTTTTTTTATCAAATAATGTTCATGTAGAAAGGGTAGATACTGTAGTTTAAATGTATTCGCAGTTGGAAGTATGATGGCGCAGATTTTTTAGGTTGTCAAGTGAAGAAGAACGGATAGTACGATTTTGTTAAGAGTAGATAACCACGACTTTGTTAACAGTACATAACCAGCGTGCAGAGTCTGAGTCCATTAGAAGGTTCAGAGATCTAATCAAGATCATGATACATTTTAGAAGAAGAGAAAATGAGGCATTAGCTCCTACTTTTATCGATGAGTGTGCTCCTGTGACATTCGGATAGCCCCACTATGATCAGTATGCACGATCTGAATATCCATGAGAAAGTTCAGAGATCCAATCAAGATCAAATCACGCTCATGTTTTTGTCATCTACTTTGTTCTGTGGGTGCGCTCTGGCAGCCCCACTATTTTTCTTACCATGACAATCACTAAAAGAGAGAAGAGAACCTTCCAATTTGGTGCCAAAATAGTCAGCCATGTTCTTTTTTTCTTCTGACCATGTACATACTTCCGAGTCCGTAAAGTGACTTGGATTTGCCTAAAATTCGCATGTATCTACACACTAAAAAGCGTCTAGATAACGCGAATCTAGACAAATCCAAGACATTTATTTCTGGACGGAGGGAGTAATCTGAGTTCCTAAGAAGTAAATATAATGTCTTGCAACAACACAAACCTGACAATCCCTACTCTCATTTCGTTTTCTCTTTTTTCTTAGTTTTTTACCATGAGCTATAATAAGATAAAAGTCCCTGATTTCTGAACTTCAGCTTTTTTTTCCTGATTTCATGTTGCTTTTCAGTAAGTCTTAGCTGAACCGCGACCGATTTCAGCAAAACAATCCATCTGAAAACAGCACCTGCAACTGTCAACTCTCACTCCCTGCACAGAAATTGCAGGGACACTTATCTAGTTCTGACCAGTCACTATTTTTTTACCCAAAAAGGAAAAGCCGTTCCTAAGGACTCTGCAGCGATAGGTGCATTCAGCCTCAATTCTAATCTGTTATGGTCATCAACTGACCAATCCACCATTTATTTTTCTGTCCTGAACCAACCTAATGACGTATACTGTTATGTATCATCGTCACTGATAGTGGAACATGGGGGTTATCCCTCCCACGGAGAATAGAGCTATCTGAATCGCTCGCCCCCTGCCTCTCTGGCCGATCAGAAGTTTCGTCGAATAACTTGTCGATCTTGGCACGGGTTGCGCATACGAGATGATGAAGAGCCAGTACCAGGTCCAGAATGTACTGTTCAGTCTTCTCTTTGTTAGCATGGTACAATGTCTGAATCTTGAGCACCCTGCCGCTCCTGCTGAGCACCCTATTAAGAATTTATATGAGACGTCATCCTCAGGACCAAGCAATCCAATATTTGTCGTGCACGCTGAAGTAGATATCAGGATCATTGTTTATACCTTTTGTCCTCCCATTCGCCAAGCATTCGATTTCCTACCCTGATGTTTAGAGTAGAGAAAATAAAATGATCAAGTTAGCAGATAATTAATTAAAAAATTATTTACAACAATTAGTTGAGATGGTAAAAGAGGCTGCACATTTGCAGTACCTTATCGTGGATCCTGCCATTGGCAAGAGCCATTTCAACGTCTTGTTCATGTCAGATGTGAGCTGTTCTACTGTCCTCTGAAGAAAGCACATGCCAAGATCAGCAAATGACGATCATGATAAAATCTATCGAATTGGCAGAAGTATCTACCTTTTCTTTGGACTGATGACGTTCCAACTTGGTTTGCAGGTCTGATCTGATGCAAGGAGGCAATGCTTGGTACAATGATTCGATGCCGCTTTCCGGAATTGATGATACAAATGATGCCTGATGTTGAGAAGCCATGGAGAGAAACAGATTAGACCAGCTTTTACCATCCAATTTGGGGATCAAGTTAGCTCAAAGAGTGGAACAGTGCTTTGTAATATCACACAGATTCTCATTCTGGAAACTAGGGTAACAATTAAAATATTTATTATATATTTATGTCGCTTACGACTACATTTGATCATCATTATCCTTAACAATGGCTTAATCAGTATTTATATACTCCCTCCGTTCCATAATTCTTGTCGTGGTTTTAGTTCAAATTTGAACTAAAACCACAACAAGAATTATGAAATGGAGGGTGTACATGATAGAATATAACATGACAAACGCAAGACGAAGAAGAAAAGGAACATACCAAATTCCGTATCATCAAAATGATGTTTGCATAATGCAGGGCAAGATCAGCAGACCCTAACGTATGCTGAATCGTCCCTTTTTCTGTCACAGATTCATCTTGCTTCTTACAAAAGACACTGTTGATCTCTGACCACAAGAAATGTACAACACAAACAAGTTTCTCCACAATCTGCAGTAAAACAGCATGATATATTTTGTCATAAACGAATACTAGACAGGTTGAGAGTCAAACAACAGCATGGTATAACATTACATCCTCCATCTTCTTGATCCAAAGTGTTTTCTTCTTCAAATCCTTGATGATTTTTGTTTCCATCTCTACCGCATGCGAAATAGACTGAATTGAACTGAATTTGTCCTCCTTTCCTTCCACGCAGCACCTTTTCTTGTACGTCTCCTCACATTGGTTGGATCGACGCATCCCGTAGTACAGTTTCTGCACGACAGAAAATATAGAACACCGACAGCATCAAAATTCTAATGGTTCCGGAGCAGGGAAATTTATCAATGACATAAGTATACGAATTATGAAGTATCTATACATAAATGAATAACTAACGAGTCACTGACCACAGTCTGCTCCGCAAGCACCATCAGATACTGCATACTAGATGCTGCTGATTCTTTCGAGTATTTCTGCTGTGTGGGTTCAGACTCCAACCTCGAGAAATGTTGATCCAAGTTGTGCCATTTGGGGTCTCTGCATAGGTTTCCAAACCGAGCAACATCTGCAGCAAACTCCTGAAAGTCCTCCCTACACAAATAATTAGACCAGAAAGTGCATATGAGCAAACTGAAAAAAGCACTTCTAAATTAATCTGTGAAAACACTGCTAGTTAAATTGAATTGCCTGAAAATGTAACTTCTCACCTTTTGTTGGCTCCGACAAGAGCAAGAGACTGGTTGCAATCATCTGAAACCAAGCATTGGACACCTTGGGACTGAAGCACCACAGATTTTAGATGCATCAAGCTTTGTTCAGAGAGGAATTTCATCAGATTGGAGCCCTTTGCAATTGTGTTGGCAACCTCAAAGGCCAGGATCTCTATTGTCCTAGTTTCTTTGGCAGCAATACAGGACCTGATGCGGGAGAATGCCATTTTTGGGGTATTCGAAGTCTCTGGATACTTCATTGGTTCGGATTTATAGATTTCGTTGGAAGATATGTCTTTTTCTGATGCCTGTAAGATCAAAGTCATCAGAAGAGGCTCTTTCTAATAGGATAGTTTGATTGCTACACACTACTATACATGATTAATCATACAGAAGTATTTATATTTGTTTCACCGAAATACATGATTTTCACGAACAAAAACTGTTTGAAACAAAATTTCAACCGCAGAAAAGACAGGGTATACATTTTGCACATGATTACAGGCTAACAAAATCATCAACTACATCAAATTCCAATATGAAAAAACTATCCCTGAAAACATCTGTTTGCCAATTGATCAAACAAGAATCCTATCCAAGCAGGAGCACGCACAACCAAGCATCAAGAAGAGTAACAATATGTAGGGGTAACTTGCCTTTGATTTGCCCTTGTCAGACAATGCTGTCTCCTTGGCAGCCGGCGGCGGCGGCGGTCTACCATCCTTCCCGTCTTCGTTGGCAATCTCCGGCGCCGTCTTCCTACTCCGCTTAGTTCCCATCCCAGCAGATTGCAACTTGGGCAGCTGCTGCTTCTTCTTCTCCTCATGGCAAGCAAAATTTTCTTGGCTCGAAGACGACAAGGATCCCAGCGCAGGCCCTCGCGAACCGCAGAGCCAACCCATCTTCTTCCTCAATCTGATCAGAGAAAACTCAAAACGAAACAGTTTCGACGGCAAGCTGCGGTCTTTTAAGGGAGATCCAATTCGCCCATTGGATTGATCCTCCGAAGAGCCCTGGTTGCGAGAATGGGATCCACGCAAGGACATCTACAGAGGAGATTGCGAGAAAATGGAGGAGACAACCAAAGAACGACGTTAATGTAGAGCAATCAGCGGCGTGGGGGCGGGGGGAGGAAGTCTACTCATTAGTTAAACAATTGAAGAATCCAGATTTGGTACGCGTTTTTTCCTTAATTTAATGGTTGACTTGTGTATCCAGGTGGGCAAGGAGAGAGAGACGGTCTCAAACCCAACCAAAAAAAAAAACAGATCCTACAGTACTAGTATTTTTTTATTTCACTCCAATACAACTTGGATTACAAGTATGGACACTCAGGATACTTATCTTGAGATTTATCTTATGAGTTAAAGATTGATTTGATACATAATTGATTTGATACATAATTTATTTACTAATTAGTGACACGTACTTCAGTTTTGTGGTAGAAATAAGTTTATATATGTGGATGCCAAGTGTGGGTTTAGATATGCATCAACTAGTTATTTGCCTATTATTTAATGAGTTTTGTGGAGATAAAGCAAAAATTATTTTGGCTCCCATTATAAGAGCCGAATCTAGATTAGGATATAATAATACTAGTATCTCTTTATTCATTAGGCTTGCATCTCGGTATTTTGCGTACTTGGCGTAGTAATGCACCTGCTCAAACTAACCGAAAGATTAATCCAAATCTTGTATGAACTATGGATCACAAAAAACTCATGGGCACTGAAGAAGAAGGTGTGAATAGGATTTACACCCCGAGTTTGACTGTATAGGGTGTTGGCCTCCATCTCTTGTTGGGTAGATCCCCTTTGGAGACGGTCACGCTCGAAGGTAACAAAATTTCTGAAATTTGTAAATTTGAAATATATTTTGGACAAATCAATGGACTTCTATCTAAATTCTCATAAATCTGGATTTGGAAAACGATAAGAATAGAACAAAATAACATAATGTAATTTATAACCTCCTAGTAGTTTGTCTATCATATCCATCATATCTCTCGAAGGTTAGAGTCTTGGCAATGCTAATTATTGTTGGCAAAACAAAACACTTGGGCATAAGTAAAGATTAAAAATAACTTATTGATGTGTGATTTGGACTATAGACCTACAGAAAGAACCAATTTGATCTACCATTGTTCTAGGGGTGCTTACGTAGGAATGGATTTTGGAGGGTTTATATTGTAGAAATCAAAATAACCAAGAAAAAACTAGCGAAGCATAAATATTTTGTCCTCAAATTAAGAGAAATTTCTTAGAAATTTTAATCCCTTCGACGCTATAGGAAAACAAAGAAAATGCAACAAGTGGTCTGAGAAATACTCCCTCCAGAATAGAGTACAGTGGAACCGCTAGGAAAATTTCTCGGAAATCAAAGAATCAAACGACCTCCGCAGAAAAAGATCCTATGCAATTTCAATGAATCAATGCTAGCAGTCCCAGAGTATCATTTTTGTGGTATGTTCACCAGTCCTTATGAATCATTAATTGCACAAAATCCTTGCCTCATTTTGTCATACTTCTAGTAGACATTAATTTTTTATAGAGAAAAGGCATTAGTCCCTGGTTTTTAATGAAAGCAATTTGTTTGTCTACAGAACAGGCTGGGGATCACCCCAAAGTAGTTCCCTACAAGATAATACTCCTATATCTATACCGAACCGGTACACGCGCATCCAGGAGAGAAAAGAGGCGTCGGCCATCGTTGAACCCATCTGGGGTTTCTTCCCTCTCGCCGACGACATTGGCGGTCCGCTCCGTCTTCGGAGGCCTTGTTGCCTTGAAGGTGTGGCTGACCACGACATCTCGCCGGCGGGACGGTTCATGTTCTCTGTTTAGTGTATTCTTTGGGACGTTGAGGGGACGACTACGTTATGAAGTCAGAATAAGATCTTCCCCGTCCTATCTCGATCTAGTCATGCGTCTAGCATCGGCGTAGGGCGTGTGGAGTAGTGTGTACGACGGATCTCTTGGGATCCGGTCGTGTTTATTCTTTGGTGTGGTTTGAGGTTAGTCTCTTCCGATCTACGATTGTTATCTTTATAATGGTTGCTGCTCTGATGCGCTGGTTCTTCGGAATCTTAGCACGACGACTTTCCGTTTGTTTACTACAACAAGCTCTACTATGACAAGCTTTGCTCGGCTCCAGTGGTGCTGGTGGGGGGGGGGGGGAGGACGGCGCGTCTTCGGCTCGTCTAGTGTATGTAGTCGTCGTAGGTGGTCCAATGACCTATTTGTAATTTTTATTACTTTTGATCTCTTTGTACTGTTGTTTATGATTATTAATAGATTGGAAGAATTTCGAAAGAAAATAAAATAAAATTTTCATGTATCTATACGTATGACAAATAAAAGTTCTACTACTTCGATACAGTAAATCACATTAACGCTGGGTCACAATAACTTGCAACTCCCGCCTATGTTGGGTCCCCGGCATCATCTCTGCCGTTATTTTGTTAAAGATTTGTGCTACCCATTTTACAGAATAACCCTTTCACCTCACTTTTTTATGTCTATTGTAGTTTTGTTGTTCAGTCCCTAGCGTTTTCAGGTTTTATACATATTTCGTCGCTGATTTGTCAACTCAGATAAAATATTCAACAATACTTGTTTTCATAGATTTTCTATAAACTGCAATAAGCAAGATCAATACCAATAATATTTTATTATACATTCACATAAAATTTGTTTTATTACAGATTCACGTTCTTGTTTACAATATAGTTTCACAAAAAAATCTTAGAAGATTTTATTACAGATTCACGTTCTTGTTTATGTCAAGATAGTTTCATTACGGATTCATAGCCGATTTTTCAAATGTACCAAGATTCTGATGGGTTCGTGGCATGGAAAACAAAAAATTTCTACCGCAAGAACGAACAAAACCCAGATCTAATCTAGATAAAAGCCAAGATCTAATCTATTAGACATGTGCAACAAGATAGATCTGTACTAACCCTTGTAGATCCAAAAACCTTGTGCGAGATCGGATCTCGTGGTTGATGTAGAGGATCACTACTCGATCTCAAGATCGAGTAGACGATCCTTCCGGCGCCGCGTTCCGGCAGCGCTTCCGCACTCGGTCACACGTGCGGAGTCGATGCAGACCTTCCTCTCCCCGTTCCAGCGAGCAGCGGAGGTAGTAGATCTCTCCATGAAATCCCAGCAGCACGACGGCGTGGTGGTGGTGGTGGAGTAGAGAATTCCGTAGGGCTTCGCCTAAGCATGAGCAGAGCGAAGGAGGAGGAGAGAGGTGGCTAGGGCAAGAGTGGAGGGGCAAGGGGGGTGGCGCCTCCACCCCTCTATATATAGAGGGAGGGGTGCGGCCTAGGGTTCCCACCCCTAGGCCCACCTCCTAGGGCCGGCGCACAAGGGAGAGGGAGGAGTGAGTTTCCTTCCCCCCCAAGTCTCCCCTTTTCCTTTCTTGGTTTTCAAGTAAAGTCCACGGAACCTTCTGAAACTTTTCGGAACATTCCGAAACCTTCTAGAACCCCCATATAAACACTCCAGAACATTTCCGAACCTAGAAAATGATCTCCATTATATGAATCTCATTCTCCGGATAATTCTGGATCTCCTCGTGATGTCCCAGATCCAATCCGAGACTCTGAACAACATTCGGTCTCCAACGCACATTCCATGTCTACCTAAACATCATCGAACCTTAAGTGTGTCACCCTACGGTTCGTGAATATACAGACATGATGGAGACACCTCTCCGATCAATAACCATCAGCGGGATCTGGAGATCCATAACGGCTCCCACATACTCAACGATGACTTCGTGATCGATAGAACCATTAACATACGAAACCAATTCCCTTTGTCACGCGATATTCTACTTATCCGAGGTTTGATCATCGGTATCTCCATACCTAGTTCTACCTTGTTACTGATAAGTACTCTTTACTCGTTCCATGTTATGTCATCCCTTGTGACCTAGTCACATGCTTGCAAGCTAACTAGATGGCATTCCACCGAGAGGGCCCAGAGCATATCTATCCGTCATATGGATGGACAAATCCCAATCTTGGTCCATGCGCTTCAACACATACTTTCAGAATACCCAATGACACCTTTATAACCACCCAGTTACGAAGCGGTGTTTGATGTCATCAAAGCGCCCATCCGGTGATGGTGATTAACATAACCTCATGGTCGAAGGATTAGGTTACTATGCATTTGAAAGCTTGTAGCAATACGAACTAAATGACTTGATCTTATGCTACACTTACTATGGGTGTGTGTCCATCACATCATTCTCCTAATGATATGACCTTGTTATTAATGACATCCAATGTCCATGATCAGGAAACCATGATCATCTATTAATCAACAAGCTAGTTCAACAAGAGGCTTACTAGGGACTCTTTTATGTTTAGAAAACACACAAGTATTAGTGTTTCCTTATAATACAATTATAGCATGGGATGTAAACATTCATCATAAACATAAAGATATAATAATAGCCACTTTTATTATTGCCTCTTGGGCACATCTCCAACAGTCTCCCACTTGCACTAGAGTCAATAATCTAGATTACATGGTAATATACCTAACACCCATGGCGTTCTGGTGTTGGTCATGCTTTGCTCTAGGGAGAGGTTTAGTCAGCGGATCTGCCACATTCAGATCAGTGTGTACTTTGCAAATCTTTATGTCACCATCTTGGACATACTCGCGAATAGCATGGAAACGTAGCTTGATGTGCTTCAGCTTTCTATGTGACCTTGGCTCCTGTGCATTAGCTATGGCACCTGTGTTGTCACAGTAGATGGCCATCGGGTCCAACGTACTAGGAACCACGCCAAGTTCAGTAATGAACTCCTTCATCCGTATGGCTTCTTGTGCAGCCTCCGAAGCAGCTATGTATTCTGATTCAGTTGAAGATTTCGCCACAACGCTTTGCTTGGCACTCCTCCAGCTCACTGCAGCACCATTCAAAATAAATACATATCCAGACTGTGACTTCGAGTCATCTGGATCGGTGTTCCAACTAGCATCAATGTAACTGTTTACAACAAGCTGTTCATCACCTCCATAAGAAAGAACCATATCCTTAGTCCTATTTAGGTACTTTAGGATATTCTTGACCGCTGTCCAGTGCTCCATTCCAGGATCACTTTGATATCTGCTAGTCAAACTAACAGCATGTGCTATATCCGGTCTTGTAAACAGCATGGCATACATGATAGAACCTATGGCCGAGGCATAGGGAATATTATTCATTTTCTCTCTATCTTCTGCCATAGCGGGACTTTGAGTCTTACTCAAGGTCTTACCTGACAACATGGGCACGAACCCTTTCTTGCTCTCTTCCATTCTAAACTTCTTTAGAACTTTGTCCAAGTATGTACTTTGTGAAAGCGCTATTAGGCGTCTTGATCTATCTCTATAAATCTTGATGCCTAGAATATATGCCGCTTCGCCAAGATCCTTCATTGAAAAACTATTATTCAAATAGGCTTTGACACTATCAAGAAGTTCTATATCATTCCCAATCAACAATATGTCATCTACATATAGTACTAGGAATGCTATAGAGCTTCCACTCACTTTCTTATAAATACAAGCTTCTCCATAAGTTTGTATAAATCCAAAGTTTTTGATTACTTTGTCAAAACATTGATTCCAACTCCAGGATGCTTGCTTCAGTCCATAAATGGAGCGCTGAAGTTTGCACACCTTGTCAGCATCTTTAGGATCGACAAAACCCTTGGGTTGTACCATATACAACTCTTCCTCAATGTCACCATTAAGGAATGTCGTTTTGACATCCATCTGCCAAATCTCATAATCAAAATATGCAGCAATTGCTAACAAAATCCTCATAGACTTTAGCTTCGCTACTGGTGAGAATGTCTCATCGTAGTCAACTCCTTGAATTTTTCGGAACCCTTTCGCGACAAGTCGAGCTTTATAGACGGTAACATTTCCATCAGCATCTGTTTTCCTCTTGAAAATCCATTTGTTCTCGACAGCCTTACGGCCATCCGGTAAGTCCACCAAAGTCCACACTTGGTTTTCGTACATGGATCCCATCTCGGATTTCATGGCTTCTAGCCATTTCTCAGAATCTGGACTTACCATAGCTTCTTCATACGTCGCAGGGTCATCAGTGTTGTCCACCAACATGACGTTCAAGGCAGGGTCATACCAATCAGGAGTGGTACGAACCCTCCTTGACCTGCAAGGTTCGGCAGCAACTTCGTTCGAAGTTTCATGATCACCATCATTAGCTTCCTCTCCAATTGGTGCAGGCGGCACAAAAACATCTTCCGGTGCTGCGCTACTCTCAACTCCGAGAGAAGGTTCAATAACCTCGTCGAGTTCTACTTTCCTTCCAGTCACTTCCTTCGAGAGAAACTCCTTCTCAAGAAAGGATCCATTCTTGGCAACAAAAACTTTGCCTTCGGATCTATGATAGAAGGTATACCCAATTGTTTCTTTAGGGTATCCTATGAAGACGCATTTCTCCGCTTTGGGTTCAAGCTTATCAGGTTGTAACTTCTTTACATATGCTTCGCAACCCCAAACTTTAAGGAACGACAACTTAGGTTTCTTTCCAAACCACAATTCGTACGGTGTCGTTTCAACGGATTTAGATGGTGCCCTGTTTAAAGTGAATGCGGCTGTCTCTAATGCATAGCCCCAAAACGATAGCGGTAAATTTGTAAGAGACATCATAGACCGAACCATATCTAAGAGAGTTTGATTACGACGTTCGGACACACCATTACGTTGTGGTGTTCCCGGCGGTGTCAATTGCGAAAGTATTCCACATTTCTTTAAATGCATGCCAAACTCATAACTTAGATATTCACCTCCGCGGTCAGAACGCAGAAACTTAGTCTTCTTGTTACGATGATTTTCCACTTCACTTTGAAATTCCTTAAACTTCTCGAAAGTTTCAGACTTATGTTTCATAAAGTAGACATACCCATATCTACTTAAATCATCCGTGAAAGTGAGAACATAACGATATCCACCACGCGATGCTACACTCATTGGACCGCACACATCGGTATGTATTATTTCCAAAAAGTCTATAGCTCGCTCCATTATACCAGAGAATGGAGTCTTAGTCATTTTTCCCATTAGACATGCTTCGCATCTTTCAAGTGATTCAAGAAGTCCATCAGAATGGAGTTTCTTCATACGCTTCACTCCAATGTGACCAAGACGACAGTGCCACATGTATGTAGAATTATCATTCAATTTTGTTCGTTTAGCATCTATGTTGTGAACATTTGTATCACTACTATCGAGATTCAGTAAGAATAAACCATTCATCTCAGGTGCATTACCATAAAAGATATTACTCATATAAATCAAATAACCTTTATTCTCGGACTTAAAAGAGTAACCGTCTCGCAATAAACAAGATCCAGATATAATGTTCATGCTTAACACAGGCACCAAATAACAATTATTCAAATTTAAAACTAATCCCGAAGGTAGATGTAGAGGGAGCATGCCGACGACGATCACATCAACCTTGGAGCCATTTCCAACGCGCATCGTCACCTCGTCTCTTGCCAGTCTTCTCTTATTCCGCAGATCCTGTTTCGAGTTACAAATATGAGCAACCGAACCAGTATCAAATACCCAGGCTGTCAACACTCGGATTTTTAATCCTAGATGCCCGTTATGCCATACCTCGCAATCCCAGGATTACCATTTTTGCGAGACATAACGGATTGGATATCACAGTACATCATCCATTACAAACCATACATAAGGTTTTACACAAATACGGATCTCATGATCCAGTCTTTAATACAACAAGCAGCGGAAATAAACGATAGTGTAGCGGTGGGGTCCATCTTCAGGGGCACAGGCAATGCTGACGAAGGAAGATAGTCCTAGTTATCATAGCCGTCCTGCTGACCATCATCTTGATAATCTCCTTCATAGTCTGGCCATGATAATAGCCATGGACAAAAGCCATGAGTACTCTTTAAGTACTCGCAAACTACTACTAGCAAGGGTTATGATTCTAGGTTAAACTACTGAATTTAAAGAATAACTATCAAGTTAAGTTTGAAACCTAAGCTGAGTTCTGAAGCAAGAAAAGATAAAATTGGACACTGTCAGGGATAACACTGAATCATCATACTTAGTATGAAGATAATCAAACATAACCTTCCCTTTACACACCCTAGTACAAGCACCTCTCCTATGAGCATGGCCTCCCAACCATGACCATCAGTCATCTTGGACACTGCATAGGTGGACAACATTGAGCGGTAGCCTCAGCTCAAACCTCTCCCGTGAGGGAACTAATACTAATGCATATAAATTTCCAGCTAAGCCTTACCCAATTCAGGTAATGTGGTTGTACGGTAAATTTGGAATGGTATCGCATCCGAATCCAACCATCAGTTTTATAAAAGGGTTAAGGCTCATGCCTCATCATTTTCATCATCATAAATCAATTATGTTTCTCAACACATGTCAAAACATCTCAATAGAATGACTCATCATTCCAAGGTTTTCACAACTCATTTTCACCAAGTGTCCCCATCTAAAGTGACTCAAGTTTGATCTATTCTAAAACACTAGGTTAAGAGTGTTCACTAAGGTGGAAAGGTGGGATCAATCTCATGCCATAGAATGACATCTAAGGGTTTCTAAGTAGGTCAAGTTTTATACTCTTTATGCTACCTTCAAAATTAATTAAAGAACTTTGTGTAAACTAAGGGGGTAAAACTTGTTAATAAGACTTGGGGTACTAATAGTAAAAGGGGGTGTGATCAAAGTATGCTTAAGGCATCTTTACTAAACTATCTAGTTTTATTCTAGCTTGCTACGATAGCTTACTAAATCATGTTTGCAAGGGTTAGCTTGCCACTAATAGCTTGCCTTGGTTGATGAAGTGGTTGAAGTTTTCTTCTTCTTCTTCTTGGTAGAACTCCTCCTCCTCGAAGGCTTGGTCGGTACTAGCGTCTAGAAATACATAGGGAGTGCACAATCACCAAAAAATACTTAACTTAGGCTAAGTAGTATTCTAAACCACACAATTGATGATCTATTATCATCCCAAACATCACAAGTTTTAATTCAATAGTTTCAACCTTTTTATTTTGGAAAAGTAGTTTCTACTCATTGAAATATTAACTACACTTTAATATTCACCACCAAAATATGGGATCATGTGGACACATGTCCTCACCACATATTCTAACATGTGGGAATGAGATTTAAAGGTTGGATCAATATTACTTTGGTTTAAGTTCATTATTTAATGATTTAAAGTGACTAGAAATGCCTATATAGCATTATTTTGGTACTAGTCCAAAGTCACTGCCTGTAAACCTTAATATTATTACATATTTGGATAGATATGATGAAATTTGATTTTTTAGAGTTGGAATCAACTCAAAAGCTAACTTGGTTGATTTTACAAAAATGTTTCAAGTTGCAAAAGCTTCTGTCTTCTTATTTTTATTAGGAGAAATCTATAACTCTAAATGAATTAAATCAAACGGGCTTGGATAGAGCATTTCAATACCTTTCAGACAAAATTAGTTTCATGTAATTTGGATTTTTCAAACTCACAGAATTGAATTTTGAAACACTGGACAGAAACTATATTCTAACTAAAAAGAAAAACCTAGATTTGAATCTACGGGCTTGCGCGGGGAAGGAAATGGGCCGGCCCAGTGGCGCTACGCGGCACAGGGCTCAGCTGATAGGAGGGGTCCACTTGTCAGCGGCTCTTTAAAACACGAAACGGTACGCGCACTGTGGGCCGTGCGATTAGAGGCTAGATCTACGGCTGAGGGTCGTCGTCGATGACGGACGGGTCGCCGGCAAGCTCGAACCCTAGCGGCTCGGTGGGGGTCTACTGGGGGCATACCAGGGCTCCAGTGGGGTCGGCGATGCGGGCGAACAAAGTGGAAGACGACGGCGAGGCGAGGCGTGGTCGCGGCGGAGCTTGGGGTGGCCAGAATCAACGGCACCCTTCTTCTCCAGAGGCGGCGGCTCCGGCTCCAATTCTGGCGAGCTGCTGCTCCACTTGCTCTGGCGAGGGGTGGTTGAGGTTCAGAGAGGTGAGGGGAGTGGAATAGTGTGAGTCTTTGGTGCTGGGGAGGGCTCCTTTTATAGGCTCGACGGTGAGACCGAGCGGGATGGGCGGTCGACGGTGGCGACATGGCTACGGCGAGCTAGCGGCATGGCTGGGGATGGCGATCGATGGGCGGTCCCCTGGCGGTGCTCTAGCGCTTCAATGCGGCCGTAGGGGCAGTGGCATGTGGTCGGGGTGAGGTGGCGCTCTGCGCGGCCGAAGCGGCTGTGTCCACGGCGAGCGGTGGCTGTGGGGCTTTGGGCGGCGAACGGAGGTGTCTGGGGTGTTCTCTAGGTCGAGGCGGAGCGGTGGGCGCGGGCTGGTGTCGAGCGGCGGCTTGTGCACGCGGGGACAGTGCGCGCTCTGCGGGCGGCGTCGACATGGTTCGATGGCACTGGGCGCGGATTCTCCTCTATGGTCCATGGCTGGTCTTGGCTCGGGCAAGGGACAGAGAGGGGCGGTGCGGTGCTGGCTGCCTCCTAGACATGGAGAGGGGGAGAGGGGTGGTCTGCTGCAGCGGTTGCAAGTTTGGCCGGCGAGGCATGGCTCGGGTCGGCAATGCATTGTTGCTAGGGGTGTAGGGGATGGGTGTTTAGGCTTTGGTTAGATCATTGGGAGACAGAGGGAGTAAATGGGGATCAAATGGGGGCAAAACTCTGTTCAAAACAGTGAGCTAGGATTAGAGGTGTGATTCTGCCTGCCAAGTGTTTGATGAAATGGCCGCAAGAGAAAAAGTTTTGAATTTTGAGTTCAAAAGTTTTGAGTGATCTCCACTAGTGATAGGTAGTCTCTGGTTGCAAGGGTTTTGAAAAATGGTGCTCAATTTGATGGTTTTTGAAATAGGGGTGATCTATGCATATGCATTAGATTCAATTTTAAACTGTCATTTAAAATAGTTTACAGAAGGTTTTTAGTAGATCAAAAGGTGGGCCTTGGTAGCTCATTATGTGCACTAGCAAGGGGTGTAAAGATCCATAATTGTTTCTGTTAAGAAATGAGTACTAGGAATAGCCAAAGTAGGCATGAGAGTTAAATTTGTCCAAATGACCATTCCTTCATTTTAATTCTTTTTGATTTGATTTTCTTTAGGAAAAGTTTGGGAATGATGTAGATGATGTTTAAATCATCTAAGAAACATTTTAGAAGCAAAGGATCACACAATCATGGCAATTCAAAACAACTCCTATTTTAAATGCACACATATATGAATGCTTTCATTTTAAATTTGGAAAAGTTTTTGTTAACCCCATTTTTGGATGACTTGCTCTTGATAAGCTTGGATTGAAGTTTTGGGATGTTACAAACCTTCCCTCCTTAAATAAAATCTCGTCCCGAGATTTACAAGAAAACTAGGAACTAAAGAGATCTGGGAACTCTGTCCTAATGTAATCCTCGCGCTCCCAAGTGGCTTCCTCCTCGGTATGGTTGCTCCACTGAATCTTGAGAAACTTGATACTCCTGGTCCTGGTGGTTCTGTAGGCTTCTTCTAAGATACGGATGGGTACTTCCCGATAGGTCAGGTCATTGTTGATTTCCACTGCTCTGTGATCGATATTCTTGAAAACTTCAGTCTTCTCAGACACTTCCAAACATTTGTGAAGTAACGAGATATGGAACACATTGTGGATGGCTGACATCTCTTCCGGCAATTCCAGCTGATACGATACTTCTCCTCAGTGGTTCAGAATCTTGAAAGGTCCGATATATCTGGGGGCTAACTTTCCCTTCAGACTAAAGTGTTGGGTTCCCTTCAATGGTGAAACCTTGAGATATACGAAATCTCCGACATTGAAAGTCAGGTCTCTCCTTCTCTTGTCAGCATAGCTTTCCTGTCTGGATTGGGCGGTCTTGAGGTGCTCACGAACTTTGTGAACTTTCTCTGCTGCTTCTCGGAGAATGTCGGGTCCAAAGATCTGACTCTCTCCTACTTGCGACCAATTCAAAGGGGTACGACACTTTCTTCCATATAGGAATTCAAATGGTGCCATCTGTAAACTAGCTTGATCACTGTTGTTATATGAGAATTCTGCGAAGGGCAGGCAGTCTTCCCATTTTGATCTGTATTCCAACACACAAGCTCTAAGCATATCCTCTAAGATCTGATTGACTCTCTCAGTTTGTCCATCTGTTTGCGGGTGATAAGCGGTGCTGAAGTTCAACTTGGTTCCTAAACCTTCCTGAACTTTCTGCCAAAATCTTGAGGTAAACTGGGTTCCTCGATCTGATACGATGGTCTTGGGGGTTCCATGCAGACTAACAATCCTAGCAATGTACAGCTCTGCTAGTTTTGCACTCTGGTAGGTTGTCTTGACTGGTATGAAGTGGGCTACCTTGGATAGTCTATCAACCATGACCCAGATTGAGTCATTTCCCCTACTAGAAGTAGGTAAACCGGTGATAAAGTCCATTCCGACGGAATCCCATTTCCATTTCGGAATCTGCAATGGTTGCAACAATCCTGCAGGTCTCTGATGCTCCACTTTGACTCTTTGACAAATGTCACATTTGGCGATGTAGCTTCCGATCTCTCTCTTCATCTTGTGCAACCAAAATTGCTCTTTCAAATCCTGATACATCTTTGTTCCTCCGGGGTGGATAGAATAAAGAGTATCATAGCTTCCTTCATGATAATTTCCTTCAGCTCCGAATCTGCTGGTACACAGATACGTCCCTTGTACCACAGTACACCTTCTTCGTCTTCGGTGAATCCAGGTACTTTGCCTGTACCAATACGACGTTTGATTCCGTCGATACTTTCATTCCCCTTCTGGGCTTCCTTGATTTGGCTAATCAAAGTGGGTTGAAGTTCAATGCTAGCTAGGAATCCTTTGCTAACTAACTCAGTCCTGAACTGCTCCAACTCCTCATACAAACTTGGTTGCTTCTCTTTGATCATGGTGTTGAGCCTACACGGCAATCTGCTAAGAGCATCCGCTACCACATTGGCTTTGCCGGGGTGATAGTGAATGTCAAGGTCATAATCCTTGATTAACTATATCCATCTTCTTTGCCTCATATTCAACTCCTTCTGGGTGAAGATATACTTCAAGCTCTTATGATCTGAGTAAATCTCACAGCGATTACCCATCAAATAATGACGCCATGTCTTCAACGCTAGAACCGCCGCTGCTAGCTCAAGATCATGGGTCGGATAGTTCTGCTCATGCTGCTTCAGTTGTCGAGACAGATACGCGATGACTTTGCCTTCTTGCATCAATACACATCCTAGACCAATCTTTGATGCATCACAATACACATCAAACGGCTTCTTGATGTCTGGCATGATCAAAATTGGGGCTGATATCAATCTCTTCTTCAGCTCCTAGAAACTGGCTTCACACTTGTCTGTCCATTCAAACTTCTTGTCCTTCTTCAACAATTGGGTCATTGGTCAGGCTATGCTTGAGAATCCTTCTACGAACTTGCGGTAATATCCCGCTAATCCGAGAAATGAACGAACTTGGGTTTGATTGGTTGGGGCTTCCCATTCTTCGACATCTTTGATCTTGCTGGGATCAACAGAGACTCCTCCGGCAGACACAATATGTCCTAGGAATCCTACTTCTTTCAGCCAAAACTGACACTTGCTGAACTTGGCATATAACTGATGCTCTCTCAGGGTTTCTAGGATGATTCTCAAATGTTGCTCATGCTCTTCTTCTGACTTGGAGTAGATAAGGATGTCGTCGATAAACACAACTACAAACTTATCTAGGAAATTCATAAAGATCTTATTCATGAGATTCATGAAATACACAGGGGCATTGGTTAATCCAAAAGACATAACCGTATACTCGTATAAACCATAGCGAGTAGTAAAGGCGGTCTTCGGAATATCCGTTGCACGAATCTTAAGTTGGTGATAACCAGTCCTAAGATCAATCTTTGAGAATACCTGAGCTCCAGTCAACTGATCAAATAGATCCTCTATCTTTGGCAAGGGGTACTTGTTCTTGATGGTGACATCATTCAACTTTCTATAGTCTGTACACAGACGGTTGCCTCCATCCTTCTTGTCGACGAACAACACTGGTGATCTCCATGGCGATGCACTTGGTTGAATCAAGCCGGTTGCTAACATGGCATCCAACTGCTTCTTCAGTTCTACTAACTCTGAGGGGTTCATGGTATAGGGTCTCTGGGCTATAGGTCCGGTTCCGGGGATTAGTTCGATAATGAACTCTATATCCCTATCCGGAGGCATACCTGGAAATTCATCTGGGAATACGTCGGGGTATTCACAGACTACTCTGACTTGGTCAATGGTAGGCAGGGCTACACTTTTGTTGCATTTGAATTGACGGGGTAAGGTTTCAGAGATATGTTCTACGGTTACTCCAGAACTACTAGTCATGGTGATGGCTTTCTTAGCACAGTCTATCAGTCCTTTATGCCTTGACATACAGTCCATACCTAGTACTACTTCCAAACCTTTGGTTCCAAGTACAATTAGGTTGGCATAAAAATCCATCCCATGTATTCTGATAGGTACAACTTTGCAAATTTTTCTAGCTTTTGTTGTTGAACCGGGGATTTGAACTATCATGACATGCTTCAGGTTGGTTGGGCGAATCTTACTAGTGCATACAAATTCTTTGGTGACAAATGAATGCGATGCTCCAGAATCAAACAATACTCTTGCTAAAACTGAGTTGACAGAAAACATACCCAGCACGACATCTGGTGCTTCCTGGGCTTCTTCCGCGTTCATGTGGAAGAGATGACCGTTGCGGTTGTGCGGGTTCCCTGGGGCAAATCTCCTGCCTGGTTGAATACGACGCTGCTGCTGAGCTGGGGCGTTCACAGGGGCATTGGCGGCAGTCTTCTTGGGACACTCATTGGAGTAGTGACCCTTCACTCCACACTCGAAACAAGTGATCTGGGACTTGTCCTTGACTGTGACAGGTACAACATTGCTGCCAGTTCTAGGGGCACTGTTGTTGTTGTTGCTCTTGGGAGGGGCACGGTTGAAGTTGTTGGCGTATACGGAGTTGTGATTGTTTCCTCCGGGCTTCACATTTCCTCCGCTACGGTTGGGGTAGCTTGGGCGAGAATTTGGAGGTCGGTTGTTCCTTGGTGCATATCCTGGTGAGGCGTTGGGACGGTACTTCTGGTGACTACTGGATCCAGACTGCTGCATCATACGACGCTTGTGGTTGTCGTTTGCCTGGTTAATCTTCCCTTCCATTTGAATGGCAGAGTCAACTAGCTCTTCGAGATCCTGGAAACGGATGTTGACGAGGACAGTCTGCATCTCATCATGTAGTCCGTTTAAGAATCTCTCCTTCTTCTTGGCCTCCGTGTTGATTTCATCCGGTGCATATTTGGCAAGTGACAAGAATTTGTCACGGTACTCTACTACAGTCAATCTTCCTTGCTTCAGTTCATGGAATTCATCTCTCATCCTGTTGACAAGACCTTGCGGCACGTGGGTGCGGCTGAACTTGACCTTGAATGCTTCCCAGGTCATCACCTGGCCATGGTTCATGTTGCGGACGCTATTCCACCAAGCTCTTGCATCTCCCGCTAGATAGTGGGTGGCGAAGAGAACTTTCTCATTCTCATCAACTCCTGCAACTTCGAGGTTGTTTTCCATGGTCTGTAACCAGTCATCAGCATCTAATGGGTTTTCAGATTGGTTGAAGATTGGGGGATTGGTGTTCTGAAATTTTTTGAGTTTAGATCCATGGTGATCCTGATTTCCATGTCCTTGGTTGTTGAGAGCCATTTGGGCGATCTGCTGCAATGTCGCTAAGTTGGCTTGACGCTCGGCCCTGCTTGCTTCACGGTCTGCGATGAGATTCTGCAAGATTTGCAGCATTGGGTCCTGCGATGAGCTGCTCCCTCCTTGGTTTCCACGAGTCATCTGAAGATTGAGATAGATATAGGGGTAAGAGGGAAATTCTATGGTTCATGGTTTTGGGTTTTCAAATCTACAACTTTGAGTTAGACTCAGGTTTTTCAACTAACTTCTTTTTCATTCATGCAAGCAAGCACACGATACAACACACACCACAACACACACCACAACAAGCAAAGGGGAAAACAGATGGTTTTAAGAACCATTCTGCAAGCTATGATACAATAAGATGATACATCTCATGCTACGACAGTGCTCTAGTGCATCTACTCATCGTCGATGAAGTCGGAGTCTTCATCATCAGTGTAGAAGTCCACAGCATCTTCTGCCAGAAAATCGTCATCGTTGCTGAGGTAGGAATCCATATCTCCCTGGATGTCTTCTCCTTCATCATCTTCTTCCTTGGCGGCAAGCCGAGCTTCCTGCTCCTTGACGGTCTTCTCGAGGTCGGCCACCTTCTTGCGAAGACGGGCGATGGTGCGATCCTTCTTTGTACGCTGGCGACAAAGAGACTGGCGATCTTGGACGAGCAGTGTGAAAGTCTGGGCCTTCTGGTCGGCGATGGCACGGTTCTGGTTGGCTAACTCTCTGGCATTGTCCAGTTCCTGCTATCGGTCATGAAGCAAGAAGTCAAGGTTCTCCACTTGACGCCTCAACTCTGGGTGACTTGGCATCTCCATCGGCATTCCCATGAAGTCACGTCTTGCATAGTGGGCAAAACGGGTTCCTTGAATCTTGTTGACGCTGAGGGCACATAGACGTGCGAGAGCTTCATGCATTGCCCTGGCTAATCCATCTAGCCAGTTGTTCTCTCTCACAGAGAACTGAATTCTCCTGGAAGTTGGTGCTTCAATGCTTCCTCGAAGATCTGTGGTGACTAGCCATTGTAGGTCTCCTCCTGGGGGTCCTGGAAGTTGAGCTCCAAGAAACTCCGGATGTGGGCATCCCAGTAATTCTGACAGTGAATCCAGATCCCTCTCGAAGATCAGCTGACCTCCGTTTCCCAACTGGTAAAACTTGCTGAACTGAGTCTCCATCTACAAGAATTTAGGATGAGTAAATTAGTGAAGTGATCAAGTGTGTCAAATTTTAAGTAGTAATGTAAGAATTTTGAGGAACATGTATTTTTGAGAAAGAATGAGTTCACAAGGGTAAGAGGGGAAATAGTTTTTCATAAATACTCACTTTGGTTTTGAAGCTAAGTTTTTGGTTTGGACGTCCATTCTAACTAGGGTCTCCTATGGTCAGGATGGCTCTGATACCAACTTGTCAACACCCGGATTTTTAATCCCAGATGCCCGTTATGCCATACCTCGCAATCCCAGGATTACCATTTTTGCGAGACATAACGGATTGGATATCATAATACATCATCCATTACAAACCATACATAAGGTTTTACACAAATACGGATCTCATGATCCAGTCTTTAATACAACAAGCAGCGGAAATAAACGATAGCGTAGCGGTGGGGTCCATCTTCAGGGGCACAGGCAATGCTGACGAAGGCAGATAGTCCTAGTTATCATAGCCATCCTGCTGACCATCATCTTGATAATCTCCTTCATAGCCTGGCCATGATAATAGCCAGGGACAAAAGCCATGAGTACTCTTTAAGTACTCGCAAACTACTACTAGCAAGGGTTATGATTCTAAGTTAAAGTACTGAATTTAAAGAATAACTATCAAGTTAAGTTTGAAACCTAAGCTGAGTTCTGAAGCAAGAAAAGATAAAATAAGTCTAGAATCACTTAAGTTGGGAAGCTATTTTCATCTACACAACCCTGTTGTGGTCAAGTCAAGGTTCATCATTCATTTCAAGTTATTTAGAAAACATCTGACAACGAAACAGTATGGCCATTCCAACTGTCCATAACCGCGGACGCGGCTATTCGAATAGTTTGACACTCTGCAGAGGTGGTACACTTTCACCACAAGATTCGATACATCTGTCAGGGATAACCCTGAATCATCATACTTAGTATGAAGATAATCAAACATAACCTTCCCTTTACACACCCTAGTACAAGCACCTCCCCTATGAGCATGGCCTCCTAACCATGACCATCAGTCATCTTGGGCACTGCATAGGTGGACAACATTGAGAGGTAGCCTCAGCTCAAACCTCTCCTGTGAGGGAACTAATACTAATGCATATAAATTTCCAGCTAAGCCTTACCCAATTCAGGTAATGTGGTTGTACGGTAAATTTGGAATGGTATCGCATCCGAATCCAACCATCAGTTTTATAAAAGGGTTAAGGCTCATGCCTCATCATTTTCATCATCATAAGTCAATTGTGTTTCTCAACACATGTCAAAACATCTCAATAGAATGACTCATCATTCCAAGGTTTTCACAACTCATTTTCACCAAGTGTCCCCATCTAAAGTGACTCAAGTTTGATCTATTCTAAAACACTAGGTTAAGAGTGTTCACTAAGGTGGAAAGGTGGGATCAATCTCATGCCATAGAATGACATCTAAGGGTTTCTAAGTAGGTCAAGTTTTATACTATTTATGCTACCTTCAAAATTAATTAAAGAACTTTGTGTAAACTAAGGGGGTAAAACTTGTTAATGAGACTTGGGGTACTAATAGTAAAAGGGGGTGTGATCAAAGTATGCTTAAGGCATCTTTACTAAACTATCTAGTTTTATTCTAGCTTGCTACAATAGCTTACTAAAGCATGTTTGCAAGGGTTAGATTGCCACTAATAGCTTGCCTTGGTTGATGCAGTGGTTGAAGTTTTCTTCTTCTTCTTCTTCTTGGTAGAACTCCTCCTCCTCGAAGGCTTGGTCGGTACTAGCGTCTAGAAATACATAGGGAGTGCACAATCACCAAACAATACTTAACCTAGGCTAAGTAGTATTCTAAACCACACAATTGATGATCTATTATCATCGCAAACATCACAAGTTTTAATTCAATAGTTTCAACCTTTTTATTTTGGAAAAGTAGTTTCTACTCATTGAAATATTAAATACACTTTAATATTCACCACCAAAATATGGGATCATGTGGACACATGTCCTCACCACATATTCTAACATGTGGGAATGAGATTTAAAGGTTGGATCAATATTACTTTGGTTTAAGTTCATTATTTAATGATTTAAAGTGACTAGAAATGCCTATATAGCATTATTTTGGTACTAGTCCAAAGTCACTGCCTGTAAACCTTAATATTATTACATATTTGGATAGATATGATGAAATGTGATTTTTTAGAGTTGGAATCAACTCAAAATCTAACTTGGTTGATTTTACAAAAATGTTTCAAGTTGCAAAAGCTTCTGTCTTCTTATTTTTATTAGGAGAAATCTATAACTCTAAATGAATTAAATCAAACGGGCTTGGATAGAGCATTTCAATACCTTTCAGACAAAATTAGTTTCATGTAATTTGGATTTGTCAAACTCACAGAATTGAATTTTGAAACACTGGACAGAAACTATATTCTAACTAAAAAGAAAAACCTAGATTTGAATCTACGGGCTTGCGCGGGGAAGGAAATGGGCCGGCCCAGTGGCGCTACGCGGCACGGGGCTCAGCTGATAGGAGGGGTCCACTTGTCAGCGGCTCTTTAAAACACGAAACGGTACGCGCACTGTGGGCCGTGCGATTAGAGGCTAGATCTACGGCTGAGGGTCGTCGTCGACGACGGACGGGTCGCCGGCAAGCTCGAACCCTAGCGGCTCGGTGGGGGTCTACTGGGGGCATACCAGGGCTCCAGCGGGGTCGGTGATGCGGGCGAACAAAGTGGAAGACGACGGCGAGGCGAGGCGTGGTCGCGGCGGAGCTTGGGGTGGCCAGAATCAACGGCACCCTTCTTCTCCAGAGGCGGCGGCTCCGGCTCCAATTCCGGCGAGCTGCTGCTCCACTTGCTCTGGCGAGGGGTGGTTGAGGTTCAGAGAGGTGAGGGGAGTGGAATGGTGTGAGTCTTTGGTGCTGGGGAGGGCTCCTTTTATAGGCTCGACGGTGAGACCGAGCGGGATGGGCGGTCGACGGTGGCAACATGGCTACGGCGAGCTAGCGGCATGGCTGGGGATGGCGATCGATGGGCGGTCCCCTGGCGGTGCTCTAGCGCTTCAATGCGGCTGTAGGGGCGGTGGCATGTGGTCGGGGTGAGGTGGCGCTCTGCGCGGCCGAAGCGGCTATGTCCACGGCGAGCGGTGGCTGTGGGGCTTTGGGCGGCGAACGGAGGTGTCTGGGGTGTTCTCTAGGTCGAGGCGGAGCGGTGGGCGCGGACTGGTGTCGAGCGGCGGCTTGTGCACGCGGGGACAGTGCGCGCTCTGCGGGCGGCGTCGACATGGTTCGGTGGCACTGGGCGCGGATTCTCCTCTGTGGTCCATGGCTGGTCTTGGTTCGGGCAAGGAACAGAGAGGGGCGGTGCGGTGCTGGCTGCCTCCTAGACATGGAGAGGGGGAGAGGGGTGGTCTGCTGCAGCGGTTGCAAGTTTGGCCGGCGAGGCATGGCTCGGGTCGGCAATGCATTGTTGCTAGGGGTGTAGGGGATGGGTGTTTAGGCTTTGGTTAGATCATTGGGAGACAGAGGGAGTAAATGGGGATCAAATGGGGGCAAAACTCTGTTCAAAACAGTGAGCTAGGATTAGAGGTGTGATTCTGCCTGCCAAGTGTTTGATGAAATGGCCGCAAGAGAAAAAGTTTTGAATTTTGAGTTCAAAAGTTTTGAGTGATCTCCACTAGTGATAGGTAGTCTCTGGTTGCAAGGGTTTTGAAAAATGGTGCTCAATTTGATGGTTTTTGAAATAGGGGTGATCTATGCATATGCATTAGATTCAATTTTAAACTGTCATTTAAAATAGTTTACAGAAGGTTTTTAGTAGATCAAAAGGTGGGCCTTGGTACCTCATTATGTGCACTAGCAAGGGGTGTAAAGATCCATAATTGTTTCTGTTAAGAAATGAGTACTAGGAATAGCCAAAGTAGGCATGAGAGTTAAATTTGTCCAAATGACCATTCCTTCATTTTAATTCTTTTTGATTTGATTTTCTTTAGGAAAAGTTTGGGAATGATGTAGATGATGTTTAAATCATCTAAGAAACATTTTAGAAGCAAAGGATCACACAATCATGGCAATTCAAAACAACTCTTATTTTAAATGCACACATATATGAATGCTTTCATTTTAAATTTGGAAAAGTTTTTGTTAACCCCATTTTTGGATGACTTGCTCTTGATAAGCTTGGATTGAAGTTTTGGGATGTTACACAGGCACTACTACGATTACTAGTAAGATACACATCAATAACATGTATATCGAATATACCTTTCTTCTTGATGTTGCCGTTCTTTAGATCCGCCAGGTACTTGGGGCAGTTACGCTTCCAGTGACCGACACCCTTGCAGTAGAAGCATTCAGTTTCAGGCTTAGCACCAGCCTTGGGATTCTTAGCAGGTGCGGCAGCTTTCTTGCCGTCCTTCTTGAAGTTGCCCTTGTACTTAGGCTTGCCTTGTTTCTTGAAATTGGTGGTCTTATTGACCATCAACACTTGGTGCTCCTTCTTGATCTCCACTTCAGTAGTTTTCAGCATGGACGATAGTTCAGGCAACGTCTTGTTCATGCAGTGCATATTGTAGTTCATCACAAAGTTCTTATAACTCGGTGGAAGTGATTGGAGGACACGGTGAATCCCTAACTCATTAGGAATCATTATCCCCAACTCTTGGAGCTTGTTTGCGTGCCCAGACATGGTGAGCACATGCTCGCTAACGGAGCTTCCCTCTTCCATCTTACAGTTAAAGAACTTTTCGGAGGCCTCATAGCTCTCCACGGTCGCGTGAGTCTCAAAAATCAGCCTAAGCTCCTTAATGATCTCGAACGGGTCGTGGTGCTCAAAGCGCTTCTGAAGCTCCATTTCTAAACCGTACAGGATGGCACACTGAACTATGGAGTAGTGATTTTTCGAGTGGCGTAAACATTCTTTACGTCATCGGTGGCATCTTCTGCAGGTGGGTCACCTAGCGGTGCTTCGAGCACATAGGTCATCTGACCAGCCCTGAGGACAATCTTCAGTCCATGAAGCCAGTTCGTGAAGTTTCTTCCATTGTTCTTAAGCTTTTCTTTCTCTAGGAACGCATTGAAATTGATGGAGAGGTTCGCCATAATCTACAACAAATTTGCAAGTAGTTTAGACTAAGTTCATGATAAATTGAGTTCAATTTTAATTCTTAAATTAACAAGGTGAACTCCCACTCAAAACAACATCCATCATGTCGTCTTAGTGATTACACGAACCAAATCCACTACACCAAGTCCGATCTTCACGAGAGAAGATGTAGTTTCATCGGGGAACAATCTTCATGTTCATCATATCATTTATATGACTCATGCTCTACCTTTCGGTATTCCGTGTTCCGAGACCATGTCTGTACATGCTAGGCTCGTCAAGATTAACCTTAGTTTCCGCATGTGCAAATCTGGCTTGCACCCGTTGTATGCACACGTAGAATCTATCACATCCGATCATCACGAGATGCTTCGAAACGATGAGTCTTAGCAACGGTGCCAACTAAGGACGAACACTTTATTACTTGATATTTAGTGAGAGGGATCATCTTATAATGCTACCGTCGCGATCTAAGCAATACAAGATGCATAAAGGATTAACATCACAGGCAATTCATAATTAGTGTGATATGATATGGCCCTTTCTTCTTATGCCTTTGATCTCCATCTCCAAAGCATGGACATGATCTCCATCATCACCAGCATTGCGTTAAGGTCAGTGGCGCCGCTTCATGGTTGTCCAGCATCACTAGCAACTATTACAACTACTTGGAATAAAGCTATTACAAGATGAATAGACACGCAGGTCTTAACAGAATTAAAGACAACCATTAGGCTCCTGCCGGTTGCCACATTACAACAAGGATCATTGCATACATCAAATATAATCACAATCACAGGATGGCCATATCACATCACAAAACCCCTGCAAAAACAAGTTAGACGACTCTAATTTTCTTTGCATGTTTTACGTGGTTTGGGGCTTTCGAATAAGAACGGATCTTACCTACGAAACTGAACCACAACATTGATACAAGTGCTATCAAGTACAAAGTGTAAATTGGATCTATACTATGGTGGGAGAGACAGACACCCGCAAAGCCAATTGTGCAAAGCAAGTTACACGTCAAGCATGGAGCAAGTCTCATGTGCGATGACATGTAAGGTTAGCCCGAGCCGCTTCATCCCACCAAACCGCAAGATGCAAAGTACACAAAGCAAAAGACGGCACGAGCACCAACGCCCACAAAACCATTGTGTTCTACTCGTGCAACAGATCTATGCATAGACACGGCTCTGATACCACTGATGGGTTCGTAGCATGGAAAACAAAAAAATTCTACCGCAAGAACGAACAAAACCCAGATCTAATCTAGATAAAAGCCAAGATCTAATCTATTAGACATGTGCAACGAGATAGATCTATACTAACCCTTGTAGATCCGAAAACCTTGTGCGAGATCGGATCTCGTGGTTGATGTAGACGATCACTTGCCGATCTCAAGATTGAGTAGATGATCCTTCCGGCGCCGCGTTCCGGCAGCGCTTTCGCAGTCGGTCACACGTGCGGAGTCGATGCAGACCTTCCTCTCCCCGTTCCAGCAAGCAGCGGAGGTAGTAGATCTCTCCACGGAATCCCAGTAGCACGACGGCGTGGTGGTGGTGGTGGAGTAGAGAATTCTGCAGGGCTTTGCCTAAGCCTGAGCAGAGCGAAGGAGGAGGAGAGAGGCGGCTAGGGCAAGAGTGGAGGGGCAAGGGGGGTGGCGCCTCCACCCCTCTATATATAGAGGGAGGGGTGCGGCCTAGGGTTCCCACCCCTAGGCCCACCTCCTAGGGTCGGCGCACAAGGGAGAGGGGGGAGTGAGTTTCCTTCCCCCCCAAGTCTCCCCTTTTCCTTTCTTGGTTTTCAAGTAAAGTCCACGGAACCTTCTGGAACTTTCTGGAACATTCTGAAACCTTCTAGAACCCCCATATAAACACTCCGGAACATTTCCAAACCTAGAAAATGATCTCCATTATATGAATCTCATTCTCCGAACAATTCTGGATCTCCTCGTGATGTCCCAGATCCAATCCGAGACTCCGAACAACATTCGGTCTCCAACGCACATTCCATATCTACCTAAACAGCATCGAACCTTAAGTGTGTCACCCTACGGTTTGTGAATATGCAGACATGATGGAGACACCTCTCCGATCAATAACCATCAGCGGGATCTAGAGATCCATAACGGCTCCCACATACTCAACGATGACTTCGTGATCGATAGAACCATTAACATACGAAACCAATTCCCTTTGTCACGCGATATTGTACTTATCCGAGGTTTGATCGTCGGTATCTCCATACCTAGTTCTACCTCGTTATTGGTAAGTACTCTTTACTCGTTCCATGTTATGTCATCCCTTGTGACCTAGTCACATGCTTGCAAGCTAACTAGATGACATTCCACCGAGAGGGCCCAGAGCATATCTATCCGTCATATGGATGGACAAATCCCAATCTTGGTCCATGCGCTTCAACACATACTTTCAGAATACCCAATGACACCTTTATAACCACCCAGTTACGAAGTGGTGTTTGATGTCATCAAAGCACCCATCCGGTGATGGTGATTAACATAACCTCATGGTCGAAGGATTAGGTTACTATGCATTTGAAAGCTTGTAGCAATACGAACTAAATGATTTGATCTTATGCTACACTTACTATGGGTGTGTGTCCATCACATCATTCTCCTAATGATATGACCTTGTTATTAATGACATCCAATGTCCATGATCAGGAAACCATGATCATCTATTAATCAACAAGCTAGTTCAACAAGAGGCTTACTAGGGACTCTTTTATGTTTACAAAACACACAAGTATTAGTGTTTCCTTATAATACAATTATAGCATGGGATGTAAACATTCATCAGAAACACAAAGATATAATAATAACCACTTTTATTATTGCCTCTTGGGCATATCTCCAACAGATTCACGTAAGGTGCATAGAAGATTTTATTTATATTTGTATTTCCGCATCAAATCCTAGAAATATATTAGATTTGAAATGGGAGGAGATCCATGAATAGATTCACACAAGATTCATGAGGTTTTCACACTATCTAATATGAAAATTCATAGATTATTAAAATTTGAACAAAATCACACAAGTAAAAAAATCACAAGAACAAAATCACACAGATTCATCCATGAACATCACACAAGATTCACAGAGTATTATTATACTGTCTACATATGTTGCTGCCAAGAATCATACATGATTCATATAGTTTTGTCAAAGATTATCCAATCCGGTAAGTTTGACAGCAAATCCATACAAGATCCATCAAAAATTTGACAATACGTACAAGATCCACAAAAAGAAAATCACGGAAAAAATATCAGAAGATACATAGAAGAAAAGGTTAAGAAAAAAAGAAAAAAGTGGGGAGGTCATATCCATGCCCTACAGGCCCAGATTTGGCACCTCCATGGTGACCTAGGAGTGGAGCTCCTGACGAGGGGTGGCCCTGCCTCGGCTTCATCCTGGCCTGGCCATATCGACGCATCGAGGGATCGCGGGGGGGGGGGGGGGGGGGGGGGGGGGGATCTTGGAGGGGAGGCGCTGGGAGTGGGCGGGGGGGGGGGGGGGGGGTAGCTCCTTTTTGGGTGGTGTCTGAGTGGGGACGATTTGATTTCGTACATATGCAAGGATTAAAATGCAAAAAGGTTAGACCCTTTGACTAGGAGACTTTTACACGAATCTTGAACTAACCGATGGCTATGATGGTGTCGGGGGCCCAACTTACGCCGGGGAAATCCACGTTGCTAACTTGCGGGGTTAAGAGCATTAGTTGACTAGAATTGACATATCCCTGAGTATATACTACAACTACACCAAATCATGCTGCTATTAATTGGTTGAATTGGCTAAACTCTATGAATTATTTTAAATTAAGCAGAGAAAAAAACAGATCTCTCCAAGGTTTATTCCTTTATTCCAAAGCATGGAACACTATTTTTTTGAACGGGCATGGAACACTATGACTTCTGCTCATTTATACAAGCAGTAACATGCACGCCATGCAATTCACATCGTTGTTGTGTCATGTAGACGTGATCTTGGTTATCTGAAGAACACCTGTGCCAGCTTAGATAAGATTAATTATATCGGGGAAATAAACTACTCGGGGATCCAAAGGGGATTATTCCCATGTTCTTTCCACAGTCAATAGTCTTGAGTTCTTGTTGTTAATTGTCTAGACTGACACAATTCTGATGTCCATTAGAACCGTAGAAGGGCTTGAACGACTAATTTAAAACCTGTATAAAAAACAAACAGTGTTCCCAGGACTGTATGACACCACATAACTTAAGCCAAGGACCCAAAGGTCAAACATTACAATAATACTCCCTATTGCACATTTCTTACTGTCGATTCCTTTTCTACTCCTAGTCTAGTTTTGCTTCTTGTCAACTACTAGTATATTAATTAAGCTAACTTCTTCAAAGCTGTTGGAGAAATTGACAGTGGATTTCATTAGATTACCTTTTGTTTCTACTATTGGCTTGGATCTTGCTTAGGTGTTTGGGCCTCAATGGCGTTTGGGCCTCCTTGCTTAGGTGGCTGGCAAAGTCCAACATTGGCATGCTAGATTGGATACCTCGGCGGCTTTAGTTAGTTCCTCACCTAACCCATGTTCTCACGCGCTGCTCCTTGCAAAAGCCGCATCTACGCGATGCCTCATTTTCTTGCTTTTTTAAATGACACGGAGCCAACTCCCCAGACCGTGGTACAAGCCCCTGTTCCCCACGCAGCCGGTCGGCTGCAATGTTCCGGGCCGGACCAGGCTTGACCTGACAAAGCCTGCTCGTGCAAATTCTAGACCCAAGCCTGGTCCGGTCCGGCTGTCGGGTCTGAAATCTGAACCCAAGCTCGGCCCTCCATACGCATATTTCTTCGGGCCGTTGGGCTTCGCGCCGAGCACTTCCCTATTTTGCCATTTCCTCAGGCTCGAGCCTGGCCCGTGAAGATGTCGGGCCTCAGAGCTGTCGCCTAGGCCTGGACCGTGGGCCTGAAAAGCCTGGCCCGTCGGGCTTTTTTGGGGCCGGGCTAGGCTGCCCATGTCCAGGTATTTGCTAGGTGCCTGCTGTAAGAGGCCTAGGTATCATCGGTTGATCCATTCAGTATGCACAAGTAGCCTGATGCTAAAATTCATGCTAAGGCACGCACATGTAGAAGCAAGTAGGCTGAAAAGCATCTTAAGAATATCCACAGGACATCCTAATATTCAAATTTGAATCACCGGCCACGGTAATGATGATTTGTGTTGTTTTTTCATTCTGATTTCCGATGTTTGCACTACCTGCTTGTTCTTTGCAGCGTGAATGCTGATAACCTGTTGTAGCATGGCCTCCTAGTCGCCCCGCGGCTGAATGGGAGTAGAAGAGAGTCCAGAAATAGAGAGTAGATGGCGAAACTAGATGAAGTAGTCAGATTGATAGTGATGTTTCTATAAACCGAAAAGTGTAATTGTGATATTTTATGTGCTAGATTTTTCAATTTTGAATGTGTACACTGAGATGAGGATTTAGCTTGTGTTTCTGTATGAGTATTGTGATCGCTTTTCTTTCTATACACGACACAAATGGTAAGCTTGGATGTTCTGAATGTGATTTGAGAATGGAATTTTTGTTTTCTATTTTTTCTTGGATGGATGTTGTTCCTATATATTAACCAGTAAATTCTAAAATCAGCAAATAAACTTCCTGTTAAATGAGGAATCATTTAGTAGTTCTGCATGTATCTGTGTACTGAATATGAAGTGATAAAAATAGACTGAACTGCATGTGTGAAGTAATCAAACAATGAATGTGAAGCTTCAGCAAGTACATGGACAATGAAATGTTTACAAATTCAAACATATTAGAGTAATCAAAAAATGGCGTGGCCAATATGTTGACCGAATTAACTATTGTTTCTGAATGTTAATCATCACAAGCACATGTAGAGGAGGTCTGGCCGTATATGTACACACCATAAGTAGTAGTACAATGTAAATCTAGATTACAGAAAAATGGAAATAATATCCACACCATATAGGGTAAATTTGAAATTCACAAACATCAAAATTCTGTTTTGTACAGGAAGATTCTAACTTGCAACAAGGTTCTTCGCGTTTTGTCACGATTAAGCCAAGTATGAACCAGACTCAAATGCCATACATTTTTCACAGTTCACAGGGATGGACTTTGCCATGAATTATATGTACAATTCACAGGGATCAACTTTGCCAAATCGAGGGCATCACCCCGAACAACAGCTGTCGACGTCATTGGGGCACAACTGAGTGCACAACCCCCATATAAACAACCAATGCATTGTGGCCTAAAAAAAGCTAGGAAATCTCTAACTGAAAAACGATTAAAAACCAGCAGCTACGACTAAAACAAACTAAACTGTTTCTAAAAACCACATGTAGGTTCAGAGCTAACTGAAACTACTGAACTCGAACAGCAGGATTTGACAACAATAGCAATGCCAAAGTAAATTCGTCAAATTCAAGCCATCAAACCGCACTGAACTAAATCTACAAAGCATTGCACTATCAACAACAGCCCACGCAGAAAACAAATTTGGCAGATCAGAGAGATTTCTGACTCTTTTTTCTTAAAAATGTATTCCTCCGTCCCTTTGAGTCACCTCTCAGCCCATTTCTTGTAAATCAATCTAGGGAACGAAAATGAAGTCCAAAGAGTCTTCTTTGGATATAAGGTGAGAGAATCAACCATCTCCCGCGAATTAAAACAAAAGATGGTTGATTCTTTCATCGGAATTTGGTGTGCCCCTGTGATAATTTCACATGTACATTCCACCGGAATTTGGTGTGCCCCTGCGACAATTGAACCATGGTCAACCACCCTTGTAGGGTATTTCATATCGTAAGATGAGGCTCAACTAAAACTGGCATGAACAACACATCAGGCAAAGAAGATCCAACACCGTAGTCAACAAAAAAGCCATGTAACTTGTCATGGTCCACAAAAGTCACTTGAGGCTTTATTTGGATGTAGATATTGGAAGGCTTGGAATTGAATTCATCAAGAATACCAAATCACCAAAGAATCTGAATTTGTCCTAATTCAAATTATATTGTTTGGTTGTTCACTGAGTTGGCACATGGGGTCATATTGTGGCATCAATTCCAAATGTTGTTTGAATGGTCAAGTTTGTTACTGAATTGCAGCTATTGCGCATGCCATAATGTTCCCTAAATTGAATTGTTTTAATCGGGGATTTAGGGTACCAGTTGATACTCCATTGCAGAGATCAAACAAACAAAAATGATAAAAGCTTAATTTAGTTAAAGGATTGCAGTTCCTGCCACTCCTCCATTGCATAGAGTTTGGAGCGGAAGTGTGAGGACCAGTCTTCCATGAGACGCAATCGGAGGAGGCTTGACACCGTCGGAGTTTCTCACGACGAGGCTCACATCGGCGGCCGGTCGTTGGGGCGACCCATGCTGGCCTAGGCGGACCCAACCAGAGAGGGAGAGAGAGAGAAGTGAGATAGGGAAGACCGGGGAGGATGACTAGAGATAGAGGAATATGGATGAGGATGGTTGTGAGACCCTGGCGCATGGTTTAATAGGATTGATAGGATACTCATACCAACAAGTTGCAACTTTTTTCCGGAAGCTCATCTGAAAAGAACTCTGAGGTTAAGCGTGCTTGGCCTAGAGAAATTTGAGGATGGGTGACCGACCACGAAGTGGGTCCTGGGTGCGCATGAGTGAGGACAAAGTGCGCAAAAAAGACTAGTGTTAGTCTGTGAGACCAGTCTAGAGATTCTAGTAAACTGCCATGGGTGACAGCCCGAACATGAAGAGTCCGGGTGTTACAAGTGGTATCAGAGCCGATCCCCTCGGTTACATAGGCGTGTGCAGGTCAGTGACGGACATGTGTGGCAGACAATTTATACTAAGTAGCACTAACATGCACGCCATGCAATTCACATCGTTGTGTCATGTACTAGACGTGATCTTGGTTATCTGAAGAGCACCTGTGCCAGCTTAGATAAGATTAGTTATATCGGGGAAATAAACTACTCTGGGATCCAAAGGAGATTATTCCCATGTTCTTTCCACAACCAATAGTCTTGAGTTGCTGTTGTTAATTTTCTGGATTGACACATTTCTGATGTCCATGTAGAAGGGCTTGAGAGACTAATTCTAAAACATGTATACAAAAAAGTGTTCCGAGGACTGCATGACACCACATAACTTAAGCCAAGGTCAAACATTACATAATACACCATTTTACACATCTCGTATTGTCAAATCATTTTGTACTCGTATTCTAGTTTTGCTTCTTGTCAACTACTATATTAATTAAGCTAACTTCTTCTCAGCCGTTGTAGCAATTGACAGTGGATTTAATTAGGTTACTTAATTTTCCTTGGATTGGTTCGGTACTAACTAAATCTTCGCACGCGCTTCTCCTTGCAAAAGCTGCCATTACGATGCCACATAGAAACTTGGGTTGGTTTAAGGCCCTCTCTGGAATGTAAGAACATCTTTCCTTATTTTTTCAGAATGACACAGAACCCCCAGGGGCGGACCTAGGATAAAAACTGACCAGGGGCCTCATGTCTAAGAAAATAATTGACATATCGGCTTGCGGTCGACTAATATGTTAATGTTATATATAGAAGACGAAAAGTAGTTTATCATAAATACCTCATCTAAATATTCAATATTAGTACGACACAACAACAATAAAACAACTTTGTTTCGCATAAGTTTATCACTAAAGCGAACAATCTTTATAATCGAAAAGGCTTCAGATATCCCAATAGTTCATACATTGCAAAAACAGAATAGTAATCTTGCATACAATTGTTGTTACCTATAAAGACAAAACACACGATTAGCCATGTGAATACAAATGGAAGCGGTAAACAAAGAATAAGGTCTAAGGTATCAAATCGTTACACTTCATTCCTTCCACGACGATTTTTTATCTTATGGAAACAATCAACGATCTCTTCATTAGTAATTGTGTCCAACAATTGCTTTTCCACAAATAAAATGAGGCTATGACTCATATAATCATCACCAATTTTGTTACGAAGTGCATTCTTGACAAATATTCATAGCTGAGAAACATCTCTCAACGGTGGCTATGGCAACAGGAAGTGTTAACGCTAGCTTCAAAAGGCGATATACCAAAGGAAAGGAGAGATGCTTCCTTGTATCCACCATCAGTTTAGCTAGATTTTTTATACTGCCCAAGATGGAAAACCTTGCATCATGGAGTATATTATTGATGTATATGACAAGTTCATGCTCAAGAGTTACCATATCTTTGTGATTAAAGTCATCTAGATAAAACTTAGCTAACTCCACCAACTTCTCCTTGTCAAAACCACAGAATAAATCACTTGGGCACAAAGCACACTTACATATAAGCAACTCTAAATTTACCTCATTGAATCGTTCACGTTTCCTAATCTAGAATAGCAAAGAAATAATGAACACGATAGTGATGCTCATTGTTAATACTAGTCTTCTATGTTGGCTTCTTTGGGTTCACATAAACACTCTCCATGTCCACTACTGAAATTTCATACTTCTCACAGAACCACTGTACCTTCGTCATAAGAGAATAAAACCCCTCACCGGTTCTAAGATTTCCCAACTCCCTCTTAGCGGATTCCACACATGAAATAGCATTTACAATGTATTTATCCTTTCTCTGCAAGGTTTTCGATAGCCCATTCGTTAAAGATAATATCATCATCATCATATGTAAATAAAATGCACAATCAAAGGTCTAAAAATATTTGAGAAGTACATTAGCTTGACGCCTCTTGCTGCTATCTGTACCATCTTTCTCAACATATTCTAGCACTTTAATAGCTTATGAGAACATCTTTGACAACCCAGCAATGTTTTATAATGAGAATTCCAACGAGTGTCACCTGGTCTTTGAAGGGATAGTGCTTGATTCAGTCCAGTTCCTGTAGGAATCTCTCCAAGCCCAATTGTCTTCCTTAGTTATTCTCGATGATGCTCTCGAAGTTGGTATTTTCTCTTGCAAGATGCTCCCACGACATTTAGAAAAACTGATATCATGTCAAAGAAATATCCAACATCAAATATGTCCTTCGCAATGACCACACCAACCAAGTTGAGCTTATGATCAAAGCAATGTATGTAATATGTTGATTTGTCCTTTGTTTTAATTTTAGCTTGCCATTAAACTCACTAGACATGTTACTAGCTCCATCGTAACCTTGTCCTCTAACTTTTTTAGACTCAAACCAAGATATGCAAATACAAAATCTATGCAATACTTGAGATAAGAAGTTGGTGTCTCCTCCAGATGGACAACACCAACACTCTTTTCTTGTACCTTCCCACATTTATCAACATATCGAAGAACCACTGCCATTTGTTCTTTGTCGGAAACATCTCCAATAAGCTAAACACATCATCGCCGATTTCTTCCATAATACTTGAAGGGGTTCGTAGCAGAAAAGACAAAATTTTGTTAGCTAGCGCAACACCAATTGTCAGGATCTATATATGAGTAATGTTGTAACGGAGAAGGTTTTGGTAACATACCCTTGAAGACTAAAAGTGTTTAACGTTCTGTCAGGAACGTGGATGAAGTAGTCAAACTCGTAACTGACCTCAAGGTTGTGAAGCTCCTCGCAAGTCACCCTGGGTCCTTGCACGACAACCCAAGTGCCACAAGTGGAAGCACCTCCATGATTTCGCACATGTCCGGTGCATGACGATGTCCTTTGGCTCTCTGATCCCTGTCAAGAGTGTGAAAGTAGATCTTCTAGATGGGATCCCTGCAGCACAACGGCGTGCCGCAGCGAAGCACTCCCTTGCACTCACAATCCTGAATCGGGGCCGTGGTTGCAAGAGGGAAGAGAGATAAATTCTATAAGGAAAATACCTTAGAAAACATCTTAATTTTGTTGTGTTCTTTTCCACCTATAGGACCCTCCTATATATAGAGGAAAAGAGGAGACTCCACCTTGCCAAGTCCTAGGGTGGGACTAGACTTGGAGGAGGGGAGGCACCAAGGGGAGGAGGGGCCGGCCGGCCGGGTGGGTGGGCTCCGAGCATGCACGACCCAAGGAGGGGGTGACGGCCAGGTGGACCCCACCCATGCGGCCTCCTAGGCGGTGGTGGTGGCAGCCCCTTGGGCGGCTTTCCCTATTGGGCCTTTTCCCTCCAAGGAATTGGCCCATTAGGGAAATTGCCCTTTTAATTTTAATATAAATTTAATATTAATTCCAGTACTTAATATACAAATACAAATTATTAAATTCCTCTTTACCCAAACATATTTCGTCTTACTTCGAACGATTTCAGATCCTTTCGGAACAATTCCGGTTCTCTCTTAGAATAGTTCCGGTATTTCTCTCTTTCTTACTTCAATGATTCCGGAAAAACAAAACGATCTCCAAGCTTCATCGCACCCTTAAGTGTATTACCCTACGGTTCGGGATCGTCACAGACATGATCGAGACATCTCTCATATCAATGATCAATAGAGGGACCGACATTCCTATAATGACCCATGTGCATTCCACGATGTCTATTGTCATTTGAACCATAAAAGTGGAGTCCAATTCCTTTATTACTTCGATACCTAACTTGTCGAAGATCCGATCTTTGGTATCATGTTATACCTTGTTCAATCTCATTACTGATAAGTGATGTTTTACTCATTCCATGATATTCCATCTCCGTGACCTAGTTACATGTTGCGCAACTGGATGTAATCTCACTGCGTGGGTCCAATGTATATTCCCGTCACGCAGGAGAACAAATCCCGATCTTGATGCATGCGCCTCAACATGCCCCTCAGGAATACCCAATATGCACATTTATGATCATCCTGTTACGGTGTGACTGTTGATGCAGTCAAAGTATGGATTGCATATAACATGGAAAGAAATTGGATCTTAACCGAGTAGTACAAGTATAGATTGCATGTAACATGGAAAGAAACAGAACTAAAGAAATACTATATGATCCGACCAAGACTAGAAATGCGAAGCACCTGAAGACCCTTAGAGTTTTGTGTTCTGTCGTGTGCATAAATCTGAGTACTTGTTCTTACCTTGAGTCTTGACTCCAATTGTGAATGCAGCTGCTTGATGTTGTGATCAGTCGACGGCGCCACTAGTGGCCACCGGCGTACGGGCGATGGAGCAAACGACGGACATGAAGGAGTAGTTCCGTTGGAATTGGGAGTGACAGAAACACAATGCCACACTACTCTGTTTCGTTTCTCAAATAGTCTCGCCTCCCCTAGCTCTTCCCTGCTGGCCTGACCCCTTGCCTCCTAATCTTTTTTCCTTTTTTCGCTTGTTAATGCGTTGAAACAGTTGGTTGCTGGAGGTCTCTTTTCTTTTTTCATGGGCTTTTTTGGCAAATAGCAAGACGAGTGGGGGCCTCTGTAGTGGGACTTGCTAGAAAAGTACCTCGTACCTATAAAGAGGACCAAAAATCGAGTGGGGGCCTGGGCCCCAGTCAGCTTAACGTGCATCCACCCATGAATTCCCTGGCTCCATATCAAAATTGAAATGGGTCCATAATAATTGATGATGTGGCGTGGTGGTGACGGCTAGTGGACACGCCCATTTGTGACCTTTAAAGACATTTGTGAGGCTCACCTATCAGTGTGTGTAGTGGGGAAGCCAGTAGTAAATCCCTATGGGGTAAGACTGTCTAATAGCAGGGATTATACATAAAAATGTACAAATTAGAGGGGGTTTCCAACAAACTTGTGGGGTCAGCTGACCCCATAGCTAAAGAGCAGCTCCGCCATTGAGTGTGAGTGGACAAAACATAACCCGTACAGTCGTTGACTGTTGGCTTAGTGTGTCTCCCTTCTTTCTTAATCTTCCCCGTTGTTGCATGTGTTGCGCCGCCGTCCATCGCTGTTGGCCGTGTGTCCGTCGTCGTAGCCATGCCCAGCTAGAATGGCGGAGAGAGCTTGAGCATAGGGGTAAGTTCGCCAATTTATAGAATTATCATTTCATTCCAATATGGGAATTTTCGATCTGGTCTGATTAATCCGTAATGTTCTGGAAATTTGTGTTTGACTAGGACATCACTGACCTTAAGTGCACAAATAAACTATCATCATCAATTTATTTTAATGTTCAGTATGCATTCTAGTTACCCGTTTGTTATCCTCTTCCATGAAAAATAGCAATTGGAACCAAATCTAAAGAGTCTCTGACCCTAGCCAGAAAAGGAATACACCAACAAAGAACATAATATTAGGGCTTATCTTACTAGTCAAGTAAGTCTCAACTGAGAAAAATCGTTGATGACTCATAAGTTTGGAGTAAGGTGTCATGTTGCAATGATGAGACAATAATATGAGGGATAAAGATACACTATATATCCCATGGTCTAAATCTATTACCTAGATTTCCATGGAATGCATGCAAAATGAGGAGTGACATCAATATGGCATGAAATGTAGAAACCTATCCATGTAGTCTTTCTTCAATTTTAGCCGTATGTAGCATTTGTATCCAATGTCTTGAAAATCAACCCATCAAAACTTCAAAATCACTAAAATCTTAGTGGCGGAAAATATTAGCAAAAGAAAAGAGTGTGGTAGTTAGCATTGCAACACAATTTCATGTACAGTTAACACTGTTTAATTGCCCACTTTTTCACATATATGTATATATCCAAGGTGGCTTAGATTTTGTAGGATGCCGTCTCACAACAATCAAATAGATTACTATTTGATAAAGATGGAAAAATAAGTTGAACTGGAGCAAACAATGGCTTAGGAAGCATATAAATATAATGAAATCGTATCTTCCCAAAAATAGGATCTTCCTTAGTACTGAATCCAACTTATGAGATGCCTTTCCAACATTTTAATTTATACTCTAGAAGCTTTCATAACTATACCTCTAATAATACGCTAGAACCACTGTTGATTAAGTTATTTGTTCTAGATATGTTTTATAGGTCTCTACCATGATATTTAATGATAGTAAAATATATAACCGACACACATACACATAGACAAACTCATATGCATACACTACTTAAATTATGCAACTGTGGATAATTAACTCAAGAATAAATATTATTACAACATATAATTTAAATTTAGTAAAAACTAATTGCAAAGAGGTACAATAACAAATAAAATTGTAACTAATTTCGAGAAACATTGCTATGCATGTGGTTAATTGTGCCATCTAACTAAATATAGTTTTACGATTAATGATATAATAGAGAACACAAGTTCAAACAAATAAATATAATAGTTTAGTACAAAAGATATTTATTTTTATCTACACGGGTCCATTTTTTCTTTGGAGCGGCCCCTAGCATTGTCGAGCCCATTGTTCGGCAATGCTGGCATATGTCAAAAGAACGATCAAACCCGTCAAGAACATGAACACATGAAGAACAAACCAGGGAGTGGACCCAGGACAAAAACTGACCCGGGGTCTCATTTATAAGAAAATAATTGACATATCAGCTTGCCGTCTACCAACATGTTAATGTTATATATAGAAGACAAATAGTAGTTTATCATAAATAATTCATCCAAATATTCAATATTAGTATGACACAACAACAATAAAACAACTTTGTTTTTCATAAGTTTATCACTAAAGTGAACAATCTTTATAATCAAAAAGGCTTTACATATCCCAATAGTTCATATATTGCAAAATAAAATAGTAATCTTGCATATAATTGTTGTTACCTATCAAGAGAAAACACATGATTAGCCATGTGAATACAAATGGAAGTGGTAAACAAAGAATAAAGTCTAAGGTATTAAATCATTACACTTCATTCCTCCCACGATGATTTTTCATCTTATGGAAAGGATCAACGATCTCTTCATTAGTAATTGTGTCCAACAATTGCTTTTCCACAAAGAAAATAAGAAGCAATTGGAACCAAATCTAAAGAGTCTCTGACCCTAGCCAGAAAAGGAATACACCAACAAAGAACATAATATTAGGGCTTATCTTACTAGTCAAGTAAGTCTCAACTGAGAAAACTCGTTGATGACTCATAAGTTTGGAGTAAGGTGTCATGTTGCAATGATGAGACAATAATATGAGGGATAAAGATACACTACATATCCCATGGTCTAAAGCTATTATCTAGATTTCCATGGAATGCATGCAAAATGAGGAGTGACATCAATATGGCATGAAATGTAGAAACCTATCCATGTAGTCTTTCTTCAATTTTAGCCGATTGTTTGACCACTTCGCTGGCTCATATGTAGCATTTGTATCCAATGTCTTGAAAATCAACCCATCAAAACTTCAAAATCACTAAAATCTTAGTGGCGGAAAATATTAGCAAAAGAAAAGAGTGTGGTGGTTAGCATTGCAACACAATTTCATGTACAGTTAACACTGTTTAATTGCCCACTTTTTCACATATATGTATATATCCAAGGTGGCTTAGATTTTGTAGGATGCTGTCTCACAACAATCAAATAGATTACTATTTGATAACGATGGAAAAATAAGTTGAACTAGAGCAAACAATGGCTTAGGAAGCATATAAATATAATGAAATCGATCTTCCCAAAAATAGGATCTTCCTTAGTACTGAATCCAACTTATGAGATGCCTTTCCAACATTTTAATTTATACTCGAGAAGCTTCCATAACTATACCTCTAATAATACGCTAGAACCACTATTGATTAAGTTATTTGTTCTAGATATGTTTTATAGGTCTCTACCATGATATTTAATGATAGTAAAATATATAACCGACACACATACACATAGACAAACTCATATGCATACACTACTTAAATTATGCAACTGTGGATAATTAACTCAAGAATAAATATTATTACAACATATAATTTAAATTTAGCAAAAACTAATTGCAAAGAGGTACAATAACAAATAAAATTGTAACTAATTTCGAGAAACATTGCTATGCATGTGGTTAATTGTGCCATCTAACTAAATATAGTTTTACGATTAATGATATAATAGAGAACACAAGTTCAAACAAATAAATATAATAGTTTAGTACAAAAGATATTTATTTTTATCTACATGGGTCCATTTTTCTTTGGAGCGGCCCCTAGCATTGTCGAGCCCATTGTTCAGCCATGCTGGCATATGTCGAAAGAACGATCAAACCCGTCAAGAACATGAACAAATGAAGAACAAACCAGGGAGTGGACCCAGGACAAAAACTGACCGAGGGTCTCATGTATAAGAAAATAATTAACATATCAGCTTGCCGTCTACCAACATGTTAATGTTATATATAGAAGACAAATAGTAGTTTATCATAAATACTTCATCCAAATATTCAATATTAGTATGACACAACAACAATAAAACAACTTTGTTTTTCATAAGTTTATCACTAAAGTGAACAATCTTTATAATCAAAAACGCTTTACATATCCCAATAGTTCATATATTGCAAAATAGAATAGTAATATTGCATATAATTGTTGTTACCTGTCAAGAGAAAACACATGATTAGCCATGTGAATACAAATGGAAGTGGTAAACAAAGAATAAAGTCTAAGGTATTAAATCATTACACTTCATTCCTCCCACGATGATTTTTCATCTTATAGAAACGATCAACGATCTCTTCATTAGTATTTGTGTCCAGCAATTGCTTTTCCACAAAGCAAATGAGACTATGACTCATATAATCATCACCAATTTTTTTACGAAGTGCATTTTTTTACAATCTTCATAGTTGAGAAACATCTCTCAATGGTGGTTGTGGCAACATGAAGTATTAACGCTAGCTTCAAAAGGCGATATATCGAAGGATAGGAGATATGCTTCCTTGTATCCACCATCAGTTTAGCTAGATATGTTACACTGTCCAAGCTAGAAAACCTTGCATCATGGAGTATATTATCGATGTATAGGCCAAGTTCATGCTCAAGAGTTACCATATCTTTGTGATAAAGTCATATGGATAAAACTTAGCTAACTCCACCAACTTATCCTTGTCAAAATGACATAATAAATCACTTAGGCTCAAAGAAGACATACATAGAAGCAACTCTAGATTCACCTAATTGAATCGGTCATCGAACTCTTTTCCTAATAAATCCACAATAGAAAAGAAACAATCAACACGATAGTGATCCTTGTTGTCAATACCAATCTTCTATCTTAGCTTCTTTAAGTTCACATAAACACTCTCCATGTACACTACTGAAATTTCATACTTCTCACAGAACCAATGTACCTTCATCATAAGAGAATCAAACCAGTCAATGGTTCTAAGATTTTCCAACTCCTCTTAGCGGATTCCACATCCGAAATAGCATTTACAATGTCTTTACCCTTTCTCTGCAAGGTTTTCGATAGCCCATTCGTTAAATCTAATATCATCACCATCACCATATGTAAATAAAATGCACAATCAAAGGTCTAAAAATATTTTGAGAAGTCCATTATCTTGATGCCTCTTGTGGCTACCTGTACCATCTGTCTCAACATATTCTAGCTCTTTAATAGTTGATGAGAACACCTTTGACAAGCCCAACAATGTTTTATAATGAGAATTCCAAGGAGTGTCACCTGGTCTTAAAGGGATAGTTCTTGATTCACTCCAATTCCTATAGCAATCTCTCCATGCCCAATTTCCTTCCTCAGTTCTTCTTGATGATGCTCTCAAAGTTGTTATTTTCTCTTGCAAGATGCTCCCACAACATTTAACAAAACTGATATCATATCAAAGAAATCTCCAACATCAAATATGTCCTTCTCAATGTCCACAACAACCAAGTTGAGCTTATGAGCAAAGCAAGTATGTAATATGTTGATTTGTCATTGCTTTTAATTTTAGCTTGCAAATCATTAAACTCATTGGGCATGTTACTAGCTCCATCGTAACCTTGTCCTCTAACTTGTTTTAGACTCAAACCAAGATCTACAAATATGAAATCTATGCAATACTTGAGATAAGAAGTTGTTGTCTCCTCCACATGGACAACACCAACAAAATTTTCTTGTAGCTGCCCACATTTATCAACATATCGAAGAACCAATTCCATTTGTTATTTGTTGGAAACATCTCGAAACTCATCAACCAATAAGATAAACACACCATCGCCGATTTCTTGCATAATACTTCCCAATACTTATCTGGCAAAGCACTCTGTAATATCTTTCTGAATTTTTGGAGACAATATTTGATTATTATCTAGGGCATTTTTACATGCTTTAACAACAACATCATTTTGCTTAATAGTGTAGTCCATTAGCTCACAATAATTTCCTTTATTCTCAGAATTTTCTGACTCGACATGGCCACGGAAAGATTGTCCTTGATGAAATAAGTGTTGACAAGCACCGATTGCAGCATTTAAACGGTTAAGATGCTCATTCTTTTCAATCCGGTTTTGCCTATTGATACGTCATAAACGTATCTATAATTTTTGATGCTCCATGCTTGTTTTATATCAACTTTCTTATGTTTTGTTTACACTTTGAGGCATTTTTATACATTTTTTGGAACTAACCTATTAACAAGATGCTGAAGTGCCAGTTGCCTGTTTTCTGCTGTTTTTGGTTTCAGAAAAGCTAGTAAGGAAATATTCTCAGAATCGGGCAGGACAAAAGCCAAAGTCAATATTTTACCAGAGGGAACATGGAGTCCGAAGGGCAGGCGAAGTGGGACCACGAGGTGGCCACACCTAGGGTTGGCGCGGCCACCCCCTAGGGCGCGCTGCCCCATGGTGTGGGCCCCTCTGGCACCCACCGATGTTGCCCCTTCGCCTATAAAAGTACCCAGATGCAGAAACCCTAAGGACCCGATCAAAAATCCACGAAAGAGTCTGTAGCCACCACCATCTCCATCCCTTGATCGGGGGGATCCGAAGCTCTTCCCAGCACCCTGCCGGAGGGGAGAGATCATCCCAGAGACCTTATTCATTGCCATGCCACCCTCCAGAGTGATGCGTGAGTAGTTCACCCTTGGACTATGGGTCCATACAGTAGCTACATGGTCGGTTCTCCTCCTTTGTGCTATCATGTTTAGATCTTGTGAGCTCCATTCATGATCAAGATCATCTATTTATAATCTTATATGTTGTGTTTGCGGGGATCCGATGGATATTGAGATACTATGTCAGATTGATTATTGATTCTATCATGTCTATGTTATTTGTGATCTTGCATGCTCTCTGTTGCTAGTAGCTATCTTGGCCAAGTAGATGCTTGTAACTCCAAGAGGGAGTATTTATGCTCGATAGTAGGTTCAAGCCTCTAGTAATCTGGGGAAGTGACAGAAATATCTAAGGTTGTAGATGTGTTGTTGCTACTAGGGAGAAAACAACAATTCTTTGTCCATGGGGTAATTGTATTGTTTACTTTACACACTTTGCTTAATGCAATTATCTGTTGCTTGCAACTTAATACTGGAAGGGGTTCAGATGATAACCTAAAGGTGGATTATTAGTCATAGATGCAGTTGGATTACGGTCTATGTATTATGTTGTAATGCCCAATCAAATCTCGTAGGAGTCAAGATGTCTAGTATATGCATTGTTATGCTTTCTCAATCTGTCAATTGCCCCGCTGTAATTTGTTCACCCAACATGCTATTTATCTTACGGAGAAACACCTCTAGTGAACTGTGGACCCTAGTCCATTCCTTTACCATTAATATACCATCTACTGTTTACCGTTTACTGTTTACTTTGTGCAAGCAATTACTATCTTCCACACTATACGTTTAATCCTTTGTTTTCAGCAAAACCATTGAGATAGACAACCTCACTATAAGTTGGGGCAAAGTTCTATGGTTGTGTTGTGCAGGATTCCAAGTTGCTAGCAACACCTTGGAGTTGTTTCCTTACTCCTACTGGTTCGATAACCTTGGTTTCATAACTAAGGGAAACTTGATGATGTGCTCATCATACCTTCCTCTTGGGGTTCCCAATAAGCTCTACATATCTTGAGCGCCATCAAACATTTTTCTGGCGCCGTTGTCGGGGAGTTAAGGACAACTTCAATCTCTTCCTCCTCGTCAATCACTTTTCAGGGAGAAAGAAGATTTTTGCAAGGGGAGTCTCTCACAACTAATCTCTTTACTTTGTTTGTTTTGCTTAGTTTATTTTGCTTTGTTTGCTTGTTTCTTTTTATAAAAAACACACAAAAGTTAGTTGTACTGGTTTTCTTCTTTTATAAAAAAAACAAAAAAATTAGTTCCTATTTCAGTTCAATTTTTGTTGGCTTGCTTTAATCTTGCAAAAAAATGACTACTCCTGAAAACACTAAGTTGTGTGACTTCACTAGCACAAACAACAATGATTTCATGTGCGCACCTATTGCTCCACCCTTTTCTGAAGCTGCTTGTTTTGAAATTAAACCTGCTTTGCTCAAACTTGTTATGAAAGAACAATTCTCTGGTGCTGGTACTGATGCTGCTGCTGCTCACCTTAATAAATTTGTTGAACTTTGTGAGATGCAAAAACATAGGGATATAGATGGAGATATAATTAAGCTTAAATTGGTTCCTTTATCTTTGAGAGGAAAAGCTAAAGAATGGTTGCTATCCCTACCTAGAAATAGTATTGATTCTTGGATTAAATGCAAAGATGCTTTCATTGGAAAATATTATCCTCTTGCTAAGATTATATCTATGAGAAGTGAAATAATGAAATTTAAACAATTTTATAATGAACATGTTGCTCAAGCTTGGGAAAGAATGAAATCTTTGGTAAAGAATTGCCCCACTCATGGACTGACTGCTTGGATGATTATCCAAACTTTTTAATGCAGGACTAAATTATTCTTCAAGAAATCTGTTTGATTCTGCTGCTGGAGGCACCTTTATGACCATTACTTTGGGTGCTGCAACAAAGCTCCTTGATATTATGATGGTTAACTATTCTGAATGGCACACTGAGAGAGCTCCACAAGGTAAGAAGGTAAATTCTGTTGAAGAAACCTCCTCCTTGAGTGATAAAATTGATGTTATTATGTCTATGCTCGTTAATGGAAAAGCTCATATTGATCCAAATCATGTTCCCTTAGCCTCTTTGGTTGCTCAAGAAGAGCAAGTTGATGTGAACTTCATTAGAAATAATAATTTTAGCAACAATGCCTATAGGAATAATTTTGGTAGTAATAATTATAGGCCATATCCTCCCAATAATGGTAATGCTTATGGAAATTCCTACAACAACAATAGAAGTGCACCCTATGAACTTGAAGTCATGCTTAAGGATTTTATTAGTAAACAAACTGCTTTCAATAAAACTATTGAGGAAAAACTTTCGAATGCTAAAAAATATATATCATCTTTGTCTGAAGCACAATCTTCTTTGATTAATAAAATGGCTGCTAAACCTGAAACTATGGAAAACCCCTTTGCTGCTACTAATGCCATACAAGTTAGAATTGATGAAAATGTTAGACTGCTAGCTGAATTGCATGCTAAGTGGGAAAGAGAAGATGAAATTGCTAGAAATAGTAGTATTTGTACTATTACCACCACCAATGTTGATGCTAGCAAACCACATGAAGTCCCCATTCCTTTTTCAACAATTCCTAAAATCAATTGAACCTTTTCCAAAAAAAGCCTGAAATTCTTAAAAATATGGGAAACAATAGTTCTACTACCTTGGATGGTAATTTTGATCTTGATGGTTGCCATATTTCTGAAGTAATTATGTTCCTACAAAATCTTGCTAGAAGTCCTAATGCTAGTGCTATGAATATGGCCTTTACAAAACACATTACAGATGCTCTCATAAAAATTAAAGAAAAAAAATTGAAACATAAAGCTTCTATTCCTAGGAAATTAGAAGATGGTTGGGAACCCATCATTAATATGAAAATGAATGATTTTGGTCTCAAATCTTTATGTGATCTTGGTACTAGTGTCTCTATTATGCCTAGAAAGATTTATGAAATGCTTGATTTGCCACCATTGGAAGATTGTTATTTAGATGTCCAACTTGATGATAATGCTACAAAGAAACTCATGGGGAGTATTAATGATGTTCTTATTATAGTTAACAATACCTATGTCCCCGTTGATTTCTATGTTTTGGATGTTGAATGCAATGCTTCTTGTCCTATTATTTTGGGAAGACCTTTTCTTAGAACTGTTGGTGCCATTATTGATATGAAGGAAGGCACAATCAAATATCAATTTCCACTCAAGAAAGGTATAGAACACTTACCTAGCAAGAGATAGAAGATACCTTTTGCCTCTCCTATTAAAACAAAATTTGATATTAATGCTTCTTCATTTGGAAATACTTGAATCTTGCTCCTATGCCTAGCTGAAAGGCGTTAAAGAAAAGCACTATTGCGAGATAACCCAAATTATTTTTACTTTCAGTAAGTTTTTCTTTTGTTGAGTCTTGGAAGTTATTGCCTCAGTAATAACCTCTCCTTATCCTTTTGTGTGGTTTTTGTGCCAAGAATAACCTCTAATGAGAGAGAAGTAAGACTTGGGAAAGTTGTTGTCCCTAAACAGATTTTTGTGCTTCAATATAAAAAAATTATGAAAAATCCATGTACGTCGGATTGAGCTGTACTTTTCTGTGCTTATGCCCCAGGTTATTGTCTAACTTTTGTTAGTTTAGCACTTTTCGATTTGAGCAACAGAAGGTCTTCGGAAAAATCATTTTTTACCTTCTGGTCTGTTTTGACAGATTTCTGCCATTATTGGCATTTGCCTCTTAATCTCTTTATCTTTGAGTTCTCTTTGATCACTTGAGCTTCTAGAAGGAATTGCTACAGTATCTTGTGTTTTAATGGAAGTTTTACTTGTGTTGAAACTAAACCCAAAGACTTATTATCTTGAATACACTAATGTTGCTAATGAAGATTGTGTGAAGTTTTGTATGAAGGAATTTTTCAAGTGTAGGGAAGAATATGATGATATGAAGTATGGAAAAAAGCTCAAGCTTGGGGATGCCACCCGTGTCACCCCAATAAATATTCAAGAGGTACAAGCGTCAAAGCTTTGGGATGCCCAAGGCATCCCCTTCTTCATCAATAAAAATCTCAGGTTTTCTTCCAAAACACTTCATTTTTATTGTTTCATGCATAATTGTGTTGTTCTTGGAGCGTATTTGTTTTTTTTTAGTTTTTTTTTGTTTGGTTTTCTTAAATTGGTTGGACCCCCGCATTCATATGTTGTTTCAAATAAGTTGATTGGTGTTGGAAAAGAGTAGGAAGCTTCATGCTTATAAGTGGTACAAAAGGAGCTTGTTTTGACTGTGGCCTAGACTTTATCATGTCATGTTTGATGTTGCTTTGACCGTATGCTTAGTGGTTATTGCTGTAGCATGACTTGTTCCAAACAATTGAGATTGCCTAATGTGCCTTGAAAGAATCATGCGTTGTTTTAGCATACACAACATAATATTATGGTATTCTCCTTTGATGCTTTATTTGGGTTGACTTGGCACATGCTTACACCATGTTAAGACTATGAACCAGTCACCTTAGCCTCTATGATCATTTAGTTTTTGACCTGTAATATTACTTTATGCTTTAATTAATAATCTTTTGTCTCTTTGCATGATTATGGCCATTATTGCTCTCTTAGTTGGTTGCTCCCAGTCTTTTGCTAGCCTCCACCTGTACCACGTATGAGTTCCACTCATGCATCCAACCTCCAAGAAAACCAAGTTATTCCAAAGAGTCCACTATAAATTCCTATGCATGGTGTGTTACACAATTCCAAGTATATTCATGTTTTTATCTACCTTACAAATTAAACTTTTGTTATGTGAAAATTAGTGATTAAACCTCTCACAAACTTGATGGCACACTTTATTTTCTTGCACTTAATAAACTTGAACCATTGTGTCCATCTATTTTGCTTATATGCTGCACTTTATAAGTTGTGAATTAGGAGAACCATGATACCATGGGGAACGCTTTCAACATTGCACTTATTATTCAGTTGATATCATGTTCTTTTGTTTATGGATCCCGGTGGTGTGAAATAAAAGGGGAGCTTGTAATCTCATGGAGTTTGTATGTGTGTTAGAGAAACGCCTGAGCGGCTAGCCTAATCCGTGCCTAATCATGGTGGAAACTTGCAGCATAACCATAGTGAGCATTCTGTGAAGCATCCCCAATAAAAACCTATGCAAATAGCAAATAAAAAGATCGCCGAGATGCTCATTGTTTGTTGCCTTGTCATTTTGATATGGGAAAGCTCATGTGTCATGGGGAAAGGGGTACCCCGTTAGCGGTTCTCCATGATACACATGTACTTACAATGATAAGAACTTACTTGTGACTAGAGTTGAGTAGCATGAGGTTCGGTACTCGTAAGCAAGGGGCATGAGATTTTCAACTTATAACTTGTCAAGCATATCTTCATATTTGTGTCACTTTAACCTTAATCACCTCAAGATTCTTATGATAGGGGTAATGAGAGCTAAAAGCTAATAAGTACCATAGTTTTTGGAAGCTCTTTATGAAACTTGAAATCCCTGCTTCCCTCTGTGAAGGGCCTTTCTTTTTTACTTTTATGTTGAGTATCCATCTTCTATCTTTATCACCAATTGAGAGAGCATAGTGGTCATTCTTAGTTTAATGTGCATTGTCCCAAAACTTGTTGATTGATTCATAACTATGATATTGCTGGTTCTTAAATTATTGTATCTAGTCACTCTTATGAACTTTGAATGTGTCCTATGCATTTATGTTTTGCTATACCATGAGGGACAAGCTGAATACCACTCTTATTATGTTTTCTATATGTGAAACAAACAAACGTATTTCAATGCATTGTTATTCATGATCTTTTGTTTGTACCTTTTCATGTTACAACATAGTTGCTATGTCTTATTGTTAGAACTCTATCTTTCATGCTCATGTTTAGAGTACTTTGATCCCAGCTATCAATGCTTTACAAATACCTTGATCAGGATTGTGATGGTGCATGTCACCTCAAAAATTATTCTTTTTATCACTTACCTACTCGAGGACGAGTAGAAGTTAAGCTTGGGGATGCTTGATACGTCATAAACGTATCTATAATTTTTGATGCTCCATTCTTGTTTTATATCAACTTTCTTATGTTTTGTTTACACTTTGAGGTATTTTTATACATTTTGTAGAACTAACCTATTAACAAGATGCCGCAGTGCCATTTGCCTGTTTTCTACTGTTTTTGGTTTTAGAAAAGCTAGTAAGGAAATATTCTCGGAATTGGACGGAACAAAAGCCAAAGTCAATATTTTACCAGAGGGAACACGGAGTTCGAAGGGAAACCGAAGTGGGGCCACGAGGTGGCCACACCGAGGGCTGGCACGGCCACCCCCTAGGGCGCGCCGCCCCATGGTGTGGGCCCCTCGAGCTCCCATCGACCTTGCCCCTTTGCCTATAGAAGTACCCCGATGCAGAAACCCTAAGGACCCGATCAAAAATCCACAAAAGAGTCTGTAGCCACCTCCATCTCCATCCCTAGATTGGGGAGATCCGAAGCTCTTCCCAGCACCCTGCCGGAGGGGAGAGATCATCCCGGAGGCCTTCTACATCGCCATGCCAGCCTCCAGAGTGATGCGTGAGTAGTTCACCCTTGGACTATGGGTCCATACAGTAGCTAGATGGTTGGTTCTCCTCCTCTGTGCTATCATGTTTAGATCTTGTGAGCTCCGTTCATGATCAAGACATCTATTTGTAATCCTATATGTTGTGTTTGCAGGGATTCGATGGATATTGAGATACTATATCAGATTGATTATTGATTCTATCATGTCTATGTTATTTGTGATCTTGCATGCTCTCTGTTGCTAGCAGCTATCTTGGCCAAGTAGATGCTTGTAACTCCAAGAGGGAGTATTTATGCTCGATAGTAGGTTCATGCCTCTAGTAATCTGGGGAAGTGACAGAAATCTCTAAGGTTGTAGATGTGCTGTTGGTACTAGGGAGAAAACAACAATCCTTTGTCCATGGGGCAATTGTATTGTTTACTTTACACACTTTGCTTAATGCAATTATCTATTGCTTGCAACTTAATACTACAAGGGGTTCGGATGATAACCTGAAGGTGGATTATTAGTCATAGATGCAATTGGATTATGGTCTATGTATTATGTTGTAATGCCCAATCAAATCTCGTAGGAGTCAAGATGTCTAGTATATATGCATTGTTATGCTTTCTCAATCTGTCAATTGCCCCGCTGTAATTTATTCACCCAACATGCTATTTATCTTAAGGAGAAACACTTCTAGTGAACTGTGGACCCCAGTCCATTCCTTTACTATTAATATACCATCTACTATTTATGGTTTACTGTTTACTTTCTACAAGCAATTACTATCTTCCACACTATACGTTTAATCCTTTGTTTTCAGCAAAACAAGTGAGATTGACAACCTCACTGTAAGTTGGGGCAAAGTTCTGTGGTTGTGTTGTGCAGGATTCTAAGTTGCTAGCAACACCTTGGAGTTGTTTCCTTACTCCTACTGGTTCGATAACCTTGGTTTCATAACTAAGGAAAACTTGTTGTTGTGCTCTTCATACCTTCCTCTTGGGGTTCCCAGCGAGCTCTACATATCTTGAGCCATCACCTATGCAGGGCTGTAGCGATTGATTGATCTTGCTACATTAGATCCTCCCAGTCCTTGAGTGCCCTATTGTGAAAACTATTTCAATCACTGACATGAGTCACCAATCTCTCTGTCTTGTTCCATGAGTTGAAGCCTTCTACTACAAATGCATCATGCCCATGGTCGGTGTCTTTAATGTTGTCCCTAAAAAATAACAACATAAGGAATAGGTTTTGTCCTTAATCTCAAATGTAATCCAGCCAATTACCATACTGATCAAACCAATCGGGATTGAATCTCCGCTTCTTTTTCTTCTTCCCAATCAGCTCGTAAGGAAAATTAAAACCGCGAGGATGATGTGGTCCCCAAGTTAAATATTTTCTCCTTATCGCATCACGTTGATTGGGGTGATAATCTGCCATTCTCTTTCCTTTAGGTGGATCCCGAGAAAGCTTGTTTAAATCAACTATTTTAGGCACATCAGAATTATATCTTTGTACATGCTTTGTTGCTGCTACATTTCCATTTGAACTCTCGGTGGTGTTATTGCTATTTGCAGGGGCCTGGACCTATTTGGGTTTCTTTATCAAATACCTCTCCATTCTCCTCTTCCTTCTTCCCTTTTAAATATCTGAAACACTAAATGTAAGAAATCCATCACACAAGTCCAACTATCTAGGTACTAGTATGCATACCCAGATTGCATTGCCAAGGTATTTCAAAATTATAAAATCCTAGTGTGAAATTGGATCTCAACCGAGTAGTACAAGTATTGATTGCATGTAACATGGAAACAAACAGAACTAAAGAAATATTGTATGATCCGATCAAGACTAGAAATACGAAGCACTAATACGTCGTAAACGTATCTATAATTTTTGATGTCCCATGCTTGTTTTATATCTACTTTCTTATGTTTTGTTCACACTTTGAGGTATTTTTATACATTTTCTGGAACTAACCTATTAACAAGATGCCACAATGCTAGTTGCCTGTTTTCTGCTGTTTTTGGTTTCAGAAAAGCTAGTAAAGAAATATTCTCGGAATTGGATGGGACAAAACCAAAGTTAATATTTTACCTGAAGCAACACGGAGACCGAAGGAGAGACGAAGTGGCGCACTAGGGAGGCCACACCTGGTGGCCACGCGGCCAGGGGCGTGTAACCAGGGGTGTGGGCCCCCTGGTGCTCCACCAACCTTGCCCCTTTGCCTATAAAAGCCTCCCGGGACGAAAACCCTAAGTACCCGATCAGAAATCCACGAACGAGTGTGTAGCCGCTGCCATCTCCATCCCTAGATCGGGGGGGTCTGAAGCTCTTCCCGCCACCCTGCCAGAGGGGAGAGATCACCTTGGAGGCCTTGTTCATCACCATGCCTGCCTCCGGTGTGATGCGTGAGTAGTTCACCCTTGGACTATGGGTCCATGTAGTAGCTAGATGGTTGGTTCTCCTCCTTTGTGCTATCATGTTTAGATCTTGTGAGCTCCGTTCATGATCAATATCATCTATTTGTAATCATATATGTTGTTTTTGCGAGGATCCAATGGATATTTAGATACTATGTCAGATTGATTATTGATTCTATCATGTCTATGTTATTTGTGATCTTGCATGCTCTCCGTTGTTTGTAGCTATCTTGGCCAAGTAGATGCTTGCAACTCCAAGAGGGAGTATTTATGCTCGATAGTGGGTTCATGTCTCTAGTAATCTGTTAAGTGACAGAAATCTCTAAGGTTGTAGATGTTCTATTGCTACTAGGGAGAAAACAGCAATCCTTTATCCATGGGGCAATCGTATTGTTTACTTTACACACTTTGCTTAATGCAATTATCTGTTGCTTGCAACTTAATAGTGGAGGGGGTTCGGACGATAACTTGAAGGTGGATTATTAGTTATAGATGCAGTTGGATTATGGTCTATGTATTATATTGTAATTCCCAATCAAATCTCGTAGGAATCAAGATGTCTAGTATATGCATTGTTATGCTTTCTCAAATCTGTCAATTGCCCCGCTGTAATTTGTTCACCCAATATGCTATTTATATTAAGGAGAAACACCTCTAGTGAACTGTGGACCCCAGTCCATTCCTTTACCATTGATACACCATCTGCTGTTTACCGTTTACTGTTTACTTTCTGCATGCAATTACTATCTTCCACACAATATGTGTAATCCTTTGTTTTCAGCAAAACCGGTGAGATTGACAACCTCACTGTAAGTTGGGGCAAAGTTCTGTGGTTGTGTTGTGCAAGATTCGAAGTTGTTAGCAACACCTTGGAGTTGTTTCCTTTCTCCTATTGGTTCGATAACCTTGGTTTCATAACTGAGGGAAACTTGCTGCTGTGCTCATCATACCTTTCTCTTGGGGTTCCCAACGAGCTCTACATATCTTGAGCCACAAGCAAGCACCCGAAGAACCCTAATGTTTTGTGTTCTGTTGAGTGCAGAGATTAGAGTACTTGTGCTTACCTTTAGGCTTGACTCCAATTGTGGATGTAGCCGCCTGATGTTGTGATCAGTTGACAGCATCGTTGGCAGCCGGCGGCGTACGGGCAATGGAGCAAACAACAGACAAGAAGGAACAGTTCCGTTGGAATTGGGAACGACAAAAACACACCTCCACACTGCCACGCTGCTCTGTTTCATTTCTCGAATAGTCTCGCCTCCCCTAGTGCTTCCCTGTTGACCTAACCCCTTGCCTCCTAATCTTTTTCTTTTTTCGCTTGTTAATGCGTTGAAATAGTTGGTTGCCGGAGGGCTCTCTATTCATTTTTCATGGGCTTTTTTTGGCAAATAGCAAGACAAGTGGGGGCCTCTGTAGTGGGCTGACTAGGGGCCTTGATGGAAAAGTACCTCATACCTATAAGGAGGACCAAAAATCGAGTGGGGGTCTAGGGCCCAATCACCTTAATGTGCCTCCGCCCATGGAATGAACAAACACTTTGAAATTGAGAAACCTACCGTAATACCTGCTCCAGGTCGGGACAAGTTTGGTGCTGTCGTCATTGCCGACACAACAGCAACTGGAATGGGTACCACTATGAGTCGCCCACCCATGGCGCTTCTCATTGACATCCTCCACTGCCTTCACTGCTGAAAGATCAAGCGGGATGGCTGACTACTTCTTTATCGGCAAAAAAAGACTTGTCAACTACCGCAGCCACAGATTCGTTGCATCTCTTCATGATGCCCCCTTCTGTAGGAGTACCAACGGAACAAGAGAAATCACACTAAGGCATCAAGATAGAAAGGGGGACATCACGAGCGTTGGTACTAGAAACTCACCCTGGTAATTCGGTGGTGTGGCTGTTGCGCTGAGTTCCAGCCGTCTAGTGATCTCGGGGACTACAACATGGTCCATTTTGGTCGCCGACTGATGCAGCGCCCACTACCTTTCTTCGTCTTATGAGTAGGTGTCTTGGACTTCCTGGTCCCCTTCTTCTCCCCCCAGCCATGTCTTCCATGTTCTTCCTTGTTCTCTCTTTCTCTCCTCTCTGTAGTCGGGAGGGTGGTGTTGTGGTGGTGTCGAGGATCCTAGAGGGAGATAGAGGAAGTCAGGGAAGGAGGAAGGGGTTTATAGGTACATGGAAGAGAGGCGAGGTACCGAAAGCTATGCGATTGAGAAAGTTTTATTGAATAAGTTCCGAAGAAACTAAAATATTTTTTGAAAATTTTAAAACAGTTTCAGAGAGAAAACAAAATTGTTATGAAGACATAACCTAGAGTCATCAAAAGTATTTTCGATATTCATCAGAATGGTTCCAGATCTGGTTTCATGTCATAGAGAATTCAAAATATTTTTGGATATATATATATAAGTTTGCATACTATCGATGTACCGGTCCTTATTTGAAATAAAAACAGAGGGATACGAACTTTTCAAATATAGATTTCATAAATTAAGGAGTTAATTTGTGAGGATTTGAAAAGATCGATTTAATTACGATATTTTTTATGGACGCGGCTTGCCTACGGCCTCGTGGTGCGACCATCCATGCGACTAGGATCGTGGGGTTATCCTTTGTGGGGGGCCCATTTAGCTGCTTTTCTCCATACAAACGAAAATAGAAATATAGCAGTATACTCCGACTCTGTATCCGAACAATTTTTTTTACACCAGAGAGCGAAAAGACGGCGGCAGGGTCACGGCATAGATCGACAACCTAGAGGCTGCAGGGAGCAGGTCGGCGTCGTATAGATCTCGACCGCAGTGGAGCCGAGCACGAAGTCAATGATGCATAGTCGCAGCAAAGAAACCGCTGCGGGCATCATCATGGATGGCATCGCGGACACAAAATAGGCAGCAGCGTGACGGCGAACACAGCTCTGAACTCTGCTCAGTCAGCGGCGCACGATAGCCTACTCTACCATCTCGACGAGTCCCCGACGAGACCGCTGCAGTGGAGGAACAGGTCGGGGTCTCGGCTCCGCCCTCCAGTTCAGGAACCACCCGCCCCTATCTTCGTCAATCAGTTGGATAGGATCTCCGCCTCCATCTCGTCGCCAAGACCATCCACGCCATCACGGAAAACGCGAACCGATCATATTGCGCTCGATGAGGCCGTCAACGGAGCTCGTCCGCCGCGAGTCTTCGTCGGTCGGTGCCTCCAGGTACCTCAACACAGTTTTACACAGCCCGTCCAACAGCCTCTTTCCGCTGGGGACTCTCCTCCGTGTGGCGTACTGATACGTTGCAAATGTATCTATATTTTTTGATGTTCCATGCTTGTTTTATATTTACTTTCTTATGTTTTGTCCATACTTTGGAGTATTTTTACACATTTTCTAAAACTAACCTATTAACAAGATGCCACAGTGCCAGTTGCCTGTTTTCTGCTGTTTCAGAAAAGCTAATAAGGAAATATTCTCGGAATTGGACCGGACAAAAGCCCAAGTCAATATGTCACCAGAAGGAATATGGAGTCCGGAGGGGAGACAAAGAGGGGAACCAAGGCGGCCACACCTGGTAGTGGCACGGCCAGCCCTAGCCGCGCCACCAGGGGTGTGGGCCCCCTAGCACTCCACCGACCTTGCCCCTTCGCCTATATATTGCCTTTGGGATGAAAACCCTATGTACCCGATCAAAATTCCACGAAAGAGTCTATAGCCGCCGCCATCTCCATCCCTAGATCGGGAGGGATATGAAGCTCTTCCCGGCACCCTGCCAGAGGGGAGAGATCACCCTCGAGGCCTTCTTCATCACCATGCCTGCCTCCGGTGCGATGCGTGAGTAGTTCATCCCTGGACTACAGGTCCATGTAGTAACTAGTTGGTTGGTTATTATCCTTTGTGCTACCATGTTTAGATCTTGTGAGCTCCGTTCATGATCAAGATCATCTATTTGTAATCTACTTGTTGTGTTTGCGGGGATCCGATGGATATTGAGATGCTATTTTAGACTGATTATTGATTCTATCATGTCTATGTTATTTGTGATCTTGCATGCTTTCTGTTGTTAGTAGCTATCTTGGCCGAGTAGATGCTAGCAACTCCAAGAGGGAGTATTTATGCTCGATAGTAGGTTCATGCCTCTAGGAATCTGGGGAAGTTACAGAAATCTCTAAGGTACTAGATGTGATGTTGCTACTAGGGAGAAAATAGCAATCCTTTGTTCATAGAACAATCATATTGTTTACTTTACACACTTTGCTTAATGCAATTATCTGTTGCTTGCAACTTAATACTGGAGGGGGTTTAGATGATAACCTGAAGGTGGACTATTAGTCATAGATGCAGTTGGATTACGGTCTATGTATAATGTTGTAATGCCCAATCAAATCTCATAGGAGTCAAGATGATTAGTATATGCATGTATGCTTTCTCGGTGTCTGTCAATTGCCCAGCTGTAATTTGTTCACCCAACATGTCATCTATCTTAAGGAGAATCACCTCTAGTGAACTATGGACCCTGGTCCATTCTTTTATCATCAATCTACAAACTATTTACTATTTTCTATTTACTTTCTGCAAGCAATTACTATCTTCCACACAATCCATTTAATCCTTTTTTTCAGCAAAACCGGTGAGATTGACAAGCTCACTATAAGTTGGGGGCAAAGTTTTGTGGTTGCGTTGTGCAGGATTCCAAGTTGGAAACAACACCTTGGAGGTGTTTCCTTGCTCCTACTGGTTTGATAACCTTGGTTTCATAACTGAGGAAAAACTTGCTGCTATGCTCATCATACCTTCCTCTTGGGGTTCCCCAACGAGCTCGGCGTGTTGAGCCGATCATCAAGCTCTTTTCTGGCGCCATTGCCGGGGAGTCAAGGACATCTTCACAAGGGGAGTCCCTCATAACCAATCTCTTTACTTTGTTTCATTTATTTTGCTTAGTTTATTTCTGCTTTGTTTGCTTGTTTCTTTATCAAAAACACAAAAAAATTAGTTGTACTAGTTTGCTTCCTTTATCAAAAACATAAAAAAAATTCTATAGTTGTTACCTAGTTCCTGGCTCACCATGTTGATCCCTAAGTTCACCCTGAAAGACCTTTCAATAGGTAGTGGCTCTATAATTGGGAAATATAATATTGAAGAATTCTTTAATCATGTTAACAAACATGAGGATATTGAGGATAGATCCCTAGCGGAACTTGCTCCAAATTATGAAATTGCTGCAGTTTCTTTAGTACACATGTTGGAAGCTAGGTTTGTTAACCTTAACCCCATAATGCAAGTAATGTTTCTTAAGCCTAAAGATATTGAGGATACTGAAAAGAGAGAATTTATCCTAGAGACTTTGCTTAAAGAATTCTATGATGTTGATAAAGAAGCTAGAAAGTTCTTCGGTCGTTTTAATATGCTAGGATCATGTGTAGATGTTATTGGTACATGAGAAAATATGGACAAAACCGAACCTAATGGGGAGGAAATTAAGATACCAATACCTTTTAAACTTATAGGAATGCATGAAGCCTTAGAAAAGAATTTTGATTGGATTGTTCATGAAAACCCGTTTGATGAAAATAGTGAACCCAAGAGCATTGAGAGAGGATCCTCTAGAACTTATTTGGATGAGATACCTTGCCTTGTGGAAGATATTTCTAGTATTGATCTTAATGCCTCTTCATTTGAGAATACTTGATTCTTTTCTTGCTTCTTATGCCTAGCTCAAAGGCGTTAAAGAAAAGCACTTATTGGGAGATAACCCAAATTTCGTTAGGAGTCTTTTATTGACTCTTGGAAGTTATTACCTCTGTAATAACTGCTCCTTATCATTTTTGTGTGGTTTTGTGCCAAGACTAACCTCTAATGAGAGAGAAGAAAGATTTGGGGAAGTTGTTGTTCTGAAACAGATTTTTGTGCTTCACTGTAAAAATTCGTGAAAAATCTTTGTAAGTCGGTTTGAGCTGTAATTTTTTGTGCTTCTGTCCCAGGTTGTTATACAACTTTCGTTAGCTCAACACTTTTCTATTTGAGCAACAGAAGGTCCTTGAAAAAATTGGTTTTTACCTGCTGGTCTATTTTGCCAGATTTCTGCCAGTATTTACATTTGCCTCTTAATCTCTTTCTCTTGGAGTTCTCTTTGATCATTTGAACTTTTTAAAGGAAGTGCTACAGTAGCTTGTGTTTTAATGGAAGTTTTACTTGTGTTGAAACTAAACCAAAAGACTTATTATCTTGAGTACACTAATGCTGCTAATGAAGATTGTGTGAAGTTTTGTATGAAGGAAATTTTAAAGTGTAGGGAAGAGTAATGTGATAAGATGAAGAATGGACAAAAGCTCAAGATTGGGGATGCCACCCGTGTCACCCCAAGAAATATTCAAGAATTACAAGCATCAAAGCTTGGGGATGCCCAAGGCATCCCCTTCTTCATCAATAAAAATCTCAGTTTCTTCCAAACACTTCATTTTTATTGTTTCATGCACAATTGTGTTGTTCTTGGAGCGTCTTTGTTTTCGTTTTTAGTTTTCATTTGCTTGGTTTGCTTAAATAAAGATGGTTGGACCCCCGCATTCATACATTACTTTTCAAATAAGTTGATTTGGATTGGAAAAGAGTAGGAAAGTTCATGCTTATAAGTGGTATAAAAGGAGCTTGTTTTTGACTGTGACTTAGGCTTTATCATGTCATGCTTGATATTGATTTGGCTTTATGCTTAGTGATTATTGCTGTAGCATGACATGTTATAAACAATTGAGATTGCTTAATGTGCCTTGAAAGAATCATGCGTTGTTTTAGCATATAAAAGCATAATATTGTGGTATTCTCCTTTAATGCTTTATTTGGGTTGACTTGGCGCATGCTCACACCATGTTAAGACTATACCAAGTCACCATAGCCTCTATGATCATTTAGTTTTCGACTTGTAATACCACTTTATGCTTTAATTAATGATGTTTTGTCGCTTTGCATGATTATGGCCATTATTGCTCTCTTAGTTGGTCGCTCCCAGTCTTTTGCTAGCCTCCATACCAAGTATGAGTTCCACTCATGCATCCAACTCCAAATGAAACCAAGTTATTCCAAATAGTCCACCATACCTACCTATTAGCATTTGCTATTCCAAGTATATTCATGTTTTTATCTACCTTCCGAATTAAACTTGTTATGTGAAAATTAGTGATTAAAGCTCTCACGAACTTGATGGCACACTTTACTTTTCTTGCACTTAATAAACTTGAACCATTGTGCCCATCTATGTTGTGTATATGCTTGCGTTTTGTAAGTTCTGAATTATCAGAACCATGCTATCATGGGGAACGCTTTCAACATTGCACTTTATTTAGTTGCTATGTCTTATTGTTAGAACTATATCTTTCATGCTATGTTAAAGTACTATGATCCTGGCTATCAATGTTATAAATATCAAGATTATGATGGTGCATGTCACCTCAAAATTATTCTTTTTTATCACTTACCTACTCGAGGACGAGCAAGAGTTAAGCTTGGGGATGTTGATATGTTGCAAACGTATCTATAATTTTTGATGTTCCATGCTTGTTTTATATTTACTTTCTTATGTTTTGTCCACACTTTGGAGTATTTTTACACATTTTCTGGAACTAACGTATTAACAAGATGCCACAGTGCTAGTTGCTTGTTTTCTGCTGTTTTTGGTTTCAGAAAAGCTAGTAAGGAAATATTCTCGGAATTGGATCGGACAAAATCCCAAGTCAATATTTCACCAGAAGGAATACGAAGTCCGGAGGGGAGACGAAGAGGGGAACCAAGGCGGCCACACCTAGTGGTGGCACGGCCAGCCCTAGCCGCGCCACCAAGGGGTGTGGGCCCCCTGGCACTCCACTGAACTTGCCCCTTCGCCTATATATTGCCTCTGGGACGAAAAACCTAAGTACCTGATCAAAATTCCACGAAAGAGTCTATAGCCATCGCTATCCCCATCCCTAGACCGGGAGGGATCTGAAGCTCTTCCCGGCACCCTACAGGAGGGGAGAGATCACCCTGGAAGCCTTCTTCATCACCATGCCTGCCTCCGGTGTGATGCGTGAGTAGTTCATCCCTGGACTACGGGTCCATGTAGTATCTAGATGGTTGGTTCTTCTCCTTTGTGCTACCATGTTTAGATCTTGTGAGCTCCGTTCATGATCAAGATCATCTATTTGTAATCTACATGTTTTGTTTGCGGGGATCCGATGGATATTGAGATGCTATTTCAGATTGATTATTGGTTCTATCATGTCTATGTTATTTGTGATCTTGCATGCTTTCCGTTGTTAGTAGCTATCTTGGCCGAGTAGATGCTAGCAACTCCAAGAGGGAGTATTTATGCTCGATAGTGGGTTCATGCCTCTAGGAATCTGGGGAAGTGATGGAAATCTCTAAGGTATTAGATGTGCTATTGCTACTAGGGAGAAAAGAACAATCCTTTGTTCATAGAACAATCACATTTTTTACTTTACACACTTTGCTTAATGCAATTATCTATTGCTTGTAACTTAATACTAGAGGGGGTTCAGATGATAACCTGAAGGTGGATTATTAGTCATAGATGCAGTTGGATTACGGTCTATGTATAATGTTGTAATGCCCAATCAAATCTCATAGGAGTCAAGATGATTAGTATATGCATGTATGCTTTCTTGGTGTCTGTCAATTGCCCCGCTGTAATTTGTTCACCCAACATGTCATCTATCTTAAGGAGAATCACCTCTAGTGAACTATGGATCCCGGTCCATTCTTTTATCATCAATCTACAAGCTATTTACTATTTCCTGTTTACTTTCTGCAAGCAATTACTATCTTCCACACAATACGTTTAATCCTTTGTTTTCAGCAAAATCGGTGAGATTGAGAACCTCACTGTAAGTTGGGGGCAAAGTTCGGTGGTTGTGTTGTGCGGGATTCCAAGTTGGAAACAACACCTTGGAGGTGTTTCCTTGCTCCTATTGGTTCGATAACCTTGGTTTCATAACTGAGGGAAAACTTGCTACTGTGCTCATCATACCTTCCTCTTGGGGTTCCCCAACAAGCTCGGCGTGTTGAGCCGATCATCATGTACCACTTGCAGGTGCATAGCGTAGTCATGTCGCGGAAAGTGCCCGACCATGACGAGGAAGATAATGGCATGGGCACTCAGGAGGACACCGACACCGGAGCGTCACGAGGTAGAGATCGTGGCCTTCCTCGCCCAGCTCACGTTCTTTTAGATCGACGTTGAATGAGGTATTAGCACTTGGGATACATAAACTTGTCCAGTTGGAGCAAATTCATACAAGAAGTTGCAGTTTGGGGTTCCGTGGTACACAAACTTGTGATATTGGTGCAAATTGGTACGCAATCGTTTTAAGCATGACACATGGTATTGTTCGTTTTGCAAAAGAACCCCTAAGTTCGATAGAAATCTGGTCTCCTGCTGGTGGCCACCATCATGGCCGCCCTTCGCCTGTCTGTTTAGATCCCAATATATTCCCTCGCGTGTGGTCGCCTTTTGCCGCTGTCTTCCTTCCGCGCGAGGTCGGCAGAGACGAGCCGCAGATATCTATCTGGCTCCAGTGTTAGACACGCCATGGAGAAAGAATTTCCTGTTTGAAGTCATGGAACACTGGGAATGCGAGCAAGCGGCCAGAGTGGAGGAGCTGCGAGCTGGGTCTATGAACTTAATTTCAGCTGTGGCTGGCCCACGTCAGGAGCATTTACATTGTACACCAGTGGACACTGTCATTAGGGCCTCTCCACCGGGCAGATCCAAATGGTCCAAGCGTGTCCGAATGCGTCAGCACGTATGTGCGGGACGTGTGCGGTCTCCCAGTGGCACGATACATCCGGACCGACGCGTCCGGCTCGACCCATCGGCGCACCAAATTTGCATGGCCAATGCATCAGGGCGGACACGGGTGGGCCAAGGGTGTGTCCTCCCGCGCGTGTTATTGGCCCACCGGTCAGCGACCGCTTAGCGCGTCACCAATTTAGACACGCAGCAGCGCCGATTTAGACGCGCGAGGTGGTAGGGTGACCGGCGGTAGCCTCTGCCATAATTGCCGACGAGACGACACCCTGACTGACGGGATGGCGTATGGGTTCTCGTGCCGACATTGAAGGCGAAGACACGAGAACCTACAGGCGTTCGCACACGCAGGGGCTATAAAGCCGACCACTTTGTCCGTCGGTGCCGCATGATACATTGCAAATGTATCTATAATTTTTGATGTTCCATGCTTGGTTTTATCCACTTTCTTGTGTTTTGTTCCAACTTTGGAGTTCTTTTATTATGATTTCTTGGACTAACCTATTAACAAGAGCCACAGTGCCAGCTGTCTGTTTTCTGCTGTTTTTGGTTCCAGGAAAGTCAGAAAATGAATATTCTCGGAATTGGACGGAACAAAAGCCAAAGTGCCTATTTTTTTGGAAGGGATCAAGTGCCAGAATACGAGACGGAGAAGGGCTGGGGGCCGGCCACACCACCTGGCCGCACGGCCAGGCCTGGCCCGCGCCAGGGGGTGGTCTGGCCGACCCTAGCACCCCCTCGGACTCTCCTTTCGCCTATAAGTTGCCCTCGGGACGAAAGCCCTAAGCACCCGATCAAAAATCCACGAAAGAGTCTATAGCCGCCGTCATCTCCATCCCTAGATCGGGAGGGATCTAAAGCTCTTCCCGGCACCCTGCCGGAGAGGGGAATTCACCCTGGAGGCCTTCTTCATCACCATGCAAGCCTCTGGTGTGATGCGTGAGTAGTTCATCCTTGGACTACGGATCCATGTAGTAGCTAGATGGCTGGTTTCTCCTCCTTTGTGCTTTCATGTTTAGATCTTGTGAGCTCCGTTCATGATCAAGATCATCTATTTGTAATTCATACATGTTGTGTTTGCGGGGATCCGATGGATATTGAGATGCTATTTCAGATTGATTATTGATTCTATCATGTCTTTTTTATTTGAGATCTTGCATGCTTTCCGTTGTGAGTAGCTATCTTGGCCAAGTAGATGCTAGCAACTCCAAGAGTTAGTATTTATGCTCGATAGTGGGTTCATGCCTCTGGTAATCCGGGGAAGTGACAGAAATCTCTAAGGTACTAGATGTGTTGTTGCTACTAGGGAGAAAACAACGATCCTTTGTTCATAGAACAATCGTATTGTTTACTTTACACGCAGTTCATAAAGCAATAATCTGTTGCTTGCAACTTAATACTGGAGGGTGTTCGGATGATAACCTGAAGGTGGATTATTAGTCATAGATGCAGTTGAATGGCGGTCTATGTATTATGTTTTAATGCCCAATCAAGTCTCAAAGGAGTCAAGATTATTAGTATATGCATGTATTGCTTTCTCGATGTTTGTCAATTGCCCCGCTGTAATTTGTTCACCCAGCGTGTTATTTATCTAAGGAGAGCCACCTCTAGTGAACTATGGATCCCGGTCCTTTGTCTTTACATACAATCTACAATCTTTTACTGCTTTGTGTTTACTTTCTGCAAACTTTTACTTCTTTCCATTCGATACATTTAATCCTTTGTTTTCCGCAAAACACGGTGAGATTGACAACCTCATCGCAAGTTGGGGAAAAAATGTGTGGTTGTCTTGTGCAGGTCTTGTTGGGTCCGCAACATAGAAAACAAAAAATTTCCTACGATGAGAACTATACGCCAAGATCTATCTACTAGATACAGAGCAACGGGTGGACATACATCCATGGAGAACTTACCCTCGAAGACAACGAGCTTTGTTAACAAGTAGGAACTCGTGGTTGATGTAGTCGTACACTTGCTGATCTCAAGATCGTGAGGAAGTCCGAGCGCCGCAACTCAGCAGCGCATCCACACTCGCACACACGTTCAAGCCACCAGACAACCTCCACCTCCTCGCTCTAGCGATCCAGTGGAAGCAGCAACTCCTTCCAGACAAAATGCCACCGGGAACATGTATCTCGATAATCTGAGACCATGGGGAAATAATTCTAGAGGGGGAGAGAGATCCTTCACAAGGAGGTGTGAGGATGAAGGAGGGAATGGGTGGCCTTTTATAGGAGGAGGGGGTGCCCCCTCTCTCCATGGCCGGCGCATGGAGGGTGACCCCTCACCTCCCCCATTCATGTGGTGGTAACCCCTCCACATTAAAATGCCTCTTCACATTCCCTTTTAAAGTCTCCACTTTAAATGCATTAAATTTCTCCAAAATTAATGCTCTCTCATTTAATAAAACTCTTTATATTAAATTTATTCAGAATTTTGTTAATTACTTTAATTAACAAACATTCACATATAGCCCCTTGCAATATTTTAATATCACATGTAGAACCACCTTCTGCAATTTCACCCGAAACAATTTCCGGTTTCTATTGCAACAATTCCTGCGCTTTGCAATTCTTTCGTCTGAAACATATGTGCTCCAAAATGGTGTCCGGTAACTCTTAAGTGTGCCACCCTACAGTTCGCGAATAATGCAGACATGATCGAGACCCTTCTCCGATCAATAATCAGCAGCGGGTCCTGGAGATCTGTACTGACTCCTACACATTCAACGATGACTCATGTGATCGTGAGAACCTTTAACGCTTATAACTAAATCCCTTTGTCTCTCGATATATTACATGTCCGAGATTCGATCATCGGTATCTCCATACCTAGTTTGATCTCGTTACCGACATGCACTCTTTTCTCGTTCCCGTGATATAACATTCTAGTGATCACATCACTTGCTTGCAAGCTATCCTAATGTGATATCACCGAGAGGGCCCAGAGTATATCTATCCGTCATCTGGATTGACAAATCCCACTCTTGATCCATGAGCCTCAACATAACACCTTCGTAGTACTGAACCCATATTTATAGTCACCCTGTTACGGTGTGACGTTTGATGTTATCAAGATACTCTTCCGGTGTTAGCAATTAACATGATCTCATGGTCTAAGGATAAAGATTACTTCGTATGATGTTATAGCAATATAAACATAATGACTTGATCGTAATGCTATACTTCGGATGAATGTTCATCACATCATTTCACAAATGTTGTGACCTTGTTATTAACAACATCCAATGTCCATGATCAGGAAACCTTGATCATCTTGTTAATCAACAAGCTAGTCTATAAGAGAGGCATAACTAGGAACCCTTTTTGTTTATTAAACACACATGTATTGATGTTTCCTATCAATACAATTATAGCATGCAAAATAAACATCTATCATATACAAGGAATACATAATAACAACTTTATTATTGCCTCTCAGGGCATATTTCTTTCAGGTCTCCACGTTGCTACTAGCACCGGTAGTGCGCCCTGCCAAAGCTCAGCTAGTAACACCTTTGGGGTGTTTCCTTGATCCTACTGGTTCTATTAAACCTTGGTTTCATAACTAAGGGAAACTTGTTGCTGTGCTCATCATGCCTTCCTCTTGGGGGTTCCCAACGAGCTCTACGTCGATCGTCGAGCGTATCACCGCACGCCCCACCTCTCGTTGTTGCCAGCTTCACCCACTCCCAGCGCCTCCGCCACCACCGACGATGAAGAAGCCAGGGTGGTTCAAGAAGGCTAAGCATGACCACGAGGCGAGCGGGTCCGCATCAGGCGGCCGGCAACGTCAGGGGGCCCTGCCTCTTCTGGCCTGCCAGCCTTCCTTTGGGGGGTCGTGCCACCGCCACAGGACTTCATCGGCCGCCCCACCGAGCGCCAAGTGGAGGAGGAGCCCCGCCACGACCGCCGCTACTTTTGCATGGCGGAGTGCAAGCGGCGGTGGAGGGAGAGAGAAGACATCGCCCACCATGCTATCTCCCTCCCCACGGGTTGGCACCTCAACCGGAAGTGGGTGCCGGTGTCGCCCGCGCCCAAGGAGGGCAAGGCGCTGGAGGAGGAGATCGCACGGCGCGTCCGCAAGATCACACCGAGCTCCGATGGGATCACGCCTACTAGAACAAGGCGTTTTGCAAGTAGTTCATGGAGTGGGAGCACACGGCATGGCGCGCAAGCTCCTTCCAGATGTATCATGCCGCTGGGAGACTGCACATGTCCCGCACATCCGCGCGAACGCATTCAGACATGCTTTGAATGTTTGGATCTGCCCGGTGGAGATGCCCTAATGATGGTGTCCACTGACGGACAATGTAAATGCTCCCGACGCGGGCCAGCCACAGCTGAAATTAAGTTCATAGACCCAGCTCGCAGCTCCTCCACTCTGGCCGCTTGCTCGCGTTCCCAGTGTTCCATGACTTCAAAGAGGTCTTTCTCCATAGCGTGTCTAACACTGGAATAAGATAGATAGTTGCGGCTCGTCTCTGTCGACCTCGTGCGGAAGGAAGACATAGGCAAAAGGCGACCAGACGCGAGGGAATATATTGGGATCTAAACTGACACGCGAAGGGTAGCCATGACGGTGGCCACCAGCAGGAGACCAGATTTCTATCGAACTTAGGGGTTCTTTTGCAAAACAAACAATACCATGTGTCATTCCTAAAATGATTTTGTACCAGTTTGCACCAATATCACAAGTTTGTGTACCACGGGACCCCAAACTGCAACTTCTTGTATGAATTTGCTCCAACTGGACAAGTTTATGTATCCCAAGTGCTAATACCTCTAATATGTTTTATGTTTGTGAATAAATGTATCTAGACATTTTTAGTGTGTAGATTCACTTCAAACTTGAGTGAACCTACATATTAAAAGTAGTCTAGATATATTTAGAGCAAGACTAACAGCGCCCTTATTCCTCCGGACCTTAAAACGCGAGTAAGGGCGCCTGTACTGCGTTTTTACACGTTGAAAACCGCTGGCGGATATCAACACCCTTATTCACAGCTTGTAAAACCGAATATTCTGTTTTATAGGTGTGATAAGGGCACTGATCGACGGCACATTTTTCCTGGCCCGTAAAAATAGGAATTCTAGCACAAATGCAAGTTGCAAACATTTCATGCATAGTTTCAACATCAAATCAACAACATAGTTCGCATCAAATCCATACGCAGAACAGTTCACCACAAATCCAAATGCATAGTTCATAGGTCTACCAACATGCAAGGAAGAATCAAGCTCTGGAATTTTCTCCATGCTCAACCGAAGCACCTCCGGTTCCACTTTGACGAAGGAGCCTTCTTCTCTCCGTGATCTCCGCGGTGGTCTCTTTCCACCACTCCAATTGTTGCTCATTCATGTCCTTCATGTTCATCATCATGGTCTCCCTCTTCTTGGCAAGGAGTGCCTTCATTGCCTTCTCCTTCTTCACTTTGATCTTCATCTCCTCCAACTCGTCCTTGCGCCTTGCTTCTTCTCGTGTGGATTTCACCTTTGCAAGCTTCACCTCTCCCTTCTTGTTGGTGATAGCAAGCTTTGCCTCCAATGTCTTCATTATCATAGACTCCTTGGTCTTCATCATTTGATCAAACTTGTACCTTAGCAATGATGACTCGGCCTCCACCTTAGTCCTCTCCTTGGCCTTCTTGCACCCCTCCGGCTTGTCCCACCTTCTTCATTCCTTATCATCATGACTACCATCCATTTTACCCATTGCCCCTTTCTTTAGTGGAGTTTCTTGGTCCCTCAATTGCCACTTGGGAAGATGCTTGAGCACGTCATGGCAATGCTTGAATGCAAACCTTTTGCCCTTGCTACCGTTCATGTCTTTGTACCGCCCTTGCGCAAGGTCGTCCTACAATCGCAACACTAAAGGTTATATGACGAAACAATGGTCGTAATTAGTGAAGATGTGGTGTTGAACAAACTCACATATTGGTCAATAGTTACACCACTAGGAGGATTCAACATCACCGCATCAATGGCCGCACTCCACCGGCTACAAGCCGGTTTGATCATCTCCCAACAGCCTTGGAGCGATCGAAAACTGCGAGCCTCAAGCTGCCGCACTCGAGGCATGAGTTGGTAAAACCTATCCTCAATGCGCCGGCAATACCGCTTCCCGGTTTGATCAGTGCCCGACGTAGCATCCATTCCAACTTATGCCCAAGCACGGCACAAAGTTGTATCCTCGATCTCCGTGTAGTTCATGGATCTCTTCTTCGTCTTCTTCATCGTTCCCGTCTCGACCTCGGTCACCTCTACCATCTCCTCGTCATCCGTCTCCTCATTGTCGGTCGGCTCATCGGCATCAACGTCACCCAAATTCTGCTTTTGTTCACCGTCGAAAGGAGCGAGAGGTGGATCGGAGGTGTCGACAGTGGTGCCGTTCAACATCTCCATGAACGAACCATGCGTAGGAGTGCTAAAATCAGAGAAATTGGCATAAATTATGCAAGGTGAGACGGAGGGACTCGGGGAAAATTGGCATACCTTTCGGGCAACGAGTCGAACAGTTGCGGGGCGGGGGAGACGACGGGAGGCGGAGATGGAGTGACGGCAGGGGAAACAGTGGGAGGCGGAGATGGAGTGAACGGCGGGAGGCCGCTGCGGTGGGCCAGCCGCTTCTGGCTCACCCGCTTCCTCTTAGGTTCGACACCAGCGCAGGGGCGGGAGCCAGCGCAGATGTTGTCTAGATGAGGTGTGTACCCGCCCTCTTCCTCTTCTTCACGCTAGTGGCCGCGACAATCTTGGCAACATCCATGGAGGTCGGAAGACCTCTGGTAGCCCTGGGAGAAACGGTGAGCGCCGGAGAGGGTGCCCAGGCTGCGGCGTGCCGCCAGCGGACAGCGGGATCGATTCGTGGTCCATGCCATCAGTATCCGGCTGCGGCGGCGCAGGAGACGGCGGGGGCGCGAAGATCGGCGGCGGCTGGCAGGTGGGAAAGGGGAACGAGCTGAACTCTCTCACACGCAAAGGAACGGTGGAGTGTGGGGCGCGTTCGGGTCGCCCTATCCAACCCTGGTTTGTGCGGGTGGAGAGCGGGTTTACGAGTCGGTCCTTACTTTTTCTTTAAGTATCGTGTGATTTGAGGGTACTGATCGCCGCCGATTTCTCGCCGAAAACTTTAAAACGGTGGTTATTTTGAGGATTTGTCCCGTTTAAGGGTGTTGTTAGACTTGCTCTTACTTCACAAAGCTAAAATATTTTACATTTTGAAATAGAGGGAGTACATGATAAAATTGTAAGCAGCCGCTGGATCTGAACAAACGGAGCGGTCGCATGGATGGTCGCACCAAGAGGCCACAGGCAAGCCGCATCCACTTTTCATATATGTAAGAGCTATATGTACTTTTAGTCCCACATCTTGTAGCCCGAGAGAGTTTTAGTCCCACATCTTACAAAGTAAGCAATACTAGTCCCACAACTTACATCCCACGAGCATTTTAGTCCAATTTAATTAAACTTCATCGAGTTTGACCGATTTTGACTAAATTCATCAACCATAAAATTTTTAAATGAATCCCTGTGTATTTTTCTATGGCACTTGTGCCCTTGTAGCTGACCAGAACGTGGACCCACCTGTCAGTAGACTTACAAAATATATAAAACAGTAGCTTGGAAGGGAAACGAACTCGTGACCTTTGCAGTGCTAAGCACCTCCTCAAACCAATACGTTAAACGATGCTAATTAGTACTACAAATGGCGGAACTCTATTTATATAATATAAGCGCGCACACGTAAAAAAATACTCATATCCGCTGATTGTTACTGCAAAGGGCGGAACTGGTGACCTTTATTGATTGAGTGTGTATACCCGGGCTACATGTAAACCTTTATTTTGGATATTCAAAAAGTACATGTTATAACATTAGAAAATTTATAAAAGAAATACAAATTTTCAATCTGAAATAATTTGTGTTCTGGGCTCCATAGAAAAGACAAAATTAGAGATCAGAATTTGTAAACGGTGCACCTTCAAATCTTGTTAGAATTTCCTATGTACGTAATTTTGCATACCCCAATACTCTGAATTTGTAAACGGTACCCCAATACAAATCAATCCGGGCTGAAATTTTGCATACTAATCTTCTATCATTGTCCACATGTACGTAACTTTTAAGGTGTTTTTCATACTCTGAATTGTATTTTTTAGATGTTCAAATAAAGGCCTCCACATAACCCGAGTTTCAAAATAAATGCCTCCACAAATGACGCAAAGGAGCTAACTGCGGATGTGAGTATTTTTAAGTGTGTGTGCGCTAATATTGTATAAAAATACTTTCGCCTTTGTACTAACAAATCAGCCTTGATCAAGCGTAGTGGTTTGAGGAGGTGATTAGCAATACAAAGGTCACGAGTTCGATTCCCTTCCTAGACAGGACTCAAGTGCTATAGAAAAATACACAGGGATCATTTAAAAAAATTGTGGTTGACGAATTTGGTTAAAATCGGTCAAACTCGATAAAGTTTAATCAAATTGGACTAAAATGCTCGTGGGATGCAAGTTATGGGACTAGTATTGCTCACTTTGCAAGATGTGGGACTAAAATGCTCCCACACTGCAAGATGTGGGACTATACTATATGTAAGATATAAATTAAGGAGTTAACTTGTATATTATATGGAAACATATCTTCCTTAATTGATGTGATCGGAACTTTCCATGTGAGATATGTTTATTTTAGAGAAGTCTGGATTGTACCTTCTATTAAATGTATGAAATGATCTTCATTAATTATGAAGATATGATATCTTACAATTTTTTTTGTTTTCCCTAAGTGGACTCATCATTCACCCTTACAGCCTATGTTAGGGCATCCATTAATGGCCATCGGTGGTTGATCGTTAGGACCCACCACTTCTGCCTGACTATGGACCCGTATTGTTAGAAATAGCGTCGAATATGCTGAGCTGACCGAATAGAGTTTCTTGTAAGAGTCAGAATAAGGATGGCAATTTTATCCATGGATCCGGGTATCCACGGATATCCGACCCGATGGGCAAGGGTATGGAGTCCTAATTACATCCACGGGTTTTATGGGGTGGATATCCGCTAATTTATGGGGCGGGCATGGGTATTAGTTTCGCTCCACGGATATCCAACGGATACCCGGCTAACACGTGGGACCCACATGTCAGTGAGATTATTTTTTTATGTATGCAATATTTACTAAATAAATGACCCCAAATTTCATGGTCTCGAGCAGAAGACTAATTAGTCCACATCGTAGTCGACTTGCAACAAAAATATCAGAAGCTCTCATGTGTATGCAATCATGGTCTCGAGCGGACATGTTAGGTAATTCATTTATACATTTCCACCTTTATTTCTAACTTCTCTTATGAAATATGAAATCTAAGTTGTTCTTATTTTTGGCAATTTCATTAGGTGATATTCATGGTAACCATGTTCTTGAAGATGAACAAGAAGAAATGGTACTATTTCTGTAGTCATTTACTTACTTCCATTGTTCATTCTTGTGATGTGTAACTTTGATAAGATTTAGTGTTTCTTAAATTGTAGGATGCCAGTGAATCCATTGTCACCGAGGAATGAGGCTCTAATCATCCAAGTTTCAACTCAACATTTCTACTATGCATTGCTATATCTATTGAATGTATGAGATGTTGTATTGGAAACTTGTAATAAAAAGCATTCTCTAAGACTGTTATGAGACATCTATGTACTTTGTTATGTTATCGTGTGATACTTTAAGTACTATGTGGTTAAAATATTATTGCTTTGATATTCTTATGTATTATCTATAATATTTGTTGAAATGCTGCTGAAATGCTGTCGGAAATTAATATTATATCGTAGTAATGCTGAATGTTATTATGATTATTGTATATAGTGTGTAAACCAACGGATATCCATGGATACTGGATATCCGGCGGGTTTGGATCTGGAGCGACATCCATGCCCATGGATATCTTCGTGGGCGGGCTAGAGTGAGTTTCATGGATTTGGATTTGGATTTGGTTTTGCTATATCCATCCAAACCCGCTCCATTGCCATCCCTAAGTCAGAAGTTGAAGCGGTAGTTTTTTGAAAAAAAAAACTGAATCGTGGTATAGCTTTTTTGAAACCCTAACTTTAATTGTGGTAGCAAAATGTAATTTTCCAATTGAAATGAAACCATGAGTCCCCATATTGACTACAGGAACTAAAGATAACTCTACACGAGAATACTTCGCTCATAGAGGCATCGAGATTCAACATAGATTCTATGAAGGTATCTTACAAAACAGAGTAAATTACGTTGTAGTACGGGGCTATGGTAACAGTTTAGTGCCAATTTTACACTTTTTTGCGGATACATACTACTTTTGGGGTGAACTGTTACAAATAGGTCACTTTTCTGCTTAATTTTGTTTTAATAGCAAAACTAACATAATGGGCCATAATTAAGTGATGACATGGACCTAGGGCCCACCTGTCATCCCTCTCATCTACTTCCCACTCATCTCTCTCTTCTCTCGTATCCTTCTTCTTTCTCTGGCAACCACTCTCCCTACCCCTCCCGACCTTCCCGAGCTCCGTCGTTAAGTCAACGACCTCCACCTCATTGCCCACATCTCCCCTGCAGATGGAATTGAAGCCAAACTTCCCTAATCAACGCCACCATCCATGCCCTGTTCATCGCGTATTAGTCATTGATGTCACCTCCGACCTTTCCTAAGCTCGCTAGGCTTCCTCTTGTATTTATGGTGAGATCATGCTCCTCCTAGTACTCCCCTTCTGCCCGCTCGAACACCATAGTCACTTGTCTTCGATCATCATCGTCTATCACGCGGCCACATTCCCGACAAGGTTCCGATGACCTTTTACTACTAGCTATGCACTTTTGGTTCCCCTTGAACTCCGAGTCAAACGCGCCCGCCACCATAGCCCTGCACGCTCCCTTCCCCGACATCCTTGGATGTGGTCAGGCCCTCGAGACTAGTGCTAAATAGCAGGAGGGTGGCGGGAGGTAGAAAGAGGGGTTGGCGACAGGATATAGGAGGAGGGGTGCTAGCGGCGGAAGCTAGAAGGCGAAGTTGTTGGCGGTGTTGATTGTTTGATGAGAGAGATGAGATACAAGAAGGAGAAGAGATATGAGGGGATGACATGTGACGCCAGGTCCACCTCATCAATCACCGCCGCCGACAATCCCTCATGCTACCTTCCACCACTAGCACCCCCTCATCCTACCTCCTGCCGCCTGTTGGGCCACATAGAGATAAATACACTCTGATCCTAAGATCTAGATGAGGTAGTAGGCCACAAGAATTACCACTAGATGCGCAGTTGTGGAATCGATGTAGCACGTCGCTAGATGCAGTGCAGTCCTCACTATCTGTTCTGATCCACGATCGTCGAAGTGCTGAACGTACAACACCTCCGCCAGTATCCACACGTACGAGGAGCAGTGCCGGCGATGGACTGCTAGGTCCGGTGTGACAGCAGGACTGGACTGACTGGAGCTAGGGTTTCGAACACATGGAATGACCTAACCATGTTCTCTAAGCATCTGCGCCCTAGCTTATATAGGGAGTGAAAGTGGGCTCTGTTAGAAATATGCCCTAGAGACAAATAGTAATAAGGACTAGTATCATATTTCATAAAGTTTATGATTAAGTTTTATATCATGCTATAATTGTATTGAGTGGAAACGTCAATACACGTGTGATATATAAACAACCAGGGGTTCCCAGTGAAACTCTAGTCACTGGTTCATTGGTCAACAGATGATCAAGTTTCCTGATCATGTGGCATTTATGCCAGTTGGAAATGGAGTCAACTCATTCTGAGAATGAGATGATGAACCAATACCCAACCTAAACATCGTGACCCGATCATGTCACGAAGTTCAAGTTACGGTGATTAGAAATGGATCCTCGTAGACTATTCCTTAGACCGTGAGGCTATATCATTCACTGTCTCCCGAGAGTGCTTAGATAGCATCAAGCGTCACTTGGTAATACAGTGATTATAAAGGTGTGTTCAGGTACTCGGAGGAACTATAGAGGCAATATATGTCAAGAGAGGGATTTGTCCGTCCACGTAACAGAAAGATACTTAAGGGCCCACTCGGAGAAGTTATATCCAATACCTGCGCATCATGTGATTTGATCATAGGGATATCACTTGTCAGAATGAGTCAAGTAGCATTGTTCAGTAACGAGATTGAACACGACATGGTGATGTCATTGATCAGATCTCGGGCAATGCAAGTATCGAGAGACAAACCGAATAAGACACGACCGTCCCGGTTCAAACGACGAAAGATCTTCATGGAACACACAGGGGTCACATGGACATCCAGGTCCCTCTGTCAATCATTGGTCCAGGAGTGTCCCGACCATGTCTGGAGTGTTCCCGAATCGTAGGGTATCACGCTTAAGGGTTTGATGATGCTTAGAGAGTGTTTATAGGATCGGAAGAATCGCCAAAGAATAGTAGAGAGAAAACCGGAAGGGTTTCGGTAAGTTCGGAGGATGTCCGGAGTGGAGATGGAAGGTGTTCCATAGGCACAGATAATATGTGAATGAATGTTAAATTATGATTCAATCATTTATTCATAATTATTTAATAAAGAGAAAATATATTAAAAGGTCAACAGGCTTAATGGGCCAATTCCCGGAGGGGAAAGGGCCCAAGAGGGGACCACACCCCTAGGAGGGGCCTAGGGGGTGGCCGGTGGCCCTAATGGGCCTATCCCACATGGGGCCCATGGGTGGGGTCTGGCGGGCGCGCCTCCCCACCCTTTCCCCATGATTAGTCCCACACCGGGACTTTGAGGGAGGGTGTACCCCCTCCTCCCCTATATGTAGTGGGGGTATTTGGCTAGATAAATACACACAATATTCAATAAAGGTTTCCTCACTTTTGGGGAGACGTCCAATTGATATTCTCTCTCTCTCTCTCTCGTGATCATGGTCCCAAGTTCAGACTGCGCGAACGAGAGACATCTTCACCGTGGAGCGCCATCGCGTTGCGGGATTCGGATCCAGGAGCTCTACTTCCACAACTGCTGTTGGATCAGGGAAGCGGGAGTCATCGTCAGGCACCGGACGTGTGTAACTCCCCGCGAGGTGTCATACTTGAGGCGCTCAAGTCGTTGGAGCTGCAGGAGCGCAAGGACTTCATCACGACCTTGAGGTTGGCTTCGGCTCGTCTACATCAACCACGCTCTCCTAAGCATTGAAAACGCTTTTCGGTCTTCAAGGGTAAGTTCGCGAAAAGCCCCTCCCATTACTGCATTACTAATAGATAAGTCCTGGTAGCATCAGGGGTTCAGGGGCGTAGGGTAAAAACTATTGTTTTCATACGCGGAACCCCTATAGTGGGTATCAGAGCTAGATCTATGCATAGTACTGGTAGTACGGGTAGAACACACGAGATGTAGCATGTGGGCGTTGATCTTTTAGTTGTTACCCTCCCACGTGTACTTGTGTATACCGCAGTAATGCTTGATGAAGTGGCCCCCAATCGACTTTACACGTTCATTCGCGAGACTGGTCCACGCTTGACATACGGCTTGTACCGTATAAAGTGGCTTTGGAGGGTGTCTGTCTCTCTCGCATTAGTTGGTATGCCATTTGCAACAGAGGGCCCCGAAAGGGGTGTAGTATAGACAACTACTTGATCATCATTGTGGTGACAGTTCGTAGGTAAGAACAGTTCTTGTGCGAAAGCCCATTCAGCCACGTAAAACATGCAAAGATAAAGTAGAGGCGTCTACCTTTGTTTTGCAAGGGCGTTGCTTTGTGATATGGTTGTGGAAAAGGTAAAGTGATTACCTTATGTTACGTAGTAGTAGATAGTTAGGGAGGTGACGTACTACCACGCCGGAAAGACACCGGTACCCTGGTGTCTACGGCGCCAGAACCCTGGCGCCGGAATCCGGTGAGGACGGATGGAGATCACGACGTGAAGGACCATATCACATCGCATTTACATTCAATATTATTGTTTGTATATCTTATTGTGTGCTAGTATTAGATACTCGATAGTAGCCTAATAAGATGATCCCGGTTAAAATTACCAATGATTATGTTCCCCCTTAGTGTGCACCACCAAGAAAGTTCTTCGGTATGATGCATGTCGTGATGATCGGGTGTCAGACATATCTACATTCGCATACAATGGGTTTAAGCCATGTTGCACAGCGAATACACTAAGGTTGAGTTGGCGAGCCTAGCACGTTATAGAGACGTGGCCCCGGAACATGGATGGTCGAAAGATCGAGCACAAGTCGCATGAATGATGTGACCAATGTTTAGCGACCACCCTAGAACCCAAATTGATGGCCGTGATGATCGGGGGAGATGTGGGGAAAAGGGGTCATGTTATCACTAGGAACCCTTCAGGGGATAGGTGTTTCTGAGTGGAGTTATTATTAACTCATTTAATTATAAACTTAGTCTAAATTCTTTTTGCAGTTATAAATATAGAAAATGGTTCTCCCCGAGATTACCTTCCCTATTGACAATTGGTTAAAAGGAGAAAAGCTCAAGTTAGATGGATCCAACTTTTCTGCATGGGTCATGCGCCTTCATGATCTCCTTAGAGAGAACAAAGTGGCTGACTACATGATCTACGAGATGTACTTGGATCCGCCCTATCTTCATGAGACCCAGGAGTAGTGGGATCTCCGCTGTCGTCGTCGTGTGATGGCCACATTCATATCAGTAACGATGCGCCTTGGGATGGAAGATGGGCTGTGGCCGATTGTGGGAAGTCTTAATCCCTGAACGGTTATGGCACATCTGAGATCACATTTCGTGGAACAAGTGCGCATATGGGAGTATGAGCCGATGGGGGATTTCCTCTCCATAAAGAGGGAGGAGGGCTCCTCACTGGACGATCACTTGTTGAGCATATATTATGCATACATGAGTCTGGCATACTTCCTAGACAACTGATTCGCAAGCTCTTTTGCAATAGGCGTTGTGCTGCGGTCGCTGCCACCAAGCTACTAAGCACAAGTCAGGACTTGCATTATGAGAGGCGACGCGGAAACACAGGATTTCCACGAGTTCATATCGCATTTCAGAGATGTGATGGTTGAACCCGTTGTCACTGATCTCATCAATGACAAAGGTATATATTTGATATACAATTTTATAAATGTTATAATCTTGCAAAGACATTTGTAGTGTTAAGTATATTTGATACTTGTTCTGTTTTACTGAAAACAGGTCCTTCTGCATGAGAGGTGCTTGCTAGAGTGGAGGTGACGTTGCGTGTTGATGGCGAGCATAATAATGATGGCCAACGACACTCTCCCTCCACATTTATCATTTAGTTTATGGTTTTGGATAGTTATTGTAATCAAAAGATTGTGAACCTCTTTAGTGTGTCTCACACTTTGTGAGATGGTTATTCATATCAATTTGTAACAAACAGTTATTCCACTTATATGAATAATTTCTATTTGTGTTCATATCTTGTTTAATTATATGTGAATTATCCTTGTTGTTTGAAACGAATTCACAATGCATGAACATTTGTAAAATATTGAAATGCCTTGAAAAATACCCAACTTAATCATATATTCATTACTGAATGAAACCATTGTTTAAATTCAAAGTTATTGATAATATGTGAAAGACATTCAATTTCTTATCACGTATGAATCATGCCTAAGTTCAGAAAAATAACTTAAACACCATGTATTACGTGAATACAAAGTGTTTTAATGAATTGTTAAAAGTAAATACATATTCGATGTATTGTGTTTTGACAAAATGGTAATTATCATTATATGATTGTTTAAATGTGTAAAGAAGTTTACCAAAGGAAACATGAATATGAAACTATTTGATATGATCAAAGTGTTTCATCAACAAAAGGTATTAAAAGATAAATGAGAATCTAATTACTACAATTTGATCAATAGTAATGAAATTCGACTTTATAAGAATGGCATAAAAGCAATTGTGCAATGCAAAGCGTTTTAAAATGTCAAAATGCAGAGCATCACAATACGATATTTGATATCAAAGTGGGTGAATAGAAGGCGCCAAATAAGTCGTTGTAGTGTAGATGTAGAGACCATTAGTTAGAAATAGTTAGCACTCAGTTAGAATATATAGTGAACCATGAGAATTCGTGAAAGAGGCTCCATATCTGGTATGGATCGTCATAAAAGTTTTGGAGTTATTCGATATAACCAAAACAATAGAGAATAAGTCCTTGTAGAGTACTCATTGGAAACTTTGAATACGAAATCCATAGCTAAAACCAAAAGGGAAGAAAAATTTGTATTACTTGGATTTTGGTGCATTCTTGAGAAAGTTCGCATTCAGTGATATTTCTCTATTATGGAGCAAATGGAAGATAGTGAAAAACATGATGAGGATTCAAAACCCTGCATCAGAGTGTTGAGAAGCGGAATGTAAAACGTTCCTAAATGATTCTCTTCAAAAAAAGGAAAGAATCAGTGATAATGATCATTGTGATTTTCCCCACTAGTGTTTTCACTACATGAAGTAGGATTCAAAAATATAACCATATCTTCTATGGAGACATTTGTGAATCATTTTTCATGATTCTAGGAATATGACATACCTACGAACTACTAAGGAAATAATGGTAAACTAAAATTATGAGAAATCCCAAAGCAAAATTCACTTGAGATTAGAAAGCAATTCGTTGTTGAATCTTACAAGTAAAGGGGTTACTTGAATTTTCACAAATGACTGCAAAGCCATAGTGGAAAAGGGGGTGAATGACAAAAGCACAATTTGTCAAGTATTGGACAAATTCAAATGAATTTGATTCAAGTGTGTTGAATGTCTAGTGGATTTAAAACTAGTAAAAGTACTAGTATCTCATAGTAAATCTCCAAGTTTGATATTTGATCAAAGGATTTTGAAGTTGTTCAAAATAGTGAGTGGATATGCAATTTGCATGAAATTGAGTGGGAGCTATGAAAGTCTTCCTAAAACAATATTTGATTGACATATTTTTGAGTGGGAGCAATATAAGTCTCAAATTCAAATATATAGGAACATAGTTTGAGTAAGAGTAGTGACTCATACCCAAATATGGTAGGAACATATTTTGAGTGGGAGCTTATAGGAGTGATTCTTAAGTGTGTTAAGAATAAAAGCGCAAGTACCGATAAATAATAATTTATAAGGGGTAGAAGCTGATAATAAGTGTATTATGATATTATGTAGTATTCCTTAAGGGATTCTAAAAAGGGTTTCAGAATAGAAGTTAATTAAGGAATTGGCCCTTCATAACTCAATTAGGAATAGTATTAAGTTTAACATCAATGGTTGAAAGAAAGAAAAGGATGATCATCATCCACTATGTTGAGACATAGGTTCTATCTTAGAAAACCATGATAGTAACTTAACATAATATATGATCCAATAAGGAACGTTTAAAAGTGATTAAGTTTGAATCACGGAACGTTGAGCTAAGTTTGTCCGTAGTGTCTAATAGAGAACTGTAGACATATTTTCTAGATCCATAAAGCTGACATATCTTAAAGCATAAAGGGTTATGTTATAAGGAAATATGTTGGAAACTCCTGTGAATACCGATTAAAGTCAAGTAGGAAGCAAGGTGAACAAAAATATCGAAAGTTGCACAGGGTGCACTCGTGTTTCGATGAATACATTTATAATAATAGATAAGGGTACCATCTAAAGTGTTGTATAATGTTATGGAGGGGCTAGTTCACTTTTAACGTAAAATGATGTGTCCCAGGGCATAGTGCCCATGAGAAAGCCCTTGAGGTTGATCTAAAGTCACTATAGGCTCCTGGAATCAGGCCTCGTTCTGCTGCCATAGCGATGATGCATACACACAGATGTTATCATGTGATGATAAAGTATTAATGTTAATCAAGGTTACATTAGTAAGTTGCAAAGGATTTGGGACTATAAAGTACAGGCCCAAGACTCAACCTCTTCCATGAGCAAGCATGTTCAGGGTACCGGATATATGGTGCCAATGATTAAGAACAAATGCAGCTAGTTTATTTGTACTCTACTGCAAGTGGGAGACTATTGGAAATATGCCCTGATGTCTACGCACGCTTCTATTCTTGCAGACAGTGTTGGGCCTCCAAGTGCAGAGGTTTGTAAAACAGTAGCAAATTTCCCTTAAGTGGATCACCCAAGGTTTATCGAACTCAGGGAAGAAGTGGTCAAAGGTATCCCTCTCAAGCAACCCTGCAATCAAGATACAAGAAGTCTCTTGTGTCCCCAACACACCCAATACACTTGTCAGGTGTATAGGTGCACTAGTTCGGTGAAGAGATAGTGAAATACAAGTAATATGGATGATTATAAGTGGTAATTGCAATCTGAAATAAGAGTGGCAGCAAGCAAACATGTAACAGAACTGATTGTAAATGGTGTTTCAATGCTTAGAAACAAGGCCTAGGGATCATACTTTCACTATTGGACACTCTCATATAAATATCTTCTCTAATCTACCCTGAACTACTCTCTGGTTGGACGATGTAGGGCTATAATAGCACACCTTAAAGTTCGCATTCCCCATCTAGATAACCCCTCACTATCACCTTGAGCGCTAGATGGTTCCAACAAACACCACAATCTCATAGAGACACCCAACTCAAATTATACTCATGATAAGTATTTATGTAACCTTAGCCAAAGTGCCACACGGTATGCACACTGTCAACTTCACACACGTGGGGATAAGCAGAGATTAATTAAAGCACTTGAGTAGCAGAATAGATCTATAGATTACAAAGCTCATGATCTCATAAGATCACGCATAGAGAGAGAGATGAACACATAGCTACCGGTAGAACCCTTAGCCTCGAGAGAGAACTACTCCCTCCTCATCATGGGAGTCAGCAACGATGATGGAGATGGATCCAGGGGCACTTCCCTGTCACGGCAGGGTGCCGGAATAGAGACTTCTGTTCCCCGAGTCTCCTCTTCGGTGGCGGCGGCTCTGTGGAACTTTTTGTGGAATTCTGATCTGGTATTTAGGGTTTTCATCCCGGGGGGAATATATAGACAAAGAGGCAAGGTCGGTGGGCGCTCGAGGGGCCCACACAACCCCCTGGCGTGGCCTGGCCTAGCCCGCGCCATCAGGTGGTGTGGCCAGCCCCTGGCCCCTCTCCGTCTCGTCTTCTGGCTCCATGAGTCTTCCGATAAAATATTGACTTTGGCTTTTGTCCGGTCCAATTCCGAGAATATGTCTTTTCTAGCTTTTCTGAAACCAAAAACAGCAGAAAACAGGCAACTGGCACTGCGGCATCTTGTCAATAGGTTAGTTCCAGAAAATTCATAAAGTATCTCAAAAGGTAGACAAAACATAAGATAGTTGATATAAAACAAGCATGGAACATCAAAAATTATAGATACATTTACAACGTATCATGCCCTAGAGACAAATAGTAATAAGGACTATTATCATATTTCATAAAGTTTATGATTAAGTTTTATATCATGCTATAACTGTATTGAGTGGAAACATCAATACACGTGTGATATATAAACAACCAGGGGTTCCCAGTGAAACTCTAGTCACTGGTTCATTGGTCAACAGATGATCAAGTTTCCTGATCATGTGGCATTTATGCCAGTTGGAAATGGAGTCAACTCATTCTGAGAATGAGATGATGAACCAATACCCAACCTAAACATCGTGACCTGATCATGTCACGAAGTTCAAGTTACCATGATTAGAAATGGATCCTCATAGACTATTCCTTAGATCGTGAGACTATATCAATCATTATCTCCAGAGAATGCTTAGATAGCATCAAGCATTACTTGATAATACAGTGATTATAAAGGTGTGTTCAGGTACTCGGAGGAACCGTAGATGCAATATATGTCAAGAGCGGGATTTGTCCGTCCACGTAACGGAAAGATACTTAAGGGCCCACTCGGAGAAGTTATATCCAATAGCTGCGCAACATGTGATTTGATCATAGGTATATCACTTGTCGGAACAAGTCAAGTAGCATTGTTCAGTAACGAGATTAAACACGACATGGTGATGTCATTGATCAGATCTCGGGCAATGCAAGTATCGAGAGACAATGGGAATAAGACACGACCATCCCGGTTCAAACAACAAAAGATCTTCATGGAACGCACAGGGGTCACATGGCCATCCAGGTCCCTCTATCGATCATTGGTCCGGGGGTGTCCCGACCATGTTTGGAGTGTTCCTGAACCATAGGGTATCATTCTTAAGGGTTTGATGATGCTTAGAGAGTGTTTATAGGATCGGAAGAATCATCGAAGAATAGTAGAGAGAAAACCGGAAGGGTTTCGGTAAGTCCGGAGTGAAGGTGGAAGGTGTTCCATAGCCACGGAGATTGAATAATATGTGAATGAATGTTAAATAATGATTCAATCATTTATTCATAATTATTTAATAAAGAGAAAATCAATTAAAAGGTCAAAAGGCTTAATGGGCCAATTCCCAGAGGGGAAAGGGTCCAAGAGGGGACCACACCCCTAGGAGGGGCCTAGGGGGTGGCCGGCGGCCCTAATGGGCCTGACCCACGTGGGGCCCATGGGTGGGGGCTGGCCGGCGCGCCTCCCCACCCCTTCCCCATGATTAGTCCCACCCCGGGACTTTGAGTGAGGGTGTACTCCTGCCTCCCCCTATATATAGTGGGGGTATTTAGCCAGATAAATACACACAATATTCAATAAAGGTTTCCTCACTTTTGGGGAGACCTCCAATTGATATTCTATCTCTCTCTCTCTCTCTCTCTCTCTCTCTCTCTCTCTCTCTCTCTCTCTCTCTCTCTCTCTCTCTCTCTCTCGTGATCGTGGTCCCAAGTTCGGACTGCGCGAACGAGAGACATCTTCATCGTGGAGCGCCGTCGCGCTATGGGATTCGGATCCATGAGCTCTACTTCCGCAACTGCTACTGGATCGAGGAAGCGGGAGTCATCGTCAGGCACCGGACGTGTGTAACTCCCCGCGATGTGTCACACTTGAGGCACTCAAGTCATTGGAGCCGCAATAGCGCAAGGACTTCATCACGACCTTGAGGTCGGCTTCGGCTCGTCTACATCAACCATGCTCTCCTGAGCGTTGACAATGCTTTTTGGTCTTCAAGGGTAAGTTCATGAAAAGCCCCTCCTGTTATTGCATTACTAATAGATAGGTCTTGGCAGCATCAGGGGTTTAGGGGCGTAGGATAAAAATTATTGTTTTCATACGCGGAACCCCACAGGGTCCACTCACTTGTGGCTCATTCACTAAAAGTCCTATATTAGTCACTGCGAGTCCAACTCACTGACTCAGTCCATGTCTTATTCCGGTCTAACCCAAATAGATTTCTACTTCGGGTCTAACCCAAACTTGCTCCCACTCTTAAGTGTGTGACCCGACAGGCTCATGGTGACTTGGACACGATCCGAGTCTCACTCGTGACCGATCAGTCGGTAGTAGATCCTAGCAGAACGTGCCGACTCCCAAGTATCAAAGAGTCATGACGACATACCTTCCAATGCGACTTTTGTCCAAGTCCCTTTTGCCTCACGATACATCTTGTCAAGCTATAGGCGAATAATCATCATCCTTCAAATAGCTTAACTCTCTTATCGATCCAAGATAAGTGATTCATCCGACTAACTCTTAGTCGATCGCCCCGGTTAACACTTAACCGAGCCGTGAATGGCCATGCTTTCTGAATCATATATTCCGAGAGGGCCTAGAGAATATCTCTCCAGTCGGAGGGGCAAAATCCCACCTTGGTCATCCACATCACACAACTTGCTTCTCAGTCAACCCAAACTCTGCCTTTATAATTGCCCAGTGACGGATCAACGTTTGATAGAACCTAAATCGGTGATCCTCAACTCGGATTGTGCAATAACCTCAGGTTAAGGATTACATTGATTGATACATACAAATGATGACTTATTCGTTGTATCTCAATATGGGTCAATCCAACTCGCTAAACTCTTTAGCCAAATCCGTGTAAGTCGGAATAGCATCTCCATGCCCATGACAAGTGGAACCGAGTCATCAACCAATTTTCACATTAGTCTAAGTTGTGTGTCCATCACAACCTCAATGACCAAGGGCAACTAGTATGAACAACATGAATATATAGTTCCACAATCGAATTACATATTCAGTGATACATATCAGTAGTTAATACATGGACAATAACTTTATGAATACATTGGGAATAACATCATACATGATTGCCTCTAGGGCATATTCCTAACACCGCCACCCCCTCTTTCTACTTCCAGCTGCCCCTTCTGCTATTCCCCGCCAGTGCCATGTGATTATCGCGGTCCTAAGGGCCCGACCATGTCCAAGGATGTCGTGGAAGGGATCATGCAGGGCTACGCTGGCGGGCACATTTGACTCAAAGTTCATGGAGAACCAAAAGCGCGCAGCACCACTAGTAAACGGTCACCGGAACCTTGTCGGTGACACAGCCACACAGCAGACGATGATGACTGACGACAAGTGACTATGGTGTTTGAGAGGGAAAACGGGGAGTACAAGGAGGAGGAGGATCTCACCAGGGATGCAAGGGGAAGGTCATCAAGCTCAAGAAAGTTCGGAGGTGACATCAATGATGGTTAGCACACGATAGACATGATATGGATGATGGCATCGATTAGGGAAGCTTGGCTTCAATTTTATTTGCAGGGGATATGCGGGCAACGGGGCGGAGGTCGCCATCTAACGACGGAGCTCGGAAAGGTTGGGAGGGGTAGGGAGAGCGGTTTCCAAAAGAAGAAGAAGGATACGAGAGCAGAGAGAGGGGAAGAAGACGAGAGGAATGATAGGTGGGCCCTAGGTCCATGTCATCGCTTAATTGTGGGCTCATTATGTTAGTTTTGCTATTAAAATGCCATTAGACAAAAAGGTGACCTATTTGTAACATCTAGCACCAAAAGTGGTATGTATGCGCAAAAAAATTGCAAAAGTGGCCCTAATTGTGATACTAAAATGTAATTTACTTTACAAAACATTCTACTAGTTTATTATGAAGAAACATAAATAAATAAGGCGCGTGCTAGGCGTCCTCCGGAGGACGTCCTGCTTCCGCGCACGACACTTGTCCAAAAATCGGTCCAAATCCCGCGTTTGCTGCAAATATCCTCGCTTTTGCTTCCGAAGCAAAAAAAAGGTTCATTCCAGAAATAGAACGTCTCGCCGGAGACCATGCAGCAAAAAATGTACTAATATAGCAAAACCGAATTCACCGGAAACATCGTCGGAAAAACTCGCCGGTGACTCTCGACGGTGACCTTGTAGCAAAAAGTTGACACTGTTGTAGCAAAACCACAATACGGTTGTAGCAAAAAAGGTCTTCTAATGTAGCAAAAAACCGGTTCGTTCCAGAAAATAGAACGTCTCATCGGAGCCGAAGACCATGCAGCAAAAAAATGTTCTAATGTAGTAAAACCGACCTCGCCAGAAAAAACTCGCTGGTGACTCTCGCCGGAGACCTTGTAGCAAAAAGTTGGTACTATTGTAGCAAAATCATAAGACGGTTGTAGCAACAAAATTATGACATTGTAGCAAAAATCCGACGCCGATTGTAGCACCGCCGACGACCACGCCTGTAGCAAATCTCGACGGCATTTGTAGCAGCGCCCATGTTCTTCGGTAGCACCGTCGGCGGTCGTGTGTAGCAAACCCGTGAGGATATGATGTTGTCGTCTACACAGCCGGACGGAGCTTTGCAGGGAGGGGCGCTCGGGTGGAGCAGCGGGGCTCCCTGGGCGGAGCCCATGGCGGGTGGCATCCATCTCCGTCGGGCGCGGAGGCGCGGCTAGGCGGAGCAGCGAGGCTCCTTGGGGCGGCGCCCATGGCGGGCGCGAGGGCGGAGGTGACGCCCATGGCGGAGCGCGTGGAAGCTAGGCGACGGCAGCGCGGGCGCAGAGGCACGAGGGCGGAGGCTGGGCGGCGTCCATGGCGGACAACACGGCTAGGCGGAGCAGCAGGACTCCTTGGGGCGGCGCCCATGGCGGAGTGCGCGGAAGCTGGACGACGACAGCGCGGGTGCGGAGGCGCGAGGACAGGGGCTGGGCGGCGCCCATAGGGGAGGCGCGGAGGTTGGGCGGCGCCCATGACGGACACATGTGGATAAGGGAGGAGACGAGGATAGGTTTTTTTTTTTAACACAGCGCACAATCGTGAAGGAGGCAGACCCGGGGGGATGGAACCGGGTGATACGTATCCTTTTCCAATAAATAAAAGTAAATGTATGGAGATTCAGCCGCCCATCTCCGCTCGGGCTGGCCCAGTTGCCTCGCATCCGCACTTGCCCGCCTCACAACGCCGTACGTTGCTCTTGCCAAGCATTCCGTGAAGCAACTTCAATGCCGTTCGTTCGTATTCGATTTCTAGAGCATTCGCGGCGGGGTATTTGCCCAAACACAACTCGCAGCAGTGCCGTGGATGGAGTATGGACGCACGGCCGGCCGGCTCCAAGGAAGCATGATCCATTCCTTCCCACGGCAATGCCGCTAGCACGGTGCACTCGGTCGATGACCCATGCATGCCCACGGCAATGCACATGCACTCCCCCCATCGTGCTTGCAGCAGATACGATCAACTGCGCCATGCGGCATGGCGCAAATCGATCGAGCACCGTGATGGCCTTCAGACATGACAGCCGGTGTACGGATGGACGGCCACGGGAGAGATGAAGTTGTTCCCTCCACAATGCTGCTAATAATAACCTTTTACACGACTTTTCAGCAGACCTGGGAGACAGCAGCGTGGCTTTGGCCTTTGGTGGTGGTGCTGGGCATTGATAGTATATGTCGAGCTATCGCGGAGTGCCAAAGTCGAGCGCTGTGTGTGATGGGCTGATGGCGTTCACGTAGTATCTCAACTTTTGTGAGACAAAGAACAGAGAGAGAGGCAGACGGTGGATTATGCCTCGCTCGCTGCTATTCACGTTTCCTTCTCAATTTATTATTCAGAAATCTGGAAGACGGATCGAAGCGTGCACATCTCCGCATCCCTTCTACGATGACGCCCAACAAAAAAGCTTGTAGGAAATCTCTAACTGAAAAACGATTAAAAACCAGCAGCTACAACTGAAACAAACTAAACTGTTTCTAAAAACCACCTGTAGGTTCAGAGCTAACTGAAACTACTGAACTAGAACAGCGGGATTTGACAACAGTGGCCATGCCAAAGTAAATTTGTCAAATCCAAGTCACCAACCCATACGCAACTTAATAATCTTACGAAGCATTGCAATATCAACAATATCCTACACAGAAAAGAAATTAGGCAGGTCAGAGAGGTTTCTGACTCGCTATTTTTTTTTCTTGGAAACATGGATCTGACCATTACATCGACAACAACACCGAGCACTACACGGCCTAAACACAAACAAGGCTTGATTCTAAGCCTTCTTGGGGGACTTGGCAGCCTTCTTGGGCGACTTGGCCTCCTTCTTGGGGAGCAGAACCGGGTTGATCTTGGGCAGCACTCCGCCATGGGCAATGGTGACTCCGGCGAGCAGCTTCCCGAGCTCCTCGTCGTTCCCGACGGCTAGCAGGAGGTGCCTCGGGATGATGTGGGATTTCTTGTTGTCCTTGGACGCGTTCCAGGCGAGCTCCAGAACCTCTGTGGCGAGCCCGGATAGACGGGGGCGCCGGTGCCGACGCGCTGGGTGTACCGGCCCTCCTTGAGGTAACGGCCGATGTGGCCAACGGGGAACTGGAGCCCAGCCTTGACCGAGCGCGTCACGGATTTCTTCCTCGGCCCGCCGGCCTTGCGCCCAGCGGCGCTCTTCTTCCCCTTGGCTGCATCTACGGTGGCGCTTGAGACGTCCATGCTGGCGCGGCGCTTCAAGGGGAAAGAAAAGGAGGGTGCAGAGATATTGTGATTTGTGAGATGGGGTGGGGGTGGGGGTGGTGGGGGGGGGGGGGGGGGGGGGGGAGATGAGTATTTAACGGTGCAGAGGAGACACTGGTGAGACAGTCGATCTGATCCAGGAGTGAACGTTCGGTTTGATTGGCGGGAAAGTGGGCATCTCAACAGAAAGGATGGCGTGAAGACTAAGTGGCAAACATGCTAGGCAAACTCAAAACTTCCCATGAACAACATTCTTTTTTGAGCTTCCCATGAACAACTCGATGGGCGTAGACGTGCATACTCTCTGAAAAATTTATTCCTTCATCCCTTTGAGTCACCTCTCAGCCCATTTCTTGTAAATCAATCTAGGGAACGGAAATGAAGTCCAAAGAGTCTTCTTTGGATAATAGCTGAGAGAATCAACCATCTCCTGCAAATTAGAATAAAAGATGGTTGATTCTCTCATCGCAATTTGGTGTGCCCCTGCGATAATTTCACGTGTAGATTCCATCGAAATTTGGTGTGCCCCTGCGACAATTGAACCATGGTCAACCACCCTTATAGAGTATTTCATGTCGCAAGTTGAGGCTCAACTAAAATTGGCATGAACAGCACATTAGGCAAAGAAGATCCAACACCATAGTCAACAAAAAAGCCATGTAACTTGTCATGGTCCACCAAAGTCACTTGAGGCTTTGTTTGGATGTAGATATTGGGAGGCTTGGAGTTGAATTCATCAAGAATACCAAATCACCAAAGAATCTAAATTTTTCCTAAATTCAAATTATATTGTTTGGTTATTTACTGAATTGGCACATGGAGTCCTAGTGAGGCATCAATTCTAAATGTTGTTTGAATGGTCAAGTTTGTTACTGAATTGCAGCTATTGCGCATGCCATAATGTTCCCTAAATCGAATTGTTTTAATCGGGGATTTAGATACCAGCTGATACTCTATTGTAGAGATCAAACAAACAAAAATGATAAAAGCTTAATCTAGTTAAAGATTTAGGGTTATAAATGATTGCTCTTCCTACCACTCCTCCATTGCATAGAATTTGGAGCGGAAGTGCGAGGACCAGTCTTCCATGAGACGCAGACGGAGGAGGCTTGTCGCCGTCGGAGTTGCACACGATGAGGCTCACATCGGCGGGCGGTCATTGGGGCGACCCGTGCTGGCCTAGGCGGACCCAGCCGGAGAGAGAGAGAGAGAGCGAGGAATAGGGATGAGGATGGCCAGAGGATTGATATGCACCACTGTGGCATGGAGTCAGTGTGTCGTCGACATGGAGTGCGTGCGCCACCTCCTCTTTTTGACTTGCTCTCGGCCCACGTTTTTTCGCTCGTTTCCATATAGGGTGAATGGGTATGACAGGACCATTTCTAACCCCAGTACGTGAAGGGAATATGCCTGGGAGGCAATAATAAAATGGTTATTATCTTATTACAAGTTTATGTTAGATGTTTATTTCTCATGCTAGAGTTTTATCAATCAAAAATATTAATACATGTGTCTTTAATAAACAAAATAGAGTTCCTAGTTATGCCTCTCATTTAACTAGCTGTTTATTAACAGATGATCAAGGTTTCCTGATCATGAATATTGGATGTTGTTAATAACGGTATTATATCATTAGAAGAATGTTATGATGAACAAACACCCAAAGTAGATATAGCAATAATGATCTACTTATTAAGTTTATATTTCTATATCAAACAGATACGGAGTAACCCTAATCCTTAGACCATGAGATTATGTCAACCACAGATTTCAGAGGAGTGTTTGAATGGTATCAAACATCACACTGTAACAGGCTGACTATAAAGGTGTCATTGGATACTCTAAAAGTATTAGTTGAGGCTCATGAATCAAGAATGAGATTTTTCCATCCAGATGACGGAGAGATATACTCTAGACCTCTCGGTGATATCACATCAACACTGCTTGTAAGCATGTGACTAGGTCACGAGGATGTTGTATTATAGAACGAGTACAAAGTACTTGTCCGTAACGATATCAAACTAAGGTATAATTAATACCTATGATCAGATCTCGTACAAGTAAAATATCGCAAGACAAAAGGAATTGGATATGACATTAATGGTTCACACGATCACAAGAGTCATTGTTGAATATGTGGGAGTCAGTATGTATCTCCAGGCCCCACTACCAATTATTTATCAAAGAGGTGTCTCAATCGTGTCTGCATTATTCGTGAACCTTAGAGTGACACACTTAAGGTATACCGATACAAATGAGCAGATAAAATATATCAGAGAAAGGTTTAGAATGTGTTGAAATTATTTTGAGGAGCACTGGAATAGTTTCGGGGCAAATCGCTGAAATTTGTTTCAGATATAATATCAAGGGTTTATGTAAATGTTTGTTAATTAAATCAATTGACAAATATTAACATAAAGAAATAAAAAGTTGTTTTTATTTAATGAGAGTTTGCATTTAATTTAGTGTAAATTAATGGCAAAATGAGTGGAGCAGGGCCGGTTCTATATTTTGCGGGGCTCTAGGGCGAAGTTAACTACATGCCCCCTAAGGCTAATATATATGCCGCCAAGATCGGAGCTATAAAAAAGTTCATGGGATGAAAACATAAGTAGCACTAATTTATAGCTCATAGTGATATTTTGTTTCTTTGGCAGGGCTATAAGAAAGCTCACATAAATTTAGCTCTCCTGAAGATGGAGACTACATATAATGTTGGATGGGCCTTCACCTGAATCATGGTCACTAGATGTAGTTGGGTGAGATTTTTTTTTCACACTTAGGAAGCGATTCGTAATGTCTTTACAGCCTGCAAATTTAGCAAGATGTTTGTAGTATTAAAATGCATACAATATGATCATATTGATGAAATTGGTCTAACTTAATGATGTGATGGACAAATGTCTGTTTAAGCGCTAATTCACCATGTGATCATAGACCACCAAATAAATATTGTAACTTACAGAAAAGGAAAAATATACAACAAACATCATCTGATATAAATCATTAAACCCTAAAAACTAGTGGTGAGTCGATTTTAAAATAAGATGTATAGATGGATCAAACTATTGAAACGCAGGAGCCAGGATTATCTGTGAAGGAGGCAAGGGTAATGAGGTACAGGACGAAAGAGGAATAAACGAAGAGCAGTTGTCTTCATTTGGTTCATTCTAGGGGACGAGCAGGCGACATAATAATTTTTAAATTCTATTTCAACAGACGAGCGGCTGAGCGGGACTAGCGATTGGAACAGTACGAGACAATTAGATGAACTGGATCTCCCATGTTTCCTAATCCTAACGTTTCCACCGCGCATTTCCTGCTCCTAGATTGCTGATCTGATGGACTGTCGTTAGTTCTTTTATTTTATTCCAACATAATTATGTACATGTGTATAGGGAAGGATAGAATTATGGGTCCCTCTAGAGCATGGGCCCTAGGGCGTCGCCCATGTTGACCATGGATCAAAGTAGGCCCTGGAGTGGAGCAAATATTGCTGTGAGTGGGATGAGTGGGACCACCACTCACATGAATGTGGGAGAGGTGGGGGCACCCACCATTCTTGTGAAGGATTTCTCTCTCTCTCCCTCTAGTAGTTCCCATGTTCTTCGGATTAGCGATAAACGTGTTCTAGTAGTTTTTCTGGTGGGATCTGCTGCTTCTGTTGCTCTGCTGGAGTGAGGGCTTGGAGGTTGTCAGGAGCCGGACATGTTCCTGAGGACGGATGCGCTGCTCACTTGCGGCAGTCTTCAATTCGATCTTGAGATCGGCAAGTGATTGACTACATCAACAGCGAAATTTGATTATGTCAAAATCTTTAGGTCTTCGAGGATAAGTTTTTCCGGTTACCCCCTTACTCATTACTAGTATCTACTAGATTAGATCTTCGCGTAATTAGGCATTCTTATCGTATGAAAAAAAATCTATGATGTGAACCCTATAGTTGTATCAAATTCATATCTATGCGTAGATGTTATATACGAGTAGAACACATATGGATGCAGGCGTAGATGTTATAAACGGTTCTATCTTCGTAAGTCCAAAGCCACGTAAAATATGTAAAAATAAATTAGAGGAGTCTAAGTTGGTTTTGCAGGGTATATGATGTGATATGGTCAATTGTTACAAATTTTATGGATACGATGATATTATTAGTAAGTTATATGACAACCGGCTGTAACCATATGGTTGTTTTATTCTTTTATGGCCTGTGTGCCGAAAATGGAAATCCATGAAATTTAAATTAGTGGAGAACAACCAAGATGGTGGAACCATGGATCTTGGAGCCACGCCGGTGGAATGATGGTGATCATACCATGGAGAACGAGATGGACATCAAGTGTAAGAAAGTACCATATTATATCATATTATTTATGCATGTGATGTTTATCCCTTTTATGCATCTTAATTATGCTTATGTCTTGCTTAGATCACAGTGGTAGCATTATAAAATGATCCCTCATGCTAAATATCGAGATAAAATGTGTTCTTATTTAGTATACACCGTTAAAAAAGTTTGTCGTTTCGAAGCACCATGTGATGATCAGGTGTGATGGAGTCTACGTTTGCATACAATGGGTGTAACCTATATTTACACACGCAAAACTAAGATTCGACTTGGTGAGCCTATCATGTATAGACATGGCCTCGGAATACAAACTGAAAGGTAAAGCATGAGTCATATGGATGATGTGATGAACATCTCGATGTTCGCCTTTGAAACTATACCATCTCACGTGATGATCGATTTTGGTGTAGTGAATTTGGTTTGTGTAATCTCTAAAACAACTAGAGGGATGTTGTTTTTGAGTGGGAGTTCTAGTAGAAATTTTGAATTTACTTGAACCTAATATTTCATAAACTTAGTATAAATAGTCTTTGCAAATATGTTGTAGATCATACCACCACCTACTTTTAATTTCAATGTATTCATGGAGAAATAGAAACTAGCAACCAATGGTAGAAGCTTTACCGACTAGGCCCTTAATCTGAGGATTCTACTCTCTACTACTCAAAGGCTCTATGTGCTAGATACGCCTCTAGGACCCCCTCCTGCTGATGATGCTCCCGATGATGACAAAAATGTTTTTCTAACTCATAAGGAGGACCACAACTTAGTTCATTGCCGCATAATGTATGGATTGGATCCGGATCTGCGAAAGCGTTTCGAGCACAACAACACCTATGATACAATGGGTCAATTGAGAATGATTTTCGATAACCATGTTGTCGTAGAGAGTTATGAAGTTTCTAAAAAGTTCTTTAGCTGCATGATAGAAGAGAACAGCTCCGTTAGCGAGCACGTACTCAAGATGTCTGGGTACGCCAATAAACTCGTAGCTCTGGAAATTATGATCCCCAATGAGCTAGGAATTCATCCGGTTCTCCAATCTCTTCCATCAAGTTACAAGAACTTTGTGATTAACTATAATATGCAAAGTGTGAATAAGTCGCTATCTGAGCTTCTTTCTATGCTTAAAACAGCTGAAGTGGAGATAAAAAGGAGCATCGAGTGTTGATGGTCAATAAAACCACTAGTTTCAAGAAAGGCAAGTCAAATGGTAACTTCAAGAAGGGTGACAAGTATGTTGCGGCACCCGAGAAGAAGACCAAGGCTGACCCTAAGCCTAAGACTGAGTGCTTTTATTGCAAGAATACGGGTCACTGGAAGCGCAACTACCCCAAGTATATGGCTGACAAGAAAGACTACAAGATGAACAAAGGTATATATGAGATACACGTTATTGATGTGTACCTTACTAGTACTCGAAGTAACACCTGCGTATTTGATATTGGTTCACTTGCTAATATATGTAACTCGAAACAGGAGCTACGAAACAAGCGATAACTATCTAAGGATAAAGTGATGATGCGGGTCGGCAATCAGCCCCGTCTCCAGGATTTGAGGGCCCCCGTTCGACTTATAAAATAGGGTCTAAATTTTGTGTTCAAAATCAAATACTAGTAAAACAAAATCATTTGTAATTATATAATTTCATAATGTAAACAATGTTCAGAAATATATCAAGTATTCATTCTAAACCGTAAATATATAACACTAGAGTAATAAACTAACCTCGTGTTCTATCAAAAAGCATCATGCGTTTAGTATTTCTTAAAATAAAATCTTTAATCATATCTTTATAATTAATCTTCTCCAAGATATCATTCTCAAGTGCTATTGTCGCCAATCTACTGAGTCTTTTTTGTGTCATAGTAAAACGCATGTATGATTTCAGTAACTTGAGTTTAGAAAAGCTCATTTCAGCAGATGCAATAGTAACAAGAACGGTTAATAAAATTTTGTATGCACCAGTAACTTTGGTTTTCTCATGATTCGTCATGTTTTCCAAATTAATAAATTAAGCAAATAATTCAAACAATTCAACATGACAAGAGCGATGAGATTGTCAAGTTGCAGCGGTCATACCTTGACGCGTTAACTGCTGAATGTGATCGCTGATCGGTAGGCTTGTCAGGCGAACAACGAAGCGGGGGTACGCCGGCAAAGACCAAATTCCGGGAACAAGCGGGGTTCAGACTTCAAAAATTCATCAATCTATTTGTCCATTCAAAAACAAAAAAAATCAATTATATGTCACTCCCAATACCGTCAGGCATCGATCGATTTAAGTATCTGATCATCAACGGCACCGTATTCCTAATGTTCAAAAACAGAAAAAAGAACAACAGTGTGTACTTGGCCACTTGCGAGACGCGAGCCAACTAAACAAATACTCCCTCCGTCCCAAAATATGTGACTTGAGTTTGTTTAGATTCGCATGTACCTATATACTAAAACATGTCTAGATACATCCGAATCTAGACAAACCCACATCATTTATTTTGGGACGGAGGGAGTAGAAAATTACCCAGCAGTCCAGCTGAGGCCTGGACGATCTGATCTTGATGGGATATTTTGTGACTCAACGGCCGATGTCAGCTTGTCCTTGTGTTGGCGACGCATCGAGCAAATCCTCTAGAGTCCAACCTGATCACGTAGCGGCAAGGGAGCAGCGACTAGGTATCGATCGGGAGAGCCGGAGAGAGAATCGATTGATGGTTGTGCACCTGGACGGACGACCGGGTTAGAAAATACTAATGGACTTTAGGCTAAACGGGGGCCCCTGAAAATTGGGGGCCCTGTTCGGTAGCACACATGGAACCTGTCCATCGACGGGTCTGTCGGCAATGGATCGATGGGTATACTTACTTAATGAAACATAAGTATTAAATATTTGAAAAGTTCAAAGAATTTTATAGTGAAGTGGAAAACCATCGTAATAGAAAGATTAAATTTCCGTGATTCGATTGTGGAGGTGAATATCTAAGTTATTAGTTTGGGACACACATGAAGCAATGTTGAATAGTTTCACAACTCACACCTACCGGTACACCACACCGAAATGGTGTATTTGAGCATCGTAATCATACATTAGGATATGGTTCGATCTATGATGTCTCTTACATACTTGCCACTATCATTTTACGGACATGCACTAGAAACATCTGCATTCACTTTAAATAGGGCTCCACCTAAAGCCGTTGAAACGACACCATATAAATTATGGTTTGGCAACAAACCTAAGTTATCATTTCTAAAAGTTTGGGGATGTGATATTTATGTGAAGAAACTTCAACCTGATAAACTCGAACCCAAAGTGGAAAAATGTGTGTTAATAGGATACCCTAAGGAAACAATTGGATATACCTTCTATCATAGATACAAAGGCAAAGTTTTTGTTCCCAAGAATGGATCCTTTCTGGAGAAGGAGTTTCTCTCGAAAGCTGTGATTAGTAGGAAGGTAGAACTCGGTGAGGTTATTGAACCTTATATTCATGGAATGGCAAGTGGCGCACCGTCAGAATCGGTGAGTGGCACACCGTCAGAATCGGCGAGTTACGTACATATTAGGCATTAAAATATATAGAGATAGATCGAGACGCTTAATTAGGCTATCACAATGTACATACCTTGACAAGATTTTGAAGAAGTTTGATATGGATGGAAGAAAGAAAGGATTGTTACCTATGTTGCAAGGCAAGATATATAGTAAGACTCAAAGTCCAACTACGACAGAAGATAGAGGAATGATGAATAAGATTTCCTATGCCTCAGCCATAGGATCTATCATGTATGACATGATGTGTATAAGACCGGATGTGGTACATGTTGTTAGTTTGACTAGCAGGTATCAATCCAATCCAGGTTCGAAACACTCGATAGTGGTCAAAAATATCTTTAAGTACTTAAGAAGGACTAAAGAAATGTTTCTCATCACTACAAGAAATGTTGGCTTTTACAACAAACGATTTTCATGGTTGAAGGCCCCTTTTTTGTGGTTAAAGAGTCTTATACGATGGATGACCTTCGTGGTAAAAGCCCGGTCACAAAAAAATCTACCATGGTTTTTTCGCGACCATGGCGAATGGCACCCTTCAGCCACAGAAACTTGTGTCATCGTAGATCTATTTGCCACCCTGTTGACTGCTAACGTCATGCAAATTCCCACGTGAAAAACACCATTAACGGCTCGTTACCACCTATAACAGTCGAAAAACCATGGTAGAAGCCAGACCCAGCCAAGGCCTGCTAATTATTAAGTTGGTCGTCCCATTATGAGAGCCTAATAAGAAGATGACCCGTTACTATTTCGCCCAACTACGTCTTTCTAACTTTTCAGCTTGTTACTGTTTTGGCCTACATAACGCCCACATCATCCCAACACTATGCGGCACACTAGCGGCCTACGCCACATCGGCCCAGTACTATTTAGACCTGTCGAAGGCCTGACACTATGCATAAGGGCTATTACTGTTAAAGCCTTCTGCCAATATTGCCTTTTACTGTTCAGGCCTACTACTATTCATGCATGTTACTATTTAGACCTTCTACCAATCTAGCCTCTTGTTGTTCAGGCATGTTACTGTTCATGCGTATTACTGTTTAGGCCTTCTGCTAATCTGGCCTCTTGCTGTTCAGGCATGTTACTGTTTAGACATGTTACTGTTCTTGCCTTTTGACTGTCCAGGCCAGTTATGATTCTGGTCCATCACGGTTCTAGCTTATTACTATTCTAGACTTTACTATTCTGACATTTATTGGTCTGGCATTTTACTGTTCAAAGAATAACGTCTGAATAGAGCCAGTTTATGTTCTGCCAAAAGCCCACTATTTATTGGTGGCTCGGTAGGCCCGGCGCTGTTTATTGGCGGCCCAACATTGACTGGTCCAATCCTTGTTGGGCCTGCTACTGTTTAAGCCTATGCAAGTTAGGCCCATTCATAGGCCATAAAACTGGATAAACAACGAACACTAGATTATCTAGAATGCCAAATGAATTCTAGAACGATAGAAAAAACTTATAACTGGAAAATTAGTAAATTATTACAATCCTAAAAAAATTGACAACTCATACAACATCATTGGAGTACAATACATCTGATAAACAACATAATCTCGGTTTAAAAATATTCCTTTTAGGGAGCTCGCATCGTCTCACATGTAACTACGGGCTTACCACGTGACCTGCTGAGGAGATTATTAAGTAGATTCTCTGTCAAAGCTTGCCTATTTTTCAACTCAGATATCTCCTTTCATGCTATGGAGACTACTGCATTTATTCGGTTGTCTTCCTGTCCAACTACATCAAGTGCATTTTGATGTGCAGCACTAAAAATTCTTTCTACTGAAATATATGGAACAATCGACATTGTGTACATATGTACTCTCATTGCTGCTCTATGCAAAGATATCTACATTTAAGGTAGTTGTTTTCTGTTCCATCTTCATATTTATATTTGCATCCTAAAAAAAAGGAAAAGCGGTCCTTCTACTAAAAGTAAGAAAGCAATTAATAGTAGCAGGACCTCATACATCTCTTTCTTCTGGAATAACTAGAACAGTCAACTTTATAGAGGGACGAGATCATGTGCAACTTTCGCTTCTGCTGTGTGAAATGACTGCTCTACTTGATAAAGGCTAAAACTAAGACAAAGGAAGTTACAATATCATACCGAGGAACAAAACTAACATATTCATTCTTAGAGAATTTCAAAAGATTATTTGGTATGATATATCAATGTAAGCGCTCAACCCAAGAACCTCATGTAGACGGATCAAAGTAGAATGCACCAATTATGAATATAATGAAACCGGCGAATGAGAGCTTAACTAGCCAGACACAACACAACAGAAATCTAGGAAATACAGTCAAAAAGAAGTTCATGCCCTGCCTAAAGCTCCTTAAACTTATAGACAATCATTTACTAGAAAAAAAAAGCATTTAAACAGTGTGGCTGATATTAGCTAGCCTACTCAATGTGCAGTTTGATCTGAAACTTAGGTAGGTGTAATTTTTTTAATCATTGGCAAACTATTATAGTGGCTGAATAAAATTAGAAATAGAAAAATAATATGCCTAAAATAGATTAGCCAGATCATTTCAGAGAAATAGTGAAACAATCTATAAGCAGTTTGATTCATAAATAGTCAGATTATTTCAATTTTTGATTGTCTGCCCAAAAGACCAATTGTACTGTTATGTGCCTCATATTAAAATAGACATACATGTGACAGATACGAGAGTGAGATTTGAAGTGCATGGTTACTTATGATCTTTGTGTTTCTGTTATATTGGATTCTGTTGCAAATTTGGCCTTGTTGTAATCATCCACCAACTCAGATAGTGCCTCCGACAAAAAAACTAAACTAGAGTAAATGGCATGAAACATGGGACTTAAACCTTCAAACAAAAGGGGGCTTACTATAGCTTTTTGTTGATTCTCACAGTTTCTTATCTGGTTACAGGTACATTTGTTGACGATGTCCGCTGCATCAAGTAACGGGTGATTTTCATACTTCAGTGTTGGGCCTCTGCATAAAGGTGCAGCCAATAGTAAACACAAAAAAGTTTCAATCTGATAGAAGTTACCATGAAGTGATACAAAAGCAGTAGATACTTACGAGATTATAGGAGCCATTCATTTTACGATTTCTAGTGTAAACTGCACCCATTTATTGCGTAATAACATCAAACAGTTAGGAATCGTGAGGTAAGTAAAAGCAAATAAACCTGACATATTAGTGGAAGAAGTATAACGAATGTAAACTTGTACTGCACGGATAGGAGAACAACAACAAGCAGGAAATAACTGTTAGTGCCATAGCCTACGCCAAACCAGAGAGAAATTATGATCGCATCACTTATGGGCACTTTAATAAAGGAGATAATGGAAACAAATGTATTTACCGTTTGCTGACTCATATTTCGCCATGACATATAAAATCATAGTTCAATTTCTTACAGTTAAACCTGACTATAAAGAGTTTATTTAGGAATATACGGGTAACAAGTATAACACTTTTAACTTACTACAAAAGTAGCACCAATCAAAATATAGTTAAGTGCTACATATTTATCATACCAAAATCCAAGGAGATCTGGTTACCATGGTTGGGACGACGTTTAGGCATCTTGTGCATCCTGAGTGGTGACGTCGAGATCGCTGAGGGTGCTACTAAAAGAAATATGCCCGAGAGACAATAATAAAATAGTTATTATCTTATTCTATGTTTATGATAAATGTTTATTTCTCATGCCATAATTATGTTAACCAGAAAAGTTAAGATGTGTGTGTTTAATAAACAATGAAAAGGTTTCTAGTAATGTCTCTCATTACACTAGCTTATTCATTAACAGATGATCAAGGTTTCCTGATCATGACATTGGATGTTGTTAATAATAAGGTCACAACATTGATAGAATGATGTGGTGAACATTCTTCCAAAATGTAGTAATACCATCATGTATTCAAGTTTATATTGCGATCTCATTCGAAGTAACTCTAATCCTTAGACTATGAGATCACGTTGATCACTAACTCTAGAAGAGTACTTTTGTCATACCCCAAATTTTGATGCTAGTATTTTGTGTTTATTCTATCTTAGAAAGGAAAGCAAAAAATGTGTATATAAATAACATCGAGGTTATTCGTGGGTTTGGGAGAAAAGTAAAAAAAAATGAATAGTGTGTTGGTAGCACTTGAACTCTTGACCTGGCATTTGAAAACTTGTAGTTGAAACCAGCTGACCTTCGTGGTACTTTAGGAATAAAACCAGTTTTCGTTCTTTTGTTTTTTCTGTACGAGAGGAAAGGAACCGGGCTAGGCTCAAGGCCTATCGGACTCGATGTCCGTGCCCAACTGCACCGCCCCTTAGAAGCGTTCCAGGTCTGCGCCTACTAGCGTTGATCTCGTCTTACCTCAATCCTACCCATTGCCCTCTAGATCGAGGCCGCCGCCGCCGACGGGTCACAGCTGATGCTGGATCACAGGTGTCCGTCGCCGCCTCCGTGAGGTTGCTTGGATGTGCCAACTTCCGCGAGGTTTCGGGTCTGCTCGTTGCCGGATCACAGTGTGTGCTTCTGCCCCTGTTTTTCCTTAAGATCCTACATCAACGTTGTAACAGAGCTATTCTTTTGGTGTTATCCGATGGGTTAGTTACAGGGATGATTTGGTGTTGACTGTATATTCTAGGTTCCTGTGAGCAGAAGGCAATTTGGCATCTAATCAATCTGCAGTTTTGATTAGAGTCATGGTTGCACTTTCCTTGTGTGAAATTGAGGATCAGTAGAGTTCAATTTCAGGAATTTTCTGGCCAACTAATCTATACTAGAATTGTTCCGTACCTAGTGAAACTAAATGCTCTGTAGCTAGTACGTGTGAGACGTTTAGCCTTTTTTTCTATGGACTAGAGGATTTCATCGATTGACTATTGGGATTGGTTGCTCTAGTATTTTCCTCTAGAGTTTCATGCACACGAATGATGGGATGAAAACTACAGGGGAGATAGGAATTAGCTTAATTCTTTCTACTTAAATACCTGGAGCATTCCGTGAGGCATGTGCATGTGTCCGCCATCTATTTTGTTCCTTTGTGTGGCTCCATGTGTTGATGCTAATCAGTCTTATGAGGTCTTATATAGAGAAGTTTTTATTGATAGTATAAATCCTTGGACTTCTAGACATCGATGTATTGTAAGTTTTTTTATTTTAATGACAGTAGCTAAGAGCACTTATTTGGTTGGATATCTGAACAATAAAAGGAAATGACAATTTCAGGTAGCCACTAATAGATATATTTTTGACCGATTGTTTTTATAGCCTTCAAGGCGGTTTCATGAATAATGTTAATGGATAGCGAGGGTGCTTATGTGGGTTGATCGTGCGTAGGAGTGATGATATGATTAGCTTGCGTGTTTCTAAAGTGATGAAAATTATTGAGTGTGGCCTATGTTCTATAACAGGTGTTGGTTTTTCCAGTTCGGAGTCCTACAATTCACAGTTTGTGCCCCACGGTTGAGGCAAGTTCATGACGGATAGTGAATTTTGCATCTCTCTCTTCAGTCAATTTTATTTAATGATTATGATATGTTGATGATGAAAATGATAAATATGATAATAATAATGGCATGTGCATATTGTGCATATTTTTATATCCATGATGATAATGTGACCTACTTTGGTGGGCACAATGCGACCTTCATTGATGGGTTGCGACCCACTTTGGGGGCATCCTCCACATGTTGGAGCGAGTGGATGCCAACGGGTGTCCACTCGAGCGATACTGGTATTCGCGATGAGATGAGATGAGCATATAGACATGTAGGACATAATTTTATGTTCTAATGGATGGATGAAGTTTAATGACGTCCTGATGTTTTGATTTATGTAAAGTTACTATTTGTTTGTGAACTTGTAGTGTCTTTATACTCACCCTTATTGCTTTCATGTTTTTAGGTAACCCTTGAGGACGTCATGCATGGGGAGTTCTGGGAGTAGCACCCTCACAATTATCACCTCACATTTTCACACAATCTTCACAAATATTTTGGAACTCTGATTTTGATCGATAGGAGTCATTCTTGTCATAAATGGTTTCAGAGTATGTGAAAGATTATCACTTAGACTTTGTTGGTTTTTCCTGCTAGACATTATTACCAGTACTGTTTTCGGATGGTAGTCTTTATAGTTGTGGTACTGGGGACTTGGTTGAATGTGCGTCTACATTTTATTGAGTTTTATCATTGTACTCTTGTGTTTATATTATTGTCTGTCGTGGATGTCCCAAAAATAAAGGAGACTCTGCCGATTTTTTTTCCTAAAAAGTCTAAGTTAGTTTTGTATGTGTAATGTATGTGGTAACATCTCAAGTGCTTGTTTGGCTCGGGGTGTTACAATTGGTATCAGAGAGGGTTTTAGGTCTGTGGTATGAAACATATTAAGCAACTTTAAAATTTTATACACTAGTGCACAATAGGATGGGTTGGGCCATGCATTGCATTTACGCTTCTGTTATATTCCTTTGTTGATCTCTTTCCTCCACATGTTGTTAGCGTTTTTGTCCCTTTGTTGTTGATAGTAAGTAGTTGACTATATATAGAGACCTCATCATGGTTAATAGATTCAATAGTGGAAGTGTATTTTTTATCATTTAGTATTAATGACCCGATGAAGTTATTTGTGGTAATGGATTTTGATATATACATTGCTTCGTTGGACGTGCATGGAGATAGCTAAAGGGATTGGTTTTGGAGTCAAGTTGGATTTTAATATAATGATACAGTAGAACATAAAGGTGGGTTTTCCTTACCTGCTTCAAAGTTTCAATATATGTGGCAATTATTCCCGTCGAGATTTTAGAAAACAGTTTGCCAATCTTGAAGATGAGGTGGATCAGGTGGTTGGTTTTCACTTGGCGCTAGTGTTGTAGCGATGTCCATAAAATAATTTTATTGAGACATATGTGGACTCAAATTAATATGAGACGTTATTTCCTCTTCCTTGTTCCCTGAGCAGAAATTTCCACTTGTTTTCCTATTCTTATTCACATAATCTTTCTAGTGCATTACCTTGCACTTGGCTTGGTTTGATTTTCATCATCTAGTAGTGGTGTTATAAAAGTTAGCTTATTCTCTAAGGCTTATGAAGTATGTTAGATCATTTTCTTCTAATGTGCTTCTCATTAAGTTAGTTTTTGGAGTGAACACCTTCCTTTGTGCCATCCTTTGTCAATCGTATTCTACTTCGACATTCTTTGGTCTCCGTCCTCCCATTGTTGATTACAAAGAATGGCTAATGTGTTATTCTCCTTGGAGGCAACCTAGTGGTTCCTTCCAAAAAAAGATTTTAAAATCCTTATATGTGGTTATTACTCTAGGTGAGGAGCTTGCTCATCCTTGAACCTCTATTCTCGTATTATTTTATAGATCAAGTCACTAACCATTCATAAAGTGTATCCGTATTCTTTATAGTATGTCCTGAACACATAACCATGAGTGTCCTTGTAAGGTCGATAGATTAGATTTTTGTAGCGGCTTTGCAAGAACAATAGATGGGAGTCGACCTCAAACCCTAGTTCGTGCCCATGCAATCTATTTGCAGTGCTCGTGAGGATGCCCGTGTGTCAGCCTTTGCTTGATTCACTAATTCAGCTGCAGTGCTAATAGTTTGGGTGCGGGATGGATTGGCCCCCATACCAATTACCCTTACTATTTACTCTTGTATGCTAGAGCGGTGAATCACCGTGTGCCATTTGCTTTAGTTAGTTGAGAGTCGACGGTGTACAGTCTGAACCATAGAATGGTTTGACATTCAACATGTAATACAGGCAATTGCTGCCAAGCATAGGACATGCGGTGAGGATAAACCTTATGTCACTTCTATTGTATCTTACCAGAAATATGCTCTTCGAGACCACCATGAGAGTTTCATATAGGTTTTGTGTTTTTGCTAGTTGTGTTCCAAAGTTGAATGTTGAGCATTCAATGATCATGTACCATCTACATTCTTCATAAGGATTTCATGATTCATCAAGGACAAGCACAATTGTTCCTAACCAAGGTACCATGCTTGTTTCAAGTTCCTTGAGAGCGGGATGTTTATTTTCACATTGATCGTATTCCTGGCATTCAACCTATCTCTACTCCTTATTAGTTGTTATGATGACTCAAAAAGAATTGAAGCAACTATTGGAAGAGATGCTATCCTAGGGTTCCTTTTGACATATCGTGTCATAGCGGGAAGCATTTGTTTTGTCAATAGAAAAGGGGGATGGTAGTTGGTGAAAGTGACTAGATTACCGAGTACTTAATGGGGTGACCATCAAGGAAAAAGAAAGTGCCCCACACGGAGGAATTTTTAGATCTGCTAATGGAGCTGTGTTCTCCGGTATTGGTCTCCAATCTGGCTATGATCAAACGCATGTGCAGGGACGTGAAACAGGAGATTGGAAAGATTGCCTTCTCTACTAGGTACAAATATTATGAATATAGAGTTTTTTCTAGACTAACCAGTTCCCTTGGAATCTTTATGAGGACAATGAGCAATATACTACATATGTTTCTTGATGACTTCATGGTAGTGTTCATTGAAGATATCCTCATATATTCTAAGATATAAGAAGGGCACGGAGCACCTTTTGATAATTGTGTGGGAGACTTTGAGAACACCAATTTATGTGAAGCTAAAGAAATGTGAGTTTCTGTTTTGAGAAGTGGCATTTCTTGGTCATGTGTTTTCTCATGCAAGATAACAAAGTTATAACTTATGTTTCGAGGCAACTAAAAAAAGCACGAGAAGAACTATTCTACCCATGATCTAGAGCTTGCAACCGTGATGTTTGCACTCAAGATTTGGAGGAATTATCTCTATGGAGAATTTTGTGATATTTTTACTGATCATAAAAGTCTCAAATCTCTTCACATGGAAGGCATTGAACATGTGGCAAAGTCAGTGGCTAGAATTGATAAAGGATTATGACCTTACTATCCAGTACAACCCAGTGATGAGTGCATATTTGCATCATGTTTTATATTATTATTTTGCATTGTAGATGTAGGATCTTGGTATTTTACGGCGTTCGCACACACATTTTATGTCTGTTTTCACCAGGGTCAGGACATATGATGGATCCAACGGATACAATTCTTGGAGCAGTTGTACTGTGGAGAAAAGGAGTCAAAAACAACATAAATCGCTTATTTGGGAAATATTAATAATACGAAAAGAAAACCAGAAGCGAACAATGGAGGCAGAAGGTTCAACGACCAACTATACGGGCGGAGAAAATATTCCTGTCGGATAGCTACGGCCGTATAGCTGGTGCCGCCTCCGCCTCGTCAAATAGTTTCACCCCGTGCAATTGGTTCGAGGAGACGACATACAGAACACCTAAAAATCATAGAAACCTCACATCCGGAAGGCATCTAGAGGGGGAACTCGTCTACAATGGATCCATCTTCACCCTGCGCAGATCTAGGAGGCTAAGGCATCAATCTTCATCATCCACCGCTGCACTCACCACCATCTCCATCCATCCCATCTACATCTTGTCTAGATCTTGTTGTAATTCCTATACTCATTGTGGATTTATACAAGTACTATTCATCTATGATTGTTTCTATTACCATTGCTATGATGTTGATTGCCTCCATGTCTGAGTAGATCATTAGTTCTTGGGGAGATGGAGAAATCCTAGTATGAGATTGAAATAAGATAAAGTCTATTATGATATTCATCGCTGTGACCATGTGTTAGATTTTCTACATCTTGATGTTGAGAGAAGTCGACCTCTCAATATTTTCCTCTTGTGGGACTTGATGGAGGAAACTACTTGTTGATACACGGAGGCGTGCTATCACTTACAGTGACTATAAATCTGTTGACACCCCTTACGTATCAACTTGGGAAACCGAGGAAACTCACGGAACACTATCCATACCATGGGATACATCCTACGGGATTACGTCCCTTAATAGCGCAGTAATTCGATGAATGTCGATTGCTGACTATTGTGGTTATGAGGATGATGTGCGTAGCGGTTGCTGACTAATCGTCTATATACGGAGTTCCTCCCACACATACATAGTTGAGAATGTTCATGATGATAATCTTTATCTTAGATCTATACAATACTAGTGGTGTATCCGTTACTCCCTGAGAACGCTTTTTCCCTACCGCAGTTCCAATCTCTTTTATATACGCAATACTTACTTTTTATATTAAGTTATTTGACTTTACTTTGTTATTGCTCTTATAACCAAAACCTAAAAACACCTTTTTACACATTACTCGCATTTTATCTTGTCACTTAGAACTTTATCTAGCATTTCTGTCGTAATATCCATTTCAAGAGTTATTAGACTTCAGACTCCTGCTCCCCGTGGGATCGATATCTTTATTTCGAAACTAGCTACAAACGATCTTTACACTTGCAGTCATCAAGCTATTTTCTGGCCCCGTTGCCGGGGAGCTAAGCGTTGTAGGTCTTTTAGTTCAAGCTAATTTTTTTTGAGTTACAGGTTTCCACCAACATTATGGAGTTTGAGCATATGACTAGTGCTAACCCATTCAACCACTTTGGCAAGCCCTATGATATTTCTAAAAGAGACAACTCCAATGAGAAGACAAGGGGGTTTGAAATAAATCCTCTACTACTTAGTATTCTACATAAGAAGCAATTTACTAGAGATGAAGAAGATCCTGATCCATATGAGCATATTGCATGTTTTAAAGATATATGTGGTACTTTTCTATTGACGGGATATACCGCCGATGAGGTAAGGGTTAAACTTTTTAGTCAAACTTTGACAAGTACAACTCTCTCATGGTATAGATCTCTACCCCCTGAAGCCACTACCACTTGGGATAATCTAGCTTGTGAATTTCTATCAAAATATTATCCACTATCAAAATCTTTTGGAATCAAGCGTCTTATAATGATTTGGAAGAATCGTGCTAATGAAGGACTAGTGAGTGCTTATATTAGATTTAAAGATCTACTACGACTATGTCCTCATCATGATTTTCTTGAATAGTATTTACTACATATCTTTTATGGTGGTTTAATTGAACCTAATAAAATTGAACTAGACTCTTTCGCAGAAGGAGCCTTTATGAATCTTCCTATACCTAAAGCTTGGGCTTTACTTAATAGAATTCATGATCATAGAGTTTCATGGAATTTTCGTCTAGGAAGTGAAGGAGGCGTAGAAATGGAGCATGATTGTATTCATGACTATAATAAAAAAGGCCATGTTAAAGAACTATCTAAAGAACTTTATTTAGATTCAGATCTAGTGTTGCAAGTTGTTAAAGCTTTTACAGAACATATTAAAGATCCAAAGGAGGGTCCAGTCAAGTATGATCCACCACCTGAACCAGAAAAGAAAAGAAAAGAGAAGATGAATCAACACTGGCCTTCGTAGAACCAATATATGAAGTACCTTTCCCTAACACTGCACAAAAGCATATTTATGAATATGAGCAGGTGAAAGTAGTACAGGAAAAGAGGGAAGACGAAGGCATGCCAGGAGTCAAGGAACACCTGGAAGAAACCAAAGATGAAGAGGTAACCAAGGAAGCAATTATGGCTATGTACTCACATTGTAACATAGTTGAACTTGATGAAGAGACTTCTGTATTGGTCGAAGGTAAAACAAAGGTAAAAGATGTGGGTAAGCCTATTCTTCCCTGCATATTTAAGGAAACCTCTCATTACGGTTTATGTGATCTTGGCATCGAAGTTAATGTTATATCTTATGACTTCTACTTAGAAATAAAAGAAGAAATAGAACCGGCTGCAATTGGGAATACTGATATAACAATTATGTTAGCCAATAAAAATTTGAGAATCCCAATGGGAGTAGTTGAAGATGCAACTGTCACAATCGGCAACAAAAAATTTCCTATCGATTTTGTAGTTGTTGATATGCCAACTGACGCTCTTTGCCCAATTATATTTGGAAGGACCTTTTTGGGTGATATAGGTGCCTATGTTAACTTCAAGAAGGAGATTGTGTCTCTTAAGCTTGGGGGCACGAAAAATAAATTCCATTTTTCCAAATTTAAAGACAGGCCTCCACAAATACAAGAAGAAGAGAGAACTATTGAGGAAATGGTGGCTCTTTTCTATAGCAACCAAGAAGAAGAAATGGATGAAGATCCAAATTATGAAGAAATAGTTATGGAGGACAAGTCCTTGGGAGAACTAGAAAATGAATTCGATACACTTCCCGTTTTGGGACCTCCAATTGATGAGGCTTTTGAATAGCCAGAAAAGATAGGGGACGAGGAATTATCACCCCCGGAGTTGAAGACTCTACCAGAAAATCTTAAATACAGGTTTTTAGATGACACAAATAAATTTCCTATTATTATTAGTGCTAAACTTTCAGGAGAAGAAGAAGAACTCATGAAGATACTTAAGGAGCATCGCCAGACCTTTGGGTACTCAATGGATGACTTGAAGGGTATTAGTCCCATGATAGCCGTCCATCGAATATTCATGGAAGAAGGTGCTAAACCAGTCGCAGAATTCAATAGAAGACTGAAGCCTGAAATGAAAGAAGTGGTAAGAAAAGAAATTATACGCCTATTGGACGTAGGCATAATCTATCCTGTTAAAGAAAGTGAATGGGTAAGTCCTATTCAGTGTGTTCCTAAAAAGGGCAGTTTTACTATTGTTCATAATGAAAACAATGAATTGATACCTACTAGAACTGTTGTTGGGCATAGGATGTGCATAGACTTTAGGAAATTAAACAAGGAAACTAGGAAAGATCACTATCCATTACTGTTCATAGATCAAACCTTAGAAAGGTTAGCAAACCATACTCATTTTTGTTACTTGGATGGATACTCTAGTTTCTCTCAAATAGTTGTTCACCCGGATGACCAACTTAAATCAACTTTCATTAGTCCTTATGGTTTACATGCTTACTGACGTATGCCCTTTGGTTTATGTAATGCTCTAGCTACTTTTCAAAGATGCATGACTGCTATTTTTGCTGATTTTATAGAACTTATAATGAAAGTATCTATAGATGACTTTTCTATCTATGGAACTTCGTTTACTAGTTGTTTAGATAATCTCAAAGGAGTTTTGCAGCATTGTGAAGAAACTAATCTTGTTCTAAACTGGGAGACGTGCCATTTTATGGTCAAAGAAGGTATAGTCCTTGGACACCAGGTATCAGGTAAGGGAATTGAAGTTGATAGAGCTAAGGTTGAAGCAATAGAGAGAATGCCACCACCTAGGGATATTAAAGGTATAATAAGTTTTCTTGGTCATGTGGGTTTTTATAGAAGGTTCATTAGAAATTTCTCTGGAATATCTAAACCTTTGACAAACCTCTTGCAAATGGGAATTAGATTTAATTTCAATGATAAGTGTCTTGAAGCCTTTGATAAACTCAAAAATGCTTTATCTCGCGCTCCTATTATTAAACCACCCATCTAGGATACAACCTTTGATTTAATATGCAAGGCTAGTGATGATGTTGTAGGATTAACTCTAGGACAACATATTGGATTCTTTTCCTGTTTTGTTCGGATTCTTTTCTTGGGCAACAATTTGGTGTTTCTCGCGAGTTTTACCGACCTCTGCGCCCCCTTATATACTGCCATTATCTCTCTCTATAATCATTATCTCCAGAAACAGATCTACTTCTTATTCACACGAAGGGACTCTCAACCAAAGGATAAAAGTCAAGAAGAAAGGCTCCCATGGAAACCGGGAGTAATAGCGAGCAAGGGAAGGAGATCAAGGCCATCCCTATAGAGTTCCTCGAAGCCGACCATGGGTGTCGGAAGAGGGATTTGAAGGCTCTAGAGCTAAGGATCGAAGAGTTGGACAAGGAGAAGTCAGGGACACCCAAACACCTCCGATTGGTGCGACTTTATCTTGATAAACTAGATGAAGATATCAAGCGGACAACCAAAGCAGGTTTTTACATGAGTCTTAAGGCACTACAAACACTTGAGGATAACAATGAGTTCATTAAGGAACAAGTGAAGGTGCTGGAGAGGAACAATCTTTTCTAAAAGCTGCGTGTTAAACAATTATAAGCTTTCAATCAATCCCTCTGCCTCAGGCTGGCCCGTGAGGAGAAGATACCATGTGCCATGGCGCCACAGTGATCTACAACAATGACGATATCAAATAATTGCAAGGGATTATTTGATCCCGCCTGGCTTGATTCCAAGCTTGGGGAGATCTTTAAGACCTTGTAATCTATCTTATAAGTTTTATTGCTATTTTTCGCATTAGTTCAAACTATAAATAAAGTTTGCATCATTATAATTCCTTTCAGGAATAGTCGATCCCTTTTGTGAAATTCCGAGTTTATTATTATATATGGAGCAATATTGAGTTTGTTTGCTTTATTGATATATGAATGGCTTGAGTATAATTTTACTTGCACTTGATGATAGCAATAGGAGTCTTTCACACCATATTAATAGAACATCTAAAGATAATTTAGTCAATATGTTGTAAGTCTACGATTTGATTTACAAAGAAAAATTATCTACACAATTAAGTTGAAGAAGAAACCTTGAACAAAGGAAAATAAAGTGCTATCAAAATATAGTGGGAACAAGTCGAGGTAGAATCTTCAAGTCATAAGAATGCTTCATATACAGTTGGAATTTGGTAATTGAGATCGTTAAACTTTGAATTCCTACATGAAGTGGAATATATGGCTAGCTCGTTTGCACAACACTTAAACAAAAGTGCGAGTATATATCTATACAAAAGAAAAGAAAAAGAAAGAATAAAAAGAGCGAGTGTGCAAAGAGCAAGTATGCATATACCGCTGAGTTGTAGTATGACAAAGAGATACTTTTGAGATTCTAAATCCCAAGTGAATACACTGATCCTAAAACACTTGGGACTACCTCATTAACTCATTCGGTTGAACCAGATTCTTTTACATTATGTTGAGATTCGTCTTTTATGAACTATTGATTACTAAGGTGTGGAAGCCTTCCAATACTATTCCAATGGTTCAAGTAAGGTACCATTCATGAACTTATTCCTATGTATCGTACATGATAAACACATGCTGCAATTGCCTCATTTATTTTATCAACTCAGCTTCATGAATATGAGGATCACATCCATTAAGCTAGAGCTTGCTCGGGATGAGCAAGAGTCTAAGCTTGGGGAAGTTGATGAGTGAATATTTGCATCATGTTTTATATTATTATTTTGCATTGTAGATGTAGGATCTTGGTATTTTACGGTGTTCGCGTGCATATTTTATGTCTGTTTTCACCAGGGTCAGGACAGATGATGGATCCAATGGATACAATTCTTGGAGCAGTTGTACTGTGGAGAAAAGGAGTCAAAAACAACGTAAATCGCTTATTTGGGAAATATTAATAATACCAAAAGAAAACCAGAAGCGAACAAGGGAGGCAGAAGGTTCAACGACCAACTATACGTGCGGAGAAAATATTCCGTCCGTATAGCTGGCGCCGCCTCTACCTCGTCAAATAATTTTACCCCGTGCAATTGGTTCGAGGAGATAACATACAAAACACCCAGAAATCGCAGAAACCTCACCTCCGGAAGGCATCTGGAGGGGGAACTCGTCCACAAGGGATCCATCTTCACCCTGCACAGATCCAGGAGGCTAAGGCATCGATCTTCATCATCCACCGCTACATCACCACCATCTCCATCCATCCCATCTACATCTTGTCTAGATCTTGTTGTAATTCCTATACTCGTTGTGGATTTATACAAGTACTATTCATCTATAATTGTTTATATTACCATTGCTATGATGGTGATTGCCTCCATGTCTGAGTAGATCAGTAGTTCTTGGGGAGATGGAGAAACCCTAGTATGAGATTGAAATAAGATAAAGTCTATTATGATATTCATCGTTGTGACCATTGATACATTGCAAATGTATCTATAATTTTTGATGTTCCATGCTTGGTTTTATCCACTTTCTTGTGTTTTCTCCACACTTTGGAGTACTTTTCATATGATTTCTTGGACTAACCTATTAACAAGAGGCACAGTGCCAGCTGCCTGTTTTCTGCTGTTTTTGGTTCCAGGAAAGTCAGAAAATGAATATTCTTGGAATTGGACGAGACAAAAGCCAAAGTACCTATTTTTCTGGAAGTCATCAGATGCCAGAATACGAGACGAAGAAGGTCTAGGGACCGACCACACCACCTGGCCGTGCGGCCAAGCCTGGCCCGCGCCAGGGGGTGGTCTGGACGACCCCAGCACCCTCTCGGCCTCTCCTTCCGCCTATATATTGCCCTCGGGACGAAAACCCTAAGTACCCGATCAAAAATCCACGGAAGCGTCTGTAGCCACCGTAATCTCCATCCCTAGATCGGGAGGGATCTGAAGCTCTTCCCGGCACCCTGCCGGAGAGGGGAATTCACCCTGGAGGCCTTCTTCATCACCATGCAAGCCTCCGGTGTGATGCGTGAGTAGTTCATCTTTGGACTATGGATCCATGTAGTAGCTAGATGGCTGGTTCTCCTCCTTTGTGCTTTCATGTTTAGATCTTGTGAGCTCCGTTCATGATCAAGATCATCTATTTGTAATTCTGCATGTTGTGTTTGCGGGGATCCGATGGATATTGAGATGCTATTTCAGATTCATTATTGATTCTATCATGTGTTTGCTATTTGTGATCTTGCATGCTTTCCGTTGTTAGTAACTATCTTGGCCAAGTAGATGCTAGCAACTCCAAGAGTTATTATTTATGCTCGATAGTGGGTTCATGCCTCTGGTAATCTAGGGAAGTGACAGAAATCTCTAAGGTACTAGATGTGTTGTTGCTACTAGGGAGAAAACAATAATTCTTTGTTCATAGAACAATCGTATTGTTTACTTTACATGCAATTCGTAAAGCAATAATATGTTGCTTGCAACTTAATACTGGAGGGGGTTCGGATGATAACCTGAAGGTGGATTATTAGTCATAGATGCAGTTGGATGGCGGTCTATGTATAATGTTGTAATGCCCAATTGAATCTCAAAGGAGTCAAGATGATTAGTATATGCATGTATTGCTTTCTCGATGTTTGTCAATTGCCCCGCTGTAATTTGTTCACCCAGCAGGTTATCTATCTAAGGAGAGCCACCTCTAGTGAACTATGGATCCCGGTCCTTTCTTTTACATACAATCTACAAACTATTTACTGCTTTGTGTTTACTTTTTGCAAACTATTACTTCCTTCCATTCGATATGTTTAATCCTTTGTTTTCTGCAAAACCGGTGAGATTGACAACCTCATCGCAAGTTGGGGACAAAGTTCTGTGGTTGTGTTGTGTAGGTCTCCACGTTGCTACTAGCACCGGTAGTGCGCTCTGCCAAGGCTCAGCTAGCAACACCTTTGGGGTGTTTCCTTGCTCCTACTGGTTCGATTAAACCTTGGTTTCATAACTGAGGGGAAACTTGCTATTGTGCTCATCATACCTTCCTCTTGGGGTTCCCCAACGAGCTTGTTTATACACGAGCCAACCATCAAGCTTTTTTCTGGCGCCGTTGCCGGGGAGTCAAGGACATCTTCACAAGGGGAGTCCCTCATAACCAATCTCTTTACTTTGTTATTTTTGTTTTGCTTAGTTTCTTTTTGCTTTGTTTGCTTGTTTCCTTATCAAAAACACACAAAAAATTAGTTTTTCTAGTTTGCTTTCTTATTTGAAAACACAAAAAAATTAAGTCTCCCTTAGTTGTTGCCTCTTCCTTAGCTCACCATGTTGATCCCTAAATTCACCCTGAAAGACCTTTCAATTGGTAGTGGTTCTATAATTGGGAAGGATAATATTGAAGAATTCTTTAATCATGTTAGTAAGCATGAAGATACTGAGGATAGATCCCTTGCAGAACTTGCTCCAAACTATGATATTGCTGCAGCTTCTTTAATTCACATGTTAGAAGCTAGGTTTGTTAACCTCAACCCCTTAATGCAAGTAATGTTTCTTAAGCTTAAAGAAATTGAGGACCCTGAAAAGAGGGATTTTATTCTAGAAACTTTGTTTAAGGAATTCTATGATGTTGCCAAAGAGGCTAGAAAAGTCTTTGAATGTTTCAATATGCTAGGCTCATGTGTAGATGTTGTTGGTACATGAGAAAAGATGAGTAAAACTGAACCTAATGGGGAGGAAATTAAGATACCAACACCTTTCAAACTAGTAGCAATGCATGAAGCCATAGAAAAGAATCTTGATTGGATCGTTCCTAAAAACCCATTTGATGAAAGTAGTGAACCTAAGAGCACTGAGAGAGGATCCTCTAGAACTTATTTAGATGAGATACCTTGTCTTGTTGAAGATATTTCTGGTATTGATCTTAATGCTTCTTCATTTGAGAACACTTGATTCTTTTTCTTGCTTCTTATGCCTAACTTAAAGGCGTTAAAGAAAAGTACTTATTGGGAGATAACCCTAAAGTTTTAGATGAGTCTTGGAAGTTATTACTTCAGTAATAACCGCTCCTTATCCTTTTTATTTGCTTTTTGTGCCAAGAGTAACCTCTAATGAGAGAGAAGTAATGATTGGGAAATTTGCTGTCTCGAAACAGATTTCTGTGCTTCACCGTAAAAATTCATGTAAAATCTCTGAACGTCTTTTTGAGGCGTGAAGTTTTGTGCTTCTGCCCCAGATTGTTATCTAACTTTCGTTAGTTCAACACTTTTTGATTTGAGCAACAGAAGGTCTTCTAAAAAATCCGTCTTTACCTGCTGGTCTGTTTTGACAGATTTCTGCCATTTTCTGCATTTGCTTCTTGTTGGTTCCTTTTTGAGTTCTTTTGGGGAACTGAGCTTTTTGAGGGAAGTGCTACAGTAGCTAGTGTTTTAATGGAAGTTTATTTGGTGTTGGAACTGAATATTAAGACTTATTTATCTTGAGTGCACTAATGTTGCTAATAAAGATTGTGTGAAGTTTTGTATGAAGGAAAAATTTCAGGTGTATGGAAGGAATGAGTCATGAGATGAAGGATGGACTAAAGCTCAAGCTTGGGGATGCCACGCATGTCACCCCAAGAAATATCCAAGAAGTACAAGCGTCAAAGCTTGGGGATTCCCAAGGCATCCCCTTCTTGATCAATAAAAATCCCAGGTTTCTTCCAAATGCTTCATTTTTATTGTTTCATGCACAGTTGTGTTGTTCTTGGAGCGTCTTCTTTTTTGTTTTTGTTTTGGTTTTTCGTTTGCTTAGTTTTATGAATAAATTGGTTGGACCCCCTCTTTCATACATTGTTTTGCAAATAGTTTGGTTTGGTTTGGAAAAGAGTAGGAAAGTTCATACTTATGTGGTAAAAAGAGCTCGTTTCTGACTGTGGCCTATGCTCTATCATGCCACGCTTAATATTGTTTTGGCTTTAAGCTTAGTATTCTTTGCTGTAGCATGACTTGTTATAAACAATTGAGATTGCTTAATGTGCCTTGGATGAATCATGCGTTGTTTTAGCATATTAAAGCATAGTATAGTAGTATTCTCCTTTGATGCTTTATTTGGGTTGACTTGGCACATGCTCACACCATGTTATGACTATCTCAAGTCACCATATCCTTTATGATCCTTTAGTTTTCAACTTGTAGTATCACTTTATGCTTTGATCAATGATGTTTTTTCGCTCTGCCTGATTATGGCCATTACTGCTCTCTTAGTTTGTCGCTCCCAGTCTTTTGCTAGCCTCCACAACCAAGTATGAGTTCCACTCATGCATCCAACTCCCTAAACCAAGTTATTCCAAAGAGTCCACCATACCTACCTACTAGCTTATGCTATTCCAAGTATATTCATGCTTTTGTTTACCTTCCAAATTAAACTTGTTATGAGAAAACTAGTGATTAAAGCTCTCACGAACTTGATGGCCCATTTTACTTTTCTTGCCCTTAATAAACTTGAACTATTGTGTCATCTATGTTGTATATGCTTTCACTTATTTGTTGGGAATTAGCAGAACCATGCTGTCATGGGGAACACTTTCAACATTGCACTTGGTACTTGTACCTAGTTGATATCATGCTCTTTTGTCTATGGATGTCGTCAGTGTGAAATGAAAGGGGAGCTTGTAAGTCCATGGAGTTATGTATATGTGTTAGAGAAATGCCTGGGTCGCTGGTCTAATCCATGCTGACATGGTGGAAACCAGCAGCGTAACCATAATGAGCTGTCTATGAAGCATTCTTCTTATAAAAAAAGAGTCCTATATTGAAAAAAAGGAGAAAAAGAAAAAAAGAGATTATGAAAAGAGGAAAGAGAGAAAAAGGCACCATATTCCCATGGTAAATAAGAAGATTGCTGAGATGCTCGTTGTCTGCTTGCCTTGTCATTTTGATATGGGGATTCTTCCGTATCATCGGGCAAGGGGTACCCCGTTGGCGGTTCTCTATGATACACATGTACTTACGATGACAAGAACTTACCGGTGACTAAACTTGAGTAGCATGAGGAGCGGCCCTCGTATTCAAGGGACATGAGATTTCTAACTTATACTTCGTCAAGCATGTACACTATAGTTTGTTCACTTTAACCTTAATCACTTCAAGATGCTTATGATAGGGGCAATGAGAGCTGAAAGCTATAAGTACCATAATTTTTGGAAGCTCTTTATGAAACTTGAATCTCTGCTTCCTTCTATGAAGGCCTTTCTTCCACCATTATATTGAGTCTCCACCTTCTACCTTTATGCACCTACTCTGAGAGCATAGTGGCCATTCTTAGTTCTATGTGCATTGTCCCAAGACTAGTTGATTGATGCATAACTTGATATTGCTTGTTTTAAACTATTTGTATCTAGTCACTCTTATGAACTTTGAAGGTGTCCTATGCATTTATATTTGCTACTCTATGAGGGACAAGTTGAATACTATTATGCTATGTTTTCTTTATGTGAAACAAACAAACGTCTTGCAAAGCATTGTTATTCATGAATCTTTTGTTTGTGCCTTTTCATGTTGCATCATAGTTTCTTTGTCTTATTGCTAGAACTTTGTCTTTCATGTTATGATTGAAGTACTATGATCCCATCTTTGAATGTTTTACAGATACTTTGATCAAGTCTTTGATGGTGCATGTCACCTCAAAAATTATTCTTTCTTTTTATCACTTACCTACTCGAGGACGAGCAGGAGTTAAGCTTGGGGATGTTGATACATTGCAAATGTATCTATAATTTTTGATGTTCCATGCTTGGTTTTATCCACTTTCTTGTGTTTTGTCCACACTTTGGAGTACTTTTCATATGATTTCTTGGACTAACCTATTAACAAGAACCACAGTGCCAGCTGCCTGTTTTCTACTGTTTTTGGTTCCAAGAAAGTCAGAAAATGAATATTCTCGGAATTGGACGGGACAAAAGCCAAAGTACCTATTTTTCCGGAAGTCATTAGATGCCATAATACGAGACGGAGAAGGGCTGGGGGCCGGCCACACCACCTGGCCGTGCGGCCAGGCCTGGCCCGCGCCAGGGGGTGGTCTGTCCTACCCCAGCACCCCCTCGTCCTCTCCTTCTGCCTATATATTGCCCTCGGGACGAAAACCCTAAGTACCCGATCAAAAATCCACAAAAGAGTCTTCCCGGCACCCTGCCAGAGAGGGGAATTCACCATGGAGTCCTTCTTCATCACCATGCAAGCCTCCGGTGTGATGCCTGAGTAGTTCATCTTTGGACTACGGATCCATGTAGCAGCTAGATGGCTGGTTCTCCTCCTTTGTGCTTTCATGTTTAGATCTTGTGAGCTCCGTTCATGATCAAGATCATCTATTTGTAATTCTGCATGTTGTGTTTGCGGGGATCCGATGGATATTGAGATGCTATTTCAGATTGATTATTGATTCTATCATGTCTTTGTTATTTGTGATCTTGCATGCTTTCCGTTGTTAGTAGTTATCTTGGCCAAGTAGATGCTAGCAACTCCAAGAGTTAGTATTTATGCTCGATAGTGGGTTCATGCCTCTGGTAATCTAGCGAAGTGACAGAAATCTCTAAGGTACTAGATGTGCTGTTGCTACTAGGGAGAAAACAACAACCCTTTGTTCATAGAACAATCGTATTGTTTAGTTTACACGCAATTCGTAAAGCAATAATTTGTTGCTTGCAACTTAATACTGGAGGGGTTCAGATGATAACCTGAAGGTGGATTATTAGTCATAGATGCAGTTGGATGGCAGTCTATGTATAATGTTGTAATGCCCAATCGAATCTCAAAGGAGTCAAGATGATTAGTATATGCATGTATTGCTTTCTCGATGTTTGTCAATTGCCTCGCTGTAATTTGTTCACCCAGCATGTTATCTATCTAAGGAGAGCCACCTCTAGTGAACTATGGATCCCGGTCCTTTCTTTTACATACAATCTACAAACTGTTTACTGCTTTGTGTTTACTTTCTGCAAACTATTACTTCCTTCCATTCGATACGTTTAATCCTTTGTTTTTAGCAAAACCGGTGAGATTGACAACCTCATCGCAAGTTGGGGACAAAGTTCTGTGGTTGTGTTGTGCAGGTCTCCATGTTGCTACTAGCACCGGTAGTGCACCCTGCCAAGGCTCAGCTAGCAACACCTTTGGGGAGTTTCCTTGCTCCTACTGGTTCGATTAAACCTTGGTTTCATAACTGAGGGAAAACTTGCTGCTGTGCTCATCATACCTTCCTCTTGGGGTTCCCCAACGAGCTTGTTAATACACGAGCCAACCATCAACCATGTGTTAGATTTTCTACATCTTGATGTTCAGAGAAGTCGACCTCTCAATATTTGCCTCTTGTGGGACTTGATGGAGGAAACTACTTGTTTGTAGATGGAGGCGTGCTAGCACTTACAGTGACTATAAAGCTGTTGGCACCCCTTACGTATCAACTTGGGAAACCGAGGAAACTCACAGAACACTATCCATGCCATGGGATATGTCCTACAAGATTATGTCCCTTAATAGCGCAGTAATTCGATTGATGTCGATTGTTGACTGTTGTTGTTATGAGGATGATGTGCATAGCGGTTGCTGGCTAATCGTTCATATACGGAGTTCCTCCCACACATACATAGTTGATAATATTCATGATGATAATCTTTATCTTAGATCTATACAATACTAGTGGTGTATTCGTTACTCCTTGAGAACACCTTTTCCCTACTGTAGTTCCAATCTCTCTTACATACGCGATACTTACTTTCTGTATTAAGTTATTTTACTTTACTTTATTATTGCTCTTATACCCAAAACCCCAAAACACCTTTTTACACATTACGCGCATTTTATCTTGTCACTTAGAACTTTATCTAGCATTTCTATCGTAATATCTATTTCAAGAGTTATTAGACTTCAGACTCCTGCTCCTTGTGGGATCGATATCTTTATTTCGAAACTAGCTACAAACGATCGGTCCACTTGCAGTCATCACCCAACACAAGAGGAAACACAACTCATCCTTCAGCCAACTATTCCAGATAGGGTGAGAGCCACAACAAAGTGATCGATTGTTACATCAAGCATGGGAGCACATCCTACAAGGAAGAACCAAAGAGTTTACTATAGATGCGATCAGAGATATTCAGTTTCATGGAAGTGTTTGTGTGCCACAAAAGTCTCAAGTGAAGGAGGACATTCTTAGAGAGACACATCGTGCCCCTACACCATTTATCGTGGAGAGGCAAAGATGTATTAAGACCTGAAGCAAACTGTTTGGTGGAAAATAATGAAAGTTGACATGGCTAGGTATGTGTCCTCTTGCGTGGTTTATCAGTAAGTAAAGGCTGGGCGTAAGAATCTAACGGGATTGCTGCAATCCTTAGAGGTTCCATACTAGCCATGTGATGACATTACCATGGATTTTATTTTGTTTGGCTACCTCGTACATGGAGGGGGAAAGATGCAATACGGTGGTCGTGGACCAACTTAGCAAACTTTCTCATTTTGTTCCTATCTGCACCATCGACTATGCAAGTGACTTGACATCTATATATGTATGTGAGATAGTAAGGTTGCATGGGGATCCTTGTTGGGAATATGCCCTAGAGGCAATCATGGTTGATGAAATTTCCCAATGTATTCATAAGGTTATGGTCCATGTATGAACTGTTGATATGTATCATCGAATATGTGATTTGATTGTGGAACTATATATTCATGTTGTTCATACTAATTGTCCTTGGTCATTGAGGTTGTGCTGGACACACAACTTAGACTAATGTGAAAGTCGGCAGATGACTAGGTTCCACTTGTCATGGGCATGGAGATGCTATTCCGACTTACACAGATTCGGCTAAAGAGTTTAGCGAGTCGGACTGACCCATATTGAGATGCAACGAACAAGTCGTCATTTGCATATCTCAATCAATGTAATCCTTAGACCTGAGATTATTGCACAATCCGAGTTGAGGATCACCGACTTAGGTTCTGTCAAACGCTGTTCCGTCACTGGGCAACTATAAAGGTGGAGTTCGGGTCGACTGAGAATCAAGCTGCGTGATGTGAATAACCGAGATGAGATTTTGCCCCTCCATCTGGAGAGATATTCTCTGGGCCCTCTCGGAAGATATGATTCGGAAAGCATGGCCATGCATGACTCGGTTAAGTGTTAACCGAGGCGACCGACTAAGAGTTAGTCGGATGAATCACTTATCTCGGATCGAAAAACAGAGTCGGACTATTTAAGGGATGACGATCATTCGCCTATAGTCCGGCAAGGTATATCGTGAGGTAAAAGGGACTCAGACGAAAGTCGCATTGAAAGGCATGTCGTCATGACTCTTTGGTACTTGGGAGTTGGCACGTTCTGCTAGGAGCCGCTACCAACTGATCGGTCACGAGTGAGACTCGGAATCGTGTCAGGGTTACCATGAGCCTGTCGGGTCACACACTTAAGAGCGGGAGCAAGTTTGGAGAGCTTGTAGAGTACCTTGGATGCAGTGAAGACTTAGTATGACGTTGCATCCCCAAATATATGGTTAGTCAGAGCATACAATCTAAACACTCGAAGATATATTGAGATGTTGTGTCCTATCTTGGAAAGGGAGTTGGGAGGATCACTTGCCACTTTTAGAGTTTTTTTATAATAAAATTTATCAGGCTAGCATATTGATGGTACCTTACGAGGCATTTTATGGAAGAATGTGCGGATATCCACTATGTTAGGATGTCGTTGGCGAGAAGGCAGTGCTTGGACCTGACTCGGTTCAACAAGCTACTGAGAGGGTAGCTGAGATTAGACAACATATGTTGATAACACAGAGTAGGCAAAAGAGTTATGCAGATTCAAAGAGCTTGAATGTGGAATTTCAAGTTGGAGAGGAGGTACTCTTAAGGCACTTGGGGAGTAAAGTAAAAAATAAATATTGTGTTGGTAGCACTTGAACTCTCGACTTGGCATTTGAAATCTTGTAGTTGAAACCAGCTGACCTTCGTGGTACTTCAGCAATAAAACCAGTTTCCATTCTTTTGTTTCTTTTGTACGAGAGGAAGGGAACCGGGCTGGACTCAAGGCCTATCAGACTCGATGTCCGTGCCCAGCTGCGCCGCCCCTTAGAAGCGTTCCAGGTCTGCGCCTACGAGCGTTGATATCATCTTACCTCAATCCTACCCATTGCCTTCTAGATCAAGGCCACCGCCGCCGATGGGTCATAGCTGCCGCTGGATCACAGGTGGCTGTTGCCACCTCCATGAGGTTGCTTGGCTACGCCAATTTCCGCTAGGTTTTGGGTCTGCTCGTTGTGGGGATCACAGTGTGTGCTTCTGCCCCCTGTTTTTCCTCAAGATCCTACATCAATGTTGTAGCAGAGCTATTCTTTTGGTGTTATCTGGTGGGTTAGTTATAGGGATGATTTGATGTTGATTGTATATTATATGTTCCTATGAGCAGAAGGAAATTTGGCATCTAATCAATCTGCAGTTTTGATTAGAGTCTTGGTTGCACTTTCCTTGTGTGAAATTGAGGATCGGTAGAGTTCAATTGCAGGAATTTTCTGGCCAACTAATCTATACTAGAATTTTTCCATACTTGGTCAAACTAAATGCTCTGTAGCTAGTACGTGTGAGACTTTTAGCCTTTTTCTATGGACTAGAGGATTTCATCGATTGACTATTGGGATTGGTTGCTCTAGTATTTTCCTCTAGAGTTTCATGCACATGAATGATGCGATGAAAACTAAAGGGGGGATAGGAGTTAGCTTAATTCTTTCTACTTAAATACATGGAGCATTCTGTGAGGCATGTGCATGTGTCGGCCATCTATTTTGTGCCTTTGTGTGGCTCCAGGTGTTGATGCTAATCAGTCTTATGAGGTCTTGTTTAGAGAAGTTTTTATTGATAGTATAAATCTTTGGACTTTTAGACATCGATGTACTGTAAGTTTTTTTATTTTAATGACAGTAGCTAAGAGCACTTATTTGGTTGGATATCTGAACAATAAAAGGAAAGGACAATTTCAGGTAGCCACTAATAGATATATTTTTGACCGACTGTTTTTATAGCCTTCAAGGCGGTTTCATGAATAAAGTGTAATGGACAGCGAGAGTGCTTATGTGGGTTGATCGTGCGTAGGAGTGATGATATGATTAGCTTGCGTGTTTCTAAAGTGATGAAATTTATTGAGTGTGGCCTATGTTCTATAACAGGTGTTGGTTTTTCCGGTTCGGAGTCCTACAATTTACAGTTTGTGCCTCGCGGTTGAGGCAAGTTCATGACGGATAGTGAATTTTGCATCTCTCTTTTCACTCCATATTATTTAATGATTATGATATGTTGATGATGAAAATGATAAATATTATAATGATGGCATGTGCATATTGTGCATATTTTTATACCCATGATGATAATGATTATAATGTGACCTACTTCGGTGGGCACAATGCGACCTTCATTGATGGGTTGTGACCCACTTTGGAGGCACCCCTCCATGTGTTGGAGCGAGTGGATGTCGACGGGTGTCCACTCGAGCGATACCGGTATTCGCGATGAGATGAGATGAGCATATAGATGTGAAGGACATAATTTTATGTTCTAATGGATGGAGGAAGTTTAATGACGTCCTAGTGTTTTGATTTATGTAAAGTTACTATTTGTTTGTGAACTTGTTGAGTCTTTATACTCACCCTTGTTGCTTCAATGTTTTCAGGTAACCCTTGAGGACGTCATGCTTGGGGAGTTCTGGGAGTAGCACCCTCACATTTTCACACAAGGTGTATAGACATTATGTACCTCGTACAATTTTACTTGTGAATACTGCGGATTCGAAGACCATTTTAATTATCAATATAAGAATAATACCGATGATATCAAATTAGCACTTTATAATGGGAACTACGAATTCTCTACTAATATGGAGGTTTATGAGAGAGTACTTTTTACCGGTTGTTGTGAATTGCTAGCTCGCATGAGTGATATAAAAAGAGAAGATGAAGTACTTGATAAGATCTATGGGATAGTATACCGTATATACTCTTATTGTATTGATAACATTTGTGATGATGCATTAGTGATCCCTCATAAGCGGGTAGCCGTGGAAGAGACTAACCTTTTGCAGGACTTGCGGAAGAAAGAAGATGAGGATATACACCACAACAAAGATACTACTACCGCTGGTATGGATTTTTTTACTTGTATGATCTACTAGATGGTTGTGCAAATTATTTTTGTAATTCATGTCATGAGCCTTGTGATAAATGTATGGCAGTTGGGCACGTTAGTTTTTAATGTTCCATTACTCTTGAAGAGTCCCTAGTGTCTCACGCTAGAGAGGAAGTCATAGAGTATTTGGTTTATAAAGGTGTCCATGATCTACTCTCAAAAGATTCAATCATAAGAAAGAGTAGTGCTAGTATGCTTCATATGAAACTTACCAACTTGTTACCAATGTTACAATCTTATTGCCAAGAACCTCTTAGTGATAATACACTTGTGGTAGAGAGTAAGGCATGGTCTAAAACCATAGTGCCCGAAGATAACCATTTGCAGGAACCACAAGATAAAGAGGTGGAACAACAAAAAGGTGAGGTTGACAAAGATTAGCACACTACAAATACTATATTTGTTTATGCTGCCTCTCTCTCTAGTAATGATTATTATAATGTTAAAACTGATTGTAATTTATCTACGGAGGCCTTGTCCCTAGACACTTATGAGGAGAGCATTACTAATGATGAACTAGATATAGAACCTTGCTATGAATCTTTCGATGCTAATATGCAGGGACCTGATTTACTCCCTGTTGCAAAGGAAGAATATTATGAAGTGTTCCCCTACAATGGTAACTAAGGTAAAAGTTCTATAATTATATTTCAACCTATGATCCTCTCGTTGCAGCTACATAAGGAGGCATGCTCACCACACTTGGTGCATCCACGCTCGTTTGTAAGCAAGAACTTATTTATCTATATGATGCCGATGCACTGCAAGAGGGTACGACTTCGACGGTACTCTACTATGAGATGCTCCAATTCTTTGATAGAGTTAAGTACACCTTGAATTGATATCCCCTGGGATCCAGGTGGATAATTAAATGGAGCATCTAAGCCTGGCTATATGGCTATAAAGGAAGCGCTTTCCGGGAGGCAACCCGGAAGTTTTTAGGTGTATTTCTTAATTTTGTGTCTTGAGTTTAGTTGCATTGATGTTGCATTGGCACTTGTATATATATGCATGGTTTCCTATTAGAGTTGGCTTGTGACTATTTTCGACAAGTAGAATTATTGTTGCTCTAATCATGTGTAACATATCTTGGTTAAATCTTCTCAACCAAAATATGTGTTTGCTTTGTTTGGATGCTAGACTAATGTTTCAGGTCCTTAGTATAATTTTTGGAGAAAAATAACTTGTTCCGGAGCTTACAGTGAGCTTAATGAGAAGCAGTACGGGCGGACCTGTCCGTACCACGCGCCTGTACCGCTCATGTGACAATTTGGAAGAAGTAGAAAATTCTCCAAGAAGGTGACAACACGCTTAACAAGCACTAGTACGGTTGGACGCATCCATACCGTCTCTTGTACCGACCTTGTTATCAGGAAAATAAAACATGAAGAGGACCCTAAAATTTTAACGACCACCCATACGGGCGCATCCCGCCCGTACCACCCGGTCATACCAACTTCGTCGGGAGCCCTTAAAAAAAGAGAAGACAAGGTGCAGTACGGGCGAAGCCCGTCCGTACTGCGCGCCCGTACCAAGGAGCAGCACGGCACAGTGAGGGCAGGGATGAGTACATGATGTCTACGCACTTCTATTCTTGTAGATAGTTGTTGGGCCTCCAAGTGCAGAGGTTTGTAGAACAACAACAAGTTTCCCTTACGTGGATCACCCAAGGTTTATCGAACTCAGGGAGGAAGTGGTCAAAGGTATTCCCTCTCAAGCAACCCTGCAATCAAGATACAAGAAGTCTCTTGTGTCCCCAACACACCCAATACACTTGCCAGGTGTATAGGTGCACTAGTTTGGCGAAGAGATAGTGAAATATAAGTGGTATAAATATAAGACAATGGTGCCAGAAAATAGCTTGATGGCGTGGAAGAGACCAAAGGCAAACTGAAATAAAGATGGAAAGAAGCAAACATGTAACAAATCTAATTGCAAACGGTGTTTCGATGCTTACAAACGAGCCCTAGGGATCATACTTTCACTAGTGAACACTCTCATATAAATATCTTCTCTTATGATACTACTCTTAACTACTCTCCGGTTGAACACTCTAATCGATGGTAGGGCTATAACAACACACCTCAAAGTAAGCCTTTCCCATCTAGATAACCCCACACTGTCACCTTGAGTACTAGATGGTTCCAACAAACACCACAATTTCATAGAGACATCCAACTCCAAATATAACTCATAACAAGTATTTGTAATCTCTAGCCTAAGTGCCACCATGGTGTGCACGCTGTCACTTTCACACACATGGGGAGAGCAGAGATCTATTAAAGCACTTGAGTAGCAAGGTAGATCTATAGATTACAAGCTCATGATCACAATATGAGCATGCATAGAGAGAGAGATGAACACATAGCTACCAGTAGAACCCTTAGCCTCGAGAGAGAACTACTCCCTCCTCATCATGGAAATCAGCAATGGTGATGGAGATGGTGGTGGAGATCGATGGAGATGGCTCTAGGGGCACTTCCCCGTCCCGGCAGGGTGCCGGAACAGAGACTTTCTGTCCCCCAAATCTCCCCTTCGGTGGCGGCGGTGCTGCGGAACTTTTCGTGGCTGGAGGTTTGATGATTTAGGGTTTTTGCATTGGGAGGCTCTTATAGGCGAGAGGGGAGACCTAGGGGGTGCCGGAGGGGCCCACACCATGCCCTGGCGCGGCCTAGGGGGACCCGCGCCTGGAGGGTGTGGCCAGGCCCCGGCCCCTCTCCGTCTCGTCTTCTGGCTCCGTGAGTCTTCCGGTAAAATATCGACTTTGGCTTTTGTCCGGTCCAATTCCGAGAATATTCATTTTCTGACTTTTCTGGAACCAAAAACAGAAGAAAACAGGCAACTGGCACTGTGGCATCTTGTTAATAGGTTAGTCCAGGAAAGTGTATAAAAAGTACTCCAAAGTTGGAACAAAACATAAGAAAGTAGATAAAACCAAGCATGGAACATCAAAAATTATAGATACATTTGCAATGTATCAACATCCCCAAGCTTAACTCCTGCTCGTCCTCGAGTAGGTAAGTGATAAAAAGAAAGAATAATTTTTGAGGTGACATGCACCATCAAAGACTTGATTAAAGTATTTGTAAAACATTCAAAGCTGGGATCATAGTACTTCAATCATAACATGAAAGACAAAGTTCTAGCAATAAGACAAAGAAACTATGATGCAACATGAAAAGACACAAACAAAAGATTCATGAATCACAATGCTTTGCAAGACGTTTGTTTGTTTCACATAAAGAAAACATAGCATAATAGCATTCAGCTTGTCCTTCATAGAGTAGCAAATATAAATGCATAGGACACCTTCAAAGTTCATAAGAGTGACTAGATACAAATAGTTTAAAACAAGCAATATCAAGTTATGCATCAATCAACTAGTCTTGGGACAATGCACATAGAACTAAGAATGGCCACTATGCTCTCAAAGTAGGTGCATAAAGATAGAAGGCGGAGACTCAATATAATGGTGGAAGAAAGGTCCTTCATAGAAGGAAGTAGGGATTCAGGTCTCATAAAGAGCTTCCAAAAATTATGGTACTTATAGCTTTCAGCTCTCATTGCCCCTATCATAAGCATCTTGAAGTGATTAAGGTTAAAGTGAACAAACTATGGTGTACATGCTTGACGAAGTATAAGTTAGAAATCTCATGTCCCTTGTATACAAGGGCCGCTCCTCATGCTACTCAAGTTTAGTCACCGGTAAGTTCTTGTCATTGTAAGTACATGTGTATCATAGAGAACCGCCAACGGGGTACCCCTTGCCCGATGATACGGAAGAATCCCCATATCAAAATGACAAGGCAAGCAGACAACGAGCATCTCAGCAATCTTCTTATTTACCATGGGAATATGGTGCTTTTTTCTCTCTTTCCTCTTTTCATAATGTCTTTTTTTTCTTTTTGTTTCTTTTTCTCAATATAGGACTCTTTTTTATAAGAAGAATGCTTCATAGACAACTCATTATGGTTACGCTGTAGGTTTCCACCATGTCAGCATGGATTAGACCAGTGGCCCAGGCGTTTCTCTAACACATATACATAACTCCATGGACTTACAAGCTCCCCTTTCACGACGACATCCATATACAAAAGAGCATGATATCAACTAGGTACAAGTACCAAGTGCAATGTTGAAAGCGTTCCCCATGAAAGCATGGTTCTGCTAATCCCCAACAAATAAGTGCAAGCATATACAACATAGATGACACAATGGTTCAAGTTTATTAAGGGCAAGAAAAGTAAAGTGTGCCATCAAGTTCGTGAGAGCTTTAATCACTAGTTTTCTCATAACAAGTTTAATTCGGAAGGTAAACAAAAGCATGAATATACTTGGAATAGCATAAGATTGTAGGTAGGTATGGTGGACTCTTTGGAATAACTTGGTTTAAGCAGTTGGATGCATGAGTGGAACTCATACTTGGTTGTGGAGGCTAGCAAAAGACTGGGAGCGACAAACTAAGAGAGCAATAATGGCCATAATCATGCAGAGCGACAAAACATCATTGATCAAAGCATCAAGTGATACTACAAGTTGAAAACTAAAGGATCATCAAGGCTATGGTGACTTGAGATAGTCATAACATGGTGTGAGCATGCGCCAAGTCAACCCAAATAAAGCATCAAAGGACAATACCACTATACTATGCTTTAATATGCTAAAACAACGCATGATTCATCCAATGCACATTAAGCAATCTCAATTGTTTATAACAAGTCATGCTACAGCAAAGAATACTAAGCATAAAGCCAAAAAAATATCAAGCATGGCATGACAGAGCATAGGCCACAGTCAAAAATGAGCTCTTTTTACCACATAAGCATGAACTTTCCTACTCTTTTCCAAACCAAACCAAACTATTTGCAAACCAATATATGAAAGAGGGGGTCCAACCAATTTATTCAAAAAAATAAGAAAACCAAAGCAAACAAAAAAACAAAACGAAAACGAAAAAGAAGACGCTCCAAGAACAACACAACTGTGCATGAAACAATAAAAATGAAGCATTTGGAAGAAACCTGGGATTTTTATTGATGAAGAGGGGATGCCTTGGGCATCCCCAAGCTTTGACGCTTGTACTTCTTGGATATTTCTTGGGGTGACACGCATGGCATCCCCAAGCTTGAGCTTTAGTCCATCCTCCATCTCATTACTCATTCCTTCCATACACCTGAAATTTTTCCTTCATACAAAACTTCACACAATCTTTATTAGCAACATTGGTGCACTCAAGATAATAAGTCTTAAGATTCAGTTATAACACCAAATAAACTTCCATTGGAACACTAGCTACTGTAGTAATTCCCTCAAAAATCTCAATTCCCCAAACGAACTCAAAAAGGAACCAACAAGAAGCAAATGCAGAAAATGGCAGAAAATTTTCAAAACAGACCAGCAGGTAAAGACGATTTTTTCGAAGACCTTCTGTTGCTCAAATCAAAAAGTGTTGAACTAACGAAAGTTAGATAACAATCTGGGGCAGAAGCACAAAACTTCACGCCTCAAAAAGACGTTCAGAGATTTTACACGAATTTTTATGGTGAAGCACAGAAATCTGTTTCGGGACAGCAAATTTCCCAATCATTAGTTCTCTCTCATTAGAGGTTACTCTTGGCACAAAAAGGAAATAAAAAGGATAAGGAGCAGTTATTACAGAGGTAATAACTTCCAAGACTCATCTAAAACTTTTGGGTTATCTCCCAATAAGTACTTTTCTTTAACGCCTTTAAGTTAGGCATGATAGTTTGTGAAGATGCTCACGTAGGAAACATGAATTGAAGTAAAAGATAGTATCAACAAGCAAATTCATAGCACATTTAAGTCTAACCCACTTCCTATGCATAGGAGTCTTGTAAAGAAACAAGTCATGAAAGCACAAAGCAACAAGCATAGGAAAGCAAAACAAGTGCAACTTCAAAATTTTCAACATAAAGAGGGCAAACGTAATATTATTGAGATGCATAAAACCATGTTTCCCTCTCTCATCATAACTTTCAGTAGCATCATGAATAAAATTAACAATATAACTATCACATAAAACATTCTTATCATGAGCCACATGCATAAAATAATTATTACTCTCCCTATAAGAATAGTCATTCTTATTAATCATAGTGGGAGCAAATTCAACAAAATAGCTATCGTTATTATTCTCATCACCATAATCATCAAATATAGGAAGCATATTGTAATCATTAGTTTTCTCCTCAATAGTAGGTGGACTGAAAATATCATATTCATCATTGTAATCATCATATATTGGAGGTTTGGTATCATCATAAGTAATAGAATAGCTATCTTCCAAAGCTAGGGAACTAAAAAGATCATTTTCATAAAAACTAGCTTCCCCAAGCTTAGACTTTTCCATAGCATTAGCAATAATGGTGTCCAAAGAATTCATACTAACAACATTGCTATTAGCATGCAAATAAAGTTCCATAGGTTTTTTAATTTTCTCTTCAAACACTTCCTGTCCTAACTCAAGATAAATACTATAAAGCTCTCTAATTTTGTTGTTGTTTTCCATTAAGCCTAACTAGTGAAAACAAGAAACAAAAGACAAAATTGCAGAATCTAAAGGAAATAACTTTGAGCACTCACACCGGAGGATGTGAGTACCTTTTACCTTACCTCCCCGGCAACGGCGCCAGAAGATAGCTTGATGTCTACGCACTTCTATTCTTGTAGACAGTTGTTGGGCCTCCAAGTGCAGAAGTTTGTAGAACAGCAGCAAGTTTCCCTTAAGTGCATCACCCAAGGTTTATCGAACTTAGGGAGGAAGTGGTCAAAGGTATTCCCTCTCAAGCAACCCTGCAATCAAGATACAAGAAGTCTCTTGTGTCTACAACAGACCCAATACACTTGTCCGGTGTATAGGTGCACTAGTTCGGCAAAGAGATAGTGAAATACAAGTGGTATGGATATAAGACAATGGTGCCAGAAAATAGCTTGATGGCGTGGAAGAGACCAAAGGAAAACTGAAATAAAGATGGAAACAAGCAAACATGTAACAAATCTAATTGCAAACGGTGTTTCGATGCTTAGAAACAAGGCCTAGGGATCATACTTTCACTAGTGAACACTCTCATATAAATATCTTCTCTTATGATACTACTCTTAACTACTCTCCGGTTGAACACTCTAATCGATGGTAGGGCTATAACAACACACCTCAAAGTAAGCCTTTCCCATCTAGATAACCCCACACTGTCACCTTGAGTACTAGATGGTTCCAACAAACACCACAATTTCATAGAGACATCCAACTCCAAATATAACTCATAACAAGTATTTGTAATCTCTAGCCTAAGTTCCACCATGATGTGCACGCTATCACTTTCATACACATGGGGAGAGCAGAGATCTATTAAAGCACTTGAGTAGAAAGGTAGATCTATAGATTACAAGCTGATGATCACAATATGATCATGCATAGAGAGAGAGAGATGAACACATAGCTACCGATAGAAACCTTAGCCTCGAGAGAGAACTACTCCCTCCTCATCATGGGAATCAGCAATGGTGATGTAGATGGTAGTGTATATCAATGGAGATGGCTCCGGGGGCACTTCCCCGTCCCGGTAGGGTGCTAGAGCAGAGACTTTCTGTTCCCCGAATCTCCCCTTCGGTGGCGGCGGCGCTGCGGAACTTTTCGTGGCTGGAGGCTTGATGATTTAGGGTTTTTGCATCCGGAGGCTGTTATAGGAGAGAGGGGAGACTAAGGGGGTGCCGGAGGGGCCCACACCATGCCCTGGCGCGGCCTGGGGGACACGCGCCTGGGGGGGTGTGGCCAGACCCTGGCCCCTCTTCGTCTCGTCTTCTGGTCCATGAGTCTTCCGGTAAAATATCGACTTTGGCTTTTGTCCGGTCCAATTCCGAGAATATTCATTTTCTGACTTTTCTGGAACCAAAAACAGAAGAAAACAGGCAACTGGCACTGTGGCATCTTGTTAATAGGTTAGTCCAGGAAAGTGTATAAAAAGTACTCCAAAGTTGGAACAAAACATAAGAAAGTAGATAAAACCAAGCATGGAACATCAAAAATTATAGATACATTTGCAATGTATCAACATCCCCAAGCTTAACTCCTGCTCGTCCTCGAGTAGGTAAGTGATAAAAACAAAGAATAATTTTTGAGGTGACATGCACCATCAAAGACTTGATTAAAGTATTTGTAAAACATTCAAAGCTGGGATCATAGTACTTCAATCATAACATGAAAGACAAAGTTCTAGCAATAAGACAAAGAAACTATGATGCAACATGAAAAGGCACAAACAAAAGATTCATGAATCACAATGCTTTGCAAGACGTTTGTTTGTTTCACATAAAGAAAACATAGCACAAACAAAAGAGGGACACACTATCCTTTGTAAGGATACCTCTAATATTGTTTCACAGGAAACATAGGAATACTAGCTCTCATAACACTACTTTGTGAAACAATATTAGAGGTATCCTTACAAAGGATAGTGTGTCCCTCTTCTTCATATTTAGTAACAAAGTCTTTCACATTTTCTATTATAGGTTCATCAACCATTTGTTTATCAGGTTCAATAGCTTTATTTGCACTTTCATTAACCATACTAGCTATCATAGAATGTTCCTTTATCTTAACTGGAAAGGCATTTTCTCAATATAAGGTTCAGGTAAGACATGATTAGCATTATAAACTATAATATTTCTTGCAGGAACACTCTTAGCAACATCTTTATAAGGTTCATGATACTTATTCCACTTCTTTTTAGGCACTTCAATATAAGAAGCAAAAGCCTTAAAATAAGAAGCAATAGCTTGAGAGTCTAGACCATAAGCATTTTTAATATTTTGAAAGTCATCAGTTCCCATAAAAGATTCAATGCATTCATAATCATAATTTATACCTGACTTTCTACCTTTGTCATTCTCCCAAGCTTTAGCATTGTCTTGAATACGGTCCAGAAGATTCCATTTAGCTTCTTCTTCCATGCGAGTGAATGATCCAGCACAAGAAGCATCCAATAAATCTTTATCATGAAGAGAAAGCCTTGCATAAAAGTTATTGATAATAATATTGTTGGGGAGCTCATGAATGGGACATTTGAGCATTAGTAACTTCAATCTCCCCCAAGCTTGAGCTGTACTCTCTCCATCAAGAGGCCAATATGTGTATATTTGATTCAGATCTTTATGAATCTCACTTGGATGATAAAACTTTGAATAAAAGAGAGGTACTATTTCCTCCCATTCCAGAGCTTGACCATTCTTCAGTAGCTTATACCATTCCTCATCTCTTCCTTTCAGTGATAATGAGAATAACTTCTTCTTAACTTGATCTGTAGTAATACCTGCACACTTGAACAACCCGCATAATTCGTGTATAAAGAGTAAATGATCACCGGGATGGACAGTTCCATCCCCAACATAGTAGTTATCCATAACACAATCAATAATTCTTGTAGGTATTTTGAAAACATCATTCTCAGCAGGTGGTGGCTTATCTACTACCTTAGCAGTGGTAGTAGCATTACCAAATAAGAAACTCAACGAATTATCCATAACGAAAATAAAGCAACTAACAGAAGTAAACAATACTCACAGTAGAAGTTTCCTTTACCAGTTCCACTCTCCAATAGCGCTTCACTCCCCGACAACGGTGCCAGAAAATAGTCTTGATGACCCACAAGTATAGGGGGTGTATCACAGTATTTTCGATAAGTAAGAGTGTCGAACCCAACAAGGAGCAGAAGGTGCTGGCTAGTGGTATGGATCAGGAATTCTCTACAAATACTTAGCAAACGGATTTTTAGGGGTTTTCGATAAGGCAAGTAAACAAAGTACGAGTAAATAAAAGACAGTAGGAATAAATGCAGCAAGTGGCCCAATCCTTTATGCAGCAAAGGACAAGCCGGTTGTATTACTTAAGATGACCAAACGTTCTCGAGGACACATGGGAAGACTGTCAAGTGCTTTCGCTTCATATAGCTGATTAATCTTCTTTAGCTTGCTAAGTGTTGTGTGGGTGAACCTGTGCTAATGTACCGCCCCATCCAAGACTAATACATACTTGTTATTATACCCCTTGCAAACATCCGTAAGTACAAGAAAGTAATTAAGGTAGAAACCTAACCACAGCTTGAAACTCTAAGACCCTTACGTCCCTTGTGCAATGGTTTCCTAACGGGGGTTCATGTTTCTGTCACTCCGGCAACCCCTACGATTAGTAGCCAAATACACAATGCATTCCTCTAGGCCCATATATGTGAAGTGTCATGTAGTCGACGTTCACATGACACAACTAGAAGAAGTACACCACAACTTAAATAACAATCTATTGAATCTTTCTCAACACAACTCCACTACTAACAACATGACTTCTCCCATGTCCTCAAGAACAAAACGAACTACTCACAAGACATCATGTGGATCATGATCAGAGATGGAATAATGATGTATAACAATCTGAACACAAACAATAATTCAATGGTTTACTCCATAGCATCAACTACAAAGAGTAATCAACACCGGGAAAGTTTCCCCTATGAACTAATGCAAGATCCAACTCAATTGTTACAGCAATATGGAGATGGTGATGAGGGTGCTAATGGTGATGATGATGGTGGTGATGATGATGATGATCCCGATGAAGTCCATCTTGATGGTGGTGTTGATGGCGACGATCTCCCCTCTCCGGGAAGGAATTCCCCCGGCAAAAATCTGTCTGCCAGAGAGATCTTTCTCTCTCGGTGTTTTCCGCCCCACAGAGGCAGCGAAATCTTTCTGTGGTCGCTCCCCGAGTCTTAGGGTTTCGGGAGGTTGATATACGCCAGAGTGGAGAGGCTGGAGTGGGCCAGGGTGGCCACACCACCTCCTGGCGCGGCCTAGGCCTGCCCGCGCCATGGGGTGGTGTGGGCCCCCTGTGGCCCATCTCCACTCCATCTTCTGGAATACTTAGTTTTCTGGAAAAATAGGATTTTCCGTATATTTTCCTGGATTTTTTGATCTTCGCGAATTTTGCCTCCAAACAGCACCTTTTCCATCAGAATCCTGACTGCAGCGGTCCATGCTCCAAAAGTCATCAACCATGCAAAAACAGATGAAATAACATAAGTATTACCTATCAATACGAAATATATCAATGAATAATAGTGAATTAAGACATAGAATAGTGATGCAAAATGGACGTATCACTTACCGGTGACTAAACTTGAGTAGCATGAGGAGCGCCCTCGTATTCAAGGGACATGAGATTCTCAATTTACAACTTGTCAATGCATATCCTCATATTTGATCACTTTAACCTTAATCACCTAAAGATGCCTATGATAGGGGCAATGAGAGCTAAAAGCTAGTAAGTATCATAATTTTTGGGAGCTCTTTATGAGACTTGCAATCCCTGCTTCCCTCTGCGAAGGGCCTTTCTTTTACTTTTTAGTCGAGTTAGTAAACCTACCCCCTTCTATCTGAGCAAGTATTTTGAGTTGTTGTGTTTCATTCATTCATATGATGATTTATTCAATCATGTTTCTTATGTTCCTTGTTTTGCACATTTCTCTTATCTGGGTGTTTACTACTTCGAAAGCTATCATTGAAAACCAATTATTTGTGAACTCCAGCAAATTATCAACTATTCTTTGACCAAGAGCTAAGTTTGCCATTACCAATTATGATTTACTTCATGTATCTTTATTGTGTTTCCTTTGTTTATTGCAAGTTAAGTTATATAATAGTGAGTTGTCTTCTATTATGATCTATGTATTGATGAATGTGATGCTTCTTGTCCGTATTCTTTTATCGACTCTTCACTCCACAAACCTGAGGTCATGTTTATGGATCTCAATTTCGCTTGGGGACAAGCGAAGTATAAGCTTGGGGGGAGTTGATACGTCCATTTTGCATCACTATTCTATGTCGTAATTCACTGTTATTCATTGATATATTTCATATTTAGAGGTGATACTTATATTATTTCATGTGTTTTTGCATGGTTGATGACTTTTGGAGCATGGACCGCTGCAGTCAGGATTCTGATGGAAAAGGTGCTGTTTGGAGGCAAAATTCATGAAGATCAGAAAATCTGGGAAAATACGGGAAATCCTATTTTTCCAGAAGACGAAGGAAGCTAGAAGGGGGGATGGAGATGGGCCACAGGGGGCCCACACCACCCCCTGGCGCGGGCCAGCCTAGGCCGCGCCACTAGGTGGTGTGGCCGCCCTGGTCCCTGGCACTCCCCTCTGGCGTATATTATCCTCCCGAAACCCTAAGACTAGGGGAGCGACCATAGAAAGATTACGTCGCCTCTGCGGGGCGGAAAACACCGAGAGAGAAAGATCTCTCCGGCAGACAGATTTTTGCCGGGGGAATTCCTTCCCGGAGAGGGGAGATCGTCGCCATCAACACCACCATCAAGCCGGACTTCATCGGGATCATCATCATCACCACCATCATCACCATCAGCACCCTCATCATCATCTCCATATTGCTGTAACAATTGGGTTGAATCTTGCATAGTTCATAGGGGAAACTTTCCCGGTGTTGATTACTATTTGTAGTTGATGCTATTGAGTGAACCATTGAATTATTGTTTATGTTCAGATTGTTATACATCATTATTCCATCTCTGATCATGATCCATATGATGTCTTGTGAGTAGTTTGTTTTGTTCTTGAGGACATGGGAGAAGTCATGTTGTTAGTAGTGGAGTTGTGTTGAGAAAGATTCAATGGTTTGATATTTAAGTTGTGGTGTACGTTTTCTAGTGGTGTCATGTGAACGTCGACTACATGACACTTCACCTATATGGGCCTAGGGGAATGCATTGTGTATTTGGCTACTAATCATAGGGGTTGCCGGAGTGACAGAAACCTCAACCCCGTTAGGAAACCATTGCACAAGGGACGTAATAGTCTTAGAGTTTAAAGTCGTGGTTAGGTTTCTACCTTAATTACTTTCTTGTACTTACGGATGTTTGCAAGGGGTATAATCACAAGTATGTATTAGTCTTGGATGGGGCGGTACATTAGCACAGGTTCACCCACACAACACTTAGCAAGCTAAATAAGATTAATCAGCTATATGAAGCGAAAGCACTTGACAGTCTTCCCATTTGTCCTCGAGAACGTCTGGTCATCTTAAGTAATACAACCGGCTTGTCCTTTGCTGCATAAAGGATTGGGCCACTTGCTGCATTTATTCCTACTGTCTTTTATTTACTCGTACTTTGTTTACTTGCTTTATCAAAAACCCCTAAAAATCTGTTTGCTAAGTACTTGCAGAGAATTCCTAATCCATACCACTAGCCAGAACCTTCTGCTCCTTGTTGGGTTCGACACTCTTACTTATCGAAAATACTACGATACACGCCCTATACTTGTGGGTCATCAGGCTACCGACATGGGCAAGGTAGGCGGACGGTGGGCGGTTCCCTAGTGATCGTCTAGAGCTTAATGGCGACGCTAGGGGCGGTGGCTAGCGGTCAGGAACATCGTGCGCTCTAGGGAATAGAGGTGGTGGTCAACACGGTTCCCGGCGATCGTGGGTCGCACGGCGGTGCACGGCTGTGTCTGGCAGGGTGAGGGGGTCAAGGCGGAGCGACGCACGCAGTCTGCGGTCGAGGCGCGGTCTATGGCGTGCTGGCGGCGAGGGCGCTCTGGCGCGCTCTGGCTGCACGCAGAGAGTTAGTGCGCGGCATTTCCTCGGTGGTCCAGGGGCTAGCAGGCGCCATGGGGTGGACCGTGGGCGGCGGTGAGGTGGCGCCTTGCTTCCTGGAGCGACGGAGAAGGGCTGGCGGTCTGCTGCGAGCTATGCATGCTCGACCGGCGAGCATGGCATCAGGGTGGCGTGGTACTGGCGCTAGGGACTAGGGGACAGGTTAGTTTAGGCTTGGTTAGAGCTAGGAGGGACAGATGGAGTAAATGGGGTTCAATTGGGTGGCAAACTTCTGTAGAAACAGTGACATGACTAGTGAGTTAGTTCTGTGCATGCCAAGTGTTCGACCAAATGGCCGCATGAACAAAAGATATGAATTTTTCAAAGATTTTTGGTGGAGTGGTTTATCTTATGCTTAAGCATCTAGGTTTTCTTGGGATTTTGAAATGGAGTTCATTTGGATGGTTTTTGAAAAAGTGTGATCTAGATACATATACTAGATTCAATTTTCAATTGTCATTTAAAATTAGAGTTTGAATGTATTTGGGATATCATAAAGTGGGCCTTGGCACATCACTACTTGTACTAGCAAGAGATGCAAAGATCCACAATTGTCTCTATTGGAAATTGAGTGCTAGGAACACCCAAAGTGGGCTAGGTGATTAAAATGGCAAAAAGTGACCATTTCCTTATTTAATTCTTTTTGATTTCTTTTTCTTTGGGATTTGCTTGGGGATGATCTAGATGATGTGTAATTCACCTTAGAGTCATTTTACAACCTATAGATCACTCAATGATGGCAATTCAAAACAAATCCTATTTAAATGCACATACATATGAATGCTTAAAGATTTTTAAAAGGGAAAAGTTTTTGTTAACCCTAAATTGGGTAGGTTTGATCTTGATTAACATTGATTAAAGATTTGGGATGTTAAAAACCTTCCCCCTTAAACAAAATCTCGTCCTGAGACTTATGAAAGAAAACTAGGAACTAAAGAGATCTAGGAACTCAGTCCTAATGTAGTCTTCTCGCTCCCAAGTGGCTTCTTCTTCGGTATGGTTGCTCCATTGAATCTTGAGAAATTTGATACTCCGGGTCCTGGTGGTTCTATAAGCTTCCTCTAAGATATGGATGGGCACTTCATGATATGTCAGATCCTTGTTGATATCAATAGCTCGGTGATCGATGTTTTTGAACACTTCGGTCTTCTCCGGCACTTCTAGGCATTTGCGAAGTAACGAGATATGGAACACATTATGGATGGCTGGCATCTCCTCTGGCAGTTCTAGTTGATAAGATACTTCTCCTCGGCGGTTCAGAATCTTGAAGGGTCCGATATATCTAGGGGCTAACTTTCCTTTCAGACTAAAATGTTGGGTTCCCTTCAATGGTGAAACCTTGAGATATACAAAATCTCCGATATTGAAAGTCAGGTCTCTCCTTCTCTTGTCAGCATAACTCTTCTGTCTGGATTGGGCGGTCTTGAGGTGCTCATGGACTTTGTGAACCTTCTCTTCGGCTTCTCGGAGAATGTCGGGTCCAAAAATCTAACTCTCTCCTACTTGCGACCAATTCAAAGGGGTACGACACTTTCTTCCGTATAGGAACTCAAATGGTGCCATTTGCAAACTGGCTTGATAACTGTTGTTGTATGAGAATTCTGCGAAAGGCAGGCAATCTTCCCATTTTGATCCATACTCTAACACACAAGCTCTCAACATATCTTCTAGGATTTGGTTGACTCTTTGAGTCTTTCCATCGGTTTGCAGGTGATAAGCGGTGCTGATATTCAACTTGGTTCCTAATCCTTCTTGGACTTTCTGCCAAAATCTCAAGGTAAATTGGGTTCCTCGATCTGACACTATGGTCTTAGGGGTTCCATGCAGACTAACAATTCTAGAAATGTACAACTCTGCTAGCTTCGAACTCTGGTAGGTTGTCTTGACAGGTATAAAATGAGCTACCTTGGACAGTCTATCAACAATGACCCAGATTGAGTCATTTCCCCTACTAGAAGTAGGCAAACCGGTGATAAAGTCCATTCCGACGGAATCCCATTTCCATTCTGGAATCTTCAATGGTTGCAACAGTCCTGCGAGTCTCTGATGTTTTGCTTTGACTTTCTGACAGATATCACACTTGGCGATGTAGCTTCCGATTTCTCTCTTCATCTCGTGCCACGAAAATTGCTCTTTCAAATCTTGATACATCTTTGTTCCTCCGGGGTGGATAAAATAAAGAGTATCTTGAGCTTCTTGCATGATAACTTGCTTTAGTTCCAAATCTGGTGGCACACATATACGTCCTTTGTACCACATAACTCCTTCTTCATCTTCGGTGAATCCAGGTACCTTTCTTGTACCAATACGATGTTTGATTCTGTCTATACTTTCATATCTCTTCTGGGCTTCCTTGATTTGGCTAATCAAAGTGGGTTGAAGTTCAATGCTAGCTAAAAATTCTTTGCTAACTAGCTCAGTTCTAAACTGCTCCAATTCCTCATACAAACTTGGTTGCTTCTCCTAGATCATGGTGTTTAGCCGACACGGCAATCTGCTAAGAGCATCCGCTACCACATTGGCTTTGCTAGGGTGATAGTGAATGTCAAGGTCATAATCCTTGATTAACTCTATCCATCTCCTTTGCCTCATATTCAGCTATTTCTGAGTAAAAATATACTTCAAGCTTTTGTGGTCTGAGTAAATCTCATAGCGATTATCCATAAGATAATGACGCCATGTCTTGAATGCCAAAACTACGGCTGCTAACTCAAGATCATGGGTCGGATAGTTCTGTTCATGCTGCTTCAGTTGTCGAGACAGATAAGCGATGACTTTGCCTTCTTGCATCAATACACATCCGAGACCAATCTTGGATACATCACAATACACATCAAACGGCTTCTTGATATCTGGCATGATCAATATTGGGGCTGAAATCAATCTCTTCTTCAGCTCTTGGAAACTTGCTTCACATTTGTCGGTCCATTCAAACTTCTTGTCCTTCTTCAATAATTGGGTCATGGGTCTTGCTATGCTCGAAAATCCTTCGACAAACTTGCGGTAGTATCCCGCTAATCCGAGAAAGGCACGGACTTGGGTTTAAGTGGTTGGGGCTTCCCATGCTTCGACATCTTTGATCTTGGTGGGATCAACAGCTATTCCTCTGGCAGACACAATATGTCCTAGGAATCCTACTTCTTTCAGCCAAAACTCACATTTGCTGAACTTGGCATACAACCGATGCTCTCTAAGGGTTTCAAGGATGATTCTTAGATGTTGCTCATGCTCTTCTTCTGACTTGGAGTAGATAAGGATATCGTCGATAAACACAACGACAAACTTATCTAGAAAATGCATAAAGATCTTATTCATGAGATTCATGAAATAAGAAGGGGCATTGGTTAATCCAAAAGACATGACCGTATACTCGTATAAACCATAACGAGTTGTAAAGGCGGTCTTCGGAATATCCGTTGCACGAATCTTAAGTTGGTGATAACCAGTCCTAAGATCAATATTAGAGAACACATTTTCTCTAGTCAACTAATCAAATAGATCCTCTATCTTTGGCAAAGGGTACTTGTTCTTGATGGTGACGTCATTCAGCTTCCTGTAATCTGTGCACAACCGATTGCTTCCATCTTTCTTGTCGACGAACAAAACAGGCGATCTCCATGGCGATGCGCTTGGTTGAATCAAGATTGTTGCCAACATAGCATCAAACTGCTTCTTCAATTCCACTAACTCTGAGGGGTTCATGCTATAGGGTCTCTGGGCTATGGGTCCGGTTCCTGGGATTAGTTCAATAATGAACTCAATATCCCTATCCGGGGGCATACCTGGCAATTCATCTGGGAATACATCGGGGTATTCACAGACTACTCTGACTTCGTCAATGGTGGGTAGGGCTAGACTCTTGTTGCACTTGAACTGACGGGGTAAGGTTTCAGATATATGCTCTACTGAGACTCAGGTGCTACTAGTCATGGTGATGGCTTTCTTGGCACAGTCAATCAATCCTTTATGCTTTGACATCCAATCTATTCCCAGTACTACTTCCAAACCTTTGGTTCCAAGTACTATTAGATTGGCATAAAAATCTATTCCATGTATTCTGATAGGCACAACTTTGCAAAATTTTCTAGCTTTTGTAGTTGAACCGGGGATTTGAACTATCATGACATGCTTCAAATTGGTTGGGTGAATCTTAATAGTGCATGCAAATTCTTCGGTGACAAATGAGTGTGATGCTCTAGAATCAAACAACACTCTTGCTAAAACTGAGTTGACAGAAAACATACCCAACACTACATATGGCGCTTCTTGGGCTTCTTCGGTGTTCATGTGGAAGAGACGGCCATTGCGGTTGTGAGGGTTCCCTGGGGCAAATATTCTTCCTTGTTGAACACGACGCTGCTGTTGAGATGGGGCATTCACATTGGCAGTGGCGGCAATCTTCTTGGGACACTCATTGGAATAGTGACCCTTCACTCCACACTCGAAACAAGTGATCTGAGACTTGTCTTTTGCTGCCACGGGCACAACATTGCTTCCAGTTCTGGGTGCGGTGTTGTTGTTGTTGTTGTTTCTCTTGGGAGGTGCACGGTTGAAATTGCTGGCGTTGTCGAGGTGATTGTTATGTCCTCCGGACTTCACATTTCCTCCGCTACGGTTGGGGTAGCCTGGGCAAGACATTTGGGGTCGATTGTTCCGCAGAGCATATCCGACAGACGGGTTGGGACGGTACTTCTGGTGACTGTTGGATCCAGCTTCGTACATCATACAACATTTGCGGTTATCGTTTGCCTAGTTGATCTTCCCTTCCATCTGAATGGCAGAGTCGACTAGCTCTTCGAGATCTTCGAAATGGATGTTGACAAGGACAGTCTGCATCTCATCATGCAGTTCGTTCAGGAATCTCTCCTTCTTCTTGGCCTCTGTGTTGATCTCATCAGGTGCATACCTGGCAAGGGACAAGAATCTGTCACGATACTCCACTAGAGTCATTCTGCCTTGCTTCAACTCTCTGAATTCATCCCTCATTCTGGTGACTAGACCCTGCGGCACGTGGGTGCGGCTGAACTTGATTTTGAAGGCTTCCCATGTCATCACTTGACCATGGTTCATTGTGCGGGTGATGTTCCACCATGCTCTTGCATCTCCTGCCAAATAGTGGGTGGCAAAAAGAACTTTCTCGTTGTCATCAACTCTGGCTACTTCTAAGTTGTTCTCCATTGTCTGCAACCAGTCATCAACATCCAATGGGTTCTCCGAAGTGCTAAAGATTGGGGGATTGGTATTCTGAAAGTTTTTAAGCTTGGATCCTGGATGATCCTGATTTCCATGGTGATTGTTGTGAGCCATTTGGGCGATCTGCTGCAGTGTTGCTAGATTAGCTTGGCGCTCTGCCTATTAGCTTCACGGTCTGCAATGAGAGTCTGCAGAATCTATAGCATTGGGTCTTGTGATGAGCTGCTCCCTCCTTGGTTTCCACGAGTCATCTGAAGATTGAGAGAGATAATGGGGTAAGAGGGAAAGTTTTAAGGTTCATGGTTTTGATTTCAAAGCTAAAATTTTGAGTTTGACTCCGGTTTTGCAACTAACTTCTTTTCATTCATTCAAGCAAGGCACACGATACAAACACACACACACACCACAACATCAAAGGAAAACAAATGGTTTTAAGAACCATTCTGCAAGCTATAATACAATGGGACTGATACTCCTCACTCTATGATAGTGCTCTAGTGCATCTACTCATCATCGATGAAGTCGGAGTCATCATCGTCGGTGTAGAAGTCCACAACATCCTCCTCTAGATAGTCATCATCATTGCTGAGATAGGAGTCAATATCTCCTTGGATATCTTCACCTTCCTCTTCTTCTTTTGCTGCAAGATGAGCTTCTTGCTCCTTGATGGTCCTCTCGAGGTCGGCCACCTTCTTGCGAAGACGGTCGATGGTGCAATCCTTCTTTGCGTGTTGACGGCGAAGAGACTGACGATCCTGGATGAGCAGTGAGAAAGTCTGGGCCTTCTGGGCGGCAAGGGCAAGGTTGTTGTTGGCGACCTCTCTAGCATTGTCCAACTCCTTCTATCTGTCGTACAGTAGGAAGTCGAGGTTCTCCACTTGACGCTTCAATATTGGGTGACTTGGCATCTCCAGCGGCATTCCCATGGAATCACGCCTTGCATAGTGAACAAAGCGGGTTCCTTGGATTAGGTTGACACTCAGGGCATACAGACGTGCAAGAGCTTCATGCATTGCCCTGGATAATCCATCTAGCCAGTTGTTCTCTCTCACTGAGAACTGAATCCTCCCAGATACTGGTGCTTCTATCTTGCCTCGAAGATCAGCAGTCACTAGCCATTGTAAATCTCCTCCTGGTGGACCCAGGAGTTGAGCTCCAAGAAATTCCAGATGCGGACGCTCCAAGAACTTAGACAGTGAATCCAGATCCCTCTTGAAGATCAGTTGGCCTCCGTTTCCCAACTGGTAGAACTTGCTGTATTGGGCTTCCATCTATAAGAATTTAGGATGAGAAAGTTAGTGAAGTGATCAAGTGTGTCAAAGTTTTATGTAGTAATGTAAAAATTCGGAGGAACACGAATTTTTTTGAGAGAAAGAATTCCCAAGGGTAAGAGAGGAAATAGTTTTCATAAATACTCACTTTGGTTTTTGAAACTAGGTTTTTATTCGGATGCCATTCTAACTAGGGTCTCCTATGGTCAGGATGGCTCTAATACCAACTTGTCAACACCCGGATTTTTAATCCCAGATGCTTGTTATGCCATAATCGCAATCCCAGGATTACCATTTTTGCGAGACATAACATATTGGATATCACAGTACATCATCCATTACAAACCATAGTAAGGTCTTACACAAATAAAGGATCTCATGATCCAGTCTTAGTACAATCAAGCAGCGGAATAAATAACGTAGCGGTGGGGTCCATCTTCAGAGTCACAGGCAATGCTGACGATGGGAGATGATCCTAGTTGTTATAGCCGTCCTGCTATCCTCCTTCGGGGTAGTCCTCCTCATAGTCTGGCCACGGGAATAGCCAGGGACAAAAGCCATGAGTACTCTTTAAGTACTCGCAAACTATCACTAACAGGTAAAGTAGTTCTAGTAGGAATGCTAAGTTCTAAGTCTATTTGTAAAGTTAAGTTTGAAACCTAAGCTGAGTTTAGAAACAAAGAAAGATAAAATAAAGTTTGAAAACACCTAAGTGGGAACTTAGTTGTCATAGTCACAACTGTGTTGTGGCCAAGTCATGTCATAATTCATTTCATAAGTTGTTTTGAAAACATCTGACAACGAAACAGTATGGCCACTCCAACTGTCCATAACCGCGGACGCAGATATTCGAATAGTTTGACACTCTGTAGAGGTGGTACACTTTCACCACAAGATTCGATACATCTGTCAGGGATAACCCTGAATCATCATATTTAGTATGCATATAATCAAACATAACCTTTCCTTTACACACTCTAGTATAAGCACCTCTCCTATGAGTATGGCCCCCCAGCCATGACCATCTGTCATCCTGGGCACTGTATAGGTGGACAACATTGAGAGGTAGCCTCATCTCAAACCTCTCCCGCGAGGGAACTAATACTAATGCATATAAACTTCCGGCTAAGCCTTACCCAATTCAGGTATTGTGGTTGTACAGTAAAATTGGAATGGTATCGCATCCGAACCCAACCATCAGTTTTGTAAAAGGGCTAAGGCTCATTCCTCAACATTTTCATCATCATAAACCATTTGTGTTTCTCAACACATGTCAAACCATCTCAATAGAATAACTCATCATTCCAAGGTTTTCACAAGTCATTTTCACCAAGTACTCCCATCTAAAGTGAATCAAGTTTTGGTTTAGCTCTAAACTACTAAGTTAAGAGTGTTCACTAATGTGGGATGCTAATCTCACTCTCATGCCATAGAATGACATCTAAGTCTAACTAGATAGGTCAAGTTTTATACTTTTTATGCTACCTATAAACAAGGTAAAAGACTTTGGTAAAGTAAAGAAGGTAAAGCTTGTAAATAAAACTTGGAGTAGGTATAAGTCAAAGGGGTATAACCAAAGCATGCCTAATGCATTTGCTTAAGTTATCTAACTTGCAAGGGTTAGCTTGCATTGTTCATGATGGCTTGCAAGTAAAACTTGCAAGGGTTAACTTGTATAGTGCTAGCTTGCCTTGGGTAGTGCGGTGGTTGAAGTTTTGTTCCTCCTCCTCTGTGGAGAACTCCTCCTCCTCAAAAGCTTGGTCGGTACTATCATCTATAAATACATATGGGATACACAATCACCAAACAATGCTTAACTAGTCTACTTAGCACACTAAGGCACACATTTGATGATCTATTATCATCACAAGCATCACAAGGTTTAATGAACTAGCTTCATTCTTTTTATTTGAGAAAAGTAATTTCTACTCATTGAAATTAACTAAGATTTAATATTCTCCAATTAAAATATGGGATCATGTGGACACATGTCATCACCACATATTCTAATATATGGGAATGTGATTTAAAGGTTGGATCATATTTTAATAAGTTAAGATTAATAATTAATGATTTAAAGTGACTAGAAATGCCTATATAGCATTATTTTGGTACTAGTCCAAAGTCACTGCATGTAAACCTTAATATTATTACATATTCAGATAGGTATGGCTAAATATGATTTTTTTAGAGGTGGAATCAACTCAAAAGCTATTATGGTTGATTTTATAAAAATGTTTGAATGTGCAAAAGCTTCTATCTTGTTATTTTTTACTAGGAGAGATCTATAACTCTAAATGATTTAAATCCGACGGGCTTGGATAGAGATTTTTATTACCTTTCCAACTAAATTGGAATCACTCAATTTGGATTTGTAAAACTCTCCGAATTGATTTTTAAACTAAAGGACAGAACTTTAATTAAAATAGAAAAACATATATTTGAATTACTGGGTCAGCGCGGGAAACTAAATGGGCCGGCCCGTGTACACTCCGCGACGCTGAGGGCTGCTGACAGGGGGGTCCCGCCTGTCTGTGACTCATTAAACGCGAAGCGGTACGGGGCGATAAGGACCACATGCTTAGTTCCTGGATCAACGACTCACGGTCGTCGTCGACGACGGACACATCGCCGACGAGACTGAACCCTTGCACGGTCGGCGGGGGTGCAGTGGGGACATACCAGGGCTCCAACTAGTGTGGCAATGGGAGCGATCGAACGAGACGACGACGACAGACTCAGGCGAGGTCACGATAGGGGCTGAGGTGGACGAAATCGACGGGAGCTTCTCCTCCTCTGCTGCGGCTATCTTCGGCGGAATTCTGGCGATGAGCTGCTCGAGCGGCTCCGGCGAGAGAGGGGAAACGATCAGTGGAGAGAGGGGAGTGGAATGGTGTGGCGATTGAGGTTGGGGGGGCCTCCTTATATAGGCTTGATGAAGGGACCGAAGGGTGTGGGCGGAGCTCGTTGGTGACGACGGCACAGGGGGCTACCGGCGTGGGTGAGGTAGGCGGACGGTGGGCAGTTCCCTAGCGATCATCTAGAGCTTAATGGCGATGCTAGGGGCGGTGGCTAGCGGTCGGGAGCGTCGCATGCTCTAGGGAACAAAGGTGGTGCTCGACGCAGTTCCCGGCGATCGTGGGTCGCGCGATGGTGCATGGCCGTGTCTAGCGGGGTGAGGGGGTCAAGGCGGAGCGGCGCGCGCGGTCTATGGCATGCTGGCAACGAGGGAGCTCTGGCTGCACGTAGAGACTTAGTGCGTGGCGTTTCCTCGGTGGTCCAGGGGCTAGCAGGCGCCGTGGGGTGGACCGTGGGCGGTGGTGAGGTGGCGCCTTGCTTCCTGGAGCGGTGGAGAAGGGCTGGCGGTCTGCTGCGAGCTGCGCATGCTCGACCGGCAAGCATATCATCGGGGTGGCGTGGTTAGAGCTAGGAGGGATAGAGGGAGTAAATGGGGTTCTATTAGGCAGCAAACTTCTGTAGAAACAGTGATATCACTAGTGAGTTAGTTCTATGCATGCCAAGTGTTCAACCAAATGGCCGCATGAACAAAAGATTTGAATTTTTCAAAGATTTTTGGTGGAGTGGTTTATCTTATGCTTAAGCATCTAGGTTTGCTTGGGATTTTGAATTGGAGTTCATTTGGATGGTTTTTGAAAAAGTGTGATCTAGATACATACACTAGATTCAATTTTCAATTGTCATTTAAAATTAGAGTTTGAATGTTTTTGGGAGATCATAAAGTGGGCCTTGGCACATCACTACTTGTACTAGCAAGGGGTGCAAAGATCCACAATTGACTCTGTTGGAAATTGAGTGCTAGGAACACCCAAAGTGGGCTAGGTGATTAAAATGGCAAAAGTGACCATTTCCTTATTTAATTCTTTTTGATTTCTTTTTCTTTGGGATTTGCTTGGGGATGATCTAGATGATGTGTAATTCACCTTAGAGTCATTTTACAACCAATATATCACTCAATGATGGCAATTCAAAACAAATCCTATTTAAATGCACATACATATGAATGCTTAAAGATTTTTAAAGGGGATAAGTTTTTGTTAACCCTAAATTGGGTAGGTTTGATCTTGATTAACATTGATTAAAGATTTGGGATGTTACAAATTGGATTGGTCGTTAGACTTCTAGTTATTTATACTTATATTAAACTCTACTTTGGTTGTCTTGATTTACCAAAGCTTGTATAGTGTTCTTATCATCTCTCTAACTTTGATGAGCCTTTCAAATAGATGAAGTGCTGGATGTATATGACTGCCAACCGTAAGTGAATTCATATTCTTAATAAGAGGATCACAAGTTTTCTTTCAAGCTAGATTCACTTTTTGACATGGAGCATTGAAGTTTTAATTGATCTTTTATGGATTGACATAACTGATCTTGTGTTGCCTTGTATGAATATGTTCTTTCTTACTTTGAGCTTGCAGGGAAAATAAAGATACAAGGCATTGATCCTCAACATCTGGTATTATACTTTTGTTTCAATTTTTGCCTCATTTATGTTATTGACTCTTGCCTCATGAACATGATGATCTTGTTCATAAGCCACTTTATTGCTCGGGATGAGCAAGATTCTAGCTTGGGGATGTTGATGAGTCCAAAATTGATGCATATTTAAGTATAAAAATTATTCACATTTTCACATCTTTCTACAACAATGCCTATTATGTATTGATTTTTAGTTCTCATTAATTTCCACATGGACTTTGCACACTAGTAGTTTTATTAGGATTTTATTAACTTTTTCTTGTCTTTGATTTGTGTGTAGTTTCTATGGAGAATCATGGATAAAAGGAGTGAAGAGGATTCAATGTGGAGGAATTGCAGGCACCAGACTTAGCCATTTGAGGGGAGGAAAGAGTGGATTTTTCCATCAACTCCAAAGTATGATCCAAGGCTATTGTGTTGTAGCCCTCATCCATATGAATCCAACTAGCCAAAGAACACCTCAATCGGAGTCCGTATGAAGAAATGGCGGCCAAAATACTATAGAGTACTGAAGGGATAACGACCAGTGGTATGGGCGGAGCATACGGCCATTCCACCCTCCGACGGCTTCATTTCGTCAAACAAAGCAACATTTGTGAAAGCCCAATGGGCATATTCGGCCCCTAGCTCCATCGGTTCACAAAACCGACCTCCAGATGCCTATTTAAAGAGGGGAAAACCCTAGAACAAGGGGGAGAGTCCACATACGCCATAGGGGCGTAGCCCTGCCGCTCCGCCTCCATAGCCGCTACCCACAAGATCTACATCATCATAGCCCTCAAGGGAGAGAGGACACTTGCATCTTGAAGGGCTACGCATCGATCTTCATCGCCATCTTCATTAACATCATGTTCACATCAATCCCCTTTGTTTACTTTGTTGTAATCCAATCTCTATTGTGGATTTGCACTTGTATTCAATTGTACCTTCATATTGCATCCATATAATTGCCATGATGTTAATCCCCTTCATGTATGAGTAGTTTCCTTGTTCTTGGGGAGAGATGGTGAAACCCTAGTATTATTATGCATTGAAATAAAGATGATTTATTACTTGTGTACACAGATCCATTGATCTATGATTTGTGTTTGATCTCTCTCTTTAGATGGTATGTGTAGTCGGTCGCATATCATTTGCCCTTGGGACTAAAGGGAGGGAGAAATCCTTTGGACGTGTCTTGGAAGCATACCCAGAATGCCCCGTGACAGATTGGCACCGGCTCGTAACCTACACAGTCAAAGGAGGATTAAAGAGGGACTCCCTAAACTAATTACGATATCCACGGGGAAACCCTTAATTGTGGTGGTTTGTATGGGTGACTGCTCTCAAACATCACAGTGGTTATTTAGAGGTGACCTCACTCTTGTCTCAACAAAGTGGCTTCCTACGAGCCTTGTAGTGAACATTTTATTATGGAGCTCTCTCCACACATATCATGACATAAGAGATAGGTTATCCTAATCATTCATAATTATTCCATGCTAGTGGTTAATCCTACACTCCTTGAGAACCCCTCAATCATATTACACAACACTTCATAGACACTCACTTGTTTAGTTTATTTTGTTATTTACTTTGTTCTTGTTTACTTTAGCACTCATTCAACCTCTTTATACACCCTTTACTTGGAATTAAAGATAACTTACAAGTACTCTCTAGTGAATAGTAACGAGGGGCATAAAGACCTTTACCAATAGTTCTTTGTGGGTTTGATATCTTTACTTCGAAACTAGATACAATTGATCTGTGCACTTGCAGTCATCAATCTTCTCCACCACCACCACTACCATGTTGTAGTGCTTCTGGAGTTCTCGAGGATCCACTACTTCTGCTACCCAACATGGAGCAAGGGACGGAGGTCATCGGCACACCGAACGTGTCACCAATTATGGAGGCGCTACCCTTTGTGGCGCTTATAGTCATCGCATCCTTGAGGGCAGTAGTGTATATTATACGCCATCCATGTTTGTTTGCAGGAACATTATCCCGCTTACGGTCTTCGAGGGTGAGTTCTTCTGAAACCGTTACAAGTATCGCCTAGATTCGATCTTGGTAGTTGCAACTGTCAGAATTTTTTTGTTTTCTATGCAACAAAACCCATCAGTGGTATTAGAGCTATGTCTATGCGTACATGCTTTGTACGGTTAGAACACATAGAGATGTGGGCGTTGATGATCATGTTATTGCATACTTTCATGAATTTGGATCATGGTGGCATGTTGGGATAAAGCGGCCTAGACTAACTTTACATGTCCTCCCACATGAGACTTGTTCCACGCTTGACATGCAACTTCTATTGCATAAGTGGCTCAGAGGGTGTCTGTCTCTCCCAGCATAGTCATGATCTAATTTACAACGGTTTGCTAATAACTTGATTATCACCATTGTGGTTGAAGTTCATAGGTAGAACGATTCTTTCCTAGAAATTGCACAACCACGTAAAATATGCAAAAAAATGAATTAGAGGCAACTAACTTGTTTTTGCAGGGCATGTGATCTGATATGGTCATTGATACAAAAATTATTGTATGCAATAAGATTTATTGTAAGTGAAACAACCGAGAAGAGCCATATGGTTGTATTTATCTTTTTATAGCATATGCGTTGTATATATATCCATGCGATATATTTTAATGGTGGAGACGACCATGGAGGTGCCATGGACCTTGGTGCCACACCGGTGAAATGATGGAGATCATACCATGACGCACAAGATGGAGATCAAGTGCATGGAAGGACCATATCATATCACATATTATATATGCATGTGATGTTTATCCCTTTTATGCATCTTATTTTGCTTATGTCTTGCTTATCTCTTGGCGGTAGCATTATAAGATGATCACTCCCACTAAATATCAAGATAATATGTTCTTCCTTAGTATGCACCGTTAATAAAGTTTATCATTTCGAAGCACCACGTGATGATCGGGTGTGATAGACTCTGTGTTAGCATACAACGGGTGTAAGATGGTTTTACACACACGAGTACTAAGGTTCTTAGTTGGCGAGCCTAGAATGTACAGACATGGCCTCAGAACATGAACCAAAAGGTAAAGCACGAGTCATATGAATGATATGATGTCCATATGATGCTCATCATTATAGATGCACCACCTCATGTGATGATCGGATGTGGTGTAGTGAATTTGGTTCGTGTAATTACCAAAATGACTCGAGGGATGTTGTTTTGAGTGGGAGTTCATTTAGTATTTTAGATTAATTTGAACTCAATTTATCATAAACTGAATCAAAGTGAATTTGTATAGTTCGTTGTAGTCTTTGGCATTCGTTTACTACCTTGTATTTAGCTATAATTGAGATAATACAACTATAGAATTCTGGAATTTTACTTTATGAACTGGTATCATATTGTTTTATGAGTGTCAATTTAAAGTTTAAAGTACTATTGCAAACTTTCAACAAAACCTCACTTACTCCATGAAATTCAATAAATAGTATTAAATCAATAGTAACAAATTCCAGTGTTAGTATCTAAGTATCATGCTTGCCTCCATGATTCTTGATATTGAAAAATTGTTTTAATATCAACGTTATCTAGGAGCTAAAAATTGTTTCAGAAACCATCATATGTTGAAGATGTTGTGATATCTGAAACAATGATTTGTTGCAATATGATAGAATATAACTAAATAAAATACATATTCTCGTATTGTATGAGAATTTGCAAAGGTTGGAGACGCTAGGCATCCTGATCACCCAAAAGGTTTTGGGAATTAACATTATATTCACGTCGTCCTTATGAGATATAGTATCTTGATCATGAAAGTTTTCAAGATAAGGATGGATTGAAGATGTAGGTAAAATGTTTACTATATTAAAAGGATTACTAAAAGGAATGAAATTTGAAAGAGCGCCAAACATTTGATGATGGTGATCCACTTCAAAGTGCATGTCCAAATGCATTAGTATTTGACTATACATGCTTTGAACTATATGTCATATGTATGGCACCATAATTGATGTTGATAGATTCTTTTGACAAGGAAAATGAAATGCTAAAAGAGAATCTTGGAAATATTTGGCAGAAAAGAAAAGTCTAGAAATGTCCAGCTTAGGTATATAGATGATATACACGTTTATGGGTGTATTCTTTGCTTGTTAAACAATGTGATTCTTGGGTATTGGATACCGAATTGGTTGGTGTGAAATGTCACACAGAGCAACACAATTCATGAACTTCAATGGCCTAAGTAACTAGAAAGAGAATATGTGATGATGTTCATCGAAAACAAACAAAGTTTTATTGTGTTTCACGATGACATCAAAGCTTGCCTTCAAGATTTGTTTTAATAAGTGTTATTTTATTCCAATATTATGAGAACGATGGTTGTTCAAATAATTACCATATTCCATTGAAGATGGATGAACTTTTACAAATCTCGTTGGATAAATCACATCCATAAACACTGATGCTAAAGTGATGTAATGCAAATGATTAAAAGATCAATTATGAGTAACACTATAGTTTAAATCATATTGGAAAGAAAACATGAAGAAACTCCATGTTGATGGAATTTTGGAGTCTTTTGATTTTTGAATCAATTGATGCTTATGAGAATTTTCTAGAAATGATTTAAATTTCGTTCATAGGCCAAAGAAGAACGAATGACTAACTTATTGTACATTGTGCATATTGATGTATATAGTCCATAATGTGTAGCCGTATGTGGTGGATCATTCAAACTTCATATACTTTAACCAAAGATTTGAGTGAATATATGTATATTTACTTAATCAGGGAGAAGTATGAAACATTTGAAAATGTTCAACGATTTCAAGATTAAGTGGAAAATCATTGTAACGAGAAAATAAATAATTTATGATTGGATCATAAAGGAAATTATTTAAGTTACAAGTTTAGAAAAACACTAAGATTCAAGGAATCGTTCCATGGATTTATGTTTCCCGATAAACCATAGGAGTATGGAGTATTCGAGAGATGTAATCAAACCTTGTTTGGCATGGTAGGATCAACGGTGTCATGTGTAAAATTGCCTTTAGTGACTACCGCTTTTACACTAAAAAGAGCTCCATCCTGATCTATAGAAATGACACCATATGAGTTATGGATTGGAATAAAACCCAAGTTGTCTTTTCTTAAAATTTGGTATGCTGGGCATAAGTAAAATGTTTACAACCAAAGTTGGATAAGAACATCTTTGTAGGTTATCCCAAAGCAACAGTTGGGTATTCCTCCATAACACCGAAGACAAAAGTGTTTATCACTTAGAACGTTAAGATTCTTGAGAAGGAATTTTTCACGAAAAGTTAAGTGGGAAGACAATAGAACTTTGATAAGGTTATTGAACCTTATCTATATGTGTTGAGTTGCGCAGCACCGGAAAATTTCCCGCAGATAGCCATAATGCTCATGGTTCCCGTGCCTCAAAGGTTGTGGTCACGAAGATCTAAGTTCCTATTGGACCACGTAGGTCAGGTAAACAATGAAATACTAAGATTTGAGATTAAACCATTATTGTTTGACAATGATGAACCAACCACACGCAAATAAGAGATGATGGGCCCTGACTCCATCAAATGGCTTAAAGCCATAAAATCTGTGATAGTTCCATACACGAGAAACCAAGTTACTAAACTTGGAAGACCCTCTAAAAGGCATAAAGCCTATCAGTCTTATTTGGATCTATAAATAAAATTACATGGATGTATAATATCTATGAAATAGTCGACATGTTAGTAAAGAGTTTACGACAATGTTAAAGAAGTTTAATACGACAAGATTCGATCTTTCGTAGCGCTATTTAGTCTGGACGGATTAGTCTAGCAACCACTACATATGTCAATTATGGTATATGATAGTTCAACAAACAAAAAATGTTCTTCTAATAGAATGGTTACCTAGGACGTGTATGTGACACGGTCCGAAGGGTTTTGTTAAATCAAAGATTGCTAAAAAGGCATGCAAACTTCAATAGTTAAAGTAAGCGTAGCGGAGTTGGAATCTTCACCGTGACGAAAATGTTAAAATGTTTAATTTCATCAAAGATGATGAAGATGCTCGCATTTGCAAGAAATTAAGTGGGAGTGTTGTGACATATTTCTAATACATTGTGTATAAGACATATTGTTGGTTGGAAATGATGTGTCTTTTATTAACACAAGTTAAGGATTTCATTAAAATTATATTCAAATGAAAGATTTGGGAAAAACTAGAATATTAGGCATCAAAGTCTATTTGGATAGATTGAGACTCTAATATGGTTATGCCATATGTACATAGATGAAATATTGAATGAGTTCAATATGGAAACAATGAGAAAGGTTCTTGCCACATGGAAAAGGTTGTGTTTTGACACTTGGTGAGTAAAATCACATGAATATCTTGATAAACAAGATTCAAGTGTTTTAACACGTGGTGAGTAAAATCACATGAATATCTTAATCAAGCATACCATGATATGTACATATCCGGATATGTTCTATGCTCTAAATGTTATGAGCATATACCAGGGTGACTCATAGATGATCATTGGATGATAGTAAGGATATTCTTATGATCTTGGGAAGGACTAAGAATATATTATATTTGTAGAAGTGACAAATAGTTCATTGCAAAGTGTTACATTGACACTAAATAGATAGTTCATTGTAAGATGTTACATTGGTACTAGTTTTGTCACAAGATACAAATTAAGTTTATCTCAATTTAGGCTATGGGTTAAGGTGGCACAATTTGATGGAAGAAAGTTCCATGATATATTTGGATGAGTTCTAAAAGGTTAAGTATTGTGATGGATACTACAACGAAAGGCTAAGTATAAGACTGCTCGAGTAGTAGCATAGGAAGGCATTTGTGTCAAGAAGTTTGTTAATCAAACTAGGTGTAGATCCAAGAGGGATACTACTATGAAGATCTATTGTACAACAATAGTATCAACATGTTTTAAACCCCAAGGAACAAAGGTCTCACCAAAGGACCAAATTTATATAATGCCATCTCATTTGAGAATGAGTGATGCGTAGAGACACAAAGACATGCAAATACACACAGACCTGAGAGTGTCAGATCTAGAGATTAGGTTTACCACAAGAAATGTGTTCGTACAACACCAACCATAGGTGTTTATATGTGCAAGTTTTTCAAACTAGATTACTGACTCTAGTGCAAGTGGGAGACTGGAAGGAATATGCCCGAGAGGCAATACTAAAATGGTTATTATCTTATTCCATTTTTATGATAAATGTTTATTTCTCATGCTATAATTGTGTTAATAGGAAATGTTAACACATGTGTGTTTAATAAACAAAGAAAAGGTTTGTAGTAATGCCTCTCATTACACTAGCTTTTTGATTAATAGATGATCAAGGTCCTGATCATGACATTGGATGTTGTTAATAACGAGGTCACAACATTGGTAGAATCATGCGATGAACATTCTCCAAAGTGTAGTAATACAATCATGTCTTCAAGTTTATATTTCTATCTCATTTGAAGTAACTCTAATCCTTAGACCATGAGATCACGTCAATCACTAACTATAGAAGAGTACTTTGATTCCATCAAACGTCACACGGTAACAGGGTGATTATAAAGATATCATTGAGTACTTGGAAAGTCTTAGTTGAGGCTCGTGGATCAAGAGTGGGATTTGTCCATCCTGATGATGGAGAGATATACCCAGGGTCCTCTCAGTGATATCACATTAACATAGCTTGCAAGCAAGTGATAAGATCACTAAGAATGTTATATCAAGGGAACAAGGAAAGAGTACTTGTCGATACTGAGATCGAACTAGGTATGGATGACACAAAATGATCGGATCTCGAACAAGTAAAATATCACGAGACAAAAGGAATTGGTTACTACGAAAAAGGTTCACGTGATCACTAGTTCATCGTTGAATTAGTGGGAGTCATTGTGGATCTCTAGGTCCCATTAATAATTATTGATCGGAGAGAGTCTCGATCATGTCCACATAGTTCATGAGCCCGTAGGGAGACACACTTAAGGGTAGTCGACGCATATGAGTGGATAGGGAACACAGGAGAAAATACTAGATAACACAGGAATTATTGTGATAAAAACTGCCAGAATAGTTTCAGTGTATCAAAATATTGCAAGGGGATAAAAGGTTAATGTGTTGATTAAATGAAGTACTCATTAAATGAATTATTCATTAAATTGAGTGGCTAACAAAGTTAATTAAAGTGCTTGAATGGAAAGACCTTTGATTTCTTGAGTGGAAATTTAATGAGAGATGAGTGGAGATAAATGGATGCGAGTGGAGTGTCCACCCACATAAATGGGGAAGAGGTGAGGGACCATCATGGTTGCCCCGCCATGGACCTTGGGGCTGCCCCCTCATCAATAAAAGGCCGCCTCCTTCTCCTCTCATCTCACACACCATTCCATCTCTCTCATATGCCTTTTGGTTGGCATCTTCTCCCCCTTGCTAGCTTGTCCATTGCCATGAGAATAATGCTTAGGCAAAGCCCTGCTCAAGATCTTATCCACCACCACCACTACCATATCATAGTGCTGCTGGAGTTCCTGAGGATCCGCTACTTCCGCTGCTCAACATGGAGCAAGGGACGAAGGTCATCGACACACTGAACATGTGACCGATTACGGATGTGTTGTCCTTTGTGGCGCTTATAGTACTCTCTTCCTTGAGGACGGTCATGTACATTCTACACCAGCCACATTTATTTGCGGGAATGTTATCCTGCTTACGGTCTTAGAGGGTGAGTCCTTCTAAAACTGTTACAAGTATCGCCGAGATTCGAGCTTGGCAGTTGCAACCGTAGGATTTTTTGTTTTCTATGCAATAACCCCATCATCCGCGGTTGCGGTTCTTGTGGGTGAAGGTGATGCAGAACAGAGATTTCTATGAACATTGGACGACAGCAATGAAGAAGCGGATTCCTGGCGATGGAAAATGTGTTCGGCGTGCCAAACATGTGGGTCGGTGAAGCAGTCCTGGTGCAGTGCATGGCGACATCGGCAAATCAGATCAGGTGCAGTGGGCGAGGGAGTGGACGAGCTAGATGCTTGACGTTGGTGGACTGGATCTTGTAGGCTGGTGGTTTAGTGGTTGTTCTGACAGTAAGGTGGTGAAGGTGAGAATTAGGGTTTTCCGTCGGACTTGCGCGGATGCAGGCTAGGATTGTGTGTGTGGGGGGTAGTGTTGTGATTTGGACTATAGAGGTAGTGAACCAGGAATTATGACTGAAGTCCCAGCCAACCTAGGGGTTGAAGGTAAATTCCATAATGTTTGAAACATTAGGGCACGAAATATTTCAGGGATGGCGGGAGATTTTCCCGCTTGACTAAATTCAAATTTATGTATATTCCAAGTAGTAAATTGGTAACCATACTCAACGGAATCAAAGGCCGACAGTCACATCGCTGATCATCCATGGTGCATACTGCCTCTGTTCATAAATTAAGACCCCATTTGGCATCCAAATATTGATCATCCATGGCCCATATTGGCTCTGTTCACATATTAAGGCCCCATTTGACATAAAAGTATTTTTGAAGTATCTAGGGAACATTTTGGTTTCTGAATAAACTGAAATATTAAATACCTTTAAGTGTTTGGAGCCAACAAATAATACGGTTTTAAACTGAAGTATTCTCTCAAACTATGTTTTTTAGAATTTGAGAAAGAGGTCAGACCCTTTTTTTATGAAAGGGGGAAAAGAGAAAACTGAAATATTTCTTTGGTAGGCACTAAAATACTATGGCATTGATATACTTTCGTATTATATCCATTCATCACAAGATGATACGTATGAAAATATTGTCACCATGGCAGGTAGTGACCCTGAAAATTACGATTGAAGCCCCAACCAACCGACATAACTAGGGGTCGAGGGGGAATTCCGTAGTGTTTAAAACATCGGGGCAAGAAATATTTCAGCAATGGCGGGAGATTTTCCCGCTCGACTGAATTTGAATTTTACTATAGTCCAAGTAATAATAGTAAATTGGTTTAAAAAATAAAGCACCATTTATCGATAAATTTAAATCACTATGGCTAGGAGTGCTCAAACTCCTATTTTAAAGAAAAAATTGGAACCTACTATTCCGCTAACATGAATAATCTAGTGTGCTTGAGAGACGACATCAAACCACCCATAAGGTAAGAAATGATAGTGTTTTCATTGCAAAAAAATGTGAAAGTTTCTATGTCCCATGAGTAATTTGTCCTCACAACTCTTATTGTTGTCCCTTCGTGCTCATTGATTATGCAGCCACATTTTTCTTCAGATTTTTCGAAAGTTATTCGGTCATACATATATAGCATATTCTATGAAGTATATTAGTGTCAACACCCGGATTTTTAATCCCAGATGCCTGTTATGTCATACATCGCAATCCCAAGATTACCATTTTTGCGAGACATAACATATTGGATATCACAATACATCATCCATTACAAACCATAAATAAGGTCTTACACAAATAAGGATCTCATGATCCAGTCTTAATACAACAAGCAGCGGAATAGATAATAAGCGTAGCGGTGGGGTCCTTTTTCAGGGGCACAAGCAATGCTGACGAAGGCAGATAGTCCTAGTTATCATAGCCGTCCTGCTGTCCGTCATCTTGGTAGTCTCCTTCATAGTCTGGTCATAGGAATAGCCAGGGACAAAGCCATGAGTACTCTTTAAGTACTCGCAAACTATCACTAACAAGTAAGGTAGTGCTAGTGGGAAGAACTAACTCTATGTTTATTTGTAAAGTCAAGTTTGAAACCTAAGCTGAGTTCAGAAGCAAAGAAAGATAAAATAAAGTTCTAGAATCACTTAAGTTGGGAAGCTAGGGTCATAGTCACGACCCTGTTGTGGTCAAGTCAAGATTCATCATTCATTTCATAAGTCATTTTGAAAACATCTGACAACGAAACAGTATGGCCACTCCAACTATCCATAACCGCGGACGCGGCTATTCAAATAGTTTGACACTCTGTAGAGGTGGTACACTTTCACCACAAGATTCGATACATCTGTCAGGGATAACCCCGAATCATCATACTTAGTATGCAGATAATCAAATATAACCTTTCCTTTACACACCCTAGTATAAGCACCTCTCATATGAGTATGGCCTCCCAACCATGACCATCTGTCATCTTGGGCACTGCATAGGTGGACAACATTGAGAGGTAGCCTCAGCTCAAACCTCTCCCACGAGGGAACTAATACTAATGCATATAAACTTTCGGCTAAGCCTTACCCAATTCAGGTATTGTGGTTGTACGGTAAAATTGGAATGGTATCGCTTCCAAATCCAACCATTAGTTTTTGTAAAAGGGTTAAGGCTCATGACTCAACATTTTCATCATCATAAACCATTTGTGTTTCTCAACACATGTCAAAACATCTCAATAGAATGACTCATCATTCCAAGGTTTTCAGAATTCATTTTCACCAAGTATTCCCATCTAAAGTGACTCAAATTTTAGTTTAGCTCTAAACTACTAAGTTAAGAGTGTTCACTAAAGTGGGATGCTAATCTCAATCTCATGCCATAGAATGACATCTAAGGATATCTAGATAGGTCAAGTTTTATACTTTTTATGCTACCTTCAACAAGTAAGGGACTTTGGTAAAGTAAAGAAAGTAAAAAGCTTGAAAGTAAAACTTGAGGTAGGTAATATTCAAAGTGGTATAACCAAGGCATGCCTAATGCATCTGGCTTAGGTGATCAAGATATTCTAGCTTGCTAACAATAGCTTGCCTTGGTTGGTGCAGTGGTTGGAGTTTTCTTCCTCTTCTTCTTGGTAGAACTCCTCCTCCTCGAAAGCTTGGTCGGTACTATCGTCTAGAAATACATACGGAGTACACAATCACCAAATAATACTTAACTAGTCTACTTAGCACTCTAAGGCACACATTTGATGATCTATTATCATCACAAGAATCACAAGGTTTTATTAACTAGCTCCATTCTTTTTATTTAAGAAAAGTAATTTCTACTCATTGAAAATAACTAAGATTTAATATTCTCCAATTAAAATATGGGATCATATGGACACATGTCATCACCACATATTCTAACATATGGGAATGTGATTTAAGGGTTGGATCACATTTGAATAAGTTTAAGTTTAATAATTAATGATTTAAAGTGACTAGAAATGCCTATATAGCATTATTTTGGTACTAGTCCAAAGTCACAGCATGTAAACCTTAATATTATTACATATTCAGATAGGTATGGTTAAATATGATTTTCGAGAGTTGGAATCAACTCAAAAGATATTATGGTTGATTTTAATGTTTGAATGTGCAAAAGCATCTGTCTTGTTATTTTTACTAGGAGAGATCCCTAACTCTAAATAAATTAAATCCAATGGGCTTGGATAGATCTTTTCAGAGCCTTTCTAACAAAATTTGAATCACTCAATTTGGTTTAGTAGATCTTCTTGAATTGATTTTTGAACTAAGGGACAGAAGTGAGTTCAAACTTTGTGGCTGGGGTGAGATGGTGTGAGGAGTTTGTGCTGGGGTGGCCTCCTTTTATAGGTCGACGAGGGGACCGAACGGGATGGGCTGGCTATTCCGGCGAGGGCTGTACAACGTGCTATCTTTGTGGCTGGAGGTAGGAGACGGTGGCCTGCCTCCTGGCGGTGCTCTACGGCTTAAATGCGTGGCTAGGGGCGGTGGCGTTTGGTCGGGAGCGTCCTGCGCTCTGGGAGACAGAGGCGGTGCTCGACGTGGCACTCTGCGACTATGGGTCACGTAGCGGTGCACGGCCGTGTCTGGCGGGTTGCTAGGGTCGAGGCGGAGCGGCGTGCACGGTATTGGATCGAGGGGTGGTCTATGGCGTGTTGGCGGTGAGGGCGCTCTGGCTGCGCGCATAGAGAATGGGCGGCGAGGCTGGGGAGTGGTCCAGGGCCTGGCTGGGCTTGGGGAAGGGGGTGGGAGGTGCACTAGGGTTAGGCAGAGCTAGTGGTGGTGCTAGAACGACGCGGCGTTGTCTGTGGCGCTTTGCTCATGTTTGGCCGACGGTGACCAAAATGTGGCGGCGCTCCACTGCTGCTGTGGCTAAGGGGTAGGCCGGTGAGGGTCTGGTTGGACTCAGGGGGGACAAGAGTGATCAATGCAACTCAAATTGCTCGACAAGATTTGATCAAAAACAGTAATAGTTAGGCTAATTTGATTCTGTCTGCCAGGTGTTCGACACAATGGTCGCAACAGAAAAATGTTTGAATTTTGGGCTGAAATTTGGTGGAGTGTTGTATCTTATGCTTGAGCTTCTAGGTGTGCTTGTGTTTTGAAAATGGAATTCATTTGAGTGGTTTTTGAATAAGTGTGATCTGTACATATGAACTACATTCAATTTACAAATGTCATTTAAATTCAGTGTTTGAAAGTTTTTGGTAGATCACAAAGTGGGCCTTGGTACATCACTACTTTTACTAGCAAGGGGTGCAAAGATCCACATTTGTTTCTGTTAAGAATTGAGTCCTAGGAATAGCCAAAGTAAGCATGGTAGTTAAAATGGCACAAATGACCATTTGCTTCTTTTATTCATTTTGATTTGTTTTTCTTTGGGATTTGTTTGGGAATGATCTAGATGATGTTTAATTCACCTAAGAATCATTTTACAATCAATGGATCACTTAATCATGGCAATTCAAATCAAGTCCTAATTTAAATGCACACACATATGAATGCTTTAATATTTTTAAATGGAAATTTTTTTGTTAACTCTAAATTTGATGATTTGGATCTTGATCACTTGGATTATAGTTTTGGGATGTTACAAACCTTCCCCCCTTAAACAAAATCTCGTCCCGAGATTTACGAAAGAAAACTAGGAACTAAAGAGATCTGGGAACTCTATCGTAATGTAATCTTCTCGCTCCCAAGTGGCTTCCTCTTCAGTATGGTTGCTCCATTGAATCTTGAGAAACTTGATACTCCTGGTTCTGGTTGTTCTATAAGCTTCCTCTAAGATATGGATGGGAACTTCACGGTATGTCAGGTCATTGTTGATCTCAACATCTCGATGATCGATGTTCTTGAAAACTTCAGTCTTCTCCGGCACTTCCAGGCATTTGCGAAGTAACGAGATATGGAACACATTGTGGATGGCTGACATCTCCTCGGGCAGTTCCAGTTGATACGATACTTCTCCTTGACGGTCCAGAATCTTGAAGGGCCCGATATATCTGGGGGCTAACTTTACTTTCAGACTAAAGCGTTGCATTCCCTTCAATGGCGAAACCTTGAGATATACAAAATCTCCGACATTGAAAGTCATGTCTCTCCTTCTCTTGTCAACATAGCTCTTCTGTCTGGACTGGGCGGTCTTGAGGTGCTCACGGACTTTCTGAACCTTCTCTTCGGCTTCTCGGAGAATGTCGGGTCCAAAGATCTGACTCTCTCCTACTTGAGACCAATTCAAAGGGGTACGACACTTTCTTCCGTATAGGAACTCAAATGGTGCCATTTGCAAACTAGCTTGATAACTGTTGTTATATGAGAATTTTGCGGAAGGTCGGCAGTCTTCCCATTTTGATCCATACTCTAACACACAATCTCTCAACATATCCTCTAGGATCTGGTTGACTCTTTCATTCTGTCCATCAGTTTGCAGGTGCTAAGCGGTGCTGAAGTTCAACTTGGTGCCTAATCCTTCCTGGACTTTCTACCAAAATCTCGAGGTAAACTGGGTTCCTCGATCTGATACTATGGTCTTGGGGGTTCCATGCAGACTAACAATCATAGCAATATACAACTCTACTAGCTTCGAACTCTGGTAAGTTGTCTTGACAGGTATAAAATTAGCTACGTTGGATAGTCTATCAACGATGACCCAGATTGAGTCATTTCCCCTATTAGAAGTAGGCAAACCGGTGATAAAGTCCATTCCGACGGAATCCCATTTCCATTACGGAATCTGCAATGGTTGCAACAGTCCTGTGGGTCTCTGATGCTCTGCTTTAACTCTTCGACAGATGTCACACTTGGCGATGTAACTCCCGATTTCTCTCTTCATCTTGTGCCACCAAAATTGCTCTTTCAAATCTTGATACATCTTCATTCCTCCGGGGTGGATAAAATAAAGAGTATCATGAGCTTCCTGCATGATAACCTGCTTCAGTTCCGAATCTACTGGCACACAGATACGTCCTTTGTACCACAGAACTCCTTCTTCGTCTTCAGTGAATCCAGGTACCTTTCCTGTACCAATACGACGTTTGATTCCGTCGATACTTTCATTTCCCTTCTGGGCTTCCTTGATTTGGCTGATTAACGTGGGTTGAAGTTCAATGCTAGCTAAGAATCCTTTGCTAACAAGCTCAGTTCTAAACTGCTCCAACTCCTCATACAGACTTGGTTGCTTCTCCTTGATCATGGTGTTTAGCCTACAAGGCAATCTGCTAAGAGCATCCGCTACCACATTGGCTTTGCCGGGGTGATAGTGAATGTCAAGGTCATAATCTTTGATTAACTCTATCCATCTCCTTTGCCTCATATTCAGCTCCTTCTGAGTGAAAATATACTTCAAGCTCTTGTGATCTGAGTAAATCTCACGACGATTAACCATAAGATAATGGCGCCATGTCTTCAATGCCAAAACTACAGCCGCTAATTCAAGATCATGGGTCGGATAGTTCTGCTCATGCTGCTTCAGTTGTTGAGACAGATAAGCGATGACTTTGCCTTCTTGCATCAATACACATCTGAGACCAATCTTGGATGCATCACAATATACATCAAACGGCTTCTTGATGTCTGGCATGATCAGTATTGGGGCTGATATCAATCTCTTCTTCAGCTCTTGGAAACTGGCTTCACATTTCTCAGTCCATTCAAACTTCTTGTCCTTCTTCAACAATTGGGTCATGGGTCTGGCTATGCTCGAGAATCCTTCGATGAACTTGCGGTAATATCCCGCTAATCCAAGAAATGCACGGACTTGGGTTTGAGTGGTTGGGGCTTCCCATGCTTCGACATCTTTGATCTTGGCAGGATCAACAGAGACTCCTCCGGCAGACACAATATGTCCTAGGAATCCTACTTCTTTCAGCCAGAACTCACATTTGATGAACTTGGCATACAAATGATACTCTCTTAGGGTTTCTAGGATGATTATCAGATGTTGCTCATGCTCTTCTTCTGACTTGGAGTAGATAAGGATATCATCGATAAACACAACGACAAACTTATCTAGGAAATTCATAAAGGTCTTATTCATGAGATTCATGAAATAAGCAGGGGCATTGGTTAATCCAAAAGACATGACTGTATACTCGTATAAACCATAGCGAGTAGTAAAGGCGGTCTTCGGAATATCCGTTGCACGAATCTTAAGTTGGTGATAACTAGTCCTAAGATCAATCTTTGAGAATACCTGGGCTCTAGTCAACTGAGCAAATAGATCTTCTATCTTTGGCAAAGGGTACTTGTTCTTGATGGTGACGTCATTCAGCTTTCTGTAATCTATGCACAACCGGTTGCATCCATCTTTCTTGTCGATGAATAACACTGGTGATCTCCATGGCGATGCGCTTGGTTGAATCAAGCCTGTTGCTAACATAGCATCCAACTGCTTCTTCAATTCCACTAACTTTGAGGGGTTCATGCTATAGGGTCTCTGGGCTATGGGTCTGATTCCGGGGATTAGTTCGATAATGAACTCAATATCCCTATCCGGGGGCATACCTGGCAATTCATCTAGGAATACGTCAGGGTATTCACAGACTACTCGGACTTGGTCTATGGTGGGTAAGGCTAGACTCTTGTTGCACTTGAATTGACGAGGTAAGGTTTCAGATATATGCTCTACTATGACTCCAGAGCTACTGGTCATGGTGATGGCTTTCTTAGCACAGTCTATCAGTCCTTTATGCCTTGACATCCAGTCCATACCTACTACTACTTCCAATCCTTTGGTTCCGAGTACGATTAGGTTGGCATAAAAATCTATCCCATGTATTCTGATAGGCATAGCTTTGCAAATTTTTCTAGGTTCTGTAGTTGAACCGGGGATTTGGACTATCATGACATGCTTCAAGTTAGTTGGGTGAATCTTACTAGTGCATGCAAATTCTTCGGTGACAAATGAATGCGATGCTCCCGAATCAAACAATACCCTTGCTAAAACAGAGTTGACTGAAAACATACCCAACACTACATCTGGCGCTTCTTGGGCTTCCTCGGCGTTCATGTGGAAGAGACGGCCGTTGCGGTTGTGAGGGTTCCCTGGGGCAAATCTTCTCCCTGGTTGAACACGACCCTGCCGTTGAGCTAGGGCATTCACATTGGCAGTGGCGGCAGTCTTCTTGGGGCACTCATTGGAATAGTGGCCCTTCACTCCACACTCGAAACAAGTTATCTGGGACTTGTCTTTAGCTGCGACAGGCACAACATTGCTTCCAGTTCTAGGTGCAGTGTTGTTGTTGTTGTTCTTGGGAGGTGCTTTGTTGAAATTGCTGGTGTTGCCGGGGTTGTTGTTGTTCCCTCCGGACTTCACATTGCCTCCGCTACGGTTGGGGTAGCTTGGGCGAGACATTGGGGGTCGGTTGTTTCTGGGTGCATATCATGGTGAGGGGTTGGGACGGTACTTCTGGTGACCGTTGGATCCAGATTGCTGCATCATACGACGTTTGTGGTTGTCGTTTGCCTGATTAATCTTCCCTTCCATCTGAATGGAAGAGTCGACTAGCTCTTCAAGATCCTCGAAGTGGATGTTGACGAGGACAGTCTACCTCTCGTCATGCAGTCCGTTCAGGAATCTCTCCTTCTTCTAGGCTTCCATGTTGATCTCATCAGGTGCGTACCTTGCAAGCGACATGAATCTGTCATGGTACTCCACGACAGTCATTCTGCCCTGCTTCAACTCTCTGAATTCATCCCTCATTCAAGTGACTAGACCCTGCGACACGTGGGTGCGGCTGAACTTGATTTTGAAGGCTTCCCATGTCATCACTTGACCATGGTTCATCAGGCGGATGCTGTTCCACCAGGCTCTTGCATCTCCTGCCAGGTAGTGGGTGGAAAAGAGAACTTTCTCGTTGTCATCAACTCTGGCTACTTCCAAATTGTTCTCCATTGTCTGCAACCAGTCATCAACATCTAATGGGTTCTCTGAAGTGCTAAAGATTGGGGGATTGGTATTCTGGAAGTTCTTCAGCTTGGATCCTTGATGATCCTGATTTCCATGCCCTTGGTTGTTTTGGGCCATTTGGGCTATCTGCTGTAGTGTTGCTAAGTTGGCCTGGCACTCTGCCCTGCTTGCTTCACGGTCTGCAACTAACATTTGCATAATCTCCAGCATTGGGTCTTGCGATGAGCTGCTCCCTCCGGGGTTTCCACGAGTCATCTGAAGATTGAGATAGATAAAGGGGTAAGAGGGAAAGTTCTAAGGTTCATGGTTTTGGTTTCAAAGCGAAAACTTTGAGTTTGACTCAGGTTTTGCACTAACTCCATTTCATTCATTGAAACAAGCACACGATACAAACACACACACCACAACAAGGAAAACAAATGGTTTTAAGAACCATTCTGCAAGCTACGATACAGTGGGACCGATACATCTCATGCTACGATAGTGCTCTAGTGCATCTACTCATCGTCGATGAAGTCAGAGTCCTCATCGTCAGTGTAGAAGTCCATGACATCCTCCTCTAGAAAGTCATCATCATTGCTGAGGTAAGAATCCATGCTCCCTGGATGTCTTCACCCTCCTCTTCTTCCTCCTTTGCTACAAGCTAAGCTTCTTGCTCCTTGACGGTCTTCTCGAGGTTGGCCACCTTCTTGCAAAGACAGGCGATGGTGCGATCCTTCTTTTCACACTGGAGGCAAAGGGACTGACGGTCCTTGACTAGCAGTGAGAAAGTCTGGGCCTTCTGGTCGGCAATGGCACGGTTGTGGTTGGCAAACTCCCTAGCATTGTCCAATTCCTCCTGGTGATCGTACAACAGGAAGTCAAGGTTCTCCACTTGACGCTTCAACTCCGGGTGACTTGGCATCTCCATCGGCATTCCCATGAAGTCATGCCTTGCATAGTGCGCAAAGCGGGTTCCTTGGATTTGGTGGACACTGAGGGCACATAGACGTGCGAGAGCTTCATGCATTGCCCTGGCTAATCCATCTAGCCAGTTGTTCTCTCTTGCGGAGAACTGGATTCTCCCGGATGTTGGTGCTTCTATGCTTCCTCGAAGATCAGCAGTGACTAGCCACTGTAAATCTCCTCCTGGGGGTCCAGGAAGTTGAGCTCCAAGAAACTCTGAATGTGGGCGTCCCAATAACTCAGTCAGTGAATCCAGATCCCTCTTGAAGATCAGCTGGCCTCCGTTTCCCAACTGGTAGAACTTGCTGAACTCAGTCTCCATCTACAAGAATTAAGGATGAGGAAGTTAGTGAAGTGATCAAGTGTGTCAAATTTTAGGTAGTAATGTAAGAATTGGAGGAACATGAATTTTTGAGAAAGAATGAATTCCCATGGGTAAGAGAGGAAATAGTTTTTCATAAATACTCACTTTGGTTTTGAAATTAAATTTTTGTTCGGACGTCCATTCTAACTTGGGTCTCCTATGGTCAGGATGGCTCTCATACCAACTTGTCAACACCCGGACTTTTAATCCCAGATGCCTATTATGTCATACATCGCAATCCCAGGATTACCATTTTTGCGAGAAATAACAGATTGGATATCACAGTACATCATCCCTTACAAACCATAAATAAGGTCTTACACAAATAAGGATCGCATGATCTAGTCTTAATACAACAAGCAGCGGAATAAATAATAAGTGTAGCGGTGGGGTCCATCTTGAGGGGCACAGGCAATGCTGACGAAGGCAGATAATCCTAGTTATCATAGCCGTCCTGTTGTCCGTCATCTTGGTAGTCTCCTTCATAGTCTGGTCATAGGAATATCCAGGGACAAAGCCATGAGTACTCTTTAAGTACTCGCAAACTATCACTAACAAGTAAGGTAGTGCTAGTGGGAAGAACTAACTCTATGTTTATTTGTAAAGTCAAGTTTGAAACCTAAGCTGAGTTCAGAAGCAAAGAAAGATAAAATAAAGTTCTAGAATCACTTAAGGTGGGAAGCTAGGGTCATAGTCACGACCCTGTTGTGATCAAGTCAAGATTCATCATTCATTTCATAAGTCATTTTGAAAACATCTAACAACGAAACAATATGGCCACTCCAACTGTCCATAATCATGGACGCGGCTATTCGAATAGTTTGACACTCTGTAGAGGTGGTACACTTTCACCACAAGATTCGATACATCTGTCAGGGATAACCCTGAATCATCATACTTAGTATGCAGATAATCAAACATAACATTTCCTTTACACACCCTAGTAGAAGCACCTCTCATATGAGTATGGCCTCCCAACCATGACCATCTGTCATCTTGGGCACTGCATAGGTGGACAACATTGAGAGGTAGCCTCAGCTCAAACCTCTCCCGCGAGGGAAATAATACTAATGCATATAAACTTCCGGCTAAGCCTTACCCAATTCAGGTATTGTGGTTGTATGGTAAAATTGGAATGGTATCGCATCCGAATCCAACCATCGGTTTTTGTAAAAGGGTTAAGGCTCATGCCTCAACATTTTCATCATCATAAACCATTTGTGTTTCTCAACACTTGTCAAAACATCTCAATAGAATGACTCATCATTCCAAGGTTTTCACAATTCATTTTCACCAAGTATTCCCATCTAAAGTGACTCAAATTTTAGTTTAGCTCTAAACTACTAAGTTAAGAGTGTTCACTAAAGTGGGATGCTAATCTCAATCTCATGCCATAGAATGACATCTAAGGATATCTAGATAGGTCAAGTTTTATGCTTTTTATGCTACCTTCAACAATTAAGGGACTTTGGTAAAGTAAAGAAAGTAAATAGCTTGAAAGTAAAACTTGAGGTAGGTAATCTTCAAAGTGGTATAACCAAGGCATGCCTAATGCATATAGCTTAGGTGATCTAGATATTCTAGCTTGCTAACAATAGCTTGCCTTGGTTGGTGCATTGGTTGAAGTTTTCTTCCTCTTCTTCTTGGTAGAACTCCTCCTCCTCGAAAGCTTGGTCAGTACTATCGTCTATAAATATATACGGAGTACACAATCACCAAACAATACTTAACTAGTCTACTTAGGACTCTAAGGCACACATTTGATGATCTATTCTCATCACAAGCATCACAAGGTTTTATTAACTAGCTCCATTCTTTTTATTTAAGAAAAGTAATTTCTACTCATTGAAAATAACTAAGATTTAGTATTCTCCAATTAAAATATGGGATCATATGGACACATGTCATCACCACATATTCTAACATATGGGAATGTGATTTAAGGGTTGGATCACATTTAAATAAGTTTAAGTTTAATAATTAATGATTTAAAGTGACTAGAAATGCCTATATAGCATTATTTTGGTACTAGTCCAAAGTCACTGCATGTAAACCTTAATATTATTACATATTCAGATAGGTATGGTTAAATGTGATTTTTGAGAGTTGGAATCAACTCAAAATCTATTATGGTTGATTTTATAAAAATGTTTGAATGTGCAAAAGCTTCTGTCTTGTTATTTTTACTAGGAGAGATCTCTAACTCTAAATGAATTAAATCCAACGGGCTTGGATAGACCTTTTCAGAGGCTTTCTAACAAAATTTGAATCACTCAATTTGGTTCGGTAGATCTTTTGAATTGATTTTTGAACTAAGGGACAGAAGTGAGTTCAAACTTAAATAGAAAAATCCATATTTGAACTAACTAGGTCGCGCGGGAAAACTAATGGGCCGGCCCAGTGGAGCTCCGCGGCGCGATGACAGTTGACAGGGGGGTCCTGCAGGTCAGCGGCACAGCAAACGCGAAGCGGTACGGGGCACTCTGAGCGGTACGATTAAAAGATGGATCAACGGCTGAGGATCGTTGTCCCCGGCAAATAGGTCGCCGGCGAGAGCTAACCCTAGCGGCTCGGTGGGGGTACGTGGGGGCTTACTAGGGCTCCAGCTAGACATGGCGATGGGGGCGATCGAGCTAGTAGACAACGTCAGTTCTAGGCGTGGCCGCGGCGGCTCTTGGGGTGGTCGAAATCAACGGCGCCTCTCCTCCTCTGCCGTGGCAAGCTCCGGCAAAATTCCGGCGAACGGCGGCCCGCCTTGCTCCGGGGATGGGGTGGAAGGATCAGTGGAGAGAGGGGAGTGAGATGGTGTGAGGAGTTTGTGCTGGGGTGGCCTCCTTTTTAGGTCGATGAGGGGACCGAACGGGATGGGCTGGCGACTTCGGCGAGGGCTATAAATCGTGCTATCATCGTGGCTGGAGGTAGGGGCGGTGGCGTTTGGTCGGGTGTGTCCCGTGCTCTGGGAGACAGAGGCGGTGCTTGACGCGGCGCTCTGCGACTGTGGGTCGCGCGGCGGCGCACAGCCGTGTCTGGCGGGTTGCTGGGGTCGAGGCGGAGCGGCGTGCAAGGTATTGGGTCGAGGGGCGGTCTGTGGAATGCTGACGGTGAGGGCTGATGCAGCCCATCCTACGGACGCTCCTACATCTACACCACCAAGTCCCCCAAGTGGACCCATGACTCATGCTCGAGCCAAGCTTCTCCAAGCTAAGGTGAATTCGCTCTTGTACTCATGTGACTTTGATACACCCATGGATGGCTTGCTACTTCATGCCCCGACACTATGCATCATTAGGTATGAAGATACGATCCAAAGGAGCGACGCAGAAGCCAATAGCTACCAGGAGACCACAGTACTATTGGCCACTGGAAGCGGTACTACCTCCCAAGCGGTACTACCGCTCGAGGACAACAGTACTATCGCCCCAGGCAGAGATGGACCCGAAGCCCCAGATCCAACCGGTACTACCGCACTCAGCAAGCGGTACTACCGCGCGCACCTGAAGACTCACGCCAAAGCTTCTGCCTGCCCCGGTACTATCGCACCATTCAAGCGGTACTACTTCATTTGACCGGCACTACCGCTCAACCGAGCGCTACTACCATACACCCCAGGGCCTGCGTGCTCCAGCTCGGCCCTTTGGCCTTGTAACGCCCCCTTTTGATACTTTAGTTTCCTAAACTACCCCTGAACTTGTGGCTGGCCTATATATAGCCCCCCACCTCTATTGTAAACCCTGGGCATGATATTTGGAATTAGTGGAAACCCCTTGTGGATCTATCTAATTCTTGCCTCATGCTCCTTTGACAAAGGAGCACCAAATATCCCAAACCTCGTTGGAGTTTGCATCGTGCCTCCGCATTGTACAAGGCCTTGGCATTGGTGTCCCTTTGCCAAGACGTCAAGATCTCACCGAGTCTCCCATCTCGCCGTGCCGGTTCGAGAGAGAGTCCTCCGCCCGACGCCGATCCTAGGGATTGCGCCGGACCGGTCACCGCCGGCGTGCGCTATTGGTGTGTATCGTGGTTTTGTTTGTGTGTGTTCATCACGTTCTTCGTGCGTGAGTTCATCGTGTTCATCCTCCCCTCCTTCCCCCGCACCACACCCTTGATTTGAGTGGGATTCGTGAAAGATCGGGCCACCCTAGAGGTTTGCCCTCAACATATTGGTATCAAGAGCTTCGTTGCTCACGAATTCCCCCACAAATTTTTCTTCTATCCACCAAAAATTTCGAAAATCCCCAAAAAAGAGCCGCAAATTTTCCTTCGGATCGATCTTTGGATTTGGTGCGTTTTTCGTGGTTTTGGTCCATAGATCTGTTGCTTGGGGTATCGATCTACCTTCCTTGTGTGTCCCTAGCCCCAATTTTGTTCAGTTTTCCGCCAATTTGAGGATTTTGGGGCCGATTGTGCGTTCAAGTTCAAGATCCACGCGCCCAGGAATCTGCAAAGCAGTACTACCGCTTAAACGAGCGGTACTACCGGCGAGCGGTACTACCGGCTGTGCAAAGTGGTACTACCGGTCACCGGTACTACCGGACCTTTTGAGCGGTACTACCGCACCTGTCAGACAAGAAATTTTTCGCCCCCATTTTTCTTCGCTAATTTTAGTTTTGGCTTATTCGTGTTTCGCATGCGTGTCGCCCAACTAACTTCAAGCTTCCGCAACAATATTCACATCCCGCGCTCATCGACACCGCGACACCGAACACCATCCCAAATACTGGTAGCAAGTCATCAACAATACCGAAGGTATAACTTGCTCCACCTTGTTAACCCTTCTTCCTTGTGTGTATCTATCCTATGAGAGCAGCTCATTTTGTGTTTGCCTAAGCATTATGCACTTGTCCTTGGAAAGTGAGAGTGTGAGAGCAAATACAAGAGTTAACATAGTAGTATAGAAAGGGAGAAAAAGAATCAAAAAAAGAGAAAAAAAGCAAAAGAAAAATAGAAAGATACAAAGTCTCCCAATACAAAGAGAGTCTCAAGCTTGTAAGCAAAGAGAGAAAAAGAGCGCGACCGAGGCAAGTGCACAAATCCGTTGCTTATTTCTCTTTTGGCGAATGAGTTGTGGTCTCTCCTTACGTTGGCACGACACTGAGCATAGTCTTCGTTAGGACCTTTTGTGCTCATTTTCATAGTCGTGCTAACCACACCCGTCTCCACGTGTGTGTATCTTTGTGTTTTGTAGGTCGTTTCCTTTTTGCTTTGATCTTTTGGTTCTCTACCACGTTTGACAATAACCTTTTCTTTGGATCGTTTCGTTTGGTTTTCCACAACCCTAACCTTCCACCCACAGCTTTTGAGAGTTAGTTCTTTCTTTAGTGTGAGTTTTCTTTGTGTTTCCACTTTGCACGCTTATAGCTCTCACTTGTGGTGTCTAGTTTGGTGCAATCCCCAATGTGAGGAACAAGGATAAAACCACCATATTTCACTTCCATATACAATACTTGTGTGTTTTGCATGATGGATAGGCACGGTGAGTCAAGCCAACCACCTTACCAAGAAGAAGAACAAGGACCGTACATGACATGTGCAAGTCACTTCATTGTCCGACAAGAGTTCCTGAACGTTGCCAAGCCCTTGAGACGCGACAAGATGAACAATTTGGCGAGACGCAAGCTGAGTTCAAGAACATCGACAACCGCTTCGATGGCCTCGAAAGGCAAATGCACGCAATGCATCACAACTTTAGCCATCAAAACGAAGCGCTTCAATGCTCCGTCGCCGAAACAAATGACAATCTTCGATGCCTAATCGACGGAATGGCAAGACCACGTTCACGTGCTTCAAGATCTTCAAGTTCTTCGCGTCGTCATGTTCCTCTCCAACAAGATCTTCGTACAAGTGCTCCAAGACACAATGATGCCCCTGTGGTTGAAGATGGAAGTTCTTCCAACTACATACCTTCGCCACGGCATGCCGCAACGTCAAGCTATGACAGTGACCTCTCTTCAAGGCCACGATAAAGGCAAGAAGCACACCGTCACCACACAAGGGCATTAGTGATACAACAAGAGCAACCACAAGAAGAACTGCAAGTGCAACCGCAAGTCTACCACCATCGACCGCGACACATACTTGACACAACAAGTGATGACTCCAATTTGGAGAATCAAGCTCATCATCGACATGAAGCTCTCCAAGATCCTCCTCGTCATCAACGTCATCAACGTCCACACCGACACCATGGTCACGAGGCGCCTCCTCCACCACAACAAAACTTGGAGCATCAAGTGATACAAGTTGAGAGACGCCCACCATGTCAAGAGGCTCATGACCATGATCTTTGTCGTGAGGCCCATGTGCCTAACCAACATCACCAACCAAGGATCGAGCCTCCTCTTCGCCATCAACCACGTCATGAGGCTCCACATCCTCAACAACCTCATGGGGCCCAAGTGCCTCAACACCGCCAACAACCGCGCCAAGAGCAAGAGCAAGCGCCTCAACAACAATATTAAGAGCAAGCTCCGCAACAAGGACGCGAGAACCAAGTTCCACCTCCCCAACTACAAGATCATCAACAAGGTCATCAAGCTCGTCGCAATGACCGCAACGATGAAGAAACTTTTGGCAAGATCAAGTTCACAATGCCCAAGTTCACCGGATCCAATGACCCCGAAGAATACCTCTCGTGGGCACTCAAAGTCGACAAGATCTTCCGTATGCACAACTATAGCAACGAGAAGATGGTCGCCATGGCTTCGCTTGAGTTTGATGATTACGCGAACCTTTGGTGGGAACAAGTTCAAGTTGCTCGTGATGCAAGACAAGAGCCGCCAATCACAACTTGGCATGACATGAAGGCTCATATGAGATCCCGCTTTGTCCCCGTGCACTACACGAGTGACCTATTCAGCAACCTTCAATCACTTCGTCAAGGGACAAAGACCGTGGAAGAGTACTTCAAGGAAATGGAACTCAACTTGATTCGTGCCAACATTGATGAGCGCATGGAGCAAACTATGGCATGCTTCCTTATTGGATTGAACCACCCAATCAAGCGCATCGTCGAGTTCCAAACATACAACGACATAGTTGAGCTTGTGCACATCGCAACAAAGGCTGAACGTCAAGTGCAAGAGGATATCAAGTACAACAAGCCCAAGACGTACTTCACCTACAAGCAAGCTTCAATCGCTACACCAACCACTTTCAATGGAAGCTCCTCAAGTACCTCCAAGCCTTCCTTCAAGCCCACACTTCCTCAAGGAAAATTGCCCCCAAGTGGTAAACAAGAAAAGAGTGATACACCTTTCAATGGTGAATACTACAAGTGTGGAGGCAAAGGACACAAGTCAGCCAAATGTGGAAACAAAAAAGTATTGTTCATCCACGACAATGGCGAAGAAGAGTACTTGAGTGAAGATGAATTTGATGCCCGAGTCAAGGAAGCAATGGCAAGGCAACGAGTGGAAGATGATCAAGAACTCCTCATGTGTGAGCATGACGCAAGTCCATCGCTTGTCATCACAAGGATCTTTACCACTAAAGCACAAGAGCATGAAGACCAATGCTCCAATATCTTCCAAACACGAGCCGACATCAATGGCAAATCCATCAAGGTGATCATTGACGGAGGGAGTTGCTACAACCTTGCTAGCACCGAGTTGTGTGAGAAGCTCAACCTCACCCTCCATCCGCACAAGCACCCCTACCACGTGCAATGGCTAAGTGACCAAGGGTTCGTAAAGATCAAGCATACCGTATCGGTCTCCTTCGCCATTGGCCCTTACAAAGACACGGTTGAGTGTGATGTGGTCCCTATGACAGTTTGCCACATGCTTCTTGGTCGACCATGGCAATTTGACAAGGCTTCTCAACATGATGGTCGCACCAATGTATACACCTTCAAATGGCTCAACAAAACATGTGTTTTGCAACCGATGACTCCTAGCCAAATAATTGCGGACAATGCAAAGGCTTTAGCGAGGGCGCAAAGCACAACACCTATTTGTGAGAAGAGCGGTGAGAGAGAGAACCACCTCATAGTGAGTGAGAGCCACAAGCCAAACTCGAGTGGAAAAACTAAGTGTGTTCTCCTTGCCACCAAAAGTGAGATGAGAGATGTTCGGAACAACCCATCCATCTTGCACTATGTCCTCCTTTGCAAGGGACTAGCGCAAGGAACTAATGAATTAACCAATGTTCCTCCATCTTTGATGATTGTTTTGCAGGAATTCACGGATGTGTTTCCCGAAGAACTTCCACATGGACTACCTCCTCTTCGCGGCATCGAACATCGCATTAACCTCATCCCCGGCACACCACTTCCCAACCGCGCCGCTTACCGCACGAACCTGGAGGAGACGAAGGAGATCGAATGTCAAATCAACCAACTCGTCTCCAAAGGTTTGATCCAAGTTAGCACTAGTCCAAGTGCCGTACCCGTGATTCTTGTCCCAAAGACGGATGATACATTATGGTTATGCATGGACTGCCGTCCAATCAATGCTATCACTGTGCGTTATCGACATCCCATACCACGTCTTGATCACATGCTTGATGAGTTGTGTGGAGCCACTATTTTTTTTAAAATTGATCTTCGTAGTGGTTACCATAAAATACGCGTGGCTGAAGGTGATGAGTGGAAAACCTCCTTCAAGACCAAACTGGGTCTCTATGAATGGTTGGTTATGCCCTTTGGTTTATCAAATGCCCCATCCACCTTCATGCGCCTTATGAATCACATCTTGCGTTCTCTCATTGGAAAAAGTGTTGTTGTCTATTTCGATGATATTCTTGTTTATAGCAAATCACTTGAGGACCATATAACACATGTCAAGGAAGTTCTGCAAATCCTTCGACATGAAAAGCTTTATGCCAATCTTCCCAAGTGCACTTTTGCTAAAGACAAGTTGATTTTTCTTGGATTTGTCGTTTCTTCGAAGGGAATTGAAGTTGATGTTTCCAAGGTAAAGGACATACGAGATTGGCCCATCCCAACTAATGTGAGTGAACTCCGAAGTTTTCATGGGTTGGCCTGTTTCTATCATCGCTTTGTGAAAGATTTTTCCACCATTGCTTGTCCTCTCAATGAGTTGACGAAAAAGAATGTCACCTTCATGTGGGGCAAAGCGCAATAAAAAGCTTTTGATGAACTCAAAAAGAGGCTCACTGAAGCACCTCTCCTTGCTTTACCGGATTTCACAAAAACTTTTGAGATAGAGTGCGGTGCTAGTGGTATTGGCATTGGAGGATTCCTTATGCAAAACGGACGTCCTATAGCCTACCATAGCGAGAAACTCGATGGTGCTCGCCTTAACTATACAATTTACGACAAAGAGCTTTTTGCCTTAGTTCGTGTCCTTCAAGTTTGGCAACACTACCTATGTCCCAAGGAATTTATCATACATTCCGACCATGAGTCCTTGAAATATCTCAAAGGCCAAGCCAACTTGAGTAAGAGACACTCTAAGTGGGTTGAATTTATGGAGTCTTTTCTGTACATTGTCAAGTATAAGAAGGGCAAAGATAATGTAGTTGCGGACGCTTTGTCTCGCAAACACACAAGCCTTCTTACGAGACTTGAAATCAACGTGTTGGGTCTTGAGGAAATAAAATCTTTGTATGCTTCCGACCCATTCTTTGAACCAATTTTCGCAAAGTGCTCCAATGACAAAGGAGTTGATGATTTCTATTTGCATAAGGGATTTCTATTTAAACAAAACAAGCTATGCATTCCGAAGTCGTCGCTCCAACTTTTGCTTCTCCAAGAATCTCATGGTGGAGGCCTCATGGGTCACTTTGGCCGTGACAAGACATTGGACATGCTCTCCAATCACTACTTTTGGCCCAAGATGAAGCGTGATGTGGAGCGCTACGTTCAACGATGCACGACATGTGTTCAAGCTAAGTCGCAAGCTAACCCTTATGGTCTTTATATGCCATTGCCTATTCCTCATACACCTTGGTCCGACATTAGCATGGATTTCGTGTTAGGATTGCCTAGATCTAAGCATGGTCATGATTCTATATTTGTTGTTGTGGATCGTTTTTCCAAAATGGCACACTTCATACTGTGCCATAAGACCGACGATGCTTCACATGTTGCAAATCTGTTTTTCAGGGAAATTGTCCGTCTTCACGGTGTGCCAAGAACAATCGTCTCCGACCGCGACGTCAAATTCATGAGCTACTTATGGAAGACCCTCATGGCCAAGCTCGGCGTCAAGCTACTCTTTTCATCCGCATCGCATCCCCAAACCGATGGCCAAACCAAAGTTGTCAACCGAAGCCCCGGGACTCTCCTTCGTGTGTTAATCAAGAAGAACTTGAAGGATTGGGAGGAATGCATCCCCCACGCCGAGTTCGCCTACAATCGAGCCAAGCACTCAACAACCAAGATGAGTCCATTCATGACCGTCTATGGTTTCGAGCCCCTAACCACGCTCGACATCCTACAACTACCTCTCCATGAGCGCACAAACATGGACGTTGAGAAGCGTGCACAAGCTATGAAGAAACTTCATGAAGAAACAAGAGCTACTATCGAACAACAAGTCCTTCGCCAAGCTTCAAGGTTAAACAAGGACAACAAGGAGATGATCGTTAAAGACGGTGACCTTGTGTGGATACACCTAAGCAAAGACTGCTTCCCCAAGGAACACGACTCCAAGCTCAAGCCGAGAGGAGATGGTCCCTTCAAGGTCCTCAAAAGAATAAACAACAACACCTACATCATCGACATACCAATCTCCAAGTACCTTGCAAGCAATACATTCAATGTCAAGGACCTTTCACCATACCATGGAGATGCTCAAGATGACAACCGTGAAGAGTCGAGGACGACTCTTTCCCAAGGGGGGGGCTGATGCAGCCCGTCCTACGGACGCTCCTACATCTACACCACCAAGTCCCCTAAGTGGACCCATGACTCATGCTCGAGCCAAGCTTCTCCAAGCTAAGGTGAATTCGCTCTTGTACTCATGTGACTTTGATACACCCATGGATGGCTTGATACTTCATGCCCCGACACTATGCATCATCAGGTATGAATACACGATCCAAAGGAGCGATGCAGAAGCCAATAGCTACCAGGAGACCATGGTACTACCGGCCACTGGAAGCGGTACTACCGCTCGAGGACAACGGTACTATCGCCCCAGGCAGAGAGATGGACCCGAAGCCCCAGATCCAACCGGTACTACCGCACTCAGCAAGCGGTACTACCGCGCGCACCAGAAGACTCACGCCAAAGCTTCTGCATGCCTCGGTACTACCGCACCATTCAAGCGGTACTACTTCGTTTGACCGGTACTACCGCTCAACCGAGCGGTACTACCATACACCCTAGGGCCTGCGTGCTCCAGCTCAGCCCTTTGGCCTTGTAACGCCCCCTTTTGATACTTTAGTTGCCTAAACTATCCCTGAACTTGTGGCTGGCCTATATATAGCCCCCACCTCTATTGTAAACCCCAGGCATGATATTTGGAATTAGTGGAAACCCCTTGTGGATCTATCTAATTCTTGCCTCATGCTCCTTTGACAAAGGAGCACCAAATATCCCAAACCTCGTTGGAGTTTGCATCGTGCCTCCGCATTGTACAAGGCCTTGGCATTGGTGTCCCTTTGCCAAGACGTCAAGATCTCACCGAGTCTCCCATCTCGCCGTGCCGGTTCGAGAGAGAGTCCTCCGCCCGACGCCGATCCTAGGGATTACGCTGGACCGGTCACCGCCAGCGTGAGATATTGGTGTGTATCATGGTTTTGCGTGTGTGTGTTCATTGTGTTCTTCGTGCGTGAGTTCGTCGTGTTCATCCTCCCCTCCTTCCCCCGCACCACACCCTCGATTTGAGTGGGATTCATGAAAGATCGGGCCACCCGAGAGGTTTGCCCTCAACAAGGGCGCTCTGGCGCGCTCTGGCTGTGCGCAGAGAGAATGGGAGGCGAGGCTAGGGAGTGGTCCAGGGCCTGGATGGGCTTGGGGAAGGGACAGGGAGGTTCGTTAGGGTTAGGAGGATCTAGTGGTGGTGCTGGAACAGCGCGGCGTTGTCTGTGGCGCTTTGCTCACGTTTGGCCGGCGGTGACAAAAATGTGGCGGCGCTCCACTGCTGCTGTGGCTAAGGGGTAGGCTGGTGAGGGTCTGGTTGGACTCAGGGGGACAAGAGTGATCAATGCAAATCAAATTGCTCGACAAGATTTGATAAAAAACAGTAATAGTTAGGCTAATTTGATTCTGTCTGCCAGGTGTTCGACACAATGGCCACAAGAGAAAAATGTTTGAATTTTGGGCTGAAATTAGGTGGAGTGTTGTATCTTATGCTTGAGCTTCTAGGTGTGCTTGGGTTTTGAAAATGAAATTCATTTGAGTGATTTTTGAATAAGTGTGATCTGTACATATGAACTACATTCAATTTTCAAATGTCATTTAAATTTAGTGTTTGAAAGTTTTTGGTAGATCACAAAGTGGGCCTTAGTACATCACTACTTGTACTAGCAAGCGGTGCAAAGATCCACATTTGTTTCTGTTAAGAATTGAGTCCTAGGAATAGCCAAATTAGGCATGGTAGTTAAAATGGCACAAATGACCATTTGCTTCTTTTATTCATTTTGATTTGTTTTTCTTTGGGATTTGTTTGGGAATGATCTAGATGATGTTTAATTCACCTAATAATCATTTTACAATCAATGGATCACTTAATCATGGCAATTCAAATCAACTCCTAATTTAAATGCACACACATATGAATGATTTAATATTTTTAAATGGAAAAGTTTTTGTTAACTCTAAATTTGATGATTTGGATCTTGATCACTTGGATTATAGTTTTGGGATGTTACAATTATTATAATATACGTAGAATACAATTGATTAGTCAAGCTAATCACTATTTTTCTTATTTAAAAAGAACGAATTATCGGGTTTTAGAGCATGTCCAACAACCTCTATGTATTGAATTGCTAAAAGCTGTCTATAGGAAGAGGAAGTCAAGGTTTATCAATGCAACACAATTTTCGATTTTCTAGCATTCCTATAATAGCATTTAGTTTTTGCCCTTCCTGGCCAAAATCATGTCTACATGACAATGACATGCGGGGTCAACCACGCGGCCAGCCAATAAATAAAGCGTCATTTATCAATAAATTTTGAATCACTATGGCCGGGAGGGTTCTTATGTATAAAAGAAAATTTTGGGAACCCGCTATTCCACTAATGTGAATAATCTAGTGTCCTTGAGCAACGACATTAAGGCCACCCATAAAGTAAGCAACGATAACATGTTCATTAAAAAACAAGAAAAAATGTAGAGTTGCTAGGCCCCACTAGTAATTTGTCCTCACAACTCTTATTGTCCTTTCACACTCATTGATTAATGTGGCCACGTTTTTCCCTGAGATTTTCTAAAAGTTGTTCGGTCATGCATGATACATTGCTAATGTATCAATAATTTTTGATGTTCCATGCTTGTTTTATATCTACTTTCTTATGTTTTGTCCACACTTTCGAGTATTTCTATACACTTTCTTGGACTAACCTATGAACAAGATGCCACAGTCCCAGTTGCCTATTTTCTTCTGTTTTTGGTTCCAGAAAAGTTAGAAAATGAATATTCTTGGAATTGGACCGGACAAAAGCCAAAGTCGATATTTTACCGGAAGACTCACGGAGCCAGAAGACGATACAGAGAGGGGCCATATGGCGGCCACACCATGTGGTGGCGCGGGTTAGACCTGGCGGTGCCACCAGGTGGTGTGGTCCCCCTAGCCGCCCACCGACCTTGCCTCTTCGCCTATAAGAAGCCTCCTGGTGCATAAACCCTAAATTGTCCAGCCTCCAGCCACGAAAAGTTCCGCAGCGCCGCCGCCACCGAAGAGAAGATTCAGGGGACAGAAAGTCTCTATTCCGGCACCCTGCCGGGACAGGGAAGTGCCCCCGGAGTCATCTCCATCGATCTCTACCACCATATACATCGTCGTTGCTAATTCCCATGATGATGAGGGAGTAGTTCTTCCTCGAGGCTAAGGGTTCTACCAGTAGCTATGTGCTCATCTCTCTCTATGCATGATCATATTGTGGTCATGAGCTTTGTAATCAAGTAAATCTACCTTGCTACTCAAGTGCTTTAATAGATCTCAGGCTCTCCCCACATGTGTGAAAGTGATAGCGTGCACACCGTGGTGGCACTTAGGCTAGAGATTACAAATACTTGTTATGAGTTATATTTGGAGTTGGATGTCTCTATGAAATTGTGGTGTTTGTTGGAACCATCTAGTGCTCAAGGTGACAGTGTGGGGTTATATAGATGGGAAAGGCTTACTTTGAGGTGTGTTATTATAGCCCTACCATGGATTAGAGTGTCCAACCAGAGAGTAGTTCAGAGTAGTATCATGAAGATAATATATTTATACGAGAGTGTTCACTAGTGAAAGTATGATCCCTAGGCCTTGTTTCTAAGCATTAAAACACTGTTTGCTACTAGATCTGTTACATGTTTGCTTGCTTCCATCTTTATTTCAATTTGCCTTTAGTCCCTTCCACGCCTTCAAGCTATTTTCTGGCACCGTTGTCTTTTATCCATACCACTTGTATTTTACTATCTCTTTGCCGAACTAGTGCACCTATACACCTGACAAGTGTATTGGGTGTGTTGGGGACACAAGATACTTCTTGTATCTTGATTGGAGGATTGCTTGAGAGGGAATACCTTTAACCACTTCCTCCGTGAGTTCGATAAACCTTGGGTGATCCACTTAAGGGAAAACTTGCTACTGTTCTACAAACCTCTGCACTTGGAGGCCCAACAACTATCTACAAGAATACAAGTGCGTAGACATCAAGCTATTTCCTGGCGCCGTTGTCGGGGAGGTAAGGTAAAAGGTACTCACATCCTCCGGTGTGAGTGCTCGAAGTTATTTCCTTTAGATTCTGCAATTTTGTCTTTTTGTTTCTTGTTTTTATTTTCACTAGTTAGGCTTTATGGAAAACAACAACAAAATTAGAGAGCTTTTTAGTATTTTTCCTAAGTTAGAACATGAATTGTTTGAAAAGAAAATTAAAAAACCCATGGAACTTTCTTTGCATGCTAATAACAATGTTATTAGTATGAATCTTTTGAACACCTTTGTTACTAATGCTATGGAAACGTCTAAGCTTGGGGAAGCTAGTTTTTAGGAAAATGATCTTTTTAATTCCCCAGCTTTTAAGAAGAAAATTTGCTCTGATGATACTTTATTTCCCATATGTGGTAATTCTAATGATAATTGTTATATTTTAAACCCACATGAACAACTATTATTTTGGAGATGGAACTGTCCATCCTGGTGATCATTTACTCTTTATACACGAATTATGCGAGTTGTTCAAGTGTGCAGGTATTTCAATGAACCAAGTTAAGAGGAAGCTATTCCCTTTTTCACTTAAGGGCAAAGCAAGGGAGTGGTATGAGCTACTAGATGATCCTCATCATTTGGAGTGGAAGGAACTTGAATCTCTCTTTTACTCTAAATTTTATCCTCCTCATGAAATTCATAAAGATAGGAATTACATTTATAATTTTCATCCACATGATGGAGAAAGTATTGCCCAAGCATGGGGGAGACTGAAGTCACTAATGCTCAAATGTCCCATTCATGAGCTCCCTAGTAATATTGTTATTAATAATTTTTATGCAAGGCTTTCAGGACATTACAAGGACTATCTAGATACATGTTTAGAGGGATCCTTCACAAGTAAGGAGGTCAAAGCTAAGTGGGATCTTCTTGAAACAATTCAAAGCAATACCTAAGAATTGGATAACGACAAAGGTAAAGAACCAGGTATAAAGTATGAGTATGACTGCATTAAGTCTTTCGTTGAATCTGCTGATTTTCAAGAGCTTAGTGCTAAATATGGTCTTAATCCTCAAATTCTTGTTGATTGTTTTAGAGCCTTTGCTTCTCATATTAATGCTCCTAAAGAAAAATGGGACATGTATCATGAGCCTTTTAAAGACACTTGCATGGAAAATGAAATTGTTATTAATGATAACAATAAACATGCTCAAACCTCTGAAAGTACTATTTCTTATAAGCATGTTAATTTTTGTGGAATACATAGACCTTGTGAGAATAATAAAATTTAAGAAGAATATTGTATCACCCACAGGAATGAAAAAACTAGAATGTGGTATAGGGCTTTAAATGATCTTGGTAAAAAAGTTTATGCCCTTTATCCTTTTATTTGTGAACTTTGCTTCGAAGTGGGTCATTTCAATTTTCAATGCTCAGGCCATAATAATAACCCTTCTAATCCAATGAGTACTGCAAGTTTGTATTGTGATGACATGATCACTCCTAATCAACATGATCAACTTACATTATTTTTGGGGTGTGAAGAGTTATCAACAAAAACCTCTTTGGTAGATATGGGTGCTTTTGATATGAATAGTGTCCTGCATGGTTGTCATCTTTATTGTGTTGATAATTGCCACACAAATACTTACATACAAAATATTATAGAAGATGATATTTTACCAAAATATGATAGGACTAATATGTGTTTTTATCTTATTAATGGAAAGAAGGAATCCTCCAAAGTTTCTTCTATTGTCTCTAATAATAAACCAGGGTATATGGAGAAGCTTCCTTTCAAGCCTCTCCCTCCTAAAGAGAAGAAGATAAAGAAGAAAAGGAGGAGTAAAAAGGAGGGAGGAAACGGTATTTTCCCCTAAGCATGTTGCTCCTATTATAGTTTTTGATGATTCTAAACTCGATGATGTTCCTATGCCTATTACCTATAGTACTGATCATGATTGGGAAAAGCACACTACTTTTGATATTGAAAATCTCTTCGGTACCAATTCTGAAAATGATGATATTAATAATTGCTGTACTATTAGTGTTATCCATGTTCCTTCCAATGATGATATGTTTACAAATGAACACACTCTGCAAGATAATTATTCTATTGCTTATGATGATACTATACCTCCAATATATGATGATTACAATAATGAATATGATATTTTCAGTCCACCTACTATTGAGGAGAAAATTAATTATGATTACAATATGCCTCCTATATTTGATGATTATGGTGATGAGAATAATAATGATAGCTATTTTGTTGAATTTGCTCCCACTACAATTAATAAGAATGACTATGTTTATGTGGGGAGTATTAATTCTTTTATGCATGTGTCTCATGATAAGAATGTTTCATGTGATAGTTATATTGTTAATTTTATTCATGATTCTACTGAAAGTTATTATGAGAGAGGGAAACATGGTTTTATGCATCTCAACAATATTAAGTTTCCCTTCTTTATGTTGAAAGTCTTGAAGTTGCACTTGTTTTGCTTTACTATGCTTGTTGCTTTGTGCTTTCATGACTTATTTCTTTACAAGATTCCTATGCATAGGAAGTGGGTTAGACTTAAATGTGTTTTGAATTTGCTTCTTGATGCTCTCTTTTACTTCAATTCATATTTCTTATGTGAGCATCTTCTCAAACTATCAAGTCTAACTTAAAGGCATTAAATAAAAGTACTTACTGGGAGATAACCCAAAAGTTTTAGATAAGTATTGGAAGTTATTACCTCTGTAATAACCGCTCCTTATCCTTTTTATTTGCTTTTTGTGCCAATAGTAACCTCTAATGAGAGAGAAGTAATGCTTGGAAAGTTGTTGTCCCAAAACAGATTTTTGTACTTCACCGTAAAAATTTGTGTAAAATCTCTGCATGTCGTTTTGGGGCGAGAATTTTTGTGCATCTGCCCCAGGTTGTTATCTAACTTTCGTTAGTTCAACACTTTTTTATTTGAGCAACAGAAGGTCTTCGAAAAAAATCATTTTTACCTGCTGGTCTGTTTTGACAGATTTCTGCCATTATTTGCATTTGCTTCTTATTGATTCCTATTTGAGTTCTTTTGGGGAATTGAGCTTTTTGAGGGAAGTGCTACAGTAGATTTTTTTAATGGAAGTTTTATTGGTATTGAAACTGAACCTAAAGACTTATTATCTTGAGAGCAGTAATGCTGCTAATAAAAATTGTGTGAAGTTTTATATGAAGGAAAAATTTAAGGTGTATGGAGAGAATGATGTAATGAGATGAAGAATGGACTAAAGCTCAAGCTTGGGGATGCCACGCGTATCACCCCAAGAAATATCCAAGAAGTACAAGATTCAAAGCTTGGGGATGCCCAAGGCATCCCCTTCTTCATCAATAAAAATCCCAGGTTTCTTCCAAACACTTCATTTTTATTGTTTCATGCACAGTTGTGTTGTTCTTGGAGCGTCTTCGATTTTTGTTTTTTGTTTTCGTTTGCTTAGTTTGCTTAGTTTGCTTGAATAAATTGGTTCGACCCCCTCTTTCATACATTGGTTTTCAAATAGTTTGGTTTGGATTGGAAAAGAGTAGGAAAAGTTCATGCTTAAGTGGTAAAGAGAGCTTGTTTTTGACTGTGGCCTATGCTTTTTCATGACATGCTTGATATTGTTTTGGCTTTATGCTTAGTGATCTTTGCTGTAGCATGACATGTTATAAACAATTGAGATTGCTTAATGTGCCTTGGAAGAAGCATGCGTTGTTTTAGCATATAAAAGCATAGTATTGTGGTATTCTCCTTTGATGCTTTATTTGGGTTAACTTGTCACATGCTCACACCATGTTATGACTATCCCAAGTCACCATAGCCTTTATGATCCTATTAGATTTGCTATTCCAAGTATATTCATGTTTTTACCTACCTTCTGAATTAAACCTGTTATGAGAAGATTAGTGATTAAAGCTCTCATGAACTTGATGGCACACTTTAATTTCTTGCACTTAATATACTTGAACAATTGTGTCCATCTTTGTTGTGTATATGCTTGTGCTTTATAAGTTGAAGTTAGCAGAACCATGTATCATGGGGAACGCTTTCAACATTGCACTTGTACATTGTACCCCGTTGATATCATGATTCTTTTGCTTATGGATCCCGGTGGTGTGAAATAAAAGTGGAACTTGTAAGATCATGGAGTTTGTATGTGTGTTAGAGAAATGCTTGGGCCGCTAGCCTAAGCCATGCCTAATCATGGTGGAAACTTGCAGCATAACCATAATGAGCACTCTATGAACCATCCTCAATAAAAACCTATGCAAATAGCAAATAAAAAGATCGCTGAGATGCTTAGTGTCTGCTTGCCTTGTCATTTTGATTATGGGATAGCTCCTGTATCATGTGCAAGGGGTACCCCATTGGCGGTTCTCTATGCTACATATGTACTTACAATGACAAGAGCTTACTTGTGACTAAAGTTGAGTAACATGAGGTTCGGTCTTCGTAAGTAACGGGCATGAGATTTCGGCTTATAACTTGTCAATCATATCCTCTTAGTTGTGTCACTTTAATCTTAATCACCTAAAGATGCCTATGATAGGGGAAATGAGAGCTGAAAGATAATAAGTACCATATTTTTTGGAAGCTCTTTATGAAACTTGAATCCCTGCTTCCTTCTATGAAGGTCTTTCTTTTACTTTTATGTTGAGTCTCCACCTTCTATCTTTATGCACCTATTGAGAGAGAATAGTGGCCATTCTTAGTTCTATGTCCATTGTCCCAAGACTTGTTGATTGATGCATAATTTTGATATTGCTTGTTTTTAAACTATTTGTATCTAGTCACTCTTATGAACTTTGAAGGTGTCCTATGCAATAATTTTTTCCTACTCTATGAGGGACAAGTTGAATGCCACTATGCTATGTTTTCTTTATGTGAAACAAACAAACGTCTTGCAAAGCATTGTTATACATGAATCTTTTGTTTGTGCATTTTCATGTTACAACAATAGTTTCTTTGTCTTATTGTTAGAACTTTGTCTTTCATGTTATGATTGAAGTACTATGATCCCAGCTATCCATGTTTTACAAATACTTTGATCAAGTTTATGATGGTGCATGTCACCTCAAAAATTATTCTTTCTTTTTATCACTTACCTACTCAAGGACGAGCAGGAGTTAATCTTGGGGATGTTGATACATTGCTAACGTATCTATAATTTTTGATGTTCCATGCTTGTTTTATATCTACTTTCTTATGTTTTGTCCACACTTTGGAGTATTTCTATACACTTTCTTGGACTAAACTATTAACAAGATGCCACAGTGCCAGTTGCCTGTTTTCTTCTATTTTTGGTTCCAGAAAAGTCAGAAAATGAATATTCTCATAATTGGACCGGACAAAAGCCAAAGTCGATATTTTACCGGAAGACTCATGGAGCCAAAAGACGGAACGGAGAGGGGACACAGGGCGGCCACACCATGTGGTGGCGCGGGCTAGCCCTAGCCGCGCCACCAGGTGGTGTGGGCCCCCTGGCCGCCCACCGACCTTGCCTCTTCGCCTATAAGAAGCCTCCCGATGCATAAACCCTAAATCGTCCAGCCTCCAGCCATGAAAAGTTCCGTAGCGCCACCGCCACCGAAGAGAAGATTCAGGGGACAAAAAGTATCTGTTCCGGCACCCTGCCGAGACGGGGAAGTTCCCCCGGAGCCATCTCCATCGATCTCCACCACCATCTCCATCGCCGTTGCTGATTCCCATGACGATGAGGGAGTAGTTCTTCCTCGAGGCTAAGGGTTCTACCGATAGCTATGTGCTCATCTCTCTCTCTATGCATGATCATATTGTGGTCATGAGCTTTGTAATCAAGTAAATCTACCTTGCTACTCAAGTGCTTTAATAGATCTCAGGCTCTCCCCACATGTGTGAAAGTGATAGCGTGCACACCGTGGTGGCACTTAGGCTAGAGATTAGAAAAACTTGTTATGAGTTATATTTGGAGTTAGATGTCTCTATGAAATTGTGGTGTTTGTTGGAACCATCTAGTGCTCAAGGTGACAGTGTGGGGTTATCTAGATGGGAAAGGCTTACTTTGAGGTGTGATGTTATAGCCCTACCATGGATTAGAGTGTCCAACCGGAGAGTAGTTCAGAGTAGTATCATGAAGATAACATATTTATATGAGAGTGTTCACTAGTGAAAGTATGATCCCTAGGCCTTGTTTCTAAGCATTAAAACACAGTTTTCTACTAGATTTGTTACATGTTTGCTTGCTTCCATTTTTATTTCAATTTGCCTTTAGTCTCTTCCACGCCTTCAAGCTATTTTCTGGCACCGTTGTCTTTTATCCATACCACTTGTATTTTACAATCTCTTTGCCGAACTAGTGCACCTATACACCTGACAAGTGTATTGGGTGTGTTGGGGACACAAGAGACTTCTTGTATCTTGATTTTAGGATTGCTGGAGAGGGAATACCTTTAACCACTTCCTCCCTGAGTTCGATAAACCTTGGGTGATCCACTTAAGGGAAAACTTGCTATTGTTCTACAAACCTCTGCACTTGGAGGCCCAACAACTGTCTACAAGAATAGAAGTGCGTAGACATCAATGCGCATATAGCAACATCGTCTAGACGGTGAATTTCCCGCGAGCGGCAATGGACCTCTCACGCCAATGTTTTGGAATTATAGGAAGTGGTCTGTAACTTCTTGCAAATCTTACCACTATATAGTCTATGAGTAACTTTGAACAATGAAAGTTGAATCAACACTGGCAAATCCCAAACTGCTAACTGTTGGATTTTATTTTCCATTCTAGCATGTAGAAGATTCTATTGATAGTCCTTAGCACAGTGAACTCTATGCACAAACCCCAAAGGTTCTAATGATATGTTATACTTTCACTATATTAGCTTATTGATGACCCACAAGTATAGGGGGTGTATCGCAGTATTTTTGATAAGTAAGAGTGTCGAACCCAACGAGGAGCAGAAGGTGCTGGCTAGTGGCTTGGAGCAGGAATTCTCTGTAAATCTTAGCAAACGGATTTTTAGGGGGTTTTGAAAATGCAAGTAAATAAAGTACGAGTGAATAAAAGAGAATAAGAATAAATGCAGAAAGTGGCCCAATCCTTTCTTTATCAAAGGACAAGCCGGTTGTATTACTTAAGATGACCAAATGTTCTTGAGGACACACGGGAATATCGTCAAGTGCTTTCGCTTCATGTAGTTGATTGATCTTCTTTATTTTGCTAAGTGTTTTGTGGGTGAACCTGTGCTAAAGTACCGACCTTCCTAGGACTAATACATACTTGTGATTATACCCCTTGCAAACATCTGCAAGTACCAGAAATTAATTAAGGTAGAAACCTAACCACAACTTTAAACTCTAAGACCCTGACGTCCCTTGTGCAATGGTTTCCTAACGGGGGTTTAGGTTTCTGTCACTCTGGCAACCCCTACGATTAGTAGCCAAATATACAATGCATTCCCTAGGCCCATATAGGTGAAGTGTCATGTAGTCTGATATGTTGCTAACGTATCTATAATTTTTGATGTTCCATGCTTGGTTTTTATCTACTTTCTTATGTTTTGCCCACACTTTGGAGTATTTTTATACACTTTCTTGGACTAACCTGTTAACAAGATGCCACAGTGCTAGTCGCATGTTTCTGCTGTTTTTTGTTCCAGGAAAGTCAGAAAATGAATATTCTCGGAATTTGACCGGACAAAAGCCAAAGTCGATATTTTACCGAAAGACTCACGGAGCCAGAAGACGAGACGGAGAGGGGCCACAGGGCGGCCACACCATGTGGTGGCATGGGTCCACCCTGGCCGCGCCACCAGGTGGTGTGGGCCCCCTGGCCGCCCACCGACCTTGCCTCTTCGCCTATAAGATGCCTCCCGATGCAAAAACCCTAAATCGTACAGCCTCCAGCCACGAAAAGTTCCGCAGCGCCGCCGCCACCGAAGGGGAGATTCGGGGGATAGAAATTCTCTGTTCCGGCACCCTGCCGGGACGGGGAAGTGCCCCTGGAGCCATCTCCATCGATCTCCACCACCATCTCCATCGTCATTGCTGATTCCCATGATGATGAGGGAGTAGTTCTTCCTCGAGGCTAAGGGTTCTACCGGTAGCTATGTGTTCATCTCTCTCTCTCTATGCATGATCATATTGTGATCATGATCTTTGTAATCAAGTAGATCTACCTTGCTACTCAAGTGCTTTAATAGATCTCTGCTCTCCCCATGTGTGTGAAAGTGACAGCGTGCACACCATGGTGGCACTTAGGCTAGAGATTACAAATACTTGTTATGAGTTATATGTGGAGTTGGATGTCTTTATGAAATTGTGGTGTTTGTTGGAACCATCTAGTGCTCAAGGTGACAGTGTGGGGTTATCTAGATGGGAAAGGCTTACTTTGAGGTGTGTTGTTATAGCCCTACCATGGATGAGAGTGTCCAACCGGAGAGTAGTTAAGAGTAGTATCATAAAGAGAAGATATTTATATGAGAGTGTTCACTAGTGAAAGTATGATCCCTAGGCCTTGTTTCTAAGCATTGAAACACCGTTTGCAACTAGATTTGTTACATGTTTGCTTGCTTCCATCTTTATTTCAGTTTGCCTTTAGTCTCTTCCATGCCATCAAGTTATTTTCTGGCACCGTTGTCTTATATCCATACCACTTGTATTTCACTATCTCTTCGCCGAACTAGTGCACCTATACACCTGACGAGTGTATTGGGTGTGTTGGGGACACAAGAGACTTCTTGTATATTGATTGCAAGGTTGCTTGAGAGGGGATACCTTTGACCACTTCCTCCCTAAGTTCGATAAACCTTGGGCGATCCACTTAAGGGAAAACTTGCTGCTGTTATACAAACCTCTGCACTTGGAGGCCCAACAACTGCCTACAAGAATAGAAGAGCGTAAACATCAAGCTCTTTTCTGGCGCCATTGCCGGGGAGGTAAGGTAAAAGGTACTCACATCCTCTGGCTACTAAGCTATCTCCTAGTACTGTTGCTAGTGTGTGAGTGCTCAAAGTTATTTCCTTTAGATTCTGCAATTTTATCTTTTTGTTTCTTGTTTTTATTTTCACTAGTTAGGCCTAATGGAAACAACAATAAAATTAGAGAGCTTCATAGTATTTATCTTGAGTTAGGACATGAAGTGTTTGAAGATAAAATTAAAAAACCTATGGAACTTTATTTGCATGCTAATAGCAATGTTATTAGTAAGAATTCTTTGAACACCATTATTGCTAATGTTATGGAAAAGTCTAAGCTTGGGGAAGCTGGATTTGATGAGCATGATATTTTTAGTCCCCCAAGAACGGAGGAGAAAATTTACTTTGATGATACTATGCATCCAATATATGATGATTACAATGATGAATATGATATTTTTAGTCCACCTACTATTGAGGAGAAATTTAATTATGATTACAATATGCCTCCTATATTTGATGATTATGGTGATGAGAATAATAATGATAGATATTTTGTTGAATTTGCTACCACTACAATTAATAAGAATGACTATGTTTATGTGGGGAGTATTCATTCTTTTATGCATGTGGCTCATGATAATAATGTTTTATGTGATAGTTATATTGTTAATTTTATTCATGATGCTACTGAAAGTTATTATGAGAGAGGGAAACATGGTTTTATGTATCTTAATAATATTAAGTTTCCCCTCTTTATGTTGAAATTCTTGAAGTTGCACTTGTGTTGCTTTACTATGCTTGTTGCTTTATGCTTTCATGACTTGTTTCTTTACAAGATTCCTATGCATAGGAAGTGGGTTAGACTTAAATGTGTTTTATATTTGCTTCTTGATGCTCTCTTTTACTCTCAATTCATATTTCTTATGTGAGCATCTTCTCAAACTATCATGCCTAACTTAAAGGCATTAAAGAAAAGTACTTATTGGGAGATAACCCAAAAGTTTTAGATGAGTCTTAGGAAGTTATTACCTCTGTAATAACCTCTCCTTATCCTTTTAATTTCTTTTTGTGCCAAGAGTAACCTCTAATGAGAGAGAAGTAATGATTGGGAAAGTTCCTGTCCCAGAACAGATTTTTGTGCTTTGCTGTAAAAATTCGTGAAAAATCTCTATACGTCTTTTTGAGGCGTGAATTTTTGTCCTTCTGACCCAGGTTTTTATCTAATTTTTGTTAGTTCAACACTTTTCGATTTGAGCAACAGAAGGTCTTCGAAAAAATTGGATTTTACTTGCTGGTCTGTTTTGACAGATTTCTGCCATTATTTGCATTTGCTTCTTGTTGATTCCTTTTTGAGTTCTTTTTGGGGAATTGAGCTTTTTGAGGGAAGTGCTTCAGTATCTTGTGTTTTAATGGAAGTTTTATTGGTGTTGAAACTGAACCTAAAGACTTATTATCTCGGTACACTAATGTTGCTAATAAAGATTGTGTGAAGTTTTGTATGAAGGAAAAATTTCAGGTGTATGGTGAGAATGATGTAATGAGATAAAGAATGGACTAAAGCTCAAGATTGGAGAAGCCACCCGTGTCACCCCAAGAAATATCCAAGAAGTACAAGCATCAAAGCTTGGGGATGCCCAAGGCATCCCCTTCTTCATCAATAAAAATCTCAGGTTCTATTAAACACTTCATTTTTATTGTTTCATGCACAGTTGTGTTGTTCTTGGAGCATCTTCGTCTTTATTTTTAGTTTTATTTTTCTTAGTTTGCTTGAATAAGTTGGTTGGATCCCAACACATTTCTTTTGGAGAGAGACACACCCCGTTATTTATTGCCTAGAACACTCTATTTTCATTCTTATTGTTTTGTGAGGGTTCTCTTTTGCTAGCAATGTGTTTAGCCTTAGTTTTCTTGTGCTTTCAGCTTAGAACTATTTAGTTCTTCCTTTTGGATTTGTGATACAAGCTCACTGATCTTTATTTATTATTATCTTTGTGAGTCCTTTCAAATAAGTTGGTTTGGATTGGAAAAGAGTAGGAAAGTTCATGCTTAAGTGGAAAAAAGGAGTTTGTTTTTGACTGTGGCCTATGCTTTGTCATGCCATGCTTGATATTGTTTTGGCTTTATGCTTAGTGACCTTTTCTGTAGCATTACATGTTATAAACAAATGAGATTTCTTAATGTGCCTTGGAAGAATCATGCGTTGTTTTAGCATATTAAAGCATAGTATTGTGGTATTCTCCTTTGATGCTTTATTTGGGTTGACTTGGCGCATGCTCACACCATGTTATGACTATCCCAAGTCACCATAGCCTTTATGATCCTTTTGTTGGGTCCGCAGCATAGAAAACAAAAAATTTCCTATGGTATGAACTACACGCCAAGATCTATCTACTAGGTACAAAGCAACGGGTGGACATACATCCAACGGGAACTTACCCTCGTAGACAACGAGCTTTGTTAACGAGTAAGAACTCATGGTTGATGTAGTCGTACACTTGCCGATCTCAAGATCGTGATGAAGTCCAGCAGGTCCGGGTCCAGCACGTCCATCAGATCCAGCTCCAGCACCACCAAGTCCAGCACCGCAAAGCAGCGGTGCATCCGTGATCGCACACACGTCCGGTACCCCGACAACCTCCATCCCTCGCTCCAGCAAAGCAGCGGAAGCTGCAACTCCTTTCCAGATAAAGCCACCGGGAACATGTATCTCGCTAATCCGAGACCATGGGGGAATAATACTAGAGGGGGAGAGAGATCCTTCACAAGGAGGTGTGTGTGAGAAGTGAGGAGGGGGTGGCCTTTTATAGGAGGAGGGGGGGTGCCCCTCCTTCATGGCCGGCGCATGGAGGAGGTGACTCTTCACCTCCTCCATTCATGTGGTGGTAACTCCCTCCACATAAATTTCCCTCTTCACATTCTCTTTTAAAGTCTCCACTTTAAATGCATTAAATTTCTCCAAATTTAATGCTCTCTCATTTAATAAAACTCTTTTATTATTTTTATTCAGAATTTTTTTAATTACTTTAATTAACAAACATTCACATAAAACCCCCTGCAACATTTCAATATTACATGCAGAACCAATTTCAGCATTTTCACCGGAAACAGTTTCTGTGTCTATTGAAATAATTCCAGCGCTTTCTTAAATCTTTATCTGAAACATATTTGCTCCAAATGGTGTCGGTATCCCTTAAGTTTGTCACCCTACGGTTCGCGAATAATGTAGACATGATCGAGACCCCTCTCCGATCAATAATCAGCAGCGAGACCTGGAGATCCATACTGACTCCTACACATTCAACGATGACTTCTGTGATCGTGAGAACCTTTAATGCTAGTAACTAAATCCCTTTGTCCTGCGATATATTACATGTCCGAGATTCGATCATCGGTATCTCCATACCTAGTTTGATCTCGTTACCGACATGCACTCTTTTCTCGTTCCTGTGATATAACATTCTAGTGATCACATCACTTGCTTGCAAGCTATTTCAATGTGATATCACCGAGAGGGCCCAGAGTATATCTATCCGTCATCGGGATGGACAAATCCCACTCTTGTTCCATGAGCCTCAACATAACACCTTCGTAGCACTGAACCTACCTTTATAGTCACCCTGTTACAGTGTGACGTTTGATGTTATCAAGATACTCTTCCGGTGTTAGCAATTAACATGATCTCATGGTCTAAGGATAAATATTACTTCGTATGATGTTATAGCAATATAAACATAATGACTTTGATCGTAATGCTATACTTCGGATGAATGTTCATCACATCATTCCACCAATGGTGTGACCTTGTTATTAACAACATCCAATGTCCATGATCAGGAAACCTTGATCATCTTGTTAATCAACAAGCTAGTCTATAAGAGAGGCATAACTAGGAACCCTTTTTGTTTATTAAACACACATGTATTGATGTTTCCGATCAATACAATTCTAGCATGTAAAATAAACATTTATCATAAACATGGAATAAGATAATAACCACTTTATTATTGCCTCTCGTGCATATTCCCTTCACCTTTAGTTTTTGACTTGTAGTATCACTTTATGCTTTATTTAATGATATTTTGTTGCTTTGCATGATTATGGCCATTATTGCTCTCTTAGTTGGTTGCTCCCAGTCTTTTGCTAGCCTCCACATGAACCAAGTATGAGTTCCACTCATGCATCCAACTCCTAAAACCAAGTTATTCCAAAGAGTCCACCATACCTACCTATTAGCATTTGCTATTCCAAGTATATTCATGTTTTTATCTACCTTCCAAATTAAACTTGTTATGATAAAACTAGTGATTAAAGCTCTCACGAACTTGATGGCACACTTTACTTTTATTGCCCCTAATAAACTTGAACCATTGTGTCGTCTGTGTTGTATATGCTTGCACTTATATGTTGGGGATTAGCAGAACCATGCTGCCATGGGGAACGCTTTCAACATTGCACTTGTACATTGTACCTAGTTGATATCATGCTCTTTTGTCTATGGATGTCGTTGATGTGAAATGAAAGGGGAGCTTGTAAGTCCATGGAGTTATGTATGTGTGTTAGAGAAACGCCTAGGCCGCCGGTCTAATCCATGCTGTCATGGTGGAAAACCTGCAGCATAACCATAATGAGCTGTCTATGATGCATTCTTCTTATAAAAAAAGAGTCCGATATTGAGAAAAAAAAGAGAAAAAAAGAGATATGAGAAAAGAGGAAAGAGAGAAAAAGTACCATTTTCCCATGGTAAATAAGAAGATTGCTGAGATGCTCGTTGTCTACTTGCCTTGTCATTTTGATATGGGGATTCTTCTGTATCATCGGGCAAGGGGTACCCCGTTGGTGGTTCTCTATGATACACATGTACTTACGATGACAAGAACTTACCAGTGACTAAACTTGAGTAGCATGAGTAGCGGCCCTCGTATTCAAGGGACATGAAATTCCCAACTTATACTTTGTCAATCATATACTCCATAGTTTGTTCACTTTAACCTTAATCACTTCAAGATGCTTATGATAGGGGCAATGAGAGCTGAAAGCTAATAAGTACCATAATTTTTGGAAGCTCTTTATGAGACTTGAATCCCTACTTCCTTCTATGAAGGCCTTTCTTCCACTTTTATACTGAGTCTCCACCTTCTATCTTTATGCACCAATTAAGAGAGCATAGTTGTTATTCTTAGTTCTATGTGCATTGTCCCAAGACTTGCTGATTGATGCATAATTTTGATATTGCTTGTTCTTAAACTACTTGTATCTGGTCTCTCTTATGAACTTTGAAGCTGTCCTATGCATTTATGTTTTGTTACTCTATGAGGGACAAGCTGAATACCATTCTCATTATGCTTTCTTTATGTGAAACAAACAAACGTCTTAGAAAGCATTGTTATTCATGAATCTTTTGTTTGTACCTTTTCATGTTACAACATAGTTGCTATGTATTATTGCTAGAACTTTATCTTCCATGCTATGTTGAAGTACTATGATCCCAGCTATCCATGTTTTACAAATACTTTGATCAAGTTTATGATGGAGCATGTCACCTCAAAAATTATTCTTTCTTTTTATCACTTACCTACTCGAGGACGAGCATGAGTTAAGCTTGGGGATGTTGATACGTTGCTAACGTATCTATAATTTTTGATGTTCCATGCTTGGTTTTTATCTACTTTCTTATGTTTTGCCCACACTTTGGAGTATTTTTATACACTTTCTTGGACTAACCTATTAACAAGATGGCACAGTGCCAGTTGCACGTTTTCTGCTATTTTTAGTTCCAGGAAAGTCAGAAAATGAATATTTCTCGGAATTGGATCGGACAAAAGCCAAAGTCGATATTTTATCGGAAGACTCACGGAGCCAGAAGAAGAGACGAAGAGGGGCCACAGGGCGACCACACCATGTGGTGGCGCGGGTCCACCCTGGCCGCGCCACCAGGTGGTGTGGGCCCCCTGGCCACCCACCGACCTTGTCTCTTCGCCTATGAGATGCCTCCCGATGCAAAAACCTTAAATCGTATAGCCTCCAGCCACGAAAAGTTCCGCAGTGTCACCGCTACCGAAGGGGAGATTCGGGGGACAGAAAGTCTCTGTTCCGGCACCCTACCGGGACGGGGAAGTGCCCCCGGAGCCATTTCCATCGTTCTCCACCACCATCGCCATCGCCGTTGCTGATTCCCATGATGATGAGGGAGTAGTTCTTCCTCGAGGCTAAGGGTTCTACCGGTAGCTATGTGTTCATCTCTCTCTCTATGCATGATCATATTGTGATCATCAGCTTTGTAATCATGTAGATCTACCTTGCTACTCAAGTGCTTTAATAGATCTCTGCTCTCCCCATGTGTGTGAAAGTGACAGCGTGCACACCATGGTGGCACTTAGGCTAGAGATTACAAATACTTGTTATGGGTTATATTTGGAGTTGGATGTCTTTATGAAATTGTGGTGTTTGTTGGAACCATCTAGTGCTCAAGGTGACAGTGTGGGGTTATCTAGATGGGAAAGGCTTACTTTGAGGTGTGTTGTTATAGCCCTACCATGGACGAGAGTGTCCAACCGGAGAGTAGTTAAGAGTAGTATCATAAAGAGAAGATATTTATATGAGGATTCACTAGTGAAAGTATGATCCCTAGGCCTTGTTTCTAAGCATTGAAACACCGTTTGCAACTAGATCTGTTACATGTTTGCTTGCTTCCATCTTTATTTCAGTTTGCCTTTAGTCTCTTCCACGCCATCAAGCTATTTTTTGGCACCGTTGTCTTATATCCATACCACTTGTATTTCACTATCTCTTCGCCGAACCAGTGCACCTATACACCTGACAAGTGTATTGGGTGTTTTTGGGATACAAGAGACTTCTTGTATCTTGATTGCGGGGTTGCTTGAGAGGGGATACCTTTGACCACTTCCTCCCTGAGTTCGATAAACCTTGGGTGATCCACTTAAGGGAAAACTTGCTGCTGTTCTACAAACCTCTGCACTTGGAGGCCCAACAACTATCTACAAGAATAGAAGTGTGTAGACATCATAGTCGACATTCACATGAAACCACTAGAAGAAGTACACCACAACTTAAATATCAAATCATTGAATCTTTCTCAACACAATTCCACTACTAACAACATGACTTCTCCCATGTCCTCAAGAACAAAACGAACTACTCACAAGACATCATATGGATCATGATCAGAGATGAAATAAGGATGTATAACAATCTGAACATAAAAAATAATTCAATGGTTCCACTCAATAGCATCAACTACAAAGAGTAATCAACACCGGGAAAGTTTCCGCTAAGAACTATGCAAGATTCAACCAATTGTTACAGCGGTATGGAGATGGTGATGATGGTGCTGGTGGATATGATGGTGGTGATGATGATGATGATCCCGATGAAGTCTAGCTTGATGGTTGTGTTGATGGCGACGATCTCCCCTCTCCGGCAAGGAATTCCCCCAGCAGAATTCTGTCTGCTGGAGAGATCTTTCTCTCTCGGTGTTTTCCAGCCCGCAGAGGCGGCGGAATCTTTCTGTGGTCGCTCCCCAAGTCTTAGGGTTTCGAGAGGATAATATACGCCAGATGGGAGAGACGGGAGTAGACCAGGGCAGCCACACCACCTGGTGGCGCGGCCTGGGGTGGCCCACGCTAGGGGGTGGTGTGGGCCCCCTGTGGCCCATCTCCACTTCCCCTTCTGGCTTTCTTCGTCTTCTAGAAAAATAGGATTTTCCATGTATTTTCCCGGATTTTCTGATCTACGCGAATTTTGCCTCCAAACAGCACCTTTTCCATCAGAATCCCGACAGAAGTGGTCCATGCTCCAAAAGTCATCAACCATGCAAAAACAGGTGAATATACATAAGTATCATCTCTTAATATGAAATATATCAATGGATAATAGTAAATTATGATATAGAATAGTGATGCAAAATGGACGTATCAACTCCCCCCAAGCTTAGACTTCACTTGTCCTCAAGCGAAACTGAGCTCAATAAACATGACCTCAGGTTTATGGAGTGAAGAGTCGATAAAAGAATACAGACAAGAAGCATCACATTCATCAATACATAGATCATAATAGCACACAACTCACCATTATATAACTTAACTTGCAATAGGTAAAGGAAACACAAATAAAGATACATAAAGTAAATCATAATTGGTAATGGCAAACTTAGCTCTTGGTCGAAGAATAGTTGACAATTTGCAGGAGTTCACAAATAACTGGTTTTCAATGATAGCTTTCAAAGTAGTAAACACTAAGATAAGAGCAAAGTGCAAAACAAGGAACATAAGAAACATAATTGAATAAATCATCATATGAATGAATGAAACACAACAACTCAAAATACTTGCTGAGGTAGAAGGGAATAGGTTTACGGACTCAACTAAAAAGTAAAAGAAAGGCCCTTTGCAGAGGGAAGCGGGGATTTCAAGTTTCATAAAGAGCATCCAAAAATTATCGTACTTACTAGCTTTCAGCTCTCATTGCCCCTATCATAGGCATCTTTTACGTGATTAAGGTTAAAGTGACACAACTAAGAGGATATGCTTGACAAGTTACAAATTAAAGTCTCATGCCCCTTACTTACGAAGCCCAAACCTCATGCTACTCAACTTCAGTCACAAGTAAGCTCTTGTCATTGTAAATACATGTGTATCATAGAGAACCACCAACAGGGTACCCCTTGCACATGATACAGGAGCTATCCCATAATCAAAATGACAAGGCAAGCAGACAATGAGCATCTCAGCGATCTTTTTATTTGCTATTTGCATAGGTTTTTATTGAGGATGCTTCATAGAATGCTCATTATAGTTATGCTGCAACTTTCCACCATGATTAGGCATGGCTTAGGCTAGCAGCCCAGGCGTTTCTCTAACACATATACAAACTCCATGATCTTACAAGTTCCCCTTTTATTTCACATCGCCGGGATCCATAAGGAAAAGAACATGATATCAACTAGGTACAAAGTACCAATGCAATGTTGAAAGCGTTCCCCATGATACATGGTTCTGCTAACTTCAACTTATAAAGCGCAAGCATATACGCAACAAAGATGGACACAATGGTTCAATATTATTAAATGCAAGAAAGTAAAGTGTGCCATCAAGTTCGTGAGAGCTTTAATCACTAATTTTCACATAACAAGTTTAATTCGGAAGGTAGATAAAAACATGAATTTACTTGAAATAGAAATAATGCTAATAGGTAGGTATGGTGGACACAAATGGCATAGGTTTTGGTTTAAGGATTGGATGCACGAGAGTTCCCTCTCAGTACAGGTTTTTGGATAGCAAGGCTAGGTAGCAAGTATAAAACTTGAAGGAAACAAACAAACATACAAGCAATAAAAACAAACATGCAATCTTCCTTGGGAGCACAAAAGATCTTAACCAGAGAATACTAAACTTATGAGCAAATCAAGAAAGAAAGATGATGAAATCATATTTCTTTAGAGTACTTTTATCTTTTCATTCAACTCTCAAAAATAGTGTTGCTACTGACCAAGCCAGGTTTGCCAAAACCAATTAAATTAACTCAATGATCCCAAAGTGATACCAATACTAACAACAAGATCAATTATATAACCACGAATTGAAAACTAATATAAGATATGCAAAAGAGTAAATGATAGAACTTCTCATTAATATTCCATAACGGTAACTCACACCAAGGGATACATATCTAACGAGAGAGGGGACACTTCCATAATGCAAACCATCCTACATGATAACTTCTCTATTCAAGATATGAATCTACTAAAAAAGGTAAAAAGATAGAAGATAGTGATATGATACCGTGGCAGTCCCCCAAGCTTGGAACAAACCAAGGGGATGCCAAAACCTGATGACGAATTACTCCTTCGGTGGTGGTGGTATTCTCTCGATGAGCTTTTTGATCAATTTCCCCAAGTCCTCAACCTCGAAGGTGAGATTACGAATCAGTTGTGAGTTTTTATCAATGTGGCTCATGATCATGAACATCAATATCTTCATCTTCATACACATATAGCTCGAGTCATGAAACCTTTCACTTTTTTATTACACCATTTTCTCCACTAACCTGGAAATTTCTTTCACACAAAACTTCACACAATTCTCATTAGCAACATTAGTGTAAGTGAGTAAATAAACCTTTTAGGTTCAATTTCAACTAAAATCCATCAAAACATAAGCTACTAAAGCAACACCTTCCGAAAACCCAAAAAAATTCGAAAAGGAAATCGTTTTAAGAAGCAAATACAAGAGTGGCAAAATCTGTCAAAGCAGACCAGCAGGTAAAGATCAATTTTTTTGAAAATATTCTGTTGCTCAAATCAAAAAGTGCAAACCTAACGAAAGTTAAATAACAACCTGGGGCAGAAGCTCAAAAAAATTACAGCTAAATCCGAAATACAGAGATCTCTCACGATTTTTTACGGTGAAGCACAAAAATCTGTTTTGGGCAGCAACTTCCTCAAATATTACTTCTCTCGCATTAGAGGTTGATCTTGACATAAAAACCAAACAAAACAGATAAGGAGAGGTTATTACCGAATTAATAACTTCCAAGACTCAACTAAATGAAAGCAAACTGAAAGCAAAAATAAATTGGGTTGTCTCCCAAAAAGCTCTTCCTTTATAGCCATTAAGATGGGCATGATAATTTCAATGATGCTCACATAAGAATACGAATTAAAGTGAAATAGAGCATTAAGAAGCAAAAATAAACATGTTTAAGTCTAACCCACTTCCTATGCAAGGGAATTTTGTAATCAAACAAGTTGTTGAAACCAGAGGCTGCAAGCATAGGAAGGCAAAACAAGTGCAACATGAAAACTTTAAGCATAAAACGAGGAAACTTGATATTATTGAGATGCATAAGAACACTTTTCCCTCTCTCATAATAACTTTCAGTATCATGCATAAACTTAACAATATAACTATCACAAGGACCAACGTAGCAATGATCACTTATTCTAACATAAAACACAGGAACACTAGCTCTCATAACACTTTGTGAGACAATATTAGAGGTATCCTTACAAAGGATAGGGTGTCCTTCTTCTACATATTTAGTGACAAAATCTCTCACATTTTATATTATAGGTTCATCATCCATTTGTTTATCAAGTTCAACAGCTTTATTTGTACTTTCATTAACCATACTAGCTATCATAGAATGTTGCTTTATCTTAACTGGGAAAGGCATTTTCTCAATGTAAGGCTCAGGTGAAACATGATTAGCAGTATAAACTTCAATATTTCTTGCAGGAACACTCTTAGCAACATCTTTATAAGGTTCATGATACTTATTCCACTTCTTTTTAGGCACTTCAATATAGGAAACAAAAGCCTTAAAATAAGTTGCAATAGCTTGAGAGTCTAGACCATAAGCATTTTTAATACTTTGAAAGTCATCAGTTCCCATAAAAGATTCAATGCATTCATAATCATAATTTATACCTGACTTTCTTCCTTTGTCATTCTCCCATGCTTCAGCATTGTCTTGAATACGGTCTAGAAGATCCCATTTAGCTTCTTCTTCCATGCGAGTGAATGATCCAGCACAAGAAGCATCCAATAAATCATTAGCATGAAGAGAAAGCCTTGCATAAAAGTTATTGATAATAATATTGTTGGGGCGCTCATGAATGGGACATTTGAGCATTAGTAACTTTAGTCTCCCCCAAGCTTGAGCTATACTCTCTCCATCAAGAGGCCAAAAGTTGTATATTTGATTCCGATCTTTATGAATCTCACTAGGAGGATAAAACTTTGAATAAAAGAGAGGTACTATTTCCTCCCATTCAAGAGCTTGACCATTCTTCAGCTCTTACTTTCAGTGATAATGAGAATAAATTCTTCTTAACTTGATCTGTAGTAATACCTGCACACTTGAATAACCCGCATAATTCGTGTATAAAGAGCAAATGGTCACCGGGATGGACAGTTCCATCTCCAACATAATAGTTATCCATAACACGATCAATAATTCTTGTAGGTATTTTAAAAGTATCATTCTCAGCAGGTGGTGGTTCATCTACTACCTTAGCAGTGGTAGTAGCATTACGAAATAAGAAACTCAGCGAATTATCCATAATGAAAATAAAGCAACTAACAGAAATAAATAATACTCACAGTAGAAGTTGCATTAACCAGTTCCACTCTCCAATAGCGCTTCACTCCCTGGCAACGGCGCCAGAAAATAGTCTTGATGACCCACAAGTATAGGGGGTGTATCGCAGTATTTTTGATAAGTAAGAGTGTCGAACCCAACAAGGAGGAGAAGGTGCTAGCTAGTGGCTTGGAGCAGGAATTCTCTGTAAATACTTAGCAAACAGATTTTTAGGGTTTTTTGATAATGCAAGTAAATAAAGTACGAGTAAATAAAAGACAATAAGAATAAATGTAGCAAGTGGCCCAATCCTTTCTTTAGCAAAGGACAAGCCAGTTGTATTACTTAAGATGACCAAATGTTCTAGAGGACACACGGGAATATCGTCAAGTGCTTTCACTTCATGTAGTTGATTAATCTTCTTTAGTTTGCTAAGTGTTGTGTTGGTGAACCTGTGCTAATGTACCGACCTTCCTAGGACTAGTACATACTTGTGATTATAACCCTTGCAAGCATCCGCAAGTACAAGAAAGTAATTAAGGTAGAAACCTAACCACAACTTTAAACTCTAAGACCCTGACGTCAATTGTGCAATGGTTTCCTAACGGGGGTTCAGGTTTCTGTCACTGCTGCGACCCCTACGATTAGTAGACAAATACACAATGTATTGCCCTAGGCCCATATAGGTGAAGTGTCATATAGTCTGATACGTTGTTAACGTATCTATAATTTTTGATGTTCTATGCTTGGTTTTTATCTACTTTCTTATGTTTTGCCCACACTTTGGAGTATTTTTATACACTTTCTTGGACTAACCTATTAAGAAGATGTCACAGTGCCAGTTGCATGTTTCTGCTGTTTTTGGTTCCAGGAAAGTCAGAAAATGAATATTCTCGGAATTGGATCGGACAAAAGCAAAGTCGATATTTTACCGGAAGACTCACGGAGCCAGAAGACGAGACGGAGAGAGGCCACAGGGCGGCCACACCATGTGGTGGCGCGGGTCCAGCTTGATGGTGGTGTTGATGGCGACGATCTCCCCTCTCCGGGAAGGAATTCCCCCAGTAGAATTCTGTCTACCGGAGAGATCTTTCTCTCTCGGTGTTTTCCGCACCGCAGAGGCGGTATAATCTTTCTGTGATCGCTCCCTGAGTCTTAGTGTTTCGGGAGGATAATATACGCCAGAGGGTAGAGGCTGGAGTGGACCAGGGTGGCCACACCACCTGGTGGCGCGACCTGGGGTGGCCCGCGCCAGGGGGTGGTGTGGGCCTCCTGTGGCCCATCTCCACTTCCCCTTCTGGCTTTCTTCGTCTTCTGGAAAAATAGTATTTTTCATGTATTTTCCCGGATTTTCTGATCTTCGTGAATTTTGCCTCCAAATAGCACCTTTTCCATCAGAATCCTAACTCCAGCGGTCCATGCTCCAAAAGTCATCAACCATGCAAAAACAGGTAAATTATGATATAGAATAGTGATGCAAAATGGACGTATCACTTATCATATTGTATCTTACCATACCCCACTATATAGTGTATGAATAAATTTAAACTTTTATCATTGGATCAAGACTAGAAATTCCAACATTGCTAACCATTGGATCTTTATTCCACTATAGCATCTAGAAGATTCTGTTGATAGTATTTAGCACAATGAACGCTATGCACAAACCTCAAAACACACTTTTCATCATTATAGAATCTTCTCTATCATTGCTCTAGAGCATGTCGAGTATTAGGTAGCTAATAGATTGATTTCTACATGATACAAATTATAAGAACCAAATATACACCCGATACTTTATGAATGTGGCTCAAAATTATAATTATTTTTGAGCTTTTTTACCTATTATAATTTTATACTAAGGATTGGTTATGTATTATGTCATACTATATTATCTAATTGTACTAAGGATTGGTTATGTATTATGTGCAACGATTATGTAAAATGTCTGTATTTTGCACAGAAAAGGTCGGTTGTGGTTATGTGCAAGAACCTCCCAAACATGTGGTGTTACCTGGAATATCCTCACTGCTGATGCTCTTGGGGCGAAGGAGTACCGATTATTCGATCTTTTTTCAACGGTGGAAGGGAACTGTCAGGCTATTCCTATGCCACGTGGCAACTCCTGTATGTCCCGAGCTAGCTTATTTAAGCGGCGGTGGACATCAACAACGACCATATATCCCATCTAGGCACGACGCACACAGCGAAGACCTTTCTCTCTGTCTCTCCCTCCCTTCCCCCTCTCGTTACACCTGCCAAGCCAACACACACACAAAAATACCGCGCAGCTGCTCCAATCAGTACACCTCCATTGACGAGTCCAGCGCACGGGCCAACGGGTATATCAGCCCCTACCATGGTGATATTAGGGAGTCTGTTGATGGGTCGTACTATTCTGACACACCAAAAGGTAATTTTTCCATTGAGGACTCTACTTACTGTAATATCATGGAAGGGACACCGCCGAAGAGCAAAGAGGAGGCGGACCGTGAGGAGGATTTATGGTATTTCCTCTATGAAGGAGACGTCGTCTTCAAGAAGAGCTCACTCGATCCACCCTTCATCAACAAGAAGAAGAGGAAGGAGGAGGATGAGGGGTCTAAAGATTTATTTTCATTTCTCCAGGTAGGAGATATCATCTCCAAGAAGAGTGCACTCGATCCCCCTTTATCATCAATAAGAAGAGTAAGGAGGAGGAGGAGGGAGTCTTCAAGAAGAAGAAGACGGCGAGAGCTGGGGGATGCCACGGGAAGTGGAAGGACGACGCCAACAGGAAGGTGACAACGGAAGGATCCTGGTCCAGAAGAAGAAGCAGTCATAGGATTAATTTTGTTTAATTTCACCTCTACTTCCTATTTGTAATAAGGTTCGGATATTGAATGTTATCAAGTGCAAATTGGAATGGTGTTGGGATCTAGCATAAGTACTCTGTTTGTCATTTCATATCCCACTGTGACACAATAAAACCTCATGTATTACCTGAGGAGGGTGAAATTACTTCCTCCCCTTAATTTTTGCATGCGTTCAAGGAAAGAGGGGTGCCAATAAAGATAAACCTACATTAATTACTCACGTGAATTTAGGTAATTCATAAAAGGAAGAAGCCTAGGAAACCACATGTATCCGGAGTGCTCCTTTCAGTACTATATCAATCATTATAAGTGAAATATCAAAATCCCTACATAAAAATAACCTCCGTACATACGTAAATCATGTCCTTACTCGGCGGTACTGCTAGTAAATTATTTAATGTCAGATTGATTTGAAAACTCAATTGCACCCAATATGCTTGTTGGGTCACTGGCAACCGGGGTACCCTGACCCACCGGTCGCTAGGACCAGCGCCAAAGCAATGACAGCCTCACGAGGCTACCTCTCCTCGACATGTCCGCTTGGCACACAAAGGAGGAATGAGCAGCCCTTCGTGAGGCACGCTCTGCTAGGAGGCTTCATGAGGAGGCAGCCTCCCTCTATGAGGGCCTTGGATTCTCTCCCAACTCACCCCGAGGGCATGCTCGTAATCTCGCTGTAAAGTGAGGAAGGCGACAAGCCTAACAGGCAGTCCACGGACGCATAGACTGCATGGTCTGCCTCGGAAAATAGGAGACACTATTGGCCTCTTTGTGATAAAGAAGGGCGAGAGCACCAGAGTCATCCCCACTCCCTCTTTGGTACTTTTGTGCAAGAATGCGTTGGACAACACCATGCTGCAGGGGAGACATTAGCGGCAAATGCGGCTACTACCATGGACCAGTGGCCCCAAAGATCCAAGACCCAGTCCATGTAAAGTAGTCTTGTAGACCAGCTCTCCCTGGGTGGCAATGTGTTAGCCCTTCCCGCCAAATGAATTAGGGGAAGAGGCCCAGCGCCCTATAAAAGGAGAGCTACCACAACCTAAGAGGGGGCCAATCCTTATGATTGAAAACCCTAGACATTGTCTTGTCATCATACCCTACACCAAGCAGGAGTAGGGGCTTTACCTCCTCACGAGGGTCCCATACCAAAGTAAAACTCCCATGTGTCTCCTCTCTATCATGTGCGAGCTTCGTCGCCCTAATCGTCATGTTGAAGATCTAGGCGTGTGTTTAGTCCCTCACGAATCTAGGGCTCGTAGGTGCCCCTGTTCTATCGTGGGACGTTCATTCTATGACATTTGGCGCGCTAGTAGGGGGTTCAGGTGCGCTTCGAAGGTCTTCTTCAACCACGTTGACATGCCAGCATGCAATGACACTCAGGACGAACGCGCCCTCCACCGCGCGAGGAGCAAGTCCCAAACAGAGCTTTCTCCCTGACGCGTCATCTCTGAGCAATCCTAGTGGACGGAGGATGAATAAGGCTCCTCCTTCTGTCCGTCGTAGGATTAGCAGCTCTCCATGAGTGGCACCATGTCGCTCTTTCGCACCGCGTCCTCGCGTGACAAGGGCACCCCGCCCACACCATAGGCTGCCAAACTCATGGCACAAGAGCTCCTTCGGTACACACTGGTCGAGTCTGGGTAGGAGGAATGGCGTGCGCGTCTCACCGAGCTCGTCGACATCAACTCTCCGCCCCAGGAAGCACCGGGGGCTTGGGACGAAGAGGCCTCACCAAGGGTTGTGACACCGCCTCCACTTCCAACGAAGTACCAGGGCCTCGGGGACACTCTCCAGCCTCAAGCCATCACGCCAACCCCCAAAAACAGCTGTCGGATCATCCTGGCACTAGAAGTCACTCCCGTGGCAATGGAGCCCTGTCTAGGACGTTAGGACCGTGTCATCAAAGAGATCGCTTTGGCCAGCCGGCAGAACTGGGTAGCTCTTAGCGAGGAGGTGCAGAGCAACGCTTGCGTCGTGTTCACCAAGAAGTTGTGTCGCATGGTGTGGCCACACAAATTCAGGTTGGACATGCCAACATGCTATGATAGCTCCACCAACCCCTGTGAGTTCTTGCAACTCTACACTAGAGGCATCGAGGCTGCTAGCAGTGACGACCGCGTCATGGCCAACTAGTTCCCCATGGGCCTGAAGGACATGGCTCACACATGGCTAGTGAACCTCCCCGGGGAATCCATCGACTCATGGCCCGCCCTCTGTGCGCTCTTCATCGCCAACTTCAAGGGGACCTATGAGTGCCCTCTCGCCTACTACAACCTTCGCCAGGTTCACCAGCAGTTCAGTGAGACCCTCTTCAAGTTCTTGCAGAAGTTCAGCCAAGTCCACAACAAGATACCCAAGATCTCCGAATCCAATGTCATCACGAGCTTCTCTGAGGGTATCAAGGATGTTAGGATGCGAGAGAAGATCAGCATATGCGGGGAGAATCTCACCACAACAGAAGAACTCTTTACCTTGGCAAAAAAATGCGCCAAGGCGGAGGATGGACACATGTTTGGCCTCGACGAGGGCAAGACCACGCCCAAACCCTTAAGTTCCTCCAAGAGCAAGGGCAAAGAGGCCAAACCCAAGTATCCAAATGTTCCCATGGCGGATCCTGAGCACAAGATCCCTCATGATGGTGAGTGAGAAGGAGAGCAAGATGATTGCACGTACTACATCTTCGAAAAGAGGCGTGGGCATGATACGGATGACTGCTACGAGCTCAAAAAGCTACGCGACAAGCACAACAACCAGAGGAAGAAGAATCAAGGCAACAGGTGGTACAACGATCGTGGTATCCACCAAGGATGAGGGCACTGGAACAACAACCACGACGGCGGTGGTGGTCAGCAACAACACCATCAGGCTAAAGCTACCCAGCAACATCACGGTGCCACGGAGAGAGGCCTCGCTAGGGAAATCACTTGGGGCTACCAGGAGCCAAAGGGCACCATTGCTTGCATCCTCGGTGGGTCCTAGGAACCTGCATCCAACCGGCACTTCAAGCATCTCACTCGCGAAGTCGCCACCACTTGGCCAAGGACTCCCTACCCAAAGCTCAAGTGGTCCCAGTACACCATCATCTTCGACACCAACGACCACCCCACCTCCACCAGAGTCATGGGAACCCTCCCCACGATCTTCACGCCACCATCAACAACATTGTTGTGGCTAAGACACTCATCACCGGTGGCGCCGGCTTGAAAGTGATCTCCACCGAGACATTCGCCAAGCTGCAAGTGTCATACGATAGGATGATACCCACCATGTCATTCTCTAGAGTCACATATGGAACCACCATACCCTTCAGGCAGGTACGCCTCACCGTCATGTCCAGGACCCGTAATAACTATAGGACTGAGCTCATTGACTTCGGCGTGGCGCATATCAGCCTCCCCTACAATGTCATCCTGGGCTACCCGACACTGAGCAAGTTCATGGCGGCCACCCATCATGCCTACAACATCATCAAGATGCCCGACAACAACAATGAGATCATCACCATCCGCTGTGACAAGAAGGAGGCTTTGCGCTCCCTCGAGTACACCTACAAGGTCGCAACTACTACATACCCCGAGGATGTGGATGCTCTTGACTACATCGGGGGTACTGCAAGGAGGAAGCAGATGGTGTCTAAAGACAATGACAAGGAGAAAATGGCATTGGTTGCATCATATCTCGTCGACAAGGACCGTGTCGTGGGTGGCACCCGGGGCACCGGAAGAAAGTCGGAGCTACCTCCGTGCTGAAGGATCTCAAGGGGACGATGAAGACTTGGGGGCTTTCGACATCCCGGTGAACTTATCCCAGCGCCCATCCGACATTCTGATGTTTGGGGTCCATGTTCTGTCACTTCTGTGAGCGGGTTCAAGATCGAGCGCCTCTCCCCCAGCATATGACCGCCTCTGGATCAAGGGACATCTCCTGGCATTGGTGAGGTGCGCAAACCTCTCCAATGTGCGCAGACTGCCTACCCTACTTTTTTGAAGGTGACACCCCATCCTCAGACTTGTCTTTTATGAGGCCCTGTGCTGACTCACAGTAGCATTGTAATAAGCCATGAAATTCCTAGTCTTTTTTTGTAATCGCGTGTCACGCGCCAACTTTGATTTTTTGCCTTGAGTTCGTTTTCTCTTCGTGCATTTTTTAAGATCTCCTACATGTACCATATGAGGGGGGCTAGGCATGGTGTATATCGCCGAGCATATCCCCCTCAAAACCAAGGCCTAAAGTGGTGAGCTCTGGCTTGACCCAGTGATAAAGTCACCTCACCCACCGTTCTTGCTGCTTAAAATCCTCGTGCGACATATATACGGAAGCTAACAAATGCACGACAAGCGATCATGCTAAGCCTATAACTTCCTCCTTGAGGAGCCAAAAATACGTGCATTAGCCCTATGGTCTCCTCCACGAGGGACCTATGGGGCGGCTCTCGAGGGCACCTCCCCTCGAGCTGCATAACCCATGCTAAGCCTATGTTTTTCTCCTCGAGGATCCAATAGGACATGCATTATCCATGTGGTCTCGTCCACGAGGGACCTACGCGCAGCTCTCGAAGGCACCTCCCCTCGAGCAGCATAACCCATGCTAAGCCTACGGTTTCATCCTTGAGGAACCAATAGGACGTGCATCCCTATGGTCTCCTCCACGAGGGACCTACAGGGCGTCTCTCGAGGTCACCTCCCCTCGAGCAGCATAACCCATGCTAAGCCTACGGCTTCCTCCTAGAAGAGCCAACAAGATGTGCATTAGCCCTATGGTCTCCTCCACGAGGGACCTACAGGCTGTATCTCGAGGGCACCTCCCCTCGAGTAGCACAACCCATGCTAATCCTACGGCTTCCTCCTTGAGGAGCCAACAAGACGTGCATTAGCCCTACGGTCTCCTCCACAAGGGACCTACAGGGCAGCTCTTGATGGAACCTCCCCTCGAGCAGCATAACCCATGCTAATTCTACGTCTTCCTCCTTGAGGAGCAAACATGACGTGCATTAGACCTACGGTCTCCTCCCCGAGGGACCTACCGGGCGGTGATAACCCCCGAAGTGGAAGGGATCACCATAGTATAATTCGTTAAGTATTTGAGTGTTGAACCCACGAGGAGCTTAAGGTAAACTATCTATTCTCTAAATCTCTATAACCCACTTATATGGCCTTCTATGCAAAGCTAGGAACTATAGTGTGTTTGTGGTTGTTTTTCGGTACTAACTAGAAAATAGTAAAGTTTTTGGAAGAAAATACTATAGGTAAACTAGTGCAAGTAAAATGGAGCTAGTGAAGTGGAAGTGGATAACCCAAGGGAGAAAGTCCTTAGGAAAATTGCTATTTCATTTGATTGGTTGTCACAATTAGTGAAGCACAAAGATAGTCCTTTTATTGTTTCTTCTAAGGAGGAGCCATGAATAGGTGCAGCCATACACATGAGCGAATACACCCCTAGTGATTGATCCCAAGGCCAATTAAGAGCAAACAAGGGAATTATTAAGACATAAATTCCAACCACTGCATTTAGATCTAAGGTCCCCATGATAATACCCCCATTTATTAACCATGAATTAATACAACATGTATCTCTAAGATTTTGGATTCGGATTCTGTCAAACTCCAGTTATCCCTCATCCTATCAATATGCAACAGTGACAACCTTGTGCATCCCCCAACATATGTGTGCACTTATATGTTAGTACAACAAGATCATCATAGATGATAACATATACTTGTATGCAACCAACAACAAACTATATCACAATTGCCATAAAGAAGTCACGACTCAAACATCAATATAGAGATACAATATATCATGGGAAACCAATATATTGAATCATACATCATGTTTTCCAAGATATTATAGTGGGGGATGATGGAGAGTTGTTGTAGATGGTGATGGAGATGAGCCTCCCCATGGGGGAGAGGCGGCGCTGGCATGGAGGAGGCGACGACGTAGGGTGGTGGCTGCCCTAGGTGGTGGAGGCCCCTTGCACCTTCTTCTTCCTTGGCCATGGTTCTGATCTTGAGGATCCTCTCCCACTCCTTGGCGGCTTCCAAGGAGGAAAATTTTCATGGTTATGGGTGGATGCCTCCAAAAATAGGGTTTTCCCTCAATATATAGAGGTGGAGATGCAATCTAGGCCATGGGATGGATGCCTATTTGATCCATGGGCTCTTTGGCACCTCTAGAACCTTTATAGGGCTCCCCTATGTCCTTTGGGAGCTCATTAGTTTGTCACTTGACCAATTCTATCAAGTATGGGAAGAGTTGGAGTCAATCACATTACAAACTCTCGGAATCCTAAAACTGCTTTTGTACCCTTCAGTAATCCGGGGATAAAAGTCATGTACGAACTACGATTGAGCCACATTTTATGTGTAGGATCATCATAGTAAAATTCCCCACAACTTTCATGTTTTGATGTTTTACGTTTGACGCAATATTCAAAGGCTGTCATGGAAATCTTCGAAAACTGTCCTGCGGGGACAAATTTCAGGAAACTCCGAATTTCACCATAATGACTGGTTTCTTTCCATATTCGCGTATTTCCTACACAACAAAGTGTGAAACAAGAACTTGGGCACTTTTAAAACTATTAGTAGGTTAGTCCCAATAAATATTATAAAGTTACAAGATACTGGGGATTTTGGCACAATAAACTACAAAGTTCATGGATGCACATTACATGCATCAGGCGGCTCTCGAGGGCACCTCCCCTCGAGCAGCGTAACCCATGAAAAGCCTACGGCTTCCTCCTCGAGGAGCCAACAGGACATGCATTAGCCCTATGGTATCCTCCACGAGGGACCTACGGGGCGGCTCTCGAGGGCACCTTCCCTCGAGCAGCGTAACCCATGCAAAGCCTATGGCTTCGTCCTCGAGAAACCAACAGGACATGCATTATCCCTACGGTCTCCTCCATGAGAGACCTACAGGCGGCTCTCGAGGGCACCTCCCCTCAACTAGCATAATACATGCAAAGCCTACAGCTTCCTCCTCGAGGAGCTAATAGGGCGTGCATTGGCCTTACGGTCTCCTCCACGAGGAACCTACGAGGCGGCTCTCGAGGGCACCTCCCCTCGAGAAGCATAACCCATGCTAATCCTATGGCTCCCTCCTCGAGGAGCCCACATGACATACATTTTCCCTAAGGTCTCTTTCATGTGGGACATACGGGGCGGTGTGCAAGGGCACCCCCGTTAGCGGGATAAAATTGCGAAAGCCCTATGGTTTCCCCTTCGAGGAACCGGCAAGAAGATGATTCGTTCCACGTATTCAAGTCAGAGGAACCTACGGGTGACTCTCGAGGGCTCCTACACCTTTAGAATCCTAACGCATGAAGCTCCCAGGGCACCTATAGCTTCCCTCGCTCTAGCACCACACCGTCCGCTGCCATAGGAAACTAGCGCGGAAAGGACGAGAGAACATAATGCAGAAGCGCGTGGGCACTGAAGTCATCCCCACCAAAGGGTAGACAATGTCATCCCCCTCGGGAAATCACCTCTTTGTGAGGCCAGGGTAAAAACCTCCTCCGTGAGGGTACCTGCCGTGAAGCTAAGTTCTAGCTGTTGGGGATACACTTTCCGGGTATCCTCACAGTTCCTCACTGACCAGGGTGGCCCACTTCGGGTTAGAGCTTTGCTTCACTGGCGTCCCAGTCAGGGAGAAGAGACGGAGTCCAATCCGGCTACAAGAGGGCCCAGAAGGCTTACCGATGTAGGCCCATAGTGTTACTTGTAGTTCAAGATGTACTCTGTAACCGACTCTTAGTCGTAGCCGGATAGATCTCTCCTGTAAACCCTAGGCCGGACATCTATATAAGCCGTCCTAGGGAGAGACTTTAGGGCACCTACCCTCACAATAGTCTACAACCTAAACTCGCACAGGAGAAACCCTTGTAACGCATATTCCGGCTCTGCCGTATTACTGGATTGCTAGCAGGAGTAGGATCCATCCAAAGCCGGTGGATTCAAACCTGGGTAAACTTGTGTGCTCACCGTCCCGGAATCCCGTATGACTCACACCCCTCTCTTCCACACGCCTCGAGGACCCCCTCATGGTGTACTTGTCATCAATCTGACGATAGTTGGCACCCACCATGGGGCAAGTGAGCTTCGGATCTGTGTTCCGAGCAGAATCAGCAAGAATCGGAATCGGCGAGACTACCGTCGTCGGTCGCATCCTCTACACCAGTGATGTCCCTCTCATCGTTCTCGACGAGACTTGGATTCCGTCTAGGGAAGCCGTGACCACCTACACCATCATGTTATTTGGTGAGATCGATGTTTACATCGGTTTTGCCGAAACTGTCCCACCCACCCCAGCGGTGATGATAGAGGCAGAAGAAATTTCTAGGTCCCCTTTGTCCGCAGAGGTGGCAGAGTTCCGGATCTCAGAAAACACTAATCCCACCCAGCATGCACCAGTTGCGGAGACTGTGGAGAAAGCTGAACCTGAGGTAGATCTCGTGGTACATGTCAGATCTGGAGTGGATCTCCCTAGCGAGTACGAATCCCAGATCGATCCACCTATGGAGATCGAAATCCAGGAAGAGCAAGAAGATAACTTTGGTTCCGGCTCTGATGACGCCGGGACGGACAGGCCTTTCGTGAGATACACATTAAGGCGCATGATGATGCAAAACTCAGGCATAGATGAAATCCTCGAGGCCATTAGGCGTTTCGATGAAGCCTACTATGAATATCGTAGTTATCTCAGGAGGAGCACATCACACTTTGTCGGATATGTGGGATCCGGATCCGGCTCTGCCGATGCTGGAGACAATGCCTACTCTGTGTTGGAGGCTATCGGAACAAGCGTCGAATTACCGGCATCTTCAGATAACTCCATGCTGTCGGCAGATTTCCGAAAGTTTTCCGCAGAATATGAAGAGGAGATTAACTCCACAGCTGCTGCAGAAGGTGAAGACATGGACGAAGGATCCGGAGAAAGCTCTCCCAAAGCACAATACAATATGGATCTCGGAGATGATCTTGAGAACCAAATGGCCGAAAGTACCGATCAAAGTTTGACTCCGAGAAACAGGCCCAAAGCCATCTTTGCTACCGGCGCTGCCAAGAAGGCAAAGAAGAAGAACAAGAAAAACAAGACCCCGGCAAAAGACCCTCTGGTAGAGGAGGTAATTGCCGAGGAATATGAGGAAGACTCGGATGGAGCACTTATCCCAGACGAGCCCAAACAAGAGTCGGTGGATGGACACGTGATCACTGAAGGTGCGCGTAAACTCATCGATGCTACATTAACCACACCTATTCCTACAGCTGCAGAACTTACTGCTGAATAGCTAGACGAAAGGGCCCAGGCCCTAGAAGCGCATCGCCAAGTACTCCTCGATGAAGCCAAAAACCTTGAGGAAGAAAAGAAACGCATGGCAACTGCGGAGAAGTACAACTCTAGGCAACATCAGAAGACCAGGAAACGTCATACTCATGACGACCAATTCCCGTAGATTCACAAAGTCCTCTTTGGAGGAGAACATGGGATGCCTCGACGCGACAGCAACGGGGATTGGGTGTATCCAACACTAGTACAAAATACCGTTGCATCTCGAGAAATCCTATCTGCTAATCTAGGCCCAGAACAGATCCGGTTGGGCATTAAGCTAATCAACAAGGGTCTGGAACAGCAAAAGGTCGCCCTGTCCGAAAGCCAAAAACTGGTCTCCCATTCTGACCAATGTTGCACGGATCTGGCCTAGAACGACGTAAGACCCCAACGTGTTCCAGAATAGCATCATCGCTTCGACCATCGAGAAAACAGCTACTCAAGAACCAGATCTTCAGGATAGCACTACAAAACTGCACGTGACTGGCGCAATGTTACTCCAGCGGCGGAGCAAGAGGCAATTGTTGCACTGAATCCGAAGAATCCTCCCTGGCGAGAGTTGAATGATCGCAGGGAAGAAGACAAAGAGAAACGTCGTGAGGAGGACCGCCAAAGAATGTCACCTCCTAGACACGCAAGCCATTCGGCTGAGCCCCACTGTGGTGGGAGTGACGGACGAAGGAACGACGGACACCATGCTGAGACAAGCTGGAAGGGGGCTCGACATAATGAAAATCCTCCCCAGAACCAGAATAATGATGCTCTGGACGGAGGCCGGCGATTACCCGGAAACAACCCAGCTCCCCCACCCTCTCCACCTGGTAGCCATCAGAACGGCCCTCAAGGAGGCCAAGGAGGGCGCCGTGGCAGAGGAGGTGGTGGTACAAGCTGAAGTCCGGCTCCAAGGCACCGCAGCCATAGCTGTCATTCAGGACGATCTCTATCCCCAAGTGACGCAAGGCACAGGATTAACTCAAATATAGAGGCGTGGCGCTACGAAAATGATGATATATACGTGGGTCCAAAGTGCTTCGGACCACGCATAAGAGCAACAAAATTCCCGAAAGGATTTTCTATCTCAAGACACATTCAGGCTTACGACGATATGGCTCGGCCAGATACTTGGCTCTAACATTTTTTCCAAGCTTGCTGTATCGCCAAAGGCGGAAATAGCCTGGTCGCAACCCGATATCTCCCACTCATGTTGCGGAAGATGGCACGATCATGGCTCAATGAACTTCCGGAGAATAGCATCCACAACTGGTATGACATGCAAAGTGCGGTCTTTCGGAATTTCGAAGGCACATACCGGAGGCCCTGTATGATAGGAGACCTACAGCGTTGCACCTAGAAAGCTGGAGAAACTTGCCGAGATTATCTCGGACTATGGATCGACACCAAGAACTCCTATGAAGGAGTAAATGACCAAACTGCGATTGAAGCTTTCATTGTAGGTCTCCCAATTGGTTTACTATGTCATCGCTTGAAGTGTGACAAGGTCACTGATTTGGGAGAGATGATAGAAACAGCGAGCAAGTATGCAGATGCTGACGATGATGTAGAGGGATTACTGAACGCCCTAGTTGTGCCACAGTTGGAAAAACAACCAAAGCAACAAGCTCAAAAGAGCAAGAACACCTCGGAAGAAAAGCCCAACGCGTAAGCGGCAGTGGTTACTGCTACTTTCGGGTCTGGAGGACGAGGCGGTGGCCGCGGACACGGTCGTGGGACGTCAAGAGTTCAAGGTAGAGGAGACCAGCAACCTAGCAAAACCTACTCTTGGGTCGACATTGCCAATAACCCATGTGTGCATCACCTAGATGCCAATGGGGGCTCGTCTCACACAAACGCCGAATGTCGTTTTAATGACGTCATTAAGAGAGATGATACCGCTGGCTTCAGGGCTAAGCGGAAGAAGGGAAAGAAGGATCCCAAAAAGGATAAAGAGACCAAGGAAGATTCCGACATGGAGGAAGCTGATGCTTCAAATCCCAAGCCGGAAGGGAAGAAACATTTTCCGACCAAGAAAGACACTTATGTCACCTTCCTCGGATCTCAACCAGCAAAGGTCAAGAAAGCAGTTCTACATGACATCAACACAATAGTTCCGGCTGTCCCTCAATTCTTGGACTGGTCGGAAGTGGCAATCACCTTTGACCATGCTGATCATCCGCCTAAGTTTCACAGGCGAGGAAAGTACGCCTTAGTCGTCAATCCACTTATTGACGGCTATGTGATGACCCACAAGTATAGGGGGTGTATCGCAATAATTTTGATAAGTAAGAGTGTCGAACCCAACGAGGAGCAGAAGGTGATGGCTAGTGGTATGGATCAGGAATTCTCTACAAATACTTAGCAAACGGATTTTTAGGGGTTTTTTGATAAAGCAAGTAAACAAAGTACGAGTAAATAAAAGACAGTAGGAATAAATGCAGCAAGTGGCCCAATCCTTTATGCAGCAAAAGACAAGCCGGTTGTATTACTTAAGATGACCAAACGTTCTCGAGGACACATGGGAAGACTGTCAAGTGCTTTCGCTTCATATAGTTGATTAATCTTCTTTAGCTTGCTAAGTGTTGTGTGGGTGAACCTATGCTAATGTACCGACCTTCCTAGGACTAATACATACTTGTGATTATACCCCTTTCAAACATCCGTAAGTACAAGAAATTAATTAAGGTAGAAACCTAACCATAGCTTTAAACTCTAAGACCCTTACGTCCCTTGTGCAATGGTTTCCTAACGGGGGTTTAGGTTTCTGTCACTCCGGCAACCCCTACGATTAGTAGCCAAATACACAATGCATTCCCCTAGTCGACATTCACATGACAACACAACTTAAATATCAAACTATTGAATCTTTCTCAACACAATTCCACTACTAACAACATGACTTCTCCCATGTCCTCAAGAACAAAACGAACTACTCACAAGACATCATATGGATCATGATCAGAGATGGTATAATGATGTGCAACAATCTGAACATAAACAATAATTCAATGGTTCACTCAATAGCATCAACTACAAAGAGTAATCAACACCGGGAAAGTTTCCCCTATGAACTATGCAAGATTCAACGCAATTGTTACAATAATATGGAGATGGTGATGAGGGTGCTGATGGTGATGATGGTGGTGATGATGATGATGATCCCGATGAAGTCTAGCTTGATGGTGGTGTTGATGGCGACGATCTTCCCTCTCTGGGAAGGAATTCCCCCGGCAGAAATCTGTCTGCCGGAGAGATCTTTCTCTCTCGTTGTTTTCCACCCCGCAGAGGCGGCGAAATATTTTTGTGGTCGCCCCCCGAGTCTTAGGGTTTGGGGAGGATAATATACGCCAGAGGGGAGAGCTAGGGGTGGACCAGGGCGGCCACACCACCTGGTGGCGCGGCCTAGGCTGGCCCGCGCTAGGGGGTGGTGTGGGCCCCCTGTGGCCCATCTCCAGCCCTCCTTCTGGCTTCCTTCGTCTTCTGGAAAAATAGGATTTCCCGTATATTTTCCCGGATTTTCTGATCTTCGCGAATTTTGCCTCCAAACAGCACCTTTTCCATCAGAATCCTGACTGCAGCGGTGCATGCTCCAAAAGTCATCAACCATGCAAAAATAGATGAAATAACATAAGTATAATCTCTTAATATGAAATATATCAATGAATAACAGTGAATTATGACATAGAATAGTGATGCAAAATGGACGTATCACTATGGTTTCTCCAAAACTCTCATGGACGGCGGCAGCAGCATCAACATTCTGTATGTCGAAATGCTACGCTGGATGAAGATCTGGGAGACCCAGCTGAACTACAGCTCTGTGATCTTTCACGAAGTTATCCCAGGAAGACAAGCAAATTCTCTGGGAGAAATCACTTTGGATGTTACCTTTGGAACTCCAAAGAACTACCGGACGGAAGCACTTTCCTTCGAAGTGGTCCCGTTCAAGAGCGCGTACCATGCTATATTCGGACGTCCAGCTTATTGGGCTTTTATGGCTCGTCCATGTTACATTTACAATATGATGAAAATTCCAGGTCCCAACTGCGTAATCACCATCAGGGGAGACCCGAAGAAAGTGCGAGAATGCGAGGATGGAAATGTTGCCTTTGTTGAAGCCGTGCTGCATGCCCAGGAGTACCAGGAGATCAAGAAAACCATAGATCCGTCCGAGATGCCCGCAACAAAGAAGGAGGTGACAAAGCCGAATCCGAAGTTCAAGGCATCGGAAGAGACGAAGAAGACACCGTTGAAGGATGATGACCCCTCCAAGGTGACCCAGATAGGTGTTGGCCTAGATAGCTGTAACACCCTCGGATCGGCCCTATGCAAGTTTCAGCAATTCTCGCCAAACCCTCATATAAACGATTCAAAGATGCCCACCAAGCACTTGCGTGCGGGTGGAAAACGAAGTAATATCATTACACAATAGTCCACGATGGAACCCATAGAACATATATATACAACAACGACCCATCGAGTCAAGAATACAGATATACAATACAAAGATCCAAATCACCTTGAAACGATACAACATCCGAGTATGGATAAGATGCAAATGGGGCTAAGAGCCCTGAAGAATAACCAATGGCGTCCATAACCCCGCCCAGGCCAAGACGGAAGGGTAACCTGCTAACGACGTCGAACTTATACCTGCTAAAACAAAAGGGGCGCCGAAAAAGGGCAAAGGAAAAAGAGAGCGGCCAGTACTGAGGCTAGTACACGGCGAGGCTAGAATTCGGCGGCTCTCGCCTACATAGGTATGGTGGACTGAAGCGGCAGCGCAGCATGCACTAAACAACCTATAGAGACTCGATAAATTATCAGCTATTAGAGAGAGATAAGAAAGACCTATCCGGATCCAACCTGATAGTAACACCACACATACCCATCCTGGCATTTCCCCCTCGAGACCAAACGAGGAAGTCAAACCGAGGAACTCACACAGTTGGCAGTTTTATTCATTCCATTATAGTTGAAGCACTTACTAGTCAGATATAGATAGCATGAGTCATCCTGATAGCATAAGTAGTGGGCAGTTTTAGTTAACCATTCAGTTGTAGTTGCAGTACTTACTAGTCAGATACAATTAGCATGTGACATCCCAAACCCAGCAGTTGTTGGCACTTTTATTTCATTCCATTGGAGTTGCGATACTTACTAGGCAGGTATAATATGACACGATACACACCAGTTCCACCAGTTGTTGACACTTTTATTATCCATTCCATTGTAGTGAAGCTGATTACTAGTCACATATTAAGTCAAATTTATAGCACTACTTTAGTTATGCTTGTCTATGATCGATATACTGTGCTCCAAGTCATCCATAACCACGGACACGGCTTTCAGAAAGATTTACCCTGCAGGGGTGCACAAATAGCAACACACGCACGATCAACCTCGGAAAAACCAAATCAAAACCCAACGAGGCTTTCATGACAAAGCAATCACAGGATTCATAAAATATTTCAGGAGGCCACCCCACTAAGCTACCTGCAACAAAGTTGGATGGCTCCGAAATGGACCCAGGGTTTGTGACGACGGCTGTAAACGACTGGGAACCCGAAAGTGTGACAGGGCTTGTCGATACCGCGAAAACGTGGCACGCTCCAAAACAGTACAGGTGCTCCATGCACAATCTTAAATAAAGCAGTAAAGCATGGCATAGTTACAGGATAGTAATAAAACCCCAAACTAGTTTGTGGCCCCAAGAAATAAGAAATGAATCAAGTTCTTGCTAAGGGGATTCATGGTCCCACATGCGGATAGTGCGATAGTCAAGGAACAGGTATCAAGTACTCGGGGTCCTACAGGACACAAGTGAGCGTGGAAGAACCGAATAACATCTATTTCCCACCGATGCCTTTGCATTAGTTATATCTAGCAATTTAATATCAAGTTGTAATCTAAGCCATGATCATCTCCACCATTAAGCATCTCTATCATTAAGCATGTGTCAACCTTTTATCAACGGTGGAACGACAATGACGCGAAGCAGCACCTGAGCAAGCAACTACGACTTGCAAGGCCGACTGTCTATCAATCAACGGGCAATAGGATGTGTCCAAGGCAATATAGAGGCTGCAAGGAATATAAATGGTGCACGGAAACTAAAGCATCGCAACAAGGATAGCAATAGATCAACAGGAGGAAGTAAAGACTACAAACGCAAAATAGGTAGAAAGGGGGAGAATGCTCGCATGGAAAATACTGTCGAAGTTATATTATCCGAAGAACTTGTTGATACTCGCATCAACTCATCGGCCTAATCCGCGAAGAAGAAAACACTAGAACAAACACCGGATTCACTATTTAATACTACGGCAGAAGATCCGGCATGATTATGATATGATGCATGACATGGCAAAGATGCGATGCGATTAGGCAATATTAAGTGGAACCAGGGTCCCGATATTAATTAGACGGTTCAAGTTATTTAGAAACCCCACAATTTAAATGTTGAGTTAACAAGGCAAAGCATGGCATCTATGAGCTACACAAATTTAACTGGAGCCAATATAAGACTAGAAAAAGTCCGAATATAGACTCCATATTTATTTGTTAGATGAATTGGCTAATTAACATGAACCCACAAGATATGCGATACACATGAATGGTTTTAATGCATACAAGATGTACATGGCATTTTCTTAAAAAAACAGAGTTTGGGTCCAGATCTCACGGTTCGTATCGGGGTCGGAGAGATAGGCTTCAGGTTGTTGTTGAAGATGTACCCGAATATCCGAAGTATGGAAGTAGTGGACGTCGGGAAGAAAACAATGTGGCAAGGGTGTCTGGGTTGGGCGGCGAAATCAGGATAGTGTGACAAATCGGTGCCAGACTTGACTTAATAGCAGCACAACTAAAAAGCCATGGATCAATGACTCCGGGTAGAAGAATAATAAGTTGAATTCCTTGCAATAATTTTGATCAAACATGTGGCAGAGGAGATATCCACCGACAGATGTGATACGAACAAGGCCAACATATGTTGCGGAAGAAAAAGACAGAAACAGTTCTTGCAGTCATTTCGTCGAACAGGTCGAGGACGATCACCACAGTACTGTTGGCTCGGTTGAGCTTCTCCAAAAGAAAAAAGAACACGGACCAGCTGCTTGTTGCATTGCTGTCTCGCGAATATGCAAAGGAGCAGCGGTCAGCTGCATGTGTGCGCACTCACGAAGAGGAGCCCCAGACCGGTGTTGTACTGCTCGACTCGCTGTTGCTTGCTTGTGCGCATGGTGGTGTGCAGGAGGCGCGCAGCGGCTGGTCAACTAGTGCGTGCACCCACACACGAGAGGGGAGAACTCACAAGGGGAGGCAGGCTTCAGGGGACAAGGTGGCATGTTGTGGCTTGCTGCAGCAGGGGCAGGACAAAGCTGGATGGAAACAAGATGGCCGGCCAGCACTGCTTCTTGGACGCGCAAAAGGCCACGACCTCCAGGAAGACATCAACCCCAGAACGAGGATTCTGTGGCATGTCGTGTATGGATCGATTGAGATTTTATTCAGCTAACTAGCTTGTTGGAGGATCTTGCATGTGGCACGGAATTGATTTGGGGCAAGAGAACAGCACTTCGGCGGTATGGAGAAAATGGAACAGGATTTTGGGGAAGAAAGGAAGGCAATAGGTGGATCTGGCTCAGATTTGGAGGCTAGGGTTTGGGAAGAAAGAAGGAGAATGGGATATTTATCTAGTCCAAAGTAGACTAGACGAGGCTAGTTTTAGGCTAAAACTTTAGACGGGCTTTTTGCCTAATTTTATTTTAGCAAAATAAGAAAACCTTTTATGTTCTTATAACAGTCTGGTATATATTACAATTTTAATTAAAAAATAAGAAGAATGGTTTTATATGTATTGACCATACGTGTATATTAGAAAACAAAATAGGATTTAATAAATTCAAATTTTACAAAAAATGCACGATGATGACAAGGTCATTTGCAAGATTGAATAAAAAACCACATGAGCTTCATATGGAAGCATTAGAGAGAAGTTCATGTGGCACAAAAGAATAACCAACTTGATAATATAAGAAAGAAAAAAAAGATAGATATGGATATGACAAAATGGTCACATGTATATTTGAGAGAGTTAGAGAATAGGCACTAGAGTAAGAAGGATGGTAGTATTGAATGGCTCCACATATTTTCAAATGGGCTTGATTTAAAATCCATATGGCAAAATAAAAAGAACCCATCTATCCAATATGTGGTAGAATTAGAATAGATCATATGGCAAGATTTCAAACCAAAAGTTAGTGATATAATAGATTTAAAAGTTGATGCCCCAAATCAATTTGGGCATTACTGTCAAATAGAAATAACAAGACTCTAAAGGATAAAATTAGACATCATGGTTCCATATCAAATGACACCCACTAGCATTAGAATAGAGTGAGGGTCAAATGAAAGAGGCAAACAGAAATGACAACTTTAATTATCAAGAACCAAATGTAAGAGTCAAATTATAATGCAACAATTAAAAGGTGTTCCATGCAAGGTGAGATGATGAACATGATGATGCCTTATGATGTCATGATGATGCACAAAGTAGAAATGACAGGCGATTTTCTAGTAGTGGTTTTACCCGGGGTGCTACAATTCGACACCACTAACAAGGGATCTCGCCCTCGAGATCCGCCTCATGGTACGGGGGAGAAGACCGATGACCTAAATCTTCTCGCTTCGTGTAGATCCTCGCGACACCATTAACGAGGATTCTTGCTTCGTCTTGAAATCAGCGATACCACCAACAAGGGGTCGTGGCTCGCGCTCGTCGAGAGAACACTCCGGAGAACAAGGGGGAAGGTAAGGGCATCAGAAGATAAAGCCACCTCTAACTTCCGGGGATGGAGTAAAATTGCTTGATCCACCGATTCGATGTACAAAAGTGAATAGTGAGAGACGGGTAGGGTGATCAGTCCATCCCGTACTCAAAGCATCTTTCTGTACATGAATAGAAGAATCGTGCAACCAACTCTCGGAATTTAGACTGAAGATCTTCACAAGCGGTGTTCGGAACAAGAGGGGAGATGCAGGCTCTTCATCGAATCTGGCGTAGATGATGTCGTCGCATTGGGGACCACCAGAAGATGCAAAGGAAAATCGTATGAAAAGACACAATGATCAGGTTTTGCGATGGTTCCATTGGCATGAACAACACATGCTCAAGGTATACTCCAATTTCACCAATGCTCATCCTTCTCATATGCTTTTCAACAATATAGATATCTGTCAAGGGGCACATACGGATAAAGAGTTCAAGGACAAAAAGATTGGGTAAAGATACAACAACCGAGAAACAGATTGATGATTGTAGAACCACCGTTATAAAGGGAGGGAGCAAAACCCTGAAGGTACGACAGAAACCCAACCACGAGAAATCCTGGACTCAGAGTAAAGATAAGAGAGAAGATTTAAAACACGCTGAGGTAAGAGGAGACTAGTAGAGGGGTAAGGAATAAAAGCATACCTAATCAGATCTATCCAAACGATTTTGCAAAATAGTTTTGACACTCTACATCGGTCGTTTGGTAGGTTATCCTATAGGCTGGACCAGTGGGGTATCGCAACTGCTGAGCTCTGATACCACTTTGTAACACCCTCGGATCGGCCCTATGCAAGTTTTAGCGATTCTCGCCAAACCCGCATAGAAACGATTCAAAGATGCCCACCAAGCACTTGCGTGTGGGTGGAAAACGAAGTAATATCATTACACAATAGTCCACGATGGAACCCACAGAACATATATATACAACAACGACCCATCGAGTCAAGAATACAGATATACAATACAAAGATCCAAATCACCTTGAAACGATACAACATCCGAGTATGGATAAGATGCAAATGGGGCTAAGAGCCCTGAAGAATAACCAATGGCGTCCATAACCGCACCCAGGCCAAGCCGGAAGGGTAACCTGCTAATGACGTCGAACTTATACCTGCTAAAACAAAAGGGGCGCCGACAAAGGGCAAAGGAAAAAGAGAGCGGTCAGTACTGAGGCCAGTACACGGTGAGGCTAGAATTCGGCGGCTCTCGCCTACATAGGTATGGTGGACTGAAGAGGCAGCGCAGCATGCACTAAACAACATATAGAGACTCGATAAACTGTCGGCTATTAGACAGAGATAAAAAAGACCTATCCGGATCCAACCTGATAGTAACACCACACATACCCATCCTGGAATTTCCCCCTCGAGACCAAACGAGGAAGTTAAACCGAGGAACTCACACAGTTGGCAGTTTTATTCATTCCATTATAGTTGAAGCACTTACTAGTCAGATATAGATAGCATGGGTCATCCTGATAGCATAAGTAATGGGCAGTTTTAGTTAACCATTCAGTTGTACTTGCAGTACTTACTAGTCAGATACAATTAACATGTGACATCCCAAACCCATCAGTTATTGGCACTTTTATTTCATTCCATTGGAGTTGTCATACTTACTAGGCAGGTATAATATGACACGATACACACCAGTTCCACCAGTTGTTGACACTTTTATTATCCATTCCATTGTAGTGAAGCTGATTACTAGTCACATATTAAGTCAAATTTATAGCACTACTTTAGTTATGCTTGTCTATGATCGAGATACTGTACTCCAAGTCGTCCATAACCGCGGACACGGCTTTCAGAAAGATTTACCCTGCAGGGGTGCACAAATAGCAACACACGCACAATCAACCTCGGAAAAACCAAATCAAAACCCAACGAGGCTTTCACGACAAAGCAATCACAGGATTCATAAAAGATTTCAGGGGTCCACCCCACTAAGCTACCCGCAACGAAGTTGGCCGGCTCTGGAACGGACCCAGGGTTTGTGACGACGGATTTAAACGACTGGGAACCCGAAAGTGTGACTGCGCTTGTCGATACTGCGAAAACGTGGCACGCTCCAAAACAGTACAGGTGCTCCACGCACAATCTTAAATAAAGTAGTAAAGCATGGCATAGGTACAGGATAGTAATAAAACCCCAAACTAGTTTGTGGCCCCAAGAAATAAGAAATGAATCATGTTCTGGCTAAGGGGATTCATGGTCCCACATGCGGATAGTGCGATAGTCAAGGAACAGGTATCAAGTACTCGGGGTCCTACGGGACACAAGTGAGCGTGGAAGAACCGAATAACATCTATTGCCCACCGATGCCTCTGCATTAGTTATATCTAGCAATTTAATATCAAGTTGTAATTTAAGGCATGATCATTTCCACCATTAAGCATCTCTATCATTAAGCATGTGTCAACCTTTTATCAACGGTGGAACGACAATGACGCGAAGCAGCACCTGAGCAAGCAACTACGACTCGCAAGGCCGACTGTCTATCAATCAACAGGCAATAGGATGTGTCCAAGGCAATATAGAGGCTGCAAGGAATATAAATGGTGCACGGAAACTAAAGCATCGCAACAAGGATAGCAATAGATCAACAGGAGGAAGTAAAGACTATAAACGCAAAATAGGTAGAAAGGGGGAGAATGCTCGCATGGAAAATACTGTCGAAGTTATATTATCCGAAGAACTTGTTGATACTCGCATCAACTCATCGGCCTAATCCGCGAAGAAGCAAACACTAGAACAAACACCGGATTCACTATTTAATACTACGGCAGAAGATCTGGCATGATTATGATATGATGCATGACATGGCAAAGATGCGATGCGATTAGGCAATATTAAGTGGAACCGGGGTCCCGACAATTAATTAGACGGTTCAAGTTATTTAGAAACCCCGCAATTTAAATGTTGAGTTAACAAGGCAAAGCACAATAAGTTACACAAATTTAACTGGAGTCAATATAAGACTAGAATAAGTCTCAATATAGACTCCATATTTATTTGTTAGATGAATTGGCAAATTAACATGAACCCACAAGATATGCGATACACATGAATGGTTTTAATGCATACAAGCTGTACATGGCATTTTATAAAAAAATAGAGTTTGGGTCGAGATCTCACGATTCGTATCGGGGTCGGAGAGATAGGCTTCAGGTTGTTGTTGAAGATGTACTCGAATATCCGAAGTATGGAAGTAGTGGACGTCGGGAAAAAAACAATGTGGCAATTGTGTCTGCGTTGAGCGGCAAAATCAGGATAGTGTGACAAATCGGTGCCAGACTTGACGTAATAGCAGCCCAACTAAAAAGCCATGGATCAATGACTCCGGGTAGAAGAATAATAAGCTAATTCCTTGCAATAATTTTGATCAAACATGTGGCAGAGGAGATATCCACCGACAGATGTGATACGAACAAGGCCAAAATATGTTGCGAAAGAAAAAGACAGAAACATTTCTTGCAGTCATTTCGTCGAACGGGTCGAGGACGATCACCAGAGTACTGTTGGCTCAGTTGAGCTTCTCCAAAAGAAAAAGAACACGGACCAGCTGCTTGTTGCATTGCTGTCTCGCGAAGATGCAAAGGAGCAGCGGTCAGCTGCATGTGTGCGCACTCACGAAGAGGAGCCCCGGACCGGTGTTGTACTGCTCGACTCGTTGTTGCTTGCTTGTGCGCATGGTGGTGTGCAGGAGGCGCGCAGCGGCCGGTCAACCAGTGCGTGCACCCACACACAAGAGGGGAGAAATCACAAGGGGAGGCAGGCTTCAAGGGACAAGGTGGCATGTGGTGGCTTGCTGCAGCAGGGGCAGGACAAAGCTGGATGGAAACAAGATGGCCGGCCAGCACTGCTTCTTGGACGCGCAAAAGGCCATGACCTCCAGGAAGACATCAACCCCAGAATGAGGATTCTGTGGCATGTCGTGTATGGATCGATTGAGATTTTGTTCAGCTAACTAGCTTGTTGGAGGATCTTGCATGTGGCACGGAATTGATTTGGGGCAAGAGAAAAGCACTTCGGCGGTATGGAGAAAATGGAACAGGATTTTGGGGAAGAAAGGAAGGCAATAGGTGGATCTGGCTCAGATTTGGAGGCTAGGGTTTGGGAAGAAAGAAGGAGAATGGGATATTTATCTAGTCCAAAGTAGACTAGATGAGGCTAGTTTTAGGCTAAAACTTTAGACGGGCTTTTTGCCTAATTTTATTTTAGCAAAATAAGAAAACCTTTTATGTTCTTACAACAGTCTGGTATATATTACAATTTTAATTAAAAAAGAAGAAGAATGGTTTTATATGTATGGACCATATGTGTATATTAGAAAACAAAATAGGATTTAATAAATTCAAATTTTACAAAAAATGCACGATGATGACAAGGTCATTTGCAAGATTGAATAAAAAACCACATGAGCTTCATATGGAAGCATTAGAGAGAAGTTCATGTGGCACAAAAGAATAACCAACTTGACAATATAAGAAAGAAAAAAAAAGATAGATATGGATATGACAAAATGGTCACATGTATATCTGAGAGAGTTAGAGAATAGGCACTAGAGTAAGAAGGATGGTAGTATTGAATGGCTCCACATATTTTCAAATGGGCTTGATTTAAAATCCATATGGCAAAATAAAAAGAACCCATCTATCCAATATGTGGTAGAATTAGAATATATCATATGGCAAGATTTCAAACCAAAAGTTAGTGATATAATAGATTTAAAAGCTGATGCCCCAAATCAATTTGGGCATTACTGTCAAATAGAAATAACAAGACTCTAAAGGATAAAATTAGACATCATGGTTCCATATCAAATGACACCCACTAGCATTAGAATAGAATGAGGGTCAAATGAAAGAGGCAAACAGAAATGACAACTTTAATTATCAAGAACCAAATGTAAGAGTCAAATTATAATGCAACAATTAAAAAGTGTTCCATGCAAGGTGAGATGATGAACATGATGATGCCTTATGATGTCATGATGATGCACAAAGTAGAAATGACAGGAGATTTTCTAGTAGTGGTTTTACCCGGGGTGCTATAATAGCGCATAGGAAAGCGCGCTCGTCAAGTTCCTCCAAGCAAATCAAGACATCTTCCCATGGCAACCATCTGACATGACTGGAGTACCTAGGGAACTTGCCGAGCACTCTCTAAATGTAAACTCGAACGCTAAACCCGTCAAACAGTCCTTATGACGTTTTGGCGATGTAAAGCGTAAGGCAATAGCTAAGAAACTAGCCCGGCTCGAGTTAGCCGGATTCATAGAAGAGGTCATCCATACTGATTGGTCGGCCAACCCTGTAATGGTTCCTAAAAAGGACACAACTGATTTAAGGATGTGTGTTGATTATAACGCCTTGAACAAGGCTTGTCCCAAAGATCCGTTCGCTCTGCCTAGAATTGATCAAGTTATCGACTCTACAGTAGGCTCGAAACTCCTCTATTTTCTTGACGCATATTCCGGTTATCACCAAATTCGGATGAAGGAATCAGATAAAATCAAAACTTCATTTATAACCCCCTTCGGAACCTTCTGCTTTGTTACGATGCCCTTTGGGCTGAAGAACGCAGGAGCTACGTACCAGCGCACTATGCAGTGTTGCCTCCACAATCAAATCGGATGCAACGTACATGCATATGTGGATGATATTGCGGCGATGTCCAAAAAGAAGGAAACATTAATTTCTGACTTGGAGGAAACGTTCACCAATCTACGAAAATACAACATAATGCTCAATCTGAAGAAGTGTTTCTTTGGAATCCCAGCCAGAAAATTGTTAGGTTTCATCGTGTCTCAGAGAGGCATAGAGGTGAACCGAGACAAGATTAAAGCTATACTCAATATTTCCAGGCCAACTCGCCTGAAGGACGTTCAAAGATTCACTGGTTGCATTGCTGCAGTCAGTCGGTTTGTAAGCCGGCTCGGAGAAAGAGTCGCACCACTTTACAAGCTCCTGAAAAAGACCAAGAAATTCGTTTGGACTGATGAAGCTGAAGCTGCATTACAAGACCTGAAAGAAGTACTATCGTCTGCTCCTATCCTTGCAGCATCAGAACCAAGGGAACCGATGTTGCTTTATCTCGCTGTGACAAACAGGGTCGTCAGTGTCATCATGGTGGTGGAGAGACGAGAGGAAAATCAGGAACACCTGGTGTAGCGTCTGACTTATTATCTCAGCGAGGTCCTAACTGAATCAAAGCAGCGGTATCCGCACTATCAAAAACTGGCTTATGGTGTGTTTTTTGCATCCCGTAAGTTGCGACATTATTTTCAGGAACATCCAATTACCGTGGTGAGCACATCTCCCATGAGAGATATAATCAATAACAGGGAAGCTATAGGACGCGTCGCAAAATGGGGCATAGAGCTTTCAGCTTTCGATATTGAGTATAAATCCCGAACAGCAATCAAGTCCCAAATCCTTGCTGACTTTGTTGCTGATTGGACAGAGACAAAGGAGAATATGACCCTCCCTGAGGCGGAATATTGGACCCTATATTTTGATGGGTCTAAGGCTCGCGGGGGCTCAGGGGCTGGCATGGTGCTCAAATCACCCCAAGGAGATAAACTTTTATACGTGTTGCAGATCCACTTCACAGCAACAAATAATATTGCCGACTATGAAGCACTACTACATGGAATTCGGATTGCTAAGGATATCGGCATCCGACGTTTGATGTGTTACAGAGATTCGGATCTTGTTGCTCAGCAAGTGTCGGATATTTATAATGCAAATAAGGACATGGCAGCATATAAAGCTGTCGTGGATGATCTATCTAAATCGTTCGAAGGGTTTGAGGTTCAACACATCCCTCGAGCAGAAAATGAGGAAGAAGATGCATTATCTCGGATAGGCTCTACACGGAAAGAGGTCGCGGATGGCGCTTTTTTAGAGCACCTCAAAGTTCCCTCAATAAAGGGAGTAGACGAGGAATATCCGACCAAATCCAACTCACCTTTAGTAGCAGTTCTGACTGTAATTCCCAGCTAGACTCAACCCTAACTTGACTATTTGGTAGATGGCAAATTACCAGAAGACGAAGTTCTGAGCCAACAGATCATCCGACGAGCAAAAGCCTATACTGTAGTTAGTGGTGAGCTCTATAAGTGGAGTGTGTCTGGGGTCTTTCAGCACTGCGTATCTCCGGAAGGAGTGGAAATCTTAAGAGAAATCCACGAAGGCGAGTGTGGTCACCATGCTGCAGCCAAATCTCTAGTGGCAAAAGCTTTTTGACACGGTTTTTTTTGGCTTACAACCAAGGCAGATGCCGAACGGCTGGTCAAAACGCGCACGGGCTGCCAGAAATACGCCAAACAAGATCATGTTCCGGCTAATCAGTTGCGAACAATACCTATAACATGGCCTTTTGCGGTCTGGGGGCTTGACATGGTAGGACCGTTCAAACGGGCTCCAAGTGGATTTACTCACCTCTTAGTGATGGTGGATAAATTCACCAAATGGATTGAGGCTAAACCCATCACTAGTTGTGATGGAGCAACAACCAAAAGATTTGCCAAGGATGTTATAATCCGATATGGTTATCCGCATAGTATTATCATGGACAACGGGAGTAATTTCTCTATGGGAGAACTTGCCGAATTCTGCAACGAACAAAATATCCGGCTTGACATTGCGTCAGTCGCACTTCTGCAGGCTAATGGACAAGTTGAAAGAGCAAATGGTTTAATCCTACAAGGCCTAAAACTGAGACTCGAAGCACCACTACGACGTGCTGTGGGCGCTTGGGCAGAGGAATTACCTTCTGTAATATGGAGTTTACGAACAATTCCAAATAGGTCAACTGGATACACACATTTCTTCTTGGTCTATGGCGCAGAAGCAGTTCTTCCTAGTGATTTGATTCACATTAAGCATTTACTTAGAGTAATAGAAGAAGTAGAACTTTTTGAAACTCATTTAGAAACTTGTTTTCGAAAGTCGAGGTTTTCAAAATAAGGTTCCTGTCTAACGACCATGCTAACTAAAGTTCTCCTACAGTCAGGATGGCTCTGATACCAAGTCTATGGGGCCCCGGATTAATCCTCCGAGAATCCCTGTTATGCATACAACCACGATCCCATGATCAATTAGTCGTGGCACATAACAGACAAGTTTCAAAGTAAACATCCAATATATAACCAATACATGTCGTACCTTAGTTGCCATTATGGCTACATAGATCAACATCAGCGGAACTTCATTAAGCGTAGAGCCCTAGCCATGCCTTAACCTACAGGCAACTGACTGGGAGAATGTCCTAGCTCGCTTAGCCGTCAACTTCATCCTCTTCATGATATCTGACCAAGTTAATAGCAAGGGACAATGCTAGTGAGTACTTGGAATGTACTCACAAACCACCTCAAGAAAATAATAATAACAAGAGGGTATGCAATAAGGCTGTGGTAGTAGGACGGCTTCAAGAGAGGTTCTTTTCTCAAATAGTTTCTCTTGTAGATATAACATCTACATATCTTTGTTGAAAGCTTTTGTAAACCATTTTGGAAACCTTTTGAAAAGTTTTGGAAACACTAGGATTGGGGTACCCATTTGTTCCCGTCTTCAGGTTGTCCCATGACCAAACTCCTTTCTCCTCCTTCTGACCATCCCATGGTCAAAACCTTTCTCCTTTACGACCATCCCATGGTCAAAACATTTCCAAAGCCATTTCTTTTTCGAAAAGTCCTTTTTGAAAACAAAACCAGCACCGCTCTACAGAAGTTTCTCCAACCCGTCCATAACCGCGTACATGACTATTCAAATAGATTTACGCTCTGCAGAGGTTGCGCACTTTACCCACACCATCCGGGTACACTACCCTGATCTACACCGATCGTGGGCCGAGTAACCGATTAAGACTCTCCGGATGCCCACTCCAATATAAGTGCCTACCCTATGAGTGTTGTTCCCCTCAACATCGGGACGTCGGGTACCGAGGACCAACCAGAGCACATTTTTCCACTTCCCAAGTGTGCGCTTTCAATGAGGGGCTCATAGTAACGCGTGGAGGCACGCAAACCCTTTGTTCCTTCTCCCGGTCGATGTTTTACATGGACCCTGCCAGAGAAGGCCCACCCTCCAGGGATTGTTATATCCCCCTGTAGTAGTTGCGAGGCAGCTTATACCAGAATAGACAAACATCAAATCTAGCCCTGTCCCATTCCAGAGTAATGTGGTTGCATAGGGTTAAGTTGTTATAGCTAAACTGCAAAGAACTGGGTGCGTTTTCATAAACCTTTTTCCTCCATCTTTCCTTCAGCATTTTGTAAAACAAAACATTTTTTTCTCAACATCTCTTGGGAGGTCCCACCTCACCAAGGTTTTATCATGAAACATTTGGTAAAACTTTTTCTGGGGTCTTCCTGTAGGGGTTCGTAGCATGGAAAACAAAAATTTTCTATCGCATACAAACAAACAAGCCAAGATCTATCTACTAGATTGTAGCAACGAGTCGATGGAATAACTCACCCTCGAAGATTCCAAAGTGTTTAACGAGAGCAGATTCTCGTGGGTGATGTAGTCGTACTCTTTCCGATCTCAAGATCGCGTAGACGATCCTTCCGGCGCCGCGTTCCCGCAGCGCTCCCGCAGTCGGTCACACGTTCGGTACTCGACGAAGACCTTCCTCTCCCTTGTTCCAGCAGGCAGCGGAGGTTGTAGCACTCTCCTCGCGATTCCGGCAGCACGACGGCGTGGTACCGGAAGTAGAGGGGAGATCCCGCAGGGCTTCGCCTTAAGCCGGTGCGAGTATGGTGGAGCTTATGAGAGAGGCTATTAGTGGTCTAGTAATTAGACACACCAATTAGAGGGCTCTAAACCAATTAGAAGGCTCTAAACCGAATAGCTCTAAACCGGGGTCTAGATCTAGGGTTTAGTTTAGAGGATAGGAAACTTGTGTGTGTAGGAGGGGAGCCCTGCCCCTCCTTATATAGGTGGGAGGGTGTGGGCGCGCCAGGGGAGGGAGGGAGTCCCTCCCCAACTCGGCCTAGGCTGGCCGCCGGCTTGGAGGAGAGAAACTCCTCCTCCAAGTCGACTCCAACTCCTCTTGCTTGTTTCCCACAGTTTCTTGTTTTTGGCAGTTTGACTTTCAAACTGGACATTTGACTTTTCTGTTTTAGGATTCAATTTAATCCTATATTTGGGACAGCAAGAACACTTAGTACATGATGCAATCATTCCAATATGTAATGACACATTCATGTACCCCTTCCCCCCCGGAGTGCCGGACAATCCGGAACCTTCTAGAATATCCCCGATGAAAACACCGGAATCATTCCCGAACTCCGAAACGGGACTTTCCTTATATGAATCTTATTCTCCGGACCATTCCGGATCACCTCGTGATATCCCGGATCCCATCCGAGACTCCGAACAACATTCGGTCTCTTTCTCATAATACCATAACTACTCAAACAACGTCGAATCCTTAAGTGTGTCTCCCTACGGTTCGTGAATTATGCAGACATGATCGAGACACTTCTCCGAACAATAACCAATAGAGGAATCTGGAAATTCATATGGCTCCCACATATTTCTACGATTACTTTGCGATCGAATGAACCACTTACATACGATACCAATTTCCCTTTGTCTCACGATATGTTACTTATCCGAGGTTATGATCTTCGGTATCTCTGCATACCTAGTTCAACCTCGTTACTGATAAGTACTCTTTTCTCGTTCCCGTGATATGTGATCCCTTGTGACCTAGTCACATGCTTGCAAGCTAATTGGATGACATTTCACCGAGAGGGCCCAGAGAATATCTATCCGTCATATGGATGGACAAATCCCACTCTTGATCCATGTGTTTCAACCAATACTTTCCGAACACTCAATACCACCTTTATAGCCACCCTGTTACGGTGTGGTGTTTGATGACATCAAAGCATCCATCCAGTAAAGGTGATATGCATGATCTCATGGTCGAAGGAATTAGGTTACTATGTATCAGAAAGCATATAGCAATTGAACTATTGAAATGACTTGATCTTTATGCTACGCTTATCTATAGGAGTATGTCCACCATATCATTCTCCTAACGATATGATCTTGTTGTTAATAACATCTCAATGTTCATGATAGGGAAACCACAATCATCTATTAACCAACAAGCTAGTGAAGTATAGAGGCTATACTAGGGACTTCAATTTAAGTTTACAATTCACACAAGTATTAATGTTTCCTTGTTAATACTATTATAGCATGAATATAAACATTTATCATAAACACAAAGATATAATAATAACTATATTTATTATTGCCTCTAGGGCATATCTCCAACAGTCTCCCACTTGCACTAGAGTCATCTAATCTAGATTACATGGTAATATACCGAACACCCATGGCAGTTTGGTGTTGGTCATGTTTTGCCCTCGGGAGAGGTTTAGTCAACGGATCCGCCACATTCAGATCTGTGTGTACTTTGCAAATCTTTATATCCCCATCCTGGATATGTTCTCGAATAGCGTGAAAACGTAGCTTGATATGCTTCAGCTTCTTGTGTGACCTTGGTTCTTGCGCATTGGCTATGGCGCCCATGTTATCACAGTAGATAGACATTGGGTCCAGCGCACTAGGAACCACACCCAGCTCTGTAATGAACTCTTTCATCCATATCGCTTCTTGTGAAGCCTCCGAAGCAGCCATGTATTCCGATTCAGTTGAAGATCTCGCCACAACGCTTTGCTTTGCACTCCTCCAGCTAACTGCTGCACCATTCAAAATAAATACGTATCCAGATTGTGATTTAGAATCATCCGGATCGGTGTTCCAACTAGCATCGGTGTAACCATTAACAACGAGCTGTTCATCACCTCCATAAGAAAGAACCATATCCTTAGTTCTTCTCAAGTACTTAAGGATGTTTTTGACCGCTGTCCAATGATCCACTCCTGGATCACTTTGATATCTGCTAGTTAAACTAACAGCATATGCAATGTCGGGTCTAGTACATAGCATGGCATACATTAGAGATCCTATGGCTGAGGCATAGGGAGTCTTACTCATTCTTTCTCTATCTTCTGCCGATGTCGGACTTTGAGTTTTACTCAAGGTCGTATTGGGCAACATGGGCAAGAACCCTTTCTTGCTATCTTCCATTCCAAACCTCTTTAGAACTTTGTCCAAATATGTACTTTGTGACAATGATATTTGGCGTTTCGATCTATCTCTATAAATCTTTATGCCTAATATGTAAGCTGCTTCGCCAAGATCCTTCATTGAAAAACTATTATTCAAATATTCCTTGACACTATTAAGAAGGTCTACATCATTCCCAATCAACAATATGTCATCCACATACAGTATTAAGAATGCTACAGAGCTCCCACTCACTTTCTTGTAAATACAAGCTTCTCCATAAGTTTGTATAAAACCAAAACTTTTGATTACCTTATCAAAACGTTGATTCCAACTTCGGGATGCCTGCTTCAATCCATAGATGGACCGTTGAAGCTTGCATACCTTGTTAGCATCTTTAGGATCGACAAAACCTTTGGGTTGCATCATATACAACTCTTCATCAATGTCTCCATTGAGGAATGCTGTTTTGACATCCATCTGCCATATCTCATAATCATAATATGCAGCGATTGCTAACATAATCCTCACAGACTTTAGCTTCGCTACCGGTGAGAAAGTCTCATCGTAGTCAACTCCTTGAATTTGTCGAAACCCTTTTGCGACAAGTCGAGCTTTATAGACAGTAACATTACCATCAGCATCTGTTTTCTTCTTGAAAATCCATTTGTTCTCGACAGCCTTCCGGCCATCCGGTAAGTCCACCAAAGTCCATACTTGGTTTTCGTACATGGATCCAATCTCGGATTTCATGGCTTCTTGCCATTTATTGGAATCTGGGCTCATCATCGCTTCCTCATATGTCTCAGGGTCATCGGTGTTGTCCACCAACATGACATTCATAACGGAATCATACCAATCTGGAGTGGTACGAGTTCTCGTTGACCTCCGAGGCTCTGTAGCAACTTCAACCGAAGTTTCATGATCACTATCATTAGCTTCCTCTCTTATTGGTGCAGGCACCACAGGAACTTCTTCCGGTGCTGCGCTACTCGCAATTTTGAGAGAAGGTTCGACAACCTCGTCGAGTTCTACTTTCCTTCCAGTCACTTCTTTCGAGAGAAATTCCTTCTCTAGAAAGGATCCATTCTTGGCAACGAAGATTTTGCCTTCGGATCTATGATAGAAGGTATACCCAATAGTTTCCTTTGGGTATCCTATGAAGACGCATTTTTCCGCTTTGGGTTCAAGCTTGTCCGGCTGTAACTTCTTTACATAGGCTTCGCATCCCCAAACTTTAAGGAACGACAATTTAGGTTTCTTCCCAAACCATAATTCATACGGTGTCGTTTCAACGGATTTAGATGGTGCCCTATTTAAAGTGAATGCGGCTGTTTCTAATGCATAACCCCAAAATGATAGCGGTAAATCTGTAAGTGACATCATAGAACGAACCATATCTAAGAGAGTTCGATTACGACGTTCGGACACACCATTACACTGTGGTGTTCCCGGCGGTGTCAATTGTGAAAGTATTCCGCACTTCTTTAAATGCTCGCCAAACTCGTAACTTAGATATTCACCTCCACGATCAGAACGTAGAAATTTAATCTTCTTGTTACGTTGATTCTCTACCTCACTCTGAAACTCCTTAAACTTCTCGAAAGTTTCGGACTTATGTTTCATGAAATAGATATACCCATATCTACTCAAGTCATCCGTGAAGGTAAGAACATAACGATAACCACTGCGCGATGCTACACTCATTGGACCACACACATCGGTATGTATGATTTCCAATAAGTCCGTAGCTCGCTCCATCATACCAGAAAATGGAGTCTTAGTCATTTTACCCATCAGACATGCTTCGCATCTTTCAAGTGATTCAAAATCAAGTGATTCAAGAAGTCCATCGGAATGGAGTTTCTTCATACGTTTCACTCCAATGTGACCAAGACGACAGTGCCACATATAGGTCGAATTATCGCTTGATTTCAAACGTTTAGCTTCAATGTTATTAAGATGTGTATTTCTACTATCGAGATTCAATAAGAATAGACCATCTATCAAAGGTGCATGTGCGTAAAACATATTACTCATATAAATCGAACAACCATTATTCTCTGATTTAAACAAGTAACCGTCTCGCAATAAACAAGATCCCGATATAATGTTCATGCTCAACGCAGGCACCAAATAACAATTATTTAAGTATAAAACTAATCCCGATGGTAGATGAAGAGGTAGCGTGCCGACCGCGATCACATCAACCTTTGATCCGTTTCCCACACGCATCGACACCTCGTTCTTCGCTAGCTTCCGTTTATTCTGCAGCTCCTGTTTCGAGTTACAAATATGAGCAACCGAACCAGTATCAAATACCCAGGCACTACTACGAATACTAGTGAGATACACATCAATAACATGTATATCAAATATACCTTTCTTCTTGATGTTGCCGTTCTTCAAATCCGCCAAGTACTTTGGGCAATTCCGCTTCCAGTGACCTTCTCCCTTGCAGTAAAAGCACTCAGTTTCAGGCTTAGGTCCAGCCTTGGTCTTCTTCGTTGGCATGGTAACTTTCTTACCACCCTTCTTGAAGTGTCCCTTTTGCTTAGACTTGCCTTTCTTGAATTTGGTGGTCTTATTGACCATCAACACTTGGTGCTCTTTCTTGATCTCCACTTCTGCAGATTTTAACATAGCAAATAGTTCTGGCAACTCTTTGTTCATGTTCTGCATGTTGTAGTTCATCACAAAGTTCTTGTAACTTGGTGGTAGTGATTGGAGGATGCGGTAAACTCCCAAAGTATTAGGAATCACTATACCCAAACTTTGAAGTTTATTTGCGTGCCCAGACATCTTAAGCACATGCTCACTGACGGAGCTACCCTCTTCCATCTTGCAGTTAAAGAACTTTTCAGAAGCTTCATAACTTTCAATTGCCGCATGAGTCTCAAAAATTAATTTGAGATCCTCGACAATATCATATGGATCTGACTCTTCAAACCTTTTCTGAAGCTCCGATTCTAAACCATACAAGATAGCACACTGAACTATGGAGTACTGATTCTTCCGAGCGAGGTAAACATTCTTTACTTCATCGGTAGCATCAGCTGCAGGTGGGTCACCTAGCGGTGCATCCAGCACATAGGTCAAATTACCAGCTGTGAGGACAATCCTCAAATTGCGGAACCAATCCGCGAAGTTGCTTCCATTGTTTTTCAACTTTTCTTTCTCTAGGAACGCATTAAAATTGATGGTAGGGGCTGCCATTGATCTACAACATATTTGCAATAGTTTAGACTAAGTTTATGACAAATTGAGTTCAAATTAATTAATGAAATTAAACTAGGTGAACTCCCACTCAAAACAATATCCCTCACATTGTTTTAGTGATCACACGAACCAAATCTACTATATCAACACCGATCATCACGAGAGCCGATATAGTTTTAGTGGCGAACAATCATCATGTTCATCATATCTACTATATGATTCATGCTTTGCCTTTCGGCGATCCGTGTTCCTGAGGCCATGTCTGTACATGCTAGGCTCGTCAAGATCAAACCTTAGCTACCGCATAAGCAAATCTGGCTTGCTTACGTTGTATTCACCCGCGGAATCAAAGACACCCGATCATCACGTGGTGCTTCGAAGCAACAAGCTTTGGCAACGGTGCATACTAAGGGTGAACACTTTAGAACTTGAAATTTATGTGCATGAGGGATCATCTTATAATGCTACCGTCGTCTATTAAGCAATACAAGATGCATAAAGGATTAACATCACATGCAATTCATAATATGTGATATGATATGGCCTTTCTTCTTTGTGCTTCCGATCTCCATCTTCAAGCACGAATATGATCTCCATCATCACCGGCATAGCATCAAGGTCAATGACGCTTCTTCATGGTTGTCGTCCACCAGCTTCAACTATTACAACTATTTTGAATAGACACGCAGGTCTTAACAGAAATTAAAGACAACCATATGGCTCCTGCCGGTTGCCAACTTACAATAAGGAACATTGCATACATCAAATATAATCACAATCATGGCCATATCACATCACTGCACACCCCTGCAAAACAAAGTTAGACGCTTCTACTTTCTTTGCATATTTTACGTGGTTTGGGGCTTTCCATAAGTGTCGTTCTAACTTACGAACAAGAACCACAACATTGATACTAGCATTGTTGATCACCCGTTGTAAATTGGATCTTTACTATGCTAGGAGAAACAGGCACCCGCAAAGCCACTTATGCAATACAAGTTGCATGTCAAACGTGGAGCAAGTCTCATGAACGATGTCATGTAAGGTTAGCCCGGGCCGCTTCATCCCAACATACCGCAAGATGCAAAGTACACAAAAGGCAATCTACAATAAAAGCATCAACGCCCACAATGACCATTGTGTTCTACTCGTGCAACAGATCTACATATAGACACGGCTCTGATACCACTGTAGGGGTTCGTAGCATGGAAAACAAAAATTTTCTATCGCATACAAACAAACAAGCCAAGATCTATCTACTAGATTGTAGCAACGAGTCGATGGAATAACTCACCCTCGAAGATTCCAAAGTGTTTAACGAGAGCAGATTCTCGTGGGTGATGTAGTCGTACTCTTTCCGATCTCAAGATCGCGTAGACGATCCTTCCGGCGCCGCGTTCCCGCAGCGCTCCCGCAGTCGGTCACACGTTCGGTACTCGACGAAGACCTTCCTCTCCCTTGTTCCAGCAGGCAGCGGAGGTTGTAGCACTCTCCTCGCGATTCCGGCAGCACGACGGCGTGGTACCGGAAGTAGAGGGGAGATCCCGCAGGGCTTCGCCTTAAGCCGGTGCGAGTATGGTGGAGCTTATGAGAGAGGCTATTAGTGGTCTAGTAATTAGACACACCAATTAGAGGGCTCTAAACCAATTAGAAGGCTCTAAACCGAATAGCTCTAAACCGGGGTCTAGATCTAGGGTTTAGTTTAGAGGATAGGAAACTTGTGTGTGTAGGAGGGGAGCCCTGCCCCTCCTTATATAGGTGGGAGGGTGTGGGCGCGCCAGGGGAGGGAGGGAGTCCCTCCCCAACTCGGCCTAGGCTGGCCGCCGGCTTGGAGGAGAGAAACTCCTCCTCCAAGTCGACTCCAACTCCTCTTGCTTGTTTCCCACAGTTTCTTGTTTTTGGCAGTTTGACTTTCAAACTGGACATTTGACTTTTCTGTTTTAGGATTCAATTTAATCCTATATTTGGGACAGCAAGAACACTTAGTACATGATGCAATCATTCCAATATGTAATGACACATTCATGTACCCCTTCCCCCCCGGAGTGCCGGACAATCCGGAACCTTCTAGAATATCCCCGATGAAAACACCGGAATCATTCCCGAACTCCGAAACGGGACTTTCCTTATATGAATCTTATTCTCCGGACCATTCCGGATCACCTCGTGATATCCCGGATCCCATCCGAGACTCCGAACAACATTCGGTCTCTTTCTCATAATACCATAACTACTCAAACAACGTCGAATCCTTAAGTGTGTCTCCCTACGGTTCGTGAATTATGCAGACATGATCGAGACACTTCTCCGAACAATAACCAATAGAGGAATCTGGAAATTCATATGGCTCCCACATATTTCTACGATTACTTTGCGATCGAATGAACCACTTACATACGATACCAATTTCCCTTTGTCTCACGATATGTTACTTATCCGAGGTTATGATCTTCGGTATCTCTGCATACCTAGTTCAACCTCGTTACTGATAAGTACTCTTTTCTCGTTCCCGTGATATGTGATCCCTTGTGACCTAGTCACATGCTTGCAAGCTAATTGGATGACATTTCACCGAGAGGGCCCAGAGAATATCTATCCGTCATATGGATGGACAAATCCCACTCTTGATCCATGTGTTTCAACCAATACTTTCCGAACACTCAATACCACCTTTATAGCCACCCTGTTACGGTGTGGTGTTTGATGACATCAAAGCATCCATCCAGTAAAGGTGATATGCATGATCTCATGGTCGAAGGAATTAGGTTACTATGTATCAGAAAGCATATAGCAATTGAACTATTGAAATGACTTGATCTTTATGCTACGCTTATCTATAGGAGTATGTCCACCATATCATTCTCCTAACGATATGATCTTGTTGTTAATAACATCTCAATGTTCATGATAGGGAAACCACAATCATCTATTAACCAACAAGCTAGTGAAGTATAGAGGCTATACTAGGGACTTCAATTTAAGTTTACAATTCACACAAGTATTAATGTTTCCTTGTTAATACTATTATAGCATGAATATAAACATTTATCATAAACACAAAGATATAATAATAACTATATTTATTATTGCCTCTAGGGCATATCTCCAACACTTCCCATCCTCTAGCTTTGCTTTGGCTAAAACAGGGTCTCCAAAAAGGGGTATGGTGTATCACACCATCTACCATACTAGGGAAAAGTAGGTGTCGTCAAGGGGGTTGTACTTAGTAGTACCAAAGTGTAATAGTTCGGAGGAGCCAAACCACTACCATATATATACATCAACATATAGTACACAATGCAGTTTTGATAAACAATAGATAAAAGATGCATAAGTAAAACAGTAGGACAAGGCTTATGAGCAAGAAGTTGGCTTGCCTGATGATCAGCAAAATGGCAATATGTCCCTAGACTTCTTCTTAGAATACCCAATAATACCAATAATAAGAACCATCTTATGATCTCCGATTTCACCGCAACTATCGTCGTCAAGATAACACATGCAAGCAAACCAAACCAAAATCAACACAATGCATACAAGCATCATTACAATATAGCAAACAAACATACCACACATTACACAAATCAGTAGGTTTTGATAGATTGAGTGGGTTGTAATTGCAATTACTTTAATTGCCCTTGTGGTCTTTGTTTTATGATGTATTTGTCCAAATACCACCTATTAAGGGGATTTAGAACTAGGCTTGGGTCTATATGATATCAATATGCAAAGATGATACCATCAGGTAGGTATTGACAAAATAAGGCCAACAAAAGTGGTTTCACTATTTTATCACTTTTCTTTAATTTCTTATGAATATTCTAGTGATAAAAGCTCTAGTTTTAGGAAATAATTCACCAGCAAGGTTCTGGAGCTCCAAAAAAATTAATTCCGTGGATGGTTCAGTAGGGTTTTATGTACTGATCCAAATAGAGTTGGAATCATGTCAAAATATTTACCAGAATGCCCTTAGGAAATTCCCAAAGGCAGTTCTAGAGCTCTTTTGTCTTTTTCACCAGATTTAATCTACAGAGGCTTTTGATTTGATTCCAAGGACACAGGGTAGGTATCTAGAATACCTTTCTAGAGAAATTGGAATCAATCTTTTTGGATATCAAGAACTACTAGAGTGGTTTATTTAGTGAAATGAGTCTACACAAAAAAGTTTAAATCTTTTAAATTGAACCAGGGCTCATTAAAATTTGAGCTACTGGGGTTTGATAGGGGCTGATATAGAGTTTTACTGGGAGTTAGAATTAGGCCAATACCTCTGTTGGTTTGACCTAGATAAATTCCTAAAGGCAGATTATGGCTATTTTTGTTATTTTTGCCAGAGGCAAAATAGGAAGTAAAACGTCATGGGGTCAAGGTCACAAGCAAGGTATCTCACATAACTTTTAGTACTGAGTGGATTCACACCAATTGGATTTACCAACCTACCATAAAGAAATAAATAGTGGAAGGGACAGATCTTAGTTGAATAATTCCTAGAAAATCATGAAAATGATTTTGGGCCTAAGTCTTGTTCTACATGATGGGAAAAACATATAAGAATGAGTAGAACTTTAGATCTGGACAAAAATAGGTGTTTTCCATTTTATTATGCATTTATTTCTGCAAGGTATTTAATAGATCTATTAAACAGGGTTTAAAGAAAATGAAAAAGGGAAAAAGGGGCAGTGGGCTGGCTCTGCAGGGAGATGGGCCGGGAGGGCGAATTCGGCCCACGGCGGGCGACGCAGCGCGTGGGTTGGCGGGGTTCAAACGGCCGGGGACGGGCCCGCCAGTCAGTGAGAGGGGGGCGAAGGGGTATCGGTGGCCCTGCTCCGTCCGATTAGAGGGGCATCGACCGCCGTCACCCCTTCTTCAACCTAACGAACGGGCACCAGGGAAGAAACCCTAGGGGCAGCGCCGGCGGCGCAGGGGCTCACCAGGGGAGCTCGGGGGACGGAGGGGAGGCGACGGGGCGACGCGGTACTCGGAGCCGAGCACGGAGAGGGGCGACAAGGTGGGGTTCAACGTCTGGAACGGACTCAAGCGGGGGCATCCGAGGCATGCTCGTCGAAGCTCGGTGGCGCAACAGAGCTAGAGACCCTAGGCAAGGAAAGGAGGGAGGTCACATGCATAGGATCATGGAGGATTCGAAAATGTCACATGCAGAGGGAGAGGATCAAGGGAGAGAGCACACGGACCAAATCTTCAGAAGTGGCCGAAAGGTCGAACCCTTCCTCTCCAGCGACATGCAGGTACAGGAGCTTGGTAGGAAGGTGCAGGGGAGCTATATGGGGGCTGTGGAGAGGATCTGAGGCACTGGGGAAGGTCGGGGTTAACCCTGTACTCCACTACTCGAAGGAGATCGAAAGGAGAGCTTATTCTCCTCCATGGTGATGGGGAGCTCGAGATCTGGATCTGGAGCTTGAGAGGGGTAAGGGGATAGGGTAGGGGTGGTCTGATAGCAGAGGGGAGAGTTGTGCTGGCCTCCAGTCCTTTAAACCGAATGGAGAGGTCCATGGTGAGCTTGGTGCATGGGGGTTGCTGCTTGGGTATTGGTCGAGGGAGGAGGTGGAGGGGGTGAGGTGGGGCCTGGTACACGACCACAGAGAGGGAGGGGAGTGGTGGTGGCTGCTGCTGCTTTTAATACCAAGATATTTGTAAGATATGCCATCTCTCTCACATGCTTAAAGAGCTAAAGGGAAAGGGGAGGGCTTGCTACAGTGGTCACCACGACCAAGGGAGGGTAGGATGGTTACTGTGGAGTATATCTTGACAAGTTTGAGAAGGTTTTGATTTAACTTTGGGTCATGGTTTTGAATATCTCCATTTTTGGCCATCTTGATGATAATGAAGAACCTCATGATTTTTTATCTTGGAAAGCATGGTGAAGATGCTGGTAGGTGGATATGGTCCAGGTACATATCCATGAATTATTTGGGAATTATTTGATGAAGTTTGGTCCACTTTATATCACCTATTCAAATAGGGCAGAAATGGTTTTTAGGAATTTATTTGGTATTTTTGAATTGGACATGTGGAGTTTTTGATGTGAGATGATTCTAAATATGAATCCATACTTAGGGGAATTTTCCCAAGATTTATTGTGGCTTAAAAGTATTTAAGGCAATTATCATTCCATTTTTGCCATTTTAGAAAATAGGCAAAAAGAATTAGTAAAAGTCTTCAAAATTATTTATTTTTGAGGTGGGAAGATAGAGTATGATTTATGGATCTCAACTGAGCTAAAATTTGTGGAAGTGTTTTGGCAAAAACCAAGCTTTCCCCTGGGAAAGGAGTTTTGGAGATTTTGTCTATTAGAGAGATTAATTAGATTTGGAGCCACAATAATTATGGATAATATTTGATAAATCTTGATGATCAAGGTAGATGATGTAGACAAGGTGTAACAAGAATTTGCAACCTTGGTATTGGAGAATCCAAGTTGATTTTGGTGAAAACTAGAGATTTAAGGATCTTGGGTAAGATTGTTTTCATGCCACCAAAACCTTGTTGGATCTTGGAGCTCAGATCTCCCCTTGGTGGGATAGATGCATGGATATACCAAGTGATGTAAATCAACATGGTATAGATTTTTGAGCTTGATATTGCTTGAGTTCACCAAGACACGCTTTCAAACTTTGAATAAAATAATCCTGCCATAGCAGATTATCAACTAGCCTTCAAAACCGTGTGGGTTTAAGAAGCACAAATATCCACTTGGAACAAGTGAAGTAGATATTAATAGACCTATATGAATAGAACACAACCATGCAAATATTTGGTCCATAGAAGGTTGCATGATGGTGTGAGCTTCTGTTGAAGTAGGCATGTTGACTAGATTTGCAGGAATAGTTATTTTCTAGCCTGCAAAACCATCAAGAACAAGTGGGTTGGAAAATGATCTAACCAAGGGAAAGAGTGGGCCTTGTTAGTCCTTAGGATGGTTAACAATATGGTTCAAATGCATTTTCAGAAATGTACAAGGGTTGAGAAAAGGGGACATTCAAAATGGTGATGTTGGAACAGATTCCAGACTTGGCCAAATTTGGCAGATTTGAGGATTTTGATTAGAGTATGAGAGGAGATGTTTTTGAAGGGTTGCAAGGTATCAAAGAACCATCAAGTGGATGATGTTGAAGTGTACATTGGGTAGAATAGATCCATGCTTGATATTGGTCTTCATTGACTTGGAAACTTCTAGAATGGATCACTTCAGAATTGATCTGGTTAAGGGTTTTAGATGATCACTTAGTGGCTAAAGATTAGATCCATCTTGTATTCTTGCTTAGGGTTTGGGGATTTCAAGGTTTCTTTATCCCAGGGGATGAGCTCCTAGAGTAGCTCATACTTCTTCTAAGCAATCAAGTCAAACAACAGATCAAGGCAACTCATCTTACAAACAAATCAACTACTACTAGGGTTACCATCAAGCTTAGATTGAGGTATGGATGGGAAATTTTGAAAGGTTGGAGTTTGAGTAAGGTAGGAGTCCTTAGTATCCCTACCAAGAGTAGAATTCAAAATCTTTAGAAAGAGGTTTTGGGAAACCTAGAGATAAGAATAGTTCAAGGTTCTGTCTATATAACATAAGGAGATTATAATAGGTTACTCTCCATAGTTTGATCAGTAGAAGCTACTAAAATAGTTTGCTTGCAAAGGCTTCTTGGCTCAGGTTTTGAATGCTAGAACATTTTAGAATATGGAAAATAAGCCAGGACAGCTTAGGGAAGTAGCTTTTGTCAACTAGTGTTGAGGTAAGGAGTATATCTTCTAATACACAATCATAATCATAAACATAGTCAAACACAGGCAAACACTTTATCCCTAAACAAGAAAAAAGTTTTTCTTCCCCCTGATTTTTTTGCATTCTGGACAACTAATCCGGGTTGCTGAAATTGGGATGTTATAGACCTTTCCCCCTTAAAAGAATCTCATCCCGAGATTCAGGAGAGTAGGGTTAGGGGATTTTGAGTCGAGTTTATACCAGGTGTCTTACGCATCCTATCTTACGGACTCCGTCTTTGAAAGTGGCTACTCTGTCGATGAAGTTGCTTCAGTCTTCCGGGATGCATGGAGAGTTGAGCAGAGTCCAGCCTTGATTGCGAGGAATGATCTTATATTCCTTCGGGGCTCGATACCTTGAGGACTTAGGCTAGGCAGACCACCTCGATTATGAACTTCACAGAGTACTCGTCGGAGGATAGAATCTACGGTTGGGAGTACCTCTCTCTAAGGATTCACAACTCTTCCTTAGGGTCATAGCGTATCCTAATTAACGATTTTAGGGTCGGGACTCTTGAGTTTGCTTCAGCGAAGGGTTACCCTATTTTTGTGGGAAAGACGCAGTCTTTCCCCCTTAGGATTAAACTGGGGTATATCGAAGAGTTGACATAGTCCTTCCTTCTTGAAGTCATTGAATGGGGTTTTCTAGGGATTGTCATCCATCTTTCTTCTGGATTAGAGACCTTCAGCAGTCTTCCGAGAATTATGACTTACTGGGCTTATATACTACTATCATTCGTACTTAGCCTGTTGAAGCCATCAGAGACTTACATCCTCTAAGCAATTGGGACCGAGGGGTTGGCGATGCTGTGGTCCTTCCGGTATGTCTGCAGCTGAAATAACAGAGGGACTTCGTAGATCTTCAGTTAGTTTCTCCTCTGATAACTCGTGGGTGGTTGTTTGGCGGAATGACGGTGTATCCAAAGATCTCTTCTGAAGTATCCTTTGGTAGACAGTCTTTTGAGGATTGAGTGGAAAGACGCAGTCTTTCCACCTTAGAGCTTCACTAAGGTGCTTTAGGAGTGGTGCAGAGCTTCTCTCTGGGAGTGCTGACCTGATGTTAGCGGAAGGCTGTATCTTCCCGGAGTCTTGAGCTGGGTCTTCGAGTGACTTCTTATCGCTTAAGCCTTATCGGGGGTGGTTTCTTAATGAAGCTTTAGGGAGTTAGCTCAGCACAAGTTAGCGGTTTACGTCTCTTCTTGCTAGTAGTTAGTCAGGGTTGAAGCAGTCAGCGTCGACTAAGCTGTCTTCATTGGCATTTCTTGCATTGCTTCTGCTTGATGGCGGAGTGGACTCGTTGTCTTCACACTTCCTAATCATCTGACTTCAGGGGTAGTTCTGGCCTTCTAGGGAGGAACTTCCCGTTGGTTGGGCAGAGGGATCTATTACTAATTAGTCTCTCAGGATTGTAAGAAGTTCTAATATACCAAAGTTTAGCGGAGTCAGGTTTTCACTTCGTGTCTTGGTTGACTTATCAGGTGGTTTCTGGTGGATATTGGGGATCCTTCGGTGATTAACTTCCGGCTTCAACGGGATTCTTGCTGTAGTAGACTGGGGAACAAGGGAGTGTGGTGCTATGGACGAGTCTTGCAAGGTGAGTTTGACGAGGTATGCCGTCCTGCTGAGAGGAAATCTTCGAGTTGTTCTGACTTGATGATGTCTAACTCCTGGTGCTTGTGATGCTTTTCCTCTCATATACTCTCGAGGTTAGTCTAGGTCTCATTACCGACATCTAACACAGGGGTTTCCTGAGTTACTAGGTGGGTTATCGCTCCTCGAGTCACATTTTTAAGGAGGTCAAAGCAAACCAGAGCATATAAACAAGGCAAACAGAGCGAGGGAATCACAATGTCCTCGGCAGACAACACACATCAAGCAACACAGGATGCACTTAGGCAAGCAAACACGACCAACGCTAGGGACCAAGGAGTTAACTACTCGCGATGTAGGGGAATCCTATTCTTAGGGCTATTGATCCTAGATATCGTGTTTCTTCGAGTTGGAGTCACTATCTTGCAAATGAAGCCTTCGTCGTATATTGGACGCTTCTTGATAGTGCAACACCCAATGTCTTCTGATTGTGAGGATTCTGCTGGTAGGGCGATATTGAAGTCTCCTTGTGTTTGCTGGTAGTTGCTTGTCTTCATCTTGTTCTCATTGTCTTCACCGGGTTCTATGTCCTAGTTATTTAAAATCCATAGGTTTGAAGTTTGGACGAGAGTTAGAGGAAACCATTTTCAAAAGCATTTACTTAGAGTAAGAGAAGATGTAGAACTTCTGAAACTCATTTAGAAACTAGTTTTCGAAAGCCAGGGTTTTCAAAATAAGGTTCCTGTCTAACGACCATGCTAACTAAAGTTCTCCTACAGTCAGGATGGCTCTGATACCAAGTTTGTGGGGCCCCCAGATTAATCTTTCGAGAATCCCTGTTATGCATACAACCACGATCCCATGATCAGTTAGTCGTGGCACATAACAGAAAAGTATCAAAGTAAACATCTACCATACTATGGACAAGTAGGTGTCGTCAAGGGGGTTGTACTTAGTAGTACCAAAGTGTAATAGTTCGGAGGAGCCAAACCACTACCATATATATACATCAACATATAGTACACAATGCAGTTTTGATAAACAGTAGATAAAAGATGCATAAGTAAAATAGTAGGACAAGGCTTATGAGCAAGAAGGTGGCTTGCCTGATGATCAGCAATATGGCAATATGTCCCTGGACTTCTTCTTAGAATACCCAATAATACCAATAATAAGAACCATCTTCTGATCTCTGATTTCACCGCAACTATCGTCGTCAAGATAGCACATGCAAGCAAACCAAACCACAATCAACACAACGCATACAAGCATCATTACAATACAGCAAACAAACATACCACACATTACTCAAATCAGTAGGTTTTGATAGATTGAGTGGGTTGAAATTGGAATTACTTTTATTGCCCTTGTGGTCTTTGTTTTATGATGTATTTGTCCAAATACCACCTATTAAGGGGATTTAGAACTAGGCTTGGGTCTGTATGATATCAATATGCAAATATGATACCATCAGGAAGGTATTGATAAAATAAGCCCAACAAAAGTGGTTTCACTATTTTAACACTTTTCTTTAATTTCTTATGAATATTCTAGTGATAAAGTTCTAGTTTTAGGAAATAATTCACCAGCAAGGTTTTGGAGCTCCAAAAATTAATTCCTTGGATGGTTCATTAGGTTTTTATGTACTGATCCAAATAGAGTTGGAATCATGTCAAAAAATTTACCAGAATGCCCTCAGGAAATTCCCAAAGGCAGTTATGGAGCTCTTTTGTCTTTTTCACCAAATTTAATCTACATAGGCTTTTGATTTGATTCCAAGGATACAGGGTAGGTATTTAGAATACCTTTCTGCAGAAATTGGAATCAATCTTTTTGGATATCAAGAACTACTGGAGTGGTTTATTTAGTGAAATGAGTCTACACAGAAAAGTTTAAATCTTTAAAATTGAACCAGAGCTCATTAAAATTTGATCTACTGGGGTTTGATAGGGGCTGATATGGAGTTTTACTGGGAGTTGGAATTAAGCCAATACCTCTATTGGTTTGACCTAGAGAAATTCCTAAAGGCAGATTATGGCTATTTTTGTTATTTTTTCCAGAGGCAAAATAGGAAGTAAAAAGTCATGGGCTCAAGGTCACAAGCAATGTATCTCACATACCTTTCAGTACTGAGTGTATTCACACCAATTGGATTTACCAAACTACCAGAAAGAAAGAAATAGTGGAAGGGACAGATCTTAGTAGAATCATTCCCAGAAAATCATGAAAATGATTTTGGGCCTAAGGCTTGTTCTGCATGATGGGAAAAACATATAAGAATGAGTAGAACTTTAGATCTGGACAAAAATAGGTGTTTTCCATTTTATTATGCATTTATTTCTGGAAGGTATTTAATAGATCTATTAAACAGGGTTTAAAGAAAAGGAAAAGGGAAAAAGGGGCAGTAGGCTGGCTTTGCAGGGAGATGGGTCGGGAGGGAAAATTCGTCCCACAGCGGGCAACGCAGCACGCGGGTCGGCGGGGTTCAAACGGCCGGGGAGGGGCCTGTCGGTCAGTGAGAGGGGGGCGAAGGGGTATCGGTGGCCCTGCGCCGTCTGATTAGAGGGGCATCGATGGCCGTCGCTCCTTCTTCAACCTGATGAACAGGTGCCAGGGCAGAAACCCTAGGGGCAGCGTCGGCGGCGCATGGGCTCACCAGGGGAGCTCGAGGGACGGCAGGGAGGCGACGGGGCGACGCGGTACTCGGAGCTGAGCACGTAGAGGGGCGGTGAGGTGGGGTTCAATGTCTGGAACGGTCTCACGCGGGGGCATCGGAGGCGAGCTCGCCGGAGCTCGGCGGCGCAGCAGAGGCAGAGATCCCTAGGCAAGGAAATAAGGGAGGTCAGATGCATAGGATCATGGAGGATTCGAAAACGTCACATGCAGAGGGAGAGGATCAAGGGAGAGAGCACACAGACCAAACCTTGAGAAGTGGCCGAAAGGGCGAACCCTTCCTCTCCAGCGACATGCAAGTACAGGAGCTCGGTGGGAAGGTGCAGGGGAGCTATATGGGGGCTGTGGAGAGGATCTGAGGCACTGGGGAAGATCGGGGTCGACCCTATACTCCACTACTCGAAGGAGACCGGGAGGAGAGCTTATTCTCCTCCATGGCAATGGGGAGCTCGAGATCTGGATCTGGAGCTTAAGAGGGGTAAGGGGATAGGGTAGGGGTGGTCTGATAGCAGAGGGGAGAGTTGTGCTGGCCTCCAGTCCTTTAAACCGAATGGATTGGTCCATGGTGAGCTTGGTGCATGAGGGGGTTGCTACTTGGGTATTGGTCGAGGGAGGAGGTGGAGGGGGTGAGGTGGGGCCTGGTACACGACCACAGAGAGGGAGGGGAGTGGTGGTGGATGCTGCTTTTAATACCAAGATATTTGTAAGATATGCCATCTCTCTCTCACATGCTTCAAGAGCTAAAGGGCAAGGGGAGGGCTTGTTACAGTGGTCACCACGACCAAGGGAGGGTAGGATGGTTGCTGTGGAGTAGTTCTTGACAAGTTTGAGAAGGTTTTGATTTAACTTTGGGTCATGGTTTTGAATATCTCCATTTTTGGCCATCTTGATGATAATGAAGAACCTCATGATTTTTGAACTTGGAAAGCTTAGGTGAGGATGCTAGTAGGTGGATATGGTCCAGGTACATATCCATGAATTATTTGGGAATTATTTGATGAAGTCTGGTCCACTTTATATCACCTATTCAAATAGGGCAGAAATGGTTTTTAGGAATTTATTTTCTATTTTTGAATTGGACATGTGGATTTTTTGATGTGAGATGATTCTAAATATGAATCCATACTTAGGGGAATTTTCCCAATATTTATTGTGTCTTAAAAGTATTTAAGGCAATTATTATTCCATTTTTGCCATTTTAGAAAATAGGCAAAAATAATTAGTAAAAGTCTTCAAAAATATTTATTTTTGAGGTGGGAAGATAGAGTATGATTTATGGATCTCAAATGAGCTAAAAGTTGGGGAAGTGTTTTGGCAAAAACAAGCTTTCCCCTGGGAAAGGAGTTTTGGAGATTTTGTCTATTAAAGAGATTAATTAGATTTGGAGCCATAATAATTATGGATAATATTTGATAAATCTTGCTGATCAAGGTAGATTATGTAGACAAGGTGTAACAAGCATTTGCAACCTTGGGATTGGAGAATCCAAGTTGATTTTGGTGAAAACTAGAGATTTAAGGATCTTGGGTAAGATTGTTTTCATGCCACCAAAACCTTGTTGGATCTTGGATCTCAGATCTCCCCTTGGGGCAATGGATATATGTATGGATAGACCAAGTGATTTACATCAACATGGTATAGAGGTTTGAGCTTGATCTTGCTTGAGTTCACCAAGACAAGCTTTCAAACTTTGAATAAAATAAGCCTACCATAGCAGATTATCAACTAGCCTTCAAAACCATGTGGGTTTAAGAAGCACAAAGATCCACTTGGAACAAGTGAAGTAGATATTGATATACCTATATGAGTAGAACAGAACCATGCCAACAGTTGGTCCATATAAGGTTGGATGATGATGTGAGCTTCTGTCGAAGTAGGCATGTTGACTAGATTTGCAGGAATAGTTATTTTCTTGCCTGCAAAACCATCAAGAACAAGTGGGTTGGAAAATGATATAACCAAGGGCAAGAGTGGGTCTTGGTAGTCCTTAGGATGGTTAACAATATGGTTCAAATGCATTTTCAGAAATGTACAAGGGTTGAGAAAAGGGGACATTCAAAAAGGTGATGTTGTTACAGATTCCTGACTTGCCAAATTTGGCGGATTTGAGGATTTTGATTAGAGTATGAGAGGAGATGTTTTTGATGGGTTGCAAGGTATCAAAGCATTATAAAGTGGATGATGTTGAAGTGAAGATTGGGTAGAATAGATCCATGCTTGATATTGGTCTTCATTGACTTGGAAACTTCTAGAATGGATCACTTCAGAATTGATCTGGTTAAGGGTTTTAGATGATCACTTAGTGGCTAGAGATCAGATCCATCTTGTATTCTTGCTTAGAGTTTGGGGATTTTAAGGTTTCTTGATCCCAGAGGATGAGCTCCTAGAGTAGCTCATACTTCTTCTAAGCAATCAAGTCAAACAACAGATCAAGGCAACTCATCTTACAAACAAATCAACTACTACTAGGGTTACCATCAAGCTTAACTTGAGGTATGGAAGGGCAATTTTGAAAGGTTGGAGTTTGAGTAAGGTAGGAGTCCTTGGTATCCCTACCAAGAGTAGAATTCAAAAGCTTTAGAAGAGGTTTTGGGAAACCTAGAGTTAAGAATAGTTGAAGGTTCTATCTATAAAACATAAGGAGATTATAATAGGTTGCTCTCCATAGTTTGATCAGTAGAAGTTACTAAAATAGTTTTCTTGCAAAGGCTTCTTGGCTCAGGTTTTGAAATGCCAGAACATTTGATAATATGGAAAATAAGCCAGGACTATTTTGGGAAGTAGCTTTTGTCAATTGGTGTTGAGGTAAGGAGTATATCTTATAATACACAATCATAATCATAAACATAGTCAAACCCAGGCAAACACTTTATCCCTAAACAAGAAAAAAGTTTTTGTTCCCCCAGATTTTTTTGCATTCTGGACAACTAATCCAGGTTGCTGAAATTGGGATGTTACAGTAAGCTAGCACGCCTCCATCTACCAACAAGTAGTTCCCTCCATCATGTCCCCATGAGAGGCAAATATTGAGAGGTCGACTTCTCTCCATATCAAGATGTAGAGAATCTAGGACATGGTTGTTGGGTCCGCAACATAGAAAACAAAAAATTTCCTACGATGAGAACTACACGCCAAGATCTATCTACTAGGTACAAAGCAATGGGTGGACATACATCCAACGAGAACTTACCCTCGGAGACAACGAGTTTTGTTAACGAGTAGGAACTCGTGGTTCATGTAGTCGTACACTTGCCGGTCTCAAGATCGTGAGGAAGTCCGAGCGCCACAACTCAGCAGCGCATCCGTACTCGCACACACGTTCAAGCCACCAGACAACCTCCACCTCCTCGCTCCAGCGATCCAGCGGAAGCAGCAACTCCTTCCAGACGAAATGCCACCGGGAACATGTATCTCGCTAATCCGAGACCATGGGGGAATAATTCTAGAGGGGAGAGAGATCCTTCACAAGGAGGTGTGAGGAAGAAGGAGGAGGAGGGCCTTTTATAGGAGGAGGGGGGTGCCCCTCTCTCCATGGCCGGCGCATGGGGAGGTGACCCCTCACCTCCCCCATGCATGTGGTGGTAACCCCTCCACATTAAAATGCCTCTTCACATTCCCTTTTAAAGTCCCCACTTAAATGCATTAAAATTCTCCAAGTTTAATGCTCTCTCATTTAATAAAACTCTTTTATTAAATTTATTCAGAATTTTGTTAATTACTTTAATTAACAAACATTCACATATAACCCCTTGCAATATTTCAATATCACACGCAGAACCACTTTCTGCAATTTCACCCGAAACAATTTCCTGTTTCTATCAAAACAATTCATGCGCTTTGTAATTCTTTCGTCTGAAACATATGTGCTCCAAAATGGTGTCCGGTAACTCTTAAGTGTGTCACCCTACGGTTCGCGATTAATGCAGACATGATTGAGACTCCTCTCAGATCAATAGTCAGAAGCGGGACCTAGAGATCCATACTGACTCCTGCATATTCAACGATGACTTCTGTGATCGTGAGAACCTTTAAAGCTTGTAATTTAATCCCTTTGTCTCATGATATAATACATGTCCAAGATTCGATCATCGGTATCCAAATACCTAGTTTGATCTCGTTACCGACATGCACTATTTTCTTGTTCCCGTGATATAACATTCTAGTGATCACATCACTTGCTTGCAATCTATCTCAATGTGATATCACCGAGAGGGCCTAGAGTATATCTATCCTCCATCGGGATTGATAAATTCCACTCTTGATCCATGAGCCTCAACATAACACCTTCGTAGCACTGAACCCATCTTTATAGTCACCCTGTTACGGTGTGACGTTTGATGTTATCAAGATACTCTTTAGGTGTTAGCAATTAACATGATCTCATGGTCTAAGGATAAAGATTACTTTGTATGATGTTATAGCAATATAAACATAATGACTTGATCGTAATGCTATACTTTGGATGAATGTTCATCACATCATTCCACCAATGGTGTGACCTTGTTATTAACAACATCCAATGTCCATGATCAGGAAACCTTGATCATCTTGTTAATCAACAAGCTAGTCTATAAGAGAGGCATAACTAGGAACCCTTTTTGTTTATTAAACACACACGTATTGATGTTTCCGATCAATACAATTCTAGCATGCAAAAAAAACATCTATCATTTATAAGGAATACATAGTAACAACTTTATTATTGCCTCCTAGGGCATATTTCCTTCAGTCTCCCACTTGCACTAGAGGCAATAATCTAGTTCACATAGTGATAAATCTAACACCCATGGAGTTTTGGTGTTGATCATGTTTTGCCCTAGGGAGAGCTTTAGTCAACAGATCTGCTACATTTAGGTCCGTGTGTACTTTACAAATCTTTATATCTCCATCCTTGACATGCTCGCGGATGGAGTGAAACCGGCGCTTAATATGCTTGGAATTCTTGTGAGACCTCGGTTCCTTTGCGTTGGCTATGGCTCCATTGTTGTCACAATATATCACCATTGGGTCCAATGCACTAGGAACCACACCTAGTTCCGTAATGAACTCTTTCATCCAAACCGCTTCCTGCGCCGCTTCTGAAGCAGCAACATATTCTGCCTCCGTCGTTGATCCAGCCACCACAGGTTGTTTGGAACTCCTCCAACTAACTGCTGCTCTGTTCAAGAGAAATACGTATCCGGATTGAGACTTAGAGTCATACAGATCGGTGTCAAAGCTAGAATCGACATAACACTTAGCAACTAGCTCTTCTTCACCTCCGTATATAAGAAACATATCCCTAGTTCTTCTCAAGTACTTGAGGATGTTCTTGACCGCTATCCAGTGTTCCGAACCTGGATCAGATTGGTACCTACTAGTCAAACTAATAGCATGTGCCACATCCGGTCTTGTACATAGCATGGCATACATAATAGAGCCTATGGCCGAGGCATAGGGGATCTTATCCATCATCTCTCTTTCTTCCGCCATAGCCGGACTTTGAGTCTTACTCAATGTCTTGCCTTGCAACATAGGTAAGAACAGCTTCTTACTTCCGTCCATATTAAACTTCTTTAATATCTTATCAAGGTATGTACTCTGTGATAGCCCAATTAGGCGCCTTGATCTATCTCTATAGATTTTAATGCCTAATATATATGACGCTTCACCAAGGTCTTTCATCGAAAATTTGTTGTTTAGATAACTTTTAACACTGTTTAAAAGATCTATATCATTTCCAATCAATAATATGTCATCCATATATAATATCAGAAATGCCACATTGCTCCCACTCACTTTCTTATAAATACAAGCCTCTCCATAAGTTTGGACAAATCTAAACTCTTTGATCACCTCATCAAAGCAGAGATTCCAACTCCGGGATGCTTGCTTCAGTCCATAGATGGATCGCTGAAGTTTGCATACCTTATTAGCATCCTTAGGATCGACAAAACCCTTAGGTTGTATCATATACAATTCTTCTTCAATATTACCATTGAGGAACGCAGTTTTGACATCCATCTGCCATATTTCATAATCGAAATATGCAGCAATTGCTAACATAATCCTAACTGTCTTAAGCATCGCTACGGGAGAGAATGTCTCATCGTAGTCAACTCCTTGAATTTATCGAAACCCCTTTGCGACAAGTCGAGCCTTATAGATGGTCACATTACCATCAGCATCAGTTTTTCTTTTGAAAATCCATTTATTCTCAACGGCCTTTCGATTGTGAGGTAAGTCCACCAAGGTCCAAACTTGGTTCTTGTACATGGATTCCATTTCGGATTTCATGGCTTCTAGCCATTTGTTGGAATCCGGGCTCATCATCGCTTCTTCATATGACGCAGGATCATCCATTTCATCAACCATGAAATTCACAACAGGATTGCCGTACAGTTCAGGAGCTACACGTGTCCTGCTTGACCTGCGAGGTTTGGTAGTGTCCTCTTTCGAAGTTTCATGATCAATATCATTAGCTCTCTCTTCATTAGGTGAAGTCAACTCCGAAACAATTTCTGGTGCTGTGCTACTCGCCATTTCATGAAGAGAAGGTTTAATAACCTCTTCGAGTTCTACCTTCCGACTACTCACACCTTTCGCGAGAAACTCCTCAAGAAAGGATCCATTCTTGGCAACAAAAACCTTGCCCTCGGATCTGTGATAGAAGGTATACCCGACCGTTTCCTTAGGGTATCCTATGAAGACGCCATTTTCCGCTTTGGGTTCGAGTTTATCCGGTTGAAGTTTCTTCACATAAACATCGCATCCCCAAACTTTAAGAAATGACAACTTAGGTTTGTTTCCAAACCATAATTCATACGGTGTCGTTTCAACGGATTTAGATGGTGCCCGATTTAAAGTGAATGCAGCTGTTTCCAGTGCATAACCCCAAAATGATTGTGGCAAGTCAGTCAGAGACATCATAGATCGAACCATATCCAATAAGGTACGATTACGATGTTTCGACACACCATTACGTTGTGGTGTTCCGGCAGGCGTGAGTTGTGAAACTATTCCACACTCTTTCATGTGTGTGCTAAACTCGTAACTTAGATACTCTCCTCCACGGTCAGACCGTAGAAATTTGATCTTTCTATTACGATGATTTTCCACTTCGTTCTGAAATTACTTGAACTTTTCAAAAGTTTCAGACTTGTGTTTCATCAAATAGATATACCCGTATCTACTCAAATCATCCGTGAAAGTAACAAAATAACGATATCCACCTCGCGCCGACACACTCATTGGTCCACACACATCAGTATGTATGATTTCCAATAAATCTGTCGCTCGTTCCATTGAACCGGAAAACGGCGTTCTAGTCATCTTGCCCATAAGGCATGGCTCACATGTATCAAATGATTCAAAATCAAGTGATTCCAAAAGTCCATCAGAATGGAGTTTCTTCATGCGTTTAACACCAATATGACCTAGACGGCAGTGCCACATATATGCAGATATATCATCATCAAGTTTAATCGTTTTAGCATTAACATTATGAATGTGCGTAATATTACTATCGAGATCCATCAGAAATAAACCATTCAACACAGGTGCATGACCATAAAAGATATTATCCATATAAATCGAACAACCATTATTTTCAGATTTAAACGAATAACCACTTTGCATCAAACACGATCCAGATACAATGTTCATGCTAAGTGAAGGCACCAAATAACAATTATTTAGGTTTATAACTAATCCCAATGGCATATGGAGAGGCAGCGTTCCGACGGCGATAACATCAACTCTTGATCCATTGCCGACCCGCATTGTGACCTCATCCCTTGCTAGTTGTTGCTTGTTCCACAGCCCCTGAATCGAGTTACATATATTAGCAACTGATCCCGTATCAAATACCCAGGTGCTACTACGAGTACTAGTCAAGTACACATCAATAACATGTATATCACATATACCTTTGTTTGCCTTGCCGGACTTCTTGTCTGCCAAATACTTGGGGCAGTTGCGCTTCCAATGGCCAGTCCCCTTGCAATAGTAGCACTCGGTATCGGACTTAGGGCCAGCTTGGGGTTTCTTTTCAGTCGCGGCAACGGATTTTCCACCCTTCTTTCCCTTGTGCTTGCTTTTCTTGTCCTTCTTGAAACCGGTGGTCCTATTGATCATCAACACTTGATGTTCCTTCCTAATCTCCACTTCTGTAGTCTTAAGCATTGACAGAAGCTCGGGAAGAGTCTTCTTCATGCCCTGCATATTATAGTTCATCACGAAGCTCTTGTATCTAGGTGGCAGAGATTGGAGAACATGATGTATGCACAAGTCAATGGGAATAGTTATTCCCAAGGACACAAGCTTATCAGCGTACCCAAAAATTTTGAGTACATGCTCACTAACGGAGTTGTTCTCCTCCATCATGCAGCTAAAGAACTTTTCAGTAGCATTATAACTCTCTACGGTAGCATGGGTATCAAAAATCATTTTCAATTCTCCCATGGTATCAAAGGCATTGCCATTTTCGAAACGCTTTCGAAGTTCTGGGTCTAGCCCATACAGTATGCCGCAATGAACTAAGTTGTGGTCCTCCTGACAAGTCACATAGACATTATTTTCCTTGTCAAGGGCATCAGGAGCTGGTGGGGGGCCTAGCGGCGCATCTAGCACATATTGCTTTTGTGCAGCAGTGAGGAGAATCCTCAAATTCATAGCCCAGTTGGTGAAGTTGCTACCATTCGCAGCAAGTTTCACTTTCTCCATGAACACATTGAAATTAAAAGCAGGTGGTGCCATCTACAATAGAATTTATAAAGTTTATTTTGACTAATTTTATGACAGATTGAGTTCAGCTAATCCAAATTACTAATGAACTCCCACTCAAAAACGACATTCCTCGTGTCCTTTTGGTGATTACATGAACCAAATCCACTACACCAATTCTGATCATCATGTGAGTCGGTGTAGCTTCAAAGGCGAGCATCTATATGGGCATCATATCAACTATATGACTCATGCTTAACCTTTTGGTCCGTGTTCCGAGGCCATGTCTGTACATGCTAGGCTCGCCAAGTAAGAACCTTGGTACTCGCGTGTGTAAAACTGTCTTACACCCGTTGTATGAAAGCGTAGAGTCGAGTACACCCGATCATCACGTGATGTCTCAAAACACGATCCATAGAACGGTGCATACTCAAGGAAGAACACATTTTATCTTGATTTCTAAATGAGGGATCATCTTACAATGCTACCAAAAGCGCCAAACTAGCAGTATAAGATGCTAACATCTAATGTGTAAAGTGAGATGATATGGTCCATGCATTTGATCTCTATCATTTGCATCATGGTATGATCTCTATCATTCCTTTGTGTGTAAGGCCAAGGTCTATGGAACTTACACGTTTAATGTGTTGTAAGAGTATCTATCATACATCTACTTACAACAATACCATATCAATACACTAGCCCAGCAACGATCTAAACTAGACGCCTCTAATTTATCAATTGCAAGTTTTACGTGGCTTAGGGCTTTCGGAGATAGAACCGTTCTCACCTATGAACATGAACCACAACAGGGATAACCAAGTTATTAGCAACTCGTTGTAAATCAGATATTGACTATAGTAGGAGAGACATACACCCGCCAGCCACTTATGCAAAACAAGTTGCATGTCAGTCATGGAACCGGTCTCATGTACGATGTCATGTAAGGTTGGTCCGGGCCGCTTCATCCCACTATGCCACCAATATCCAAAATACATAGAAGATGCAATAACATGATCATCATCACCCACATATAAACATATGTGTACTACCCGTGCAAAGCACCTACGCATAGATCAGGCTCTGATACCACTGTTGGGTCTGCAGCATAGAAAACAAAAAAAATCCTACGATGAGGACTACACGCCAAGATCTATCTACTAGGTACAAAGCAACGGGTGGACATACATCCAACGAGAACTTACCCTCGAAGACAACGAGTTTTGTTAACGAGTAGGAACTCGTGGTTGATGTAGTTGTACACTTGCCAATCTCAAGATCGTGAGGAAGTCCGAGCGCCGCAACTCAGCAGCGCATCCGTACTCGCACACACGTTGAAGCCACCGGACAACCTCCACCTCCTCGCTCCAGCGATCCAGTGGAAGCAGCAACTCCTTCTAGACGAAATGCCACCGGGAACATGTATCTCGCTAATCCGATACCATGGGGGAATAATTCTAGAGGGGGAGCGAGATCCTTCACAAGGAGGAGTGAGGAAGAAGGAGGAGGAGGAGGGCCTTTTATAGGAGGAGGGGGTGCCACTCTCTCCATGGCCGGCGCATGGGGGTGACTCCTCACCTCCCCCATTCATGTGGTGGTAACCCCTCCACATTAAAATGCCTCTTCACATTCCCTTTTAAAGTCCCCACTTTAAATGCATTAAAATTCTCCAAGTTTAATGCTCTCTCATTTAATAAAACTCTTTTATTAAATTTATTCAGAATTTTGTTAATTACTTTAATTAAAAAACATTCACATATAACCCCTTGCAATATTTCAATATCACATGCAGAACCACTTTCTGTAATTTCACCCAAAACAATTTCCGGTTTCTATCGAAACAATTCCTGCGCTTTGCAATTCTTTCGTCTGAAACATATGTGCTCCAAAATGGTATCTGGTAACTCTTAAGTGTGTCACCCTACGGTTCGCGAATAATGCAGACATGATTGAGACTCCTCTCAGATCAATAGTCAGAAGCGGGACCTGGAGATCCATACCGACTCCTGCATATTCAATGATGACTTCTGTGATCGTGAGAACCTTTAACGCTTGTAATTTAATCCCTTTGTCTCATGATATAATACATGTCCGAGTTACGATCATCGGTATCCAAATACCTAGTTTGATCTTGTTACCGACATGCACTCTTTTCTCGTTCCCGTGATATAACATTCTAGTGATCACATCACTTGCTTGCAAGCTATCTCAATGTGATATCACCGAGAGGGCCCATAGTATATCTATCCGTCATCGGGATTGACAAATTCCACTATTGATCCATGAGCCTCAACATAACACCTTCGTAGCACTGAACCCATCTTTATAGTCACCCTGTTACGGTGTGACGTTTGATGTTATCAAGATACTCTTTAGGTGTTAGCAATTAACATGATCTCATGGTCTAAGGATAAAGATTACTTCGTATGATGTTATAGCAATATAAACATAATGACTTGATCGTAATGCTATACTTCAGATGAATGTTCATCACATCATTCCACCAATGGTGTGACCTTGTTATTAACAACATCCAATGTCCATGATTAGGAAACCTTGATCATCTTGTTAATCAACAAGCTAGTCTATAAGAGAGGCATAACTAGGAACCCTTTTTGTTTATTAAACACACACGTATTGATGTTTCCGATCAATACAATTCTAGCATGCAAAATAAACATCTATCATATATAAGGAATACATAATAACAACTTTATTATTGCCTCTCAGGGCATATTTCCTTCAATGGTCACAACGATGAATATCATAATAGACTTTATCTTATTTCAATCTCATACTAGGGTTTCTCCATATCCCCAAGAACTAATGATCTACTCAGACATGGAGGCAATCAACATCATGGCAATGGTAATGGAAACAATCATAGACAAATAGTACTTGTATAAATCCACAACGAGTATAGGAATTACTACAAGATCTAGACAAGACGTAGATGGGATGGATGGAGATGGTGGTGATGCAGCGGTGGATGATGAAGATCGATGCCTTAGCCTCCTGGATCTGCGTAGGGCGAAGATGGATCCCTGGTGGATGAGTTCCCCCTCCAGATGCCTTCCGGAGGTGAGGTTTCGACGATTTCTGGGTGTTCTGTATGTCGTCTCCTCGAACCAATTGCACAGGGTGAAAGTATTTGACGAGGCGGAGGCGGTGCCAACTATACGGCCGGAGCTATACGGGCGAAAAAAATTCTCCCCCTGTATAGTTGGTCATTACGCTCTCTGCCTCCTTTGTTCGCTTCTAGTTTTCTTTGGGTATTATTAATATTTCTCAAATAAGCGATTTGCATTTTTTTTGACTCCTTTTCTCCACAGTACAACTGCTTCAAGAATTGTATACATTGGATCCATCATTTGTCCTGATCCTAGTGAAAACAGACATAAAATGTGCGCGCGAACACCATAAAATACCAAGATCCTACATCTACAATGCAAAATAATAACATAAAACATGATGCACTCATCAACTTCCCCAAGCTTAGACTCTTGCTCGTCTAGAGCAAGTTCTAGCTTAATGGATGTGATCCTCATATTCATAAAGCTGAGTCGATAAAATAAATGAGGCAATTGCAGCATGTGTTTATCATGTACGATACATAGGAATAATTTCATGAATAGTACCTTACTCGACCATCAGAATAGTATTAGAAGGCTTCCACACCTTAGTGATCAATAGTTCATAAAAGATGAATCTCAACATAATGTAAAAGAATCCGGTTCAACCGAATGAGTAAACGAAGTAGTCCCAAGTGTTTTAGGATCAACGTATTCACTTGGGATTCAAAATCTCAAAAGTGTTTCTTTGTCATACTACAATACAGTGATATATGCCTACTTGCTCTTTGCACATTCGATCTTTTTCTTCTTTCTTTTCTTTTCTTTTGCATATATGCTCACACTTTCGTTTTAAGTGTTGTGCAAAGGAGCTTGCCATATATTCCAGTTCATGTAGGAATTCAAAGTTCAACAATCTCAATTATCAAACTCCAACTATATATGAAGCATTCTTATGACTTGGAGATTCTACCTAGACTTGTTCCCACTCTATTTTGATAGCACTTTATTTTCCTTTGTTCAAGGTTTCTTCTTCAACTTAATTGTATGGATAATTTTTCTTTTGCAAATCAAACCGTAGACTTACAACATATTGACTAAATTATTCTTAAATGTTCTATTGATACCAATGGTATGGAAGACTCCTATTGATATCATCAAGTGCAAGTAAAATTATTTTCAAGCCATTCATATATCAATAAAGCAAACACAAACTCAATATTGCTCCATATATAATAATAAACTCGGAATTTCATAGAAGGGATTGACTATTCCTGAAGAGAATTCTAATGATGCAAATTTTATTTATAGTTTGAACTAATGCAAGAATAATAAAACTTATAAGATAGATTACAAGGTCTTAAATATCTCCCCAAGCTTGGAATCAAGCTAGGCGGGATCAAATAATCCCTTGCGATTATTTGATACCGTGATTGTTGTAGATCACTATGGTGCCATGGCACGTTGGATCTCCTCCTCACGGGTCAGCCTGAGACGGAGGGATTGATTGATAGCTTCTAATTCTTTAACACGCAGCTTGTTGAAAATATTGTTCCTCTCCAGCACCTTCAATTTTTCCTTAATGAACTCATTGTTATCCTGGAGTGTTTGTAATGCATTAAGACTCATAGAAAAACCTGCTTCAGTTGTCCACTTGATATCTTCATCAAGTTTATCCAGATAAAGTCGCAGCAATCAAAGGTGTTTAGGCGTTCCCGACTTCTCCTTGTCCAACTCTTCGATCCTCAGGTCTAGAGCCTTCAAATCCCTCTTCCGGCATCCATGGTCGGTGTCGAGGAACTCTATAGGGATGGCCTTGATCTCCTTCCCTTGCTCGCTATTGCTCCCGGTCTCCACGGGAGCTTTTCTTCTTGACTTTTATCCCTTGGTTGAGAGTCATTCCGTGTGAATAAGAAGTAGATATGTTTCTGGAGCTTATGATTATAGAGAGAGACAATAGCAGTATATAAGGGGGGTCAGAGGTTGGTAAAACTCGCGAAAAAGACCAAATTATCGTCCAAGAAAAGAATCCAAATGGAACAGAAAAAGAAATCACGGATTTGGAAGTAACCTGCCACGTAACGACCAACTATACGGGCGTGGCCCGTATAGGTCCGGCCGTATAGTTGGTTCCGGGCAGATATTTCCAAATATCTCAAGTCCAGGTTGATTAAATGACGACTCGAAACCGACAATATTTTTTTTAGATGAATAAACGAAAGATCAAATGAAAAGTGTCTGAGAGTTTAACGACCAACTATACAGCTAGTATGTTTACTCTGGTCGTATAGTTGCGACCGTATAGATACAGACACGAAAATCAAAAAGTGTCTAGGAGTTTAACAACCAACTATACGGCCGGAATTTTTCTCTGGTCATATAGTTGCGACCGTATAGATACAGACACCAAAAAGCATAACCATCTGAGAGTTTAACGACCAACTATACGGCCAGAATTTTTGCTCCGGTAGTATAGTTGCGACCGTATAGGCTCAAATAGCGAAAATAATTTCGCGAAGATGATACAGAGAGTTTAACGACCAACTATACGACGGGAGCTCCCTCTCCAGTCGTATAGCTCCGCCCATATAGTTTGGAAAACCTTTCTAAATCTTCAGAAAAATACAAGAAATTCAAAGGAAGAATTTTTAAGAGTAAGAATTGTGAAAATAAATCACTTATTTGGGTAAGAACACTTACCTTGTACTTGCCATTGTTTATTCTGGGTGGAGAACTTCTTCTCTTTTGGAGGAATTGACCTCAGTTCATTGAATAATTCTCGTAAACAAAAATCACCTGGACCAAAGTTCCTCTCAATAATATTAGTGTCTTGCGGGGCAATCATGGACACTGCATCTAGCATTTTTATTTCCTGCCTCTGCATAATCTGTAGCTCAAATTCTTGAAGTGAAAGAATCTAACAGATCAGCCTTGGCTTATGGTCTTTCCTTTCAAGGAGTTCTTTTAAGCCATCACGATCCGTGTGAACTCTTACCTTTGCATCAACTATATAGGAATAGAATTTATCGCAAGAGAAAAACACAGCAAATAGTTCCTTTTCTTCCTTAGGGTAGTTCTTTTGAGCACCATTGAGAGTTCTACTAGCATGATGTATAATATTAAATCTATGACCAATATGTTGTCCTCGAGTTACTCCTACAACATCATCACTAGCTTTGCATGTTAAATCAAAGGTTGTATCCCAGATAGGTGGTTTAATAATAGGAGCACGAGATAAAGCATTTTTGAGTTTATCAAAGGCTTCAAGACACTTATCATCAAAATTAAATCTAATTCCCTTTTGCAAGAGGTTTGTAAAAGGTTTAGATATTCCAGAGAAATTTCTAATGAACCTTCTATAATAGCCCACATAACCAAGAAAACTTCTTATACCTTTAATATCCCTTGGTGGTGGCATTCTCTCTATTGCTTCAACCTTAGCTCTATCAACTTCAATTCCCTTACCTGATACCTGGTGTCCAAGGACTATACCTTCTTTGACCATAAAATGGCACTTCTCCCAGTTTAGAACGAGATTAGTTTCTTCACAACGCTGCAAAACTCTTTTGAGATTATCTAAACAACTAGTAAACAAAGTTCCATAGACAGAAAAGTCATCCATAAATACTTCCATTATAAGTTCTATAAAATCAGCAAAAATAGTAGTCATGCATCTTTGAAAAGTAGCTGGAGCATTACATAAACCAAAGGGCATACGTCGGTAAGCATGTAAACTGTAAGGACTTACGAAAGTTGTTTTAAGTTGGTCATCCAGATGAACATCTATTTGAGAGAAACCAGAGTATCCGTCCAAGTAACAAAAATGAGTATGGTTTGCTAACCTTTCTAAAGTTTGATCTATGAACGGTAGCGGATAGTGATCTTTCCTAGTTTCTTTGTTTAATTTCCCGAAATTTATGCACATCCTATGCCCAACAAAAGTTCTAGTAGGTATCAATTTATTATTTTCATTAGGAACCACAGTAAAACCGCCCTTCTTAGGAACACAATGAACATGACTTACCCATTCATTTTCTTTAACAGGGTAAATTATGCCTTCATCTAGTAGGCGTACAAAATTTTTTCTTACCACTTCTTTCATTTCAGGCGTCGGTCTTCTATTAAATTCCGCAACTAGTTTTGCACCTTCTTCCATGAATATCCGATGGACAGCTATCATGGGACTAATGCCCTTCAAGTCATCCATTGAGTACCCAATGGCTTGGCGGTGCTCCTTAAGTGTCCTCATGGGTTCTTATTCTTCTTATCCTGAAAGTTTAGCACTAATAATAACATGGATTTTATTGGTATCATCTAAAAACCTGTATTTGAGGTTTTATGGTAGAGTCTTCAACTCTAGGGGGTGGTAATTCCTCATCCCCTCTCTTCTCTAGCTCTTCAAAAGCTTCATTAGCTGGAGGTCCCAAAACAGGTAGTGAGTCGAATTCATTTTCTAGTTCTCCCAGGGACTTGTCCTCCATAATTATTTCTTCATAGTTTGGATCTTCATCTATTTCTTCTTCTTAATTACCTAAGAAAAGAGCCGCCATTTCCTCAATAGTTGTCCCTTCCTCTTGTATTGGTGGAGGCTTGTCTTTAAATTTGGAGAAATGGAATTTATTTTCTGTTCCCCCAAGCTTAAGCGTCACAATCTCCTTCTTGAAATTGACATAGGCACCTATATCACCCAAAAAACTTCTTCCAAATATAATAGGGCAAAGAGTGTCAGCTGGCATATCAACAACTACAAAAGCAAAAGGAAAGCTTTTGTTGTCGATAGTGACAGTTGCATTATCAACTACTCCCATTGGAATTCTAAGGTTTTTATTAGCCAACATAATTGTCATATCAGTATTTTCAATTGTAGCAGGTTCTAATTGTTCTTTTATTTCTAGGTAGAAATCATAAGATATAACATTAACTTCGGTGCCAAGATCACATAAACCATAATGAGAGGTTTCTTTAAATATGCAGGAAAGGATAGGCTTACCCACATCTCTTACTTTTGTTTTACCTTCAACCAAAATAGAAGTATCTACATCAAGTTCAACTATGTTGCAGTGTGAGTACATAGCCATAATTGCTTCCTTGGTTACCTTTTCATCTTTGGTTTCTTCCAGATGTCCCACGACTTCTGGCATGCTTTCTTCTTCCCTCTTTGCCTGTAGTACTTTCACCTGCTCATATTCAAGAATATGCTTTTGCGCGGTGTTAGGGAAAGGCACTTCATAAATTGGTTCTACGGAGGCCAGTGTTGCTTCATCTTCTTTTTTCTTTTCTGGTTTAGGTGGTCGATCATACTTGACTGGGCCCTCCTTTGGAGCTTTAATATGTTCTATAAAAACTTTAACAACTTGCACCACAAGATCTGAATCTAAATAAAGTTCTTTAGATAGTTCTTTAATGTGGCCCTTTTATTATAGTCATGAATACAATCATGCTCTATTTCTACGCCTCCTTCACTTCCTAGACCAAAATTCCATGAAACTATATGATCACGAATTCTATTAAGTAAAGCCCAAGCTTTAGGTATAGGAAGATTCATAAAGGCTCCTTCAGCTAAAGAGTCTAGTTCAATTTTATTAGGTTCAATTAAACCGCCAGAAAAGATATGTAGTAAATACCATTCAGGCAAATTATGATGAGGACATAATCTTAGTAAATCTTTAAATCTAATATAAGCTCTTACTAGTCCTTCATTAGCACGATTCTTCCAAGTCATTATAAGACGCTTGATTCCAAAAGATTTTGATAATGGATAATATTTAGATAGAAATTCACAAGCTAGATTATCCCAAGTAGTAGTGGCTTCATGGGGTAGAGATCTATACCATGAGAGAGCTGTACTTGTCAAAGTTTGACTAAAAAGTTTAACCCTTACCTCATCAGTGGTATATCCCGTCAATAGAAAAGTGCCACATATATCTTTACAACATGCAATATGCTCATATGGATCAGGATCTTCTTCATCTCCGGTAAATTGCTTCTTATGTAGAATACTAAGTAATAGAGGATTTATTTCAAACCCCCTTGTCTTCTCATTGGAGTTGTCTTTTTTATAAATATCATAGGGCTTCCCAAAGTGGTTGAGTGGGCTAGCACTAGTCATATGCTCAAACTCCATCATGTTGGTGGAAACCTTTAACTCAAAACAAAATTTAGCAAGACAAGAATAAATAAGCAAAAACTAAAAGACCTACAACACTTAGCTCCCCGGCAACGACACCAGAAAATAGCTTGATGACTGCAAGAGCATAGATTGTTTGTAGCTAGTTTCAAAATAAAGATATTGATCCCATAGGGAGCAGGAGTCTGAAGTCTAATAACTCTTGGAATAAATATTACGATGGAAATGCTAGATAAAGTTCTAAGTGACAACATAAAATGCGAGTATTGTGTAAAAAGGTGTTTTTGGGTTTTGGGTATCAGAGAAATAATAAAGTAAAGCAAAGTAACTTAATACAGAAAGTAAGTATCGCGTATGTAAGAGAGACTGGAACTACAATAGGGAAAAGGCGTTCTCAGGGAGTAGCGGATACACCGCTAGTATTGTAAAAGATCTAAGATAAAGATTATCATCATGATCATTCACAACTATGTATGTGTGGGAGGAACTTCGTATATGGATGATTTGCTAGCAACCGCGGCGCACTTCATCCTCATAACCATAGCTGACAACAATCTACATCAATCGAATTACTGCGCTATTAAGGTACATAATCCCGTAGGACGTATCCCATGGCATGGATAGTGTTCCCTGAGTTTCCTCGGCTTCCCAAGTTGATACGTAAGGATTGCTAATAGCTTTATAGTCACCGTAAGCGCTAGCACGCCTCCTTCTACCAACAAGTAGTTCCCTCCATCAAGTCCCCATGAGAGGCAAATATTGAGATGTCAACTTCTCTCAACATCAAGATGTAGAGAATCTAGCACATGGTCACAGCGATGAATATCATAATAGACTTTATCTTATTTCAATCTCATACTAGAGTTTCTCCATATCCCCAAGAACTAATGATCTACTCAGACATGGAGGCAATCACATCATGGCAATGGTAATGGAAACAATCATAGATGAATAGTACTTGTATAAATCCACAATGAGTATAGGAATTACAACAAGATGTAGATGGGATGGATGGAGATGGTGGTGATGCAGTAGTGGATGATGAAGATCGATGCCTTATTGTAACACCCCAGCATTAGAGCTTAGAAATAAGCTGAGATAAGGTGTGTGCATTGCATTCATGCATAGAAAATACGGGGAATTTTCGCGCAAAACTAAAGAAGTCAGTGAGGGACTAGGATCTCGCTTGCTCTGATGGCAGCATCCGGGCAAGTGCGATAACTTTCGACATGACCTCCACTGTATCTTTGCTTTGAGGGTGTATACATTCAAATGTAAACATTCAAAACTTATGTTTGAACTCAAATAGAATTTGAGATGAATATGGAAAATAAATTGCCATAACAGAATAAAGTACATCTTATATGAATATATAATACATATTTGAGATCTTGTTTACAAGAACGATACAAATAATAATAAGTATTTAAGTAAAAAGAGGAGGAATTAAATTATTCCATAATATAATATTAGAATAAAATTAGAATAACTTAAACAAGGAAATACTTCTTATTTCTTTCCTTTAGTCAATTGCAACTATACAAATACAATTGGATACAAAAATTAATAGAAGAATTCAAATAAGAAAGTTTATCTCTTATTCTTTTCTTAGTCCATAATAATAATTCGTATACAAGTAAATAAGTAAGCAAATGTTACAAAAAAAATTGTCACACAATCAAAAGAACTTTATTAAATAAACACTTATTACAATGTCTATACAGGAGGCAAAAGAAAAGATTACAAAGGTAATTAAATAAAACCCCTAGACTAATATCTAGCTATTCTTAAACTAGGTTCTTGGTCATCAGTGCTTCTGTACATGTAACATAAAGGAAAGAAAGAAACCAAAGAAAGTGATTTTTGTTAGTTTACTCTCAGTTGTGAACAGTAAAGTGTACTATTCATGGAACATCATTGAGTATTAAAAAAGGGCAAGTTTCACCAAGTTGTAGTAAATTGTTCTTATCAGTCTACTTTGCCTTAGTACAACCTCATTGGCTAATGGTGCAAGTTCACCAGAACAGTAAAAGGCAATAGGTAAAAAAACCAAGAAATATCTGGATGCACTTGATCTGATCCACATCCAGAACAGTGCAAGCAGCACACACACATAACTGCATGGATGTGTTGTCAACACAGCAAAGGGGGCATAAATAGGGAGTCCAGCCGTGGCATAGTAGCTAGAGGAAAGCTCACACAAAGCCTTATCTATCAAACCACCATAAGAACTCAAGAACACCACTAATTCTTTCCCAGATCTACATCAATAACACCATAGCCACCATGACTCCATAGCAGAAATAGGCTAGTCTAGCAGATCAAGCTCATCAGAGAAATACAAGCTAGGATCACTGGGAGGAAAGGCACCAACAACAAAAAGATCAAGTACAATGACAAAGATAGCTGGATGATTAAGCGCATCAACAGCAAGTTCTAGTAATTCACCTAGCATCGGGTTATTCTCTATTTCCATGATCAACCATAGTATCTGTGCTTACTTTATTTCACCATAAGAAACAAGGGGAGCAAATAGGATGCTGCAAATCAATATCTATTCAATTACCCTCCAACTAGAACATATCTAGGAGGATAGGTGGATTGTTTCTCTTAGAACTGCAAAGATTGCTATGCAAAATCATCACAGAGAATTTAAAAGTCATCAAGTAATATCTATTCTTTAATGAAATCTTGCCTCATCCTATGCATCCTTGGCTGGGTCATAGTAGCAGGTCGTGCTTATTAGGTGCACTGCTGTGCACTCACCTCAAGGGGGCACCACAGCAGTAGATCCAATGACAGCAGAAACCACTAAGTTATTTACCACAGTAGCAAGATCATCTATGAAGGAACCACTAGAGCAATCACTTGGGCACACATTAAAACCACCAATAGGTATCCATATATGATCATGCAAGGACATGATCAATCATGAGTAGTTAGGCAACAAGTAAAAACACGTGGTTTTACTTTAAGAAGGATCTCAGACCAGCATCATAGACCAAAGAGGATCTAGTCTTAACTAGATATCCATAAATCACAGCTGCTAGCATACAGGCCACATTCCCAAAAGGGTAGCACCTCTGTACCTAGCAGATTCATTTTTGCTTAAGCACAAGCTCAAGTACACCATCTTAAATACACATAATCATCTTCCTAAAAGATTTTAGGAATCATTTATTCACTTTAATTAGAAAGAATAGCAAGGGTCAACACTGTCTAACACCAGGCTACAATATTGAGAACCTCGGCAATCAAGGGAATTAAATCATCTTCCTATGAGCATATAGGAATCATTCTTCTACAAGATCAATTCAATAATCATGACAGAGAATAGAATAAATATTATTCACCATGGTTCTACATAGTATCAAGATAGATTCCTGAGCAAAGCCATAGATTACAGGGTACTTCACAAAAAAGTACCAAGTCAATTAACCAAGTAACATCAGTTTAGAATAGAGGCATCCCAACTCAAACCATAATACTGAATTTACCACCAATACTAATAATAACCCGAGTATCTGCAAAATCCTAACCATGCATTTACAGGGTGTTCTCTGATAAAGAACATGGTAACAGAATATGATCAAACAGAGTTTAGCAATACACATTAGTAAGGTCATGTACAAGAGTATTGCACGGGAAACTGACCAAGAGGCTAAGTTAAACACCACTACAGGAGATGAACCCTAGAATTAGGGATAAACCCTAAATAGGGAAATCCATTGCAAATAACCGCATGGCATGGAGTAGAGATAAGATAGATCACAGAGAGGAGATGAGAGCACTTACTCGAGTTCCTCGTAAGACTATTAGAGAAGAACCAGAGAGGAGGTCGGCGGCAGAGAGGTGGCGGCAGGGGGAGCACCCTGAGGGAGGTTGCAACCCGCACCTGCACACAGCAGTGGCAACCATGGAGGAGCGGCGCCACAAGCACCACAGCACCATCGAGGACAGCGCCAGAGTACGACGGACCAAACCCTAGCCATGAGGTGGGGGTCATCGCGGCCAACAGAGAGCACTAGCACCAGATCGAGCAGGATAGCATCATGTGGCGTCGTCGTCCACCCCATCTTGCACCACAATAGCGGTCGCGGTGGCCTAGGGCTGCCGGAATCATAGTGACTAGGGTGTCGCCAGGGCATCACCAGGGATAAGGTCGAGAGAGAGAGGAAAGTGATGGGGCCGACTGAGGCCGGTCTAGTGACCCTGGGTTGGTTTGACCCAACCCAGTGGGCCGGATCGGGCCAGGCCAACCTAGTAGGCCTGATTGGGCTGGGCCAGCCCAGAGGGCTAGGCCCATGTTTAATAAGAAGGTTTGTTTAAAATTTCTAATTACAAATATACCCCTCAACTTATTTTAACTCTAGGAAAATAAATAAAAAATCCTAAAAATATATATAATATATCAAAATGATAACAAAAATAATATCTACCTAAGAAAAATATAACTTAACTTATTTAAGTTTATAAAAATGCAAATAAATAATAACACTATTAACTTCTCTATGAAATTTCATAAAATAAGTAAAAGTCCTAAAAATCAATGAAAATCATTTCTATGTACTAAAATCATTATACTATCTTATAAAAAGTATTAACTTTAATTATTACAAATAAAACTTAAAGCAGAGATTCTAAGATATTTAATCCTTTGTGGAATTTTATAAAAATAAGAATAATACTTAAAAATAAATAAAAATCATTTTTAAGATCTAGAATACATATGGTTTACTAGAATAATACTAAATATAATATTCCATAAGTTTTTAAGGTTTTAAAGTAATAAATTTTGATCTATTCTATAGAATATCATTGTATAAATTCTTTAGCAACATTTCTTAAATAAGAAATAATCAAAATTTGGTACTAAACCTAAACTCTCTTATATGCAAGTACTTGTTATAAAGTCATAACTTAGATACACTTTAAGTATAAGATAATAATTTAAAGGAGAACTCTTTATAAAACCTTTAAATCCAAGTAAACCAACAATTTTAACTAAGTTTTAAACATCATACATTTATGATAAAAATAATGCTCTTCACTTCTCAACCACACCATACTTAACATGACTTTTTAAACCCTAACACATTAATGTTATTAGCCAAAAATTGCTTTATCTAATAAGACAAGTCAAACTCATAATAATCAAGCACATTTAAACTCATCATTCACTTAAATCGGAAGTGAATGATCTCACAGTCTCGAACATGCTTATTATAAAGCTTAAAACTTCTAAATACTTTAAACACATCACACCTAGGTCTATTTATGTTTTACAATTAACTTTAATCCATAAAGTTATATAGATAATGTATAAAGTTTAATTATGTTTTATAGTTAACTTTTGTCTGTTTCAATCAAATCATAAGGCATTTTAAATTCATATAATCCGAGCCAACACAAACAACATCGATTACATTCTATTAACCACATAGATTATTTAAACCTTGGCAAAGAAACCTTTTCTTCAAAGGTTATTCGTTTTTCCACTTCAAACGACAACTTTACAAATAAGTTCTTTAACTCTTACCAATTTATGACACCAACATCCATCATAATTACCAAATAGTAATTCACCTCAACCTCAAAGTGATATTACACTTCACTTGCACACTTTACATGTTAAACATTTAAATTCTTTGTAGTTATCTTGACTTGAGAAGTAAACATGAGAATTAGCTAATTCTTAAAAGTGTCACCTAAAATAACTCATTCATGTTATTGGAGATTTATCTCAGGATTTTACAAAATGCATTACATTACTTATGCATCAACATATTGCTTCTTTAAACATTAGTCCTTACTGGACCAATGATGCTATTTACAGAATTTGGATCTTCTATTGTCTTGAAGACCGTGAGTGCATAATATTGCAATCACAAAAGGCAAGTTCACAACTTGCTCATGTCCTTTGATTATCTTTTTATCAAATGCTTGTAACTCAAATGTTGTCATCACCTGCATTCCAAAAAGGTCAGAAAACACTATTTTCATAATATTATGGGTTATTTACCATATGGTAATAATCTACTAATACAGTTCCAGTGGTAAAGAAACATAATATCTAGGACTTAACAACCAATGTCGCCAGTGATTCTAGCGCCGTATATTACGCGTTAACCATGAGATTTGGAATGGGACAGAGAAGTCAGTTGTATCTTCTTCCTTTCATATGGAGGCAAGATGACCTTATCGTGACGCTGGGATTCCTTGTGTGGATCTAGCATATGGGTGGGCACCCTTAGGCCCCACGATTTTGGTGTCTAGATTATCTATGAGTGGCTACCGGAGGTATAGTCAGACTTTTATGGAGCTTGCCAGGGGCATCACCAGCTCATAGAGTCTTCGGGAACTCATCAGGGTTATAGCTTGCCCTAAATTGGGGGCTTAACAGAGATGGAGCTCGGCCCGGAGGATCGTGCAGACCTATGGGAACGCGGAGAGGGCAGTGATTGGCTTGGATCTTAGACTGGGGCCCACATCAAGGAATTGTGGACGGGAATAAGTTGCTCGGTTGTGCAACAAGGCTAAGGTCTCTGATGGGAAAAGTGACGCACCTCTGCAGAGTGTAAGAATTGTGACATGTTACTCCCTGTTCCGGGAAGGAGCTACGAACACGGTAGGAAAGGAACTCCATGAAGTTCTGGTCAACCTGTGAAGGCTATCGGACATAGTTTTCAGAATAAAAGCAACCTTTGAAGAAATGTTTACGAAAACCTGCATTGCCTACGACCTATGGTCTGTGGCTGTAGAGATAGTGCATCATACACTCTTTTTTAGTGAACTTGCTGAGTACGCTCGTACTCAACCGTACCTTCTTAACCCTTGCTAGGTTCTAAGCCATTGAAGACGATGTCAACATCAATTTCTGCTCAAGAAACCATCATCGACAACTCAAGGTCTTCAATAAAGTCAACATATACATCAGCTAAAGTGAAGATAAAGTGTCGGTTTAGATAGGAGTAGATTCTCTAGCCATAAAACCTATTTCTGTAGAGCATTGCAATAGCAGCAATGGCAAGCCAAATAGTTTAGATGTTAGTCTTAGTTACTAGATATTTCTGAGTTGTTATTTCTGATTCTTCTTTAAGAAGTTCTTTCTCTCTCTTTAACCTAGAGTGTTCTCTGGATCTTTTGTAAAGAGTCGAGTTGTAATCTATAGTCATGTCTTGGACCTGCTATGTTTCTGTTGTGCCAATCTAAGGGATGTAATACTATTGAACGGTGTTTCATTGGTGTTATGTCAATGACTATAGTGTACTACATCATGCAGTGGTATGCTGGGTCACCGCAGCTGGTACCAGAGCATATGCTTTGACCTTAGGTTGGTAAACCTAGTAAATGGGTAGAACCTGTAGGAAGGATGTTAGCAATCATAAAGAGTTCTCTAGAAATATGATGGATATTCAATTGGGAATAATCTTGTCATGTTCCTAGTGCGATGATTCTTTATTATGCAATTTGAAATGAGTACCATGAGTTTAAACTCAATATGAATGATGATAATTTCTTATCTACAGTACAAGAATGGCACCCAGGTATCCACCTCGGAATGTTCAAGTGTTGAACAAGACCTTAGATGATTATAAAGATGCTTGGACAATCACTCTAAGACAACTTCTATGGAGTCTGGATTGTGAGTCTTGACTTCTGGTCAAGGATATTGGCCAAGTACCGTATCCTTATTATGTTACCCAAGAAGTTAGGAGTGCGTGGAGAAATGCCATCGGGAGAAGCAAGATGTATGGCAACAGCCTATCAGATTGCAGTAGTAGCAGCCATAACCAAGATAAGGGAACAGAATTCCAAGGCACTAGAAGGTACTACCTATACTGCTATACCTCACGAAACTCCTAGTTCTGATCCAGAGTTAGATCATTCTGCTCTAGTAAGGACCAAACCTACTCTGGCAATAGAGTATTTGGATCGTTATAAGTCTTTACTGGACATGTTTCATAACACTCATCAAGTGCTAGTTCAAGAGTTAGACACTTTCATTGAGGATTTCACTGATCCTGCAAAGGCAAAAGCATGTAGAAAGAAGTTTGTTAGAGAAGCTAAGCACTCAAATCCAATCTTTTCCGGAGAGGTGTTTGAAGAAATGGAGTTTAATGACCCACACTCTAAAATCTATGCCTATTACCCAGTCGAGCCTCAGCAACCAGTAGACCCATGGACCAAATACGAGGAGGAACAGCGGATATGGAATGCACCCAACCCCAATAATGTCATTGGAGATACTATCGGATGGGAAGGCCAGTCCTATGATGAAGTCATGGGACGAGCTACACCCCATAAATCGGGTAAGGGGGTAGAAACCAGTTACAATTCTATAGAATCATATGGACCATATGGGGGTAATAATATTCCCATTGAGCTGGAAGAGTGTCCTGGTAGTTACTACACCAATATGTATGATTGGATTGTGGAAAAAGCAAAGAATACCTCTTACTTTGAGGATGCGCCTGAACGAGGACAGAAGAATACAGAAGAAGGTAATGAGTTTGATAGTCATTTTTCAATGGCTAATCTCACTCTTGGTACTTCTACTCAAGGTTACGCACCTACTAGATGTTCTGATGCACTAGAAGGCAGTCGTCGAACTTCGGGTCATCATGGACGAAAGCTCTGGAAGCCCAGAGGTGAGTGAAGAAAGTAAGAATGGACGTAATTTAGGTAGTAGCGAGCTTGAATAATGTACATATTGGGTAATGTGTATTGTAGTGCTTGTGAGGCTTGCTGAAATAAGTGAGAGTATGCTCACATGAGCAAGAAATCCCTTGTAATATAAGGAGGTAGTGTACAGGGGGAGTGTCTTGTTGTGGTTGGGGAGTTGTAAGACTTTAAAGACGTATGTTTAATACATGGTATATGTTTGAGTATTTCTTGGTTTTTTCTTGGATCTTCTTGATTGACTAGATCTATGCATGAAGTCTGACTTGATGTGCGAGTGCATGTTGCACTATCAAGTTCTTACTTGATGTTATAGACCTAGATAGAAGAGGGAATTTGTGTAAGGGAGTGATGAGTTCTGAAGATCAAGATGAAGACTTGCAAGAAGAAGGAAGCTACATATAAGGTGTATCAAAGCTATTTTGAGTGATGGGTAAATTCCAATTCGCTATAAGCTGGAAATAAGAAGGAATAGTATTATTACAAAGGCGGTGGAGCAACATTAGAGGAATTTAAGTTCAACTGAGATAGGTGATATTGCTCAGAAGCTAATAATATAGTCATTCCAAGTTCATGAAAATATCATGAATAAGTGCCAAGGAGAAGTTTTGAATCCGCAGCTGGTATTCAAGCTCTGACAACTTAGAGAGAATGCCAGTAGTAAATCCATAACTTGTAGGGTAATCCATATGCCTAAGAGGATCCGTAGCTAGTATCTGTAGTTGGAATCCTAGCGGTGTAGTGAAGTAGGTCATCTTTGTATAATTTAAAGAGTATAAAACTTGGCCTAAGTTAGCTTAGATCTAAGAAAGCATGAAATTAAAGATCGTCTTTCGAGACGCTTCGTGAAATCGGGTGTCAACACCCATATTTTTAATCCCAGATGCCTGTTATGCCATACATTGCAATCCCAGTATTACCATTTTTGCGAGACATAACAGATTGGATATCACAGTACATCATCCATTACAAACCATAATAAGGTCTTACACAAATAAAGGATCTCATGATCCAGTATTAGTACAAACAAGTAGTGGAATAAATAGCATAGCGGTGGGCTCCATCTTCAGTGTCACAGGCAATGCTGACGATGGGAGATGATCCTAGTTGTCGTAGCCGTCCTGCTGTCCTCCTTCAGGGTAGTCCTCCTCATAGTCTTGCCATAGGAATAGCCAAGGACAAAAGCCATGAGTACTCTTTAAGTACTCGCAAACTACCACTAACAAGTAAGATAGTTCTAGTAGGAATGCTAAACTCTAAGGTTATTTGTAAAGCTAAGCTTGAAACCTAAGCTGAGTTCAAAAACAAAGAAAGATAAACTAAAGTTTGAAAATCACCTAAGTGGGAACTTAGTTGTCATAGTCACAACTCTATTGTGGTCCAGTCATGTCACAATCCATTTCATAAGTCATTTTGAAAACATCTAACAACGGAACAGTATGGCCACTCCAACTATCCATAACTGTGGACAGGGATATTCGAATAGTTTGACACTCTGCAGAGGTGGTACACTTTCACCACAAAATTCGATACATCTGTTAGGGATAACCCTGAATCATCATACTTAGTATGCAGATAATCAAACATAACCTTTCCTTTACACACTCTAGTATAAGCACCTCTCCTATGAGCTTGGCCTCCCAGCCATGGCCATTTGCCATCCTGGGCACTACATAGGTGGACAACATTGAGAGGTAGCCTCAGCTCAAACCTCTCCTACGAGGGAACTAATACTAAGGCATATAAACTTCCGGCTAAGCCTTACCCAATTCAGGTATTGTGATTGTATGGTAAAATTGGAATGGTATCGCATCTGAACCCAACCATCAGTTTTTATAAAAGGGCTAAGGCTAATGCCTCAACATTTTCATCATCATAAACCATTTGTGTTTGTAAACACATGTCAAAACATCTCAATAGAATGACTCATCATTCCAAGGTTTTCACAAGTCATTTTCACCAAGTATTCCCATCTAAAGTGATCAAGTTTTTGGTTTGGCTCTAATCACTAAGTTAAGAGTGTTCACTAAGGTGGGATGCTAAGATCAATCTCATGCCATATAATGACATCTAAGTCTAACTAGATAGGTCAAGTTTTATACTCTTTATGCTATCTATAAACAAAGTAAAGAACTTTGATAAAGTAAAAGGAACTAAAGCTTGTAAATAAAACTTGGAGTAGGTATAAATCAAAAGGTATAACCAAAGCATTCCTAATGCATCTTGCTTAGGTCATCTTGCTTAATTCTAGCTTGCTAACAATAGCTTGCCTTGGTTGGTGCAGTGGTTGAAATTCTCCTCTTCTTCCTCGGGGTAGAACTCCTCCTCGTAGACTTGGTCGGTACTATCATCTATAAATACATACGGAATACACAATCACCAAACAATACTTAACTAGTCTACTTACCACACTAAGGCACACATTTGATGATCTAGTATCATCACAAGGTTCAATGAACTAGTTTCATTTATTTTATTTGAGAAAAGTAATTTCTACTCATTGGAATTAACTAAGATTTAATATTCTCCAATTAAAATGTGGGATCATGTGGACACATGTCATCACCATATATTCTAATATGTGGGAATGTGATTTAAAGGCTGGACCACATTTTAATAAGTTTAAGTTTAATATTTAATTATTTAAAGTGACTAGAAATGCCTATATAGCATTATTTTGGTACTAGTCCAAAGTCACTACATGCAAACCTTAATATTATTACATATTCAGATAGGTATGGTTAAATGTGATTTTTGAGAGTTGGAATCAACTCAAAAGCTATTATGGTTGATTTTAGAAAAATGTTTTAATGTGAAAAAGCTTTTGTCTTGTTATTTTTTCTGGGAGAGATCTATAACTCTAAATGATGTAAATCCAACGGTCTTGGATAGATATTTAAAGTGTCTTTCCAACAAAATTGGAATCACTTAATTTGGATTTGTAAAACTCCCTAAATTGATTTTTGAACTAAGGGACATAACTAAGTTTCAGCTAAAATGGAAAAATCTAAATTTGAATCTACGGGCTCAGGCGAAGTTGCGGCAGCTCCAGGGGTGGACGAAATCGACGGGGGCGTCTCCTCCTCTGCTGCGACTATCTCCGGCGAAATTCTGGTGGCTGGCTGCTCTAGCGGCTCTGGCAAGAGGGGGAGGACTAGTGGAGAGAGGGGAGTGTGAGAGTGTGAAGAATGGTGCTGGGGAGGCTCCCTTATATAGGCTCGGCGAGGCGGCAGGGAGGTGTGGGTTGTTGGGTCCGCAGCATAGAAAACAAAAAATTTCCTACGATCAGAACTACACGCTAAGATCTATCTACTAGGTACAAAGCAACGGGTGGACATACATCCAACAAGAACTTACCCTCGAAGACAACGAGTTTTGTTAACGAGTAGGAACTCGTGGTTGATGTAGTCGTACACTTGCCGATCTCAAGATCGAGTGGAAGTAGGAGCGCCGCAACTCAGCAGCGCATCCGTACTCGCACACACGTTCAAGCCACCGGACAACCTCCACCTCCTCGCTCCAGCGATCCAGTGGAAGCAGCAACTCCTTCCAGATGAAATGCCACTGGGAACATGTATCTCGCTAATCCGAGACCATGGGGGAATAATTCTAGAGGGGGAGAGAGATCCTTCACAAGGAGGTGTGAGGAAGAAGGAGGAAGAGGGTGGCCTTTTATGGGAGGAGGGGGTACCCCCTTCTCCATGGCCGGCGCATGGGGGGTGACCCCTACCTCCCCCCATTCATGTGGTGGTAACCCCTCCACATTAAAATGCCTCTTCACATTCCCCTTTAAAGTCCCTACTTTAAATGCATTAAAATTCTCCAAGTTTAATGCTCTCTCATTTAATAAAACTCTTTTATTAAATTTATTCAGAATTTTGTTAATTACTTTAATTAACAAACATTCACATATATCCCATTGCAATATTTCAATATCACATGCAGAACCACTTTCTGCAATTTCACCCGAAACAATTTCTGGTTTCTTTCGAAACAATTCCTGCGCTTTGCAATTCTTTCGTCTGAAACATATGTGCTCCAAAATGGTGTCCGGTAACTCTCAAGTGTGTCACCCTACGGTTCGCAAATAATGCAGACATTATTGAGACTTCTCTTAGATCAACAGTCAGAAGCGGGACCTGGAGATCCATACTGACTCCTGCATATTCAACGATGACTTCTGTGATCGTGAGAACCTTTAACGCTTGTAACTAAATCCCTTTGTCTCTTGATATAATACATGTCCGATATTCGATCATCGGTATCCAAATACCTAGTTTGATCTCGTTACCAACATGCACTCTTTTCTCGTTCCTGTGATATAACATTCTAGTGATCACATCACTTGCTTGCAAGCTATCTCAATTTGATATCACCGAGAGGGCCAAGAGTACATCTATCCGTCATCGGGATTGACAAATTCCACTCTTGATCCATGAGCCATGATACATTGCAAATGTATCTATAATTTTTGATGTTTCATGCTTGGTTTTATCCACTTTCTTGTGTTTTGTTCCAACTTTGGAGTACTTTTCATATGATTTCTTGGACTAACCTATTAACAAGAGCCCCAGTGCCAGCTGCCTATTTTCTGTTGTTTTTGGTTCCAGGAAAGTCAGAAAATGAATATTCTCGGAATTGCACGGGACAAAAGCCAAAGTGCCTATTTTCCGAAAGGGATCAAGTGCCAGAATACGAGACGGAGAGGGGCCAGGGGCCGGCCACACCACCTGGCCGCGCGGCCAGGCTTGGCCCACGCCAGGGGGTGGTGTGGTGGCTCCCGGCACACCCTCGACCTCTCCTTCCGCCTATATATTTCCCTCGGGACGAAAACCCTAAGTAGCCGATCAAAAATCCACGAAAGAGTCTGTACCGCCGTCATCTCCATCCCTAGATCGGGAGGGATCTGAAGCTCTTCCCGGCACCCTGCCGGAGAGGGGAATTCACCCTGGAGGCCTTCTTCATCACCATGCAAGACTCCGGTGTGATGCGTGAGTAGTTCATCCTTGGACTTCGGATCCATGTAGTAGCTAGATGGCTGGTTCTCCTCCTTTGTGCTTTCATGTTTAGATCTTGTGAGCTCCGTTCATGATCAAGATCATCTATTTGTAATCCATACATGTTGTGTTTCCGGGGATCCGATGGATATTGAGATGCTATTTCAGATTGATTATTGATTCTATCATGTCTTTGTTATTTGTGATCTTGCATGCTTTCCGTTGTTAGTAGCTATCTTGGCCAAGTAGATGCTAGCAACTCCAAGAGTTAGTATTTATGCTCGATAGTGGGTTCATGCCTCTGGTAATCTGGGGAAGTGACAGAAATCTCTAAGGTACTAGATGTTTTGTTTCTACTAGGGAGAAAACAACAATCCTTTGTTCATAGAACAATCGTATTGTTTACTTTACACGCAGTTCGTAAAGCAATAATCTGTTTCTTGCAACTTAATACTGGAGGGGGTTCGGACGATAACCTGAAGGTGGATTATTAGTCATAGATGCAGTTGGATGGCGGTCTATGTATTATGTTGTATTGCCCAATCAAGTCTCAAGGGAGTCAAGATGATTAGTATATGCATGTATTGCTTTCTCGGTGTTTGTCAATTGCCCCGCTGTAATTTGTTCACCCAGCATGTTATCTATCTAAGGAGAGCCACCTCTAGTGAACTATGGATCTCGGCCCTTTTTCTTTACATATAATCTACAACTAATTACTTCTTTGTGTTTAGTTTCTACAAACTTTTACTTCTTTCCATTCGATACGTTTAACCCTTTGTTTTCCACAAAACACGGTGAGATTGACAACCTCATTGCAAGTTGGGGACAAAGTTCTGTGGTTGTGTTGTGCAGGTCTCCATGTTTCTACTAGCACCGGCAGTGCGCCCTGCCAAAGCTCAGCTAGTAACACCTTTGGGGTGTTTCCTTGCTCCTACTGGTTCGACTAAACTTTGGTTTCATAACTGAGGGAAAACTTGCTGATCTGCTCATCATACCTTCCTCTTGGGGTTCCCAACGAGCTCTACGTCGAACGACGAGCACATCAAGCCTCAACATAACACCTTTGTAGTACTGAACCCATCTTCATAGTCACCATGTTACGGTGTGACGTTTGACGTTATCAAGATACTCTTCAGGTGTTAGCAATTAACATGATCTCATGGTGAAAGGATAAAGATTACTTCGTATGATGTTATAGCAATATAAACAAAATTACTTGATCGTAATGCTATACTTCAGATGAATGTTCTTCACATCATTCCACCAATGGTGTGACCTTGTTATTAACAACATCCAATGTCCATGATCAGGAAACCTTGATCATCTTGTTAATCAACAAGCTAGTCTATAAGAGAGGCATAACTAGGAACCCTTTTTGTTTATTAAACACACACGTATTGATGTTTCCGATCAATACAATTCTAGCATGCAAAATAAACATCTATCATTTATAAGGAATACATAGTAACAACTTTATTATTGCCTCCTAGGGCATATTTCCTTCAGTCTCCCACTTACACTAGAGGCAATAATCTAGTTCACATAGTGATAAATCTAACACCCATGGAGTTTTGGTGTTGATCATGTTTTGCCCTAGGGAGAGCTTTAGTCAATAGATCTGCTACATTTAGGTCCGTGTGTACTTTACAAATCTTTATATCTCCATCCTTGACATGCTCGCGGATGGAGTGAAACCGGCGCTTAATATGCTTGGAATTCTTGTGAGACCTCGGTTCCTTTGCGTTGGCTATGGCTCCATTGTTGTCACAATAGATCACCATTGGGTCCAATGCACTAGGAACCACACCTAGTTCCGTAATGAACTCTTTCATCCAAACCGCTTCCTGCGCCGCTTCTGAAGCAGCAACATATTCTGCCTCCGTCGTTGATCCAGCCACCACAGGTTGTTTGGAACTCCTCCAACTAACTGTTGCTCTGTTCAAGAGAAACACGTATCCGGATTGAGACTTAGAGTCATACAGATCGGTGTCAAAGCTAGCATCGACATAACACTTAGCAACTATCTCTTCTTCACCTCCGTATATAAGAAACATATCCCTAGTTCTTCTCAAGTACTTGAGGATGTTCTTGACCGCTATCCAGTGTTTCGAACCTGGATCAGATTGGTACCTACTAGTCAAACTAATACCATGTGCCACATCCGGTCTTGTACATAGCATGGCATACATAATAGAGCCTATGGCCGAGGCATAGGGGATCTTATCCATCATCTCTCTTTCTTCCGCCATAGCTGGACTTTGAGTCTTACTCAATGTCTTGCCTTGCAACATAGGTAAGAACCGCTTCTTACTTCCGTCCATATTAAACTTCTTTAATATCTTATCAAGGTATGTACTCTGCGATAGCCCAATTAGGCGCCTTGATCTATCTCTATAGATTTTAATGCCTAATATATATGACGCTTCACCAAGGTCTTTCATCGAAAATTTGTTGTTTAGATAACTTTTAACACTGTTTAAAAGATCTATATCATTTCCAATCAATAATATGTCATCCATATATAATATCAGAAATGCCACATTGCTCCCACTCACTTTCTTGTAAATACAAGCCTCTCCATAAGTTTGGACAAATCTAAACTCTTTGATCACCTCATCAAAGCGGAGATTCCAACTCCGGGATGCTTGCTTCAGTCCATAGATGGATCGCTGAAGTTTGCATACCTTATTAGCATCCTTAGGATCGACAAAACCCTTAGGTTGTATCATATACAACTCTTCTTCAATATTACCATTGAGGAACGCAGTTTTGACATCCATCTGCCATATTTCATAATCGAAATGTGCAGCAATTGCTAACATAATCCTAACTGACTTAAGCATCTCTACGGGAGATAATGTCTCATCATAGTCAACTCCTTGAATTTGTCGAAACCCCTTTGTGACAAGTCGAGCCTTATAGATGATCACATTACCATCAGCATCAGTTTTTCTTTTGAAAATCCATTTATTCTCAATGGCCTTTCGATCGTGAGGTAAGTCCACCAAGGTCCAAACTTGGTTCTCGTACATGGATTCCATCTCGGATTTCATGGCTTCTAGCCATTTGTTGGAATCCGGGCTCATCATCGCTTCTTCATACCGCAGGGTCATCCATTTCATCAACCATGAAATTCACAACAGGATTGCCGTACAGTTCAGGGGCTGCACGTGTCCTGCTTGACCTGCGAGGTTCGGTAGTGTCCTCTTTTGGAGTTTCATCATCAATATCATTAGCTCTCTCTTCATTACGTGAAGTCAACTCCGAAACAATTTCTGGTGCTGTGCTACTTGCCATTTCATGAAGAGAAGGTTCAATAACCTCTTCGAGTTCTACCTTCCGACTACTCACACCTTTCGCGAGAAACTCCTTCTCAAGAAAGGATCCATTCTTGGCAAGAAAAACCTTGCCCTCGGATCTGTGATAGAAGGTATACCCAATCGTTTCCTTAGGGTATCCTATGAAGACGCATTTTTCTGCTTTGGGTTCGAGTTTATCCGGCTGAAATTTCTTCACATAAACATCGCATCCCCAAACTTTAAGAAATGACAACTTAGGTTTGTTTCCAAACCATAATTCATACGGTGTCATTTCAACGGATTTAGATGGTGCCCGATTTAAAGTGAATGCAGTTGTTTCTAGTGCATAAACCAAAAATGACAGTGGCAAGTCAGTCAGAGACATCATAGATCGAACCATATCCAATAAGGTACGATTACGACGTTCCGACACACCATTACATTGTGGTGTTCCGGCAGGCGTGAGTTGTGAAACTATTCCACACTCTTTCATGTGTGTGCTAAACTCGTAACTTAGATACTCTCCTCCACGGTCGGATCGTAGAAATTTGATCTTTTTATTACGATGATTTTCCACTTCATTCTGAAATTCCTTGAAATTTTCAAAAGTTTCAGACTTGTGTTTCATCAAATAGATATACCCGTATCTACTCAAATCATCCGTGAAAGTAACAAAATAACAATATCCACCTCATGCCGACACACTCATTGGTCCACACACATCAGTATGTATGATTTCCAATAGATCTATCGCCCGTTCCATTGAACCGGAAAACGGCGTTCTAGTCATCTTGCCCATAAGGCATGGCTCACATGTATCAAATGATTCAAAATCAAGTGATTCCAAAAGTCCATCAGAATGGAGTTTCTTCATGCGTTTAACACCAATATGACCTAGACGGTAGTGCCACATATATGCAGATATATCATTATCAAGTTTAATCTTTTTAGCATTAACATTATGAATATGCGTAATATTACTATCGAGATCCATCAGAAATAAACCATTCAACATAGGTGCATGACCATAGAAGATATCATTCTTATAAATCGAACAACCATTGTTTTCAGATTTAAAGGAATGACCACTTTGCATCAAACACGATCCGTATACAATGTTCATGCTCAGTGCAGGCACCAAATAAAAATTATTTAGGTTTATAACTAATCCCGATGGCATATAGAGAAGTAGCGTCCCGACGGCGATCACATCAACTTTTGATCCATTGCCGACCCACATCCTGACCTCATCCCTTGCTAGTTGTCGCTTGTTCCATAGCCCCTGAACCGAGTTACATATATTAGCAACCGATCCCGCATCAAATACCCAGGTGCTACTATGAGTACTAATCAAGTACACATCAATAACATGTATATCACATATACCTTTGTTTGACTTGCCGGACTTCTTATCCACCAAATACTTGGGGCAGTTGCGCTTCCAATGGCCAGTCCCTTTGCAATAGTAGCACTCGGTATCGGACTTAGGGCCAGCTCGGGGTTTCTTTTCAGGCGCGGCAACAGATTTGCCACCCTTCTTTCCCTTGTGCTTGCCTTTCTTGTCCTTCTTGAAACCGGTGGTCCTATTGATCATCAACACTTGATGTTCTTTCCTAATCTCCACTTCTGCAGTCTTATGCATTGACAGAAGCTCGGGAAGAGTCTTCTTCATGCCCTGCATATTATAGTTCATCACGAAGCTCTTGTAGCTAGGTGGCAGAGATTGGAGAACACGATGTATGCCCAAGTCAATGGGAATCGTTATTCCCAAGGACACAAGCTTATCGGCGTACCCACACATTTTGAGTACATGCTCACTAACGGAGTTGTTCTCCTCCATCATGCAGCTAAAGAACTTTTCAGTAGCATTATAACTCTCTATGGCAGCATGGGTATCGAAAATCATTTTCAATTCTCCCATGGTATCAAAGGCATTGCCATTTTCGAAACGCTTTCGAAGTTCTGTCTCTAGCCCATACAGTATGCCGCAATGAACTAAGTTGTGGTCCTCCTGACGAGTCACGTAGACATTCTTTTCCTTGTCAGGGGCATCAGGAGCTGGTGGGGGGCCTAGCGGCGCATCTAGCACATATTGCTTTTGTGCAGCAGTGAGGAGAATCCTCAAATTCATAGCCTAGTTGGTGAAGTTGCTACCATTCGCAGCAAGTTTCTCTTTCTCCATGAACACATTGAAATTAAAAACAGGTGGTGCCATCTACAATAGAATTTGTAAAGTTTATTTAGACTAAGTTTATGATAGATTGAGTTCAACTAATCCAAATTACTAATGAACTCCCACTCAAAAACGAGGCCATGTCTATACATGCTAGGCTCGCCAAGTAAGAACCTTAGTATTCGCGTGTGTAAAACTGTCTTACACCCGTTCCTATGAAAGCGTAGATTCGAGTACACCCGATCATCACGTGATGTCTCGAAACACGATCCACAGAACGGTGCATACTCAAGGAAGAAAACATTTTTATCTTGATATCTAAATGAGGGATCATCTTACAATGCTAAAGAAAGCGCCAAACTAGCAGTATAAGATGCTAACATCTAATGTGTAAAGTGAGATGATATGGTCCATGCATTTGATCTCTATCACTTGCATCGTGGTATGATCTCTATCATTCTTGTAACATCCCAAAACTTTAATCCAAGCTTATCAAGATCAAATCATCCAAAAATAGGGTTAACAAAAAATTTCCAAATTTAAAATGAAAGCATTCATATATGTGTGCATTTAAAATAGGAGTTGTTTGAATTGCCATGATTGATTGATCCAATGCTTGTAAAATGTTTCTTAGGTGATTTAAACCTCATCTACATCATTCCCAAACTTTTCCTAAAGAAAATCAAATCAAAAAGAATTAAAAAGTAGGAATGGTCATTTTGGCAAATTTAACTCTCATGCCTACTTTGGCTATTCCAAGTACTGAATTCTTAACAGAAACAATTCTTGACCTTTGCACTCCTTGCTAGTACACATAATGAGGTACCAAGGCCCACCTTTGGATCTGCTAAAAACATTCTGTTAACTATTTTAAATGACAGTTTAAAATTGAATCTAATGCATATGCATAGATCACCCCTATTTAAAAAACCATCTATTTGAGCTCCATTTTCAGAACCCTTGCAACCAGAGACTACCTATCACTAGTGGAGATCACTCAAAAATGTTGAAACCAAAATTCAAAACTTTCTTTCATGCAACCATTTCATCAAACACATGGCAGGCAGAATCAAACACAATTAGCTAGCTCACTGTTTCTACAGGGTTTTGCCACCCAATTGACCAAAAAACACTCCCTCTGTCTCCACTTGATCAAACCATGCCATTACCACCCCATCCCCTACACCCTAGTGGAAAGGCCAAGCCATGCCGAGCACCAACTCGCCGGCCAACCTTGCCCTCACCCCAGCCGACCACCTCCCCCTCTCTCTCTATGTCTAGGAGGTAGCCAGCACCTCACCGCCACTCCTTGTCCCTTGCCCGAGCCAAGAGCAGCTGTGGACCACCGAGCACAACCCGCGCCCAGTGCCACCGCACCAGGCCGAGAGCATGCCAGAGCGCCGCACCCGGCACGCGTGCACACGCCGCCGCTCGACCGCAGCCCGCGCCTGCCGCATTGCCTCGACCTGGAGAACACCCTAGACATCCCCGTTCGCCGCCCAAAGCCTCACAGCCACCGCTCGCCGTGGACACCGCCGCTTCGGCCACGCAGAGCGCCACCTTGCCCAGACCGCGTGCCACCGCCCCTACGGCCGCATTTAAGTCCTAGAGCACCGCCAGGGAACCGCCCATCAATCGCCATCCCCTGCCATGCCGCTAGCTCGCCATAGCCATGTCGCCACCGTCGACCGCCCATCCCGTTCGGTCTCACCGTCGGGCCTATAAAAGGAGCCCTCCCTAGCCATTCTTCTCCACACCATTCCACTCCCCTCACCTCTCTGAATCTCACCCACCTTTAGCCGGAGCAACTGGAGCAGCAGCTCCCCGGAATTGGAGTCGGAGCCGCCGCCTCTGGGGGAGAAGGGTGCCGTTGATTTTGACCGCCCCAAGCTCCGCCGCAACCACACCTCGCCTTGCCGTCATGTTCCAAGTCGTTTGCCCGCCTCGCTGACCCCGCTGGAGCCCTGGTACGCCCCCAGTAGACCCCCACCAAGCCGCTAGGGTTCGAGCTCGCCGGCGACCTGTTCGTCGTCGACGATGACCCTCGACCGTTGATCTCGCTTCTAATCCTACGGCCCACAGCGCACGTACCGTTTCGCGTGTTAAGTGCCGCTGACAAGCGGGACCCCCCTGTCAGCTGAGCCCCGTGCCGCGGAGCGCCACTGGGCCGGCCCAAGTCCTTTCCCGCGCTAGCCCATAGATTCAAATCTGGTTTTTCCTTTTTAGTTAAATCTAGTTGCTGTCCCCTATTTCAAAATTCAATTCAGAGAGTTTTATCAATCCAAATTGTATGAAACCAATTTTTTCTGAAAGGTATTAAAATGATCTATCCAAGACCGTTGGATGTAATTCAATTAGAGTTATAGATCTCTCCTGATAAAAATAACAAAACAGAAGCTTTTGCAACTTGCAACATTTTTATAAAATCAACCAAGTTAGCTTTTGAGTTGATTCCAACTCTCAAAAATCACATTTCATCATATCTATCTAACCATGTAATAATATTAAGGTTGACATGCAGTGACTTTGGACTAGTACCAAAATAATGCTATATAGGCATTTCTAGTCACTTTAAATCATTAAATAATGAACTTAAACCAAAGTAATATTGATCCAACCCTTAAATCTCATTCCCACATGTTAGAATATGTGGTGAGGACATGTGTCCACATGATCCCATATTTTGGTGGTGAATATTAAAATTTTAGTTAATATTTCAATGAGTAGAAATTACTTTTCTAAAATAAAAAGGATGAAACTATGGAATTAAAACTTGTGATGTTTGTGATGATAATAGATCATCAAATGTGTGTTTTAGAATGCTACTTAGCCTAGTTAAGTACTGTTTGGTGATTGTGCACTCCCTATGTATTTATAGACGCTAGTACCGACCAAGCTTTCGAGGAGGAGGAGTTCTACCAAGAAGAACAAGAAGAAGAAGAAGAAGAAGAAGAAGAAGAAAACTTCAACCACTGCACCAACCAAGGCAAGCTATTGTTAGCAGGCTAGAATTAAACTAGATGGTTTAGCAAAGATGCCTTAAGCAGGCTTTAATCACACCCCTTTAACTATTAGTACCCCAAGTCTTATTGACAAGTTTTACCTCCCTTTGTTTACACAAAGTTCTTTACTTAATTTTGAAGGTAGCATAAAAAGTATAAAACTTGACCTACTTAGAAACCTTTATATGTCACTCTATGGCAGAAGATTGAACCCATCACTTCCACCTTAGTGAACACTCTTAACTTAGTATCTTAGTATAGATCAAAAACTTGAGTCACTCTAGATGGGAATACTTGGTGAAAATGAATTATGAAAACCTTGGAATGATGAGTCATTCTACTGAGATGTTTTGACATGTGTTGAGAAACACAACTGGTTTATGATGATGAAAATGATGAGGCATGAGCCTTAACCCTTTTATAAAACTGATGGTTGGATTCGGATGCGATACCATTCCAAATTTACCGTACAACCACATTACCTGAATTGGGTAAGGCTTAGCTGGAAATTTATATGCCTTAGTATTAGTTCCCTCACAGGAGAGGTTTGAGCTGAGGCTACCTCTCAATGTTGTCCACCTATGCAGTGCCCAAGATGACTGATGGTCATGGTTGGGAGGCCATGCTCATAGGAGAGGTGCTTGTACTAGGGTGTGTAAAGGGAAGGTTATGTTTGATTATCTGCATACTAAGTATGATGATTCAGGGTTATCCCTGACAGATGTATCGAATCTTGTGGTGAAAGTGTACCACCTCTGCAGAGTGTCAAACTATTCGAATAGCCGCGTCCGCGGTTATGGACAGTTGGAATGGCCATAATGTTTCATTGTTAGATGTTTTCTAAATAACTTGAAACGAAGGATGAACTTTGACTTGACCACAACAGGGTGGTGTTGATGATAATAGCTTCCCAACTTAACTGATTCTAGAACCTTATTTTATCTTTCTTTGCTTCTGAACTCAGCTTAGGTTTCAAACTTAACTTGATAGTTAACTTAGATTCAGCACTTTAACTTAGATTTATACTCCTTGCTAGTAGTAGTTTGCGAGTACTTAAAGAGTACTCATGGCTTTTGTCCCTGGCTATTATCATGGCCAAACTATGAAGGAGATTATCAAGATGATGGTCAGCAGGACGGCTATGATAACTAGGACTATCTGCCTTTGTCAGCATTGCCTGTGCCCCTGAAGATGGACCCCACCGCTACGCTATCGTTTATTTCCGCTGCTTGTTGTATTAAAGACTGGATCATGAGATCCTTATTTGTGTAAAACCTTATGTATGGTTTGTAATGGATGATGTACTGTGATATCCAATCCGTTATGTCTCGCAAAAATGGTAATCCTGGGATTGCGAGGTATTGCATAACGGGCATTTGGGATTAAAAATCCGGGTGTTGACAAGTTGGTATCAGAGCCATCCTGACCATAGGAGACCCTAGTTAGAATGGACGTCCAAACCAAAAACTTAGCTTCAAAATGAAAGTGAGTATTTATGAAAAACTATTTCCTCTCTTACCCTTGTGAACTCATTCTTTCTCAAAAATTCATGTTCCTCAAAATTCTAACATTACTACTTAAAATTTGACACACTTGATCACTTCAGTAACTTCCTCATCCTTAATCCTTGTAGATGGAGACTCAGTTCAGCAAGTTTTACCAGTTGGGAAACAGACGTCAGCTGATCTTTGAGAGAGATCTGGATTCGCTGTCAGAGTTACTGGGATGCCCACATCCGGAGTTTCTTGAAGCTCAACTTCTAGGACCCCTAGAAGGAGACCTACAGTGGCTAGTCACCGCGGATCTTCGGGGAAGCATTGAAGCACCAACTTTCGGGAGAATTCAGTTCTCCGTGATAGAGAACAACTGGCTAGATGGATTAGCCAGGGCAATGCATGAATCTCTCGCACGTCTATGTGCCCTCAACGTCAACCAGATCCAAGGAACCCGTTTTGCCCACTATGCAAGACGTTACTTCATGGGAATGCCGATGGAGATGCCAAGTCACCCAGAGTTGAGGCGTCAAGTGGAGAACCTTGACTTCTTGCTTCATGACCGACAGCAGGAACTGGACAATGCCAGAGAGTTAACCAACCAGAACCGTGCCATCGCCGACTAGAAGGCACAGACTTTCGCACTGCTCGTCCAAGATCGCCAGTCTCTTCGTCGCCAGCGTGCAAAGAAGGATCGCACCATCGCCCGTATTCGCAAGAAGGTGGCCGACCTCGAGAAGACCGTCAAAGAGCAGGAAGCTCAGCTTGCCGCCAAAGAAGAAGAAGATGAGGGTGAAGACATCCAGGGAGATATGGATTCTTACCTCAGCAACGATGATGACTTTCTGGAGGAGGATGTTGTGGACTTCTACACTAATGATGAAGACTCTGACTTCATCGACGATGAATAGATGCACTAGAGAACTATCGTAGCATGTGATGTAGCATCTCATTGTATCGTAGCTTGCAGAATGGTTCTTCAAACCATCTGTTTTCCCCTTTGCTTGTTGTGGTGTGTGTTGTATCGAGTGCTTGCTTGCATGAATGAGAAAGAAGTTAGTTGAAAAACCTGAGTTTAACTCAAAGTTTTAGCTTTGAAAACCCAAAACCGTGAACCTTAGAATTTCCCTCTTACCCCTATATCTATCTCAATCTTCAGATGACTTGTGGAAACCAAGGAGGGAGCAGCTCGTCGCAGGACCCAATGCTGCAGATCTTGCAGAATCTTATCACGGACCGTGAAGCAAGCAGGGCCGAGCGTCAAGCCAACTTAGCAACATTGCAGCAGATTGCCCAAATGGCTCTCAACAACCAAGGACATGGAAATCAGGATCACCAAGGATCCAAACTCAAAAAAATTTAGAACACAAATCCCCCAATCTTTAACCAATCTGAAAACCCATTAGATGCTGATGACTAGTTACAGACCATGGAAAACAACTTAGAGGTTGCCATAGTTGATGAGAATGAGAAAGTTCTCTTCGCCACCCACTATCTAGCGGGAGATGCAAGAGCTTGGTGGAATAACATCCGCAATATGAACCATGGCCAGGTGATGACCTAGGAAGCATTCAAGGTCAAGTTCAGCCGCACTCACGTGCCGCAAGGTCTTGTCAACAGGATGAGAGATGAATTCCGCGAATTGAAGCAAGGAAGAATGATTGTGGTGGAGTACCATGATAGATTCTTGTCACTTGCCAGATATGCACCGGATGAGATCAACACGGAGGCCAAGAAGAAGGAGAGATTCTTAAACGGACTGCATGATGAGATGCAGACTGTCCTCGTCAACATCCGTTTTGATGATCTCGAAGAGCTAGTCAACTCTGCCATTCAGATGGAAGGGAAGATAACCAGGCAAACGACAACCGCAAGCGCCGTATGATGCAGCAGTCTGGATCCGGTAGTCACTAGAAGTACCGTCCTAACCCCTCACCAGGATATGCACCAAGGAACAACCGACCCACAAATTCTTGCCCAAGCTACCCCAACCGTAGCGAAGGCAATGTGAAGTCCGGAGGAAACAATCACAACTCCGGCAAAGCCAACAATTTCAACCGTGCCCCTCCCAAGAGCAACAACAACAACAACAACACTGCACCCAGAACTGGCAGCAATGTTGTACATGTCGCAGTCAAGGACAAGTCCCAGATCACTTATTTCGAGTGTGGAGTGAAGGGTCACTACTCCAATGAGTGTCCCAAGAAGACTGCCGCCAATGCCCCTGTGAATGCCCTAGCTCAGCAGCAGCGTCGTGTTCAACCAGGAAGGAGATTTGCCCCAGGGAACCCGCACAACCGCAACGGTCGTCTCTTCCACATGAACGCAGAAGAAGCCCAGGAAGCGCCAGATGTAGTGTTGGGTATGTTTTCTGTCAACTCAGTTTTAGCAAGAGTATTGTTTGATTCTGGAGCATCGCATTCATTTGTCACCAAAGAATTTGTATGCACTAGTAAGATTCGCCCAACCAACCTGAAGCATGTCATGATAGTTCAAATCCCCGGTTCAACAACAAAAGCTAGAAAAATTTGCAAAGCTATACCTATCAGAATACATGGGATAGATTTTTATGCCAACCTAATTGTACTTGGAACCAAAGGATTGGAAGTAGTACTAGGTATGGACTGGATGTCAAGGCATAAAGGACTAATAGACTGTGCTAAGAAAGCCATCACCATGACCAGTAGTTCTGGAGTAACAGTAGAGCATAGCTCCGAAACCTTACCCCGTCAATTCAAGTGCAACAAGAGTGTAGCCCTGCCTACCATTGACCAAGTCAGAGTAGTCTGTGAATACCCCGACGTATTCCCAGATGAATTGCCAGGTATGCCCCCGGATAGGGATATTGAGTTCATTATCGAACTAATCCCCGGAACCGGACCTATAGCCCAGAGACCCTATACCATGAACCCCTCAGAGTTATTAGAATTGAAGAAGCAGTTGGATGCCATGTTAGCAATAGGTTTGATTCAACCAAGTGCATCACCATGGAGATCACCAGTGTTATTCGTCGACAAGAAAGATGGAGGCAACCGTCTGTGTACAGACTACAGAAAATTGAATGATGTCACCATCAAGAACAAGTACCCTTTGCCAAAGATAGAGGATCTATTTGATCAGTTGACCGGAGCTCAGGTATTCTCAAAGATTGATCTTAGGACTGGTTATCACCAACTTAAGATTCGTGCAACGGATATTCCGAAGACCGCCTTTACTACTCGCTATGGTTTATACGAGTATACGGTTATGTCTTTTGGATTAATCAATGCCCCTGCTTATTTCATGAATCTCATGAATAAGATCTTTATGAATTTCCTCGATAAGTTTGTAGTTGTGTTTATCGACGACATCCTTATCTACTCCAAGTCAGAAGAAGAGCATGAGCAACATCTGAGAATCATCCTAGAAATCCTGAGGGAGCATCAGTTATATGCCAAGTTCAGCAAGTGTGAGTTTTGGCTGAAAGAAGTAGGATTCCTAGGCCATATTGTGTCTACTGGAGGAGTCTCTGTTGATCCCACCAAGATCAAAGATGTCGAAGAATGGGAAGCCCCAACCAATCAAACCCAAGTTCGTTCATTTCTTGAATTAGCAGGATATTACCGCAAGTTCATAGAAGTATTCTCGAGCATAGCCCGACCAATGACCCAATTGTTGAAGAAGGACAAGAAGTTTGAATGGACAGACAAGTGTGAAGCCAGTTTCCAGGAGCTGAAGAAGAGATTGATATCCGCCCCGATTTTGATCATGCCAGACATCAAGAAGCCATTTGATGTGTATTGTGATGCATCCAAGATTGGCCTAGGATGTGTATTGATGCAAGAAGGCAAAGTCATCGCGTATCTGTCTCGACAACTGAAGCAGCATGAGCAGAACTATCCGACCCATCATCTTGAGCTAGCAGCCGTGGTTCTAGCGTTGAAGACATGGCGTCATTATTTGATGGGTAATCGTTGTGAGATTTACTCAGATCATAAGAGCTTGAAGTATATCTTCACCCAGAAGGAGCTGAATATGAGGCAAAGAAGATGGATAGAGTTAATCAAGGATTATGACCTTGACATTCACTATCACCCCGGCAAAGACAATGTGGTAGCGGATGCTCTTAGCAGATTGCCGTGTAGGCTTAACACCATGATCAAAGAGAAGCAACCAAGTTTGTATGAGGAGCTGGAGCAGTTCGGGACTGAGTTAGTTAGCAAAGGATTCCTAGCTAGCATTGAACTTCAACCCACTTTGATTAGCCAAATCAAGGAAGCCCAGAAGGGAAATGAAAGTATTGATGGAATCAAACATCGTATTGGTACAGGAAAGGTACCTGGATTCACCGAAGACGAAGAAGGTGTACTGTGGTATAAAGGACGTATCTGTGTGCCAGCAGATTCGGAGCTGAAGGAGGTTATCATGAAGGAAGCTCATGATACTCTTTATTCTATCCACCCCGGAGGAACAAAGATGTATCAGGATTTGAAAGAGAAATTTTGGTGGCACAAGATGAAGAGAGAGATCGGAAGCTACATCGCCAAATGTGACATCTGTCAACGAGTCAAAGCAGAGCATCAGAGACCTGCAGGACTATTGCAACCATTGCAGATTCCGGAATGGAAATGGGATTCCGTCGGAATGGACTTTATTACCGGTTTACCTACTTCTAGTAGGGGAAATGACTCAATCTCGGTCTTAGTTGATAGACTGTCCAAGGTAGCCCACTTCATACCAGTCAAGACAACCTACCAGAGTGCACAGCTAGCAGAGTTGTACATTGCTAGGATTGTTAGTCTGCATGGAACCCCCAAGACCATCGTCTCAGATCGAGGAACCCAGTTTACTTCAAGATTTTGGCAGAAAGTTCAGGAAGGTTTAGGAACCAAGTTGAATTTTAGTACCGCTTATCACCCGCAAACAGATGGACAAACTGAGAGAGTCAACCAGATCCTAGAGGATATGCTTAGAGCTTGTGTGTTGGAATACGGATCAAAATGGGAAGACTGCCTGCCTATCGCAGAATTCTCATATAACAACAGTTATCAGGCTAGTTTGCAGATGGCACCATTCGAATTCCTATACGGAAGAAAGTGTCGTACCCCTTTGAATTGGTCGCAAGTAGGAGAGAGTCAGATCTTTGGACCCGACATTCTCCAAGAAGCAGAAGAGAAAGTTCACAAAGTCCGTGAGCACCTCAAGACCACCCAATCCAGACAGAAGAGCTATGCTGACAAGAGAAGGAGAGACCTGACTTTCAATGTCAGAGATTTCATATATCTCAAGGTTTCACCATTGAAGGGAACTCAACGCTTTAGTATAAAGGGAAAGTTAGCTCCCAGATATATCGGACCATTCAAGATTCTGAACCGCCGAGGAGAAGTATCATATCAACTAGAACTGCCTGAAGAGATGTCAGCCATCCACAATTTGTTCCATATCTCGTTACTTCGCAAATGCTTGGAAGTGCCTGAGAAGACTGAAGTTTTCAAGAACATCGATCACAGAGCTGTGGAAATCAATAATGACCTGACCTATCAGGAAGTACCCATCCGTATCTTAGAAGAAGCCTACAGAACCACCAGGACCAGGAGTATCAAGTTTCTCAAGATTCAGTGGAGCAACCATACAGAGGAGAAAGCTACTTGGGAGCGCGAAGATTACATTAGAATAGAGTTCCCAGATCTCTTTAGTTCCTAGTTTTCTTTGTAAATCTCGGGACGAGATTTGGTTTAAGGGGGGAAGGTTTGTAACATCCCAAAACTTTAATCCAAGCTTATCAAGATCAAATCATCCAAAAATAGGGTTAACAAAAACTTTTCCAAATTTAAAATGAAAGCATTCATATATGTGTACATTTAAAATAGGAGTTGTTTGAATTGCCATGATTAATTGATCCAATGCTTGTAAAATGTTTCTTAGGTGATTTAAACCTCATCTACATCATTCCCAAAATTTTCCTAAAGAAAATCAAATCAAAAAGAATTAAAAAGTAGGAATGGTCATTTTGGCAAATTTAACTCGCATGCCTACTTTGGCTATTCCTAGTACTCAATTCTTAACAGAAACAATTCTTGACCTTTGCACCCCTTGCTAGTACACATAATGAGGTACCAAGGCCCACCTTTGGATCTGCTAAAAACATCCTGATAACTATTTTAAATCACAGTTTAAAATTGAATCTAATGCATATGCATAGATCACCCCTATTTCAAAAACCATCTATTTGAGCTCCATTTTCAGAACCCTTGCAACCAGAGACTACCTATCACTAGTGGAGATCACTCAAAAATTTTGAAACCAAAATTCAAAACTTTCTTTCATGCGGCCATTTCATCAAACACATGGTAGGCAGAATCAAACACAATTAGCTAGCTTACTGTTTCTACAGGGTTTTGCCACCCAATTGACCACAAAACACTCCCTCTGTCTCCACTTGATCAAACCATGCCATTACCACCCCATCCCCTACACCCTAGTGGAAAGCCCAAGCCATGCCGAGCACCAACTCGCCGGCCAACCTTGCCCTCACCCCAGCCGACCACCTCCCCCTCTCTCTCCATGTCTAGGAGGTAGCCAGCACCTCACCGCCACTCCCTGTCCCTTGCCCGAGCCAAGAGCAGCAGTGGACCACCGAGCATAACCCGCGCCCAGTGCCACCGCACCAGGCCGAGAGCACGCTAGAGCGCCGCACCCGGCACGCGTGCACACGCCGCTGCTCGACCGCAGCCCACGCCCGCCGCTCCGCCTCGACCTGGAGAACACCCCAGACATCCCCGTTCGCTGCCCAAAGCCTCACAGCCACCGCTCGCCGTGGACACCGCCGCTTCGTCCGCGCAGAGCGCCACCTCGCTCAGACCACGTGCCACCGCCCCTACGGCCGCATTTAAGTCCTAGAGCACCGCCAGAGAACCGCCCATCGATCGCCATCCCCCGCCATGTCATAGCTCGCCGTAGCCATGTCGCCACCGTCGACCGCCCATCCCGCTCGGTCTCACCGTCGGGCCTATAAAAGGAGCCCTTCCCAGCCATTCTTCTCCATACCATTCCACTCCCCTCACCTCTCTGAACCTCACCCACCTTTAGCCGGAGCAACCGGAGCAGCAGCTCGCCGGAATTGGAGCCGGAGCCGCCGTCTCTGGGGGAGAAGGGTGCCGTTGATTTCGTCCGCCCCAAGCTCCGTCGCGACCACGCCTCGCCTCGCCGTCATCTTCCACGTCGTTTGCCCGCCTCGCCGACCCTGCTGGAGCCCTGGTACGCCCCCGGTAGACCCCCACCGAGCCGCTAGGGTTCGAGCTCGCCGGCGACCTGTTCGTCGTCGACGACGATCCTCAGCCGTTGATCTCGCTTCTAATCCTACGGCCCACAGCGCACGTACCGTTCCGCGTGTTAAGTGCCGTTGACAAGCGGGACCCCCTTGTCAGCTGAGCCCCGTGCCGCGAAGCGCCACTGGGCCGGCCCAAGTCCTTTCCCGCGCTAGCCCATAGATTCAAATCTGGTTTTTCCTTTTTAGTTAAATCTAGTTGCTGTCCCCTATTTCAAAATTCAATTCAGAGAGTTTTATCAATCCAAATTGTATGAAACCAATTTTGTCTGAAAGGTATTAAAATGATCTATCCAAGACCGTTGGATGTAATTCAATTAGAGTTATAGATCTCTCCTAATAAAAATAACAAAACAGAAGCTTTTGCAACTTGCAACATTTTTATAAAATCAACCAAGTTAGCTTTTTAGTTGATTCCAACTCTCAAAAATCACATTTCATCATATCTATCTAACCATGTAATAATATTAAGGTTGACATGCAGTGACTTTGGACTAGTACCAAAATAATGCTATATAGGCATTTCTAGTCACTTTAAATCATTAAATAATGAACTTAAACCAAAGTAATATTGATCCAACCCTTAAATATCATTCCCACATGTTAGAATATGTGGTGAGGACATGTTTCCACATGATCCCATATTTTGGTGGTGAATATTAAAATTTTAGTTAATATTTCAATGAGTAGAAATTACTTTTCTAAAATAAAAAGGATGAAACTATGGAATTAAAACTTGTGATGTTTGTGATGATAATAGATCATCAAATGTGTGTTTTAGAATGCTACTTAGCCTAGTTAAGTACTGTTTGGTGATTGTGCACTCCCTATGTATTTATAAACGCTAGTACTGACCAAGCTTTTGAGGAGGAGGAGTTCTACCAAGAAGAACAAGAAGAAGAAGAAGAAGAATAAAACTTCAACCACTGCACCAACCAAGGCAAGCTATTGTTAGCAGGCTAGAATTAAACTAGATGGTTTAGCAAAGATGCCTTAAGCAGGCTTTGATCACACCCCTTTAACTATTAGTACCCCAAGTCTTATTGACAAGTTTTACCTCCCTTTGTTTACACAAAGTTCTTTACTTAATTTTGAAGGTAGCATAAAAAGTATAAAACTTGACCTACTTAGAAACCTTTATATGTCACTCTATGGCAGAAGATTGAACCCATCACTTCCACCTTAGTGAACACTCTTAACTTAGTATCTTAGTATAGATCAAAAACTTGAGTCACTCTAGATGGGAATACTTGGTGAAAATGAATTATGAAAACCTTGGAATGATGAGTCATTCTACTGAGATGTTTTGACATGTGTTGAGAAACACAACTGGTTTATGATGATGAAAATGACGAGGCATGAGCCTTAACCCTTTTATAAAACTGATGGTTGGATTCGGATGCGATACCATTCCAAATTTACCGTACAACCACATTACCTGAATTGGGTAAGGCTTAGCTGGAAATTTATATGCCTTAGTATTAGTTCCCTCATGGGAGAGGTTTGAGCTGAGGCTACCTCTCAATGTTGTCCACCTATGCAGTGCCCAAGATGACTGATGGTCATGGTTGGGAGGCCATGCTCATAGGAGAGGTGCTTGTACTAGGGTGTGTAAAGGGAAGGTTATGTTTGATTATCTGCATACTAAGTATGATGATTCAGGGTTATCCCTGACAGATGTATCGAATCTTGTGGTGAAAGTGTACCACCTCTGCAGAGTGTCAAACTATTCGAATAGCCGCGTCCGCGGTTATGGACAGTTGGAATGGCCATAATGTTTCATTGTTAGATGTTTTCTAAATAACTTGAAACGAAGGATGAACTTTGACTTGACCACAACAGGGTGGTGTTGATGATAATAGCTTCCCAACTTAAGTGATTCTAGAACCTTATTTTATCTTTCTTTGCTTCTGAACTTAGCTTAGGTTTCAAACTTAACTTGATAGTTAACTTAGATTCAGCACTTTAACTTAGATTTATACTCCTTGCTAGTAGTAGTTTGTGAGTACTTAAAGAGTACTCATGGCCTTTGTCCCTGGCTATTATCATGGCCAAACTATGAAGGAGATTATCAAGATGATGGTCAGCAGGACGGCTATGATAACTAGGACTATCTGCCTTTGTCAGCATTGCCTGTGCCCCTGAAGATGGACCCCACCGCTACGCTATTGTTTATTTCCGCTGCTTGTTGTATTAAAGACTGGATCATGAGATCCTTATTTGTGTAAAACCTTATGTATGGTTTGTAATGGATGATGTACTGTGATATCCAATCCGTTATGTCTCGCAAAAATGGTAATCCTGGGATTGCGAGGTATGGCATAACGGGCATCTGGGATTAAAAATTCGGGTGTTGACAATTCCTTTGTGTGTAAGGCCAAGGTCTATGGAACTTACACGTTGAGTGTGTTGTAAGAGTATCTATCATACATCTACTTACAACAATACCATATCAATACACTAGCCCAGCAACCATCTAACTAGACGCCTCGAATTTATGAATTGCAAGTTTTACGTGGCTTAGGGCTTTCGGAGATAGAACCGTTCTCACCTACGAACATGAACCACAACGAGGATAACTAAGTTATTAGCAACTCATTGTAAATCAGATATTGACTATAGTAGGAGAGACAGACACCCGCCAGCCACTTATGCAAAACAAGTTGCATGTCAGTCGTGGAACCGGTCTCATGTACGATGACATGTAAGGTTGGTCCGGGCCGCTTCATCCCACTATGCCACCAATATCCAAAATACATAGAAGATGCAATAACATGATCATCATCGCCCACATATAAACATATGTGTACTACCCATGCAAAGCACCTACGCATAGATCAGGCTCTGATACCACTGTTGGGTCTGTAGCATAGAAAACAAAAAATTTCCTACGATGAGAACTACACACCAAGATCTATCTACTAGGTACAAAGCAACGGGTGGACATACATCCAACGAGAACTTACCCTTGAAGACAACGAGTTTTGTTAACGAGTAGGAACTCGTGGTTGATGTAGTCGTACACTTGCCGATCTCAAGATCGAGTGGAAGTCCGAGCGCCGCAACTCAGCAGCGCATCCATACTCGCACACACGTTCAAGCCACCGGACAACCTCCACCTCCTCGTTCCAGTGATCCAGTGGAAGCAGCAACTCCTTCTAGACGAAATGCCACCGGAACATGTATCTCGCTAATCCGAGATCATGGGGGAATAATTCTAGAGGGGGAGAGAGATCCTTCACAAGGAGGTGTGAGGAAGAAGGAGGAAGAGGGTGGCCTTTTATAGGAGGAGGGGGATACCCCCTCTCTCCATGGCCGGAGCATGGGGGTGACCCCTCACCTCCCCCATTCATGTGGTGGTAACCCCTCCACATTAAAATGCCTCTTCACATTCCCATTTAAAGTCCCTACTTTAAATGCATTAAAATTCTCCAAGTTTAATGCTCTCTCATTTAATAAAACTCTTTTATTAAATTTATTCAGTATTTTGTTAATTACTTTAATTAACAAACATTCACATCTAGCCCCTTGCAATATTTCAATATCACATGCAGAACCACTTTCTGCAATTTCACCCGAAACAATTTCCGGTTTCTATCGAAACAATTCCTACGCTTTGCAATTCTTTCGTCTGAAACATATGTGCTCCAAAATGGTGTCTGGTAACTCTTAAGTGTGTCACCCTACGGTTCGCGAATAATGCAGACATGATTGAGACTCCTCTCAGATCAATAGTCAAAAGCGGGACCTGGAGATCCATATTGACTCCTGCATATTCAATGATGACTTCTGTGATCGTGAGAACCTTTAACGCTTGTAACTAAATCCCTTTGTCTCTTGATATAATACATGTCCGAGATTCAATCATCGGTATCCAAATACCTAGTTTGATCTCGTTACCGACATGCACTCTTTTCTCGTTCCCGTGATATAACATTCTAGTGATCACATCACTTTCTTGCAAGCTATCTCAATGTGATATCACTAAGAGGGCCCAGCGTACATCTATCCGTCATCAGGATTGACAAATTCCACTCTTGATCCATGAGCCTCAACATAACACCTTCGTAGTACTGAACCCATCTTTATAGTCACCCCGTTACGGTGTGACGTTTGATGTTATCAAGATACTCTTCAGGTGTTAGCAATTAACATGATCTCATGTTCTAAGGATAAAGATTACTTCGTATGATGTTATAGCAATATAAACATAATGACTTGCTCGTAATGCTATACTTTGGATGAATGTTCATCACATCATTCCACCAATGGTGTGACCTTGTTATTAACAACATCCAATGTCCATGATCAGGAAACCTTGATCATCTTGTTAATCAACAAGCTAGTCTATAAGAGAGGCATAACTAGGAACCCTTTTTGTTTATTAAACACACACGTATTGATGTTTCCGATCAATACAATTCTAGCATGCAAAATAAACATCTATCATTTATAAGGAATACATAGTAACAACTTTATTATTGCCTCCTAGGGCATATTTCCTTCAGTCTCCCACTTGCACTAGAGGCAATAATCTAGTTCACATAGTGATAAATCTAACACCCATGGAGTTTTGGTGTTGATCATGTTTTGCCCTAGGGAGAGCTTTAGTCAATAGATCTGCTACATTTAGGCGGTGCACTGCTTCTAGGGACTAGGGGTGGGCTGGTTATGGCCTGTTTAGATCAAAGAGGGACAGAGGGAATGAATTGGGGTCAAATGGGTTGCAAAACCCTGTAGAAATAGTGATGCTACACTAGGGTGTGATCTGTGCATGCCAAGTGTTCGACCAAATGGCCGCATGACACAAAGATTTGAATTTTTCAGAGATTTTTGGTGGAGTGGTTGGTCTAATTCTTGAGTATCTCTGGTTGCTAGGATTTGGCAAATTGAATTCATTTGAGTGGTTTTTGAAAAAGTGTGATCTAGATACATACACTTGATTCCATTTTCAAATGTCATTTAAATTTAGTGTTTGAATGTTTTTGGAAGATCACAAAGTGGGCCTTGGTACATTACTACTTGCACTAGCAAGGGGTGCAAAGATCCACAATTGTTTCTGTTTGAAAATGAGTGCTAGGAACACCCAAAGTGTCCTAGTTGATTAAAATGGCAAAAGTGACCATTTCCATTTATTAATTCTATTTGATTTCTTTTTCTTTGGTTTTTTCTTGGGAATGATCTAGATGATGTGGAATTCATCCTAGAGTCATTTTACAACCATTAGAACAAACAAACATGGCAATTCAAAACAATTCCTATTTAATGCAACACACACATGCATGCTTATTTATTTAAAAGGGAAAAAGTTTTTTGTTAACCCTAAATTGGGTGATTTGGATCTTGATAACTTGGATTAAAGTTTTGGAATGTTACAAACCTTCCTCCCTTAAACAAAATCTCATCCCGAGATTTAAGAAAGAAAACTAGGAACTAAAGAGATCTGGGAACTCAGTCCTAATGTAATCTTCTCGCTCCCAAGTGGCTTCTTCTTCGGTATGGTTGCTCCATTGGATCTTGAGAAATTTGATACTCCGGGTCCTGGTGGTTCTCTAGGCTTCCTCCAAGATACAGATGGGCACTTCACGATACGTCAAATCCTTGTTGATATCAACGGCTCGGTGATCGATGTTCTTGAAAACTTTGGTCTTCTCTGGCACTTCTAGGCATTTGCGAAGTAACGAGATATGGAACACATTGTGGATGGCTGACATCTCCTCAGGCAGTTCCAGTTGATAAGATACTTCTCCTCGATGATTCAAAATCTTGAAGGGTCCGATATATCTGGGGGCTAACTTTCCTTTCAGACTAAAATGTTACGTTCCCTTCAACAGCGAAACCTTGAGATACACAAAATCTCCGACATTGAAAGTCAGATCTCTCCTTCTCTTGTCAGCATAACTCTTCTGTCTAGATTAGGCGGTCTTGAGGTGCTCACGGACTTTGTGAACCTTTTCTTCAGCTTCTCGTAGGATGTCGGGTCCAAAAATCTGACTCTCCCCTACTTGCGACCAATTAAAAGGGGTACGGCACTTTCTCCCATATAGGAACTCAAATGGGGCCATCTGCAAACTGGCTTGATAACTGTTGTTGTATGAGAATTCTGCGAAAGGCAGACAATCTTCCCATTTTGATTTGTACTCCAACACACAATCTCTCAACATATCCTCTAGGATTTGGTTGACTCTTTCAGTCTGTCCATCGGTTTGCGGGTGATAAGTTGTGCTAAAATTCAACTTGGTTCCTAATCCTTCTTGGACTTTCTGCCAAAATCTCAAGGTAAATTGGGTTCCTTGATCCGACACTATGGTCTTGGGGGTTCCCTGCAAACTAACAATTCTGGCAATGTACAACTCTGCTAGCTTCGAACTCTGGTAGGTTGTCTTGACAGGTATAAAATGAGATACCTTGGACAATCTATTAGCGATGACCTAGATTGAGTCATTTCCCCTACTAGAAGTAGGCAAACCAGTGATAAAGTCCATTCCGACGGAATCCCATTTTTTATTCCGGAATCTGCAATGGTTGCAATAGTCCTGCGGGTCTCTGATGTTCTGCTTTGACTCTCTGACAGATGTCACACTTGGTGATGTAGCTTCTGATTTCTCTCTTCATCTTGTGCCACCAAAATTGCTCCTTCAAATCCCGATACATCTTTGTTCCTCCGGGGTGGATAGAATAAAGAGTATCATGAGCTTCTTGCATGATAACTTGCTTCAGCTCCGAATCTGCTGGCACACAAATACGTCCTTTGTACCACAGAACTCCTTCTTCGTCTTCGGTGAATTCGGGTACCTTTCCTGTACCAATACGACGCTTGATTCCGTCGATACTTGCATTTCCCTTCTGGGCTTCCTTGATTTGGTTAATCAAAGTAGGTTGAAGTTCAATGCAAGCTAAAAATCCTTTTCTAACTACCTTAGTTCTAAACTTCTCCAACTCCTCATGCAAACTTGGTTGCTTCTTCTTGATCATGGTGTTTAATCTACATGGCAATCTGCTAAGAGAATCCGCTACCACATTGGCTTTGCCGGGGTGATAGTGAATGTCAAGGTCATAATCCTTGATTAACTCTATCCATCTCCTTTGCCTCATATTCAGTGATGCACTTGACGATCGACGTAGATCTTGTTGGGAACCCCAAGAGGAAGGTATGATGAGCACAGCAGAAAGTTTTCCCTCAGTTATGAAACCAAGGTTTAATCGAACCAGTAGGAGCAAGGAAACACCCCAAAGGTGTTACTAGCTGAGCTTTGGCAGGGCGCACTACTGGTGCTAGTAGCAACGTGGAGACCTACACAACACAACCACAGAACTTTGTCCCCAACTTGCGATGAGGTTGTCAATCTCACCGTGTTTTGCGGAAAACAAAGGATTAAACGTATCGAATGGAAAGAAGTAAAAGTTTGCAGAAAGTAAACACAAAGCAGAAACAGTTTATAGATTGTATGTAAAGACAAAGGACCGGGATCCATAGTTCACTAGAGGTGGCTCTCCTTAGATAGATTACATGTTGGGTGAACAAATTACAGCGGGGCAATTGACAAACACCAAGAAAGCAATACATGCATATACTAATCATCTTGACTCCTTTGAGACTTGATTGGGCATTACAACATAATACATAGACCGCCATCCAACTGCATCTATGACTAATAATCCACCTTCAGGTTATCATCCGAACCCCCTCCAGTATTAAGTTGCAAGCAAAAGATTATTGCTTTACGAATTGCGTATAAACTAAACAATACGATTGTTCTATGAACAAAGGATTGTTGTTTTCTCCCTAGTAGCAACAGCACATCTAGTACCTTAGAGATTTCTGTCACTTCCCCAGATTACCAGAGGCATGAACCCACTATCGAGCATAAATACTAACTCTTGGAGTTGCTAGCATCTACTTAGCCAAGATAGCTACTAACAACGGAAAGCATGCAAGATCTCAAATAACAAAGACATGATAGAATCAATAATCAATCTGAAATAGCATCTCAATATCCATTGGATCCCCGCAAACACAACTTGTATGGATTACAAATAGATGATCTAGATCATGAACGGAGCTCAAAAGATCTAAACATGAAAGCACAAAGGAGGAGAAACCAGCCATCTAGCTACTACATGGATCCGTATTCCAAGGATGAACTACTCACGCATCACACCGGAGGCTTGCATGGTGATGAAGAAGGCCTCCGGGGTGAATTCCCCTCTCCGGCAGGGTGCCGGGAAGAGCTTCAGATGCCTCCCGATCTAGGGATGGAGATGACGGCGACTACAGACTCTTTCGTGGATTTTTGATCGGGTACTTAGGGTTTTCATCCCGAGGGCAATATATAGGCGGAAGGAGAGGCCGAGGGGGTGCCGGGAGCCACCACACCACCCCCTGGCGCGGGCCAGGCCTGGCCGCGCGGCCAGGTGGTGTGGCCGGCCCCTGGCCCCTCTCCATCTCATATTCTGGCACTTGATCCCTTCCAGAAAATAGGCATTTTGGCTTTTGTCCCGTCCAATTCCGAGAATATTCATTTTCTGACTTTCCTGGAACCAAAAACAGCAGAAAACAGGCAGCTGGCACTGTGGATCTTGTTAATAGGTTAGTCCAAGAAATCATATGAAAAGTACTCCAAAGTTGGAACAAAACAAAAGAAAGTGGATAAACCAAGCATGGAACATCAAAAATTATAGATACATTTGCAATGTATCAACATCCCCAATCTTAACTCCTGCTCGTCCTCGAGTAGGTAAGTGATAAAAAGAAATAATTTTTGAGGTGACATGCACCATCAAAGACTTCATCAAATTATTTGCAAAACATTCAAAGCTGGGATCATAGTACTTCGATCATAACATGAAAGACAAAGTTCTAGCAATAAGCAAAGAAACTATGATGCAACATGAAGAGGCACAAACAAAAGATTCATGAATAACAATGCTTTGTAAGATGTTTGTTTGTTTCACATAAAGAAAACATAGCATAAAAGTATTCAGCTTGTCTCTCAATAGAGTAGCAAATATAAATGCATAGGACACCTTCAAAGTTCATAAGAGTGACTAGATACAATAGTTTAAAACAAGCAATAACAAGTTATGCATCAATCAACTAGTCTTGGGACAATGCACATAGAACTAAGAATGGCCACTATGCTCTCAAAGTAGTGCATAAAGATAGAAGGTGGAGACTCAATATAACGGTTGAAGAAAGGCCTTTTGTAAAAGGAAGTAGGGATTCAAGTCTCATAAAGAGCTTCCAAAAATTATGGTACTTATAGCTATCAGCTCTCATTGCCCCTATCATAAGCATCTTTAAGGTGATTAAGGTTAAAGTGACACAACTAAGAGGATATGCTTGACAAGTTATAAACCGAAATCTCATGCCCCTTACTTACGAAGACCGATCCTCATGCTACTCAACTTAAGTCACGAGTAAGCTCTTGTCATTGTAAGTATATGTGTATCATTAAGAACCGCCAACAGGGTACCCCTTGCACATGATACGGGAGCTTCCCCATAATCAAAATGACAAGGCAAGCAGACAATGAGCATCTCAGCGATCTTTTTATTTGCTATTTGCATAGGTTTTTATTGAGGATGCTTCATAGAGTGCTCATTATGGTGATGCTGCAAGTTTCCACCATGATTAGGCATGGCTTAGGCTAGCGGCCCAGGCGTTTCTCTAACACACATACAAACTCCATGATCTTACAAGTTCCACTTTTATTCACACCGCTAGGATCCGTAAGCAAAAGAACATGATATCAACGGGGTACAAAGTACAAGTGCAATGTTGAAAGCGTTCCCCATGAAACATGGTTCTCCTAACTTCAACTTATAAAGCGCAAGCATATACGCAACAAAGAAGGACCCAATGGTTCAATTTTATTAGAGGCAATAAAGTAAAGTGTGCCATCAAGTTCGTGAGAGCTTTAATCACTAGTTTTCTCATAACAAGTGAAAGGTAGACAAAAGCATGAATATACTTGGAATAGCATAAGATAGTAGGTAGGTATGGTGGACTATTTGGAATAACTTGGTTTAGGGAGTTGGATGCATGAGTGGAACTCATACTTTGTTGTGAAGGCTAGCAAAAGACTGGGAGTGACAAACTAAGAGAGCAATAATGGCCATAATCATGCAGAGCGACAAAACATCATTGATCAAAGCATAAAGTGATACTACAAGTTGAAAACTAAAGGATCATAAAGGCTTATGGTGACTTTTGATAGTCATAACATGGTGTGATCATGCGCCAAGTCAACCCAAATAAAGCATCAAAGGATAATACCACTATACTATGCTTTAATATGCTAAAACAACGCATGATTCATCCGAGGCACATTAAGCAATCTCAATTGTTTATAACAAGTCATGCCACAGCAAAGAATACTAAGCATAAGGCCAAAACAATGTCAAGCATGGCATGACAAAGCATAGGCCACAGTCAAAAACGAGCTCTTTTTACCACATAAGCATGAACTTTCCTACTCTTTTCCAAACCAAACCAAACTATTTGCAAACCAACGTATGAAAGAGGGGGTCCAACCAACTTATTCAGAAAACTAAGCAAACCAAGAAAACTAAAAACCAAAACAAAAATGAAAAAGAAGACGCTCCAAGAAAAACACAACTGTGCATGAAACAATAAAAATGAAGCGTTTGGAAGAAACCTGGGATTTTTATTAATGAAGAAGGGGATGCCTTGGGCATCCCCAAACTTTGACGCTTGTACTTCTTGGATATTTCTTGGGGTGACACGCGTGGCATCCCCAAGCTTGAGCTTTAGTCCATCCTTTATCTCATTCTCATTCGTTCCATACACCTAAAATTTTTCCTTCATACAAAACTTCACACAATCTCATTAGCAACATTAGTGCACTTAAGATAAATAAGTCTCAAGGTTTAGTTATAACACCAAATAAACTTCCATTAGAACACTAGCTACTGTAGCACTTCCCTCAAAAAGCTCAATTCCCCAAAAGAACTCAAGAAGGAACCAACAAGAAGCAAATGCAGAAAATGGCAGAAATCTGTCAAAACAGACCAGCAGGTAAAGACGAATTTTTTCGAAGACCTTCTGTTGCTCAAATCAAAAAGTGTTGAACTAACGAAAGTTATATAACAACCTGGGGCAGAAGCACAAAACATTACAGCTCAATCCGACGTACAGAGCTTTCTCATGAATTTTTATGGTGAATCACAAAAATCTGTTTCGGGACAGCAACTTTCCCAATCATTACTTCACTCTCATTAGAGGTTACTCTTGGCACAAAACACAAATAAAAAGGATAAGGAGCGGTTATTACAGAGTTAATAACTTTCAAGACTCATCTAAAACTCTTGGGTTATCTCCCAACAAGTACTTTTCTTTAACGCCTTTACGTTAGGCATAAGAAGCAAAGAAAGAATCAAGTGTTCTCAAATGAAGAAGCATTAAGATCAATACCAGAAATATTTTCAACAAGGCAAGGTATATCATCCAAATAAGTTCTAGAGGATCCTCTCTCAATGCTCTTAGGTTCACTATTCTCATCAAAAGGGTTTGCAGGAACAATCCAATCAAGATTCTTTTCTATGGCATCATGTATTGCTACTAGTTTAAAGGGTATTGGTATCTTAGGTTCCTCCCCATTAGGTTCGGTTTTGTTCATCTTTTCTCGTGTACCAACAACATCTACACATGAGCCTAGCATATTGAAACGTTCAAAAACTTTTCTAGCTTCCTTGGCAACATCATAGAACTCCTTAAACAAAGTTTCTAGAATAAAATCCCTCTTTTCAGGGTCCTCAATTTCTTTAAGCTTAAGAAACATTACTTGCATTAAGGGGTTGAGGTTAACAAACCTAGTTTCTAACATGTGAATTAAAGAAGCTGCAGCAATCTCATAATTTGGAGCAAGTTCTGCAAGGGATCTATCCTCAGTATCTTCATGTTTGCTAACATGATTCAAGAATTCTTCAATATTATCTTTCCAAATTATAGAACCACTACCAATTGAAAGGTCTTTCAAGGTGAAAGTAGGGATCAACATGGTGAGCTAAGGAAGGGGTGACAACTAAAGGAGACTTAATTTTTTGGGGGTTTTCAAATAAGAAAGCAAACAAGTAAAACTAATTTTTTGTGTTTTTGAAGAACAAAACAAGCAAACAAAGCAAAAAAGAAAACTAAGCAAAACAAAAACAACAAAGTAAAGAGATTGGTTATGAGGGACTCCCCTTGTGAAGATGTCCTTGACTCCACGGCAACGGCGCCAGAAAATGTCTTGATGCACTCGACGATCGACGTAGAGCTCGTTGGGGAACCCCAAGAGGAAGGTATGATGAGCACAGCAGCAAGTTTTCCCTCAGTATGAAACCAAGGTTTAATCGAACCAGTAGGAGCAAGGAAACACCCCAAAGGTGTTACTAGCTGAGCTTTGGCAGGGCGCACTACCGGTGCCAGCAGCAACATGGAGACCTGCACAACACAACCATAGAACTTTGTCCCCAACTTGCGATGAGGTTGTCAATCTCACCGTGTTTTGCAGAAAACAAAGGATTAAACGTATCGAATGGAAAGAAGTAACAGTTTGCAGAAAGTAAACACAAAGCAGAAACAGTTTATAGATTGTATGTAAAGACAAAGGACCAGGATCCATAGTTCACTAGAGGTGGCTCTCCTTAGATAGATAACATGATGGGTGAACAAATTACAGCGGGGCAATTGACAAACACCGAGAAAGCAATACATGCATATACTAATCATCTTGACTCCTTTGAGACTTGATTGGGCATTACAACATAATACATAGACCGCCATCCAACTGCATCTATGACTAATAATCCACCTTTAGGTTATCATCAGAACCCCCTCCAGTATTAAGTTGCAAGCAACAAATTATTGCTTTACGAACTGCGTGTAAAGTAAACAATACGATTGTTCTGTGAACAAAGGATTGTTGTTTTCTCCCCTCTCCAGCAGGGTGCCGGGAAGAGCTTCAGATCCCTCCCGATCTAGGGATGGAGATGACAGCGGCTACAGACTCTTTCGTGGATTTTTGATCGGGTACTTAGGGTTTTCGTCCCGAGGGCAATATATAGGCGGAAGGAGAGGCCGAGGGGGTGCCGGGAGCCACCACACCACCCCCTGGCGTGGGCCAGGCCTGGCCACGTGGCCAGGAGGTGTGGCTGGTCCCTGGCCCCTCTCCTTCTCGTATTCTGGCACTTGATCCCTTCCGGAAAAATAGGAACTTTGGCTTTTGTCCCGTCCAATTCCGAGAATATTCATTTTATGACTTTCCTAGAACCAAAAATAGCAGAAAACAGGCAGCTGGCACTATGGCTCTTGTTAATAGGTTAGTCCAAGAAAGCATATGAAAATTACTCCAAAGTTGGAACAAAACACAAGAAAGTGGATAAAACCAAGCATGGAACATTAAAAATTATAGATACATTTGCAATGTATCATTCAGCTCTTTCTGAGTAAAAATATACTTCAAGCTTTTGTGGTCTGAGTAAATCTCACAGCGATTATCCATAAGATAATGACGCCATGTCTTGAATGCCAAAACTACGGCTGCTAACTCAAGATCATGGGTCGGATAGTTCTATTCATGCTGCTTCAGTTGTCGAGACAGATAAGCGATGACTTTGCCTTCTTGCATCAATACACATTCGAGACCAATCTTGGATACATCACAATACACATCAAACGGCTTCTTGATATCTGGCATGATCAATATTGGGGCTGAAATCAATCTCTTCTTTAGCTCTTGGAAACTTGCTTCACATTTGTCGGTCCATTCAAACTTCTTGTCCTTCTTCAATAATTGGGTCATGGGTCTTGATATGCTCGAAAATCGTTCGACAAACTTGCGGTAGTATCCCGCTAATCCGAGAAAGGCAAGGACTTGGGTTTGAGTGGTTGGGGATTCCCATGCTTCGACATCTTTGATCTTGGTGGGATCAACAGCTATTCCTCTGGCAGACACAATATGTCCTAGGAATCCTACTTCTTTCAGGCAAAACTCACAATTGCTGAACTTGGCATACAACCAATGCTCTCTAAGGGTTTGAAGGATGATTCTCAGATGTTGCTCATGCTCTTCTTCTGACTTAGAGTAGATAAGGATATCGTCGATAAACACAACGACAAACTTATCTAGAAAATGCATAAAGATATTATTCATGAGATTCATGAAATAAGCAGGGGCATTGGTTAATCCAAAAGACATGACCGTATACTCGTATAAAACATAACGAGTAGTAAAGGCGGTCTTAGGAATATCCGTTGCATGAATCTTAAGTTGGTGATAACCAGTCCGAAGATCAATCTTAGAGAACATATTTGCTCCAGTCAACTGATCAAATAGATCCTCTATCTTTGGCAAAGGGTACTTTTTCTTGATGGTGACGTCATTCAGCTTCCTGTAATCTGTGCACAACCGGTTGCCTCCATCTTTCTTGTCGACGAACAAAACAAGCGATCTCCATGGCGATGCGCTTGGTTGAATCAAGCATGTTGCCAACATAGTATCCAACTGCTTCTTCAATTCCACTAACTCTGAGGGGTTCATGATATAGGGTCTCTGGGCTATGGGTCCGGTTCCAGGGATTAGTTCAATAATGAACTCAATATCCCTATCCGGGGGCATACCTGGCAATTCATCTAGGAATACGTCAGGGTATTCACAGACTACTCTGACTTGGTCAATGGTGGGTAGGGCTAGACTCTTGTTGCACTTGAACTGACGGGGTAAGGTTTCAGATATGTGCTCTACTGAGACTCAGGAGCTACTAGCCATGGTGATGGTTTTCTTGGCACAGTCAATCAATCCTTTATGCTTTGACATCCAATCTATTCCCAGTACTACTTCCAAACCTTTGGTTCCAAGTACTATTAGATTGGCATAAAAATCTATTCCATGTATTCTGATAGGCACAGCTTTGCAAAAATTTCTAGCTTTTGTAGTTGAACCAGGGATTTGAACTATCATGACATGCTTCAAGTTGGTTGGGTGAATCTTACTAGTGCATGTAAATTCTTCGGTGACAAATGAGTGCGATGCTCCAGAATCAAACAACACTCTTGCTAAAACTGAGTTGACAGAAAACATACCCAGCACTACATCTGGTGCTTCTTGGGCTTCCTCGGTGTTCATGTGGAAGAGACGGCCGTTGCGGTTGTGAGGGTTCCCCGGGGCGAATCTTCTTCCGAGCTGAACACAACGCTGCTATTGAGCTGGGGCATTCACATTGGTAGTGGCGGCAATCTTCTTGGGACACTCATTGGAGTAGTGACCCTTTACTCCACACTCGAAACAAGTAATCTGAGACTTGTCTTTTGCTGCCACGGGCACATCATTGCTTCTGATTCTGGGTGCAGCGTTGTTGTTGTTGTGCTTGGGAGGTGCACGGTTGAAATTGGACTAGTACAAACTGCTTGTAAAGTAAACAATACGATTGTTCTATGAACAAACGATTGTTGTTTTCTCCCTAGTAGCAACAGCACATCTAGTACCTTAGAGATTTCTGTCACTTCCCCAGATTACCAGAGGCATGAACCCACTATCGAGCATAAATACTAACTCTTGGAGTTGCTAGCATCTACTTAGCCAAGATAGCTACTAACAACGGAAAGCATGCAAGACCTCAAATAACAAAGACATGATAGAATCAATAATCAATCTGAAATAGCATCTCAATATTCATTGGATCCCCGCAAACACATCTTGTATGGATTACAAATAGATGATCTGGATCATGAACGGAGCTCACAAGATCTAAACATGAAAGCACAAAGGAGGACAAACCAGCCATCTAGCTACTACATGGATCCGTAGTCCAAGGATGAACTACTCACGCATCACACCGGAGGCTTGCATGGTGATGAAGAAGGCCTCCAGGGTGAATTCCCCTCTCCTGCAGGGTGCCGGGAAGAGCTTCAGATCCCTCCCGATCTAGGGATGGAGATGACGGCGACTACAGACTCTTTCGTGGATTTTTGATCGGGTACTTAGGGTTTTCGTCCCGAGGGCAATATATAGGCGGAAGGAGAGGCCGAGGGGGTGCCGGGAGCCACCACACCACCCCCTGGCGCAGGCCAGGCCTGGCTGCGTGGCCAGGTGGTGTGGCCGGCCCCTGGCCCCTCTCCGTCTCATATTCTGGCACTTGATCCCTTACGGAAAATAGGCACTTTGGCTTTTGTCCCGTCCAATTCCGAGAATATTCATTTTCTGACTTTCCTGGAACCAAAAACAGCAGAAACAGGCAGCTGGCACTGTGGCTCTTGTTAATAGGTTAGTCCAAGAAATCATATGAAAAGTACTCCAAAGTTGGAACAAAACACAAGAAAGTGGATAAACCAAGCATGGAACATCAAAAATTATAGATACATTTACAATGTATCAACATCCCCAATCTTAACTCCTGCTCGTCCTCGAGTAGGTAAGTGATAAAAAGAAATAATTTTTGAGGTGACATGCACCATCAAAGACTTCATCAAATTATTTGCAAAACATTCAAAGCTGGGATCATAGTACTTCAATCATAACATGAAAGACAAAGTTCTAGCAATAAGCAAAGAAACTATGATGCAACATGAAGAGGCACAAACAAAAGATTCATGAATAACAATGCTTTGTAAGACGTTTGTTTGTTTCACATAAAGAAAACATAGCATAAAAGTATTCAGCTTGTCTCTCAATAGAGTAGCAAATATAAATGCATAGGACACCTTCAAAGTTCATAAGAGTGACTAGATACAATAGTTTAAAACAAGCAATAACAAGTTATGCATCAATCAACTAGTCTTGGGACAATGCACATAGAACTAAGAATGGCCACTATGCTCTCAAAGTAGTGCATAAAGATAGAAGGTGGAGACTCAATATAACGGTTGAAGAAAGGCCTTTTGTAAAAGGAAGTAGGGATTCAAGTCTCATAAAGAGCTTCCAAAAATTATGGTACTTATAGCTTTCAGCTCTCATTGCCCCTATCATAAGCATCTTTAAGGTGATTAAGGTTAAAGTGACACAACTAAGAGGATATGCTTGACAAGTTATAAACCGAAATCTCATGCCCCTTACTTACGAAGACCGATCCTCATGCTACTCAACTTAAGTCACAAGTAAGCTCTTGTCATTGTAAGTATATGTGTATCATTAAGAACCGCCAACGGGGTACCCCTTGCACATGATACGGGAGCTTTCCCATAATCAAAATGACAAGGCAAGCAGACAATGAGCATCTCAGCGATCTTTTTATTTGCTATTTGCATAGGTTTTTATTGAGGATGCTTCATAGAGTGCTCATTATGGTGATGCTGCAAGTTTCCACCATGATTAGGCATGGCTTAGGCTAGCGGCCCAGGCGTTTCTCTAACACACATACAAACTCCATGATCTTACAAGTTCCACTTTTATTCACATCGCCAGGATCCGTAAGCAAAAGAACATGATATCAACGGGGTACAAAGTACAAGTGCAATGTTGAAAGCGTTCCCCATGAAACATGGTTCTCCTAACTTCAACTTATAAAGCGCAAGCATATACGCAACAAAGAAGGACCCAATGGTTCAAGTTTATTAGAGGCAATAAAGTAAAGTGTGCCATCAAGTTCGTGAGAGCTTTAATCACTAGTTTTCTCATAACAAGTGAAAGGTAGACAAAAGCATGAATATACTTGGAATAGCATAAGATAGTAGGTAGGTATGGTGGACTCTTTGGAATAACTTGGTTTAGGGAGTTGGATGCATGAGTGGAACTCATACTTTGTTGTGGAGGCTAGCAAAAGACTGGGAGCGACAAACTAAGAGAGCAATAATGGCCATAATCATGCAGAGCGACAAAACATCATTGATCAAAGCATAAAATGATACTACAAGTTGAAAACTAAAGGATCATAAAGGCTTATGGTGACTTTTGATAGTCATAACATGCTGTGATCATGCGCCAAGTCAACCCAAATAAAGCATCAAAGGAGAATACCACTATACTATGCTTTAATATGCTAAAACAACGCATGATTCATCCAAGGAACATTAAGCAATCTCAATTGTTTATAACAAGTCATGCTACAGCAAATAATACTAAGCATAAGGCCAAAACAATATCAAGCTTGGCATGACAAAGCATAGGCCACAGTCAAAAACGAGCTCTTTTTACCACATAAGCATGAACTTTCCTACTCTTTTCCAAACCAAACCAAACTATTTGCAAACCAACGTATGAAAGAGGGGGTCCAACCAACTTATTCAGAAAACTAAGCAAACCAAGCAAACTAAAAACCAAAACGAAAACGAAAAAGAAGACGCTCCAAGAAAAACACAACTGTGCATGAAACAATAAAAATGAAGCGTCTAGAAGAAACCTGGGATTTTTATTGATGAAGAAGGGGATGCCTTGGGCATCCCCAAGCTTTGACGCTTGTACTTCTTGGATGTTTCTTGGGGTGACACGTGTGGCATCCCCAAGCTTGAGCTTTAGTCCATCCTTCATCCCATTACTCATTCCTTCCATACACCTGAAATTTTTCCTTCATACAAAACTTCACACAATCTCATTAGCAACATTAGTGCAATTAAGATAAATAAGTCTCAAGGTTTAGTTATAACACCAAATAAACTTCCATTAGAACACTAGCTACTGTAGCACTTCCCTCAAAAAGCTCAATTCCCCAAAACAACTCAAGAAGGAACCAACAAGAAGCAAATGCAGAAAATGGCAGAAATCTGTCAAAACAGACCAGCAGGTAAAGGCGAATTTTTTCGAAGACCTTCTGTTGCTCAAATCAAAAAGTGTTGAACTAACAAAAGTTATATAACAACCTGGGGCAGAAGCACAAACCATTACAGCTCAATCCGACGTACAGAGCTCTCTCATGAATTTTTATGGTGAAGCACAAAAATCTGTTTCGGGACAGCAACTTTACCAATCATTACTTCACTCTCATTAGAGGTTACTCTTGGCACAAAACGCAAATAAAAAGGATAAGGAGAGGTTATTACAGAGGTAATAACTTCCAAGACTCATCTAAAACTCTTGGGTTATCTCCCAACAAGTACTTTTCTTTAACGCCTTTAAGTTAGGCATAAGAAGCAAAGAAAGAATCAAGTGTTCTCAAATGAAGAAGCATTAAGATCAATACCAGAAATATTTTCAACAAGGCAAGGTATATCATCCAAATAAGTTATAGAGGATCCTCTCTCAATGCTCTTAGGTTCACTATTCTCATCAAAAGGGTTTGTAGGAACAATCCAATCAAGATTCTTTTCTATGGCATCATGTATTGCTACTAGTTTAAAGGGTATTGGTATCTTAGGTTCTTCCCCATTAGGTTCGGTTTTGTTCATCTTTTCTCGTGTACCAACAACATCTACACATGAGCCTAGCATATTGAAACGTTCAAAAACTTTTCTAGCTTCCTTGGCAACATCATAGAACTCCTTAAACAAAGTTTCTAGAATAAAATCCCTCTTTTCAGGGTCCTCAATTTCTTTAAGCTTAAGAAACATTACTTGCATTAAGGGGTTGAGGTTAACAAACCTAGCTTCTAACATGTGAATTAAAGAAGCTGCAGCAATCTCATAATTTGGAGCAAGTTCTGCAAGGGATCTATCCTCAGTATCTTCATGTTTGCTAACATGATTAAAGAATTCTTCAATATTATCTTTCCAAATTATAGAACCACTACCAATTGAAAGGTCTTTCAAGGTGAAAGTAGGGATCAACATGGTGAGCTAAGGAAGGGGTGACAACTAAAGGAGACTTAATTTTTTTGGTTTTTAAAATAAGAAAGCAAACAAGTAAAACTAATTTTTTTGTGTTTTTGAAGAACAAAACAAGCAAACAAAGCAAAAAAGAAAACTAAGCAAAACAAAAACAACAAAGTAAAGAGATTGGTTATGAGGGACTCCCCTTGTGAAGATGTCCTTGACTCCCCGGCAACGGCGCTAGAAAATGTTTTGATGCACTCGACGATCGACGTAGAGCTCGTTGGGGAACCCCAAGAGGAAGGTATGATGAGCACAGCAGCAAGTTTTCCCTCAGTATGAAACCAAGGTTATCAATCCAGTAGGAGCAAGGAAACACCCCAAAGGTGTAGCTAGCGGAACGTTGGCAGGACGCACTACCGGTGCCAGCAGCAACGTGGAGACCTGCACAACACAACCGCAGAACTTTGCCCCCAACTTGCGATGAGGTTGTCAATCTCACTGGTTTGCTAAAAACAAAGGATTAAACATATCGAATGGAAGGAAGTAATAGTTTGTAGAAAGTAAACACAAAGCAGTAAACAGTTTGTAGATTGTATGTAAAAGAAAGGACCGGGGTCCATAGTTCACTAGAGGTGGCTCTCCTTAAGATAGATAACATGTTGGGTGAACAAATTACAGCGGGGCAATTCACAAACATCGATAAAGCATACAAGCATATACTAATCATCTTGACTCCTTTGAGACTTGATTGGGCATTACAACATTATACATAGACCGCCATCCAACTGCATCTATGACTAATAATCCACCTTCAGGTTATCATCTGAACCCCCTCCAGTATTAAGTTGCAAGCAACAGATAATTGCATTACGAATTACGTGTAAAGTAAACAATACGATTGTTCTATGAACAAAGGATTGTTGTTTTCTCCCTAGTAGCAACAGCACATCTAGTACCTTAGAGATTTCTGTCACTTCCCCAGATTACCAGAGGCATGAACACACTATCGAGCATAAATACTAACTCTTGGAGTTGCTAGCATCTACTTGGCCAAGATAGCTACTAACAACGGAAAGCATGCAAGATCACAAATAACAAATACATGATAGAATAATAATAAATCTGAAATAGCATCTCAATATCCATCGGATCCCCACAAACACAACATGTAGAATTACAAATAGATAATCTTGATCATGAACGGAGCTCACAAGATCTAAACATGAAAGCACAAAGGAGGAGAACCAGCCATCTAGCTACTACATGGACCCGTAGTCCAGTGATGAACTACTCACGCATCACACCGGAGGCTTGCATGATGATGAAGAAGGCCTCCAGGGTGAAATCCCCTCTCCGGCAGGGTGCCGGGAAGAGCTTCAGATCCCTCCCGATCTAGGGATGGAGATGACGGCGGCTACAGACTCTTTCGTGGAATTTTGATCGGGTCCTTAGGGTTTGCTATCGGAGGCATCTTATAGGCGGAAGGAGAGGCCGAGGGGGTGCCTGGGCTGGCCACACCACCCCCTAGCATGGGCCAAACCTGGCCACGCGGTCAGGTGATGTGGCCGCCCTCTGGCCCTTCTCCGTCTCGTATTCTGGCTCAAAGTGTCTTCCGGTAAAATAATGACTTTGGCTTTTGTCCCGTACAATTCCGAGAATATTCATTTTCTGACTTCCTAGAACCAAAAATAACAGAAAGCAGGCAGTTGGCACTGTGGCTCTTGTTAATAGGTTTGTCCAAGAAATCAAATGAAAAGTACTCCAAAGTGTGGACAAAACACAAGAAAGTAGATAAAACCAAGCATGTAACATCAAAAATTATAGATACATTTACAATGTATTAATGACCAAAGTAGACATAACTGCTTAACCCGAGTAGACTAGTTCTAGAGGAAACAACTAGTAAGTTGTCCTGAGCCTACTAAAATACTCTAGTGTAAAGTAGTAGGAAAGCCTGATTGGAATGGACTAAATGTGTTCCAAAGCCAATCCTAAGTAGAATTATGAAGACATAACCCTAGGGATTATAGTAGAAGGAGACCTGCTACATATTGGAAATGATAGACAGAAGTTGGCAAGTATAAAGAGAATTCAAGGACAAGGATCTGGATACGGGATACCACAATTATTCCTAATTGTGATCACAATGGATTTCGAGAAATTACGTGATCAATACAAGTCAACTCCTCATTCTGAAACGTAAGAGAGTACAAACTTCGGGGACGAAGTTTATTTTAAGGGGGAGAATCTGTAACACCCCAGCATTAGAGCTTAGAAATAAGCTGAGATAAGGTGTGTGCATTGCATTCATGCATAGAAAATACGAGAATTTTCGCACAAAACTAAAGAAGTCAGTGAGGGATCGGGATCTCTCTTGCTCTGATGGCAGCATCCGGGAAAGTGCGATAACTTTTGACATGACCTCCATTGTATCTTTGCTTTGAGGGGGTATTCATTCAAATGTAAACATTCAAAAGTTATGTTTGAACTCAAATAGAATTTGAGATGAATATGGAAAATAAATTGCCATAACAGAATAAAGTACATCGTATATGAATATATAATACATATTTGAGATCTTGTTTACAAGAACGATACGAATAATCATAAGTATTTAAGTAAAAAGAGGAGGAATTAAATTATTCCATAATATAATATTATAATACAATTAGAATAACTTAAACAAGGAAATACTTCTTATTTCTTTCCTTTAGTCAATTGCAACTATACAAATACAATTGGATACAAAAATTAATAGAAGAATTCAAATAAGAAAGTTTATCTCTTACTCTTTTCTTAGTCCATAATAATAATTCTTATACAAGTAAATAAGTAAGGAAATGTTACAAAAACAATTGTCACACAATCAAAAGAACTTTATTAAATAAACACTTATTACAATGTCTATACAGGAGGCAAAAGAAAAGATTACAAAGGTAATTAAATAAAACCCCTAGACTAATATCTAGCTATTCTTAAACTAGGTTCTTGGTCATCAGTGCTTCTGTACCTATAACATAAAGGAAAGAAAGAAACCAAAGAAAGTGATTTTTGTTAGTTTACTCTCAGATGTGAACAGTAAAGTGTACTATTCATGGAACATCATTGAGTATTAAAAAAAGGGCAAGTTTCACCAAGTTGTAGTAAATTGTTCTTATCAGTCTACTTTGCCTTAGTACAACCTCATTGGCTAATGGTGCAAGTTCACTAGAACAGTAAAAGGCAATAGGTAAAAAAACCAAGAAATATCTGGATGCACTTGATCTGATCCACATCCAGAACAGTGCAAGCAGCACACACATAACTGCATGGATGTGCTGTCAACACAGCAAAGGGGGCATAAATAGGGAGTCCAGCCGTGGCATAGTAGCTACAGGAAAGCTCACACAAAGCCTTATCTACCAGACCACCATAAGAACTCAAGAACACCACTGATTCATTCCCAGATCTACATCAATAACACCATAGCCACCATGACTCCATAGCAGAAATAGGCTAGTCTAGCAGATCAAGCTCATTAGAGAAATACAAGGTAGGATCACTGGGAGGAAAGGCACCAACAGCAAAAAGATCAAGTACAATGACTATCGTGGAAATGGCCACGGCAGTCGCTGCCACTGGCAGCGATTGAGTGTTTCGTGAGGAAGAGTTAGCGGCCATCTGCGGTGCGAGATGGGGGCGGATGCACATGGGTTTACCCAGGTTCGGCCCCCCGGAGGGTAAAGACCTACTCCTGCTAGATTAGATTATTGGAGAGCGAGTTACAGGGGTGGCGAGCTCGGTGACTAGGCTACGAGTCGCTTGAGGGGGTGTATGATGCAACGTAAGTCTCTAAGATACCCTAGGGAGGTTTATATATGAGGCACCTCGCTAGGGTTTACAAGTTACCACCAAACAAGATAAGGATCCGAAGGTTTTGACCTAATCCGACTAGGCTTCTGTTACGCTCATGGGCCTCCAGTCGCCAGTCGCTAGGCCTTTCCTTCCTTCGTAGTCCAGTCACCGTCTTTCGGACGCACTCGCAGGCCCTTTGGCCCAATCGGAACGTCCTGCTGGGCATACCCCCTTCGGCATATCCCCATAAGTAGTCCCCGAGGCCATCGTTGATGCAGGCGCAGGCGTCCTTTTGGCGCTCGGAGTAGGCGAGCCCAATTTGGGCGTCTAGTCGAGTCGGTGATGGACTCCATTAGAACCAAGGAGAATTTCCCCATGTTTCCATTCACCGTCCCAACGAACGTTATTGCTGCCAAGTCATCGTCTTGGCGAGTGGAAAAGACTGGCGGGTAGCGGGTGAAATAAAGGAGTTGGACCATCAAATCTGGTCAAACTATCCATTGGAATTTCCAACGGTAACTTCGGCGCAATTACCGTTAGTAACGGCTATCCCAATTTTGGTGGGTGGCGTTCCCATATTAAGGGGAGTGATGGTTCAGCTCTGCAGACCTTCTTCACATTCTTCATTCTTCCTCATTCGTTCTTCCTGTCTCCAATCTCCCGGCCTACATTCTTCCGTCTTGTCCTTTCCGCATCGTGCGATTCCACATCCTACCCGATGGCGCCTCCCAAAGGCTCATGGGGGAAATCCAAGTGTACCACAACCCAGCTTAAATCTTTCGAGGATGTCGGAGTACTCCGCAAGGAAAACTGGCGGGTTCCGCCCTCCTCCGAGACCGAGCCAAAGCCGTGACCCGGCGAGTTCATCTGCTTCCCTAGTCATCTTGAGAGGGGTCGGGGATTCCCTACCTCACTCTTCTTCTGTCGCTTATGCGCGTACTATGCGATCAAGCCATCGGATCTTGGTCCGCACAGCATCTAGCAGCTGGCGATCTTTGTCGCCTTCTGCGAATGCTACCTCGGTTGTAGGTCGTATTTCCCGGTATGGCTGGAACTCTTCCCCGGCCGCATCGGACGCGAGGCGTCCGGTGGCTTGATGTTGGACGCAGGTGGCGTTACATTCTAGCTGAAGCCCAAGGCCAACTTCGTCAAGCTCCTCCTGTCGAAGAAGGCCGCCAGCGAGTGGAAGAAGACATGGTTCTACGTCAAAGAGGCCACTCCCTCCGGCGAGGTGGCTCTTCCCGAATTCGTCGCCGAGAGGAGCGAGCCTTGCCGGTTGGCGCCGAAGAAGCTTCCCAAAGATCAGCGGATGGCCGTCGTGGAAATGATGGACCAGATCCAGAAGCTGAAGGACCAGGGTTGATTCCGATCAACCTCTACAACTGCTGGCTCGGGAGGCGCCTGGTTCCGCTGGCGGCTCGGCCGCACTGGATGTACGAGTACGGCGGGAAGCATGATCTATCCCAAACCAGCAAGGAATCATGGGAGGCCGAGGACTACAAGGCCGCCTTGAAGAAGATCACCGATGCTGAGTTCACCAGCGTGGCGGTCGGGGTCGCCCCGTACACTCCTCTAAAGAATGAAGCCCCCACAGTAAGTTCTCTTCCCGGTCTCTATGTCCATGCTTCAGTCCTTAGTCTCCGCGTTTGGTGTTTTACTCGTGGTGGTTCTCAGCTTTTTCAGGTGTTCGAGGGCTGGCTCCCTCCGCTCGACGAAGAGGTTCCCAAGGAACTAGAGGAAGACTCTGAGGGAGATTCTTCCGACAGCGACGGGGAGGAGGAAGAGGTTCCTCCCCCAGCGCATGTGGCTTGCAAGACCCGCATGCAGAAACAACGTGAGTTCGAGGCGAGCCGCAACCTAGACGAACACGACGGGGGCGACGAGGTCGCACAGGAACACACGTCCCGGCGTACTGCTACGCCGTCGAAGCCCGCGCGCAAGCCCAATTCGCCAACGAAGAAGCCCACATCACCATCCAAATCGGCGGTGGTGTTCGAGTCGGATGACGACTCCGATGATGAGGGTTCCCCCGAAATCTCGCACAAGGCTCCAAAGGATGCAGTCCCGACAAAGGGGTTGGAGGGCGACGACACGGAGGTAGTGGTAGAGGTTCCCCTGGCGGCGATTACGCTGACGGCCTCGGGGGTTCCAAGCTAAGAAGCGGCTGAGGCAATGATGTCCAAGTCGCCGTAGCCGTCAAGGGCGACCGCGTCGGAGCCGGAGATCCCGGCGACTGCGACTTCATCGTCGAGGAAGCCCGCGGTTTTGTGGGCTTCAGACGTCTTCGAGAGGGGGCTCACCCGCAAGTTGGGTCCCGAGTTGGACAAGCCCGCCCACATCAGCACCGGGCTTCACGTCCTTCCGGTCGCTAAGTGAGTACTGCTCCTTCATCCTGATTCGCCTCGCTCCTTTTGTATTGTCGTTATGTTGATTGAGGGAACTCGTGTAGGTCGGGGGCCAAGAAGATTGGCCGTCCTTCGGTGGCTAAGATTTAGCCGGCTGCCCCCACGAGAGAGGGTGACCTCCCCAAGAAGAGAAAGGCTATTGGAGATGTGGCAACTGCAGAAGTCACGAAGAAGCATAAGGGGGTGCCGACGACGCCGCGGCCAAGGACAGCACTGCGGAGCCAGATGCTGCGTCAGTCGCTGAAGAGGTGGTGGCGACACGATCGGAACCAGTCTTGGCTGCGTCCATGCCGGAAGCACCGGTCCCGACAACCAGTGCCCCCGCCAGGGCGTCGGTGACATTCCCGCGCTTCATGGCGAGGGGGTTTCCAGGTGTGGTGGACACCTAGTCTCCACAGAGTCCAGAGATCGTGGATGCGGACATTGGGTCCCATCGCGGGCGCACTTCCTTCACGATCCCGTCGACTGACGCCGGAGAACTTCACAGGATGCTCGGCGCTGCTATTCAGGTATGTCCAGTTCCCGAGTTTCTAGTCGCTGAATTTCGGCGACTGGGAACTGAACCTCTTGCTCCTCTCCAGTCCCCGAATTCCTAGTCGCTGAATTTCGGTGGCTAGGAATTGAATTTCTTTCTCCATCTCCAGTCCCCGAATTCCTAGTCGCTGAATTTCGGCGGCTAGGAATTGAGTTTCTTTCTCCTTCTCCAGTCCCCGAGTTCCTGGTCGCTGAATTTCAGCGGCTAGGAACTGGGTTTTGTTTTGTCAAATGCTGAGGCGAGTTGTTTGTTTGCAGGGATTGCAAAGGGAGTCGACTGATCGGCAGGCCGCGAGAGAGCGCTTGGAGCATGACTTGCGCGAAGCACAAGAGGCGAACCAGCGGCTTCAGGAAACTATTGGTGAGTATCTGTTTGTCTTTTTTCCCTCTGTTGGGTGTGAGCTAGTCGTGTACAGTACGCTGATGGTTTCTCTTGCAGATGGTTTCCCGGCTGAGATTTCCAAGGCCCATGAGGAGTATCTTCTAGTCGCCGAGCTGGACGCGGCGAATGGACGAATAGCCTCCCTGGTCCAGGACTTGGAGGAGGCGAAAGCGGCCTCAATTTCTTCGGAACAGCAAGCGAAGGGTGCCATCGCTGCGGCTGAAGAAGAACGCAAAGCCACGGATTCCATCATCGTGGGGCTGCACAATGAGCAAACCGCCTTGGAGAAGCATGTCACGGAGAACTGCCGCAAACTCCTTGGTGAGTCTCTATCTTTGCCTGACCTGTTTTGGGGGTTTCATAGTTTCACTGACACCTGACTTTGCAGCTGTGGTAGGCCAAAGCGATCCGGTGGTGCAAACTTACAATGCCTCACAGTGCGTGACTGCCGTGGTGAACGCGGCCACGACCTCGGCGTTGTGCGTCCAAGCGGCTCTTCAGGGCATGTCCCCTACCGAAGTTATTCCTGGGGGGCTTACGGAGGTGTGGCGCTATCTAGAGGAGGTGTCTGCCGTCGTGGAATGGATGACGCGCTCAGCATTCAGGCGCGGGGCCACCACAGCGTTGAGCTTGGGTCTCGCCCACTTCCCCGATGACTTCGACCTTGACGACGTGACGAGTGGCTATCCATCGGCGACCGGCACGGTGGAGATGTCAGAGGTGCTGAAGCTGACCACGAAGGCCGCCCCTTATGCTGATCGGGTCTTGGCGATGGGGGATCTGCTGCCGTACCAGGAGACGGTGTTGGCGCCTAGCGACCCCGAGCCGGAGCATCGCGACATGAAGTCGGAGCAGCCCTTCCGGTCGTCGTTGTCGAAGTCGCTGACGACGTACCCGACGAACCTGTGGCAGCCTTTTGTTCGCGTCAAGGGGGGTGGCGCTGCTTCTTCATCAGGGCATGTGGAGTAAACATTGTGATGTATGCCAAGTGGCGAATGCGTAAAATATTTTTGCAATATATGCCAACGGGAGTCAATCGACTCGTATTGCGACTAGGAATATGTGGTGTGTTTGTTTTTGATTAAGCGAGTCCCCGAGCGTGTTCGCCCTTTAATGGGGTATAACTCAATTGTATACTTTTGTGTATTGTTTTGTTTATGCATTGTTTTTATCCCTCGCGTCTTCTGAGTGGCGAGTCCCCGAGCGCGGGTAGGACTAACTTATAAGCGAGTCCCTGAGCGTGGTTTCTGACCACACTGGTCATGCTCCTGTTGCAGGTTGTGAGTGCGTTGTTTGTAACGCGTCTCTTCCCCTGGCCCGGAGAGCCAGTCGCTTGGCGAGTCCTAGGAAGCTCTCTTACTTGGTGTGTTCCCGAGCCGCGTGGTGGTTCCCGTTTTGCGGAGTCCCCGTGCGTGGTACTTAACCGTTCGAGTCGCTTTGCACGAGGGTGGGAGGGACAGGTCGCTGTGAGAAGCGTGTACCGGTTGTCTTGGCCTGGTGGGCCAGTCGGGCTAGGCAACTCCAATGGCGGTTCCGGGTTGGTGTTTTCGTGGACGACCCAAGGCCCGAATATTTCCGGTGCCCTTATGCCGCACTACTTAGCCGTGCCGGTCGCTCAACCAGAGGTTGACTTCCGTAAGTAGCGTATTGCTAGTATGTACGAGTCCGAGTGGCACAAGAATATGGCGAGTGGACACAATTTGTGTGATCCGGATGAATTTCATTATATATTCCGATGGAGTACAATGTGAGGTTCTAAGTATAGAACTTTCTGAGGAGGTTTACATTCCATGGCCTCCCGACCTCCAGTTGGTCGTCGCCCCGTATGTCGATGAGGTAGTAGGCATCATTGCCAAGGACTCGGCCTATGACGAACGGCCCCTCCCATGGGAGGGAGAGTTTGTGCATGCCCTTCTTGTCTTGGGCCAGTCGTAGGACCAGGTCGCCTTCCTGGAAGGTGCGAGTTCGCACTCGGCGGCTGTGGTAGCGGCAGAGTCCTTGCTGGTATATGGTGGTGCGGGAGCGAGCCAGGTCGCGTGCCTCGTCGAGTTAATCAATGTTGTCTTGGCGGGCAACCTCGATGGGCGCCTCGACGTAGTTGGCGACTCCAGGTGAGTCATGCTCCAGGTCGTTGGGGTGGCCGCTTGATGCCGCCCTGCTTGCTGATGAGCGGGAGTACATCCGCCCCCGCAGGTCGACTCCCGCGGCTTGTTGCTCGACGGCCCTGACGAGTAGGGCCTTGGCGTACTGGATCTATAGCGCGTCGTCGACTTGGACGTCGAGGTTGGCGATCACGGCGTCGGTCGCGACGATGTTGTCCATCGGGGTGGAGTATAATGGTAGCCCGTTGGCGTCATGGGGTTGAGGCGAGATGATGATCCGCGGTTGGTCCGGCGGGGGCATGCGGCCCATGGGTGGTGGAGGGGCCCCAGTTGCCGGTGCGCCAGGTGGTGGTCTCGCGGGGTTGCTTCCGCCTGGTGGCGCGTCCTCGCAGTATTCGCGCTCATCGACGCGCGCGGGGTCGCTTTCGTCGTTGAAGTTTAGGACGTGGCCCTGGACGTTGGAGTTCAAGCGGGTCCTGATGCGGCGCTGGTGATAGAGCGACAGCTCCCGCGCCGTCTCTCGTTCAAGGCGGTATTTCTCGCGCTCGGCGAGTTTGTTGCGTTGTGCCTCCACGAGCCGTAGGCGGGCTTGCTCCGCCTCCGTGGCCGTCGCAGTTGGCGGGATCAGCGTGGCGAACGGATCTGGCGAGGCGGCCGTGCTGCCCGCCATGTAGATCACGTTGAAGCGATTGGATTTCGCACGAAATCCTCGGGGGACTCCGAGCTGGAATCAGAGTCGAAGATCCCCATGATGGAGGGGTCCTCGAAGTCCTCGGGGTTGGAGACTCGCGTGATGGAGTCCTCCCGTGATGCGGCGGTGATGGATCCATCGATCGATGCAGGGGTCGCGGAGTCGGCGTCGTCGTTTAGGGCGTCATCGTTGGTGGCGGCGTTAGTCTCGACCGCATCGCTGGCGGCCGAGTCGTACTTAGTGACGAGGCTCCTGATGGAGCGGACCTGCTCCTCCGAAAGCAGATCGCGGTGTGGCGGCGATCCGCCGACGATCACCGTTGTAGCTGGGTCGATCACGCCGGTGAAGCCGACGAAGAGGTTGATGGAGCCGGCCCGCATCACCACGCCGTGAGTGACCGGACGTGACGCCGGGATGTAGCTGCTGGGCAGGATCTGTAAGATCCCGCCGATGGCGATCATGCGACCGGTGGCGAGCGGCCGATTGATCGGCGAGTAGGATCTCGCCGCAGAACTCAGGCTAGTCCCGCTATGCCCCACGGTGGGCGCCACTATCATGGAAATGGCCACGGCAGTCACTGCCACTGGAAGCGATTGAGTGTTTCATGAGGAAGAGTTGGCGGCCATCTGCAGTGTGAGATGGGGGCCGATGCACATAGGTTTACCCAGGTTCAGCCCCCCGGAGGGTAAAGACCTACTCCTGCTAGATTAGATTATTGGAGAGCGAGTTACAGGGGTGACAAGCTCAGCGACTAGGCTGCGAGTCGCTTGAGGGGGTGTATGATGGAACGTAAGTCTCTAAGATACCCTAGGGAGGTTTATATATGAGGCACCTTGCTAGGGTTTGCAAGTTACCACCGAACAAGATAAGGATCCAGAGGTTTTGACCTAATCCAACTGGGCTTCTGTTACGCTCCTGGGCCTCCAGTCGCCAGTCGCTGGGCATTTCCTTCCTTCGTAGTCTAGTCGCCATATTTCGGGCGCACTCGCAGGCCCTTTGGCCCAATCGGAACGTCCTGCTGGGCATACCCCCTTCGGCATATCCCCATCAATGACAAAGATAGTTGGCTGATTAAGCGCATCAATAGCAAGTTCTAGTAATTCACCCAGCATCAGGTTATTCTCTATTTCCATGATCAACCATAGTATCGGTGCTTACTTTATTTCACCATAAGAAACAAGGGGAACAAATAGGATGTTGCAAATCAATATCTATTCAATTACCCTGCAACTAGAACATATCTAGGAGGATAGGTGGATTGTTTCTCTCAGAACTGCAAAGATTGCTATGCAAAATCATCACATAGAATTTAAAAGTCATCAAGTAATATCTATTCTTTAATGAAATCTTGCCTCAACCTATGCATCATTGGCTGGGTCATAGTAGAAGTTCATGCTTATTAGGTCAACTACTGTGCACTCACCTCAAGGGGCACCACAGCAGTAGATCTAATGATAGCAGAAACCACTAAGTTATTTACCACAGCAGTAAGATCATCTATGAAGGAACCACTGGAGCAATCACTTGGGCACACATTAAAACCACCAATAGGTATCCATATATGATCATGCAAGGGCATGATCAATCATGAGTAGTTAGGCAACAAGTAAAAACAAGTGGTTTTTACTTTAAGAAGGATCTCAGACCAGCATCATAGACCAAAGAGGATCTAGTCTTAACTTGATATCAATAAATCACAGTTGCTAGCATACGGGGCACATCCCAGAAGGGTAGCACCTCTGTACCTAGCAGATTCATTTTTTCTTGAGCACAAGCTCAAGTACACCATCTTAAATACACATAATCATCTTCCTAAAAGATTTTAGGAATCATTTATTCACTTTAATTAGAAAGAATAGCAAGGGTCCACACTGTCTAACACCAGGCTACAATATTGAGAACCTCAGCAATCAAGGGAATTAAATCATCTTCCTATAAGCATATAGGAATCATTCTTCTACAAGATCAATTCAATAATCATGACAAAGAATAGAATAAATATTATTCACCATGGTTCTACATAGTATCAAGATAGATTCCTGAGAAAAGCCATAGATTACAGGGTACTTCACAAAAAAGTACCAAGTCAATTAACCAAGTAACATCAGTTTAGAATAGAGGCATCCCAACTCAAACCATAGTATGAATTTACCACCAATACCAATAATAACCCGGGTATCTACAAAATCCTAACCATGCATTTACAGGGTGTTCTCTGATAAAGAACATGGTAACAGAATATGATCAAACAGAGTTTAGCAATACACATCAGTAAGGTCATCTGCAAGAGTGTTGCCTAGGAAACTGACCAAGAGGCTAAGTTAAACACCACTGCAGGGGATGAACCCTAGAATTAGGGATAAACCCTAAATAGGGAAATCCATCGCCCATAACCGCATGGCATGGAGTAGAGATAAGATAGATCATAGAGAGGAGATGAGAGAACTTACTCGAGTTCCTCGTAAGACTATTAGAGAAGAAGTAGAGAGGAGGCCAGCGGCAGAGAGGTGGTCGCACGGGGAGTGATGTGTCCAAAACGTATCTACTTTCCCGAACACTTTTGCTGTTGTTTCTCCTCTATACTTGTGTGATTTGGATGCAACTAATGCGAACTAACGTTGTTTTCAATAGAATTGACTTGGTGTCTACTTTTTGTGCAGAAAATCAACTATCAGGAAAAATCCCGGAAAATATGCCAAAAATCATATTTTACCCGAAGACTCCAGGAGCAAGAATACGAGACGGAGAAGAGCCCTGGGGTGGCCACACCACCTGCTGGCGCGGGCCAGGCCAGGCCGCGCCAGGGGGTGGTGTGGGCCCCCCAGGCACCCTCTCAGCCTCTCTCTTCGCCTATAAGGAGCCTTCTGACCTAAAAACTAAGGGGGGTTCAACGTTTTTCCAGAAGGAGTTCTGCTCCGCCGCCACCACCAGATTCCATGAAACAGCACCAGAAACTCCGTTCTGGCACCCTGCCAAAACAGGGTAATTGGAGGAGATCATCGCCATCATCATCACCATCGCTTCTCCATCGACCATCCATGTTTCCCCCATCTATGAGTGAGTAATCCCCCGCTGTAGGCTATGGGGATGGTAGGGATTGGATGAGATCGTTCATGTAATGGCATCAGATTGTTAGGGCATAGTGCCTAGTATCTCTATTAGTGCTTTATGACTTTGTTGTAACCTTGTTGTGCTTAATGCTTGTCACTAGGGCCCGAGTGCCATGATTTCAGATCTGAACTTATTATTGATTCATCATGATAGTATTGTTTTGGGTCTTATCTACAAGTTGTTTACACACGTCCTTGTCCGGAACCTATGGTCCCAAAGTGACAGAAATCGGGGTAGCCGGAAGGGAAAGGCTTTGATGTGAGGATCACGTGTGTTCACGGAGTGTTAATGCTTTGCTCCGATGCTTTATTAAAAGGAGCACCTTAATTGCCAGTAGTTCCCTAGAGGCCCTGCTGCAAACGGGCTGGCAGGACAAAAGATGTTGTGCAAGTTCTCATTGCGAGCACGTATGACTATATATGGAACACGTGCCTAGGATTGTCTAGTACTTGGGTGCTTTATCTTATTTATCTACAATTGCCCTATGTTCTGATTGCTATGTGAATTGTCTTGTCCATGCAACGCCCGTCCATCCATCCCTATGCCTATCGCACTCGAATCCCATTGTTTACTGCTTTTGTTACTACTGTCTTTGTTTTGCTGCTACTGTTACTTTACTATTCCTACTACAAAACTGTTGTTACTGATAATCTGCTGTGAGCAAGATTGTTTCCAGGTGCAGCTGAATTGACAACTCAGTTGTTAAGGCTGATAAGTATTATTTGGCTCCCCTTGTGTCGAATCAATAAATTGGGTTTCACTTCCCTCGAAAATACTGCGATACACCCCCTATACTTGTGGGTCATCAAGACTATTTTCTGGCGCCGTTGCTGGGGAGCATAGCTTTATTTATCAAGTTCACTTGGATTCTCTATTGTTCGCTGCTTTCCATCCATCATGGGTAAGTCTCATGATGGCAAGGTTCCTATTTTACCATCCACTACAATAAGAGGTACGGTTCTGAACACCTCTACCGCTCTTGATTCACCGTCTGTTCTGAGTAAGTTCCTTACACCACCACATACATATGCTACACATACTGCTACTACTGCTGAATCTGAAACTTCTGATGCTTATGATGCTGCTTCTACTGTTCTTGATAAGAGTGGTTCATTAGGTCCTTTCCTAGATGCTACGATTGCTAGAACTATAGTTGGAAATACCGAAACTCCTAATGAACACACTGCTACACCTGTTAGCTCACCTGAGTCTAGTGAGAGTTATGATGCTGAAGAAGATTATGTTGAGATGACTGATGAGTTTATTGAAGAATGTAGGAACACCCATGATAGGAGAGCCGCTAAGAATCTCCTTGAGAGGTGTACTATTAGACCCAAATTATCTTCTGTTGCTAAGTTTGCTGCTTCTCCCATAAACATTATAGATGAAGATTATGATTTCTCTCTCGATCTATCTTACATAGCTATTGTCGAGAAAGAACCTTTTGGCAGAACTAAGAATGAAAGTGCGGTAGCACATATGAATGAACTTTCTACCATGAGTGGCTTGTTTTCTGATGATATTAAAATGCGTACTTACTTTGTTGCTAAGATTTTCCCTTTTTCACTGAAAGGAGAAGCTAAAACTTGGTTTGGTAATTTACCTCCTGAATCTATTGATAGCCCTGAGTGCTTGTTTAATACTTTCATGCAGAAATATTTCCCTCCTAGTGCTAGACATGCTATTTTGCAGGAACTTTTTGATTTTAAACAGGGAGAAAAAGAGGTATTGCCCGAATCTTGGGCAAGATTTTGTGCTTTGATTCATGCACAGGCTGGAAGTCCATTACCTAAGAATGAACTACTTGATATATTTTATAATGGACTAACCGAAGAATCTAGGACCTACCTAGATAGTTGTGCTGATTGTGTTTTCAGGAATAGGACTCCCAAGGAAGATGAGGAATTAATGGCTAAAATAAGCAAGAATTATGAAGATTGGACTCCTCCTAAACAAGCTATACCTGAAGTAATTGTACCTAAACCATCTATTCCTGTGCCTATTCCAACATCAAGGAAGAGGGGGGTTATTGAATTAAATGATGAAGTGATGAAGGAAGCTAAGAAATGTCTTAAGGAGAAGGGAATTAAAGCTGCAGATGTCAAGAATTTACCTCCTATAGAAGAATTATGTAAGCATATTCCCTATTCATCCACTATTGAGGTACACTCTCTCCAGCACTTTGATGAAGGTGATATCCCTTACTTGAAACCTCCTGATCAATGCTTAGAAGAATTTGATATCTTTACTGCTAAGCAAGATAACTTTAATAAAAGGGTGCAAAATCATCTAATGGAAAAGATTAGAGCTATTGTTGAGTTGAAAGATATTGTGGAAAGAACCTCTAATGATGTTAAAATGATTGTTAAACACTTTCAAATGGTTCAAACTCAAATAGATCAACTCGTTAAAGTGCAAAACGACTTGCTAGTTAATGCTGCTAAAGAAAAACATGCTTATGAAATTAGAACTAGAAGTGGTGCTGCTACCCAGGATCCTCTATATTCTGAGGGGCATCCCAAAAGAATTTAGCAGGATTCTCAACAAGCTGAAAATAGTGGTTCTACTCGTAAGAAAAGGAAAAGGAAACATAAAACTATTGTAGAACCCTCTGAACCTGCTATAGATCCTAATAGTATATCTATCTCTGATGCTGAAACTGAAAGTGGTAATGAAGAAAATGAAGTTCTTAATGAAGAAAAAGTTGAAGAAGAACCTGAAAACCACACTAAGACTACTAAATACACCAAAGAAGATTTTATTGCTAAGAAACATGGTAGTGAAAGAGAACCTTGGGTCCAAAAACCTATGCCTTTCCCTGATAAGAAACACAAGTCAAAGGAAGATGAACACTATAATAAGTTTTGTGAGTGGATGAAACCTTTATTCTTGCAAATTCCTTTGACTGATGCTATTAAATTGCCTCCTTATTCAAAGTATATGAAGGACATTGTCTCGAATAAAAGGAAGATCCCTAATGAAGAAATCTCTACTTTGCTGGCTAATTATTCCTTCAATGGTAAGGTTCCTAAGAAACTTGGAGACCCAGGGATTCCAACTATCCCTTGCTCTATTAAGAACAGTTATGTTAGAACTGCTTTGTGTGATTTGGGAGCTAGAGTTAGTGTTATGCCTTTCTCTCTCTATAAGAGGCTTCAACTTGAAAAATTGATACCAACTGATATATCTTTGCAAATGGCTGATAAGTCTACCACTATTCCTGTGGGTATATGTGAGGATGTACAAGTCCAGGTGGCTCATAATTGCTTGATATTAACTGATTTTGTTGTGCTTGAAATGCCTGAAGATGATAATATGTCTATTATTCTTGGGAGACCTTTTCTTAATACTGCAGGAGCTCTTATTAATTGTAATCAAGGAAAGGTGACCTTCAATGTCAATGACAAGGAACATACTGTCTATTTCCCCATGAAGATTGAAAGGACTTATGGTTTGAATTCAATTGAACATGTTGAAGGCATTCAAGTTGGAGAAATATATTGTCCCATACCAAAAGAAAAATATGAAACTATTATGATTGGGACCATTGCTATCAAAGTTGAGGTAACATAATCATTAGTGGAATACAAAGTTTTGTCTCATATGCAATTGTTTTGGTGGCAAGACTTGATCAACCTTGCTAACAAAAGGATTCCATTGAACAAAACAATGTTTTCATTATGATTATCTCTGTTTATTTCTATCCTATGCATTTTAGTTTTTGCTTTCGTTTAGTTTTCTTTGTGTTGTTAGTTTGCTTGCATGCTAGAACTTCTGTAGTTCTAGCCTTGTTTTGTCCTTGCATCATGTTTCCAAAAAGAAAAAAAATCTGTCTGTCAGAAAAATCATTCTTCTATTTCTGAAAATTGCCCAAAAATAAAGTGTCTCGAAAAATTCCAGAAAATTCATATTAATTTTTTACGTGAAAAAAGGGGCAGAGGAGTACCTGGTAGGTACCAGGGGGCCCACCAGGCAGGCACTCCTCATGGTGGCGTGGCCAGACCTGGGTGGCGCCATGCCCTGGTGTGGGCCACCCCTGACCCCCCACTACTTCTCTCACCTGCCACTTTCTTCTCTCTCCCGAGTAAGCTCCAGTTCATAGCTCAAAATCACGTTCTTTCTGTGCTTGCTCTCGATTTCTTCGATCTCTTTGCTCAGCCCATCTTTCTTGCTGAAATTTGGAGCAATTGTTCCTTGGTATGTGACTCCTCCCCTTGTCCAAGTAGATTTGTGTTTAGTGGATTATACATTGAGTGTTTTGCTGCTGTAGGTGACTGGTTATGAGAGCTTGTAAGCTTGTTTGATGCCTAGAGATATAGTTTTGATGCATGTTTAGGCCTCTTGCTAGTCCCTATGAGTAGAATCCTTCATTATATTTACTTTGCAATCACTTGTTTAATAGGTGTTTAAATTTCAGAATACCAAGCATGAACAACCACACTTTTGGAGAGATATTTGAGAGTGATGCACCTAGGAGGTCGAGGCCCTCAAGAACAGCCTCTCAAGCTAGGCCATCATACAATGAAGACCTCATTGCATCACGTATTGGCAGTGAAAGAGATGATGGAGATGCTCACCCATCTTTCCCTTGTTTTACTTTCTTGCAAGCTGCAGGTATTCTTGATGATTTATTTCTACTGATTGAGAGGGTTGGTTTGACCTCTTATATGCAAGATGAGAGTGCACAATACGCTATGCTCACCAAAACTTTTGTTGAGAGCTTCTCATTTACTAACACATCCTATCATTCTACCGTCTCATTTGAGATCTATGATATGCCCTTCACCATGCCTTTGGAGAGATTTTGCAGTATTGTAGGTGTGCGTATGACAGGGACCGTGAAGAAAATTCCAGGGCGACCCGCTGATTTATTGGAGCTTTACCAAGGGGTGACCAATGATGATGACCGCGTGGCGCAGCGCGGAAAGATAAGAAATATCCAACTCCCTGCTCTTAGATACTTTGCTTACTATCTTGCCACTAGTGTATTGGGTAGGGAGAACACTAGTAATATCTCCAACTATCACTTAGCTTTCCTTGCTGCTGCGCTCAACAATGATACTCGGTACAATCTTGGCTCTCTTATTGCTCGCCGCCTAGCTGCTAGGGGACCTATCTATGGGGGCATCATTGCCTCGCGTGTAGTTGATGCATTAGATCTTTCTGTGGCTCCTGATGATGTTATGCTAGCACCATAGAGGCTCGACCTTGTTGCCATGAAGACTCATCACTTTGTCACTGCTACCTCTGATTTGAACAATCTAGTATATAGGATGCCTTTCACTGACAGGGATGAAAGGGAGATCCTTTTGCCCCAGCCTGCTTTGTTCAGTGTTGACAGGAGACCGTGGTCACGCTCCAAGGAGGAGGTGGATGAGCAGCTTCGCCTGTTGGGTTTCCACGAGCAGCACCAGGAGGATGTGCCCTCCTATGATTATTCCGCACATTACGGAGGGATGTACTCTGGCTCGCACCAGGACAAGGGTACCTCCTCGTCGTACCCCGGTGACAATTCATCTTGGCCAGCCTGGGATTGATACCCACTTAGGCCAAAAGCCTAAGCTTGGGGGGAGGTACGTCGACACCGCACTCATCTCCATATCATGATGCGTCGGTTCTTTGTATATTCATGCTTTCGTTCTGTTTTTAGTTTTCGTTCTTCTTTGCTTTTGCTTTCTAAAACACAAAAAGACCAAAAATATTTTTGTTGTTTCTCTTTGGTTTGCTTCTTCTTTCTGCTTTGGTTTGCTTGTTCCTTTTTGCTTTGTTTGAACTATTCGAAAAACCCAAAAAGATTTTGCTTTGCTTGTTTTTCTCTTTTGGTTTTTGTTTAAAATCGAAAACACCAAAAATATTTGTCGTTCTTCTTTGGTTTTTGCGAGTTGGCTACAGGGTTCAGCAGTTCTCAGTGGATTATTGGTTTCATATTATTATTCAAGCCACACAAGTGAAGAGCAATAATGAGGATTAATGACAACTTGAGGCATGGTAAGAGGCTGGTAACGAACTCTATTTGTCTTCATTTTTGTACATATACTCATCTTTGTGAGCTTGCTTAGTCCGTTCATGTAGGGTGTATGTTATCTTTGAATGCTTAGTAGTTATTGCTTTCTTGTGATTAGCTCCAGCCCGCTAATAGTTTGTAGCATGTCTCATGAATGTTTGCTTGCATTACTCTATTCATAAATTGGTATGACACTGTGGTATCCTCCTCTGAATATTTCATTTGATTGACTTGGCACATGCTCATGCATGCACATGACTGTAATAATCAGTTAAGCCTTGACGAATTATTTTGCCTTGAGGATCTTGAATCATTTTCGTGCCATGAGTAGTCCTATTTTGTTGCAAGCATGATAATGATAGCTATTTCTCTCTCGTTTGTCGCTCCCTTACTATTGCTAGCCTTCACTTCCAACGAGTGTTTTACTCATGTTTCCAACTCCCTAAACCAAATATTTCCAAAGTGTCCACCATACCTACCTATTAGCAGCGTTTGCTATCTCCGTGCATATTCAATATTCCTTGTTTTCTTCCGAATAAAATGTTTGCTTGTTATGAGAAAGTTAGTTAGTAAAGCTCTCACGAACTTGATGGCACACTTTATTTTCTTGCACTTAATAAACCTGAACCATTGCGTCCTTCTTTGTTGCGCATATGCTTGCGCTTTATGAGTTGAAGTTAGCAGAACCATGTATCATGGGGACCGCTTTCAGCGCTTCATAGGTACTTTGTACTTAGTTGACATCATGTTCTTTTTCTTACGGATCCCGGCGGTGCGAAATAAAAGTGGAACTTGTAAGATCATGGAGTTTGTATGTATGTTAGAGAAACGCCTGGGCCGCTAGCCTAAGCCATGCCTAATCATGGTGGAAACTTGCAGCATAACCGTAATGAGCATTCTATGAAGCATCCTCAATAAAAATCTATGCACATAGTAAATAAAAAGATCACTAAGATTGCTCATTGTCTGCTCGCCTTGTCATTTTGATTATGGGATAGCTCCTGTATCATATGCAAGGGGTACCCCGTTGGCGGTTCTCTATGATACGTATGTACTTACAATGACAAGAGCTTACTTGTGACTGAAGTTGAGTAGCATGAGGATCGGTCTTCGTAAGTAAGGGGCATGAGACTTCAATTTATAACTTGTCAAGCATATCCTCTTAGTTGTGTCACTTTCACCTTAACCACATTAAAGATGCTTATGATAGGGGCAATGAGAGCTCAAAGCTAACAAGTACCATACTTTCAGCATTTGGAAGCCTTTCAAAATTATTCAAAACCTTTTTCTTCTACTTGTTAAGTCTCCATATATTCTTTGAGCACCTTCTTGAGAGCATTAGTTGTCATTTTTTGTGTTTGTTCCATTACTTGATTACTTGTGTTATGACTTTGATGCTTGTATCTTTGATATCTTTACTTTTAGTCATCACTTGAACTTCAGAGGTGCCTTGACATTCATAATCAAAGGCAAGCGGGATACCACTCTATCATACCTTTCTATGAGCATTGTAATGTTGCTTATGTTTGTGCTTCGTGCTACTTATTAATCTTGAGTTGGAATCTCTTCATAGATTGCAATGACTATTAAGTAGACTCAGTTGCATACTCTTTATTATGAATTATCTAGGTAGTGATCACATTGCTGAGAATATTTACATCATATGAAGCAAATGTGTTCATGAAAGTTCTTTTATCGCACTCAGTTTTCAACTGAATTGCTTGAGGACAAGCAATAAGCTAAGCTTGGGGGGAGTTGATACGTCCAAAACGTATCTACTTTCCCGAACACTTTTGCTGTTGTTTCTCCTCTATACTTGTGTGATTTGGATGCAACTAATGCAAACTAACGCTGTTTTCAGCATAATTGCCTTGGTATCTACTTTTTGTGCAGAAAATCAACTATCAGGAGAAATCCCAAAAAATATGCCAAAAATCCTATTTTACCCGAAGACTCTAGGAGCCAGAATACGAGACGGAGAAGAGCCCTGGGGTGGCCACACCACCTGCTAGCGCGGGCCAGGCCAGGCCGCGCCAGGGGGTGGTGTGGGCCCCCCAGGCACCCCCTCGGCCTCTCTCTTCGCCTATAAGGAGCCTTCTGACCTAAAAACTAAGGGGGGTTCGACGTTTTTCCAGAAGGTGTTCCGCTCTACCGCCACCACCAGATTCCACGAAACAGCACCAGAAACTCCGTTCTGGCACCCTGCCGGGACAGGGGAATTGGAGGAGACCATCGCCATCATCATCACCATCGCTTCTCCATCGACCATCCATGTTTCCCCCATCTATGAGTGAGTAATCCCCCGTTGTAGGCTATGGGGATGGTAGGGATTGGATGAGATCGTTCATGCAGTGGCATCAGATTGTTAGGGCATAGTGCCTTGTATCTCTATTAGTGCTTTATGACTTTTTTGCAACCTTGTTGTGCTTAGTGCTTGTCACTAGGGCTCGAGTGCCATGATTTCAGATCTGAACTTATTATTGATTCATCATGATAGTATTGTTTTGGGTCTTATCTACAAGTTGTTTACACACGTCGTTGTCCGGAACCTATGGTCCCGAAGTGACAGAAATCGGGGTAGCCGGAAGGGAAAGGCTTTGATGTGAGGATCACGTGTGTTCACGGAGTGTTAATGCTTCGCTCCAGTGCTTTATTAAAAGGAGCACCTTAATTGTCAGTAGTTCCCTAGAGGCCCCGCTCCAAACGGGCTGGCAGGACAAAAGATGTTGTGCAAGTTCTCATTGCGAGCACGTATGACTATATATGGAACACATGCCTAGGATTGTCTAGTACTTGGGTGCTTTATCTTATTTATCTGCAATTGCCCTATGTTCTGATTGCTATGTGAATTGTCTTGTCCATGCAACGCTCGTCCATCCATCCCTATGCCTACCGCACTCGAATCCCACTGTTTACTACTGTTGTTACTACTGTCTTTGTTTTGCTGCTACTGTTACTTTACTATTCCTACTACAAAACTGTTGCTACTGATAAAATGTTGTGAGCAAGATTGTTTCCAAGTGCAGCTGAATTGACAACTCAGTTGTTAAGGCTGATAAGTATTATTTGGCTCCCCTTGTGTCGAATCAATAAATTGGGTTTCACTTCCCTCAAAAATACTGCGATACACCCCCTATACTTGTGGGTCATCAAGACTATTTTCTGGGAGCACCCCTAGGGGCGCTACAACCCGCGCCTGCACATAGTAGTGGCGACCATGGAGGAGCGGCGCCACGAGCACCACAGCGCCATCAAGGACAGCGCCAGAGCACGGCGGACCAAACCCTAGCCATGAGGTGGGGGTCACCGCGACCAATGGAGAGCACCAGCACTAGATTGAGCAGGACAGTGTCGTGTGGCGTCGTTGTCCACACCGTCTTGCACCACAACGGCGGTCGCGGTGGCCTGGGGCCGCCGGAATCGTAGTGACCAGGGCGTCGCTAGGGCATAGCCAGGGATAAGGTTGAGAGAGAGAGAGGAAAGTGACGGGGCCGATTGAGGCTGGTCTAGTGACCCTGGGTTGGTTTGACCCAATCTAGTGGGCCGGATTGGGCTGGGCCAACCCAGTAGGCCGGATCAGGCCGAGCCAGCCCAGAGGGCCAGGCCCATGTTTAATAAGAAGGTTTGTTTAAAATTTCTAATTACAAATATACCCGTAAACTTATTTTAACTCTAGGAAAATAAATAAATCCTAAGAATATATATAATATATCAAAATGATCACAAAAATAATATCTACCTAAGAAAAATATAACTTAACTAATTTAAGTTTAATAAAATGCAAATAAATAATAACACTACTAACTTCTATATGAAATTTCATAAAATAAGTAAAAATCCTAAAAAACAATAATAATCATTTCTGTGTACTAAAATCATTATACTATCTTATAAAAATTATTAACTTTAATTATTACAAATAAAACCTAAAGCAGAGATTCTAAGATATTTAATCCTTTGTGGAATTTTATAAAAATAAGAATAATGTTTAAAAATAAATAAAAATCATTTTAAAGATCTAGAATACATATAGTTTACTAGAATAATACTAAATATAATATTCCATAAGTTTTTAAGGTTTTAAAGTAATAAATTTTGATCTATTCTATAGAATATCATTGTATAAATTCTTTAGCAACATTTCTTAAATAAGAAATAATCACAATTTGGTACTAAACCTAAACTCTCTTATATGCAAGTACTTGTTCTAAAGTCATAACTTAGATACACTTTAAGTATAAGATAATAATTTAAAGGAGAACTCTTTATAAAACCTTTAAATCCAAGTAAACCAACAATTTTAACTAAGTTTTAAACATCATACGTTTATGATAAAATAATGCTCTTCACTTCTCAACCACACCATACTTAACATGATTTTTTAAACCCTAACACATTAATGTTATTAGCCAAAAATTGCTTTATCTAATAAGACAAGTCAAACTCATAATAACCAAGCACATTTAAACTCATCATTCACTTAAATCAGAAGTGAATGATCTCACAGTCTCGAACATGCTTATTATAAAGCTTAAAACTTCTAAATACTTTAAACACATCACACCTAGGTCTATTTATGTTTTACAATTAAATTTAATCCATAAAGTTATGTAGATAATGTATAAAGTTTAATTATGTTTATAGTTAAATTTTGTCTATTTCAATCAAATCTTTGTAGTTATCTTGACTTGAGAAGTAAACATGAGAATTAGCTAATTCTTAAAAAGTGTCACCTAAAATAACTCATTCATGTTATTGGGGATTTATTTCGGGATTTTACAAAATGCATTGCATTACTTATGCATCAGCATATTGCTTCTTTAAACATTAGTCCTTACCGGACCAATGATGTTATTTACAGAATTTGGATCTTCTATTGTCTTGAAGACTGTGAGTGCATAATCTTGCAATCACAAAAGGTAAGTTCACAACTTGCTCATGTCCTTTGATTATTTTTTATCAAATGCTTGTAACTCAAATGTTGTCATCACCTGCATTCCAACAAGGTCAGAAAACACTATTTTCATAATATTATGGGTTATTTACCAGATGGTAATAATCTACTGATACAGTTCTAGTGGTAAAGGAACATAATATCTAGGACTTAACAACCAATGTCGCTAGTGATTCTAGCGCTGTATATTACGCGTTAACCATGAGATTTGGAATGGGACATAGAAGTCAGCTGTATCTTCTTCCTTTCATATGGAGGCAAGATGACCTTATCATGACGTTGGGATTCTTTGTGTGGATCCAGCATATGGGTGGGCACCCTTAGGCCCCATGATTTTGGTGTCTAGATTATCTATGAGTGGCTGCTGGAGGTATAGTCAGACCTTTATGGAGCTTGCCAGTGGCATCACCAGCTCATAGAATCTTCAGGAACTCATCAGGGTTATAGCTTGCCCTAAATTGGGGGCTTAACGGAGATGGAGCTCAGCTCGGAGGATCATGCAGACCTATGGGATCGCGGAGAGGGCAGCGATTGGCTTGGATCTTAGACTGGGCCCCACATCAAGGAATTATGGACAGGAATAAGCTGCCCGGTTGTGGAACGAGGCTAAGGTCTCTTATGGGAAAAGTGACGCACCTCTGCAGAGTGTAAGAATTGTGACATGTCACTCCCTGTTCCGGGAAGGAGCTACGAACGCGGCAGGAAAGGAACTCCATGAAGTTCTGGTCAACCTGTGAAGGCTGTCGGACATAGTTTTTAGAATAAAAGCAACCTTTAAAGAAATGTTTACGAAAACCTGCATTGCCTACGACCTATGGTCTGTGGCTGTAGAGATAGTGCATCATACACTCTTTTTTAGTGAACTTGCTGAGTATGCTCGTACTCAACTGTACCTTCTTAACCCTTGCTAGGTTCTAAGCCGTTGAAGACGACGTCAACATCAATTTCTGCTCAAGAAACCATCATCGACAACTCAAGTTCTTCAATAAAGTCAATGAAGTCAACATATACATCAGCTGAAGTGAAGATAAAGTGTAGGTTTAGATAGGAGTAGATTCTCTACCAATAAAATCTATTTCTATAGAGCATTGCAATAGCAGCAATGGCAAGCCAAATAGTTTAGATGCTAGTCTTAGTTACTAGATATTTCTGAGTTGTTATTTCTCGTTCTTCTTTAAGAAGTTCTTTCTCTCTCTTTAACCTAGAGTGTTCTCTGGATCTTTTGTAAAGAGTCGAGTTGTAATCTATAGTCATGTCTTGGACCTGCTATGTTTCTGTTGTACCACTCTGAGGGATGTAATACTAGTGAACGGTGTTTCATTGGTGTTATGTCAACGACTGTAGTGTACTACATCATGCAGTGGTATGTTGGGTCACTGCACTTAGGCTCTGTTTGGTTCTGCTTTTCCAACCTGCTTCTACTATGAAAAATCCAAACGCCAACCAAACGGCTTTTTCTCCACAGCAGATTCTCAGAAGCAGAACAATTCCTGTAGTATAATTTCCAAAGCAGGTCGACCCGTGCTTCCACCGCGTTGAAAACCAGCTTCTTATCAAAATTACCCACGATGCCACTGATTAGTTGTATCGGTTCGATCTATTTTTCCCGTCTGTGGCCTCATCTCCCATATAATCATCCCATCGATCTGGAAAAGAAGCCCATACCGCTAGGGTTTGCACACTCGCGCCGCCGGCCGGAGCGACCGTTGCGCCTCGTACGTCGTCTACTCCCCAACTTGCAAGGTAAGAACGATGTCCACCGTCGCCATCTCTCAGCATCTCTTCCTGTCACCTATCCCCGTATTCAATATTCTCCTTTGCATCTCGTGCCCATCAAATATCAATCCGTATTTTCTTGTTCGTTGGTACAGTATGTGAAACTTTGACTACACGCATGAGGGTATAGATGGGTAGACCTTTTCAGTTATTTTGGACTCAATCATTCATGTACTCGTGGAAGGGATAAGCTGAATCTTTGACTCGTGCATGGGAGTATAAAGAACTCCATACGCCCGATAATTATGAGCCGGTAGTTACTTGTATGTGCATGGGAGTGTACATAAAGAACTCCATACGCCAGTAATTATGAGCCAATAGTTCCTTGTATATGCATATATGCATTTTGCTGAAGGTACTACTGTGCGTAGTTCGTTTGACAAGATCGGGGTTAGACTAGTTATGCAGTAGGGGCTTGCCGTATATTACTCCGAACATGATTAGTCCAGCTAGTTAGATGTGTGTGTATGCTGTATTTTTCCCGTAGCCGATCCCTTTTATAGCATCTCTCAGTGATTAATGCTATATTTTTCATCCCTGTGAACATGGTTGTGAGTATATTTAAATTTTGTTTACTTGACTGAAGTATGAGTGAGAAGGCAGTTTGGGATGATGTGAATGTCAAGCACTTCATTGACATTTGCAAGGAAGAGATTGAGGCTGGGAACATGCCACTAGGTTGTTTTACTTCCACTGGTTGGAAGAACGTGATAGCTAAGTTTGAAGCAAGATCTGGAAAGAAGCTAACCAAGACACAACTTAAGAACAAATGGGATAATATGAAAAAAGATTTTACAATATTCATGGAGTTGAAAATTGCTGCGACTGGGCTGGGTTGGGATGATGCAAAACAAACTGTTGATTGTTCTGCCACGTGGTGGGATGAGCATCTTGAGGTAAGATTACTAAATTTTTCTTTGTGATTATTTTCTATTTGCACTACCTAATCTGTAAATTTATGAACTACAGAGATGCAACAATTCTGAAAGAGGTATCAAGTGCAATCACGTGAAGTTTAGAAAACATGGTCCCAAGCACATTGATGATCTACATGCACTCTTTGATAAGGCCCATGTCAACGGGGCTACTGCGGCATGTCCCGGAGATGTATCCTCTGATGAGTCCAGCTACGAGGATTTGGTTGAAGTGGAGAAGATTGATGAAATTAATAAGTTGAATAAACCAAAAACAAACAAGAAGCGCAAGGAACACGTAGCAAATGAAGAGAAAGATGAGAAGAGTCCCTTCTTTCGAAGGTACAATAAAACATGCCAGAAGATAGAAATCGGAGTGGACAAGATAACCTCATTTGTTGAAGCGTCATCAGTTCCACCTCTAACCAACCATGTCCCTACCATTGCACATGTCCTGAAATTGGTGAAAGACTGCGGTGTCGAAGAAAAAACCGCTCTCTTCCACACAGCTACGTTGTTGATTGTGAAGCCTAAATTTAGGGAGATTTTCAGCTTGCTCAAAACAAATGAAGGCAGGAAAGATTTGCTTGAGAGAGAGCATGAAAAGGAGATGAAAAAGCGCGTGTAGAAGTACCTATATTTTCCTTCATTATAGAACCATTTATTTGCTTGAGTTGTGAAACCATTTATTTGCTTGAGTTGTGAACCGTTTATTTTCATTATTTGTGAACAATATTTTCTTGAGATGTAGAACCGTTTTCTTGCTTGAGCTATGAACATGCTATTGTCTTGTGTATATTGTTGAAGCATGGAAGACGTTTCCAAAAAGGGGCATGAGGGACTACTACTTCTTGCTGAACTTGCAAATCAGGTTGCCACCATGGGGAACATAGGTAACCTCTACACTGAGCGGTAGTTGAACAAAAGTCCATACAGAGAACCTCAACAAACAGGAATTCAATGGGTCATGGAGTGCTTTGATCGCCCTAGATATTTTTATAAGATGTTCCGAATGAGTACTGAAGTTTTCATGTCACTTCATGATTTGCTTGTCTCTACCTATGGCTTGAAGTCTACAAACAATGTTTCATCAATCGAGTCACTCGCCATGTTTTTATGGATTGTTGGAGGTCCTCAGGCTTTTTGTCAAGCTTAAAACCGTTTTGTACGGTCACTATGGACAGTTCACACCAAGTTTAAGGAAGTATTGTTTTGTTTGCGCAAGTTAGCAAAAGATATCATCAAACCTAGAGATCCTGCTTTTACAATTGAACATCCAAGGGTAAAAGAAGCTCGCTTCTGGCCTCATTTCAAAGGCGCCATTGGTGCTATCGATGGATCACACGTGCCATTATCAGTGCCCGCAGATGAGGTGGTTAACCACACATGTCGTCATGGGTATACATCTCAAAATGTGCTCGCAATATGTGACTTTGACATGAGGTTTACCTTTGCGGTTGCTGGTTGGCCGGGCTCAACGCATGACACAAGGATCCTCAATCATGCATTAGCAAATTTTGCATCATTTCCTGTACCTCCTAAAGGTATAAATAATACCCTATGTTATTACTAATATTTTTCATATATGTATGCTAACATGGTGTTTATTTTTAGGAAAATACTACCTTGTAGATTCTGGTTATCCAAACTGAACGGGTTATCTTGCTCCGTTCAAGGGGAGTACCTACCATCTTCCGGAGTTTCATCTTTGTCGTCACCGTGCACCTCAAGGGAAGTACGAGTTGTTTAACTTTTTGCATTCATCACTTCGCAATGTCATCGAGCGAGCATTTGGGGTCCTCAAGCAAAAGTGGCGCATACTGAAAGCTATGCCAAGTTTTCCGATACATACACAAAAGCATATCATCATCGCTTGCTTGGCATTGCACAACTTCATCCGTGACAGCAAGTTGCGTGACAAAGAGTTTGATAAATGTGGCGCAAACGAGAACTATCTACCTCGAGTGGCACGTCAAGCGGCATAAGCACAACCCGATGATGTTCAAGATGGGGAGAATGAAGATACAATGAACAATATACGTAATAGGATAGCTGATGTTTGTGTTGCTGCGAGAGAGACATAGGATAGTTATCTTGGTGGAGGACATCATCATGTGAACCGTATTTTATTTGTGTGATCTATATCTCTTTTGTAATAATTTTAGGACACGCTTTCCATTTAAATTATCTATGTGTATGAAACATTACAAATACAATTTAATTTTCATCTCGACATTATTATTTACATGTAAGTCTATGTACAATGGTGTATTATGGCTACCTACAGTATAAAACAGTGTATCATGGATTTGAGGGTATTACAGACAATTCATATCAAAACTATAGTTTCACAGTTGGCCCAACCAAACAACTTCCTACTTTCCCACAGTTCTCTGCTCACAGTAGCTTTTTCATAGTTCACAGCTCACAGCAGATTTTACACAATCCACAGCAGAACCAAACAGACCCTTAGCCTCCTAGATCTACGCAGGGCAAAGATGGATCCTCGGTGGATGAGTTCCCCCTCCAGATGCCTTCCGAAGGTGAGGTTTTGACGATTTTTGGGTGTTCTGTATGTCGTCTCCTTGAACAAATTGCACGGGGTGAAACTATTTGACGAGGTGGATGTGGCGCCAACTATACGGCCAGAGCTATACGGGCGGAAGAAATTCTCCCGTTATATAGTTGGTCATTACGCTCTCTGCCTCCTTTGTTCGCTTCTAGTTTTCTTCGGGTATTATTAATATTTCCCAAATAAGCGATTTATGTTGTTTTTGACTCCTTTTCTCCATGATACATCCATTTTGCATCACCATTCTATATCATAATTTACTGTTATTCATTGATATATTTCATATTAAGAGATGATACTTATGTTATTTCATCTGTTTTTGCATGGTTGATGACTTTTGGAGCATGGACCGCTGCAGTCAGGATTCTGATGGAAAAGGTGCTGTTTGGAGGCAAAATTCGCGAAGATCAGAAAATCCGGGGAAATACATGGAAAATCCTATTTTTCCAGAAGACGAAGAAAGCCAGAATGGGAAGTGGAGATGGGCCACAGGGGGCCCACACCACCCCCTGGCGCGGGCCACCCTAGGTCGCGCCACTAGGTGGTGTGGCCGCCCTGGTCCACCCCTAGCTCTCCCCTCTGGCGTATATTATACTCCCGAAACCCTAAGACTCGGGGAGCGACCACAGAAAGATTCTGCCACCTCTGCAGGGCAGAAAACACCAAGAGAGACAGATCTTTCCGGCAGACAGAATTATGGCAGAGGAGTTCCTTCCTGGAGAGGGGAGATTGTCGCCATCAACACCACCATCAAGCTGGACTTCATCGGGATCATCATCATCACCATCATCATCTCCATCAGTACCACCATCACCATCTCCATACCGCTTTAACAATTGGGTTGAATCTTGCATAGTTCTTAGGGGAAACTTTCCCGGTGTTGATTACTCCTTGTAGTTGATGCTATTGAGTGAACCATTGAATTATCATTTATGTTTAGATTGTTACACATCATTATTTCATCTCTGATCATGATCGATATGATGTCTTGTGAGTAGTTCGTTTTGTTCTTGAGGATATGGGAGAAGTCATGTTGTTAGTAGTGGAGTTGTGTTGAGAAAGATTCAATAGTTTGATATTTAAGTTGTCATGTGAACGTCGACTACATGACACTTCACCTATATGGGCCTAGGGGAATGCATTGTGTATTTGGCTACTAATCGTAGGGGTTGCCGGAGTGATAAAAACCTGAACCCCCATTAGGAAACCATTGCACAAGGGACGTTAGGGTCTTAGAGTTTAAAGTTGTGGTTAGGTTTTTACCTTAATTACTTTCTTATACTTGCGGATGCTTGCAAGGGGTATAATCACAAGTATGTATTAGTCCTAGGAAGGTCGGTACATTAGCACAGGTTCACCCACACAACACTTAGCAAACTAAAGAAGATTAATTAACTATATGAAGCGAAAGCACTTGACGATATTCCCATGTGTCCTCGAGAACGTTTGGTCATCTTAAGTAGTACAACCGACTTGTCCTTTGCTGAATAAAGGATTGGGCCACTTGCTGCATTTATTCTTATTGTCTTTTATTTACTCGTACTTTATTTTCCTGCATTACCAAAAACCCCTAAAAATCCGTTTGCTAAGTATTTACAGAGAATTCCTACTCCAAGCCACTAGCCAACACCTTCTGCTCCTCATTGGGTTCGACACTCTTACTTATCGGAAAATACTACAATACACCCCCTATACTTGTGGGTCATCACTCAACAGTACAACTGCTTCAATAATTGTATCCATTGGATCCATCATCTATCCTGATCCTAGTGAAAACAGACATAAAATATGCACGCGAACGCCGTAAAATACCATAGCTAATAGTAAATGGGTAAGTCATGTTCATTGTGTGCCTAAAAAGGGTGGAATCGCCGTGGTTTCAAATGATAAAAATGAACTTATATCCCAACATACTGTTACTGGTTATATAATGTGCATTGATTTTAGGAAGCTAAACAAAGCTACTCGTAAAGATCATTATCCTTTGCCATTCATTCATAAAATTCTAGAAAGTTTATCTAAACATTCACATTTTTGTTATCTAGATGGTTATTCAAGTTTCTCCTAGATTCCTGCGCACAAAGATGATCAGGAAAAGATGACCTTCACATGCCCCTTCAGTACTTCTGCTTATAGGAGAATGTCATTCAGTTTGTTTGTGTGATGACCAACATCTAGTTCTAAACTGGGAAAGTGCCATTTCATGGTGACGGAAGGTGTTGTTCTTGTACACCGAGTTTCAGGAAGAGGCACTGAAGTGGACCTCGCAAAAGATAGAATACATAGAGAAGCTACCGTACTCGAAGGATATCAAAGGTATACGAAGTTTTCTTGGACATGCAGGTTTTTATAGAAGATTTATCAAAAACTTTTCCAAAATACCAAAGCCTCTAACTAACCTTTTGCAAAAGGATGTTCCATTATCTTTTAATGACGATTGTGTAGAGTATTTTAATGTCTTAAAGAATGCCTTGATAAGTGCTCCTATAATTCAACCTCCTAATTGGAATTTGCCATTTGAAATCATGTGTGATGTTAGTGACTATGTTGTATGTACTATTTTAGGCCAAAGAGTTGATAAGAAATTGAATGTCATATACTATGCTAGCAAAACACTTGATAGCGCCCAAAGAAACTATGCTACTACTGAAAAAGAATTTCTTGCTGTGATCTTTGCATGTGATAAGTTTAGACCTTATATTGTAGACTCTAAAGTCATAGTACACTCCAATCACTCTGCTATTAAATATCTTATGAATAAGAAAGATGCTAATCCTAGACTTATTAGATGGGTTCTCTTGCTACAAGAATTTGACTTACACATTGTTGATAGGAAAGTTGAGGACAATCTGGTAGCTGATCACTTATCTAGAATGGATAACATTTTGGTAGATCCTATTCCTATTAATGATAGCTTTGCTACAACTAGAAAACATTAATGTATCTAATGGTAGAGTAGTCTCCCCATGGTTTGCTGATTATGCTAACTTTATTGTTGGGAAAGTTATGCCACCACACTTCACTACCCAACAAAGAAAGAAATTCTTTTTTGATCTTAGATATTACTTTTGGGATGATCCATTCCTTTATAAGAAAAGTTTATATGGTATTATTATATGTTGTGAGCCTGAATTTGAGTAGAAGGATATTATAATAGATTGTCATGATAGTCCTTATGGAGGAAATCATGCAGGAGACCGCACAGCTGCAAAGGTATTACAGTATGGTTTTTATTGGCCTACTTTATTTAAAGATTGTGCTAATTATGTTAAAGCTTGTGACCAATGTCAACGCGTTGGAAACATTGGTAAGAGAAATGAAATGCATATCAACTATTCACTGCCTCTTAAACCATTTGATGTTTGGGGATTTGATTTTATGGGACCGTTCCCATCATATTTGAATGTCATATTTGAGTGGGAGCTAAGTGAAATCCCTGGATCTCAAACATGAATGTCATATTTGAGTGGGAGCTAAGTGAAATCCCTGGATCTCAAACATGAACGTCATATTTGAGTGGGAGCATGAAATCATTCTGGGATATGTGGACGACATATGTGAATGATGTGATTGGTGTTAATAATATTTAAGTTAGATAAATAAGGATGAAGTTGAAGTTATTAAACAATAAGATCTATCGAGATAGATTGGTGAGTTTAATAAACACTGAATGTCGAATGCTTCCTGGACTTGATTCTAAAAGTAGTTCAGAATGTCCTAAGCAAGATTCTAAAGTAGCTCAGAATGGAACAAGATAGGAAAGTAGTTCTTACTGTATGAAGCATTGAGTATTGCAACTATGGTTGAAAGAAAGAGATGCATTGCATCTCCTATGCCTCAGTCATAGGTTCTTCCATAAAACCATGTTGTATACTCGACGTAATGTGACCCGAAGTTCTGGTTGGTAGGACAAAGTCTTAACTGTAAGAACATGTCTTTGAGTGATTCCTGAGTTGATCACAGAACCAGAATTAAGTTTGTACATAAATGACAAGAAGCAATGTAAGTCGCATAGATGCATTTCATGCGCTAGGATCTACATAAATATAGAAGTATAAAAGCTCCATCTGATGTGATGTATAATGTTATGGCGGGGCTAGTTTGCTTTTAACATAGAATGATGTGTCCCAGGGCCTAGTGCCCATGAGAAAGCCCTCGAGGTTGATCTAACGTCACTGCAAGCTCCTGGAATCCGGCCTCATTCTGCTGCCATGACTATAGTATATACACAAAGGATAGCAAATTGTGTTTCAAAGTTTAGATGACAATGGTGAAAACGACCATCATTATAAACACTAGAAACAAAAGTCTCACTTTGTTGCCAAACAAATGCTTCGACCCATTATACGATAATGATGTGAATGTCAAAATTAGGAAGACATTAACAATTTGCAAAAGACATAATGATCTGGTAAAACAGAACATGGATATGACGTTTCCCATGAGCATGCATGATCTGTAAACGCATATGGTATATGGTTTATATGAGTAAAATGCAAGCTAGGTTATTTGTACTCTAGTGCAAGTGGGAGACTGAAGGAGATATGCCCTAGAGACAAAAAATAAATAGGTTTTTATTGTCATATCTCAATTAGTTTATAATAGTTTCATATTGTGCTATAACTGTTCCAAGTAGAAACATTGGTACAGGTGTGGTATGAAACAACAAAGTCCCTAGTAGCCTCCATTCATACTAGTTCGTTGGTCATGAAGATGATCTGGGTTTCAAGATCATGGGCATTTATGCCGACTGACAACGGGATCATATCATTGGAGAATGATGTGATTGGACATTCCTCAAAGGATTGCAACACGAACAAGTCATATAGTTCATTGTCGCAACAGCTATACCTAGACTCCTTCTCTTAGACCATGAGCTCATATTACTCACTGTTTCTCGAGGCTGCTTTGACTACATCAACCGTCATCTAGTAATACGGTGGCCATAAAGGTGTATGTTGGGTATTCCAAAGGAACAGTTGATGACATGTGACTGCAAGACCGGAATTTGTTCACCCACATGACGGGTAAAGATACATACGGCCGACTTGGTGAGATTACATCCATAAATGTTGCAACATGTGACTAGGTCATAGGGATGTAATATCACGGTAACAAGAAAAAGGAACTTGTTGTGAATGAGATTGAAAAAGGTATGGGATACCAATGATAGGATCTTAGACAAGTCGTATCGAGAAACAAAAGGAAGAGGATGCTACATTTAGCGGTTCAAACGACATTGTCATCAGGAATGCATAGGGGTCACATGGATATCCCTGGTCCCTCTATTGATAATTGATACAGATCATGTCTAGAGCATTCCCGAGCCGTGAGAGGATACACTTAAGGGTACGATGAGAGCGATCATTCATAAGACAGAATCACGGTAGAGAAAGAGAAAGCCGGAATCGTTCCGCAGAGAGATCTGAAGTTGTTCGGAGAAAGTAAAGGACCAAAATCATTCTGAGAAAGATCCGAAGTCGTTCAGAGGAAATCGAAAGGGAACCGAAAGGTGTTTCGGGTTGAATCAGGTTTTGTAATATGTATTTACATATTAATTAGTGTAATTAATATTAAATATAATATTAAAATCTAATTTGAAGGCTTATTCCACTAATGGGCCAAACTTCCAAGGGAAATAGGGCCCATGAGGGAAAACCGAAGGAGGGAAGGGCCAAGGGCCAAGGCCCAGGCGCCTCAAGAGGGCCCACCCGGCCAGCCTAGGGTTGTGCGCCTCCCCCCTCTCCCTTGATTAGTCCCACATGGGAAACCCAAAGGGGAGGGCACACCCCCTCCCCCTATATAAAGGGGTGCCCATGGGTGGGATTAAACACACCAACAATTGGAGAAGTCCTTTGGTTGACTTTCTCCTCCCCCCTCTCTGTATACCTCGTGACCATGGCCCCAAGTCTGGGCTATGCGATCGAGGCACACCTGCAGTACACCGTTGCGCTGCAGGGATTCCTACCCGGATATCATCTTCCGCACTCCCGGCGGGATCAGGGAGCCGGGGGTCTCATCGTGCACCGGATGTGTACGAAGACACGAGGCGCAACACTTGGGGTGCTTAAATGTCATGAGCTGGAGCTATTGCATGATGAAGATGAAGAAGGAGCAAGGGGTGACCTGCGAGGAGCTTCGCGACCATGAGGTCGGCTACGAGTACGACTACTTCAACCACGTTCCCCGCGGAATATTAACCGTGTACGGTCTACAAGGGTATGTATTCTCTACGCTCCGGCCGTTACCGCATTACTACATAGATAGATCCTAGGAAGTTTTGGGGTTCCATAGGAAATTTTTTGTTTTCCGCACCGATCCCCAACAGTGGTATCAGAGCCGATCTATGCGTAGAAGTGTTGTACGGCCAGTACGCACAAGTATTGTGCAGGCATTGATCCCTTAGTTGTTACCCTCTAACGTGTACTTATTTATATCGCGGTATTGTTTGATGAAGCGGCCCGGACCGACCTTACGCATATTCGTACGCGAGACTGGTTGCACGCTCAACATACGGCTTGTACCGTATAAGTATCTAGCGGGTGTCTGTCTCTCATTCGATAGTTGATATAGCATTTACAACGGAGGCCCCCGAAAGAGGTGTAATAGAGACAACTGTTGGATCCATGTTGTGGTTGGAAAGTTCGTAGTTTAGAAACGGTTCTAGTGCGAAAGCCCTAACAACCACGTAAACTTGCAATAGATAAAGTAGAGGCGTCTAACTTTATTTTGCAGGAGGCATGTGATTATGATATGGCATTGGTTGTTACAAAGGTAAAGTAGTTTACTTTTCTGTTACTAAGTAGTATAGTAATAGTCATCGTTCTGATGGACGACCTGGTGGCGGTGTCGTGGACTTGGCGTCAAACCAAGGGCAAGATGGAGATCATGCCGGAGCGCTCGATGGAGATCAAGGCGCAAGAAAGACCATATCATATCACATTATACATATGATGTTGATACCAGTTTTTACATCTTACTGTGTGCTAGTATTTAGATACTCAACGGTAGCAAATAAGATAATCCCTATTTAATTCCAATGTTTCGTGTTCCCCTTGTGTGTGCACCACCAAGAAAGTACTTCGGTATGAGGTCGGCCGTGATGATCGGGGGTCAGACATATCTACGTTCGCATACAGTGGGTGTAAGCCATGTTGCACAGCGAATACACACAAGTTAGATTTGGCGAGCCTAGCATGTACAGACATGGCCTCGGAACACAAGAGATCGAAAGATCAAGCATGAGTCACATGAATGATGTGATTGGCATTGTTGAATGTCTACCTTTGATAATGCACTGATGGCCGTGATGATCGGGGGAGGTGCAGAGGATAGGGATCATGTGATCACTAAAATCGTCCAGGGGATGACAATTTTAGTGGAGACCAATTATAAATTGATCTCTTATTATAAACTTAGTCTAGATGTGTGTTTGCAAATATCTTAGTAGATCTTAGCCTATCCCATTGAGGTCACCATGGGAATACATTGCTTAATTTGGAACTTAGCAAAAGGGTCCAACTTCATAGATTAATACCCACGCCTGAGGGATATCCTCGTAAAAGGTGATCTTCTCTTCTTGATACAATAACCATTAGGAGATAATTCGATGACTCCAGAATGTTTGGAAAAACACTCAGCGATCTTGCATTAGAGTTAAGAACTCTTAGAAGGGCTTGATTGCAAAAGGAGGTCATGGATGAAAAGGTATATGTAAGATATACAAATTATAAATGTGATTCTTGCAAAACTCGTTGCAGTTTGCAAAGTATTTGATACTTGTCCCGTTTTGTGAAAACATGAGGATCTGCTTGAGACTTGCTGGATTTGAGGCAATGTGGCTTGATGACGGCAAGCAAATCAGTTGATGGCCGACATCACCTCTTTCCTCAAAGTTTATCATTTGGATTAGTGGACTTGAATATAATTTGTAATCCTTGTATGTGTGTCTTGCTTTTGGCGAGACGATTATTCATATGAACAAGTTACAAGCCAGTTTGTACTATTCTTATGAACAATATCTTATGGTCACATTACAATTACAAATAAGTTATTCTCATCACTATGTTAATGATAATAGTTTGAACATTTATAAAGGATTAGAATGCTAAAATATATCCAAAGTTTAATAATGAAATGACACTACAGTTTAAGTCATTTTGGTTATTGCATGTTCTTTATGAAAGATTGGGGTCCTAGATGCTTAATCTAGAGACTTCGCAAAACCATGCCTCTCAGGCAGAATGACTAAAACTCTGCATTCTGGTAAAACGGTGATATGCGAAGAAATGTTGAATCTTATACATAGTGATGTATCGTATTTTCGGCAAGTAGTGGAAATCATTAGTGGACTTAAGTGAATAAGTGTATTTGCTTAATGAAACATGAAGTTTTAAATGATTTGAATTGTTCAGATGAGTTCATAACTAAATGGGATATTGAATTAACTAAATTAACAAGTATCTTCAATTTGATCAACATGACTAAGGTATTCAAGTTAAGTTTAGCATGAAAGGAACTTGTGAAAGATATTTCACAAATTATGATAATTGGACGAATTCAAACTGTGTTGAAATGTCTAAAAATCATAATCATTATGTATTAAGATACATATGGTATAATATCATCTCTTATAGAGGTTATAGTTATCGTTTAGAGTTAAAGATCAAAATAAGCAAACACTCATTTGAAATACAAAGGAACATCTAAAAGATTCGTGGAAACAACACCATAAGTGTTATGGCAAGTTCGAGTTTCTGGAGATTTCAATAAGTCGAAATCGTGGCGAATAAACAAGTCTTCATAGAGCGTTCTTAGGAAGCTATGAATGCATCTTCCACAAAAGGGGCAAACATGTTGTTGTCCTAAGTTGATGTGTCTTGATGAAGATACAGGTGGAAGAAAGTAAAAGATCAAAACAAGGTATTTGACCTTGCCTCTGAATTGTTGAGTGGCGCAGCGGAATTTGTTTCGTGAATCCAAACTCTACAAATAGAGGACAAACCAATGATAATGATCATAAAGTTTCAGTGAATACTTTTACCAAAGAAAGTAGGATTCAACTATATAGTCTACAAGTTTGTGGAATTATGTTATTGATTCACTTGTCATGTTTTGAACAATACATACCTACAAATTACAAAGAAGCGTGATGGACCTAAGTGCGAGAAATGACTAGGAGTCATAAAATCCAATATTAAGTTACATTTAAGATTGCAAAGTAACATGTTACTTGATCTTATTAAAGTAAAGAAGTTTACTTGATATTTCTGAATGACTACAAAGTCATAAGAAAGAAATGAAACTTAATGAATGACAAAAAGCTCGATTTGTCACAAGTTTGGACAAATTCAAGGAGTTGACTACAACAGTAGTGATGCTCAAAGTCTTTTGGATTTACACTAGAAATATATATGGATATTGAAGTCTCGTAATTGGAATTCTCAAATTGATGATGATCAAAGCATTTTGGAATGTCCAAGATTATTGAGAGGACCTAGATTTGAGTGGGAGCAAATCGCTTGGCTAAATCATAATATGTAGCTGACACATTTTGAGTGGGAGCTAAGTGAAATCCCTGGATCTCAATCATGAATGTCATATTTGAGTGGGAGCTAAGTGAAATCCCTAGATCTCAAACATGAATGTCATATTTGAGTGGGAGCTAAGTGAAATCCCTGGATCTCAAACATGAATGTCATATTTGAGTGGGAGCTAAGTGAAATCCCTGGATCACAAACATGAACGTCACATTTGAGTGGGAGTGTGAAATCATTCTGGGATATGTGGATGACATATGTGAATGATGTGATTGGTGTTAATAATATTTAAGTTAGATAAATAAGGATGAAGTTGAAGTTATTAAACAATAAGATCTATCGAGATAGATTGGTGAGTTTAATAAACACTGAATGTCAAATGCTTCCTCGACTTGATTCTGAAAGTAGTTCAGAATGTCCTAAGCAAGATTTTGAAGTAGCTCAGAATGGAACAAGGTAGGAAAGTAGTTCTTACTGTATGAAGCATTGAGTATTGCAACTATGGTTGAAATAAAGAGATGCGTTGCATCTCCTATGCCTCAGTCATAGGTTCTTCCATAAAACAATGTTGTATACTCGACGTAATTTGACCTGAAGTTCTGGTTGGTAGGACAAAGTCTTAACTGTAAGAACGTGTCTTTGAGTGATTCCTGAGTTGATCATAGAACCAGAATTAAGTTTGTACATAAATGACAAGAAGCAATGTAAGTCGCATAGATGCATTTCATGCACTAGGATCTACAGAGATATAGAAGTATAAAAGCTCCATCTGATGTGATGTATAATGTTATGGCAGGGCTAGTTCGCTTTTAACGTAGAATGATGTGTCCCAGGGCCCAGTGCCCATGAGAAAGCCCTCGAGGTTGATCTAACGTCACTGTAAGCTCCTGGAATATGGCCTTGTTCTGCTGCCATGACTATAGTATATACACAAAGGATAGCAAAGTGTGTTTCGAAGTTTAGATGACAACGGTGAAAACGACCGTCATTATAAACACTAGAAACAAAAGTCTCACTTTGTTGCCAAACAAATGCTTCGACCCATTATACGATAATGGTGTGAATGTCAAAATTAGGAAGACATTAACAATTTGCAAAAGACATAACGATCTGGTAAAACAGAACATGGATATGACGTTTCCCATGAGCATGCATGATCTGTAAACGCATATGGTATATGGTTTATATGAGTAAAATGCGAGCTAGGTTATTTGTACTCTAGTGCAAGTGGGAGACTGAAGGACATATGCCCTAGAGGCAAATAATAAATAAGTTTTTATTGTCATATCTCAATTAGTTTATAATAGTTTCATATTGTGCTATAACTGTGCCAAGTAGAAACATTGGAACATGTGTGGTATGAAACAACAAAGTCCGTAGTAGCCTCTATTCATACTAGTTCATTGGTCACGAAGATGATCTGGGTTTCAAGATCATGGGCATTTATGCCGACTGACAACGGGATCATATCATTGGAGAATGATCTGATTGGACATTCCTCGAAGGATTGCAACACGATCAAGTCATATAGTTCATTGTTGCAACAGCTATACCTAAACTCCTTCTCCTTAGACCGTGAGCTCATATTACTCACTATTTCCCGAGGCTGCTTTGACTACATCAACCGACATCTGGTAATACGGTGGCCATAAAGGTGTATGTTGGGTATTCCAAAGGAACAGTTGATGACATGTGACTGCAAGACCGGGATTTGTTCACCCACATGATGGGTAAAGATATATACGGCTGGCTTGGTGAGATTACATCCATAAATGTTGCAACATGTGACTAGGTCACGGGGATGTAATATCACGGTAACAAGAAAACAGAATTTGTTGTGAACGAGATTGAACAAGGTATGGGATACCAATGATCGGATCTCGGACAAGTCGTATCGAGAAACAAAAGGAAGAGGATGCTACATTTAGGGGTTCAAACGACATTGTCATCAGGAATGCATAGGGGTCACATGGATATCCCTGGTCCCTCTATTGATAATTGATACAGATCATGTCTAGAGCATTCCCGAGCCGTGAGAGGATACACTTAAGGGTACGATGAGAGCGATCATTCATAAGACAGAATCACGGTAGAGAAAGAGAAAGCCGGAATCGTTCCGCAGAGAGATCTGAAGTTGTTTGGAGAAAGAATAAAGGACCGAAATCATTCCGGGAAAGATCCGAAGTCGTTCGGAGGAAATCGAAAGGGAACCGAAAGGTGTTTTGGGTTGAATCAGGTTTTGTAATATGTATTTACATATTAATTAGTGTAATTAATATTAAATATAATATTAAAATCTAATTTGAAGGCTTATTCCACTAATGGGCCAAACTTCCAAGGGAAATAGGGCCCATGAGGGAAAACCGAAGGAGGGAAGGGCCAAGGCCCAGGCGCCTCAAGGGGGCCCACCCGGCCAGCCTAGGGTTATGCGTGGGGTGGGGCCCACCCCTGGCTGGCTGAACCTCCCCCTATATAAAGGGGTGCCCATGGGTGGGATTAAACACACCAACAATTGGAGAAGTCCTTTGGTTGACTTTCTCCTCCCCCCTCTCTCTATACCTCGTGACCATGGCCCCAAGTCTGGGCTGTGCGATCGAGGCACACCTGCAGTACGCTGTTGCGCTGCAGGGATTCCTAGCTGGATATCAACTTCCGCACTCCCGACAGGATCAGGGAGCCAGAGGTCTCATCGTGCACCGGATGTGTACGAAGACACGAGGCGCAACACTTGGGGCGCTTAAATGTCATGAGCCAGAGCTGTTGCATGATGAAGATGAAGAAGGAGCAAGGGGTGACCTGCGAGGAGCTTCGTGACCTTGAGGTCGGCTACGGGTACGACTACTTCAACCACGTTCCCCGCGGAATGTTAACCGCGTACGGTCTACAAGGGTATGTATTCTCTACGCTCCGACCGTTACTGCAATACCACATAGATAGATCCTAGGCAGTTTTGGGGTTCCATCGTAGGAATTTTTTTGTTTTCCGCATCGATCCCCTACACACTAAAGTCAGGATTCTGATGGAAAAGGCACTATTTGGAGGTGAAATTCGCGAAGATCAGAAAAATCCCAGAAAATATATGGAAAATCCTATTTTTCCAGAAGACGAAGGATGCCAGAAGGGGGAGCAGAGACGGGCCACAGAGGGTCCACACTACCCCTTGGAGCGGGCTACCCTAGGTCGCGCCGCCAGGTGGTGTGGCCACCCTGGCCCACCTCTGGCTCTGCTCTTTGGCGTATATATTCCCCACGGAACCCTAAGACTCGGGGAGCGACCACAGAAAGATTTTGCCGCCTCTGCAGGGTGGAAAACTGCAGAGAGAGAAAGAGCTCTCCGGCAGGCAGAAATCTGTCGAGGAAATTCCTTCCCAGAGAGGGGAGATCGTCGCCATCAACACCACCATCAAGCTGGACTTCATCGGGATCATCATCACCATCATCTTCACCAGCACCATCATCACCACTCCGTACCGCTATAACAATTGGGTTGAATCTTGCACAGTTCTTAGGGGAAACTTTCCCAGTGTTGATTACTTGTTGTAGTTGATGCTATTGAATGGAACCATTGAATTATTGTTATGTTCAGATTGTTACTTATCATTATTTCATCTCTGATCTTGAACCATATGATGTCCTGTGAGTAGTTCGTTTAGTTCTTGAGGACATGGGAGAAGTCATGTTGTTAGTAGTGGAATTGTGTTGAGAAAGATTCAATGGTTTGATAATTAAGTTGTGGTGTTATTCTTCTAGTGGTGTCATGTGAATGTCGACTACATGATACTTCACCTTTATAGGCCTAGAGGAATGCATTGTGTATTTGGCTACTAATCGTAGGGGTTGCCAGAGTGACAGAAACCTAAACCCTTGTTAGGAAACCTTTGCACAAGGGAGTGTAGGATCTTAGAGTTTAAAGATGTGGTTAGGTTTCTATCTTAATTACTTTCTTGTAATTGCGGATGCTTGCAAGGGGTATAATCACAAGTATGTATTAGTCCTAGGAAGGTCAGTATATCAGCACAGGTTCACCCACACAACACTTATCCAACTAGAGAAGATTAATCAACTATATGAAGCGAAAGCACCTCACACTATTCCCATGTGTCCTCGAGAATGTTTGGTCATCTTAAGTAATATAACCGGCTTGTCGTTTGCTAAAGAATGGATTGGGCCACTTGCTGTATTTATTATTATTGTCTTTTATTTACTCGTACTTTATTTATCTGCATTATCAAAAAACCCTAAAAATCCGTTTGCTAAGTATTTACAAAGAATTCCTGCTACAAGCCACCCGTCAACACCTTCTGCTCCTCGTTGGGTTTGACACTCTCACTTATCGAAAATACTGCGATACACCCCCTATACTTGTGGGTCATCAAGACTATTTTCTGGCGCTGTTATCGGGAAGTGAAGTGCTATTGGAGAGTGGAACTGGTAAAGGAAACTTCTACTATGAGTATTGTTTATTTCTGTTAGTTACTTTATTTCAATATGGATAATTCACTTAGTTTCTTATTTGTAATGCTACTACCACTGCTAAGGTAGTAGATGAACCTCTACCTACTGAAAATGATACTTTTAAGATACCTACAAGAATTGTTGATCTTGTTATGGATAACTACTATTTTGGAGATGGAACTGTCCATCCCTGTGATCATTTGCTCTTTATACACGAATTATGCGGGTTGTTCAAGTGTGCAGGTATTACAACAAATCAAGTCAAGAAGAAGTTATTCTCATTATCACTGAAAGGAAGAGCTGAGGAATGGTATAAGCTGCTGAAGAATGGTAAAGCTCTTGAATGGGAGTAAGTAGTACCTCTCTTTTATTCAAATTTTTATCCTCCTAGTGAGATTCATAAAGATCGAAATCAAATATACAACTTTTGGCCTCTTGATGGAGAGAGTACAGCTCAATCTTGGGGGAGACTGAAGTTACTAATGCTCAAATGTCCTATTCATGAGCTCCCCGATAATATTATTATCAATAACTTTTATGCAAGGATTTCTTCTCATGATAAGGATTTATTGGATGCTTATTGTGCTGGATCATTTACATGCATGGAAGAAGAAGCTAAATGGGATCTTCTAGACCGTATTCAAGAAAATGTTGAAGCATGGGAGAATCATAAAGGAAGAAAGTCAGGTATAAATTATGATTATGAATGCATTAAATCTTTTATGGAAACTGATGACTTTCAGAATATTAGTAATGCTTATGGTCTTGATTCTCAAAGTATTGCAACTTATTTTAAGGCTTTTGCTTCTTATATTGAAATTCCTAAAAAGAAATGGAATAAGTATCATGAGCCATATAAAGATATTGCTAATTGTGTTCCTGCAAGAAATACTGAAGTTTATACTGCTAATCATGTTTTACCTGAACCTTACATTGAGAAAATGCCTTTTCTAGTTAAGATAAAGGAACATTCTATGATAGCTAGTATGGTTAATGAAAGTACAAATAAAGTTGTTGAACCTTTAATAGCAAATGTGAAAGACTTTGTCACTAAATATGTAGAAGATGGACACACTATCCTCTGTAAGGATACTTCTAATATTTTTTTCACAAAGTAGTGTTATGAGAGCTAGTGTCCTTGTGTTTTCTGTTAGAATAAGTGATGATTGCTACAATGGTTCATGTGATAGTTATATCGTTAAATTTATGCATGATACTCAAAGTTACTATGAGAGAGGGAAGATTGTTCTTATGCATCTCAATATATTAAGTTTCCTCGCTTTATGTTGAAAGTCTTTATGTTGCACTTGTTTTGCCTTCCCATGCTAGCAGCCTCTAGTTTCAACAATTTATTTTCTTACAAAATTCCCTTGCATAGGAAGTGGGTTAAACATGTACATTTTTGCTTCTTGATGCTCTCTTTTACTTCAATTCATATTCTTATGTGAGCATCATTGAAATTATCATGCCCATCTTAATGGCTATAAAGAAAGAGCTTTTTGGGAGACAACCCAATATATTTTTGCTTTCAGTTTGTTTTTGTTTATTTGAGTCTTGGAAGTTATTGCTTCTGTAATAACCTCTCCTTATCCTTTTGTTTGGTTTTTGTGTCAAGATCAGCCTCTAATGAGAGAGAAGTAATATTTGGGGAAGTTGCTGTCCCAAAACAGATTTTTGTGCTTCATCGTAAAAAATCGTGAAAAATCTCAGAATGTCGTACTGATCTGTAATTTGTTGTGTGCATGCCCCAGGTTATTTTTTAACTTTCATTAGTTTTGCACTTTTTGATTTGAGCAACAGAAGATTTTCGAAAAAATGATCTTTACCTGCTGGTCCGTTTTGACAGATTTTTGCCACTATTGCATTTGCCTCTTAAATCGATTTCCTTTTTGAATTCCTTTTTGGGATCCTCGGAAGGAGTTGTTTTAGTAGCTTATGTTTCAATGGATTTCAGTTGAAATTGAACTTAAAAGGTTTATTACCTTGCATGCACTAATGTTGCTAATGAGAATTGTGTGAAGTTTTGTGTGAAAGAAATTTCTAGATTATAGGAGAAAATGGTGTAATAAGATGGTGAAGGGTTAAATGACTCAAACAATATGTTTAAGATGATGAAGATATTGATGTTATTCAAGCGGTGATTCTGGAAGAATTTATTAAAAGCCAAGTTTAGAGACCTACAGAGTCCATTTTCGAATAGGTGATAGTTCTGGTAAGAAAAGGTCCGCGAAAAATCTGTCAAGTTATATTTTTGCAATTTTTATCTAACATGGAAAGCAATGAGCAGAAAGAGGGACGGAAACAGAGCCCGGGTGGCTCACACCACCCTGTGGCGCGGGCCCACCTGGTCGCGCCACCAGGGGGTGTGACCACCCCAGAGCCCGTCTCCGACCCGTTTTCTCCCAGTACCTTCCTTTTATTGTTAAACCTCGTAATATATAATACCCCGGATCCCCCGAGGTTCGTATATCATGTTCTCATCGTGTTTTCGTTTCGATCTATTTCTGTCATGAACTATTCTTAAAGATTAGAGGCACAATGGTCTCCACCAACGATAAGGGCAAGGATGTTGCGGAAGATGATCTCCAAGACCTTGAGCAAGAGGAGGAGATCGAGAGTGAAGTTGAAGAGGAGGCAAAGGAAGACCAGCATCCGCACACCAGCACCACCATTGCAAGCATTTGAGTGGTAGCAATCCTGTCAGGTTCAAAAGGACTGCACGGATTTCCACTGGAGGGAAGGTTCCGCGTCATTGCTTGGCTTCACGGTCACCTCCTCCACACACCAAGAATCCCTTCCATACCCTTATCCATGAGCAGCAATTCCAGAATATGCCCAAGGAAAAACTACCCTCCAATTGGGATATGCCTCATTCTAACCATGCAAGAAAAGAAGACTTCAAGGAGGAAGAGTGGGGAAAGAATCGCAAGAGCTGGGATTCACAACCCGACATGATCATGAACCGCATTGAGCACAATTCAAAGTTGATTCGTACTCTCACCTTCGAGATTGAGGACTTGAGGGAATTGATTGAAAAGCTCATCGAGAGAACACCACCACCACCTAAGGAGTAATTCGTCATCAGGTTTTGGCATCCCCTTGGTTTGCTCCAAGCTTGGGGGAGTGCCGTAGTATCACATCACTATATTTTATCTCTTTTATCTTTTCAGTAGAGTCATATCATGAATAGAGAAGTTATCATATAGGATGGTTTGCATTATGGAAGTGTCTCCCCTCTTGTTATATCTATGTATCCCTTGGTGTGAGTTGCCGTTATGGAATATTAATGAGAAGTTCTATCATTTACTTTTTGCACATCTTATATTAGTTTTCAATTTCTGTTATATGATTGATCTTATTGTTAGTATTGATATCACTTTGGGATCATTAAGTAAATTTAGTTGGTTTTGGCAAACCTGGCTCGGTCAGTAGCAATACTATTATGAGAATTGAATGAAAAAGATAAAAGTACTCTTAAGAAATATAATTTCATCATCTTTCTTTCTTGATATGCTCATAAGCTTAGTATTATCTAATTTAAGATCTTTTGTGCTTCCAAGATTGCATGTTTGTTTTTATCACTAGTATGTTTGTTTGTTTCCTTTAACTCTTATGCTTGCTACCCAGCCTTGCTAGCCAAAAAACTATACTGAGAGGGAATGCTTCTCATGCATCCAATCCTTAAACCAGAACCTATGCCATTTGTGTCCACCATACCTGCCTATTAGCATTTGCAATTGGTAACACCCTCGAATCAGCCCTATGCAAGTTTTCAGCAACTTCCGCCAAACCCGCATAGAAACGATTCAAAGATGCCCACCAGGCACTTGCGTGGGGGTGGAAAACGAAGTAATACCATTACACAATAGTCCACGATGGAACCCATAGAACATGTATATACAACAATGACTCCATGAGTCAAGAATACAGATATACAATACAAAGATCCAAATCACCTTGAAAACGATACAACATCCGAGTACGGATAAGAAGAAAATTGATCTAAGAGCCCTGAAGAATAACCAATGGCGTCCATAACCCTGCCCAGCCAAGCCGGAAGGGTAACCCTGCTAACAACTGAAGGGAATATGCCCGAGAGGCAATAATAAAGTGGTTATTATCTTATTCCATGTTTATGATAAATGTTTATTTTACATGCTAGAATTGTATTGATCGGAAACATCAATACATGTGTGTTTAATAAACAAAAAGGGTTCCTAGTTATGCCTCTCTTATAGACTAGCTTGTTGATTAACAAGATGATCAAGGTTTCCTGATCATGGACATTGGATGTTGTTAATAACAAGGTCACACCATTGGTGGAATGATGTGATGAACATTCATCCGAAGTATAGCATTACGATCAAGTCATTATGTTTATATTGCTATAACATCATACGAAGTAATCTTTATCCTTAGACCATGAGATCATGTTAATTGCTAACACCGGAAGAGTATCTTGATAACATCAAACGTCACACCGTAACAGGGTGACTATAAAGATGGGTTCAGTACTACGAAAGTGTTATGTTGAGGCTCATGGATCAAGAGTGGAATTTGTCAATCCAGATGACGGATAGATATTCTCTGGGCCCTCTCGGTGATATCACATTGAAATAGCTTGCAAGCAAGTGATGTGATCACTAGAATGTTATATCACCGGAACGAGAAAAGAGTACATGTCGGTAACGAGATCAAACTAGGTATGGAGATACCGATGATCGAATCTCGGACATGTAATATATCGAGGGACAAAGGGATTTAGTTACTAGCGTTAAAGGTTCTCACGATCACAGAAGTCATCGTTGAATGTGTAGGAGTCAGTATGGATCTCCAGGTCCCGCTGCTGATTATTGATCGGAGAGGGGTCTCGATCATGTCTGCATTATTCACGAACCGTAGGGTGACACACTTAAGAGATACTGACACCATTTGGAGCAAATATGTTTCAGATAAAGATTTAAGAAAGCACTGGAATTATTTCAATAGACACCGAAACTGTTTCGGGTGAAATTGCTGAAATTGGTTCTACATGTAATATTGAAATGTTGCAGGGGGTTTTATGTGAATGTTTGTTAATTAAAGTAATTAAAAAAATTCTGAATAAAATTAATAAAAGAGTTTTATTAAATGAGAGAGCATTAAATTTGGAGAAATTTAATGCATTTAAAGTGGAGACTTTAAAAGAGAATGTGAAGGGGCAAATTTATGTGGAGGGAGTTACCACCACATGAATGGAGGAGGTGAAGGGTCACCTCCTCCATGCGCCGGCCATGAAGGAGGGGCACCCCCCTCCTCCTATAAAAGGCCACCCCCTCCTCACTTCTCACACACACCTCCTTGTGAAGGATCTCTCTCCCCCTCTAGTATTATTTCCCCATGGTCTCGGATTAGCGAGATACATGTTCCCGGTGGCTTTATCTGGAAAGGAGTTGCTGCTTCTGCTGCTTTGCTGGAGCGAGGGACGGAGGTTGTCGGGGTACCGGACGTGTGTGCGATCACGGATGCACCGCTACTTTGCGGTGCTGGACTTGGTGGTGCTGGAGCTGGATCTGATGGACGTGCTGGAGCCGGACCTGCTGGACTTCATCACGATCTTGAGATCGGCAAGTGTACGACTACATCAACCACGAGTTCCTACTCGTTAACAAAGCTCGTTGTCTACGAGGGTAAGTTCTCGTTGGATGTATGTCCACCCGTTGCTTTGTACCTAGTAGATAGATCTTGGCGTGTAGTTCACACCGTAGGAAAATTTTTGTTTTCTATGCTGCGGACCCAACAACAACGTCGAACTTATACCTGCTAAAATAAAAGGGGTGCCGACAAAGGGCAAAGGAAAAATAGAGCGGTCAGTACTGAGGCCAGTACACGGCGAGGCTAGAATTCGGAGGCTCTCGCCTACATAGGTATGGTGGACTGAAGCGGCAGCGAAGCATGCACTAAACAACGTATAGAGACTCAATACATCTGTCGGCTATTAGAGAGTCGTAAGAAAGACCTATTCGAATCCAACCTGATTCTAACACCAATCATACCCATCCTAGTATTCCCCCTCGAGACCAAACGAGGAAGTCAAACCGAGGAACTCACATAATTGGCACTTTTACTCATTCCATTTTAGTTGCGGCATATAGATAGTATGAGTCATCCTGATAGCATAAGTAGTGGGTAGTTTTATTTAACCATTCCATTGCAGTTGCAATACTTACTAGGCAGGTATAACATGACATGATACACCCAATTCCTCCAGTAGTCGGCACTTTTATATCCATTCCATTATAGTGAAGCTGATTACTATATAACAAGACCTTCCCACCGGTGCCTCTACATTAATTATATCTATTCCCAACATTTTAACAATTGTATTTAAAGTCATGATCATCTCCACCATTAAGCATCTCCACCATTTATCATGTGCCAACTTGTCGTCAACGGTGGAAAGACAACGACGCGAAGCAACACATAAGCAAGCCACTAGGACTCGCAAGGCCGACTATCTATCAAACAACATGCAATAGGATGTGTCCATGGCAATATAGATGCTGCAAGGAGTATAAATGGTGCATGGAAACTAAATCATCACAACACGGATAGCAACAGATCAACATGAGGAAATAAAGACTATAAAAGCAAAATAGGTAGAAAGGGGGAGATGCTCGCTTGGGAAAACATGGTCGAAGATTCGTTATCCGAAGGACTTGTCGATACTCGCATCCACTCAACGGCCTAATCCGCGAAGAACCAAAGCACTAAAAGAAATACCGAATGCACTATTTAATACTACAGAAGAAGATCTGGCATGATGCATGTATGATGCATGACATGACAAATATGCGATGCAATTAGGCAATATTAAGCGGAACCGGTGTCCCGACAATTAATTAATAGTTCAAGTTATTCAGATACCCCGCAATTTAAATGTTGAATTAACAAGGCAAAACATGGCATCGGTTCGCTACGCAAATTTAAATGGAGCCAATATAAGACTAGAAAAGCCCGCATATGGACTCCATATTTAATTATTAGGTGAGTCGACCAAATACCCCAAAACCGCAATACGTTTGCAAGCATGTTCAATTCATATGCAACAAGATATATGTCATATATTATAAAAATAGGGGTCTCGGATAGGGGTCACATCTCTTGGTTCCGAAGGTCTTGAGGTCTCGGAGGAGTTCGATTTAGTCTTCAGATCAGGGCTTCGGGGTTCCGAGGGAGGTCTTGGTGATCCAGGAGGTCCGGGTCTCGCCTTCGGGCCCGCTCTTCGGTTCCAGGGTCGGGGATCTTATCGATGGCCCCTCGAGTGTCACCACGTTCATTCTTCCGAGGTACCGGCCGACAAGAAGATCTTGTGGTAACTTGTCACCTCTCAAGTACATAGCTTCCTAGCAGATCTTGATGAGCTTGGTCTTAGACGACGTGGTTCAGACAACAGAACTTGAAGGGCTCGACGCAGTCGCACGACAATAGTACCACAGTAGCAGCAACACATTAGCCCTGCACGTGCGGCAGGCCGAGCAAGGTCTGGACCACGGGCAGAGAAGGTCGAGGCGAGGCGGGCTCGCTCGCGGCTGCAAGCTGGAGCAGGCGAACGCTAGCGGCGGCAGCCGACAAGGAATGGAGGAGGGCAGCCGACGACACAAGAGAGGCACGCAGGGTCGCGTGGCCGGGAGATGCAGAGGACGGTGGGGACCTCGATGGCACTGCAGGACAAGGGCTGCGAGAAACGAGGACGACGGAGGTCGACGGAGAGGGCTCGGTGAGGTCGGCTCGAGGGGTACCACGGACGGAGCGGCGGCCGGGCTCAAACGGCGGGCTCGGTGATGCGGCGGCCCGCGTGCCGCAGGGCAGAGGCGCGGGCTCAGCGGAGGTAGAGACGCAGGTGGCCTTGGAAGAAGCTCTGCGCGGGGAGATCTAGCAGCGGCGCGAGGGGTCGGGGTCGACAGCGACGGGGCGTAGACAGCGGTTCGACGAGGAGGGGCACAGGTCTCCGTGGGCGCAGGCGGCGGTGGGGATCCGCAGGAGAGGCTCCGGCGGCCAGGGAAGAACGAGGGGGCGGCGAGGCCCGGGAAGCACGGTGCGACGCACAGGACCGAGGGACGGCGGGTCGGGAGGAGAGCTATGGGGTGGCGGCGCCAAGCGGGGACAGAGAGGGCGACGGGGAATCGCGAGGAGGATGGAGAGGGTGGGGATCTTGGGGGTGGTTGGTGAGCGACGAGGCGGGATCGAGTGGTGGGCCCACGTCGTTGGGATTGGTGGAGATCAAAGGCGATGACGGGACCATACCTGGCCATCGGGCCATTTTCTGGCGGGCCGGCACGCAGGCACACGTGCCCGGCCTGTCATGGGCCCGGCCCGGCACGCTACTTAACGTGTTGTGCCCGGTACGCGACCCGACTCGGGCCATGCCTAGGCCTCGAGGCCAAGCCCACGTGCCGGCACGGCACGGCCTGTTAAGCTTATTTATTTATTTTTATTTTTATTTTATATATATTTACCTATTTTTAAAATTATTTTTATTAAAAAATAGTCTAAAAGAGATAAATTGGGGTCTATTTGACGTGCCTAAGGTGCCGTGGGCCGGCCTATTTAGTTAAGGGGCCGTGCTTGGGCCTCGAGGCCAAGCCCACATGCCGGCACGGCACGACCCGTTAGCTTAACGTGCCGTGGTGGGCCATGCCGTGCCAGGCACGGTAAGAGTTAGGCGGGTCGTGCCGTCCCGTGGGCCGGCCCGTTGGCCAGGTATGGACGGGACAATCGAGCGGGGTGGTGTGGTGCGCTGTGTGCACGGTGTAGGCGAGCAAGGCTGCTGGCAACGCATCACGAGTGAGCGGGCGGGTTAGCTTCCAAGCGGGAGATGGGTCAGTCTGCGTCACGTTGACGCTAGGGAAGCGGGCCACGGGGTCGTGGGTGGGCCAGCGCGGGGTGTGATGGTGGTAGCAGCGACAGGATAGATGGGGTTGGTAGGATTTAGGGTTAGGTCTTTGGTTGGGAATTAGGGTTTTTATCTGGGTTAGGTAGCTAGGGTTTGTCTAGTTATGGTTAGGGTTTGGTTTATTAGGCTGGGCCTTTGGGCCTGGCCGGTTTAGGTCTAGGGTTCGAGTTTGGTACTGCCAGGGAAGTAGGTGGCCTGGCCAACGGGCCGGGCTGCCTCCCCCGGTATAAAGTAGTTTTATTATTTTATTTTATTTGTAAACCTTTTGCAAATAGTTTTTAGGCAAATAAAAGATCCGGAAGAGACCGGAGTTTTATTTGAAATAAAGACGGGGGTATTTAGAAAACAAAGATAGGCTTTTAGAGAAATAATTTTAGGCAAACAGATGCATGATGACATGACGATGCTCAAATGCAATATGGCATGATGACATGAGCATGCAGTCATGATGATGCACTCGGGCAAAACACAGCGATTTTCTAGTAGTGGTTTTATCGGGGTGCTACAATTCGACACCACTAACAATGGATCTCGCCCTCGAGATCCGCCTCATGGTACGGGGAGGAAGGCTGATCGTCGGACTCTTCTCGCTTCGTGTAGATTCTCACGACACCACTAAAAAAAATTATTGCTCCATCTTGAAATCGGCGACACCACCAACAAGCATTGTTGCTCACATCATTGAGAGAACACTCTGGAGGACAAAGGATGAAAATAAAGGTATCACAAGATCAGGCCACCTTTAACCTCTATGAGAGGAGAGAATAAGTGCAGTCTAATCCACATCAATGTACGAGAGCAAATAGAATGAGTAGTCGGCATGGGGGCCAATCCATCACGCACCCAAACTATTACTCTGCACATACAGTAGCAAATCATACAACCCATTCTCGGGATTCAGACTGAAGATCTCGACAAGCGATGTTCGGAAGCAAAGGAGTGATGCATGCTCTTCATCGGATCTGATGTAGATGACGTCGTCGCATTGGAAAACTCCGGAAGGTACAAAGAAAAATTTAGTGGATTTTACAACAAACAAAGGTACAACAGAGGAATGATTCCTCAGATAGCATGAAGACCGGGTGTAGAACACCGTTACAAGAGCAAGGAAGCGAAACCCTAAAGGTATGACAGAAAACCCAACCATGAGAATTCCTGGACTTGAAGAAAGGTAAGAGAACAGATTGAAAACCCGCAAAGGTAAGAGGAGAATAACATAGGGGTAAGGAGTAAAAGCAGAACTAATCAGATCTATCCAACGATTTTGCAAAATAGTTTTGACACTCTACATCGTCCGTTAGCTAGGTTATCCTACGGGCTAGACTAGTGGGGTATCGCAACTTCTGAGCTCTGATACCACTTTGTAACACCCTCGAATCGGCCCTATGCAAGTTTTTAGCAACTTCTGCCAAACCCGCATAGAAACGATTCAAAGATGCCCACCAGACACTTGCGTGTGGGTGGAAAACGAAGTAATACCATTACACAATAGTCCACGATGGAACCCACAGAACATGTATATACAACAACGACTCCATGAGTCAAGAATACAGATATACAATACAAAGATCCAAATCGACTTGAAAACGATACAACATCCGAGTATGGATAAGAAGCAAATTGAGCTAAGAGCCCTGAAGAATAACCAATGGCGTCCATAACCCTGCCCAGGCCAAGCCGGAAGGGTAACCCTACTAATGACGTCGAACTTATACCTGCTAAAATAAAAGGGGTGCCGACAAAGGACAAAGGAAAAAAAGAGCGGTCAGTACTGAGGCCAGTACACGGCGAGGCTAGAATTCGGCGGCTCTCGCCTACATAGGTATGGTGGACTGAAGCGGCAGCGAAGCATGCACTAAACAACCTATAGAGACTCGATACATCTGTCGGCTATTAGAGAGTGGTAAGAAAGACCTATTCGAATCCAACCTGATTCTAACACCAATCATACCCATCCTGGTATTCCCCCTCGAGACCAAACGAGGAAGTCAAACCGAGGAACTCACACAGTTGGCAGTTTTACTCATTCCATTTTAGTTGCGGCATTTACTAGTCAGATATAGATAGTATGAGTCATCCTGATAGCAAAAGTAGTGGGCAGTTTTATTTAACCATTCCATTATAGTTGCAATACTTACTAGGCAGGTACAACATGACATGATACACCCAATTCCTCCTGTAGTTGGAACTTTTATATCCATTCCATTATAGTGAAGCTAATTACTAGTCATATATTTAAGTCAAATTCACAACACTACTTTAGTTATAGTTGTCTATGATCGAGATACTGTGCTCCAAGTCGTCCATAACCGCGGACACGGCTTTCAGAAAGATTTACCCTGGAGGGGTGCACAAATAGCAACACACGCACGATCAACCTCGGAAAAACCAAATAAAAACCCAACGAGGCTTTCACGACAAAGCAATCACAGGATTCATAAAATATTTCAGGGGGCCACCCCACTAAGCTACCCGTGACGAAGTTGGCCGGCTCCGAGACGAACCCAGGGTTTGCGATAATGGCTGTAAACAACTGGGACACCGAAAGTGTGACTAGGCTTGTCGATACCGCGAAAACATTTCATGTTCCAAAACAGTACAGGTGCTCCACGCACAATCATAAATAAAGCAGTAAAGCATGGCATAAGTACATGATAGTAATAAAGCCCCAAACTAGTTTGTGGCCCCAAGAAATAAGAAATGAATCAAGCTTTGGCTAAGGGGATTCATGGTCCCACATGCGGATAGTGCGATAGTCAAGGAACATGTATCAAGTACTCGGGGCCTACGGGACACAAGTGAGCGGTTAAAAACCAAATATTATCTATTGCCCACCGGTGCCTCTACATTAATTATATCTATTCCCAACATTTTAACAGTTGTATTTAAAGTCATGATCATCTCCACCATTAAGCATCTCCACCATTTATCATGTGCCAACTTGTCGTCAACGGTGGAAAGATAATGACGCGAAGCAACACATAAGCAAGCCACTACGACTCGCAAGGCCGACTATCTATCAAACAACATGCAATAGGATGTGTCCATAGCAATATAGAGGCTGCAAGGAGTATAAATGGTGCACAGAAACTAAAGCATCACAACACGGATAGCAATAGATCAATAGGAGGAAATAAAGACTATAAAAGCAAAATAGGTAGAAAGGGGGAGATGCTCGCCTGGGAAAACACTGTCGAAGATTCGTTATCCGAAGGACTTGTCGATACTCGCATCCACTCAACGGCCTAATCCGCGAAGAACCAAAGCACTAAAAGAAATACCGAATGCACTATTTAATACTACAGAAGAAGATCCGGCATGATGCATGTATGATGCATGACATGGCAAAGATGCGATGCAATTAGGCAATATTAAGCGAAACCGGTGTCTCGACAATTAATTAATAGTTCAAGTTATTTAGATACCCCGCAATTTAAATGTTGAATTAACAAGGCAAAACATGGCATTGGTTCGCTATGTAAATTTAAATGGAGCCAATATAAGACTAGAAAAGCCCGCATATGGACTCCATATTTAATTATTAGGTGAGTCAACAAAATACCCCAAAACCGCAATATGTATGCAGGCATGTTTAATTCATATGCAACAAGATATATGTCATATATTATAAAAATAGGGGTCTCGGATAGGGGTCACACATCTCGGTTCCGACGGTCTTGAGGTCTCGGAGGAGTTCGATTAGGTCTTCAGATCAGGGCTTCGGGGTTCCGAGGGAGGTCTCGATGATCCAGGAGGTCCGGGTCTCGCCTTCGGGCCCACTCTTCGGTTCCAGGGTCGGGGATCTTGTCGATGGCCCCTCGAGTGTCACCACGTTCATTCTTCCGAGGTACCGGCCGACAAGAAGATCTTGTGGTAACTTGTCACCTCTCAAGTACATAGCTTCCCAGCAGATCTTGATGAGCTTGATCTTAGACGACGTGGTTCAGACGGCAGAACTTGAAGGGCTCGACGCAGTCGCACGACAATAGTACCACAATAGCAGCAGCACATTAGCCCTGCACGTGCAGCAGGCCGAGCAAGGTCTGGACCACGGGCAGAGAAGGTCGAGGCAAGGCGGGCTCGCGCGCGGCTGCAGGCCGGAGCAGGCGACCGCTAGCGGCGGCAGCCGACAAGGAACGGAGGAGGGCAGCCGATTATGCCAGAGAGGCACGCGGGGTCGCGTGGCCGGGAGATGTAGAGGACAGCGGGGACCTCGATGGAACTTCAGGACAAGGGTTGCGGGAAACAAGGACGGCGAAGGTTGACGGAGAGGGCTCGCCGAGGTCGGCTCGAGGGGTACCGCGGATGGAGCAGTGGTCGGGCTTAAACGGTGGGCTCGGTGATGCGGCGGCCGGCGTGCCGCAAGGCAGAGGCGCGGGCTCAGCGGAGGTAGAGACGCAGGTGGCCTTGGAAGAAGCTCTGCGCGCGGGGATCTAGCAGCGGCGCGAGGGGTCGGGGTCGACAGCGATGGGGCGCAGACGGCGGTTCGACGAGGAGGGGCACGGGTCTTCGTGGGCGCAGGCGGCGGTGGGGATCCGCAGGAGAGGCTCCGGTGGCTGGGGAAGAACGAGGGGGCGGCGAGGCCCGGGAAGCACGGTGCAACGCAGAGGACCGAGCGACAGCGGCTCGGGAGGAGAGCGATGGGGTGGCGGTGCCAAGCGGGGACAAAGAGGGCGACGGGGAATCACGAGGAGGATGGAGAGGGTGGGGATCGTGGGGGTGGTTGGAGGGACGAGGCGGGATCGAGTGGTGGGGCCATGTTGTTGGGATTGGTGGAGATCAGAGGCGATGACGGGACGATCGAGCGGGGTGGTGTGGTGCGCTACGTGCATGGTGTAGGCGAGCAAGGCTGCTGGCAACGCATCGCGAGTGAGCGGGCGGGCTCGCTGCCACGTGGGAGATGGGTCGGTCTGCGTCACGTTGACGCTAGGGAAGCGGGCCACGGGGTCATGGGTGGGCCAGCGCGGGGTGTGGTGGTGGTAGCAGCGACATGATAGATGAGGTTGGTAGGATTTAGGGTTAGGTCTTCGATTGGGAATTAGGCTTTTTATCTGGCTTAGGTAGCTAGGGTTTGTCTAGTTAGGGTTAGGGTTTGGTTTATCAAGCTGGGCCTTTGGGCCTGGCCGGTTTAGGTCTAGGGTTCGAGTTTGGTACTGCCAGGGTAGTAGGTGGCCTGGCCAACGGGCCGGGCTGCCTCCCCCGGTATAAAATAGTTTTATTATTTTATTTTATTTTATTTGTGAACCTTTTGCAAATAGTTTTTAGGCAAATAAAAGATCCGGAAGAGACCGGGATTTGATTTGAAATAAAGGCGGGGGTATTTAGAAAACAAAGATAGGCTTTTAGAGAAATAGTTTTAGGCAAACAAATTCATGATGACATGACGATGCTCAAATGCAATGTGGCATGATGACATGAGCATGCAGTCATGATGATGCACTCAGGCAAAACACAGCGATTTTCTAGTAGTGGTTTTATCGGGGTGCTACACTATTCCAAATAAATTCATGTTTTTATCTACCTTCCGAATTAAACTTGTTATGTGAAAATTAGTGATTAAAGCTCTCACGAACTTGATGGCACACTTTACTTTCTTGCGCTTAATAAACTTGAACAATTGTGCCCATATATGTTGCGTATATGCTTGCGTTTTGTAAGTTGTGAATTAGCAGAACCATGTTACCACGGGGAACGCTTTCAACACTGCACTTTATTTAGTTGATATCATGTTCTTTTGCTTGTGGATCCCGGCGGTGTGAAATGAAAGGGGAGCTTGTAAGGCTCATGGAGTTCATATATGTGTTAGAGAAATGTCTGGGCAGCTGGTCTAAGCCATGCCTAATCATGGTGGAAACCTGCAGCGTAACCATAGTGAGAAATCTATGAATCATCCTCTATATAAAAAACCCTATGCAAATAGGAAAAAAAAGAGAAGAAGGAAAAAAGCATATGCAAATAGGAAATAAAGGGTTTGCTGAGATGCTCATTGTCTGCTTGCCTTGTCATCGGGCAAGTGGTACCTCGTTGGCGGTTCTCTATAATCTTCCGTATTTGCTCATATGTATGGCTGCACCTAATTTAGGCTATGCCGAAACTTGACAAGATATTCACCATGTTTTGTAGAAATCTGAATGCTAAGTACGGGAACATTTGTCACATATAAGTTCACACACACTTGAGCTTGTCCTCTTGCTGCATAGACAATTGGGCTTTCTCTCATTGAGAGCATTTACTTGTTGCTATTTACTTTCATTACTTCATTTTACTGCAAAATACAAACCCAAAACACCAAAACCACTTCACCCTTTTATTGTTTTACTTGTCAAACTTACTAACCAATACCTTAAGCTCCTCATGGGTTCGACAACCTTTCTTATTGAAAATTACTACAATTGATCTACTACACTTGGGAGCCATCAGCCGCCATGCCCGCTTCCGTGCCCGCAATATCCCCTGTGGTTGCTCCCGCGGGGTCTCCCCCGACCATGCTTTACCAGCGGGACTTCCTCTGTCTCCGCCATCATGGCTTTGGCTTTATCGAAAGCAGAGGCTCACTTCGGCGCCATGGGAGAGAGCTAAGATCCACCTCGAGAAGTTAGGATATCCAATGGTCAGTATTCAAAGTTATTCGTACACTATATAGTGGTAATATTTTCCTTAAATTTTTTAAGAGGGTGTCAAATTTCTCGGCATGTATATTCCTAGCAAGAAGTTGAATGAAGCCATACTTTGAAGCATGTTTTTCAAAAACAATGCAAAATTCGTGTCTAGAATTTTTCATGTAACCAGTACATGTAAGAGAATGCCATGTGCTAGTTTTCCCCACAAAAATGTTTTGCTGAATTACTTTTATTTATTGTTCCAAAAGAGGGACAAATTTGCCAGCATGAAAATTCCTAGCAAGAATTTGAAATCTATAAAACTTCGGAGGTTCTAGATAGAGTTATTGCTTGGGTAAATAAAAATGGTTTTCTAAAAAGTTATAAGCAAGCTATCACACACTTGTAAATCAAGATTTTATTAAATTTACATAAGGTCGTTTAAGAGGATGAAATTTGAAAAATAATGTTTAATTAACATGCTCTAAGTGTTGTGAGTAGATACCAGGCTGACCCTGGAGAAATCCATTGGGCAGCGGTTAAAAATATCCTTGAGTATTTGAGAAGGACTAAGGATATGTTCCTAGTTTATGCAGGTGAGGTTGAACTCGGTGTAAAGGATTACACAAATGCGAGTTATGTTACTGACTCAAATGATTCTCGTTTGCAATATGGATACGTCTTTGTAATGAACGGAGGGGCTGTGAGTTGGAAGAGTTCCAAGCACGAGACTGTGTCTACATCCACGATAAAGGCTGGCTATATTGCCACCTCGGAGGCGGCAAAGGAAGCCATTTGGATCAGGAACTTCCTGATTGATCTTGGTGTGGTTCAAGGCTCGTCCAATCCGTTAGACATGTATTGTGACAACAATAATGCTATTGCACAAGCCAAGGAACCTAGACAACACTAGAAGAACAAACATATACTCATGCGTTACCACCTAATTCGCTAGTTTGTCAATCAAGGTGATATAAAGTTATGCAAGGTACACATGGATGCAAACATTATGGATCCGTTGACAAAGCCACTACCATAGCCTAAGCATGATGTGCACGTGAGAGCTATGTGCATTAGATGCCTAGACATGTGATGTTGGAATTATGCCCTAGAGGCAATAATAAAGATGTTATTATTATAATTCTTGTTCATGATAAAGTTTATATTCCATGCTAGAATTGTATTAAGCGGAAACATTAATACTTGTGTGGTTTGTGAACAACGCCGTGTCCCTAGTACGCCTCTATGGACTAGCTCATTGATCAATGATGGTTAAGGTTTCCTAACCATAGACATGAGTTGTCAATTGATAATGAGATCATATCATTGGGAGAATGATATGGTGGACAGACCCAAACTAAGCGAAGCAATTAGATCGTGTCATCGTGTTCGTCTTTGCGAAGCTTTTCTTATGTCAAATATTGTATTCCTTAGACCATGAGATAATGCAACTCCCTGGTATCGGAAGAAAGCTTTGAGGTCATCAAACGTCATCCTATGAGAGGGTGATCATAAAGGTGTCTCTCAGGTGATCGGAAAGTATCTGTTGGGTTGTATGTATCGAGATGGGATTTGTCCCTCCCAAGTCGGAGAGATATACTTGGGCCCACTCGGTAATCGATATCAACACCGCTTGCAAGCATGTGGTTAAGGAGTTAATCACAAAGTGATATCGGATTACGGAACGAGTAAAGTACTTGCTGTGAACGAGATTGAACTAGGTATGACGGTACCGACGATCGAATCTCGGGCAAGTAAAATATCGCGAGACGAAGGGAATATATATATGGGATTGATTGAATCCTGGCATCGTGGTTCATCCGATATGATCATCGATGAATGTGTGGGAGTCAATATGGGTGCCCAGACCCCGCTGTTGATTATTGATAGAAGATCATGTCTGCATATTCTCGAACCCGCAGGGTCACACACTTAACGTGTCTCGACGCTAGGATAGATTGGATACTTGGTTTATGAATTTTTGTTCGGAGTCTCGGATGGGATCCGGGATATCACGAGAGGTTCCAGAATGGTCCGGAGAATAAGATTCATATAAGGCAGTGCAGTTTTTGGAGTTCGAAATTGTTCCGGGTTAATCGGTATTGTACCGGAAGCTTCTAGAACCTTTCGGAAGGGGGCCAACGTGGTCCCACCTTCCGGGAGGGGGCATGGGCCTATGAGGGAGTGTCCTGGCCGCATTGGGCCAGGGGCACAAGGCCCCATAGGGCCCATCCGATTCTAGATAGATTTAACTCGTTTAAATCTAGAGATAGAATTTCTAGATAAGGGAAAGTTTAAATCGTTTAAACTGGAGATAGAACCCTATCCCCCCCCCACTCCTCCTTATCCCTTGGTCACCGGCCCAAGGCTTGGAGGAGGGGCTAGGGCTGGCCGCCCCTCCCCCTCTATATAGAGAGGGCTAGGACGCCCCCTTCCCTACACACCTTCCTCCAAACCCTAGTAGCCCTGCTGCCTTCCTCTCTCCCTCCCGACTGTTTGTAGGCGAAGCCCTACTGCAGAAATTCTCCACCATATACACCACGCCGTCGTGTTGTAGATCCAATCTATCTCTCCACCCTACTTGCTGGTCCGAGGAAGGAGGAGACGTCGAGGTGCTGCACGTGTGCATCTCACGGAGGCACCGCCACTTGTGGTGCTAGATCGGATCGGATCGCGAGGAGGAGAAGCGAGTACGACTACATCACCCACGTTCCGACGAACGTTCCGCTGTGCGAATCTTCAAGGGTATGAAGATCTAATCCAATCTCTCTCGTTGTTTGCATCTCCTAGATTAGATCTTGGCTTTCCCTCTGTTCGCTTCCGTAGAAAATTTTGATTTACTATGCTGCGAAACCCTTCAGTGGTATCAGAGCTAGATCTATGCGTAGATGTGATTCACGAGTAGAACGCAACATGGTTGTTGCGGGCGTTGATGTTTTCTGTTGCAGGCCTCTTGTTTGTGTTCTTCTTATGACGCGGGATAGTGAGATTGAAGCGGTCCAGGCCAACCTTACGCGACGTCGTTCGCGAGACCGGCTTCGCACTTGACGTGTGGCTTGTACCACACATGCGGCTGGTGGATGTCAGTTTCTCTCACTATAGTTGTCATGGGATTAACACCGGAGTTTGGCAACCATAATATCACCGTTGTGGCTTTCCGTAGGTAAGAATCGTTCTTAGCATCTACTCCCATAAGCCACGTAAAACATGCAACAACAAAGTAGAGGCGTCTAACTTGTTTTTGCAGGGAGTGTTTTCTGTGATATGGTATGGCCCAAGATGTGATGTGTATATTGTATGCGATGATCATGTTTTGTAGTGTTTCACGACTTGCATGTCGATGAGTACACAACCGGCAGGAGCCATATGGTTGTCTTTATAATTGTGTATGACCTGCGAGTCAACTTCTTATACGCCATGTAATAGCTTTACTTTATCGCTAAGTAGTTAGCAATAGTTGTAGTTGCTATTCGTGGTGGAGTCAATCATGGTGAAGTGATGGAGATCATGCCGGAACGCACAAGATGGAGATCATTGGCGCGAATATTGGCTATACCATGTCACATAAAGTTATATGCATGTGATGTTTATCCTTTTATGTATCTTATTATGCTTAGATCGCGACGGTAGCATTATAAGATGATTCCTCACTTAAAGATCAAGATAAAAAATGTGTTCTCCCCAAGTATGCACCGTTGCGAAAGTTCGTCGTGTCCAACCATCACGTGATGATCGGGTGCTATAGACTCTACGCTCACATACAACGGGTGCAAGCCAGTTTTGCACACGCGGAAATACTTGGGTCTAACTTGACGAGCCTAGCATGTATAGACATGGCCTCGGAACACATGAACCGAAAGGTTAAGCATGAGTCATATGAATGATATGATCGACACTTTGTTGTCCACCATTGAAACCACATCTCTTCTCGTGAAGATCGGATTAGGTGTGGTGAATTTGGATCATGTTCACTAAACAACTTGAGGGATGTTGAATTTAGTGGGAGTTCATCTAGTAATTTGATTAAAAGTTGAACTAGTTATCATGAACATAGTCTAATTTGTACTTGCAAATATTGTAGATCACATGGCTAAGTCCAACTTCAACTTCAACGTTTTTTGCTGAGAAAGAAAAGCTTAAGAGCAATGGGTCTAACTTCACCAACTGGTTCCGCAATCTAAGAATCATTCTGTCTGGCGGTCAAAAGGACTATGTCCTTGAGAAAGCGTTAGGTAACCCCCCCGCTGCAACTGCGCCGGCTGATGAGAAAGCTGTCTATCAGTCGCGCAAAGATGATTATGGTGTGATTAAGAGCACCATGTTGTTTGCTATGGAACCGGAACTTCAAAATCGTTTTGAAAACTATCCTGGGCCCTTTGAGATTCTCGAAGAGCTGAAAACCATGTTTCAGACTCAGGCCCGTTCTGAGAGATATGAGATCTCCGAGAAGTTCTTTAACTGCAAGATGGAGGAAGGGAGTTTCGTTAGTGAGCACGCCATTAAGATGTCGGGCTACACTCAACGCCTTGAGCAACTGGACTGCAAGATTCCAGAGGAGCTCAAGATTGACAGGGTTCTGCAATCACTCCCTCCCAGCTACAAAAGTTTTGTAGTGACTCATAATCAGATTGGTTCCACTGATACGATCACCGAGCTCTTCGCAAAGCTGAAGGCTGCGGAGGTGGACATCAAGAAGGATAATCATGTGTTGATGGTCAACAAGCCCTCCTTTAAGAAAGGTAAGGGTGCAAAGAAGCCCTTCAAGAAAAGCGGCGGCAAGCGCGTTGCCCCTGCTAAGAAGAACCTCAAGTCTGGTCCTAAGCCGGACACTGAGTGCTTCTATTGCAAGGACAAGGGTCACTGGAAGCGCAACTGTCCGAAGTACTTAGCGGACAAGAAGGCTGGCACCATCAAAGGTATATTTGATATACATGTTATTGATGTTTTCCTTACTAGCCCTCGTTGTAGTTCCTGGGTATTTGATACTGGTTCAGTTGCTAATATTTGTAACTCGAAACAGGAGCTATGGAATAGACGGCGGCTTGCGAGGGATGAGGTGACGATGCGCGTTGGCAACGGATCAAGAGTTGATGTGATGGCCGTCGGCACGCTCTCCTTAGTTTTACCTTCGGGATTAGTTTTAAACCTTAATAAATGTTATTATGTGCCTGCGTTGAGCATGAACATTATTTCTGGATCGTGTTTATTGCAAGACGGTTATTCATTTAAATCGGAGAATAATGGTTGTTCTATTTATATGAGTAACATCTTTTATGGTCATGCACCTCTTGTGAATGGTTTATTTCTTCTAAATCTTGAAAGGGATGAAACACACATCCATAACATTGAGGCTAAGAGATGCAAAGTAGATAGTGATAATACTACTTATTTGTGGCACTGTCGTCTAGGTCATATTGGTGTAAAGCGCATGAAGAAACTCCATTCTGATGGACTTTTGGAGTCTCTTGATTTTGAATCATTTGACACATGCGAACCATGCCTCATGGGCAAGATGATCAAAACCCCGTTCTCCGGTATGATGGAGCGAGCAACGGACTTGTTGGAAATCATACATACCGATGTATGCGGACCGATGAGTGTTTCGACGCGTGGTGGATATCGCTACTTTCTCACTTTTACCGATGACTTAAGTAGATATGGGTATATCTATTTAATGAAACATAAATCTGAAACGTTTGAAAAGTTCAAAGAATTTCAGAATGAAGTGGAGAACCATCGTAACAGAAAGATTAAGTTTCTACGATCCGATCGTGGGGGCGAATATTTGAGTTATGATTTTCTCACGCATCTCAAAGCAAGTGGAATCGTTTCACAACTCACGCCACCCGGAACACCACGGCGCAATGGTGTGTCTGAACGCCGGAATCGAACCCTATTAGATATGGTCCGATCAATGACGTCTCTTACTGATTTGCCGTTATCATTTTGGGGTTATGCATTAGAAACCGCTGCATTCACTTTAAATAGTGCTCCATCTAAATCCGTTGAGACGACACCGTATGAACTGTGGTTTGGTGCTAAACCTAAGTTGTCGTTTCTTAAAGTTTGGGGATGCGAAGCTTACGTCAAGAAGTTGATGCCGGAAAAGCTCGAACCCAAAGCGGAGAAATGCGTCTTCATAGGATACCCTAAGGAAACTATTGGGTATACCTTCTATCACAGAACCGAAGGCAAAGTGTTTGTCGCAAAGAACGGTTCCTTTCTTGAGAAGGAGTTTCTCTCGAAAGAAGTGAGTGGGAGGAAAGTAGAGCTAGACGAGGTTATTGAACCTTCTCTTGAATTGGAGAGTAGCGCAGCACCTGAAATTGTTCCAGTGCCGCCTGCACCAACAATAGAGGAAGCTAATGACAAGGATCATGAAGCTTCGGACGATGCTGCTATTGAACGTCGCAGGTTGACAAGGTCGCGTGCCCCTCCTGAGTGGTACGGTAACCCTGTCTTGACTGTCTTGTTAGTAGAAGACAGTGAACCTACGAACTATGAGGAAGCGATGATGAGCCCAGACTCTGAGAAATGGCTAGAAGCCATGAAATCCGAATTGGGATCCATGAGCGAAAACCAAGTATGGACTTTGGTGGACCCTCCTAGCGACCGAAAGGCCGTTGAGTGCAAATGGATCTTCAAGAAGAAAACGGACGCGGATGGTAATGTTACCGTCTATAAAGCACGGCTTGTTGCGAAAGGTTTTTGACAAGTTCAAGGTGTTGACTATGATGAGACTTTCTCTCCTGTAGCGATGTTTAAGTCCATTCGGATTTTATTAGCAATTGCTGCGTTTCATGATTATGAAATATGGCAAATGGATGTCAAGACTGCTTTCCTCAATGGCAACATTGATGAAGAGTTGTATATGATGCAACCCGAAGGTTTTGTCGATCCTAAGGATGCTGATAAAGTATGCAAACTTCAACGTTCCATTTATGGACTGAAGCAAGCGTCTCGGAGTTGGAACCTTCATTTTGATCAAGTGATCAAGAGCTTTGGATTTGTTCCAAATTGCTACGAAGCTTGCATCTACAAGAAAGTGAGTGGGAGCTCGGTGACGTTTCTGGTACTATATGTGGATGACATATTGATTATTGGAAATGACATCGACATGCTTAACGATGTGAAGAGTTATTTGAACAAGTGTTTTTCAATGAAAGACCTAGGTGAAGCTGCTTATATATTGGGCATCAAAATCTATAGAGATAGACAAAGACGCCTGATAGCTTTAAGCCAGAGTACATACCTAGACAAAGTTCTGAGAAGGTTCAGAATGGATAAGGCATTGAAAGGTTCAGTGCCTATGTTGTCAGGTAAGATATTGAGCAAGGCTCAGTGTCCAACTACGGTAAATGATAGGGAAGCTATGAGCAAAGTGCCTTATGCCTCGGCCATAGGTTCCATCATGTATGCCATGTTGTGTACTAGACCGGATGTGTCCAATGCTCTTAGTTTGACGAGCAGATATCAAAGTGATCCAGGAGTGGAACACTGGACAGCCGTGAAGAACATCCTAAGGTACCTAAATAGGACTAAAGAAATGTTCTTAGTCTATGGGGGTGATGAACAGCTCGTCGTAAAAGGTTACGTCGATGCTAGTTTCGACACCGACAAGGATGATTCTAAATCTCAGACAGGATACGTGTATATTTTGAATGGAGGAGCTGTCAGCTGGAGAAGCTGCAAGCAAAGCGTGATCGCGGGATCTACAGTAGAAGCGGAATACATGGCTGCTGCAGAAGCGTCAAGTGAAGGAGTTTGGATCAGAAACTTCATCACTGAGCTTGGCGTGGTTCCAAGTGCATTGGACCCACTGGAGATATTGTGTGACAACACTGGCGCCATAGCACTCGCTAAGGAACCAAGATATTATCCAAAGACCAAGCATATCAATCGCAAGTTTCATATAATCCGAGATTATATAGCAGATGGAGATCTGAAGATCAGCAAAGTACATACAGATCTGAATGTCGCAGATCCATTGACTAAACCTCTTCCACGTGTAAAACATGATCAGCACCTCAGTGCCATGGGTGTAAGATTGTTGCCAAATGTAAACTAGATTATTGACTCTAGTGCAAGTGGGAGACTGTTGGAATTATGCCCTAGAGGCAATAATAAAGATGTTATTATTATAATTCTTGTTCATGATAAAGTTTATATTCCATGCTAGAATTGTATTAAGCGGAAACATTAATACTTGTGTGGTTTGTGAACAACGCCGTGTCCCTAGTACGCCTCTATGGACTAGCTCATTGATCAATGATGGTTAAGGTTTCCTAACCATAGACATGAGTTGTCAATTGATAATGAGATCATATCATTGGGAGAATGATATGGTGGACAGACCCAAACTAAGCGAAGCAATTAGATCGTGTCATCGTGTTCGTCTTTGCGAAGCTTTTCTTATGTCAAATATTGTATTCCTTAGACCATGAGATAATGCAACTCCCTGGTATCGGAAGAAAGCTTTGAGGTCATCAAACGTCATCCTATGAGAGGGTGATCATAAAGGTGTCTCTCAGGTGATCGGAAAGTATCTGTTGGGTTGTATGTATCGAGATGGGATTTGTCCCTCCCAAGTCGGAGAGATATACTTCGGGCCCACTCGGTAATCGATATCAACACCGCTTGCAAGCATGTGGTTAAGGAGTTAATCACAAAGTGATATCGGATTACGGAACGAGTAAAGTACTTGCTGTGAACGAGATTGAACTAGGTATGACGGTACCGACGATCGAATCTCGGGCAAGTAAAATATCGCGAGACGAAGGGAATATATATATGGGATTGATTGAATCCTGGCATCGTGGTTCATCCGATATGATCATCGATGAATGTGTGGGAGTCAATATGGGTGCCCAGACCCCGCTGTTGATTATTGATAGAAGATCATGTCTGCATATTCTCGAACCCGCAGGGTCACACACTTAACGTGTCTCGACGCTAGGATAGATTGGATACTTGGTTTATGAATTTTTGTTCGGAGTCTCGGATGGGATCCGGGATATCACGAGAGGTTCCGGAATGGTCCGGAGAATAAGATTCATATAAGGCAGTGCAGTTTTTGGAGTTCGGAATTGTTCCTGGTTAATCGGTATTGTACCGGAAGCTTCTAGAACCTTCCGGAAGGGGGCCAACGTGGTCCCACCTTCCGGGAGGGGGCATGGGCCTATGAGGGAGTGTCTTGGCCGCATTGGGCCAGGGGCACAAGGCCCCATAGGGCCCAGCCGATTCTAGATAGATTTAACTCGTTTAAATCTAGAGATAGAATTTCTAGATAAGGGAAAGTTTAAATCGTTTAAACTGGAGATAGAACCCTATCCCCCCACTCCTCCTTATCCCTTGGCCGCCGGCCCAAGGCTTGGAGGAGGGGCTAGGGCTGGCCGCCCCTCCCCCTCTATATATAGAGGGCTAGGGCGCCCCCTTCCCTACACACCTTCCTCCAAACCCTAGTAGCCCTGCTGCCTTCCTCTCTCCCTCCCGACTGTTTGTAGGCGAAGCCCTGCTGCAGAAATTCTCCACCATATACACCACGCCGTCGTGTTGTAGATCCAATCTATCTCTCCACCCTACTTGCTGGTCCGAGGAAGGAGGAGACGTCGAGGTGCTGCACGTGTGCATCTCACGGAGGCACCGCCACTTGTGGTGCTAGATCGGATCGGATCGCGAGGAGGAGAAGCGAGTACGACTACATCACCCACGTTCCGACGAACGTTCCGCTGTGCGAATCTTCAAGTGTATGAAGATCTAATCCAATCTCTCTCGTTGTTTGCATCTCCTAGATTAGATCTTGGCTTTCCCTCTGTTCGCTTCCGTAGAAAATTTTGATTTACTATGCTGTGAAACCCTTCATGTGATGCCTAGATGATTAACTCTAGTGCAAGTGGGAGAGTGTTGGGAATATGCCCTAGAGGCAATCATGTATGATGTAATTCCCAATGTATTCATAAAGTTATCAAGTTGCCCTTGTATGAATATCTGATATGTATCATTGAATATGTGATTCAGTTGTGGAACTATATATTCATGCTGTTCATACTAGATGTCCTTAGTCATTGAGGTTGTACTAGACACACAACTTAGACTAATGTGAAAGTCGGATCATGAATAGGTTCCACTTATCATGGGCATGGTTATGCTATTCCGACTTAAATTGATTCAGCTAAAGTGCTTAGCAAGTCGGACTGAACCGTAGTTGAGATGCAACGAGCATGCTGTCATTTGTAGTCTCAAGCAATGGAATCATTTGACCTTAGGTAATCACATGATCCGAGTTGTGGATTGGCTGACTGAGGTTCTATCAAATCTTGTTCCGTAAAAGGGCAATTATAAAGGCAGAGTTCTGGCCGGCTGGGAATCAAGTTGTGTGATGTGGATAACCAAGATGGGATTTTCCCGTTCGTAATGGAGAGATATTCTCTAGACCCTCTCGTGTGATATGATTCGGAAGCATGTCCATGCGCGACTCAGCTAAGTGTTAACTGAGGAGTCGGACTAAGTGTTAGTCCAGTGAATCATATATCATGGAACGATAAGAGAGTTAAGCTATTAAAGGGATGTCAACTACTCGCCTATAGCTTGATAAGGTATATAGTGTGGCAAAGGGACTTGGACGAGAGTCACATTGAAGGTTGTGTTCTAGACTTTACGACACTTGAGAGTTGGCACATCTTGCTAGAGGCCGCTACCATCTATCGACTTGAGACCAAGTATTCATGGGAGTGAGTTAGACTCAAAGCCATGACAGGATATTTGGAGGTGTAGCTCATGTTGTGTTCAGGTGTATGTGAACCTACAGGGTCACACACCTAGGCCCTGTTCGGTTAATCCACCTAGGAGTGGATTGGAGGGGATTGGAGAGGATTAGGAAGACTTTGACTTACATGGGATCTAATCTAGGTCAATCCGTGTCGATCCATCCCAATCCCACAGTAACCGAACATGGTCTTATGGGTAAGAAGCCCATGTGGATTAGATCCATATGGACATTAGGGTACAACCTAGATGAGCCTCAATGGTTCATCCCAACTAGGGATGTATATAAGTAGAGTGACAAGGGATAGTCCCTGACCTAGCCATCACTTTCTCCACTCCCAAATCAGGCTAGACAAGATCTAGCAATCCTCTGCCTGGTGCTCCTTCCTGTACGTGTGGATACTAGTAGAGGCATTGCACGTGTGACGCTGGAGATGGAGGAGTTTGTGGGGATCCGGTGAAGGAGTTCGTGGGATCCGTAGGAGTTGTTAGTGGGATCAATCGACACTGCCTCGACGTGCTGTATGAAGTTCCGAAACTACACGTCTAGTGGTAATCCTCGTGGCCTTTTATCTCAGCTAGATCTTGGGAACACCGTGTAAGGAAAAGTTTTGTTTATCTTTGTGTGGCCCAATAGTGTGATGGAATAGATCCAACTGGTTGACCTAAGCAAATCAATCTATGATGAGTACTCGGTAAATCGACCCCACATACTATCTATTCATGGTGGGGCCAGAAAGAACGGCAGGAAGGGTCGTTTACCTCCAACATAACAACTGAGGGAGATGAGCCAACGTCAGAGAAGAAGGAGAAGAGCCCCTAGTCTAGATGACTATGATAGTACGATGATGGGAAGACATAGATGAACTCTTCTTGAAGAAGAGAGCGTCGATCTAGTGTCGATGTTGATCTTCATCACAACTGCCACTAGTGTCAAAGGGGAAATGTTTTTTCCCAAGGCCGAACTATCAAGTGGTCAACGAATGGGTGAGGTGACACCCAACTTTTCCGTGAAATAGCGGTTGGATTTCTTAGTATCCCGTGATCTCGCGTCGAGCTCGCGTGCATGATGTCCTTGCTTTTCGCACCGCCATGGCCCGTCCTAAAAAACCGTCGATTCGGGCGTTCCCTTAGGGCCTGGCCCAGATTTAAAACCGTGCGGGCCACAACATGGAACGAGATCAACCATCCAATAACTCGATACTGGCATCCAACAATCCTGTCCGGAAGGAGGGAGACTACCAAACACTACCCATATTGAATTCACACTCATTTTTGCATGTTAGCAGGAGAACTGCTAAATCCAATGAATAGATAGAAAACAGACTGCTTGGTTTATTAGAGGAAAACTAGGCAAAAACCCTATCAATGGCAAGCCACATCTAGAACACCATAAGACATAAAAGACGTCAGAACGTGAAACACACACCATATCAATCAGATTTGTAGTGAGCACTTTGGCCAACCTCGACGACGCCAGAGAGAAACGACATGCTAAGATAGAAGGACATGTGCCTCTCTAAACTCGCGAGCAAAGAACAAAGGGCTCATCTAACGCTCCTTTCATGTGGAGGGGGATCATGTAGCTAACGTCCCTCGACACCTCCACGAGCCACATGTCCCTCTAGCTGGATCCACCTCCAAGAATGATGCCCTCAAGAGGGAACATGACGCGAGTTAGCGCCACTATCTCCAATCCGAAGACCAAATCCGGGGTTCCCCCTATAGAATGTTGGGAGGGAAGGTGAGAGCTACACACCGACGCCTCCAACAAGGTAACAACACCTGTGGGCGCCGCCGTCGGCAACTCCGGCGACAACCAGAGTGCGGCTTTCACCGACAACCTCAACCATCCCAACCCAAGGTTCGACCAGCTGCCCACACGCCGTAACACCCCTCCCCCGGCAATGCCTCCACGACCTCTCTCACTTGACCCTGTCGACGCTGCACATCCAGGCGCACTGCCCCACTTCTGTAGCGAAACTTCCTTGTCGCAGTTAGTGAGAGGACAAAACACCCCACAATGGCGCCATTCATCTCCGGCTTTCTGCATCCCCGAGAAAAATGCAAGTAGTCATGGGCATGCCATTGCACCTGGATAACAAGTGAGTCGGAGAGCGATGCATGCCACTTCCCCAAATTGAGCCTACCTGCTTAGCTGCCACCATCACACTGGATTAGAACACCAGCACCTCTTGTCCCTCCTTTGTGGCCGAAAAGCTTCCGCGCACATCTCCGCGATGGCCGGCCGCGCACAACCACCCTATATCTTCCCCACTCTACCTCACGCACGACTTTCGACCAGCAAAAGCCATCCTAGATCCTCCCGAGTGGCCAGGAACCACGGCGACCATGGCCCTCGCGACCTAGATTGGGCCCAAGGAGGGCCCTATCGAGCCCACACTGCTAGCGGTAATCCCTGCCTTCGGGAGCCTCTCCTCCATCGCATGTCACGCACACGGTCGTGCCTCCTCCTCTGTTGTGCCATCCACCGCCAGCATGCCACTAGCAATGCCGCGTCCCTGCGCGAGGACGAAAGCTCCTGAGGTGCACCCGTCATGCCCCTGTCTTCGATGACCCGGGTGCCGTCACCACCATCGGCGTCGCCGAAGGGGACAACCAAGGAGGCACATGATCTACGACTTTTTTGGCTGGGCTTGGGGGGCCTTCGGAGTTGCTTGCGCAAACTGACCTGGAGGTATTTTTTATACTGAATTCACACTTGTGGGGCTCGGAGGAAAGGAGAGTGGACCCAATGAACGGTCAGTGTCTATGGTCTTTGCTTTTCACAATGGAAAATGATACCCTGCCCCCCGGATGGCACACTGCCATCCTCCGGGTCAACATTGGCGCACGCCCCTGGTGTGGACCCCACCCACGATCTCTGCTACCTTATCCTATTCCTCTTTCAATGACCACCAATTCCTCGCTCCGCCGCCAGGACATAGCCATGCGCCTTCGCCACCGTCCTACGTGCGCGCTTCCACCTGTGACCCACGTCGGCCGCCACAGCCTAGAGTTCCCACTGCCAGGCGCCCCCGCCGTCTCCTGGTGCTCCCGCTAGTGACCCGTCCCTTGCCCACAACTCCTCCAAGGACACGAGCCCCGCCGCGGGGCGCTCCGGCGACAGCAGCACCATGGATGATGACGACAACTGTTTTTCCCAGGGGGCTCGTCTGCTCCACTGCCTCCTATGGAACCTCCCAACATCTGCACCCTTCCATGGTGCCACCCCCTCAACCACCCCGGGACAAGGTGACAAGTGCTCTAATGCCAAAACTACTTTGCCATGGTGCTGGTGGATGACCATCGTGGTTGGTGGCGGCCCTAGCTGTGCACCGGCGTTCCCCTTCCCATGCGCCGATGGCCACCGATGCTGCTACGTACCACCAACGTCGCTGCTGCCTATGGCATCGAGGTTTGCTACATGGGGTTGGCAGCGCTGCTACGTGTAGCATCCCAATTGTCTAACAATTGTAATGCTACTTGGTCTAGTAATATAATGGCTACTTCAAATATATAATTGTTGCATCATCATTATATCATGCTCATGTCATCATGCCACCTTGCATTTGAGCATCATATAAAACCCTTTTTCCATTTGGTTCTTATCTCATATGCGTTATTAATTGTATTTGCCTCTTGATATTGTATTTGATTCTTGATATATTGTTGAAATGCCCAAGTTGAGTTGGGGCATATCTCTTGTTAACTCCACCACCTTTCTTTCACTACCTTATAATTCCACCATCCAACCAAATATGAGCTTGGCTTTTATTTAAGTTTACCTCTAGCTCATGTGGGTTGGGATGGATCCAATTCTTTTTCCACATGCTCTCATCTTAGCATCATGTTGTTTTCACATCATTGATATATGAGAGCCACATGGCCATCTTTGCATGCCTTGTGAATGGAACCTTTTGCTAGCTTCCATATGGATTGTTTTGGGGTTATTATCATGTTGGAATATTGTTGGGCTTACTAAATGCCTAGTGGCACATACACACTAGCAAGTCCCAAGCTTACTCAAACATGATCATCTCCATCTATTTTTCACTTGGAACTTTCCTTGTAATTCTTTTGCTTGAGCCTTACTCCACACTTTGGAATGCATAAGAAAATGCCATGTATATAATCTTGTTTTCACAAAGATAAACATGGTATTAATTAATTATGCATGGCCCATGCAAGTACCCCTTTAGCTTGTCATTTGGATTTTATTAGATTTTTAGTGGATCATCTTCCTTCTTCCCTTACCCTCTTTTGCTTGTTTCTTTTGTGTGGTCTTGCCTTACACCAAAAATCCATGTGCTAGATCATGTGTGTCCTTGATCATGTGCTTGATCATCTCACCTCCCTCTTTCTCTCATCTCACCTCTCTCTTAAGCCCTAACCCGAGAACCCCCCTCTAGCTAAACCCTAAACCACCCCATCACCCCTCTCGGCCTCTCTCCTCTCTCTATCTAGCTGTCCCCACCAGGATCAAACCCCACCCAGCTACCTACCCCTCTCCAACCCTGGACAAACCCTAGCCCGAGCCAAACCTAACCCTAACCCGATCCTAGCACCTAGCCGAGCCACCCCTCTCTCTCAGCTCTCTATCTCTCTGCATGGGGACCCCACCACCCGAGCCTGGCCTGCCCTGCCCACCTACCAGCTCCCCTTCACCCCCCTGCCAGCCCTGCCCCTGCCTGCCCGACCGAGCACGTGCGAGGAGGAGGAGAGAAAGGTGGCCGAGCCACCTTTTCTCTGCCCCACTCCCCCACGGCACCCTCTCCCTCCCTCTGCTTTATCTCCTGCCTCTCTGCCTCGCCCAGCTACCCCAGATCTACCCAGGACGCTCCCCTCTCTCCCTGCCGTCCCCCACCACCGTCTACCCCCAAGCGCCGGTCACCGTCGGCCTCTACTCCGTCCCGACGATCCAGTCGCACAGCGCGTCGGTGGAGGGCCCTGGAAGACCGAGGAGGCTCCCCTACGTCACCCTGTACACGGGGCCGAGCAGGAGGAGCACCCGAGCGCCGGTACCAGCGCGAGGCCGACGCGAAACCCTAGCCGGCCGTCCGTCTGCGTCCTCGTCGATCGCCAGCGTCCCAAGCCGATCCTCCACCGCCGACCAACTCTCGGTGAGCTCCCCAACCCCCCAGACATCCTCGTCGTCGCCGTCTCGCCCTGGCCTCGCCGGACTTTCCGTCGAACGGCCTCCGCGCGACGCCGCTCGTTTTTGTTTGCTCGCTCCCGCTCCGCTTAGCCCATATCTAGGCCGCGCCTGACCCTCTAGCACCTAGCCCACCTAGCCGCAGCGGCTTCGCCTCCGTGCGCGCGCCCCAGGTCGCGAGTTCGAGCCCGCCTCGCCGCACCGCGCGCCGCAGACCGATCTGTCCTCTGCGGCGTAGAAGAAAAACAGTGTCGGGCGTCGTTTTGCGATAAACCCCCTGCTTATTTTTACTCCTAACCCGCGGTACCGAGTGCCCCACCCGTCAGCCTCTCAGTTAGTTTTGCGGAACACCCCCTGGGCTTTTGTAAACCCTAACCCGCGCTCCAGCCCAGCCCCACCTGTCAGTCCTGCCCTCTCACCGCTGTCACGTGGCCCCGTGGCCGCTGGCCCCATCCGTCAGTCTCAGAGGCTAGGTTAACCCGCGGTGTAAAACGTTTCTGCGCGCGTGTGTTGCTGAGTCAGCTGCTGGACCCACTGGTCAGTGTCTGTGGCTGGGTTCGACTGAGTAACAAAAGTATTTGTCTGAGATCTGTTTTAATTCAAATCTTGTTCAAATAAATTCAAATTCAAATTTATTTCTGTTTTTAAATATCTTTAATATATAAATCCAATTTAAACAAATAATATATGTTTTCAAATCAGAAAAATATGAGGAATTCAAATATGGCCTCTAAAATATATTTTGAACACTTTAAAATTCCAAGTTGGTTTAATTACAATAAATTGCCCTTTTTGCCTTAATTAATAACTTTTGTTTTATAACTCCAAATTTAACAAATAATATGTCTAAAATGATTAGCTCGACGAGACCTTTCTGTTTATGCATTCCATGGTTTGTTTTGAAGCATGCATCATATAAATCTATTGTGGACAGCAACTTAATTGTGAATAAAATGGGGCCAAGACTAAATAAAATGCTTTAATATTGTATTTCCCACCTCACCCATGCCATGCTACTTTAATGCCATGCAAATTGTGCATCATTCATCATGGCATGATTGTTTGCTTGATGCATTTAATTCACATGCGTGTGCACTTTATTTATGTTGGCCCTTGTTTGTTTGGTTCTTCTTCGAATAGACGCTGAGCAGGGGATATATCAAGAGAACCAGGAGCACTACCCAGATCCATCCCTTGCTTCAGCTGAGCTGCCAGGCAAGCACTACCACATGCTTGCATACATATAGTACCTATTGCCTCTATCTTATTCTTGCATCATTGAGTCGCGATTGCATTAAATTGAATCCCAAGTATTGCATAGCCTTTACTTTTAAACCCCACCGAAGCTTGTTCCTCCATCCCATGAGCCATTACTACAGGAGTTGTTTGAGCCATGCGAGTCGTAGAACAACATGTGTAGGGTTTGTGAGTGTCAGATGGATAATGAGGTACCTAAACAACTTAACAACTTAACCTGAGTAGTAATGGGATAACTAATGAAAGTGGCATCGGTGAGCCATATTCGCTATTTGGTTTTTCAGGCTCACTTGTGTCCCGTAAGACCCCGAGTACTTGATTCCTGTTCCAAGAATATTCGCGCTATCCACATCCGGGAGGCCTTATGGACCCCCCTGAGCCAGAGCTTGATTCATTCTTATTTCTTGGGGCCACAAACTAGTTTGAGGTTTATTTACTATCCTGTACTTATGCCATGCTTTACTGCTTTATTTAAATTGTGCGAGGTACTGCACACTGTACTGTTTAGGGAAGCGGAGTGTTTTCGCGGTGTCGACAAGCCCAGTCACATTTTCGGGTTCCCAGTCGTTCACAGCCACTGGCGCAAACCTTGAGGCCGTCTCGGAGTCAGCTAACTTCGTTGCGGGTAGCTCAATGGGGTGGCCCCCTGAAATATTTCTGAATCCTGTGATTGCTTTGTCGTGACTACCTCGTTGGGTTTTGATTTGGTTTTTCCGAGGCATATCGAGTGTGTGTTGCTATTTGTGCACCCCTGCAGGGTAAAACTTTCTGAAAGCCGTGTTCGCGGTTATGGACGACTTGGAGCACAGTTTCTCGATCATAGACAAGCATAACGGAAGTACCGCGTTTAATTTGACTAGACTAGGTACCTGACTAGTAAATAGTGCAACACTCATGGAATGGATAATAAAACTGCCAACGGATGGGGGGGTTATTCGTCCGCTTCCTCGTCGGTAAGCGAGGAGGAGGATGGATCTGTTAAGATTACCGTTATAATTGTTATAACTGTTGTTATTAATTCACGGACATCCGTCTATCTTTGGTTAGGCGGATGGGTAGCGAGTATCTATAGAATTGCTAGGGTTTATCTTTTGCTGCAATTGCGTCACCCCAGGTTGTGTCCCCTTTAGAGGCATAAAGACTTGCTGAGTACCCCTAGGGTCTCACACGATAAATTATTGGTTCAGATGAACAGGTACACTCGCAAGATGGATACTGGGTGGAAGAGACGGACGATGTGGGCAACGATCATTCGGTGTAGATATTCCGGGAACGGGGATCCGTGAGATCTGTGGGCGGGAAGTGCTTATTTATGGGGCATCTTATGCCGATTTGCTTCTTATCCGTACTCGAATTTTGTCTTCCGCTTCCGCTTGATACTCTGATGTTTGATGTATGAGGAGATATCCTAAACTATTATATCTATCTAGGATATTTGGATCTTGCCGTATGGCGTTGCTATATTTCCTTTCTTTTTAGATGGAATGGCTCTAATGTACTGTTGTATGGTGGCTTGCATACATACTCATTTGTGTATGTAGTTGATCCCTTCGCCTGCCGATTACGCCGCCCGTTCTTGTCCCGATGATTGGAAATGGTTGGGACGGCCGAAAGGTCTACCTGTGAGTGGCATTTGGGCCCCACCGTACTATTTCAACCATTTCTGTTCATCCAGGCTTGAAACTAGGAGCGTAATTCACCGAGGTAGTTACAATTGGTATCAGAGCCATCCCGCCCTTCAGGGTCTCAGCCAAATGGTCGTTGTCTGTCTAGCAAATATTTTGGTAGTTATGTATACTAGGGAAAAAAACGCGAGAGTAGGATTGCTTCCATTTTTCTTCTTACCCACCCACCTACCTTTTCTGGTAAGGAAGTGTAACGTTTTCAATCCTCTTCTTGAAATTCAAACTAGGATTCACGTGTTCTTGTTTCCGTAGTACCATAGGAAGTGTGTGTGTGTGTGTAATTCCTTGTCTATCTGTTGCATCCAAGTTGTTATCTTATCGGCCTTTTGGTTATCAACTGTTGGTACATTCCATACCGACAGGCTTTTGCAAACCAACGCGATCTACCTGATTCGTTGTATACCGCCGCGATCTGTTATCCGACGTTATCTTCTTTAGGGTGTTCGTTTCCGTAGTTGCTAATCTTTAGGTTATCGTGAGAAGAAGGTGTTGGGATAGGTGTTTTACTTATTCATGTGCGGAGTAATGGTTTGAGTGCGGGATGGAGTCGCGACCATACCACTACTTTTATCATTGCTCTTGTATGTTGAGTTGGTAGAGTCACTAATCTTGATTCGTTAAGGGATTTTGCGCATCTATTGGTATTTTAATGCCGAAATTGTGGAAAAAATTTCTTTGATATATTTGTGTACCACACTCCTTTTCAGTCGTGTGCGATATGCTTAATATCTTCTAGGTGCTTTGAACTTTGTTGATATTTTAATATCATCTTAGTAAATTGTGTCCTTTAATCTTGAGTAATTCCATCTTGGTACTATTTTGGATTATTATTATTCTCCATTATAGTACTGACTTGTGTGTTATATCAATCACAGGATGGCACCACCACGCCGTTCTGAGGAGGACATACAACCTGAACTGGGGGCAGCGTTGTCAAGCATCGCCAATGCCTTGGCAGCAATGCAGCAGAACCAACAGCGTTTCGAGGAAAGTGTCAGGAGGAACGAGTTTGTCCCGCTACCTCCACCTCCCAAGCGAGGAGACATCAAGAGCTTCCTGAAGTTCAACCCACGCCAATTTGATGTTTCTGATCAACCACTTGATGCTGATGATTGGTTGCGTGAGATGTCAAGGTTACTGGCAACTGCTGATGTTCCTGAGCAAGAATGGGTAAAGTGTGCTACTCACCTTCTGAAGGGAGATGCAGCTCTCTGGTGGGAGAATTACCTGAAGGCAAACTGCACTGGTTTTCAGCCTACTTGGGGACAGTTCACTGGAGCTTTCAAGGAGCAGTATCTGTCAGAAATTGTCATGGAGAGGATGAAGGAAGTGTTTCTCAACCTCAAGCAGGGCAATGATAATGTCAATACATACATCAGAAACTTCATGAACCTTTCTCGTTATGGTGGCGATGAGATCTCTGATGACAAGAAGAAGAAAAAGAGGTTCAGGCAAGGGCTCAATGCATCGATTAAGTATGCAATCACACATGCAAGGCCGTCATCTTTTCTGGAACTTCAGCATACAGCTCTGCAGGAAGAGGCAAGTAGGCAAGTGTTTGAGGAGTCAAAGAAACACAGCCGTGATGCAGCAAGCTCTTCAGCTATGTCAGCTCCTTCTAAGCGTCGTGTCTGGGTTCCTAACACCCCACCGTCACTCCCGGCTCCACCAAGACCTTCAAGCTACGCGGCAAGGCCACCAAACTTCCTCACTGCTGCTCCCAGGGGCTACAACCACCACTACCCTGGAGCGCCTGGCGGAGTCCCTGGCTACGTTGCTCCACGTCCACCTGGTGCTTGTTACACGTGTGGAGACTCTGGGCATCAAAGCTGGAACTGTCCGATGAAGAACAAGGCTCTTCCTCCACCACCTCCAAGATCTGCGGCAAGCTCTCCTATGGTTCGTGCACCACCACCTCGGGCTCTCAACATCAACACCAAGCCCGGGTCTACTGTTGCCCGTGCCAACTGCATCAACGCCGCTCAAGCTGAGCATGCACCTGGAGTTGTGATGGGTATGCTTCCCGTTAACTCAGTCCCTGCATGAGTTTTGTTTGATTCTGGTGCATCGCATTCTTTTGTGTCAACCAAGTTTGCTGATGAGAATGGGTTAGCTATGGATCCTCTCCTTAAGCGGTTGATGGTCCTCTCTCCTGGAGCAAAGATGGCAGCTTCTAAAATCAGCCATGGCAATCAAATTGAGATTGGTGGCTCTTCATTCTCGGCTTCCTTAATCATTCTGGGCAATTCTGACATTGATGTCATCTTGGGCATGGATTGGTTGACAGCAAATGCAGCTGTGATTGATTGTGCTGAACGCTCGGTTTCTCTGAAGGTTCCTGAAGGCCATATAGTCTATTCTCCAAGTCTGACTCCTGCTATCCAGCTTTTCTCTTTGGCGACTCTGAATGTTGATGCTATGGAAGCTATTCAGAGTGTTCCGGTGGTCTGTGAGTTCCCAGATGTCTTTCCTGAAGATTTGCCAGGTATGCCTCCGGATCGTGAGGTTGAGTTTGTTATTGAGCTTGAACCTGGTACCGCTCCTATCTCCAAGCGGCCTTATAAGATGGGTCCTGCTGAGTTGGCTGAACTCAAACGACAGCTTGATGAACAAGAGAAGTTGGGTTTCATTCAGCATAGTACTTCTTCTTGGGGTAGCCCAACTCTCTTTGTGAAGAAGCGAGATCAGACTGATAGACTTTGTGTTGACTATCGGGCTCTCAATGCTAAAACCATCAAGAATAAATATCCCCTTCCGCGGATTAATGATCTCTTCGATCAGCTAGCTGGAGCTGTGGTATTCTCTAAGCTTGACTTGAGAAGTGGTTATCACCAAATCAAGATTCACAAGGAAGATGTTCCTAAGACAGCTTTCACCACCCGCTATGGCCTGTATGAGTACACGGTCATGTCTTTCGGTCTCACCAACGCACCTGCCACCTTCTCGAGGCTCATGAACTCGGTTTTCATGGAGTATCTTGATAAGTTCGTTGTGGTCTATCTGGATGACATGTCTATTCTAAGTCACAGGAAGAGCATGAAGAACACCTTCGGTGTGTCCTAAGCACGCTTCGTGAGAACCGCCTGTATGCAAAGTTCTCCAAGTGTGAGTTTTGGCTGCCTCAAGTTACCTATCTTGGTCACGTCATCTCTGCCAAGGGCATTGCAGTCAATCCGGAAACTGTGAAGACAATTGTTGAATGGCTTCCTCCTGTCAATGTCAAGGAAGTGCGGAGTTTCCTTGGTTTGGCTAGTTATTGCCGTCGCTTCGTTCAGAACTTTTCGAAGATAGCGAAGCCTCTTACCGATCTCCTCAAGAAAGGCAAGAAATACCTTTGGACTCCTGCATGTCAAGCAAGCTTTGAGACACTCAAAGAGAAGCTCACTTCCACACCAGTCTTGGTTCCTCCGGATACATCCAAGCCGTTTCAGATATTCTGTGACGCCTCTTTGCATGGATTGGGTGCGGTCCTTATGCAAGAAAAACAAGTTGTTGCTTATGCCTCTCGACAGTTGAAGACGCATGAGATCAACTATCCTACACATGACCTCGAGCTCGCAGCAGTTGTCTTTGCTTTGAAAGTATGGAGGCACTACTTGCTTGGCAACCGTTGTGAGATCTTTTCTGATCACAAGAGTCTGAAGTATATCTTTACTCAGCCTGATCTCAACCTTCGGCAAAGGAGATGGATTGAAGCAATCAATGATTTTGATTTGACCATCAACTACACTCCGGGCAAAGCTAATGTCATGGCAGATGCTCTCAGCCGCAAAGCTTATGTCAACAGCCTCATGATGGAAGAACAACAGCCTCTCTTGTGCGAGGAATTCCGTCAGCTCAACCTGGAAATTGTGGAACAAGGGTATCTCCAGAACCTTCTAGCAACACCTCTCTTGGAAGAAAAGGTTCGCTCTTCTCAGCTTGGTGATCCGTACACAAGAAAGATCATCTCCAGGATTCAGCTTCCGAAGTATGAGTCCTTCCACGTGATGATCAAGGCACGCTTTTCTTTGAACACCGGATGTTTGTTCCGAACTACCCGGGTTTGAGAGAGCAAGTTCTCAAGGAGGCGCACGATTCTGTTCTTTCTATCCACCCTGGCAGCACAAAGATGTACATGCACTTGAAAACACAATATTGGTGGCCTGGTTTGAAAAGGTATTGTGCCAAGTATGTCTCGGAGTGTGATGTCTGCCGCAGAGTGAAAGCTGTCCATCAGAAACCTTCCGGTCTTCTACAGCCATTGAAACCCCCGGAATGGAAATGGGAGAAAGTAGAGATGGACTTCATCACTGGTTTTCCGAGGTCGCAGAAGGGCAACAATGCAATCTTTGTTGTCATTGACAGGCTTTCTAAAGTGGCTCACTTCTTCCCCGTCAAGGAAACCATTTCTGCAATTCAGTTGGCGGAGCTCTATATCAACAGAATTGTCTCTCTGTATGGGGTTCCTCTCGAGATCAGTTCAGACCGTGGAAGCATCTTCACTTCCAAGTTCTGGGAAAGTTTCCAAAATGCTTTGGGAACAAAGTTGAACTTCAACACAGCTTACCGCCCTCAGTCGCAAGGACAAGTTGAAAGGATCAATCAGATTCTGGAGGATATGCTTCGTGCTTGCGTCATCTCTTTTGGCATGAAGTGGGAAGAATGTCTTCCTTATGCTGAGTTCTCTTACAACAATAGCTTCCAGAAAAGTCTAAAGATGGCACCATTTGAGGCTCTCTATGGTCGCAAATGCAGAACTCCGATTGGTTGGTCGGGTGCAGGTGAAAGGATCTTGTTTGGCCCTGACATTGTGACTCAAGCGAAGGAGAAGGTTCATATCATTCTTGAAAATCTGAGGGTTGCTCAAAGTCGCCAAAAGAGCAATTATGACAGGAAGCACACGGACATGGAGTATGCCCCTGGTGATCTCGTTTACCTCCGTGTCACTCCCATGAGAGGCACGCACCGTTTTGGTATCAAAGGAAAGCTGGCTCCTAGATACATCGGTCCTTTCAAAGTTCGTGGAAGAAGAGGAGAAGTTGCTTATGCTCTCGAGCTCCCGGAAAAACTCAAAGTCCATGATGTTTTCCACATCTCTCAGCTCAAGAAGTGCTTCAAGGATCCCGGCAGGACCGTGGACCATGAGCTTATCAATCTCCAAGAAGACCTGTCTTATCAAGAACACCCCACAAAAATCCTTGAAGTCGCAGAAAGAAGGACTCGCAACAAGTCCATCAAGTTCTGCAAGGTGCAGTGGTCGCACCATTCCGTTGATGAAGCCACTTGGGAACGTGAAGATGAGCTCTGTGTCAAGTATCCTACCCTCTCTGTGTCTTCTTCTTCTTCCTAGAATCTCGGGGCGAGATTCCTGTTTAGTGGGGGAGAGTTGTAGCATCCCAATTGTCTAACAATTGTAATGCTACTTGGTCTAGTAATATAATGGCTACTTCAAATATATAATTGTTGCATCATCATTATATCATGCTCATGTCATTATGCCACCTTGCATTTGAGCATCATATAAAACCCTTTTTCCATTTGGTTCTTATCTCATATGCATTATTAATTGTATTTGCCTCTTGATATTGTATTTGATTCTTGATATATTGTTGAAATGCCCAAGTTGAGTTGGGGCATATCTCTTGTTAACTCCACCACCTTTCTTTCACCACCTTATAATTCCACCATCCAACCAAATATGAGCTTGGCTTTTATTTAAGTTTACCTCTAGCTCATGTGGGTTGGGATGGATCCAATTCTTTTTCCACATGCTCTCATCTTAGCATCATGTTGTTTTCACATCATTGATATATGAGAGCCACATGGCCATCTTTGCATGCCTTGTGAATGGAACCTTTTGCTAGCTTCCATATGGATTGTTTTGGGGTTATTATCATGTTGGAATATTGTTGGGCTTACTAAATGCCTAGTGGCACATACACACTAGCAAGTCCCAAGCTTACTCAAACATGATCACCTCCATCTATTTTTCACTTGGAACTTTCCTTGTAATTCTTTTGCTTGAGCCTTACTCCACACTTTGGAATGCATAAGAAAATGCCATGTATATAATCTTGTTTTCACAAAGATAAACATGGTATTAATTAATTATGCATGGCCCATGCAAGTACCCCTTTAGCTTGTCATTTGGATTTTATTAGATTTTTAGTGGATCATCTTCCTTCTTCCCTTACCCTCTTTTGCTTGTTTCTTTTGTGTGGTCTTGCCTTACACCAAAAATCCACGTGCTAGATCATGTGTGTCCTTGATCATGTGCTTGATCATCTCACCTCCCTCTTTCTCTCATCTCACCTCTCTCTTAAGCCCTAACCCGAGAACCCCCCTCTAGCTAAACCCTAAACCACCCCATCACCCCTCTCGGCCTCTCTCCTCTCTCTATCTAGCTGGCCCCACCAGGATCAAACCCCACCCAGCTACCTACCCCTCTCCAACCCTGGACAAACCCTAGCCCGAGCCAAACCTAACCCTAACCCGATCCTAGCACCTAGCCGAGCCACCCCTCTCTCTCAGCTCTCTCTCTCTGCATGGGGACCCCACCACCCGAGCCTGGCCTGCCCTGCCCACCTGCCAGCTCCCCTTCACCCCCCTGCCAGCCCTGCCCCTGCCTGCCCGACCGAGCACGTGCGAGGAGGAGGAGAGAAAGGTGGCCGAGCCACCTTTTCTCTGCCCCACTCCCCCACGGCACCCTCTCCCTCCCTCTGCTTTATCTCCTGCCTCTCTGCCTCGCCCAGCTACCCCAGATCTACCCAGGACGCTCCCCTCTCTCCCTGCCGTCTCCCACCACCGTCTACCCCCAAGCGCCGGTCACCGTCGGCCTCTACTCCGTCCCGACGATCCAGTCGCGCAGCGCGTCGGTGGAGGGCCCTGGAAGACCGAGGAGGCTCCCCTACGTCACCCTGTACACGGGGCCGAGCAGGAGGAGCACCCGAGCGCCGGTACCAGCGCGAGGCCGACGCGAAACCCTAGTCGGTCGTCCGTCTGCGTCCTCGTCGATCGCCAGCGTCCCAAGCCGATCCTCCACCGCCGACCAACTCTCGGTGAGCTCCCCAACCCCCCAGACATCCTCGTCGTCGCCGTCTCGCCCTGGCCTCGCCGGACTTTCCGTCGAACGGCCTCCGCGCGACGCCGCTCGTTTTTGTTTGCTCGCTCCCGCTCCGCTTAGCCCATATCTAGGCCGCGCCTGACCCTCTAGCACCTAGCCCACCTAGCCGCAGCGGCTTCGCCTCCGTGCGCGTGCCCCAGGTCGCGAGTTCGATCCCGCCTCGCCGCGCCGCGCGCCGCAGACCGATCTGTCCTCTGCGGCGTAGAAGAAAAACAGTGTCGGGCGTCGTTTTGCGATAAACCCCCTGCTTCTTTTTACTCCTAACCCGCGGTACCGAGTGCCCCACCCGTCAGCCTCTCAGTTAGTTTTGCGGAACACCCCCTGGGCTTTTGTAAACCCTAACCCGCGCTCCAGCCCAGCCCCACCTGTCAGTCCTGCCCTCTCACCGCTGTCACGTGGCCCCGTGGCCGCTGGCCCCATCCGTCAGTCTCAGAGGCTAGGTTAACCCGCGGTGTAAAACGTTTCTGCGCGTGTGTGTAGCTGAGTCAGCTGCTGGACCCACTGGTCAGTGTTTGTGGCTGGGTTCGACTGAGTAACAAAAGTATTTGTCTGAGATCTGTTTTAATTCAAATCTTGTTCAAATAAATTCAAATTCAAATTTATTTCTGTTTTTAAATATCTTTAAAATATAAATCCAATTTAAACAAATAATATATGTTTTCAAATCAGAAAAATATGAGGAATTCAAATATGGCCTCTAAAATATATTTTGAACACTTTAAAATTCCAAGTTGGTTTAATTACAATAAATTGCCCTTTTTGCCTTAATTAATTAATAACTTTTGTTTTATAACTCCAAATTTAACAAATAATATGTCTAAAATGATTAGCTCGACGAGACCTTTCTGTTTATGAATTCCATGGTTTGTTTTGAAGCATGCATCATATAAATCTATTGTGGACAGCAACTTAATTGTGAATAAAATGGGGCCAAGACTAAATAAAATGCTTTAATATTGTATTTCCCACCTCACCCATGCCATGCTACTTTAATGCCATGCAAATTGTGCATCATTCATCATGGCATGATTGTTTGCTTGATGCATTTAATTCACATGCTTGTGCACTTTATTTATTTTGGCCCTTGTTTGTTTGGTTCTTCTTCGAATAGACGCTGAGCAGGAGATATATCAAGAGAACCAGGAGCACTACCCAGATCCATCCCTTGCTTCAACTGAGCTGCCAGGCAAGCACTACCACATGCTTGCATACATATAGTATCTATTGCCTCTATCTTATTCTTGCATCATTGAGTCGCGATTGCATTAAATTGAATCCCAAGTATTGCATAGCCTTTACTTTTAAACCCCACCGAAGCTTGTTCCTCCATCCCATGAGCCATTACTACAGGAGTTGTTTGAGCCATGCGAGTCGTAGAACAGCATGTGTAGGGTTTGTGAGTGTCAGATGGATAATGAGGTACCTAAACAACTTAACCTGAGTAGTAATGGGATAACTAATGAAAGTGGCATCGGTGAGCCATATTCGCTATTTGGTTTTTCAGGCTCACTTGTGTCCCGTAAGACCCCGAGTACTTGATTCCTGTTCCAAGAATATTCGCGCTATCCACATCCGGGAGGCCTTATGGACCCCCCTGAGCTAGAGCTTGATTCATTCTTATTTCTTGGGGCCACAAACTAGTTTGAGGTTTATTTACTATCCTGTACTTATGCCATGCTTTACTGCTTTATTTAAATTATGCGAGGTACTGCACACTGTACTGTTTAGGGAAGCGGAGTGTTTTCGCGGTGTCGACAAGCCCAGTCACATTTTCGGGTTCCCAGTCGTTCATAGCCACTGGCGCAAACCTTGAGGCCGTCTCGGAGTCAGCTAACTTCGTTGTGGGTAGCTCAATGGGGTGGCCCCCTGAAATATTTCTGAATCCTGTGATTGCTTTGTCGTGACTGCCTCGTTGGGTTTTGATTTGGTTTTTCCGAGGCATATCGAGTGTGTGTTGCTATTTGTGCACCCCTGCAGGGTAAAACTTTCTGAAAGCCGTGTCCGCGGTTATGGACGACTTGGAGCACAGTTTCTCGATCATAGACAAGCATAACGGAAGTACCCGCGTTTAATTTGACTAGACTAGGTACCTGACTAGTAAATAGTGCAACACTCATGGAATGGATAATAAAACTGCCAACGGATGGGGGGGGTTGTTCGTCCGCTTCCTCGTCGGTAAGCGAGGAGGAGGATGGATCTGTTAAGATTACCGTTATAATTGTTATAACTGTTGTTATTAATTCACGGACATCCGTCTATCTTTGGTTAGGCGGATGGGTAGCGAGTATCTATAGAATTGCTAGGGTTTATCTTTTGCTGCAATTGCGTCACCCCAGGTTGTGTCCCCTTTAGAGGCATAAAGACTTGCTGAGTACCCCTAGGGTCTCACACGATAAATTATTGGTTCAGATGAACAGGTACACTCGCAAGATGGATACTGGGTGGAAGAGACAGACGATGTGGGCAACGATCATTCGGTGTAGATATTCCGGGAACGGGGATCCGTGAGATCTGTGGGCGGGAAGTGCTTATTTATGGGGCATCTTATGCCGATTTACTTCTTATCCGTACTCGGATTTTGTCTTCCGCTTCCGCTTGATACTCTGATGTTTGATGTATGAGGAGATATCCTAAACTATTATATCTATCTAGGATATTTGGATCTTGCCGTATGGCGTTGCTATATTTCCTTTCTTTTTAGATGGAATGGCTCTGATGTACTGTTGTATGGTGGCTTGCATACATACTCATTTGTGTATGTAGTTGATCCCTTCGCCTGCCGATTACGCCGCCCGTTCTTGTCCCGATGATTGAAAATGGTTGGGACGGCCGAAAGGTCTACCTGTGAGTGGCATTTGGGTTCCACCGTACTATTTTAACCATTTCTGTTCATCCAGGCTTGAAACTAGGAGCGTAATTCACCGAGGTAGTTACACTACGTGTGGACGATAGCGATGCTACACGTGGCATCAGGTTTTGCTACATGCGACCGACGACGGTGCTACATGCGTGCCTTTTGAGTTTTGCTACGAGATCTCCGGCGAGATGTCCAGCAAAGTCGTGGTGCTACAATATAATTTTTTTTTGCTACAAGAGGATTGTGCTTTTGCTACAATCACGCAAAGTTTTTGCTACCAAGTCTCTGGAGAGGTCTTTCGGCGGAAGTATTCGGCTAACGCAAGTTGGTTCTGCTACATTAGCACAATTTTTTCCTACAAAGTCTCCGGCGAAACGTTCTTTTTATTTTATTTTTTGGCACATACCATTTTTGCTACATGTAGCAAAAGCGGGACTTTTTATAGCAAAAACGGATATATTTGTAGCAAAAGTGGGATTTGGGGCTGTTGGAGACACGTGTCAATGGGGGATGCGGGGGATCTAGGGAAATATTCTCGGGGACGCCTAGCACTCCCCTTTCATGATTGGACTGGGACTTGATAATAAGCAAGAATCTCTTTTGAGTTTTAGGGTGTATTTGGTAGACTGGCTCAATCCAGAATTTCCCAACTCAGCTCGATTTCAGTTGTTTGGTAGGTTGGCTCTGTGTCCTAGGCACTACCCACCTGATACAATAACGGCCTCTCGGCACTGCCTGGTCGTGAAGCTTGTTGCGTCCATCCCGGAAAAATCGGTCTCACGCATCCCGATTTCCCCCGCCCGTCCACGCAGCCCCGCTAGGGAAACCACCCCGAGACCCGAGGTTTTCGTACTTTACACCACTTGTTGGTGCCTTTTTTCACAGAACCACATTCATAATTTATTTTTGCATAGAACACCAGTTTCTGCAGTAATTCGTCCTTGTGCAAAACACAAATGGGGTGCTTAACATCGTTAACAACCTTGTTGGCCCCACTATTAGGCACCAAAATCAAGGATCAACCTGTGTTCTATGCATAAAGAACATGATTGGCGTTCAGTTCATGCCACGACAGGCGTCGTTCCCTCCGCCACGACCAATGATTATGCCGTCTTTCCAGGCCATGTCGAGTAGCCCCGCCTCGCCTTCCCAGTCATCCTAGTCGAAGGAATCGAGCCATGAGCTCCTTGTCGTCGACCTCGCCTTCGTCTTCCCCATCTCTGATTAGCCGCCACTACATCGTCGATCTCTTCCATCACTTCGTCCTGGTCATCGTACTAGGATTCCTCGCCTCCCTTACTTTCTCCTAAAGCCACTGATCATGTTCCCTAAGCTAGAGCCAACATGGGTTGACCACACCACAAACCTCTACCATTTCCCTCTATTTTCATGCTGCTCTTATGCCTAGCATGGCCCCTTCTCCGCCATAGAGCTTTCCACCCTTCCTGTTGCTCTGTCGCGCGGTCGCCGTTATCATCGAGGACTTCTTCAACGCACACTGGTCCATCCTCGACATGACCACCTGCAAGCGCTCATGCCATTTAGGTCGGGCATAGCTTTCAGGGTTCACCGTGTAGAGTTGGCAGCAGTGTCGTTGACCAGACCGACAACGGAGTCACCGTTGCTGCTATGTTATCCGGACACCCAGCACCGCAGGGTGCGAGCCCGAGCAGAGATGGCCATTACCAGTGGTGTCCAGTTGGCTGATTAATTAATAGGGCCGCCTAATTAACATGCTATGAAGGGTGGTTTTGTGTTTTATGCAAAGATTACGGTAAAAACTGGTGTTCTGTGGAAAACAAGTTACGGTTCTGGTTCTATGAAAAAACAGCCCCAACAAGTGGTGTAAAGTGTAAAATTCTCCCCAGACTCGAGTCAATTTTTTTCTCCCCAGACCCCAATCCGCCCCCCGTTTCTTTCCCCCTCCTCGCTCACCCCCACAGCGAATCGCCGCCGTCCCTGGCGCCCCCCCCACCCACCACCCAACACCCCACAAAGATCCCGCCGCTGGTCAGCTTCCCCCGCCCTTCTCTCTCAGCCGAAATCCCTCCCAGCCCTCGCTGTGGTCGTCGGGAGCTCCACATCGGCGCCACGGAGTTCGCCGGGGCCAGAAGAGGACCAGCGGCCGCCCGTCTGTAGCAGCCGGCGTCGCGCCGGACGAGGACATGGGCCACCGGCAGTTTGTCTTCGACTCCGTTTCCCATCTGCAGCACGACTCCTACGCCCCCATCTGCACCGCTCCCCGACCTCGTCTACACTGGCAGCAGGACGTGTGACTGCAAAATCGCTCCCTTCTCTTCTTGCCTTTCTTTCCTTGGAACTGCATCGTCTCCTCAAAGCCCATTAGCCCAGGAAATAAGATAGCTTCTATACCAAATAGGAGAGGGCACGTTACAGCGTGAATCCGAGCCCCGGTAAATATACACGCCCACCCTCCTCCGCCCGTGCACCAGACCTCAGCTCCCCCGACCCCCTTCCTCTCCATCCCCACCTGACCTCCACCGCCCTCTCCGGTGGTAGCTCCTCCCAAACCCTAACCAATCCAACTCGATCTCACTTCCCAAATCACTCTCCCCCCGTCCCCGTGCACCGCTTCCCTACTCACCTTCTCGCCACCGTTGGGAGATCGGCTCCTGCTCCCGCCGCCCGTCCACCAGGCCCTACCCGCCTTCTCCGCTGCCGCTGGAGGTACGTTACCCCCCCCCCCCCCCCCCCCCCCCGCTTGCTGCTTGTTTCCCGGGTGCTGTTGATTTGAGTTGTCGTGGCATCGGTGGATCAATCTGGGAGTATTATGGCGTTAGGTTGTATTGCTAGGATAACCAGTTTGCTGGCTCCCTGCAGTGGATTGTGCTGCCCTTTAGCGCCTAGCACGTTTGTCTCTGCGCTGCTGCGATGAGATGCCCTTACACGCCCACAAGAGACCGAATTAGTGAAATTCTTGAATACCCCTTTGGCAGATACATGTGGTTTCTGTACTGAACAACTTTTCACTTATACATGTATAAAAGAAGCTTATAGCATGTCAAAAATATATATGTTTCATAGAATCTAATGCTAGTTGTTTGTTGAACTTGCTGTAAACAACTTGTATAGCTGCATGCGTCATGTTGGAGGGAAATCAGGCCTGGTAGGGAACGCCTAAGAATGTCACTGCCATAGCGATGATACACTTCACTGAATTATATAGATGAAGATGCGGTGAACATGAGGGAAACCTCCCAAATTAATGGAATCAAATAAGTTCATTTTCCACTTCAACACAAAACAAATAAACCAATGTAGTTTTTTTTAAGCATGAAGTAATAATGGTACACACTGCTTGCGATCTGTTTTGAGGTTCAACCAATAATTTGTGAGGCTATTCAATCATTTGCACTTCGAGTGATCTTATGCAGGATTACAAAGCATTACTGTGTATTTGTTTGGTATGATTTTTTTTTAATTTTGCAAGAAATATTTAATATTTTACAGAAAGTCAACGTTAGCTTTATGTGTCCCACTAATGTCTGGTTTTTCATTGATATTTGAAGTTTGGGGGATTGAACATTTTATGTACATACTTACCGTGCTGCCTTCTTTGTGCCGGAATAAATATTAGGCTCTGGCCTGTACGATCTTGTGCCACAAATTCGATCTTAATGCCGTACATAGCCACTTTGAACAAGAGCAGGCTCAAAATTCTCATTAAGCACAAGATAATATATACTCAACGCATGATTATTTATTTTCCTCTATAGCAGTCCTAATTTTGGCAGTTGTATTTCCTATTATGTTCTGTAAAATTACTGTAGTGTGTTATTACTTTGTTTGACTGTGCTTTCACTGTATTGCACTCATTAGCTGTGTGTAGGTACTTATTATTTGGAGATGGCTGTGCGTCTACTGCGTATATTACTGATTAGTCTGACACTATATGCCCTTTCTGCCCCTCTTGTTAGGTGTTAGTTCCAAATGGTTATTTAGAGACGAATACTTTGAAGGTTCTCAATGGATTTGAATGCATCACCATTGCCTGAGGATGATGACCAGACATATGAGGAGCCGATTGATCTCGATTTTGGACAGGATGAGGATCATATCGAGTCTGCTGTTGAGATAATGCGCAGAGTAAGTAAAATCCCTTCTGGGCGTAAACTGTATCATATACATGCATCTGTGTACACTACAGTTTGATATGCATATATACCATAATAGATGATGTATTTAGCAGCATTAGATGAAGGTCCTTGAGTTGAAGGCCTGGTTTTGTACTTTGTCATTTGTAACTTGCGTACATGTGACTTTACCCTTTAAGCGGTATATTAGGCAATATAAGGACCATGTTAATGTCTCTTTCAAAGATAGCTATGCTTCTTGTTACTTTTATTGGTAGCTTGGTTTTGATATTCCTTCCCGCCCTATGGCCCTAGTTTTTTCATGCTTTCAGTTTATGTAGTTCTCATGGATATGGCTGTGGTCCTTGTTAGGAGCAAGGGTGTTCTTCCCACCATCGGTGTTTGATCTTTAGGACAGGCATGGTTTGTCATAACTAATCTGACTGCAATCACAAATGCACGTTAAGTGGGGCAGCCGGTGCCCATGTCAAGCAGGTCTGGGGGATTGTCTTTGTGTGTGTCTCCTCTTTGTATTATCTCAGAATTTTCATCTGGTTCTCTTTGTTACTAAATTAGCAAGTTAAGTTGTTTGACGTTCTGTGAAACAGCAAAGGTGCATAATACATGTAACTATTATTAAATCACTTTTTAAGAATTCTCGTCTTTTATTGGTACCCCCCTTTTTTTTTTGTCGTGCTTACTGGTTTCACAGGAACGTGAAGAAAGACGCAGAAAATTAAAGAGAGATCAACCAGATGATGGACCAAGGCCACGCCCACAGCAGATGAGAAATGATCATATTGCCCAAAGGCAAATTGGTGGATACAAACGAGTAAAAGAGACACCCCAAGGTATGTGTTATACCTGAAAAGCATTGGTGGAGCTTGGTTGGAATTAGAAAGCGGGCCAACACTCAAGAGAGAAAATATTTGCATAGAAAGAGGGGGCTAATTTCTTGTTTAGACATAAATCAGTCTTAGTTACATCTTGTCGTTCAGTCGTTCTTAATTGAATTAAGACTATACTATACACATACACTAAGTAGATTTTTTTTGTTTGCATCCTTGCCTTTGACATTATCATTATTGTCAGGTTGGTTGGATTGCCCTGCATCTAGCCTGCCAATAGATAAAATCATACCTTCTAAAGTTCCGCTGGATGAAACATACAATGAGTCGGTGCCTCCTGGAAAAAGATATTCTTCCAAACAAGTTGTTAATAAACAAAGAAAGGCTGGCAGGGAAGTAAGTACTCTTTTATCATTTTTCACATGTGTATAATGCGAGTGCCATGACTTATTATTTATGTGACTGGATCATGTAATACTACTTTGTTCATTTCTTGTTATCTGGCTCTACTTTGAACGTATGCATATTTATATCAGGTTTGTGACACAGAATCTGTGTATTCATTTTCCATGCTCTGTCTGTACTCATGATTGTCATTGTTGCTACCTTATTCTCTTGTATGTGGAGCTGTAGCACTTGCTTGCAATATATAAATATATCTCAATTCTCAATTGACATACTTTCACGTTTCAACTGATTGTCTCTTTTCCTATCTTCTAGCTATTTATTATTGAAGAGAGCTCCACACTCCAGAATGTGCACTTGATTGTTCAATTTGAATGCATTATAGTGATTTGCCTCTGTTAACTCTTGTTACCCCCATTTTTTATCAGATAGGTTTGGTGATTGACTTGACAAATTCCTCTCGGTACTATTCGCCATCAGACTGGACGAAGCAAGGTACTAAACATGTGAAGGTGAGAGAATGAGACCTCAGTCTAGATAGTAATGTGTATATAGCAGCATTAATAAGCTTCTTTTCCATGACATTTCTTTTCATTTCAGATTGCCTGCAGGGGAAGAGACGCTGTACCAGAAAATGAAGCTGTTAATACGTTTGTGTACGAGGTAACCTAGATTTCTAATTTGGTACCTTGCCATAATGTCTTGGAATGACTGCTTTTTGGATTTTGTTTGTTATGCATGAATGTGTAAACTTCAAAGCTTTTTCTAATTGTTTTGGTGTCAAAATAATTTTCTCTGGTGACTTGCTAATATAAAGCTGGGAAAAACTGCTGAACATATCAAGGTTTTAAATAGATATTGACCGTGGTTTCTGATCACGCCAAACATGATTGTCTATACTATAAGAACTTTGTAGCTGCAAATGTTTGCTTGTGTCTCACTAGATAAGTGGATAGTTAGTGTGCCAAAGTTCAATAAAACAGTAATGATACCATGCCTAATTATTCAACATTCTAGATCAACTGCATGCTTGCCTCTGCAAAGTTATCGCTTTGATGGCTTGCTGGATGATGAGTTTATCTACTTTGACTTTGGCTAAATAAGCTGTGTACTCTTGAGTGAAGAAATTTTGTTTCACATTCAGCTATCCACACGTTATAAATACTGGTAACTGCAGACATGCACACATAATTGAAACATTTAAAAAATTAAGGTATCTTAACATTTCCAACTATACTTTTTCTTATTAAATTTTACGTGTTCTTACATTCAGTATTGTTGATGTGGAAGAAAACTATAAAAATATGTAATTTTGAAAGCTTGTTAAGAAATGCTTGTATGTATTAGATTCAACACAGTACAAGCACAGAATAAAATTATCCCCCCATACATTGTAAATCGTTCTTTTTGTTGAATCACACCAACCATTGGATGGATAGTTATCAAATTCGATTGAAGATTTTGGACGGCCTAGATCAAAAGTATCCCAACCAACTCGTGCTTTTTTATTTTGATATAGATATTGTTTACTTATCAAGGGCCTTTTTATGTAGTCTGTAGATAGTTGAATCTCTGTGAAATGCCGTAAGTGGTGTATTGTTCTGGCTCTATGTTGCTTCATATGGTTTATACTTCAATATCATATGTATACATGGAAAAAAAGTATTCTTGTGAGATTTTTTATGAACATATCCGTGGATTATATTTTGGGCATACATACTGAAACAAAATTTTGCCTGACTACACCCAATATGTACACTTAAGTATCTCCACTTGAAGACCACGTAGATCAGAATACTGATAACATAATTACAGCAAATATTTTTTAAACAATCTAGCTGATCAAGCTATCCATGCTCAATTTTAGGTGTTGGCGTTTCATGAGCGCCAAAAGCCATCAAGGAATCCCAAGTACGTTCTTGTTCACTGTACCCATGGGCATAATCGTACCGGCTTTATGATTGTTCATTACCTAATGCGCACACAGCTCTCTAGTGTTACTGAGGTGAGACAACTTCTGCTTGTAATGTCATTTGTTGTAATATTTCTTTTCTTTACCTTAGCTTAAGTATTTGTTTGCTAGGCGTTAAATATATTTGCTCAAAGGCGGCCTCCAGGAATATATAAGGCCGACTACATTCAAGCACTGTACTCATTTTATCATGAAATTCCTGAAAGTATCACATGCCCACCAACACCAGAATGGAAGAGGCCTTCTGATCTTGATTTGAATGGTGAAGCTAAGCAGGATGACGATGATGACAATGGCGAGCCTGCACCATCACCAGTAGGTGTTTCTTCCAGTACATGTTTGGAAAGGTCTCTTGATGCTACCTGGATTTGTAGGCATGATCCAGTTCAACATTACAGTATGATGATTTGACAACCACCAGCAACTAGATATGTTTTAAAGAATAATTGCATGTGGGGCGTATGTTGTGTAAACTGGCATTTCTAATGTAAATTACTGTGAACTTTGCATAAAAGATTTTAGAAATTATCAAAACCGTTGGTTGTATCCTCCAACATCTGTTAATATTTTTAGAAGCTTAGAAACAAAATTTGCATAGGGTTGCAAGACGAAAGGCTTGCAGCGAATACCTAGGCACCTAGAGACGAGGAAGGGCGTAGAATTTTGAATTTACACCTACTTGCCCTCTCATATGTTGTGTCCTTGTCAATCTCTATTTTTTAACTAGATAGGTCCAGGGTTCTACCCGGGTATTATTTGCTCAATCAATGGATAGTGCTGTGGACTGTTTATCATCGTTTCATCAAACTTTGAAATATGAAATGTAAACCTGTTACATTCTGTTCACTTTCTGATATTATTAATAATTCTCAAACGTTCCTGCTTATTGTAGGAACCTGCAGATGTTAAGACCATTACTAATGATGATGTCTTGGGGGATGCTGTACCTTTTGACCAGCAAGATATCTTGCGTGGCATATGTTTTAGGTTGCTTGATTTCGTGCCCAGTGTAAGTTATTAGTTTGTCTTTTGTTCTTAGCCACATCTTTCACATGCTCATCAGTCTGTTGGATGGCCTAGTTTCTTTTGCACTACGTGGTTGAAAATTTTAGCAGCATTTTCATTTGCATAGTTTGGTTCTCTCATTGCCACTACTCATAAACTGCCACTGTTTAATTTTCTCAAACCAGTTTACAAAGTTAAGCTTTATTTGGTTTAGTATGATTTCAAGAATCTTGTTTGATCGAAATCTTAACTTAGTTAACTTGTTGCAAAAAATACAACACAAGTGCTTAACCCATCTCGTATCAAGTAATTTTTGCAACAAAATGTCTTTAAGGATAATATATGGTACAGAATGACACTAAAGTATTCTCCGGAATCTAGGAACAACCATTTTAATTTATTACTGGCTATGCTTTCATGAATGGGTGTGAAGATGAAAACATTTGCTGGTGTTGAAGATCATTATGGAAGGTTGTGTTTTATTTGCATATCCATTATGTTCCACTGTCTTGCTTTTGTTAGTATTCTTTTTGTAGCTTTAGTTATCCTTTTATTTTGAACACACCACTCTATCCCTATGTAATCTTTGTGCCCAGAAGAGCAAGGTTCTTATAGTGTGCTGTTAACATTTTGCTTACCAGGGTAGAGCTAATGCTCAGTTTCCAGGATCTCATCCAGTTTCTCTTAACAGGTATCACTCAGTGTACTTTAGATGCTGTTTGCAAAAGTGGTTTTGGTTTAGAAAGGCCTGTTTTATTATGCAATATTTCTCAGTAAATGCCCCTACTATGCTAAATCATTGTAGTGAGTACAGAATTAATAAGGCAAACATGTATCCCAAATTAAGGCATTATCTCCTTCCTTATTATATATGAAATTATGCATACATTGGAGAACCTATATTTAAATAATATCCTACTTTGTTGTGGTCACTGATATTTCTATGCAGTTTGTACAAGGCAATATGCCATGTGCATATAGTGACAGTGTAACATTAATGCCTGACTAAGGGAGTGCATGTGTGCCCCTGGAATAATTTTGTAAGTAAAGCTGCAACATATGACTGGCTCGCGACCTGTGACTTGCTCTCGAGCTCGACTCGTCGAACTCTCGATGGGCTAGCAAGGCTCGTTAATTTTTTGCCAGCACATGTGTGCTGAGAGAAGGCGTTTGTTGCACTTACCGTCTACTTCCTCCGTTTCAAAATATAAGATGTTTTAGTTTGTGAAGCAAATGTATCTAGACTTCTTTTAGTATGTAGGTTCACTCAGGTTTGGAATGAATCTACACACTAAAAAAAAGTCTAGATACATTTCCTTCACAAACCTAAAACATCTTATATTTTGAAACGGAGGGAGTAGTTCATTCTCAATGCCTAGCCTCTATTTTATGCATGAGTGCAGCCTTTATCCTCGTTTGGAGTCTGGTAGGAATGTGAGGTGCTAGCCAATTTAGATGTGGGCTGTCCCCTTTGCTGTGTAGGTGCATGAAACAAGTCGTAATGACGCCTGTCTACTAGTAGGCTTGTACTAGCTTTTGTATCATTACCAGCTCGTAACTTGCTGAACAAATATTGGGCTACATTGGGAAAATGCTGTCCTTATAGAAGATGATAATATTGACGTCAATGAAGTTAAGCAAGCACGGTCTTTTCTTACCTCCGTTTCTTACCTCATTTATTCAGCAAGTTATTATCGAAGATGATAATATTGGGCTACGTCGGGAAAATGCCGTTTAGGATAATATTCCTAGTTCAACTCTCCGTTTCTTACCTCATTTATCAAATATGATCCAGGATCAGTTAAACGGCTCCAATTTGATGAAGCATAGTTTGGGGAATGTTCTTGCAGTCAAGTGCGTTTGATGTGCCAAATAGATAGTATACACTATACACTACAGTGCAATTGTTTGTTTATACACAGAGAATGTTCCAATCAGGGCATGCAAACCCTAAAATATGGCACATGCAAATACGTTTAACCCAATGTAGCTGTAAATTCTAAGCCTCTAATGTTTTGTTAAACAAAAAAGGTGGATGAAGCTAGAAGAAAGGGTACACATAATTAGAGTTGGGACCAACTCCAACCTTTCACTGGAGCATGGTTAGTTGAGTACTATAGTCTCATATCTTTGGGTAAAATTTGCATAAACTCCTCGCCTTTTTCATCTATCTGCCATTCTCTGTCGCCGACCCACCCAATGATGAAACTTTTTTTCAGTTCTCCTCTTGATCAGAGGTCATGTTGCATACTTGCTTCACCCTTTTGTACCTCATCCTCCTGTGCTGAGCACCTTTACTTCATATGCCACCAAACCCTTATATGCCTATCCTCCTCCTTTTGCTGCCCCAACTGGTACTTTCTCCACAGCGAAGACCATTCCTTTTGTGATACCGTTGACAAATTCTACATTTCTACTGCATATTGTAAGTTATATGTTGCCATTTTTGGTGCACATCCTAATAGCATATTTGACAACATTCAAGAGAGTGTCTGTAGTTTTTTGGGGAAATTTTCAGGATAGTTGGTCACTTGGACCTCCACACCCTCTTATATAAAGCTCAACTTAGGCTTACATCTTCATTCATACACTAAAACAGTCTAGACTCTGCTAGGACACTAACTCAGACTTAAATACTCCACTAGAATACTCTGGACTCTTCTAGGACACTGCTACTACACTAACTCAGACTCCAACACTCCCCCTCAATATGGGCATGGGTTAGTCACCATGGCCATCTTGCTACAACTCCATGACACTTAATACGACCACTACACATCTATCTTACAAGCATACAAAGATACATGAGACCATTTTACTCTAGCTCTTGATCCATCGCTTGTCAAGCACCTAATTAACTCTGACCATCCAAGCTCCGCCTCATGCGAGCCATCACCATCATTGTGCACCAACTCTTACTCAAGCTAGCCACCTCCAATCCTTCTTTTGTTGGTCCACTGTTGCCTTTCCAGCCATGCTCCTTCTCACACCGGCGCCTACAACAGAGGCACCACACGCCTTCCACCATCAGCCTGAGCATCCTCATATTGCCGCTTTGTATAATCCGGTTCCCGCAGAACCACGTCTACCTCACCTCAACACCAGCTCGTACAGAGCCACAACCGCCTCATCTTACCGATTGCTTCTGAACCTAGCACTCGTGCAATGCTCCATTCCTCTCTGCTCGTGATTCTCACCTCTCCTCCACCTCTCCAACACAGGCCAGCCTTGACCTTTCTCTACCTTCTCTCCATCAAACCCCCAGCCTTTCACCTCAGCCTAAGGAACACCACCTCATCTCATATGCCATCATCATACTCCTCCCTTACCATCTCTATTATCCCTTCTGCTCCTAGCAACAAGCTCTGTTCCCTTTGCTCCTCAGTCACAGCCGCCCAAATCAACTCCAGCAGCTACTCCCTCATGGACTCCTCATCTCTGCTGCAACACAGCAGCGACACCTATCTCCTCCTGAAACCGAATCTTGCCCAGCAACATCATAGCAACCACCTGCAGGAAGCACTCCCTTGTATGGTTGTACCTCTGCTTCATTCCTCAGGCTTCCACACCCTGCAGTTTCGCAGCTCGCCTCTTCCTGCAGCCAAGAATGACCAAACTGGGGACTTCACCCAGTTTTGTCCCCGCACGACCACACCCCAGCACCGCACAGCTCCAGCCAGCACCCACACAACACGGACTCCCAGCTCCTTCACGACCGCCTGCATCGCCTCGCCTCTACTCATCTGCCCATCTTCGATAAAGATCAGAGGTGCTCCTTCGCCTCAACTTCTCTTCCTCCCCAAGTCCGACCTCCCTAGCTTATTCCCCTCCTATTAGGACCTCCATTGCACCATTCTAACTAGCTTCCTGAGCAACAACCCGTGCGGAGCAGCAATCAAGCCTCACACGGCGCACCTTGCAACATGAGGTGTCTACCCCCACACAGAGCAACGGAGTGCGGCCTCCTGCCACCTAGGTGACTACAATGCCCCCGGTGTTGTGATAAGAAGAGCTAGAGTAGGTGCTGCAGTGGGGGAACTGTGGTGGCTAGGGTTAGAGCATCTCCACTCGTGTTCCCAGGAGGGCGTTCCCAGGGTGATTTTTACATCCGGACGGCGAAAATTCGCCCAGTCGTGTTCCCAGGACGTTGAATTCCGCTGGATTTGGCCCAACTTTCATCCGGCGTTCCCAGGCCGAACCCACCGCCTGGGAACGCCGGACGCAACGAAAAACAGGTGGGCCAACCCTGTCGGCGAGACAACCCCATTCCCCACCGCGACTCGGCTCTCCCGCGGCAGAGAGCTTTCCCGCCGCCATGTTGTCGCCGGCGAAGTCCCACCACGCCTGTAGATAGGTCCCTCCGCCGCATCCTTCCCCTCCGCCTAGGCCTTGTTTCTCCGTACCGCCTGTGCTGCAGCTTGGCTTTGTTCCGAGCTCCCGCCACCTCATCCGTGAAGTGTTCAGTGTTTTGCCCGTTCGGCCATGGACTCCGACGATGAGGAGATGTTCGCCCTGTTGTTGGAGGAAGAGACCGCCGCGGCCGCCGAAGATGAAGTGCACATGGCAGATCCTCGCCTCCTTGGCCCAACTGTACACGCAGACTGCAGCGCCGAAGCATGGAGGCTCGGCGAAGGGTCGCCGGAAGTGCAAAGCAAGGTAGCAAGTGGAGGGATACTGCATGATGTACGTCGACTACTTCGCCGACGAGCCGCTGCACGAAGAGGCCGTGTTTCGGCGCCGTTTCAGGATGAGCCGAAAACTCTTCCTTAACATCGTGCATGCCATCCGGGAGTTCGACCCCTATTTCGTATGCAAGGACTGCACCGGCATGGTAGGGTTTTCCTCACTGCAGAAGTGCACAGTGGCGATGAGGTTGCTTGCATACTGAGCTTGGGGTGACAGTCCTGATGACTATCTCCGCATGGCCGAGTCCACCGCCATTGATTGCTTGTACAGGTTCTGCAGGGCAGTGATTGCAGTGTTTGGGACAATACTTGAGAACACCCAATGCTGAAGACACCGCTAGGATCCTCGCAGTCAATGAAAGTAGAGGATTTCCTGGAATGCTTGAAAACATCGACTGCATGCATTGGCACTGGAAGAACTGTCCATTTGCTTGGCAAGGAATGTATAAAGGCCACAAAGGAGGTTGCACTGTGATGAGGCACACATGATCTTTTGGATTTGGCACTCCTTTGGCATGGTAGGATCGAACAACAACATCAACGTCCTTCAGTCCTCAAATGTCTTTGCCAAGCTTGTTGAGGGTCATGCTCCCCCTTGGACTTTGAGATCAATGGGCACTACTACAACAAGGGATACTATCTTGCAGACGGCATCCATCCAAGATGGCCAACATTTGTGAAGACTATCTCAAGCCTGATGCTCCCTAAGCATGCTCAGCTTGCCAAGGAACAGGAAGCTTGCAGGAAGGACGTGGAGCGGACATTTGGTGTGCTTCAACAGAGGTTTGCAGTTGTCCGGTTCCTGCTATGACCTGGTCGAAAGATCAGATGTGGGAAGTGATGAACTGTTGTGTGACCTTGCACAACATGATCATTGAGGATGAGAGAAAGGACCCAGTGGATTTGGTCGCTCAGGATGAGCCATACTACAAACAGGGACCCCTTGCAGAGCCTGATCACCAGGTGCCGCCATCGTGGGCTGCATTCATCGCCATGCGTCAGGAGATCCTAGACCCGGTAGTGCATCAACAACTGTAGGGTGATCTGGTTGAGCACATATGGATACACAAGGGCAACATGTAGATGCCAAGCATGATCTGGCCGAACTAGGCCGAACTATGTTGTATTTCAGTCTATGCCGAACTATGTTTAATTTCATGCCGAACTATGCCGAACATTGCTCTGTATTCATATTTATGCCGAACTCTGTTTGAATTTGGGCAAAAACTCGCCGCTTTTGCGTCGCCTGGGAACCACGCCTGGGAACGCGAGTGGGAAAACAGCCATTCCCAGGCCGAAAGTTACATCCGTCCGGAGCTAAGTAGTGCCGGATTTCGGCCTGGGAATGCCCTAGGAGGTGCTCCTAGGAGGAGGAACCTAGCTCTGATACCATGTACTTTTGGGGAAAATTTTCTGAATAGTTGGTCCCTTGGACCTCCACACCCTCTTATATATAGCTCAACTTAGGCTTACATCTTCATTCATACACTAGGAACAGTCTAGACTCTGCTAGGACACTAACTCAGACTTCAATACTCCACTAGAATGCTCTGGACTCTCCTAGGACACCACTGCTACACTAACTCAGATTCCAACAGTGTTCGTTTCATCAAAGAACATACAATGCTTTATGATGTTGTGCAGCTTTATTATTTAGTAGGAATCCGGCTCTGTTCATGCTTAATGTAATATCCCACCTAAGTATTGAACTTCAGGTCTTACATTTGTCTTCTTTCTTTCTATCCTATACTGTTACGGCCAACTAGTTCGCTGTATTTATTAGCTTTTTTTGGCTTGAAATATAAAAAGAATCAAGAAAAAAATACTTATGTATCTACATGGTAGATTGGTAGTATAATGAAAATAAAGGTTGGTCCGCCATCAGCTAGTTTCAGCTCAGTTCGAACTGAATCGGTCATTCTGTAATTAGAAAATGATATGAGAGTGTATAATGCCATTACAATGTTGCTGGTTCTGTTTTGGCCTTCTCGCGCTTCCTCTAACCCATATTCTTTTGTATGTCAAAGCGAGAACCTGCAACTTCTGAGACAACGATATTATTATGCTACATGGAAAGCTGACGGAACACGATACATGATGCTTATAATGCGAGATGGCTGTTTCTTAATAGATCGGAACTTCTGCTTTAGAAGAGTTCAGATGCGTTTTCCCATTAGGAATCTTACCGATGTAAGGCTTCCTTTTTTGGTTTGGGAACACGCGTAGTGCATTCTATCTTTTTCATCATAGTGCAGAAGAAATTGACTTTACTTCTGTTTCCTATTTCAAGAGTTTCCACAACTTCACATTGATCGATGGAGAAATGGTTGTAGACACCATACCAGATGGTGGATTGAAGCGGAGGTACTTGGCATATGATCTAATGGCACTTAACTTCTCCTCCAAAGTCAAGGTACAAACTTCAATTCTGTTATCATTAATTTAGGTCGCACTTTGTCAGCTTCTCAATTGATGATATGTGTATGCATGGTTGTTTTTGGTGTTTCATCCATTTTGTCGGTATTGATATGTGTACCAGAGATCTCACTTACATTTACGGAGCTTGTTGTTTAGAACTTGAGATGATAATAAAGTATACATACTACAAGTTCAGTAGATGTATTATTTTGATTGATAAAAGCAAATTCTTAATTTGTGAGATAATCACCGAGAAGATATCTTTTGTGTCATTATTTTAACTAGATCATGGAGGCGCGCGTTGCCGTGCCCGTCCATTTGATAATGGAATGGCCTGATTACACATAGATAGTTGTAGTAATGAATCATAAGATTTATTACCAATTTAGAATATAGTGCCTTAATATAGATGGATTTCATTGTTAAAAGATTGAAATATTTGAAAAAAGACGGCAAATACTCCAATCGAACGTAGGTGATACTGAAGGAAAATGTGAATACGTTTTATAAAGAGACTTGTAGGTGTCTTTTTGTGTTCCTTTATGATATTACCATTCTTACATTCTTACTCTATAGTTGAATTTTTAATCATTAGGCTTCTTGTCAAGCTATCATTACCGTCTGCAGAATCATGTGGACTCGTCAATAAAAACTGTAATTCTAGTAAGATGGCATTTGTAGAAAGAGCATTTGCAAAAAATATGAGTCGTGAATATGTTGTGAGATAACCAATTGTGCATCTCGAACTCTCATCAGGTGGTGTAATCTGAACTATTGCCAAATCCAGTAGCTGGTACACATCAATTTTAGACGGTTTCATTTTGACTCATCTGGTAACACCCGCAAGCAACAATAGTAGTGGAAAGAAAAATATGCATGCATATGATGGGAAGGAGTCAACATGTATGCGTTGTAGGACTCTAAATACAAAAGCATGATAGGTACTATTAGAAAATACAAGATAAGGAGATTATTCATGGAGAATCAATAGGTTGAGTCACTACATAAAGTTGAGACTGGCAGGAACATGTACCAGCATGACATCTGGTTAATAAATACAAGAATGCCATGAATTTGAATAGGCAAATATGTCAGTTGAATCCACATGATTCCAGTGTTCAAATATCTGACGTAGAAACGGAACAATGTCATGAACTGGCAGGAACATGGACCGGCAGTGATTCAAGATACGTGATGCAGTATGATCTATACAAATAGTATAAAAAATAGTGACTAAAAGACCTTGTTTTCATGGGAGTTTTTTACACAAAAATATTCAGAGCCACTTTTATCTAAATCAATATGTAACAGTAAGATGAATCTCTCAGTACTGCAGTGTGCTAACTGAAACAGTGAAAAGAACAATACGTTTTGATGGCTCTAATCATCGGAAAATTAACTATGAAAGCCCATAACTTTATCATCTAAAAGAACAGAACGCGGTGTAAATGCATATGCATAACATCCTAGTATATGCAACACCTGAATTATTAATGCAAAGAATTCATCGCTGGAGAAAAGGGCAATGTTAAGTTGTAAAGATCACTGACATGCAAGCAGAGAGCATGCTATGTCACTACAACAAACAATCATAAGCATGAATACGTCACTACAACAAACAATCATAAGCACTGAACCAAAAAACAGTACATGATTCACCCTCAATATGAAATCGTAATTTACAACAGCAGTTACCTCCTCGTCGCATGCTTTATGCTCTCTTTCCATCATGTCTCGTCATCTTGTGCACACCTTTGCCGCCGCCTCTCAGCAGGTCGTCTGGTCGTTGCCACCGAGGATAGGAGAGGGTGGCTGATGCCGTGTACTCGACTGGCCATAGGGTCAGGGACAGAGACGAACGACAATGGCCCTGTAGGCATGCACCGACCATCCGGTTTAACCTACCCTTCTCAGGCCGCCCATCCCACCCCCGCCCTTTGCAGCCTCTGTCCGGCTCCGCGTTGCACGTAGGGGAGGAGGGGGAGTATAAATCCTGCAGGCACTCTGGAGAATGGAATGAACAAGAACAAGGCGTAGGATACAGGCTGAAGGCACAAATGGTATATATGCTCGAGCTAAGGCATGCTGTAACGTTTCTCCGGTGATTGGCGCATCTCTACCATTAATGGATTTTACATACTGCTGCTTTACTCCCCAAAAAATGGTAGACGAACTCCACTACCGAACGACGGCGAACGAATTACGACCATCTCGTCGCATCGCTTTCCCCGCCGCTTGAGTTCGGCTGCCTGCTGGTTCTCCTTCCCTGCCGCGTGAGCACATTTTTCTCTCTCGATTGTAACGGTTTTGCTCGGTGCATGCCTACATGAGTTCAGGTCGGCCTTGAGCTGATGGGATTTATCTTGGCCCAGTAATCGAGAGGTGGCATTTAGTCTCGGTCTATCGAAATCTCGCTTGGAGTCTGCCGCATCGCCATGTGCTCTCCTAATTTTCTCAGCTCATTCCAGCGACACCGGGTTCATTGTAGAACGGTACGGTAAACCAAGTAACGGGTCGAAGTAGCATTCCGGCCCAATTAACCACATAAAGGCGTTTTGATATCCAGAGAAGCGTCTCTAAGGGATAATTCGGCTCACGCGGGATTTGATGACCATCCAACGGCCAGAATGATGCGGAGGACGCATGGCCAAAATTGCCCAGTTCATGGGAGGCCTCCTCTTTGACTCAGTTTTAATATCCCTAATTTACATAGATATATGGATAGATAGTCATTCCGAAGAGTTAAATGGTTTAAGCATTGCATTACTCTGTAGTGACTGCTGTTTATTTAATCTCTGGATGCAGTTGCCCTTTTCTGACAGGTGGAAACTACTTGAGGATGAAATAATTCGTCCACGCATGTATGAGAGAAAGCAGTTTGAAACTGGTTTGAAAGGCAATCCAACATACAGATATGACCTGGAGCTTTTTTCGGTACCTAAATCTAGATGTATTATTTTATTTATTATTTCATTGTGGTGCAGTGTTCAGTAAATAACCATAAACAGGTCCTTAATATTTGGGTTTTATCAGGTAAGGAGAAAGGATTTTTGGCTGCTCTCCACAGTGAAAAAATTACTCAAGGAATTTATTCCTGCACTTTCACATGAATCTGATGGACTTATATTTCAGGTAGGGTGGTCCTTTTGTTCCTGTCTTGATATGTGATTGTCACTGTGCACATAAATTGGGAAGTACCAAAGCTATGTTTTATAAATTAAGAACTGTTTCTAGATTCTCCTATATTTTATCATGCTATGCCCTCTTTTTTTTTGTTGAGAAAACATGAAGGACCTTTGCGTTTCATTTCATTAAAAAGGGAGAGTTTGTGTTACAATCCTCCTACGAGGTATACATGAAATTGATAGACTAGTGAACATCCCAGGTTGTTGGCAGGATGGCTCTGAGCCCACGAGCACTGTCACTCGCCCACAGTGCCGCTCCATCCCTGATCTTGGCGATGAGGGATGCCCTCTTTTTCTGAAAACTAGTACTAACTAATGTTGATCTGAATTATGACTAGGTGGGTCTGTGGTTGACTGGTTATCCTGCTCTTATTGCTGAACTGGTTCTGCAAGTGGTTGTGTTTCAAGTTTAGCTTCCTACATAATGATAAAGGTTTCCTGTGAAATAATGAGTTGACCTCTAGTGAGAGCAATCATCTTTTATCATCCATATAAATCTTGCCTTAAAGCATTTCAATGCAATGCAGTTAGGAATAATTGTGCAGTGTACATTTGTACACTTCATTCATGGGTATATCCCACCATAGCTCTTATTTCCTTAACGAGACAAGCTAAAATGGATTTGTTTATAACTTCAGAAAGTCTAGCTCAAGCTGCCTCCGTGCAGCTGTTTTTTATCCGTCTATGTTCATGCATTACAAGTTATACACAAAACGGACTTCTTTTATCTTCAATATTCTTCATGTGTTATAAGTGTTTCTGTTATTCTTATTATAGGGCTGGGATGATCCATACGTGAATCGTACCCATGAAGGTCTTTTAAAATGGAAGTACCCAGAGATGAATTCAGTTGACTTCTTGTTTGAGGTTTGTATGCTTGTCATTTTCTTGAATGTTAAATATTAAAATAGAGCTACTTCAGATGTTGAATCTGTTTCTCTGGATGATTGTCTTGCTGAGGTTTGTTTCCATTTTTTCATTGTTCTAATTTCTAAATGCTGCAGACTGGTAGTGAAAACCGTCAGCTGATTTTTCTCTACGAAAGAGGCAAAAAGAAACTTATGGATGGTACCCGGGTGGTATTTTCTGGTAAAGGATATTTTTAATACTCTGTAGTACTTCTCTTCAACTATTCCATAGGACAATCGTGCAGAGTGATACTATGTTCGTAATACACTAATTAACTGTAAAACTGTTTCAATCCAGACATACCTGGTAACTTTAAGTACTCCCTCCGCCCCAAATTAATATACTCCCTCCATCCAGAAATAACTGATTTGGGTTTGTCTAGATTCGAATGTATCTATATACTAAAATGCGTCTAGATACATTTGAATTTAGACAAATTCAAGTCAGTTATTTCTGGACGGAGGGAGTACATGCGTATCTAGACAAAGTTGAGTCAATTAATTTGGGACGAAGGGAATATTTAACCATGTCTCTTGTATGATGTCTTTGAATAGAATTTGCCACCTAGGTTTCATGGTCTTTTCCTTGCCTCTCGTACTATTAGATACACTAGTATGACATTTTTTTGAGGGAACTACTATGCCATTTTAGTATAACCTTTCTTTGGAACTCCAGGAGTTGCATGACCATAGTTCTTGACTTTTGCTAGTTGGTATACCTGCTTTAAGTTTTTCATGCCGCACCATGTTGTCTCGATTCTCAAAGCAGATATTTTGGCCTAAATATCAGTTATGTGCTGGAACTTCTGCAGATGAAGTAGATCCACCTTCGATATCAGGGAAAATTGTCGAGTGCTCTTGGAATAAACAGGAGGACTGCTGGTTCTGCATGCGCATCCGAGCAGATAAATCAACTCCTAATGATATCAATACTTACAGAAAGGCATTTCTCTTTCTCTATCAACCCCCTATTTGCGTGTGTTTTCAGTTTCCCAACCAAATAATGCCGAAAACTAGTGGTCATCCAATGCATTTTATGCACACCTACAAAAATGTTCATTATCTTGGTCATCCACAGTATAGAGAAATTGGATATGCCCCAAATTGCAGTAGAATCATATTCTTTTAATATGGTATCTTCGTAAATCAGCATAATCTCTTGTACAACTCTACTTTTCTAAACTCGATAGTCATTGTATCCACTACCTCGTCCTGGCTATTGCTGACCACATCCAACTGATAGATCGTGCCTTTTTGCATTCGTGAAAATCATGTCAATACTACTCCATTAATCAAGATGTACAGCATTATACTGATGGGTGTCTTTCATGTGAAATCTAATACTTATCACCTAATGTTTTACTAATAGTCAAATGTCGTTGACTTAGGATGGTTCATAAATCTTGAGCACATGGAGTGACCCCATTTCACTTTTTTTTGTTCTCATAGTCTTTTGCGTTATGCACTGTAGAATCTAACATATTCCCTCTGCCCCAAATTAGTTGTCCCAACTTTATCTAGATTCGCATGTATCTATACACTAAAACACGACTAGACACTTGCGTAGCTAGACAAAGTTGGGATAACTAATTTAGGACTGAGGGTGTACATTTTTTCTCCATGTATTGTGTCCTGCCGGGTAGACATAAAAGTACGAGAAGACAGAATCTTACGATCTGACCAATTTCTTTGTATTATTAATTATTCTAATATATGAACAGGTAATGAGGAGCATCACGGATAATATTACTGAAGACAAGCTCCTGGGCGAGATGAATGAGATCAGTAGTCTTCCAATGTACGCCGATAGGAAGGCTCACGCGGACAGAAAAGCCCACGCGGAGAAGATGGCTCAACAACATCGAAGGAGAGGATAAAGCGAATAATCTCGTAGTCTTGCGAATTAGAACCAACAATTCCGGCTGGCACTCTGTAGCCTGTGTATTTAGCAATAATCAATTTTGGACTTGATAGCAACAATTCTTAAACAACAACGGTCAGTAGTATAGTGTAGTCGGTCTTACAAATCTTGGATACTACCTTATACTGCCCATTGTATATGTATCATTCCAGAGTCCTGTATATCTTTCATTATTTGTCCTCAATGCTTCGGTTCAAACTTCTGAATAGCTTATTGACAAGAAATGTTTCTAAAAAAGAGTTTGTTTTGCCCTGGTTCTTATAACAGTCATGTTTTATAGAGAGAGAAGCTGGGATTATGTTTGTAATCGGGTAGCAACCTATGAAAATTGAACACCGAAGCAGAATAAACATAATTACTCGCTTCTTTTGAGTTTCCAGTTTGTTTGTTGGTTTAAATTCATGTGTATTTTAAAGAGAAATGATGTCTACTTCGGTTTTCCTGATACAGGAGCAAGAAAACTGTTTCTAAGCAAAATGTTTTGGTGCCATAAATTTGGAAGAAGGTAGTACTAGTACTACTTTGCAATGCAAAACCTGGATCAGCGTACCCCTGGCGCAAGATCGGCCGCAAGAAACCAACGAGAGCGACGGCACAAGGAAGTTGACATGCTCTAACGAGCAGTTAGATGATTGGGTTGCCATTTGCCAGGGTTGGGCGATTCCATAATTTGATCCTTCCTCCCAATAAGAACACCGAGACTTCGTCCTGGAGCAGATCGTACCTGGCCAACCGCAGAATCGCCACCAAATCCAGAGCCCAGGCAAAATGTCAGTCGACGGCAATGATGGACCAGTTTTTTTTTCGTGTGAGAGAGAAACCACATATATTTCATTAATCGAGTATCGAGTTACAGATGTGGATACTAAAAAACTGACCGGGATAAAAGGATTATCCTAGAAACATTGCAGATAAAATACTAAGAAACCGAGAAATACAAAACGTTCCCTAGGATTTCCTGCGACCCATCGAAACCAGCGGCCGACGCCCAACACCAGCGCCGTCGAGGCACACACCGGAAGAGGCGCCGAGCCTCCACCATTGCTGGATCCAAAGAACCACCATCGCCAACGAGACTTTATGAGTCGATGAACAGGCATCTGCACACAACAAGGCGCGTGTCGCTGTGGCACGTCGACCGAGGACGTCCCCATGCTTTTCTTGGACCAAGATTCACCGCCTCCCATCGGTGAAGTCGAAGAAAACAGTTGATCCATCACCTTCGGGCCAACATCCTTTCTCCAGAGAAACCACCTCGTCCCGGTCGCCAGCGTCAACCACTAGCGACACAACGAGAAACTGATCTCGGGAGATCTAAAGAACGACGAGAAGACCAAGCTGCCGATCTGAAGGACCGAGCATCATACCTTGCCATCAACTCCGAGACACCTCCATGAAGGACGCCGCCGGTGTGGGAGTACCGTTGAGGCAGATTTATTCGTCCGGCCATCGCTCCCACCACCCCCAAAAACTAGACCAAAATAAGGGAACGGGGTCTCCCTCCCTCCTGCCGCCGGAGCGGCAAGTCGGACGGAGCCCATGCCGGTAGAGCCTAGGAGGAGATGAGTCGCCGCCGCCTATCTCATGTGAGATAGGAGCGAAGGGGTGCGTTGAGCAGGTTTGTTAGGCATGTACAATACGGTGACGTCGGCCTTCCCTTTACGGTTGCTACGTCGGATTTTGCTTATTTAGAGGAGAGAGAATGAAGAAAGAGAAGGTTGTCTAACCTTAGCTAAGGGATGATCCCTTAAAAATAAGAGAAGACTATTTTTCTCCATTGTATCTTGTGTCTTCTCTTATCAACACAAATTGTTACTATAATTAGCTATTCACATTAATTCTTAGAGATGACAATAAGAGATGACCCCTTATACAACTTATTTTTATTACCTTCTCTAGGTTACGTGGAGGGATAAGAGAATACCCGCATTCTCTAGCATTGGACATTACCCGAAATGATGGACCAGTTAATTAAATGGGCCGGCGTCACCAAACACGCTAAGGGCATATCCACTCGCCCCTAAAGCCCCCTAAGGGTGAAATGGGGGCGCCGACACAGAAAAACCTGCCCATCTCTCCCTCCCAAAACTGAAATGGTGTCGGCGCGGCCCAACCAAACATCCGGCGCCCCAGGCCAAACCCAACGCGAGGGGGGTCGATCGGGGGCGCCAGCGCAACTTGAAAACGTTGGCGGGCCAGCCTTGTCAGCGGGACACCAAAATTTGCCCCAATTTTCCCTCACTTTCCCCTCTAGGCCGCCCAGTCCCGCCATTTCTCCGCTCTGTTCCCGCCATTTCCCCGCCCCACCTCTCCCCTCCCGTGCGCCACCGCCACCACCACCATGCGCTGAAGAGGTACCAAGCTCCCCGAGCATCGGCGCCAACTAAGAAAGGGAAGGCCAACAAGCAGAGGCCGAAGGGGATGACCAACGTGGAGTGGGCGTTCGACATCCAGCACCAGCAGGTGGAGAACGCCAGCCACCGACTGAGGGAGAAGAAATCGAGGCTGCGTAAGGCGGCAGAGGCGCATGAAGAGCAGGCCCGTGCGACCGCTCTTGCGGCGCAGCGTGCGACCGCCATGGAGGGAATGGTGACACCGACCTACAACGCTGGGCTCCACAACCTCGGGAGCTAGAGCAGCGTTGAAAGGGTAATTTCCCCTATGTGTGGTTTTGGTGATTAATGACAATCCATATGGACTAATGTTTTCATTGAGTTTTATATGAAGAAATACTCCATAGGTCATGCTTGTAGTCCATGTGTTGGATTCAAGTATGGATGCCATGAAGATAAAGATATACCTTGAGTATTGGCATCAAGATCATCAAGTTGAAGAAGAATATGATATGATCAACATCTTGAGAGTGTGATCTCAATAGAAGAATTCAAGATATGGCTTTAAGTTGGTGTCATGATAGCCTCATTAGTTGAGCTATGGTTGACTAAGATTTAGAGCATGTAATCAAATGAAGATTTCCTTAGGTACCTCAAGGTATTGAGATGTAGCATGAGAAGACACTTGGTTGACCAATGCAAAGAGTGAAGAGTGATTTCAAGTTGGTCAACACATGAAGCATAAAAAATGTATCACATGGATCTTGCGGTGTGGTAAGCCTTGTCATTTATGCATCATGAACTAACCCATTATATATGTTCCTTTGCGTTTTCTATATGGGATAGGTATCTTTCCATGGGCATGCTTCAAAAGTGAAGATCTCATATAGCCCATGAGAGGATGGCATCAAGTGGTGATCGTCATCAAGGTTGAGAAGGGCAAGTTCAAGATAAGCATCTCGAGAAGATCATTTGCTTGAAGCTTGCCGTCCATATTGGTGATAATGGACATGTGAAGACGTGTCTTAATGAAGCTATCCCATAGTGGTGTATGGGGGAGAAAATTATGAGTCTTCACGAAGCAACAATGATCAAGTGATGCATTCCGTCTTTGATGGAGCTTGAAGCGTTGTCATCAAGATCAAGCGGGATGCGCAATGCAAAGGTATGGCCTTGCTAGGTTTTCCTTTTACCGGTCTCAAGGTGGTTGTTGGGAGACCGGGTTATAGGATAGATAGCCACACTATCAAGAGGGGCTTTCGGTTGGGTAACTAGATCACATTGTCGTAGGGAGATCAATCCTTTGCATACTTTGCATCTTTTTATTTTGTTGCTTCTTTGTGTTTCTCCATGTGAGGTTCTTTAGCTTGTTGCCAAGTTCATCGAAAACGGAATTCATATGCATCTTCTATGGCGTTTTCGAGTTTGAAGGTTTTACATGTTCTTCTTATAGGGAGGCTTCATATATTTCCTCATTTGGTTCTATCCTCCTTTGTTGTACTATGATGTTTTCATGCACCATATTGTAGAGCTTGTTGTCCTCGTCAAAACAAGCCCAAGATCATCGAAATCGGTGTTGGGGGGATAACCCCGGGTAGGGTCACTCCGGGGTATAAGGGCCGAGTTAGCCGAGGGTCGGCAAGGTCAAAGCGGATGCTGGCCGAGTCACCTCAAGGCAGGCCAGATCACGGAGTAACCCGGACCGGGGGGTCGCCTAACATTGTCTCGTCCGACTTAAGGAGTAAGTCAGAAATGTTTGTCTAGCTTGTATGCAGGAACAGGTATGGCCAGATCAACTGTGATCCGGATCCTCTCTTGGCTTCTAGGAGAAGGAAGGAATCTCTCTGGTCAAAAAAGAAGGTCCGGTGCGTACTGGATGAGCGAATAAAGCAAGGGCAGGACCACCGGATCGTGGCCGACAAGGGTGACGACGCTCACGTCGGCTGACGCGGGCGCCGCAGAGGCTACGTCGCTAAAGCAAGTGTGACGCGGGGGAAAAGCACCCTTGTCGGGTTACTACTTTGGGAGGAGGCATATTCTTAGGAATATGCCTCCACGTATGCCCTAGGCCAGGACCGAACCACCTCTATATAAGGGGGGGGTTAGGGTTCTGGTAAGGGGGTTGGGTTTTTTCTGATACAGAGAAAGGAGACTCCTGGACAGTTGAGCACTAGTGGATCTAGGGTTCTTGGGATAGTTGGTAGGCAAGAGTAAGAGAGTTTCTTCTTCCTCCTCTTGTCAATACAGCTCGAGGAGCACTTGTAATCTCGGAGATTGAACATCAATACAAATCTTCTGTGTAGAGATCCACTCTACTATCCCTCTCTGGATTCCCCTAGCGCATATTAGTCCCCACCTTTAGCCTATCCATGGCATCTGCCGTGACACCACCACGACAGTTGGCGCCCACCGTGGGACTAGCGGCGCTAGCAGGGGTGAAGATCCGGACGGGAAACTTCATCGGCACCGGCGAACGCATCGTCTCCGGGCTCGTTCAGCGTTTTGGAGCGCTGGACTACGTCAGCGACAACGCTGGCTGCTTCGGCACGCGCCCCCTTCCGCGCAACGGCATCTTCATCAAGCTCGGTGCGCACAAGGTTTATGTTGCTGTGGACGTGTCTCGCGTTCATCCGCGTCGCGTCGTCGATGCAGGAGAACCACCCCTCACTGTGGCTCGCGGGGCGCGTATAGCTCACTCCCCGGACCATGCAGAGGTGATGATGACTGCGCCAGGCGCGGGCATGAGCAAGGATCCAGCGCCAGACCCGGAGGTAACGCCCAAGGCGCCAAGGAAAGCTAGGGCTCCTCCACTAGAGAGGCCTGAGAACATGCTGAGGGAAGCTATGGATAGCTTGGCAAACCCGGTGGCAGCAGTGGTAGATCCGGCTCAGGCACAGGCCGAGCTAGAGGAGACCCGACAAAAGATACTGGAGGGCACAAAGAAAATAGCAGCAGCTCAGCAGTCATTGAACATGACGCTGCGCGAGTACGCGAAGGCAAACAAGGTTGATGCAGTAAGGGTAAAAGGGAAAAATCTCATAAGTGAGATGAACAGAGAAGGTGATGATGGACCAGAAGGGTCGGAAAACTGTCTGTCCGTGGGGTTGCCGAAGTAAAGTACCCCGGCAAAGAACCTCAGAGCAGCAGATGCCGCGGCGTCCGAGCTAGAGGGTCTGACGGGTGAAGCCCGTCAAAGACAGCAAGATCGGGTTAACGAGCTGGTTCGGATCGCGAACAGGCAGAACGAGGAGCTGCTGAGAGGTAACCCGGAGAGAGTTGGAGCTTCTAAGATCGTCCATTCGGTGATGGGTAACCCGGAGAAATCCGCTGGAGCCGCATCATCGCCTCATGGTGGCCCAAGGAGAGAAGAGGTAGTAACCTCGGCCAGACGGAACAAGCAGATCGTTCCGTATGACCCAACGCGTGCGGGAAAAGAAAAAGAGATGCAGAAAAACGACGATCGATGAAGTGTGTGCCGAGGTGAAGCTGGCCGAGGTAACCACGACCAAGGCAATGCCGGTCAAGGGAACGCTACCAACGGCAATGCCGGACAGCGAAACTCGGCAGGAGCAGGTCAACCGTAGCAGCGGAATGTACCAAGGCAAGAACAAAGTGCCGACCGTGGTATGCAACAGAGAGGAGCACAACGAGAGCAAGACCGATACAATGACGGAGACTCAGAGATGATGAATGCGGGGTATGCAAGACCGGACTATCATGTGATAGGATCGAGATTGGGAAGCAGGGACTTGATGCCGGATGATGCCAGGTTAAAGCTGGATCGACTGTATAGGTCGGAACAGATCGAATGTCAAGGTCCTCCGGGTCCAGCGTGTTTTGGACCCCGGATCATGAAGGAACCGCCAGTACCCAATTTCCAATTACCCAGGGGCACGAAGACGTATGACGGTAGTACAAAGCCAGAGGATTGGCTGATAAACTACGCAACCGCTGTGAAAATTGCAACTGGCAACTTGAGATGGGCTGTTCGATATGTACCCCAAATGTTGGAAGGTCCGGCTAGGGTATGGCTAAATAATTTGCCACCCGTAAGCATCAATTGCTGGATAGATTTTGAAGAAATGTTTATCAGCAACTTCTCAAGTACATATCAGAGACCGAATAGACCGCAGACCCTGGCAATGTGCAAGCAGAGATCTAACGAAACGGACCGTGAATTCTTGACCTGGTGGTGTACCGTGAGAAACTCGTGTGAGGGAGTCATAGAGTCACAGGCTATAGCATGGTTCGCACAAGGCTGCAGATATGGCAGCGAGTTGTGGATGAAATTGCAAAGGAAAATGCCAGTCACGCTGGCAGAGATGATCCGGATTGCGGACTCTTATGCTTTGGGTGATTCAACTCAACCTAGGATCGTGTCGAACGAGTCCAATGAGGAGTACTATCCGAGGGACGGAGTCGGGTCATCCCGGAGGAACGATTACAGGGGAAAAAGGAGAGACGATAGACCGGACCATCAGTATGGTTCGCAACAAGTTGCAGCCGTGAATCAAGATCAGCCCGGAGCAGGGAGCAACCAACGCCAGAAAAAGGGAGGGCAATGGACTCCTCGAAACGATGGCAAGAAAATGTGGACTCCGGAGCAGAAGAAGCAATGGCAAGAAAAGAAAGATCGTCCGAGGTATACCTATGAGTCAATGTTAGACCAGCCGTGTAAATTTCACACGCCAAATCCGAACAGTCCGGCGGGTCACACAACGAGGCAATGTGAGTGGATGCGTAAGATAGAACAAGGTGGTTCAGGGAATGCTCAGGCACCCCAGAATGATCAACCTCGGCAGGAGTTACCCCGGCAGCAATTGCTTTCCGGAGCAAACACGCAGCAACTGATGTTGCCTTCCCCTCCGCCGAGGTATGACAACAGTGAGAGAAGGGATGCAGTGCATCAGGTGGAAAACCAGCAACAACCGGATCAGAGGTATTCTGGAAACGAGGGAAGGAATGAGTACAGGGAACATCACCAGAGCTATTGTGTGTTCACAACAGAGGAAACAGATAGGAAGAGCTTGCAGCGCCGACATATGGAGGTTAACGCGGTTATGCCTGCAGTGACGAGGTACATGTCTTGGTCGGACCAGGAGATTACCTGGAGCGTCGAAGATCATCCCAAGATTATGCCAAGTCCGGGCTCGTATGCACTAGTGTTAGATCCGACGTTCATTGGACCAAACATTAATGTGAGGTTCTCCAAGGTACTAATCGACAATGGCAGTAGCATTAACATCATGTATGCGGATACGATGCGCAAGTTGGGAATCTCGGAGAACATGCTCCAGGCTACAAGAACAACTTTCCATGGTATCGTACCAGGCATATCCTGTGAGCCCATAGGCAAAGTCCGGGTCGACGTGCTATTCGGTACGAGGGATAACTGCTGAACTGAAAATCTGGAGTTCGAGGTGGTGAACTTGGAGAGCGCGTATCATGCATTACTCGGGAGACCAGCACTGAGCAAATTCATGGCAAGTTGCCACGTTAGTTATCTGAAGATGAAGTTGCCCGGGCCGAATGGAGCAATTACTATCGCTGGGGATTTCCGACGTTCTATTGAGTGCGCCTCAGCCGGGTCTAACCTAGCCGAGTCACTCGTAATTGCCCAAGAGAAAAGAAAAATTCAAGAGGTGGCGGCTTTAGCTCAGTCCGTGCAGCAGTATATGCCGGCGTTAAGTAACCCGCATGGAAGCGTTTCGTTTCAAGCCGCGAAGGACACGAAGAAGATCCCGGTGGATAACATGTTTCCGGAACGTACCGTAACAATTGGTGACGGGTTAACTGACAAATAGGAAAGCGAGCTCGTCAACTTCCTCCGTGAGAATCGGGATATTTTTGCTTGGTCCACACAGGACTTGCAAGGTGTTCGGAGGGAGTTGGCCGAGCACTCTTTGAACATAAGACCCGGAGCAAGGCCGGTGAAGCAGCCTCTCCGACGCTTCGCCGAGGATAGGAGAAAGGTCATTGGTGACGAGATAGCTCGGTTGCTAGCAGCAGGATTTATCATGGAAGTGCTGTATCCGGATTGGCTCTCTAATCCGATGCTGGTAGAAAAGAAGAAGGATGATCCGAACGTGGCAGTGGTTTGGCGTATGTGTATCGATTACACGAACCTGAACAAGGCATGTCCAAAAGATCCATTTCCACTGCCGAGGATAGATCAGGTCATCGACTCTACCGCGGGATGTGAACTGTTGTCATTCATTGACGCCTATTCTGGTTTCCACCAGATACCTCTGAACCCGGATGATCAAATAAAAACTGCCTTTATTACCCCGTACGAGGCTTATTTCTATCGCACTATGCCATTTGGTTTACGAAATGCAGGAGCAACGTACCAAAGATGTATACAAAAATGTTTGCACGATCAAATAGGTCAAAATGTACAAGTCTACGTGGATGATGTGGTTATTAAGACCAAGGAAAGCGCAACGCTCCTTGACGACATAAGGCAAACATTCGCGAACTTGAGGAGATTCTGGATGAAGCTTAACCCGGAGAAATGTACCTTCGGTGTACCGGCTGGGAAATTACTCGGATTTCTCGTCTCCAGCCGAGGTATCGAGGTTAATCCAACCAAGATCCGAGCCATTGAACGAATGGAGCTGCCGAAGTGTCTCAATGACGTCCAGAAGTTCACTGGATGCCTGGCGTCGTTGAGTCGGTTTGTATGTCGGTTAGGGGAAAGGGCACTGCCTCTCTACCAACTCATGAAAAATCAGATAAATTCGTTTGGACGCCGCAGGCCGATGAAGCTTTTGCCCACTTGAAAAAGATGTTGGCCACTGCACCAGTGTTAGCTTCTCCACTGTCAAAGGAGCCAATGTTGCTCTACGTAGCCGCAACCAACCGAGTTATAAGTGTAGTAATTGTAGTAGAGCGAGATGAAGAGGGTAAGTCGGTGCAGAGGCCAGTGTATTACTTGAGCGAGGTATTGTCTGCCTCAAAACAGAACTACCCGCATTTTCAAAAGGTGGCATATGGAGTTTATATGGCGGCAAAGAAGTTAAAGCACTACTTTGAGGAGCATCCCATCAAAGTGATATGCGAAGCCCCCATGTCCGAGATAATGGGTAACAAAGATGCGAATGGCAGAATTGCGAAATGGGCAATTGAGCTAGCGCCTTACGCACCCCAGTATGATAGGAGAGAAGCGATCAAGTCCCAGGCTGTGGCGGACTTTTTCGTGGATTGGGCCGAGGTACAATACGAACCGCCGCCACCAGACCCGAACTACTAGAAGATGCACTTTGACGGATCGAAAACCAAAACCGGGTTAGGCGCCGGGGTTGTGCTTACCTCGTCAAAGAAGGATCAGCTCAAGTACGTATTGCAGATCCATTTCGCGGCATCAAACAATGTCGCTGAGTACGAGGCTCTTGTGCATGGTCTCAAAGTGGCAAAGGAGATTGGCATACGTCGGATAATCTGCTTTGGCGACTCGGATCTAGTAATACAGCAAGTGTCCGGAGTGTGGGACGCCCTTGATCCAAACATGGCACTATACAGATTTCATGTGCAGAAGATCTCGGGTTACTTTGAGGGATGCGAATTTCACCATGTACCTTGCATGGAAAACGAAGCTTCCGACATGCTGTCAAAGCTCGGATCGACCCGACAGGCAATTCCACCGGGCGTAGCATTGGAGCACCTCAGAAAACCATCTATCAGGCCGTCCCTAGGAACCGATTCAATCTATGTCCCGGAAAACACGGAATCCGGAGTTGAGCCCATGGACATTGACATGGGAGGTAGCACGCCAAACCCGGGGACTACCTCGGCGAACCCGGGGACTACCTCGCTAGACCCGGGAACTGTTCAGCGTGATCCGGCTGAAGTTATGCCGGTGGATCAGATGGAAATTGATGAGGAGATGTTCCCTGCGTGAGCAATACCAGCTTGGGCACTGCCTATATACCAGTTCTTGAAAGATGGAACATTACCCACTGAGGAAGTGCTAGCCAGGCAAACTCAGAGGAGATCCAAAGCTTACACAATCATCAATTCAGAGCTATACAAACGGAGTGTAACCAATGTCCTCCTGCGATGTGTTGACCCGGAAGAAGGACTTGACATCCTCCGAGATATACACCAAGGAGAATGCGGGCATCATGCCTCATCCCGGGCCTTAGTGGCAAAGGCATTCCGGCATGGATTTTACTGGCCAAGCGCCTTGGAGCAAGCATAAGATCTGGTAAGAAAATGCAATGGTTGCCAAAGATACGCCACCAAGACACATATGCCTATGTCGGAACTTAAAACCATACCAATTACATGGCCATTTGCTGTGTGGTGCTTGGATATGGTTGGCCTGTTCAAACCGGCAAGAGGAAACATGACACACATTTTGGTCATGGTGGACAAGTTTACAAAATGGATCGAAGTGAAACCTATAAGAAAATGTGATGGGGCTACGGCCGTAACATTTCTCAAAGACATTATCTTGAGATACGGTTATCCTCATAGTATCATAACTGATAACGGCACAAATTTTGCTGAAGGAGCATTTGCACGATTCTGCCGAGATAAGAAAATCCGACTCGACATTGCCTCGGTAGCCCACCCCGCATCGAACGGACAAGTGGAAAGATCTAACGGATTAGTGCTATCCGGGATAAAACCTCGGCTCATTGAGCCGCTGCAAAGATCAGCGGGATGCTGGATAGAAGAACTACCAGCGGTGTTGTGGAGTTTAAGAACAACTTCGAATCGATCAATAGGCTACACGCCATTCTTTCTGGTATATGGGGCAGAAGCTGTATTACCAGCCGACATAGAGCATGATTCGCCTAGGGTCACCCAATACACAGAAGCCGAAGTGCAAGAAGCCCGGCAAAATGATGTTGATCTGCTGGAAGAAGCGAGAGAACTGGCACTGTCCAGATCCGCCATATATCAGCAAAATCTCCGACGCTATCATAGCCGGAAAGTGTGCCCCCGAGTCTTCCGGGAAGGCGATCTGGTACTCCGGTTGGTACAGCGTACCACTGGCATGCATAAATTATCCCTCCCATGGGAAGGACCATTTATTGTGAGCAAAGCATTGCACAATGATTCCTACTATCTTATAGATGCAAAGCCACAGGAAAAGAACAAGGCGGACAGGTCCGGAGAAGAATCTAAGCGACCGTGGAATGTAGCACTACTTCGTCCCTTCTACACTTAGCTAAGATGTGCATGTATACGAGTCGTCTCATATGTCGGTATGTATGTCGGCAATGAGCTTATCAATGAAATAGCGGAGCCTCGAGCAGTAACTCGGGGACTGCCTTAATAAATGATTGTTGTTACTTTTTATGCGTTAGCTGGAATGACTCGTTTCACTTAACCCGGATTAGTAATGTGTGAGCACCAAAAACCCAACCCTTCGACTTGCTGCTGTCCAACAAGAATTGGCTTCATGGCAAGCAAGGGAACAAGTTTGGAATTGCGTAGCACATGAAAAACTACTAAGGAAACGATCCTATTCCAGCTAACGTTTGTTTTTTCGGACTAACCCCGTATTTACTTTCAAGCTATTATGTTGAATTATTTTGAGCCAAGCCTCAAAGTTTCTCAGTATTGTTAAAACGATTCTTGAGGCTCGGATTCGTAAGTCATAAAAACGAATCAAGGTAGACACGAATCGAGCCGGAGAATTGGACGAACAAGAAAATGAAACTCGGGGACTACGCCCAAGTTAATCCGGCATACAAGCATAGTAGCAAAATATCATGTATTCAACATACAATTGCACCCGGCATACCGGGGATCTGATAAATTTTCAAGTTTTTTCAACTAAGGAGTGGCAGGAGGAGGAAGTTCGGCGTCATCATCACTGTCTTCAATATCCGAAGCAGCATCTTCTCCGTCATCGCCCGACCCATCCTCCATGTTCTCCATCTGCTCCTCCTCGCCGGATTCCAGAAAGCTCGGCCCCTCAACCCAGTCATGGACAGGAGAATATTCGACGAGGCTGTAGGCGTAAGCCTGGCGCCGAGCTACCCACTCCGGATCATCGGTCCATTTGGATCCGGTGCGCCGACGGTGAGGAGGCTCAGATCGATCTTCTCGTACCATGAAAGGATATGATGGAGGAGGGTATCTGCTGCGGCACGCCCGACGGATTCTCTCCAGAGGTCAAGCTGAGTCTCAACTTCCATCAGTTTTTCGGCAAGGAGTGTGATCCTTTCTAGAGCGCTCTCGCTGGGCCAGAAAGCGTTGAAGATCCGGACCGCAACGTCGAGGAGATCTTTCCCATAGTTCTTGATAGTTTCCACCCGAGCTGACACGCTGACCAACAGATCCTCCATGTCTAAGGGGATGCTCTCACCATTAGGAGCGATGGGAGTACCCCTCTCTCAGCGGAATTTGGCAACGGCGGCACTGGCGATGGGAGTACCCTCCGGAAAGTTATCTGAAAATAAGGAAAGGGAAGATGCTGAAGCAAAGGCATATGAGCTAACCCAGAAAACTAGGTTGGACAAGGGGAAGAAACTTACGTGAGATATGACGATGGATCCGGGTCAACTCCTTGATACAGCTGTCGCGTCTCGGGCGAAGTTGTTCAAGCTCGGCGAGCACCGACCCAAGCTGGACCTCGGATTCCTTAAGCAGGTCCTAGTCCTTGGAGATCTGAAGGGTAAAGCGCTCACGCTCTTCGGTGAAGTTCTGGCCAACTTTTTGGAGCTCGGTTTTGTGTTGGGCCTTCATCTTCTCCATCTCGGCCTTGAGTTTGGCTATTTCGTCGTCCTTGGTCCGGAGGAGGGCGAGCTCATCGTTCTTCTTCTTCAGCTCGGCTTGATGTTGTCCTGCTTGTTCGAGAAAATGCAGCATCATATCAGGCACGGGCACACTATCCTCAAGCGATGCTGAAATAGTGTGTTGACCCGGCAAAGCCGAGGAGTGAATGTTTGCCGAGCCAAGGAGAAGAAAGAATGGAAAACACAACGACGTCGGCCGAAAGAGGACGTACCTCGGATTTCCTCCAAGTTCTTCCGCATAATCTTGTTTTCAGCCTCCACCCCAGCTGCAAAAAACCGAATAAGGAGGTTAGTCCGACAGAAACAAATGAAACGGAGAGGTGTTAAGAGAGGAAATTACCCCTCTTTTCATGCTCCACGCCAAGTGCAACATGTTTTGCGCGCAAGATCTTGTGGGTATCAAGCAGGCGCTGAAATTCGGCGCTCCGGCGATTGGTGGTTACTTGACAAAGGTACAGGCGTGTAAAATTAGTTCGTTGCGTATTTGAAGTGTACGAGATCCGGGCCAAGCGGAACTTAACCCGGCTCTAGGTGTGTGCATATTCGAAGTATACGAGATCCGGGCCAAGCGGAACTTAACCCGGCTCTAGGTGTGTGCATATTCGAAGTATACAAGATCCGGGCCAAGCGGAACTTAACCCGGCTCTAGGTGTGTGCATACTTGAAGTGTACAAGATCCGGGCCAAGCGGAACTTAACCCGGCTCTAGGTGTGTGCATATTCGAAGTATACGAGATCCGGGCCAAGCGGAACTTAACCCGGCTCTAGGTGTGTGCATATTTGAAGTTTACATGCAGCTACGTTGATCTTCTAATGAGCATTCGGCCGAGTAACAAGTTACTCCGCCGGAGGCTCGGGGACTAATGGTTATTATCTACAACATGTAAAGAGGAAACAACGTACCTCCATCGTACGCCCAGCGAGGTTAATGGCCTTGGCGGCGGTATTCATCTGAGCAGAAAATTCAGATGGGCCGAATTTTTCCGGGAGATCGTCGTTGTAGAAGAACTCCGCCTTATTCCAGTTCATGACGAACTCGATGAGGCTCGGAGGGTACCGTTCGCCAGTGGGCATGTGAGGTGCCACCAAGCCCTTTGCGTGAGCTTATTTCCTTTCAATCAGGGCAAGAGCTGGGCTAGTGTGAAGAACCATCTGATGCAAATCGGCTGGCTCGGCAGGAGGATCCGTCGCTGCTGGTGACTTCTTTGGAAGCATTGACGACAAGGTTCGCTGCCCGGCCTCGACGGAGGTGGACTTGCCTTTGGCTTGCTGGAAGGATGTGACCACAGTGGATTTTCCCTTGGAAGCCGCTAGAGTGGTTCCTCGCCGAGCTTGGGATGACTCGGACGAGGCAGATGAACTTGGCACGGGAACTTTGGTGGCTGGTGCTGGAGCTGCTGTTGGTTTCTTTGGAGCCAGGACAGGCGCTGGTTCGGTGGTCGGCGCTGGAGCTGCTGCTGGTGCTGGAGTTGCGGTAGACTTGGTGGTTGCTGGTTGCGGCAATGCCGAAGTAACGGACGCCGTTGCCTCGGCCGATCCGACCCCTCCCGATCCGAGGTAACGTTCCTCTGAAGGAGGTACTGCGGAACCCGGAGTGGCCGCAGAGCCCTCCGGAATAGGGCTCAGCGGGCGTGACTCATCGTCACGAGGAAGGGAAGGACTGGACCGAAGAGGAGAGGAGATGCTCGATCCGCTCTGAGGGACCTCCACAGGAGCCCTGCAAAAGAAAATAATATCAGGAGTGAAATTACCCCGATGCAGGGATAAGTGTGTTGCGCAGTGAAAAATGACTTACGCGTCCGAGGTCTCGGCCTCCTTGGGTTTCCGGGACCTCCGTGCCGGGGCTTTGCCTGCCCGTTTGGAGGCAGCCTTGTCTCCGGCCTTCTTTTGCCTTTTGGTAGGCTGAGAAGGTTCGGAAGAAGAACTTGACGCGGATCCGCGCTTCTTCTTCGACGCCACCGGAACAGGCTCGCCCGTGGCAAGTGGAGAATCCTCGTGGATGTGCACACCGGGGTTAGCTGATGCCGGGAAGGCAAAAGAAAGAGGGACAGCCTCAACGGGTTCAATCACGTCGATATCCGAGTCATCCTCATCGTCGGGCCAATCTCTAAGAGAAGAGAATTTACCGCTGGGTTGTTTGGTGGCATCGGTTGTGGGGAGGAACATCTCTTGGTCCGGCTCCTCCTCATCCAGGATTTCTCGGTCCGGGGCCCACTTAAGGGTCGGGTCCGAGCCATCCTCGAGTGTTTGCTGGAGAAACAGCTGAGAAAAAAGCACAAGGAGCAGAGTCAAAAATATAATAAGAACCGACATGAAATTGATCCGAAATAAATTTACCCCGCGAAGCTTACCGCGGGAGGGAGCCTGTCACGGCAGTAATGCTCGATTCCCCACGTCCATTCGGTGGAGAAGTCCTTATGGGTGGTGAAAAGAGCCTTGACCCGATGGAAGATCTCCGTATTGCTCAACTTGACGAGGAGGTTCGGTTGGGGTCGCGGCTGAAGCTCATGTGGCACAACTTGTGAGTGCGCCGCTGGAGGGGAGAGATTCGGTTGCGCACGAATGTGATCATGGCATCCTCGTTGCGCAATCCGAGCTTCTTCAGCTCCGCGAACCTTTTGTGGACTTGGTTGGCCAGAGTTGTAGGTTTCTTGGCAACCTCCTCCTAGAAATCCGTGTCAGGGGGACCCGGAGCGTAGGGCAGCAACCGGATCAAGTCTTCTGTGCCTTCGTTCCGGACGTAGAAGAAGGTCCGGGCCCATCATTTGCAGGAGTCAAGACCAGTGACCCAGGGAAAGATTGAAAATCTCCGGGGTGAGATCGAGGCAGCTCCGAACTGAGTGAGCTGCTTGTCCTCCGACTCGACGTGGATGTTGGGGACGACGTTGCGGCGGAGGCCGAAGAACCGGATCCATAGCTCCTTCGTGGGCCATAGTCCGATGTAGCCCTCGATCGAAGAGACGAAAGCGGACAGAGAGGTGATGGCGTTCGCCGGGAGATGGTGTGGTTGCAGGTGATAGGTCCGGACCCAGTCCCGGAAGAAATCACTCACCGGAAGACCAAATCCCCGTTGGAAATGGGATAAGAAAATGATGAACTCACCCGGATTGGGTGAGGGGGCCAATTCCGAGGAGGGGAGACGAGCGGCGACGCCGGCGGGAATACGCCGGGTCCGGTAGAGCCAGTCGATGTCATCCTGGCAGACCCACGAACCGGCCCACGCGCCGCGGTCCGCCGCGCCGACGTCCTCCTCCATCTCCTGCTCGACGACGACGAGCTCCTCCTCCGTCATCTCGAACCCGCTGTCCTCGCTGGAGCTGGCGGCGGCGGGGCTCTGCGGTCTAGATTGACGAGGACCCGTGGCTAAGCAGTGGTGCAGCGATGGCTGCGGTGCGGAGGCACGGAGAAGGTGTGGCGGCGGCGCTGCTGCAATGAGCACGGGCGGCGGCGCGGTCGCGAGGAAGAAGAAGAGGAACGGGCGAGGGGGCGCGGAGATGGAAAAGTGCTAAGGAGCACGCCCCTCCCCTATTTAACTACCTCCAGTAATCGAAAGGTGGGATCGCGCTGCGCTGGAGAGCCACACGCTGTGGCCGTGTATCACCGGCATTAGCCAATCAGAGAGAAGCCACAACGGATGCCACAGAGTAAATATGATCCCATGACACGACGTGCAGTTGCGGTAAACGAGGAGACAGGCGTGACGTAACCCACGCACAGTAATCACTGACAGTAACTGCGGCAGTTACAGTGCAGGCCCTTAAAATGAGGCAACATAATGATTAACCCTTACGTGGGTTGGCGTACGAGAGAAGGAAGCAGAGCCCGGATCCGAGCCTCCATGGTAACCTGGCCGACAAGTGAAAACTTGAAATGTGTAGAGGGAAAGTAAAACCATAGGATCCGAGCTACAATGGTAACCCGGCCGGCAAGTGAAAACTTGGAACGTGCGAAGGGAACGTAAATCCATATAATCCGAGACAAGAAGTTAACCCGGAACTAAAACGTCCGAGGCTTAAATACGAATGAACCTGATGTGGCCTTAGCGACCAAGGCCGCTAAGGCCGCACCAGCTTCGGGGACTAATGTTAGGGGGATAACCCCGGGTAGGGTCACTCCAGGGTATAAGGGCTGAGTTAGCCGAGGGTCGGCAAGGTCAAAGCGGATGCTGGCCGAGTCACCTCAAGGCAGGCCGGATCACGGAGTAACCCGGACCGGGGGGTCGCCTAACATTGTCTCGTCCGACTTAAGGAGTAAGTCGGAAATGTTTGTCTAGCTTGTATGCAGGAACAGGTATGGCCGGATCAACTGTGATCCGGATCCTCTCTTGGCTTCTAGGAGAAGGAAGGAATCTCTCTGGTCAAAAAAGAAGGTCCGGTGCGTACTGGATGAGCGAATAAAGCAAGGGCAGGACCACCGGATCGTGGCCGACAAGGGTGACGACGCTCATGTCGGCTGACGCGGGCGCCGCAGAGGCTACGTCGCTAAAGCAAGTGTGACGCGGGGGGAAAGCACCCCTGTCGGGTTACTACTTTGGGAGGGGGCATATTCTTAGGAATATGCCTCCACGTATGCCCTAGGCCAGGACCGAACCACCTCTATATTAGGGGGGGTAGTGTTCTGGTAAGGGGGTTGGGTATTTTCTGATACAGAGAAAGGAGACTCCTGGACAGTTGAGCACTAGTGGATCTAGGGTTCTTGGGCTAGTTGGTAGGCAAGAGTAAGAGAGTTTCTTCTTCCTCCTCTTGTCAATACAGCTCGAGGAGCACTTGTAATCTCGGAGATTGAACATCAATACAAATCTTCTGTGTAGAGATCCACTCTACTATCCCTCCCTGGATTCCCCTAGCGCATATTAGTCCCCACCTTTAGCCTATCCATGGCATCTGCCATGACACCACCATGACAATCGAAGTCCGGATGCAAAAGTTATTGCGTTTTTCGTGAAGTCTGTTTCATCCCGGTTGTAGGTCCGCTCAACCGACTCCCACACCGGACGGTCCGGCGCCAGCGCCGGATAGACCGGATCTGAAATCGGATTTTCTGGTTTTCGTGACCGAGTCTATTCCGAGTTGGAAAACAGAGGTTTTCCAGTTTGTAGGCCAGTCCTCCGGCCTGGGGACCGAGTTTCCCGGTTCTAGGGCCGGTCCAACCAACTTTGAAACCGAGTTTTCGATGTTTTCTCTCCAACGGCCATATTTGCTTTCCCCTATAAAAGGGGTTCTTCCCCTAATGTTTTTGGGTGTTCTTGACCACGAAATTGACCTCCATTGTTGAACCTCTTGAGCTTGCTTCCTCCCCTTCCCTCTTATGATTGTTACATCTTTTTTAGGGCTTTGGAAGAGGAGATCTAGATCTACAACCCCCACCAATTAATTCCTCCTCTAAGTGAGGGGAACCTATTGGATCTAGATCTTGAAGTCATTGGTTGATTTTCACCATTTTTCTTCCTCTCTAATTCCTCCCTAGCACTTGTTGCTTTGGTGGGATTTGAGAGTGAGGGATTTGAACACCCTTGGTGTCGTCGGTTTGATGACAAGTACGCCATGAGGGGGTCCTCGAGGCATGTGGAAGAGAGGGGTGTGAGACGCACAGTGTTTCGGGACGGTGAGCACACAAGTTTACCCAGGTTCGAATCCGCCGGCTTTGGACGGATCCTACTCCTGCTAGCAATCTAGTAATATGGCAGAGCTAGAATATGGGTTACAAGGGTTTCGCCTGTGCGAGCTGAGGTTGTAGACTATTGTGAGGGTAGGTTCCCTAAAGGCTCTCCCTAGGATGGCTTATATAGATATCCGGCCTAGGGTTTACAGGAGAGATCTATCTAGCTACGACTAAGAGTCGGTTACAGAGTACATCTTGAACTACAAGTAACACTATGGGCCTATGTCGGTAAGTCTTCTGGGCCTTCCCATAGCCGGACTGGACTCCGTATCTTCTCCCTGACTGGCCCGCCTGTGAAGCAAAGCTCTAACCCGAAGTGGGCCACCCTGGTCAGTGAGGAACTATGAGGATACCCGGAAAGTATATCCCCAACAGCAGCCCCCAGAAGTCTCCAAGATCTAAAGTCGGATTCATCATCATCTAGCTTAATCTTCGGCTTGCAGAATCTTGAAGGGTTCCTGAAACTTCAAAACAAAAGATACGACCTGGGTCTTAAAAATAAGTCGGACCTATGAGTGAGTTTATTCGTGCTTCCAGCTCAAAATTCAAACTAAGCCAGAACTTGGTCTCTAACGTAACCTGACAACAGCCATGGTCAAGTCACGTCACTGACAGACATTTCCTGTCAGCACGACCGTTGGTGGGTCCGCCTTTCGTGGAACTGAGGCGCCGTTTCAATGCGTGCGTGGAGATCGAGGCGGCGTAATCATCACGCAGAGGTTTCCCCGTCCTTTCCACGACGCGTGACACGTTCACTGTAGCGTTTACACAAATCTTGACACGCCTAGTGGATATAAGTGGTGTGGATTCTTTCCCCCATCTTTTTCACCAGTTCCAGCGCCGTTTCCTTCTCCTCTAGGCCTCCCACGCACTTAGCGCTCCTCTGCCTCCAGAAAAAACCTCCAGCGCCGCCCATCCAAGGTCACCGGCGTACCAGAAAGAATGGCTTCTTCATCATCCTCTGGCTTGGCGACGGCAACAGCGCCGGCGGCGACGGCGGCGGCGGCAGAGAAGGAGAGCCACCGTGGAGTTTGGATCCCATGCGTCCTTGACGATCCCAAACTCCAAGTCATTGAAGACGAAGGGCTCCTCCGCGTCGGCGACTGGCGGAGCGGCTTCGGCAAAACCGTCCCCAACCCCCGCGACGACGAGCGAGTGCATTTTGGCACTCACCTTGACAGAGGTCTTTCCTTTCCTCCCTCAGATTTCTTTTCCGAGGTGATAGATCATTATGGTGTTCATCTCCACCATCTCCCCCCGAACTCCATCTTACAGATGAGTGTGTACGCCTCTTTGTGCGAGGGGTATCTCGGCATTAGGCTGAGCCTTACTCTTTTCCAGTACTATTTTCATGTCCGGAGAAATTCCATCACTGCCGGTAATCCTTATATTACCGGTACTATTAGTTTTTCGGTTAGGCGCGAGTGCGTTTATCCCCGGATCATGGCAAGTGAGTCGGTCAAACAATGGCCGTCCACTTTTTTCCACCACAAGGACATCCCCGCTTCCGGCAAAGTACTGCTTTGCCGGCTTTCGTCGACGGAGCCGCCACGCCCCAAGAGTCCTGGGACGAGGTCGCTCTGACTCTCAGTGACGATCTGTTTCTCGCCAAGAGACGGATCGAATATCTGATAAAGCACAAGGGTCTGAAAGGGTCCGACTTGGTTCAATGTTGGGTGGCATGCCGGATCCAACCCCTTCAACATCATGGAGATCGACTGATGCATTCCATCATGTCGTCGAAGAAGGATTCCCTCCACATCAGCTCCAAGACCTTAAAGCCGAAAGACTATATATGCCAAGTCAAATGGTTGATAAGGGAGCGGATTGAGAGGAAAATTCCGGAGCTGTCCCTGGACATGCATACAACGAAAAATCCCGTTGTGCCGGTAAATTTCAGCAGTAACTCTTTTTACATGCTCATCTATATGTTATCTTTGCAATACTGAGATACTTTTCCTTTTTAGCTTGCTGACCTCCCCGAGTCGGAATTTGCTCCTATCGAGGGATACCCTCCTAAGTTTTCTCAGGACGAGGGTGAATTGGTCCCAATGCTGGATGTCGTTCCTCGGAAACGCAAGGCTCCGACATTGGCCATCGGCACCAAAGAAGTGCCCATTGTGAAGAGGTAATCTTTCCTCACAGGGTCTTTGTATTTTACTCGTAATTCCTTCTGAGATGTAATGTTCTTTATTCTATTATCTTCTCAGAGCTAAATAGCTCATCAAGGGCAAATGGAAGGAAACTGCCGTGAAGCCTCTGCACCAGTCGAAACTCAAATTGTCTTCTCCTGCCGTAGCTCCTCCGACTCCTAGCCCTCAGCCTTCTACAACGCCGGAGATTATCCCATCTCCGACTGTTGTAGAAGATGCGGCTCAACCGTCAGAGCCAGTGATCCTTGAATCGCAAACTGATGTCATCATGAGTGACTCATGTGTTGATAAGGGTGAACCCTCTTTGGGTAATGATCCCTCGGCAGAGACCTTTGCCGAGAATCTCCTGTACAATCCGGGACTTGCCAAGCTTGGCCTATCTCGGAAGTCTATGGAGGAGATCCAGCGGCTGGCCCGAGAATGCCTAGAAAGGCAGACTCTCTCTGCCGAAGAAAAAGCACAAGAAGCAGAGGATATCAAACACTCTGATCTTCTTGAACAAGTTCGTCTTCGTGATGAGAAGATAAGGTCCGGCGCGCTTCCAACTGCGCCAGTGATCCCCCTAACTTTTGCCGAGAAGGTTGCCACCAAGGTGAATTCGGGTTTAGACAAACTCATTCGTGAACAATATGTAAGTCGGAATTCCAACTCCCATTCTCCTTATTTCATATCATATCCTCTAGCCCCCAAGCATGAAGCTGGAAAATTAAATCTGGTTTTATGCTTCCTTAGGATGCCAAAGAATGAACTAGTGTAGCCCCAAGGCTCGTGCTGATATTAGTATAAATATTAGCCCGAGCCTTTAGTAGACTTCTGACTTTGGGTATTCTGACTTACAGAAAGTATATTCCTATAACCAGGATTTGTTGAAGAATGTTTGAAACAAGCGGAAAGAGATCAAAGCTCTCCGGCTTGAAAATGCACAGCTGAAGGTTTCCAAGGATGAGGCCGAAGGTAAACATTCCAAAACTCAAACCTTGTCTTTTATTTCATAATCAAATTTTTGTTGAACTGTTGTTCTTTTGACTTACAACGCTGGTAAAACAGTCATGCGGTATGATCGAAGAGGCCGAGAATCTTAAGACCTTGGTGGTGGAAAACAAAGAACTTCGCCAAGAGATGGATAAGCTTAAGGCAGATCATGAGAAGAGCATTGCTCAAATTCTCGAATCCACCTCCATGGCCACTGACGAGCGTGATCGCAAGATTACGCTTCAAGATAAGAAAATCCCAGATCTCAGCAATGAGCTATTCAGAGAAAAGGACATTTCTGAGGCACTCTGGGCTGAACTCAGGCTTCGTGAAGAGAAGGCCAAAGTCGACGATGTCATCTTTGGTATGTTTCCCTTTTTATGACTTATCTACATCTTCAGACTCTTTGAAGTCCGGGTTTTCTTGACTTACCCTTTGCATTATATGCGCAGGTCCTCTGAACTTGACGGACTCAGCCTCTACCGAGTCTCGCACCAGCCGGCTTACTCAAGTCGGTGATTTGCTGCATGACTTCCGCCAATCCCTCGAAGATATTGGCGAAGTTCTCAAGGTTCCGGATATGCATAGCATGTCCGGTTTTGAGGTGCGAGATAAGGCCAAGGATATGCCACGGCTTGTTCAGGACTGGAACATGTCCTATGCACGAACCGCAGCGCAAAACGCTCTCACCATGGTTATAAGCCACCATGGAAACATGGAGATCTGGCAAGTAACCGGAGGGTACTGCAAGGTGGACGAAGACGGACAGGAGCAAGACATCAAGGCTATCATGGACTCCTGTGCCGGATATGGGTGCCACGTAGCTGATTTGACCAGCTACGACACTCTCTTCTTCACCCGTGTGGACACGCCGCCTCCGTCTTCCGAAGAAACAGCTGAAGTTTCCGACGATGATCAAACCATATCGGATTTAAACATCTCGGAATGTTATCAAGCCGAGGCCGATGTATCCAGCGAGCCTGCAGCTCCTACCTGTCCTCCTGCATCATAGAGTATCAGAAGAGCAATATGTTATTCTAAAAAACAATTTGAGGTTGTAAATAAGTAGTACAATACTTTTGCTAGTGCTAAGTTTTAATTTATCTATTCAACACTTTTGGCTTTGATATTATGTGCTTGAAATGTTTGCATAAGCACTTGTATTTTTTGTCTGCACTTATCGTTTATCTGGCTTTCCGCCTCGTCCCTTTCGTGAGCCGGCTAACTTTCAGCATGGGAACTTTGTCGAGCAACGGAGCTCAATTGCTAAACCAGTTTAAACTCGGAAAACAAAGCCGGCTTCCAGTACCAACAATTCACTACTCGGAAAATGCCCGCATCCAGCAATCAGACAAATAACTAAAGTATAGACTAGAAAATTTAGATTTATACCCAAAAGTATCAATTTTAGAATTGGAAATCTAAACCAGAACAAACATGAGCATAAATTACTTTCAAGTATTCTGGGATTTTCGACTGTGACGTGATCATTCGAAAATAAGATGGTAAAAAACTTCTCAGAAAGATTTTGAGGAAACCAAGGCTTTATTTCTCATTGAACATGTACACATATATGATTACAAAGAAAAGTAAACTAAGAATAAAAGGGACGTAGCTGAGCAATATTCCATAGTCTGTCTAACTCATCCGGATTTGTACTGCCTCCAGCTATCTTTCTCTTCTTAGTAGCAGATCTTCTTTGACTGGCCGCATATCAGTTAGGTAGTATGAACCATTGTGCAATACTCGACTAACTAAAAATGGCCCTTCCCATATTGGGGAAAGTTTGTGCTTTCTTTGCTGCACAAGCCGGAGAACCAAATTGCCCTTATTGAAAGATTAGTTTCTGAGTCTCTGGCTATGATATTTGCGTAACTTCTGCTGATAGGTTGTTGATCTCATTTCAGCAACGACGCGAACTTCTTCGACTAAGTCGAGATTATTTTATCGAGAAATTTCGGCATCCTCTTCAATATACGTGGCCACTCTAGGAGAAGTGTGAATCAAATCACTAGGAAGAACTGCTTCTGCGCCATAGACCGAGAAGAAAGGTGTGTATCCGGTTGACCTGTTTGGAGTTGTTCGCAAACTCCATATTACAGAAGGTACTTCCTCTGCCCAAGCCCCCGCAGCACGTCGTAGTGGTGCTTCGAGTCTCGGTTTTAGGCCCTGTAAGATTAAACCATTTGTTCTTTCAACTTGTCCATTAGCTTGTGGATGTGCGACTGACGCAATGTTAAGCCGGATATTTTGTTCAGTGTAGAATTCAGCAAGCTCTCCCATAGAAAAGTTACTCCCATTGTCCGTGATAATGCTATGCGGATAACCGTATCGGATTATAACATCCTCAACAAATCTTATGGCTGTTGCTCCATCACAACTAGTGACGGGTTTAGCCTCAATCCATTTGGTGAATTTATCCACCATCACTAAGAGGTGTGTAAATCTACTTGGAGCTCGTTTAAACGGTCCTACCATGTCAATCCCCCAGACCACGAAAAGCCATGTTATAGGTATTGTTCGCAGCTGATCAGCCGGAACGTGTGCCTGTTTGGCGTACTTTTGGCAGCCCTTGCACTTCTTGACCAGCCGTTCGGCATTTGCCTTGGTTGTAAGCCAGAAAAAACCATGTCGAAAAGCTTTTGCCACTAAAGATTTGGCTGCAGCATGGTGACCACACTCGCCTTTGTGGATCCCTCGTAAGATTTCCAATCCTTCTTCCGGAGATACACAGCGCTGAAAGACCCTAGATGCACTCCGCTTATAGAGCTCACCACTAATTATAGTATAGGCTTTTGCTCGTCGGATGATCTGCCGGCTTAGAACTTCGTCTTCAGGTAATTTTCCGTCTATCAAGAAATTAAGATAGGGTTGAGTCCAGCTAGGAATCATAGCCAGAACTTCTACTAAAGGTGAGTCGGATTTGGTCGGATATTCCTCATCTACTCCTTTTATAGAGGGAACTTTGAGGTGCTCTAAAAAAGCGCCATCCGGGACCTTTTTCTGGGCAGAGCCTATTCGAGATAGTGCATCTGCTTCCTCATTTTCTGTTCGAGGGATGTGTTGAACTTCAAACCCTTCAAACGATTTAGATAATTCATCCACGACAGCTCTATATGCCGCGATGTGCTTGTTTGCCTTACAGATATCCGATACTTGTTGAGCAACAAGATCCGAATCTCCATAACACATTAATCGTCGGATGCCGATGCCTTTAGCAATCCGAATTCCATGCAGTAGTGCTTCATATTCGGCAATGTTGTTCGTCGCCATGAAGTGTATCTGCAATACATAGAAAATTTTATCACCTTGGGGTGACTTGAGCACCACGCCAGCCCCCGAGCCCCCGAGCGCTTTAGACCCATCAAAATGCAAGGTCCAATATTCTGACTCTGGTAGGGTCATACTCTCCGTTGTCTCTGTCCAATCAGCGACAAAGGCAGCGAGGATTTGAGATTTGATTGTTGTACGAGGTTTGTACTCAATATCGAAAGCTGAAAGCTCTATGCCCCATTTGGTGACGCGTCCTATGGAATCACTATTGTTGATTATATCTCTCATGGGAGTTGTGCTCACCATGGTAATTGGATGTTCCTGAAAATAATGCTGTAACTTACGAGATGCTAAGAACACACCGTAAGCCAGCTTTTGATAATGCAGATACCGCTGTTTTGATTCTATTAAGACCTCGCTGAGATAGTAAGTCGGACGCTGCACCAAGTGTTCCTGATTTTCCTCCGGTCTCTCCACCACCATGACGATACTGATGACTTTGTTTGTCGCAGCAAGATAGAGCAACATCGGTTCCTGTGGTTCTGCTGCTGCAAGGATGGGAGCAGATGAGAGTACTGCTTTCAGGTCTTGTAGTGCAGCTTCAGCTTCGTCGGTCCAAACAAAATTCTTGGTCTTTTTCAGGAGCTTGTATAGTGGTGTGGCTCTTTCATCGAGCCGACTTACAAACCGACTGACTACGGCAATGCAACCAGTTAGTCTTTATACGTCCTTCAGGCGAGTCGGCCTAGAAATATTGAGTATAGCCTTGATTTTGTCTCGGTTTACCTCTGTGCCTCTTTGAGACACGATAAAACCTAACAATTTTCCGGCTGGGATTCCAAAGAAGCATTTCTTCGGGTTAAGCATTATGTTGTATTTTCGTAGATTGGCGAACGTTTCCTCCAAGTCGGAAATTAGGGTTTCCTTCTTTTTGGACATCACCGCAATATCATCCATATATGCATGTACATTACGTCCGATTTGATCGTGGAGACAACGTTGCATTGTGTGTTGGTACGTAGCTCCTGCGTTTTTCAGCCCAAAGGGCATCGTAACGAAACAGAAGGTTCCGAAGGGGGTTATGAATGAAGTTTTGACTTTGTCAGATTCCTTCATCCGGATTTGGTGATAACCGGAATATGCGTCGAGAAAACATAGGAGTTCCGAGCCTACGGTGGAATCGATAACTTGATCAATCCTAAGCAGAGCAAACGGATCTTTGGGACAAGCCTTGTTCAAGGCAGTATAATCAACACACATCCTTAAATCAGTGGTGTCCTTTTTAGGGACCATTATAGGATTGGCCGACCACTCAGTGTGGATGACCTCTTCTATGAATCCGGCTAACTCGAGCCGTGCTAGTTCCTTAGCTATATAGCCTTACGCTTTTCGTCGCCAAAACATCATAGGGACTGTTTGACGGGTTTAGCATTTGGGTGTACATTTAAAGAGTGCTCGGCAAGTTCCCTAGGTACTCCGGTCATGTCAGATGGCTGCCATGCGAAGATATCTTGATTTGCTCGGAGGAACTTGACGAGCGCGCTTTCCTATGCGCTATCTAGGCCTACACCTATCCGGGTCACCTTGGAGGGGTCATCATCCTTCAATGGAGTCTTCTTCGTCTCTTCTGATGCCTTGAACTCCGGATTCAGCTTTGTCACCTCCTTCTTTGTTGCGGGCATCTCGAACGGATCTATGGTCTTCTTGATCTCCTGGTACTCCTGGGCGTGCAGCATGGCTTCAGCAAAGGCGACATTTCCATCCTCGCACTCTCGCGCTTTCTTCGGGTCTCCCTGATGGTGATCACGCTGTTGGGACCTGGAATTTTCATCATATTGTAAATGTAACACGGACGAGCCATAAAAGCCCAGTAAGCCGGATGTCCGAATATAGCGTGGTACGCGCTCTTGAACGGGACCACTTCGAAGGAAAGTGCTTCCGTCCGGTAGTTCTTTGGAGTTCCAAAGGTAACATCCAAAGTGATTTCTCCCAGGGAATTTGCTTGTCTTCCTGGGATAACTCTGTGAAAAATCATCGAGCTGTAGTTCAGCTGGGTCTCCGAGATCTTCATCCGGCGTAGCGTTTAGACATACAGAATGTTGATGCTGCTGCCATCGTCCATGAGAGTCTTGGAGAAATCATAGCCGTCAATAAGTGGATTGATGACTAAGGCATACTTTCCTCGCCTGTGCAATTTAGACGGATGATCAGCACGGTCAAAGGTGATTGCCACTTCCGACCAGTCCAGGAACTGAGGAACAGCCGGAACTATTGCATTGAGCTCATGTAGAACTACTTTCTTGACCTTAGCTGGTTGAGATCCGAGGAAGGTGACGTAAGTGTCTTTCTTTGTCAGGAAATTCTTTTTCCCTTCCAGCTTGGGATTTGAAGCATCGGCTTCCTCCATGTCAGAATCATCCTTGTTCTCTTTATCCTTTTCGAGATTCTTCTTTCCCTTCTTCCGCTTAGACCTATAGCCAGCGGTATCATCTTTCTTGATGTCGTCATTGAAATGACACTCGGCATTTGTGTGGGACGAGCCCCCATTGGCATATAAGTGATGCACACATGAGTTATTGGCAATGTCGGCCCAGGAGTAGGTTTTGCCGGGTTGTTGGTCTCCTCTACCCTGGACTCTTGATGTCCCGCGACCATGTCCACAGCCACCACCGCGCCCTCCTCGTCCTCCAGACCCGAAAGTAGCAGTGACCACTGTCGTTCCCGTGTTGGGCTTTTCTTCCGAGGTGTTCTTGCGCTTCTGAGCTTGCTTCTTTGGTTGTTTTGCCGACTGTGGTATAGCTAGGGCGTTAAGTAATCCCTCTGCATCGTTGTCAGCATTTGCATACTTGCTTGCCGTTTCTATCATTTCTCCCAAATCAGTGACCTTGTCACACTTCAAGCGATGACGTAGTAAACCAATTGGGAGTCCTGCAATGAAAGCTTCAATCGTAGTTTGGTCATTTACTCCTTCACAGGAGTTCTTGGTGTCGATCCATCGTCCAAGATAATCCCGGCAAGTTTCTCCGGCTTTCTGGGTGCAACGCTGTAGGTCTCCTACCGTACAGGGCCTCCGATATGTGCCTTCAAAATTCTGAAAGAACACACTTTGCATATCATACCAGTTGTGGATGGTGTTCTCCGGAAGTTCATTGAGCCATGATCGTGTTGTCTTCCGCAATATGAGTGGGAGATATCGGGGCGCGATCAGGCTGTTTTCGCCTTTGGCGATACAGCAAGCCTGGAAAAAATCCAGGAGCCAAGTATCTGGCCGAGCTATACTGTTGTAGGCTTGAATATGTCTTGAAATAGCAAATCCTTCCGGGAATTTTGTAGCTGTTATGCGTGGTCCAAAGCACTTTGGGCCCACGTATATATCGCCATTTTCATAGCGCCACGCCTCTATGTTGGAGTTAATCCTGTGCCTTGCGTCACTTGGGGATAAAGATCGTCCCGAATGATGGCTGTGGCTGCGGTGCCTTGGAGCTAGACTTCGGCTTCTACCACCACCTCCTCCACCACGACGCCCTCCTTGGCCTCCTTGGGAGCCGTTGTGATGGCTACTTTGTGGAGAGGGTGGAGCAGCTGGATGGTTTCCGACTGATCGTTGGCCTCCATTCGGAGCGTCGTTATTCCGGTTCCGGGGAGGGTCTTCATTACGACAAGCCCCCTGCCAGCTTGACTAAGCACGGTGTCCGTCGTTCCTTCGTCCATCAGCCGGACGGCTTGTGTGTCTAGGAGGTGGCATTCTTTGTCGGTCCTTCTCCTGACGTTTCTCTTTATCTTCTTCCCTGCGATCATTCGACTCTCACCGGGGAGGATTCTTAGGATTTAGTGCAGCAATTGCCTCTTGCTCCGCAACTGGGGCAACATTGCGCCAGTCATGTGCAGCTTTGTGGTGCTATCCTGAAGATCCGGTTCTTGAGTAGTTGTCTTCCCGACGGTCGAAACGGTAATGCTGCTCCGGAACACGTTGGGGTCTTACGTCATTCCATGCTGGATCCATGCGACATTGGTTAGATTGGGAGACCAGTTTTCCGCCTCTGGACAGGGCGACCTTCTGCTGCTCTAGACCCTTGTTGAGTAGTTTAATGCCCAATTGAATCTGCTCCGGGCCTGGATTACTGGATAAGATTTCTCGAGCCGCAACGGTGTTTTGCACGGGTGTTGGATACACCCAGTCTCCATTGCTGTCGCACCGAGGCATCCCAAGGTCTCCTCCAAAGAGGACTTTGTGAATCTGCGGGAATTGGTCGTCATGAGTATGACGCTTCCTGGTCTTCTGATGCTGCTGAGAGTTGTACTTCTCCAAAGTTTCCATGCATTTCTTTTCTTCCTCGAGGTTTTTGGCTTCATCAAGGAGTACTTGGCGACGCGCTTCTAGGGCCTGGGCCCTTTCGTCCAGCTCTTCAGTAGTAAGTTCTGCAGTTGTAGGAATAGGTGTGGTTAATGCATCATCGATGAGTTTACGCACACCTTCGGTGATCACGTGTCCATCCACCGATTCTTATTTGGGCTCTTTTGGGATCAATGCTCCATCCGAGTCTTCCTCATATTGCTCGGCAATCACTTCCTCCACCGGAGGATCTTTTGTCGGGGTCTTGTTCTTCTTGTTCTTCTTCTTTGCCTTCTTGGAGGAACTTGATGTTCTTGCTTTGCATTCTTGCATAAGTGTTGAGCTCTCCATTACGATTTGTTCGAGTGAGATACCGTGAGCTTATTGCTCTTGGAGGGTGACGTCCTAGTTGGTTTGGCGGTTGGTGCCACGATGTCCTCTTCATGGAAGATTGTGAAGAGACCTGGGCTTCTCCTTCGTGGAGCTTCTGAAGTGGTTGTGGAGCTTGCCATCTTCGGAGTGGAGGAAAAGCTAGCCATAAGGAAAGGGCCTATTCCTTCGTGGGATAGACTCGGAGAAGAAGGTGAGCCTTTGTGGTGTTGGGAAATCCTTAGTGGAATCTCACACCTCCCCAACGTGACGTACCTTACTTGTAAGGGAACACGGGAATACATCTTCGTCTCCGCATGCCTCGGTTTTATCTATACCTGAGCTTACTTTCCTTGTGATAGCCATCGATCTTGAAGTACTTACATCTTGCCTATCACTTGTGGTATATTTATCTTGTGCTATCTTGCTTAGCTTAACTTGTCGCTGTTGCACTTAGTTGAGCCTAGTGTATTTAGGTTTTGTGCTTGTAAAATAAACGTTAGTTTAATTCTGCATTCTATCAAGCCAAAACCGTAATAGTTTTGAAATTGCCTATTCACCCCCTCTAGGCGACATCTCTATCCTTTCAATTTGTATCAGAGCAAGGTCTCTCGTTGTTTAGGATTCACCACCTAGAGTGTATAGATGTCGGCTAGTAGTATAGTGCACACTGACACAATTATCTTTGATGGGACAATTATATTTTGTGGAGAAATTGCTTGCTTTGTAATCTTTGGACCTTGTGTCCAAATATTGAGCGATTTCTAGATGTAGGTTTTTCTCCTCCGATGGATCCTCAAAATCTATCTTTAGAGGATGAGAAAAAATTACATCTCGAAGCTCAAGTATCTAATAAGCTCTTTTTCTCCTTGAGCCCCACAGTTAATTTGTTCTTGATGATTGTGAAGTGCAAGTCATCTCATGAGATGTGGACCAAGCTTAAAGAAATATTTGGTGGGTCCATTTCTCATAGGGTCGGTGGTATCTCTGAGGAGCTCTCTTGTCCTTCACATCATGAAGAGATCCAAGTGGCTTCCACCTCCGACCGCAATGAGATTTCCATTCCCTCCACTTCACCTACATGTGACAAGTCACAAGGTAATGGCATGGTGAGTGGAGAAATCATATGTAATGATGGTAGTGGTTCTCTTTACACCAATGATTCATGTTCTATAAATGCTAATGGTGTAGAGAGTTTGGACTTAAGCACTTCTTGCAACGATAATTGTATATCCCCTTGTGTTGCTAGTCCTTGCATATTGTCTAGAAATTATTTGAGTACTAGTGTAGATGATATGCTTGATTTGTCTTGTTCCAATAAACAAAATGCTTCTATTTCCTCTCGTTGTGTATCTAACAATGTAGAGGAAATCAAACACCCTATGGATCAAGACATGGTTATGGATGAAGATTCAAGAATATCCTCATCTTCATCCTCACGTGCTCACATGTGCCTTATGGCAAGAGGATCAAAGGTATCTCCTACTTTGGATCCCAACATATCTTCTCTAGATAATAGCAATGATAATGATGATTGTGATGATGACCTTAATGAGGATACTAGTGATCTTGTGCTTGAGTTGACCTTTTTGTGTACCTCTCTTCGTGGTAATAATAAGGTTGTTGCTTGTCTCAAACACATTATGGACACCATAACTAAACAAACGGAAACCATAGAGGAGTTGGATTTCCAACTTGATGGGAGTCGGAGATTCAATCTCCTTAAGCAAGAGATTGCCGAGAAGAAGCACACTAATTGTATCCTCATACAAAAAATTGAATCTTATGAGCTTGAAAAGGAAAAATCTATTAATGATGCTAGTGTTACTAACTCTACTTCTTGTGAAGCATCTATATTAAAGGAGAAAGTTGAGCTAAGGTCTCAACTTGAGTTGCTAACTAGCAAGTATAGGAAATTGGAAGAGAGTCATGAAATGCTCTCGGGCTCTCATAATGATCTTCTAATCTCCTATGATGGGCTAAAGTTAGCTCGTGAGGTAAGTATCACTAAGGTAACATCTTGTGAGCCTCATTTGGACATTAGCACAACTTCTACTCAAAATGCTATTTTGCCATGTGCTAGTCCTAGTGATCCTTATTGTCATACTATTGATAAAACTTGTGTTGGATTACTTGCTTTGCCTTGTTTATCTAACAATGAAGCTTCCACTTCCTCTAGTACCTCTATTTCAACTAACCATGTAGAGGAAATCAAAGAGCTCAAGGCCCAAGTCACTTCTTTGAAGAAAGACTTGGAAAAGAGTCATGAAGGCAAATCCACACTCGATAATATTTTGATTGTGCAAAAATGCCCCAATGATAAAAGTGGACTTGGATTTAACTCCAATAACAAGAACAAGTCCAATAGAAACAAGAAGAAGAGCCAAGACCAAGTCAAGAATTCGGCCAAGATTATTTGCTTCAAGTGCAAGGTTGTAGGACATCATGTAAGATCTTGTCCATTGAAGAAAACACACTTGAATGAGAAGCAACAAGGGAAGCGGCCACAAGGTCAAGGTCAAGCCCAATCTCAACCTCAAGTTGAAGCTAGGCCACTTCCTAAGAACAATCAAGATAAGGCTCTCCAAGACAAGAAATCAATAAAGAAGAGAAAGGGGAGCACTTGTTGCTACATATGCCGTGAGAAGGGGCACTTGGCCTCTTCATGTTCAAATGGTACCTTATATAACCCTATCATTGTTGATGATGGTTATTCTCTTGGGAAGGATAAGGATAGCAATGTGTTTGCCAAGTTTGTTGGAACTCAAAGTGGTGTTAAGAAAAGAACCATTTGGGTTGCCAAGCCTATTGTGACTAACCTCTTAGGACCCAACTTGGTTGTGGACCAACAAGCTCAAACTTGATTAATAGGTTTTTGTGGAGGGCATTGGATACTTGGCTAACACATGAAGAATTAAGGGATCTTCATATATTATATTTGATCAAGCCAAGTTATAAGGATTATCATCTCCCTACCATATACCCAATGCGCCTCTTTGCGATAACTCGAACTCAACTCTTTTATATTGTAAGTTACTTGCCCATTTACATGTTTTGGTTTTGTACCAAGTATGTATTTGTATTTGTTGTGCCTCATGCTTGCTTATTTTGTGTATTCAAGTATGTCTAGGTGTTTGGCACATCATTTACTCGTGTGTTTCGTTTTGAGCCTCTAATGCATCTTGATGATATCTTATTTGGCTCTTTTTGAGAGGTTAATGGAACATCTCATTCTGGGGGAGTGATATGCCCCGTGCATCTCTCCAACCTTAAAATGTGTGTACATGAGTAATACCACTTAGTATTGATATTGCAAGCTTATCTAGTCACTATGTGGTGTGTCATACTCATGAGAAATTCAAATTCTAAATATCCTTTAATTATCTGTAGTTGAGGTTGTTTTTCCTCTTATTAAGAAAAATTGAATACCACGTTATGGGGGAGTAATATGCTTATTTTGCATATAACAATCCTATGAAATGTGAACATATGAGGTGGTGCCACTTAGATTTGATATTGTTGATTATCTTGTATCTAGGTGGCATGTTAGCTCAAACAAGGTCCTAATTTTTGTTAGAAGCTTTTATTGCTCGTCTTTTCGGTCCTTTTGCTTGAGTAAGAAATTCTTGGTGTGACCTTCCTCAAATGCATATCTCTATATCTTATTTGGGAGACCATTTGCTTCAAGTTATTCTAATCACTGCTCTGCATGATTGTGTGACTAGTTGAAGCTATCAAGAATCTCTATCTTTGCATAGTGCTTAATATTTTTATTCCTATCCTATGTTTTTATTGTGAAGATTTATCTTTAATATCCGTGCAATATACCACCAGAAATAAATTCCAATACACTCATTATCTTCGATAATTGATATACTTGAGTGTGGTAGCATTTGTGGATCATCTTCACCTTGGATTTCACCTCTTATTGCCCTTTTTCTTTCCAAAAATTGTTGTGGATCCCATTGTCTTCCTTGGCTTTTGAACATCTCTTTGATGGTGTTTTTATTATTATCAAATGTGCTTTTAGTGGAAGACAAACCTTTTCTTCTCGGAACCTTGTGCCATTGTGAAAAGTGTTAAGGGTTTGGTTTATTTGTTTAAACCTTGCTCTTTTGGGAGTTTATTATCTCATTCTTTCTTATCTATGTTATTTTCTTGAATAAGATAAATCTTTCAGCATTTGTGTTTTTATCTCATCTTTTATGCTCAATAGTTTTTGCTTGGTTCATTTGTTGAACTTTGTTGAACAAATCTTGTGTTGATTCGATTCTTTGATATAGTTTGGACAACAACTGTGTTTTGTCACACCTTGTATGCCTTCTTGAATATTTTGGTGTTTTGTCCAAATTATATCTTCATTGGTTCTTGAAAGTCTCATGCATGCATGTTTACTAAATGTGTATCTTATATCATATTTTGCTTTCTTTGATCCAATATATAGGGTATACTCCATCAAATCCTTAAACGCCTATGATGTGCATGAAATACAAATTTCATCTCTAAATATGCACATGTTTTTATGGAGTATGTCCTATGTGTTGTGGTTAGTCTAACCACTTTAGACCCAATAAGTTTGGGGACCAAGATGTACTTGATTGTTGTTTTAGGTACATTGGAGATGCAATGGATGCTTGTCTTATCCATAAGGAAGGTGTTGTCACCACATGATAATTGGATCCAAGCTAGTATGATCGAAGAATTCTTATCTACTACATCATACCATTGCTATCTCGGTAACAAGTATCTTATTCATGCATACTATTCTTCCATCCAATCTCTTGTAGGTTACATCTTGGCATGAATTTATTTGTTTGTAAATGTTGTGGTCCTTGCAAGGATCTTTGAAAGACTTCTCTATCCTTATTTCTTATGTGAGTAATTTGAGATGATGCATATTTTGGGTAGTATATAAAATCATATTCATGATTCACCAATTCCAAATATGCCTTCTAGAAATTTATTGCATATCAATTCCTTAGGGTACTCTCATGTGCAATATTGTTAAAATTGCATTGAATCCTTCCTTTTGATACTTGTTGCCTTTCTCAAAATATCCGAACTAGCATTAGTTCCCTTAGTGTTAGTTGTGATGTTTTAGAGGTTTTTATTTTTCTTTGGTGAAGTTCATTGATATACCATAAGAGAAAATAGAGCCATGGGCTATATATGCACTTAAGCAAAATATCCTTTTTGGTATACGTTATGACTTCCTCTTGGATATCTTGTATTCTTATTTTTATTAACCTCTTATGTGTGGATGTTTCTTTGTGGATTATTCTCATGTATTGTCCACTCAGAAACTTATATACACAAGAGTGTTAATATCCTCGCTCTTTTCCAACCATATCTCTTATCCTCTTGGTTTTTAATGGTATTGGTAAGGTCTTGATTTGTGAGTGCTTGGTATACTTTTATTGCATCTTCACACACTCATATCTCATATTTGGTTTATTTTGGACTTAAGCTTGTCTTGACAAGTGTATTGATTTATATCTATAGGGAGTGATGATTCCATGTTTGTGCATATTGTATTCAAATGAAACAACTAATTTATGCACAAACCTTGGGGAGCTTCCTTATTTCATTTAGAGCACTATTTGTCCATTTTATTATTTGGATCTTTTGATTTCTTGCTTCATCCATTGAAGTTTCTTCACCTTGTTATCCTTTTAGCAATATTTTATCCTCAATATAGTTGTTTTCCTCCAAGTATTCGTCATTGGATATGTGCATATGATTTCACTCATATTATGAGAAATGCACACCTTGGGAGGAACTTGAACTATATTGGCCTTCTAACTTTGTCATCCATTTTGGCACTTGTTGTCAATGGGGGAGAAGTTTAGAGGGTTTTAAGGGAAATGGTTTTCTACTTAAGATTGGTTTATTCTTAAGTGTTTTCCTTTCATGCATTTCATCTTTATTATGTATTGCATGGTTGAATATATAGTGGAAACTCTCCCAAAGGTTATGCTTGACAATGTATGCAATGAAATTCAAGTTCATCACACGTGCATATATTGTGGGGGAGTTTTATCTATAGATGTTGGTTCTACTCACATCTCTTGCATTAGTTGTAGTTTGTGTGAGTAGAATCGGTTTTTATATGGGCTAGTATCTTTGTGTTACTTAACCATATCAAATACAACCTCTTGTATACAACTTATTCTCGGATAAATGGCGTACTTGTTTCTAATATTCATTATATAAACCCTCTTGTTGTGATTGTCATCAGTTACCAAAATGGGGGAGATTGAAAGGGTAATTGCCCCTATGTGTGGTTTTGGTGATTAATGACAATCCCTATGGACTAATGTTTTCATTGAGTTTTATATGAAGGAATACTCCATAGGTCATGCTTGTAGTCCATGTGTTGGATTCAAGTATGGATGCCATGAAGATAAATATATACCTTGAGTATTGGCATCAAGATCATCGAGTTGAAGAAAAATATGATATGATCAACATCTTGAGAGTGTGATCTCAATAGAAGAATTCAAGATATGGCTCTAAGTCGGTGTCATGATAGCCTCATTAGTTGAGCTATGGTTGACTAAGATTTAAAGCATGTAATCAAATGAAGAGTTCCTTATGTACCTCAAGATATTGAGATGTAGCATGATAAGACACTTGGTTGACCAATGCAAAGAGTGAAGAGTGATTTCAAGTTGGTCAACACATGAAGCATAAAGAATGTACCACATGGATCTTGTGGTGTGGTAAGCCTTGTCATTTATGCATCATGAACTAACCCATTATATATGTTCATTTGCGTTTTCTATATGGGATAGGTATCTTTCCATGGGCATGCTTCAAAAGTGAAGATCTCATATAGCCCATGAGAGGATGGCATCAAGTGGTGATCATCATCAAGATTGAGAAGGGAAAGTTCAAGATAAGCATCTCGAGAAGATCATTTGCTTGAAGCTTGCCGTCCATATTATTGATAATGGACATGTGAAGACGTGTCTTAATGAAGTTATCCCATAGTGGTGTATGTGGGATCAAATTATGAGTCTTCACGAAGCAACAATGATCAAGGGATGCATTCCGTCTTGGATGGAGCTTGAAGTGTTGTCATGAAGATCAAGCGGGATGCACAAGGCAAAGGTATGACCTTGCTAGGTTTTCCTTTTACATGTCTCAATGTGGTTGTTGGGAGACCGGGTTATAGGATAGATAGCCGCACTATCAAGAGGGGCTTTCGGTTGGGTAACTACATCACATCATCGTAGGGAGCTCAATCCTTTGCATACTTTGCATATTTCTATTTTGTTTCTTCTTGGTGTTTCTCCATGTGAGGTTCTTGATCTTGTTGCTAGCTCTTCAACAAGCCCAAGTTCATCGAAAACGGAATTTGTATGCATCTTCTATGGCATTTTCGAGTTTAAAGGTTTTACCGGTTCTTCTTATAGGGATGCTTCATACCTTTCCTCATTTGGTTATATCCTCCTTTGTTGTACTATGACGTCTTCATGCACCATATTGTAGAGCTTGTTGTCCTCGTCAAAACAAGCCCAAGATCATCGAAATCGGAGTCCGGATGCAAAAGTTATTGCGTTTTTCGTGAAGTCTATTTCATCCCGGTTGTGGGTCCGGTTCAAGCGACTCCCACACCGGACGGTCCGGCGCCAGCGCAGGTTAGACCGGATCTGAAACCAGATTTTCTGGTTTTCACGATCAAGTCTATTTCGAGTTGGCAAATAGAGGTTTTCTGGTTTGTAGGCCGGTCCTCCAGCCTGGGGACCGAGTTTCCCGGTTCTAGGGCCGGTCCAACCAACTTTGAAACCGAGTTTTCAATGTTTTCTCTCCAACGGCCATATTTGCTTTCCTCTATAAAAGGGGGTTCTTCCCCCAACGTTTTTGGGTGTTCTTGACCATGAAATTGACCTCCATTGTTGAACCTCTTGAGCTTGCTTCCTGCCCCTTGCCTCCTATGATTCTTGCATCTTTTTGAGGGCTTTGGAAGAGGAGATCTAGATCTACAATCCCCACCAATTAATTCCTCCTCTAAGTGAGAGGAACCCATTGGATCTAGATCTTGAAGTCATTGGTTGACTTCCATCATTGTTCTTCCTCTCTAATTCCTCCCTAGCACTTGTTACTTTGGTGGGATTTGAGAGTGAGGGATTTGAACACTCTTGGTGTTCTTGCTTTGCATTCTTGCATAAGTGTTGAGCTCTCCATTATGATTTGTTCCGGTGAGAGACCATGGGCTTGTTTCTCTTGGAGGGTGACCTCCAAGTTGGCTTGGCGGTTGGTGCCGCGATGTCCTCTTCGTAGAAGATTATGAAGAGACGCGGGATTCTCCTTCGTGGAGCTTGTGAAGTGGTTGTGGAGCTTGCCATCTCCGAAGTGGAGGAAAAGCTAGCCATAAGGAAATGGTCTATTCCTTAGTGGGATAGAATCGGAGAAGAAGGTGAGCCTTCGTGGCATTGGGAAATCCTTCGTGGAATCCCGCACCTCTCCAGCGTGACGTACCTTACTTGTAAGGGAACACGGGAATACATCTTCGTCTCCACGTGACTCGGTTATCTCTATACCCGAGCTTACTTTCCTTGTGATAGCCATCGAGCTTCAAGTACTTATATCTTGCGTATCACTTGTGGTATATTTATCTTGTGCTATCTTGCTTAGCTTAACTTATTGTTGTTGCACTAAGTTGAGCCTAGTGTATTTAGGTTTTATGCTTGTAAAATAAACGTTAGTTTAATTCCGCATTCTATCAAGCCAAAACCGTAATAGTTTTGAAATTGTCTATTCACCCCCTCTAGGCGATATCTCTATCCTTTCAAGCGTCTCCTCCCCATCTCCGTCTAGCGCGTCTCCGTCAGGCCACCCGAACACGGCGCCGCACCTTCCTCATTTCTCGCCGGGCAACGACGACTTCGACCCGCTTGGCGGCTTCGACCCCAACTCCCTCGCCAACGACACCTCACCGGCCCATCGCCGCCTCCCTGCTTTCACGCAGAGGCCTGGCTTCGCTCAGTTTGCCGCGGGCAGCAGCTAGAGTGTCCCCGACCTGTTCGACATCGGCAGCAGCCAGGGTGCCCCCAACCTGTTCGGCGGATTGCACTGCGGTGACTGCACCACGAGGGAGTCCATCATGGCCGACATGATCGACGACAGTTCCCTCCAGGCTTTCACGCAATAGGAATCCGCTTCATACGAGGAGGACGACGGCGGCGCATGGGAGGACGAGGTCTACGCGAATGCATAGGTAGCCGAGGATGAGGATGAGGTGGAGGAGGTACTGGTGACCATCGCGGTCGACCTGAAAGGGAAGAAGAAGGCCGTGGAGGCGGAGGGGGAGAAAAAGAAGAAAGGAGGCGGCAGACGTGGCCCTAATTATGCAGTGCCCGGTGGCGGCAAAACTATGTTTCAATTTTCGGCGACCTTTTGAAAGTTTGAATTTGCAATTACGATTTGGGTGGCTGTTTAGGGGCGACAGTTGGAAGGCGGTGACCCACGATAAGAGCAACTCCAACAGACGCGCTAAGAGTAACTCCAACAGATGCGCTAAATTTTGGCGCTGTAAAACACGTATGCAGCGCGCGCGATCCGGGTTTCGTGCGCCGCGCACGAAACTCCTCTGGCAAAGGCGTGAAAACATGCGCGCTAAATTTGCAGCTCGAACCCTCCAACAGGCGCGCAGAATTAGAGCGCGCGAAACCTGGGTTGTGCAACAAATATGACAGAAAAAAGATCTAAAAATTGAAAGAAAATTACATAAAACATGAACATAGTGCAAGAAAAATACTAGAAATTAGTACTACTAGAAACTATTACTACTACTAGATACTAGTACTACAATCTAGTCCGACGAGGAGATCGAGATGTAGTCATCGCCGGACGAGACCGGTGTCGTGTCGGACACCGACGACGATGACCAGTAGTCGTCCCAACGGGGATCGTCGTCGGATGGTCGTTGGCCCGGCCATCTGCGCTTCGATGAAGGCGCGCCTCCACGCATTGTCCACCCGGCGGTCGTGGCGTTCCTGGTGCTTCGCCGCTGCCTGCTCGGCGTCGTGCTTGCACTGCGCCGCGACGTCTTTGGGGAAGCGGCGGCGCCACTCCTGGCCCAGGCGCTCGTCGCGCTCGATGATGAGTAGACGACGCTCCGTTTCACGACGGCGCTCCTCCTCCGTGATGAGACGAGGTGGCGGCGCCAGCGCCTCCGCCTGCTGGCGCGTCCAGACGTCCTGAAAGTTCATCGACGCGCGCGGGCGGCCGAGCCGCCATGCCACGGTGTCGAAGGTGCCGGTGGGGCGCGCGCGTACGCCGCGGTACCCGGAACTTCTCCGGCGTGGCTGCATGGCGGCGGCGACCGCGCGGGCGCGTCGACAGAGAGGAGGAAGAAGAGAGGATTTTTCCTCTTCGCGCGGAAGAGAAAGTGACAGTTGGTTTCACGCCCTGCCCTGCATTTAACGAGCACGCTGAGCGGTGCGTCTAAAGTTTTTCCTGCATGCGGGAAGATATAGCACCTGTTGGAGGACGCCGGCACCAGCTCTCGCGCGGGAAAGTTTCAGTTTTTAGCGCGAACGCGCTTTTAGAGCAACTCTCCCCCTCCACCACACACCATAAGACACCATAAGACCAAACGCCGAACCCTGTATGAAGCGGGGCGAGCGAAGATGCTCTAAGGGAAACCAGTCGATCATGGCCGGACGGCGCAGCGCGGCGCGTTGGAAAGGAGGAGGATACAGAGCGGAAAAAACCGTTTATTCTTTCTTTTTCTTTTTATTATTTCGTTTTACTCGCTTTATTAACCGAAATTATCGGAGCTAGTAATACTCGCTTATCAATTGTCATCACCATCGCCATTCGCCGCCTTCACCTGCTACTCCCTCTAGTTCCATCCCCTTTCCATCCTCGCCGCCGTCTCCTCGGCTCCGGGTCGCCTTCTCTCCCCAGGACTCCCCGAGTCCCCTCCTCGCTCCTCCATCTGGTTCTTGCTTTCCCACGCCGCCGCGCGCAGCCCGAGGTGAGTCGCGCTCGCGCCCGCCTCGGTCGTCTGAGTTCGGCAGGCGGCACCAGTTAACTTTTGCTTCTGTGTTTCCCTCTTTCATCTTATATAAATCTGTTCTCGTCGAACTGCTAGTATTAGCCTAACCGTCTGTGTTGACGCCCAATCTGGCTCCCTTGCGGCAGGGAGAAGCAAGCAAGCGAGCGAGCAAGAGGAGAAGTCGATCGATCGATAGGCCATTATGCGGCGGTGGTTTTGCTGCGCACACGTTGACACGCCGTATCAGGAACGTGGGGTCGACGAATTTCCCAACAGTCCTGAAAAGGCGAACGGTACGTCTGCTGTTTATACTAGTACTTAGAAGAAGATCGTGTTCCTTGACGTGACACATCGATCGTCTCCATCTTCAGTCGGCATTTTTTACTTACAGGGCTGCTGTAGGTGCCAGTTTGTACTATTAGGAATCGATGCGCTTAATCCGCCCGTGCTGCTGCTTGGTAGAGCCTGTGTTGGATGAGTGGGATTTCCAGTAGATGTCTCACTTACAGTCAGTTTCAGGGTTATTGATCAATCACAACCTCATTTCCCTCCAATCATTGTTATGATGGAAACCCGATTTTATATGGTATATAGCATATCAGCTACTGATGCACTGTTAGCTGTACATAGCAGTCAGTTGACCCAAACAGCCAAAGTGTACTGTCATATCTCATATGTATGGTCTGTAGTTTAACTAGTACAATAATTATTAAGCCATCAAGATAAAGTTTGGGGTTCCTTCTGGAGGCTATGCGTAACTACCATTTAGACTGTCCTTTTTGTTGAACAACTTGACATCCGAGGAAGCTTGTATGGTACAGTTGAACATCACTGATTAGTTGATGGTTCTTGCTCATTGAACTAGTGCAGAGGTCAGTTATCCTAAACAAAATTAGTTGTATCGTATTTTATCCAGTATTTAATGATCCTTGTTCAAGGAAGGAGTAGGAGATATCATACATCAACGCATTATCTCTATAATTTCTGTGCATTCTAGGCTTCCTATGCTGACACCATATTCATTTCAACATATGGGTTTCAGGTAACGGTGAACATGGAAAAGCACCTCCCTCCATTGAAGTACCTGAATTGTCATTTCATGAGCTGAAAGAAAAGACGGATGATTTTGGATCAAAAGCTTTGGTTGGCGAGGGCTCCTATGGAAGAGTGTATTATGCTGTTCTGGAAAACGGGACACATGTGGCTGTGAAAAAGCTTGATACATCAGCAGACCCTGAGCCCGATGATGAATTTATAGTGCAGGTACGGTTGCCGTGTGGATAGCTATCTGCAAATATGGCCTTGCTAATTAGTTCTATAAGTTATCTGCAAATATCACTGACCAATTGTTATGGGGCACTTTTTTCCTCTTTTCTCGATATAGGTCTCCGTCATCTCAAGATTAAAACATGAACATTTTGTGGACATGCTTGGGTACTGTTTGGAAGGAGATCAACGCTTGTTGGCCTATGAATTTGCCACTATGGGCTCTCTACATGATATTTTGCATGGTATTTATTTATCTAGCAGACACATATGAGTTAACATAAAGCTAGTTCAAGGTTGTAAGTTGTATGCATGTTCCTGCAATGCATCTTGTCATCAAAGCTACACGTATATAACTATGTGCAATTCCTTTTTTGCATTTTGCTCTTCCAACAGGAAGAAAGGGTGTTGCAGGTTCACAGCCTGGCCCAGCACTTGACTGGATGCAAAGGATCAAAATTGTTGTTGATGCTGCAAAAGGGCTTGAGTATCTTCATGAGAAAGTCCAGCCTTCTGTAGTCCATCGAGACATACGGTCTAGCAACGTTCTTTTATTTGAGGACTACAAAGCTAAAATTGCAGACTTCAATCTTTCAAATCAATCCCCAGATATGGCTGCTCGTCTACATTCTACTCGTGTCCTTGGAACCTTTGGATATCATGCTCCCGAGTAATTATTCAACTTATATATCTGTCAAATGTTCATTGATTTGTATAATATATTTGTGATTGTGATCCTAACTAATAGTATATTTGGATTTCGCCTAATTATTATCTGTAAGAAAACATTCTAGTGGACTTTTTTTTGTGTTTTGGTACTACTATAATATTTGTGTAGTGCAAACAAAACCTATAGTTGAACAGAAAACTGAAGTTTCTCTTATTTGTTAGTGTTTAAATACTCAATTCTGTTATGGAAACTGCAATTCTCACCTGATTTCAGCATATAAGAGTTACCTTATGTAATGTAGGTATGCCATGACTGGTCAGCTGATGCAAAAAAGCGATGTTTATAGCTTTGGGGTTGTTATTTTGGAGCTACTAACCTGAAGGAAACCAGTAGATCACACAATGCCAAGGGGACAGCAGAGTCTTGTTACCTGGGTATGTATGCATTCCCTTCCTTGTTCACCGTATTGTTCTACAAGATTCTGCTCTCGAAGTTGAGGGGTGGGGCTTTCTTTTCTCTGTTGGTGGTGCTGTCCTGATGGCTGTGAATTGATAGTGGAGACTATAATGGACTCAACTAAGGCTGAATCTTACAGCCATGCCAAAAGCACCCCATTTTCACAGGCCATAAGCTATAATAACTAAGGCTGAATCTTACAGCCATGTCAAATCACTTGATTTTTCTGGCACTAGTTGCAACAATCATGCAGGCTTGTATACCCATCACATATTTGTTCCGGGTTATGTGTAAGCAGTTCTGCACATATCTGGATAACTATTTTTTCTTGCGAAAACACAAAACCGCTCGCGTATAGCTTTACTGGTGTGCCAAAGAATAAATAAAGGTATTACCAATCAATAGGCTGAATCTTACAGCCATGTCAAATCACTTGATTTTTCTGGCACTAGTTGCAACAATCATGCAGGCTTGTATACCCATCACATATTTGTTCCGGGTTATGTGTAAGCAGTTCTGCACATATCTGGATAACTATTTTTTCTTGAGAAAACACAAAACCGCTCGCGTATAGCTTTACTGGTGTGCCAAAGAATAAATAAAGGTATTACCAATCAATTTGTCATATGTACTTTGTGCATATAAAACACTGGTTGCAATCATGCAGGCTTCTATAACCATCACATATTTGTTCCGGGTTATGGGCAAACAATTCTGCACAAATCTGGATAACCTTTTTTTTCTCGAGAAAACACAAAACCTCTTGTGCATCGCTTTATTGATGTGCCAAAGAATAGATAAATATATTACCAATCAGTTAGTCGGATGTACTTTGTACATATAATGATATAAAATATGTAGAAATTGATTTGCTATTCATCTTCATACTAGGCAACACCAAGGCTTGGTGAAGACAAGGTGAAACAATGTGTTGATCCAAGATTAAATGGAGAGTACCCTCCAAAAGGAGTTGCCAAGGTATATCTTCCTCCATCCTCCTGATGCATATGTGCATCTGAACTCTGAAGCATTTTTTCTTTCTTCAATATGCATCTACATGTACCCTCAAAAAAATATGCATCTACATGTGCGTAATTTTGCATTAAATAAAGAAGTTGTAGATGGCGAACAGGTACAATGCCACACAAGGTGGCTGCGACCTGACGACCCAAATTGAAAAAACAACAGTCTGCACATAAAGCATCGTAATATATCCAAAATATGGTTTTTATTTTATAAATGGATGCACATTTCTCAGATTTGCTACAATATTCTTCAAATTACTACGAATTGCTGGGGAAAATCTGCATTGCTTGCACTAGATTTTGGGTTCGGTTGGATGAAACGGGTGGACGTTTCTCAGCTTTCCTTAAAGTCATATTCAAGTTACTATGTGTTGCTACTTACTATGGAAAATTTCATTGCTAGCACTAGTTCTTTTTCTTTTAGGAATGGATGCACATTTCTCAGCTTTTCTACAATCTTCAAGTTAGGGAAAATCTGCATTGCTTACATTAGATTTGTGAAATTTCAGTCTATGAACTGTTATTTTCTTTGCTATGGTGCAGCTTGCGGCGGTGGCAGCTCTCTGTGTGCAATACGAAGCTGAGTTTAGACCCAGCATGAGCATTGTAGTGAAAGCATTGTCTCCCCTTCTTATAAATAAGCCACAGCAGCAACCGGCAGCTCCAGACACAGATGCTTGATGACATGTGCAATGTGAGGTCCATGTAAAGAGATACCATTTTTTTCGTCGGTATGCCATTTTTAATGCTATGCGTTTGCCACCATTTTTATGTTTCCTTGATCAGATTGTATATCTTCAAGACGTAAAATCACATTTTCAAATTTATCGTCATGTAGATTGCTCAGGCAATTCTTCCTCATATTTCTTGTGGTCCGCCGAATTCATGACTCTAGCGCTCAGAGTCCCCACGGTCGGCGCCAATTGACGAGGAATGACCTCGACAATGTCCATTGTTATGGATTTGTGTTTCATCGGTCTATCAAACAAACAAGGGAGTTAAAGTCCTGTTTGATTATGAAAACAGAGGGTTACAGAGTCGCCTATTCACTAGATGTGATCTAACGCACGGCGGGTTGTGTTTCGCTCAAAGCTATGGTGCCCTCTTCGTTGGCTCCTCTAGCCTTTATATGAGAATCTAGGTCTCAGAGTCCAACATGAATCGGTTACAAGTTTAATTACAACTACTCGATTATATCGGTTAACGTTTCTATCTTGAATAACACGTCCGGTTCTTGGGCTTCAAATGCTTTCAGGACTCTTAATTCTTTGTGAGATTCATGGACCATAGTTTAAGTATGTACCAGGTATACCAATTACGGAAACCCGATAAGTCATACTCATGTCACCTGGGGCTTTGGAATCAAGGAATTGGAGCCCATAAGCCTGAAATAGGCCCGGTGGCGCGTGCACCACTACTGGTTGCGCCACCCAGGCTCTTTCTGCCCTGGAGCGTCATCTCGCCTCCTCCTTTCGCGCACCCCCTTATATATTATAGTCTTAAGTGTGGTGAGCTAGGCCTCTCCTGAAGACATCTGCCGTGCACCGTATGCTGGTTGTGGGCCTTTGTTACCTCCTTGCGCGTGCAGTGAGGTTTGTCGTGCAGATGGCGGGTGGTGAGACACTTGTTGGCCTGCCAATTGTTTTGGTGCGGTGACAATTTCTAGGAATGTTCCTGACCAAAACTTCTCGATCTGTCTCTCTTGGCTTCTCCTCGAAATAGGCTTTCGTCCCACTATATTTATATAGCAACCACCCACACATTACAAGAAGTCGACAGTCGGAAAACGCTAGGGCAACAGCAAAAGTACATGCCTAAAAAAGAAAAGAAACCAAGATAACTGTGAATCGACTAAACGATGATGATTCGAGTCCGCTTTGCCACGTGACTATGTCTCACCATGCTCCAAGCCCCCCGAAGTGCCCTGTACCAAGCAGCACCGTCACGAAGGGAGGCACCGTCGCATGTCGCCTACCCGGACTACCGTACTAGACCTAGGGTTTCCCCCGACACTCAGGGTAAAGTGGAAATAGGATCTCTGTGACGCCCTCCAAGAACGAATGGCGCCACTCGAAAGCGATGCGTGACGGTGTCAGACGAGCTAACAAGGATTTCTCCCGATCCCCTCCCACCAAAGGGACCCCAAGGCGCAACGGAGCACCACGATAAACCTCGCCGCCCACGAGTACGTTCCACCACGCTCTCGGAATCACCATCGTCGTCTCTTCAAGAACCTTGGTGCGCGTCCTGCAAGACGAAGGCTAACGCCATCGCTAGACGAGGGACAACAACATCGTAGCCATGCGGGAGGAACCAACCTCCACCACTGAGAGGTGGTAGTCGACCGGACAGGACACCTAAGGCACACTAGGCCTTGGTGGGCCCGGCCGGCCCCGGAACGGGCCTGTAAATCCCCGGTCAACCCACTGCAACAAGGAGGTCGTAATGGTGTCTTCCCAAGTACCAGCAAATCTACCACCGTCATCTCTAGGAAGTAGAGCAACCGCCAATGCGCCGGCCCGCCCAGGCCTAGATGGGCCTGAGTCTCGGTCTTTCCTTTTGGCCTCTCTTCTTCCTCGCATGATCTCCAACATAGAGCAACGACGCCAAGGGTGGTGCCTCGATGCCGCTAGCCTTCTCCTATGTCGCCCTGGCTATTTACTCGCTCATAGTTTTTGTATTATTACTGCTCAATTTGTAACATTTGTTTTTGTAGACCCCACCTGACACGTTGAGGACGCATGTGTCGCATGTGGTTTTTCTATCGACTGGTATACCCATGTAACCATCTTGCATCATATGTACGACTCTGGTTAAATTTGTAAAAAGCTTACCACCATTAGAATGCATAGAAAAAACATGAATTTGTTGCTCTCCGGCAGGTGGCGGGGCGAAGCCCGCTTGTCTGTCTAGTACCCATGAAACCTAGGTATCTAGGAGCACGGAGACTTTCACGAAATAGAGTGTCGCCGCATCCACGATCTTTGTTTTGGGGTCAGATTGGTCCTGGTCTCTACTCCGGAGAGGGGGATTTCGACACCTCCTTCATCATCATCATCATCATCATCATCACCAACGTCATCCTCAACAACACGTGCTCACTCTCCATGATCATGTGTGAGTACTTCTCTGTAGGCATGTGAGGTGGATGTGGATTGGATGAGATTGATCATGTAATCATCCATATGTATTGATATTTTAGGTATTCGTCTTCAGGATATTCTTGTATGAGTGTTGATGCACCTTTGCTATGTTTAATGCTTGTTACTAGGTTCCGAGTGACATGATTCAATACTAAACTTTTATTGTCCCATCATATATTTGAGTTTGGTATCTATATGCAAGGTGTATTACCTATTATTATTGTGGGGCCCCTGGATTATCCATCCGAGAATCCCTTATGCATTTAACCTAGATCCCATGATCAATGAGTTGAGGCGCATAATCGACAAGTATCAAAGTAAACATCCATTACATAAATGGGTACAAGTCATACCTTAATGTCATTATGGATACACCTTACCTAAGCCTTGACGGAATGACGTCAATCGTTAACAGCAGATCTTCATCAAAGCGTCGAGTCCAAGTCACGTCTTAAACCCTATAGGCAACTGACTAGGAGAACGTCCTAGCTCCCATAGTTGTCAACATTTCTTTGTTCCTCTTCTTAGTCCTTCTCTGAGTCTGACCAAGTAAATAGCCAGGGACAATGCGAGTGAGTACATTTGAATGTACTCGCAAACCACCATAAGAGGTTAACAACAATAGGATATGCAACAAGGATGTGTTCGGAAGTTGGATCTACCTAAGGCTGGTTTCTTTGTAACACATGGTTTCTCTTGTAGATATTGCATATCTCTATATCTTTGTTGAAAAACATTTGAAAACAAGTTTCTCTTTGTAAAATTTCTTGGGCGGGTAGTATCCTCCTGAAAAGTGACCTTCTCAAGGTCGAAATTAAAACCTCCGGGGTCATCCAACGACCCACACATCTCCATTTATAGTCATCTCATGACCAAAACATTTTGTTTTCTAAAAATTCTTTTTAAAACAAAACTCCACATAAGATAGGAATTGGCCATTGTTGGAAATATGCCATAGAGACAAATAATAATAAGGATTATTATCATATTTCATAAAGTTTATGATTAAGTCTTATATCATGCTATAACTGTATTGAAAGGAAATGTCAATACACGTGTGATATATAAACAACCAGGGGTTTCCAGTGAAACTCTAGTCACTGGTTCATTGGTCAACAGATGATCAAGGTTTCCTGATCATGTGGCATTTATGCCAGTTGGAAATGGAGTCAACTCATTCTGAGAATGAGATGGTGAAACAATACCCAACCTAAACATCATGACCCGATCATGTCACGAAGTTCAAGTTACGATGATTAGAATAGACCCTCGTAGACTATTCCTTAGACCGTGAGGCTATATCAATCAATGTCTCCCGATAGTACTTAGATAGTATCAAACGTCACTTGGTAATATAGTGATCATAAAGGTGTGTTCAGGTATTCGGAGGAACCGTAGATGCAATATATGTGAAGAGTGGGATTTTTCCATCCGCGTGACGGAAAGATACTCAAGGGCCCACTCGGAGAAGTTATATTCAATAGTTGTGTAGCGTGTGATTTGATCACAGGGATATCACTTATCGGAACGAGCAAATGACATTGTTTAGTAACGAGATTGAACATGACATGGTGATGTCATTGATCAGATCTCGGGCAATGCAAGTATCAAGATACAAAAGGAATAAGACGCGACTGTCCCGGTTCAAACAACGAAAGATCTTCGTGGAATGCACATGGGTCACATGGCCATCTAGGTCCCTCTGTCGATCATTGGTCTGAGAGTGTCCCGACCATGTCTGGAGTGTTCCCGAATCATGGGGTATCACGCTTAAGGGATTGATGATGCTTAGAGAGTGTTTACAGGATCGGTAGAATCACCGAAGAAGAGTAGAGAGAAAACCGAAAGGGTTTCGGTAAGTCTGGAGGATGTCCGGAGTGGAGGTGGAAGGTGTTCCATAGCCACGGAGATTGAATAATATGTGAATGAATGTTAAATATTGATTTAATCATTTATTTATAATTATTTAATAAAGATAAATCAATTAAAAGGTCAAAAGGCTTAATGGGACAATTTCGGAGGGAGAAGGGCCCATGAGGGAAAGGCAAGAGGAGAGAAGGGGCAAGGGGGTGGCTAAGCCCCTGCCCCCCTCGCGCGCGGGGCCCACTAGGGCTGGCCGGCGGTGCCCCCCTCTCCCCCTCCTTTAGTCCCACCCCGGGACTTTGAGGGCGGTAGTACCTCCCCTCCCCCTATATAGTGGGGGTATTTGGCCAGATAAATACACACAATATTCAATAAAGGTTTCCTAACTTTTGGGGAGACCTCTAATGATATTCTCTCTCTCCCGTGATCATGGTCCTAAGTTCGGACTACATGAACGAGAGACATCTTCACCGCGGAGCGCCGTTGCACTGTGGGATTCGGATCCAGGAGCTCTACTTCCGCAACTGCTGCTAGATCGGGGAAGCAGGAGTCATTGTTAGGTACTGGATGCATGTAACTCCCCGTGAGTTGTCACACTTGAGGCACTCAATTCGTTGGAGCCACATGAGCACAAGGACTTCATCACGACCTTGAGGTCGACTTCGGCTTATCTACATCAACCACGCTCTCCTAAGCATTGACAATGCTTTTCGGTCTTCAAGGGTATGTTCGCGAAAAGCTCCTCCCATTACTGCATTACTAGTTAGATAGGTCCTGGCAACATCATGGGTTCAGGGGCGTAGGGTAAACTTTTATTGTTTTCATACGCGAACCCCTACAGTGGTATCAGAGCTAGATCTATGTGTAGTAGTGCTAGTACGGGTAGAACACACGAGATGTAGCATGTGGGTATTGATATTTTAGTTGTTACCCTCCTACGTGTACTTGTGTATACCACAATAATGCTTGATGAAGCGGCCCCCAACCGACTTTACGTGTTTATTCGCGAGACTAGTCCACGCTTGACATACGGCTTGTACTGTATAAAGTGGCTTTGGGGGGTGTATGTCTCTCTCGTATTAGTTGGTATGCCATTTGCAACGGAGGGCCCTGAAAGGGGTATAGTATAGACAACTACTTGATCAGTGTTGTGGTGAAAGTTTGTAGGTAAGAACGGTTCTTGTGCGAAAGCTCATTCAGCCACGTAAAACATGCAAAGATAAAGTAGAGGCGTCTAACTTTGTTTTGTAGAGGGCGTTGCTTTGTGATATGGTTGTGGCAAAGGTAAAGTGATTACCTTATGTTAAGAAGTAGTAGTATATAGTCACGGAGGTGATGGACTACCACGCCGAAAAGACACCATGCGTTCCCCCTTAGTGTGCACCACCAAGGAAGTTCTTCGGTATGAGGCAAGCCGTCATGATCGGGTGTCAGACATATCTACATTCGTATACAGTGGGTGTAAGCCATGTTGCACAGCAAATACACTAAGGTTGAGTTGGAGAGCCTAGCATGTGACAGACATGGCCTCGGAACACGGATGGTCGAAAGATCGAGCACGAGTCGCATGAATGATGTGACCAACGTTTAGCGTCCACCCTAGAACCCACATTGATGGCCGTGATGATCGGGGGAGATGTGGGGAAAAGGGGTCGTGTTATCACTAGAACCCTTCAAGGGATAGGCGTTTCTGAGTGGAGTTATTATTAACTCATTTAATTATAAACTTAGTCTAAATTCCTTCTTGTAGTTATAAATGTAGAAAATGGTTATGCTCGATGCTGTCTTTCCTATTGATGATTGGTTAGAAGGAAAGAAGCTCAGGCTAGACGGATCAAACTTCTCTATATGGGTTGCGCATCTCCACGTTCTCCTTAGCGAGAATAACGTGGTCGACTATATACTCAACGAGATGGATTTGGAGCATCCCTGCTTCTATGAGAACCCAGAACAGCAGGAGGACCGCTATTATCATCATGAGATGTCCACCTTCATATCAGTTACAATGTGTTATGGGATGGTGGATGAGTCGTGGCCAGTCATGGGTAATCTTGACCCTCGTGCGACAATGGTACAACTTAGGACACATTTCGTGGAACAAGCACGCATATGGGAGCATGATCTGATAGGAGACTTCCTCTCCATTAAGATGGAGGATAACTCTTCACTTGACGACCACTTGGAGCGCATGCATGATGCGTACATGAGGTCGGCATACTTCCTGGATAGCTGGATGACGAGCTCTTTTGCAAATGGCATTATGCTACGGTCACTGCCACCAAGCTACCAAGCACATGTCAGGACTTGCATTATGAGAGGCGACGCGAAAGCATAGGATTTCCACAGGTTCATATCACATCTCAAGAATGTGATGGTTGAACCTGTTGTCAGTGAGGTCATCGATGACAAAGGTATATATTTGATATACAATTTTATAAATGTTATAACCTTGCAAACACATTTTCAGTGTTAAGTATATTTGATACTTGTTCTGTTTTGCTGAAAACAGGTCCTTCTGCATAGAGGTGCTTGCTGGAGAGGAGGTGACGTTGTGTGTTGATGGCGAGCATGATGATGATGGCCAACGACACTCTCCCTCAACATTTATCACTTAGTTTATGTTTTAGGATGATTATTGTAATCAAAAGATTGTGAACTTCTTTAGTATGTCTCACATTTTGTGAGACGGTTATTCGTATGAGTTTGTAACAAACAGTTGTTCCACTTTTATGAATGATCTCTGTTCGTGTTCATATCTTGTTTGATTATGTGTGAATTATCCTGGTTTTGAAACTAATTGATAATACAAGAACATTTGTAAAATATTGAAATGCCTTGAAATTACCCAACTTAATGATATGAAACCATTGTTTAAATTCAAAGTTATATTGATAATATGTGAAAGACACTTGTATTCTTGTCACATATGAATCATGCCTAAGTTCGGCAAAATAACTTGAACACCGTGTATTACTTAAATAAAAAGTGTTTGATGAATTGTTAAAGAGAATACATATTCGATGTATTGTAGTTCAATAAAATGGTTATTATCATTATATGATTGTTTAAATGTGTAAAGTAGTTTACCAAAGGAAACATGAATGTTAAACTATTTGATATGATCAAATTATTTCATCAACAGAGGGTATTAAAGATAAATGAGAATCTAATTACTACGATTTGATCAATAGTAATGAAATTTGACTTTATAAGAATGACATAAAGAAAATTGTGGAATGCAATGCGTTTGAAATGTCAAAATGCAAAGCATCACAATATGATATTTGATATCAAAGTGGGTGAATAGAAGGCGCCAAATAAATCGTTGTAGTGTAGATGTAGATACCATTAGTTAGAAATAGTTAGCACTCAATTAGAACATATAGTGAACCATGTGAATTCGTGAGATTGGCTCCATATCTAGTATGGATTGTCGTCGAAGTTTTGGGGTTATTCGATATAACCAAAACAATAGGGAATAAGTCCTTGTAGAGTATTCATTGGAAACTTTGAATACGAAATCCATAGCTGAAACCAAAAGAGAAGCAAAACTAGTATTCCTTGGATTTTGGTGCATTCTCGAGAAAGTTCACATTCAGTGATGTTTCTCAATTATGAAGCAAATGGAAGATAGTGAAAAACCATGCTGAGGATTTAAAACCCTGCATCAGAGTGTTGAGAAGTGCAACGGATAGCGTTCCTAAATGATTCTCTTCATAAAGGAAAGAATCAATGATAGTGATCATTGTGTTTTCCCCACTGGTGTTTTCACTACATGAAGTAGGATTCAAAATGTAGCCCATATCTTGCATGGAGACATTTGTGAATCATTTGTCATGATTACTGGAATATATACCTACGAACTACTAAGGAAGTAATGGTAAGCTAAAGATATGAGAAATCCCAAAGCAAAATTCCCTTGAGATTAGAAAGAAATTCGTTGCTGAATCTTACAAGTAAAGGGGTTATTTGGATTTTCCCAAATGACTACAAAACCATAGTGGAAAAGGGGTGAATAACAAAAGCATAATTTGTTAAGTATTGGACAAATTCAAATGAATTTGATTCAAGTGTGCTGAAAATCTCGTGGATTTAATACTAGTAAAGTACTAGTATCTCATAGTAAATCACCAAGTTTGATATTTGATCAAAGGATTTTGAAGTTGTTCAAAATAGTGAGTGGATATGAAATTTGCATGAATTTGAGTGGGAGCTATGAAAGTCTTCCTAAAACAATATGTGAATGACATATTTTTGAGTAGGAGCAATGTAAGTCTCGAACTCAAATGTGTCGGGAACACATTCAGAGTGGGAGCAATATAAGTCTCAAATTCAAATATGTAGGAATATAGTTTGAGTAAGAGTAGTGACTCACACCCAAACATGTTGGGAACATATTTGAGTGGGAGCTTAGAGGAGTGATTCTTAAGTGTGTATACGACACATTGAGAATAAAAGCGCAAGTACCAATAAATAATAATTTATAGGGAGTAGAAATGGATAATAAGTATATTACGATATTATGTAGTATTCCTTAAAGGATTCTGAAAAGGGTTTCAGAATAAAAGTTAATTGAGGAACTGGTCCTTGATAACTCAAATTAGGAATAGAATTAAGTCCAACATCGATGGTTGAAAGAAAGAAAAGGATGATCATCATCCACTATGTTAAGACATAGGTTATACCTTACAAAACCAAGATGATAACTTAACATAATATATGATTCAATAAGGACCGTTTGAAAAGTGATTAAGTTCGAATTATGGAACGTTGAGCTGAGTTCGTCTGCAGTGTCTAATAGAGAACTGTAGACATGTTTTTCCAAATCCATAAAGGATGACATATCTTAAAGCATAAAGGGTTATGTTATAAGGTAATATGTTGGAAACTCCTGTAATACCAACTAAAGTCAAGTAGGAAGCGAGGTGAACAAAAACATCGAAAGTTGCACAGGGTGCACTCGTGTTTCCATAATTACATTTATAATAATAGATAAGGGTACCATCTAAAGTGTTGTATAATGTTATGGCAGGGCTAGTTCGCTTTTAACATAGAATGATGTGTCCCAGGACATAGTGCCCATGAGAATGCCCTCGAGGTTAATCTAAGGTCACTTTAGGCTCCTGAAATCTGGCCTCTTTCTGCTTCCATAGCGACGATGCATACACAAAGATGTTATCATGTGATGATAAAGTATTAATGTTAATCAAAGTGACATTAGTAAGTTGCAAAGGATTTGGGACTGTAAAGTACAGGACCAAGACTCAGCCTCTTCCATGAGCAAGCATGTTCAGGGTACCGGGATATATGGTGTGAATGATTAAAGAACAAATGCAGCTAGTTTATTTGTACTCTAGTGCAAGTGGGAGATTGTTGGAAATATGCCCTAGAGACAAATAATAATAAGGATTATTATCATATTTAATAAAGTTTATGATTAAGTCTTATGTCATGCTATAACTATATTGAAAGAAAACGTCAATACACGTGTGATATATAAACAACCAGAGGTTCCCGGTGAAACTCTAGTCACTGGTTCATTGGTCAACAGATGATCAAGGTTTCCTGATCATGTGGCATTTATGCCAGTTGGAAATGGAGTCAACTTATTCTGAGAATGAGATGATAAACCAATACCCAACCTAAACACCGTGACCCAATCATGTCACGAAGTTCAAGTTACGATGATTAGAATAGACCCTCGTGGACTATTCCTTAGACCGTGAGGCTATATCAATCACTGTCTCCCGAGAGTACTTAGATAGCATCAAGCGTCACTTGGTAATATAGTGATCATAAAGGTGTGTTCAGGTATTCAGAAGAACCATAGAGGCAATATATGTCAAGAGCGGGATTTGTTCATCCGTATGATGGAAAGATACTCAAGGGCCCACTCAGAGAAGTTATATCCAATAGCTGCACAGCGTGTGATTTGATCACAAGGATATCACTTATCGGAACAAGTCAAGTGGCATTGTTCACTAACGAGATTGAACACGACATGGTGATGTCATTGATCATACAAGTATCGAGAGACAAAAGGAATAAGACGCGACTATCCTGGTTCAAACGACGAAAGATCTTCGTAGAATGCACAGGGGTCACATGGCCATCCAGGTCCCTCTATCGATCATTGGTCCGGGAGTGTCCTGACCATGTCTGGAGTGTTCTCGAACCGTGGGGTATCACGCTTAAGGACTTGATGATGCTTAGAGAGTGTTTACATGATCGGTATAATCACCAAAGAAGAGTAGACAAAAAATCGGAAGGGTTTCGATAAGTCCGGAGGATGTCCAGAGTGGAGGTGGAAGGTGTTCCATAGCCACGGAGATTAAATAATATGTGAATGAATATTAAATATTGATTTAATCATTTATTTATAATTATTTAATAAAGAGAAAATCAATTAAAAGGTTAAAAGGCTTAATGGGCCAATTCCGGTGGGAGAAGGGCCCATGAGGGAAAGGCAAGAGGAGAGAAGGGGCAAGGGGGTGGCCGGTTGGGCCAAGCCTCCCGCGCGGGGACCACTAGGGCTGTCCAGCGGCGCCCCCTCTCCCCCTCCTTTAGTCCCACCCCGGGACTTTGAGGGAGGTAGTACCTCCCCTCCCCCTATATTTAGTGGAGGTATTTGGCCAAATAATTACACACAATATTCAATAAAGGTTTCCTCATTTTTGGGGAGACCTCTAATTGATATTCTCTCTCTCCCGTGATCATGGTCCTAAGTTCGGACTGCGCGAACAAGAGACATCTTCACCGCGGAGCGCCGTCGCACTGCGGGATTCGGATCCATGAGCTTTATTTCCGTAATTGCTGCTGGATTCGGATCCAGGAGCTCTACATCCGCAACTGCTGCGAGAATGACAATTATTATCAATTATTATTTAACCCGTTCCTTTTATTCATCAGAGCTTCATATTCTTCATTGAGCTTAGCAACAACTCGTCCTTAAAATAACAATTGAGATCCCTCTGTTGTGCAACTAATCAAAGCCATACACTTAAACTTAAATAAATATGTGTGATGGTTAACTGGGAAATTATCTCTAAGTTAACACTGGTATGTGATTCACTTTATCTTTTACAAACAATAGTCATTGTGCTCGGGCATCTAAATAAGGTTTGTGTTGCCGCCTGAACCGATGGATTCCACGAATATGTCATTCTAAAATGTTGGGTTGGTACATGGACTCGGATGCCACAGCCCAGGAAATTGACCAAACATAACCAATATATATGACCTGGTAATATTACGAACTATTAGGAAATAAAAATTATTTCACAAAAAAAATTACATTGCATAAGCATGTTTCTATATGACCAAAGATCAAGGATTTTACAATGCAACTTGAAACCCTTTCCCCAAAAGAAAGGGATTTATAGAAACCAAAACAAGTTAGTCAAATTGAACTAGCTGTTGATATCCTTCCAATAACTTTTCAGTACCAGAATCGCACATAGAAAAAAACGAGGGGCTATGATATCTCTCTCTGGTCGGAAATTTTAAACAGCCTACTGCACAGCCCTAACATCTTTCAGAATCAGATTAAGGAAAACTACTTAAGAAAGGCTGATACCACCACCATTGTACAACGAGATCAAATGCCTACAGATCCAAATGCAATCACATATTAATCGGCACCAAACACCTTATTTGGAATTATGAAAAGTAACTCAAAGCTCTGAAATTGGTACACACCGATGAACAATGCATACAATAAAAACAAAAACTTCGCAATCACTACAGGCGAACAACTTAAGATTGCAGATTTAATATCTACCAAAATCTGATTAATGTGTAGAAAAATCACAAAAACGTATGAACACCAAGATACCTGTACGTGATTGAAGAAGATGGTGTCACTCTTGAGCATGAGGATCTCAGCCTCGCCTTCTTTCTTGACCTCATAGTCCTTGAGCAAATCAGCTTATGCCAATGCCATGACACCATCCTCCTTAGCAATAAAGTATCTTCATCTTTGGACTACATGGCACGTCTCCTGAAGGTGTGTCGACAGTTAAAAGATGAACACACATAAAATCCACAACATACAGTTCGAAAATCACAACCGACGCTAGGAAAACATACATCAAAATTGACCGGAAAATCCCCTAATGATTCCTCATTACATCCCTTCTCCGGTGCGGCCTACCGGGAACTGGAGCCCAGCCTTGACCGACCGCGTCACGGACTTCTTCCTGGGGCCGCCGGCCTTGCGCCCAGCGGCGCCCTTCTTCCCCTTCGCTGTAGCTACGGTGCCTGAGACGTCCATGGCTGGCGGGGGTGCTTCAGAAGGAAAGATTGGGCGTGTGGGAAGAGATATTGCGAGATGGGGGAGGATTGCGAGGTGTGCTGTTGACTGGGGGCGACGGACTGGTATTTAAACCGCGCGGAAGGGGACGCTGGTGGGCCAGTCGATCCGTGTGCGCGAGCCTTGAACGGTTCGATCGGCAGGAGATGTGGACGGCTGCGATGTCCATAATACTCTGCGCTGCGGATCTGCAGGTGAAGGTTCGATTTGATCGGCGGGAGAACGGGGCATCTGAAAGAAAAGTATGGCGGGAAGACTACATGGCAAAGTGGCAAATGGGCTAGGCAATCTCAAAACTCTCGTGAACAAATGGATGGGCGAAGACGTGCATTGCTGCCTTAAAGGTGGCGTACATTTTGAATTGATTTGCGCGGCCCTCGAAAAATCAAATTCCCTCTTTCCGTATCACCTCCCAAGTCCCAACAGCTTTCTTTTAGAAACAAACTAGAGGAAGAAAATAAAGTCAAACGAGTCTTCATTGGGTATTCCTTTTTTAATTGGTAGTAGAAAAAATAAAAAGCATATTGGTCAAAGAAATTAGACCACCAAACTCTGGTTATAAAGATCACTTTTACTAAACCAAGAATATTGCATCGAGGCAATACAATTACAAATATAAGGAGCTCACGATGCACATTCAGTATGAACACGGTCCATCACAAAACACACGCACATTGAAGAAGGAGAAATACATGGTCACATACGACCAATATAAATTCTATGGAAGTGGACGGTCAGTCAACACACCATCGCACAGAACCATTCATGTTGGATACTAAGGGCGTGTTTGGTAGTCCGGGTGGCCTATCTGAGCTTATACAAGCTGAGTCCAACTACGTTCAATGCATACAAGTGTGTTTTATTGGCTATGTTTGATGGGTTGTATGGCCTGAGATATGCTGAGTTAAGATCTTGTTTGGTAGGTCATACGAGTTGAGCCATGCCAGCTATTCATACAAAAGCAATCGGGTCCCTGCATAAAAACGAGAGAACACGAGCGGATCCCTGGGAGCTCTGGCTCCGGCGCCGCGTGCCGCCACCACGAGACGCCGGAGGAAGGATCCCAGACAAGCCCCGGCTCCTGGACGAGCTCTGCGTCGAGGTCAACGAGCCGCCGCGTCGAGCTTCGCATCGATCCTAGACAAGCCCCCGCTCTTGAACGAGCTCTGCGTCGAGGAACAGCTCAGCCACTGCGGCTTGACGTCGGTCGTGCTAGGGCCGCAGGTCGTGGGAATCTCGACCACCAGTCATGCTAGTGCCGGACAAGGACGGCGGAGGAGTTGCGGTCGTCGGTCGTGCTAGTGCAGGTAGGGGACAGGGAAGGAGAAGGAGGTCTCGCCGGAGGAGAGGTGCCCAGGTCGAGGAAGAGCGCCGGCACGCGCCGCCGCCAGGACAGGTCACGAGAGGCGTACGAGGCGGGAGATTTTCGTGCGGGGGAGGGGAATGAGCGTGCGGGACTTTGACCCCTATCGGCCTGGAGCGACACGCGGGATGGACCGGGCACTGCCGAGTTGTGAAGCTCGATTTGAGCTTCACAACCGGGCAGGGCCGAGGGGCTATTTTCATATCAGTTCGTCATGCTGAGGGGAGCCGACCCGATCTACCAACCAACAAAAAGTGAGAAAAGGTGGGATGGGGTGAGATTTTCCGTGTTGCCCTAGGCTACCAAACACACCCTAAATACTTTATTGGTCACCTGCTTCAAAATTGTACACACCACCGTAAACATAAGGAACACACCCACCTGATTAAACACACAGATATTCTCTACGGCAATTTCCTTAGAGAAAAAATCACTCTCTCTCATTGCCTTTGTGGTGGCACAGTGTAACACCCTCAAATTGGCCCTATGCAAGTTTTAGCCTTTTCCGCCAAACCCGCATAGAAACGATTCAAGGACGCCCACCAGGCACTTTCATGCGGGTGGAAAACGAAGTAATACCATTACACAACAGTCCTTGATGGGACCCACAGAACAGATATATATACAACAACGACTCAACGAGTCAAGAATACAAATATACAGTACAAAGATCCAAATCACCTTGAAAACGATAGAGCGTCCGACTACGGACAAGATGCAAATGGGGCTAAGAGCCCTGAAGAATAACCAATGGCGTCCATAACCCTGCCCAGGCCAAGCCGGAAGGGTAACCCTGCTAACGACGTCGATCTCAAACCTGCTAAAACAAAAGGGGTGCCGACAAAGGGCAAAGAAAAAAGAGGAGCGTCAGTACTGAGGCCAGTACATGGCGAGGCTAGAATTCGGCGGCTCTCGCTTACATAGGTATGGTGGGCTGAAGCGGCAGCGCAGCGGCACTAAACAACCTATAGAGACTCGATACAACTGGCGGTTATCAGAGAGGGATAAGAAAGACCTATTCGGATCCAACCTGAAGCTAACACCAAACAAACCCATACTGGTATTTCCCCCTCGAGACCAAACGAGGAAGTCGGACCAAGGAACTCACACAGTTGGCAATTTTACTCATTCCGTTTTAGTTGCAGCAATTACTAATCAGATATAGATAGCATGAGTCATTCTGAAGCATAAGTAGTGGGCAGTTTTAATAACCATTCCGTTATAGTTGGGAACATTTACTAGTCAGATATAATTTTCCTGAGGAATCCCAAAACCCAGCAGTTGTTGGCACTTTAATCACATTCCATTGGAGTTGTAATACTTACTAGGCAGGTATAGTATGACACAGATCACCACAGATCCACCAGTTGTTGGCATCTTTATTATCCATTCCATTATAGTTGCATATGCTTACTAGTCACATATTAAGTCAAATTTATAGCACTACTTTAGTTATGCTTGTCTATGATCGAGATACTGTGCTCCAAGTCGTCCATAACCGCGGACACGGCTTTTAGAAAGTTTTACCCTGCAGGGGTGCACAAATAGCAACACACACTCGATCAACCTCGGAAAAACCAACTCAAAACCCAACGAGGCTTTCATGACAAAGCAATCACAGGGTTCATAAATATTTCAGGGGGCCACCCCACTAAACTACCCGCAACGAAGTTGGCCGGCTCCAGAACGGACCCAGGGTTTGTGTCAATGGTTGTAAACGACTGGGAACCCGAAAGTGTGACTGGGCTTGTCGATACCACGAAAACATTCCATGATCCAAAACAGTATAGGTGCTCCACGCACAATCGTAAATAAAGCAGTAAAGCATGGCATAAGTACAGGATAGTAATAAAGCCCCAAACTACTTTGTGGCCCCAAGAAATAGAAATAAATCAAGCTCTGGCTCAGGGGGGTCCATAAGGCCTCCCGGATGTGGATAGTGCGAAAAATCAAGGAACAGGTATCAAGTACTCGGGGTCCTACGGGACACAAGTGAGCGTGGAAGAACCAAATAACATCTATTGCCCACCGATGCCTCTGCATTAGTTATATCTAGCATTTTAATAGTTGTATTTAAAGTCATGATCATCTCCACCAATAAGCATCTCCACCATTAAGCATCTGCCAACCTTCCAACAACTGTGGTACTTCACAACACGAGATCGCACCTGAGTAAGCATCTACGACTCGCAAGGCCAGCTATCTACCAAACACAGGTAATAGGAGGTGTCCAAGGCAATATAAAGGCTGCACGGGATATCACTGGGTACGGAAACTAAAGCATCGCGACACGGATAGAAATAGATCAACAGGAGGAAGTAAAGACTATAAATGCAAAATAGGTAGAAGGGGGAGAGATGCCCGCCTGGGAAACACTGCCGAAGGATCATATCCGGAGAACTTATCGATACTCGCATCAACTCATCGGCCTAATCCGCAAAGAAGAAAACACTAGAAGAAACACCGGATGCAATATTTAATACTACGACAGAAGATCCGACATGATTATGATATGCATGCGAGATGAACAATTATTATGCAACAGGTTTTATATATAGCATTTATAAAATAGGGGCTCGGAAAAGGTTCACACATCTGGGTTCGGAAGATCTTGGGTTCCGGGGGTTCGGGGTTTGACAGGGTTCGACGGGAACATTCTCGGACAACAGAGTAGATCTTGTCGCATCCGGGAAGAAGGACTTGGCGTTCCGGTGGCGATCTTGGCGTTCTTACGGTTTGGGTCTTAGCGTCTGAGAGGAAGGAGAACTTGGCGTTCTTGAGGAAGTACTTGGCGTATCCGTGTCGACGACCTTGGCATCCGGGCTCTCGGACATCGGATCCGGGAAGAAGTACTTGTTGCATCTGTGGATTGGTCCTCGGGGTCGAAGAACTTGGCGCGCCAGGGTTCGGTCTTCAGATCTTGGTCGAGTCGCCGGTAGATCTTGTCTCGGCAACCGTGGTCGAGGTGAGTTGTTCGGTGTTGGTGTACTCAGGTGCTGCCTTGGTATGTCTCCTCGTGTCGACCTTGGTGCTTCGAACAGTGTCGTATCTAATGCAGTGGAGAAGATCTTGTCGAGGGGAACATTACAAACGACGGTCTTGGATAGCACGGGGAAGCACTTGAGCAAAAACACTACCACAACAGGGGTATGCGCTACCCGTGCCCTCATCTGCACAGGTTTACCACCACAACAGGACCTCATGAAGCACATGAGCACATGGCCGACGCGCTGCAGGACGGGGGACAGCGGGGCGACCGGAGCTCGGGCCGGAGGCAACGGCGACCGGAGCGAGGCGGGCACGACAGCGCCGGAGGGAAGCCACGGCAGATGGGGACGAGGCGGATGTCGGCGGCGAGCTCCCGTGGGCAGTCCAGGAGGCGGCCAGAGGCGTGGCTACCAGGCGCGCGGAGCTCCTGCGAGACCGAGGGCGGCACTAGAGTGAGCCAGATAGGGGAGAGGCCTTGGGGACGCCGTGAGCAGCGACGATGACCAGGGAAGGAAAGAACCAGCGGGAGGCGGTGATGCGTAGGCCGCCGGCGGGGGAGCTTGGCAGGCCAGACGAGCTTGAGGAGGAGGCCCCAGCGGCGGGCAGGCGAGGTGGAGGAGCGAGACCGAACGACAGGGCTCGGTGACGGAGGGGCGAAGGAGAAGCTCGGGTGGCAGAGGGCATGGCGATGACGACGACGGGGTCGCGCGGCCGGGGCCGGCGCTGGAGTGCGGCGGGCAGCGGCGGACGTCAGGGTGGAGGCGGGGTCGGGCGACGGGGTCCCATGCGGCTGAGCTTCGTGGCCGGTGGCGCTAGAGACGCGCGGCTGGTGGCGGCGCGAGGGAAACAGCGGAGGGCAGCGGCGGGCTGCTGGGAATCGAGGGGAGAGGCGGGGAGAGGAGCGAGCGGTGGCGGAGGGAGAGCAGCGGGATCCGGGGACGACGCGGGGTAGGTGGGGAACCAGGGGCAGGCGACGTGGATGGGATCGTGGGCGCCTGCAGGTGGTTGTCGGGAGGAGGGTCCAGGTGGATGGGGACGCGGGCCAGGGGCGGGCAGGTGGCGATAAGGTGGTGGTGGGGCCCAGGGCATAGAGAAGGAGGCGGCAGGGGTGAGAGGGAGGAGAGGTGAGGTGGAGGGGGGTTCGGTGAGGTGGCGGCCAGGGATAGGCTCAGGTGAGGTGGCTGGTTGGGGGACGTGGCTGGCGGGGGGAGTTGTGGTATGCGGCTGGGTGTGTGGCTGTGTGGGTGGGGATTGGTTAGGATTAGATTAGGTTTCAGTTAGGGCTTGGAGGTGGTCGGCCGGGCTTTCGGGCCTGGCGGGCTGCCTCCTAAAAATAAAAAAAATATTTTATTATTTTAAACGGGGCTTTTGAAAACCGTTGGTAGACGAAACAAATATTCCGGAGACCCGAGTTTTGGATTTGAAATAAAGACGGGGCGTCTAGAAAATAAAACCAGATTTTTTTTGAAATAGTTTTCAAACAAGCCATGCATGATAATGACAATGCTCAAATGCAATGTGGCATGATGACATGAGCATGCGGTCATGATGATGCAATGCACAAAAACACCGTGATTTTCTAGTAGTGGTTTTTGTGGGGCGCCACACACAGTTCCTGAAAAGACTGTACACGCAAGGACAACACCATTGTAGCACATCGTTGTGTTGTAGAGATTCCGGCTAGGAGATCTACTTCCGCAATCTCGGCAGGATCAGAGACTGGGAGTTATCGTCTTGCATCATACGTGTGCGATACCTCGGGGATATTGCCGTTAGTGGCACTGGACCGTCGTACAAAGACCTAGACAAGGGGTGACGTGTGAGGAGCTACACGACCTTGAGGTCGGACGGGTATGATTACATCAACCACGTTCCTGCATGAGCGTTATACTCTTATGGTCTATAAGGGTATGTTACCGTCGTCTTCTGTATTACTTTCAAGATAGATCATGACTAGATGTGTTCCTGCGTAGTAAAAAAAATTCTGTCACGGAATATTTCAGTGGTATCAGAGCCGATCTATGCGTAGTATGCTAGTACATATAGACACATGCTGAATATGGGAATTGATCATTTAGTTGTTACCCTCTTATATGTATCTGTTTATATCGCGGCACTATGAGATGAAGTGGCCTAGACCGACCTTACATGTAATCTTACGCGAGACTGATTCCACGCTCAACATACGGCGTGTACCGCATAAGTGGCTAGCGGGTGTATGTCTCTCTCATGGTAGTTGATATAACATCTATAACGGAGGGCGCCGAAAGGGTATACTATAGACAACTATTATATCCATGTTGTGGTTAGAAGTTCGTAGGTATAAATGGTTCTATTACGAAAGCCTGACAGCCATGTAAAAACTGCAATAGATAAAGTAGAGGCATCTAAATTTATATTGTAAGGAAGGCTTGTGATATGATATGGTTAAAGTCATGAATAAGGTAAGACGGTTTATTTTCCTATTACTTAGTTGTATAGTAGTAGTCAATATCATAGATCAATAGATCAAGGACAAAATTATAGATCATCTTTATTTTATTGCATAATAATATGATTTCTCGATATCCCCAAGAACAAAGGAAACTACTCACATATGTAGGCAATCAACAACATCATCGTATTCATATAGATGGACTGAAAGTGCAAAGGTGAAATCAAGTGCAACAATAAGATCTAATAAATGAAAGAGGGGAATGATGGTGTTGATGGAGATGCAGCGGTTGATGATGAAAGGGATGATGTGATGTCCTCCAATGATCCATGTAGAAGCAAGGATTTGCCCTTCTCCAAGTCCCTACTCTAGATACCTTCCTAGCATGGTATTTCATGGCTAGAGGTGTTTGTGAATGTTGGATCTCAGTGCCTTGTTTGCATGGTGAGAGTATTTGACGAGGCAGAGGTCCTAGCAGTACATGAGGACAGTACGGGCAAGATATGCCCGTACCTGATGACTGCAAGTGCACAGATTGTTTGTAGCTAGTTTCGAAATAAAGATATCGATCTCACAGGGAGCAGGAGTCTGAAGTCTAATAACTTTTGAAATAAATATTACAATAGAAATGCTAGATAAAGTTATAAGTGACAAGATAAAATGCGAGTATTGTGTAAAAAGGTGTTTTCGGGTTTTGGGTATAAGAGCAATATTAAAGTAAAGTAAAACAACTGAGTACAGAAAGTAAGTATCGCGTATGTAAGAGGGATTGGAACTCAGTAGGGAAAAAGCATTCTCAGGGAGTAGCGGATACACCACTAGTATTTTAAGGATCTAAGATAAACATTATCATCATGAACGTTCTCAACTATATAGGTGTGGCAGGAACTACGTAATTGAATAAATAGGCAGCAACCACTGCTCACATCATCCTCATAACCATAACAGTCAGCAATCGACATCAGTCGAATTACTATGCTATAAAGGAACGTAATCCCGTAGAACGTATCCCATGGCATGGATAGTGTTTCGTGAGTTTCCTCGGTTCCCAAGTTGATACGTAAGGGGTGCCAACAGCTGTATATTCACTGTAAGTGCTAGCACACCTCCGTCTACCAACAAGTAGTTTCCTCCATTGAGTCCCAACAAGAGGAAAATATTGAGAGGTCGACTTCTCTCAACATCAAGATGTAGAAAATCTAACACATGGTCACATCAATGAATATCATAATAGACTTTATCTTATTTCAATCTCATACTAGGGTTTCTCCATCTCCCTAAGAACTAATGATCTACTCAGACATAGAGGCAATCAATATCATAGCAATGGTAATGAAAACAATCATAGATGAATAGTACTTGTATAAATCCACAACATGTACGGGAATTACAACAAGATCTAGACAAGATGTAGATGGGATGGATGGAGATGGTGGTGATGCAGTGGTGGATGATGAAGATCGATGCCTTAGCCTCCCGGATATGTGCATGGCGAAGATGGATCCTTGGTGGATGAGTTCCCCCTCTAGATGCCTTCCGGAGGTGAGGTTTCTACGATTTCTAGGTGTTCTGTATGTTGTCTCCTCGAACCAATTGCACGAGGTGAAACTATTTGACGAGGCGGATGTGGTAGCAACTATACGGACGGAGCTATACGCCCGGAAAAGTTGCTCCGGTCGTATAGTTGGTCGTTGGACTCTCTGCCTCCCTTGTTCGCTTCTGGTTTTCTTCTGGTATTATTAATATTTCCCAAATAAGCGATTTACGTTGTTTTTGACTCCTTTTCTCCACAGTACAACTGCTCCAAGAATTGTATCCATTAGATCCATCATCAGTCCTGATCCTGGTGAAAACAGACATAAAATGTGCACGCAAGCGCTGTAAAATACCAAGATCCTACATCTACAATGCAAAATAATAATGCAAAACATGATGCAAATATGCACTCATCAACTTCTCCAAGCTTAGACTCTTGCTTGTCCCGAGCAAGTTTTAGCTTAATGGATGTGATCCTCATATTCATGAAGCCGAGTCGTTAAAATAAATGAGGCAGCTGCAACATGTGTTTATCATGTACGATACATAGGATTAAGTTCATGAACAGTACCTTACTCGAACCATCCGAATAGAATTAGCAAGGTTCCACACCTTAGTGATCAACAGTTCATAAACGATGAACCTCAACATAATGTAAAAGTATCCGGTTCAACCGAATGAGTTAGCGAGGTAGTCCCAAATGTTTTAGGATCAACATATTCACTTGGGATTCAAAATCTCAAAAGTGTCTCTTTGTTATACTACAATACAGTGCTATATGCCTACTTGCTCTTTGCACACTCGCCCTTTTTATTTTTCTTTTTCTTTTCTTTTGTATATGTGCTCACACTTTTGTTTAAGTGTTGTGCAAAGGAGATAGCCATACATTCCACTTCATGTGGGAATTCAAAGTTTAATGATCTCAATTATCAAATTCCAATTGTATATGAAGCATTCTTATGACTTGAAGATTCTACCTCAACTTGTTCTCACTCTATTTTGATATCACTTTCATTTTCCTTTGTTCAAGGTTTCTTTTTTAACTTAACTGTATAGATAATTTTCCTTTGTAAATCAAACCGTAGACCTACATCATATTGACCAAATTATCTTTAAGTGTTCCATTAATACCAATGGTGTGGAAGACTCCTATTGCTATCATCAAGTGCAAGTAAAATTATACTCAAGCCATTCATATATCAATAAAGTAAACACAAACTCAATATTGCTCCATATATAATAATAGACTCGGAATTTCATAAAAGGGATCGACTATTCCTGAAGGGAATTCTAATGATGCAGACTTTATTGCTAGTTTGAACTAATGCGAAAATAGTAATAAAAACTTATAGTATAGATTACAAGGTCTTAAAGATCTTCCCAAGCTTGGAATCAAGCCAGGTAGGATCAAATAATCCCTTGCGATTATTTGATACCGTGATTGTTGTAGATCACTGTGGCGCCATGGTACGTGATATCTTCTCCTCATGGGCCATCCTGAGGTGGAGGGATTGATTAACAGCTTCTAATTCTTTAACACGCAGCTTGTAGAAAAGATTGTTTCTCTCTAGCACCTTCACTTGTTCTTTAATGAACTCATTGTTCTCCTGAAGTGTTTGTAGCGCTTTAAGACTCATAGAAAAACCTGCTTCGGTTGTCCGCTTGATATCTTCATCAAGTTTATCAAGATAAAGTCATAGAAATCGAAGGTGTTTGGGTGTCCCTGGCTTCTCCTTGTCCAACTCTTCAATCTTTAGCTCCAGGGCCTTCAAATCCCTCTTCCTACACCCATGATCAGCGTCGAGGAACTCTATAGGGATGGCCTTGATCTCCTTGCCTTGTTCGCTATTGCCCCCGGTCTCCATGGGAGCTTTAATTCTTGACCTCTATCCCTTGGTTGAGAGTCCTCACGTGTGAATAAGAGGTAGATTGGTTTCTGAAGATTATGATTAGAGAGAGACAATGGTAGTATATAAGGGGGGTCAGAGATCGGTAAAACTCGCGAGAAACAGCAAATTGTCGCTCAAGAAAAGAATCTAAACAAAACAGGGAAAGAAATCACAGATTTGGAAGTTTCCTGTCGCATAACGACCAACTATATGGGTGCGGCTCGTATAGCTCCGGCCATATAGTTGGTTCCGGGTAGATATTTCCAAATATCTCAAGTCCAGGTCGATTAAATCACGACTCGGAACCGATAATAATGTTTTTTTAGATGAATAAACAAAATATCAAACGAAAAAGTGTCTGAGAGTTTAACGACCAACTATATGGCCGGAATTGTTGGTTCCGATCGTATAGTTGCGACCGTATAGATACAAACACCGAAAATCAAAAGTGTCTGAGAGTTTAATGACCAACTATGCGACCAGAATTTTGGCTCCGGTCGTATAGTTGTGACCATATAGATACAGACACCAAAAGCAAAACTATCTGAGAGTTTAACGACCAACTATACGGACGGAATTTTTGGCTTCGGTCATATAGTTGCGATCGTATAGGCTCAGATAGCGAAAACAATTTCACGAAGATGATACAGAGAGTGTAACGACCAACTATACGGCGGGAGCTTCCTCTCCGGTCGTATAGCTCCGCCCGTATAGTTGGTAAAAACCCTCTGAAGATTCAGAAAAACACAAGGTATTCAAGGGCAGAATTTTCAAAAGTAAAAATTGTGAAGACAAATCACTTATTTAGGTAAGAACACTTACCTTGCACTTACCATAGTTTATTCGGGGATGAAAAGTTCCTCCCACAACAAAGACTTCTTCTCTCTCGGAGGAATTGACCTTAATTCATTGAATAATTCTCGTAAACGGAAATCACTAGGACTAAAGTTTCTCTCAATAAGATTGGTGTCTTGTGGGGCAATCATGGACACTGCATCCAACATCTTTATTTCTTGCCTCTACATAATCTATAACTCAAATTCTTGAAGTGAAAGAATCCAATGGATCAGTCTTGGCTTATGGTCTTTCCTTTCAAGGAGTTATTTTAAGCCATCACGATCCGTGTGAACTCTCACCTTTGCAACAACTATATATGAACGAAATTTATCACAAGAGAAAAATACAGCAAAAAGTTATTTTTCTTCCTTAGGATAATTCTTTTGAGCACCATTAAGAGTTCTACTAGCATGATGTATAATATTAAATCTACGACCAATATGTTGTCCCAGAGTTACTCCTACAACATCATCAGTAGCTTCACATATTAAGTCAAAGGTTGTATCCCAGATAGGTGGTTTAATGATGGGAGCACGAGATAAAGTATTTTTGAGTTTAGCAAAGGCTTCAAGACACTTATCATCAAAATTAAATCTTATTCCCTTTTGCAGGAGGTTAGTCAAAGGTTTAGATATTCCAGAGAAATTTCTAATGAACCTTCTATAAAAACCCACATGAACAAGGAACTTCTTATACCTTTAATATCCCTAGGTTGTGGCATTCTCTCTATTTCTTCAATCTTAGCTCTATCAACTTCAATTCCCTTACCTGATATCTTAGGTCCAAGGACTATACCTTCTTTGACCATAAAATGGCACTTCTCCCAATTTAGAACAAGATTAGTTTCTTCACAATGCTGCAAAACTCTTATGAGATTATCCAAGCAACTAGTAAATGAAGTTCCATAGATAGAAAAGTCATCCATAAATACTTTCATTATAAGTTCTATAAAATTAGCAAAAATAGCAGTCATGCATCGTTGAAAAGTAGCTGGAGCATTACATAAACCAAAAGGCATACGTTGGTAAGCATGTAAACCATAAGGACTAATGAAAGTTGTTTTAAGTTGGTCATCAGGATGAACAACTATTTGAGAAAAACCAGAGTATTCGTCCAAGTAGCAAAAATGAGTATGGTTTGCTAACATTTCTAAAGTTAGATATATGAACGGTAATGGATAGTGATCTTTCCTAGTCTCTTTATTTAATTGTCTGAAGTCTATGCACATCTTATGCCCAATAATAGTTCTAGTAGGTATCAATTTATTATTTTCGTTAGGAACAATAGTAAAACCGCCCTTCTTAGGAACATAGTGAACATGACTTACCCATTCACTTTCTTTAACAGGATAGATTATACCTGTGTCCAGTAGGCGTATAATTTATTTTCTTACCACTTCTTTCATTTCAGGCATCAATCTTCTATTAAATTCCGCAACTGGTTTAGCACCTTCTTCCATGAATAATCGATGGACGGCTATCATGGGACTGATGCCCTTGAAGTCATCCATTGAGTATCCAAAGGCTTGACGATGCTCCTTAAGTATCTTCATGAGTTCTTCTTCTTCTCCTGAAAGTTTAGCACTAATAATAACAGGGAATTTATTTGTATCATCTAAAAACCTGTATTTAAGATTTTCTGCTAGAGTCTTCAACTCAGGGGGTGGTAGTTCCTCATCCCCTCTCTTTTCTGGCTCTTCAAAAGCCTCATCAGTTGGAGGTCCCAAAATGGGCAGTGAACCAAATTCATTTTCTAGTTCTCCGAGGGACTTGTCCTCCATAACTATTTATTCTTCTTGATTACTAAAGGAAAGAGCTGCCATTTCCTCAATAGTTCTCTCTTCTTCATCTTCTTCTTCTTGTATCTATGGAGGCTTGTCCTTAAATTTGGAAAAATGGAATTTATTTTCCGTTCCCCCAAGCTTAAGAGACACAATCTCCTTCTTGAAATTAACATAGACACCTATATCACCCAAAAAGTTCCTTCCAAATATAATTGGGCAAAGAGTGTCAGCTAGCATATCAACAACTAAAAAATCGATAGGAAAGTTTTTGTTGCCAATTGTGACAGTTGCATCTTCAACTACTCCCATTAGAATTCTAAGGTTTTTATTGGCTAACATAATTGTCATATCAGTATTTTCAATTGTAGATGGTTCTATTTCTTCCTTTATTTCTAAGTAGAAACCATAAGATATAACATTAACTTCGGTGCCAAGATCACATAAACCGTAATGCAAGGTTTCTTTAAATATGCAGGGAAGAATAGGCTTACCCACATCTTTTACCTTTGTTTTACCTTCAACCAATATGGAAGTCTCTTCATCAAGTTCAACTATGTTACAATGTGCATATATAGCCATAATTGCTTCCTTGGTTACCTCTTCATCTTTGGTCTCTTCCAGATGTTCCACCTCTTCTGGCATGCTTTCCTCTTTCTTCCTCTCATGTACTACTTTGACCTGTTCATATTCAAAAATATGCTTTTGTGCAGTGTTAGGGAAAGGCATTTCATATATTGGTTCTACGGAGGCCAGCGTTGCTTTATCTTTTCTTTTCTTTTCAGGTTCGGGTGGTGGATCATACTTGACTGGACCCTCCTTTGGAGCTTTGATATGTTCTGTAAAGGCTTTAACAACTTGCAACACAAGGTCTGAATCCAAATAAAGTTCTTTAGATAATTCTTTACATGGCCTTTTTTTATTGTAATCATGAATACAATCATGCTCTATATCTACGCCTCCTTCGCTTCCTAGACCAAAATTCCATGAAACTCTATGATCATGAATTCTATTAAGTAAAGCCCAAGCTTTAGGTATAGGAAGATTCATAAAGGCTCCTTCCGCGAAAGAGTCTAGTTCAATTTTATTAGGTTCAATTAGACCGCCATAAAAGATATGTAGTAAATACCATTCAGGCAAATCCTGACGAGGACATAGTCGTAGTAAATCTTTAAATCTAATATAATCTCTTACCAGTCCTTCATTAGAATAATTCTTCCAAGTCATTATAAGACGCCTGATTCCAAAAGATTTTGATAATGGATAATATTTTGATAGAAACTCACAGGCCAGATTATCCCAAGTAGTAGTGGCTTCAGGGGGTAGAGATCTGTACCATGAGAGAGTTGTACTTGTCAAAGTCTGACTAAAAAGTTTTACCCTTACCTCATCAACAGTATATCCCGTCAATAGAAAAGTGCCACATATGTCTTTAAAACATGCAATATGCTCATATGGATCAGGATCTTCTTCATCTCCAGTAAATTGATTCTTATGTAGAATACTAAGTAGTAGAGGATTTATTTCAAACCCCCTTCTCTTCTCATTGGAGTTGTCTCTTTTATATCTATCATAGGGCTTCCTAAAGTGGTTAAGTGGGTTAGCACTAATCATATGCTCAAACTCCATCATGTTGGTGGAAAACTGTAACTCAAAACAAAATTTAGCAACACAAAAATAAATAAGCAAAAACTAAAATACCTACAGCGCTTAGCTCCCCGGAAACGACGCCAGAAAATAGCTTGATGACTGCAAGTGCATAGATTGTTTGTAGCTAGTTTCAAAATAAAGATATCGATCCCACAAGGAGCAGGAGTCTAAAGTCTAATAACTCTTGAAATAAATATTACAATAGAAACGCTAGATAAAGTTCTAAGTGACAATATAAAATGCGAGTATTATGTAAAAAGGTGTTTTTGGGTTTTGGGTATAAGAGCAATAATTAAGTAAAGTAAAACAACTGAGTACAGAAAGTAAGTATCGTTTATGTAAGAGAGATTGGAACTGCCGTAGGGAAAAGGCATTCTCAGGGAGTAGAGGATACACCACTAGTATTGTAAGGATCTAAGATAAAGATTATCATCATGAACATTCTCAACTATGTATGTGTAGGAGGAACTCCGTAATTGGACAAATAGGTAGCAAACGCTGCTCATATCATCCTCATAACCACAACAGTCAGCAATCGACATCAATCGAATTACTGCACTATTAAGAAACGTAATCCCGTAGGACGTATCCCATGTCATGGATAGTGTTCCGTGAGTTTCCTCGGTTCCCAAGTTGATACGTAAGGGGTGCCAACAGCTTTATAGTCACTGTAATTGCTAGCACACCTCCGTCTACCAACAAGTAGTTTCCTCCATCGAGTCCCCACGAGAGGCAAATATTGAGAGGTCGACTCCTCTCAACGTTAAGATGTAGAAAATCTAACACATGGTCACAACGATGAATATCATAATAGACTTTATCTTATTTCAATATCATACTAGGGTTTCTCCATCTCCCCAAGAACTAATGATCTACTCAGACATGGAGGCAATCAACATCATAACAATGGTAATGGAAAAAATCATAGATGAATAATACTTGTATAAATCCACAACGAGTACGGGAATTACAACAAGATATAGACAAGATGTAGATGGCATGGATGGAGATGGTGGTGATGCAACGGTGGATGATGAAGATCGATGCCTTAGCCTCCCGGATCTGCGCAGGGCGAAGATGGATCCTTGGTGGATGAGTTCCTCCTCCAGATGCCTTTCGGAGGTGGGGTTTCTATGATTTTTAGGTGTTCTGTATGTTGTCTCCTCGAACCAATTGCACGGGGTACTATTTGACGAGGCGGAGGCGGTGCCAACTATACGGCTGGAGCTATACGACTAGAAAAGTTGCTCCGGTCGTATAGTTGGTCGTTGGACTCTCTGGCTCCCTTCTTCGCTTCTGTTTTTCTTCTGGTATTATTAATATTTCCCAAATAAGCGATTTACGTTGTTTTTTACTCCTTTTCTTCATAGTACAACTGCTCCAAGAATTGTATCCATCGGATCCATCATCTGTCCTGATCCTGGTGAAAACAAACATAAAATATGCACGCGAGCGCCGTAAAATACCAAGATCCTACATCTACAATGCAAAATAATAATTCAAAACATGATGCAAATATGCACTCATCAGTACCGCATGTCATTAAGCTTGAAGTAGCTTCTCCTCACATCCTCCCTTCTCCCAAGCGTGTGGAAAATCATTTAAATGACATTTCTCACTTAGAAATATCATATTATTACATAACATGACAATCTTAATTGATATATTCACAAAAGACTTAATAATTCGGTATCTAGTTGAAACAAGGGTAAAATGTGCGCGTGAGCGCCATAAAACACCAAAAATCCTAACTCTACTTATGAAAAAAACATAAGATAAATATGCTTCATAAATGGACTCATCAACTTCCCCAAGCTGGACTCTTTCTCATCCCCGAGCAAGGTAGTGATTTATGGACAAGGTCATCATGTTCATCAGGCACAAGTCATTACAATAAATGAGGCAATTTAATCATAATTACAATATCACATATAGAACTGCATCATGATTTGTATCACACTCTCACACATCACTTGACTTAGAGGCTTCCACGCCTTTTGTATTAATAATTTATATAAAGTTTAGAGATTAAGCAGATTATAAAATCATCAAGTTTGTCTAGATGAGCACTTGACTGAGTAGGGAATAGTTTATGATCATTGTTTGAGTATCTTTATCAACTTGCACTTCTCTTTTTTGATTCTTTGGTAGCATAACTTTTCTTTTGTTTCATCAACAAAATTGTATCATTTTAATACTCTTTATGACTCTCGTTGGCTTGAACCAATGATTATAACATGCTATCAAAATTTCTTCTCATATCTTATCAATAATTTATTGGTGTGGAAGACCCTAAAATCATAACGGTGGTACTAGTATCATAACACTCAACCTAATTCATACATATAATACAATAATCATAAGTCAAAATTAATTGAAATATCATAAAGTCTCAGAACTCGTTGGATATAATTCTTTCCTTTGACCAAGGAAGTTGATAATGTAACTAATGCAAACTTTGGAATTAAAAAACTATCAGGTGTGCAAGAAGATAAACATGCTAAAACTTGAAAGATAGATTAAAGGGTGTTATAGATCTCCCCAAGCTTGGAATCAAGCTAGGTGAGATCAAATAATCCCTCGTGATTATTCGATACCGTGGTGTCCTTTAAGGTGGAGGTATGGCGTTGGAGACATTCGTATGGAGCTTCCTGTTCTTTTCTTCTATAGTAGGTATACGGAGAAGGCACTTCTGCATGTTAGAGCGCATGGAGTACATTGCATCCGTGACCTTACCAAGCATCTCATTGAGTTTATTCTTGCCCTCCAAATCTAGGATACGTTTGTGCACAACTTCCCGATGAAGAAGTTCTTCCTTCTAGTACTTCTCTAGCTTGTGAAGGCGTTGCTCGGTCTCTGAGAGTGGCGGGGAAGCGGGTACATTGACGAGGTTGAAACCCCAATCATCTTGTGGCATCACATTCATGTGGGTGTTCATGGTGATCTTCTTTGTTGTGGACATGTGTGTTGTGATTTCCTGATAAGTTCTTGCATCAAATAGATTAATTTTCTTAAGCTTGGACGAAGAGTAGTTAGTGGCAATGAACTTGAGCGACTCCATGCATCCCTTCCCATGTGGCTTTCTTGCTTTCTCTTCATCTTTAGGCCTCACCATAGCAAGGTAATTGGGTTGCCTCGAACCTCTAGCCATTTGATCCATGAAGGTCTCGAACTCCTCATCGTCGCACTCGAAGGAGACCCCTTTGTTCTTCGGGATAAGGCCTTGTGCTTCATGGTCATCGGCATCAATGGAGGAAGTCTAAACTATCCCATGAAGGATCCATGGGACCTAAAGGTTTGCCTTTGCTTGGAACTGGTTAGTGCATCAAGGAGATTGGATCTGTTGATATAAGAAGAAGAAAGACCTTTGGGAAGGCTTATGAAGGGTTAGTAGCAGGGAAAAACTCGTAACGAAGGTAAAAGGGTTGACCAAGAAAAGAATCCCAATGAAATAGTAAATAAAAGGAGAAAAGGGGAAAATCTAAGGCGGTAACGACCAACGGTATGAGCGTCGCCCGTACCCGACATCCTTCCAAATTTCTAAACTTCTGACGTTCGTAAATCCTTTCCAAATATTCGGTATAGGTGGGGGTGCCCTGTACTATTGGGAATATTTCCTAGAGGCAATCATGTATGATGTAATTCCCAATGTATTCATAAATTTATCAAGTTATCCTAGTGTGAACATCTGATATGTATCATTGAATATGTGATTCAATTGTGGAACTATATATTGATGTTGTTCATACTAATTATACTTGGTCGTTGAGGCTGTGTTGGACACACAAGTTGGACTAATATGAAAGTTGGCTGATGACTAGATTCTACTTATCATGGGCATGGTGATGCTATTATGACTTACATGGACTCGGCTAAAGCGTTTAGCGAGTCAGACTGACACACAATTGAGATTCAACGAGCATGTTGTCATTTGAAGTCTCAAGCAATGGAATCCTTTGACCTGAGTGATCGCGTGATCCGAGTTGTGGATCACCATCTTAGGTTCTATCAAAGGTTGTTACATAAATGGGCAGTTATAAAGGTAGAGTTCGGGCTAGTTGTGAATCAAGCTGCATGACATGGATTACCAATATGGGTTTTGCCCCTCTATAATGGAGAGATATTCTCTGGGCCCTCTCATGTGATATGATTTGGAAGCATGGCCATGCGCGACTAGGTTAAGTGTTAACTAAGGAGTCAGACTAAGTGTTAGTCAAGTGAATCGTATATCACGGAACAAGAAGAGAGTTGATCTATTGAAGGGATGGCAACTACTCACCTATAGTTCAACATGTATATCATGAGGCAAATGGACTTGGACGAAAGTCACATTGAGAAGCTTCATCTTCTGACTTTACAACACTTGGGAGTTGGCACGTCTTGCTAGAGTCTGCTACCAGCTATCGATTCAGAGTGGTGACTCGTGTCATATCCATGTGTACGTGAACCTATAGGGCCATACACTTAAGGGAAATAAGCCCATATGGATTAGATCCATGTGGACGTTGGGATACGACCTAGATGGGTCTTAAGACTTGAGCCTAACTAGGGATGTATATAAGTGGAGTGACAAGGGATAGTACCTGACTTAGCCGTCACTTTATCCACTCCTATTTCGGGCTAGACAAGACCTAGAAATCCTCTGCCTGGAGCTTCTCCCTGCACCTGTGGATACCAGTAGAGGCATTGCACATGTGACGTTGAAGACGAAGGAGTTCATGGTGGATCCGAAGGAGTTCATTGCGGTGACCCAGCATACCATTGCATGATGTAGTACATTATAGTCGTTGACATAACACCATTGAAACACCATTCACTAGTATTACATCCCTCAAAGTGGTACAACAGAAACACAATAGGTCCAAGACATGACTATAGATTACAACTCGACTCTTTACAAAATATCCAGAGAACACTCTAGGTTAAAGAGAGATAAAGAAACTTCTTACAAAGAAGAACCAGAAAGAATAACTTAGAACTATCTGGCTAATAAGACTAGCATCTAAACTATCTGGCTTGCAATTGCTACTAATGCAAGGTTGTATAGAAGTAGGTTTTATGGCTAGAGTATCTACTCCTATCTAATCAGAACTTCATCTTCCCTTCGGTTGATGTATATGTCGACTTCGTTGACTTTATTGAAGAACTAGAGTTATCGATGATGGTTTCTTGAGCATAAGTTGGTGTTGACATCGTCTTCAACGTCTTAGAACCTAGCAAGGGTTAAGAACGTACGGTTGAGTACGAGCATACTCGGCAAGTTCATAAAAAGGAGTGTTTGATGCACTAACTACAACCACAGACCTAAGGTCATAGGCAATGCAGGTTTTCATAAACATTTCTTCAAAGGTTGCTTTTATTCTGAAAAGCTATGTCCGTCAGCCTTCACAGGTTTACCGGAACTTTCATGGAGTTCCTTTCCTGCCACGTTCGAAGCTCCTTCCCGGAATAGGGAGTAACAAGTTATAGTTCTTACACTCTGCAGAGGTGCCTTACTTTACCCATGAGAGATCTTAAGCCTTGTTGCACATTCGGGCACGCATTCCCGTTCACACTTCCTTGGTATGAGGCCCAGGCTAAGATCCAAGCCAATCACTGTCCTTCTTCATGACCCCGCATGAAGACACGACCCTCCAAGCAGATATACCTCTGTTAACCCCATATAGGCAGATATAACCCTAACAACCCCTTGGAGACTCCAGTGAGCACATCATGTCCCTGGCAACCCCCATTTAGGCATATATACCTCCGACAGCCCCTCACGGATAGTCTAGACACCAATATCACGGGGAACTAGGAGTCCCACCCATCTGCTGGATTCTCCACGAGAAATTTACATCCTCGTGATAAGGTCATCCGTCCATGCGAAAGGAAGAAGATCTAGCTGACTTCTCGGTCCCATTCCAAATCTCATGGTTAACACGTAATATACGGCGCTAGAATCACTAGCGACATTGGTTGATTAAGTCCTAGATATTATGTTCCTTTATCACTGGAACTGTATCAGTAGACTATTACCATTCAGTAAATAATCCATAATCATATTATTATGAAAATAGTATTTTCGGACCTTTTTGAAATGTAGGTGATTACAACATTGAGTTACAAGTATTTGATAGAAAATAACCAAAGGACATGAAGAAGTGTGAACTTGCCTTTTGTGATTGCAAGATTATGCACTCACGGTCTTCAAGACAATAGAAGATCCAAATTCTGTAAACAACATCATTGGTCCGGTAAGGATGAATGTTTTAAGAAGCAAGATGAAATTATGCATAAGTAATGTAATGCAATTGGATAAACACAAATCCTCGAAATAATCGTATTTGATCTAGTGTTTGGAGTTCATGATGAGTTCTTTGGAATGTGTTGCACTTTTATACCAGTTTCACACTTGTGCTTCTTATTAAGGCTGGTGAGTGTGTGAAACAACTTATAAGTACAATCAAGTAACACACAATGATATAACACTCAAGGTGTTAACGAATGATTCAGAGTTTATTCTATTCAAGCTTTCTATTGTAATTTAGAGAGTTAAAGACAAATGTGGAGTTCATTTGTATTTAATTTAAAAGAATCACTTTTGAGGAAAATATTACCTTACAAAGTAAAATTATTTAAATTTGAAGTTAACACTTTTAGGGTTTCTTATTAACTATATTTATCAAAGAGGAGAACATTACTTCATTTAAACAATTACAATATTTGTAATGGGAACTTATATGTTTGGATTAAGTATCATATTATATGTGGTTCACTTCTTAATGTTTTTATAAGGAGGAAATAAAAGTAGTATTGCTTTTTATGGAAATGGTGTTTCTTAATGTTATAAGTGAATAGAACTACTTTCTTATTAATGCTTATTATTTATAAACATGGAAAGGAATTACTTAAATTACTTAAAAACTTGGTTCAAATCTTTAAGTAGTTTTTCAAAATAGTAAAAGATTTAGTGTATGTTTGTTTGGTGATTTAATGAATGAGGAGAATCCTCAAGACAAGCAAAACACTACTTTCGATGGTTTTATAGTTGATAAACTCTTTTTTAAGAAATAAAATATAATTACTTTGAATGGTAGTTTTAATAAATACATTTCAAAATGGTTAGACTTATTTTATCTTCCTACAAACATCAATTGAACTTGTTATTACACTTTTAGACTTTAAACAAACAAAGATAAAGGCAAAAGTAGGAATTAATATATTTATAATGCATTAAAACAAAAGAAAATGTTTTAACAAGACTTAGTAAACATTTTCATTTATTTTACTTCAAATGTGAAGGGTTATCTTTTTAACGTGTAGATTTTATTTTTGTGATCATTTTGGTATATTGTATATATTTTTGTGATTTTTAAACAATAAGATATGATTGTAATAAGTTTTATCACTTTATAAATACTATACAAATAATAATGTTTAGTTAATTGACACAAAAATGTATGAAATAAGTTTATAAACGTATATTTGTTTTTCTAAGAATTTTGATATATTATACTTATTTTTTCTGAGTTACAAATAATAGAATATGTTTATTTAAAATATATTCTTTATAAGGTATTTATTAATTAATAATAATGATTTTATTTAAGTTGGAAAATAAAGTATGGTAATAGGTTGATATTGTAGAGTTTATTTTTCTAAACATTTTGATATATAATATACATTTTCTGAATTGTAAAATAAATGTTATTGAATTTACAAGATTTAATCATTTTATTAAATTTCTAGAAAATATTTATATTTGAATTTATAACGTTTTATCTATTTACTAATTAGAGAAATACTTTTCATACTCGGACCTATCCTTGCGAGGGTCACTGACCAGTGGAGTCAGGGCCACATCTGCATGCCACCGAGGCAAGGACCAAGTCAAACTTGCTGACTGGGCGGGAGGTGACGCAAGCACGACGCCACGATAACGTCAACACGGCCTCCACCACCAAATCATGATTGCTAGAGGCGATCCACGGTGTCCCAGCACACGTGGTTGGGTGCGCTAGAAAGAGGAGACAATGGCGAGCAAGATAGCAGCGGCGCTGCTCAGAAGCGGTCACCGAAACAATGACCTCAATGATGGACATGACAATGACGTCAGCTACTCGTGGTGGGAAAACAGAGAGAAAGAGGAAGACGATGGAGATGTCCCTAAGGACCAGTGACTCACCCAGGTTGTAGTGGTGGTGTCGGTGAAGGTAGGCACGACTGGAATCAGTGGAATCGCCGGCGGCCGGCGTCGAGGCAGAGGTAGCAATCCCGGCGCCTGGGGCTTCTTCGGCTTCCGTGGACTAGGGCCATCAAATGAGAAGACAGAGAGGAGCACCGTGGTGCCCTCAGATGGTCTTGGGACAGTCGGGAGCGTCATCTTCCCAGAGCTCTAGCGAGCTAGGGTTTTGGGTTGCAGGGGAAAAGAGGAAGAGCGAGCGCGAGAGAGGAGGAATTGGGATGAGGATGGCCAGGAACATCGTGGTGGCGTTCTTATCTCCCCTGGTGATGGTGGCACGAATCTAGACGCAGGCCTACGTCACGGCACATCGGCAGACGGTGGCGATGCCGATAGGCAGCTACTTGTGATGTCGGGAGGAAGATGACAACGAAGATTTTGCGGAAAACCCACTAGATGTTTCTACGAATTAACCCACGGTCCACCTGTTGTCCCACCTGTCAGTGAGAGAGAGAGATGAGACAGGTTGTTGTTGGGCCGCGACCGAGTGAGCGAGAAGTGCTATCTACTATGCGTGAGCAACGAATAGAATATAGGCTGCGGCCTGGTTCTATTTGTTATTTCCTGATTCTTTTTTATTACTGTTTCTGTTTTCCTTTTCAATTTAATTTGTTTATACTATGATTCAAATATTCAAAATCCATTGAATCAACCAGAGTTCTACATGGTTAATGTAACTAACTGGTTTGGTTTTGTTTTTAGGGTTTTTACCATTCATGATTATATAAAGGATTGTTTTCATAAGAAGGTATAAATAGGAATTAGGGTTTTAGGGTGTTTTGGTTTATTATATATAAACCGTATAAAATGATTTTCTTGTCACCATAATAATTGTGATGGTAAGGATTTAAGATAGTTAATGTTTTCCATGGAATATATTCTTACTTAGCATCATATAACAACCATTATATATAATGGTTTAAATTTTAGGGTTCTCAAAGTTTGGAATTTCCTTTATTCAAGTTCCACTAAAATTTTATTCATAACCATCCTACTACTTCCAAAATAAGCATGCATCATTTCTTAAACTAGTTGTTCACTACTTTCTTAAGTGTGGTTAATGTTTTAATAGAAGTTTATTATATAATGGTGAACAACCATTATCATTCATGTGACACATGTGATCTCAATGCCTAGCAACACTTATTTAGGGTTTCCAAAACCACACTTGCTATGGATTGTAGATGATTGATATCCCAGAAGTATAGGGGGTCGTGTGTAGCCCTTTCGATAAGTAAGAGTGTCGAACCCAACGAGGAGCTAAAGCTAGGATAAATGTTTTCTCAAGTTCTATCAACCACTGATACAACTCTACGCACACTAAACGTTTGCATTATCTAGGAAATAAAACTAGAGCAACAATACGAGTACTAGAGATAGCTTTGCATGATAATAAATAACAAGAAAGTAAAGTTAGTTGCTGCAGCAATAAAATACACTAAATTAACAGAACCATGAGTGTGGAATAGTGGTGGTAATTGTGGTGGCTTTGTCCAAGTTTAATTAGCGAATAAATCGGGTTCATTATCTTCGATGCAATTTTCTGTGTGGGAGAGGCTAAATATACATACGTTTCACTACTTGGAATTACATGTACTATATGATTGGATTGTTAGCAAACATCCGTAACTACTAACAATGCATTAAGGTTTCCCCAACCATAGCCTTAAGTTTAATGGTCTTCTTACTCCTATACGTGCAACGTTCCGGTTCGCGTCCTTAGGTTTCTATCACTCTGACAGAACTTCCCCCTTCCTCTTACACATACTACAAACCCTATAATATTTAATCCATGCGCACACAAATATAATGGACACCAAAGTACTGCACCATATCAACATACAACTCTAATGAACCAAAGACGTTCAACCATTCAATCTAAGAACAAAGAAACTACACAAACATGACATAGATCATAGGATTATAACTTATAGCATCAAACACCATGTTTACATAGGATGGTACAGAGGTGTGTGGGAGGATGAACCACTGCATACTAGGAGGATTAGGTGATGGAGATGGCGGTGAAGATGGTGAAGAGGGCGGCGGTGGCGCCGGCGGCGGCGCGGGGGATCCTTCCCCACCGTCGGTATCATGGGGGAGCACCGCCCCTTAGACCCCTTCCTTCATGTCTTCTTGGGAGCCCTCCCCCATGGAGATGGGATCCATGGGGGAGGCAAAAACATGGCTTTGGTGTCTGCAAATTCGTGGGTGGATATGTCCTCCACGAATTAGGTTTTCCTCCCTTTATATAGCTTCTCGGATTCCCGTCACTCCATCTTGGGCTGCAGTAAATCGGGCCCAGCAGGCCCGTCCGGACTCGAAATCAGCTAAATTTTATGTCCAGAACGTTTGTCGCAAAATTTCCAACAACTTTGTAGTTGAAGAGTTTTATGTTTGACGGTTTCTTCGACCCGAAACGTGACCATCTTCAAAAAGAGTTCTGAGACAGATTTCTAGAAAATCCTAATTTGAGTCCAACAAGGTTTCCACTTGTATTCTTGGTAATTCCTACACATCAAAGTGTAAAACAAGAACATTGTGCACTTTTGCAACTATTAGTAGGTTAGTCCAAATAAATTATAAACTTTATATAAAAAGGAGTGTCAAAAGCATAATATTAGCTGTATGTGAGGAATAGTTCCAAGAAACGAAAGTACCTGATAGTTAAGTTGTTTGGCACGAGCTCGAGTGATAGGTCCTTGTATTTGTGTAGTTGTAGGTACAACGGTTGTATAATTAGATGAGATGTCCACACTAGGCAGCACAGAAGCTTCATAGATCCGCCTCTAGCGTTATTGTCGAGGGCAAGAAAAAGAAGAAAACAGAGAGTGGAGTCTCAAAAATTATAGATACGTTATGGACATATCAATGATACACTACCCTCAAGTTTATTAGTGAATATTGCTAGGGATCAAGGTTTAAGGATTGCTCCCGACTTTATAATCCTCAATGACATCTCAACTTAGAGTAAGCTATTGGGATGGCTCTTCTAATGTGGTATTGATAATCCTATTAGGGTTTAAGATGATCAGGTGGACAAGGCTCTCATCAATAAACACTCATCTGGTTCTCTAATTATCTCTTGGAAGTTTCATTTGACTAAGAGACATTATTCCATGGCTATCAAGGAATAGGCAATGGTTCCACTTCTAATTTCATTCTAGGGTGTTAGACAAAGAGGTAGACATGGGTCTTATCATGGCTTGATATACTGTTGGGGAAAGGTTTCTCAAGAACTCCTATCCTTAATTCCTCACTAAGCTTAGCTTTAGATAAGGAACTCATTTCCTAAATATACTCTATATCTCTCTCCTATCCTATTCACAAAGATCACATCTTCCTGAATGGGTTAATCATCTAACTCCACCATATCCATCATCATAGGATGACATGGTCATGCCACTTCAACATTACTCCTTCATTCTTCTTCTAGTATATATGACTTCCATTTCTAAACTACCTCTGAGGAATCCATCACTGTAGATATTACTAACTCCATCCATTAACTCCTTTATATTCACCTTGCATCTGCATCCAAGGCTTGCAAGATTACAATCCTCACTATATCACAGGTGATATCAATCCTTTGGAAGATATATGGTACTACTCTCCATAATACAAGTTTGTTCTTGTATTAACTTGGTTAAACTACTTTGCCTCCTACTAGTCCATACCACTCATATTATATACTTCATCAAACTCTAGCTTGACTTCTCATGATCAAGCTAGATGATTCAGCTTACTAAGGTTTTGTATAATTTGATATTCTCACAACTCATCTTCAACACCTAGTAATCTATCCTCAAGTGACTTGAGAATAATGACCACCATCCTTTGATCATGCTAAACTTAGGCTTCTATTTGTTTGATCAAGGTCTATCATCAACTAAGTAGTAGATTTGTACTAGTCTCTCTATATGCTTATCTTGTTAAGGAAACTTACTTTAGGTTTATACCTACTTGGATTAACAAGATTATCATTGGATTCTCTACTACTAGCTTTATCATAGCTTCTCAAGTATTAGTTAATTCTTAGGTTTAGATACTCCTTCTAGTTAACTCAAGAGTGAGTTATCTCCTCCAATATCAGATGGTTTGATCTCCACTAAGGATCACATTCCATTGATGATGGCACACTCTACCATAACTAGTTCCTTCTCCTTAATGGTTTACTTGAATACTTTGGAAGGTCAATTTAATAGGTCAAAGCTAAGAGTCAATAAGTGCTAGGTCAAGTATTGATCGCTCAACATGGATGATCAATTGACACTAGGACTTAGTTGAACAGGAATGTCATAAATTAATATGATATTAAGGGTATGTGATGGATGGTCTTGGCTTGACTTCCTTTTCCACTCTATTTGTGATAAGAGCTAATGCTTAAGAACTACCATGATACTCATGGTAGGAACATCTATAGCAAGCAAGTGTATCAAGGTTTAGTTATTGATTTTCTTTACTTGAGTTATATACTTAACTTGGTATTCAGGAGTTGTTGCAATGAATACCATGATATGATCTTTAGAAGATTAAGTATTCATCCTTGAGTGATGTGTTGTGGTTTAGGTTTATCACATTTGATCTACCCTTAGATCAAATTATATTACCCAAAGATAAAGTTTTAGTAAAGGTCATATTGAAACTTATCGCAATCAAATTGATGATCTACTTCAGTTCCACCAAGTTAAGAGAAGCTTCACTCACTGACGAGGGTTTAACTCATCAATGCCCATTGTTATGGACTTGGGTTTTGGAGAAGGAGGGAGCGCTGGAGACATCTATCGGCTAGCAATCAAGCACATAGGGGACAAAGGATTTACCCAGGTTTAGGCCTCGTAGAGGTCCCTACTCCTGCTTGTCTGCTTGTGGAATTATTGAGGGAGTCGAAAGTTACAACGGTGCGCAGATGGAATCTGGCGAGGGTTTGTGGAAGCTAGGGTTGTGTGTGTCCTCCTCGCCGCCCCCTCCTAGCCCTTATATAGATAGGCTAGGTCTCGGGTAGCAGGTCGAGTCGGTTACAAGTTAGGGTTTTCCCCTTTCAAACTTTCTATCTTCAGGTTTCTCTTGATCTTCAAGCAATCGACAGTCCGCAGGTTACTCGAATCCTTCTATCTGGGCCTTGGCGACACTGTGGGTCTGTACGTATTTGGACCGTATATACCAAGCTCGAGTACCTGTAGGGTATACCCATGCCAGTAGCCCCTGAGTGTGCAGTTGAATCGCAGATTCGACTGGGGACTTTTGAAGCCTTCGAGTGCCTAAATGAGTACATTTCGATTGCTTTTATTCCTGTCATAGGGATTGCTGATATACGTGCCTGATATAACCGAAGTATCGGTATCAGTTAACCACCTTAGGGTGAAACAACGCAATCTACTCAAATTCGAGTCCTCGGACTCGAATCCGGAAAAGTGCCGGTGTAATTTGACTCAGGCCGCGGAGGTCTTACAGGAGTCGAATTCTAGTTATATGGGTGTGAGCACTCGACGCGTCCGTCAAGGCATGTTCATCGTGCCTGTAGGCACGGATATGTTTCTGGTAGTGCGCAGTTAAATGCGTTGTCAGGCCTTATTCAGGTCTTACCTTCATGTCGTAGGCGCGGCATCCGAATTTTATCATCGCGGAGACGATTCGGGTGATCCAGGAGACGCAGTCTCTTTGTAGGGGAAAATTATGAGGCGGTGTCGCCATGAGTTTCGAGTGTGGATGTTATCAACACACAGTTTTTTGTACAAATAATCATAGGGTGCGCGACCAACGCTCCCTATGGGAGTAGCCCCCGAGTGCCTGGTTGAGTCGAAGACTCAGGCAGGGACTAAAAAACTTTTGCGATTGCTGTCGTCTTTTTGCTTACTTGTTTCAGTCGATGACTCAGGCAGGGACCAAAAACTTTCGCGACTGCTGTCGTCTTTTGCCTGCTTGTTTCAGTCGAATTTGTTTCCAGCGCTCCCTATGGGAGTAACCCATGTCCATAATCGAACTGTGATTCGAGTGGTTGGGTTTGCTTTTGTGATTGTCCATGTTCCTACAATAAGAAAAAGAAAAGTCGTAGGGTGCGCGGCCAGCGCTCCCTATGGGAGTAGCCCCCGAGTGCTTAGTGGAGTCGAAGACTCCAGCAAGGACTAAAAATAGTCGAAGTTTTCCACTGTGTAGCCTTGATGACGTCAGTGCTGACGCTTGTATGACCTCAATTGCCCGCGTGAGCGAGTTTGATGGGACGTGACGAGCGGTGAGTCCTACTTTCTGACTTTGATTTGACTGGGCGTGCGTAATCTTATTTTTAACTGCGCCTCCTTGATTTCCGTGCGTAATGGTAGAAGTGGGGGGACGGTTCGCGCTTCCTCTTCTCCACGTGTCCAACGCGATGCGTGCCACACATCCAATAGGGTTTTTGTCAGCCGTTGGATTGCATCTCCCAGGGGTTAAGTAGCGGTGTTGCGGCGGTAATTTTCCATCTGCGCTCTTTCTTCCTTGCTGCCATCGCCATTGCTGCTGTTCTTCTGCTTTCCTGCGTTCGTCTTCTCCACAACGCTGGACCACCTCCGTTCGTTTCCAAGCTACTTTCTGCGCTCTCATCGCTGCCGCGCAATGGGAAAGAAGAAAGGAGGTGCTGTCGCTGGTTCCGCGGCTACCGTTGCCGCGACGAAGAAGAAGGGTGGCTCCGCTACTGCGGGCACCAGCGCCGCCGCCAGCGGGAAGAAGAAGGTCGCGGGCACCCGCGTGACCAATGGCGCATGGCGCCCCTCTATCATCAAGGCGTCGGATCTCCGTCTTCTTTGCCAAGATGGAGTGATCTCCACAGCAGTCGCCGATGCACGCGTCCCCAGCGGTGAGACCATCCCTGCTCCTCCCGCTGGTTTTTGAGTGATGTTTCTTGCATTCATCATTTGCGGTCTTTCCTTGCCTCTTCACCCCTTTCTTAGGGGTCTTCTTTGTTTCTATGGGATCCAGCTCCATCAGCTGGCTCTAGCTCCATCAGCTGTCCCCAAATTCGATCCTCCACATCACTTGTTTCATCACTCTCTGCAAGTGCTGGCTCGGAATCGAGCCGCACTTTGGTCTTTTCAAGCGCATCTTTAAATTGAAGCGTCAGTCCGCATCTGGCTCTTTAGTTTATGACGTAGGTGGTTGCGGAATCCACGTCGACCCATCCGCCACCTACTTCGACATCAAGCTTACCAAGTCCGTCCAGGGATGGAGGGACAAATGGTTCTATGTTCGCGACCAGAAGGCCAAGGACGAGCACTTTGGACTCGCGCCTTTCGATCCCGCGACTCCCTGCAAGAAGATGCGCTCTTGGAAGAACGTGATCATGCCTTCCGAACTCGCGGAGACAGACGTGCTATATCAGCGCGTCTGCGACCTCGAGAGTCGCATAGGCGCAGAAGAGGGAGGTTGCGCCCTTGTCAGGACTTGGCTGCATCGTCGCGTCCAACCTCTCTAGGCTAGGGTCCATCCCATGTTTCAATGGGGTGGCGCTGATGATGCCAATCGCGTGTCTACTGATGGCATGTCCGCGAGTGAGGTAGATAAGAGGGTTCGACTGGTCACGAAGTACACCCTCAAGGATGTGCTTCCGAACGAGCCAGTCGTTCCTCCTTTCGATGCTTCGAATCCTCCTCCTGAGGTACAGTTGTGTTACGCAGTAGCTTATTTTCGCGATTGCGTTTTCTGTTGCTTACCTGTTATGTTTGCTGATCTTCACTGTTTGTATGCAGGATTGGGCGGTGTCGCCTTGTATGCCTCCTCTCCCTGAGGGGATTATTCCTCGTGAAGCTTTGGAAGAGGACGAGTCTGAGTCGACTGTCCCTTCTGATGTGGAATAGGAAGCCCCCGAGTCCGAGAGCCCGGATACTCGCAAGCGTTCGCGTAGCGAGGATTTCGACGCGTCGACTCCTTCAACTCCAGGAGGCGCGGCCATTGGCGCGGAGTCGCCAATTCCAGCTATTCCTGTGAGGGCCGTGGCACCGTCTTCTCGCAAGAAGATGCGATTGCCCAAGGAGTCTTCATCAGAATCGGCGGCTGCCACATTTGATCTTGACAACTTTAACTGGTACGTTTGCTGGGTCATTCATTATTTTCTGTTTTCTTCTTGTTGGTTTTTGCCCTGGAGTTTGCCCTTTTCTCAATGTGGACTTGGTCTTGTAGTCAAGAGGCGGCGTCATCTTCTGGCGACGTCGAGTTTTTGAAGGAATCGGGAGTCGCGACTTCAAGGGCCAAGGTAGAGGTTGAGCGCGCTCCTTCTCCTCTGGAGGTGGCCCACTCCGAGCATAATTCTTCGAGCTCTCCTCACGTAGGGGAGCATCGAGTAGTTGCGCGGATGACGGTTCAGCAAACTTCTTCTGAGTCGCTGGAGGACCATGTAAGTATATCTTTCTTTCTTTTTAAATGTGGTTTTCAACGCCTTCTGCTGCCCTCTGCTGACTCCTTGTTTTGTGCGACAGCTCCTTGTAAAGGAAGCCGCGCAAGTGGCGGAGCAGGTGATGGCGATGGGTCGCCAGCATGCGATGCTGGAGACGCGCCACCACGTGGTCGAGAGTGAGTGATCTACACTTATTCTTTTCATCTTCTCTCTGTTTTGGTATAATCGACTGATAGCCAATTATTGACTGTCATGTAGCTGAGCATAACGCTTTACTGCGCGACATCACCACGTTGGAGAAGACACTAGCTGTAGCTGTGAAGGGGCGAGACGAGGCAATCGCGGCTCGTGATGATGCCCAGAAGCGCGAAGAGGATCTGCGCGCCTCCTTTGCGGCCAGGGAGAAGTTGTTCGAAGAGCAACTGTTCTCAGTCGCCAAGGCCCTCTCAGGTACCTTTACTGGTAGATATTTTATTGATGTTCTTCTCTGCATCTGGAGTGCTGGTGGCGTTAGAAGTTTGATCCATGTGTGTATTTTGGTGTAGATGCTGGCGACTTGAGTTTTAATCCACAAGCCCTTTGTCGCGATGACGCTCTGGCGGGCGCGGTGCCTGCGGTCGAGGATCATAGCGCCACTGTCCAAAATACGTTGTCCAAGGCCAAGGTCACCCTGAGTCGCCTCCGGGAGGAGTTGATGCCGAAGGCGGAGCTGGTCGACAATGTGGAAGACCTGGTGGAGTCGCTCGCTGGGGGTGTGCCTGCCACGTACAAGAATCCCTCCGCGCAGCTGGCACGACCATGTCGCTTGCCATGGTGCAAGCCTACGGAATCGAAGTAGATCCTTCTGCGGTGTCAAAGACGATGCCTGTTGGCGCGGATGGTCAGCAGGTAGTATTCGCTCCCTTTGCGACTGCCTGTGCCAAATATGGCCATTCCTTGATAAATACTGTTGCCAAGTATTCGGAGGAGCTCAATCGTGCGAAGAAGGCGGCGAAACCTTTGGCCTCAGGGGCCGGCAGAAAGTCAGTGGCATCTGATACTGCCACGGACTTGATGAAGCCCCCGAGGTCATCAAAGTCGAAGAAGCCAGCTGCTTTGTAGTTAGTTTCTTGTAATAGTTGATGAATTGCCCTTTTGACTGGATAACATGACTGTTGGCGAGTGTGTTTGTGGATACTTTATGCTGATCCTGAATGTATCTGTTACTTTTGACTTTTGAGTTGGTCGCCTTATTTTCCTCTGGCTTGATTTTTGGTAGGGTACATCAAGTGGTCCTGTGGGGGGGAACCCCAGACTCGCCATCTCTTGAGGATACAATGGCGCCATCACGCTCCAGGGTAGAGGAGCTGTCCTTGCTTTCGCGACTTCGTGATCGCGTTAAGCAACTGGAGCGTGAGTTGCCCGTGATCCGCGATAGCGCAGACGTGTGGAAGTCAAAGGCTGAAAAAGCCGCCGCCCGCGAGCAATATCTGCTTGGCGAGGTGACGCAGCTGGGCGACCAGTTTAAGTGTTAGTTTGCTCATCCTCGTCTTTTCCTTTGTAGTTAATCGCAATGGTACGTTGTACTCATGCTGTTGATACTGCTTCGTGTAGTTGTTAGCGCACACCATCCGCAGGAGGAGAGGGATAGGATTGCCATCCGCCTTCATGATCTCACCCAGGAGCAACTTCAGGAGAGTGGATACTTCTGCGTAGATCATGATCGTGCAACTGCGTTGGCAACCCTGCGGGATCACGCCTCACGAGTGCTGATCTTTCTGAAGAAGTCGCAGTCGTGTTTGAAGAACATTTATCGGGCGATGTTCCCGCTGGATCATACTCCATCAAGCCTGCTGGCTCTCCTGACCAAATTTCAAGATATGTCCGCGGTTCGCGAGTGCGTGAGGCAGCAGTTGGTGGCTGGTGCCAAGGCTGCCCTCTCCATGGTGCGTTTGCACAGGCCTGGCGTGGATGTCACCGCCATTGCCTCTGGGCCACCGGTGCCACCAACAGGGTCTTCCTGGAACATGGTGTCGCACTATCAGGCGGTGGACCGTCCAGCCGAGGAGGTCGTCGACTTCTTCAAGGAACAGACTAATGTTCTTCTGTTGCAAGGGTAGCCAAATATGTATCCTGCACATAAGTGTAATAGTGTTGTAAAGCTCATATATATTTGTAGATAATTTACTGTTGAATGTGTACAAATAGCTTTATAAGCGTGGGGTGCGTTGCACTAATGCGAGTCCTTTTCGTTAGCCTGGCCATCTTTGTATCTCGTTCCCTTGTCAACATGTCAGGTGCGTTGCAGCTGGGTTGAGTTTGTGTTAAGGGGTTCGATTGATGTGCCAGCTACTCAGGATGTCGCGTTTTTGTTCGAAGAACATATGTGTATAGGGTGGCGTAGCCCCCGAGTATGAAAATTGACAAAGTAAAGGAGGGCACAGAGTTTCGGGGCACTTAGCTTTTATTTATTCGAAGAATAGTACGAGGTACAATGTGCGGCGAAGTAGCCTTGGCTGAATAGCCTTATTTGCGATGTAAAAGTAAAGAAAAAACGACTAAGGGTAGAAGCGTCGCAGTTGTGCAATGTTCCAAGGGTTGGAGTGTGCGACTCCTGGCTCTAAATCTTGAAGGCGATAGGCACCACCTGGGATTACTTCTGTAATCATGTACGGTCCTTCCCAGGGGGATTCGAGCTTGATATGCCCCTGCTGCTTCAGTCGCAGGACCAGGTCACCTTCGACGAAGGATCTAGGGCGAAGCCTTCTGCTGTGGTAGTTGCGCAGGTTCTACTGGTAGATCATGGATCTTTCTGTGGTGATTTCTCTTGCCTCGTCGAGGAGATCGACGGAGTCTTCGAGTGCAAGAGATGACTCTTGTTCGCTGTAAGCGACTACACACGGCGCCTTGTATCGCACTTCGGCGGGTAGTACTGCTTCTGCTCCATGCACCATAAAGAATGGTGTGTAGCCCGCGGCACTATTTGGAGTTGTTCGTAAACTCCAGAGTACGGATTGGAGCTCATCTGGCCAGCAACCCGCGGCTTGCTCGAGTGGTCGAAGGAGTCGCTTTTTGATGCCGCTGCAGACGAGCCCGTTTGCTTTTTCCACCTGACCGTTGGTCTGTGGATGCGCGACTAAGGCATAACTGATGTTGATCCCTAGGTTTCCGCAGAATTCTTGGAACTCCTTGGATGTGAAGTTCGTTCCGTTGTCAGTGATGATGCTGTGCGGCATGCCAAAGCGGTAGACAATGGATTCGAAGAACTTGACTGCGTTGTGCCCTGACTGCTTGGTCACTGGCATGGCCTCGATCCACTTGGTGAACTTGTCGACTGCGACCAAGAGGTAGACGTAGCCTCCTTGCGAGGACCTTGGGAGCTTGCCCACCATGTCAAGCCCCCATTGTGCGAAGGGCCGGGCCAATGGAATGGGCCATAGTTCTGCACCTGGTGCGTGTGGCTTGTCCGTGAATCGCTGACAAGCGTTGCACTTTTGGACTATATCCTTGGCGTCGCGCATGGCCGTGGGCCAGTAAAATCCAGCTCATAGAGCTTTGGCAACGAGGGCGCGACTGCCGGCGTGGTGCCCGCAGGTCCCTTCATGGATGTCGAGGAGGACTGCTCTTCCATCGGCTAGGAAGACGCATCGTTGTAACACGCTTGTGATGCTGCGTTTATATAGTTCGCCGTTGATAACGGCGAATGCCTTGGAGCATCGCGCGATGTGCCGTGCGTCTGTCGGGTCGTCCGGTAGGCGCTTGCTGAGGAGGTACTTAATGTACGGCTGCGTCTAGGATTGTTCGATCATCATGACGCTCATTGGTCCCTCGAGTCCTGTGTCGAGCTCCAATTCATCGAGTGTCATTGGCTCATTGGGTGGCGTAGCCCCCGAGTCTGTTGCTGTGCTTGTTTTCTTCTCTGCGGCCTTTGGCTTGATGGAGCGTTCACATATGCGCTCGAGAAATACCCCAGGTAGTATGGGTGCGCAGGTGGAGCCTATGTTGGCGAGTGCGTCCGCCTCCTCATTGCTTTCGCGACCTATGTGTCGCAACTCGCAACCATCGAAGTCTCCTTCAAGTGTGTCGTAGAGGTCACGGTATGCGATCATATTGTCATTCAGTGCGTCGCACTCATGCATTGTTTGGTTGACGACCAGCTTGGAGTCGCCATATATGATTAGCCTCTTTGCGCCGCAAGATTTTGCCATCCTCATCCCGTGCAACAGGGCCTCGTATTCAGCCTCGTTGTTTGAGGCTGTGAACTGCATTCGCAGGATGTATTTCAGCTTGTCCCCTTGAGGTGATGTCAGTATGACACCTGCTCCTGCTCCATCTTTCCTCTTAGACCCATCGAAGTGCATTGTCTAGAGGTAGGACATATCTGGCTTGTCCGGGAGTTGGTTTTCCATCCAATGCACGAGGAAGTCAGGGAGAACTTGCGACTTGATTGCGTCACGCTTTTCGTATGTGATGTCTCGTAGAGACAGTTTGATTCCCCAAAGCGCGACTCGCCCCGTGGCGTCAGGGTTATTGAGGATATGTCCCAATGGGGCGTTGTTGACTACCACGATTGGGTGTTCCTGGAAGTAATGGCGCAGTCGCCGGGCGGTCATGAAGACGCCGTACGCCAGCTTATGGTTGTGCGGGTACCGCTGTTTTGTTGGCGTGAGGACCTCGCTGAGGTAGTATACCGGGCGTTGTACGCCGTGGACCTTGTTTTCCTCGGCCCGCTCAATGACGAGCATTGTGCTAACCACTTGGTTGGTAGCGGAGATGTACAACAGCAGTGGTTCCGTTTCTCGTGGAGTCATCAATACTGGCGAGGTGGATAGCAGGCGCTTGAGGTCTTCGAATGCTTCTTGCACTTCATTGGTCCACTCGAATTTGTCAGCTTTGCGGAGGAGCTGATAGAAGGGCAGCACCTTTTCTCCCATTCGACTGATAAATCAACTGAGGGCCGCGATTCGTCCGGCTAGTTGCTGGACGCCTCTTATGTTTTTTGGCTTCTCCATGGCCAGTATGGCCTTTATCTTTTTCGGGTTTGCCTCAATCCCTCTCGCGGAGATGAGATACCCGAGCAGCTGCCCAGATGGTACACCGAAGGCGCATTTGTCCAGATTGAGCTTTATCCGGTAGCGATCGAGATTGGCGAAGGTTTCGCGCAAGTCGTCGATTAGAGAGGCTTCTTCCTTGGTTTTGATTACTATGTCGTCGACATAGACTTGGATGTTGCGACCTAGTTGCTCCTTGAGGCAAGCCTGCATGCACCGCTGGTATGTGGCTCCCGTGTTTTTTAGCCCGAAGGGCATTGTGTTGTAGCAGAACACACCGAAGGGCGTTGTAAACGGGGTCTTCTCCTGGTCTTCCTCCTTCATTCGAATTTGGTTATAGCCTGAGTAGGCATCGAGGAAGCAGAGGCGCTCGCATCCAGCGGTGGAGTCGATGATTTGATCGATCCGTGGTAGCGGGAAGTGATCTTTTGGGCAGTGCTTGTTTAAAGAAGTGAAGTCCACGCACATCCGTAGGATATCCGTGTCCTTTTTTTGGTACCAGCACCGTATGGGCGAGCCAAGTGCTTTCCTTGATCTCGCGTATGAATTTGGCCTCGAGGAGTCTGTTGATCTCCATTCCGACTGCCTGCGCTCGTGGCTCAGACAGTCGCATGATTGTTTGCTTGACTGGCCTTGCGTCGGGGTTGACGTTGAGTGCGTGCTCGATGAATTCCCTGGGAACTCCTGGCATGTCCGCAGGACACCAGGCAAAAATTTCCCAGTGCTCACGGAGGAATTCCACGAGCGCGAGTTCCTATGCGGGACTCAAGTTGTTGGCGATGAGGGCCGTTTTAGCGGGATCTGATGGATGGACTTGCACCTTCTTTGTGTGCACAGATGAGTCGAAGGAGAGGTTAGGTGAGCTTGGCCTACTCAGGGGGGGCAGACTGTTGTCTGTCGTTTCCTTCAATCGCGCGAGCTCCTCCTGCATGCCGAAGGACTAGGAGATTCTGTTGAATTCCCTGTCGCAACTGTCAGATCGCTCGAAGCTCCCGTTGATCGTGAAGACGCTGTTGGGACCTAGCATTTTCATCTGAAGGTAGGCGTAGTGGGGTACCGCCATGAACCTAGCGAACGTGGCGCGTCCGAGGATGCAGTGGTATTGTGAGGGCCAGTCGACGACCTCAAAGTCGATGCGCTCATGCCGGAAGTTCTTTGGCGTGCCGAATATGACGTCGAGGTTGATTTTGCCCAGGGGGTATACGCCTTTTCCTGGGACGATGCCGTGGAACGTTGTGTCCGATGCCTCCAAGCAGGTTAGAGGGATCCTCATGGCTCGCAAGGTACTCGCGAATATGAGGTTGATGCCGCTTCCGCCATCCATGAAGACACGACTCATGTCGAAGCCTCCAATTTGCGCCTCAAGTACGAGGGGGCAATGACCTGGGCGAGGTATTTGAGGCGGGTGGTCGCGTTTGTCGAAGGTAATGCACGACTCACTGCCACTGAGGTACTCAGTGGTGGATGGTGGCGAGTGTGTGGCCAAGTTGACTTGGCGAGTGATGGCCTTCTGCACCCTATTGGAGGGGCGCCCCTTTTGGATCATCATGGTACCCATGGCCCGTGGGTACGGTTCGCCTCCGTGGTGCTGGTCCGGTGCAGCTCCGTTCGGGGGTGGCCCAGGTGGTGGTGGTGGTGCGCCATGTGCCACGGTGCCTGGAGTGGCTCTGTAGCCTCTTTCGACTGCATTGCGGTTCATCCGAACCAATCCCTTATGTAGCTTGAGGAACTCACGACAGTCCTTGAGGAGGTGGCTGGACTTTCTCTTGCCATCATGCTTGTCGATGTAGAAATGTACCGTGCATGGCCCGAACAGTTTGTCCTCGATGGAGGTCGCGGGTGCTTCATCGCGAGTGCGGTGTTGCCACACTTGCGTGGTTTTCCCGGAGTCGCGGTATCCGCCGCTGCGGTATCCGCTATTGCGGTTATTGTCGTGTCTATCGGTGTAGCCGGCTGCGACCATGTTGACGTCATCATGATCGTCGTAGATGCGCATGTGACGCTTACTCCGACGGTCGCATCTTCATTCGAGTTCTGCCTCCTCGTCAGAGTGAACGCGATTCTTCACCGAGTCTTCTCCATCGGCCCACCGATTCGCGATCTCCATCAGGTGGTCGATGGTATGGGGCTTTGAGCGGCCTAGCTCCTTTCTGAGTTCCATGCGGCGGACACCACCGTTGAATGCATCAATCGCGCGGTCTTTCGAGATGTTCTCCGCGGAGTTCTTGATGATGGACCACCTTTGGATGTAAGAGCGCAGCGATTCGCTAGATCTTTGCTGGTAGCATCTCAGTTCTTCGATTGAGGCGGGGCGTTTGTATGTGCCCTTAAAGTTGCGCATGAAGCTGTAGACCAGCTCATCCCAGCTGCGAATGGATCCGTGTGGGAGGTTATTGAGCCATGCCCGGGCGGCGCCCTGCAGCTGTAGCTGCAAGCATTGCATGGCAATACTTCGACTGCCTCCATGTATCCTGACGGAGGAGATGTGATCCTCCAGCCAGATCTTGGGGTCCTGCAGACCATCAAATTTCGGGTTCTCCGATGGGAGTTTGAACCCTTTAGGCATTTGCTTTTGCCTAATGGATCTGCTGAAGCATCTGGCGCCGCAGAGCTCCCCATCTTCTTCTTCCGAGTCAGCCGACCGAGCACGTCGTGCCCTTGAATTGTCGATCTTGCGTTGCGTGAGTTCATCGCGTGCATCGTAGTCGCGATAGTGTCGCCGTGAGAAGCGACGCCGAGACAAGTTGTGACTGTCATCGCTAGACGAGGGCGAGGAGTAGCGTTTTGCTAACGCTTTGCCCTTGTTGGGTCTGGTACCGGTTCCTTGTCGAGGGCGGCCTCGATTAGTCCTAGGCCTGCGATCGTAGATCGGTGCATGGCCGTTCGGGGATCTCCAGCCGGTGGCTGGTTATTGAGAAGGTACGTGGTGGCCGCTGTTACCGCGGCCTGCGGTGTCCTGGGAACCACGTTGCCTCTCGTGTCGACTGTCATAGAGCCGAAGTTGAGGATTTTCGTGGCGTCTATGCGTTCTTGTTCGATGAGGTGAGCCATCCGCGATTGCCTTTTCCTGGCGAGGTGCTCGCTGCCTCTTGAGGAGGATCCTCCGTAGGAGGAGAGCCTAGCGCGACGAAGGCTCGACTCGTCTGCCGCCTTTTTACGCGCCTCAAGTTGCGCAATTGCTTGTTTTTGGCGCTTGAATTCCTCTTTTAGGAGCCAGTGGTAGCCCATCAGTAGTTCCTGTGGGGACCCGAAGGGTAGAGATGCACCTCGTAGGGCTTCACGGCAGCGTTCCCACTCTTGCTCGTTGAGCCTGATCACGACGCGTTCGCCGGTTTGCTCGTTGATTATGCTAGGAGGTTCGACTGCTCCTCCGTTGCCACCGTTACCGCCGTTGCCGGCGTTGGGCGGATCGGTGCCATTGCCGGTGTTGCCACCGTTACCGCGATTGGGTGGATTAGTGCCGTTGCCGGTGTTGCCACCGTTACCACGGTTGGCGGAGGTGTCGCCTGCGTTGATGACGGCGCACATGAAGTGATTTGGGAAGCTGTTGCTTCCACAACTTTCATATCCGGAACCGTAGGTTCCATCTTCAGTGGCCAGATCGCTTAGATCGGAGTCGCGACTGCTGTCGCTGACCATGTTCCCAACTGCCGCCGGAGCATTGAGCTCACTGAGGGTGCCGATCGATAGAGGGAACCATGATGCTGGGGCAATCGCCAGTGCCGTCGGCTGATCGGGCATGCGAAGCGTGCCCATCTGACCAACTTGGAAGCGGAAGCTCCCAATCGCCAGGCTGATTCCGTCGCCTACGGACTCGAAGGCCGGGCGAGTAGCCGACGTGTGGACGGTGAAGTCGAAGGCACCGAAAAGCTGGCGAATCTCCGCTGTTGCAGAGTTGTAGATCGCGTTTGATGGGGTCGAAGAAGCCGCAACATCAGCACTCCCAATTCCCACAGGCGGCGCCAATTGACGAGGGTTTAACTCATCAATGCCCATTGTTATGGACTTGGGTTTTGGAGAAGGAGGGAGCGCTGGAGACATCTATCGGCTAGCAAACAAGCACACATGGGACACAGGATTTACCCAGGTTCAGGCCTCATAGAGGTCCCTACTCCTGCTTGTCTGCTCGTGGAATTATTGAGGGAGTCGAAAGTTACAACGGTGCGCAGATGCAATCTGGCGAGGGTTTGTGGAAGCTAGGGTTGCGTGTGTCCTCCTCGCTGCCCCCTCCTAGCCCTTATATAGATAGGCTAGGTCTCGGGTAGCAGGTCGAGTCGGTTACAAGTTAGGGTTTTCCCCTTTCAAACTTTCTATCTTCAGCTTTCTCTTGATCTTCAAGCAATCGAGAGTCTACAGGTTACTCGAATCCTTCTATCTGGGCCTTGGCGACACCGTGGGTCTGTACGTATTTGGACCGTATATACCAAGCTCGAGTAGCTGTAGGGTATACCCATGTCACTCACTTTGACAAGTTTTATTTAAAAGCGCGAAAATTATCCAGATTTTCTATGCATGAATGCAATGCACACACCTCATCTCAGCTTATTCCTAAGCTCTAATGCTGGGATGTTACATTCATGGTGGATCCGAAGATGTTGTTCGAGGGATCATACTGCACTACATCAACTGACGCGCTTCATCAATAATCCACACTTGCGTGTCTAGCGGTAAATCTTGTGGCCTTCTACCTCAGCTAGATCTTAGGAGTACCACATAGGGAAATTTTTGTTTATCTCAGCATGGCCCAATAGTGGTATCAGTGATAGCTTTTGGTTTTAGGCTTGAGATCTCGCATATGTGAGATGCGGTTGGCATTAGATTGTATCTAGTTGCTGTTTTCATGGTCGATCTATGAGACATATTGATTTTGTATGAGGTTGATTAGATCAACTGTACTCGGCGAAATGGATGATCTGGTTTCCATGATCATACTGCCGAGGTCCTAGAATGACATACCCCTACCTGTCGGTTTCCTCCATCGGGGTAGACTGTGACACATAAATCCATATGCGATGATCGAAGGAGTTTGATCAAATCGGAGTATAGATCAGATTTGGGTAAAATTGTTTTATCCAATGAAGGAATTCATATTTGGAATGTAGATGAGATCTACATGTTATGAAAAATCATCGGGCGCTGCCCAGACCCACAACCTAATAGTGGTATCAGAGCGATAGCTTCTGGTTTTAGCCCCGAGATCTCGCATATGTGATATGCGGCTGGCATTAGACACTACAAGAAATGTTTCCATCCGCAACGATTTGGCCCGTCAGTCATCATACAAGGCGCGTCTTCCACATCGAATTTCTTCACTAGACCGTGGCCAATAGAAAACTTTTTTTCCTAGTTTCATGCCCCTCTACTATGATGAAACTGCTAAAAACATGGGCGAAGCTCGTCCGGCGCGTGGCAGAAGTAAGATTTTTGGTACCTTGCATGATGTTGACCGAGCAAAATCTTTTGAGGCGTGTGGGTCCTAGATGTCAAGTGTCTCTAGCGAACCAAACTTTTCAGTCACACCTCCCTGGTTTGAACTCGATAACGTTGCTCGATACATCTGTCATTTAGTCAGACTGCTGTGTCCAGCATGTCAGCCTCTCATTAGAAGAATCGTGTGTATGATGAAAATTTTTCTTCGCTCGTGCTACCCTATTATGAAATTGATAGAGATGCTCGATGCATTTGCCGTTTAGTCAGGCCGATGGGTCCCACATGTTAGCCTCTCATAAGAAGAATTGTGTGTATGATGAAACAAAAATCCTTGGCTCATGCCTCCCTGATGTGAACTTGATAACATTGATCGATGCATCTTTCGTTCAATTAGGCTGGTGGGTCCCCATGTTAGCCTCTCATTACAAGAACCGCATGTATGAATGAATTTTTTCTTCGCTCGCGCTTCCCTGTTCCGGACTTATAGCGTTGCTCTATGCATCCGCCGTTAGGTCACGCTGTTGGGTCCCATATGTCAGTACCTCATTAGAAGGAACGTGTGCATGCTGGACTTTTTTTTCTTTGCTCACACCTCCTATTTTGAACTTGATAACGTTGATCACTACATCAGCCGTTTATTCAGGCTTTTGGGTCCCACATGTCAGCCTCTCATTAGAAGAAACGTGTGCATGCATGGTGTACTTTTTTTCTTTGGCTCGTGCCTCCCTGATGTGAACTCTATAACGTTGCTCGCTGCATCGGCCATTTATTCAACCTACTGGGTCCCATATGTCAGCCTCTCATTAGAAGAAACGTGTGCATGCTAGACTTTTTTTCTTTCGGTTGCATCCATTACTTTGATATTCTAAACATATCTCGATGTAGCCATGTATGTCCTAGCTGGTGGGTCCCTGATGCCAGCCTCTCTATACAAGTGCAAACTCGTGTATTAACGAGCTTGTTGGGGAACCCCAAGAGGAAGGTATGATGAGCATAGCAGTAAGTTTTCCCCCAGTTATGAAACCAAGGTTATCAATCCAGTAGGAGCAAGGAAACACCCCAAAGGTGTAGCTAGCTGAACTTTGGCAGGGCGCACTACCGGTGCCAGCAGTAACGTGGAGACCTACACAACACAACCACAGAACTCTGTCCCCAACTTACGATGAGGTTGTCAATCTTACCGGTTTTGCTGAAAACAAAGGATTAAACGTATCGAGTGGAAGAAAGTAATAGTTTGCAGAAAGTAAACACAAAGCAGTAAACAGTTGATTGATAGTAAAAGAAAGGACCGGGGTCCATAGTTCACTAGAGGTGGCTCTCCTTAAGATATATGACATGTTGGGTAAACAAATTACAGCGGGGCAATTGACAAACATCGAGAAAGCATACACGCATATACTACTCATCTTGACTCCTTTGAGATTCGATTGGGCATTACAACATTATACATAGACCGCCATCCAACTGCATCTATGACTAATAATCCACCTTGAGGTTATCATCCGAACCCCCTCCAGTATTAAGTTGCAAGCAACGGATAATTGCATTATGAATTGCGTGTAAAGTAAACAATACGATTGTTCTATGAACAAAGGATTGTTGTTTTCTCCCTAGTAGCAACAACACATCTAGTACCTTAGAGATTTCTGTCACTTCCCCGGATTACTAGAGGCATGAACCCACTATCGAGCATAAATACTAACTCTTGGAGTTGCTAGCATCTACTTGGCCAAGATAGCTACTAACAATGGAAAGCATGCAAGATCACAAATAACAAAGACATGATAGAATCAATAATCAATCTGAAATAGCATCTCAATATCCATCGGATCCCCGCAAACACAACATGTAGGAATTACAAATAGATGATCTTGATCATGAACGGAGCTCACAAGATCTAAACATGACATCACAAAGGAGGAGAACCAGCCATCTAGCTACTACATGGACCCGTAGTCCAGAGATGAACTACTCATGCATCACACCGGAGGCTTGCATGATGATGAAGAAGGCCTCCAGGGTGAATTCCCCTCTCCGACAGGGTGCCAGGAAGAGCTTCAGATCCCTCCCGATCTAGGGATGGAGATGATGGCGGCTACAGACTCTTTCATGGAATTTTGATCGGTTAGGGTTTTCATATCAGAGGCAATATATAGGCGTAAGGAGAGGCCGAGGGGATGCCTGGGGCGGCCAGACCACCCCCTAGCGTGGGCCAGGCCTGGCCGCATGGCCAGGTGGTGTGGCCAGGCCCCAGCCCCTCTCCGTCTCGTATTCTGGCTCCAGGTGTCCCTCGGTGAAAAACTGACTTTGGCTTTTGTCCCGTCCAATTCCAAGAATATTCATTTTCTGACTTTCTGGAACCAAAAATAGCAAAAAACAGGCAGCTGGCACTGTGGCTCTTGTTAATAGGTTAGTCCAAGAAATCATATGAAAAGTATTCCAAAGTGTAGACAAAACATAAGAAAGTAGATAAAACGAAGCATGGAACATCCAAAATTATGGATGCGTTTGCAACGTATCAACATGTTGGGGATCGCAGCAGAAAACAAAAAATTTCCTACGATGTAACCCCAAAAACTGCCTAGGATCTATCTATGTAGTAATGCGGTAACATCCGGAGCATAGAGAATGCATACCCTTGTAGACCGTACGCGGTTAATGTTCTGCGGGGAACATGGTTGATGTAGTCGTACTCATAGCCGACCTCAAGGTCACGAAGCTCCTCGCAGGTCACCCCTTGCTCCTTCTTCATCTTCATCGTGCAGCAGCTGTGGCTCACGACATTTAAGCGCCCCAAGTGTTGCGCCTCGTGTCTTCGTACACATCCGGTGCATGATGAGACCTCCGGCTCCCCGATCCCGCCGAGAGTGCGGAAGTTGATATCCGGCTAGGAATCCCTGCAGCACAACGGCGTGCTGCAGGTGTGCCTCGATCGCACAACCCAAACTTGGGGCCATGGTCACAAGGGTTAGAGAGAGAGGGAAGGAGGAAGTCAACCAAAGGACTTCTCCAAATATTGGTGTGTTTTAGTCCTCCCATGGGCACCCCTTTATATAGGCTAAGGGGGTGTGCCTTTCTCAAAGGCTAAGCCATGTGGGACTATTTTTCAAAGGAAAACTCCCAGGAAAAAGAAAACCAGCCGGATGGGCTGGCTGGCCGCATTTGGCCCAGCAGCCAACAACACAGGCAGCCGAGTCGGACCAGCCTGGCTCGGCCCAGCTGACCAGTGGTCAACTGCCAGCGTAGCAGGAGGTGCCCCGGATGGGCCGGTGCTGCCCACCCTAGTGGCCCACGTGCGCCTGCGCGGCCCGGCTGGTCAGCAACGGTGGGCGGCAGGGAGAGGTGACCGGGTGGGTCGGCCTGTGGCGCCCGGCGGCCCAACTTGCCCTGCCCGGGTGGGCTGGCGGTCAGCGGCGTCCCGCGGTGGCCTGGCCTGCCCGCTCGCCAGCGCAGCCCAGTTGCTTGCCGCCCTATGCGGTGGAAGTTATCTGCCGCCCACGGGGCTAGCTGTTTTTCTTTTTCCATTTCTTTTTCTGCAGCTTTTCTTGTAGGCCTTTTCCCTCTGGGATTTGGCCTAATATAAAAGTTGCCTTTATAAATCTTAATCTAAATATTATATAGAATATATTAATTCATAATTAACATATAATATACATATTTAAATTCCTATTTATACGAAAACACTTTTCCGTTCTTTTCCTTTATTCTTTCTTCGAACAACTTCGGATCTCTCCGCGGAACGATTCCGGCTTTCTCTTTCTCTACTGTGATTCCATCTTATGAATGATCGCTCTCATCGTACCCTTAAGTGTATCCTCTCACAGCTTGGGAATGCTCTAGACATGATCTGTATCAATGATCAACAGAGGGACCAGGGATATCCATGTGACCCTATGCATTCCTGATGACAATGTCGTTTGAACCGCTAAATGTAGCATCCTCTTCCTTTTGTTTCTCGATACAACTTGTCCGAGATCCGATCATTGGTATCCCATACCTTGTTCAATCTTGTTCACAACAAGTTATGTTTTCTTGTTACCGTGATATTACATCCCCATGACCGAGTCACATGTTGCAACATTTATAGATGTCATCTCACCAAGCCAACCGTATGTATCTTTACCCGTCATGTGGGTGAACAAATCCCGGTCTTGCAGTCACATGTCATCTACTGTCCCTTCGGAATACCCAACGTACACCTTTATAACCACTGTATTAGCAAGTGGCGCTTGATGCAGTCTAAGCAGCCTCGGGAAACAGTGAGTAATATGAGCTCACGGTCTAAGGAGAAGGAGTCTAGGTATAGTTGTTGCAACAATGAACTATATGACTTGATCGTGTTGCAATCCTTAGAGGAATGTCCAATCACATCATTCTCCAATGATATGATCATGTTGTCAGTCGGCATAAACGCCCATGATCTTGAAACCCAGATCATCCTCATGACCAACGAACTAGTATGAATATAGGCTACTAGGGACTTGGTTGTTTCATACCACACCTGTACCAATGTTTCTACTTGGCACAGTTATAGCACAATATGAAACTATTATAAACTAATTGAGATATGACAATAAAAACCTATTTATTATTTGCCTCTAGGGCATATCTCCTTCAGTCTCCCACTTGCACTAGAGTACAAATAACCTAGCTCGCATTTTACTCATACAAACCATATACCATATACGTTTACAGATCATGCATGCTCATGGGAAACGTCATGTCCATGTTCTATTTTACCAGATCATTATGTCTTTTGCAAATCATTAATGTCTTCCTAATTTTGACATTCACTCCATTATGTTATAATGGGTCGAAGTATTTGTTTGGCGATAAAGTGAGACTTTGTTTCTAGTGTTTACGATGACGGTCGTTTTCACCGTTGTCATCTAAACTTTGAACACACACTTTGCTATCCTTTGTGTATATACTATAGTCATGGTAGAAGAAGGAGGACGGATTCTAGGAGATTACAGTGACTTTAGATCAACCTCGAGGGCTTTCTCATGGGCACTGGGCCCTGGAACACATCATTCTACGTTAAAAGCGAACTAGCCCCACCATAACATTATACATCACATCAGATGTAGCCTTTATACTTCTATATCTATGTAGATCCTAGTGCATGAAATGCATCTATGCCACTTACATTGCTTCTTGCCATTTATGTACAAACTTAATTCTGGTTCATTGATCAACTCAGGAATCACTTAAAGACACATTCTGATAGTTAAGACTTTGTCCTACCAACCAGAACCTCGGGTCACTTTATGTCGAGTATACAACATGGTTATATGGAAGAACCTATGACTGAGGCATAGGAGATGCAACACATATCTTTCTTTCAACCATAGTTGCAATACTAAATCAATGCTTCATATAGCAAGAACTACTTTCTTACCTTGTTACATTCTGAGCTTCTTTAGAATCTTGTCTTAGGACATTCTGAACATCTTTCAGAATTAAGTCCAGGAAGCATTCGACATTTAGTGTTTATTAAACTCACCAATCTATCTCGATAGATCTTATTGTTTAATAACTTCAACTTCATCCTTATTTACCTATTTGAATGTTTTTAACACCAATCACATCATTCATATATGTCGTCCACATATCACAGAATGATTTCACGCTCCCACTCAAATATGACATTCATGTTTGAGATCCAGGGATTTCACTTAGCTCCCACTCAAAATATGTCACCTACATATTATGAATTAGCCAAGTTGATTTGCTCCCACTCAAATCTAGGTCCTCTCGATAATCTTGGAGATTCCAAAATTCTTTGATCATCATCAAATCGAGAATTCCACTAATGAGATTTCAATGACTATTCATTTCTCGTACTTAGGTCCATAACGCTTCTTTGTAATTCGTAGGTATGTCTTGTTCAAAGCATGACAAGTAAATCAACTATAATTCCACAAACTTGTAGAATATACAGTTGAATCCTACTTCCTTTAGTAAAAGTATTCACTAAAACTTTATGATCATCAATAGTTTCTCCTCCATTTGTAGAGTTTGGTTTCACGAAACAAATTCCGCTGCGCCACTCAACAATTCGGAGGCAAGGTCAAATACCTTGTTTTGATCTTTTACTTTCTTCCACCTGTATCTTCATCAAGACACGTCAACTTTGGACAACAACTGGTTTGCCCATTGTGGACGATACATTCATAGTTTCCTAAGAATGCTCTACAAAGACTTGTTTATTCTCCACGATTTTGACTTGTCGAAATCTCCAGAAACTCGAACGTGCCATAACACTTATGGTGTTGTTTCCACGAATCTTTTAGATGTTCCTTTGTATTTCAAGTGAGTGTTTGCGTACTTTGATTTTTAGCTCTAAACGACAACTATAACCCTGATAAGAGATAATATTGTACCATATGTATCTAATACATATTGATTATGATGTTTAGACATTTCAACACAGTTTGAATTCGTCCAATTATCATAATTTGTGAAACATCTTTCACAAGTTCCTTTTATGCTAAACTTAACTTGAATACTTTAGTCATGTTGATCAAATCAAAGAGACTTCATATTCTTGTTAATTTCAATATCATCCTTTTGTTGTGAACTCATTTGAACAATTCAAATCATTTCAAACTTATGTTTCATCAAGTAAATACGCTTATTCACTTAAGTCCACAATTAACTAATGGTTTCCACTATTTGTTGAAAATGCGATACATCACTATGTATAAGTTTCAACATTTCTTCGGATATCACCGTTTTACCAGAATGCGAAGTTTTAGTCATTCTGCCCAAGAGGCATGGTTTTGCAAAGTCTCTAGATTAAGTATCTAGGACCCCGATCTTTCATAAAGAACCTGCAATAACCAAAATGAATTAAACTGTAGTGTCATTTCATTATTAAACTTTGGATATCTTTTAGCATTCTAATCCTTTATAAATGTTTAAACCATTATCATTAACATAGTGATGAGAACAACTTATTTATAATTGTAATGTGACCATAACGGTATTGTTCATAAGAATAGTACAAACTGGTTTGTAACTTGTTCATATGAATAATCGTCTCGCCAAAAGCAAGACACACAACCAGGGATTACAAATTTATATTCAAGTCCACTAATCCAAATGACAAACTTTGAGGGAAGAGGTGATGTCGGCCATCAACTATTTTGCTTGCCGTCATAAAGTCACGTTGCCTCAAAAACCAGCAATTCTCAAGCAGATCCTCCTGTTTTCACAAAGCAGGACAAGTATCAAATACTTTGCAAACTGCAACGAGTTTTGCAAGAACCTCATTTATCATTTGTATATCTTATATATACCTTTTCATCCATGACCTCCTTTTGCAATCAAGCCCTTCTAAGAGTTCTTAACTCTCATGCAAGATCGCTAAGTGTTTTTCCAAACATTCTGGAGTCATCGAATTATCTCCTAATGGTTATTGTATCAAGAAGAGAAGATCACCTTTTACGAGGATATCCCTCAGGCGTGGGTATTAATCTATGAAGTTGGACCCTTTTTCTAAGTTCCATATTAAGCAATATATTCCCATGGTCGCAAAGGACCTCAATGGGGTAGGCCAAGAACTACTAAGATATTTGCAAATAGACATCTAGACTAAGTTTATAATAAGAGATCAATTTATAATTGGTCTCCACTAAAATTGTCATCCCCTGGACGATTTTAATGATCGCATGATCCCTATCCTCTGCACCTCCCCCGATTGACATGGCCATCATGGCATTATCAAAGGTAGACATTCACTAATGCCAATCACATCATCCATGTGACTCATGCTCGATCTTTCGATCTCTTGTGTTTCGAGGCCACGTCTCTGTAACATGCTAGGCTCGCCAAATCTAACTCGTGTGTATTCGCTATGCAACATGGATTACACCCGCTGTATGCGAACATAGATATGTCTGACCCCTACTCACCGCAGGGCGCCTCATACCGAAGAACTTTCTTGGTGGTGCACACACAAGGGGAACACGGAACATTGGAATTCAATAGGGATTATCTTATTTGCTACCGTTGAGTATCTAAATACTAGCACACAATAAGATGTAAAACAGGTATCAACATCATATGCATAATGTGATATGATATGGTTTTTCTTGCGCCTTGATCTCCATCGAGCGCTCCGGCACGATCTCCATCTTGCCCTTGGTTTGATGCCAAGTCCACGACGCCTCCACCAGGTCGTCCGTCAGAATGATGACTATTACTATACTACTTAGTAACAGAAAAGTAAACTACTTTACCTTCGTAACGACCAATGCCATATCATAATCACATGCCTCCTGCAAAATAAAGTTAGACGCCTCTACTTTATCTATTGCAAGTTTTACGTGGTTGTTAGGGCTTTCGCACTAGAACCGTTTCTAAACTACGAACTTTCCAACCACAACATGGATCCGACAGTTGTCTCTATTACACCCCTTTCAGGGCCCTTTGTTGTAAATGCTATATCAACTATTGAATGAGAGACAGACACCCGCTAGCCACTTGTACGGTACAAGCCGTATGTTGAGTGTGGAACCAGTCTCGCGTACGAATGCGCGTAAGGTCGGTCCGGACCGCTTCATCAAACAATACCGCGATATAAACAAGTACACGTTAGAGGGTAACAACTAAGGGATCAATGCCCGCACAATACATGTGCGTACTGGCCGTACAACACTCCTACGTATAGATCGGCTCTGATACCACTGTTGGGGATCGCATCAGAAAACAAAAAAAATCCTACGATGTAACCCCCAAAACTGCCTAGGATCTATCTATGTAGTAATGCGGTAACGACCAGAGCGTAGAGAATACATACCCTTGTAGACTATACACGGTTAACGTTCCGCGGGGAACGTGGTTGATGTAGTCGTACTCATAGCCGACCTCAAGATCGCGAAGCTCCTCGCAGGTCACCCCTTGCTCCTTCTTCATCTTCATCGTGCAGCAGCTCCGGCTCATGACATTTAAGCGCCTCAAGTGTTGCGCCTCGTGTCTTCGTACACATCCGGTGCATGATGAGACCTCCGGCTCCCCGATCCCGCCGGGAGTGCGGAAGTTGATATCCGGCTAAGAATCCCTATAGCGCAATGGCGTGCTGCAGGTGTGCCTCGATCACACAACCCAAACTTGGGGCCATGGTCACAAGGGTTAGAGAGAGGGAAGGAGGAAGTCAACCAAAGGACTTCTCCAAATATTGGTGTGTTTTAGTCCTCCCATGGGCACCCCTTTATATAGGCTAAGGGGGTGTGCATTTCTCAAAGGCTAAGCCATGTGGGACTATTTTTCAAAGGAAAACTCCTAGGAAAAAGAAAACCATCCGGATGGGCCGGCTGGCCGCATTTGGCCCAGCAGACAGCAGCACAGGCAACCGAGTCGGGCCAGCCTGGCTCAGCCTAACTGACCAGTGGTCAACTGCCAGCGTAGCAGGAGGTGCCCCGGATGGGCCGGCGCTGCCCACCCCGGTGTCCCACGTGCGCCTGCGCGACCCAGCTGGTCAGCAGCAGTGGGCGGCAGGGAGAGGCGACCGGGTGGGCCGGCCCGCGGCGCCCGGCGGCCCGACTTGCCCTGCCCAGGTGGGATGGCGATCAGCGGCGACCCGCGGTAGCCTGGCCTGCCCGCTCGCCAGCGCAGCCCAGCTGCTTGCCGCCCTGTGCGGTGGCAGTTATCTGCCGCCCACGGGACTGGCTGTTTTTATTTTTCCATTTCTTTTTCTGCAGCTTTTCTTTTAGGCCTTTTCCCTCTTGGATTTGGCCTAATATAAAAGTTGCCTTTATAAATCTTAATCTGAATATTATATGGAATATATTAATTTATAATTAACATATAATATACATATTTAAATTCCTATTTATCCGAAAACACTTTTCTGGTCTTTTCCTTTATTCTTTCTCTGAACAACTTCGGATCTCTCCGCGGAACAATTCCGGCTTTGTCTTTCTCTACTGTGATTCCATCTAACGAATGATCGCTCTCATTGTACCCTTAAGTGTATCCTCTCACAGCTCGGGAATGCTCTAGACATGATCTGTATCAATGATCAATAGAGGGACCAGGGATATCCATGTGACCTCTATGCATTCCTGATGACAATGTCGTTTGAACCGCTAAATGTAGCATCCTCTTCCTTTTGTTTCTCGATACAACTTGTCCGAGATCCGATCATGGGTATCCCATAACTTGTTCAATCTCGTTCACAACAAGTTTTGTTTTCTTGTTACCGTGATATTACATCCCCGTGATCGAGTCACATGTTGCAACATTTATAGATGTAATCTCACCAAGCCGGCCGTATGTATCTTTACCCGTTGATACATTGCAAATGTATCTATAGTTTTTGATGCTCCATGCTTGGTTTTATCCACTTTCTTGTGTTTTGTCCACACTTTGGAGTACTTTTCATATGATTTCTTGGACTAACCTATTAACAAGAGCCACAGAGGCCAGCTGCCTGTTTTTTGCTGTTTTTTGTTCCAGGAAAGTCAGAAAATAAATATTCTCGGAATTGGACGGGACAAAAGCCAAAGTGCCTATTTTTCCAGAAGACTCTAGGAGCCAGAATACGAGACGGAGGAGGGCCAGGGGCTGGCCACACCCCCCTAGGCGCGGGCTAGGCCTGGCCACACCAGGGCATGGTGTGGTGGCCCCAGGCACCCCCTCGGTCTCCCTCTTCGCCTATAAGAAGCCTTCTGACCTAAAAACTCCGGGGGGGTTCGACGTTTTTCCAGAAAAAGTTCCATAGTGCCGCCACCACCGAAGGAGAGATTCAGGGGACAGAAAGTCTCTGTTCCGGCACCCTGCCGGGACGGGGAAGTGCCCCCGGAGCCATCTCCATCGATCTCCACCATCATCTCCATCGACCATCCATGTTTCCCCCATCTATGAGTGAGTAATCCCCCGCTGTAGGCTATGGGGATGGTAGGGATTGGATGAGATCATTCATGTAATGGCATCAGATTGTTAGGGCATGGTGCCTAGTATCTTTTATTAGTGCTTTATGACTTTGTTGCGACTTGTTGTGCTTAATACTTGTCACTAGGGCCCGAGTGCCATGATTTCAGATCTGAACTTGTTATTGATTCATTATGATAGTATTGTTTATGGTCTTATCTACAAGTTGTATACACACGTTGTTGTCCGGAACCTATGGCCCCGAAGTGACAGAAATCGGGATAACCGGAAGAGAATGGCTTTGATGTGAGGATCACATGTGTTCACGGAGTGTTAATGCTTTGCTCCGGTGCTCTATTAAAAGGAGCACCTTAATTGCCACTAGTTCCCTAGAGGCCCCGCTGCAAACGGGTTGGCAGGACAAAAGATGTTGTGCAAGTTCTCATTGCGAGCACGTATGACTATATATGGAACACATGCCTAGGATTATCTAGTACTTGGATGCTTTATCTTATTTATCTACAATTGCCCTATGTTCTGATTGCTATGTGAATTGTCTTGTCCATGCAACGCCCGTCCATCCATACCTATGCCTACCGCACTCGAATCCCACTGTTTACTGCTTTTGTTACTACTGTCTTTGCTTTACTGCTGATGCTACTTTACTATTCCTACTACAAAACTGTTGCTACTGATAAACTGTTGTGAGCAAGATTGTTTCCAGGTGCAGCTGAATTAACAACTCAGTTGTTAAGGCTTATAAATATTATTTGGCTCCCCTTGTGTCGAATCAATAAATTGGGTTTCACTTTCCTCGAAAATACTGCGATACACCCCCTATACTTGTGGGTCATCAAGACTATTTTCTGGCGCCGTTGCCGGGGAGCATAGCTTTATTTATCAAGTCCACTTGGAGTCACAATTGTTCAAGCTAAGTTTATTTTCTCCTTGTTTGCTTGTTTCTTTATCAAAAATACAAAAAAAAGTAGTTCCTACTCTAGTTGTTATTTTTGTTGGTCTGTTATTGTCTTGCCTTATCATGTTTATTGCCAATGGTTGGTTTCTTTGAAACTGAAGCTTATTGGCAAGGTGGGTTCACAGAAGATCAAAAATATTATTATAAGGAACATCGCTTGTCACAAAAAGGGAAACACTTATGAGAACAAATTGATAGATTGTATACCATTGCTAGAAACATGTGCTCTACTTATAATGTTACTTATTGCTGTGATGAATCTCGTTGCAGAAAGAGGTATAAACACCTCCCTTTTCAATGTGAGTATAATGATAATGATACCATATCTTCCTATGCTAAAGGAATTTATGACTTTTATGACGCGGAACAAATTGAAGAATTTATTGCTTGGAAGGGTGCTTTTGAACTTGCTAGTTTGCTTGAAAATATTGATGATTCACCTTACAAATATGAGGTTTATGGTATACTTAAATTTTCTTTGATAATTACAAGGATGAAAATGGCTATATTCTTGAATATTTTAATAGATGCTTTCTGAAAGGGAAATGGACGTCTCCTAGAGGGGGGGGGGTGAATAGGCGTTTTAAAATTATTATGGTTTAGGCTCTAATAAATGCGAATAAAACTTAACATTTAATTTATCAAGCCAAAACCTATATCCACTAGTTTCACTAAGTGCACCAACAACCTCTGCTAAGTAAGACAAGCAATAAGGTAATAGCACGATAATATACTTCAAGCACGAAGGCTATCACAATGTAAATTACATAAGTAAAGGGCTCGGTTGAGAGATATCCGATGGACGCGAAGACGATGATTTGTTTCCCGAAGTTCACTTCCAAAGAAGCTACGTCTCCGTTGGAGAGGTGCGGGGGCACAATGTACTTCGAACGCCACAAATGGCTCACCTCAAGGTGTGCTGGCTCGATGCTCACCCAATTCCACACAAGGCTTTACCCCAAGATGCGAAGGCACGCAACCTACCGACGCCACAAAAGGCTCACCCTATTCTCTCGTGAGCTCGCCACAAAGGCCTACTCACGTTCCACTATGGGACACTTGAGGGTGGTCACCGAACCCGTACAAGATTGGGGCAATCTCTACAACTCAATTGGAGGCTCCCAAAAACAATGCCACAAAGGCTACAAAGCCACAAAAGGCAACAAGGCCACAAAAGGCTACAAGACCACAAAAGGTCAATCAATCCAACCACACAACCGTCTAGGGTTCCAAGAACCCAAGAGAAACAAGCCCAAGGGCTTGAACTCGCCGAATCTCCGAGGAGAACTCAAACCTATGCACCAAATACAAGAGGCAAGTCCTTCACTCTCAAATTCCACCAAAGCTACAAAAGCTATTGGGGGAATAAGGGAGGAAGAACACAAGACAAGAACACAAAACTCTCCAAGATCTAGATCCCAAGGATTCCTTCACAAAGAAGGGATTTGGTTTGGTGGGGATTGTAGATCTAGATCTCCTCTCTCAAATCCCTCAAAGAGATGCAAGAATCATGGGAGGGAGAAGGGAAGTGGGCAAGCTTTTGAAGGTCAACAATGGAGGAGAGAGAGTGGAACAGCTAGCAAAAATGACCTCCAAAGTTGGGGAAACTTTTGGGAAGAGGGGGCCCTTAAATAGGGCAAGAGAAATCTGCCCATTTGGGCTAGATTCGCGCCCCACCGCAACTACCGGTGCCCCACCGGTACTACCTCTAAATAGAAACACAAGATACAGAAGAAAAATGAGATTTACCGGAACTTTGGCCGGAACTTGGGCCGGTACTACTGCTCAAGCAAAAACGTTGGACAACATTGCACGAAAACTTTAATAACTTTTGACTCCGGACTCCGATTTTGATGATCTTGGGCTCGTTTTGAAGAGAACAAAAATCTCTACAAGATTATGCAAAGAAACATCATAGTCCAACAATAGAGGATAAAAATAAAATGGAGAAAGGTATGACCTCTCAGAAGCGACGAACCGGTAAAACCTCCAAAACCCAAAACGCAAGAAGTTGAGCTTGGAAACTCTAATTGGGATGAAACCAATTTTGTTGGAAAGATAATAAAGAGTAGAATCCAACAAAAGGTGAAATATTGGGTATCACCAAGGGAGAAAATACCATGAATATATCTGTGAGATACCTCCCACAGTGTGGAGCCGTAAAAACCCGCAAGATCAAAAACGCAATAAGATATGCAAGGAAAATCCGTTTTTGACGAACTAGAGCTTGTTATGAAGATAACCGCAAGCTCTAGATCCTCACATGGACAAGAACCAAACAACAACCAAGAAAGATGATGCTATGTATGCAAAGGTTTGAGCTCTCTTCGAAAGATACGAACGAGTCACCCACTCGAGAGCCCCTCTTGATAGTACGGCTATCTATCCTAAACCTGGTTTCCCAACACTACAAGAACACTACAAGAGACCGGTAAAATAGAAACCCTATCATGATCATACCTTTGCCTTGAGCATCCCACTTGAGCTTGATGTAGACGATCTTGTCACCTTCAAGATGGAACACTTTGTTGATTGCACTTGCTTGATGAAGTTTTGAGAAATTCTCCCCCATACTCCATGGGGAAGCCTCTTCTTCTAACTTGTCTTCATCATTCCATGATTGCCGAGGATGGCAAGCTTCAAGAATGAGATCTTCTAGAGATGATGCATCTTGAGCTTGCACTCATTTATTGATGATGTCTTGAAGATAGCCATGAGGAACTCCATCTTCTTCTTCTTCTTCAAGACATACTTGATCTTCTTATTCTACTTGATTCCAATAGGCACAAAGCCATTGGACAATGCTTCTTATTTTTCATCCTTGAAACCAACACATGGTCCAAGCGATGCCAATGGATAAACCTACAAGTGAGACTCAATTTGCACATTAGTCCATAGGGATTGTCATTAATTACCAAAACCACACATGGGGCATACATGCCCTTTCAATCTCCGCCATTTTGGTAATTGATGACAATCCCCTAGAGAGGGTTTAAATATGGAATTTGACGAACAAAATGGTTGCCCCAACATCAAATACTACACAAGTATGTGATGTTGGTACAACCACAATATATAGAGCAAACTCCCCCACAATCTATGCATGTGTGATGAACTTGAATTTCATTGCATAGATTGCCAACCATTATCGATGGTTGAGTTTCCTCTATATATAAAACATGCAAAGCAACAACAAAGATGCAAGAGCATGCAATGCTAATGCTTTAAGAACCAACTCAAAGCATAAATCAACTTCCCTTAAACCCTCTAAAACTTCTCCCCCATTGGCATCGATTGCCAAAATGGGTGAAAAGTTCTAGATGGCCAATATAGTGAGAATTCCTCCAAAGGTGTGCATATGCACATATCCAATGATGAATCCTTGGGAGGAAGTAAAACTATATTGAGGACCCAAAGATTGCAAAAAGAAAAGAAAGAGAAAATAGCTTTAACAAATGAAGCGAGCAACCCAAAAAGACCCAAAAATACCAACTGACAACAACAATTGATACAAAAATAAAAACACAAGATATTATGATACAGACAAAAGAGTGTTTAGATGAATTAGGGAAGCTCCCCAATCTTCGTGCACAATATAGAATCATTTGAATACGTCATGCACAAATATGGAATCCTCACTCCCCCATAGACATTTAAACCTCAAGCAAAGATAAATACAAATGAGCATTTTTAAGTGAGTTAGAGAAGCTCCCCAAGGATTATGCCCCAATTATAATAATTATATTTGGAAACAAAGTGCACAATCATGGAATCCTCACTCCTACAAACTCATTTAACAATACACGGCAAGAGAGATCAAATCATGAGTGCCCGGAGATGCAAACAAATGGGACAAGCACTCATAGTAAAATAAATTTGGAAGCCATCGAAGAATCAACAAGAAATAAAGGGTGGTCTCCAAGGAAAACAAAAACAACCAAAGATTTATCTTCTCTTGTGTGTATAAGTTTCTAGGTGGAAAATATCACAAAGACATATGCCCACAAAGAAACATGCACACAAAAAATAGATACACAATAAAGCACATGAACAAAAAAAGAAAGTCATATAATGTATAAATAGGATTTTTGCTTGAAAGCATGGCCAAAGGCTCAAATAAATCTTAGTGTACATCAATGAGCTTCAAACACGGACACTCTACATACATTACAACTATTACCAAGGGAAGAAGGGAATAGTTGGAATATATGGAGAAAGGCAACGAGTATCACAAATAGAAAACAACTATGCAAAAATACTCACTATTGCACATGAGAGTGAATGAGGAAAAGAGAGGCAATATAATTGCTAGATTGACATATTTGGGATACGTGGATCATGGTCATGATTTTGTATAGTCCCCATTATATGCACTCATCCCAACATACTCACATTTGCAATAGAGAGCACTCCTAAAAACCAACAAAAGAAACACAACATATGCAAAAACACAAACTCATGCCAATAAGCAACCTACAAAAGGTTGGAAGCAAGATATGTATGCATGAGAGAGATACTTGTTACCGAGATATAAATGGTAGGATGTAGAGGATATGAATTCGTTGATCATCCTAGCTTGCCTCCAATTGACATGTAGGCACCACTTCTTCCTAATGGATGAGACAAGCATCCAATATATCTCCAATGTACCTAAAACACAATTAAGTACACTATGTTCCCAAACAAATTGGGTCCAAAGTAGTTAGTGCAACTACAATATATAGGAGACCCTCCACATAAATATGTGCATATTGATATGAAATTGAATTTCATGCATATCTTAGCCGATAGGATTTGGTGGAGAATCCCCTATATATTGGATCAAGAAAGAAAGCATGCCAAGATATAAACATGTAGTAAATATGCATGCACAAGACTCTCAAGAACCAAAAATGAGATACAATTTGAACTACAACACCAAGTAAACCAAGAAGTAGCACACAAAAGTGTGACAAGACAAAAGGTGTCCAAATTGTATCAAAGAGCCAAATCAACACATGAAAGAATGCCAATTCAACAAATGAACAAGGAAAAAGTCAAAGAGCAAAAGATGCACAAAACACACAATGCTCAAGGATTTATCTCATTCTAAATATCAAAACAAATAACAAAGAATGAGACAAAGCCAACTCCCAAATAGAGCAATGTTCCAACATATAAACCAAACTCTCTACACTTTTCATGATGGCACAAAGTAGCAAAAGAAAAGATCAAGCATCCAAGCACAAGAAACACTATGTGGATCAACACAAGAAGCATAAAAGGAGTGTTCTAGATAATATAGGAGAGCTCCCCCATGAATGGTGCATTATATTGAATTTTTCTTTTGAATGCAAAATGCACACAAGAGAGATCATCACTACTAGCTACATTAAATAAAACACAAGAGAATACTAATAAACTAAAATGATCCACAAGAGGCAAGGAAGACATGGGAGTAAAAGAAAAAAAATTCTCACCCAAAGATAGGACAAAGAAAAGCAAAGGCCAAAGTGAACATGATCAATAAATCCTACCATATATGGAGTGTCACTTGTCCAAGGACAAGAATTATGGGGAAAGTTTTCCCGAGGTAGTTTGCAAGGAAATCATGATCATATTCACACAAAGAAGCATGTAACAAGATATAACAATTATGCTTGATGCTTCGAGAGAGATTATTGATAGCTCCAAATAGTCACACAATAATTAAAGATTAGTGTAACTTTAAGCACATGGTTTCCAAGAAGGATATGGGGGTTCAAAAATGAGGAAACACATATGAAGAAAAACTCTCACAAACAAGATCCAAAATATGAGCAATAAGAGCAATCCAAGGGAGTTGGAACTTGTTTGAGCAAAAAGTGCCACATAGGAGCTATATAAATAAATATCAATTCTAAGTGACACTACCTCAAATGTCCACATTTTCTAGGTTTGTAGTATGCACAAAGCATATGACTCCCCCATAATGTGATAAATCAAGAATTCTCAACAAGAGGTAAAAACATCCAAATAGATATGATTAATGAACATTATGGAACTTTAATTTCTCATGAGAAAGACATACCACATAGAGACTAGATAAACTTGCAATATAAATACTAAGTGGTATTCCTCATGTATACACATTTTAGGATCGTGGAATGCCCAAGCATAACACTCCCCCAAAATGGGATAGTCCATTAATCTCTCACAAGAGCCAAGAAAGATACCAAATAAATTCAACAAAGGCTCAAACACAAGAACACAAATACATGATGTGCCAACCAACATACACAAATATACTAGACAACACAATATATGTATGAGGGAAGTACAACATGTACAAACACATATAATGGTACAAAACCAACACATGCACAAGGGAGCAAGTAACTTTCAAAGTAAAGGAGTTGAGCACATGTTACCGCAAGGAGGAACATTGGATATATGATAGAAGCATGATAATCCAAATGGCTTGACTTGACAAAAATAAAAGGTGAAGATCCCTCAATTCTTCATAAAGTAGCCAAGCCTCCAATGCCCTCCAACCAACACCTATTGATCAAGTTTTAGCTTGTTGGTCCCCAACCAAGTTGGGTCCTAAGAAGTTAGTCACAATAGGCTTGGCCACCCAAATGGTTCTTTTCTTGACACCACTTTGGGCACCAACATATTTGGCAAACACATTGCCCACCTCATCCTTACCAAGAGAATATGCATCATATATCAAGATAGGTTTGAATGAGGAGTTACCCATGGTGCATGAGGAAGAAAGGTGCCCCTTCTCGTGGCAAATGTAGCAATTTCTTCTCTTGCTATCTTTCTTCTTAGAAGATGTCACCCCTTGAGAAAGAGCTTGAGTCTTGGGAAGAGGCCCGCTTCTAGCTTGAGGTGGAGCTTGACGTGGATCTTGAGGCCGCTTCCCTTGTTGCTTCTTCTTCAATGGCAACATCTCACATGATGGCCTTCTTCCTTGCACATGAAGCACACAATGTTGGCCGAATTCTTCACTTGACCTTGGCCATTCTTCTTGTTGCCCTTGTGCTTCAACTTGTTGGTGGGCTTGTTCTTGATGTTGGAGTTGTATCCAAGCCCACTCTTGTCATTTGGGGATCTTCGCACACTCAAGATGTTCTTGAGAGTGGTCTTCCCTTCATGACACTTCTTCAAGTCATTCTTCAAAGAAGTGACTTGGGCCTTGAGCTTCTTGTTTTCCTCTACATGGTTAGTGTCAACAAAAATACTAGAGGAAGTAGATGCTACATTGTTAGAGCAACAAGGCAAGGGATGCAATTCATCACAAGATATAACAATAGCATGAGTGGATGAATTACAAGGACTAGCACATGGCAATATGACACAAGGAGTAGATGTAGTGCTAATGTCCACATGAGGCTCACTAGATGTTACCTTTGATACAATAGCCTCATGAGCCAACTTTAGACTACCATGGGAAACTAGAAGGTCCTCATGCGAGCCTGAGAGCTTAGCATGACTCTCTTCCAATTTCCCATAGTTGCTAGTTAGCAAAGCAAGTTGAGCACGTAGCTCAACATTCTCCTTGACAATAGATGCTTCACAAGAGATAAAGTTAGTAGCACAAGCATCATAAATAGTAGTAAGAGGTGAGGGCAACTTGGAAAGCTCTTTAGAGTATGAAGCTTTAAGTTGCTCATGTGACTCAGTGAGTTTGATGAGATCCCCCTTTATGACCCTAGAGCCATTATTGAGGTGCTCAAAATCCTCAAGGAGTTTAGCATAGGCAACTTCAATCCCATCATTTTTAATTTGGAGGTCACTTGCCACCTCAAGATCTCTATCATGAGATTTCTTCACCCTAGATAGCTCTAGGGCAAAGGTCTCCTCAAGAGATTCCTTGGTGGTTTGTTCCTCTTCAAGATCTTCATTTAAGTTTGAAATTTCATTAGCATACTCACGCTCAAGACTACTCATTTTGTCAATTGTGTCCTCATGCTCATAAATTAGTTGCTTACTTTCAATGGCAAAGTTCAAGATTTCAATGAAAGTAGAGCAAGCATTTTTATCATTATGTAGAGCACGAAGGACTAGCTCCCCCTTCTATTTTAAAGAAGCAACATCATCTTCTACTTCTAAGTCAACATTCACATCATCATTAGGTGCATTGGGATCCAAAGGAGAAGTTACCTTTGATTCCTTAGCCATGAGGCATAAGTGAATGTTGGTAGAAGGTGATGATGGGGGAACCCTTGAAGCTCCAATCACAACCTTGACTTGGCCCACACATTCTTCAATTTCCTCTACAAGGTTAGCAACACAAGTACTAGAGGAAATAGAAGTACATTTATCATGGCAACAAGGCAAAGCAAGCATATCATCATGAGATATATTCAATCCATTTCTACATGATATGCAAGGGCAATCAACATTAGGATGTAAATCACATATAGTCCTACAAGTTTTCATGCCCAAAGATACAACATTGCAATGAGATAGATAAGGAGGATCATGAATGGCAATCACACTATCCACATCACAAGTTCTATCACCACTCACCATATCATTACCTTGTGACAACTCACATGTTGGTGTAGTGGAAGAAGATGAGAACTCATCACGGCCGGAGGTGGAGGGAACACAATCATCCTCATTTAGCTTGAACACATCATATTTTGCTTGAAGCTTGGTCCAAATATCATGAGCATTTCGAAAAGGCATGATTGAGGAAAGAACTACAAAGCTCACAACATTAACAAGCACATTAGATGCTTGAGCTTCGAGATAAGAGTTTGTCTCCTCCTCCAAAGATAGATTTTGGGGATCCTTAGGAGGAGACAAGCCCATATCTAGAATTCGCTCAATATTTGGGTCAATGACCCGGAAATGACTAAGCATGCGAATACACCAAACATCATAATTTGTGCCATCAAATGTAAATGAGTGAGAGTGCACTAAACCCCTAGGAGACATCCTTACTCTCGAGGCGGTGAAGCCAAAGAAGCGAGAGACCTCGCTCTGATACCAATTGAAAGGGAAATGGACGTCACCTAGAGGGGGGGTGAATAGGCGTTTTAAATTATTGTGGTTTAGGCTCTAATAAATGCGGAATAAAACTTAACGTTTAATTTATCAAGCCAAAACATATATCCACTAGTTTCACTAAGTGCACCAACAACCTATGCTAAGCAAGACAAGCAACAAGGTAATAGCAAGATAATATACTTCAAGCACGAAGGTATCACAATGTAAATTGCATAAGTAAAGGGCTCGGTTGAGAGATAACCGATGGACGCGGAGACGATGATTTGTTTCCCGAAGTTCACTTCCAAAGAAGCTACGTCTCTGTTGGAGAGGTGCGGGGGCACAATGTACTTCGAACGCCACAAATGGCTCACCTCAAGGTGTGGTGGCTCGATGCTCACCCAACGCCACACAAGGCCTCACCCCAAGATGCGAAGGCACGCAACCTACCGACGCCACAAAAGGCTCACCCTATTCTCCTGTGAGCTCGCCACAAAGGCCTACTCACGTTCCACTATGGGACACTTGAGGGCAGCCACTGAACCTGTACAAGATTGGGGCAATCTCCACAACTCAATTGGAGGCTCCCAACAACAATGCCATAAAGGCTACAAAGCCACAAAAGGCAACAAGGCCACAAAAGGCTACAAGACCACAAAAGGTCAATCAATCCAACCACACAACCGTCTAGGGTTCCAAGAACCCAAGAGAAACAAGCCCAAGGGCTTGAACTCGCCGAATCTCCGAGGAGAACTCAAACCTATGCACCAAATGCAAGAGGCAAGTCCTTCACTCTCAAATTCCACCAAAGCTACAAAAGCTATTGGGGGAATAAGGGAGGAAGAACAAAAGAGGAGAACACAAAACTCTCCAAGATCTAGATCCCAAGGATTCCTTCACAAAGAAGGGATTTGGTTTGGTGGGGATTGTAGATCTAGATCTCCTCTCTCAAATCCCTCAAAGAGATGCAAGAATCATAGGAGGGAGAAGGGAAGTGGGAAAGCTTTTGAAGGTCAACAATGGAGGAGAGAGAGTGGAAGAGCTAGCAAAAATGACCTCTAAAGTTGGAGAAACTTTTGGGAAGAGGGGGCCCTTAAATAGGGCAAGAGAAATCTGCCCGTTTGGGCCAGATTCGCGCCCCACCGGAACTACCGGTGCCCCACCGGTACTACCTCTAAATAGAAACACAAGATACAGAAGAAAAACGAGATTTACCGGAACTTTGGCCGGAACTTGGGCCTGTACTACCGCTCAAGCAAAAACGTTGGACAACATTGCATGAAAACTTTAATAACTTTTGACTCCGGACTCCGATTTTGATGATCTTGGGCTCGTTTTGAAGAGAACAAAAATCTCTACAAGATTATGCAAAGAAAAATCATAGTCCAACAAGATAGGATAAAAATAAAATGGAGAAAGGTATGATCTCTCAGAAGCGACGAACCGGTAAAACCTCCAGAACCCAAAATGCAAGAAGTTGAGCTTGGAAACTCTAATTGGGATGAAACCAATTTTGTTGGAAAGATAATAAAGAGTAGAATCCAACAAAAGGTGAAATATTGGGTATCACCAAGGGAGAAAATACCATGAATATATATGTGAGATACCTCCCAAGGTGTGGAGCCAGAAAAACCCACAAGATCAAAAACGTAATAAGATATGCAAGGAAAATCCTTTTTGACGAACTAGAGCTTGTTATGAAGATAACCACAAGCTCTAGATCCTCACATGGAAAATAACCAAACAACAACCAAGAAAGATGATACTATGTATGCAAAGGTTTGATCTCTCTTCGAAAGATACGAACGAGTCACCCACTCGAGAGCCCGTCTTGATAGTACAGCTACCTATCCTAAACCCGGTTTCCCAACACTACAAGAACACTACAAGAGACCGGTAAAATATAAACCCTATCACGATCATACCTTTGCCTTGAGCATCCCACTTGAGCTTGATGTAGACGATCTTGTCACCTTCAAGATGGAACACCTTTGTTGATTGCACTTGCTTGATGAAGTTTTGAGAAATTCTCCCCCATACTCCATGGGGAAGCCTCTTCTTCGAACTTGTCTTCATCATTCCATGATTGCCGAGGATGGCAAGCTTCAAGAATGAGATCTTCTAGAGATGACGCATCTTGAGCTTGCACTCATTTCTTGATGATGTCTTGAAGATAGCCACGAGGAACTCCATCTTCTTCTTCTTCTTCTTCTTCTTATTCTTCAAGACATACTTGATCTTCTTATTCTACTTGATTCCAATAGGCACAAAGCCCTTGGACAATGCTTCTTCTTTTTCATCCTTGAAACCAACACATGGTCCAAGCGATGCCAATGGACAAACCTACAAGTGAGACTCAATTTGCACATTAGTCCATAGGGATTGTCATTAATTACCAAAACCACACATGGGGCATACATGCCCTTTCACTTTCCACAAATGGAAGAGACTAATGCCTAGCAGGATCCTATGGAAGAAGAAATTGATGAACCTGAAATCTCATTAGATGAAAAAGAGGAGAGTGATGTACAAAAGGAGGAAGAATGGATTAGCTACCCATGCCTACCTTCTAATGAGAGTAACTCTTTATCCCTTACATTATTTGATTGTCCTCCATGCTTACTAAAGGAGGATGAATGTTATGTTCCTGAGGATTCTTTTGATTTTTTTATAATAAAACTTTAGTGCTTGTAGATCATGAAAAGCATGCTTTATGTGATAGTTATATTGTTGAGTTTATTCATGAGGCTACTGAAAATTATTATGAGAGAGGAAAATATGGTTGTAGAAGTTTTCATGGTATTGAAACACCTCTCTATGTGCTGAAAGTTTTGAAGTTACTCTTGTTTTATCTTCCTATGTCTGTCACTTTGTTCTTTGCGAATTTATTTGCATACATGATTCCTATGCATAGGAAGTGGGTTAGACTTAAATGTATTTTGAATTTACTTCTTGGTGCTCTCTTTTACTTCAACTCTTATTTCTTATGAGAGCATCCTCTCAAACTATTATGCCTGAAGATGATAATATGCCTATTATTCTTGGGAGACCTTTTCTTAAACACTGCAGGAGTTGTTATTAATTGTAATCAAGGGAAGGTGACCTTCAATGTTAATGACAAGGAACATACTGTCTATTTCCCCAAGAAGATTTAAAGGACTTATGGTTGAACTCAATTAAACATGTTGAGGGCATTCAAGTTGGAGAAATATAGTGTCCCATACCAAGAGAAAAATTTGAAACTATTATGATTGGGACCATTGCTATCAAGGTTGAGGTAACATAATCATTAGTGGAATATAAAGTTTTGTCTCATATGAATTTTTTTTGGTAACAATACTTGATCAACCTTGTTAACAAAAGGATTTCATTGAACAAAACAATGTTTTCACTATGATTATCTCCGCTTACTTCTATTCTATCCATTTTAGTTTTTGCTTTTGCCTAAATTAAAGGCGTTAAAGAAAAGTAATTATTGGGAGATAACCCAAAAGTTTTAGATGAGTCTTGGAAGTTATTACTTCACCGCTCCTTATCCTTTTTATTTGCTTTTTGAGCCAAGAGTAACCTCTAATGAGAGAGAAGTAATGATTGGGAAAGTTGCTGTCCCGAAACAGATTTCTGTGCTTCACCGTAAAAATTCGTGCAAAATGCCTGAACGTCTTTTTGAGGCGTGAATTTTTTTGCTTCTGCCCCAGGTTGTTATCTAACTTTCGTGATTTCAATACTTTTTGATTTGAGCAACAGAAGGTCTTCGAAAAATTTCGTCTTTACCTGCTGGTCTGTTTTGACAGATTTCTGCCATTTTCTGCATTTGCTTCTTGTTGATTCCTTTTTGAGTTCTTTTGGGGAATTGAGCTTTTTGAGGGAAGTGCTACAGTAGCTAGTGTTCTAATGGAAGTTTATTTGGTGTTATAACTGAACCTTAAGACTTATTTATCTTAACTGCACTAATGTTGCTAATAAAGATTGTGTGAAGTTTTGTATGAAGCAAAAATTTCAGGTGTATGGAAGGAATGAGTAATGAGATGAAGGATGGACTAAAGCTCAAGCTTGGGGATGCCACGCGTGTCACCCCAAGAAACATCCAAGAAGTACAAGCGTCAAAGCTTGGGGATGCCTAAGGCATCCGCTTCTTCATCAATAAAAATCCCAGGTTTCTTCCAAACACTTCATTTTTATTGTTTCATGCACAGTTGTGTTATTCTTGGAGCGTCTTCTTTTTCGTTTTTGTTTTGGTTTTTTGTTTGCTTTTTTTTCTTAGCTTGCTTAATAAATTGGTTGGACCCCCTCTTTCATACATTGGTTTGCAAATAGTTTGGTTTGGTTTGGAAAAGAGTAGGAAGGTTCATACTTATGTGGTAAAAAGAGCTTGTTTTTTACTATGGCCTATGCTTTGTCATGCCATGCTTAATATAGTTTTGGATTTATTCTTAGTATTCTTTGTTGTAGCATGACTTGTTATAAACAATTGAGATTGCTTAATGTGCCTTAGATAAATCATGCGTTGTTTTAGCATATTAAAGCATAGTATTGTGGTATTCTCTTTTGATGCTTTATTTGGGTTGACTTGGCGCATGCTCACACCATGTTATGACTATCTCAAGTCACCATAGCCTTTATGATCCTTTAGTTTTCAACTTGTAGTATCATTTTATGCTTTGATCAATGATGTTTTGTCGCTCTGCATGATTACGGCCATTATTGCTCTCTTAGTTTGTCGCTCTCAGTCTTTTGCTAGCCTCCGTAACCAAGTATGAGTTCCACTCATGCATCCAACTCCCTAAACCAAGTTATTCCAAAGAGTCCACCATACCTACCTACTAGCTTATGCTATTCCAAGTATATTCATGTTTTTGTTTACCTTCCAAATTAAACTTGTTATGAGAAAACTAGTGATTAAAGCTCTCACGAACTTGATGGCACACTTTACTTTTCTTGCCCCTAATAAACTTGAACCATTGTGTCGTCTATGTTGTATATGCTTGCACTTATTTGTTGGGAATTAGCAGAACCATGCTTTCATGGGGAACGCTTTCAACATTGCGCTTGGTACTTGTACCTAGTTGATATCATGCTCTTTTGTATATGGATGTCGTCGGTGTGAAATGAAAGGGGAGCTTGTAAGTCCATGGAGTTATGTAGATGTGTTAGAGAAATGCCTGGGCCGCTAGTCTAATCCATGCTGACATGGTGGAAACCTGTAGCGTAACCATAATGAGCTGTCTATGAAGCATTCTTCTTATAAAAAAAGAGTCCTATATTGAGAAAAAAAGAGAAAAAGAAAAAAAAGAGATTATGAAAAGAGGAAAGAGAGAAAAAAAAGCACCATATTCCCATGGTAAATAAGAAGATTGTTGAGATGCTCGTTGTCTGCTTGCCTTGTCATTTTGATATGGGGATTCTTCCGTATCATCGGGCAAGGGGTACCCCATTGGCGGTTCTCTATGATACACATGTACTTACAATGACAAGAACTTACCGGTGACTAAACTTGAGTAGCATGAGGAGCGGCCCTCGTATTCGAGGGACATGAGATTTCTAACTTATACTTCGTCAAGCATGTACACCATAGTTTGTTCACTTTAACCTTAATCACTTCAAGATGCTTATGATAGGGGCAATGAGAGCTGAAAGATATAAGTACCATAATTTTTGGAAGCTCTTTATGAGACTTTAATCCCTACTTCCTTCTATGAAGGCCTTTCTTCCACTTATATATTGAGTCTCCATCTTCTACCTTTATGCACCTACTTTGAGAGCATAGTGGCCATTCTTAGTTCTATGTGCATTGTCCCAAGACTTGTTGATTGATGCATACCTTCATATTGCTTGTTTTAAACTATTTGTATCTAGTCACTCTTATGAACTTTGAAGGTGTCCTATGCATTTATATTTGCTACTCTATGAAGGACAAGCTGAATACTATTATGCTATGTTTTCTTTATGTGAGACAAACAAACGTCTTGCAAGGCATTGTTATTCATGAATCTTTTGTTTGTGCCTTTTCATGTTGCATCATAGTTTCTTTGTCCTATTGTTAGAACTTTGTCTTTCATGTTATGATTGAAGTACTATGATCCCAGCTTTGAATGTTTTACAAATACTTTGATCAATTTTATGATGGTGCATGTCACCTCAAAAATTATTCTTTCTTTTTATCACTTACCTACTCGAGGACGAGCAGGAATTAAGCTTGGGGATGTTGATACATTGCAAATGTATCTATAATTTTTGATGCGCCATGCTTGGTTTTATCCACTTTCTTGTGTTTTGTCCACACTTTGGAGTATTTTTCATATGATTTCTTGGACTAACCTATTAACAAGAGCCATAGTGCCAGCTGCCTGTTTTCTGCTGTTTTTGGTTCCAGGAAAGTCAGAAAATGAATATTCTCGGAATTGGACGGGACAAAAGCCAAAGTGCCTATTTTTCCAGAAGACTCTAGGAGCCAGAATACGAGACGGAGGAGGGCCAGGGGTTGGCCACCCCCCCTAGGCGCGGGCTGGGCCTGGCCGCGCCAGGGCATGGTGTGGTGGCCCCAGGCACCCCTCGGTCTCCCTCTTCGCCTATAAGAAGCCTTCTGACCTAAAAACTCCAGGGGGTTAGACGTTTTTCCAGAAAAAGTTCCACAGCGCTGCCACCACCGAAGGGGAGATTCGAGGGACAGAAAGTCTCTGTTCTGGCACCCTGCCAAGACGGGGAAGTGCCCCCGGAGCCATCTCCATCGATCTCCACCATCATCTCCATCGACCATCCATGTTTCCCCCATCTATGAGTGAGTAATCCCCCGCTGTAGGCTATGGGGATGGTAGGGATTGGATGAGATCGTTCATGTAATGGCATCAAATTGTTAGGGCATGGTGCCTAGTATCTTCTATTAGTGCTTTATGACTTTGTTGCGACTTGTTGTGCTTAATGCTTGTCACTAGGGCCCGAGTGCCATGATTTCAGATCTAAACTTGTTATTGATTCATTATGATAGTACTGTTTATGGTTTTATCTACAAGTTGTATACACACATTGTTGTCCGGAACCTATGGCCCCGAAGTGACAGAAATCGGGATAACCGGAAGGGATTGGCTTTGATGTGAGGATCACATGTGTTCACGGAGTGTTAATGCTTTGCTCCGGTGCTCTATTAAAAGGAGAACCTTAATTGCCAGTAGTTCCCTAGAGGCCCCGCTACAAACGGGCTGGCAGGACAAAAGATGTTGTGCAAGTTCTCATTGCGAGCACGTATGACTATATATGGAACACATGCCTAGGATTATCTAGTACTTGGATGCTTTATCTTATTTATCTGCAATTGCCCTATGTTCTGATTGCTATGTGAATTGTCTTGTCCATGCAACGCCCGTCCATCCATCCCTATGCCTACCGCACTCGAATCCCACCGTTTACTGCTTTTGTTACTACTGTCTTTGCTTTACTACCGCTGCTACTTTACTATTCCTACTACAAAACTGTTGCTACTGATAAACTGTTGTGAGCAAGATTTTTTCTAGGTGCAGCTGAATTGACAACTCAGTTGTTAAGGCTTATAAATATTCTTTGGCTCCCTTGTGTCGAATCAATAAATTGGGTTTCACTTCCCTCGAAAATACTGCGATACACCCCCTTATATTTGTTGGTCATCACCCGTCATGTGGGTGAACAAATCCCGGTCTTGCAGTCACATGTCATCTACTGTTCCTTCGGAATACCCAACATACACTTTTATAACCACTATATTACCAAATCCCGGTCTTGCAACAATGAACTATATGACTTGATCGTGTTGCAATCCTTAGAGGAATGTCCAATCACATCATTCTCCAATGATATGATCATGTTGTCAGTCGGCATAAATGCCCATGATCTTGAAACCCAGATCATCCTCATGACCAACGAACTAGTATGAATATAGGCTACTAGGGACTTGGTTGTTTCATACCACACCTGTACCAATGTTTCTACTTGGCACAGTTATAGCACAATATGAAACTATTATAAACTATTTGAGTTATGACAATAAAAACCTATTTATTATTTGCCTCTAGGGCATATCTCCTTCACAACATCCCCAAGTTTAACTCCTGCTCGTCCTCGAGTAGGTAAGTGATAAAAAGAATCATGCACCATCATAAACTTGATCAAAGTATTTGTAAAACATTCAAAGCTGGGATCATAGTACTTCAATCATAACATGAAAGACAAAGTTCTAGCAATAATACAAAGAAACTATGTTACAACATGAAAAGGCACGAACAAAAGATTAATGAATAACAATGCTTTGCAAGACGTTTGTTTGTTTCACATAAAGAAAACATAGCATAGTGGCATTCAGCTTGTCCCTCATAGAGTAGCAAACATAAATGCATAGGACGCCTTCAAAGTTCATAAGAGTGACTAGATACAAATAGTTTAAAACAAGCAATATCAAAGCTATGCATCAATCAACAAGTATTGGGACAATGCACATAGAACTAAGAATGGCCACTATGCTCTCAAAGTAGGTGCATAAAGGTAGAAGGTGGAGACTCAACATAAAATTAAAAGAAAGGCCTTCATAGAAGGAGGGATTCAAGTTTCATAAAGAGCTTCCAAAAATTATGGTACTTAATAGCTTTCAGCTCTCATTGCCCCTATCATAAGCATCTTGAAGTGATTAAGGTTAAAGTGAACAAACTATGGTGTATATGCTTGACGAAGTATAAGTTGGAAATCTCATGTCCCTTGAATACGAGGGCCGCTCCTCATGCTACTCAAGTTTAGTTACCAGTAAGTTTTTGTCATCGTAAGTACATGTGTATCATAAAGAACCACCAACGGGGTACCCTTTGCCCGATGATACAGAAGAATCCCCATATCAAAATGACAAGGCAAGAAGACAACGAGCATCTCAGCAATCTTCTTATTTACCATGGGAATATGGTGCTTTTTTCTCTCTTTCCTCTTTTCTCATATTTTTTTCTTTTTCTCTTTTTTCTCAATATCTCACTCTTTTTTTATAAGAAGAATGCTTCATAGGCAGCTCATTATGGTTACGCTGCAGGTTTCCACCATGATAGCATGGATTAGACCAGCGGCCCAGGCGTTTCTCTAACACATATACATAACTCCATGGACTTACAAGCTCCCCTTTCATTTCACACCGACGACATCCATAGATAAAAGAGCATGATATCAACTAGGTACAAAGTACAAGTGCAATGTTGAAAGCGTTCCCCATGAAAGCATGGTTCTGCTAATCCCCAACAAATAAGTGCAAGCATATACAACATAGACGACACAATGGTTCAAGTTTATTAAGGGCAAGAAAAGTAAAGTGTGCCATCAAGTTCGTGAGAGCTTTAATCACTAATTTTCTCATAACAAGTTTAATTCGGAAGGTAGATAAAAACATGAATATACTTGGAATAGCATATGCTAGTAGGTAGTTATGGTGGACTCTTTGGAATAACTTGGTTTTAGGAGTTGGATGCATGAGTGGAACTCATACTTGGTTGTGGAGGCTAGCAAAAGACTGGAAGTGACAAACTAAGAGAGCAATAATGGCCATAATCATGCAGAGCGACAAAACATCATTGATAAAAGAATAAAGTGATACTACAAGTTGAAAACTAAAGGATCATAAAGCTATGGTGACTTTGGATAGTCATAACATGGTGTGAGCATGTGCCAAGTCAACCCAAATAAAGCATCAAAGGAGAATACCACAATACTATGATTTAATATGCTAAAACAACGCATGATTCTTCAAAGGCACATTAAGCAATCTCAATTGTTTATAACAATTCATGCTACAGCAAAGAATACTAAGCATAAAGCCAAAACAATATCGAGCATGGCATGACAAAGCATAGGCCACAGTCAAAAACAAGCTCTCTCTACCACTTAAGCATGAACTTTCCTACTCTTTTCCAATCCAAACCAAACTATTTGAAAACCAATGTATGAAAGAGGGGGTCCAACCAATTTATTCAGCAAACTAAGAAAACAAAGCAAACAAAAAACCAAAACTAAAATGAAAAAGAAGACGCTCCAAGAACAACACAATTGTGCATGAAACAATAAAAATGAAGCGTTTGGAAGAAACCTGGGATTTTTATTGATGAAGAGGGGGATGCATTGGGCATCCCCAAGCTTTGACGCTTCTACTTCTTGGATATTTCTTGGGGTGACACGCGTGGAATCCCCAATCTTGAGGTTTAGTCCATCCTTCATCTCATTACTCATTCCTTCCATACACCTGAATTTTTTCCTTCATACAAAACTTCACACAATCTTTATTAGCAACATTAGTGCACTCAAGATAATAAGTCTTTAGGTTCAGTTCTAAAACCAATAAAACTTCCATTAAAACACTTATCTACTGTATCACTTCCCTTAAAAATCTCAATTCCCCAAAAGAACTCAAAAAGGAACCAACAATAAGCAAATGCAGAAAATGGCAGAAATCTGTCAAAACAGACCAGCAGGTAAAGACGAATTATTTTCGAAGACCTTCTGTTCCTCAAATCGAAAAGTGTTGAACTAAGGAAATTTAGATAACAACCTGTGGCAGAAGCACAAAAATTCACGCCTCAAAAGGACATACAGAGATTTTATATGAATTTTTATGGTGAAGTAGAGAAATCTGTTTCGGGACAGCAACTTTCCCAATCATTACTTCTCTCTCATTAGAGGTCACTCTTGGCACAAAAAGCAAATAAAAAGGATAAGGAGCGGTTATTACTGAAGTAATAACTTCTAAGACTCATCTAAAACTTTTGGGTTATCTCCCAATAAGTACTTTTCTTTAACGCCTTTAAGTTAGGCATAAGAAGCAAGGAAAAGAATCAAGTGTTCTCAAATGAAGAAGTATTAGAGCAAATTTTGTTTTCATAGGAGAGGCAAAATAAATCTTCTCTCTCTTCTTAGGGAAGTGTTCTATACCTTTCTTGAGTGGGAGTTGATATTTAATGGTGCCTTCTTTCATATCAATAATGGCACCAACAGTTCTAAGAAAAGGTCTTCCGAAAGTAATAGGACAAGAAGCATTGCATTGAACATCCAAAACATAGAAATCAACGGGGACATAGGCATTGTTAACCATAATAATAATATCATTAATACTCCCCATGAGTTTCTTTTTAGCATTATCATCAAGTGGGACATTCAAATAACAATCTTCAAGTGGTGGCAAATCAAGCATATCATAAATCCTTCTAGGCATAATAGAAACACTACTATCAAGATCACATAAAGCTTTGAAATTAAAATCAGTCTCTTTCATATTAATGATGGGTTCACAACCATCTTCTTGTTTTATAGGAATAGAAGCTTTATGTTTCATCTTTTCTTCTTTAATCTTTATGAGAGCATCAGTAATGTGTTTTGTAAAGGCCATGTTCATAGCACTAGCATTAGGACTTTTAGCAAGTTTTTGTAGGAACTTAATAACTTCAGAGATATTGCAACCATCAAGATCAAAATCATAGTTATCATCTAAGGTAGTAGATCTATTACTAGCCTCAACACTAGTGGTAGTGATAGTAGAAACACTAACGTTTCTAGCCATTTCATCTTCTCTTTCCCACTTAGCATGCAATTCAGCTAATAGTCTAACATTTTCATCAATTCTTACTTGTATGGCATTAGTAGCTGTAAAGGGATTATCAATAGTTTCAGGTTTAGCAACCATTTTATTCAAAGATGATTGAGCTTCAGCCAATGATGCTATATTTCTTTCAGCATTAGAGAGTTTTTCCTCAATAGTTTTATTGAAAGCAGTTTGTTTACTAATAAAGTCTTTAAGCATAACTTCAAGTTTAGAGGGAGCACTCCTATTGTTGTTGTAGGAATTTCCATATGCATTACCATTGTTGGGAGGATATGTCTTATAATTGTTGTTACCAAAATTATTCATGTAGGCATTATTGCTAAAATTGTTATTTCTTATAAAGTTCACATCAACTTGCTCTTCTTGAGCACCAAAGAGGCTAAGGGAACATTATTTGGATCAATATGGGCTTCCCCATTAACAAGCATAAACATAATAACATCAATCTTATCACTCAAGGAGGAGGTTTCTTCAACAGAATTTACCTTCTTACCTTGTGGATCTCTTTCAGTATGTCATTCAGAGTAGTTAACCATCATATTGTTGCAGCACCCAAAGTAATGGTCATAAAGGTACCTCTAGTAGCAGAATCCAATAGGTTCCTTGAAGAATAGTCCAATCCTGCATAAAAGGTTTAGATAATCATCCAAGCAGTCAGTCCATGTGTGGGACAATTCTTTACCAAAGATTTCATTCTTTCCCAAGCTCGAGCAACATGTTCATTATCAGATTGTTTAAACTTCATTATTTCACTTCTCATATATATAATATTAGCAGGAGGATAGTATTTTCCAATGAAAGCATCTTTACATTTAGTCCAAGAATCAATACTATTCCTAGTTAAGGAATTCAACCATTCTTTAGCTTTTCCTCTCAAAGAGAAAGGAAACAATTTAAGCTTAATAATATCTCCATCTATATCCCTATGCTTTTGCATCTCACAAAGTTCAACAAAGTTATTTAGATGAGCAACAACATCTTCATTACCAATACCAGAAAATTGTTCTCTCATAACAAGATTGAGTAAAGCAGGTTTTATCTCAAAAAAATTAGCTTCAGGAATAGGTGGAGCAATAGGTGTGCTCATAAAACTTAGTGTTTTTGATAGCTTCAAGAGTAGTCATTTTTTTGTGTTTTTGATAAAGAAAGCAAACTTGTAAAACTAATTTTTGTGTTTCTGATAAAGAAACAAGCAAACAAAGCAAAAGGTAAACTAAGCAAAAAAAAAGTAAAGAGATTGGTTATGAGGGACTCCCCTTGTGAAGATGTCCTTGACTCCCCGACAACGGCGCTAGAAAAAGTACTTGCTAACTCGTGTATTAACGAGCTCGTTGGGGAACCCCAAGAGGAAGGTATGATGAGCACAATAGTAAGTTTTCCCTCAGTTATGAAACCAAGGTTATCAATCCAGTAGGAGCAAGGAAACACCCCAAAGGTGTAGCTAGCTGAACTTTGGCAGGGCGCACTACCGGTGCCAGCAGCAACGTGGAGACCTGCACAACACAACCACAGAACTCTGTCCCCAACTTACGATGAGGTTGTCAATCTCACCGGTTTTGCTGAAAACAAAGGATTAAACGTATCGAGTGGAAGAAAGTAATAGTTTGCAGAAAGTAAACACAAAGCAGTAAACAATTGATTGATAGTAAAAGAAAGGACCGGGGTCCATAGTTCACTAGAGGTGGCTCTCCTTAACATAGATGACATGTTGGGTAAACAAATTACAGCGGGGAAATTGACAAACATCAAGAAAGCATACAATCATATACTACTCATCTTGACTCCTTTGAGATTCGATTGGGCATTACAACATTATACATAGACCGCCATCCAACTGCATCTATGACTAATAATACACCTTTAGGTTATCATCCAAACCCCCTCCAGTATTAAGTTGCAAGAAATGGATAATTGCATTACGAATTGCGTGTAAAGTAAACAATACGATTGTTCTATGAACAAATGATTGTTGTTTTCTCCCTAGTAGCAACATCACATCTAGTACCTTAGAGATTTCTGTCACTTCCCCAGATTACCAGAGGCATGAACCCACTATCGAGCATAAATACTAACTCTTGGAGTTGCTAGCATCTACTTGGCCAAGATAGCTACTAACAACGGAAAGCATGCAAGATCACAAATAACAAAGACATGATAGAATCAATAATCAATCTGAAATAGCATCTCAATATCCATCGGATCCCCGCAGACACAACATGTAGGAATTACAAATAGATGATCTTGATCATGAATGGAGCTCACAAGATCTAAACATGATAGCACAAAGGAGGAGAACCAGCCATCTAGCTACTACATAGACCCGTAGTCTAGAGATGAACTACTCACGCATCACACCGGAGGCTTGCATGATGATGAAGAAGGCCTCCAGGGTGAATTCCCCTCTCCAGCAGGGTGCCGGGAAGAGCTTCAGATCCCTCCCGATCTAGGGATGGATATGACGACGGCTACAGACTCTTTCGTGGATTTTTGATCGGGCACTTAGGGTTTCCGTATCAGAGGCAATATATAGGCGGAAGGAGAGGCCAAGGGGGTGCCTAGGGCGGCCAGACCACCCCTGGCGCGGGCCAGGTCTAGGCGCACGGCCAGGTGGTGTGGTCGGGTCCCAGCCCCTCTCCATCTCGTATTCTGGCTCCAGGTGTCCCTCGGTGAAAAACTGACTTTGGCTTTTGTCCCATCCAATTCCGAGAATATTCATTTTCTGACTTTCCTGGAACCAAAAACAGCAGAAAATAGGCAGCTAGCACTGTGGGTCTTGTCAATAGGTTAGTCCAAGAAATCATATGAAAAGTACTCCAAAGTGTAGACAAAACATAAGAAAGTAGATAAAACCAAGCATGGAACATCAAAAATTATGGATGCGTTTGCAACGTATCAACAAGTACTCAACTTTTTTTTCAAACCCGCTCATTAAATTCGAGGGACGCTACAGTGGGTCCACGATGTCAGCCTCACCGTAAAGCAATATTGCTACAAAAATGTAAACCTAAGATATGTATGCACAGAGGATTCAAACTGAAGACTTTAAATAGATGTAAACTGAGTGTGTCACCACTACGCCAACGATATTTCTAGAAAAGACATCATTAAATATTTATTAGAACATATAACTTGTATATTAGTCTTATTAAAGATATTTTGTGTGTACATGTTTATCTCTTCTAAATTAAACTGGCACCACTCTTGGCATATCAATTTATTAAATGCAACATAATGGAGTAGTTTCTTAAAAACATGGGTTCGCAAAGTTTTTTAAGATGTGGGCAATGCCCAAAAGGCTGAATTGAAAATGTTTTGGCTATTCTACATGGGATATACTCCATGGGTCATGCTCCATGGGGTCCATTCTCAAATTTCACTGGGATGTGCTCAGTGGTCCCCTGCCCCGAAAAGGTCGAATTAGAAGATTTTGGGCTAAATAGGGACTGAATGGTCTAGCTTTCATCTGCTCGTTAGTAAAAAAGCATTGTGTTGTGCCTCCACCGGATTTGGAAAAAAATACCACGCCAAGGGAGAAAAAAGAAGAGATACTCCCTTTGTCCACTAATAAGTGAGTCGTATTTATCTAAATTTGAATGTATCTAGACATGTTTTAGTGTATAGATACATACGAATCTAGACAATCCCAAGTCACTTATTTCCGAATTGAGTGAGTAGTTCTTTTGGCAGATATTCATGTGCTCCCTCTGGTCCATATTAATATTCTCAATTTTTCTACATTTATATGTATCTAGTTCAGTATTTAGACTAGATTCATTTGTATCTAGACAAAGTTGAGAACACTAATATGGACCAGAGGGAGTATAAAAACTTTTCAGAGAGGATCAATTGTTTCAGCTTTGAAAACCTTGGTGCATGGTTAGTTTGCCCCTCAAAGTCCAATCTGCTTATTCCCCAGCAGTCCATAGCCAAAATACAAATTAAGATGGAACACAATCATTATCATAATTGTTGGTCATATAGGGAACCGTTATATAGATACAAATATACCATACTAGTACGTACTAGTCATAGCTCCAATATAGCAAGAGGTTATCATGATTTTACCACCCATATAAGATCAGTGGAGATAAAACAACCACCTAATTAATTACAAAAGCATGCAACTAAAGAGCTATACAGCTAGGAATTTCATGACCAGAGTGCGACATTCAGGGTAGCAAGGTACATCGACCTTGACCATTCTTTCGATGGTGAGTTTGGCTGCTTTCCTGAACTTAATCCACCTAGAAGCAGCTGCTAAGCGCCCATCTACCTAGTTAATGGCATAGAGTCCCTCAATTTGCACTCCTTCGCTCTACATCTTGAAGACTATTGTGCCTTTTCGTCTAGCCTGGATTTGCTTTGTGGCACTCTTAGGCAATTTCTAAGTCAAAGCAAGAGATAGACGCACAATTAATAAGAGCAATGCACTGAATCATGAGAGACTTAAGGATAAGACATTCAACGCAGTTTATCTGCCATCATATACTCACAAACATTATCCTATGTGACCTAGTGATCACACATGTGTAGGATAAAATGCAACAAGGCAGTGCCCGGGCTGATGCAGGAGCTTGTGCCGATTCCTGTGCTAGGGTTGGTGCCGATTTCAGTGATGGGCTTGTGTTGGTGCCGGTGCCTGTGCTGGGGATAGTGGATGTAGCTGGTGCTGGTGCAGGAGATGGTGCCGATGTAGTTATTTATAGGAGGATGGTGTAGGAGTCGGTACCAGTGCCGGCACTAGCAACTTGGTGTTGGATTTCTTCTGAGGGGTAGGTAAGCTGACTGTAGGAGTGGTAGAGGCATATGAGATGTGTACAAGCAAAATGCTCTCTTATATAACAATTACTCGCAAAAGAGTGATCCTTCACTATTTAAAACTGAGAGCAAAACTAACATAACACTTCCTTTCTAGTTCTATTTGTTTCTTTGTTTTGTAGGTACAAAAGCTTTGATGATCAAGAAGCTTAGATTAGGAAATAGAGAGATAGTACTTTAGGGTTTTTATTTTATCGTTTCTATAATCTTTTCATTTGACTTCTGTACAGGACATTGTAATATGTATTTGTTATTCAATAAAGATCATTTTCTTGTAATACAATTGTTATTTCTGTAATGAAACTTCTTATTTATTCATTGGTATTTGATTATTGTTATTGAATAAAGGAAATAATAAGAAATACACTTTCTTATTTGAATTCTTCTATTCATATTATATTCATTTATTTTTCATGTATAATATTCAATAGATATTTATAGATTCATACTTTCTATGTATAAATATCTTTTTAAAACAATCAAATCTTTAATACTTCTAATATTTAAAGTCTTTTCAAAAGTAATTCAAATTTAAATATGAATTCAAATTATTCACCCAAAATCATTATAATTCCTAGAGATCGTGTCAAAATTCATCCCACTCATCTCAGATGATCTAAACCAAATTCATCAGAGTGAGAGAACTCTGATCACTCTAGCATTTTAATTTGGCGAAAAATTTACCCCAAATTTTAGATGCATGCATGTAGATGCACAAAATCCTAAATCTACCCTTCGTTTAGTCCTAAATACTGGGATGTTACACTCTTGCATCAAGAGCCTTTTGAAACAAGCCGGGCATGAAGTCAAGGTCAAGGGACAACCCAATATTCAACTCATCTGTGAAGGCTCCTAAGGCGAGATCATGCTACAATTGCAATGACACGAGTCACTTTGTGGCCCAGTGTCCTTTCGAGAATAGAAAATACAATGGTGGTGTATTATCCACAAGAGCAAGCCGAGACCTCCTCATCCGATGAACAAGAACTTCCAAACAAGAACCTTGTGAACAAGGAAAGAGCAATGGTGGTCCATGAAGAGTACTTGTCGGGCGCGGAGGATGATGATGATAGTGAAGGTCAAGGTGGATAGATCGTGGGAGTTGCCGCTATTTCCACTTCGCGTACCCCACAAGTGTACCTCTTCGACTCACCTAATGAGAACATCATCTACCCCACCAAAAGTGTCTCATGGCTAAGGCCACCGAGGTAAGACCCACTTCCAAGTCTCCCTCAAATGAACTTCCTTTGCATGATCTTGATTGTCTAGAGGTAAATAAATAGATGGTAAGCATGTGTGAATTCATAGAGCATTTAGATGATGACACTAGAATTTGCTTTGAAACTCTTGCAAACCAACTTGACCATGTAGGGAAATTCTAGATGAAAAATAAGAACTATTTGACATGCTAGGAAAAAATGAAAGAGAAGCCGCCAATGAAATTGCCCCTCTCTCACAATCTCTTGAGCAAAAACATAATCTAAGAATTAATCTTGAGGAGAGTGTTGCTAAGCTCTTAGATGATCATAATTCTTCCATGTCTCAACTTATTAAAGAATGTGATCATGCTCTTGCTTTGGTTAAAATCCTTAAAAATGAAAAGGTTGAGTTTGGTGTTGGTCATGAATAATGTCTAAAGGATTTTGAGAAACTTAAAGAGGAACACCATGCCTTGGAGAGCAAATTATCAAGTCTTTTTGAAGCTCATGAGCGACTTCAAACTCAATTGAACAATGAACAATCAAAGTCTTCCGCTATGCCTATTATAGATTTGCCGTGTTCTTCTAACCCATGTTGCAAGCATGTGAAACTTGTTGAGGAAAACAAGGAGTTGAAAGAACAACTTGAAAAAGGGCAAGTTGACAAGAAGCTCCTAAGCCCAATAAGAAGAACAAGAACTTTGCTCAAGGGCCCGCTTATGGTCCTACCTTTGTGCAAAGTGATAACTTTTTCGGGAAGAACAATGTGAGATCCAGGCACATGGCTTAATAGGATTGATAGGGTACCCATATCAACAAGTTGCAACTTCTTTTCCGGAAGCTCATTCGAAAAGAACTCTAAGGTTAAGCGTGCTTGTCCTAGAGTAAGTCTAGGATGGGTGACCGACCGGGAAGTGGGTAACCGGGTGCGCACGAGTGAGGACAAAGTGCGCAGAAAAGACTAGTGTTGGTCTGTGGGCCAGTCTAGATATCCTATTAAGCTGCCAGGAGTGACACCCCCCGGGCCTAGGAGTGGACGGGGTGTTACAAGTGGTATCAGAGCCGACCCTTGCGATTACACGGGTGTGTGCGGGTCAGTGGCGGGACATGTGGAGCATGGCGTGTGTGGCCCGGAGTGGACACGACATGGCACATGTGTCGGCACTGGACGCACAGACACGTGCCAAGAGGGAACGTTCCTGGGGTGTGCTTGATCGATGAGGGCATCGATCTTCTAAAGGGTGGGTGTATGTGAGATCCAGGCACATGGCTTAATAGGATTGATAGGGTACCCATATCAACAAGTTGCAACTTCTTTTCTGGAAGCTCATTCGAAAAGAACTCTAAGGTTAAGCGTGCTTGGCCTAGAGTAAGTCTAGGATGGGTGACCGACCGGGAAGTGGGTAACCGGGTGCGCACGAGTGAGGACAAAGTGCTCAGAAAAGACTAGTGTTGGTCTGTGGGGCCAGTCTAGATATCCTATTAAGCTGCCAGGAGTGACACCCCCCGGGCCTAGGAGTGGACGGGGTGTTACAAACAACCCCTCCTATATTCTTTGCAAATCTTTTAATGGTCATGTTTATGCAAAATATATTGGCACTTATTATACTCATCATTATCATTGGAACATTTGGGTACCAAAGACCCTTGTTACTAATAGAAGGGGACCCATTGCAAAATGGTTACCTAAAACCAAAGCTTGATTTTCTAGTAGGACTTTGCTTCCGGTGGAGTGAACTTGGTGCTTGATAGTGGAGCTACAAACCATATGACCGGAAGCAAGTCTATTATGTCAGATATTAGGCTAATTTTTGCCAATACTATGGTCTCCTACAGTGATAAAACAAGTTATCGGGTATTGGGTTTTGGTAAGGTGGTAGTAACCCCAGATGTTTCCTTGGTTAATGTCATGCTTGTCAAAACCCTTGGGTATAACCTCCTTTCCATTCGTACTATATCCATTATGGGTCTTTCATCCTTTTTAATGAGCATTGTGTGGTCCTCATGTGGAGAAAGACTCTCATATTGGCTTCAGTTGGATATGTAGAGCATGACTTGTACATGGTGGATTTCTACACATGCTATATGTCTCTATGTGAAAGATGATGTGGGATGGTTGTGTCATCGCCACTTGCCCATGTAAACATGAAGTATTTGCAAAGTCTATACATAGGGGGGGGCACATCCCTGGACTAAAAGACATATCCTTTGCCAAAGATCGTGTGTGCATGCCTTGTATTGAAGCAAAGATGCATGAGTCACCTCACAAGGTCCTTAATCAAATTACAACCGGACGGTGCTTGGAGCTCCTTCACATGGACATTTTTGGGCCTCTGTCTCATGATATCCTTAGCGGGGAGAAGTATTTTGCTTGGTGATTGTAGATGATTTATCAATATACACTTGGGTCTATTTATTCAAGTTCAAGAGTGAGACTCAACAAACCGTCATCGACTTTGCCAATCATGTTCAACGGAAACACAATGCTACAATCCTTTCAATTCGGAGTGACAATGGGACCAAGTTCAAGAACTACACCTTGGATGAGTTCCTTAGTGATGAGGGGATCAAGCACCAATACTCAACTCCTTATACCCCTCAACAAAATGGTGTAGCCAAAAGGAAGAACCGTACCTTGATGGATGCGACCCGAACCATGTTGGCGGAATTCAAGTCACCATATAAGTTTTGGTCTGAGGCCATTTCCACCACATGCCATGCTATCAACCGGGTTTACCTACACAATCACAAGAACAAGACTCCATATGAACTTCTCACCGGACACAAGCCCAATGTTAGCTACTTCCGGGTGCTTGGGTGTAGATGTTTCATTCTCAAGAAGGGAGTCCGGTTGTCAAAGTTTGAGTCAAAGGCACAAGAAGGAATCTTTGTTGGTTACTCAAATCAATCTCATGCTTATAGAGTCTATAATAAAGCCAATGGAAGAGTTGAGGAATCAAGCAATGTGAAGTTTGATGAAGATCATGAGTCTCTCGTGGGCCAAGCTGGTGTTTGTGATCCAAGTGATGAAATTCCTCCCCAAGCCATAAGAAGAATGGGTGTGGGATTCTTCTGCCCCATTGAGAAACCCCTTGTGGCCGAAGGAGAAGGACCAAGATCTACTCAATTAGAGCACTCACTCTCACAAGATCATCTTGTCCCTAAAGGAAAAATTGTTGTACCTCAAGATTCTCCAAGCTCTTCCCAAGCTCCTCATCACCATGACTCTTCAAGCCCTGGTCAACGTCAAGCTCCTCAAGCTATACCTCTCCAGGATTGTGCATCTCCACAAGATAATGTTGATCAAGGTCAAGCTATAGAAGAACAAGGTCAAGCTAACAATGACCAAGGCCAAACTAATGTCTCTCCAACCATTTATGATGATTCTCCAAGGGTTGATATTGATGAAGATAGTGATCAAGTTCGTGCATATAGTCAAGGCGGGGACTCAAATTGTGGTGATGACCAAGTGGTTGCTCAAGAATCTCGTCTTGAGACCCAAGCCCATCGTCAAGCATATCGCCTCACCAAGCTCATCAAAGATGGTCATATACTTGATAATGTTTATGGAGATTTCAATAGGGGTTATACTACTAGGAGGCAATGAAATTCATTTAGCTCTGACCATGCTTTTATCTCTCATGTTGAACCCCATAAGGTCTTCGAGGCACTTGAAGATGATGATTGGGTTGATGCTATGAATGAAGAACTTCACAACTTCAAGAGGAACAAGGTGTGGACATTAGTTAAGCAACCAAGAGATTGCCAAATGTCATCAGGACCAAGTGGATCTTCAAGAAGAAGTGTGATGCCAATGGGATAGTCGTCCACAATAAGGCAAGGTTGGTAGCCCAAGGATACTCCCAAGTTGAGGGCATTGACTATGGTGAAACTTATGTCCTCGTTGCTCGTCTAGAATCCATTTGCATGCTTGTTGCCTATGCTACTCATCATAAATTTAAATTGCAACAAATGGATGTTAAGAGTGTTTTCCCTAATGGTCCCTTAAAAGAGTTGGTTTATGTCAAGAAACCTTCAGGTTTTGAGGATCCTCTCTTCTCGGACCACGTCTAAAAGCTTGATAAGGCACTATATGGCCTTAAACAAGCCCCACATGTATGGTATGAGTGCCTTAGAGAGCTCGTGTTAGACCGTGGTTTTGAATTTGGGCTAATCGACCCTACTCTTTTTACTAAGATAGTTGGAGGAAACTTTTTCATTTACCATATTTATGTTGATGACATTATTTTTGGATGTACTAACAATGCTTTTAATGAGGATTTTGCCAATCTCATGACCGATCGTTTCAAGATGTCTATGATGGGGAGTTGGAATTCTTCCTTGGATTTTAAGTCAAGCAATTGAGGAAGGGCACTTTCATCAACCAAGCCAAATATATTCAAGATATGCTCAAGAAATTCAATCTTGATCAAGTCAAAGGAGCCAAGACTCCCATGCCTACAAAGGTTAATCTTTATCTCGATCCCAAGGGTAAGGATGTGGATCAAAAAAATATCGCTCGATGATTGGTTCTTTGCTTTATCTTTGTGCATCCCGACCGGATATTATGTTGAGCGTGGGTATGTGTGCAAGATTCCAAGCCACACCAAAATAAGTCCACATGGTGGCGGTCAAGAGAATCTTTTGATATTTGGTTCATACCCCAAACTTCGGGTTGTGGTACCCCAAGGGAGCTAGCTTTGACCTCATTGGATACACAAATTCGGATTGGGCGAGAGACAAGGTGGAAAGGAAGTCAACCTGTAGTGCTTGTCAACTTCTTGGAAGATCCTTGGTGTATTGGTCCTCCAAGAAATAAAACTGAGTGTTTATGCCTACCGCCGAAGCCAAGTATATCTTCGCCCAAGCTGTTGTGCTCAATTGCTATGGATGAAGAAAACTTTGAAGGATGTTGGTCTATCTTTCATCAAGGTGCCCCTTCTTTGTGACAATGAGAGTGCCATTGCCATTGCTCACAACCCGGTGCAACATAACCATGACAAGCATATTGAGAGTTATCATCATTTCATTCGAGATCATGTTGCAAGAGGAGACATTGAAGGAGATATGCCCTAGAGGAAAATAATAAATAGGTTTTTATTGTCATATCTCAATTGGTTTATAATAGTTTCATATTGTGCTATAACTGTGCCAAGTAGAAACATTGGTACATGTGTGGTATGAAACAACCAAGTCCCTAGTAGCCTCTATTCATACTAGTTCGTTGGTTACGAAGATGATCTGGGTTTCAAGATCATGGGCATTTATGCCGACTGACAATGGGATCATATCATTGGAGAATGATGTGATTAGACATTCCTCGAAGAATTGCAACACGATCAAGTCATATAGTTCATTGTTGCAACAGCTATACCTAGACTCCTTCTCCTTAGACCGTGAGCTCATATTACTCACTGTTTCCCGAGGCTGCTTTGACTACATCAACCGTCATCTGGTAATACGGTGGCCATAAAGGTGTATGTTGGGTATTCCAAGGGAACAGTTGATGACATGTGACTACAAGACCGGGATTTGTTCACCCACATGACGGGTAAAGATACATACGGCCGGCTTGGTGAGATTACATCCATAAATGTTGCAACATGTGACTAGGTCACGGGGATGTAATATCACGGTAACAAGAAAACATAACTTGTTGTGAACGAGATTGAACAAGGTATGGGATACCAATGATTGGATCTCGGACAAGTCGTATCGAGAAACAAAAGGAAGAGGATGCTACATTTAGTGATTCAAACGACATTGTCATCAGGAATGCATAGGGGTCACATGGACATCCATGGTCCCTCTGTTGATCATTGATATAGATCATGTCTAGAGCATTCCCGAGCCATGAGAGGATACACTTAAGGGTACGATGAGAGCGATCATTCGTAAGACGGAATCACATTAGAGAAATAGAAAGCCAGAATCGTTCCGCAGAGATATCTGAAGTTGTTCGGAGAAAGAATAAAGGACCGGAATCATTCCGGGAAAGATCCGAAGTCGTTCAGAGGAAATCGAAAGGGAACCGAAAGGTGTTTCAGGTCAAGACGGATTTTGTAATATGTATTTACATATTAATTAATGTAATTAATATTAAATATAATATTAAAATCTAATTTGAAGGGGTATTCCACTAATGGGCCAAACTTCCTAGGGAAAAAGGGCCCATGAGGGAAAACCGAAGGAGGGAAGGGCCAAGGGCCAAAGGGCCAAGGCCTAGGCGCCTCAAGGGGGCCCACACAGCCAGCCTAGGGCTGTGCGCAGGGTGGGGCCCACCCCTGGCCGGCTGGCCCATGAGGCCCATGCGCCTCCCCCTCTCCCTTGTTTAGTCCCACATGGGAATCCCAAAGGGGAGGGCACACCCCCTCCCTCTATATAAAGGGGTGCCCATGGGTGGGATTGAACACACCAATATTTGGAGAAGTCCTTTGGTTGATTTCCTCCTTCCCTCTCTCTCTCTAGCCCTTGTGACCATGGCCCCAAGTTTGGGTTGTGCGATCGAGGCACACCTGCAGCACGCTGTTGCACTGCAGGGATTCCTAGCCAGATATCAACTTCCGCACTCCCGGCGGGATCGGGGATACGGAGGTCTCATAGTGCATCAGATGTGTACGAAGACACGAGCCGCAACACTTGGGGCGCTTAAATGTCGTGAGCCAGAGCTATTGCACGATGAAGATGAAGAAGGAGCAAGGGGTGACCTGCGAGGAGCTTCGCGACCTTGAGGTTGGCTACGAGTACGACTACTTCAACCACATTCCCCGCTGAGCGTTAACCGCGCAAGGTCTACAAGGGTATGTATTCTCTACGCTCCGGCCGTTACCGCATTACTACATAGATAGATCCTAGGCAGTTTTGGGGTTACATCGTAGGATTTTTTTTGTTTTCTGCTGCGATCCCCTACAGACATTTCTTTGGAGTATGTTCCCACCAAGGCCAATCTAGCGGATATTTTCATGAAGCCACTTGATGAAGCAAGGTTCTGGAAGTTAAGGCATGAACTAAATATCATATATTCAAGCAATGTGGCTTAAGTAACTTGCACACCTACCCATGTCTCAAAGAATATCTTTGTTTGGATGTAGGCATGGACTTAGGGGGAGTGTAGTTCCTCACATGAACCAACACTCTCCCTATTATGCACACATTAATGTATTCATCCTCTATGGTCTCTCAAGGAGACAAAATGAGCTTCAATGATGAGTTTTGGTAATGAACCCAAGACATATCTTCGCGGTGTCAAGCCAAATTTTCTCATATATGGTGGCCTTAGCCACCGACATTTTTTTGTTATTTGTGTGTTTTCCTTCTTGTTTGTTATTTGTGTTTCTCTTTGTTTTTATGTTGTTCTTTCGTTTTTGGGTGTTTGTTTGGTTCTTCACATTTTGAGTTTTCTATCTCAAGCATGTGCTCCTCCCTAAAACCCCTTCTATCTCTTGCACAAGTTTGCTCCTTGCCAAATTTCAAACCGGGGAAGTTCTTTTTGGCAGCACCAGAAATTCCGACTTGGAACCGGTAGTACTGGTCCTCAGAGAATTTCTCCGGAAGTTCTCCCCAGAACGGTACTATCGCACGATTCAGAATTCTCCGTGACACTGGTAGTTCAGCCCCCTGGTCGATACTACCAATCGGGCTCATCGACCTATAAGTATCGGGCCTAGGAAGAAAACATGATTCTTCCGCATTTTCTTCCCAGACCTATTTCTTACAGGGAGCCACCACTGACAAGAACTCTCCCACGGAGGCACCGCCGGCACCTCCGATTTCGGCCACCCTTCCCAGATCTGCTCCATGGGATCCTTCCCCACCTTGATCTCCCGCCATGGACTTCGGTATTTACCCTCAAATCCCTCCATTAATGAAGATTTTGCTCATCCACTTTCTTGAGTTAGGGCACACCATGTCTAGGGTTGTTCTTTATCTAGATCTGTCTAAGGAGATCTTAGTAGGCCTAGGAATCCTTGTTGGGGTAAATTGGACTGATATATTGCATGAATCCATACTTTGGTGCTCATAGATCTAATGAACTGCTCGGTTCATGCACTCACCGGTACTACCGGTGGGGCACGACCGGTACTTTTGGTGCCTTCATCACCACCAGTAGTTCCGGTAGTTCACCGGAATTTCCGACGCCCAATTCTAGACTCATTTTATGTATCTTTTCAATCTCCCTTTGTTTTTCCCTTCGAACTTGTGCACTTACCCACCCATTCCCAACCTTCCTAATGCTTTCTTCTCAGGTCAAGGTGGTTCCCGTGGTGGCTCCAAGCGTTGTCGTGCATCCTCAGGTGTTCCGCTAGAGTTTAATGAAGATGATCTCGAAGTTGTATGTCCTTCTGGCCAGACTGCCCAACAGAGATCATCTACTGTCCGTCGTGCCACCGAGGCTGAAGGGAAGAGGCCCATTGTGTCCTCCAAGAAGAAAACCACCTCAGGGCCCGACTCGTCCAAGAATAATATCTCTTTGTGGCTGCATCTAGCTTATGAGGAGTTTCGTAGGCAGGACCCCTATGTTGCTTCCCGTGGACCGTCTTGCTCAAGATCCCTTCTTACATATTGTTCGTTAAGAAGAGATCTATCTTGAGGTGTATGCATCCAAGAAGAAGAATGTGGTTGCCCCCAGAAACACATCAATGTGGCCCACATGGAGAGCAAGACCGCTTATTTTGGTGAGGCACTTAACATGTGCAGGAGCTTTGGGCTCATCAAGCTCATGGACCATCGTCAGAATTATGATGAGAGAGCCATTGCTCAATTGCACACCACTCTCTACATCAATAATGGTCCCAAGGATAGAACAATGAAGTGGATGACTCATAAAAAGATGTTCTCCGCCAAGTGGTCTGAGTTTGCAAATATTCTTGGCTATCCCGTTCAACCAGGCAAGCAGGCAAATGGTGGATGGTGCGTTCACAAGAACAAGGTTTCCGCTCCTTGAAGCTTTAGAGCCTTTGTACATTGAAGGTTGGGGTGTGAATGGTTAGGTGGTTCATCTTCTTCCATTCTATGATATCATGTGTAAAGTGTACCAAAACACCATTGCCCCCAAGGCAGGTAACTTCGATTAGCTCCATGCCTTCAAGATTGATCTTATGTATCAAATATCTCCACAAGGAGTCTGTTGAGTGCCTTGATGTTATGCACTATCTGTTCCATGAGATTTTTCTTGCAATGATTGAGAATAGGTCGTGTCCTTATGCTCCTTACATTCAGACTCTCATCGATGCCAAGTGGCGTGAATCCACCCACTCTTGTTTTCCTGAAGGTGGTTTCTCAATCCATGAGGAGAAGAATCTCCGCGTGATGAAGTATGAGAAACCCCAGTCTCAAGTGGAAAAGGAAGCTTCCATGTCAAAGGCTAAGAGGGAACATGCTGGGGCATCAAGCCATGTTGAGTCTAGTGTCGGGGATCGATCTGAGGCCTCTCCTCCTCCTCGGATTGAGAGGCAGCCATCTTGGGCCAAGAAGCTAATGAAGAAGGTCAAGAAGTCCTTTTGTTTCATGCAAAACCTTGAGTACCAAGCCTATGTCAACTGGAGGCACGGTGTCAAGAGAGACAAGGCCATCATGAGGAAGATCGATATTGATGTATCTCCTGAGTTCAGCTCCATCGCTGCTCCCAAGGATCAGTGGGTCAATGCGCATTGCAAGTGGACTGATAGTGATGATGATGATGTCACCGATCATCTTCCGCCCACTTGGGAAAAGAGTTGTGAAGCTTCGTGGTGCTGTTGAATCCTGTTTCTCTTGGGTTCTTGGAACCCTAGACAGTATAGAGCATCCTCGAAGCTAAGGCATGAGCGGTGAAGCTTCGTGGTGTTGTTGAGGGCCTCCAATTGAGTTGTGGATCCTCCCCTCAACCTTGTTGTAAAGGTTTCAGTTGACGTCTTCAAGGTCACCGGTTAGTGGATTGTGAAGCCACCTTTGTGGTGGTGCTCACCAGAGAAGAAGGTGGGGCTTTTTGTGGCACTCAGGTGACCTTGTGTGGCCCCGACACGTCTCCAACATAGATGCAGCTTCCTTGGAAGTGAACTACGGGAATTACATCTCCATGTCCCCTTGCCGAATTACTCACTCCTCTCCTTTAATACTTTCAATTACCGTTTTGTCTAGTTATTGTATCCTTTGTCATATAGGTTGTTCATCTAGTTGCATCTCTAGATAACTTAATTTTGTGCAAAGTGAAAATTTGTAAGAAAAGTACTCCGGTAGTCTCCTATTCACCCCTCTAGTCGACCAGAGTTGTTCCTTTCAAATGCCACACAATTAACATGTGTTCTAACTGTACAATAAGTATTACACATAGATCAGGTTTGATACTACTGAAAGGGTTCATAGCAGAAAACACAAATTTATGACTAGCACAACACCCAATGCAAGATCTATTTAGGAGTAATGTTGTAACAGAGAAGGTTTAGGTTACATACCCTTGAAGAGTGAAAGTGCTTAATATTCTGAGGGGAAAGCAGGTGAAGTAGCCAATACTGTAGCTGACCTTAAGGTCGTGAAGCTCCTCGCAAGTCACCCCAGGTCCTTGCATGATAGCCAAGGTGCCACTAACGGCAACACCTCCGTGGTTTTGCACATGTCTGGTGTACGATGATGACCTCCGGCTCACTGATCCCTGCCGCGAGTGTGGAAATAGATCTTCTGGATGGGATTTCTGCAGCATAACGACATGCTGCAACGATGCTCTCCCTTGCACGCGCAACTCTAACACAGGGCCGCAATTCTAAGAGAAAAGAGAGAGAGAAATTCTCTAAACAAAATGTCTTCGAAAATCTCTCAATTATTGTGTGTCATTTCCTCCTATAGGAGCCTCCTTTATATAGAAGAAAATGGGAGATCCCATCCTCCTCAAGTTCCATGGTGGGACTAAACCTTGAGGATGGGAGGTGCCAAGGGAGGAGGGCGTTGGCCAGCCAAGGCGGGCGGCAGCCAAGTGGGCCCCATCATGTGTGCATCCCAAGGTGGGCGCGGCGGCCCAGGGCCCCACCCGCATGGCCCAAAGCCGCTGCCACCAGCCGCCCGCTTGTCCTCTTGGGCCCTTTCCCTTTGGGGATTTGGCCCATTAGGGGAAGTTGCCCTTTAATTTTAATAATAAATATTTATTTAATATTAATCACAATAATTAATACATAAATGCATACTATTAAATCTCTCTTGACCCAAATCTCATATCGGTCCATTTCGAACGACTTCGGATCCTCCCGTAACGATTCTGGTTCTCTCTTGGAATAATCCAGGTGTTCTCTCTTTCTTACACTGATGATTCCATTATATCCAAACGATCTTCGATTGCATCGTACCCTTAAGTGTGTTACCGTACAGGTCGGGAACGTCACTGACACTATTAAGACCTTTCTTAAATCAATGATCAATAAAGGCACAAGGATGCCCGTAATGACCCCTATGCTTTCCATGATGTCTATTATCGTTTGAACCGTAAACGTCGAGTCCAATTCCCTTTGTTATTTAGATACTCGACTTGTTCGAGACCTGACCATTGATATCATTATACCTCGTTCAATCTCGTTACCGACAAGTGTTGTTTTACTCATTCTGTGATATTCCATCCTCGTGTCCCAGTCACATGTTGCGTAACATTTATGGATGTAATCTCACTGAGTGGGCCTAGTGTATATTTCCGTCACGCAGGAGAACAAATCCCGATCTTGATACATGTGCCTCGACCTGTCCCTCTGAAATACCCAACATACACCTTTATGATCACCCTGCTATAGTGTGACGGTTGATGTAGTCAAAGCAACTGCGGGTGACAGTGATTAAACAAGATCCCACGGTCTAAGGATTAGGATACTTCGTTTATAATTATTGTAATGTGAACTTTGTGACTTGATCATGTTGCAATACTTATATGGGTAATGTTCATCATATTATTCACTAATGATATGACTTTATTGTCAACTGGCATAAATACACCATGATCAGGAAACCTTGATCATCGATTTCTCAATGAACTATTTGTATAGAGACTACTAGGGATTGTTGTTTGTTTAGATACCACACGTGTATCAATATTTCCGATTGATACAGTTATAGCACGGTACGAAACTACTATGAACTAATGAGATATGATAATAAATATCTTTTATTATTTTCCTCTAGGGTATATCTTCTTCACTTTTCAAATACACCTTAATAGGCGATGACTTTTTATTATAGAACAGTTGGTGATATTCTTCTAGAACACTTTGATGAAGACCATGAGAGGATCATTATGGGAGATGTACATTAAGCCAATTGTGATATTCATCAATCTTTATGATGAAGTGGTTGTTATCGAAGCAGATTATTTGAAGAAAATATACCCAAGTGGCAACAAGCGTGTACATAAAATGGTCGTTATATGCTTATCGCTCTTCGCACATATGGCCGATAAAAAGTTTTTTCCCTAAGAACCAATGGTTGATAGAGTGTTGACATCGTCCTTAGACTAAAAAAGCAAGTTATTTCTAGCATGCAAGCTTTGCCAAGAAAACAAGGGTTATATGTTGGCATTCGGTTTGGACCAATAGCCTACTAAGGATGCTGGGCACTTGACAAGTCATTAATGCTCATTGAAGATGCAGCATGCCAGTGTCATGATCAGGCTTGGTAGCCGATTATGCTAGAAATTTACGTGTCTCGACGAGACGAGCAACTTTGCTTTTTTGGATCATCTCAATTTGAGGTCATATGCAAATTTTGTGGGTAAAACAATAAAAAGGACCGAGGCTATATAGGATAAGTCCTACCCGAGTTCAGAAATTCATGCCAAAACCACGAGCATACATAGGAAAAATCCTTGCTCGGATCAGCGTTGGCCGAATCCAAACTGAAATTAGAAACAAAGCCTATACGCCATCAAGATCAACTCAGATGAAAAAGTGCCCAATATAAAAGTTCTTCGTCTTTTCGAAGCGAACAACTTTGCTTCTAGACTCATCTCGATCTAAGCTCGTTTACTACCAAAAATGATGCACAAGTTTCTGACTGAACAATTATAGAAAGTTCGGGTTTGCTCATCCGAGTTGGACCCTGGTTAGGGATCTGGGCGTGAATCCAACCCACGTTCTTGCACGGAAAGTCCAGCAGCTCCTTATATACGTGAGGGGTGTAGACCGACTGAACCAACACAATAAATCAATCTACTACTTTTTTATGTTTCTTTTTATCCATCTCTCTTGTATCTTTCTTCTGGTTGCATTCTTCAAAATTAGAGTTGCGAATCCATGAGGTCCTAGGACGGTCAGGCCGACCTAGGGCATCTCATAGCCACCATGCCGTCCTGATGGGTCCCTCTCGGACGGATGGGGTTTCGTGTCTCAAAAACGCTCATCGGACTATCTTGCATACCGTTTTTCCGCCATGTCTTCATCGGACATGTGTTGTCCCGCATCACGTTCGGCGTCGAGGGTACATGGTGACGTGTTCGTGTCCGAACACACTAAGTCAATTTTGGTTTTAGCGATGCAACACATACTACCAACAAAAGCACGTGACTCTAATCACGGTTGGTAGAGATGTGCTTCACGAGGCAGTTTCATGGGAGCTCCAGAATGGATGCAACATACGAAACAAGAATTTCCGCATTGGATGTTAGATAAACTAAACAAGTTTTGCAAACATCCTAGTACAAGATTTTTTTTGCTCAGTCTTGATGTTAGGATATGTCGGATCCATAACCTGTGTTTGATTTGTGCCCCAAATCTGTACTTCCATATGCATCTTCTAAACCGACGATATATATTTGTGTACTATGTACGTGTACAAACAATTTGTGACCGTCCGTCAGTGTTTCGCCCTGGTAGCATAGCCCATGGACAAGAGGTGAGCGTAGAGGACCTGGTTCCAGGCGTCCGGCACGCCCGGCAGGCACCAGTGACTGCAGTCTTCCGGCGCGCCCGGCGGCGTCCCGGGCTCCCGGTGCCGCGACGGGTGGCCGTCCCTCCGCAGCTCCGTCATGTACGTTATGTTGAGGAACCGGGCGTTCCTCCCCTCGCTGCTCACGCCTCGCATCGCGCTCGAGATCGCCGCGTTCATCCACGAGTACTCCTCACTCAACTGGTCGCCGCCAGTGGCTGTTCGTGGCTCCTGCTGCGCTGCACACGAGCCGCCTGTGTCCCACGTGCCTTTGCTGCATCCGAATAAAACAAATTTTGGTTTTACGGTGATGTGCTTAATTATCATACTGTAGTTCATATGTAGTACTGCTGACTGAGATGTCGAACTCTAGATCGAGTACCTGTAATGGGAAGGAGAATAACTCCTGAAGAAGAGATAGCTCTTGGGAAGCCTCGCACTGAGCTCCCAACGTCTCACCGTCTGCAGCGACAGCCGGAACGCCTGCCTGATGTCCGTGGTCACGTTCAGCCGCTTGCCAACCATGAAATAGTTTCCCCTGCATGCAACCATACGCGGAAATCTAGTTCAATAGCAGCAGCAGAACAAATCAAGAAATGTTTGTAAGCTCGACTTACGCCTTGATGGTCTTGTGCTCGTTCCACCAGTGCCCGGTGTTGAGGACGAGCACGTCGGCGCCGGCCCAGCGGTCGGCGTGCCGCGGCAGCAAGTCCAGCCGGACCGCTCCCCTGACCGCGCCGTTGCTGCTCGTAGCTGGGAAGCGGTCGATCATGACGAGCATGGGCGCGCGGTAGTACTCCACGGAGAGGTTGTAGTCGGCGAAGACCATGGAGAGGTACCCCTTGTGCCTGCTCATGGGCTTCCCGGACCGTTCGTATATTCTGCCGGATGGCACGGCGCTGGCCAGCATGCACACCATGGACTCCCACTGGTTGCGGCCGATCGAGTCGCCCGCGAACACGATCCGGCCGTTACGGCTCCACTCCAGCATCTCGCTTGCGTTAAACCTTAAAGAAAAAAAGAGAGTTCTCATTAGTAACCGCCATTTGAGGCCGAAATTAAGATGTATTATGTGCCATCAAAACTACTACTCCTACAACGCTAGGTGCTCTAGACAAAAAAAAAATGTAACTGAAACGACGCCTACCTGGGGAGGTTGCAGCCGCGGGGTTGCCATCGCCAGTGCCGGAACGAGGAGTTGGTCCGGCCGTTGCGCGCGCACTGGAAGCCAGGGTCCAGGAACGGGCAGTCCTCCCCGTAGACCGTCGGGGCATCGGCGGCGTCCCTCACCCATACCCCGTCGGAGTAGTCGCAGCGGCCGCCGTCGGCGTGAGATCGGAGGAAGGGCCGGGGCAGCGGCGATGGCGCTCGCGGCACCAGCGTGAGGATGGAGAGGGCGAATAGGAGGAGCAGGACGGAGGAGACGGCCGCGCGTCTAGCATGCATGGGGGTCTCTAGTCTCTACGCGAGTAGCGGTGCCATTGATCGGTTTAGAGGGGAAGCAGGAGATCAGGTGGTGATGCCAAGAGTGTGAGACGTAACCGACCCGGCGGGAGGGATGCGTTTGTGGGTACAGTTGACGGGCATAGTACTACCACAAACCGAATGTAGTGACGGCCGAGTGCCGCACGCCAATAAGGACAGATGGAAGTAAGAGTAACAGTTTCCTGGTTTGGCTAAACAAATGTTCTAATCCAGGGGACTATGAGCCCATATTACAGCGGCGATGTTGACTCTGGTACGAACAATGGTGGTGACTATTCCAGTGGGAACATTGGCGCCACTAACCCTGACACTAACTAATCCAGTGTGAGTTGTGGTGGCAAGACTAATTCCAACAACTGAAGTGAGACTTGAGAAGTGAAGGTGGTGGTGTTAATCTTGGAGTGTCTTTTGATTCGCTTTAGTAGTGGTAACCCCGTAGCATTGTCTAGTGAATGATGAGTTCCTCGTGGGAAGATGCTTCAACCTGTAAATTCTACTGGAGCCTTACCTACCGGTGCATTTTCCTCCACCCTCGATTCATGCTCAAGATTCTTGCCACGGAAAAAACATCTAGGAATCGTAAAATGTGCATTTACATCTGAGGCACAAATCCTAGAGCATTTGCCCATACGCTTTGATTGCGCTTCTGACGCAGCACTCAAGAATTGGACCAAAACGAACAAGAGAAGACATATCAAGAAACAGAGACACAGTTCACTCAGTTTCTTGATATGTCCACGTCAAACTTCTCTTGGCAATTCAAGTTCACGCATATGCCATTAAACAATGAAAGCTACTTGGTGGCAGTGCACCAGTTGACATGCCAGCCTTCTTTCTGGCCTCAGCACAATAATTCAGGAACGAAACTAATACAGGTGAATACAACATAGCAAGGGTGATCCTGGTGTGTGCCATCCATATGCAAATCGGTGCGAAATATGACCAAATTGGTTAGATCCTTATCAGAAAAATGTTCAAAGAGCTTTCCTCCAGAAATCCGAACTCCGGTCTTCCTTCATGAATGCGGATCAATGCTGTCAGCTCAGGTTTAGCAAATTGAGGAAGCAAGAGTGGTATCTAACCAGTGTTTCTGCATGAAACTTCTCCCCCAAAAATGGTCCAGTGCTATGAATTTTTAATCAGATCTTTCAACTCCTCCATAATCGCATGATAGCAAAACTTGTATTGCTCCTGCAAGAGCAGATGTTGTTAGGGTAGAGTGCTACCAGACAATCTACTTTGCACTTTGCAGTGCTCTAGGACACTGTTTAACCAATGGATAACATTATGCCTACAACACTTCATCAATCTATCTTGTACTACATGAGATACCTATATACGTATAATAATACATATCAACTGAGTAACACGGTTCATTAAATGTTTCATGCAATTAAAGGACGTTATCACCAGCTCTAGTGCAGGACACAGTAATCGTTCTTCTGTGGGTAACATAAACTCTTAAGGCTTTGGTGACCAAGTTTACACTGTAATATAAAAATTATTCTCAACTTGAGGAGGGATTTGACAAAATATCACGTATAAGTTTGGCTTTGACAAAACGTCAGACCCTTGTACCACAGACATGTGGGATCAGAGGCCACTCGTCATGACACAAGGTTTGCCATTTTTATCAAAGAGCAAACAAATGTGTGGCATTTTGTCTAAGATTTCCAACTTGAGTTGAGAATCGAGGAAATCTTGTGACTGGCTCACAAACAGAAATAAGTAAAAAAAAAAAAAAAACCTCTGTTTGGACCATCCCAGGACGCTGGGATCTAAACTTCTCGACAGTTGCAGCAAGATCTGTAGCAGTTTCGTCACCAAGTAATATCCTCTCTATTGCATTATGGATGGTGATGTAAGCACCAGTTCTCCCAATGCCTGCACTGCAGAAACCAGAAAAGGAATGCGATATTATTTGAGAGTGGGTAAGGTTGAAAAAGGAATCACGAGATAAATAATCGAACCTGCAATGCGCAACTATTGGGTGCTCCTTAGGAATGTAATATAATCGTTTTAGAATGTTCCGTACAGTGCTGCTGTCATGCGGCACACCATGGTCAGGCCATGTAGAGTGCTGGATGTGGAGAACAGTGTGCACTCTGTCTAACTGTAAAATAAAGAATTATAAGTTGCAAGGTATTTCTTACATCATAATGTTAGGAAAACCAGAAGGAAATAAAACATGGATGGAGAGACACGGAGTACACAATAGAACAACAATCTGTGATGCATAAAAAATAATTCATGGAAGAAAAATAAGTACATGTTGCAAAATACAGAATGTGCAGCATTTATAGCAATATGATAAATATTCACCAATGGTGTAAGCTAACACGTATAAAAAAGCTACATCAAGTAGTGGTAAAAAGGATCTAAAAAAATAGTGGTAAAAAGATGAATTCATTCATCAAACTGCGACCAGGACACTTTGTGAAAGACTGTGATGGATCAGTGACTTAAAAGCTGAACTGAAAGCTTCACTACCACTAAACTATAAGCATGAGCATCGTAACACAATGAAAAAAAAATACGGTGATTATATAAGTGATGAAAGATACCATTCGTGAAATATAATTCAGAAGGTTATATGAGAGGACCTTTTCACGACTTAAATGACTTGCTGAACTGAAATCCTCACTACCACTAAAGTATAAGCATGAGCATCAAAACAAACAAAAAGTACGGCGATAATATAACTGATGAAAGATACCATTCATGAAATATAATTCAGACGGTTATATGAAAGCATTATGTATGTCTAAAAGGTACTAGAACTTAAGTCTATGCATTAGTGAACAAGAGCAATGGAATAGAGTATAAAAACTGGGAATAAATAGTCCCTTACTTGTACAACTGTGCAAGCTATCTTCAAAATTTATCAAGACAAAAGCAACTAAATATTAGCTTTACACATCTTTACCTCGTTATGTTGCACCTTTACACTGCGCAATAATAATTGGTCATCTTGTCTTTCCTTCATGATCTTAATGTTAAATCTTCCGTAATCTCCTTGGCGCTTACTCAATGGAAGATATTCATCACACTGTCATTATTTAAATGTAAGTCATATTTGGTAGGATTTATCAAAGGAAATAGTTAAAAGTTCAAACTATGTGTGTGACTGTGTCTACAAGATTAAGGATCCCAGAAAATCATCACGATAACAAAGCTGCAGTATTCCTTTAGGAATCACGTACTCACATGTCAATGTATGAACTGAAATATGCATCTCCCAAAGTTACTACCTCAAAATGATCAGTGGTCGGATAAAAAGGAACCAAATCTCTCCCTCCCCTCATCTATCTCTCATTAGGGGAATCATGGATGCATTATTCAGGAAAGAGGAAAAGATAGAAGCGAAAATTGTCTTTGACTCCCGAGCTCCAGTGATCTCTTTATTTTAAAAAATTCAAAAATCATATTTACAAGTTTCAAAAGAATCTGAAAATAATTCTGGACATAGTCAATAATGTATCCTACAAGCATGCAAGATCTCACGCGAAATTCTTTGTATTGTGGGCTACACAAAAATGACAAAATCTGATAAAATTTGGAGATCTCAAAATATGCATACTCAGATCCACACTTGTCATTTTTTTGTAGATTTGAAATTGATATTTTGAATGTTTGGCGGATACATCATTGGAAACATCCGGATTTTTTTTTTTGGAACTTCAACATATGATTTTCGATTTTTTTTAAATAACAGGATCAGTGGAGCTCGGGAGCCAAAAATGTCCACTCAGATAGAAGCCCAAATTTAAAAAAAATCCATGTTTCGATTTTTTTAAGAGACTGCAGGGGCAGGCACTCCTTGTTTTGTTTCCTAAAAAGAAGCCATAACTAGGTACTCGGTTGCATTCGTTCTGAACTACATAGGAGAACTGGGAAGTATATGTAACAGGCTGAAAAATAAGGATATGGTGTTTCCTTATCCAACTGAATTAAAAAAAATCCCTACGGCTACCTGAGAACTGTATATGTGCAAGCTCCTTCATAGATATGTTTCATCATGTCCATTTTGTTTTCATGTTCCGAACAACTGAATTACATATGACAGGCTGAGAAGTGTGCATGCAATCACATTCAGAGAGAGATGCAACAATCATTGAGCATTTAGCGTCCTTCAAATACACCAAGCTACAAAGGCATGTCCATCGAGAGGTTACATTATAGATGGAAAAACTGAATGATAATAAAATAACCCAACAGTGTAGGAAAATCTGTGGAGTAAGTTTGTGCAAAAATCATGGAAGACAAGAGAAACTGAATATTAGGTCAACTCAATGAAACAACAAGTCATGAGCATTTGTTATTCGTACCTTAACGCTGTCAAACTTGGTGAGCATAACGATTACGGGACAGCTGTTCTCAAATACCATCTGCCAGAAATCTTCGAATGTATTGAGTAGCGGACCTTGAGTAGAAATGAACTTTGTTTGATCTCTGACATCATGCTGCAGATTTTAACTACGATCAAAAAGAGAAAAAAGGGCAAAGAAATACTAACTACCAAGAAATGTGCCCCCTTTTTTTACCTTTATAAGGCTTGCATTGATGTAATCATTACTTAAAGTCTGATTGCCTGTCGAGGACTGTAGCCGTATCCTGGTTTCATCAACTAAACAAAAAAAAAGTCAAGTTAAATCAAATAATTTATCCCGCATGGTGGTCTTGCAGAATATGCATGACAGCCTTCACAAGTCAACGATGCTCACATGGCAAGATATCAGTGTAGCGGTTCCTTCCTCTATTAGCAGGATTTCGAGCCACGGTGAACTTCTGAGTCGACTGGAGCGATGTTCTTATGATCTGAATAATTACATTGAATCAATAGATGCATGATCCTTTTGAAGAAACATTCTTTAATCTTATAACAGCCAATTCCAAAATATTTTTTATCTATACAACTGATAGAATAATAAGTCCAGGATCTACTGTTCCCAGTACTTCTTTCACTTGTGTTGAAATAAATGTGGATGATCTAGTACGGTACCATGAAGTTAGAATTTAATGGAAATCATGATACACTTTCCATACCCATGGATTTTTTTTCTTACAAAAAAGTTGATCATGTGGCTAGCGGCAGAAAATCCAGTTGCTTATAGTTCATACAACATTTCATATAGGGACAGTTCCATTTGAGAATACACCTCCACAGCTATTCATATTTCTATATAGTGACATTCCCATTCGACAATACATCACCTTTTAGTCAGTGTCAGTATATCGATCTGTTCTCATAAAGATGAGGAAAACAGTGATGTCTCAATTCCAGCATGTAATTGATCATCTTTTGGAAACTGGAATTGGAAACATAGACTAATCTAAGTAGGTTATAAGTTATTAAAACAGGAGAAAATGGATAACTTGCATGTGATTAAGAGTCACACAAGCAGTAAAATGGACAAAATTGTTCCAAACAACATAGCGAGCTTAAATAATGCGGAAAACTGGTGAGCTATTTTCCTCAAAGAGAATACTGAGATAGTTTGCTGTGTCAGATCATTTCCATCTCAGGTAAGCACATGAGGAAAATACAAAGTTCATGGGTAGGTTCATTCCAAGGAAGAGACAATGACACAAGAGGAGCAGATTATTCAAAGTTCTAGTTTTGTGAGCTGAATGCTAATGTTGACACGGTACTCTTGAGCAAGCAGCATAATTCCTCAAGAGTGTAATTTTGGCAGTCCGAATTGGACTTCAATCCCAGTAGCCCAGCAAACCCACATGTTGGATGTAGCTTTATAAATAGTCTATTTCCCCTTAATTATATCCAGAACATTCGTTTCTGGCTGTACACCTATCCTCCACCCTCACGCTTCCCTTGGAAGCAAGGCTGTGAAGATCATCTAGCACTAACCTTTTATACTAAAGACCACCTCATACATCATTCACAGCTCTACTTGCATGATTACAAACTAAAGGTTCTAACTAAGGTCACTTTTCTCACATTCCCCTGGAAAAAAGGCGATGTTCTTAATTTCGCAAAGGAAAGGAAAGGTTGGTGACAATTTCATATGGATCGCCGGACTAGCTGAAATAGGAGGATCAACAGGATGACTTCATACCGGAAGCTTTGAAAACTCCTTGGAGATCGCGACTGGCTCCTTGAGCTTTTTGTCGAACACCTTGAGTGCCGCCTTGCAGTGATTCACCTGGTCCGCTGTGAGTGGCCGGTGCGGCGGGTCCGCGGCGGGGTCGAGAGGGTCAAACCCTTCCTGCCCTGTATGCCGAGGACGAGAGCAGCGCGGGGCGGAGGAGGCCGACGCGCGGCCTCCCCCGCCACCGCGCAGCGCGCGCAGCGGGGAGTTCCCCGTGGCTGCGGCGGCAAGGCCAGGATCAAGACCGGCCTTCCGGCGGCGCTTGGAGCTCGGAGGGAGCGGTGGAGAGGGGGAGTCGGGGGGAGTCGTCGGGGTCGCCGTCGTGGACCGGGTGGGTGGTTCTCTAAATAAATTGGTTGATTGTCGCCCGAGGCGGTGGTTGGATTCGGATTTTCTGAGAAGACTTGGCTTGTGGAGGAGAGAATGTTGATGCCGCGACGGCGCAAGTGGGGTTGGGGCAGAAGATATGATGCGGTTGGCTGTTCTGGGAAAAGGGAAGGGACGGTTTCGTGGAGGAGGAGATGGCGGAGGCGGTGGTCCGGGAAGCCGGCGGCGGTAGGTTTCGCTGGGAAGATTGTGAGACAAGTTGCGAGGAAGAAATTGAAATGCTGATATTGATATACTCCTATCTCAGATTCGGTGTCTCTCTGATTCGAATTATCCTATTCTTAGAGTTTTTCTATTTTGTACCTCAATGTTAAAATTTACCGCATCTTAGGGTGTGTTCGGTTGTGGAATTCGGAGGAACGGAATGGGTCCGTTCCGCATCTAGCATCCATTCCTGTGTTCGGTTGGACGGAAGGAACGGAACTGAGCGGTTCCTCAGAACGGAATATACCTCAAAGATGTGGAACGCACCCGTCCGGCCAATTTGGTGGAATCTGGAGGAACAGGCAGGCTAATCACGCGTCGCCGCAGCTCCCTCCTATCCTTACCCCTGACCCTGAGCTAATCACGCGTCGCCGGTGGGCAGAGGACCTGGAAGAAGGGGAAGGGGCGGCGGCGGCCAGGCACGCGCGGCGGCGGCGGCTGGGCACGCGGCGGCGACAGCGGCCAGGCACGCAGCGGCGGCCAGGCACGCGCGACGACGGCTAGGCACGCGGCGGCGGCCAGGCACGCGCGACGACAGCGGACGGACACACGCTAGTTAATTATGATTTAGGAAGAATATTTATTTAGGCTCAAATTAACAGAATATTTAGCAGTGTTTTGGTTCTATGTTCTTCTTTGATTCCTCCAACCGAACAGAAAACGGAACCATTTCGTTTCTCGATTTTTTCCGAACCGAACACAGGGTCGGAACCGTTCCATGACGTCGGAACGGAACCATTCCGTTCCATCCCCTCTGGTTCTAGAACCGAACACACCCTTAGTTTTTTCCCAAGTCACACTTCGTAAGTTTGTCTAAACACTAAACTTCAGGTTAAAAAAAGTTTGTCTAAACTTCTAGGAAAAAAACATATTCATCTAATCTGGAATCTCATTCATAACATAAAATTTTATTTAGAGCATCTTTGTAAGCGGTGCAAAATCACGCACGCTAAAACTGGTTTACGCGCTGGTTTTTGACATAAAGCGCACTGGCGCTTCACGGGCATGCTAAGTTAATTGGAAAACATACGCTTCATCAGCCACTGCATACTACAGCGCGCACTAGCGCCAGAAACAGTTTCCACACACATATCTACACAAACAAAAATCAAACAAACTAGAAAAATAAACTAAAAATAGATTAAAAATATATTACACAACATAGTTCAAACAAACGGTGCACACACTAGTTCGCACTAAAAACACAACGTAGAAGCTGGTCGGTAGCAGTAATAAAGGTAGGCTAGGCTGAGGAGCTGTTCACCACTTACTAGAATCTGGAATCGTCTTCCTCCTCCGTCGAGGACTCCACCGGTCTCGACGAGAACTAGTCTAGCCGGCGATCGTCGTAGGGTCAACAATCTGCGCCTCGATGAACGCGCACTGCGCTCCTTCTTCCTCTGCGTGTAGAAAGTGCGCTCGGCCTGATGTCCTATGGGAAGTGAGCGCCCACTCCGCCCTCACACGCTCGTCCTCCTCGGCGTTGTAGAGGCGTTGGAGCCGCGTTTTGTGGCGCCGCTTCTCCTCTTAGGTGAAGAGGTGCGGTGGTGGCGCGAGCATCTCTTTCTGCTCGCGCGTCCACATGTCGTGGAAATTCATCTGCGTGCGCGGGCAGATGAGGCGCCACGCCGCTGCGTCAGAAGCGTGCCGCCTCGTGCGCCGTCTCGAACGTGTCGAGGACGATGCGGTTGCCGTCAGCGCAGATCTCTGAGTCGTATGTGTTTCTAGGGGCGCGTGAACTCCACGGTAGCCAGATCAGTTGGGACGGCTCGACTGCATCTTGACATCGCCGTTGTTGGGGTTTAGCGCCTAAAAATAATAATTTTTCATACGCAAATCACCCTAATACTAAGATCTATCTATTAGTAGTGCAGTAACGGGATTCGCAAACTTACCCTTGAAGACCCAAAAGCTTTGTCAACATTCAGGAGAACGTGGTTGATTTAGTCGTACTGACGCTGACCTCAAGGTCGTTCTGAACTCGGACGGCTCCACCAGCTCCACCGGCTCCCATGACTCCGATGGCTCGAACGACTCGAGCGCCACAAGTGCAGCGCCTCGTAGGGGGTCACACACATATGGTGTTTGACGACGACTCTCCTAATCCAGCAAAGGTTGCAGAAGTAGCCTCCTAGATCTAGAGTCCACGCAGCGCGATGGCGCTCTGCGGTGAAGAACACTCTCGTTCGCGCAACCCTTACAGTGGGGCCACGCTCACGAGAGAGAGAGAGGGAGGAGGGAACTTGGAGAGAGAAGCTTCAAAGCTTGGGATTTATTGGTGTGTTTAAATCCCTCCATATGCCCTCCTTCATATAGAGGAAGCGGAGCCCCCAAGTCCCTTGCCTAAGCCATGTGGGACTAAAGGAGAGGAGGATGTGGGGAGCCACCTTGGCCGGCTGGCCAAGGCCTCCTTGCGCCCCACGTGGGGCAACAAGTGTCGTCGGATTGAAGACATATACGCCGAGAGGGGGTCCTCGAGGCGTGGAGAAAGATGGGGTGTGAGACGACGGTGTTCTGGGACGGTGAGCACACAAGCTTTACCCAGGTTCGAATCCGTCAGCGGTGGACGGATCCTACTCCTGCTAGCAATCCAGTAATACAGCAGAGCTGGAAGTACGGATTACAAGAGAGGTTTCGCCTATGCGAGTTGAGGTTGTAAGTTGTGGGTGCCCTAAAGGTTGTTCCTTAGGATGTCTTATATAGATATCCGGCCTAGAGTTACATGAGAGACCTATCCGGCTACGATACATAGTCGGTTATATAGTACATCTTGGACTACAAGTAACTACACATGCCTAAGTCTGTAAGTCTTTTGGGCCTTCCCGTAGCCAGATGGGCTTCCATCTTCTCTCCTTGACTGGGCTGCCCGTGAAGCAAAGATCTAACCCGAAGTAGGCCACACTGGTCAGCGAGTCACAGTGGGATACCCAAAAAGTATATCCCCAACAGTAGCCCTCGGAAGCCTCCAAGATCCAAAGTAGGATTTCATCCTCTAGCTTGATTCTTCTTCGTCTGTATAGTCTTGAAGGGTTCCTGAAACTCCAAAACAAAAGTAGGATCCGAGTCTCAAAAAAGAGTCGGACCTATGAATACTCCATCATGGCTTTCCCTTCTCAATTTCAAACTGAGTCGGAAACTGGTCTCTAACGCAACCTGATATCAGTCAAGGTCAAGCCTTGTCACTTAGAAATATTCTGTCAGTGTGATCGTTGGTGGGTCCGCTTCGCGCGGAACCAAGGTGTCGTTTCAATGCATGCACGGAGATTGAGGAGGCGCAATCTTCTCGAGGAAGTTGCCATGTTCCTTTCGTGATGCGTGACACAAACTGATGTATGTTCACATGAATCTTGGCGCATGCGTGATACATAAGGGGTTTAGATTTCCTCATTCTCCTCTCACCAGCGCCCTTGCCTCATTTCTCCTCCAAACGACCTAGCGCCCCCTTTCTTTCTGCCCCCAACTCCACAGTACCGCCCACCAAAGGTCATCTTCTCCAACCAGATGGCTAACGCCTCCAGCTTCTGTATGGCGGTGATGACAGCGGCGACAAAGGCGGCGACGATGATAGAGAACTACCGCGGGGTCTGGATCCCCTGCATTCTCAATGACGAGAAGCTTCGTGTCATGGAGAAGGAAGGTCTTATCTGAGCCGGCGAATCACAGAGCAGCTTTAGCGAAACCGTTCCCACCCCTCGTGTCGATGAGAGGGTTCACTTTGGCACCCATCTGGACCGAGGTTTGAGTTTCCCTCCCTTAGAGTTCTTCTCCAAGGTTATTGGTTACTATGGTGTTCAACTTCATAATCTTACTCCCAATATGATTCTAGAGATTAGTGCCCATGCATCCCTTTGTGAGGGCTATCTCAGAATAAAACCGAGTCTTACTTTATTCCGGTACTACTTTGGTACCTGGAAAAATTCCATCACCACCGATAATCCATAGATTACCGGGACACTAAGCCTAACCCTTAGGAGAAATCGAGTTTATCTTAAAGTTATAGCCAGCGAGTCAATGAAAAGATGGCCCTCCACTTTTTTCTCTCATAAGGATAAGCCTGCTCCCGGCAAGCAAGAAGCTTTGCCGGCTTTCGTAGACAGTGCCGTCGTTCCCCAAGAGTCTTGGGATGCGGACGCACCGACTCTCACTGAAGATTTGATTTGTGCCAAGAGGCGGATTGAATACTTGATGAAGCACAAAGGCCTAAAAGGGTCCGACTTAGTCCACTGCTAGCTAGCACGTCGAATTCAACCCCTCCAGCGCCATGGTGATCGTCTCATGCACACAATCACCAAGAGTAAAAAAGACAACCTGAGGATTAGCCACTCCTCGATCCACAACAAGGATTACGAGACCCAGATTAAGTGATTGATCAAGGAGCGGGTGGACAAGAAGATTCCAGAGATATCTCTGGACATGTTCACAGCCGAGAAGCCCTTGACACCAGTAAGATTTTCTGACTGATTCTTTCGTACTCATTTATTTGTTCATCTATATTTATTTTATTTGTGATGCTAAGATATCCGTCTTTCAACTTGCTAACCTCCTCGAGTCAGAGCTTGCTTCTCTCGAGAGATGTCCACCTAAGGATCCAGTTCCTCGGGAGGATGAAGATCTTGAGTTATTGCTGGAGGCGCTTACCCAGAAGCGTAAAACTCCGACTGTATCCGTTGGCACATAGAAGGTTCTAGTTGTAAAGAGGTAAATTCCTTCATGTGGTTTTGTGTCTTAATTCGTATTCTTTCCGAACTGTAACTATCCTAATCTATTACCGTCCAGAGCTAAAACAATTATCATGGGAAAGGGAAAAGGAAATTTGGGGAAGACTTTGTGCTAGCAAAAGTTGACTCTGGCTTCACCTGCTGCCCCGCCTCTGACTCCTACCCTGAAGCCATCATTAGTACCGGAGGATACTTCGTCTCCATGTGCTGAAGATGTTACGACTCAGTATGAAGCGCCTACGAACCTTGGTTCACAAACCCACGTCACCATGAGTGACTCGGGTGTTGACAAGGGTGAACCCGCAAAGGGTAATGATCCCTCAGCTGAGACCTTCGAAGAGAACCTTCTACAAAATCCGGGTGTTGCCAAACTTGGCTTCACTCGAAAAAGCACAAAAGAAATCCAGAAGCTAGCTCTCCACTGCTTGGAGACCCGGAATATCACAGCTGAGGAGGAGGCTCCAGAAGCCGAAGATATCAAACTTGTGGAGCTTCTTGATCAAGTTTGACTTCACGACGAGAAATTAAAGGCTGGTGCAATTCTGCCTCCATCAGTAATTCCTCTAACCCTCGCCGAGAAGGTTTCTTCTGAAGTCAACATGAGTCTCAACAAACTGACTCATGAAAATTATGTAAGTCGTATTTTGACTTTTTTTATTATATTTTATATCATATCCTCTAGCTCCCAAGCATGAAGTTGGATAGGAATCCGAATTTATGCTTTTGTAGGATGCCAAAGAATGAAGCAGTATAGTCTAGGATGCCAAAGAATGAAGTAGTATAGTCCCCAAGGCTCGTGCTGATATTTAACTTAGTTAATATAGCAGCCCGAATCTTTGTAGATTTCTAAATCTGGTTACCATTCTGACTTACACAAAGTTAATGATTATAACTAGGAATTGTTGAAGAATATCTGCAATAAGCAGAGAGATATCAGAGCTCTCCGACTTGAAAATGCATAGCTTAAGGTTGTGAAAGATGAAGTAGAAGGTAAGCATTTCCGACTTTATTTTCATAGTTTGAATTATGACTGAATGTTTATCCGACTTCCTTTCTTTCTACTCCAAATCTAGTGAAGAAGTCCTACAAGCTTATTGAACAAGCCGAACATTTCAAAGTCTTGGAAGTAGAAAATGCTGATTTACAAGTTGAGATGAACAAGCTTAAGGAAGATCGTGAGCGCATCATCAACAACGTTCTTGAATCCAGCAATCACACCACTGAAGAGCGTGATCGAACAATAGCTAAACAAGACAAAGTTATCTCGAACTTGAAAGATGAGATGGACAAGCAAACATATACTACTGAAGCTCTTCGGGATGAACTCCGAAGTCTTCGGGAGGAGAAGACCAAAGTAGATGATGCTATATTTGGTAAGTTTATTGTCTCTAAATTGTTGTTTTCCAAATTTGTTTACTCAGATATCTTGTTGACCTTGTTTTCATATTATCAGGTCTTCTCAACATTCTTGATGCCTCTTTGTCCGAGTCTCGTACCAGCCGGCTTGTTGCTATTAGAGATTTGATTCATGACTTCCGCCAATATTTAGAGAAAATTGGTGAAACCGTCAAGCTCTCCAGCCTAGACAAGATTTCTTTCTTTGAAGTACGAGACAAGGCGAAGGATATGTCCAAGCTTGTCAAGGATTGGAACATGTCATATGCACTCACGGTGGCACAGAATGCCCTGACAATGGTAATGAGCCACCATAAAAGCATGGAGATATGGCAAGTTACCAAGGGTTATTCAACTGTCGATGAAGACGATAATGAACAGAATATTAGAGAAATCTGGGATGCCGGATAAGCTTGTCATGAGTCCGATTTGACCAGCTACGAGAACCCGTTCTTCAAACACGTTGAAGTGTCACCTCCCCCTAGAGAAGAAGTTGTTGAAGCTTCCGAAGACGATGAGCAGACTGAGTCTAATGTACTTGTCTCGGAAAGATATCAGGGTGGTGTAGGTGATGTTTCCAGCGAGCCGGCAAAATCTCCATCTTCACCCGCATCATGAAGTTTGCCAGAAAAAACAATGTGTTATTCTTAAAAAAGTTTGATGTAATAGCTAGAATATTATTTTGCTGTGCTAGCTTGTAAGAACTTATGCTTTACTTCTTAGCACTTTGGTTTTATTTATGTGCTTGAAAAGTTCTGTAAGCACTTTTTGTTGTTTGTTTATACTTATTGTTTATCTGGCTTTCTGCCCCGTCTCTTTCATGAGTCGGCAAACCTTTAACACAGAAACTTTATCGAGCAACGGAGCTCAATTGCTAAACCAGTTTAAACCCAGAATCAAAGTCAGCTTCCAGTACCAAAAATTCACTACTCAGAAAATACCCGCATCCAACAATCAGACAAAAACCCAAGTATAAACTAAAAAATTAGACTTATACCCAAAGGTAGTATTTTTAGAATCGAAAATCTAACCAGAACAAACATGAGTGTAAAGTACATTCAAGTATCCTGAGATTTTCGACTATGGCATGATCATTTAAAAATAAGATGGCACTTAAAAAACATCTCAGAAAAAACGTTGAGTAGACCAATACTTTATTTCACTTTTAGCATTTACATTGATATGATTACAAAGACATAAATTTTAAGAATAAAAGGGACGTAGTTGAGCAATATTCTATGGACGGTCTAATTCATCCGGATCTGTACTACCTCCAACTCTCTTTCTCTTCTTAGTAGCAGGTCTTTCTTTTTCTGGCCTCATGTTAGTTAGGTAGTAAAAACCATTGTGCAATACTCGACTAACCATAAAGGTTCCTTCCCAAATTGAGGAAATTTTGTGCTTTCTTTTTTGCACTAGTCAGAGAACTAGATCGCCCTTCTTGAAAGACCGATTTTTGACTCTCTGACTATGATACTTGCGTAACTTTTGTTGATAGATTGTAGATCTCTATTCAGCAACGACACGAACTTCCTCGAGTATATCAAGGTTATCTTATCGAGCAACTTCGGCATCCTCTTCGTTATATGTAGCGACTCGTGGAGAAGCATTGATAAGATCACTTGGAAGAACCGCCTTTGCACCGTAGACCAAGAAGAAGAGTGTATATCCGATTGACCTGTTAGTAGTAGTTCTTAAATTCCATAAAATAGTTGGCAATTCATCCGCCCAAGCCCTGACAACACGGTGAAGTGGTGCTTCGAATCTGGGACGGAGGCCTTGTAGAACTAGATGAGACCCCGCGCATTGCTGTGGGCATTCATAGAAACAACAGCATTGTGCCAGTAAACCACCTGCAGCAGACTATGGTGTGAGAATGTACTTCAAGTTGCATACAATCCTTCTGTAGTAGATGCTTAGAAACACTGATCTGCCATGGTACAATATACTTTAGCTTGCATACTGAAGTGCCAGGCTATTTGTTATTTTCAACGCAAATCTAGCAGCTTCGGCCACTCCCAAATACAAAGAATCTAAAATATATTTTAGTAAGATATATGTCAAGCTTCTGCTGAGAGAAGTGACATGGCAATAGTGCAACAAAAGGTGATAAGATAAACTTGAGAACATGGGATCATCCTATACACATACTCTTATTGATGGGGACTCTTCCAAACGTCCTGCATGTCGTACATGATTTTTGAAGAGAAAATCATGTGAAGAATTATTAGGAATTGGTTCTGTAGCACTTGTCTCTGGCTGGCAATACTAAGTTAGCATCTAAGTCTGAAACGTACACATTATGCTTCCATGTATGTCAGCACAGGTATGATCGACTCTCCAGTCCCCACACATTGATTTGTGGTCCAGAAGATTGACATTAATCTCCGATGTGAGAGCAGTGATCTCTTAGACAAAAAGATAACGTTGTCAAAGTACCTGATCGTTTGACCATGTACTTAGAAAGCAAGAATATTGTTTCCAAGGTACGGGAGGACTGTATCAGATTACTTCGTAGAGAACGCATAGAGGTCGAGTTGGAACTTGGAGGACAACCACCGTATGAAACAACCCCTTGAAGATCGACAAACTTGATAAGAGATGTATAGGATATATCACTTGCAAACAATAAGACATAAGGCCAACTTGTTATTGTGGGTGACAAATAACGGGATGGCCACAATCTGCAAGAAATAAATTAATTGGCAGACCACAAGTCAGTTATTTATCAATTGAAAGAAGCAATGGAGATTTAGACAGTCACATCCATTCAGTTGGTCAAGAATTCCACCCAAGAATCAGCCACTGTAGGAGATTTCCATCTAGATGAGAATAATCTGCAAGATTCAGTTCGGCCCATGAATAATTACGAAAATATTTTGGAGCAATCAACCAAAGCGAGGCCTTACCAAGAACGAATCAAAGTGAGGAACAGCTGCGACAGACTGCGTTGGCTAATGCTCGTGATGCCTCCTCGCTCCTGGTCGACCATGCTGATCAGGACAGAGATGGTGGCTCTAAAGGGTGGCGCCAGCGAATTATGGAAGAGGATTAGGAAGGGATGAGGACGATGTGTCATTGGGCACAGTAAGGGAATCCGAGAGTGCAGACTATGATTGAATGTGAGATTACCTATGGGAAAGTTAATATAAAGGAGGAAGAGGAAGTGGATTAGATGACTCATTATGATAGTGGAAGAGATAATGAAATTTCATTTGATCCCCAATTTAATGCCTTCAGATACCAGTTGAGAGAGCGAGCTGGAAAATAATAGGGATATGTGCGGGGAGTTATGGAAGCGGAGGCGTGCGAGTGCTACATGAAACTCGAACCATAAAACAAAGGCGCGTGCTAGGCGTCCCCGGGACGATCTGCTTCCGCACGCGACACGTGTCCCAAAATCGTTCCAAATCCCGCGTTTACTGCAAATGTCCTCACTTTTGCTTCCGAAGAAAAATAAAGGTTCGTTTCAGAAATAGAACGTCTCGCCGGAGACTTTGCCGGAGACCATGCAGCAAAAAAATTGTATTAATGTAGCAAAACCGACTTCGCCGGAAACATCGTTGGAAAAAACTCGCCCGTAACTCTCGTCGGAGACCTTGTAGCAAAAAGTTGACACTGTTGTAGCAAAATCACAATACGGTTGTAGCAAAAAAGTTCTTCTAATGTAGCAAAAAACCTACTTCGTCGGAGACATCGACGGAGACTTTTATAGACACCTCGTCGGATGCCTCACCGGAGATGTCACGCAGCAAAAAAATTACGATATTATAGCAAAATCAGAAAACAAATGTAGCAAAAAAATAATAAACATGTAGCAAAACCCGAATTCACTGAAAATATTGTCGCAAAAACATGCTATGTAGCAGAATATTGCGTTGTATGTAGCAACGCCGACTGGCGTATGTAGCAAATTTGACCACCGCGGGTAGCAAAAGAAGCAAGGAAGCGAAAAAGTATGACTCTAGGGTTTCGAGGGACGAGGTTGGGGAGCTCGAGGCCCTTGCTGCGGAAGGAGGCGAGCAGGTCGGTGAAGTTCATGGTGGGCGCCGGGATCTGGTCCAACGCCTCCTGCTTCAGCGACACCCGCCCGCCGAAGGAGGAGGCTCACGGCGGAGGAGGGCAGCCCCGCGGCGGCGGCGCAGAGGCGTGCAGCGGCCGGTGCCGGGGCAGTCGTGCGATGGCCAGCGGCGGGGCAGCCGCGCGACGGCGGAGGAGGGCAGCCGCGCGGCATGGAGCACGGGTTCGCACGGGCGCGTGCGGTTGCGACCCGGACGATGTCGTCCGGGGGATGACAATCATTTTCCTAAAACAAAACTGCTCCTGGCTGAAATCAATAGGATCGACTTGATACCGTATGAGATGAGGAGTGAAGACTGGCCAGCGCTACGAATAACTATGACCATATATTTATAATCCGACAGTTGAAAACAATTGAGGTGATGTATCTGCACCAGATTTCAGCTTGCAAATATTTAATGCCCCATAGTGGGGATGAACTTTATAGATATTATAGATTAAATCATTTGTCCTTTCGACTTGTCCATTGGTTTATGGATGCGCAATTGATGCAATATCGAGTCGGATCCCTTGATCATCGCAAAATTAGGCAAGTTATCCCATTAAAAAGTTACTCCTGTTGTCTGTAATAATACTGTGTGGATATCCAAATCAGATTATAATGTCCTCGACAAATCTTTTGGTTGTTGCTCCATCACAACTTGTGATGGGTTTAGCCTCAATCCATTTCGTAAATTTATCCACAATCACTAAGAGGTGAGTAAATCCACTTGGAGCCCGTTTAAATGGTCCTACCATGTCAAGCCCCTATACCACAAAGGGCCATATAATTAGAATTGTTCGTAACTAATCAGCCGGAATATGGGCTTGTTTGGCGTATTTTTGGCAACCTTTATACGTCTTGACCAACCTCTCAGCATCTGTCGTAGCTGTAAGCCAGAAGAATCTGTATCGAAAAGCTTTTTCCACTAGAGATGCGACATGATGTCCGCATTTGCCTTCATGGATTTCCCTTAAGATTTCCACTCCTTATTCCGAAGAAACATAAGACCCAAACACACTTTTCTTATAGATCTCACCACCCACCAGAGTGTAGGTTTTGCTCGTAGGATGATCCGTTGGCTCAGAACTTCGTCTTCGGATAATTTTCCGTCTACCAAGAATTCCAGGTAGGGTTTTGTCTAGCTGGGAATTACAACTAGAACTGTGATAAGCAGTGAGTCAGATTTGGTCGGATACTCCTCATCAACTCCTGTGATAGAGGGAACTCTTAGGTGCTCCAGAAAAGCACCATCCTGGACCTTTTTCCGCGCATAGCCTATTCTTGATAGAGCACCTGTTTCCTCATTTTTTGTTCAGGGAAGGTGAATTGAGCACCTTCTATTTTTCTCTTTATTTTAAATATTTTAGTGTTGCTCACATATGAGCTTGGGTCTTGTTTGAACAAATCCACTAAAACCAAACAACCTAATCTAACCTAGCTAATTAACCTAATATCCACCTGAAGGAAATATGTCCTGAGAGGCAATAATAAAGTTGTTATTATGTATTCCTTGTATATGATAGATGTTTATTTTGCATGCTATAATTGTATTGATAGGAAACATCAATACATGTGTGTTTAATAAACAAAAAGGATTCCTAGTTATGCCTCTCTTATAGACTAGCTTGTTGATTAACAAGATGATCAAGGTTTCCTGATCATGGACATTGGATGTTGTTAATAACAAGGTCACAGCATTTGTGAAATGATGTGATGAACATTCAACCGAAGTATAGGATTACGATCAAGTCATTATGTTTATATTGCTATAACATCATACGAAGTAGTCTTAGTCCTTAAACCGTGAGATCATGTTAATTGCTAACACCGAAAGAGTATCTTGATAACATCAAACGTCACACCGTACAGGGTGACTATAAAGGTGGGTTCAGTGCTATGAAGGTGTTATGTTGAGGCTCATGGATCAAGAGTGGAATTTGTCAATCCCGATGACGGATAGATATACTCTCGGTACTCTCGGTGATATCACATTAAGATAGCTTGCAAGCAAGTGATGTAATCACTAGAATGTTATATCACGGGAACGAGAAAAGAGTGCATGTCGGTAACGAGATCAAACTAGGTATTTGGATACCGATGATCGAATCTCAGACATGTATTATATCATGAGACAAAGGGATTAAATTACTAACGTTAAAGGTTCTCACGATCACAGAAGTCATCGTTGAATATGCAGGAGTCAGTATGGATCTCCAGGTCCCGCTTCTGATTATTGATCTGAGAGGAGTCTCAATCATGTCTGCATTATTCGCGAACCATAGGGTGACACACTTAAGGGTTGCCGGACACCATTTAGGAGCACATATGTTCCAGACAAAAGGTTTGCAAAGCGCAGGAAATGTTTCGATAGAAATAGGAATTGTTTCAATGGAAACCGGAATTGTTTCGGGTGAAATTATAGAAAGTGGTTCTGCATGTGATATTGAAATGTTGCAAGGGTTTTATGTGAATGTTTGTTAATTAAAGTAATTAACAAAATTCTGAATAAAATAAATAAAAGAGTTTTATTAATTGAGAGTGGCATTAAATTTGGTGGAAATTTAATGCATGTGAGTGGAACTTTGGGTGGAGTTTGAATTTATGTGAGTGGAGCTTCACCACATGAATGAGGAAGAGGTGGGGCACCCCCCTTTGGCCGCCGGCATGGGAGGGGAGGAGCCCCCCTCTCCTATAAAAGTCCCCCCTCTCCTCTCTCACAAAGCACACCTCCTCGTGAAGGATCTCTCTCCCCCTCTAGATATTCCCCCATGGTCTCGGATTAGCGAGATACATGTTCCCGGTGGCCTTGCGTCTGGAAGGAGTTGCTGCTTCCACTGATCGCTGGAGCGGGGAGGTGGAGGTTGTCCGGTGGCTTGGACGTGTGTGTGAGGACGGATGCGCTGCTGATTTGCGGCGCTCGGACTTTCACACGATCTTGAGATCGGCAAGCGTACGACTACATCAACCACGAGTTCCTACTCATTAACAAAACTCGTTGTCTTCGAGGGTAAGTTCTCCATAGATGTATGTCCACTCGTTTCCCTGTATCTAGTAGATAGATCTTGGCGTATAGTTCTCATTGTAGGAAATTTTTGTTTTCTATGCTGCGGACCCAACAGTGGTATCAGAGCCTGATCTATGTGTTGGTGCTTTGCACGGGTAGTACACATATGTTTATATGTGGGCGATGATGATCATGTTATTGCATCTTCTGTGTATTTTGGATATTGGTGGCATAGTGGGATGAAGCAGCCCGGACCAACCTTACATGTCATCGTACATGAGACCGGTTTCACAACTGACATGCAACTAGTTTTGCATAAGTGGCTAGCGGGTGTCTGTCTCTCCTACTATAGTCAATATCTGATTTACAACGAGTTGCTAATAACTTGGTTATCCTCGTTGTGGTTCATGTTCGTAGGTAAGACCGGTTCTATCTCCGAAATCCCTAAGCCACGTAAAACTTGCAATTGATAAATTAGAGGCGTCTAGTTTAGATCGTTGCTAGGCTAGTGTCTTGATATGGTATTGTTGTAAGTAGATGTATGATAGATACTATTACAACTCACTTAACGTGTAAGTTCCATAGACCTTGTCCTTACACACAAAGGAATAATAGAGATCATACCACGATGCAAATGATAGAGATCAAATGCATGGATCATATCATCTCACTTCACACATTAGATGTTAGCATCTTATATTGCTAGTTTGGCGTTTTTGGTAGCATTATAAGATGATCCCTCATTTAGATATCAAGATAAAATGTGTTCTTCCTTAAGTATGCACCGTTTTGTGGATCGTGTTTTGAGGCATCACGTGATGAGCGGGTGTTCTCGACTCTACGCTTTCATACAATGGGTGTAAGACAGTTTTACACACGCGAATACTAAGGTTCTTACTTGGCGAGCCTAGCATATAGAGACATGGCCTTGGAACACGGACCGAAAGGTTAAGCATGAGTCATATAGTTGATATGATGCCCATATAGATGCTCGCCTTTGAAGCTACACCGACTCCCGTGATGATCGGACTTGGTGTAGTGGATTTGGTTCATGTAATCACCAAAAGGACACGGGGGATGTCGTTTTTGAGTGGGAGTTCATTAGTAATTTGGATTAGTTGAACTCAATATATCATAAACTTAGTCTAAATATACTTTACAAATTCTGTTGTAGATGGCACCACCTGCTTTTAATTTCAATGTGTTTATGGAGAAAGAGAAGCTTGCTGCGAATGGTAGCAACTTCACCAACTGGGCTATGAATTTGAGGATTCTCCTCACTGCTGCACAAAAGCAATATGTGCTAGAGGCGCCGCTAGGCCCCCCACCAGCTCCTGATGCCCCTGATAAGGAAAAGAACGTCTATATAACTCGTCAGGAGGACCAGAACTTAGTTCATTGCGGCATACTATATGGGCTAGAGCCAGAACTTCGAAAGCGTTTCGAAAATGGCAATGCCTTTGATACCATGGGAGAATTGAAAATGATTTTCGAGACCCATGCTACCGTAGAGAGTTATAATGCTTCTGAAAAGTTCTTTAGCTGCATGATGGAGGAGAACAGCTCTGTTAGTGAGCACGTACTCAAAATGTCTGGGTACGCTGATAAGCTTGTGTCCTTGGAAATAAGATTCCCATTGACTTAGGCATACATCGTGTTCTCCAATCTCTGCCACCTAGCTACAAGAGCTTCGTGATGAACTATAATATGCAGGGCATGAAGAAGTCTCTTCCCGAGCTTCTGTCAATGCTTAAGACTATAGAAGTGGTGATTAGGAAAGAACATCAAGTTTTTTTTGACCTTGTAACTCTTCTTTATTTAAACCGATAGATCAGAATTACAATCTGCTAGAATAGTTCTACGCAGGAATCCAGGTGTTACATCAAAACATACAGAGTCTATGTTAAGAGCTTCTCTAGCACAAGTATGAGCCGCAAAATTTGCAGACCTATTCAAAAACAGAAGCTTGAAAGCCTGGAACGAATTACTAAGGGTCTTCAACTCCTTCAGGATGTGGAAACCCTCCATCCTCACCTGACGCTTCTCCTTAACGCTTCAACATGTTTGATCTCATCAATTTCTGCCAGATCATCCATCTGCACCACCGTCTGCTCAGCCTCGGAAAGATTGAGGTTCCACAACATAACATCCACCGGGGTCCCATCCCTTTCCTGGGATCTACCCAAACCTCCTTCCTGTCCAGATCCTTCCAGCCCAATGTCAGCCATCACTGACTAAAGATTAGGCCGGAGATTCGTCCGCCCGCACTCAGAGATGAGAAATCGCCAAGGCGCCGCCAGACGCCACTAAACCCTAGATACCGGTTCGGGCAATCTTAGATACTAAGGGTCTCTAGCACAAGTATGTGGAGCAAACAAGTACTTATTTATTTTAGTTGCATCCCAATTGCCCGCTCCATCAATAAGATCCACCACCATCATAGGAGTGTGATCATCATCACACCGTCTTCCCAACGGTTTGAAGGACGGCATATTAGGAATCCATCTATCATCCCAAATAGAAGTGGATTGACCATTTCCCACTCTGTGAATTAAACCTGGCAACAGCACATCACGACCACATATAATAGATTTCCATGTCCTTGATGCACTCTTAGGACAGCCCGCATACAGGACATCACTATTAGGGTAATATCTACCCTTGAGGACCCGAGCACACAGACTCTCTGGATTCACTAGTAGACGCCAGGCTTGCTTCCCCAACATCGCATCATTGAATAACTCAAAATCACGGAAGCCCAGTCCTCCTACACATTTTGGAACAGCCATCTTATCCCATGACATCCAATGCATCCCTCGTTTATCGAGTGAACCACTCCACCAAAATTTGGACCCTATGGTCCTTAATTTGGAGCACAACCCCTTAGTGAGCTTGAAACAGCTCATAGAGAAGGTTGGTAGAGCCTGGAACACGGACTTTAACAAAGGTTCCTTACCCCATATGAAATTAACCTCGGGCACCATCCTTGAACTCGTGATCTAGCCCCTTCCACGATATGATCAAAATTTCGATCAGTCAACCGGCCAGCTGCCGTAGGTAAGCCAAGATACTTCTCAGAAAGGGCTTCATGGTCAATACCCAATACATCCCTAATTCTCAACCGCTCTGAATTGGGAGAATTTGGTCTAAAAAAGATGGAACTTTTATCTTTATTAACACACTGTCCAGATCCATTCGCATAAATATCCAAAATCTCAGACAGTCGACTCGCACTCTTATCATCAGCCTTTAAGAACACCAAGCTATCATCAGCGAATAACAAATGGGAGATCCACGGGGATTTATAGCTAACTCTCAGCCCTCTGTCCACCCAACCATTGTTATAATACTTCAGCATACAAGAGAGCTGACATGGTTATACCCTACGGGTACGTAACTTCAGCATACCTAGTCCAGCCCAAGGAAGGCCCATGGCAGACATACGCTGGCCCATGAAGATTTTCGGGTGGCCAAGGCCCATGACGTCTTCGGATCCTTGGAAAGCAAGACTAGAGTTTGAATACAACTTGTAACCTACTCGTATCGGCACCCGAGACCTAGCCTCCCCATATATAAAGGCTAGGAGGGGCCAACGAGGAGGATACGTAATCCCACAATAGACCTTTTGCACACACATCCACGCCAGATCGAATCTGCGCACCCTGTAACCTTCGGTTCCGCCGTAATCAAAGAGCAGACAAGCAGGAGTAGGATTTTCCCTCCGGGGGCCTGAACCTGGGTAAATCTTGTGTCCCCTGGTTGCTTGTCTGTTAACCGTGCCACGATCTCCAGCATCCCCATCTTCTCCAAAACCCAAGTCCATAACAATGGGCATTGACGAGATCAAACCTCGTCAATTGGCGCCGTCTGTGGGAATTGGGGCTGCTGATTGTGCGGTCGTGACGGTTCCGACCCGATCGATCTACAACTCCGCGGCGACGGAGAATCACCTCCTCTTCGGCGCTTTCGACTTCACCGCCCACTCGCCGGATACCATGAAGGACTTCGAGCCCGTAGGCGACGGACTCGAAATTCTGTTCGGGAGCTTCTGCTTCCAGGTGGGACAAACTGGCACCCTCCGCCTCCCTGAGCGGATGCCCGTGCCGTTCATCAGGCCCGCTTCGTGGGATCCACACCCAGTGCTACGCACGTCACCATCAACAGATGAGTTCTACAACAGCAGCAGCTGCAACTCCGATCTGTGCGATCCACCTTCGGATGAAGGAACCTACGGTTCCGAACCCGAAAGCTGCGGCAGCAGCCAACCAATCTACAGGCGTTATCTGTGCGCCGCAATCATCCAAACCGACGAGGAAACGCCTAACCCGCCGCCCAACCCCAACCCGCAGGACATAAACGGCGAAAACGGTGGAAACGGCGAAAACAGGGGCCACCTCATCCAACTTAGCAAAGAAGGATGGGCCGAAGCACGCCGTGCCGTCGTAGGCGAAATAGTCCTACCTCTGGACTCCCCACGTGATCTGATGATGGCATACCACTACCTCCTCATCGAGGAGCACAAGAAGCAAGTCAAGATGCAGGAGACGCTCGACAAACGCAAGAAGGCAGCCTCTGAGTCCAGTGCGCGACGAGCTGCGCTCTCCGCCATGGGACCCGGCTCGAGCACAAACGGAAACCAGGGAAACAAGCACCACTCTCGGGTGGAAAACATGGACCCGAAGAAGCGGCGTGACGTGACCCGAGCTCTCCACACATCGTTCATGGATATGGACGCCGACGGCAACATCACCCCGAAGACGCCACAAGCTGCGATCATGGCAGCCACTGCGTATCTCGCGGCTCACCCACCTCCGGAGGGGGATCCGAAAATGGCCATGCATAGTTCCGCACTCACCGGACTAGGACTAATCGGAGCTGCACTCCACGAAGATGCTCCTACGGAGCCGAAGAAGAAAGCTCCGGCCAGGCGCGACCGGAGCCCCACCCCCTCATCCGAAGATGAAGAAGAACACGATCTTCCTCGAAGAAAGAAGAGCTCGCACCGCCATAAACATGACTACGACGCCAGAGACAAGCTTACACAGCGCAAGATCGACAAAGCATGCGCCAAACGCGCATGCTCGTCTGAATCTGAGATGGATGAAGACGAAGGAGAACTCTGCGGGGCTCGATGCTTCTGCAGATCCGTCCGGCGAACACGGATGCCACGCAACTTCAAGCTTCCTTCGGATACTCCGAAGTTCAACGGCATGCAAGATCCAAAGTCCTGGCTCAGCGACCATCTGTCATCCGTCAAGCTTCACGGAGGCAACAAAGAAACCGCCATGCAATGCCTTTAGCTGCAGCTGACAGGCGCGGCGCGGGTCTGGCTTAGCAGCCTCTCATCAGGATCCATCCGAAGCTGGGAGGAGCTCGCTTATAGCTTCATCTGAAATTTCAAAGGCACCAGCAAAAGGCCTGCCTCAATTGAAGAGTTGCGAGCCTGCACTCAGAGAACGGGTGAATCTATTCGCTCGTACATACTACGCTGGTCTACGACCAAGAACTCCGCAGCACACATCTCCGAAGAGCGGGCCATCGACGCCTTCAGGGACAGCGTCAAACGCCCAGACTTCAAGGAGAAACTTGGACGTGTAAAACCCAAGACACTCGACCAGCTCATGGAAATCACCAACAGTTGGGCAGACGGCGAAGATTGCATCCAGCAGGCGCAATCAGATGAAGAGGACGACTATGGCCGAAGACGCAAACGCCACAGCAAGAGGAGATCGCGCGTCTACGAGGACCGCGAAGGACCCGACATGGTCGCAGCCGGCTACGCCGACCGCCGTAACGACAACAGCTGCAACAGCGGAGGATACCGCAGCGGAAACTTCCGCGACCACGGACGACCAACGCAGTCGTGGCAACGCCGCGACCGCGACAACGGACCTTCAGCATTCGACAAACTTTCGGGTCCATGCACCATCCACTTCTACATCGACAAACAAGACGGCAAAAAGAAAGCTAGCCACATGCTCAAGGACTGCCGCGAGTTCCAGAAACTCAGCGAAAGCATGGTGTAGAGGAGAAAACAAGCTCCAATTTCTGCGTTCGGAAACGCACCTGCGCCAGGTGAAATAGCACACGGAGCTCCTCCACTGCCGCCTATTGGAAGCCCACATCAACCAGTCGCACCAGCGCAAAACAACGCCGGGGTCGCATACCCCCCACCAAAGGGAGCACTAAATATGATCCAGAAGGGACGCCCAACCAACAGGGTGCAGAAGAAAATCACCCGACAAATCAATATGGCCGTGGCAACTCCGCCTGCAATCCCTGAGTACCTCAGCGGATCAGAGTCCTGCATCACATTCACTCGCGCGGATCACCCTTGCCAGATCCCTTGCCCAGGTCATGCTGCCCTGGTGCTGGAGGCGCAGATCGGAGGCTTCGAGATGAGTCGCGTCTTCATGGACGGTGGCAGCGGCATCAACCTAATGTTCGCAAGCACTCTAGCAGCTATGCGGATCCCACAATGTATCCTGGAACAATCAGACACAACGTTCCACGGCATTGTCCCAGGGAAGGGCATCTCCCCCTGGGCAAAATAGGGCTCGACGTCATCTTCGGGAAGCCGAACAACTTTCGGCAGGAGCGCCTAGAATTCGAAGTGGTGGACTGGCCGTCGCAATACCACGCCATCCTGGGACGCGTAGCATTCGCGAGGTTCCTGGCCGTCCCACACTACGCATACCTATTACTCAAGATGCCAGGACCAAGGGGCGTCATCACAGTCCACGGGAGCTTCACCCGATCGGACCAATGCGACAGGGATTTCAACAAAATCTCCCAATCTTTCGTCATGCAAGACGAGCTTGTAAGGCTCCGCGAGGTGACGGACAACGGGCTACCCCCAGTCACAAAGCAGAACGCACCTGACATGTCTTTCGACTCTACCATCAACACCAAAAAAGTGCGGGTCCATCCAACGGATGCCTCCAAGACGGCGCTGATCGCCAACGACCTCAGCACCGCATAGGAAGGCGTGCTCATCGAATTCCTCCGTGAGCGCTGGGAATTCGCCGAGCACGCACTCAATGTCTTCCCAGACACCAAGCCAGTCAAGCAGTCCATCCGAAGACTGTCAGAGCCACGAGCCGAAGCTATCGGCAAGGAGATCAACAGATTACTCGCAGCAGACTTCATCCGGGAAATCAAGGAAAGCGAATGGCTGGCAAACACGGTGATGGTCCCGAAGAAGGACACGGACATCCTGCGGATGTGCGTGGACTTCACGTCACTAAATAAACATTGCCCTAAGGACCACTTCCCTCTTCCTCGGATCGACCAGATCATCGATTCGACTACAGGTTGTGAGAAACTCTCCTTCCTCGACGCCTACTCAGGCTATAACCAGATTCGACTCAAGGTCGAAGATCAGGAGAAAACGGCGTTCATCACACCGTTCGGAGTATACTGCTACAACACAATGCCCTTCGGGCTAAAGAACGCGGGTGCCACGTACCAGCGATGCATGCAGGCCTGCCTCAAGGACCAGATCGGTCGCAACGTCCAAGTCTATGTCGACGACATAGTCATAAAAACCATGGAGGCAAGAACACTTATCGACGATCTCCGCGAGACGTTCGACAACCTTGATCGCTACAGGATCAAGCTCAATCTAGAAAAGTGCGCTTTCGGCGTCCCCTCGGGTCAGCTGCTCGGATACTTCATCTCTCAACGAGGGATCGAAGCGAACCCGAAGAAAATGAAAGCTATCATGACAATGGAGAAGCCGAAAAACCTCAAGGGCGTTCAACAGCTCGCAGGGCGAGTAGCGGCACTAAGCAGGTTCATCAGCCGCATGGGCGAGAAGGCCCTACCATTTTACCAGCTGCTACGCAAGGCAGACAAGTTCGAGTGGACACCAGAAGCCAACGATGCATTCGAAAACCTTAAGCGGCTCCTCTCCACCTCGCCAGTTTTGGTCACGCCAAAAGAGCGCGAGCCCCTGTTGCTGTACATAGCAGCCACGCACCAGGTGGTCAGCACAGTACTCGTGGTCGAACGACCCGAAGAAGGCAAGACCCACGGGGTACAACGCCCAATTTACTACCTCATCGAGGTTCTCACTCCAACAAAACAGCGGTACCCGCACTACCAGAAGCTGGCCTACGGCGTATTCATGACGGCTCGACGACTGAGCCACTACTTCCAGGAGCATCAGGTGATGGTCGTCAACGAGGCACCCCTAAACAGCATCCTGAATAATCCATAGGCCACAGGGCGCGTGGCCCTGTGGGGCATTGGACTATCACCCCTGGACATCATCTACGAGAAGCGACACGCAATCAAATCTCAAGTCCTTCCGGACTTCCTGGTGCACTGGATGGAGCTGCAGCTGCCTGACACTCCAGACATGTCGCAGTCCTGGACAATGCATTTTGACGGCTCCAAACGCGAAGCCGGAGCAGGGGCAGGAGTCATACTGACCTCCCCGCAAGGTGACAAGATGAAGTACGTCCTTCGGATGAAATTCAGAGCCTCCAACAACAAGGCCGAATACGAAGCCCTCATCCATGGCATGAAGATGGCAAAAATATGCGGCGCAACGCGCCTGGTCATCTACGGTGACTCCAACCTTGTCGTCCAGCAGACGATGAATGAGTGTGACGCACACGCCAAAAACATGATCGCGTACCGCGCGCTATACAACACACTCGAAGGAGAATTCGACGGCTGCGAACTTCGGCACGTCGGAAGAGAGAGCAACGAGGAGGCCGATAGACTCGCCAACATCGGCTCCACTTGTGCAAAGGTACCACCAGGTGTGTTCCTCGAACAGATCTGCGTGCCACCCATCAAGCGGAAATTCCCCAAAGGATCACCCGAAGAAGCAGAACACTCGGGGGCTACGCTACCCGAAGGTCATGAAGGACCCGAAAAGTTGGATACCGAAGTTGCCATGGTCAACCTGATGCAGGTCATGGCAGTCGACGAAACTTGGACACGTCCATACCTCCAGTTCCTGATAAACAGAGAATTGCCAGACAGCCCGACAGATGCCCGGCGCATATCTCGTCGGTCAAAAGCCTTCACCATCATCAACGGCGAGCTGTACAAACGCAGCATTACGGGCATAGTACAACGGTGTGTCACCATCAATGACGGCAAGGCCATACTCCAAGATATCCACGAGGGCATCTGCGGCCACCACGCAGGTAGCCGCTCCCTCGTCGCCAAAGCTCTGCGAGCGGGATTCTACTGGCCAACGGTCATGAGCGACGCGAAGGACATCGTCCGAAGATGCAACGGGTGCCAACGGTTCGCCGACAAACCGCACGCACCTGGGTCCGAACTTCGACCCATACCCATAGCCTGGCCTTTTGCCCAATGGGGCCTCGACATGATCGGCAAACTGCCAAAATCCTCGAAGGGAGGACACGTCTTCCTCCTGGTCGCAGTCGACAAATTCACCAAGTGGATCGAGGCAATGCCAGTCACCAACCAGAAGGGCAAAACCGCCGTCAAATTCTTCGAATCCATTATCTACAGATTTGGCGTACCGCACAGCATCATCACCGACAACGGATCGAACTTCATCTCCGAAGAATTCCAGGACTTCTGCGAAGGCCTCGGGATCAACATCACGTATGCCTCAGTGGCACACCCGCAAACAAACGGACAAGTGGAAAAGGCCAATGGTCTAATCGGCGCTGGCATCAAGAAGCGCCTCATGAGCTCACTCGAGCACAAAGCCGGAAACTGGACGAAAGAGCTACCGTCTGTCCTGTGGAGCTTACAGACAACGCCAAACAGCTCCACCGGCTACACACCGTTCTTCATGGTGCACGGAGCTGAGGCCGTACTACCAGCCGAAGTACGCCACCAGGCCCTGCGAGTCGTCGCTTACAGCGAAGCCGAATCCATGGCTGCACTCGAAGACGCCGTCGACACACTCGACGAAGCACGGGATATAGCAGCAGCTCGATCAACGGTGTACCAGCAGAGTCTCCGCAACTATCACAGCCGCCGGCTGCGCCCAAGGTCCTTCGTCGAAGGAGACCTCGTCCTGCGACTCAAGCAAAAGCGACCGAATAAACTCGAGTCACCGTGGGAAGGACCCTATGCCATCACCGAGGTCATCCCAGGTGGCGCCTATCGCCTCAAGCACGTGGAGTCTGGAGTCGCATACTCCAACCCATGGAACATCTCGCACCTGCGACGATTCTACCCATAGCAATGTACCCCATTTTCGATAAGGCTTACAGCCAAGGCTACTCAGCCGAACCATGTACCTCCTCTATTACGATACAAATAAAGCTAAGTGTCTCGCCCTCAACCTGCGGTTGACTATTTCTCTGCAACTTTATCACATGCTACAAACGCACTCGGGGGCTCCCCCCACCTCACGATTTCATCGACTGAGGACAAAACATGTACACCTGAGTAGCTGACCACGTCAGGCAAACGAAAAGGGCACGTACTAAATCAAAGCACTGCGTGCTCGGGGGCTCCCCCCACCTCACGATTTCATCGACTGAGGACAAAACGTGTACATCTAAGTAGCTGACCACGTCAGGCAAACGAAAAGGACACGTACTAAATCAAAGCACTGCGTGCTCGGGGGCTCCCCCCACCTCACGATTTCATCGACTGAGGACAAAACATGTACACCTGAGTAGCTGACCACGTCAGGCAAACGAAAAGGGCATGTACTAAATCAAAGCACTGCGTGCTCGGGGGCTCCCCCCACCTCACAATTTCATCGGCTGAGGACAAAACGTGTACACCTGAGTAGCTGACCACGTCAGACAAACGAAAAGGGCACGTACTACATCAAAGCACTGCGTGCTCGCTAACAAGCGAACCTTTACAACAAAGGGCACATACACGCCCAGCCGCAATATACAAATTTTACATCTATCTGTTTATTTTCAGGTCCTACCTATTCTGAAGAATAACCTGAGCACGGTGCTCAAACAAATCTACAATCTGTTCGGCATACTGCCTTACAGCCGCATAATGCGGGCGCATATTCCACTCGCCACCATCTGGTCGAGGAGGTGGCCCAGTCGCCACAGCAGCCAAATCTACATCAGGGCGGTGCACCCTCACAAGAGACAAGGCAGCCTTCACACCTGCGACGAGCTGCTGCCGCACCAGCTCCTTGACATTGCTGGCACTCCGAAACTTCGTCAGAAGACCTGCAAGGGTCGTTGGCACGGCATCCAACGGAAACATGACGTGCAGCACCGAGGAAAGCGATGTCTGCACCTGGCGGAGCACCCGCGAAACCTGGTAGACATGATCCTGCACCGTCGCCAGAACTATGGCGCGATCACGATCCATCCAGAAGAAGCCGCCGGCCTCCATGTCCTGTTGAGTCAAACAATTGACTCGAACAGCAATACGCTCCTTTTCTTCCCTCGGAGCAAGATTGGCACCTGCGATAACCGCACAAAACAAGAGTGAGGCCAGCAGGCTCACCCGAAGAACTAAGCTACAGCTCGAAAGAAGGATCAACTTACATTGCAGCTGCTCGGACAGCCGACCCAGCTCCGCCATCAAATAATCCTCTCTGGCTGCACCACGGTCTGCTTTGGACTTCCAAACGTCAGCGCGACCGCGTAATCCAAGCAAATCTCTCTCCAAGTTGCGCACGCGATCTCGAAGAAAAGCGAGCTGCGAGGAGTCATCCAATGATGCTCGCAAGGGCCTTTCGGATGTAGTGTCAACCGGGTCAGCACCCGAAGGAACCTATAGCAGAAGAAAAAAGAAGGCACACAGACATTCAGCCAAGGATAGAGCACAGCTCGGAGAAATTCATTAAAGTATATAAGGCCACTACGTGGCACAAGGATGGTACTACAAAAGATATTTACAACAAAAATAGACTACAAGCTACCCTACGTCTACCACGCCTATGACGGAGGGAACTGAGTCGCCTCAGAACCAGACTACCTAGTTTTGGCCTCGCCCTGCTGCCGCAATGCGTACTCAGACAGCAAGTCAATGAGCTTGGGCCCATATCGTTTGCAGCGAGCGGAGTAGGCGGCGAAGGCTACCTCGGATCCATCGGCATCCGAGAAGTAATCTGGGGCAGGTCCAGCTCCGCCCCAGCCACCATGGCCATCGCCAGCCCGACGGACGCGCCGATGCCTTTATGCTTGCGCTTATACGCTGCAGGCGCTTCGGCTGATAGAGCCTCTGCCAGGGCACCCACGTCTTCAAGGGATGCGCCCTTCGGAAAGAGCTCCTGATAGAAGCGACCAAGGACCTCTTTCGCCTTGGCAAGGGAGTTGACGACGGTGCTGCAGCGGTCTTCGACCGCTACAGCGGCATCATCCAGAGCACTCCCGTGCTCCAGAGCACCGCGGTCGAACTCGATGCCTGCGGCATCTGAGACAAAAAGAAGACAACATGAAGAAAGGCAACATAGAAGACGATCCGCAGAAAAAAGGAACAAGTACAAAAGCTAACGCTCACCCAAAATAGCCTTGGCAGCAGCCATGAGCTTCTCCGCCACCCCTTTTTCACGAGCAGCCGCAACAGTGGCCAGCTGCTCCTCACGATCTGCGGCCTCCTGCTGCAGACGCTCTTTCGCTTCGGCTGCCTTCGTCAGCTCCAGCTCAAGGCGCTCTCTCGCCTCAGCAGCAGTTTCGGCCTTCTGCTCCAGTTGGCCAAGGCTCTTCTTCAGAGCATCGACCTCACGGAGAGAGTCGTTATGCTCCTCTGCATTTACAACAAGCAAGTGTCAACAAACAGGACCAGGATATAGCAAGATGAGTACTACAAGGCAGACGAATACCTTGTAGCTGCCGCAGTTTCGCCTCCAGCGTTAGGCGTTCCTCCACCAGCCGCTTGGCCTCTTGGACAAAAGGCTGCAGAAAAAGGCAATAGCATTAAGCACAGGACTTGGGGGCTACGCCCAATACAAAGAAGCATAAACAACATCAGCACACGAAGACGCTCGGGGGATCCCCCCGTGACATGAAGCAGACGAACTTACGTGCTCCGAAGGCGAACCCGCAGGCCCGCCTACGAAATTCTGAGGCACAACCACCAGCCTCTCCTGCACAGGAGGATCCGGAAAGGCGCCACCCGAAGTCGCCACTGTCTGAGGAGGAGGCGACGCAATGTTCGACTCCCCCATCATCTCGCGTGCTCCATCACTAGAGCCGTCGGAGGATTGCCTGCATACGAATCAATCAATACAGGCGCAAAAATAACAAGGGAACAAAAGACAACAGTGGCAACAAGATCACTTACGAGCCCAACGCGCTCAGGTCAAAGATAGGAGAAGCCCTTCGGGCCCTCTTCTCCTCCTTCTTTTTTTCCTTCTTCTCCTCCTTCTTTTCTTCCTTCTTCCGCTTTGCTGGCGGGTGAGGAGCAACAGCTCGCACAGGAATGGCAGGAAGGGGAGAGGAAGTACCCCCATGAACATCATCATGACGATCAAGGCCCAGAGGATTCCTGGGAGTCGGAGGAGTTGAAGCATCCGAAGACTCGCTCGAGCTCCGTGATCGCTTGCACGAATGGTCCTCACTCGACTCGTCGGCATCCTCCGCTGGGGATCGCGCTGACGGTAGCTCGGACATGAAATCCACCACTTCATTATCCAGGGCATTCGGATACCTCTCGGGCAACGGTGGTGCCATGCCCGGCACTTTGAAGCTCTACAAGATGAGAAGAAACTTTGTTAGCAAACAAAGGACACAAATAAACACCCAACAGCAAAAAGGGAGCACTACGTGCATAAGTCTACACCTCTGGCACAGCCAACGTCGAAGAAAAGGGAGGAGCCAGCGACTTCCCTAGGATTTTCTCGTCAGCCTTGAACTTCAACAGCACGCGAAGAGCTTTGTCAAGTTCCACCTCGAAGATTTTCTCACTCGAAACCCTCGTCGGATCACGGCGCCCAGAGTAAAGAAACATCGGATGCGCCCTCGCTTGGAGAGGCTGCACCCGACGCTCAAGAAATGTCCGGATGATGTCGACACCGTTCACCTCCTTCTCAGGAATCAATTGGAGCTCCTCCACCCGACGGTACAGGACCTCTACCTCCGCCACCTCACCATCCAAGATTTGGTTTTTCCAGGATCTTTTCTTCTCAATCAACTGGGAGGGGTCAAAAGGAATGAGACCAAAATCTTGCCCAGGCAGTATGGAGTCACGGATGTAAAACCATTTCCTCCGCCAGTACTGGACAGATTCAGACATGGAAAAGGAAAAGAATTGCACATTGGGACTAAGGGAGATGATGAAACCCCCAATGGGATACACACCATCCGAACCAGACTACCTCTTCACGGAATAAAGCTTCCGGAAGAGGCCAAAGTGCGGCTCAATGCCAAGCCAACACTCGCAAAGTGTGATAAAGCACGCAATGTGGAGAAGAGAATTGGGAGACAGATGATGCAGCTGAATCCCATAGAAGAAGAGCAGTCCACGAAGGAAGTCATGGACTGGATACGAAAACCCATGCAAAACGAAGGCGAGGAACATAACCCGGTACCCAGATGGGGGACGAGGGATTACCTCATTACCGGGGAGCCTCACGGCCGTCGTATCCTGCGGGATCAGGCTCCGCTCGTGCAGCTTGCGGAGATCGCTCTCCCGCGTCTCTGATCGCCGCCAGCCACCATCGGTGACACGAGCAGTGGCGGCGCCTTTCTTGCCTCCGACGGCGCTGGTCCCAACTGCAGATGAGGACTTCTTTGGCTTCCCCATGGCGCTACGGCGATGGTGGCGTTGCCAACGACGAAGACAAAGGAAATGCGGAAGAAAATCCCAGCGAGAAGCAAGAATCGCTCGAGCGCAAGGAGGGAGTGAACACAAGAACTGTTGCGGTGAAAAACAAACCACGATTTCACCAAGGATTATAACAGCGAAGACGACGCACGCTGGCCGTCCATCGAGAAGACCTAACACCAACGGTAGATCTGGCCGTACACGTGTCAGCACCAAAACGAACCATCGTTACCACGCTGTCCACTACGCACGGAAATCGAGGAGACACCGTAATCATCTCCACGCCGCGCGTGACCGGTCAATTCAAAGTCAAGAAGTGGGACCCACGCTTCGTCCAGTCAAGTCATCTCTGGCGTAGCAGGCGCTTGAGGTCATCGATCGTCAGCACCGATGTCATCAAAAGCTATACTAGCACCAACTTCGGCTACACAGCTAAGAGTACTCACTCGAATCTACGATTCGACTAAATACTCGGGGGCTACTCCTATCAGGAGCGCCGGCCGCGCACCCGAAAGACAAATGAAGACAAAGCACTTGTCTGAGTCCTACGTCGAGTCTGCGACTCCACTACGGACTCAGGGGCTACTCCCATAGGGAGAATGGATTTAAGCATCCAAAAAATTTTGAGTCCTACGGACTAAAACAACTGAGCAATGCTTGCACTAAAGTCTCCGCTCGAGTCTACGACTCGAACAGACACTTGGGGGCTACTCCCATAGGGAGCGCTGGTCGCGCACCCTATAAAATCTTCCGGATCAGCACGCAAAAACTTTTTGGCAACTCTGCCCCAACAAAAACGCTAAGTGAGCAAACAATCTCCTTGGCCACCCGAAGCACCTCCGCGGTGACAAACATTCGGATGCTGTGTCTGCGACACAAAGATAAGACCTACAAATATCATCTGATGGCCTGGCAACGCACCTGACTGCGCTCTGCTAGTATAAATCCATGCCAACAGGCGTGATGAAAAAATCCCGACGGACGCGTTGGGTACATCATTTAAAATCATTGGAATTCCACTCCTGTAAGTCCTCCGCGGCCTGAGTCGAATTACGCCAGCATATGTTCCAGGTCCGGGTTGAGGGACCCGAACCTGAAGAAGATCGTGTTGTTTTGTCCTAAGACAGTTAACTGACCCTGATCCGTCGGGAGAGTCAGGCACACGTATCAGCAATCCCTACACATTCTCTTGAAATACAGAGTTGCACCCGAAGGATTGAAGAGTCCTCAGTCGAATCTACGATTCGACTGATCACTCGGGGGCTACTGACATGGTTATACCCTACGGGTACGTAACTTCAGCATACCTAGTCCAGCCCAAGGAAGGCCCACGGCAGACATACGCTGGCCCATGAAGATTTTCGGGTGGCCAAGGCCCATGACGTCTTCGGATCCTTGGAGAGCAAGACTAGAGTTTGAATACAACTTGTAACCTACTCGTATCGGAACCCGAGACCTAGCCTCCCCATATATAAAGGCTAGGAGGGGCCAACGAGGGGGAGACGTAATCCCACAATAGACCTTTTACACACGCATCCACGCTAGATCGAATCTGCGCACCCTGTAACCTTCGGTTCCGCCGTAATCAAAGAGCAGACAAGCAGGAGTAGGGTTTTCCCTCCGGGGGCCTGAACCTGGGTAAATCTTGTGTCCCCTGGTTGCTTGTCTGTTAACCGTGCCACGATCTCCAGCATCCCCATCTTCTTCAAAACCCAAGTCCATAACAATGGGCATTGACGAGATCAAACCTCGTCAAGAGCCCCTCTCCACAAATCAAGAATAAATAGGGAGAGATAGGATCACCTTGACGTATACCTCTCGTAGGCTTGAACATTGGAAGTAGTTCACCATTGACTTTAACTTCTAGGCTAACTGAGGTCACACATTTCATAATCAACGAGACAAAACCCTCTGAGAAGCCCAAAGTTTTCAGTATACATTCCAAATACGGCCATTACACTCTATCATAGGCCTTCATCATATCCAGTTTGGCCGCACAGAAAGATGCCTTTCCTCTCTTCCGACGCATACAGTGTATACTCTCATATGCAATCAGAATGTTGTCAGAGATTAGCCTCCCCGGAACAAAGGCAGATTGCTCCTCGGAAATAACCTCATCCAATACAAGGCGCGATTCGCAATAACTTTCGAGCATATTTTATATATCACATTACATAGAGCAATAGGGCGGAACTGTGAAATTAGCTGTGGTGATTTTACCTTTGGTATCAAGACTATCACAGTCCTATTGATAATTTCAGGAAGATCGCCGCCATTAAGAAAATCCAAGACCGTAGCTGTAACGACCTCCTTCACCAAAGTCCAGTGGCGCTGATAGAATCCAGCAGTATACCCATCAACCCCTGGTGCTTTCGACGGCCCCATTCCAAACAAGGCATGTTCCACCTCATCTTCCTCCCATTCCCGATCTAGCTGCATATTCATAACAACAGAAACCTTCTCTGGCACACATTGCGTGACCGACTGCACATCAAGATTATCTTGGACCTTGAACAATTTAACATAAAAATCCTTAATAATATCTTGCACTTTCTCCTTGTCTTCCTGCAAAGTACCATCTTCATCACATAAAGCCCTAATTTTATTTTGATGTTTACGTGCAGAAGCTTTGGCATGAAAAAACCTTGTATTTCTGTCACCTTCCTTTAACCAATCAGTTCTAGATCTTTGCTTTGCCATAATCTCCTCTCGAAGCAATAGTTCCTGAATCTGGTTAGCAAGTTCCTTTTCTCTCTGGGAGCTACCACGGTACAAGGCATTCCGACGCTCATATTCATAATGTTTTCGAGCTTTACGTAACCTCTTCCTAATGCTCCCAAACTTTTTCTTACTCCAATCACGCAGATAGACCTGCATGCTATCTAATCTGTTCACTACACCGACCAGACCTGGTGCGGAACCATCCCCTGCTGCCCACTCATCAACAACAATTTTCTCATATGACTCTTCTCGTGACCAAGCGTTTTCATAACAAAACAATCTTGGTCCTTCAGATAAATCCGCCTGCTCTTTACGAAGCCGCGAGATCAAAAGGCAATGATCAGATTTAGGAGACGGTACATGACGTACTGTCGTCTCGGGGTACACACTAATAAAACTAGCAGAAGCTAGCATCCGATCAAGCCTCACTTTAACGTTTGAAACCCCTTCCTGTTTATTATCCCAAGTATATGGGACACCTTGGAAACCGAGGTCAACAAAACCACAAGCATCAATTGCCTCCCTAAATCCATTCATCATCCATTCAGCTCTTTTATTGGCTCCAAAATATTCCGAGTTATCTATGGTTTCATTAAAATCACCACCACATAGCCAGAGTCTATCACTCTGACCAGCCAGCCAATTCATAAGGTACCAGCTATCCTTACGCTCTTCTCTTCTTGGCTTGCCGTAGAAACCCGTGAACCGCCAGGCCAGACTGTCACCCGCAGTATTTTGCACATCCACATCAATATGGGACTCAGATTTCAATTTCAAAGACACTAAGATGTCTCTATTCCAGAACAAAGCTAGCCCACCACTGAGACCATTACTGTCAACAGCAATGCATCCTTCAAAACCCAACACTCTCATCAGACCATTCACTCTATTTCCATCAATCTTTGTCTCACACAGAAAGAGCAAAGAGGGACCTTCCAACTTCACAAGATCGTGAAGTTCACGAACTGTCTCAGGGTTCCCAAGCCCTCGACAGTTCCAAGTATAGCAATTCATTGGTCCGGGCGGGGCTGTGCACCAGCCACCGCCAAGTTATCAGACAAACCAACACCATCAGGCCTATGCTTTTTTGGATCACGAATACTAGCACCCACCTTACTGGGGGAATTAAGCACAACCATCCTCTTAGTACCCAATAGATCAGCATCTTCCTCAAGCATAGAATCGCCGTCATCCTTCCCAAACACATCCTCATCAGGTTCCATCTGTGTTTTTGATTTTGCCACATAAGTTCCTTGCGACCTAGCATTGAACTGAAACACTGCATTCTTCACATAGCCAGCTTCTTGTCGGGGTAGAATCGGACCCCGTCTCGGGCCCTTGTCCCTAGCCTGACTATTCTTCCCACTCCCTTCCTCCCGGGCAGCATCAAAGGCATCTACCCCATGCTCCCTCTGCCTATAAGGAACAGAAAGGGGAGGCAACTTTTTTGCATCAGGAAATCTAATGCTAGCATTATATTCCCACGATCCATCCGCTTTGCGTGGTAGCGGATCAATACACATCGTATCCGGTTGTCCCAGTTTTCCACACGCAAAGCAAAAATAAGGCAATCTTTCATATTGCACTTCATAAGAGTCTACTAAATTTCTTAGTCTTGAGTTAATAAGAATAACCCGACGTAAAGGGGCATCAATGTTAATCCAAACTTTAGCTCTAAGACTCTGTCCCCAACCACGCCAGTTACCAGACATATCCAGTTTGATGAACTTCCCAATCTGTCCGACAATGAATTCACACCGATCCTTGTTCAACCAATTGAACGGGAAATTTTGACAGCGAACCCATATCGATAATAGGTTGAATTTTACCTCATCTAGTCTCATCCTCCATTCAAAATCTGCAAGAATTACTGCATGTTTGTTGATCATCCACGGAGAGCCTTCCCAGATCCTATCCATGTCCCTCTCAAAGTCGTGAGTTGCCACAAAAATATTGTTTCCCATGGCTTTGAAGGCCAGCCCCCTAGGGTTGCCCCATTGCGGACGAAGAGCACTAACGATCGTGTTGATATGGAACTCATTGGGCGCTAGCACCTTCCCCGCCACTGCAACATGTTTGATCTCATCAATTTCTGTCAGATCATCCATCTGCACCACCGTCTGCTTAGCCTCGAAAAGATTGAGGTTCTGTAGCATAACATCCACCGGGGTCCCATCCCTTTCCTGGGATCTACCCAAACCTCCTTCCTGTCCAGATCCTTCCAGCCCAACGTCAGCCATCACTGACTAAAGATTAGGCTGGAGATTCGTCCGCCCGCACTCAGAGATGAGAAATCGCCAAGGCACCGCCAGATGCCACTAAACCCTAGATACCGGTTCGGGCAATCTTAGAACATCAAGTGTTGATCAATAAAACCACCGGTTTCAAGAAGGACAAGAAAGGCAAGCAGAAGGGAAAGAAGGGCGGCAAATATGTTGCCGCGCCTAAAAAGAAACCCCGAGCTGGCCCTAAGTCTGATACCGAGTGCTACTATTGCAAGGGGACTGGCCATTGGAAGCGCAACTGCCCCAAGTATTTGGTGGACAAGAAGGCCGGCAAGACAAACAAAGGTATATGTGATATACATGTTATTGATGTGTACTTGACTAGTACTCGCAGTAGCACCTGGGTATTTGATACGGGATCGGTTGCTAATATATGTAACTCGGTTCAGGGGCTGCGGAACAAGCGACAACTAGCAAGGGATGAGGTCACGATGCGGGTCGGCAATGGATCAAGAGTTGATGTGATCGCCATCGGAACGCTGCCTCTCCATATGTCATCGGGATTAGTTATAAACCTGAATAATTGTTATTTGGTGCCTGCACTAAGCATGAACATTGTATCCGGATCGTGTTTGATGCAAAGTGGTTATTCGTTTAAGTCTGAAAACAATGATTGTTCGATTTATATGAATAATATCTTTTATGGTCATGCACCTATGTTGAATGGTTTATTTCTATTGGATCTCCATAATAGTATTACTCATATTCATAATGTTGATGCTAAAAGAATTAAACTTGATAATGATATATCTGCATATATGTGGCACTGCCGTCTAGGTCATATTGGCATTAAACGCATGAAGAAACTCCATTCTGATGGACTTTTGGAATCACTTGATTTTGATATCATTTGATACATGTGAGCCATGCCTTATGGGCAAGATGACTAGAACACCGTTTTCCGGTTCAATGGAACGGGCGACAGATTTATTGGAAACCATACATACTGATGTGTGTGGACCAATGAGTGTGTTGGCGCGAAGTGGATATCGTTATTTTGTTACTTTCACGGATGATTTGAGTAGATACAGGTATATCTATTTGATGAAACATAAGTCTGAAACCTTTGAAAAGTTCAATGAATTTCAGAATGAAGTGGAAAATCATCGTAACAAAAAGATCAAATTTCTGCGGTCCGACCGTGGAGGAGAGTATCTTAGTTACGAGTTTATCACACATATGAAAGACTGTGGAATAGTTTCACAACTCACACCTGCCGGAACACCACAATGTAATGGTGTGTCAGAACGTCGTAATCGTACTTTATTGGATATGGTTCGGTCTATGATGTCTCTGACTGACTTGGCACTGTCATTTTGGGGTTATGCACTGGAAACCACTGCATTCACTTTAAATAGGGCACCATCTAAATCCGTTGAAAAGACACCGTATGAATTATGGTTTGGAAACAAACCTAAGCTGTCATTTCTTAAAGTTTGGGGATGCGATGTTTGTGTGAAGAAACTTCAACCGGATAAACTCGAATCCAAAACGGAAAAATGCGTCTTCATAGGATACCCTAAGGACACGATTGGGTATACCTTCTATCACAGATCCGAGGGCAAGGTTTTTGTTGCCAAGAATGGATCCTTTCTTGAGAAGGAGTTTCTCGCGAAAGGTGTGAGTAGTCGGAAGGTAGAACTCGAAGAGGTTATTGAACCTTCTCTTCATGAAATGGCAAGTAGCACAGCACCGGAAGTTGTTTCGGAGTTGACTTCACCTAATGAAGAGAGAGCTAATGATATTGATCATGAAACTCCGAAAGAGGACACTACCAAACCTCGCAGGTCAAGCAGGACACGTGCAACTCCTGAACTGTACGACAATCCTGTTATGAATTTCATGATTGATGAAATAGATGACTCTGCGACGTATGAAGAAGCGATGATGAGCCCTGATTCCAACAAATGGCTAGAAGCCATGAAATCCGAGATGGAATCCATGTACGAAAACCAGGTTTGGACCTTGGTGGACTTACCTCATGATCGAAAGGCCATTGAGAATAAATGGACTTTCAAAAGAAAAACTGATGCTGATGGTAATGTGACCATCTATAAGGATCGACTTGTCGCAAAGGGGTTTCGACAAATTCAAGGAGTTGACTACGATGAGGCATTCTCTCCCGTAGTGATGCTAAAGTCGGTTAGGATTATGTTAGCAATTGCTGCATATTTCGATTATGAAATATGGCAGATGGATGTCAAAACTGCGTTCCTCAATGGTAATATTGAAGAAGATTTGTATATGATTCAACCTAAGGGTTTTGTCGATCCTAATGATCCTAATAAGGTATGCAAACTTCAGCAATCCATCTATGGACTGAAGCAAGCATCCCGGAGTTGGAATCTCTGCTTTGATGAGGTGATCAAAGAGTTTGGATTTGTCCAAACTTATGGAGAGACTTGTATTTACAAGAAAGTGAGTGGGAGCAATGTGGCATTTCTAATATTATATGTGGATGACATATTATTGATTGGAAATGATATAGATCTTTTAAACAGTGTTAAAAGTTATCTAAACAGCAAATTTTCGATGAAAGACCTTGGTGAAGCTTCATATATATTAGGCATTAAAATCTATAGAGATAGATCAAGACGCCTAATTGGGCTATCGCAGAGTACATACCTTGATAAGATATTAAAGAAATTTAATATGGACGGAAGTAAGAAGGGGTTCTTACCTATGTTGCAAGGCAAGACATTGAGTAAGACTCAAAGTCCGGCTACTGCGGAAGAAAGAGAGATAATGGATAAGATCCCCCATGCCTCAGCCATAGGCTCTATAATGTATGTCATGCTATGTACAAGACCGGATGTGGCACATGCTATTAGTTTGACTAGTAGGTACCAATCTGATGCAGGTTCGGAACACTGGATAGCGGTCAAGAATATCCTTAAGTACTTGAGAAGAACTAGGGATATGTTTCTTATATACGGAGGTGAAGAAGAGCTAGTCGCTAAGTGTTATGTCGATGCTAGCTTTGACACTGATCCTGATGACTCTAAGTCTCAATTCGGATACGTATTTCTCTTGAACGAAGCAGTAGTTAGTTGGAGGAGTTCCAAACAACCTGTGGTGGTTGGATCAACGACGGAGGCGGAATATGTTGCTGCTTCAGAAGCGGCGCAGGAAGCGGTTTGGATGAAGGAGTTCATAACGGAACTAGGTGTGGTTCCTAGTGCGTTGGACCCAATGGTGATCTATTGTGACAACAATGGAGCCATAGCCAACGCCAAGGAACCAAGGTCTCACAAGAATTCCAAGCATATTAAGGGCCGGTTTCACTCCATCCGCGAGCATGTCAAGGATGGAGATATAAGGATTTGTAAAGTACACACGGACCTGAATGTAGCAGATCCGTTGACTAAAGTTCTCCCTAGGGCAAAACATGATGAACACCACAACTCCATGGGTGTTAGATTTATCACTATGTAAACTAGATTATTGTCTCTAGTGCAAGTGGGAGACTGAAGGAAATATGCCCTGAGAGGCAATAATAAAGTTGTTATTATGTATTCCTTGTATATGATAGATGTTTATTTTGCATGCTATAATTGTATTGATAGGAAACGTCAATACATGTGTGTTTAATAAACAAAAAGGGTTCCTAGTTATGCCTCTCTTATAAACTAGCTTGTTCATTAACAAGATGATCAAGGTTTCCTGATCATGGACGTTGGATGTTGTTAATAACAAGGTCACATCATTTGTGAAATGATGTGATGAACATTCATCCGAAGTATAGCATTACGATCAAGTCATTATGTTTATATTGCTATAACATCATACGAAGTAGTCTTAGTCCTTAGACCATGAGATCTTGTTAATTGCTAACACCGGAAGAGTATCTTGATAACATCAAACGTCACACCGTAACATGGTGACTATAAAGGTGGGTTCAGTGCTATGAAGGTGTTATGTTGAGGCTCATGGATCAAGAGTGGAATTTGTCAATCCCGATGATAGATAGATATACTCTGGGCCCTCTCGGTGATATCACATTAAGATAGCTTGCAAGCAAGTGATGTGATCACTAGAATGTTATATCACGGGAATGAGAAAAGAGTGCATGTCGGTAACGAGATCAAACTAGGTATTTGGATACCGATGATCGAATCTCGGACATGTATTATATCATGAGACAAAGGGATTAAATTACTAACGTTAAAGGTTCTCACGATCACAGAAGTCATCGTTGAATATGCAGGAGTCAGTATGGATCTCTAGGTCCCGCTTCTGATTATTGATGTGAGAGGAGTTTCAATCATGTCTGCATTATTCGCGAACCGTAGGGTGACACACTTAAGGGTTGCCGGACACTATTTAGGAGCACATATGTTCCAGACAAAAGGTTTGCAAAGTGCAAGAAATGTTTTGATAGAAACAGGAATTGTTTCAATAGAAACCGGAATTGTTTCGGGTGAAATTGCAGAAAGGGTTCTGCATGTGATATTGAAATGTTGCAAGGGTTTTATGTGAATGTTTGTTAATTAAAGTAATTAACAAAATTCTGAATAAAATAAATAAAAGAGTTTTATTAATTGAGAGTGGCATTAAGTTTGGTGGAAATTTAATGCATGTGAGTGGAACTTTGGGTGGAGTTTGAATTTATGTGAGTGGAGCTTCACCACATGAATGAGGAAGAGGTGGGGGCACCCCTCTTTGGCCGCCGGCCATGGGAGGGGAGGAGCCCCCCTCTCCTATAAAAGGCCCCCCTCTCCTCCCTCACAAAGCACACCTCCTCGTGAAGGATCTCTCTCCCCCTCTAGATATTCCCCCATGGTCTCGGATTAGCGAGATACATGTTCCCGGTGGCCTTGCGTCTGGAAGGAGTTGCTGCTTCCACTGATTTGCTGGAGCGAGGAGGTGGAGGTTGTCCGGTGGCTTGGACGTGTGTGCGAGGATGGATGCGCTGCTGATTTGTGGCGCTCGGACTTCCACACGATCTTGAGATCGGCAAGCGTACGACTACATCAACCACGAGTTCCTACTCGTTAAGAAAACTCATTGTCTTCGAGGGTAAGTTCTCCATGGATGTATGTCCACCCGTTGATCTATATCTAGTAGATAGATCTTGGCATATAGTTCTCATCGTAGGAATTTTTTTGTTTTCTATGCCGCGGACCCAACACCACCACCACACCTTCTAACAAAAAAAAAACCATCGCCAACGTGTTCAACCTAGCTAAGCTAGCTATTCTTTTAACCTGACACACCACTTGTAGCTATTACCCATAGTATTCAATCAATCAAGCCTCCCTGATGCCTCGGTAAGCCCAAGTTGGCCTAGTGCTTGATCAATAGCCCCAAGCCCCAACCTGGCTAGACCACACCTTCCCTCTCTCCCTCTGAACCGTGGGCGCACCCCTCTCCCTGCACTTGGGTCCCCAACGCGACCACACCTCCACCAGTCCATGCCATGTTCCTCTCCTTCCCCTCGCCCATGTGACCAAGCCGAGCAAGGATGGCATCTCACGCCTCACGTGTGCTCTCTCCCCCTCTCTGCATAAAGTTACATCAGCAACGCTGGCATCCCCCGTCCTCATCCCCCATCTCTCCAGATCGAGATCTGGAGTCTCTCTCCACCCAGCAAGCCGCCATAGCCACCGTCCTCTCCCGCCATACCTAAAACCCTAGCCGCTGCCTACTGCTGCCCTATCACCGGTATCACCTCGACGCACCACCATGTCCCAGAGTACGCCACGATGCCGGGTATCTAGCTCAAGCACCGGGACTTGGAGCTGAATCCTTGGGCTTCATCCTCGCCTACGCAAACCCTGTAGCAACCGCGACGCTGCTCTGGCCACCGCACGCCTACCTCATCTCTGAGCCGAGCCACCTCACCATGTACCTCTCGGTGAGCTACTTCTCCCTGTTCTAGCTCTCCTCCATCCATGCATCACACCAGCGCGGCCTCCCTGTTACTCGCCGATGACGCGCACAACAACAACAGCATCCGCGCGCGCCGTAGCGCTGCCGACCCTCTATTCTCGTCCGAAATCCGGTGTCCCTAGTCCTTCTCCGGCGACACCCGACAACCCAATGTGTAGAGGGATCATCCAGCTACGGTTACGATCCAATAGCGCTTGATTTCACCGATGGTAGAGCTTGTTTTCTTCCACCAAAAATCATTCCAACAGTAAAATGCATCTGTTCATCGCACTGCCAGATCCTACACAGTCCATCCCCAGGCCAGATCTTTGCATATATTTGTTCTTGGATGAACCCTCTTTATAACGTGCTTGGTCTCGTTCAAAACGTTATAGCGTAGCTTCTTGTATCTTGCTCGCAAGACAGTGGCGCCACACAGTTCGTCTATCGCGCGAGACAGTTTCTTCAGGTTCAGTAAACGCAGTAGAAACAACCATTACCCCCCTCTGAACCTCCTCCTTTACCGACGCACCTGACCCTTGTCTGATGATGCCGCCTTGACGTTTTTTGTTCATGGATGTGGGCTCTTCGCACAACACAAAACCGCACCCAAAACGGATCAAAAACGCCCTCGCAATCATCATTCAAAGATCAATCGGGCTAGCTGCTTTTGCATGTCTAACTTTAGTTTGTCGGCGCAACCGATCAGTTCTTCCCCTTTTCCAAGAAGCCCCTGGTTCTTTTTCCCTCTTAGCCCCTGGACTTTTCAAATTCAGTCAAACATAAGTCAAATTCAACTAAAGTCAAAACTTTCAAATAAATTCGATTTTGACAAAAGTCAAAACACGAAACTTGGTTGTTTTTTAATTCTAAATAGGAATCTGGCCTTTGTTTATTATTTTTTACATATCACAAAATAATAAATATTATCTGGACAATAATAAATGCTTTAATAATTACTAAATCTCAAATATTTAATAATATCTCCAAATAATACAAATAATATATGTTTCTTGATCCGAAAAATGCCAGGAATATGATTGTGATATTTAAAATTTTCGAATTAGTAAATACCATTTAAATGCATTTTTCTTAATAAATTCATAACTTTAATTCTGTAAATCCAAATTCGACAAATAATATGTCTAAATCAATCAGCCCGACGAGCCCATTCTTATTATGTATTCCATGATATGAATTGAAGCATGCATCATATAAATATTAAATATTCAGAACTGTTTATGGGAGCAAAACATGTCTAAATAATTAAATAAAGTGCTTTATTATTGTTTCCACACCTCACCCATACCATGCTATGTTATACCATGTAATTGTGCATCATTCCATCATGGCATATTTTGTTTGTTTGTTGTATATGTTCATATGATTGTGTACCTTATTTATTATGGGCCTTTGTGTGTTTGGTTTTTATTCCGGACAGACGCCGAGCAAGGGAATTATCAAGAGAACCAAGAGTAGTACCTAGATCCCGGTTACCCAACTATTGATTCGACAGGCAAGAAATTCCCCATGCTTGTATACATATAGCATCTATGCCTCTATCTTATTCTTGCATCATTGAGTCACGATTGCATTAAATTGGAATTCCAAGTATTGCATAGCCTTTACTTTTAAACCCCACCGAAACTTGTACCCTCAATCCTATGAGCCATAACTACAGGAGTTGTTTGAGCCATGTGAGTCATAGAACTGTATGTATAGGGTTTGTGCGAGTCTTTGTATAATGAGGTACCTAAATAACTTAAACTAATAGTAATGGGATAACTGAAGAAAGAGGCACCAGTTGGCAATAGCTGTTATTTGGTTCTTCCACGCTCACTTGTGTCCCATAGGACCCCGAGTACTTGATTCATGTTCCTTGACTATTCGCACTGTCCACATTCGGGATAATCTATGGATCCCCTTCGCTAGAGCTTGATTCACACTTTATTTTTGTTGGGTTCACAACATAGAAAACAAAACATTCCTACGATGGGAACTACTAAGCACCAAGATATATCTACTAGATACAAGCAACGAGTTGATATACATCCATAGAGATCATACCCTTGAAGAGCGACAAAGCATTGTTAACGAAACTGATTTCGTGGTTGATGTAGTCATACACTTGCCGATCTCAAGATCATGATGAAGTCTAGCGAGTCCAGCAGGTCTAGCACAAGCAAGTCCAGCAGGTCCAACACCACCAAGTCCAGCACCGCAAAGCAGCGGTGCATCCGGGATCACACACATGTCCGGTACCCCGACAACCTCCATCCCCCGCTCCAGCAAAGCAGCGAAAGCAGCAACTCCTTTCCAAATAAAGCCACTGGGAACATGTATCTCGCTAATCCGAGACCATGGGGAATAATTTCTAGAGGGGGAGGGAGATCCTTCACGAGGAGGTGTGAGTGAGATGGAGTGAGAAGGGTGCCTTTTATAGGAGGAGGGGGCAGCCAAGGGCCATGGCGTGGCAGCCATGGTGGGTGCCCCCACCTCTTCCTCATTCATGTGGGTGGAGCACCCACTCACATAAAAGACCTCCACTCAAAATTCCACTCACACATGCATTAATTTTCCACCAAAATTAACGTGTCTCTCATTTAATAAAACTATTTTATTTATTATATTAAAAAATTCAATTAAATTAATTAACAAACATTCACATAAAACCCCTTGCAACATTTAATATCACATGTAGAACCAGTTTCTGTAATTTCACCCAAAACAATTCTGGTTTCCATCGAAATGATTCCAGTGCTTTCTTAAATCTTTATCTGAAACATATTTGCTCCAAACGGTGTCGGTATCCCTTAAGTGTGTCACCCTACAGTTCGCGAATAATGCAGACATGACCAAGACCTTTCTTCGATCAATAATCAGCAGCGGGGACCTAGAGATCCGTACTAACTCCCACACATTCAGTGATGACTCTAGTGATCATGTGAACCTTTAACGTCATAACTAAATCCCTTTGTCTCGTGATACATTACATGTCCGAGATTCAATCAGCGGTATCTCCATACCTAGTTTGATCTTGTTACCGACATGCACTCTTTTCTCATTCCCGTGATATAATATTCTAGTGATCACATCACTTGTTGGCAAGCTATTTCAATGTGATATCACCGAGAGGGCCCAAAGTATATCTATCCATCATCGGGATGGACAAATCCCACTCTTGATCCATGAGCCTCTACATAACGCCTTCGTAGGACTGAACCCACCTTTATAGTCACCCTTTTATGGTGTGACGTTTGATGTTATCAAGATACTCTTCCGGTGTTAGTGATTAACATAATCTCATGGTCTAAGAACTAGGATTACTTTGTATGATGTTATAGCAATATAAACATAATGAATTTGATCATAATGCTATACTTTGGATGAATGTTCATCACATCATTCCACCAATGTTGTGACCTCGTTATTAATAACATCCAATGTCCATGATCAGGAAACCTTGATCATTTTGTTAATCAACGAGCTAGTTTATATGAGAGGCATTACTAGGAACTTTGTATTTTGTTTATTAAACACACATGTATTAATGTTTCCAATTAATACAATTATAGCATGCAAAATAAACATTTATCATAAACATGGAATAATATAATAACCTCTTTATTATTGCCTCTCGGGCATATTCCCTTCCATTTCTTGGGGCCACAAATTAGTTTGGGGCTTTATTACTATCATGTACTTATGCCATGCTTTACTTCTTTATTTACGATTATGTGTGGAGCGCCTGCACTATTTTGGAACATGGAATGTTTTCGCGGTATCGACAAGGCCCAATCACACTTTTGGGTTCCCAGTTGTTTACAACCATTGACACAAACCCTGGGTCCGTCTCAGAGCCGGCCAACTTCGTTGCGGGTAGCTTAGTGGGGTGCCCCCTGAAATAATTTATGAATCCTGTGAATGCATTGTCGTGAGGCCTCGTTGCTTTTTATTTGGTTCTTCTCGAGGTTGATCGTGCGTGTGTTGCTATTTGTGCACCCCTGTAGGGTAAATCTTTCTGAAAGCCGTGTCCACGGTTATGGACGACTTAGAGCATAGTTTCTCGATCATACACAAGCATAACTAAAGTACCGCCTTTAATTTGAGTAAGACATGACTAGTAAGTAGTGCAACACTCATGAATGGTTAATAAAATTAACAACGGATGGGATGTTCTTGGGCCTTCTCGTTGTTAAGCGAGAAGGAGGGCGAGCGATGTTTATTTATGTTACTTAAATAACTGTTATTACTAATTAACGAGCATCCGTCCATCGCTGGTTGGGCGGATGTATAGCATGTCTTTATAGAACTGTTTAGCTATTATCTTTCGCTGCATTTGTGTCACCCCAGGTTGTTCCCTTTAGATGCATTAAGACTTGCGGAGTATCCCTAGGGTCTCACATAGTAAATATTTGGTTCAGATGGACATATATACTCTCAAGAAGGTTACTGGGTTGAAGAGACTAATGATGGTGGCAATGATCATCAGGTGTAGAGATTCTGGGGATGGAGATCCGTGAGATCTGTTGGCGGGATGTGCTTATTTCTGTGGCATCTTATGTCGATTTGGTTCTTAATCCATACTCGGATCTTATTTTCCACTTCCACTTGATACTCGGATGTGTGATGTATGAGGATGTATCCTAAAATATTATATCTATCTAGGATATTTGGATCTTGTCGTATGGCGTTGAATATTTCTCTTTCTATTATTGTTGATGGTCTGGCTTTGATGTACTATTGTATGTCGCTGATATACATACTCCTTTGTGTATGTTTTGATCGCATTACCTGTCGACTACGCCGCTCGCACCTGAAGCTATGATCATAAAAGTGGGTGGGATGGTTGGCCGGTATCGTGCCCTGCTCTACGAGGTGGGCCTACTGTGTGTGGCTGCGCGGCCCCACGGTAGTACGTCCTGTCCACTTTTGGATCATACTGGCTTGTAGCTTAGAGCATAGTGTACGAGGTATTACATCTCCACGGTAATCTTGTGCTCTTGAAAATAGTGTTGTAGCTTTCTAGATGCAAAGAATACACCATAAGGTAACTTTTGGTAATGAGGATACCTTTGTTTTGATTCAGTCAGGACCTTGTTGAGATAATAAGTCAGACCCTGCACCAGGTGTTCCTGTTTTGCTTCTGGCCGTTCCACCACAATGACGATGTTGACGACTCTATTTATCGCAACCATGTAGAGCAACATTGGTTCCTATGGTTCCGGTGCTACAAGGATAGGGCGGACGAAAGTATGGCTTTCAGGTCCTATACTGTAGCTTCAACTTCGTCAATCCGGACGAACTTCTTGGTCTTGTTCAAGAGCTTGTACAATCGTACAGCTCACCGAGTCGACTTTCGAACCGACTAACCGTAGCAATGCAACCAGGGATCCGTTGTACGTCCTTCAGGCGAGTCGGCCTGGTAATGTTGAGTATAGCCTTTATTTTATCTCGGTTCACCTCTATGCCTCTTTGACACACAATGAAACCTAACCATTTTCTGGCTAGTATTCCAAAGAAACACGTCTTCGGGTTAAGCAGTATGCTGTATTTTCGTAGATTGCTGAATGTTTCCTCCAAGTCAGAAATGAGTGTTTCCTTCTTTTTGGACATCATAGATATATCATCCACATATGCATGTACATTGCGTCCTATTTGATCATGGAGGCAATGCTGCATAGTGCGCTGGTATGTAGCTCCTGTGTTTTTAGCCCAAAAGGCATTGTTACGTAGCAGAAGGTTCCAAAGGGGGTGATGAATGAAGTCTTTAGTTTTTCAGACTCCTTCATCTGAATTTGGTGATATTAGGAATATGCGTCGAGAAAACATAGGAGTTCTGAGCCTACTGTCAAGCTGATAACTTGATTGATTCTAGGCAGTGCGAACGGATCTTTGGGACAAGCCTTGTTCAAGGCGGTATAATCAACACACATCCTTAAATCAGTGGTGTCATTTTTAGGGATCATTACAAGATTGGTTGACCACTCGGTGTGGATGACCTCTTCAATGAATCTGGCTAACTCGAGTTGGGCTAGTTCCTTAGCTATTGCTTTGCGCTTTTCATCTCTAAAACATCGTAAGAACTGTTTGACGGGTTTAGCATTCATATACACGTTTAAAGAGTGCTCAGTAAGTTCCCTAGGAACTCTGGTCATGTCAGAAGGTTGCCATGCAAAGATATCTTTATTAGCTTTGAGGAACTCGACGAGCGTGCTTTCCTATGTGCAGTCTAAACCTACACCTATCGGAGTCATCATCCTTCAATGGCGTCATCTTCATCTCTTCTAATGCCTTGAACTCCGGAGTCGGCTTTGTCACCTCCTTCTTCGTTGTGGGCACCTCGGATGGGTCGATGTTCTTCTTGATCTCCTGGTACTCCTCGGTGTGCAGTACGATATCAGCAAAGGCGGCATTTCCGTCCTCGCATTCTTGTGCCTTCTTCGGGTCTCCCCGGATCGTGATGATGCCATTGGGACCTGGTATTTTCATCATGTTGTAAATATAGAAAGGGCGAGCCATAAAAGCCTAGTAAGCCGAACGCCCAAAGATAACATGGTATGCGCTCTTGAACGGGACCACTTAAAAAGATATTGCTTCCGTACGATAGTTCCTTGGAGTTGTAAAGGTAACATCCAAAGTGATTTATCCCAGAGAGTTCGCTTGTCTTCCGGGGAAAACTCCATGGAAAACCATGGAGCTGTGATTCGGCTGTGTTCTGATATCCTCATACGGCGTAGTGTTTCGACGTAGATGATGTTTCGATGTAGATGATGTTGATGCTACTGCCACCGTCCATGAGGGTCTTGGAGAACCCGTAGCCGTCGATCAATGGACTGACGACCAGAGCATACTTTGCTCGCATGTGTGGCTTGGGCGGATGATCGCTTCGGTCAAAGGTAATTGTCACTTCCGACCAGCCTAGAAATTGAGGGATAGCCGGAACAGTTGTGTTGAGCTCATGCATCACTACCTTTTTTACCTTAGCCGGTTGGGATCAAAGGAAGCATACGTAGGTGTCTTTCTTGGTTGGGAAGGTCTTCTTTCCATCTGACTTGGGATTCGAGGTATCTACCTCCTCCATGTTGGAATCTTCCTTGGACTCCTTCTCTTGTCTGAATTTTCTTTCGTTTTCATCGCTTGGCCTTGTAGCCAACGAATTCGTCTTTCTTGATGGCATCATTGAAATAACACTCAGCATTGGTGTGGGATGAACCCCTATTTTCGTCCGGGTGATGCACGCATGAATTATTGGTGATGTTAGCCCAAGAGTAGGTTTTACCAGGTTGCTGGTCTCCTCTACCTTGAACTCTGGAAGTTCCACGGCCTCGTCCCCGGCCGCCTCCGCGGCTTCCAAAACCAAAAGTCGTGTTGACAGTCGCGGTTTCCGGATTGCGTTTTTTCCTCCGAGGTGTTCTTGCGTTTCTTGGCCTCTTGCTGTTTCGGCTGTTTCCAGATTGGGTTTTTCCTACAACCAGTATGTTTAGCAGTCCCTTTGAATCATTGTTGGTGTTTGCATATTTGCTTGCCTTCTCTATCAGCTCCCCCAAGTCGGTAACTTTGTCGCACTTCAGGCGATGATGCAGTAATCCGATTGGGAGTCCCGTGAAGAAGCTTTGATCATGGTCTAGTCGTTTACTCCCTCACAGGAGTTCTTCGTGTCGATCCATCATCTAAGGTAATCCCGGCAAGTTTCTCTGGATTTTTGGGTGCACCGCTGCAGATCTTCGACCGTGCAGGGCCTCCTGTATGTTCCCTCGAAGTTCTGAAAGAATGCACTTTGCATGTCATACCAGTTGTGGATGGTGTTTTCCGGGAGTTCATTGAGCCATGAGCCATCTTCCTCAGCATAAGCGAGAGATACCGGGTCGCGACCAAGTTGTTTCCTCCTTTGGCGATGCAGTAGGCCTGGAAGAAATCCTGGAGCCAGGTGTCTGACCGAGCCACACCATCATAGGGTTGGATATGCCTTGAGATAGAAAATCCTCGAAAGCGCGACCCGAATTATTTTGGGCCCACGTATATATTATCCAACTCATAGCGCTGCACCTCTATGTTTGAGTTGATCCGGTGCCTAGCGTCACTTGGTGACAGAGAGCGCCATCTCAGATGTTCGTTGTGGCTATGGTACCGTGGAGCCGGATTTCTATTTCCTCAACCACCTCCTCCACCACGGTGCCCTCCTTGGCCTCCATGGGAGCCATTATGGGCGCTTATTGGTGGAGAGGGTGGTGTCAGTGGGTTGTTTCCTCCAACCGGAGCTTTGTGGTGATGGCCACCATGCCGACTTGATCTAGCACGGTGTTCGTCGTTCCTTCATCCATCGTTGCCATCATTGTGATGGGGCTCAGCCAGATGGCTTGTGTGTCTAGGAGGGGCATTCTCTGCCGGTCCTACTCACGACATCACGCTTCTTCGTCTTCCAAGCTGTTATCTGACTGCCATCGGGGAGATTGTTATTGAACCATTGCTGCCATGGCATCTCGCTCTGCGGCTGGGGCGACGTTGGTCCAGCTTCGTGCAGGTCCGTGCCGCTGTCCTTAAGAGTCGGTTCTTGAATAATTGTCTTTTTGAGGGTCGGGACGGTAGCATCGTTTCGGTTCCCATCTAGGTCTTGTATCTTGGTGTCGGCCAGTTTGTGTGCGACATTAGTTGGATTTGGAAATCAATTTCCTGCTATCGGACATGGCGACCTTCTGTTGCTCCAGGCCTTTGGTGAGTAGCTTCACACTTAGTCGGACCTGGTCTGGACTTGGATTATTTGCCAGGATCTCTCGGGCCGCAGCAGTGTTTTCTACCGGTGTGTTATACACTCGGTTTCCTTTGTTGTTGATCCGAGGTTTTCCCATGGCTATGTCTCCTTTGAAAAGGGTCTTGTGAACTTCCAGATTCCTATTAGCCAATTCAGGGCCGTTCCGGGTCTTGTGATGCTACAGGGAGCTAGGTTGCCTTGCCACAATGCATTGTTTCTCCGAGAGGAGATGAGTAGCTTCATCAAGGAGTACCTAGAGATGCGCTTCTAGGGCTTGGGCCCTTTCGTCCAACTCCCCGGGTGTAAGATCCGCGGATGTCGGGATTGGTGTTGTGAGTGCATCTCCGAGAATCTTACGGGCACCAGGGGTTACCACGTATCCATCCAACAGAGTGCTTTTCAGCTTGTCGGGGATCAGAGCTCCATCTAAATCCTCTTCATATTCCTCAGCAATTACCTCCTCAGCCGGAGGATCCTTAGCCAGAGTCTTCTTCTTCTTTGCCTTGTTGGCCTTAGTGGCACCTGTAGCAAAGATGACTTTGGGTCCAATTCCTAGAGTCAAGCTTCTGTCAGTACTCTCGAACATCTAGATGTCGGGATTATCTTCGATATCCATATCATCATGCGGTTCAGGTGAGTTTTCTCCAGATCTTTCATCCATACTGTTGTAGGGGCTTTGATCCATAGCTTCTCCTTCTTTCGTAGCCTTGGAGTTGATCTCCTCTTCAATTTCTGCGGAGAACTTTCAGAGTTCTGCCGATGTCATGGAATCCTTAGAGGATGTTGGTATGTCAGTGCTTGTTCCGATTGCCTCCAGCACCGAGTCGTTGTCATCTCCAGCATCGACAGAGCTGGATTTGGATCCAACGTATCCGACAAAGTGCGATGTGTGCGTCCTGAGGTAGTTGCGACTTTCTTCATTAGCTTCTTCGAAACATCTATGGTCTCGAGAATTGCATCCGTGTTGACTATGACACTGTCCATCATCCTCTTCATGGTGTGCCTCAGGAGTGATTTTCTTGCTCCAGCATTGGTAGAGCCGGATCCAGAGCTATTGCTGCTTTGATCTTCCTGAGATTCAACCTCCTTCGGGAGATCTTCTTCAGATACAATATTCTCCACATCTCCGCTTCAGGTGCAGGCTGGGTGGGATTAGGATTTTCTGAGACTCGGAACTCTGCGACCTCTGCGGACAAAGTGGATCTAGAGGTTTCTTCTGCCTCTATCATCACCTCTGGGGTGGATTAGGCAGGTCCAGCGAAATAGAGATAAACATCGATCTCACCAAAGGACATGCTTGTGTAGGTGGTCACAGGTTCCCTACCCGGAATCCAAGTCTCGTCGAGAAGGACAAGAGGGACATCACTAGTGTAGAGGATCCAGCTGACGACGATTGTCTCGCTGATTCTGATTCGTGCTGATTCCGCTTGGAACACAGATCTGAAGTTCAGCTGCCCCACGGTGGGCGCCAACTATCGTTGGATTAAAGACATGTACGGCGAGAGGGGGTCCTCGAGGCATGGAGAAATATGGGGTGTGAGACGACGGTGTTCTGGGACGATGAGCACACAAGCTTTACCCAGGTTCGAATCCGCTAGCAGTGGACGGATCCTACTCCTGCTAGCAATCCAGTAATACGGCAGAGCCGGAAGTACAAATTACAAGAGAGGTTTCACCTATGCGAGTTGAGGTTGTAAGTTGTGGGTGCCCTAGAGGCTGGTCCCTAGGATGACTTATATAGATATCTGGCCTAGGGTTACATGAGAGTGTTGGAAATATGCCCTAGAGACAAATAGTAATAAGGACTATTATCATATTTCATAAAGTTTATGATTAAGTTTTATATCATGCTATAACTGTATTGAGAGGAAACATCAATACACGTGCGATATATAAACAACTAGGGGTTCCCAGTGAAACTCTAGTCACTGGTTCATTGGTCAACAAATGATCAAGTTCCCTGATCATGTGGCATTTATGCCAGTTGGAAATGGAGTTAACTCATTCTGAGAATGAGATGATGAACCAATACCCAACCTAAACATCGTGACCCGATCATGTCACGAAGTTCAAGTTACGATGATTAGAAATGGATCCTCGTAGACTATTCCTTAGACCGTGAGGCTATATCAATCATTGTCTCCCGAGAGTGCTTCGATAGCATCAAGCGCCACTTGGTAATACAGTGGTTATAAAGGCGTGTTTAGGTACTCAGAGGAAACCGTAGAGGCAATATATGTCAAGAGCGGGATTTGTCCGTCCATGTGACGGAAAGATACTTAAGGGCCCACTCAGGAGAAGTTATATCCAATAACTGCGCAGCGTGTGATTTGATCACATGGATATCACTTGTCGGAACGAGTCAAGTAGCATTGTTCAGTAATGAGATCGAACACAACATGGTGATGTCATTGATCAGATCTTGGGCAATGCAAGTATCAAGATACAAAGGGAATAATACACGACCATCCCGGTTCAAACGACGAAAGATCTTCGTGGAACACACAGGGGTCACATGGCCATCCAGGTCCCTCTGTCGATCATTGGTCCGGGAGTGTCCCGACCATGTATGGAGTGTTCTCGAACCGTAGGGTATCACACTTAAGGGTTTGATGATGCTTAGAGAGTGTTTATAGGATCGAAAGAATCACCGAAGAATAGTAGAGAGAAAACCGGAAGGGTTTCGGTAAGTCCGGATGATGTCCGAAGTGGAGATGGAAGGTGTTCCATAACCATGGAGATTGAATAATATATGAATGAATGTTAAATATTGATTTAATAATTTATTCATAATTATTTAATAAAATAGAAAAACAATTTAAAGGTCAAAAGGCTTAATGGGCCAATTCCGGAGGGAAGAGGGCCCATTAGGGAAAGGCAATATGGGAGAAGGGGCAAGGGGGTGGCCGGCTGGGCCAAGCCCCCCCCCGCGTGGGGCCCACTAGGGCCGGCCAACGGCTACCCCCGCTCTCCCTCTCCTTTAGGCCCACCCCGGGACTTTGAGGGAGGTAGTACATCTCCTCCCCTATATATAGTGGGGGTATTTAGCCAGATAAATACACACAATATTCAATAAAGGTTTCCTCACTTTTGGGGAGACCTCCAATTGATATTCTCTCTCTCTCTCTCTCTCTCTCTCTCTCTCTCTCTCTCTCTCTCTCTCTCTCTCTCTCTCTCTCTCTCTCTCTCTCTCTCTCTCTCTCTCTCTCTCTCTCTCTCTCTCTCTCTCTCTCTCTCTCTCGTGACCATGGTCCCAAGTTTGGACTGCGCGAACAAGAGACATCTTCACTGCAGAGCGCCGTCGCGCTGCAGGATTCGGATCCAGGAGCTCTACTTCCGCAACTGCTGCTGGATCGGGGAAGCGGGAGTCATTGTCAGGCACCGGACATGTGTAACTCCCTGAGAGGTGTCACACTTGAGGCACTCAAGTCGTTGGAGCCACAGGAGCGCAAGGACTTCATCACGACCTTGAGGTCGGCTTCGGCTCGTCTACATCAACCACGCTCTCCTGAGCGTTGACAACGCTTTTCGGTCTTCAAGGGTAAGTTCGCGAAAAGCCCCTCCCGTTACTGCATTACTAATAGATAGGTCCTGGCAGCATCAGGTGTTCAGGGACGTAGGGTAAAAATTATTGTTTTCATACGCGGAACCCCTACAATGGTATCAGAGCTAGATCTATGCGTAGTAATGCTAGTACGGGTAGAACACATGAGATGTAGCGTGTGGGCGTTGATCTTTTAGTTGTTACCCTCCCACGTGTACTTGTGTATACCGCAGTAATGCTTGATGAAGCGGCCCCCAACCAACTTTACGCGTTCATTCGCGAGACTGGTCCACGCTTGACATATGGCTTGTACCGTATAAAGTGGCTTAGGGGGGTGTCTGTCTCTCTCGCATTAGTTGGTATGCCATTTGCAACGGAGGACCCCGAAAGGGGTGTAGTAGAGACAACTACTTGATCAGCGTTGTGCTGAAAGTTTTTAGGTAAGAATAGTTCTTGTGTGAAAGCCCATTCAGCCACGTAAAATATGCAAAGATAAAGTAGAGGCATCTAACTTTGTTTTGTAGGGGGCGTTGCTTTGTGATATGGTTGTGGCAAAGGTAAAGTGATTACCTTATGTTACATAGTAGTAGATAGTCATGAAGGTGACGGACTACCACGCCGGAAAAACACCGGTACCCTGGTGTCTACGCCACCGGAACTCTGGCGCCGGAATCCGGTGACGACAGATGGAGATCACGACGTGAAGGACCATATCACATCGCATTTACATTCAATGTTATTGTTTGTATATCTTATTGTGTGCTAGTATTAGATACTCGACGGTAGCCTAATAAGATGATCCCTGTTAAAATTACCAATGATTGAGTGTGGACTACCAAGAAAGTTCTTCAGTATGAGGCGACCCATAGTGAACGGGTGTCAGACATATCTACGTTCGCATATAGTGGGTGTAAGCCATGTTGCACAGCGAATACACTAAGGTTGAATTGGCGAGCCTAGCATGTAGTAGACATGGCCTCGGAACGTGGATGGTCGAAAGATCGAGCACGAGTCGCATGAATGATGTGACCGACGTTTAGCGTTCACCCTTTAACCCACATTGATGGCCGTGATGATCGGGGGAGATGTGGGGAAAAGGGGTCGTGTTATCACTAGGAACCCTTCAGGGGATAGGTGTTTCTAAGTGGAGTTATTATTAACTCATTTAATTATAAACTTAGTCTAAATTCCTTTTGCAATTATAAATGTAGAAAAGGTTCTCCCCGATGCCACATTTCCTGTTGACGATTGATTGGTTAGAAGGAGAGAAGCTCAGGCTAGATGGATCAAACTTCTCTATGTGGGTTACGCGTCTCCATGTTCTCCTTAGCGAGAATGACGTGGTCGACTACATACTCGACAAGATGGATTTGGATCATCCCATTGACCTAGAGACCCCAAAGCAATGGGAAGACCGCTATCACCGTCAGGAGATGGCCTCCTTCATTTCAGTTACAATGTGTTTCGGAATGGTGGAGCGAACTGTGGCCTGCCGTGGGTAATGTCAACCCTCGTACGGTAATGCTACATCTTAGGACACATTTCGTGGAACAAGCACGTATATGGGAGCATGAGCTGATGGGAGACTTCCTCTCCATTAAGATGGAGGAGAACTCATCACTTAACGACCACTTGGAGCACATGCATGATGTGTACATGAGGCCTGCATACTTCCTGGATAGCTGGATGATGGGCTCTTTTGCAAATGGTGTTGTGCTGCGGTCGCTGCCACCAAGCTACCAAGCACAAGTCAGGACTTGCATTATGAGAGGCGACGCAGAATCACAGGATTTCCACAGGTTCATATCGCATCTCAGGAATGTGATGGTTGAACCTGTTGTCGCTGAGGTCATCAGTGACAAAGGTATATATTTGATATACAATTTTATAAATGTTATAATCTTGCAAACACATTTGTAGTGTTAAGTATATTTGATATTTGTTCTATTTTACTGAAAACAGGTCCTTCTGCATGAGAGGTGCTTGCTGGAGAGGAGGTGACATTGCATGTTGATGGCGAGCATGATGATGATGCCAACGACACTCTCCCTCAACATTTATCATTTAGTTTATGTTTTCGATAGTTATTATAATAAAAATATTGTGAACTTCTTTAGTGAGTCTCACACTAAGTGAGACGGTTATTCATATCAGCTTGTAACAAATAGTTGTTCCACTTTTATGAATGATTTCTATTTGTGTTCATATCTTGTTTGATTATATGTGAATTATCCTTGTTGTTTGAAACTAATTGATAATACATGAACATTTGTAAAATATTAAAATGCCTTGAAAAATACCCAACTTAATGATATGTTCATTAATGAATGAATCAATTGTTTAAATTCAAAAGTTATGTGATAATATGTGAAAGACATTCGATTTCTTATCACATATAAATCATGCCCAAGTTCGGCAAAATAACTTGAACACCGTGCATTACTTGAATACAAAGTGTTTTTATGAATTGTTAAAAGTAAATACATATTAGATGTATTGTGTTTTGACAAAATGGTAATTATCATTATATGATTGTTTAAATGTGTAAAGAAGTTTACCAAAGGAAACATGAGTATGAAACTATTTGATATGATCAAAGTGTTTCATCAACAAAGGGTATAAAGATAAATGAGAATCTAATTACTACGATTTGATCAATTCTAATGGAATTTGACTTTATAAGAATGGCATGAAGAGAAATTGTGAAATGCAATGCGTTTGAAACATCAAAATGCAAAGCATCATAATGTGATATTAGATATCAAAATGGGTGAATAGATGGCGCCAAATAAATCGTTGTAGTGTAGATGTAGAGACCATTAGTTAGAAATAGTTAGCACTCAATTAGAATATATAGTGAACCATTTGAATTCGTGAAAGCGGCTCCATATCTGGTATGGATCGTCGTGAAAGTTTTGGGGTTATTCGATATAACCAAAACAATAGCGAATAAGTCCTTGTAGAATATTCATTGGAAACTTTGAATATGAAATCCATAGCTGGAACCAAAAGAGAAGCAAAACTAGTATTTCTTGGTTTTTGGTACATTTTCAAGAAAGTTCGCATTTAGTGATATTTCTCGATTCTGGAGCAAATGGAAGATAGTGAAAAACACGATGAGGTTTCAAAACCCTGTGATACGTCCATTTTCCATCACTATTCTATGTCTTAATTCACTATTATTCATTGATATATTTCATATTGAGAGGTGATGCTTATGTTATTTCATCTATTTTTGCATGGTTGATGACTTTTGGAGCATGGACCGCTGCAGTCAGGATTCTGATGGAAAAGGTGCTATTTGGAGGCAAAATTTGCGAAGATCAGAAAATCCAGGAAATATATGGAAAATCCTATTTTTCCAGAAGACTAAGGATGCCATAAGATGGAGTGGAGATGGGCCACAGGGGGCCCACACCACCCCATGGCGCAGGCAGGCCTAGGTCATGCCAGGAGGTGGTGTGGCCACCCTGGCCCACTCCAGCCTCTCCCCTCTGGCGTATATCAACCTCCCAAAACCCTAAGACTAGGGGAGCGACCACAGAAAGATTCCGCCGCCTCTACGGGGCGGAAAACACCAAGAGAGAAAGATCTCTCCGACAGACAGATTTCTACCGAGAGAGAAAGATCTTCCCGGAAAGGGGAGATCGTCGCCATCAACACCACCATCAAGCTGGACTTCATCGGGATCATCATCATCATCACCATAAGCACCCTCATCACCATCTCCATATTGCTGTAACAATTGCGTTGAATCTTGCATAGTTCATAGGGGAAACTTTCCTGGTGTTGATTACTCTTTGTAGTTGATGCTATTGAGTGAACCATTAAATTATTGTTTATGTTTAGATTGTTATACATCATTATTCCATCTCTGATCATGATCCATATGATGTCTTGTGAGTAGTTCGTTTTGTTCTCGAGGACATGGGAGAAGTCTTGTTGTTAGTAGTGGAGTTGTGTTGAGAAAGATTCAATAGATTGTTATTTAAGTTGTGGTGTACTTCTTCTAGTGGTGTCATGTGAATGTCGACTACATGACACTTCACCTATATGGGCCTAGGGGAATGCATTGTGTATTTGTCTACTAATCGTAGGGGTTGCCGGAGTGACAGAAACCTGAACCCCCGTTAGGAAACCATTGCACAAGGGACGTAAGGGTCTTAGAGTTTAAAGCTGTGGTTAGGTTTCTACCTTAATTACTTTCTTGTACTTACGGATGTTTGCAAGGGGTATAATCACAAGTATGTATTAGTCTTGGATGGGGCGGTACATTAGCACAGGTTCACCCACACAACACTTAGCAAGCTAAAGAAGATTAATCAACTATATGAAGCGAAAGCACTTGACAGTCTTCCCATGTGTCCTCGAGAACGTTTGGTCATCTATAGAAATACAACCGTCTTGTCCTTTGCTGCATAAAGGATTGGGCCACTTGCTGCATTTGTTCCTACTGTCTTTTATTTACTCGTACTTTGTTTACTTGCTTTATCGAAAACCCCTAAAAATCCGTTTGCTAAGTATTTGCAGAGAATTCCTGATCCATACCACTAGTCAACACCTTCTGCTCCTCATTGGGTTCGACACTCTTACTTACACCCGCTATACTTATGGGTCATCAAGACTATTTTCTGGTGCCGTTGCCGGGGAGTGAAGCGCTGTTGGAGAGTGGAACTGGTAAAGGAAACTTCTACTGTGAGTATTGTTTACTTCTGCTAGTTGCTTTATTTTTGTTATGGATAATTCGCCGAGTTTCTTATTTGGTAATGCTACTACCACTGCTAAGGTAGTAGATAAACCACCACCTACTGAGAATGATGTTTTCAAAATACCTACAGGAATTATTGATCGTGTTATGGATAACTACTATGTTGGGGATGGAACTGTCCATCCCGATGATCATTTGCTCTTTATACACGAATTATGCGGGTTGTTCAAGTGTTGAAAGTACAAATAAAGCTGTTGAACCTGATAAACAAATGGTTGATGAACCTATAATAGCAAGTGTGAAAGACTTTGCCACTAAATATGAAAAAGAGGGACACCTTATCCTTTGTAAGGATACCTCTAATATTGTCTCACATAGTAGTGTTATGAGAGCTAGTATTCCCGTGTTTTCTGTTAGAATAAGTGATCATTGCTATGATGGTCCTTGTGATAGCTATATTGTTAAGTTTATGCATGATACTGAAAGCTAGTATGAGAGAGGGAAAAGTGTTCTTATGCATCTCAATAATATCAAGTTTCCTCGTTTTATGCTGAAAGTTTTTATGTTGCACTTCTTTTGCCTTCTTATGCAAGTTGCCTCTGGTTTCAATAACTTGTTTGTTTACAAAATTCCCTTGCATAGGAAGTGGGTTAGACTTAAATGTGTGTGTGTTTTTGCTTCTTAATGCTCTCTTTCACTTCAATTCATATCCCTATGAGAGCGTCTTCAAAATTATCATGCACATCTTAAAGGTTATAAAGAAAGAGCTTTATGGGAGACAACCCAATTTGTTTTTGCTTTCAGTTTGTTTGTGTTTGTTTGAGTCTTGGAAGTTATTACTTCGGTAATAACCGCTCCTTATCCGTTTTGTTTGGTTTTTGTGTCAAGATCAACCTCTAATGAGAGAGAAGTAAGATTTGGGGAAGTTGCTGTCCCGAAACAGATTTTTGTGCTTCACCGTAAAAATTCGTGAGAGATCTCTGTATGTCGGATTGAGATGTAATTTTTTGTGATTCTTCCCCAGGTTTTTATTTAACTTTCGTTAGTTTTGAACTTTTTGATTTGATCAGCAGAAGATTTTCGAAAAAATTGATCTTTACCTGCTGGTCTGTTTTGACAGATTTAGCCAATCTTGCATTTGCTTCTTTATTCGATTTCCTTTTTGAATTCTTTTTGGGTTTTCGGAAGGATTTACTTCAGTAGCTTTTGTTTTTATGGTTTTCAGTTGAAGTTGTACTCAAAAGGTTTTATCACTTCACTTATACTAATGTTGCTAATGAGAATTGTGTGAAGTTTTGTGTGAAAGAAATTTCCAGGAAGTGGAGACAATGGTGTAATAAGGAAGAGAAGGGTTTTATGACTCAAGTAATAAGTGTATGAAGATGAATATATTGATGTTATTCAAGTGGTGACTCCGAAAGAATCTACTAGATACCAAATTCAGAGACCTGTAGAGTCCGTTTCCAACTAGGTAACAGTTCTGGTAAGAAAAGTTCCGCGAAAATACAATCCAACTATATTTTTGCAGTTTTCAGTCAATAAGTAAAGTTACGAAGCAAAAGAGGGACGGAACAGGAGCCAGGGTGGCCCACACCACCCCATGGCGCGGGCCCACCCCTGGCCGCGCCACCAGGTGGTGAGGCCACCCAGGACTCCGCCTCCGACTCGTTTTCTCCAAGTACCTTCCTTTTGATATGAAACTTCGTAATATATACCCCCCGGATCTTCCGAGGTTCGTATATCGTGTTTTCGTCGTGTTTTTGTTTCGATCTGTTTCTGCCAGGACATACTCTTTGAAGGCTTAGAAGCACAATGGTGTCTGCCAAGGATAAAGGGAAGGAGCCCATGGAGGAAGACCTCCAAGACCTCGGGAAGGAGAAGGAGATCAAGAGCAAAGATGAAGAGGAGGCAAAGCACACCGGCACTACCATTGCGAGCATTGATGTGGCATCCCGCTAAAACCACTACTAGAAAATCGCAGTGTTTTTGCGCATTGCATCATCATGACCGCATGCTAATGTCATCATGCCACATTGCATTTGAGCATCGTCATCATTATGCATGTGTTTGTACAAAACTATTTACGACAAGCCTGGTTTTGTTTTCTAAACGCCCCGTCTTTATTTCAAATCAAAACTCCGATCTCTTCTAGATAATTTTATTTGTCTAAAAATTATTTACAAAAGTCTGTTTTAAATGAAATAAAAGTTTATATTATTTTTAGGGGGCAGCCGAACCGACCCAGCCGGCCATCCCCAAAAATTACCCCCCGGGCCCAGGAGTGGACGGGGTGTTACAGAGTGGTATCAGAGCTTAGCAGTTGCGATACCCCACAAGTCCAGCCTGTAGGATAACCTAGCTAACGGCCGATGTAGAGTGTCAAAACTATTTTGCGAAATCGGTGGGATAGATCTGATTAGGTCTGATTTTACTCCTTACCCTCTGCTATTCTCCTCTTACCTCTGCGTGTTTTGGATCCGTTCTCTTACCTTCTTATAGTCCAGGACTTCTCGTGGTTGGGTTTTCTGTCGTACCTTCAGGGCTTCGCTTCCTCCTTTGGCAACGGTGTTTCTATCTCAGGACTTCATGCTATCTGAGTAACCCTTTATCTGTGGTACCACTCTTTGTTCCTTGTTTGTGCCTTCCGGTGTTTTTCGACGCGATGACGTCATCTACGCTAGATCCGATGCAGAGTCTGCATCACTCTTTTATTCCTGAACCTCGATTGTCGAGATCTTCAGTCTAATTTTGGGAGTTGGTTGCATAATTCTCCTATTCATGTGCAGAGTAATGGTTTGGGTGCGCGATGGACTGATCACCATCCGACTACTCTTACCATTCGCTTTTGTATATTGAATCGGTGGATCCAGCAATTTTACTCCATCCACGGAAGCTAGAGGTGGCTTTATTTGTTGATACCTTTACCTTCGTCCTTTGTTTATCCAGAGTGTTCTCTCGATGGATGGGAGCAACGAACTCTTGTTAGTGGTGTCGCGAGCATCTACATGAAGCGAGAAGATTCAGATCGCCGACTTTCTTCCCCGTACCATGAGGGGGATCTCGAGGGCGAGATCCCTTGTTAGTGGTGTCGAATTGTGGCATCCCGCTAAAACCACTACTAGAAAATCGCAGTGTTTTTGCGCATTGCATCATCATGACCGCATGCTCATGTCATCATGCCACATTGCATTTGAGCATTGTCATCATTATGCATGTGTTTGTACAAAACTATTTACGACAAGCCTGGTTTTGTTTTCTAAACGCCCCGTCTTTATTTCAAATCAAAACTCCGGTCTCTTCCAGATAATTTTATTTGTCTAAAAAATATTTACAAAAGTCTGTTTTAAATGAAATAAAAGTTTATATTATTTTTAGGGGGCAGCCGAACCGGGCTGAACCGACCCAGCCGGCCACCCCCAAAAATTACCCCCGGGCCCAGGAGTGGACGGGGTGTTACAATTGGAGTGGTGGCAAACCCAGCCATTGGAGGGAAACCTCCTCATCACCGTTCAGATCCCTGGTCACTTCCTCCATGCACCAAGAATCCTTTCCATACCCTTATCATTGAGCATCAATACCAGAATATGCCCAAGGGGAAATTACCCTCCAATTGGGATTTGCCTCGTTCTAGCCATGCAGGAAAAGAAGACTTTAAGGAGGAAGAGTGGGGAAAGAATAGCAAGAGATGGAATTCTCAACATGACGTGATCATGAGCCGCATTGAGCAAAACTCACAACTGATTCGTAATCTCACCTTCGAGATTGAGGACTTGGGGAAATTGGTCAAGAAGCTCATCGAGAGGATACCACCACCGCCAAAGGAGTAATTCGTCATCAGGTTTGGCATCCCCTTGGTTTGTTCCAAGCTTGGGGGAGTGCCGCGGTATCACATCACTATCTTCTATCTTTTTACCTTATTAGTAGAGTCATATCATGAATAGAGGAGTTATTATGTAGTATGGTTTGTATTATGGAAGTGTCCCCTCTCTCGTTAGATATGTATCCCTTGGTGTGAGTTGCCGTTATGGAATATTAATGAGAAGTTCTATCATTCACTCTTTTGCATAGCTTATATTAGTTTTCAATTCGTGGTTATATGATTGATCTTGTTGTTAGTATTGGTATCACTCTGGGATCATTGAGTTAATTTAGTTGGTTTTGGCAAACCCGGCTCGGTCAGTAGCAACACCTTTTTGAGAGCTGAATGAAAAAGATAGAAGTACTCTAAAGAAAAATAATTTCATCATCTTTCTTTCTTGATTTTCTCATAAGTTTAGTATTCTCTAGTTAAGATCTTTCGTGCTTCCAAGGAAGATTGCATGTTTGTCTTTATCACTTGTATGTTTGTTTGTTTCCTTCAACTCTTGTACTTGCTACCCAGCCTTGCTAGCCAAAAACCTGTACTGAGAGGATTTCTTCTCGTGCATCCACCTCCTTTAAACCAAAACCTTTGCCATTTGTGTCCACCATACCTACCTATTAGCATTATTGCTATTCCAAGTAAATTCTTGTTTTATCTACCTCCCAAATTAAACTTGTTATGTGAAAATTAGTGATTAAAGCTCTCACGAACTTGATGGCACACCTTACTTTCTTGCACATAATAAACTTGAACCATTGTGCTCACCTATGTTGCGTATATGCTTGCGCTTTGTAAGTTGTGAATTAGCAGAACCATGCTGTCATGGGGAATGCTTTCAACATTGCATTGGTACTTTGTACCAAGTTGATATCATGTTCCTTTGTCTATGGATGTCGTCGGTGTGAAATGAAAGGGGAGCTTGTAATTCCATGGAGTTATGAATGTGTGTTAGAGAAACGCCTGGGCTGCTGGTCTAATCCATGCTGACATGGTGGAAACCTGCAGCGTAACCATAACGAGTATCTATGAAGCATGCTTCTTATAAAAAAAGAGATAGAGATTGAGAAAAAGAGAAAAGAAAAAAAAGAGATATTATGAAAAGAGGAAAGAGAGAAAAAAGCACCATATTCCCATGGTAAATAAGAAGATTGCTGAGATACTTGTTGTCTGCTTGCCTTGTCATTTTGATATGGGGATTCTTCCGTATCATCGGGCAAGGGGTACCCCGTTGGTGGTTCTCTATGATACACATATGCTTACGATGACAAGAACTTACCGGTGACTAAACTTGAGTAGAATGAGGAGCGGCCCTCGTATTCAAGGGACATGAGATTCTCAACTTACAACTTGTCAATGCATATCCTCATTTTTGATCACTTTAACCTTAATCACCGAAAGATGCCTATGATAGGGGCAATGAGAGCTGAAAGCTAGTAAGTATCATAATTTTTGGGAGCTCTTTATGAGACTTGCAATCCCTGCTTCCCTCTTTGAAGGGCCTTTCTTTACCTTGTAGTTGAGTCAGTAAACCTACTCCCTTCTATCTCAGCAAGTATTTTGAGTTGTTGTGTTTCATTCATTCATATGATGATTTATTCACTCATGTTTCTTATGTTCCTTGTTTTGCACATTGCTCTTATCCTGATGTTTACTACTTTGAAAGCTTTCATTGAAAAACCAGTTATTTGTGAACTCCAGCAAGTTATCAACTATTCTTCGACCAAGAGCTAAGTTTGCCATTACCAATTATGATTCACTTTATGTATCTTTATTGTGTTTCCTTTACTTATTGCAAGTTGAGTTATATAAGGGTGAGTTGTCTTCTATTATGATCTATGTATTTGATGAATGTGATGCTTCTTGTCCGTATTATTTTATCGACTCTTCACTCCATAAACCTGAGGTCATGTTTATTGAGCTTAGTTTCGCTTGGGGACAAGCGGAGTCTAAGCTTGGGGGAGTTGATACTTCCATTTTGCATCACTATTCTATGTCTTAATTCACTATTTTTCATTGATATATTTCATATTGAGAGGTGATGCTTATGTTATTTCATCTATTTTTGCATGGTTGATGACTTTTGGAGCATGGACCGCTTCAGTCAGGATTCTGATAGAAAAGGTGCTGTTTGGAGGCAAAATTTGCGAATATTAGAAAATCCGGGAAAATATATGGAAAATCCTATTTTTCCAGAAGACTAAGGATGCCAGAAGATGGAGTGGAGATGGGCCACAGGGGGCCCACACCACCCCATGGCGCGGGCAGGCCTAGGCCGCGCCAGGAGGTGGTGTGGCCACCCTGGCCCACTCCAGCCTCTCCCCTCTGGCGTATATCAATCTCCCGAAACCCTAAGACTGGGGGAGCGACCACAGAAAGATTCCGCCGCCTCTGTGGGGCGGAAAACACTGAGAGAGAAAGATCTCTCCGGCAGACAGATTTCTGTCGGGGGAATTCCTTCCCAGAGAGGGGGAGATCGTCGCCATCAACACCACCATCAAGCTGGACTTCATCGGGATCATCATCATCATCACCATCGTCATCACCATCAGCACCCTCATCACCATCTCCATATTGCTGTAACAATTGCGTTGAATCTTGCATAGTTCATAGGGGAAACTTTCTCGGTGTTGATTACTCTTTGTAGTTGATGCAATTGAGTGAACCATTGAATTATTGTTTATGTTTAGATTGTTATACATCATTATTCCATCTCTGATCATGATCCATATGATGTCTTGTGAGTAGTTCGTTTTGTTCTTGAGGACATGGGAGAAGTCTTGTTGTTAGTAGTGGAGTTGTGTTGAGAAAGATTCAATAGATTGTTTTTTAAGTTGTGGTGTACTTCTTCTAGTGGTGTCATGTGAACGTCGACTACATGACACTTCACCTATATGGGCCTAGGGGAATGCATTGTGTATTTGGCTACTAATCGTAGGGGTTGCCGGAGTGACAGAAACCTGAACCCCCGTTAGGAAACCATTGCACAAGGGACGTAAGGGTCTTAGAGTTTAAAGCTGTGGTTAGGTTTCTACCTTAATTACTTTCTTGTACTTAGGGATGTTTGCAAGGGGTATAATCACAAGTATGTATTAGTCTTGGATGGGGCGGTACATTAGCACAGGTTCACCCACACAACACTTAGCAAGCTAAAGAAGATTAATCAACTATATGAATCGAAAGCACTTGACAATCTTCCCATGTGTCCTCGAGAACGTTTGGTCATCTTAAGTAATACAACCGGCTTGTCCTTTGCTGCATAAAGGATTGGGCCACTTGCTGCATTCTTCATTATTGTCTTTTATTTACTCGTACTTTGTTTACTTGCTATATCAAAAAACCCTAAAAATCCGTTTGCTAAGTAATTGCAGAGAATTCCTGATCCATACCACTAGCCAGCACCTTCTGCTCCTCGTTAGGTTCGACACTCTTACTTATCGAAAATACTGCGATACACCCCCTATACTTGTGGGTCATCACCTTGCATCAGAGCGTTGAGAAGCGCAACGGAAAACGTTCCTGAACGATTCTCTTCACAAAGGAAAAAATCAATGGTAATGATCATTGTGTTTTCCCCACTGGTGTTTTCACTACATGAAGTAGGATTCAAAATACAACCCATATCTTGTATGGAGACATTTGTGAATCATTTGTCATGATTACCAGAAGATGACATACCTACGAACTACTAAGGAAATAATGGTAAACTAGAATTATGAGAAATCCTAGAAGCAAAATTCCCTTGAGATTAGAAAGCAATTCGTTGCTGAATATCACAAGTAAAAGGGGTTACTTGAATTTTCCCAAATGACTGCAAATCCATAGTGGAAAAGGGGGTGAATGACAAAAGAACAATTTGTCAAGTATTGGACAAATTCAAATGAATTTGATTCGAGTGTGCTAAATGTCTAGTGGATTTAAAACTAGTAAAAGTACTAGTATCTCATAGTAAATCTCCAAGTTTGATATTTGATCAAAGGATTTTGAAATTGTTCAAAATAGTGAGTAGATATGCAATTTGCATGAAATTGAGTGGGAGCTATGAATGTCTTCCTAAAACAATATGTGATTGATATATTTTTTGAGTGGGAGCAATATAAGTCTCAAATTCAATATGTAGGAACATAGTTTGAGTAAGATTAGTGACTCATACCCAAATATGTTAGGAACATATTTTGAGTGGGAGCTTATAGAGTAATTCTTAAGTGTGTTAAGAATAAAAGCGCAAGTACCGATAAATAATGATTTATAAGGTGTAGAAGTTGATAATAAGTGTATTATGATATTATGTAGTATTCCTTAGGGGATTCTGAAAAGGGTTTCAGAATAGAGGTTAATTAAGGAACTAGTCCTTAATAACTCAAGTTAGGAATAGTATTAAGTTTAACATCAAGGTTGAAAGAAAGAAAAGGATGATCATCATCCACTATGTTGAGACATAGGTTCTATCTTAGAAAACCATGATGGTAACTTAACATAATATATGATCCAATAAGGAACGTTTAAGAGGTGATTAAGTTTGAATCACAGAATATTGAGCTAGGTTTATCCGCAGTGTCTAATAGAGAACTACAGATATATTTTCCAAATCCATAAAGGATGACATATCTTAAAACATAAAGGGTTATGTCATAAGGGAATATGTTGGAAACTCCCGTAATACCGATTAGAGTCAAGTAGGAAGTGAGGTGAACAAAACATTGAAAGTTGCACAGGGTGCACTCGTGATTCGATGAATACATTTATAATAATAGATAAGGGTACCATCTAAAGTGTTGTATAATGTTATGGCGGGGATAGTTCACTTTTAACGTAGAATGGTGGGTCCTAGGGCACAGTGCCCATGAGAAAGCCCTCGAGGTTGATCTAAAGTCACTGTAGGATCCTGGAATCAGGCCTCGTTCTGCTGCCATAGCGACAATGCATACACATAGATGTTATCATGTGATGATAAAGTATTAATGTCAATCAAGGTGACATTAGTAAGTTGTAAAGGATTTGGGACTGTTAAGTACAGACCCAAGATTTAACCTCTTCCATGAGCAAGCATGTTCAGGGTACCGGATATATGGTGCCAATGATTAAGAACAAATGGAGCTAGGTTATTTGTACTCTAGTGTAAGTGGGAGACTGTTGGAAATATGCCCTTGAGACAAATAGTAATAAGGACTATTATCATATTTCATAAAGTTTATGATTAAGTTTTATATCATGCTATAACTGTATTGAGAGGAAACATCAATACACGTGTGCTATATAAACAACCAGGGGTTCCCAGTGAAACTCTAGTCACTGGTTCATTGGTCAACATATGATCAAGTTTCCTGATCATGTGGCATTTATGCCAGTTGGAAATGGAGTCAACTCATTCTAAGAATGAGATGATGAACCAATACCCAACCTAAACATCGTGACCCGATCATGTCACGAAGTTCAAGTTATAATGATTAGAAATGGAACCTCGTAGACTATTCCTTAGACCGTGAGGCTATATCAATCACTGTCTCCCTAGAGTGCTTAGATAGCATCAAGCGCCACGTTATAAAAGTGTGTTCAGGTACTCGGAAGAAACCGTAGAGGCAATATATGTCAAGAGCGGGATTTGTCTGTCCACGTGACGGAAAGATACTTAAGGGCCCACTCAGGAGAACTTATATCCAATAGCTACACAGCATGTGATTTGATCACAGGGATATTACTTGTCGGAACGAGTCAAGTAGCATTGTTCGGTAACAAGATCGAACACAACATGGCGATGTCATTGATCAGATCTCGGGCAATGCAAGTATCGAGAGACAAAGGGAATAAGACACGACCGTCCTAGTTTAAACAACAAAAGATCTTCGTGGAACGCACAGGGGTCACATGGCCATCTAGGTCCCTCTGTTGATCATTGGTCCGGGAGTGTCCCGACCATGTCTGAGTATTCTCGAGCCGTAGGGTATCACGCTTAAGGGTTTGATGATGCTTAGAGAGTGTTTATAGGAACGGAAGAATCACCAAAGAATAGTAGAGAGAAAACCGGAAGGGTTTCGGTAAGTCTGGAGGATGTCCGGAGTGGAGATGGAAGGTGTTCAATAACCACGGAGATTGAATAATATATGAATGAATGTTAAATATTGATTTAATCATTTATTCATAATTATTTAATAAAAGAGAAAATCAATTTAAAGGTCAAAAGGCTTAATGGGCCAATTCCGGAGGGAAGAGGGCCCATTAGGGAAAGGCAACAGGGGAGAAGGGGCAAGGGGGTGGCCGGCTGGGCCAAGCCCCCCCTCCACGCGGGGCCCACTAGGGCCGGCCGGTGGCTGCCCCCTCTCCCTCTCCTTTAGTCCCACCCCGGGACTTTGAGGGAGGTAGTACCTCCCCTCCCCCTATATGTAGTGGGGGTATTTGGCCAGATAAATACACACAATATTCAATAAAGGTTTCCTCACTTTTGGGGAGACCTCCAATTGATAATCTCTCTCTCTCTCTCTCTCTCTCTCTCTCTCTCTCTCTCTCTCTCTCTCTCTCTCTCTCTCTCTCTCTCTCTCTCTCTCTCTCTCTCTCTCTCCTCTCTCTCTCTCTCTCCTCTCTCTCTCTCTCTCTCTCTCTCTCTCTCTCGTGACCGTGTCCCAAGTTCGGACTGCACGAACGAGAGACATCTTCACCGCGGAGCACCGTCGCACTGCGGGATTCAGATCCAGGAGCTCTACTTCCGCAAATGTTGTTGGATTGGGGAAGCAGGAGTCATCGTCAGGCACCGGACGTGTGTAACTCTCCGCGAGGTGTCACACTTGAGGCACTCAAGTCGTTGGAGCCACAGGAGCGCAAGGACTTCATCATGACCTTGAGGTCGGCTTCGGCTCGTCTACATCAACCACGCTCTCCTGAGCGTTGACAACGCTTTTTGGTCTTCAAGGGTAAGTTCGCGAAAATCCCCTGCCGTTACTGAATTACTAATAGATTGGTCCTGGTAGCATCAGGGGTTCAGGGGTGTAGGGTAAAAATTATTGTTCTCATACGCAGAACCCCTATAGAGAGACCTATCTAGCTACGATACAGAGTCGGTTACAGAGTACATCTTGGACTACAAGTAACTACACATGCCTAAGTCGGTAAGTCTTTTGGGCCTTCCCGTAGCCGGTTGGGCTTCCATCGTCTCTCCCTGACTAGGCCGCCCATGAAGCAAAGCTCAAACCCAAAGTGGGTGATACCTTCGATCCGGATTACGGATGTAGTATAACTTCTTTTTCCCTAGTAGACCTAGGTTATCGAATCCTCGGGAAGCAAATGCGTAGTGAAGTTACTTTAACGGACCTTCGGGAGTTTTAGAATTCCTTTTGTGTTTTTACCGGACCAATAGCTTGCGTCTTTTTGTTGTTGATGATGATGGAGAGAGAGGGCCTAGGGCATTCGGTTTCACCTGTAGCTATGCAAAACATCTGATGGGAATAAAAGATATAAATAAAGTATGCATGTACTTGTTAGAGCAAGATAAATTATATGTGGGTAGTGCATCCATAATTGCTATTGCCTCCGCAACCGCTTATAGCAATAACCTACTAGTATCATCCATATAAGAAAGAGAACTAATGATATGCATAGTGATCTCACCGTTAATCCCAAGCATATCCCTCACATACAGCCGTACTGCCCCTTCTATCACTGGGGTTCCCAACTTGTAGATCAGTCATTACTCATACTCCCTATACCTGGCTCAACCCTCGGGGTCTTGGGTACCTGACAAGTCCTTGGATTGAGGAAAGAGAGGATACAATGATCATCATGCCATACAAACTAATACACAATCCCATCTATGATAAATAACATGCACAATTGCTACATGGCTAGGCCGAATACCTTAGCCCAAGGAGAATTACTCACACATAGAGATGAGATCAACAATCACAAAACATTGTAATGAAAATCATAATATTGATAGCAATAGTCTTACAATGTCGCCAATCAGAGAAGAGATCTACTATTACAAGTGGTGGAATATGGCTATGGAGATGGAGAAGGGTTTGGAGATCTGGAGGCGACTGGTGATCTGTGGCAGAGACTTTCTGGCGAGGTCTGGCTTGTTTTCTCGTTGCCCAAGGCTTCTTTATATATGGGTCCCTTCAAGAAAGTTGTTATGTTAGCCCTAATGGTGGTGGCGCCAACTATACGAGCGGAGCTATATGGCTGGAATTTTTTGCTCCGGTCGTATAGTTGGTTATTAAAGCATCTGCCCCATCTTACAGCTCCTGGTTTCTTCTGGTTGTTGGAAATCTCGTATCTTTGACTTTAATGTAGTGATTCCCTCCTTTAAACGACATTATCTACACAGGAAACATATAAAAGAAAGGATTGCATACCCTCCTGAATATTAGCATTAGTGGCAGTGTTTAGAGAGACATTTCATCAAAAATATGAGTAATATCCAGTTTAAATGTGGACGTAGATGACTATATTTCAGAGCCATCAACCTCCCCAGGCTTAAACTTGATTGTTCCCGAGCAAGAAAACCAAAATCAAAAAGGAACTCAACATTTAAACTGAAATAACGAGATGGTGATCTTACTCATGATTAGTAGTCTCATGTTTCCTCCACTTCATAAATCTGAAAAACTTCAACACAGATAGAGTAATGGCAAGCATATCATATGGGTTTCATGCGTCCTTATAGTGTAGAAAAATTATTGTAAACATGGATGATTCAAATGAGTAATCTTTATTCCATGTCAAGTAATCAACTCATAGGCTTGCCTTTGAACAGTAAAGTATAATCATGTAAATTAAGAGTGTGAGAGTTGTCATGAAAAGCATATACACTAGAGTATCTCAATTCTCCCACATCAATAAATCAAGACTTTTCAAGCACTGCTTTTCTATTCATTGTCCTTCAAGAATTTCAGTTTTTAAGTAATTGAGAGCATGCCAAAAAAAATATTAGTTTATCAGGCTATGATGGACACTCGTGGCTTCACTAAGGTTTTGTTCCTTTTGCATAATGATTTCCCATAACAGCTAGAGGAGTGATTCCATCATGATTACAGCTACCCGGGAGTGCCAAGAATCGTACCCACTATAACATTGCTGCTACAAGTGTTTAATCAACCCATAGCCGAAATCTAGGAGTTTCCTCCATGAAGATCGTTCGTAGGCCAGCGAAGTTGTTGGCATCCCATGAAGTTTGACACGTGTAAAGCTATATCATTCTTATGATTAACAAGTCAAACTTTGGCATGCTCACAAAAACCACTAAACATTAATTCAATCGAACAAATCCTTTTAAAGAGAGCTATTGAGTCAATCAACATTTTTAGTGGTGTTGAGTGTCTCTAGAAATAAACCTTCAAGACTAAGCACTACAACACCCAAGCCTTCAATTGTGAGACTTTTTCTTATTACAATTGTTTAGCAATTTTTAGGCAAGACTTGGTTAATTACGAGAGCTGGAACAAAATGTACCCAATTAAATACCCATGCAAACGAAAATCTTACTACAATACAAAGACTCACTCCACCAATATAATACCTCAACATTTACTACTAACTAGCATGGGTTTCTCAAACTTCAAAAGTGGGGAGTCATAAGGCATGCCTCTCATGTTTGGTTCCACTTCTCTCTTCGTTTTTTATTTGTTTCTTGGAAACTCGAAGTCAATCACTCTCCTGCAAATACATGAAGACCTCGAGGCGGAAAGAAAATAAAGAGGGAAAATAAGGAAAAATGGAGAAATCTTTTTGTGGTTTTTGAGAGAGGGCCTTTAAAAAATAGAAAATTAGCGGCAAAGCTCGGCTAGAAAATTTCGAAAGCAAATAGAAAGAACTAAATAATGTGTTGGGGAAACCAACACGAGTGCTTATAAACTCAAATAAAAACACAACCTCAAAATAAATAAAAGCAAATGAACGCCAAATAATACATGAGTAAACTTCCCAAGCTTGGGCTTTTGCAAGCCCTTCAAATCATTGTGGTGGCGGGAAAAAGTCGTTACTCCAGTTCGCAAATTGAGTTGAAAGGTTAGTAGTTGATTCTCGGAGGTTCAAAGAGAGGCTATGCATCCTCTCCATAGTCCCTCCAAGTCCTTGGAAATCTTGGTATGTGGCGAACCGGGTTTGTGGCTGCTCCTCTTGATAAGGAACTTCTTGCTCCTCCTCTTGGTCCTCATGCTCTTCCAAAATCTCCTCCTCGGGTTGGTGTTGTTCAACCTGCGAATCATATAGCAAACGTCCTTCCTCGATAGTGAAAAGACCATTAGGCATAGGAACTGGGTAGAGACGCCCAGCTCCAACAATATGCAGATAATAAACACCACCTCTCCTAGTGAGCATTCCATAGGCTCTTAAAGTGGAGAAACCAACACGTGTCTCACCTAGCACGGGTTGCAACTCACCTAGGTTGATGCCTAGGGAAGTGGCGAGCACGGTGATGACGCCTCCACCTGTGATTGGTCCTTGGCTTTGGGAGGCTTGGTGCTCCAAGTAGCGCACAAGGATGGTGCCCAAGTTGAGTGACAAGCCGCAGTTGATGTAAGCAACCTTTGCAAGGACTAGGATGTCCTCCTTGTTGAGTCTCGTGAACTCATTACGTGCCTGCAAGGTGTTAGCAATAAAATAGACCAAATAGCGAATTGCAGGATGTTGAATATTCTTCCCCTTGCTCACTCTACTAGTGAAACTCATTCCATTATAGTATTGTTCAGGGGTAGGTTCTAAGCCAGTAAAGGACGCATGTAAGGCATGCATATTATTGTTTGGAAAATTCAAACATGCGCACCATTCATCTAATGTTAAGGTGTAGTTGTTGTTCATCAGATGAAAAGAAATAGTGTCCTCTCCTTGCCATTGTTGAACGGTGCTAACGAACTTAGAAATTCAATGGTTAAGCGGCGATAAGTAGGTACAACATTGTACACAAAGTTTTGCAGGACAGCTCTATTGCAAAGTAAATTAAAGTCATTATAAATACTGAGTTGGTTCAATATAATAGGGCAAGACCACTTGGTGGCCTTCACTTCGCAGTTCTTGATCCTATTGAAGCGATCACGATGGGCCTCATCCTTGAATCATATCCCCATGCGTTCCTGAGCAGCAGCCCGAGAAGTGCTAGTGGTGGCACGAGCACGAGTTTGCCTCCTTGTGTTCATCATCTAAAACATTGAAGAAAGGAAACAATAAAACTTTTTGATCCAACAACAGTAAGTATAATATATTCCTCATCAAAACACACTAAAGAATCTCCTCAAGATAATAACCTAGGCAAGAAAATCATGGCAATTGGTTCATAGTAGGTCTCACCCTAGATTGATAATGACAATAGATCGAAGATGAATTTGCAAAAAGTAATTGGAGGATCGGAGGAGAAACATACCGTAGATACCTCGTGTGCAAGGAAATTGAATGAAATTGAGCAGAAATGAAGATCTCTTGAGGTTTTGAGAGAGTTTGGAGGTAGAAGAAAGAAAAAGGATTGAAGTTTTGGAGTTGGAAGTACCTTCCTGTGCGTTTTTGTGGTCGGACACAACTATACGGGCGCAACTATACGGTCAGAACAATGTGTTCCGGCTGTATAGTTGGCCTTCTGTCAAAATATTAGGGTTTCCTCCTGGCGGCGCAGCTATACGGACACAACTATACGGCGGGAACAAAATATTCTTGCTATATAGTTGGTCGTTAATCTGTCTGTCCCTGCGAAACAAAATATACAAAGGTATCGATATCTATATGACTGGAACTATACGACCGGAATTTTTATTCCCGCCGTATAGTTGGTCGTTAAACTCTCAGAACATTAGGAAGAAATTATATGGAGGCACTGATATCTATACGACCGGAGCTATATGGCTGGAATTTTCATTCCCGCCATATAGTTGGTCATTAAACTCTCAGTAATATTACAGAAGAAATTTCATTGGCAAAGATATCTATACGATTGAAACTATACGACCAGAATTTTTATTCCTGCCATATAGTTAGTCGTTAAACTCTCTGTGTGCATCAAAAAAATTCTGTTTCTTCGAAAACTATTTCTTTTCCTGTAACTTAGTGATATACCTTATTTTTGATAGAAAATTGATAGTAAATATTGTCAACCAACGATAGCATGAATAAAGCAGAATTTCAAGTACTACCGAACTTTTTCTCCTCAAATGGAGTTTTCTAGCACTCTTTATTAAACATGAACTTAAACTAAAACTAGAAACTTAACTCAAACCTTTGTTTGGCATGGGTTGCCTCCCATGGAGTGCTCTTTGACAGTCAATAGCTTGACCTAGGCGATACTCACTTGGGCTAGATGAGTGGAACACCCACTCCAAAGTAATTGGCCTTCAAAGTGGTGGCCTCCTTTTCATCATGCTTGGCTTTCTTCTTCCTAGGGAAATGAATAACAAAATGATCCCACGAAGGCAATTACAGCTTCATGTTCCCTTCATATAGATTAATCAAAGCCTTAATAGTTCTTAAGAAAGGACGACCTAAAATAATAGGAGCAGTAGCATCTTCTGGCATGTCTACAATAACAAAATCAATGAGAGCAGGACAACCTTTAATGTATACTAAAGTGTTCTCCTTAATTCCCACAGCTTGTTTGTAGGTAGAATCTGCTAGATGCAATTTTAACTCAGCGATTTCAAAGGAGCCAAGATTTAACTTGTTAAAAAGACTCTTTGGAATTGTTGAGACGCTTGCACCTAGATCACAAAGTGCAGCTATCTGTATCATCCCAAAAATATTAATCAAGCTTATCAAGTTTTAATCACCCAAGTTTAAGGTTAACAAAAACTTTTAGGATTAAACTTAATATGAGTGCATGTGTGATTTGCATTAGTTTTGGAATGATTGCAATTGCCATGTTTGATTGCCACTAATGATAAGGATTGATTTAAAGATGAATACTACATCATCTAGATCACTTACAAACAAAATCAAATGAAAAGAAAATCAAATATAAAGGCATATAAGCAAATGGTCATTTTGGCCAAACTTATCCACTAGACCACTTTGAGTGTTCCTAGTAAAGGATTTCTAACAGAAACAATTCCCAATCTTTTCACCCCTTGCTATACCAAGTAAAAGTGAATCCAAGCAAACCTTACAAAAAGATAGAAACTATTTTTAAACCCCTTTAAGAGACATTTCAAAATTGAATCAAGTGTATGTACTAAGGTCACCACTTTTCAAAAACCACTCAAATCAAGTCACCTTGACCAGCCCAAGCAACCATAGACTACCAACCAAGTGCTCAGATCACTCACCAAAAATCTTTCAAAAATTCAAAATATGAATTCAGCCTGTGTACTGCAATCAACTCCACTACTTGTCCTTGATCACCCCTAGCCCTTTGCTGTGCAGTGGAGAGCCTCCTCTCCACCGTTGCACCAGTGGCACACCCGTACCGAGCCGGCCATGCTGGTCGAGCACGAGACACTCGCAGCATGCCGCGCCACCCACTACCACGATGTCCTACAACTAGTCGTGACCTCACCGCCACCCCTATCCAACCCTTGACCAACGGCGAGGCGAGAAGGAGCCAGACGAACCACGCCCATTTAATCCCCCGCCATGCCGAGAGCATGACGGAGCGCCGTAGATGCCTTGCACGCACACGCCGCGCCTCACTCTCTCCGCCCATACCCACGTCTGCCATAGCACTAGTAAGCGCCCAGACATGATCGTTCTCCACCGCTCACCCCGTGACCACCGTACCACGTGATGAACGCCCGCGTATACGCCCAGAGCACCGACATATCCCGGCCAATGGAGACCGCCCCTTGCTGTGCCGTCACTCGTGTGATGATCGCCATAGTCCTCTGCACCAGCCCATGCCCTCCGCCGTGACGAACGCAACCTGTAGCGACGTCGCCGGAGAAGCCAACCCATGCCGCACTGCCCTCACCCTGGGTGTATAAATAGAGGCCACCCCAGACCTCTATCTCCACACCATTCCACTCCTCTCTCACTCAGCAACACCCCAGACCTTTCCTCGGAGCAAGGCGAGCACCAGACCGCCGGAATTTCATCAGAGTCCATTGCAGCAGTCGAGAAGGGGAGCCATTGATTGCGAACACCCCAGGAGCTGTCTTGACCGCGCCTCGAACCGTCGTCAACCACAACCCCATTCACCCCCATCACCGACCCTAGATGGAGCCCAGGTGAGCATCACACGACCCCCATCGCCGTTCTAGGGTTCGTTTCTCGCTAGAGCTATTCGACGGAGACGATGGACCATAGCCGTTAGATCCTAGTATAATCGTAGGGCTAAGATAGAAGCATACCGTTTCGGTTAGAATGAGCCACTGACGAGTAGGACCCACTTGTCAGCAGACCGCCGCGCCAACGCAGTGTAGTTGGGCCGGCCCGTTTAGTTTCCCGCACAGAGCCCGTGGATTCAAATAGACTTTTTCCATTTTAGTTAAAACTAGATTCTGTCAGTAGATTCAAAAATCGATTCAAAGAGTTTCACTGAACCAAATTTCCTGATTCCAATTTTATTGGAAAGGTATCGAAATTATCTATTCACTCCCATTGGATTCAAACTATTTAGAATTATATATCACCTATACTAAAAATAACAAGACAGAGACTTATAGTTCCCAAAACTAACATTTTGCAGGAACCACTGGATAACGAGGAGGAACACCAAAAAGGTGAGGTTAAATACAAACATCATTCTACTAATAATAAGTTTGTTTATGATGCCTCAATCCCTAGTAATGATTCTTATTATGTTGATACTGAAGATAATTTATCTACGGAGGCTTTATGACTAGATACTCATTTGGAGAACACTAATAATTATGAACTGGAGATAAATCCTTGTAGTATTAATGAGTAGGTTTCAGGAGAGCACATCTTTGATGAAATATTTGTTGATGATTCTTATTTTTGTGAGTGGATTGATAACTCTAGAACTGATGAACTTGATAGCAAGGGTGATGAACTAGAGAATAGAGACACTTTTGAATTTTTCCCTGCTGCTAAAGATGAGTATTATGAAGTGTTCCCTCGTGATAGTGTAGCCCAAGAGGAGTACTATGAATTGTATACCGATGATGCTATTAAAGGTAAAAGGTTTGAATTTATATGTAAATATCTAATCCTTTTGTTGAAGCTATCTAGGGAGGTATGCTCACCACACATGGTGCATCAATCATCATTTGTGAGCAATAACACATTTATCTACATGACTCTAATGCATCGTAATCAGTTGAGACTTCGACCATGATATAATAGTAAGTGCTCCAAACCTCTTTTGGAGGTAAGAATAAATAATTCTCTAGCTCCTACCTATTGAAATAATAATGGAGAAAAACATGGCTACTTGGTTATAAGAAAGCGCTTCCCAGGAGGCAACCCGGAAGTCATTAGGTGTCTTTCTTTGTTTTGTGTCTTGAGTCTTGATGCATTCATGTTGCATTGGCATGTTTATTCTGTGCATGATTTGCTATTAGAGTTATCTTGTTGTAGTTTTCAAAAGGAAGAATTTATTGTTACCATGTGTTGCATAACTCAGTTGTACTTAAATCCTGTTTTATACATGTTGTTGTTGGTCGAAAATTAAAGTTGTTATTTTACTGTCAAAACATGGTGTTTCGCTAAGTTTCAGGTTAAGAAAGAATTCTCTAAGAAATAGAATTTTTTTGATGTCTACAGAAGGTTTAACGACCAACTATATGGCGGGAATAAAAATTCTAGCCGTATAGTTTGGCCGTATAGATATCTTTGCCATCGATGAATTTTCTTTCGTAGGTACTGAAGGTTAGCGACCAACTATATGGCATGAATAAAAATTCCGGCCGTATAGTTCCGACCGTATAGATATCGATGCCTTTGTAAAATTTCTTCCAAAGTATAGAGAAGGTTTAACGACCAACTATATGGCAGGAATAAAAATTTCGGCCTTATAGTTTTGGCCGTATAGATATTGATGCCTTCGTCAAATTTGTTTTCCAGGATATAGAAGGTTTGACGACCAACTATACGGCGGGACCTTTTTGGTCTGGCCATATAGTTGCGCCCGTATAGTTGGGAAAACCCCTCAAACGCCAACTGGAAGGTAATCATTGCTCAAAATTTTATTCTTTCTTCTTCTAAAAACCTCGAAACACCACCTGGGAACTTCTCCCATGATCTAGAAAAGCCGAGCATATGTAAGCAATAAATTTCTACCTCAGAAACCTCCTAGACTGTAATTCTCTATAGAAGTTCATGTTTTCTTTTTTACTTTCCTTTTATCGGTGGGGTAAACGAAGTATGTTCGTATACCAAACCGATGCATTTTATTTTGTGTGTTATTTTCGCAGGGACTTGAACCTTGTGTGACGACGTGTACGGTAGTGTCGACCGTGTAAACACTCACATGAGCCACTTGGTTGCTTCAATTCAACGCTTCGATAATCAGTGTATGGTAAAATCTTCCAACTCGAACCTCTTTTAATAAGCGCATAGGGGCTGCACACTCGTGTCTCGTATCATGTTACGCTTGCACCTCATCACAGTCTAGGAGAGGCATCTTCTAGAACTAGTTTGTTGACTTAAGCATGGTGCTTAGGTTGATGAACTGACTCAGCGGGACTTGTATTTTTATCACTTGTGAGCTAAACCCGTGTCTTCAGAAACACAAAAATATTTCATTTTCTTTTTAGTTTTTAAGCAAGTCCTCAAGGAAGGCACACTAGGCCATATCAAGAAATACATGTTGAAGCAAAGGTTCTTTGTCCATCAAAAGAGAGGTTACTTGTACCTCAACGGCAAAGTGTGCCACCCTTGTTTTCAACTAAGCTTGGGGAGGTAACCACTTATCACACTCTCTTTTGGAAACTGTATTTTCTCTATTCTTTTGGCAATATACTCAAGTTTGGTTCTTGCAAAGTTCTAAGCTTGGGGAGGTTACTTCTCCATGTGTAGAGTCTTGTGCAATGTTCGCATTCGATGAAGGTTTAATGCAATTATGTATCCCGCTGTTTTTGAATGCTTGTTTAAGTGAGTCTAGTTTTGTATTCATATGGGGATACATTTGCTCATGATAGGAACCATAGGAGTTGACTTAGAGCTTGTGTGCATCTTGCCAAATTGTTTATCAAGCTTGTGACACTATTTGTGATCCTCTAGAAAACATTGCCACAATCTCTACACTTGGAAAGAATGAATACTTGATCAAGATCTTCTGAAATTTGTTAGTTGTCACTAAATAGCTTTGTCTTAAATGAATAGGTTATGCTCGACCCCATAATGTCAAAACAATAGACTTGATAGTTTGCTTACGGAAGGAGTTGTCAATTGGAAATGATATTTCGAAGTTTTGAGTTCTATGCTAAATAAGGTGTTGTTTAATTGTCTTAAGAGTTTAGCCTTAAAGATACTCAATACCATAGATGTGATGATTGACTTGATATATAGTACTCTTTGAAAGGATTTGTTAGAAGAAACTAATATTTAGTAGTAATTGAGATGCACACTAAACTTGACCTATTGATTAAAGTATGATATTGCTTTATGTGTGTCTGCACCACTATCACACAACATGGGATGCTAAAAACTCCAATGGCCTTTGAACAGTCTAAAAAGAGGAAACTCTTGGAGTTTGGCTATGAGTTGCCAACATATGTAGCAGAAATGCTATATTTGGGTATGCATTGGTATTCTCATGGGCCTGCGTTCAAAGCAAAAGAGGGAATACTCCTCTGACCGTTATGAGAAATCATTATACCGAAAAGGGAAACCTTGGTAATGGTCACAAGTATCCATTCTTAGCCTGAACAGTCTGATCAAACACACTAAGTTTTGGCATGATCTCATTACTGATGAACTGAAGTTTTAGAAAGACATAATAAAAAAAGAGTGTTTGATAGCCATGACTCATTGATGTGGATGACTAAAAGAAACACTCTAATGCTATGCTTCTTTTGACATGTTCTCGCATTTCCTTTTGGCATAAATCTCATTATTAAGAGATAAAATTTCTGAAACTCAATAATTGATGTTTGCACTTGAGAGCCTTAACTAGATGACATGATTGGGTAGAATCGATAAACTTTATTCCTATTTATGCTTGACATCTATTTGTGACTATTTTTTAACTCATAAAAAATAATGATATGAAAAGTTATACAAAAGGTGCAATAAGAGGATCACAAGTTTGTCTGCAAGTAGATTCACTGTTGACATGGAGCATATAAGTTTTGATGAATCTTTAGTGGTCTTTATAACTGAGCTTGTGTTGCCTTGCATGAATACATGTTTTCTCTCTTTGAGCTTGTAGAAGAAATAAGGATGCAAGGCATTGATTTCCAATGATAAGCTTTCACAACCATTAATTTATTATCGACCCTTCCTGCTCGAGGACGAGCAAGGTCTAGCTTGGGGAAGTTGATGGCTGTTAAATACCACTTATTTTAGCCATATAAAATGTGCCATTTATCTCTCATATCATGTTTCTTCCAGCTATAGCTATGCCTTATATGCATGACTTCCAGTTCTCATTTACTTTCATATGAGCTTTGCACATTTAGTAGTTTGGGTAGAATTTTATCACTTTCCTTGTCTATGTCATGTGTGTAGGTGTTGGTGAAGATTATGGATAAAAAGGAACAAAGAGAGCATAGTATGGAGGAGCTGTAGGGACCAGACTTAGCCATTTGAGAGGTTGGAAAAGTGAAGTTTTCCAACTTCTCAAAATAAATATCCAAGACCATGGGGTTTTATCCCTCAATGAGACGAACTCAACGAGCCCAAGAACACCCAAAATAGAGTTCGTATGAAGAAATGGTGACCAAAATACTAAAGGATCTACAAGTTCAACGACCAACTATACGACCGGAACTAAAAGTTCCCGTCGTATAGTTTGGCCGTATAGTTGGTAAAAAGGTCGCAAATGACGGGATTTCGCCCTAGAGAAGCTCTAGGGCACCCCAAGTCCTATATAAAGAAGGGAGGACCCAGGAGAGAGCCACCGAGCCATATCCTCCACCACGGCGGAGCCCTGCCGCCGTGCAACCACCATAGCTGCCTCCAATCAGATCTACACCATCACCATCACACAATAGGACAAAGGGACTAGGATCTTGAAGGCCTCCACATCTATCTACATTGTCATCTTCATCAACAACGTCTCCATCACCGATCCCCTTTGGTTACTTGTTGTAATTCTAGATTGAATCTTGGATTTGCACTTGTCTTCAATTGTATCATCATACTTCATCCATATTCTATCCATGATGTTGATTGCCTTCATGTGTGAGTAGTTTCCTTTGTTCTTGGGGAGATGGAGAAACCCTAGTATGATATTGAATTGATATAAAGATTATTATGTGATATTGTTCATTATGTGTCTGTGTTAGATTTCCTTCATCTTGATGTTGGCTAAAGCGCGCCACTCAATATTTGCCTCACTGATGACTAGATGGAGAGAAATACTTGTTGGTAGACGGAGGGATGATAGCACTTACGGTAACTATAAAGCTGGTGTCATTCCTTACGTATCAACTTGGGAACCGAGGAGAACTCACAGAACATTATCCATGCCATGGGATACATCCTACAGGGTAAAGTCTCTTAATAGCATAGTAATTCGATTGATGTCGATTGCTATCTGCTGTGGTTATGACGAATGATGTGTGCAGTGGTTGCTGCCTATTCGTCCATATATGGAGCTCCTCCCACACATATCATAAATGGTCTTATTCATTATAATAATTTTGATCACTCTTTCTAATTACTAGCGGTGGATCCACTACTCCCTGAGAACTCTTTCCATCATCTTGCAGACTTTCGTAATCATACTTGCATGCTCTTGTTCACTTACAACTTTAGTTTATTTATTGTTCTCTTATTTGAAAACCCAAAAATATCTTTTACACAAAACTCGCATTTTATCTTGTTACTTAGAGCATTATTTAGCATTACTATTTTAGTATTTAGTTCAAAGAGTTATTAGACTTCAGACTCCTGCTCCCTGTGGGATCGATATCTTTATTTCGAAGCTAGATACAAACGATCTATGCACTTGCAGTCATCAGCAACCCATGCCTAATGGGCCAAATCCCTAGGGGAAAAGGCCCAAGAGGGAGGGCAACCTGATACATCCATTTTGCATCACTATTCTATGTCTTAATTCACTATTATTCATTGATATATTTCGTATTGAGAGGTGATACTTATGTTATTTCATCTATTTTGCATGGTTGATGACTTTTGGAGCATGGGCCGCTGTAGTCAGGATTCTGATGGAAAAGGTGCTGTTTGGAGGCAAAATTCGCGAAGATCAGAAAATCCGGGAAAATATATGGAAAATCCTATTTTTCCAAAAGACTAAGGATGCCAGAAGATGGAGTGGAGGTGGGCCACAGGGGGCCCACACCACCCCATGGCGCGGGCAGGACTAGGCCGCGCCTGGGAGTGGTGTGGCCGCCCTGGCCCACTCTAGCCTCTCCCCTCTGGCGTATATCAACCCCCCGAAACCCTAAGACTCGGGGAGCGACCACAGAAAGATTCCGCTGCCTCTGCGGGGCGGAAAACACCAAGAGAGAAAGATCTCTCTGACAGATAGATTTCTTCCAGGGGAATTCCTTCCCGGAGAGGGGAGATCGTTGCCATCAACACCACCATCAAGCTGGACTTCATCGGGATCATCATCATCATCATCATCACCACCATCATCACCATCAACACCCTCATCACCATCTCCATATTGCTGTAACAATTGGTTGAATCTTTCTATAGTTCATAGGGGAAACTTTCCCGGTGTTGATTACTCCTTGTAGTTGATGCTATTGAGTGAACCATTGAATTATTGTTTATGTTCAGATTGTTATACATCATTATTCCATCTTTGATCATGATCCATATGATGTCTTGTGAGTAGTTCGTTTTGTTCTTGAGGACATGGAAGAAGTCTTGTTGTTAGTAGTGGAGTTGTGTTGAGAAAGATTCAATAGATTGTTATTTAAGTTGTGGTGTACTTCTTCTAGTGGTGTCATGTGAACATCGACTACATGACACTTCACCTATATGGGCCTAGGGGAATGCATTGTGTATTTGGCTACTAATCGTAGGGGTTGCCGGAGTGACAGAAACCTGAACCCCCGTTAGGAAACCATTGCACAAGGGACGTAAGGGTCTTAGAGTTTAAAGCTGTGGTTAGGTTTCTACCTTAATTACTTTCTTGTACTTACGGATGTTTGCAAGGGGTATAATCACAAGTATGTATTAGTCTTGGATGGGGCGGTACATTAGCACAGGTTCACCCACACAACACTTAGCAAGCTAAAGAAGATTAATCAACTATATGAATCGAAAGCACTTGACAGTCTTCCCATGTGTCCTCGAGAACGTTTGATCATCTTAAGTAATACAACCGGTTTGTCCTTTGCTGCATAAAGGATTGGGCCACTTGCTGCATTCTTCATTATTGTCTTTTATTTACTCGTACTTTGTTTACTTGCTTTATCGAAAACCCCTAAAAATCCGTTTGCTAAGTATTTGTAGAGAATTCCTGATCCATACCACTAGCCAGCACCTTCTGCTCCTCGTTGGGTTCGACACTCTTACTTATCGAAAATACTACGATACACCCCCTATACTTGTGGGTCATCAAGACTATTTTCTGGCATCGTTGCCGGGGAGTGAAGCGCTATTGGAGAGTGGAACTGGTAAAGGAAACTTCTACTGTGATTATTGTTTACTTCCGTTAGTTGCTTTATTTTCGTTATGGATAATTCACTGAGTTTCTTATTTGGTAATGCTACTACCACTGCTAAGGTAGTAGATAAGCCACCACCTGCTGAGAAAGATGTTTTCAAAATACCTACAAGAATTATTGATCGTGTTATGGATAACTACTATGTTGGGGATGGAACTGTCCATCCCGGTGATCATTTACTCTTTATACACGAATTATGCGGGTTGTTCAAGTGTGCAGGTATTACTACAGATCAAGTTAAGAAGAAGTTATTCTCATTATCACTGAAAGGAAGAGCTGAGGAATGGTATAAGCTGCTGAAGAATGGTCAAGCTCTGGAATGGGAGGAAATAGTGCCTCTCTTCTATTCAAAGTTTTATCCTCCTAGTGAGATTCATAAAGATCGGAATCAAATATACAACTTTTGACCTCTTGATGGAGAGAGTACAGCTCAAGCTTGGGGGAGATTGAAGTTACTAATGCTCAAATGTCCCATTCATGAGCTCCCCAACAATATTATTATCAATAACTTTTATGTAAGGCTCCCTCTACATGACAAAGATTTATTGGATGCTTCTTGTGTTGGATCATTCACTCGTATGGAAGAAGAAGCTAAATGGGACCTTCTAGACCGTATTCAAGACAATACTGAAGCTTGGGAGAATGAAAAAGGTAGAAAGTCAGGTATAAATTATGATTATGAATGCATTGAATCTTTTATGGGAACTGACGACTTTCAAAACATCAAAAATGCTTATGGTCTAGACTCTCAAGCTATTGCTTCTTATTTTAAGGCTTTTGCTTCTTATATTGAAGTGCCTAAAAAGAAGTGGAATAAGTATCATGAACCTTATAAAGATATTGCTAAGAGTGTTCCTGCAAGAAATACTGAAGTTTATACTGCTAATCATGTTTTACCTGAACCTTATATTGAGAAAATGCCTTTTGCAGTTAAGGTAAAGGAACATTCTATGATAGCTAGTATGGTTAATGAAAGTATGAATAAGGCTGTTGAACCTGATAAACAAATGGTTGATGAACCTATAGTAGCAAATGTGAAAGACTTTGTTGCTAATATGAAAAAGAGGGACACACTATCCTTTGTAAGGATACCTCTAATATTGTTTCACAAAATAGTGTTATAAGAGCTAGTATTCCTGTGTTTTCTGTTAGAATAAGTGACCATTGCTATGATGGTCCTTGTGATAGCTATATTGTTTAGTTTATGCATGATACTAAAAGCTACTATTAGAGAGGGAAAAGTGTTCTTATGCATCTCAATAATATCAAGTTTCCTCGTTTTATGCTGAAAGTTTTTATGTTGCACTTCTTTTGCCTTCTTATGCAAGTTGCCTTTGGTTTCAATAACTTGTTTGTTTACAAAATCCCCTTGCATAGGAAGTGGGTTAGACTTAAATGTGTTTGTGTTTTTGCTTCTTAATGCTCTCTTTCACTTCAATTCATATCCCTATGAGAGTTTCTTCAAAATTATCATGCCCATCTTAATGGCTATAAAGAAAGAGCTTTATGGGAGACAACCCAATTTGTTTTTGCTTTCAGTTTGTTTTTGTTTCTTTGAGTCTTGGAAGTTATTACTTCGGTAATAACCGCTCCTTATCCGTTTTATTTGGTTTTTGTGTCAAGATCAACCTCTAATGAGAGAGCAGTAAGATTTTGGGAAGTTGCTGTCCCGAAACAGTTTTTTGTGCTTCACCGTAAAATTTCGTGAGAGATCTCTGTATGTCGGATTGAGCTGTAATTGTTTGTGCTTATGCCCCAGGTTGTTATTTAACTTTTGTTAATTTTGCACTTTTTGATTTGAGCAACAGAAGATTTTCGAAAAAATTGATCTTTACCTGCTGGTCTGTTTTGGCAGATTTTGCCACTCTTGCATTTGCTTCTTTATTCGATTTCCTTTTTGAATTCTTTTTGGGTTTTCGGAAGGAGTTGCTACAGCAGATTATGTTTTGATGGTTTTCAGTTGAAGTTGGACTCAAAAGGTTTTACCACTTCACTTATAGTAATGTTGCTAATGAGAATTGCGTGAAGTTTTGTGTGAAAGAAATTTCCAGGAAGTGGAGAAAATGGTGTAATAAGGAAGAGAAGGGTTTTATGACTCAAGTAATAAGTGTATGAAGATGAAGATGTTGATGCTTTTCAAGTTATAAATCTAGAGAAATTCATTGAGGACCAAATTCATAGACCTGCAGAGTCCGTTTCCAACTAGGTAACAGTTCTGGTAAGAAAAGTTCCGCAAAAATACAATCCAACTATATTTTTGCAGTTTTCAGTCAATAAGGAAAGTTTTGAAGCGAAAAAAGGACGGAACCGGAGCCGGGGTGGCCCACACCACCCCATGGTGCGGGCCCACCCTTGGCCACGCCACCAGGTGGTGAGGCCACCCAGGACTCCGCCTCCGACTCGTTTTCTCCCAGTACCTTCCTTTTGATATGAAACTTCGTAATATATACCCCCCCGGATCTTCCGAGGTTCGTATATCATGTTTTCATCGTGTTTTTGTTTCGATCTGTTTCTGCCAGGTAGAATCCCATATTTGGAGCCACAATGTCTTCCTCTGGATCATCCAAGGGAGATTCCTTAGACGATATCATCAACCCATACATGAGAGAATTGAAGATTCATCCCAAGGAGTTGTTGCTCGAAAGTGGGGAGGTCCGGATTAAAGAGGTTCAAGGCCCTAAAGGTGAAGGAAGTCTGGAGGACATGATGGAAGCACTGGAGCAAGAAGTCTTTAGGTACAGGAAGATGGCGGAGCGCGAAGTGGATATCATCCATAAGATCTGCTCCGAACACATCACCGAGCACCAAAAGGAGACTGCTGAACTCAAAGACGAAGTCCTCTCACTCCGCCAAACAACCAATGAACTACAAGCACAATTCTATGACGTTCAAAATCAAAACTGTGAGTATGAGGCTAGATTTAAATGCATAAGTGTTGCTGCAAGTTTCAGGATGTTGGAAACCACGATGTCCTTTGTTGATGGGAAGCCTTTACCCTGGAAGACGGACGAAGATGCGAAGACACCACCACCACCTAAGGAGTAATTCGTCATCAAGTTTGGCATCCCCTTGGTTTGTTCCAAGCTTGGGGGAGTGCCACGGTATCACATCACTATCTTCTATCTTTTTACCTTTTTAGTAGAGTCATATCTTGAATAGAGGAGTTATTTTGTAGTATGGTTTGCATTATAGTAGTGTCCCCTCTCTCGTTAGATTTATATCCCTTGGTGTGAGTTTCCGTTATGGAATATTAATGAGAAGTTCTTTCATTCACCCTTTTGCATAGCTTATATTAGTTTTCAATTCGTGGTTATATGATTGATCTTGTTGTTAGTTTTGGTATCACTTTGGGATCATTGAGTTAATTTAGTTGGTTTTGGCAAACCTGGCTCGGTCAGTAGCAACACCTTTTCGAGAGTTGAAAGAAAAATATAGAAGTACTCTAAAGAAAAATAATTTCATCATCTTTCTTTCTTGATTTGCTCATAAGTTTAGTATTCTCTAGTTAAGATCTTTTGTGCTTCCAAGGAAGATTGCATGTTTGTCTCTATAACTTGTATGTTTGTTTGTTTCCTTCAACTCTTGTACTTGCTACCCAGCCTTGCTAGCCAAAAACCTGTACTAAGAGGGTATTCTTCTCGTGCATCCACCTCCTTTAAACCAAAACCTTTGCCATTTGTGTCCACCATACCTACCTAGTAGCATTATTGCTATTCCAAGTAAATTCCTGTTTTATCTACCTCCCAAATTAAACTTGTTATGTGAAAATTAGTGTTTAAAGCTCTCACGAACTTGATGGCACACTTTACTTTCTTGCATTTAATAAACTTGAACCATTGGGTCCTTCTTTGTTGTGTATATGCTTGCGCTTTATGAGTTGAAGTTAGCCGAACCATGTATCATGGGGACCGCTTTCAACACTTCATTGGTACTTGTACCTAGTTGATATCATGTTCTTTTGCTTATGGATCCCGGCGGTGTGAAATAAAAGTGGAACTTGTAAGATCATGGAGTTTATATGTGTGTTAGAGAAACGTCTGGGCCGCTAGCCTAAGCCATGCCTAATCATGGTGGAAACTTGCAGCATAACTATAGTGAGCATTCTATGAAGCATCCGCAATAAAAACCTATGCAAATAGCAAATAAAAAAGATCGCTGAGATGCTTACTGTCTGCTTGCCTTGTCATTTTGATTATGGGATAGCTCCTGTGTCATGTGCAAGGGGTACCCCGTTGGCGGTTCTCGATGATACACATGTATTTACAATGACAAGAGCTTGCTCGTGACTAAAGTTGAGTAGCATGAGGATCGGTACTCATAAGTAAGGGGCACGAGATTTCAACTTATAACTTGTCAAGCATATCCTCTTAGTTGTGTCACTTTAACCTTAATCACCTAAAGATGCCTATGGTAGGGGCAATGAGAGCTGAAAGCTAGTAAGTATCATAATTTTTGGGAGCTCTTTATGAGACTTGCAATCCCTGCTTCCCTCTTTGAAGGGCCTTTCTTTTACTTTGTAGTTGAGTCAGTAAACCTAGTCCCTTCTATCTCAGCAAGTATTTTGAGTTGATGTGTTTCATTCATTCATATGGTGATTTATTCAATCATGTTTCTTATGTTCCTTGTTTTGCACATTGCTCTTATCTTGATGTTTACTACTTTGAAAGCTATCATTGAAAAAGGCAGCTATTTGTGAACTCCAGCAAATTATCAACTATTCTTCGACCAAGAGCAAAGTTTGCCATTACCAATTATGATTCACTTTATGTATCTTTATTGTGTTTCATTTACTCATTGCAAGTTGAGTTGTATAATAGTGAGTTGTCTTCTATTATGATCTATGTATTTGATGAATGTGATGCTTCTTGTCCGTATTCTTTTATCGACTCTTCACTCCATAAACCTGAGGTCATGTTTATTGAGCTCAGTTTCGCTTGGGGACAAGCGAAGTCTAAGCTTGGGGGGGGGGGAGGGGTTGATACGTCCATTTTGCATTACTATTATATGTCTTAATTCACTATTATTCATTGATATATTTCGTATTGAGAGGTGATACTTATGTTATTTCATCTATTTTTGCATGGTTGATGACTTTTGGAGCATGGACTGCTGCAGTCAGGATTCTGATGGAAAAGGTGCTGTTTGGAGGCAAAATTCGTGAAGATCAGAAAATTCAGGAAAATATATGGAAAATCCTATTTTTCCAGAAGACTAAGGATGCCAGAAGATGGAGTGGAGGTGGGCCATAGGGGGCCCACACAACCCCATGGCGCGGGCAGGCCTAGGCCACGCCTGGGAGTGGTGTGGCCGCCCTGGCCCACTCCAGCCTCTCCCCTCTGGCGTATATCAACCTCCCGAAACCCTAAGACTTGGGGAGAGACCACAGAAAGATTCCGCCGCCTCTGCGGGGCGGAAAACACCGAGAGAGAAAGATCTCTCCGACAGACAGATTTTTGCCGGGGGAATTCCTTCCCGGAGAGGGGAGATCGTCGCCATCAACACCACCATCAAGCTGGACTTCATCGGGATCATCATCATCATCACCACCATCATCACCATCAGCACCCTCATCACCATCTCCATATTTCTGTAACAATTGGTTGAATCTTGCTATAGTTCATAGGGGAAACTTTCCTGGTGTTGATTACTCCTTGTAGTTGATGCTATTGAGTGAACCATTGAATTATTGTTTATGTTCAGATTGTTATACATCATTATTCCATCTCTGATCATGATCCATATGATGTCTTGTGAGTAGTTCGTTTTGTTCTTGAGGACATGGGAGAAGTCTTGTTGTTAGTAGTGGAGTTGTGTTGAGAAAGATTCAATAGATTGTTATTTAAGTTGTGGTGTACTTCTTCTAGTGGTGTCATGTGAACGTCGACTACATGACACTTCACCTATATGGGCCTAGGGGAATGCATTGTGTATTTGGCTACTAATCGTAGGGGTTGCCGGAGTGACAGAAACCTGAACCTCCGTTAGGAAACCATTGCACAAGGGACGTAAGGGTCTTAGAGTTTAAAGCTGTGGTTAGGTTTCTACCTTAATTACTTTCTTGTACTTACGGATGTTTCCAAGGGGTATAATCACAAGTATGTATTAGTCTTGGATGGGGCGGTACATTAGCACAGGTTCACCCATACAACACTTAGCAAGCTAAAGAAGATTAATCAACTATATGAATTGAAAGCACTTGACAGTCTTCCCATGTGTCCTCGAGAACGTTTGGTCATCTTAAGTAATACAACCGGCTTGTCCTTTGCTGCATAAAGGATTGGGCCACTTGCTGCATTCTTCATTATTGTCTTTTATTTACTCATACTTTGTTTACTTGCTTTATCTAAAACCCCTAAAAATCCATTTGCTAAGTATTTGCAGAGAATTCCTGATCCATACCACTAGCCAGCACCTTCTGCTCCTCCTTGGGTTTGACACTCTTACTTATCGAAAATACTGCGATACACCACCTATACTTGTGGGTCATCACAACCCAAAGAGGAGAGGGAGGGATGAGTGGCCGCATGGGCCCTTGGTGTTGGGGATATACTTTCCAGATATACCCAATGTGACTTGCTTGCTGACCAGGGTGGCCCACTGATGGCTCTGAAATATATCCATCTATGTCCACATTTAAACTGGATATTACTCATATTTTTGATGAAATATCTCTCTAAACCCTGCCACTAATGCTAATATTCAGGGGGGTATGCAATCTTTTCTTTTATATTTTTCATGCGTAGATAATGTCGTTTAAAGGAGGTAATCACTACATTAAAGTCAAAGATATGAGATTTCCAATAATCAGAAGAATCCAAGAGCCGTAAGACGGAGGCAGACGCTTTAACGACCAACTATACGACCAGAGCAAAAATTCTGGCCGTATAGCTCCGGTCGTATAGTTGGCACCGCCACTATTAGGTCAAATAGAACAACTTTCGTTTAGGGACCCCTATATAAAGAATCCTCGGACGACGAGAAAACAAGCCATACCTCACCAAAAAGTCTCTGCCACGGATCACCAGTCGCGTCCAGATCTCCAAACCATTCTCCATCTCCATAGCCATATTCCACCACTTGTAATAGTAGATCTCTTCTCCGATTGATGACATTGTAAGACTATTGCTATCAATCTTATGATTTTCATTACAATGTTTGTGATTGTTGATCTCATCTCTATGTGTGAGTAATTCTCCTTGGGCTAAGGGCTTCGACCTAGCCATGTAGCAATTGTGCATGTTATTTATCATAGATGGGATCATGTATTAGTTTGTATGACGTGATGATTATTATATCCTCTCTTTCCTCAATCCAAGGACTTGTCAGGTACCCAAGAACCCGAGGGTTGAGCCAGGTATAGGGAGTATGAGTAAAGACTGATCTGCAATAGTCTTAAAAATTTTAAGAACATCCCAAAAATTTTACCTAAAAACCATCATCATTGCATTCATATCATCATGGCATGTACTACTTTGCATTTAGTTGTCCTCCAAAATTTTGGTGAAATTTAGAGACATTTTGGAGCCCTTTTGCTAAATCCAAAACCTAGAAAAGAAATTCTAAAGGAAAAAGAAAAGGAGGGAAAATAAATTTTAAAACAACAGCAATATTCTGGCCTTTTCGGCCCAATCTGGCCCAACCAGCCCACCCGGGCCTCTCTCTCCCCTCTCTGCCTTTTCTCACACCCCCACAGCTCACCCCCACCCACTTACCTCCTGGACCCACGCCACGTCGACGCCACCTCACCTTCTTCCACGCGAACGGCCACCACCTCCTCCCCTCCTCTGCCGTTACCAGGTCCAGCCGAATTCGAGTGATGTCTATAATCTCCTCATCCAAATTTCTCTAAGTTAAAACTTGTGGGTGAACATGGGTAGAGGTTCAGTGATGTCTATCATTGGTACCTTAGTGTTTGAGAGAGAATACTTACTCTTCAAAAACTATAAGTTAAAACTAGCTTTTAGCAAAGTCAGCCAAGACCGCACTTAGCCATATATTCATGCAGCTGTTGGATTATACTAAGTATCTATGGTATCACTTGCCAATACAATTCCAAATGTATTGACCCTTTGTGGCTGTAACTTATTATGTTGCAGGATACTCTGATGATGAGTAGGGTTGCGGGTCTACACTCGACATGCTTGCCTGTGGCACATGAAGACAAAGACTCTATTATTATACTATGTAATGTGAACCTTGAGTATCATTAGCCTTGGGCTAAATGAGTTGTAAGAACCATTATATCCCTGGATATGCGATGTAATAATGACCTTTGTTTCTGTGTACTTCATCTTAAACTGTGGGTGCTAGCAATTCGATCCAGGGACTATCACTGCAATCACAGGGATCTTACCTTATTATGGTGAGATCTTACAGATGGTATCAGAGCACTGTGTTGCCTGTAGGTTCGTGACCCTAGAATGGATTAGACTAAGGAAAACCCTTAGGAAAAATAACTTTATATTCAAACTTTACACTTGTCTTTCATCTCGTAAAACTTTCCCTAATCATCCTTTCTCATCTATTTTTGTAGATGTCCACCATCAATGAATCTGTCAAGACGGGACCACTGATGACTATGACCCTTGAGTGTGAAACAGAATTTCCCAAGGCACTGAAGAACCTCATGATCAGCTTGGGAATGAATGGTGAAGCCGTGTACAAGGGATTTCCTGTGATAGACGAAGGACAAGAGTATTGGTGGGTGCAACTCCATTTGTACAAGAACAAGGAAGATGATCCCAAGAGTACGGGATTCTGCATGTTCACCAACTCTGAAATGCACACGTCATTCTTTGACTCTGCAAGGAATGCTGCGTGGAAAGCCATTGAGGAACTTGGGGAAAGACTCAAGTATAGAATGCTCAATACTCAGGAGGATCTCAAGGGGGAGAAACGTCTTGTCCAAGACTCAAAGGCCACTGTAAAACGCCTAAGTAAAGATATCATAGGCTTGGCTTTAGAGCTATGCGACCAAGACAAGCAGATTGCTGCCAAGGATGCCCAGATTGCTACCTTGGTTAAGAAGGAGTGAGATACTAGTTGGACCACCACCCTTGGCGTTTTATCACGTTAGTATTTTGATCATACCAACCTATGTGGTATGGCAAAAATAAGTTTATGTCTGGAACCTTGACTGCTTGAGTTGAATAATGTACTGCTACTTGGAATGTTTTGTTGGTTGTTATTTTATTTTATTTTTGTGACTTGTGTTTTCTTTCTCTAGACTTGTGTTGTTACTAATTATTTTTCATGCTATGCAAAAGATGCCTAGTGTTATCTACAACACGGCCAAGGATTTCAAGGGAACTCGCTTTGGGACACGCATGTTGGAGCTAGTCCAGGTGCTCGCTCTTCCAATCCCTACCATTCAGGGACTTCAGCTGAGGAAATTTCAGAGGAAGGACTTATGGGGATTCAGAGTTACCCAGCCAGGACGCGAGACAGAGCCCCAAACTAAGGAGATCGTCTTCAAGATACTCCATGATGACTTGGAGAGAGGGCTCGACGTCGCTATGCAGGAGCTGTTGGGACGCCTATGTGGACGTCACTCTTCTGATATCAAGAGCCACTACTTTCACTTCTTTGGGAGACGCGACGAGGACAGAGAGCCTATTGTGCTGGACGAGGTCACTAAGGAGTCTATCAAGCCTGTGCATCACCATCTCCAGGATTTAGAGAGCCTTATCAGGAGCCTTGATACCGATAGGACTAATGTGATGCTTAGCAACGATGAACTATGAGTCCAGCTAAAAGAGAAAGACAAGGCCTTCTAGGAACAGGAGAAGCGAATCAAGGAACTGGAGAAGAAGTTTGAAGACCAGGATAATAAATTCAAGAATCAAGAGAAGAGGGTTCAAGAGAAGAATAAGAAGATCAGAGACTTGGAGGCCGAGTTAGAGCTTGAGGACATTGAGCTGGAGGCGGATCACAAGGTGATTGAGAGGCTACGCACACAGAAGAGAGATTTACAGGCAAAGATCGATGCTTTGACTACAAGCTTGGAGGAATACAAGGCAAGATTCGCTGCAGCAGGACTTGCACTAGTGGAGGAGGAAGTTGACATGGAGGAGTAGTGATACTATTCCATCTATCTATCGTTTTATTATTATCAAGTTGCATAGATCATATCGACTTGTGGGTGACTATGCTAGTATGTTTATTTTCGCAAACTCTTTTATTGTTGTGATGTTGAACCTGCATGTGCTTGTTTGATTGATTGTTGTTACTTTATTGGGTTATCTATCATTACTTACCCTTATTAAACCCACAGATGCCTCCCCGACGCAACAACGAGGATAACAATGACAATGGCAATGGAATGCAGCAGATGATGGCTGCACAGACACAATTGATGCAAATGATGACTCAATTCATGGCGAACTACAATCAGAACAACAATAATAACAATAACAACAACCAGAACAACCCACCACCTCTGGATATGCTTACAAGATTTCTAAGGCTGAGACCTGCTAAGTTCTCTGGTACCACTGACCCCATGGTGGCAAATGATTGGCTATGCTCTGTGAATAAGGACCTAGTCACAGTTGGATGCACGAATGCAGAAAAGGTCAGATTCACATCACACTTATTGGAAGGACATGCAGCTACTTGGTGGGACAATTTCCAAGTTACTCACCCTATTGAGGAAGTAACTTGGGCAATGTTTGAGGATGGATTTCGTACCACTCACATCTCTTCTGGAATAATGGGGTTGAAGAAAAAGGAGTTCCATAACCTCAAGCAACGCCACCGCAGTATTTTTGAGTACATCGAAGAGTTCAACAATCTGTCACGTTATGCACCAGATGATGTTGACACTGACGCCAAGAGAAAGGAGAAGTTCCTAGATGGGTTGAATGATGAAATTTCTATGCAACCATCTATTGCTTATGTTCCAACCTATCAATCTTTGTGTGATAAAGCTACCATCCTAGAGAACAAGATGAAGCAAGTGGAGGGTAGGAAGAGAAAGCACCATTTTGATAAGTTTGGATCAGGCTCACCTCACAAGCGCTCTCATGGTGAAGGAAGTGGGAGTTCAGGATTCCACAAGAATGGGAATCATAATAACCATCGTAAAAACAACCACCACCATGATGGAAACAATCATCATGGACATAACAAAAGTGGATTCAGGAACAACCACAATGGTCATGGCCATGGGAACCAAAATGGTTAGAATCGTCACAGTCAGCCAGCAAAGAAAGACATCAGTCAGGTGGAATGTTTCAAGTGCAAGAAGACAGGGCACTATGCTAATGAATGCCCAGAGAAGAAGACTGATGGGACTAAGCCGAACCCATTTCAAAAGGGTCATGTGAATCACATTAATGTGGAGGAAATTCAAGAAGGATCTGATGTCGTGATCGGTAAGTTCAAGATTAACTCCTTTCCTGCACTTATCCTTTTCGATACCGGCGCATCGCATTCATTCATTTCAAGAGAATTTGTAGTAAAAAACGAACTCTCCACTGAAACCATTGGATGTCCCATTAAGGTAAGCTCCCCGGGTGGAGAAATGATAGTAAATTCTGGGTGCCGACAGATAACCCTAGAAATTGGAAAGAACAAGTTTCCAGTTAATTTAATAGTCCTAGAGTCCCAAGGATTAGATGTAATATTAGGGATGGACTGGTTGACCCGTTATGAAGGAATGATTGATTGTGCCAAACGAACTGTTATGCTCACCACCCCAGAAAAGAAAAGGATCAGGTTCAAGTCTAACTTTGAACCCAAGGGGAGCAAGGTTAATTCTCTTAAGGGGGTTAGCCTAGACAGTGTGCCAATAGTGAAGGAGTACCCAAATGTGTTTCCCGAAGAATTACCTGGCATGCCACCAGATAGGGATGTGGAGTTTCTGATAGACCTACTGCCAGGAACTGGGCCTATAGCAAAGAGACCTTACAAAATGTCGGTGGACGAGTTAAAAGAACTCAAGAAATAGCTGGGAGAACAGTTGAAAACGGTATTTATCCAACCAAGTTCTTTGTCTTGGGGAGCACCAGTTTTATTTGTTGAGAAAAAGGACCGAAGCCAAAGACTATGCATAGACTATCGATCACTTAATAAAGTGACCATAAAGAATAAATATTCCCTGCCTAGAATAAATGATCTCTTCGATCAGCTAGAGGGAGCATGTGTGTTCTCAAAAATTGATCTTCGATCAGGATACTTCCAACTAAAGATTATAGAACATGATATACCCAAGACTGCATTCACCACAAGATATGGGTTGTATGAATATACAGTGATGCCGTTTGGATTGACTAATGCACCGGCCTATTTCATGAACATGATGAAGAAGGTATTCATGGAATTCCTTGACAAGTTCATAGTGGTATTCATCGATGACATATTGGTATATTCCAAGAGCAACAAAGAACACCTACGCCTCATTCTAGAGAAACTCAGGGAACACAAACTTTATGCCAAGTTCAGCAAATGTGAATTTTGGCTGAATGAAGTGGGTTTTCTTGGGCACATAGTATCTGGAAATGGTATAGCTGTCGACCCAGCAAAAGTGGCAGCTGTGACAGAATGGGAACCTCCTAAATCGGTTAAAGAAATCCATAGTTTCCTAGGCCTAGCAGGGTACTATCGGAGGTTCATTGAAAATTTCTCTAAGATAGAAAAACCTATGACTGATCTGCTAAAGAAAGAGAAAAAGTTTAACTGGACAGAAGCATGTGAAACTAGTTTTCAGGAGTTGAAGAAGAGACTAGTGTCAGCACCAGTGTTATGTTTGCCAGATCTTGAGAAAGACTTTCAAGTATATTGTGATGCATCTCACCAAGGACTAGGAGGTGTACTAATGCAGGAAGGTAGAGTTGTAGCTTATGCATCAAGGCAACTCAAAAATCATGAAGTGAACTATTCTACTCATGACCTAGAGTTGGCATCAGTTGTGCATGCCTTAAAAACATGGAGGCATTATCTTATGGGAAAACGTTGTGAAATGTTCACCGATCACAAGAGTCTGAAATACATTTTTACACAGAAAGAACTCAACATGAGACAAAGAAGATGGCTAGAAATTATCAAAGATTACGACTTAAGTTTGCAATACCACCCTGGAAAGGCAAATGTCCTAGCCGATGCATTAAGCCACAATGTTTATGTAAATGGCCTCAATAAAGGAGAACTGCCGGAGGAATTATGTGCCCAATTTAGAGAGTTGAGACTAGAGATAGTGCCTGAAGGGTACCTTGCATCCTTGGAAGTGCAACCCAAACTGATGGAAAAAATTCAAGAAGCCCAAAAGATGGACAAAGAAATAGAAGAAATCAAAAGTAAGGTTAGTGAAGGCAAGGCAAAAGGATTTCATGTAGATGAACAATGAATCTTATGGTACGAAAAACGTATCTGTGTTCCGCAGGATCTTGAGCTCAAGAAGTTGATCTTACAAGAAGCGCACAACTCACCATATTCAATTCATCCTGGCAACACCAAGATGTATATGGATGTTAAGAAAAGATTTTGGTGGAATAATTTAAAGAAGGATATAGCAGAGCACATTGCCTTGTGCGACGTGTGTAGTCATGTAAAAGCAGAACATCAGAAACCGGCGGGATTATTACAACCACTGCCAATACCTGATTGGAAATGGGATAAAATTGGTATGGATTTTATCACCGGGCTGCCAAGAACTAAATCAGGATACGATTCTATATGGGTTATCGTTGATCGCTTGACAAAAGTGGCTCATTTCATACCAGTGAAGACCACTTATACAAGTGCAAAGCTAGCCAAGATATACATGAATAGAATTGTATGTTTGCATGGGGTGCCTAAGAGTATTGTGTCTGATAGAGGAACTCAATTCACTTCGCACTTTTGGCGACAACTTCACGAGTCATTGGGAACTCGACTAGAATTCAGCACTACATTTCATCCACAAACTGATGGACAGACAGAAAGGACCAATCAAATGTTGGAAGATATGCTAAGAGCTTGTGCGTTAGATTATGGATCCAGTTGGGATGAAAGTCTACCGTACGCAGAGTTTTCCTACAATAATAGTTATCAATCAAGCATATAAATGGCTCTGTTTGAATTCCTTTATGGAAGAAAGTGTACTACACCGTTGCTATGGAATGGAGTAGGAGAAAGAATTTTTTTCGAGCCAGACCTAATCAAGGTGGCTGAAGAGAAAGTCAAGATGGTAAGGGATAGGCTATCAATCTCGGCAAAAGAGCTATGCAGATCCAAAACATAGAGAAGTCACCTATGAGGTGGGGGATAGAGCTTATCTCAGAGTATCACCACTTCGTGGTGTGAAGAGATTTGGAATCAAAGGAAAATTAGCACCACGCTATGTGGGACCCTTCAAGATTTTGAGCCGCAAAGGAGAAGTGGCATACGAGATAGAATTACCAGAATCTCTGTCAGCAGTTTATAATGTATTTCATGTCAGTCAGCTGAAAAAGTGTCACCCAGAGATGGAAGAAACTTCGTTGAAAGACACTATACCATTAGAGGAAGTTCAGCTAGAGAATGATCTCACTTATGAAGAGAAACCTATTAAAATTCTGGAGACAGCAGAAAGAATTACCCGTACCAAGACAATCAAATTCTGCAAAGTGCAGTGGAACCATCACACTGAATCAGAAGCAACATGGGAGAGAGAGGATGAACTTCAGAGAGATCACCCTCACCTATTTGCTAGCCAACCCGAATCTCGAGGGCGAGATTCATCTTAAGGGGGTTAGATTTGTAACATCCCAAAATTTTTACCTAAAAACCATCATCATTGCATTCATATCATCATGGCATGTACTACTTTGCATTTAGTTGTCCTCCAAAATTTTGGTGAAATTTAGAGACATTTTGGAGCCCTTTTGCTAAATCCAAAACCTAGAAAAGAAATTCTAAAGGAAAAAGAAAAGGAGGGAAAAGAAATTTTAAAACAGCAGCAGTATTCTGGCCTTTTCGGCCCAATCTGGCCCAACCAGCCCACCCGGGCCTCTCTCTCCCCTCTCTGCCTTTTCTCACACCCCCACCCACTTACCTCCTGGACCCACGCCACGTCGACGCCACCTCACCTTCTTCCACGCGAACGGCCACCACCTCCTCCCCTCCTCTGCCATTACCAGGTCCAGTCGAATTCGAGTGTTACCGCGATTAAATCACCACCACCACCGCCCCTTCTTAATCCCCTCCCCCTCCTCGTCAGTTTCCCCCAACCACAGCCCCTGGAGAGCCCCTAGGCTCCCTAATTACCATCTCAAACCACCGCCGTCCGAAGCTACTCCGGCGACGATTCCGGTGAGCTCCGGCCATGCTGCGCCCTTCTCTCTGCTTTGTCTTGATTGCCGGGTCCTGGCGCGTGTTTTAACCCTGGCCACGTGCCTTCTCTTGCTCCAGGTTGATGACGCGGTCTACGCCGGCGAACTCCCTCTGCCGCCGCCATCCATCGCTTTTTCCGGTGAGGTTAGGGTTTCTGCTGCCCCTTTTTGGCCTCTTCTAGATCGTGCTGATCCGGGCACATCTCACTGACCCCTTATCTTACATGTTCGAGCCCCAGGCCGTCGTCTCCGACTCAGAGCTGCGAGCTCCGTCGTCGACGCAACTCCGGCGAGGGATCGTGACTGAGCCAGAGCACCCCCTACGCCACCGTGACCTCCATCGAGACCGCCACGACCGTCTCGACCTCTGGTACGTGTCCATGGACTCCCTGCCCCTGTAGAACCGCCGAAACACCGTCGGCCGATGCTCCGCCGCCGCGCGCAGCTGGTAAGCGCCGCTCGTTTCTGGCCAGGCCCTAGGAGCCGTTAGATTTATCGTCAGCGGCTAGGATTAGATCGTCGACCGAAGCGGTATGGGCTGATCAAATCCGTCCGTTTGTCACTTAAGATCTAACGGTCTGCAGCGGTCGATCCGACCGAACCGGTACGGACCAATAGGGTTGTGCCACGTCGCCCAGGTTATCTGTTTAAATAGAAAAATAGACATATTATGTATTAAACTTAGAAAATCAATAACTTTTGATCCACAATTCAGAAAAATGCAAATTTGGTGTCTATGGATTCAGAAAAATAAGTCCTTTATTATAGAAGCCTTGTTTCACACTTTTGCTTCTGAAAAATTGGAATTATAGGCAGAACCTTTTTAGGAGTATTTTGCTCATAAAAATTATTCCATAAATTGTTTGGGGGTATTTCTTATGACTTTAGATAGGGTATTTTAACCTCTGTACTATAGACTCTGTAAGTTATAGAATTGTGATCATATCATTGCATTTTGCATGAATTCATATTTTTGTAATGTTTTATTGATTGAATTATTGTTGTTGTATTGTTCTTTGTGTAGATTGTGTGGATTGTGAAGTTTGTTGCTGTGAGGATTTTACCTATTCTCCTAGCTACCAAGGCAGGTGATATTTCATCTCATGTCCTATTATTTTCACTATTGCATTAGTGTTATTTTGGTAAATCTTAGCATGATAGGATTATTTACATGTTAGTTTACTATGCTATGCTATCCTATAGATTATATCTTGGTAGTATCTCCTTAGTTGAAAGACTTCGTATGCTAGAGTGCTTAGCCATGCTATTAGAACTCGTGGGTGGAAAATACATATCAAGATAGTATGGAAAGATATTATTTTGTGTGACTAAGAAAACAACTATTGTTAATGAAACACCTGGGTGGAATGGGACTTGCTTGGATTATGTTGAGTGGTTACTCAGGGGCCATGTCTATGGTCAGCTGGTGTATCGCACTTGTGGACGGCCACCCAGGAACAAAGAGATTGGAGACGTTCTTGTCATGAAGCTTCCAGTGCAGCCACATGGCATATGGGCTCTGCCTTGACCAACTAGGTTGCAAGAACTCAGCCAGACGGATAGAAGGTGGTAGTTATGATAGGATGGAATGTGTCCGTGGTGGTCTGAGGGATTGCTTCTGAAAATTCTTGTCTCGATGCATGTTGAGTCTTGTGGGGAAAGTGCACCACCTCTCGAGAGGGTAAAACTGAGTACTTAGCCGTGTCCCCGGTTATGGACAATTTCTGAGCCTCAAGACAGTGAAGCAGTTCAATAATCTTCTCATCCAAATTTCTCTAAGTTAAAACTTGTGGGTGAACATGGGTTAGAGGTTCAGTGATGTCTATCATTGGTACCTTAGTGTTTGAGAGAGAATACTTACTCTTCAAAAACTATAAGTTAAAACTAGCTTTTAGCAAAGTCAGCCAAAACCACACTTAGCCATATATTCATGCAGCTGTTGGATTATACTAAGTATCTATGGTATCACTTGCCAATACAATTCCAAATGTATTGACCCTTTGTGGCTGTAACTTATTATGTTGCAGGATACTCTGATGATGAGTAGGGTTGCGGGTCTACACTCGACATTCTTGCCTGTGGCACATGAAGACAAAGACTCTATTATTATACTATGTAATGTGAACCTTGAGTATCATTAGCCTTGGGCTAAATGAGTTGTAAGAACCATTATATCCCTGGATATGCGATGTAATAATGACCTTTGTTTCTGTGTACTTCATCTTAAACTGTGGGAATATGGCTGAAAAGAAGCTTGGAGAGTTTGCTACTCCCAACAATGATTATTTGCGTACTCCTATTACTCAGCCAGCAATTGCTGTTGATGACTATGAAATTAAGCCCCATTACTTAAGGTTGGTTCAACAGAATCAATTTCGAGGCTCTGCTGTTGAAGACGCGGGTATGCACTTGAATACTTTCGCTGAAATATGTGATATGATGCGTATAAAAGAAGTTGACCCTGATGTGGTCAAATTGCGTTTATTTCCTTTCTCTCTAAGAGGAAGAGCAAAAGAATGGTTGCTATCTTTGCCTAGAAATACTATTACATCATGGGTGGAATGCACTTCTTTATTTATGACTAAAATTTTCCCACCTGCAAAGACTATGCAACTCCGATCTAATATTACTGGTTTTAGACAGGAAGAGCGTGAGCCACTAGCGCTTGCATGGGAGAGGATGAAAGAATGCTTAAGAAACTATCCTAGTCATGGGATGGAAGATTGGTTAATCCTCCATTTATTTTATAATGCTCTTAATCTTGTGTATAAGTCTATGCTTGATACTGCAGCTGGAGGAATGTTTATGGGTAAACATATTACCAAAGCAAAGCAGCTGCTAGACAATATGCAAGACAACCATTGACGAGGTTTAATCTCGTCAATGCCCATTGTTATGGACTTGGGTTTTGGAGAAGATGGGGATGCTGGAGATCATGGCACGGTTAACAGACAAGCAACCAGGGGACACGAGATTTACCCAGGTTCAGGCCCCCGGAGGGAAAACCCTACTCCTGCTTGTCTGCTCTTTGATTACGGCGGAACCGAAGGTTACAGGATGCGCATATTCGATCTGGCGTGGATGCGTGTGCGAAAGTATGAGTCTGGTCGATCTAGGACGTGCCCTCCTGGCCTTTATATAGGCTTAGGCAGGTCCCGGGTGTAGTCCTAGTCGGTTACAAGTTCTAGGGTTTTACCCCTTTGAATTTCCTATCTCCGCTAGTCTTGCTCTCCAAGGATCGAAGGCGTCATGGGCCTTGGCCACCCGAAAATCTTCAGGGGCCAGCGTATGTCTGCCGTGGGCCTTCCTTGGGCTGGACTAGGTATGCTGAAGTTACGTACCCGTAGGGTATAACCATGTCAGTAGCCCCCGAGTGATCAGTCGAATCGTAGATTCGGCTGAGGACTCTTCCATCCTTCGGGAGCAGTTATATGTTAATAGTATATGTGTGTAGGGATTGTTGATGCGTGTGCCTGACTCACCCGACGGATCAGGGTCAGTTAACTGTCTTAGGACGAAACAACACGATCTTCTTCAGGTACGGGTCCCTCAACCCGGACCTGGAACATATGGTGGCGTAATTCGACTCAGGCCACGGAGGACTTACAGGAGTGGAATTCCAGTGATTTTAATTAGTGTACCCAACGCGTCCGTCGGGATTTTTCATCGTACCTGCTGGTACGGATTCATACTAGCAGAGCGCAGTCAGGTGCGTTGCCAGGCCATCAGATGATATCTGTAGGTCTTATCTTTGCGTCGCAGACGCAGCATCCGAATGTTTATCACCACGGAGGTGTTTCGGGTGGCCAAGGAGGATGTTACTCACTTAGCATTAATTGGGGCAGAGTTGCCGAAAAGTTTTGCGTGCTGATCCAAAAGATCGCAGTCGAAGATTTCATAGGGTGCGCGACCAACGCTCCCTATGGGAGTAGCCCCCAAGTGTCTGTTCGAGTCGTAGACTCGAACGGAGACTTTTAGTTCAAGCATTGTTTCAATTATTAGGTCCGCAGGACTCGAAAATTTTCGGATGCTTAAATCCATCCTCCCTATGGGAGTAGCCCCCAAGTCCGTAGTGGAGTCGTAGACTCGACGTAGGACTCAGAGAAATAATTTTGTCCTCATTTGTCTGTCGGGTGCGCGGACAGCGCTCCTGATAGGAGTAGCCCCTAAGTATTTAGTCGAATCGTAGATTCGAGTGAGTACTTTTAGCTGTGGAGCCGAAGTGGTGCTAGTATAGCTTTTGATGACGTCAGTGCTTACGATCGATGACCTCAAGCGTCTGCTACGCCAGAGATGACTTGACTGGACGAAGCGTGGGTCCCACTTGCTGACTTTGAATTGACCGGTCATGCACGGCGTGGAGATGAGTACGGCGTCTCCTCGATTTCCGCACGTAGTGGACGACGTGGTAACGACGGTTCGTTTTGGTGCCGACATGTGTACGGCCAGATCTACCGTTGGCGTTAGGTCTTCTCAATGGACGGCCAGCGTGCGTCGTCTTCGCTGTTATAATCCCTGGTGAAATCATGGTTTGTTTTTCACCGCAGCAGTTCATCTATTCACTGCCTCCTCGTTCTTGAGCTATTCTTGCTGCGCGCTGAGAGTTTCCTCCACATTTCCTTTGTCTTCCTTTGTTGGCAACGCCACCACCGCCGTAGCGCCATGGGGAAACCAAAGAAGTCCTCATCTGCAGTTGGGACCAGCGCCGCCGGAGGCAAGAAAGGCACCACCACTGCTCGCGTCACCGACGGTGGCTGGTGGCGATCAGAAACGCGGGAGAGCGATCTCCGCAAACTGCGCGAGCGGAGACTGATCCTGCAAGACACGACGGCCGTGATACTCCCCGACAATGAGGTAATCCCCCGTCCCCCGTCTGGGTATCGGGTTATGTTTGTTGCCTTCATGATTCGCGGGTTTTCTTTTCCGGTCCATGACTTCCTTCGTGGACTGCTCTTTTTCTATGGGGTTCAACTCCATCATCTGTCTCCCAACTCCCTTCTCCACATTGCGTGTTTTATCACGCTTTGCGAGTGTTGGCTTGGCATTGAGCCGCACTTTGGCCTTTTCCGGAAGCTTTATTCCGTGAAGAGGCAGTCTGGTTCGGATGGTGTGTATCCCATTGGGGGTTTCATCATCTCCCTCAGTCCCAATGTGCAATTCTTTTCCTTTTCCATGTCTGAATCTGTCCAGTACTGGCGGAGGAAATGGTTTTATATTCGTGACTCCGTACTGCCTGGGCAAGATTTTGGTCTCGTTCCTTTTGACCCCTCCCAATTGATTGAGAAGAAAAGATCCTGGAAAAACCAAATCTTAGACGGTGAAGTGGCAGAGATAGAGGCCCTGTATCGTCGGGTGGAGGATCTCCAATTGATTCCTGAGAAGGAGGTGAATGGTGTCAACATCATCCGGACGTTTCTTGAGCGTCGGGTGCAGCCTCTCCAAGCGAGGGCGCATCCGATGTTTCTTTACTCTGGGCGTCGTGATCCGACGAGGGTTTCGAGTGAGAAAATCTCCGAGGTGGAACTTGACAAGGCTCTTCGCGCGCTGTTGAAGTTCAAGGCCGACGAGGGACTCCCGGAGAAGTCGCTGACTCCTCCCTTTTCTTCGACGTTGGCCGTGCCAAAGGTGTAGATTTATGCACGTAGTGCTCCCCTTTTTTGTTGGGTGTTTATTTGTGTCCTTTGTTTGCTAACAAAGTTTCTTCTCATCTTGTAGAGCTTCAAAGTGCCGGGCATGGCACCACCATTGCCCGAAAGGTATCCGAATGCCCCGGATAATGAAGTGGTGGATTCCATGTCCGAGCTACCGTCAGCGCGATCCCCAGCGGAGGATGCCGACGAATCGAGTGAGGACTATTCGCGCAAGCGATCACGGAGCTCGAGCGATTCTTCGGATGCTTCAACTCCTCCGACTCCCAGAAATCCTCTGGGCTTTGAGCGTCATGATGATGTTCATGGGGGTTTTTCCTCTCCCCTTCCTGCCATTCCTGTGCGGGCTGTTGCTCCGCACCCGCCAGCAAAGCGGAAGAAGGAAGAGAAGAAGGAGGAGAAGAAGGAAGAAAAGAAGGAGGAGAAGAGGGCCCGAAGGGCTTCTCGTATCTTCGACCTGAGCGCGTTGGGCTCGTAAGTTTTCTTGTTGCCACTGTTGTCCTTTTCTTTTTATGATGTTTGCATCTGTGCTGATTGGCTTCGTATGCAGGCAATCCTCCAACGGCTCCAGTGATGGTGCGGGGGAGATGATGGGGGAGTCGAACATTGCGTCGCCTCCTCCTCAGACGGTGGCGACTTCGGGTGACGCTGCGCCAGTTCCTCCTGTGCAGGAGAGGCTGGTGGTTGCACCTCAGAATTTCGCAGGCGGGCCTGCAGGTTCGCCTTCAGAGCACGTAAGTTTTTCTGCTTGATGTTACGGGGGGAGCCCCCGAGTGTCTTTGTATGATGATGTTGTTGATGCTTTTTTGTGTTGGGCGTAGCCCCCAAGTCCTGCTCTTACTACCATTGCCTGTTGCTGCAGCCTTTTGTCCAAGAGGCCAAGCGGCTGGTGGAGGAACGCCTGACGCTGGAGGCGAAACTACGGCAGCTTCAAGGTATTCGTCTGCCTTGTAGTACTTCTCTTGCTTATCCTGGTCCTGTTCTTTGACACTTGCTTGTTGTAAATGCAGAGGAGCATAACGACTCTCTCCGTGAGGTTGATGCTCTGAAGAAGAGCCTTGGCCAATCGGAGCAGAAGGCCGAAGCTGCCGCTGGGGCGAGAGAGCGCCTTGAGCTGGAGTTAACGAAGGCAGCCGAAGTGAAAGAGCGTCTGCAGCAGGAGGCCGCAGATCGTGAGGAGCAGCTGGCCACCGTTGCGGCTGCTCGTGAAAAAGGGGTGGCAGAGAAGCTCATGGCTGCTGCCAAGGCTATTTCGGGTGAGCGCTAGCTTTTGTACTTGCTCCTTTTTCTACGGATCTTCTTCTATGTTGCCTTTCTTCATGTTTTCTTCTTTTTTGTCTCAGATGCCGCAGGCATCGAGTTTGACCGTGGTGCTCTGGAGCACGGGAGTGCTCTAGATGATGCCACTGTAGCGGTCGAAGACCGCTGCAGCACCGTCGTCAACTCCCTTGCCAAGGCGAAAGAGGTCCTTGGTCGCTTCTACCAGGAGCTCTTCCCGAAGGGCGCATCCCTTGAAGACGTGGGTGCCCTGGCAGAGGCTCTGTCAGCCGAAGCGCCTGCAGCGTACAAGCGCAAGCAGAAGGGCATCGGTGCGTCCGTCGGGCTGGCGATGGCCATGGCGGCTGGGGCGGAGCTGGACCTGCCCCAGATTACTTCTTGGATGCCTACAGCTGCAGATGGATCCGAGGTAGCCTTCGCCGCCTACTCCGCTCGCTGCAGACGATATGGGCCCAAGCTCATTGACTTGCTGTCTGAGTACGCATTGCGGCAGCAGGGCGAGGCCAAAGCTAGGCAGTCTGGTTCTGAGGCGACTCAGTGCCCTCCGCCTTAGGCGTAGTAGACGTAGGGTAGCTTGTAGTCTATTTTTGTTGTGAATATCTTTTGTAGTACCATCCTTGTGCCACGTAGTGGCCTTATATACTTTAATGAATTCCTCCGGGTTGTGCTCTATCCTTGGCTGAATGTCTGTGTGCCTTCTTTTTTCTTCTGCTATAGGTTCCTTCGGGTGCTGACCCAGTTGACACTTCATCCGAGAGGCCCTTGCGAGCATCATTGGATGATTCCTTGCAGCTCGCTTTTCTTCGAGATCGCGTGCACAGCTTGGAGAGAGATTTGCTTGGGTTACGCAGTCGCGCTGACGTTTGGAAGTCCAAAGCAGACCGTGGTGCAGCCAGAGAGGATTATTTGATGGCGGAGCTGGGTCGGCTGTCCGAGCAGCTGCAATGTAAGTTGATCCTTGTTTCGGGCTGTAGTTCAGTTCTTCGGGTGAGCCTGCTGGCCTTACTCTTGTTTTGTGCGGTTGTCGCAGGTGCCACTCTTGCTCCGAGGGAAGAAAAGGAGCGTATTGCTGTTCGAGTCAATTGCTTGACTCAACAGGACATGGAGGCTGGCGGCTTCTTCTGGATGGATCGTGATCGCGCCATAGTTCTGGCGACGGTGCAGGATCGTGTCTACCAGGTTTCGCGGGTGCTCCGCCAGGTGCAGACATCGCTTTCCTCGGTGCTGCACGTCATGTTTCCGTTGGATGTCGTGCCAACGACCCTTGCAGGTCTTCTAACGAAGTTTCGGAGTGCCAGCAATGTCAAGGAGCTGGTGCGGCAGCAGCTCGTCGCAGGGGTGAAGGCTGCCTTGTCTCTTGTGAGGGTGCACCGCCCTGATGTGGATTTGGCTGTTGTGGCGACTGGGCCACCTCCTCGACCAGATGGTGGCGAGTGGAATATGCGTCCGCATTACGCGGCTGTAAGGCAGTATGCCGAACAGATTGTAGATTTGTTTGAGCAGCGTGCTCAGGTTATTCTTCAGAATAGGTAGGACCTGAAAATAAACAGATAGATGTAAAATTTGTATATTGCGGCTGGGCGTGTATGTGCCCTTTGTTGTAAAGGCTTGCTTGTTTGCGAGCATGTAGTGCTTTGATTTAGTACGTGCCCTTTTCGTTTGCCTGACGTGGCCAGCTACTCAGGTGTACACGTTTTCTCCTCAGTCGATGAAATCATGAGGTGGGGGGAGCCCCCGAGTGCGTTTGTAGCATGTGATAAAGTTGCAGAGAAGTAGTCAACCGAAGGTTGGGGGTGAGACACTTAGCTTTATTTGTATCGTAATGGAGGAGGTACATGGTTCGGCTGAGTAGCCTTGGCTGTAAGCCTGATCGAAAAGGGGGTACATTGCTATGGGTAGAATCGTCACAGGTGCGAGATGTTCCATGGGTTGGAGTATGCGACTCCAGACTCCACGTGCTTGAGGCGATAGGCGCCACCTGGGATGACCTCGGTGATGGCATAGGGTCCTTCCCATGGTGACTCGAGTTTATTCGGTCGCTTTTGCTTAAGTCGCAAGACGAGGTCTCCTTCGACGAAGGATCTTGGGCGCAGCCGGCGGCTGTGGTAGTTGCCGAGACTTTGCTGGTACACCGCTGATCTAGCTGCTGCTATATCCCGTGCTTCGTCGAGTGTGTCGACGGCATCTTCGAGTGCAGCCGTGGATTCGGCTTCGCTGTAAGCGACGACTCGTGGAGCCTGGTGGCGTACTTCGGCTGGTAGCACGGCCTCAGCTCCGTGCACCATGAAGAACGGTGTGTAGCCGGTGGAGCTGTTTGGCGTTGTCCATAAGCTCCACAGGACAGACGGTAGCTCTTTCGTCTAGTTTCCGGCTTTGTGCTCGAGTGAGCTCATGAGGCGCTTCTTGATGCCGGCGCCGATTAGACCGTTGGCCTTTTCCACTTGCCCGTTTGTTTGCGGGTGTGCCACTGAGGCATACGTGATGTTGATCCCGAGGCCTTCGCAGAAGTCCTGGAATTCTTCGGAGATGAAGTTCGATCCGTTGTCGGTGATGATGCTGTGTGGTACGCCGAACCTGTAGACAATGGATTCGAAGAATTTGACGGCAGTTTTGCCCTTCTGGTTGGTGACTGGCATTGCCTCGATCCACTTGGTGAATTTGTCGACTGCGACCAGGAAGAAGACGTGTCCTCCCTTCGAGGATTTTGGCAGTTTGCCGATCATGTCGAGGCCCCATTGGGTAAAAGGCCAGGCTATGGGTATGGGTCGAAGTTCGGACCCAGGTGCGTGCGGTTTGTCGGCGAACCGTTGGCACCCGTTGCATCTTCGGACAATGTCCTTCGCGTCGCTTATGGCCGTTGGCCAGTAGAATCCTGCTCGCAGAGCTTTGGCGACGAGGGAGCGGCTACCTGCGTGGTGGCCGTAGATGCCCTCGTGGATATCTTGGAGTATGGCTTTGCCGTCATTGATGGTGATGCACCGTTGTAGTACGCCCGTAATGCTGCGTTTGTATAGCTCGCCGTTGATGATGGTGAAGGCTTTTGACCGACGAGATATGCGTCGGGCATCTGTCGGGCTATCTGGCAATTCTCCGTTTATCAGGAACTGGAGGTATGGACGTGTCCAATTTTCGTCGACTGCGATGACCTGCATCAGGTTGACCATGGCAACTTCGGTATCCAACTTTTCTGGTCCTTCATGACCTTCGGGTAGCGTAGCCCCTGAGTGTTCTGCTTCTTCGGGTGATCCCTTGGGGAATTTCCGCTTGATGGATGGCACGCAGATCTGTTCGAGGAACACACCTGGTGGTACCTTTGCACAAGTGGAGCCTATGTTGGCGAGTCTATCGGCCTCCTCGTTGCTCTCTCTTCCAACGTGCCGAAGTTCGCAGCCGTCGAATTCTCCTTCGAGTGCGTTGTATAGCACGCGGTACGCGATCATGTTTTCGGCGTGTGCGTCGCACTCATTCATCGTCTGCTGTACGACAAGGTTGGAGTCACCGTAGATGACCATGCGCGTTGCGCCACATATTTTTGCCATCTTCATGCCATGGATGAGGGCTTCGTATTCGGCCTCGTTGTTGGAGGCTCTGAATTTCATCCGAAGGACGTACTTCATCTTGTCACCTTGCGGGGAGGTCAGTATGACTCCTGCCCCTGCTCCGGCTTCGTGTTTGGAGCCGTCAAAATGCATTGTCCAGGACTACGACATGTCTGGGGTGTCAGGCAGCTGCAGCTCCATCCAGTGCACCAGGAAGTCCGGAAGGACTTGAGATTTGATTGCGTGTCGCTTCTCGTAGATGATGTCCAAGGGTGATAGTTCAATGCCCCACAGGGCCACACGCCCTGTGGCCTCTGGGTTATTCAGGATGCTGTTTAGGGGTGCCTGGTTGACGACCATCACCTGATGCTCCTGGAAGTAGTGGCTCATTCGTCGAGCCGTCATGAACACGCCGTAGGCCAGCTTCTGGTAGTGCGGGTACTGCTGTTTTGTTGGAGTAAGAACCTCGCTGAGGTAGTAAATTGGGCGTTGTACCCCGTGGGTCTTGCCTTCTTCGGGTCGTTCGACCACGAGTACTGTGCTGACCACCTGGTGTGTGGCTTCTATGTACAGCAACAGGGGCTCACGCTCTTTTGGCGTGACCAAAACTGGCAAGGTGGATAGGAGCCGCTTGAGGCTTTCGAATGCGTCGTTGGCTTCGGGTGTCCACTCGAACTTGTCTGCCTTGCGCAGCAGCTGGTAAAATGGTAGGGCCTTCTCGCCCATGCGGCTGATGAACCTGCTTAGTGCCGCTACTCGCCCTGCGAGCTGCTGAACGCCCTTGAGGTTTTTCGGTTTCTCCATTGTCATGATAGCTTTGATTTTCTTCGGGTTCGCTTCGATCCCTCGTTGAGAGATGAAGTACCCGAGCAGCTGACCCGAGGGGACGCCGAAGGCGCACTTTTCGGGATTAAGCTTGATCCTGTAGAGATCAAGGTTGTCGAACGTCTCGCAGAGATTGTCGATAAGTGTTCTTGCCTCCTTGGTTTTTATGACTATGTCGTTGACATAGACTTGGACGTTGCGACCGATCTGGTCCTTGAGGCAGGCCTGCATGCATCGCTGGTACGTGGCACCCGTGTTCTTTAGACCGAAGGGCATTGTGTTGTAGCAGTATACTCCGAACGGTGTGATGAACGCCGTTTTCTCTTAATCTTCGACCTTGAGTCGAATCTGGTTATAGCCTGAGTAGGCGTCGAGGAAGGAGAGTTTCTCACAACCTGCAGTCGAATCGATGATCTGGTCGATCCGAGGAAGAGGGAAGTGGTCCTTAGGGCAGTGTTTATTTAGTGACGTGAAGTCCATGCACATCCGCATGATGTCCATGTCCTTCTTCGGGACCATCACCGTGTTTGCCAGCCACTCGCTTTCCTTGATTTCCCGGATGAAGTCTGCTGCGAGTAATCTGTTGATCTCCTTGCCGATAGCTTCGGCTCGTGGCTCCGACAGTCTTCGGATGGACTGCTTGACTGGCTTGGTGTCTGGGAAGACATTGAGTGCGTGCTCGGCGAATTCCCTAGGAACTCCTGGCATGTCCGCAGGACACCAGGCGAATATTTCCCAGCGCTCACGGAGGAATTCGACGAGCGCGCCTTCCTATGCGGTGCTGAGGTCGTTGGCGATCAACGCTGTCTTGGAGGCATCCGTTGGATGGACCTGCATTTTCTTGGTGTTGATGGTGGAGTCGAAAGACATGTCAGGTGCGTTCTGCTTTGTGACTGGGGGTAGCCCATTGTCCGTCACCTCGCGGAGCCTTACAAGCTCGTCTTGCATGCCGAAAGACTAGGAGATTTTGTTGAAATCCCTGTCGCATTGGTCCGATCGGGTGAAGCTCCCGTGGACTGTGATGACGCCCCTTGGTCCTGGCATCTTGAGTAGTAGGTATGCGTAGTGTGGGACGGCCAGGAACCTTGCGAATGCTACACGTCCCAGGATGGCATGGTATTGCGACGGCCAGTCCACCACTTCGAATTCTAGGCGCTCCTGCCGAAAGTTGTCCAGCTTCCCGAAGATGACGTCGAGCCCTATTTTGCCCAGGGGGAAGATGCCCTTACCTGGGACAATGCCGTGGAACGTTGTGTCTGATTGTTCCAGGCTGCATTGCGGGATCCGTATAGCTGCTAGAGTGCTTGCGAACATTAGGTTGATGCCGCTGCCGCCGTCCATGAAGACGCGACTCATTCGAAGCCTCTGATCTGCGCCTCCAGCACCAGGGTAGCATGACCTGGGCGAGGGATCTGGCAAGGGTGATCCGCGCGAGTGAATGTGATGCAGGACTCCGATCCGCTGAGGTACTCAGGGATTGCAAGCGGAGTTGCCACGGCCAAGTTGATTTGTCGGGTGATTTTCTTCTGCACCCTGTTGGTGGGGCGTCCCTTCTGGATCATATTTAGCGCTCCCTTTGGTGGGGGGGTATGCGATCCCGGCGTTGTTTTGCGCTGGTGCGACTGGTTGATTTGGGCCTCCAATAGGCGGCGGTGGAGGAGCTCCGTGTGCTATTTCACCTGGTGCAGGTGCGTTTCCGAACGCAGGAATTGGAGCTTGTTGCCTCATCTGCATCATGCCTTCGCTGAGTTTCTGGAACTCGCGGCAGTCCTTGAGCATGTGGCTAGCTTTCTTTTTGCCATCTTGTTTGTCGATGTAGAAGTGGATGGTGCATGGACCCGAAAGTTTGTCGAATGCTGAGGGTCCGTTGTCGCGGTCGCGGCGTTGCCACGACTGCGTTGGTCGTCCGTTGTCGCGGAAGTTTCCGCTGCGGTATCCTCCGTTGTTGCGGCTGTTGTCGTTACGGCGGTCGGCGTAGCCGGCTGCGACCATGTCGGGTCCGTCGCGGTCCTCGTAGACGCGCGATCTCCTCTTGCTGCGGCATTCGCGTCTTCGGCCGTAGTCGTCCTCTTCATCTGATTGCGCCCGCTGGATGCAATCTTCGCCGTCTGCCCAACTGTTGGCGATTTCCATGAGGTGGTCGAGTGTCTTGGGCTTTACACGCCCAAGTTCTTCCTTGAAGTCTGGGCGCTTGACGCCGTCCCTGAAGGCGTCGATGGCCCTTTCTTCGGAGATGTGTGCTGCGGAGTTCTTGGTTGTAGACCAGCGTAGTATGTACGAGCGAATAGATTCACCCGTTCTCTGAGTGCAGGCTCGCAACTCTTCGATTGAGGCGGGTCTCTTGCTGGTGCCTTTGAAATTTTGGATGAAGCTATAAGCGAGCTCCTCCCATCTTCGGATGGATCCTGATGATAGGCTGCTAAGCCAAACCCGCGCCACGCCTGTCAGCTGCAGCTGAAGGCATTGCATGGCGGTTTCTTTGTTGCCTCCGTGAAGCTTGACGGATGACAGATGATCACTGAGCCAGGACTTTGGATCTTGCGTGCCGTTGAACTTCGGAGTATCCGAAGGAAGCTTGAAGTTGCATGGCATATGTGTTCGCCGGACGGATCTGCTGAAGCATCGAGCCCCGCAGAGTTCTCCTTCGTCTTCATCCATCTCAGATTCAGACGAGCATGCGCGTTTGGCGCGTGCTTTGTCGATCTTGTGCTGTGTAAGCTTGTCTCTGGCGTCGTAGTCGCGTTTATGGCGGTGCGATCTCTTCTTCCTTCGAGGAAGATCGTGTTCCTCTTCATCTTTGGATGAGGGAGTGGGGCTCCGGTCGCGCCTGGCCGGAGCTTTCTTCTTCGGCTCCGTAGGAGCGTCTTCGTGGAGCGCAGCTCTGATTAGTCCTAGTCCGGTGAGTGCAGACCTATGCATGTCCCTTTTCGGGTCCCCCTCCGGAGGTGGGTGAGCCGCGAGATACGCAGTGGCTGCCATGATCGCAGCTTGTGGCGTCTTCGGGGTGATGTTGCCGTCAGCGTCCATATCCATGAACGATGTGTGGAGAGTTCGGGTCGCGTCACGCCGCTCCTTCGGGTCCATGTTTTTCACCCGAGAGCGGTGCTTGTTTCCCTGGCTTCCGTTTGTGCTAGAGCCGGGTCCCATGGCGGAGAGCGCAGCTCGTCGCGCACTGGACTCAGAGGCTGCTTTCTTGCGTTTGTCGAGCGTCTCCTGCATCTTGACTTGCTTCTTGTGCTCCTCGATGAGGAGCTAGTGGTATGCCATTAGTAGGTCACGTGAGGAGTCCAGAGGTAGGACTATTTCGCCTGCGACGGCGCGGCGTGCTTCGACCCATCCTTCTTTGCTAAGTTGGATGAGGTGGCCCCTGTTTTCCCCGTTTTCGCCGTTTCCGTCCTGCGGGTTGGGGTTGGGCGGCGGGTTAGGCGTTTCCTCGTCGGTTTGGATGACTGCGGCGCACAGATAGCGCCTGCAGATTGGTTGGCTGCTGCCGCAGCTTTCGGATCCGGAACCGTAGGTCCCTTCATCCGAAGGTGGATCGCACAGATCGGAGTTGCAGCTGCTGCTGCTGTAGAACTCATCTGTTGATGGTGACGTGCGTAGCACGGGGTGTGGAGCCCACGAAGCGGGCCTGATTGACGGCACGGGCACCCGCTCAGGGAGGCGGAGGGTGCCAGTTTGTCCCACCTGGAAGCAGAAGCTCCCGAACGGAATTTCGAGTCTGTCGCCTACGGGCTCGAAATCCTTCATGGTATCCGGCGAGTGGGCGGTGAAGTCGAAAGCACCGAAGAGGAGGTGATTCTCCGTCGCCGCGGAGTTGTAGATCGATCGGGTCGGAACCGTCACGACCGCACAATCAGCAGCCCCAATTCCCACAGACGGCGCCAATTGACGAGGTTTAATCTCGTCAATGCCCATTGTTATGGACTTGGGTTTTGGAGAAGATGGGGATGCTGGAGATCGTGGCACGGTTAACAGACAAGCAACCAGGGGACACGAGATTTACCCAGGTTCAGGCCCCCGGAGGGAAAACCCTACTCCTGCTTGTCTGCTCTTTGATTACGGCGGAACCGAAGGTTACATGATGCACAGATTCGATCTGGCGTGGATGCGTGTGCGAAAGTATGAGTCTGGTCGATCTAGGACGTGCCCTCCTGGCCTTTATATAGGCTTAGGCAGGTCCCGGGCGTAGTCCTAGTCGGTTACAAGTTCTAGGGTTTTACCCCTTTGAATTTCCTATCTCCGCTAGTCTTGCTCTCCAAGGATCGAAGGCGTCATGGGCCTTGGCCACCCGAAAATCTTCATGGGCCAGCGTATGTCTGCCGTGGGCCTTCCTTGGGCTGGACTAGGTATGCTGAAGTTACGTATCCGTAGGGTATAACCATGTCAACCATGCCCAATGGCATGTGGAAAGATCAAACACGAATAAGGTGAACTCTATTTCACCACAAGAAAATGAAGAACTCAATGCTAAGTTGGATGAGCTCATACTAGTCGTAAAAGGTAAGGAAACCCAGGTAAGAGCCACCCCTGAAACTAATATTGAAGAAATAGACTTCGTAGCTCGTAATTATTATAACCCTGCTTGGAAGAAGAGTTACAATCCTAACTTTTAGAAACATTATTCTAGTCCTACAGGTAACTCCAATAATAATATGGGAACTAGTAGTGGTAGTCTACAAGAAACACTTAAGTCTTTTATAGACTCACAAAATGAACAAAATAATATTCTTGTTAAAATAATGGAGAACCATGATGCCATGCTTGGTAAATTATCTAACCAAGTTGTTAGTTTGATAAATGATTTGCAGGCCCTCCAAGAAAGAATGAGGATCATTGAGGCACAGCTAGGTAAGATAAACGAGAGCCAAACTCTCATTCTAGCTAAATTTACAGGTAAAGCTAAGCCCAATCCTATTGAAGAACTCAAAATGATGAGGATCCAAAGGGAGGGGCCTAAAGAACTTGACTATAGTAATGATACTTCACCAAGCTACACCGTTGAAGATCTCGTAAAAAGGATCAACGTCAAGATTCTGGTGAGTGAAGGTAGTGAGGAAGCTATGTACCAACACTTTGTTAATTAGGTAGCAATAAAGGTACATGAGCTTGAGGAAGAATACAAGCCAATTTCTGAACAAATACCTATGAAGTTAGATGACATATTTGAGCCTACTATTAAGATTAAAATTGGAACCAATGAGATAGTGTCAACACCCAGATTTTTAAGTCCAGATGCCTGTTATGCCGTACATCGCAATCCCAGGATTACCATTTTTACGAGACATAATAGAAGTGGTACCATAGTACATCATCCATTATAAACCATAATAAGGTCTTACAAATAAAGGATCTCATGATCTAGTCTTAATACAATCAAACAGCGGAAAGTAAACGTAGCAGGGCTTCATCTTCATGGTCACAGGCAATGCTGACGATGGGAGATGATCCTAGTTGTCATAGACCTCCTGCTGTCCATCTTCCGGGTAATCCTCCTCATAGTCTGGCCATGGGAATAGCCATGGACAAAGCCATGAGTACTATTTAAGTACTCGCAAACTACCACTAGTACACGAAGAAGTAAAACTAGTAGGAATCATAAGCTCTAGGTTTGTTTGCAAAAAGCCAGGTTTATTTCATAAAGCTTCAAGGGTAAAGATCTAATTTAGTTCTCTACATTACTTAAGTGGGAACTCAGATCTGATGCCCACAACTCTATTGTGGTCAAGTCAAAGTCATCTTTCAAGTCACAAAACATTTTGAAAACATCTGACAACGGAACAGTATGGCCACTCCAACTGTCCATAACCGCGGTCGCGGCTATTCGAATAGTTTGACACTCTGCAGAGATTGTACACTTTCACCACAAAATTCGATACATCTGTCAGGAATAACCCTGAATCATCATACTTAGTATGCGGATAATCAATCTTAACCTTTTCAATTACACACCCTAGTATAGGCACCTCCCCTATGAGTTTGGCCTCCCAATCACGACCATCTGTCATCTTGGGTACTGCATAGGTGGACATTCATCACGAGGTAGCCTTAGCTCAACCTCTTCCGCAAGGGAACCCATACTAATACATATAAACTTCCAGTCAAGTCCTACCCAACTCAGGTATTATGGTTGTATGGTAAAATTGGAATGGTATCGCATCCGAACCCAACCATCAGTTTTTATTAAAGTCAACGCTCATGCCTCCTCAGTTTCATCATCAAACCATTGTGTTTATCAACACGTGTCAAAACATTTCAATAGAATGAATCTTCATTCTAAGGTTTTCATAATCATTTTCACCAAGTATTCCCATCTAAAGTAGTCAAGTTTTAGCTTAGTACTAGCCACTAATATGGAGGGTATCACTATTGGGGGTGCTAGCAAGGTATAAGTATCCAAGACTAATCCTAGGATCTTGATAGGATCCAATCTAATTTCCACTAATCACAATTCATTACTAAGTAAGAAACTGTAGTAAAGGGGGAAGTAAAGCTTGGAGTAAAACTGGTAATGGTATAAGTAAAGTGACATAACCCAGCATGCCTAATGCATCTGGTAGAAGGGCTTGCATATATAGCATGCCTAGGTATCATGTATGGTGCTAGCTTGCATTAGTGATGGCTTGCCTTGTTGGTTGCAGTCGCTGAAGTTTTCCTCTTCCTCCTCGAAGTAATCCTCTTCGTTGAATCCTGGGTCGGTACTAGAGTCTATAAACACATTCAATGTACACAATCACCAAACAACACTTCACTACTTCTATTTAGCACACAAGGGCTCATACTAGATGATCTAGCATCATTTCTATCATCATGTGGAATTTCAATATACTCTTATTTCTCTTATTGAGAAAAGTAATTTCTACTCATTGAAATTGTTTAAGATTTAATATTCTCCAACTAGAATATAGGTTCATATGGACCATGTCCTCACCATATATTCTCTAGCTTGGGAATGTGATTTATAATGATGGTTAAGCACTACAAGCTTTAATATTGTTATTTAATAATATTTTAATGACTAGAAAATCCTATATAGCCTTCTTTTAATACTAGTCCAAGTTTAATATCTGTAAAACCAAATGTTTTTACATATTCATGTAGAGTATGGCAAATGTGATTTTTGAGAGGTGGAATCATCTCAAAAGCATTTATAGTTATTTTTAGAAAAAAAGTTTGAAGTGTCATTGTTTTACATAGCTCCTTACTCTTTATCACAAGTGCATTCCCAATAAAATGTTCTTGGAAATAATTGACAATATAATCCGTAATATTATGATACCTTGCTAAATCCTCATTATCGCTACTTTTCATAATAATACCAATTTTCCTAAGCAGCTCATGAGACCCTTCATAAACTATGTATTCCAAGAGTTTTACATTATTACCGTTTATGTGAGTATTGGTTGATAAAAATTCTTTAAAGATAGGAATGCATTCATAATCATAAAGCTTGTTAGGCTTACCATTATATTGCCTCATCCCTTCGAATAAATTTGACAAATTACCAGAATAGTAATCCACCTGCTCCCACATGTCCATTAGTTGCATATCCTCAAGGATTAGTGGTTCTTCTTCGTGTTCATCCTCTTCTTGGGAAGGAACTTCATCCTCCTCCAATGGGATTTGTAGTTCTTCTTCATGTTCATCCTCTTCTTAGGAAGGAACTTCGTCCTTCTCCAATGAGATTTCCTGCAAACAAGTAACTTTGTGCGCTACGGGTTTTCTCCGTGCATTAATCCTCATAATAAGTGTATTCTCACTAAAATATTCATGAGAATACCAAGAAATACGTTGCAGGATTTCATAAGTTGTTTTTATGAGAACACTATCTTCACTATTAATATGTGATATGACATGTATTATCAACTCATGGGCACCTTCAAAGATAATATATTGTAATACTTCACTAGTAACATCACCATTATTATAAGACATTGAAGATTGATTAAATGTATCAGAGCATTGAAAACAAAGTAGTGGCCAAGTTTCATACATTGAGGACATATTATTGGATCGTCTATCATATCCGAAGAAATTAACTTTTTAGCATATTCCACTATTTGGGAATACATTTCTCTTACCATCATATGGATCACTTGTTCTTCAAAATACTCATCCTCCTCTTCCAATGAGGATTCCCATCCCATGTTAATAGCATCACAATATTCCTAGAAAGATTCATCTTCTAGTCCCTCACCAAGGTCCCCAAAATCACTTTCTAGGCATGAATCCTCCTCAGAACATTCATCATAAGTTTGGGACTTATAGAAATCATTACTAGATAATGAGATATCGTTTGCATGCATACTATTTGTGTGTGGAAAGCTATTTTTAGAAGTAGGAGATTCAAGTGGTTGATCAAGTTGCTCCTCTTCATTCTTACAAAGATAATTCGCGAATAGCTCAGTGATAGTCTTACCTTCGGGCTTACCTTCCACTAGTTGAGAGGGTGCAACATCAGGTGCCACCTATTTATTAACAACATGTTCCAGTGGTTTAGGTGGAGGCTCTTTGAGTGGAGTTCCTCCACATTATATTTTGGAGCACCCTGCAAAAGGTTAGATTCTTCCATGGCAGCTTTAATCCGCCAAACAATAAATTCATTATCATGGAAGTTATCTCGGCAATAGCAGAATATATGGTGAACTTATTTATAGATCATATCAAGTGGTTTACTTTCTACCTGTATATCTCTTAAATGAAATATCAACTCTTGGCAACCAGTAAAAAGCACAAATTGTAATGTGTCCTCCCTAGCAAGGCATTTAAACTCATCTCTATTATAGTCTGCTAGTTCGATATCAAAATTATACTTACATTGATAATTGAGGTGATCTGGAGATCTGCAACAATCACAACATAATTGATAAGAGGCACATAGTGTGGATGAATACTTGTCCACCCAAGTCAACCATTCTTTTAATATGCCTTGCCTCTTTTGAATATCTCCCAAAGTCCTTCTCTTTGACTCCTCCATTATAGATTTCATCTGTTGGAAGGTAGTTATCTCGAAAGACATGATTAGTAACAAATATTTTTATGGGTTTTTGGTTTGTAAGCAAAAATACAAATGCAGCAAATAAAGAAAGGTTAAAACAAAATCTAGCAAAACTAAAATAAATAAACAAAAGCTAAAAGACCTACAACACTTAGCTCCCCGGCAACGGCGCCAGAAAATAGCTTGATGACTGCAAGTGCACAAATCATTTATAGCTAGTTTTGAAATAAAGATATCAATCCCACTGGGAGCAGGAGTCTAAAGTCTAATAAATCTTTGAACTAAATACTAAAATAGTAATACTAAATAACGTTCTAAGTAACAAGATAAAATGCGAGTTTTGTGTAAAATATATTTTTGGGTTTTCAAATAAGAGAACAATAACTAAACTAAAGCTGTAAGTAAACAAGAGCATGCAAGTATGATTACAAAAGTCTGCAAGATGATGGAAAGAGTTCTTAGGGAGTAGTGGATCCACCGCTAGTAATTAGAAAGAGTGATCAAAATTATTATAATGAATAAGACCATTTATGATATGTGTGGGAGGAGCTCCATATATGGACGAATAGGCAGCAACCACTACATACATCATCCGTCATAACCATAGTAGACAGCAATCGACATCAATCGAATTACTGTGCTATTAAGAGACTTTACCCCGTAGGATGTATCCCATGGCATGGACAATGTTCTGTGAGTTCTCCTCGGTTCCCAAGTTGATACGTAAGGAATGACAACAGCTTTATAGTCACCGTAAGTGCTATCATCCCTCTGTCTACTAACAAGTAGTTCCCTCCATATAGTCCTTAGTGAGGCAAATATTGAGTGTCGTGCTTCACCGAACATCAAGATGAAGGAAATCTAACACAAACACATAATGAACAATATCACATAATAATCTTTATCTCAGTTCAATCTCATACTAGGGTTTCTCCATCTCCCCAAGAACAAAGGATACTACTCACACATGAAGGCAATCAACATCATGGATAGAATATGGATGAAGTATGATGATACAATTGAAGACAAATGCAAATCCAAGATTCAATCTAGAATTACAACAAGTAACCAAAGGGGATCGGTGATGGAGACGTCGTTGATGAAGATGACAATGTAGATCGATGTGGAGGCCTTCAAGATCCTAGTCCCTTCTCCTCTTGTGTGATGGTTGAAAGATCATGGATGTCGCCTAGAGGGGGTGAATAGGCGATTAAAACTTCTACGAGATGGGCTTAACAATGGCGGAATAAAACTAGTGTTTTCTTTTGTTAAGAACAAAGCCTAGTGACATAGGTAAGATTACTCGGATGCTTATGATTTACTACCCTATACTGGGTAAAGGGCTTACAGTCCATGAAGATTCCAGATGATATCCCAAGGACACAAACGACAAAGACTTTGATTGTATTAGGAAAGAGTCTCTAAACCGACAATGTGTTTGTATTGTAATCACACGTATGTAAAACCTATCTGCTTACAGCTTTGAGACCCGGCCTATTATATATAGGACAGGAGAAGCCCAAGTGAGGGTACCAAAAAACTCCCAAACAACTTGTAATACTGCGATTTCCCAATATTCAGGTGACTTTGACTCCATTGTTTTTCCTAACATCCGACGAAATCCAACGTTCTCTTTTCCATGAAACCCTAAGTCCTTCACCATGGACATTGCCGAGGTCACCCCTCGTCACCTAGATATACTAAGGTTCACCTATGTGCATCAACAACTTATGCTAAGCAAGACAAGAAACAGTATGATAGCAATTTAGATTACTTCAAGCACGATGGCTATCACAATGTAAAGTGCATAAGTAAAGAGATCGGGTATAGAGATAACCGAGGCACGTGGGGACGATGATATTTTACCGAGTTCCTCCCAACAAGGGAGTACGTCTTGTTGGAGGGGTGGGTGGTACTAAGACCACCAATGCCACAAAGGCATCACCCTATTCTCCCAAGCATCTACCATGTGGGCAAGCACCCGTTCCACTATGGGACACTTGAGGGTGGTCATTGAACTCGTACAAGATTGGGGCTATCTCCACAACTTAATTGGAGGCTCCCAATAATCGCCACCAAGGCCTCAATCTTGGGAGAGCTTCACAACTTAACTGAAGACGCCAAGAACACACCACAAAGGCCACACAACCGTCTAGGGTTCCAAGAATCTAAGAGGGACAAGCAACATTGAATGTCACCAACCAAATCCTCCGGAGAGAACACAAACCGATGCACCTAATGCAAAAGGCAAGAACACCACAAAGATGCCCCAAATCTTCACTCTCAAGTTCCAACAAGGCTAGTAAAGCAATTGGGGGAACAAGAGAGGAAGAACACAAAGGGGAACACAAAATCCCCCAAAGATCTAGATCCCAAAGTTTCACTCACAAAGAGGTGATTTGGTTTGGTCAAAATATAGATCTAGATATTTTCTATCTTCCTCTCAAATATTGGCAAGAATCATTGGAGGGGGGTCAAAAAATCAAGCTCAAAGATGTGAGTCAAATAGACAAAACGCTTGAGAAATATTAGAGAGAACAAGCAACAAATAAAAAGGGAAGGAAAGGCTACTTATAGCCCACAGGAAATAATCCCGTTGGGGGCTAGATCCGGACAAGGCCGGTAGTACCGGAGAGGCCCGGTACTACTGCACCCGTCTTGGCGATCCAGGTTAACGCGGGCAGGCAACAATGATCGAGTGAACTAGCCAGCGAGCAATATCGATCGAACAGAAGGGGATCAGGGCGGAGGCCAGGGCGAGGGAGCAAAGCGCGTAGTTGGGCCAGGGAGTTTGGCTGCCCACGCGAGCGATAGCGACCGAGTGGGCTGGCATGGGGAGCCTGCACAGCTAGCGTCGGCGAGCAAGCAAAGCGAGGAAGGGCTCACTGGGAGCAGGGCAAGGCGGAAGGGCGGGGACTGGGAGTTGGGCTGGCGCTGGGAGCTAGCGAGATGGGCCGGTAGTACCACGAAGCCGGCCCGGTACTACCGGCCAGCGCTGTCGGGCCAGGCAGAGGGCTGGGCCTCGCGGATCAGGTGTGGCCGGTACTACATGCGGTAGTACCGTTTTTCCCAGAAAAAACTGAACCCCTTTTTTCTTTTTAAATCAAACCGGCAAATATTCAAACAGATATAAGTTGAGTTAGGAAGCTCCAATCGACATAAAACCAATTGTGTTGGAAAGATAACGACATAAAACCAATTGCGTTGGAAATATTGGATATCACCAAGTGAGAAAGTAGCAAGTATTATAATGTGAGACACCTCACTCGGTGAGCATCCGGAAAACCTCAAAGATCAAAATCGCAACAAGATATAAAAGGGAGATCCGATTTTGATGAATAAGAGCTTGTTATGAATATTACCAAAGCTCTATATCCTCACATGGATAAGACAAATAAACAACCAAATATGATGATGCAAGTATGCAAAGGTTTGAGTTCTCTCCGAATGATATGATCGAGTTACTCACTCGAGAGCCCCTCTTGATAGTATGGCTATCTATCCTAAACCCGATCTCTCAACTACCAACACGAGACCGGCAAAAAGGAAAACCTATCAAGAATACCTTTGCCTTGAGCATCCTTTGACCTTGTCTTCATCGATCTAGAAACACGGAGGATAGCAAGCATCAAACATGAGATCTTCTAGGGATGACGCATTTTGAGCTTGCACAACACATCTTATTCTTCTTCATATCTTCTACCTTGAAGCCAACACATGCTCCAAGCGATGCCAATGGATAATTCCTATAAGTGAGACTTAATACACACATTAGTCCATAAGATTGTAATTAATTACCAAAACCACACATGGGGGACCACATGCTATTTCAATGGTGATGGTGTAGATCTAATTGGAGGTGGCTATGGTGGTGGCATGGCGGCAGGGCTCCGCCGTGGTGGAGGATATGGCTTGGTGGCTCTCTCTTGGGTCCTCCCTCCTTTATATAGGCCTTGGGGTGCCCTAGGGTTCCGCCAATACCGTCATATGACTTAGGGAAGGTTCTAAAGCTTCTCTGGGGCGAAATCCCATCGTTTGCGACCTTTTTACCAAATATACGGCGGGAACTTTTAGTTCCGGCCATATAGTTGGTCGTTGAACTTGCAGATCCTTTAGTATTTTGGTCGCCATTTCTTCATACGAACTCCATTTTGGGTGTTCTTGGGATCGTTGAGTTTGTCTCGTCGAGGGATAAAACCCCATGGTCTTGGATATTTATTTTGAGAAGTTGGAAAATTTCACTTTTCCAACCTCTCAAATGGCTAAGTCTGGTCCCTGTGGCTCCTCCATACTATGCTCTCTTTGTTCCTTTTTATCCATAATCTTCACCAACACCTACACACATGTCATAGACAAGGAAAGTGATAAAATTCTACCTAAACTACTAAATGTGCAAACTATAAGTCATGCATATAAGGCATAGCTATAGCTGGAAGAAACATGATATGAAAGATAAATGGCACATTTTATATGGCTAAAAGAGGTGGTATTTCACAGCCATTAGTTGCCCATTAAATCATATTTAAATCATTAAATAAATATAAATAAATGTATAATTCAATAATTAACATATATTTACATATTATTTAATTCTCGTTGCACCGGAAATCCTTCCAAACAACTCTGGACACCCGCCGGACATTCCCGGAACCCTTCTGGTTTTCCCTTCTCTTTTCTTCGGTGATTCCTATGATACCAAAACAATCTATGAGCATTGTCAAAACCTTAAATATGCTACCCTAACAGTTCGGGAATACACCATACATGGTCGAGACCCCTCTCGGACCAATGATCATCAGCGGGACCTGGATGCCCATAATGACCCCTGTCAATTCCACGAGAATCTTTGCTGTTGAACCATTAAATATAGAGTCATATTCCCTTTGTTATTTTGATACTTTACTTGTCCAAGACATGATCAACGATATTGCCATGTCGTGTTCAATCTCGTTACCGACAAGTATAGCTTTACCCATTCCGAGTTATGCCATCCCCGTGACCTAGTCACACGCTACAACTTTATGGATGACATGTCTCCTAGTGGGCCCAGAGTATCTCTTTGTCACGCGGAAGAATAAATACCGCTCTTGACATATATGCCTCTACATTCCCCTCTGGATACCTGCAGAAACCTTTATGATCACCATTTCACCAAGTAACGTTTGACGCAAATAGGGAACACTCGGGTGATAGTTATTAAATATGGTCTCACGGTCTAAGGAATTGGTTACTACGTTTCCTAGTCATTGTAAACTTCAATAGTGAACTTCATGACGAGCTCGTGTTAGAATTCTTGTGTTGGGTATGTCCATTAGTTTCATTCACATAATGAAATGACCCCATTGTCAATTGATATAAATGTCCATGATCGGGAAACGTCGATCATCGATTGACCAATGAACTAGTGTCTAGGGGATCACTAAGGACTCTGGTAGTTTACATATCACACATGTATTGACGTTCCTATCAATACAGTTATAGCATGATATAAAACCTATTATGAACTTAATAAAATATGTCAATAATCTATATTATTATTTTCCTCTAGGGCACATTTCCAACTGGCGTGGGTGCTGGAGTGCGTGGCAGCGAGCGAAGCAGCGAGTAGTGGGATTTGGCATGTGCGAATGTTCAGTGATAGTTGGAGCTGAGAGGGGCTTAGTTTATAGCGCTCTGAAGCTAGTGCCAAAAATATCTCATGCCGTATGCCGTGAAATCCTGCGCGCGGCAAAAGTTTTAGAGCGCGCGATTTTGGTGCCTTTGTTGGAGCTATGAGCGCGGGCTCTCCCACGGTAGAATAGCGGTTTTTACCATGCATGCAATTTGCAGCGCTTGTTGGAGATGCTCTTGTGCACTTTATTTGGTTGGCTTGTTCGCATAGTTGGTAAATAAGAGGATTAACTCTAAGACTAAACAAATTTATCTAACACCACAACAATTAGCGGCCATGGGCGATAGCACGACAAAAGCGGCTGGGAAGTAGAAAGCTGGTGTAGGATCATGGCGCCCAGCAGTGCGTAGTGGCAGTGCTCTGGTTCGTGGAGTCGAATCCGGTGAAACTGACAAAAATCTTCCAAAATAGCCATTAACATTGATCATGTTCTTTGTGTGTGGGTTGTTGTAGATGTTGGCGCAACACCAATTGTGACGACAACGGAGAGCGGCATGACACCTGTGCCGGAGACGAAGGGCAACGTAGAAACACGGTGTACTCGAACACCTAAAATAAACGTCCAGCAAATGGGAGCTCCTTGCGGTCGCAACCGGGATCAATGGCGACGACGATTCAGACGAGGCTACGAGAGATCCTGCATCAACGAGAAGAGAGAGAAAGAGAGAGAGAGAGAGAGAGAATAGTTTCATCTTCAACCTTGAGAAGATCATCTTCCACCTCCATCCTACTGTTGTTGTTAGCTTGTATAGATGAATTTGTATACCGTCATCAGAAAGAAGAACTTGTAACACAAAAGTTTTGGGGAAAAGTGCGCTAGAGACAGAGGGCAATAAGGAAACATGGTGGACTCAAATACCTGAATCAGATGCCCGATGAATGGGAGCTCTTTGCGGTCGCAGCCGGGATCGATGGAGGCGTCGATTCACACGACGCTACGAGAGCTCCTGCATCAACGAGAAGAGAGAGAGAGAGAGAGAGAGAGAGAGAGAGAGAGAGAGAAAATAGTTTCATCTTCAACCTCCGCCCCATTGCTGTTGTTGGCTTGTACATATGAATTTGTATACCGCCATCAGAATGAATAACTTGTAACACAAAAGTTTTGGGGAACAGTGAGATCTAACTACTCCTGAAAGGAATTTTTGAATGGTTGATTGTGTGCGATGTTGGAGATATACTTTCCGGATATACCCATGATGACTCACTGATCAAGGTGGCTCACTTCCGGGTTAGAGCTATGCTCCACGGGCGGCCCAGTTAGGGAGAAGATGGAAGCCCATTCGGCTACTGGAAGGCCCAAAAGACTTACCAACTTAGGCCTATAGATAAACTTGTAGTCCAAGTTGTACTTTTGTACCGACTCTGTACCATAGCTCGATAGGACTCTCCTGTAAACCCTAGACCAGATGACTATAGGGACCAGCCTTTAGGAGACAACAACTACAATCACCAACCTCAACTCGCAGAGGCAAAACCAACCCTTATAATCTATTGTACCTCCATCTCTACCGATATACTGGATTGCTAGCAAGAGTAGGATCCGTCCATCGCTGTCGGATCTGAACCTAGGTAAGCTTATGTTCTCACTATCCCGAACAACTGTACATCTCACACCCCACCTTTTCCCACGCCTCGAGGACCCCCTCATGGTGTATTTGTCTTCAATCTGACGACATGCGATGAATATGAAGAAATTCATGTAAAAAAGCTTCAACTTTGACCATGAATTTGAGAATATACGAATCAAGAAACTCGGTGCCGATGGTTGGAATAGGACCCCATCATCGATGGCCATCTTTTTCATGTACATCTTGATTTGATTCAGAACATATATTGCTAATTGCAAGTGGTTGGGATGAACATGTTTAACACATGAGAGAGAAAGACCATCATGTAGTAAGGTTGCACCTTTGGAGCCACCGATATGTCAATGTTGACTTACTTCCAGAATCCAACCACCCTATGTTTAATGACAATTTTCATAGAGTGTACACCACAACTAATCAGAATCTTCAAAAAATTCTGGAGTGCAAGCACCTTGTCCTCATTATATTTTACTTCAACCACCTGAAGTTGTTTAGCTGCTATGGGTTGTTGCCCCAGGTTGTAGTTTCCATTAGTTTCAAACATAGATTTTGGTGTCTGTAGCAAATAAAACATCATTTTCTCTACACTCTACAGTATTTGATCAGCTACACAAGATAATTTTATAAAAAAATTAAAATTAGAAGATGTCATATTAGGAAATATATATCTACCTTGTACAACTCAAGAGTAAGCTTTTCTAGAATTGGTGAGTGTTGGAGAAAGTAAACTAGTGCAACGAAGTTAGCAGTTGCGCACCATTCATTGAGCAACAACATTTTTTAGCTTGCTATAAATGATGGTCTTCTCTTCAAATCCTTTCTGACTATGAACTGGGGAAAGCAGCAGAAAGGAGTAAATAAAAATCCAAGATCTTACGTTAGAAGTACTAGATTCAATATGAGCTTTCAACAATTTTTGTTTTAACAAATAACTATATGTAAGGGCATCTCTAACCGATCTCCTAAAATCAGTTAGAGGAGTAAATTTTGGTAGATCCGCACCTAACCGATCCCCAAAACGGTTAGAGGAGTAAATTTTTACTCATACGAGGAGTAAAAGTGACGGCCGACTCCTAAATTTACTCCTCCGAGGCCACTTCCGAGAAAACCTCCCGCCTCCTGACCCACCGCACCTATTCCCGCTGGCGTCACTGGCGGCGACGCCCATACCCTGCCGCCCTTACCCCGATCCCTCCGCCGCCCTCCAGCCTACCTCTTCCCTCGCTCGCTACCTCTCGTCGTTGTTGGAATCGACGGGGCAAGCTCATTTTCCCCGGTCACTACCCCGATTTGGAGCAAATCGGGCTCCATCGCCATTGATTCACGGCAACTTCAAGCCATCGGAGGCTAGGAAGGCTGCAGAAGGCAGGCACCGTTGCCCTCGACGCCTCCTCTGCCCTACCCGACGACCGCTCGGCCAACCTCGTCACCTCCTTCTCTCGTGAGGTGTTCAACCGAATAGCAAGGTGAGGTTTTCAAATTTTACTAGAGTCGTCGTCGTGTAGATGAAGAGGTTGAGGGAGTACATCTTAGATGACTCATCATCAGAGGAAGAGGAGGAGGAGGATGACAATGATGTCGAGATGGCCATGGCCATCATTTTGAACGATGAAGTTCGGCGCCCAAGGCTGGGATCGCAGTTCGGCAGTGCATACATCAACCGGGATAGAACCGAGGGCCATGCCAAGATCATGCGCGACTATTTCAACCCCAATGCCACCTATCCGGAGAAGTACTTCCGTTGATGTTTCCGTATGCACAAGAGCCTCTTTCTCACCATTGCAAAAGCGGTGGAGAAGCATTATGATTGGTTCAAGCTTCGGAGGAGGGCATCTAGTGAGATTAGTGAAAGCCCGTTGATGAAGTGTCTTGCGGTTGTTCGAGTGCTTGCATATGGGTGTTCTGCGGATGCCATTGATGACTATGTTCATATTGGCGAAGATACCATCTTGGAGGCTGTCCGGAGGTTCACAATGGCTGTGATTGAGATCTTTGGAGAAGAGTATTTGAGGGCACCCAATGAGGATGACACCGAGAGTCTCTTGGGTGAGAGCCAAGAAAGAGGATGGTCAGGGATGCTTGGCTCAATAGATTGCATGCATTGGACATGGAAGAATTGTCCAGCTAGATGGAAAGGTCAGTACAAGGGCCATTGCAATGATCCAACAATCATCCTAGAGGTGGTGGCATTGAAGGATCTATTGATTTGGCATGCCTTTTTTGGATTGCCTAGGTCTCACAGTGACCTCAATGTGCTTTCTAGATCACCACTTTTCTCTAGGCTTGTTGCAGGTGATGCGCCTCATGTTAGCTATGAAGTCAACAACCATGAGTACACCATGGGTTACTATCTTGCAGATGGCATCTATCCTCCATGGGTCACTTTTGTGAAGACAATTCCAAGAACTCTCATCAACAATCCCAAGAAGGCTCACTTTGCAAAGGTTCAAGAGTCTGCGAGGAAGAATGTGGAGTGTGCTTTTTGTGTGCTTTAGAAGAGATTTGGCATAATCAAAGGCCCTGCTGAGTATTGGAAGCCGAAGGTGCTTTGGCAAATAATGAAGTGTTGCATCATCTTGCATAACATGATCATTGAAGATGAGTGTGGCATGCCTGAGAACTTCCGGTACATCTCCAATGGTGATCAGGTTGAACCTGCACATGATGCCAACAGGATCCAAGCATTACTTCAAGCCCATGCACGCATTGAGAATAAGGAGGTGCATGAACAGCTGCAGCAGGACCTTGTTGAGCATCACTAGGCTCTCCATGGTGCTAACTAGTTGAATTTGAACCCTGCCATGTGTTCGGATTTGAATTTATTTGGTTTGTAAACTTAATATTTATTCATTCGTAAACATTTTATTTGATTGTATGTGAACTATGCCGAATGTTTGGCTATTGATAGTTTGATTTCTACAAAAAAAGTTTTACTCCTCTAAAGGTTAGGGGTTCGATTCGGCACCGACCTCCTTTAGAGGAGCCTCCGTTTACTCCTCTAACCGATTAGGGATCGGTTAGATATGCCCTAAGCAGATACATAGGTTTACATCACATACTAGGACTTACATGTTTTTGGTTTACTCAAAACACAGGAGTCCAACCAAGCAAGTATCTGAGACCAATCGTGAAACCCATTCCTCAAATGATAGATTAGGTTAAATGAAACATGTACACGTCTATTGGGTTCGCAGCATAGAAAACAAAAAATTCCTACAATGGGAACTATTGAACACCAAGATCTATCTACTAGATACAAGCAACGGATGGATATACATCCATAGAGAACATACCCTCAAAGACAACAAAGCTTTGTTAATGAGATGGAACTCGTGCATGATGTAGTCGAATGCTTGCCGATCTCAAGATTGTGATGAAGTTTAATGAGTCCAGCAGGTCCAGCACCATCACGTCCATCAAGTACAGCTCCATCAAGTACATTAGGTCTAGCACCACCAAGTCCAGTACCGCAAAGCAGCGGTGCATCCGTGATCGCACACACGTCCAGTACCCCGACAACCTCCGTGTCCTCATGAGGACCCACAAGTATAGGGGGTGTATCGCAGTATTTTCGATAAGTAAGAGTGTCGAACCCAACGAGGAGCAGAAGGTGTTGACAAGTGGCTTGGATCGGGAATTCTCTGTAAATACTTAGCAAACGGATTTTTAGGGGTTTTTGATAATGCAGATAAATAAAGTGCGAGTAAATAAAAGACAATAATAATAATTGCATCAAGTGGCCCAATCATTTCTTTAGCAAAGGACAAGCCGATTGTATTACTTAAGATTACCTAACGTTCTCGAGGACACACGAGAATATTGTCAAGTGCTTTCGCTTCATATAGTTGATTAATCTTCTCTGCTTAGATAAGTGTTGTGTGGGTGAACCTATGCTAATGTATTGACCTTCCTAGGACTAATACATACTTGCAAGCATCCGCAACTACAAGAAAGTAATTAAGATAAAAACCTAACCATGGCCTTAAACTTTGAGATCCTACACTCCCTTGTGCAAAGGTTTCCTAATGGGGGTTCAGGTTTCTGTCACTCCGGCAACCCCGTGATTAGTAGCCAAATACACAATGCATTCCCCTAGGCCCATAAAGGTGAAGTATCATGTAGTCGACATTCACATGACACCACTAGAAGAATAACACCACAACTTAATTATCAAACCATTGAATCTTTCTCAACACATTTCAACTACTAACAACATGACTTCTCACATGTCCTCAAGAACTAAACGAACTACTCATGAGACATCATATGGATCAAGATCTGAGATGAAATAATGATAAGTAACAATCTGAACATGAACAATAATTCAATGGTTCCACTCAATAGCATCAACTACAACAAGTAATCAACACCGGGAAAGTTCCCCCTAAGAACTAAGCAAGATTCAACCCAATTGTTACAACGGTACAGAGTGGTGATGATGGTGCTGGTGGAGATGATGATGATGATCCCGATGAAGTCTAGCTTGATGGTGGTGTTGATGGCGACGATCTTCCCTCTCCGGGAAGGAATTTCCCCGGCAGATTTCTGCCTGCCGGAGAGCTCTTTCTCTCTCTGTAGTTTCCGCCCCGCAGAGGCGGCGAAACCTTTTTGTGGTTGCTCCCCGAGTCTTAGGGTTTCGAGGGGATTATATGCGTCAGAGCGCGATGCCAGAGGTGGGCCAGGGTGGCCACACCACCTAGTGGCACGGCTAGGGCTGGCCCGTGCCAGGGGGTGGTGTGGGACCCCTGTGGCCCATCTCCACTTCCCCTTCTGGCCTCCTTCGTCCTATGGAAAAATAGGAATTTCCGTATATTTTCTGGGATTTTTTGATCTTCGCCAATTTTGCACCTGGGCAGTGCCTTTTCCATCAGAATCCTGACTTCAGTGGTTCATCCTCCAACAGTCATCAACCATGCAAAAATAGATGAAATAACATAAGTATCATCTCTTAATATGAAATATATCAATGAATAATAGTAAATTATGATATAGAATAGTGATGCAAAATGGACGTATCAACTCCCCCCAAGCTTAGACCTCGCTTGTCCCCAAGTGAAAACTGAGCTCAATAAACATGACCATATGTTTATGGAGTGAAGTGTCGATAAAAATAATACGGACAAGAAGCATCACATTCAATACACAAATCATAATAGAAAACAACTCACTATTATATAACTTAACTTGCAATGAGTAAAGGAAACACAATAAAGATACACAACGTAAATCATAATCGGTGATGGCAAACTTTGCTCTTAGAAAGAAAACGGTTCACAAGTTTAAGGAGTTTAAACATAATGGGTTTTTTGATGATAGATTTCAAAGTAACATTCACTAAGATAAGAGCAGTGCGCCCAACAAGGAACATAAGAAACATGATTGAATAAATCATCATATGAATGATTGAATCACAACAACTCAAATTCTTTCCTGAGATAGAAAGGAATGGGTTTACTGACTCAATAAAAAGTAAAAGATATGCCCTTTGCAGAGGGAAGCAGGGATTTCAAATTTCATAAATGCCCTTGCAGAGGGAAGCAGGGATTTCAAATTTCATAAAGAGCTTCCAAAATTATGGTACTTACTATCTTTGAGCTCTCATTCCCACTATCATAAGAATCTTTTAGGTGATTAAGGTTAAAGTGAACAAATATGAGGATATGCTTGACAAGTTATAAGTCAAAAATCTCATGCCCCTTGCCTACGAGTACCGAACCTCGTGCTACTCAACTTTAGTCACGAGTAAGTTCTTGTCATTGTAAGTTCATGTGTATCATGGAAAACTGCCAATGGGGTACCCCTTGCCCCATGATACAGGAGCTATCCCATATCAAAATGACAAGGTAACAGACAATGAGCATCTCAACGATCTTTTTATTTGCTATTTGCATAGGTTTTTATTGAGTATGCTTCACAGAATGCTCACTATGGTTATGCTGCAAGTTTCCACCATGATTAGGCATGGATTAGGCTAGCCACCTAGGCGTTTCTCTAACACACATACAAACTCCATGAGCTTACAAGCTCCCCTTTTATTTCACACCGCCGGGATCCATAAACAAAAGAATCATGATATCAACAGAATAATAAGTGCAATGTTGAAAGCGTTCCCCGTGGTACATGGTTCTGCTAATTCTCAACTTATAAAGTGCAAGCATATACGCAACATAGATGGATGCAATTGTTCAAGTTTATTAAGTGCAAGAAAGTAAAGTGTGCCATCAAGTTTGTGAGAGCTTTAATCACTAGTTTTCACATAACAAGTTTAATTTGGAAGGTAGATAAAAACATGAATTTACTAGGAATAGCAATAATGCTAATGGGTAGATATGGTGGAAGCAAATGGCATAGGTTTTAGTTTTAGGATTGGATGCACGAGAAGTATTCCCTCTCAGCACAGGTTTTTGGCTAGCAAGGTTGAGTAACAAGCATAATAATTGAAGGAAACAAACAAATATACAAGTGATAGAAACAATCATGCAATCTTTCTTGGAAACACAAAAGATCTTAACTAGAGAATACTAAGCTTATGAGCCAGACAAGAAAGAAAGATAATGAAATTATATTTCTAAAAGTACTTTTCTCTTTTCCATTCAATCCTCAAATAGTGTTACTACTGACCAGAGCTAGGTTTGCCAAAACCAACTAAATTTACTTAATGATCCCAAAGTAATTCCAATACTAACAACAAGATCAATCATATAACAGAAATTTGCAAACTAAAATAAGATGTGCAAAAAGTAAATGATAGAACTTCTCATTAATATTCCATAATGGCAACTCACACCAAGGGATACATAGGTAACTAACTAGAGGAGAGATACTTCCACAATGCAAACCATCCTATATGATAACTTCCCTATTCATGATATGACTCTACTAAAAAGGTAAAAAGATGGAAGATAATGATGTGATACCGCGGCACTCCCCCAAGCTTGGAACAAACCAAGGGGATGCCAAAACCTGATGAAGAATTACTCCTTCGGTGGTGGTGGTGTTCTCTTGATAAGCTTTTCAATCAATTTCTTCAAGTCCTGAATCTCGAAGGTGAGAGTACGAATCAACTCTGAATTTTGCTCAATGCGGTTCATGATCATGTTGGGCTGTGAATCCCAGCCCTTGTGATTCTTTCACCACTCTTCCTCCTCGAAGTATTCTTTTCCTGCATGGTTAGAACGAGGCATATCCCAACGTGAAGCTAAACAATGGTGCATAACCATCCCTCTGGTGGACATCCGTGCAGTCCTTTTGAGCTTGATAGGACGTGCCATCACTCCAATTCTTGCAATGGTGGTGCTGGTGCACGGATGCTGGTCTTCCTTCACTTCCTCTTAAACTTCATCCTTGATCTCCTCCTCCTGCTTGGGGTCTTGGAGATCATCTTCCACAGGCTTCTTGCCCTTATCATTGGTGGATACCATCGTGCTTCTAAACTTGAGATTAGCTCCTGACAGAAACAAATCGAAATGAAAACATGACGAGAACACGATATACGAACCTCGGGGGATCCGAGGGATTATATATTAGGAAGTTTAACAACAAAAGGAAGGTACTGGGAGAAAACGGATCAAAGACGGGCTCCAGGGTGGCCACTTGAATAACATAAATATCTTCATTGTAATAATCTTCAAAAATATAGTGCTTGAGTCTTTTGACCATTCTTCATCTCATTACATCATTTTCTCCTACCACTTGAAAAAAAATTCATACAAAACTTTACACAATTCTCATTAGCAACATTAGTGCATGCAAGATAATAAACCTTTAGGTTCAATTTCAACTGAAATCCATCAAAACATAAGCTACTGAAACAACTCTTTTTGAAATCCCAAAAAGAATTCAAAAAAGAAATCGATTTAAGAGGCAAATGCAAAAATGGCAGAAATCTGTTAAAACAGACCAACAGGTAAAGATCATTTTTTAGAAAAACTTATGTTACTCAAATAAAAAAGTGCAAAACTAACGAAAGTTAAATAATAACCTGGGGCATGCACACAAAAAATTACAGATCAGTGCGACGTTCTGGGATTTTTCACAATTTTTTAGGTGAAGCACAAAAATCTGTTTAGGGACAGCAACTTCCCCAAATCTTACTTCTCTCTCATTAGAGGTTGATCTTGATACAAAAACCAAACAAAAAGGATAAGGAGAGGTTATTACAGAAGCAATAACTTCCAAAACTCAAATAAACAAAAATAAACCGAAAGCAAAAATATATTGGGTTGTCTCCCAAGAAGCTCTTTCTTTATAGCCATTAAGATGGGCATGATAAAGTTCAATGATGCTCACATAAGGGTATGAATTGAAGTCAAAGAGAGCATCAATAAGAAAATATACATATATTTAAGTCTAACCCACTTCCTATGCAAGGGAATTTTGTAAGAAAATAAATTATTGAAACCAGAGGCTACTAGCATAGGAAGGCAAAACAAGTGCAACTTAAAAACTTTTAGCATAAGACGAGGAAACTTAATATTATTGAGATGCATAGAGACAATTTTACCTCTCTCATAACAACTTTTAGTATCATGAATAAATTTAATGATATAACTATCACATGAACCATTATAGCAATGATCACTTATTCTGATAGAAAACAAAGGGACACTAGCTTTCCTAGTTCCACTAGGATGTGAAACAATATTAGAAGTATCCTTACAAAGGATAATGTGCTCATCTTCTACATTTTTAGAGACAAAGTGTTTCTCAATTGCTACTGCAGGTTCAACATCTATTTGTTCATCAGGTTCCATAGCTTTATTTGTACTTTCGTTAACCGTACTAGTTATCACAGAATATTCCTTTACCTTAACCGGGAAAGGTATTTTCTCAATGTAAGGCTCAGGTAAAATATGATCAATAGTATAAACTTCAGTATTTCTAGCAGGAACACATTTAACAATATCTTTATATGGCTCATGATACTTGTTCCATTTCTTTTTAGGAATTTCAATATAAGAGGCAAAAGCTTTAAAACAATTTGCAATACTTTGCGAATTAAGGCCATAAGCATTACTAATATTATGGAAGTCATCAGTTCCCATAAAAGATTTAATACATTCATAATCATAATTTATACCTGACTTTCTTCCTTTATCATTCTCCCATGCTTCAGCATTGTATTGAATACGGTCTAGAAGATATCATTTAGCTTCTTCTTCCATACGTGTAAATGATCTAGCACAAGAAGCATCCAATAGATCCTTATCATGAAGAGAAAGCCTTGCATAAAAGTTATTGATAATAACATTATTAGGGAGCTCATGAATAGGACATTTGATCATTAGTAACTTCAATCTCCCCCAAGCTTGGGTGGTACTCTCTCCATCACGAGGCCAAAAGTTGTATATTTGATTCCTATCTTTATGAATCTCACTAGGAGGATAAAAATTGGAATAAAAGAGAGGTACAGTTTCCTCCCATTCGAGAGATTGGCCATTCTTTAGCAGCTTAAACCATTCCTCAACTCTGCCTTTCAATGATAGCAAGAATAACTTCCTCTTAACTTGATTTGTTGTAATACCTGCACACTTAAACAATCCGCATAATTCGTGTATACAGAGCAAATGATCACCGGGATGGATAGTTCCATCTCCAAAATAGTAGTTATCCATAACACGATCAACAATTTTGTAGGTATCTTAAAATTATCATTTTCAGCAGGTGGAGGTTCATCTACTACCTTAGCAGTGGTAGTAGCATTACGAAATAAGAAACTAAGTGAATTATCCATACTGAAATAAAGTAACTAACAGAAATAAACAATACTCACATTAGAAGTTTCCTTTACCAGTTCCACTCTTCAATAGCGCTTCACTCCCCGGCAACGGTGCCAGAAAATAGTCTTGATGACCCACAAGTATAGGGGTGTCTCGCAGTATTTTCGATAAGTAAGAGTGTCGAACCCAAAGAGGATAAGAAGGTGTTAACAAGTGGCTTGGATCAGGAATTCTCTGTAAATACTTAGCAAATAGATTTTTAGGGGTTTTTGTTAATGCAGATAAATAAAGTGCGAGTAAATAAAAGACAATAATAATAATCACTACAAGAAAAGTTTACAACGAACGATTTTCATGGTTGAAGGCCCGTTTTTCGTGGCTAAAAACTCTTCTACAACGAATATCCATCGTGGTAAAAGCCCCGTCACAAAAGAATCTACCACGGTTTTTTCCTGACCGTGGCGGATCCCACCCTTCAGCCACGAAAACGTGTTCCGTTGTAGATCTGTTCACCAGCCGCATTGACTGCTGACGTCATGCAAAATGCCACGTGGCAAACACCGTTAACACCCAGTTACCGCCGTTAATGGCCACAGAAACCATGGTAGAAGCCAGGCCTAGCCAAGGCCTGCTAATAATTAAGTGGGTCGGCCCATAAGGGGAGCCCAATAAGATTATGGCCTGTTACTGTTTAATCCTGCACTGTTTGAAATGGGCCTAAAAGAAGCGACCATCAGTGGCCCAAGAATGTCATGCCTATTATTGTTACGGCCTACAGAAGCCCACACTGTTCGAATACTATGCGGCCCGTTAAAAGCCTACGTTAAGTAGGCCCGATACTGTTAAGGCCCATGGTCAGCACGTCAAAGTTCGCACAGCTCGTCCTGGGCCGCCTACGAACGACCCACTTTTGAGAAGGTCTGATACTGTTTTGGCCTTTTACTATTCTAGCTTGTTACTATTCTGGCCGTCTACTATTCATGTCTGTTACTGTTGTGGTCCTTTACTGTTCTGGGCCGTTACTGTGCTTATTGCTGTTGTTCTGGCCTGCTACTGTTCAGGTCTATTATTGTTCTGGCCTGTTGCTTTTCTGGTCTGTTATTGTTCTGGCCTGTTACTATGATGGGTTGCTACTGTTCTAGTCTGCTGGTGTTTTGGCCTACTACTGTTTTGGCATGTTACTGTTTTAGCATGTTACTATCCTGGCATGTTACTGTTCTGGCCTGCTGCTGTTCTGGCCTGCTACTGTTTTGGCATGTTACTGTTTTGGCTTGTTACTGTTTTGGCATGTTACTGTTTTGTCCTGTTACTATTTTGTCTTGTTACTGTTCTACCCAGTTCTCGTTACTATTTTGGTAATTCTGAAGGCCATGCAAATATCATAAAAGGAGTATAATTAGCGATCATCTTTTACTGTTCATGGAAGGCGCAATAAAAGAAGGGAAAATAACAAAACCCTATATAGTTACCTGATCAACCTGGTTGGCGCAGTTATGGTACCGCATTCGTGGACGGTGTCAACTAAATGCCTACATGGCCTATGCGAGTTATCTAGATATTACATCAACTGCAAACTTCTTAAAAATATTACATAATATGAACAAAAGGGAAAGAAAATTCAGCATTTCAGTTGCCAATCAAGTTGATAGCAGAGTCCTCAATTTGCTTTCTCAATCCATCAACTGCATCTCTCTTTGAGTGTGACCGCTACATTGGAAAACCACCTTGAGACATGATCTTGTAGTCCCCTCTTTGGTGGAGATAGCAATAATTACAGTCTGAAACTAACTAATAACAAGTTAATATAGCAAAGAAGACAAACTAGTCATAGCTAAGAATGAACCAGATAGGAAATATAACTGCATAATATGAACATGTAGAGCAGGAATGCAAACCATGAATTAACTATATAGTAGATGATAGTTATGTCGTTGTCTAGGACGAACCAGAACCAGATACGAGATATAATGGTGTGGCTTGTGAACCTGTAGAACAGGACAAACAAACATTAGACAAGTATGCCAACAATGAAATGAGCAATCAAAGAAAGTTTTTCTTAGAATTTCAGTATAAACTAGGCAGGTCATTTCAGCAAATATATATGGAAGCAGTGGTAGCTCCTAGAATGCAAGAGTCGTTGGGTGACTCGGAATTTGCGGTGAGCTACACAATGGCATGCAGTTACTCTCGTAGCTAAGAATGAACCACATAGAAATTATAACCACAGCATACAAGAACTTGTGAGCAGGAATGGAAAACACGAATGAACTATATAGTAAAGAATAATTATGCTGTTGATTAGGACGAACCAGCACCAGATATAGAAAATATATAATGGCATCGCTGGTGGACCTATAGGTTGTGCAAACCAACATGTTCAATGTTTCCTTTTTGAGCTCTATGCAAAGAAAAAGGAAATAGTCAGTGTTGCAGCTTTTGAAGAACCATATGGCAACAACAAAATTATAATCGAACTAGTATGAAGAGTTTGAACGGGTACTATAGGATAGTAGAACGATGCCAGGGAGGAAATAATAGCAGGAACTTAGCTCAGGAATAACCAGATAGAGTTAGTAATTGTGGCGCAGGAAATCCACACTAATATTTTCCACTGACATTACATTTTGCAAGAACTACACAATAGCAGGCAATTACTGGTGTACGGAGCAGCTAAGATAAGAACATGTGCATGAAAATATAACAGAAATGTGCATGACTTGAAATTTGTAGAGCAGCGAATGCAAACCAACATGTCTAATGACATTGTATGTACTAGCATGAAGAATAGGCGTGCATAGTGACTTGCATGTGCTAGCACGATTACAAAAATGCAGTTCACTCTGACAGGCTTGAACCTGCTATACCACTGACGAAACAAAAACGGGTTGGAGATTTCATTACCTTTGTCGGAGAGGTGTCTAAGCATCATCTGTACTGTGCGAGTGACGTCGAGGTCACCGAGGGTGCTGCGGTTGCGGTGGCTGTTGGCGTCGGGGAAGCAGATCTTGGGCGGTCGATGCTGGTGCAGTCAAGGCGACGTCTGTGTAGCTGGTCTGGAGTAGTGGACATTGAACTTGTTGAACTAGATCCAGTCTGGTGGACAACGATGAAGCTGCTCCGGTACGGTTGGGTAGCTTTCGGTAGCGGGGAAGTAGAGCGTGGGCGGACGACGATGCCATAGGCACGGTCAGCGAGACCACAGCTCTGGTGGAGTGGCAGAGAGACCCGTTGAAGTAGATCCGGTGGGGGTGGGCGTCGATGAAGCGGCTCCGGCAGCCGTGGAATTCCTGCTGGGCGGTGCACGCAATGGTCATGGAGGTGAGGGCGTGGGAGAGAAGCCTGGGATTTTGGGAGGGCCAGCTGGAAAAACTGCACGAATCGAGACTATGGAGGTGAACAGAAAAATAATTACGATCGTGCCCCAAAGCTACCGACTTTAGCGTGCCCATAGGGCGCCTGAAAATGGGTAGAATGGGAATTTTAAAGTCAAAAGTTTTTTAAACGGAGGAGCGCGAAATGCTTCAAAGTCGGTGTATTATTTTGCCGCTCGATAGAGATTTTGAATTTGGCTACCGACCAAATAATAATAGAAATGTGGTACTCCCCGGTGGGAGATGTCGGCTCAAAGTTTTTGAAACAGTGGGGCGGGAAATGCTTCAAAGTTGGTGTTCGATTTTTCCGCTCGATAGAGATTTTGAATTTGGCTACCGGCCAAATAATAATTAATAGTAAAGTGGTACTCCCTGGTGGGAGATTTGGCCTCAAAGTTTTTGAAACAGTGGGGCGGGAAATGCTTCAAAGTCGGCTTTTGATTTTGCCGCTCGATAGGGATTTTGAATTTGGTTATCGGCAAAATAATAATTAATAGAAAAGGGGTACTCCCCGGTGGGACATTTTGGCTCAAAGTTTTTGAAATGGCGGGGCGGGAAATGCTTCAAAGTCGGTTTTTGATTTTGCCGCTTGACATGGGTATACCCTACAGGTACTCGAGCTTGGTATATACGGCCTGAATACATAGAGGCCCATGGTGTCGCCAAGGCCCAAATAAGGAACTCGAGTAGCCTACGGACTCTCGATTGCTTGAAGAACAAGAAGAAGCTAAAGATAGAAATTTCAAAGGGGAAAACCCTAACTTGTAACCGACTCGACTTGCTACCCGAGACCTAGCCTATCTATATAAAGGTTAGGAGGGGGCGGCGAGGAGGACACACGCAACCCTAGTTTCCACAACTCTCGCCAGATTGCATCTACGCACCATTGTAATCCTCGATTCCTTTGATAATTCCACGAGCAGACAAGCAGGAGTAGGGACCTCTACGAGGCCTGAAACTGGGTAAATCTTCGAGTCCCCTGTGTCCTTGTTTGCTAGCCGATAGATGTCTCCAGCGCTCCCTCCTTCTCCAAAACCCAAGTCCATAACAATGGGCATTGATGAGTTAAACCCTCGTCAATTAGCGCCGTCTATGGGAATTGGGAGTGCTGATGTTGCGGCTTCTTCGGCCCCATCAACCACGATCTACAACTTCGCAACAACGGAGATTCGCCAGCTCTTCGGCGCGTTCGACTTCACCGTTCACACGCCAGCCACACGCCCCGCCTTTGAATCCGTGGGCGACGGAATCAGCCTGGCGATCGGGAGCTTCCGCTTCCAAGTTGGTCAGATGGGCATGCTTCGCATGCCTGACCAGCCGACGGTACCATCGATTGCTCCAGCATCATGGTTCCCTCTGCCGATCGGCACCCTCAGTGAGCCCCATACCTCGACAACAGTCAAGAATACGGTCAGCGACAGCAGTCGCGAATCCGATCTAGGCGATCTGGCCACTGAAGACAGAGCCTACGGTTCCGGATCTAAAACTTGTGGGAGTAGCAGCTTCCCCAACCACTTCATGTGTGCCATCATCAACGTGGGCGACACCTCCGCCAATCGCGACAACACGGGCAACGGTGGCCATGAAGCCGACCCACCAAACGGCGAACCAACCAATGGCGACATACCCAATGGTGGACCACCACCAAACGGCGGCCCCACCAACGGCTCCCCCGTCAACAACGGAGGAGTAGTCGAACCTCCAACCATGATAAACGAGCAAACTGGCGAACATGTCGTCATCAGGCTCAACGATATCGAGTGGGCCCGTTGCCGTGAAGCCCTACGAGGCCATCCTCTACCTTTCGGTTCCCCACAAGAACTATTGATGGGCTACCACTGGCTCTTGAAAGAGGAATACAAGCGCCAGCTACAAATAATCGCGCAACTCGAGGCGCGAAAAAAGGCGGCTGATGAGTCAAGCCTCCGACGAGCCGGGCTCTCCTCCCATGGAGGATCCTCCTCAAAGGGCAACGAGTACATCGCAAACAAGAGGCGATCCCGGATGGCCCATCTCACCGAGCAAGAACGCATAGAAGCTGCAAAGGTCCTCGACTTCAGCTCTATGACAGTCGATACACGGGGCAATGTGGTCCCCAAAACGCCGTAGGCTGCGGTGACAGTAGCCAGCATGTACCTCCTCAACAACCAGCCGCCGGCTAGAGATCCCCGAGCCGCCATGCACCAATCCACGATCACGGGCTTGGGACTAATCGAGGCCGCCCTTGACAAAGAGCCAACACCAGAGCCGAAAAAAGGCAAAGCGCTACTCCTCGCCCTCATCCAGCGACGACAATCACGACCTGTCTCGACGTCGCTGCTCACGGCGACACGACCACGACTATGATGCACGCGATGACCTCACGCAGCGCAAGATCGACAAATCAAGGGCGCGACGTGCTCGGTCGACTGACTCAGAAGACAAAGATGTGGAGCTCTGTGGCGCCAGATGCTTCAGTAGGGCCATCAGGCAAAAGCAAATGCCCAAGGGGTTTAAAATCCCATCGGAGAACCCGAAGTTTGATGGCCTACAGGACCTGAAATCTGGTTGGAGGACCACATCTCATCCGTCAGGCTTCACGGCGGAAGTCGAAGCACGGCCATGCAATGCCTACAGCTACAGCTGCAGGGCGCCGCCCGAGCCTGGCTCAACAACCTCCCACGCGGATCCATTCACAGTTGGGAAGAGCTGGTATACAGCTTCATGCGCAACTTCAAGGGCACATACAAACGACCTGCATCAATCGAAGAGCTGAGATGCTGCCAGCAAAGATTGGGTGAATCGCTATGCTCCTACATGCAGAGGTGGTCCATCATCAAGAACTCCGCAGAGAACATCTCAGAGGATGCGCGATTGACGCATTCAACGGCGGCATACGCTGCATAGAGCTCAGGGAGGAGCTAGGCCGCTCGAAGCCCAAAACCATCGACCACCTGATGGAAATCGCGAATCGCTGGGCAGATGGAGAGGATTCGGTGAAAAATCGCGTTCACTCTAACGGCGAGGCAAAACTCGAGCGCAGACGCGACCGCCAAAGCAAATGCCACATGCGCATCTACGATGACCGTGACGACGTCAACATGGTCGCAGCCAGCTACGCCGATAGACGCGATGACAACCACAACAGCGGCTTTTGTAGCGGTGGATACCGTGACTCCGGTACAACCACGCAAGTGTGGCAACGCCGCAATCGTGATGAGGCACCCGCAACATCCGTCGAAGACAAACTATTCAGGCCATGCATAGTGCACTTCTACATCGACAAGCATGACGGAAAGAAGAAGTCCAGCCACCTCCTCAAGGACTGCCGCGAGTTCCTCAAACTACATGAGGGATTGGTTCGAATGAATCGCAACGTAGTCGAAAGGGGCTAGGGAGCCGCTCCAGGCGCCATGGCACATGGCTCTCCACCGCCACCGCCTGGACTACCCCCAAACGCAGCTGCGCTGGACCAGCACCAGGGAGGCGAACCATACCCACGGGCCATGGGTACCATGATGATCCAAAAGGGACGCCCCTCGAATAGGATGCAGAAGGCCATCACTCGCCAAGTCAACTTGGCTACAAACTCGCCACCATCTACCACTGAGTATCTCAGCGGAAGCGAGTCCTGCATCACCTTCGACAAGCGCGACCACCCGCGCCAAGTACCTCGTCCAGGCCATTGTCCCCTCGTCCTCGAGGCACAAATTGGAGGCTTCGACATGAGTCGCGTCTTTATGGATGGCGGAAGCGGCATCAACCTTATGTTCGCAAGTACCTTGCGAGCAATGAGGATCCCTCTGACCTGCCTAGAGGCGTCAGACACAACATTCCACGGCATCGTCCCAGGCAAGGGTGTATATCCCCTTGGCAAAATCAACCTCGACGTCATCTTCGGCACACCGAAATTTTTTCGACACGAGCGCATCGATTTCGAGGTCATCGACTGGCCCTCGCAGTACCACTGCATCCTCGGACGTGTCGCGTTCGCTAGGTTCATGGGAGTGCTGCACTATGCCTACCTGCAGATGAAAATGCTAGGACCTAATGCCGTCATCACAATCAACGGAAGCTTCGAGAGGTCCGACAGCTGCGATAGGGAATTCAACAGAATCTCACAGTCCTTTGGCATGTAGGAGGAAGTCGAAAGATTAAAGGAGTCGACAGACAACAGTCTGCCTCCCCTGAGCCGGCCAAGTTCACCCGACCTATCTTTCGACTCATCGGTGCACACGAAGAAAGTTCAGGTCCACCCATCGGATCTCGCCAAGACGGCTCTCATCGCTAACAACTTGAGTCCCGCATAGGAACTCGCGCTTGTCGAATTCCTCCGTGAGCACTGGGAAATCTTCGCCTGGTGTCCAGCGGACATGCCAGGAGTTCCCAGGGAATTCGCCGAGCACGCACTCAACGTCAACCCAGACGCAAGGCCAGTCAAGCAAACAATTCGGCGACTATCTGAACCGAGAGCAAAGGTAGTCGGAATGGAGATCAACAGACTCCTCGATGCCAAATTCATACGCGAGATCAAGGAAAGCACTTGGCTCGCCAACATGGTGCTAGTGCCAAAAAAGGACACGGATATCCTGCGGATGTGCGTGGACTTCACCTCTTTGAATAAGCATTGTCCGAAGGACCACTTCCTGCTACCGCGAATCGACCAGATCATCGACTCCACCGCGGGATGCGAGCGCCTCTGTTTCCTCGATGCCTACTCAGGCTATAATCAGATTCGAATGAAGGAGGAAGACCAAGAAAAAACAGCGTTTACAACGCCTTTTGGTGTGTTCTGCTACAACACAATGCCCTTCGGGCTAAAGAACGCAGGAGCCACCTACCAGCGGTGCATGCAGGCTTGCCTCAAGAACCAACTCGGTCACAACATTCAAGTCTATGTCGATGACATAGTAATCAAGACCAAAGAGGAAGCCTCACTAATCGATGATTTGCGCGAAACCTTCGCCAATCTCGATCGCTACCGGATCAAGCTAAATCCGGACAAGTGCGCCTTCGGTGTACCATCTGGGCAACTGCTCGGGTATCTTATCTCCGCGAGAGGGATCGAGGCAAACCTGAAGAAAATAAAAGCCATACTGGCCATGGAGAAGCCGAAAAACATAAGGGGCGTCCAGCAACTGGCTGGGCGAATCGCGGCTCTCACTCGATTTATCAGTCGGATTGGTGAAAAGGCACTGCCCTTCTACCAACTCCTCCGCAAAGCTGACAAGTTCGAGTGGACCAATGAGGTGCAGGAAGCATTCGAAGAACTGAAGCGCCTGCTATCCACCTCGCCAGTACTGGTGACCCCACGAGAAAGGGAACCATTGTTGCTATACATCTCCACCACCAACCAGGTGGTCAGCACAGTGCTTGTAGTCGAACGAGCCAAAGAAAACAAGGTCCACGAGGTACAACACCCAGTCTACTACCTCAGTGAGGGACTCACGCCAACAAAGCAGCGGTACCCGCACTACCAGAAACTGGCGTACGACGTCTTCATGACGGCTCGGCGACTGCGCCACTACTTCCAGGAACACCCAATCGTGGTAGTCAACGACGCCCCGCTTGGGCACATCCTCAACAATCCCGACGCCACCGGACGAGTCGCACTTTGGGGAATCGAACTATCTCCACGAGACATCACATATGAAAAACACGACGCAATCAAGTCGCAAGTTCTCCCTGACTTCCTCGTGCACTGGATGGAGAACCAGCTCCCCGAAAAACCAGATATGTCCTACCTCTGGACAATGCACTTCGACGAATCCAAGCGGAAGGACGGAGCTGGTGCAGGTGTCATACTGACATCGCCCAGGGGGACAAGCTGAAATATATCTTGTGAATGCAGTTCACCGCCTCCAACAACAAAGCTGAATATGAGGCCCTGCTACACGGGATGAGGATGGCAAAATCCTGCGGCGCCAAAAGGCTCATAATATATGGCGACTCCAAGCTGGTCGTCAACCAGACAATGCACGAGTGCGCCGCACTGAACGACAACATGATCGCCTACCGCAATCTCTGCGACACACTCGAAGTAGATTTTGACGGCTGCGAGCTACGACACATAGGCCACGAAAGCAATGAAGAGGCGGACGCACTCGCCAACATAGGCTCTACCTGGGCCCCCATACCACCCGGGGTATTTCTCGAGCGCATATGTGAACGCTCCATCAAGCCAAAGGCCATAGAGAAGAAAACAAGCGCAGCAATGGACTCGGGGGCTATGCTGCCCAATGAGCCAATGGCACTCGACGACTTGGAACTGGATACAGGACTCGAAGGACCAATGAGCGTCATGATGATCGAGCCATCCTGGACTCAACCGTACATCACGTACCTTCTTAGAAAGAGGCTACCGGACGACCCGACTGATGCACGGCACATCGCGCGGCGATCCAAGGCATTCACTGTTATCAACGGCGAACTATACAAGCGCAGCATCATAGGAGTGCTCCAACGATGCGTCTCCACGGCCGATGGAAGAGCGGTTCTCCTCGACATCCATGAGGGGACGTGCGGGCACCACACCGGCAGTCACGCCCTCGTTGCCAAAGCTCTACGAGATGGATTCTACTAGCCCACGGCCATCCACGACGCCAAGGACATTGTCTAGAAATGTAATGCGTGCTAGCGATTCATGGACAAGCCGCATGCACTTGGCGCAGAGCTCCGGCCAATCCCATTGTCCTGGCCCTTTGTGCAATGGGGACTCGACATGGTCGGCAAACTCCCAAGGTTCTCACGAGGAGGCTATGTCTACCTCCTAGTCGTAGTCGAGAAATTCACAAAGTGGATAGAGGCCATGCCAGTGACCAATCAATCAGGGCACAGCGCAGTCAAGTTCTTCGAGTCCATTGTCTACCGCTTCGGAGTACCACACAACATCATCACAGACAATGGGACGAACTTCACATCCAAGGAGTTCCAAGAATTCTGTGTGAATCTGGGAATCAACGTCAGCTATGCCTCGGTGGCACATCCAAAGACCAATGGTCAGGTCGAAAAAGCTAACGGGCTCGTCTGCAGCGGCATCAAGAAGCGACTCCTCCGGCCACTCGAACAAGCCACGGGTTGCTGGCCAGATGAACTACAATCAGTACTCTGGTGCCTACGTACCACTCCGAACAGTGCTACGGGGTACACCCCGTTCTTCATGGTGCACGGGGCTGAAGCGGTGCTACCCGCCGAGGTACGATACAAAGCACCGTGCGTGGTCGCTTACAGCGAGCAGGAGTCAACCCGGCAACTCGAAGACTCCGTCGACCTCCTTGACGAGGCAAGGGAAATCGTCGCGGAAAGATCAACGATCTACCAGCAAAACCTGCGCAACTACCACAGTAGGAGGCTACGCCCCAGATTCTTCGTTGAAGGTGACCTGGTCCTGCGACTGAAGCAGCAAGGGCACCTCAAGCTCGAGTCCCCCTGGGAGGTACCATATGTGATTACAGAAGTAATCCCAGGTGGCGCCTATCGCCTTCAAGATTTAGAGACAGGAGTCGCATACTCCGACCCTTGGAACGTCGCGCAACTGCGACGCTTCTACCCTTAGTCGCTTTTACTTTTACATTGCAAATAAGGTTACTCAGCCAAGGCTACTTAGCCACACATTGTACTTCGTACTGTCCCGCGAATAAATAAAGCTAAGTGCCCCAAAACTCTGTGTTTTCCTTTATTTTTTGCAAATTATCCACTCGGGGGCTGCGCCACCCTGTACACATCTGTTCTACGAACTAAAACGCGATATCCTGAGTAGCTGGCACACCAATCAAATCCCTTGACAAACATCAACCCAGTTGCAACGCACCTGACAGGTTGACAAGAGACTGAGATAAGCACATAGCCAGGCTAACGAAAAGGAGTTGCATAGTGCAACGCACTCACAAAACATACACGCTAACAAGCTCTTTTATACATCATCAAAAATCAGTTATACACAGTATATATACAAACTTTACAACATTGGTACAATTATGTGCAGGATACAAACTAAACTACTATTGCAGCCAGAGAACATTGGTTTGCTCCTCGAAGAAGTCGACGATCTCCTCTGCAGGGCGATCCACCGCCTGATAGTGCGGCACCATATTCCAAGCAGAACCCGCTGGCAGTGCAGGTGGTCTAGCTGCAATCGCTGCAACATCTACATCAGGCCTATGCAATCACACCAGTGATAGAGCAGCCTTGGCACCAGCCACCAACTGTTGCCGTACACACTCACGGACCGCACTCAGGTCGTGGAATTTAGCGAGAAGGGCCAGCAGGCTCGATGGAACGGCATCCAATGGGAACATCGTCCGATAAATATTCTTTAGGCATGACTGCGATTTCTTCAAAAAATGAAGCACTCGCGACGCGCGATCCTGTAGGGTCGCCAACGCGATTGCGCGATCATGATCTAGCCAGAAGTACCCACTCGCCTGAAGTTGCTCTTGGGTCAAGTCATTCATGCGAATAGCAATTCGATCATTCTCATCCTGTGGATGGCGCGCGCTGACAACTATACAAGGCAAAAGCGGAAGTATGAGGACAACACACCATCGCGAGTGACTACAAGGAAAAGATAAGAGTAAGAAAGCTAACATTTAAATTGGTCGCCCAACTGCGTCACCTCCCCCAACAGATATTGTTCTCAGGCGGTGGCCTTCTCTACCTTCGATTTCCATACATCTGTGTTACCCGGAGTACGGGCAATTCACGCTCCAACTGCTTCACGCGATCACGGAGTCGCGAGAGCGGAGACAGCTCATCCACCCTTGAGCGCGACGGTGCCAAAGTGTCATCAAGGGATGGCGAATCCTGAGGTTCCCTTAGTGGTTCACTCGATGTGCCCTATCACAAGCCAAGCAAGAAGCAATAAGAAGACTAAAGCGATGCACAGACAAAAGATTCGAGTACATTCAAGATTAGCAAAAGCAGTAGATACACTCGCCAAAAGGCATGTTTTCGACAAGAGACATAAGCTATCTAACTATTACAAGGCTACTGAGGAGCAACTGGTTTATTCGACTTGGACTTTGGCTTTGGGGGCCTCATCGAGTCCGTGGCGGTATCAGATGCCACTGACTTTCCGCCGGCCCCTGACGCCACGGCCTTCGCCGCTTTCTTGGCTCGCTGTAGCTCCTCAGAGTACTTTGCAACGGTGTTGATCAGCTGTGGCCCATATTTTCCACAAGCAGTTGCAAAAGGAGCAAAGACTACCTGCTGGCCGTCCGCGCTGACGGGCATCGCCCTTGAGACTGCCGTAGGATCAACTTCAACTCCGTGGGCTTGCACCATCGTGAGTGACATTGACGCACCAGCCGAACGGAGCGAGTTCTTGAAGCCCGCAGAAACGCCTCCGGCAAGTGACTCCACCAGCTCATCAAGATTTTCAATCAACTCAGCCTTGGGTGTCATCTCCTCCCGAAGACGGCTCAGCACGCCTTTTGACTTGGTGAGCGTGCCCTGCACAATAGTGCTGCGGTCTTTGACTGCCGAGACAGCACCCGCCAATGTGTCATCACGATGGAGCGCCTCTACATCAAAGCTCAGACCGCTGGCATCTACACAAGAATCAAGCATTGGCACGACGTCAGCAGCAAATAGCAGCATCGAAGGCAATTGAAAAAGAGGCAGTTGGTCAAATTGCAGACCAGCAAATACCTGAGAGAGCCTTGTCAATCGAAGAAAGCTGTTCTTCAAACAACTTCTCCCTAGCTGCGATGGAGGCACGCAGATCCTCTTCGTGCTTTTGCGCCTCGTCACGCGCCACGATTGCCTCATCGTGACTCTTCATAGCCGCGGCGAGCATCTTTTCCATGGTGGTGGCATCGCGAAGAAAGGCATTATGTTCAGCTGCAAAACAAAACAAAAAGGATAGACTATCAGTCGACTACATAACAATGATGCAGAAGAAGAAGTAAAAATCACTTACTTTCCACCACGCGATAGCGCGTATCAGTCGACCCATCGCAATGCTCCGCCAGGTGAGCGGCTTCCTTCACAAGGAGCTATCATAAAAGGAAAAGAACAAAGGATCAGCAGATGACATAGATAAAATTGACTGCAACATCAGAAAAAAGAGATACTACACTTACATGATCCTCCAATGACTCCGAAGTTGATTGCTGAGCAGTCATCCGAGCAACCATCCGATGCTCCCCATCGTGTGGAGAGCTTGATGAGTTATTCCCGGAGTGGGCCGCCAATGGAGGAGAAGGAGCACACTCAACCTCTTTCTTGGCCTTGGAGGCCGCGACTCCAGATTCTTTCAAAAATTGGACGTCGCCAGAAGATGACAACGCTTGCTGACTGCAAGACCAAACCAACATCAAGAAAAGGCAACTCCAAAGAAGAACCAAAAAGGAAGACTTGAATACTTACCAATCAAACTTATCAAAGTCGAAGGTTTGATTCCCCGACTCTAACGACGATTCCTTCGGCAGCCGCATCTTCTTGCGAGAGGAGGGCACCATGGCACTCACAGGAACGGCAGGGATTGGTTTCTCCGCACCAACACCTGCACCTTCTGGAGTCGAAGGAGACGACGCATCAGAATCCTCGCTACGCGAACGCTTGCGAGTATCTGGACTACTCGACTCAGGGGCTTCCTCCTCCACATCAGATGGGACGGTCGACTCCGACTCGTCCTCTTCCAAGGCTTCACGAGGGATAACCCACTCAGGAAGAGGGGGCATACAGGGCGACACTGCCCAATCCTGCATACAGAAAACAAATTTAACACAAAGTCAAGAAACGACAAAGAAGCAATCGACAAACAAAGCTACTACGTAGCACAACCATACCTAAGGAGGAGGATTAGAAGCATCGAACGGAGGAACGACTGGTTCACTAGGGAGCACATCCTTGACGGTGTACTTGGTGACTAGTCGCACCCTTTTGTCTATCTCACTCGCGGACATGCCATCGGCAGACACGCGAGTGACATCGTCCGCGCCAGCCCACTGGAACATGGGGTGGACTCTGGCCTGCAGGGGCTAGACGCGACGGCGCAGCCATGTGCGAATGAGGGCGCAGCCTCCCTCCTCCTTGCCCATGCGACTCTCGAGGTCGCAGACGCGTGTGTATAGCACCTCTGTCTCCGTGGACTCGCCGGGCATAATCACGTTCTTCCAGGAGCGTCTCCTCCTGCACAGTGTCATGGGGTCGAAGGGCACGAGTCCGTAGTGGCCTCCGTCGGCCTTCTGGTCGTGGATGTAGAACCACTTGTCCCTCCACCCTTGGACGAACATCATCAGCTTGATGTCAAAATACGCGACAGAGGGATCGACGTGGATACCGCAGCCGCCTACATCATAGACTATGGAGCCAGACGCTGATTGGTGCTTCAACTTGAAGAGGCGCTTGAAGAGGCCGAAGTGTGGCTCGATTCCGAGCCAGCACTCGCAAAGGGTAATGTAGCAAGCTACATGGAGGATGGAATTGGGGGATGGCTGATGGAGTTGGAGCCCATAAAAACAAAGAAGGCCCCTGAAGAAAGGATGCAGGGGCAACGAGAGGCCACGGATGATGAATGCTAGGAACATCACCCGAAAGCCGACAGGAGGAGAGGGGATTACCTCGCCGCCAGGGACGCGCGCGTCAGCGACTGCGGACGACAAAACTCCGTCTTGGCAAAGAAGACGAAGCTCTGAGGACTTGATCACAGATGGGAGCGCTGGTTATGGAATCGTCAGCACCGATGTCATAAAAACTACGCAGCAGCAGACTTTGACTACTTTAGTCCTTGCTCGAGTCTTCGACTCCACCAAGCACTCGGGGGCTACTCCCATAGGGAGCGCTAGTCGCGCACCCTATGATTTTTTTTCTTATTCTTTTTGCAGGAACATGGACAATCAAAGCAAACCCAACCACTCGAAACACGGTTCGACTATGGACATGGGTTACTCCCATAGGGAGCACCGGAAGCAAATTCGACTGAAACAAGCAAACAAAAGACAATAGCAATCGCAAAAGTTCTTTAGTCCCTGCCTGAGTCTTCAACTCAACTAGGCACTCGGGGGCTACTCCCATAGGAAGCACTGGTCGCGCGCCCTATGATTATTTGTACAAAGTACTGTGTGTTGATAACGTCCACACTTGAAGCTTATGGCGACACCGCCTCATGACTTTTCCCTACAAAGAGACTGCGTCTCCTGGGTCACCCAAATCGTCTCCGCGATGACAAAAATTCGGATGCCGCGCTTACAGCGTGAAGATAAGACCTGAATAAGGCCCCGCAACGCATTTGCTGTGCACTACCAGAAATATATCCGTGCCAACAGGTACGATGAACATGCCTTGATGGACGCGTCGAGTGCTCACACCCATATACTGGAATTCGACTCCTGTAAGACCTCCGCGGCTTGAGTCGAATTACACCAACACTTTTCCGGATTCGAGTCCAAGGACTCGAGTTCGAGTAGATGGCGTTGTTTTACCCTAAGGTAGTTAACTGATACAGATACATCGGTTAAATCAGGCACGCACCTCAACAATCCCTATGACACAAACAGGGCAGCCGAAAAACATATTCAGTCATGCACTCGAAAGGCTTCATAAAGTCTCCAGTCGAATCTGTGATTCCACTAGACACTCAGGGGCTACTGACATGGGTATACCCTACAGGTACTTGAGCTTGGTATATACGGCCTGAATACGTAGAGGCCCACAGTGTCGCCAAGGCCCAAATGAGGAACTCGAGTAACCTACGGACTCTCGATTGCTTGAAGAACAAGAAGAAGCTAAAGATAGAAAGTTCAAAGGGGAAAACCCTAACTTGTAACCGACTCGACTTGCTACCCAAGACCTAGCCTATCTATATAAAGGTTAGGAGGGGTGGCGAGGAGGACACACGCAACCCTAGTTTCCACAACCTCGCCATATTGCATCTGTGCACCATTGTAATCCTCGGTTCCTTTGATAATTCCACGAGCAGACAAGCAGGAGTAGGGACCTCTACGAGGCCTGAACTTGGGTAAATCTTCGAGTCCCTTGTGTGCTTGTTTGCTAGCCGATAGATATCTCCAGCGCTCCCTCCTTCTCCAAAACCCAAGTCCATAACAATGGGCATTGATGAGGTAAACCCTTGTCACCGCTTGACAGAGATTTTGAATTTGGCTACCGGGAAAATAATAATTAATAGTAAAGTGGTACTCCCCGGTGGGAGATTTGGCCTCAAAGTTTTTTAAACAGTGGGGCGGGAAATGCTTCAAAGTTGGTTTTTGATTTTGCCGCTCGACAGAGATTTTGAATTTGGCTACCGGCCAAATAATAATTAATAGAAAAGTGGTACTCCCCGGTGGGAGATTTGGCCTCAAAGTTTTTGAAACGGTGGGGCGGGAAATGCTTCAAGGTTAGTGTGTGATTTTGCCGCTCGACAGAGATTTTCAATTCGGCTACCAGCCAAATAATAATTAATAGAAAAATGGTACTCCTCAGTGGGAGATTTGGCCTCAAAGTTTTTGAAACAGTGGGGTGGGAAATGCTTCAAAGTTAGTGTTTGATTTTGTCGCTCGACAGAGATTTTGAATTTCGCTACCGGCAAAATAATAAAAATAGTAAAATGGTACTCCCCGGTGGGATATTTAGCCTCAAAGTTTTTGAAACGGTGGGGCGGGAAATGCTTCAAAGTCATTTTTTGACTTTGCCGCTCGACAGAGATTTTGAATTTGACTACCGGCCAAATAATAATTAATAGAAAAGTGTTACTCCCCTGTGGGAGATTGATACCCACAAGTATAGGGGGTGTATCGCAGTATTTTCGATAAGTAAGAGTGTCGAACCCAACGAGAAGCAGAAGGTGTTGACGAGTGGCTTGGATCAGGAATTCTCTATAACTACTTAGCAACTGATTTTTAGGGGTTTTTGATAATGCAGATAAATAAAGTACGAGTAAATAAAAGACAATAATAATAATTGTAGCAAGTGGCCCAATCCTTTCTTTAGCAACGGACAAGCCGGTTGTATTACTTAAGATGACCAAACGTTCTCGAGGACACATGGGAATACTGTCAAGTGCTTTCGCTTCATATAGTTGATTAATCTTCTTTAGTTGGATAAGTGTTATGTGGGTGAACCTGTGCTAATGTACTGACCTTCCTAGGACTAATACATACTTGTGATTATACCCCTTGCAAGAATCCGCAACTACAAGAAAGTAATTAATATCAAAACCTAACTACAGCCTTAAACTTTGAGATCCTACACTCCCTTGTGCAAAGGTTTCCTAAAGGGGGTTCAGATTTCTGTCACTCCGGCAACCCCTACGATTACTAGCCAAATACACAATCCATTCCCCTAGGCCCATAAAGGTGAAGTGTCATGTAGTCGACGTTCACATGACACCACTAGAAGAATAACACCACAACTTAATTATCAAACCATTCAATCTTTCTCAACACAATTCAACTACTAACAACATGACTTCTCCCATGTCCTCAAGAACTAAATGAACTATTCACGAGACACCCGGATTTTTAATCCCAGATGCCTGTTATGCCATACATCGCAATCCTAGGATTACCATTTTTGCGAGACATAACAGATTTGATATCACAATACATCATCCATTACAAGCCATAATAAGGTCTTACACAAATAAAGGATCTCATGATCCAGTCTTAATACAAACAAGCAGCGGAATAATAAGTGTAGTGTTAGGCTCCATCTTCAGTGTCACAGGCAATACTGACGATGGGAGATGATCCTAGTTGTCGTAGCCGTCATGATGTCCTTCCTCCTGATAGTTCTCCTCATAGTCTAGCCACGGGAATAGCCAGGGACAAAGCCATGAGTACTCTTTAAGTACTCGCAAACTATCACTAACAAGTAAGGTAGTTCTAGTAGGAATGCTAAACTCTAAGTTTATTTACAAAGCTAAATTTGAAACCTAAGATGAGTTCAGAAACAAAGAAACATAAAATAAAGTTTTAAATCACTTAAGTTGGAAACCTAGTTTTCATAGTCACAACCCTGTTGTGGTCAAGTCAAGTCACAATCATTTCATAAGTCATTTTGAAAACATCTGACGACGGAACAGTATGGCCACTCCAACTGTCCATGACCGCGGACGCGGCTATTCAAGTAGTTTTACAGTCTGTAGAGGTGGTACACTTTCACCACAAAATTCGATACATCCGTCAGGGATAACCTTGAATCATCATACTTAGTATGCGGATAATCAATCATAACTTTTCCTTCACACACTCTAGTATAAGCACCTCTCCTATGAGCTTGGCCTCCCAGCCATGGCCATCTACCATCCTGGGGACTGCATAGGTGGGCAACATCAAGAGGTAGCCTCAGCTCAAATCTCTTCCACGAGGGAACCCATACTAATGCATATAAACTTCCGGCTAAGCCTTACCTAATTCAGGTATTGTGGTTGTACGGTAAAATTGGAATGGTATCGCATCTGAACCCAACCATCAGTTTTTATAAAGGGCTAAGGCTCATGCCTCAACATTTTCATCATCATAAACCATTTATCTTTCTCAACACATGTCGAAACATCTCAATAGAATGACTCATCATTCCAAGGTTTTCATAAGCACTTTCACCAAGTATTCCCATCTAAAGTGATCAAGTTTTATGCTTAGCACTAGCTACTAAGTTATGAGTGTTCACTAAGGTGGGATGCTAATTCCAATATCATGGCATAGAATGACATCTAGTATAGGCCAAGTTTTATACTCTTTATGCTATCTATACTACTTTCCAAAAATCTCACAAAGCATTACTAAAAGTAAAGAAACTTTGGTAAAGCAAGAGTAAAGCTTGCAAGTAAAACTTGGGATGGGTATAAATCAAAAAGTATAACCAAGATTGCCTAATGCACATTGCTTAGGTTATCTTGTATAATTCTAGCTTGTTAATAATACCTTGCATAGTTAAGAAACTTGCAAGTGCTAGCTTGCCTTGATTGGTGTAGTGATTGAAGTTTTCTTCGTCTTCTTTGGGGTAGAACTCCGCCTCCTCGTAGACTTGGTCGGTACTATCGTCTATAAATGAAATACGGGATACACAATCACCAAAAAATACTTAACTAGTCTATTTAGCACACTAAGGCACATACTTGATGACCTAGTATCATCACAAGATTTAAAGAACTAGTTTCCTTTATTTTATTTGAGAAAAGTAATTTCTACTCATTGAAATTTATTAAGATTTAATATTCTCCAATTAAAATATGGGATCATGTGGACACATGTCATCACCACATATTCTAATACATGGGAATGTGATTTAAAGGTTTGCTCATACTTCAATAAGTTTAAGTTTATTATTTAAATGATTTAAAGTGACTAGAAATGCCCTAAAAGCATTATTTTGATACTAGTCCAAATTCACTACATGTAAACCTAAATAATATTACATATTCAGATAGGTATTGTCAAATGTGATTTTTGAGAGTTGGAATCAACTCAAAAGCTATTATGGTTGATTTTTGAAAAATGTTTGAAGGTAGAAAAGTCTTTGTCTTGTTATTTTTGCTATTTGTGATCTCTAACTCCATTTGATTTAAATCCAACGGGCTTGGATAGATAATTTAATTATATTTCTAACAAAATTTGAATCATGCCATTTGGTTAAGTGAAACTCTCTGAATGGATTTTTGAATCTAGGCACAAAATCTAGTTTAAACCTAAATAGAAAACCTTTATTTGAATCTGTGGGCTAGCGCGGGAAAACTAACGGGCCGACCCAGTGGCGCTCCGCGACGCGGAGGGCTACTGACAGGGGGGTCCTACATGTCAGGGGCTGATTCTAACCGAAGTAGTATAGGGCAATCTCAGCCGTGCGATTAGAACAAGAATCTATGGCCGTGGTTCATCGTTTCCGGTGAACAGCTCCAGCGAGAGAAAACCCTAACACGGCACGGTGGGGGTATGTGGGGGCTTACCAGGGCTCCATCTAGACATGGCGATGGGGGCGATCGAGCTGGTAGACGACGGTGGTTCTAGACGTGGTCGCGGTGGCTCCTGGGGCAGTCGCAATCAACGACGCCTCTTCTCCTCTACTGCGGCAAGCTCCAGCAAAATTCCAGTGAACTGCAGCTCGAATGGCTCCGGGGAACGGTCGGGGGTGGTCAGTGGTGAAAGGGGAGTGGAATGTTGTGAGGATTGAGGCTGGGGGAGGCCTTCTTTTATAGGCTCGACGACGGGACCGAGCGGCGTGGTCAGGCGATGGGGACGACACGTCTACAGGGTGCTAGCGGCATGGCTGCGAGCGGCGGTCGACGTAGTGCTCCCTGGAGGTCCTCTACGGCTTAAAGGCGCGGCTAGGGGCGGTGGCATTTGGTCGGGAGCGTCCGATGCTCTACGCGGCAGAAGCGGTGTTCGACGCGGCGCACGGTGGCTGTAGGTCAAACGGCGGTGCACGGGCATGTCTGGGCGCTTCCTGGGGTCGTGGCGAGGCGGTGCACGCAAGCTACGGTCGAGGTGCGGTCTGTGCTGGCTTGTCGGGCGCGGCGCTCTGGCGCGTTCTTGGCATGGCGCAGACATGCGGGGCGCGATCGTTCTGCGGTGGTCTAGGGCATGGCAGCGCTTGGGGAAGGGACGGAGAGGGGCGGTGTGATCTCGCCTACCTCCTAGGCATCATGAGCAAGCTAGGTTCGGTCTGCTGCGAGTGAACCATGGTCGGCTGGCAAGGAGGTGCTCGGGTGGCTTGGCACTAGCGCATACAGCAAGGGGGTGAGGTGCTAGGGTGCTGGTTGGGATAAGAGGAGACAAGGGGAGTGTAATGGGGCAAATTTGTGGACAATGCATTGATCAAGAACAATAATTGTTAGGCAGGTTTATCTGTGATCACCAAGTGTTTGATGAAATGGCCGAAAGAAATTTATATTTGAATTTTGGAAAGATTTTTGGTGTGTGATCTACACTTATGCTTGAGAGTTTCTGGTTGCTTGGGATTGTCAACTGGAGTTGGTTTGGTGGGTTTTTGCAAAAGTGGGATATTCACATATGTATTGGATTCAATTTTCAAATGTCATTTAAAATTAGTGTCTAAGTGTTTTTGTAAGTTTGTAAAGTGGGCCTTGGTACATCTTTACTTGGTCTAGCAAGGGGTGAAAAGATCTAGAATTGTTTCTGTTTGAAGTTGACTTCTAGGAACACCTAAAGTGGCCTAGTGGATTAAAATGGTCAAAATGACCATTTGCATTAACTAATCTTATTTGATTTCTTTTTCTTTGGATTTTGTGTAAATGGTCTAGATGATGTGGCATTCACCTTTAAACCATTTCACAACAAGTAGAACAATCAAACATGGCATTTACACACAATTCTATACTAATGCAACACACATGCATTCATATTCATTTTCTTAATAAAAGTTTTTGTTAACCCTAAATTGGGTGATTAGAACTTGATAATCTTGATTCGAAGATTTGGGGTGTTACAAACCTTCCCCCTTAAACAAAATCTCGTACCGAGATTTAAGAAAAACTAGGAACTAAAGAGATCTAGAAACTCAGTCCTAATGTAATCTTCTCGCTCCTAGGTAGCTTCTTCTTCGGTATGGTTACTCCATTGAATCTTGAGAAATTTGATACTATGGGTCCTGGTAGTTCTGAAAGCTTCTTCCAAGATACGGATGGGCACTTCACGATACGTCAGATCCTTGTTGCTATCAATGGCTCGGTGATCGATGTTCTTGAAAACTTCGGTCTTCTCCAACACTTCTAGGTATTTGCGAAGTAACGAGATATGGAACATATTATGGATGGCTGACATCTCCTCTGGCAATTCCAGTTGATACGATACTTCTCCTCGACGATTCAGAATCTTGAAGGGTCTAATATATCTGGGGCTAACGTTCCTTTCAGACTAAAATGTTGCGTTCCCTTCAACGGTGACACTTTGAGATACACGAAATCTCCGATATTGAAAGTCAGGTCTCTATGTCTCTTATCATCATAGCTCTTCTATCTGGATTGGGCGGTCTTGAGGTGCTCACGGACTTTGTGAACCTTCTCTTCGGCTTCTCGTAGGATGTCGGGTCCAAAAATCTGACTCTCTCCTACTTGCGACCAATTCAAAGGGGTACGACACTTCCTTACATACAAGAACTCAAATGGGGGCATTTGCAAACTGGCTTGATAACTGTTATTGTATGAGAATTTTGTGAAAGGCAGACAATCTTCCCATTTTGATCCATATTCTAACACACAAGCTCTCAACATATCTTCTAAGATCTGGTTGACTGTTTTAGTCTTTCCATCGGTCTGCGGGTGATAAGTTGTGCTGAAATTCAACTTGGTCCCTAATCCTTCTTGGACTTTCTACCAAAATCTTGAGGTAAATTGGGTTCCTCGATCCGACACTATGGTCTTGGGGGTTCCATGCAGACTGACAATTCTAGCAAGGTACAACTTTGCTAGCTTCGAACTCTGGTAGGTTGTCTTGACAGGTATGAAATGGGCTACCTTGGATAGTCTATTAACTATGACCCAGATAGAGTCATTTCCCCTACTAGAAGTAGGCAAACCGGTGATAAAGTCCATTCCGACGGAATCCCATTTCCATTCCGGAATCTGCAATGGTCACAACAGTCTTGCGGGTCTTTGATATTCCACTTTGACTCTCTGACAGATATCACACTTGGCGATGTAGCTTCCGATTTCTCTCTTCATCTTGTGCCACCAAAATTGCTCCTTCAAATCCTGATACATCTTTGTTCCTCCAGGGTGGATAGAATAAAGAGTATCGTGACCTTATTGCATGATAACTTGCTTCAGCTCCGAATTTGCTGGCACACAGATACGTCCCTTGTACCACAGAACTCCTTCTTCATCTTCGGTGAATCCAGGTACCTTTCCTGTACCGATACGATGCTTGATTCCGTTGATACTTGCATTTCCCTTCTGGGCTTCCTTGATTTGACTAATCAAAGTGGGTTGAAGTTCAATGCTAGCTAAAAATCCTTTGCTAACTAGCTCTGTTCTAAACTGCTCCAACTCTTCATGCAAACTTGGCTGGGCTTCTTTGATCAGGGTGTTTAACCTACATGGAAATCTGCTAAGAGCATCCGCTACCACATTGGCTTTGCCGGGGTGATAGTGAATATCAAGGTCATAATCCTTGACTAACTCTATCCATCTCCTTTGTCTCATATTCAGCTCCTTCTGAGTGAAAATATACTTCAAGCTCTTGTGATCTGAATAAATCTCACAGCGATTACCCATCAGGTAATGACGCCATGTCTTCAAAGCTAAAACCACAGCTGCTAGTTCAAGATCATGTGTAGGGTAGTTTTGCTCATGTTGCTTTAGTTGTGTTGGCAAATATGCTATCACTTTTCCTTCTTGCACCAACACACATCGGAGACCAATCTTGGATGCATCAAAATACACATCAAACGGCTTCTTGATATCTGGCATAATCAATATTGGGGCTGAAATCAATCTCTTCTTGAGCTCTTGAAAACTTGCTTCACATTTGTCAGTCCATTCAAACTTCTTGTCCTTCTTCAATAATTGGGTCATCAGTCTTGCGATGCTCGAAAATCCTTCTACGAACTTGTGGTAATATCCCGCTAATCCGAGAAATGCACGCACTTGGGTTTGAGTGGTTGGGGCTTCCCATTCTTCAACATCTTTTATCTTAGCAGGATCAATAGCGACTCCTCCTGCCGACACAATATGTCCGAGGAATCCTACTTCTTTCAGCCAAAACTCACATTTGCTGAACTTGGCATACAACTGATGCTCTCTAAGGGTTTCAAGGATGGTTCTCAGGTGTTGCTCATGGTCTTATTCTGACTTGGAATAGATAAGAATATCATCGATAAACACAACGACAAACTTATCCTGAAAGTTCATAAAAATATTATTCATGAGATTCATGAAATAAGCAGGGGCATTGGTTAATCCAAAATACATGACCGTATACTCATACAATCCATATCTGGTGGTAAAGGCGGTCTTTGGAATATTCGTTGCACGAATCTTGAGTTGATGATAACCAGTTCTAAGATCAATATTAGAGAACACTCTGGCACTAGTCAACAGATCAAACAGATCCCCTATCTTTGGCAGTGGGTACTTGTTCTTGATGGTGACATCATTCAGCTTCCGGTAATCTGTGCACAAACGGTTACCTCCATCTTTCTTATCTACAAACAAAACGGGCGATCTCCATGGCGATGTGCTTGGTTGAATCAAGCCTTTCTCCAGCATAGCATCAAGTTGCTTCTTCAGCTCCACTAACTCTGATGGGTTCATGCTATAAGGTCTCTGAGCTATGGATCCAGTTCCAGGAATTAGTTCAATAATGAACTCAATATCCCGATCTGGGGGCATACCGAGCAATTCATCTGGGAATATGTCGGGGTATTCAGAGACTACTCTGACTTGGTCTATGGTTAGTAGGGCTAGACTCTTGTTGCATTTGAATTGGCGAGGCAAGGTATCATATACATGCTCTACTGATATTCCAGAGCTATTGGTCATGGTTATGGCTTTCTTGGCACAGTCGATCAATCCTTTATGTTTCGACATCCAATCCATTCCTAGTACTACTTCCAAACCTTTGGTTCCAAGTACTATTAGATTGGCATAAAAATCTATCCCATGGATTCTGATAGGTACATCCTTGCAAATTTTTCTAGCTTTGGTGGTTGAACCAGGTATTTGAACTATCATAGCATGCTTCAAATTGGTTGGGTGAATCTTACTAGTCCATGCAAATTCTTCGGTAACAAACGAGTGCGATGCTCCAGAATCAAACAACACTCTTGCTAATACTGAGTTAATAGAAAACATACCCAGCACGACATCTAGCGCTTCTTGGGCTTCTTCAGCATTCATGTGGAACAGACAACCGTTGCGGTTGAGCGAATTCCCTGGGGCAAATCTTCTTCTAGGCTGAACACGGCGTTGCTGTTGAGCTAGTGCATTCACATTGGCGGTGGTTGCACGCTTCTTGGGACACTCGTTGGAGTAGTGACCCTTCACTCCACACTCAAAACAAGTAATCTGAGACTTGTCTTTGGCTGCAACAGGCACGACATTTCTTCCAGTCCTTGGGGTAGTATTGTTGTTGTTGTTGTTGTTGGACTTGGGCGGTGCACGGTTGAAGTTGTTGGAGTTGCCAGGGTTGTTGTTGTGGTTTCCTCCGGACTTCATGTTTCCTCCGCTATGATTGGGGTAGCATGGACGAGACATTGGGGATCTATTGTTCCTTGGGGTATATCCTGCAGGCGGGTTGGGGCGATACTTCTGGCTATTGTGGGACCCAGTATGATGCATCATTCTACGCTTGCGGTTATCATTTGCTTGGTTGATCTTCCCTTCCATCTAGATGGCAGAGTCGACTAGCTCTTCTAGATCATCAAAACAGATGTTGACTAACACCGTCTGCATCTCATCATGCAGTCCGTTCAGGAATCTTTCCTTCTTCTTGGCTTCAGTGTTAATCTCATTAGGTGCATACCTTGCTAAGGACAAAAATCTTTCACGGTACTCCACTATCGTCATCCTGCCTTGCTTCAGTTCCCTGAACTCATCTCTCATTCTGGTGACTAATCCTTGTGGCACATGGGTGCGGCTAAACTTGATCTTGAAAGCTTCCCAAGTCATGACTTGACCGTTGTTCATAGTACAGGTACTATTCCACCATGCTCTTGCATCTCCTGCCAGATAATGAGTGGCAAACATAACTTTCTCGTTGTCATCAACTCCTGTGACTTCTAGGTTATTCTCCATGGTCTGCAACCAGTCATCCGCATCCAATGGGTCTTCAGACTTGCTAAAGATAGGGGGATTGGTATTTTGAAAATTCTTGAGTTTGGATCCATGATGATCCTGATTCCCATGGCCTTGATTATTGTGGGCCATTTGAGCGATCTGTTGTAGGGTGGCTAGGTTGGCTTGGCGCTCTGCTCTACTAGCTTCATGGTCAGAAACTAGCATCTGTAGAATCTGCAGCATCGGGTCGTGCGATGAGCTGCTTCCTCCTTGGTTTCCACGTGTCATCTGAGGATTGAGATAGATAAAGGGGTAAGAGGGAAAGTTCTAAGGTTCATGGTTTTGTTTTCAAAGCTAAAACTTTGAGTTTGAACTCGGGTTTTGCAACTAACTTCTTCTCATTCATTCATTCAATCAAAGCACACGATACAAACACACACACCACAACATGAAAGGAAACAGATGGTTTTAAGAACCATTCTGTGAAGCTAAGATACAGTGGGACCGATACATCTCACTCCTACGATAGTGATCAAGTGCATCTACTCATCATCGATGAAGTCATAGTTGTCATCATCGGTGTAGAAGTCCATGGCATCATCCTCCAGGTAGTCATTGTCATCACTGAGGTACGAGCGAATATCTCCCTAGATGTCCTCACCTTCTTCTTCTTCTTTTGCTGCAAGCTAAGCTTCTTGCTCCTGGATGGTCTTCTCGAGGTCGGCCACCTTTTTGCAAAGACGAGCGAGGGTGCGATCCTTCTTCTCGCGTTGTCGGCAAAGTGATTGACGATCCTTGACGAGCAGGGCGAAAGTCTGGTCCTTCTGGGCAGCGACGGCAAGTTTGTGGTTGGTGTAGGCTCTAGCATTGTCCAATTCCTTCTGCCTGTCATACAGCAGGAAGTCAAGATTCTCCACTTGGCGCTTCAACTCTGGGTGACTTGGCATCTCCAATGGCATTCCCATAGAATCACGCCTTGCATAGTGAGCAAAGCGAGTTCCCTGGATCAAGTTGATGTTTTGCCCACACAAACGGGCAAGAGCTTCATGCATAGCCCTGGCTAATCCATCCAGCCAGTTGTTCTCCTGCACAGTGAATTGAATCTTCTCAGAAAGGGGTGCTTCCATCTTGCCGCGAAGATCAGCAACTATCAACCATTGTAGATCTCCTCCTAGAAAATCCTTGAGTTGAGCTCCGAAGAATTCCGGATGTGGACGCTCAAGGTGCTCTGATACTGCATCAAGATCCCTCTCGAAGATCAGTTGGACTCCGTTGCCCAACTGGTAGAACTTGCAATACTGAACTTCCATCTATAAGAATTTAGGATGAGTAAGTTAGTGAGGTGATCAAGTGTGTCAAATTTTATGTAGTAATGTAAGAATTTTTGAGGAACATGAATTTTTTTGAAAGAATTCCAAGGATAAGAGTGGAAATAGGTTTTCATAAATACTCACTTCTTTGGTTTTGAAACTAAGCTTTTGTTCGGACGTCCATTCTAACTAGGGTCTCCTATGGTCAGGATAGCTCTGATACCAACTTATCAACACCCGGATTTTTAATCCCAGATGTCTGTTATGCCATACATCGCAATCCCAGTATAACCATTTTTGCGAGACATAACAGATTTGATATCACAATACATCATCCGTTACAAACCATAATAAGATCTTACACAAATAAAGGATCTCATGATCCAGTCGTAATACAAACAAGTAGCGGAATAATAAGCATAGCGGTGGGCTCCATCTTCAGTGTCATAGGCAATGCTGACGATGGGAGATGATCCTAGTTGTCGTAGTCGTCCTGTTGTCCTTCCTCCTGATAGTCCTCCTCATAGTCTGGCCACGGGAATAGCCAGGGACAAAGCCATGAGTACTCTTTAAGTACTCGCAAACTATCACTAACAAGTAAGGTAATTCTAGTAGGAATGCTAAACTCTAAGTTTATTTGCAAAGCTAAATTTGAAACCTAAGCTGGGTTCAGAAACAAAGTAAGATAAAATAAAGTTTTAAATCACTTAAGTTGGGAACCTAGTTTTCATAGTCACAACCCTGTTGTGGTCAAGTCAAGTCACAATTCATTTCATAAGTCATTTTGAAAACATCTGACGGCGGAACAGTATGGCCACTCCAACTGTCCATGACCGCGAACGCGGCTATTCGAATAGTTTGACACTCTGCAGAGGTGGTACACTTTCACCACAAAATTCGATACATCTGTCAGGGATAACCCTGAATCATCATACTTAGTATGCGGATAATCAATCATAACCTTTCCTTTACACACTCTAGTATAAGCACCTCTCCTATGAGCTTGGCCTCCCAGCCATGGCCATCTTCCATCCTAGGCACTGCATAGGTGGGCAACATCAAGAGGTAGCCTCGGCTCAAACCTCTTCCGCGAGGGAACCCATATTAATGCATATAAACTTCCGGCTAAGCCTTACCCAATTCAGGTATTGTGGTTGTACGGTAAAATTGGAATGGTATCGCATCCTGTCGTGGTGGTGGCATGGCAGATGCCATGGATAGGCTAAAGATGGGGCCAATGAGTGCTAGGGGAATCCAGGGAGGGAGAGCGTGGTGATTCCACGCAAGGAAGTTCTTGTATATTCTCTATCAATGGTGTTTACAAGTGCTCCTGAGGCTATCAGCAAGAAGGGGACGATGTCTCTTACTCTCTGTCAACTAGCCCTAGAGTTCTACCTTAGACAGAGAATGATTGATCGATCAGCCCGGGCCCTCTCTATGGAGGCCCCGGTGCTCCTTATATAGCGAAGCCCGGGTTACAATTCTAGGGCACAGGTGGCAGCATATTCTACGAATATGCTCCTTTCCTAAAGCAGATGCTTCTTTATTCCCTTTAACGGCTCGTCCGGGCTTTAGACGTAACCCATGGCGTAATCCTTGTCTTTTGGCGTCACCAGACATGGGCTGTGTCATCCGGCTTTGCCTGCATCACCTTGGTCGCCCCTGACCCGCTGGTCCTCTTCTTTACTTTACTTAGCTCATGCTACAGCTAATAAAGCCACCTTTTGACCAGTGGGGGATTCCTTCTCTTGGAAGCTAAGATAACCCGGCTAGCATATAGCTAATCCTGCTTACCAAGTTACCTGCAAAATAGATAGACATGGCCGGCATAAATCTTATGCGGGCCGGACCATAGTCAAGGAGGTGACCCATGGGTCGGGTCACACCGTGATTCGGCCTGCCTTGAGGTGACCCGGTCAGCACTTGCTTTGACCGTGCCGTACCCTGGCTAACTCGGCCCTTATACCCCGGTGTTACCCTACCCGGGGGTATCCCCCCAACATTAGTCCCTGAAGCTGGTGCGGGCTTAGAAACTTTTAGTTGTTAAGGCCACATCAGGTTCCCATATCCGGATCTTCTGCTCCTTAGGCCGAGTTACCTCATAGCCTGGAGTTTCTTGTCTTGCGACCCTTTGCTCATTCCGAGTTATTCCTTGTTGGCTAGGTCTTTTGCTCGCTTATCCGGGTTACCTTTCCTTCTCTTGTATGCTTCTCCACATCCTACGTGGAGGGTAATCATCATTTTGCCTCATTTTAAGGGCCACGCGCATTTAATGTGTCGGTTACTGTCGCAATGCCAGGAATAACTGTTGTAAACGTCCCTTCACTGCAGCGCCTCGTTAACCGTAACGTTGCTTCACATCGTGGGGTCATCTGCTCCTGTAGCCCCTCCCGTGGCCTTGCTCTGATTGGTTGTTCTGGCCTCATACACGCTTGTTGCGCGCGGCGTGTCGCCCGCATAGGATCCCACGACACGCGTGCAGCGCGGTTAAGTAGGAGGCATGGGGCGATTTCAGGGGAAGTTCCCCCATTTCCTCTGTGCTTCCCAGCCTTTCTCTTTCACAGTGACCTCGCCGCTGCCAGTTTTCTGCTCCACGAGCGCCACCACGACCGCGCTTAGGCAGCCACTCACATCTGCGCCGCCATTCCCATTCACACTTTCCATCACGGGGCCTTGCGCTTCCCGCTTTCCTTCCTCCGGCTATCTCTACTCCGATTACTCCCTCGAGGACCTCGAATCCACCATGTCAGAGGCGGAGGCAGCGATGGTGGTGCAGCAGGAAGAAGGAGCGGAGGGCCACGAGCGCGGCTGTTGGGATGGCTCCATCGTCGAGGAGGACCTCGACTGGCTCCGTGCCATGCGGCGCATCCCCACCGGCGTCACCTGCACCCTTGCCTCCGGTGAAGTCACTCCTTCCCCCAAATCTGGGGAATGCGTTGTCTTTCTCTCGCATTTCCAGCGTGGCTTCAGCCTTCCGACCTCTGATTTCTTCTTTAATTTTATTTCTACGTATAAGATGCAACCGCATCACCTCCCCGCAAACACCATTACCTCTCTATCCTCCTTCGCTTTTGGCAAAGGGGTACATCGGCCTCTGGCCAACCAAAGAACTTTGGATCAAGTTCTTTGGCCCCCAGACGAACGTTGTTCCGGGTAAGGAGCATGCCCTAGAGGATAAACACTTGACCCAGTGCAGCGCAGCCTCCATTTCTCCTTGGAAACAGTCCGTGTTCCCCCGGGTTACGGGACTCGAATCTTGCAAGGGCTGGTCCCGGACTTTCTTTTATGTCCAGAACACCACCAAGGAGGACCTGATACGGTTGCTCCCCTTCAAACTTGGCCCTCCTAAGACCTCGCGTTGGGAGAGCATTCTGAAGCGGCCCATGGTCCTAGTGAATCAAGTGGAGCGCCGGATCAAGGAGCTTCTCAAGGATAAACTCCGGGGGAAGGATATTATGATTACTTTCCTTCGCAGCCGGGTATCCCCCCTCTAGAAGCGAGCCCACAAGATCTGCTACCTGAGCGGCCCTCTTGACCCTCATCGGACTTCTTCCTTCGAGCTGGATAACTCGGCGGTTTACCGCCAGGTTAAGTCCATATTCAATGTGGAGAAGGAGTTCTCTGAGGATTGGGAGTGGGGACTTGAGCCCTTCACCCGGGTCAACCCTCCACCAAATGTGAATTTTCCTTTTCGTTTTCCGAATCTTCTCTGTATGTTGATTTTACTCTTGTAACTTATCACATGTTGCTTTGTTCTCAGTGATTCCTCCAGCAGCCACTGGAGGATGGCGAGGTGCCGGTGAGCAAGTGGTTGCTGGACCGCACCGAGGAGGACGAGGAGGAGCCTGATCCGGAGGCCTTCCTGCCTACCTTGGACGTCGTCAGACGTAGCTCTGGTAAGGCCTCTTCTCTAAGGGATTGGCTAGACGATGATGACTCGGACATTGAGGTCCTTGAGGTATTTGATTCGGTTCTCATCTCTTACGCGCACCTGGCTATGTTCGAATGTTCAGCTAACCCGGAGGATTAGGTCCATGAGGTTCCTCCCCTTGCAACTGGTGGCCTGACCCCGGCTCCGTCTCAGAAGCGCACAACTACCTCGGCCGTAGCTTCGGAGGCGCCGCTGCCCAAGAAGAGGCAAAAGAAGTTCGGGGTTAAACCCTCGGCCAAGCCTGCCGCCAAGAGCACGGTTCGAAGGGTGCCCAAACCTCGGGCTCCTACCGCGGACGAGTAAGTTATTTAATACTACTTCTTGGGATTTCTTCCTTTGTTTGCCTTTGTTTCTTATTAACTCTTCTTTTTGACTTGGTGCTTTTTCTCTCAGAGCTCCTAGGGATATTCCCTAGAGTGGCCCCGGCATTGCCTCCCCACTCCATAGCAGTCCCTCTCCCCCCTGCAACAATGATTATCGCCCGCTCACCCCTATTCAAGAGGGCTCCACGGCTGCCCTGACCAGAGCCCACCTCGCCAAGAGGAGGGCAATGTCGGCGCGGGGGGTAGTAGGGTGGATCCGGATACGGTGATGCCGGATCTCCCTGGTTCCTCGGCCTTAGCGCCAGATCCTGAGGTGCCAGCTTCATCGGCGCCGCCCCTAGCATCTCCAGCACCAGCAACACCACCAGCACCAACACCAGCAGCACCAACACCAGCACCAGCACCAACAACATCAACAGTAGCAAGAGCCTCCAAGCCTCCCAAGGGAAAAGCTCCATTGGTTCCCTCTGGGTCTACCCCTTCTGTGGCAGATACCTTTCAGTCAATTCCACCACCCTCAACCGGCAAAGCCAAGAAGACCTCCGGGTTAGCAAAAGTAACTTCATCCAGGTCTACCGCTTCCGGATCAGAGGGCAGCCAACAACTGGTTTTGCATACCAGTCCTGCTGCAGCTCAATCCGCCAGGCGGGAGGCCCACGTGAAGGGCCTTGTGGCGAGCTATTCTCCGAGCGGCGAAAATTATAGTCCACAACTCCTTGAGTATGTGAAGAACTGGAACAACGCCGAATTTGTCGATCCTCAAGACGACCTGCCAGAGAAGTTCGGCCCAGCAGAGTTCAGCGCCCAGATGAACTCCACTACCAAGGCTATCTCCTTAGCTGGCCGGATGATGGAGGTAATTCATTTTCTCTGCTATTGATGTTCCACATAACTGAGCACTTGTAGATATAGCCCCTAGTCCCCAAGCCTCCGAGGGAATAACTTGTTATTCGGTCGGATGCTTCTCATAGAACTTAGCTTTTGTTCATAATGACATCAAATTTTAGTAGATTTTGAGCCGGGTCTAGTTCCCTTGGCCCATATCTTATGTACTTCGAAAAAATACACATGTATAGAGTCGAGTTAAGTTCCACTTGGCCCGGGTCTTGTAGACTTCAAATTCCCACACACCTAGAGCCGGGTTAAGTTCCACTTGGCCCGGATCGTGTAGACTTCGAATATCCACACACCTAGAGTCGGGTTAAGTTCCACTTTGTCCGGATCTTGTAGAATTCAAATATCCACATACCTAGAGCCGGGTTAAGTTCCACTTGGCCCGGGTCTTGCAGACTTCGAATATCCGCACACCTAGAGCCGGGTTAAGTTCCACTTGGCCCAGATCTTGTAGACTTTGAATATCCACACACCTAGAGCCGGGATAAGTTCCACTTGGCCCGGATCTTGTAGACTTCGGATATCCACACACCTAGATCCGGGTTATTTCTGGCCGAATGTACCACCTGTGAGGCCCCTGGTGGTGCCGGGTTAGCCTTGTTTATTTCTTCATTTTGTTGGCATGCAACTCTCAACAAGTGATTTACCCTCTCTTGCTGCCTTTGTCGGGCCTCTCCGGTTAAACCTTCTAACTCGGATGCGGCCGCATTTGCTGCCCTGAGGTTCTTTACCGAGGTACTGTGCCGATCCAACCCTCCTGTTACTATCATGGCTGTCTGACCTGGCCTAGGCTCGTACTCCTTGTCAATCTCAGTGATCAGGTTCCTGCCCCGGATTTTCACTCCATCTATACTGTTTGCCTTAGCATACTCTCTCAAGGTGATGTTCAATGACTGCTGCAGCTCTGCTACTTTCTTTGCTCCAGCTAACATTTTTCGCCTAGTTTCCTCTAACTCAACTTGTGCCTGAGCCGGATCTACCACAGGTGCTATTGGCGTTGCTAAGCTATCTATCACTTGCTGGAGTACATTCTCTGGCCTCTCTAGCGGGGGAAACCTAGACCTGGTCTGTTTTGGTGTTACCTCTGGCTCTGGCGCCGGATCTTTGCTTGGTCCTGCGTCTGGCGCGGTCATCAGGACCTCAACGCTGCTAGTGGGGCGAGTGATACACACTCCACGAGCTGCGCTGAGAGGTGGCTTGCCTCCCTCGATGATTTTTTGCCGCGGGTGAACGCAGGATGCGTCCACCCCGACGTAGATCTTATGCACGCCAAGCTTGAGGAAGACGCTATTGCACGGTGGAGGGTGCCTACCGAATCTTCCCGTGTTGTTGCTGACGTAGTCCAACGCTCCAAAACACTGAACCAAGCCTGAGACGATACGCTCGCCGGTGCTTGAGAAGTTTCCAGTCTGAATTTTCACCCCTGCTAGCACCGCTAGCCCCACGGTGGGCGCCAACTGTCGTGGTGGTGGCACGGCAGATGCCATGGATAGGCTAAAGATGGGGCCAATGAGTGCTAGGGGAATCCAGGGAGGGAGAGCGTGGTGATTCCACACACGGAAGTTCTTGCATATTCTCTATCAGTGGTGTTTACAAGTGCTCCTGAGGCTATCAGCAAGAAGGAGACGATGTCTCTTACTCCCTCTCAACTAGCCCTAGAGTTCTACCTTAGACAGAGAATGATTGATTGATCAGCCCGGGCCTTCTCTATGGAGGCCCCGGTGCTCCTTATATAGCGAAGCCCGGTTACAATTCTAGGGCACAGGTGGCAGCATATTCTATGAATATGCTCTTTTCCTAAAGCAGATGCTTCTTTATTCCCTTTAACGCCTCGTCCGGTCTTATGACGTAACCCATGGCGTAATCCTTGTCTTTTGGCGTCACCAGACACGGGTTGCGTCATCTGGCTTTGCCTGCGTCACCTTGGTCGCCCCTGACCCGCTGGTCCTCTTCTTTACTTTACTTAGCTCATGCTACAGCTAATAAAGCCACCTTTTGACCAGCGGGGGATTCCTTCTCTTGGAAGCTAAGATAACCCGGCTAGCATATAGCTAATCATGTTTACCAAGTTACCTGCAAAATAGATAAACATGTCCAGCATAAATCTTATGTCGGCCGGACCATACTCAAGGAGGTGACCCATGGGCCGGGTCACACCGTGATTCGGCCTGCCTTGAGGTCCCCCCAACACATCCGAACCCAACCATCAATTTTTATAAAGGGCTAAGGCTCATGCCTCAACATTTTCATCATCATAAACCATTTATGCTTCTCAACACATGTCAAGACATCTCAATAGAATGACTCATCATTTAAAGGTTTTCATAAGCACTATCACCAAGTATTCCCATCTAAAGTGATCAAGTTTTATGCTTAGCACTAGCTACTAAGTTATGAGTGTTCACTAAGGTGGGATGCTAATTCCAATATCATGGCATAGAATGACATCTAGTATAGGCCAAGTTTTATACTCTTTATGCTATCTATACTACTTTCCAAAAATCTCACAAAGCATTACTAAAAGTAAAGAAACTTTGGTAAAGCAAGAGTAAAGCTTGCAAGTAAAACTTGGGATGGGTATAAATCAAAAAGTATAACCAAGATTGCCTAATGCACATTGCTTAGGTTATCTTGTATAATTCTAGCTTGTTAATAATACCTTGCATAGTTAAGAAACTTGCAAGTGCTAGCTTGCCTTGATTGGTGTAGTGATTGAAGTTTTCTTCGTCTTCTTTGGGGTAGAACTCCGCCTCCTCGTAGACTTGGTCGGTACTATCGTCTATAAATGAAATACGGGATACACAATCACCAAACAATACTTAACTAGTGTATTTATCACACTAAGGCACATACTTGATGATCTAGTATCATCACAATCATCACAAGATTTAAAGAACTAGTTTCCTTTATTTTATTTGAGAAAAGTAATTTCTACTCATTGAAATTTATTAAGATTTAATATTCTCCAATTAAAATATGGGATCATGTGGACACATGTCATCACCACATATTCTAATACATGGGAATGTGATTTAAAGGTTTTCTCATACTTCAATAAGTTTAAGTTTATATTTACATGATTTAAAGTGACTAGAAATGCCCTAATAGCATTATTTTGGTACTAGTCCAAATTCACTGCATGTAAACCTAAATAATATTACATATTCATATAGGTATTTTCAAATGTGATTTTTGAGAGTTGGAATCAACTCAAAAGCTATTATGGTTGATTTTCGAAAAATGTTTGAAGGTAGAAAAGTCTTTGTCTTGTTATTTTTGCTATATGTGATCTCTAACTCCATTTGATTTAAATCCAACAGGCTTGGATAGATAATTTAATTATCTTTCTAACAAAATTTGAATCATGCCATTTGGTTAAGTGAAACTCTCTGAATGGATTTTTGAATCTAGGCACAAAATCTAGTTTAAACCTAAATAGAAAAACCTTTATTTGAATTTGTGGGCTAGCGCGGGAAAACTAACGGGCCGGCCCAGTGGCGCTCCGTGGTGCGGAGGGCTACTGAAAAGGGGGTCCTACATGTCAGCGGCTGATTCTAACCTAAGCGGTACAGGGCAATCTCAGCCGTGCGATTAGAACAAGAATCTACGGTCGTGGTTCATCGTTTCCGGTGAACAGCTCCGGCGAGAGAAAAACCTAACGCGGCACGGTGGGGGTACGTGGGGGCTTACCAGGGCTCTAGATAGACGTGGCGATGGGGGTGATCGAGCTGGTAGACGGCGGCGGTTCTAGACGTGGTCGCGGTGGCTCCTGGGGCAGTCGCAATCAACGGCGCCTCTTCTCCTCTGCTGTGGCAAGCTCCGGCAAAATTCTGGCGAACTGTAGCTCGAGTGGCTCCGGGGAAAGGTTGGGGTGGTCAGTGGTGAGAGGGGAGTGGAATGGTGTGAGGATTGAGTTTGGGGGAGGCCTTCTTTTATAGGCTCGATGACGGGACCGAGCGGCGTGGTTAGGCAATGGGGGTGACACGTCTACAGGGTGCTAGCGGCATGGATGCGAGCGGCGGTCGATGTAGTGCTCCCTGGAGGTCGTCTACGGCTTAAAGGTGCAGCTAGGGGCGGTGGCATTTGGTCGGGAGCGTCCGATGCTCTCCGCGGAAGAAGTGGCGTTCGACACGGCGCACGGTGGTTGTAGGTCAAATGGCGGCACACGGACATGTCTAGGCGCTTCCTGGGGTCGTGGCGAGGCGGTGCGTGCGAGCTGCGATCGAGGTGCGATCTGTGTTGGCTTGTCAGGCGTGGCGCTCTGGCGCGTGCTTGGCATGGCGCAGACGTGCGGGGCGCGGTCATTCTGCGGTGGTCTAGGGCGTGGCAGCGCTTGGGGAAGGGACAGAGAGGGGCGGTGTGATCTCGCATACCTCCTAGGCATCGTGAGCGAGCTAGGTTCGGTCTGATGCGAGTGAACCATGGTCGGCTGGCAAGGAGGTGCTCGGGTGGCTTGGCACTAGCGCATACAGCAAGGGGGTGAGGTGCTAGGGTGCTGGTTGGGATAAGAGGAGACAAGGGGAGTGTAATGGGGCAAGTTTGTGGACAATGCATTGATCAAGAACAACAATTGTTAGGCAGGTTTATCTGTGATCACCAAGTGTTTGATGAAATGGCCAAAATGAATTTATATTTGAATTTTGGAAAGATTTTTTGTGTGTGATGTGCACTTATGCTTGAGAGTCTCTAGTTGCTTGGGATTGTCAAGTGGAGTTGGTTTGGTGGGTTTTTGCAAAAGTGGGATCTTCACATATGTATTGGATTCAATTTTCAAATGTCATTTCAAATTAGTGGCTAAGTGTTTTTGTAACTTTGTAAAGTGGGCCTTGGTACATCCTTTCTTGGTCTAGCAAGGGGTGAAAATATCTAGTATTGTTTCTATTTGAAGTTGACTTCTAGGAACACCTAAAGTGGCCTAGTGGATTAAAATGGTCAAAATGACCATTTGCATTAATTAATCTTATTTGATTTCTTTTTCTTTGGATTTTGTTTGTAAATGGTCTAGATGATGTGGCATTCACCTTTAAACCCTTTCACAACAATTAGAACAATCAAACATGGCATTTACACACAATTCTATACTAATGCAACACACATGCATTCATATTCATTTTCTTAATAAAAGTTTTTGTTAACCCTAAATTGGGTGATTAGAACTTGATAATCTTGATTAGAAGATTTGGGGTGTTACAACATGACACCACTAGAAGAATAACACCACAACTTAAATATCAAACCATTGAATCTTTCTCAACACAATTCCACTACTAACAACATGACTTCTCCCATGACCTCAAGAACTAAACGAACTACTCACGAGACATCATATGGATCAAGATCAGACATGAAATAATGATAAGTAACCATCTGAACATGAACGATAATTCAATGGTTCCACTCAATAGCATCAACTACAACAAGTAATCAATACCAGGAAAGTTTCCCCCAAGAACTATGCAAGATTCAACCTAATTGTTACAGCGGTATGGAGTGGTGATGATGGTGCTGGTGGAGATGATGGTGATGATGATGATGATGATGATCCCTGATGACCCACAAGTATAGGGGGTGTATCGTAGTATTTTCGAGGCAAGTGAAACCCAATTTATTGATTCGACACAAGGGGAGCCAAAGAATATTTATCAGCCTTAACAAATGAGTTGTCAATTTAGCTATACCTAGAAAGAATCTTGCTCACAGCAGTTTAACAGTAGCAACAGTTTTGTAGTAGCAATAGTAAAGTAATAGCAGTAGTAAAGTAAAGACAGTAGTAAGAATTGCAGTAAAGTGACTATAAAGGTGGGTTTAGTGCTACGAAGGTGTTATGTAGAGGCTCATGGATCAAGAGTGGGATTTGTCCATCCCGATGATGGATAGATATACTCTGGGCCCTCTCGGTGATATCACATTGAAATATCTTGCAAGCAAGTGATGTGATCACTAGAATGTTATATCACAGGAACGAGAAAAGAGTGCATGTCGGCAATAAGATCAAACTAGGTATTGAGATACCGATGATCGAATGTCGGACATGTAATATATCATGAGACAAAGGGATTTAGTTACGACATTAAAGGTTCACACGATCACAAGAGTCATCGTTGAATGTGTGGGAGTTAGTACAGATCTCCAGGTCCCGCTGCTGATTATTGATCGGAGAGGGGTCTCGATCATGTCTACATTATTCGTGAACCATAGAGTGATACACTTAAGGGATACTGATGACCCACAAGTATAGGGGATGTATCGCAGTATTTTCCAAGGAAGTGAAACCCAATTTATTGATTCGACACAAGGGCAGCCAAAGAATATTATAAGCCTTAACAACTGAGTTGTCAATTCAGCTGCACCTGGAAATAATCTTGCTCACAGCAGTTTATCAGTAGCAACAGTTTTGTAGTAGGAATAGCAAAGTAACAGCAGTAGTAAAGCAAAGACAGTAGTAACAAAAGCAGTAAATAGTGGGATTCGAGTGCGGTAGGCATAGGGATGGATGGACGGGCGTTGCATGGACAAGACAATTCAAATAGCAATCAGAACATAGGGCAATTGCAGATAAATAAGATAAAGCATCCAAGTACTAGATAATCCTAGGCATGTGTTCCATAAATAGTCATGCGTGCTCGCAATGAGAACTTGCACAACATCTTTTGTCCTGCCAGCCCGTTTGCAGCGGGGCCTCTAGGGAACTACTGGCAATTAAGGTGCTCCTTTTAAGAGAGCACCGGAGCAAAGCATTAACACTCTGTGAACACATGTGATCCTCACATCAAAGCCATTCCCTTCCGGTTATCCCGATTTCTGTCACTTCGGGGCCATAGGTTCCGGACAACAACGTGTGTATACAACTTGCAGATAAGACCAAGAACAATACTATCATAATGAATCAATAACATGTTCAGATCTGAGATCATGGCACTCGGGCCCTAGTGACAAGCATTAAGCACAACAAGTCACAACAAAGTCATAAAGCACTAATAAAAGATACTAGGCACCATGCCCTAACAATCTGATGCCATTACATGAACGATCTCATCCAATCCCTACCATCCCCATAGCCTACAACGGGGGATTACTCACTCATAGATGGGGGAAACATGGATGGTCGATGGAGAAGCGATGGTGATGATGATGGCGATGATCTCCTCCAATTCCCCGTCCTGGCAGGGTGCCAGAACGGAGTTTCTGGTGCTGTTTCATGGAATGTAGTGGTGGCAGCGGTGCGGAACTCCTTCTGGAAAAACGTCGAACCCCCCAGAGTTTTTAGGTCAGAAGGCTTCTTATAGGCGAAGAGGGAGACCGAGGGGGTGCCTGGGGCCACCACACGATGCCCTGGCATGGCCAGGCCCTGTCCGCGCCTGGGGGTGGTGTGGCCAGCCCCTGGGCCACCTCCGTCTCGTATTCTGGCTCCTGGAGTCTTCTGGAAAAATAGGCACTATGGTTTTTGTCCTGTCCAATTCTGAGAATATTCATTTTCTAACTTTCCTGGAACCAAAAACAGCAGAAAACAGGCAGCTGGCACTGTGGCTCTTGTTAATAGGTTAGTCCAAGAAATCATATGATAAGTACTTCAAAGTGTGGACAAAACACAAGAAAGTGGATAAACCAAGCATGGAGCATCAAAAATTATAGATACATTTGCAATGTATCAACATCCCCAAGCTTAACTCCTGCTCGTCCTCGAGTAGGTAAGTGATAAAATGTGACGAGGGTTTAACTCATCAATGCCCATTGTTATGGACTTGGGTTTTGGAGAAGGAGGGAGCGCTGGAGACATCTATCGGCTAGCAAACAAGCACACAGGGGACAAAGATTTACCCAGGTTCAGGCCTCGTAGAGGTCCCTACTCCTGCTTGTCTTCTCGTAGAATTATCGAGGGAGTCGAAATTTACAATGGTGCGCAGATGCGATCTGGCGAGGGTTGTGGAAACTAGGGTTGCGTGTGTCTTCCTCGCTGCCCCCTCCTAGCCTTTATATAGATAGGCTAGGTCTCGGGTAGCAGGTCGACTCGGTTACAAGTTAGAGTTTTTCCCTTTCAAACTTTCTATCTTTAGCTTCTTCTTGTTCTTCAAGCAACCGAGAGTCCGCAGGTTACTCGAGTCCTTTCATCCGGGCCTTGGTGACACCATGGGCCTGTGCGTATTTGGACCGTATATACCAAGCTCGAGTACCTGTAGGGTATACCCATGTCAGTAGCCCCCGAGTGTCCAGTGGAATCGCAGATTCGACTGGGGACTTTTTTGAAGTCTTCGAGTGCTTGATTGAGTACATTTCGACTGCTTTTATTTGTGTCATTGGGATTGTTGATGTATGTGCCTGATATAACCGAAGTATCGGTATCAGTTAACCACCTTAGGGTGAAACAACGCAATCTACTCAAATTCAAGTCCCTGGACTCGAATCCGGAAAAGTGCTGGTGTAATTCGACTCAGGCCACGGAGGTCTTACAGGAGTCGAATTCCAGTTATATGGGTGTGAGCACTCGACGCGTCCGTCAAGGCATGTTCATCGTCCCTGTAGGCACGGATATATTTCTGGTAGTGCGCAGCTAAATGCATTGCCAAGCCTTATTCAGGTCTTACCTTCACGCTGTAAGCGCGGCATCCGAAATTTATCATCGCGGAGACGATTCGGGTGACCTAGGAGACATAGTCTCTTTGTAGGGAAATTATGAGGCGGTGTCGCCGTAAGCTTCGAGTGTGGATGTTATCTACACACAGTTTTCTGTATAAACAATCATAGGGTGCGCGACCAGCGCTCCCTATGGGAGTAGCCCCCGAGTGCCTGGTTGAGTCAAAGACTCAGGCAGGGACTAAATAACTTTTGCGACTGCTGTCGTCTTTTGCTTGTTTGTTTCAGTCGAATTTGTTTCTGGCGCTCCCTATGGGAGTAACCCATGTCCATAGTCGAACCGTATTTCGAGTGGTTGGGTTTTTGTTTTTGGTTGTCCTTGTTCCTGCAAAAAGAAAAGAAAATCATAGGGTGCACGGCTAGCGCTCCCTATGGGAGTAGCCCTCGAGTGCTTGGTGGAGTCGAAGACTCCAGCAAGGACTAGAGTAGTCGAATTTTTCCACTGCGTAGCTTTGATGAAGTCAGTGCTGACGTTTGTATGACCTCAGTTGCCCGCGTGAGCGAGTTTGACGGGACTTGACGAGCGGTGGGTCCCACTTCCTGACTTTGATTTGACTGGGCATGCATAATCTTTATTTTAACTGCGCCTCCTCGATTTCCGTGCGTAATAGGAGTAGTGGAGGGACGGTTCGCGCTTCCCCTTCTCCTCGTGTCCAAAACGATGTGTGCCACGCGTCCAATAGGGTTTGTGTGAGCCGTTGGATTGCATCTTCCAGGGGTTAAGTAGCGGTGCTACGGCGGTAATTTCCCATCTGTGCTCTTTCTTCCTTGTTGCCATCGCCATTGCTTCTGCTCCTCTGCTTTATCCTGTGCCCATTTCCTCCACGACGCTGGACCAGCTCCGCTCGTTCCCGAGCTACTTCCTTCGCTCGCATCACCGCCGTGCAATGGGAAAGAAGAAGGGAGGCGCTGCCGCTGATTCCGTGGCCACTGTTGCCATGGCGAAGAAGAAGGGCGGCTCCGCCGCTGCGGGCGCCAGCACCGCCGCCGGCGGGAAGAAGAAGGTCGTGGGCACCCGCGTTACGAATGGTGCGTGGCGTCCTTCCATCATCAAGGCGTCTGATCTCCGTCTTCTTCGCCAAGACGGAGTGATCTCCGCAGCAGTCTCCGATGCGCGCGTCCCCAGTGGTGAGACCGTTCCTGCTCCTCTCGCTGGTTTTCGAGTGATGTTTCTTGCATTCATCATCCGCGGTCTTTCCTTGCCTCTTCACCCCTTTCTTAGGGGTCTTCTTTGTTTCTACGGGCTCCAGCTCCATCAGCTGTCCCCAAATTCGATCCTCCACATCTCTTGCTTCATCACACTTTGCGAGTGCTGGCTCGAAATCGAGCCACACTTTGGCCTTTTCAAGCGCATCTTCAAATTGAAGCGCCAGTCCGTATCTGGCTCTTTAGTTTACGACGTAGGTGGTTGCGGAATTCACGTCGACCCATACGCCACCTACTTTGACATCAAGCTCACAAAGTCCGTCCAGGGATGGAGGGACAAATGGTTCTATGTCCGTGATCAGAAGGCCAAAGATGAGCACTTTGGACTTGCGCCCTTCGATCCCGCGACTCCATGCAAGAAGATGCGTTCCTGGAAGAACGTAGTTATCCCTAGCGAACTCGCGAAGATAGACGTGTTGTATCAACGCGTCTGCGACCTCGAGAGTCACATAGGCAAAGAAGAGGGAGGATGCGCCCTCATCCGAACTTGGCTGCGCCGTCACGTCTAGCCCCTTCAAGCCAGAGTCCACCCCATGTTTCAATGGGCTGGCGCTGATGATGCCACTCGCGTGTCTGCCGATGGCATGTCCGCGAGTGAGGTGGACAAGAGGGTTTGACTGGTCACGAAGTACACTGGCAAGGATGTGCTTCCTAGTGAGACAGTTGTTCCTCCCTTTGATGCTTCGAATCCTCCTCCTGAGGTATAGTGATGCTACGCAGTAGCTTATTTTGTCGATTGCTTTTTATATTGCTTGCTTGTTTTTTGCTGATTTTTGTTGTGTGTATGCAGGATTGGGCGGTGTCGCCTTGTATGCCCCCTCTCCCTGAGGGGATTACTCCTCGCGAAGCTTTGGAAGAGGACGAGTCTGAGTCGATTGTCCCTTCTAATGTGGAAGAGGAAGCCCCCGAGTCCGAGAGTCCGGATACTCGCAAGCGTTCGCGTAGCAAGGATTCTAATGCGTCGTCTCCGTCGACTCCAGAAGGTACGGCCGTTGGCACGGAGTCGCCAATTCCTGCCGTTCCTGTGAGGGCTGTGGCACCGTCTTCTCGCAAAAAGATGCGATTGCCTAAGGAATCTTCATCGGAGTCGGTGGAGGCGACGTTTGATTTTGACAAGTTTGACTGGTAAGTTTCGAGTTCATTTGTTATTCTCTGTTTTCTTCTTGTTGGCTTTGCCCTAGAGTTTGCCCTTACTCAAGGTGGGTGTTGTCTTGTAGCCAATAGGCGTTGTCATCTTCTGGCGATGTCGAGTTTTTGAAAGAATCAGGAGTCGCGACCTCAAGGGCCAAGGAAGAGGTCGAGCGCGCTCCTTCCCCTCTAGTGGCGGCCCACTCCAGGCACAATTCTTCCAGCTCTCCTCATGTAGGGGAGCATTGAATGGTTGCTCGGATGACGGTATAGAAAACATCTTCGGAGTCATTGGAGGACCATGTAAGTATAGCTTTTCTTCTTTTTAGGGTTGCAGTCGACGTTATCTGTTGCCTCCGCTGATTCTTTGTTTGTGCGACAGCTCCTTGTAAAGGAAGCCGCGCAAGTGGCAGAGCAGGTGATGGCAATGGGCCGCCAGCATGCAATGCTGGAGACGCGTCACCGCGTGGCTGAAAGTGAGTGTTCTACACTTATTCTTTTTCGTCTTCTCCTTTTGGTATAGTCGACCGATAATCAACTTTTGATTACCGTGTAGCTGAACATAATGCCTTACTGCATAACATCGCTACCCTGGAGAAAACACTTGCTGTGGCTGTGAAGGGTCACGATGAGGCAATCGCAACTCGTGACGAGGCACAGAAGCGCGAAGAGGATCTACGTGCCTCCTTTGCGGCCAGGGAAAAGTTGTTCGAAGAGCAACTGTTCTCAATCACCAAGGCTCTCTCAGGTACCTTTGCTTGTGGATATTGTTGTCCTTCTCTGCATCTAATGTTTTTGCTGGTGGCTCTAGAGTTTTGATCCATGTGTGGGTTCATGTACAGATGCTGGCGATTTGAGCTTTGACCCGCAGGCCCTTCGTCATGATGACGCTCTGGCAGGCGTGGTGTCTACAGTCGTGGACCGTAGCGCCGCCGTCCAAGATACAATTTCCAAGGCCAAGGTCGCCCTCTGTCACCTCCGGGAGGAGTTGATGCCGAAGGCGGAGCTGATCGATAATATGGATGAGCTGGTGGAGTCACTCGCCGGTGGTGTGCCTTCCACCTACAAGAATTCCCTCCGCATGGCTGGTGCATCCATGTCACTCGCCATGGTGCAGGCCCATGGAGCCGAGATCGATCCTTCCGCGGTGTCGAAGGCGATGCCTGTTGGCGCGGATGGTCAGCAGGTAGTCTTTGCTCCTTTTGCAACTGCCTGTGCCAAATATGGGCATCACTTGATAAATACTGTTGCGAAGTACTCGGAGGAGCTCCAACGAGCTAAGAAGGCGGCGAAAGCTTCGGCCTTAGGGGCCGGAGGAAAGTCAGTGGCGTCTGACACTGCCACAGACTTGATGAAGCCCCCGAAGCCGTCGAAGTCGAAGAAGCCAGCTACTCTGTAGTTAGCTTTTGTAATTGTTGATTAATTGTCCTTTTTGTTGAAGAACATGCCTGCTGGCGAGTGTGTCTATTGATACTTATGCTGGTCTTGAATGCATCTGTTCCTTTTGCCTTTGTGTTGATTTGGTCGCCTTATTTGCTTCTATCTTGACTTGTGGTAGGGTACATCAAGTGATCTCGTGAGGGGAACCCAGGACTCGCCATCTCTTGATGATACCATGGCACCGCCGCGCTCCAGGGTAGAGGAGCTATCTTTGCTTTTGCGACTTCGTGATCGCGTGAAGCAGCTGGAGCGTGAGTTGCCCGTGCTCCGCGATAGCGCAGACGTCTAGAAGTCGAAGGCGGAAAAAGCCGCCGCCCGCGAGCAATATCTGCTTGGCGAGGTGACGCAGCTGGGTGACCAGTTCAAGTGTTAGTGTGCTTATTCTCATCTTTTGCTTTGTAGTCACTCGCAGTGGTATGTTGTACTCATGCTATTGGTGCTGCTTCGTGTAGTTGTTATCGCGCACCATCCGCAGGAGAAGGATAGAATTGCCATTCGCCTTCATGATCTCACCCAGGAGCAACTTCAAGAGAGTGGATACTTCTGGGTAGATCATGATCGTGTGACTGCGCTGGCGACCCTGCAGGATCGTGCATCGCGAGTGCTGCTCTTTCTGAAGAGGTTGCAGTCGTGCTTGAAGAACATTTATCGGGCGATGTTCCCACTGGATGACACTCCATCAAGCCTGCTGGCTCTCCTTACCAAATTTCAAGATCTGTTCGCGGTTCACGAGTGCGTGAGGCAACAGTTGGTGGCTGGTGCCAAGGCTGCTCTCTCAATGGTGCGATTGCACAGGCCTAACATGGATGTTACCGCCATTGCGTCTGGGCCGCCAGCGCCAGCAGGATCCGCTTGGAATATGGTGCCGCACTATCAGGCGGTGGACCGCCCAGCAGAGGAGATCGTCAACTTCTTCGAGGAACAAACCAACGTTCTTCTGCTGCAATAGTAGCCTAGGTTGTATCCTGCACATAAGTGTACTTGTGTTGTAAAGTTCATATAGATGGTGTAGATAATGTATTGTCGAATGTGTATAAAGAGCTTTGTTAGCATGAGGTGCGATGCACTATGCGAGTCCTTTTCGTTAGCCTGGCCATGTTTTATCTCAGTCCCTTGTCAACCTATCAGGTGCGTTGCAGCTGGATTGACTTTGCGTTAAGGGGTTCGATTGATGTGCCAGCTACTCAGGATATCGCGTTTTTGGTTCGAAGAACAGATGTGTATAGGGTGGCGTAGCCCCCGAGTACGTAAATTGACAAAGTAAAGGAAATCACAGAGTTTTGGGGCACTTAGCTTTTATTTATCTGAAGAACAGTGCGAGGTACAATGTGTGGCTAAGCAGCCTTGGCTGAGTAGCCTTATTTGCAATGTAAAAGTAAAAACGACTAAGGGTAGAAGCGTCACAGCTGTGCGACGTTCCAGGGGTTGGAGTATGCAACTCCTGTCTCTAAATCCTGGAGGCGATAGGTGCCACCTGGGATTACTTCTGTAATCACGTACGGTCCTTCCCAGGGGGACTCGAGCTTGAGATGCCCCTGCTGCTTCAGTCGCAGGACCAGGTCACCTTCGACGAAGGATCTGGGGCGAAGCCTTCTACTGTGGTAGTTGCGCAGGTTCTGCTGGTAGATCGTGGATCTTTCCGCGGCAATTTCTCTTGCTTCGTCAAGGAGGTCGACGGAGTCTTCGAGTGCAAGGGATGACTCTTGTTTGCTGTAAGCGACCATGCGCTGCGCCTTGTATCATACTTCAGTGGGTAGCACTGCCTCTGCTCCGTGCACCATAAAGAATGGCGTGTAGCCCGTGGCGCTGTTTGGAGTTGTACGTAGGCTCCAGAGTATGGATTGCAGTTCATCTGGCCAGCAACCCGCGGCTTGTTCGAGTGGTCGTAGGAGTCACTTCTTGATGCCGCTACAGACGAGCCCGTTTGCTTTTTCCACCTGACCGTTGGTCTGTGGATGCGCTACTGAGGCGTAGCTGATGTTGATCCCCATGTTCTCACGGAATTCTTGGAACTCCTTGGATGTGAAGTTCGTCTCGTTGTCGGTGATGATGCTGTGCGGCACGCCAAAGCGGTAGACGATGGACTCAAAGAACTTGACTGCGCTGTGCCCTGATTGGTTGGTCACCGGCATGGCCTCGATCCACTTGGTGAATTTGTCGACTGCAACCAAGAGGTAGACGTAGCCTCCTCGCGAGGACCTTGGAAGCTTGCCGACCATGTCGAGCCCCCACTGTGCGAAGGGTCAGGCCAATGGAATTGGCCGTAGCTCTGCGCCTGGTGCGTGTGGCTTGTCCGCGAATCGCTGGCAAGCATTGCATTTTTGGACTATGTCCTTGGCGTCGTGCATGGCCGTGGGCCAGTAAAATCCAGCTCGTAGAGCTTTGGCAACAAGGGCGCAACTGCCGGCGTGGTGCCCGCAGGTCCCTTCATGGATGTCAAGGAGAATTGCTCTTCTGTCGGCCATGGAGACGCATCGTTGTAGCACTCCTGTGATGCTGTGTTTATACAGTTCGCCGTTGATAACGGTGAATGCCTTGGAGCACCACGCGATGTGCCGTGCATCTGTCGGATCGTCCGGTAGTCTCTTGCTGAGGAGGTACGTAATGTATGGTTGCGTCCAGGATTGCTCGATCATCATGACGCTCATTGGTCCCTCGAGTCCTGTGTCCAGTTCCAAGTCATTGAGTGCCATTGGCTCATTGGGTGGCGTAGCCCCCGAGTCTGTTGCTGCACTTGTTTTCTTCTCTGTGGCCTTTGGCTTGATGGAGCGTTCGCATATGCGCTCGAGAAATACCCCAGGTGGTATGGGGGCGTAGGTAGAGCCTATGTTGGCGAGTGCGTCCGCCTCTTCGTTTCTCTCGCGACCTACGTGTCGCAGCTCGCAACCATCAAAGTCTCCTTCGAGTGTATCGTAGAGGTCGCGGTACACGATCATATTATCGTTCAGCGCGTCGCACTCATGCATTGTTTGGTTGACGACCAACTTGGAGTCGCCATATATGATGAGCCTCTTGGCGCCGCAAGCTTTTGCCATCCTCATCCCGTGCAATAGGGCCTCGTATTCAGCCTCGTTATTTGAGGCTGTGAACTGCATTCGCAGGATATACTTCAGCTTGTCTCCTTGAGGTGATGTTAGTATGACACCTGCGCCTGCTCCATCTTTCCGCTTGGACCCATCGAAGTGCATTGTCCAGAGGTAGGACATATCTGGCTTGTCCGGGAGCTGGTTCTCCATCCAGTGCACGAGGAAGTCAGAGAGAACTTGCGACTTGATTGCGTCGCGTTTTTTGTATGTGATGTCTCGTGGAGACAGCTCTATTCCCCAAAGCGCGACTCGCCCCTTGGCGTCGGGGTTATTGAGGATATGTCCCAACGGGGCGTCGTTGACTATCATGATTGGGTGTTCCTGGAAGTAGTGGTGCAGTCGCCGGGCGGTCATAAAGACGTCGTATGCCAGCTTCTGGTAGTGCGGGTACCGCTGTTTTATTGGCGTGAGGACCTCACTGAGGTAGTACACCGGGTGTTGTATGCCGTGGACCTTGTTTTCCTCAGCTCGCTCGACGACGAGCACTGTGCTAACCACCTGGTTGGTGGCAGAGATGTACAGCAATAGTGATTCCCTTTCTCGTGGAGTCACCAGCACTGGCGAAGTGGATAGCAGGCGCTTGAGATCTTCGAATGCTTCTTGTGCTTCATTGGTCCACTCGAATTTTTCAGCTTTGCGGAGGAGCTGGTAGAAGGACAGTGCCTTTTCACCCATCCGACTGATAAATCGACTGAGGGTCGTGATTCGTCCGGCCAGTTGCTGGACGCCTCTTATGTTCTTCGGCTTCTCCATGGCCAGTATGGCTTTTATCTTCTTCGGGTTCGCCTCGATTCCCCTCGTGGAGATTAGATACCCGAGTAGCTGCCCAGATGGTACGCCGAAGGCGCATTTGTCCAGATGGAGCTTGATCCGGTAGCGATCGAGGTTGGCAAAGGTTTCACGCAAATCATCGATTAGAGAGGCTTCTCCTTGGTCTTGATTACTATGTTGTTGACATAGACTTGGATGTTGCAACCCAGTTGTTCCTTGAGGCAAGCCTACATGCACCACTGGTAGGTGGCTCCCGCGTTTTTTAGCCTGAAGGGCATTGTGTTGTAGCAGAACACACCAAAGGGCGTTGTAAACGTTGTTTTCTCCTGATCTTCCTCCTTCATTCGAATTTGATTATAGCCTGAGTAGGCGTCGAGGAAGCAGAGGCGCTCGCATCCCGCGGTGGAGTCGATGATCTGGTCGATCCGTAGCAGCGGGAAGTGATCCTTTGGGCAGTGCTTGTTTAAAGAAGTGAAGTCCACGCACATCCGTAGCATATCCGTGTCCTTTTTTGGTACCAGCACCGTATTGGCAAGCCAAGTGCTTTCCTTGATCTCGCGTATGAACTTGGCCTCGAGGAGTCTGTTGATCTCCATTCCAACTGCCTGCGCTCGTGGCTCAGACAGTCGCCTGATTGTTTGCTTGACTGGCCTTGCGTCGGGGTTGACGTTGAGTGCGTGCTCGGCGAATTCCCTAGGAACTTCTGGCATGTCCGCAGGACACCAGGCAAAAATTTCCCAGTGCTCACGGAGGAATTCGACGAGCACGAGTTCCTATGCGGGACTCAAGTTGTTGGCGATGAGGGTCGTCTTGGCGGGATCCGATGGATGGACTTGCACCTTCTTTGTGTGCATAGATGAGTCGAAGGAGAGATCAGGTGAGCTTGGCCTACTCAGGGGAGGCAGACTGTTGTCTGTCATCTCTTTCAATCTTTTGAGTTCCTCCTACATACCGAAGGACTGGGAGATTCTGTTGAATTCCCTGTCGCAATTGTCAGATCGCTCAAAGCTCCCGTTGATCGTTATGACGCCGTTGGGACCTGGCATTTTCATCTGCAGGTAGGCGTAGTGGGGTACTGCCATGAACCTAGCGAATGCGACGCGCCCAAGGATGCAATGGTATTGTGAGGGCCAGTCGACGACCTCAAAGTCGATGCGCTCGCGTCGGAAGTTCTTTGGCGTGTCGAAGATGACGTCAAGGTTGATTTTGCCCAGGGGGTATACGCCTTTCCCTGGGACGATGTCATGGAACATTGTGTCCGATGCCTCCAGGCAGGTTAGAGGGATCCTCATCGCTCGCAAGGTACTCGCGAATATGAGGTTAATGCTGCTTCCGCCATCCATGAAGACGCGACTCATGTCGAAGCCTCCAATTTGCGCCTCGAGTACGAGGGGGCAATGACCTAGACGAGGTATCTGAGGCGGGTGGTCGTCTTTGTCGAAGGTGATGCACGACTCGCTTCCACTGAGGTACTTAGTGGTGGATGGTGGAGAGTGCGTGGCCAAGTTGACTTGGCGAGTGTTGGCCTTCTGCACCCTGTTGCAGGGGCGCCCTTTTTGAATCATCATGGTACCCATGGCCCGTGGGTACGGTTCGCCCCCGTGGTGCTAGTCCGGTGCGGCTCCGTTCAGGGGTGGCCCAGGTGGTGGTGGTGGTGCGCCATGTGCCACGGCGCCTGGAGCGGCTCCGTAGCCTCTTTCGACCGCATTGCGGTTCATCCGAACCAATCCCTCGTGCAGCTTGAGGAACTCGCGGCAATCTTTGAGGAGGTGGTTGGACTTTCTCTTGCCGTCATACTTGTCGATGTAGAAGTGTACCGTGCATGGCCCAGACAATTTGTCCTCGATGGAGGTCGCAGGTGCCTCATCGCGAGTGCGGCGTTGCCATACTTGCGTGGTTTTCCCGGAGTCGCGGTATCCGCCTCTACGGTATCCGCTGCTGCGGTTATCGTTGCATCTATCGGCGTAGCCGGCTACGACCATGTTGACGTCGTCGCGGTCATCGTAGATGCGCATGCGACGCTTGCCTCGGCGGTCGCGTCTGCGTTCGAGTTCTTCCTCCTCGTCGGAGTTAGCGCGATTCTTTACTGAATCTTCTCCATTGGCCCACCGATTCGCGATCTCCATCAGGTGGTCGATGGTCTGGGTCTTTGAGCGGCCCAGCTCCTCCCTGAGCTCTAGGCGGCGGACACCACCGTTGAATGCATCAATCGCGCGGTCTTCTGAGATGTTTTCCGCGGAGTTCTTGATGATGGACCACCTTTGGATGTAGGAGCGCAGCGATTCGCCAGATCTTTGCTGGCAGCATCTCAGCTCTTCGATTGATGCGGGCCGTTTGTACGTGCCCTTAAAGTTGCGCACGAAGCTGTAAACCAGCTCATCCCAACTGCGAATGGATCCACGTGGGAGGTTATTGAGCCATGCTCGGGAGGCGCCCTGCAGCTGTAGCTGTAAGCATTGCATGGCAGTGCTTCGACTGCCTCCGTGGAGTCTAACGGAGGAGATGTGATCCTCCAGCCAGATCTTGGGGTCTTGTAGACCGTCAAATTTCGGGTTTTCCGATGGGAGTTTAAACCCTTTAGGCATTCGCTTTTGCCTAATTGATCTGCTGAAGCATCTTGCGTCGTAGAGCTCCCCATCTTCTTCTTCCGTGTCAGTCGACCGAGCACGTCGTGCCCTTGATTTGTCGATATTGCCCTGCGTGAGATTGTCGCGTGCATCGTAGTCACGGTCGTGTCGATGTGAGCGGCGGTGCCGAGACAGGTCGTGACTGTCATCGCTGGATGAGGGCGAGGAGTGGCGCTTTGCTAGCGCTTTGCCCTTTTTGGGTCTGGTGTTGGCTCCTTGTCGAGGGCGGCCTCGATTAATCCCAAACCTGTGATCATAGATTGGCGCATGGCAGTTCGGGGATCTCCAGCTGGCGGCTGGTTATTGAGGAGGTACATGGTGGCTGCTGTCACCGCAGCTTGCGGCGTCCTGGGGACCACGTTGCCTCTCGTGTCGATTGTCATAGAGCCGAAGTCGAGGACTTCCGTGGCTTCTATGCGCTCTTGTTCGGTAAGATGAGCCATCCGCGATTGCCTCTTCTTGGTGAGGTACTCGTTGCCTCTTGAGGAGGATCCTCCGTAGGAGGAGAGCCCAGCGCGATGAAGGCTCGATTCGTCCGCTGCCTTTTTACGCTCCTCAAGTTGCGCGATTGTTTGCAGTTGGCGCTTGAATTCTTCTTTTAAGAGCCAGTGATAGCCCATCAGCAGTTCCTGTAGGGACCCGAAGGGTAGAGGTGTACCCCGTAAGGCCTCGCGGCAGCGATCCCACTCTTGCTCGTTGAGCTTGATTACGACGCGTTCACCGGTTTGCTCATTGATTATTCTGGGAGGTTCGACTGCTCCTCCGTTGTTGACGGGAGCACGATTGCCGCCATTACCGCCGTTGCCACCGTTGCCACCGTTGCCGGCGTTGGGTGGATCGGTGCCATTACCGGTGTTACCACCGTTGTCGCGATTGGCAGAGGTGTCGCCTGTGTTGATGACGGCACACATGAAGTGATTGGGGAAGCTGCTGCTTCCACAACTTTCAGATCCAGAACCGTAGGTTCCATCATCAGTGGCCAGATCGCTCAGATCGGAATCACGACTGCTGTCGCTGATCGTGTTCTCGACTGCCACCGGGGTGTTGAGCTTGCTGAGGGTGCCGATCGATGGAGGGAACCATGATGCCGGGGCAATCGCCGGTGCTGTCGGCTGATCAGGCATGCGAAGCGTGCCCATCTGACCAACTTGGAAGCGGAAGCTCCCAATCGCCAGGCCGATTCCGTCACCCACGGACTCGAAGGCCGGGCGGGTGGCCGGCGTGTGGACGGTGAAGTCGAAGGCGCCGAAGAGCTGGCGAATCTCCGCTGTTGTGGAGTTGTAGATCGCAGTTGATGGGGCCGAAGAAGCCGCAACATCAGCACTCCCAATTCCCACAGACGGCGCCAATTAACGAGGGTTTAACTCATCAATGCCCATTGTTATGGACTTGGGTTTTGGAGAAGGAGGGAGAGCTGGAGACATCTATCAGCTAGCAAACAAGCACACAGGGGACAAAGATTTACCCAGGTTCAGGCCTCGTAGAGGTCCCTACTCCTGCTTGTCTGCTCGTTGAATTATTGAGGGAGTCGAAAGTTACAATGGTGCATAGATGCGATCTGGCGAGGGTTGTGGAAACTAGGGTTGCGTGTGTCTTCCTCGCCGCCCCCTCCTAGCCTTTATATAGATAGGCTAGGTCTCGGGTAGCAGGTCGAGTCGGTTACAAGTTAGGGTTTTTCCCTTTCAAACTTTCTATCTTTAGCTTCTTCTTGTTCTTCAAGCAACCGAGAGTCCGCAGGTTACTCGAGTCCTTTCATCCGGGCCTTGGCGACACCGTAGGCATGCGCGTATTTGGACCGTATATACCAAGCTCGAGTACCTGTAGGGTATACCCATGTCAAAAAGAAAGAATAATTTTTGAGGTGACATGCACCATCAAAAACTTGATCAAAGTAGTTGTAAAACATTCAAAGCTGGGATCATAGTACTTCAATCATAACATGAAAGACAAAGTTCTAGCAATAAGACAAATAAACTATGATGCAACATGAGAAGGCACAAACAAAAGATTCAGGAATAACAATGCTTTCCAAGACGTTTGATTGTTTCACATAAAGAAAACATAGCATAATAGTATTCAGCTTGTCCCTCATAGAGTAGCAAATATAAATGCATAGGACACCTTCGAAGTTCATAAGAGTGACTAGATACAAATAGTTTAAAACAAGCAATATCAAGTTATGCATCAATCAACTAGTCTTGGGACAATGCACATAGAACTAAGAATGGCCACTATGCTCTCAAAGTAGGTGTATAAAGGTAGAAGGTGGAGACTCAATATAATGGTGGAAGAAAGGCCTTCATAGAAGGAAGTAGGCATTCAAGTGTCATAAAGAGCTTCCAAAAATTATGGTACTTATAGCATTCAGCTCTCATTGCCCCTATCATAAGCATCTTGAAGTGATTAAGGTTAAAGTGAACAAACTATGGTGTACATGCTTGATGAAGTATAAGTCAGAAATCTCATGTCCCTTGTATACGATGGCCGCTCCTCATGCTACTCAAGTTTAGTCACCGGTAAGTTCTTGTCATCGTAAGTACATGTGTATCATAGAGAACCGCCAACGGGGTACCCCTTTCCCGATGATACGGAAGAATCCCCATATAAAAATGACAAGGCAAGCAAACAACGAGCATCTCAGCAATCTTCTTATTTACCATGGGAATATGGTGCTTTTTTCTCTCTTTCCTCTTTTCATAATATCTCTTTTTTTTCTCTTTTCTCTTTTTTTCTCAATATGACTCTTTTTTTATAAGAAGAATGCTTCATAGACAGCTCATTATGGTTACGCTGCAGGTTTCCACCATGTCAGCATGGATTAGACCAGCGGCCCAGGCGTTTCTCTAACACATATACATAACTCCATGGACTTACAAGCTCCCCTTTCATTTCACACCGACGACATCCATATACAAAAGAGCATGATATCAACTAGGTACAAGTACCAAGTGCAATGTTGAAAGCGTTCCCCATGAAAGCATGGTTCTGCTAATCCCCAACAAATAAGTGCAAGCATATACAACATAGACGACACAATGGTTCAAGTTTATTAAGGGCAAGAAAAGTAAAGTGTGCCATCAAGTTCGTGAGAGCTTTAATCACTAGTTTTCTCATAACAAGTTTAATTTGGAAGGTAGATAAAAACATGAATATACTTGGAATAGCATAAGCTAGTAGGTAGGTATGGTGGACTCTTTGGAATAACTTGGTTTAGGGAGTTGGATGCATGAGTGGAACTCATAATTGGTTGTGGAGGCTAGCAAAAGACTGGGAGCAACAAACTAAGATAACAATAATGGCCATAATCATGCAGAGCGACAAAACATCATTGATCAAAGCATAAAGTGATACTACAAGTTGAAAACTAAAGGATCATAAAGGCTATGGTGACTTGAGACAGTCATAACATGGTGTGATCATGCGCCAAGTCAACCCAAATAAAGCATCAAAGGAGAATACCACAATACTATGCTTTAATATGCTAAAACAACGCATGATTCATCCAAGGCACATTAAGCAATCTCCATTGTTTATAACAAGTCATGCTACAGCAAAGAATACTAAGCATAAAGCCAAAACAATATCAAGCATGACATGACAAATCATAGGCCACACTCAAAAACAAGCTCTCTTTACCCCTAAGCATGAGCTTTCCTACTCTTTTCCAATCCAAACCAAACTATTTGAAAACCAATGTATGAAAGAGGGGGTCCAACCAATTTATTCAGCAAACCAAGAAAACTAAAACCAAAATAAAAACGATAAGAAGACGCTCCAAGAACAACACAACTGTGCATGAAACAATAAAAATGAAGTGTTTGGAAGAAACCTGAGATTTTTATTGATGAAGAAGGGGATGCCTTGGGCATCCCTAAGCTTTGACGCTTGTACTTCTTGGATATTTATTGGGGTGACACGCGTGGCATCCCCAACCTTGAGCTTTAGTCCATCCTTCATCTCATTACTCATTCCTTTCATACGCCTGAAATTTGTCCTTCATACAAAACTTCACACAATCTTTATTAGCAACATTAGTGCACTCAAGATAATAGGTCTTAAGGTTAAATTATAACACCAAATAAACTTCCATTAGAACACTAGCTACTGTAGCACTTCCTTAAAAAATCTCAATTCCCCAAAAGAACTCAAAAAGGAACCCACAAGAAGCAAATGCAGAAAATGGCAGAAATCTGTCAAAACAGACCAGCAGGTAAAGATGAATTTTTTCGAAGACTTTCTGTTGCTCGAATCAAAAAGTGTTGAACTAACTAAAGTTAGATAACAACCTGGGACAGAAGCATAAAAAATTACATCTCAATCCGACATACAGAGATCTCTCACGAATTTTTACGGTGAAGCAGAAAAATCTGTTTCGGTACAGCAACTTTCCCAATCATTACTTATCTCTCATTAGAGGTTATTCTTGGCACAAAAAGCAAATAAAAAGGATAAGGATAGGTTATTACTGAAGTAATAACTTCCAAGACTCATCTAAAACTTTTGGGTTATCTCCCAATAAGTACTTTTCTTTAACGCCTTTAAGTTAGGCAAAAGCAAAAAATGAAAATGGATAAAATAGAAGTAAGCGGAGATAATCATGGTGAAAACATTGTTTTGTTCAATGAAATCCTTTTGTTAACAAGGTTGATCAGGTCTTTCTACCAAAACAATTCCATATGAGACAAAACTTTGTATTCCACTAATGATTATGTTACCTCAACCTTGATAGCAATAGTCCCAATCATAATAGTTTCAAATTTTTCTCTTGGTATGGGACAATATATTTCTCCAACTTGAATGCCCTCAACATGTTCAATTGAATTCAAAACCATAAGTCTATCAATCTTCTTGGGGAAATAGATAGTATGTTCCTTGTCATTGACATTGAAGGTCACCTTCCCTTGATTACAACTAATAACAGCTCCTGCAGTATTTAAGAAAAGGTCTCCCAAGAATAGTAGACATATTATCATCTTCAGGCATAAAAGTTTGAGAGGATGCTCTCATAAGAAATATGTGTTGAAGTAAAAGAGAGCATCAAGAAGCAAATTCGAAACACATTTAAGTCTAACCCACTTCCTATGCATAGGAATCGTGTATGCAAATAAATTTGCAAAGAACAAAGTGACAAGCATAGGAAGATAAAACAAGAGTAACTTCAAAACCTTCAGCACATAGAGAGGTGTTTCAATACCATGAAAACTTCTACAACCATATTTTCCTCTCTCATAATAATTTTCAATAGCCTCATGAATAAACTCAACAATATAACTATCACATAAAGCATGCTCTTCATGATCTACAAGCACTAGAGCTTTATCATAAACATCTCCAAAAGAAACCTCGGGAACATAACATTCATCCTTCTTTAGTAAGCATGGAGGACAATCAAATAATGTAAGGGATAAAGAGTTACTCTCATTAGAAGGTAGGCATGGGTAGCTAATCCATTATTCCTCCTTTTGTTCATCACTCTCCTCCTCTTTTTCATCTAATGAGATTTCAGGTTCATCAATTTCTTCTTCCATAGGATCCTGCAAGGCATTAGTCTCTTACATTTGTGGAGAGAATCTATTAAAATACTCAAGAATAGAGCCATTTTCATCCTTGTAATTATCAAAGCAAAATTTAAGTATACCATAAACCTCATACTTATAAGGTGAATCATCAATATTTTCAAGCAAACTAGCAAGTTCAAAAGCACCCTTCCAAGCAATAAATTCTTCAATTTGTTCCGCATCATAAAAGTCATAAATTCCTTTAGAATAGGAAGATATGGTATCATTATCATTATACTCACATTGAAAAGGGAGGTGTTTATACCTCTTTCTGCAACGAGATTCATCACAGCAATAAGTAACATTATAAGTAGAGCACATGTTTCTAGCAATGGTATACAATCTATCAATTTGTTCCCATAAGTGTTTCCCTTTTTGTGACAAGCGGTGTTCCTTATAATAATATTTTTGATCTTCCGTGAACCCACCTTGCCAATAAGCTTCAGTTTCAAAGAAACCAACCATTGACAACAAGCATGATAAAGCAAGACAATAACAGACCAACGAAAATAACAACTAGAGTAGGAACTACTTTTTTTTGTATTTTCAATAAAGAAAGAAGCAAACAAGGAAGAAATAAACTTAGCTTAAACAATAGTGATTCCAAGTGGACTTGATAAATAAAGCTATGCTCCGTGGCAACGGAGCCAGAAAATAGTATTGATGACCCACAAGTATAGGGGGTGTATAGCAGTATTTTCGAGGGAAGTGAAACCCAATTTATTGATTCGACACAAGGGGAGCCAAAGAATATTTATCAGCCTTAACAACTGAGTTGTCAATTCAGCTGCACCTGGAAACAATCTTGCTCACAGTAGTTTATCAGTAGCAACAGTTTTGTAGTAGGAATAGTAAAGTAACAGCAGTAGAAAAGCAAAGACAGTAGTAACAAAAGCAGTAAACAGTGGGATTCGAGTGCGGTAGGCATAGGGATGGACGGACGGGCGTTGCATGGACAAGACAATTCACATAGCAAACAGAACATAGGGCAATTACAGATAAATAAGATAAAGCATCCAAGTACTAGATAATCCTAGGCATGTGTTCCATAAATAGTCATACGTGCTCGCAATGAGAACTTGCACAACATCTTTTGTCCTGCCAGCCCATTTGCAGCGGGGCCTCTAGGGAACTACTGGCAATTAAGGTGCTCCTTTTAATAGAGCACCAGAGCAAAGCATTAACACTCCATGAACAGATGTGATCCTCACATCAAAGCCATTCCCTTCCGGTTATCCCGATTTCTGTCACTTCGGGGCCATAGGTTCCGGACAACAACGTGTGTATACAACTTGCAGATAAGACCAAGAACAATACTATCATAATGAATCAATAACATGTTCAGATCTGAGAACATGGCACTCAGGCCCTAGTGACAAGCATTAAGCACAACAAGTCACAACAAAGTCATAAAGCACTAATAAAAGATACTAGGCACCATGCCCTAACAATCTGATGCCATTACATGAACGATCTCATCCAATCCCTACCATCCCCATAGCCTACAGCGGGGGATTACTCACTCATAGATGGGGGAAACATGGATGGTCGATGGAGAAGCGATGGTGATGATGATGGCGATGATCTCCTCCAATTACCCGTTCCATCAGGGTGCCAGAACGGAGTTTCTGGTGCTGTTTCGTGGAATCTGGTGGTGGCGGCGGAGCGGAACTCCTTCTGGAAAAACGTCGAACCCCCTGGAGTTTTTAGGTCAGAAGGCTTCTTATAGGCGAAGAGGGAGACCGAGGGGGTGCCTGGGGCCACCACACCATGCCCTGGCGCGGCCAGGCCCAGCCCGCGCCTGGGGGTGGTGTGGCCAGCCCCTGGCCCTCCTCCGTCTCGTATTCTGGCTCCTGGAGTCTTCTGGAAAAATAGGCACTTTGGTTTTTGTCCCGTCCAATTCTGAGAATATTCATTTTCTGACTTTCCTAGAACCAAAAATAGTAGAAAACAGGCAGCTGGCACTGTGGCTCTTGTTAATAGGTTAGTCCAAGAAATCATATGAAAAGTACTCCAAAGTGTGGACAAAACACAAGAAAGTGGATAAAACCAAGCATGGAGCATCAAAAATTATAGATACATTTGCAATGTATCAATCCCGATGAAGTCTAGCTCGATGGTGGTGTTGATGGCGACGATCTCCCCTCTCCGGGAAGGAATTTCCCCGGTAGATTTGTGCCTGCCGGAGAGCTCTTTCTCTCTCTATATTATCCGCCTCGTAGAGGCGGTGGAACCTTTATGTGGTTGCTCCCGAGTCTTAGGGTTTCGGGAGGATTATATACGCCAAAGAGCAGAGCCAGAGGTGGGCCATGGTGGCCACACCACCTAGTGGCGCGGCCTAGGGTGGCCCGCGCCAGGGGGTGGTGTGGGCCCCCTGTGGCCCATCTTCGCCCCCCTTCTGGCTTCCTTCATCTTCTGGAAAAATAGGATTTTCCATATATTTTTCGAGATTTTCTGATCTTCGTGAATTTTGCCTCCAAACAGTGCCTTTTCCATCAGAATTCTGACTTCAGCGGTCCATCCTCCAAAATTCATCAACCATGCAAAAACAGATGAAATAACATAAGTATCATCTCTTAATATGAAATATATCAATGAATAACATTAAATTATGATATATAATAGTGATGCAAAATGGATGTATCAACTCCCCCCAAGCTTAGACTTTGCTTGTCCCCAAGCAAAAACTGAGCTCAATAAACATGACCTCAGGTTTATGGAGTGAAGTGTCGATAAAATAATACGAACAAGAAGCATCACATTCATCAATACACAAATCATAATAGAAGACTACTCGCTATTATATAACTTAACTTGCAATAACTAAAGGAAACACAATAAAGATATATAAAGTAAATCATGATTGGTAATGGCAAACTTTGTTCTTGGTCAAAGAACAGTTAACAATTTGCAGGAGTTCAAACATAATGGGGTTTTCAATGATAGCTTTCAAAGTAATATTCACTAAGATAAGAGCAGTGTGCAAAACAAGGAACATAAGAAACATGATTGAATAAATCATCATATGAATTAATGAAACACAACAACTCAAAATACTTGCTTGAGATAGAAAGGAATAGGTTTACTGACTCAACTAAAAAGTAAAAGATAGGCCCTTCGCAGAGGGAAACAGGGATTTCAAGTTTCATAAAGTGCTTCCAAAAATTATGGTACTTATTAGTTTTCAGCTCTCATTACCCCTATCATAAGCATCTTTAGGTGATTAAGGTTAAAGTGATCAAATATGAGGATATGCTTGACAAGTTATAAGCTGAAAATCTCATGCCCCTTGCTTACGAGTACCGTTCCTCATGCAACTCAACTTTAGTCACAGGTAAGTTCTTGTCATTGTAAGTACATGTGTATCATAGAGAACCGCCAGCGGGGTACCCCTTGCCCAATGATACGGAAGCTTTCCCATATCAAAATGACAAGGCAAGCAGACAATGAGCATCTCAGCGATCCTTTTATTTCCTATTTGCATAGGTTTTTTCTTTCCTATTTGCATAGGGTTTTTTTATTGAGGACGCTTCACAGATTGCTCACTATAGTTATGATGCAGGTTTCCACCATGATTAGGCATTGCTTAGACCAACCGCCCAGGTGTTTTTCTAACACATATATGTACTCCATGAGCCTTACAAGCTCCCCTTTCATTTCACACCACCGGGATCCATAAGCAAAAGAACATGATATCAACTAAACAAAGTGCAATGTTGAAAGCGTTCCCCATGGTAACATGGTTCTGCTAATTCACAACTTACAAAACGCAAGCATATACGCAACATAGATGGGAACAATGGTTCAAGTTTATTAAGTGCAAGAAAGTAAAATGTGCCATCAAGTTCGTGAGAGCTTTAATCACTAATTTTCACATAACAAGTTTAATTCGGAAGGTAGATAAAAACATGAATTTACTTGGAATAGAAATAATGCTAATAGGTAGGTATGGTGGACACAAATGGCATAGGTTTTGGTTTAAGGATTGGATGCATGAGAAGCATTCCCTCTCAGTACAGGTTTTTGGCTAGCAAGGCTGGGTAGCAAGCATAAGAGTTGAAGGAAACAAACAAGCATACAAGTGATAAAAACAAACATGCAATCTTCCTTGGAAGCACAAAAGATCTTAACTAGAGAATACTGAGCTTATGAGCCAATCAAGAAAGAAAGATGATGAAATTATATTTCTTAAGAGTACTTTTATCTTTTTCATTCAATTCTCAAATAGTGTTGCTACTGACCAGAGCCAGGTTTTCCAAAACCAATTAAATTTACTTAATGATCCCAAAGTGATACCAATACTAACAACAATATCAATCATATAATAGAAATTGCAAACTAATATAAGATGTGCAAAAAGTAAATGATAGAACTTCTCATTAATATTCCATCACGGCAATTCACACCAAGGGATACATATATATCTAACTAGAGGAGAGATACTTTCATAATGTAAACCATCATATATGGTAACTTCTCTATTCATGATATGACTCTACTGAAAAGCTAAAAAGATAAAGATAAAAGATGTGATACTGCGGCACTCCCCCAAGCTTGGAACAAACCAAGGGGATGCCAAAACCTTATGACAAATTACTCCTTCGGTGGTGGTGGTGTTCTCTCGTCATCGTCTGACTTCCAAGGTAAGGGCTCCCCATCAACAAAAGACATCATGGTTTCCAACATCCTGAAACTAGCAGCAGCACTTATGCGTTTAGACCCAATCTCATACTCACAGTTTTGATTTTGCATGTCGTAGAGTTGTGCTTGTAGTTGGTTGGTTGTTTGGTGGAGTGAGAGAATGTCATCCTTAAGCTCAGCAGTCTCCTTCTGGTGCTCAGCGATGAGTTCTGAACTAATCTTATGGATGATACCCACTTCGTGTTCCGCCATCTTCTTGTACCTAAATACTTCTTGCTCCAGTGCTTCCATCCTGTCCTCTAGACTACCTTCACCTTTAGGGCCCTAAACCTCTTTTATCTGTACCTTCCCATCTTCGAGTAGCAACTCCTTGGGATGAATATTCAACTCACGCATGTAAAGGTTGATGATGTCCACGGAGGAATCTTCCTTGGATGATCTAGAGGAAGACATTGTGGCTCCAAAACTGAGACTCTACCTGTCAAAAATAGATCGATACGAAAACACGACGAGAACATGATATACGAACCTCGGGGGATCCGGGGGATTATATATTACGAATTTTAACAACAAAAGGAAAGTACTGGGAGAAAATGGGTCGAAGACGGGCTCCGGGGTGTTCACACCTCCTGGCAGCGCGGCCAGGTGGGCCCGGGCCACGGGGTGGTGTGAGCCACCCGGGCTCCGTTTCCGTCCCTCTTTCTACTCATTGCTTTCCATGTTAGATAAAAACTGCAAAAATATAAATTGACAGATTTTTCGTGGACCTTTTCTTACCAGAATTGTTACCCATTCGAAAACGGACTCTACAGGTCTCTAAATTTGGTCTTTAATAAATTTTTCCGGAGTCACCATTTGAATAGCATCAATATCTTCATTGTAAGAATCTCAAGAAATATAGTTCTTGAGTCTCTGACCATTCACCACTTGTGTAGTGTTATCTTTTAAGGAAGATTTTTTTTTGCCCCTGAACGATACACCTCTTCAATAACAAAATGTCCTTTCCATTTTGAGAGTAGTTTTCCTGCAAAAAATCTGAGATGGGACCTATACAATAGAACCTTCTCACCAACATGGAACTCTCTCTTAAAAATTCTCATGTCATGCCATCTTTTAACTTTTTCTTTAAAGAGTCTAGTATTTTCATATGCTTCACTCCTCCACTCGTCTAATGAACTTAAGTCAAATAATCTTTTCTCACCAGCAAGTTTGAAATCTCTATTAAGTTCTTTCACTGCCCAATAAGCTTTATGTTCTAATTCTAAAGGCAGGTGGTAAGCTTTTCCATAAACCATTTTGTAAGGAGACATTCCCATAGGATTTTTATAAGCAGTTCTATAAGCCCATGAAGCATCATTCAACTTTTAGCCCAATTTTTTCTAGATCTATTAACAGTCTTTTGCAAGATGGATTTAATTTCTTTATTTGATAGTTCTACTTGCCCACTAGTTTAGGGATGATAAGCTGAAGCAATTCTATGATTAACATCATATTTAGCAAGGGTCTTTCTAAAGCCACCATGAATGAAATGAGAACCTCCATCAGTCATAAGATACCTAGGCACTCCAAACCTAGGAAAGATAATATCCTTAAGCATTTTTAAAGAGGTCTCACCATCAGCACTTTTCGTAGGTATGGCTTCTACCCACTTAGTAACATAGTCAACAACAACAAGAATATGAGTATAACCTTTTGAAGGTGGAAAAGGACCCATAAAGTCAAATCCCCAACAATCAAATGGTTCAATAACAAGAGAGTAATTCATATGCATTTCATTGTGTGTAGAAATATTACCAACTTGTTGACATTCATCAGATGATAAGACAAATTTTCTTGCATCTTTAAAAAGGGTAGGCCAGTAAAAACCTGATTGTAGAACCTTTTGTGCGGTTCTATCTCCCGCATGATGTCCTCCATAGGCACTACCATGACATTTCCGCAATATCTCCTTTTGTTCATATTCTGGAACACATCTTCGCATAATACCATCTACTCCCTCTTTATATAAATGTGGGTCATCCCAAAAATAATGCCTCAAATCATAAAAGAACTTCCTTCTTTGCTGGGCTATAAAAGTTGGAGGCAAATACTTGGAAACAATAAAGTTAGCATAATCAGCATACCAAGGACTCTCTCACGAGCTTACCCCTACTTTAGCCAACTGTTCATTCGGGAAACTATCATTAATAGGCATAGGATCAAAAGAGATGTTTTCCAATCGAGATAAATTATCAGCAATGGGATTTTCAGCACCTTTCCTATCTACAATATGTAGGTTAAACTCTTGTAAAAGCAACACCCATCTAATAAGCCTAGGCTTAGCATCTTTCTTTGTCATAAGGTACTTAATAATAGCATGATCAGTATGAATGGTAACTTTTGAATCAACAATATAAGGTCTAAACTTATCATAAGCAAAGACAATAGCTAAGAACTCTTTTTCAGTAGTAGCATAATTCTTTTGAGCAGCGTCAAGAGTCTTACTAGCATAATGGGTAACATTTAACTTTTTATCTATTCGTTGCCCAAGAACAGCACCTATAGCAAAATCACTAGCATCACACATGATTTCAAAGGGTAAGTTCCAATCAGGAGGTTGGACAATAGGAGCGGTAGTTAAAGCTTTCTTTAGAGTTTCAAAAGCTTCCTTACAGTCATCATCAAAAACAAAGGGTACATCTTTTTGAAGAAGATTAGTAAGGGGTTTTGATATCTTGGAGAAATCTTTAATAAACCTTCTATAGAAACCAACATGACCAAGGATACTACGAATACCTTTGACATCTCTAGGACAGGGCATTTTCTCAATTGCTTCAACTTTGGCTCTATTAACTTCAATGCCTCTTTTGGAAATTTTATGTCCAAGGACAATTCCTTCATTGACCATGAAGTGGCATTTCTCCCAATTAAGAACAAGATTAGTTTCTTCACATCTCTGCAAAACTTTATCAAGGTTGTGCAGACAATTATCAAAAGAAGTTCCATAGACGGAAAAATCGTCCATGAATACTTCCACAATTTCCTCACAAAAACCATGAAAGATAGCAGACATGCGTCTTTGAAAAGTAGCATGAGCATTACACAAACCAAAAGGCATACGCCTATAAGCATAGGTTCCATAAGGGCATGTAAAGTAGTTTTTTCTTGATCTTGTTGTTTAACATCAATTTGAGAGAACCTAGAGTATCCATCAAGAAAGCAAAAATGGGTCTTTTTCGACAACCTTTCTAACATTTGATCAATAAAAGGCAGTGGGTAATGATCTTTCTTAGTAACTTTGTTAACTTTTCTGAAGTCAATGAACATCCTATAACCTACTACTATTCTTTGGGGGATAAGCTCATTATTCTCATTAGGCACAACAGTAATTCCCCCTTTCTTAGGGACACAATGAATAGGACTAACCCATTCACTATCAACAATAGGATAAATAATACCAGCATCAAGGAGTTTTAATACCTCGTTTCTTACCACTTCCTTCATCTTAGGATTTAAACGACGTTGATGTTCTACCACTGGTTTTGCATTGGGTTCTTATTGATAGCGTGCTGACATATAGTAGGAGAAATCCCCTTTAAATCATTAAGGGTATAGCCCATAGCTCCTCGGTGTTTCTTCACTACTTCCAATAATCTTTCCTCTTCCTTCCCTAAAAGTTTAGAACTAATAATAATAGGATATATTTTCTTATCATCAATGTAAGCATATTTAAGATCATCAGGTAAAGGCTTCAGATCGAAAACCGGATCCTTTTTAGGTGGCAATGTGGTACCCAAATCTTCCACAGGCAAGTTATGCTTAAGCATCTTAGATTGACGATGGAGAATCTCGTCAATCTCATTTCTTTCTTCCATGAAGATCTCACTTTCGTGGTCTTCCATAAATTACTGCAAAGCATTATTAGGAGCAAGAGAAATAGAAGCAAGTTGTTCAACTCTAAAATCCTCATTAGGAGTTTCATTTTCATAAGGAACTTTGGCAAATTTCGAAAAATTAAACTCATAAGATTCCCCATCAAATTTAGTTAAAATTTTCTCCCTTTTATAGTCTATAATGGCTGCACACATGTTCAAGAAAGATCTACCAAAAATGATAGGATAGGTTTTACTAGCAGCTGAACCAAGTACTAGAAAATTAGCAGGATATTTAATGGTCTCTCTATTTGCAAGGTGAATAACCACATCAATTTCTTCTAGTTCGCATGGACTAATTTCATGCATAATTTCTTTGTAAAGCTCATAAGGAATAGCACTTGAACTTGCACCAATATCACATAAACCATAATAGAAATGATCACCAATTCTAACAGAAAGCACAGGGACACTAGCTTTTCTAGTTCTATTAGGATGTGAGACAATTTTAGAAGCATCCTCATAGAAGACAATGTGTCCATCTTCTACACTTTTAGTGACAAGGTCTTTCACAATTGCTACTGCAGGTTCAATGTTTATTGGTTCATTAGGCTTTATAGCTCTCTTTGTACTTTTATTAATTACACTAGTTATCATAGAGTGCTCCTTTACCTTATCCGGAAAAGGTATTTTCTCGATATAAGGTTCAGGTAAGATACAACTAATAGTACAAACTTTAGTACTTCTAGCAGTAACACAATCAACAATATCTTTATATGGTGCATGATACTTGTTCCATTCTTTTTTTGGAATTTCAATATATGAGGAAAAAGCCTTAAAACAATTTGCAATAACTTGAGAATCAAGACCATAAGCATTACTAATATTATGTAAGTCATCAGTTTCCATAAAAGATTTAATGCATTCATAATCATAATTTATACCTGACTTTCTTCCTTTATCATTTTCCCATGCTTCAACATTGTCTTGAATACGGTCTAGAAGATCCCATTTAGATTATTCTTCCATGCGTGTAAATGATCCAGCACAAGAAGCATCCAATAGATCCTTATCATGAAGAGAAAGCCTTGCATAAAAGTTATTGATAATAATATTGTTAGGGAGCTCATGAATAGTACATTTGAGCATTAGTAACTTCAGTCTCCCCCAAGCTTGAGTTGTACTCGCTCCATCACGAGGCCAAAAGTTGTATATTTCATTCCGATCTTTATGAATCTCACCAGGAGGATAAAATTTTGAATAAAAGAGAGGTACTACTTCCTCCCATTCAAGAGATTGGCCATTCTTCAGCAGCTTGTACCATTCCTCAACTCTTCCTTTCAGTGATAATGAGAATAACTTCTTCTTGACTTGATCTGTTGTAATACCTGCACACTTGAACAATCCGCATAATTCGTGTATAAAGAGCAAATGATCACCGGGATGGACAGTTCCATCTCCAAAATAGTAGTTATCCATAACACGATCAATAATTCTTGTGGGTATCTTAAAAGTATCATTTTCAGTAGGTGGAGATTCATCTACTACCTTAACAGTGGTAGTAGCATTACGAAATAAGAAACTAAGTGAATTATCCATATTGAAATAAAGTAACTAACAGAAATAAACAATACTCATAGTAGAAGTTTCCTTTACCAGTTCCACTCTTTAATAGCGCTTCACTCACCGGCAACAGCGCCAGAAAATAGTCTTGATGACCCACAAGTATAGGGGGTGTATTGCAGTATTTTCGATAAGTAAGAGTGTCGAACCCAATGAGGAGCAGAAGGTGTTGGCGAGTGGCTTGGATCAGGAATTCTCTATAAATACTTAGCAAACGGATTTTTAGGGGTTTTTTGATAATGAAGATAAATAAAGTACAAGTAAATAAAATACAATAATAATAATTGCAGCAAGTGTCCCAATCCTTTATTTAGCAAAGGATAAGCCGGTTGTATTACTTAAGATGAACAAACGTTCTCGAGGACACATGGGAATACTGTCAAGTGCTTTCGCTTCATATAGTTGATTAATCTTATTTAGTTGGATAAGTGTTGTGTGGGTGAACCTGTGCTAATGTACTGACCTTCCTAGGACTAATACATACTTGTGATTATACCCCTTGCAGGCATCCGCAACTAGAAGAAAGTAATTAAGATCAAAACCTAACCATTGCCTTAAAGTTTGAGATCCTACACTCCCTTGTGCAAAGGTTTCCTAACGGGGGTTCAGGTTTCTGTCACTCTGGCAACCCCTACGATTAGTAGACAAATACACAATGCATTCCCCTCGGCCCATAAAGGTTAAGTATCATGTAGTCGACGTTCACATGACAGCACTAGAAGAATAACACCACAACTTAAATATCAAACCATTGAATATTTCTCAACACAATTCCACTACTAACAACATGACTTCTCCCATGTCCTCAAGAACTAAACGAACTACTCATGAGACATCATATGGATCAAGATCAGAGACCAAATAATGATAAGTAACAATCTGAACATGAACAATAATTTAATGGTTCCACTCAATAGCATCAACTACAACAAGTAATCAATACCGGGAAAGTTTCCCCCAAGACTATGCAAGATTCAACCCAATTGTTATAGCGGTATGGAGTGATGATGATGGTGCTGGTGGAGATGATGGTGGTGGTGATGATGATGATGATCCTGATGAAGTCTAGCTCAATGGTGGTGTTGATGGCGATGATCTCCCCTCTCCGGGAAGGAATTTCCATAGCAGGTTTCCGCCTGCCAGAGAGCTCTTTCTCTCTCTGTAGTTTCTGCCCTGCAGAGGCGGCGGAACCTTTATGTGGTTGCTCCCCGAGTCTTAGGGTTTCGGTAGGATTATATACACTAAAGAGCAGAGCCAGAGGTGGGCCAGGGTGGCCACACCACCTGGTGGCGCGACCTAGGGTGGTGTGGCCCCCCTGTGGCCCATCTTCGCTCCCCCTTCTGGCTTCCTTTGTCTTATGGAAAAATAGGATTTTCCATATATTTTCTGGGATTTTGTGATCTTCGCGAATTTCGCCTCCAAACAGTGCCTTTTCCATCAGAATTCTGACTTCAGCGGTCCATCCTCCAAAAGTCATCAACCATGCCAAAACAGATGAAATAACAAAAGTATCATATCTTAATATGAAATATATCAATGAATAACAGTAAATTATGATATCGAATAGTGATGCAAAATGGACATATCAGAGATTTGGCCTCAAAGTTTTTGAAACGGTGGGGCAGGAAATGCTTCAAAGTCAGTGTTTGATTTTTCCGCTTGACAGAGATTTTGAATTTGGCTACCGTCCAAATAATAATAATAGAAAAATGGTACTCCCCAGTGGGAGATTTGCCCTCAAAGTTTTTGAAATGATGGGGCGGGAAATGCTTCAAAGTCGGTTTTTGACTTTGCCGCTCCATAGAGATTTTGAATTTGACTACCGCCAAATAATAATTAATATAAAAGTGGTTCTCCCCGGTAGGAGATTTGGCCTCAAAGTTTTTGAAATAGTGGGGCGGGAAATGCTTCAAAGTTAGTGTTTAATTTTGCCGCTCGATAGAGATTTTGAATTTGGCTACCGGCCAAATAATAATAACAGAAAAATGGTACTCCCCGGTGGGAGATTTTGCCACAAAGTTTTTGGAACGGTGGGGCAGGAAATGCTTCAAGGTTAGTGTGTGATTTTTCTGCTCGATTGAGATTTTGAATTTGGCTACCGGCCAAATAATAATAGAAAAAAGCTAGTAGACCGTACGCTATCTGTCCAGGAATTCAAGTCCTGGAGTCGCATCAACTAATCATCCATGAGCATAATAATTGTGCAGACTGATATTTTGAATTTGGCTAGCATCCAGGCAACATTTGGATAAAAGGTGTACTCCCTATTCAGGAATTGAAGGCCGAGAGTGACATTAACTTATCATCCATAATGAAAATTCGATAACTCCGATTAAAACAGGGTTGGCTATAAGTTTTGCCGCTCGACTGAGATTTTTTAATTTTGTTAATGGTACTCCCTCGGTATGAATTTAAGGTTGATTCACATCAACTGATCATCAAAATACTTACCATATTGGCAAAGAAATTGGATACATAATCTCCGATTCAAACGGGGTAGGCAGTAGGATTTGTCGATGGACTGAGATTTTGAATTTGGCGGTTGTCCAAAGAAGAAAAACCTTTGTGAGGTTCATGAATCCAGGGCTGAGAGAGTGAGGTTGGGGCACAGGATTTTTGTGCATCGAGCATACAGGAAACAAATAAAAGCATGATGCGAAACAAATACTCCCTCCATTTTTGTTACATGGCCCCAAACACAACCCAGGCTCTATAGCAGGAACCATTTCACAGGACCATTGTACTCACCTTTCATTGTCAGGGCTCATCTTCAATTTAGACAAGTCTCTTCATCTATGGGCTCTCGAGAATTCTACTGATCTCGTAACATCTTCAACTCTGCATCACATGCTAATGCTTTCTATCTCATATCATCGATTGCTCGTCTATGCACTTCCTATTCAGCCCGTAGTGCTACAATTTCTTCCTGACTAGACAAATATGGCGACTTGGACTTGGACTTGGACTTGCACTGCCACAACCCAGCATTACGCATGAACGTGCTTTTACGATGACCTTCACCTTTTAGTACCATTTTAAATGTTTCTAGACATTCTTCTTGGGTTTGTTCCAGACCATCTTTCCTAGGTTTTGCCATCTCCTCATTCAATTTAATCTGTAAGGTTATCAGTTGGTAGACCTGGGTGAGAGAAGAAAAGCTAATATAGAGAAACATGCAGACAACACATTTAACCTGTCTATGAACAAATCTTACAAGTTGGCATGGTTGATTATGCATCATATATATTGTAGTAAAAGTATAGCTATCCGATCATACTGATAAGAATTTTATCACTAGCACGCAATAACAGGACTATGCCAACATGGCATATGTCTGTTTCTTCATCGCCGGGTGCATGATATACACAAGACAACTCTTTGTACAGCTGAAAACTGATACTCACACTAGTTCGAAATCATCTAGTACTTAAATTAAAAAGAAAATTGGGCAGAAGTTCAGGCAGTCTTGCACATCTAACTATACATATAAATCACTGCGGGTGTGTCATCACAAAATATCAATCGAACGGAAGACTTACAATAACACTCTCGGCGGAGGGATTGATCCCTTCTTTTTTGCTCATCTGGCATGCCTAGAATTTTTTTGCAGACTTACCCCACCTTTCTGCAAAGTGGGACGAACACATTATCAAAATATAAGAAGCACAAAGTATGTAGAAGATTAAAAACTAATTATTCTTACTATTGCGCTCAGGTGGCCAACCAATGCACGAGATCCAGTTAGGTTTGGTAAGCGTTGTGCGGCATGGTTTCTCTTGTTTTTCTCAGTGTTCATCTGCAAAAGGAGACTAGTGATACAGATGTGCAAATAGGAATTTTGAATGTGATATGGTATCAGTCTTCACAAACCATACCGTAATCTTTGGGTCAAACCAGTAGTCGAGAAGATCTATCCAGTGTTGGTCAGTCATAGTGTGTTCCATAGGAGTCGTTCTTTGAATATCCTTGCTTGCCTTACCATCAAAGTATTTACTCTTACCCTATGGCGCTGCTAGCACAAAGAACAGGAGAACATGTCCATGAGAACATACTCTACATCCTCATTATCCTGATCAAAGTTGAATTTTGTCTGTCGGCAAGAATGGAACATTTGATGTGTTATGTGACTTAGAATAGAACCAAGAGCAAGGTTGAATGCATGGGATAGAGCACCATGACTTACATGTAACTTCTGTAGTAATGAATTGTAATGGTCAGGGGTCAGTTGGTGGAGCTTGAATGATGCGAAGATGGGAATATCATTCCTGACAAAAACACCTATTTCGGATGCTAGAAAAGCAGATTCTTCTGGATCTTCTAGCCTTCGCTTGTGATACGTTGCTAACGTATCCATAATTTTTGATGTTCCATGCTTGGTTTTATCTACTTTCTTATGTTTTGTCCACACTTTGGAGTACTTTTCATATGATTTCTTGGACTAACCTATTAACAAGAGCCACAGTGCCAGCTGCCTGTTTTCTGCTGTTTTTGGTTCCAGGAAAGTCAGAAAATGAATATTCTCGGAATTGGACGGGACAAAAGCCAAAGTCAGTTTTTCACCGAGGGACACTTGGAGCCAGAATACGAGACGGAGAGGGGCTAGGGCCCGGCCACACCACCTGGCCGTGCGGCCAGGTTTGGCCCGCACCAGGGGGTGGTCTGGCCGCCCCAGGCACCCCCTCGGTCTATCCTTCCGCCTATATATTGCCTCCGATATAGAAACCCTAAGTACCCGATCAAAAATCCACGAAAGAGTCTGTAGTCGTCGTCATCTCCATCCCTAGATCAGGAGGGATCTGAAACTCTTCCTAGCTCCTTGTCGGAGAGGGGAATTCACCCTGGAGGCCTTCTTCATCATCATGCAAGCCTCCGGTGTGATGCGTGAGTAGTTCATCTCTGGACTACGGGTCCATGTAGTAGCTAGATGGCTGGTTCTCCTCCTTTGTGCTATCATGTTTAGATCTTGTGAGCTTCGTTCAAGATCAAGATCATCTATTTGTAATTCATACATGTTGTGTTTGTGGGGATCCGATGGATATTGAGATGCTATTTTAGATTGATTATTGATTCTATCATGTCTTTGTTATTTGTGATCTTGCATGCTTTCCGTTGTTAGTAGCTATCTTGGCCAAGTAGATGCTAGCAACTCCAAGAGTTAGTATTTATGCTCGATAGTGGGTTCTTGCCTCTAGTAATCTGGGGAAGTGACAGATATCTCTAAGGTACTAGATGTGCGGTTGCTACTAGGGAGAAAACAACAATCCTTTGTTCATAGAACAATCGTATGTTTACTTTACACGCAATTCGTAATGCAATTATCCGTTGCTTGCAACTTAATACTGGAGGGGGTTCGGATGATAACCTGAAGGTGGATTATTATTCATAGATGCAGTTGGATGGCGGTCTATGTATAATGTTGTAATGCCCAATCGAATCTCAAAGGAGTCAAGATGAGTAGTATATGCTTGTATCCTTTCTCGATGTTTGTCAATTGCCTCGCTGTAATTTGTTCACCCAACGTGTCATTTATATTAAGGAGAGCCACCTCTAGTGAACTATGGACCCCGGTCCTTTCTTTTACCATCAATCTACAATCAACTGTTTACTGCTTTGTGTTTACTTTCTCCAAACTATTACTTTCTTCCACTCGATACGTTTAATCCTTTGTTTTCAGCAAAACCGATGAGTTTTGTGGTTGTGTTGTGCTGGTCTCCACGTTGCTGCTAGCACCGGTAGTGCGCCCTGCCAAAGTTCAGCTAGCAACACCTTTGGGGTGTTTCCTTGCTCCTACTGGTTCGATTCAACCTTGGTTTCATAGCTGAGGGAAAACTTGATGTTGTGCTCGTCATACCTTCCTCTTGGGGTTCCCCAACGAGCTCGATATATTTTGGGCCATCAAGCTATTTTTCTGGCGCTGTTGCCGGGGAGTCAAGGACATCTTCACAAGGGGAGTCCCTCATAACCAATCTCTTTACTTTGTTATTTTTGTTTTTCTTAGTTTATTTTTGCTTTGCTTGCTTGTTTCTTTATCAAAAACACAAAAAATTAGTTTTACAAGTTTTCTTTCTTTATTAAAAACACAAAAAATGACTACCCTTGAAAACACTAAGTTGTGTGACTTCACTAGCACCAACAACAATGATTTTATGAGCACACCCATTGCTCCACATGTTCCTGAAGCTACTTTCTTTGAGATAAAACCTGCTTTGCTCAATCTTGTTATGAGAGAACAATTTTCTAGTATTGGTAATGAAGATGCTGCAGTCCATCTAAATAACTTTGTTGAACTTTGTGAGATGCAAAAGCATAGGGATATAGATGGAGATATTATTAAGCTTAAATTGTTTCCTTTCTCCTTGAGAGGAAAAGCTAAAGAATGGTTGAATTCCTTGACTAAGAATAGTATTGATTCTTGGACTAAATGCAAAGATGCTTTCATTGGAAAATATTACCCTCCTGCTAAGATTTTATCTATGAGAAGTGAAATAATGAAGTTTAAACAATCTTATAATGAACATGTTGCTCAAGCTTGGGAAAGAATGAAATCTTTGGTAAAGAATTGTCCCACTCATGGACTGACTGCTTGGATGATTATCCAAACCTTTTAATCAGGATTGAACTATTCTTCAAGAAATCTATTGGATTCTGTTGCTGGAGATACCTTTATGACCATTACTTTGGGTGCTGCAACAAAGCTTCTGGATAATATGATGGTTAACTATTCTGAATGGCACACTGAAAGAGCTCCACAAGGTAAGAAGGTAAGTTCTGTTGAAGAAACCTCCTCCTTGAGTGATAAAATTGATGTTAGTATGTCTATGCTTGTTAATGGTAAGGCTCATATGGATCCAAATAATGTTCCCTTAGCCTCTTTGGTTGCTCAAGAAGAGAAAATTGATGTGAACTTTATAAGAAATAACAATTTTAGCAATAATGCCTACAGGAATAATTTTTGTAACAACAATTATAAGCCATATCCTCCTAAAAATGGTAATGCTTATGGAAATTCCTACAACAATAATAGGAGTGCTTCCTCTAAACTTGAAGTTATGCTTAAAGACTTTATTAGTAAACAAACCGCTTTCAATAAAACTATGGAGGAAAAACTCTCTAATGCTGAAAGAAATATAGCATCTTTGGCTGAAGCTCAATCTTCTTTGAATAAAATGGCTGCTAAACCTGAAACTAATGATAATCCCTTTGCTGCTACTAATGCCATACAAGTTAGAATTGATGAAAATGTTAGACTATTAGCTGAATTGCATGCTAAGTGGGAAAGAGAAGATGAAATTGCTAGAACCATTAGTGTTTCTACTATCACTACCACTAGTGTTGAGGCTAGTAATAGCTCTAGTATCTTAGATGATAATTATGATTTTGATCTTGATGGTTGCAATATCTCTGAAGTTATTAAGTTCCTACAAAAGCTTTCTAAAAGTCCTAATGCTAGTGCTATGAATATAGCCTTTACAAAACACATTACTGATGCTCTCATAAAGATTAAAGAAGAAAAGATGGAACATAAAGCTTCTATAACTATAAAACAAGAAGATGGTTGGGAACCCATCATCAATATGAAAGTGAATGATTTTGATTTTAAAGCTTTATGTGATCTTGATAGTAGTGTTTCTATTATGCCTAGAAGGATTTATGATATGCTTGATTTGCCACCACTTGAAGATTGTTATTTGAATGTCCCACTTGATGATAATGCTAAAAAGAAACTCATGGGGAGTATCAATGATGTTATTATTATGGTTAACAATGCCTATATCCCCGTTGATTTCTATGTTTTGGATGTTGAATGCAATACTTCTTGTCCTATTATTTTGGGAAAACCTTTTGTTAGAACTGTTGGTGCCATTATTGATATGAAAGAAGGCACCATTAAATATCAACTCCCACATAAGAAACGTATAGAACACTTCCCTAAGAAGAGAGAGAAGATTTATTTTGCCTCTCCTATGAAAACAAAATTTGCTCTTAATGCTTCTTCATTTGAGAACACTTGATTCTTTTTCTTGCTTCTTATGCCTAACTTAAAGGCATTAAAGAAAAGTACTTATTGGGAGATAACCCAAAAGTTTTAGATGAGTCTTGGAAGTTATTACTTTAGTAATAAAGTTATTACTTCAGTAATAACCGCTCCTTATCCTTTTTATTTGCTTTTTGTGCCAAGAGTAACCTCTAATGAGAGAGAAGTAATGATTGGGAAAGTTGCTATCCCGAAACAGATTTTTGTGCTTCACTGTAAAAATTCGTGTAAACTCTCTTTATGTACTTTTGAGGCTTGAATTTTTGAGCTTCTGCCCCAGGTTGTTATCTAACTTTCGTTAGTTCAACACTTTTCGATTTGAGCAACAGAAGGTCTTCGAAAAAATCCGTCTTTACCTGCTGGTCTGTTTTGACAGATTTCTGCCATTATTTGCATTTGCTTCTTGTTGGTTCCTTTTTGAGTTATTTTGGGGAATTGAGCTTTTTGAGAGAAGTGCTACAGTAGCTTGTGTTTTAATGGAAGTTTTATTAGTGTTGTAACTGAACCTAAAGACCTATTATCTTGAGTGCACTAATGTTGCTAATAAAGATTGTGTGAAGTTTTGTATGAAGGAAAAATTTCAGGTGTATGGAAGGAATGAGTAATGAGATGAAGGATGGACTAAAGCTCAAGCTTGGGGATTCCACGCGTGTCACCCCAAGAAATATCCAAGAAGTACAAGCGTCAAAGCTTGGGGATGCCCAAGGCATCCCCTTCTTCATCAATAAAAATCTCAGGTTTCTTCCAAACACTTCATTTTTATTGTTTCATGCACAGTTGTGTTGTTCTTGGAGCGTCTTCTTTTTCATTTTCGTTTTGTTTTTCGTTTGCTTTGTTTGCTTAGTTTGCTGAATAAATTGGTTGGACCCCCTCTTTCATACATTGGTTTTCAAATAGTTTGGTTTGGATTGGAAAAGAGTAGGAAAGTTCATGCTTAAGTGGTAAAGAGAGCTTGTTTTTGACTGTGGCCTATGCTTTGTCATGCCATGCTTGATATTGTTTTGGCTTTATGCTTACTATTCTTTGTTGTAGCATGACTTGTTATAAACAATTGAGATTGCTTAATGTGCCTTGGGAGAATCATGCGTTGTTTTAGCATATTAAAGCATAGTATTGTGGTATTCTCCTTTGATGCTTTATTTGGGTTAACTTGGCGCATGCTCACACCATGTTATGACTATCACAAGTCACCAAAGCCTTGATGATCCTTTATTTTTCAACTTGTAGTATCACTTGATGCTTTGATGAATGATGTTTTGTCGCTCTGCATGATTATGGCCATTATTTGCTCTCCTAGTTGGTCGCTCCCAGTCTCCTGCTAGCCTCCATAACCAAGTATGAGTTCCAATCATCCATCCAACTCCTAAAACCAAGTTATTCCAAAGAGTCCACCATACCTACCTACTATCATATGCTATTCCAAGGATATTCATGTTTTTGTCTGCCTTCCAAATTAAACTTGTTATGAGAAAACTAGTGATTAAAGCTCTCACGAACTCGATGGCACACTTTACTTTTTTTGTATTTAATAAACTTGAACCATTGCGTCCATCTTTGTTGCGTATATGCTTGCGCTTTATAAGTTGAAGTTAGCAGAACCATGTATCATGGGGAACGCTTTCAACATTGCACCTGTACTTTGTACCCGTTGATATCATGTTCTTTTGCTTATGGATCCCGCCGGTGTGAAATAAAAGGGGAACTTATAAGATCATGGAGTTTGTATGTGTGTTAGAGAAACGCCTGGGCCGCTAGCCTAAGCCATGCCTAATCATGGTGGAAACTTGCAGCATCACCATAATCAGCACTCTATGAAGCATCCTCAATAAAAACCTATGCAAATAGCAAATAAAAAGATCGATGAGATGCTCATTGTCTGCTTGCCTTGTCATTTTGATTATGGGATAGCTCATGTATCATGTGCAAGGGGTACCCCGTTGGCGGTTCTCTATGATACATATGTACTTACAATGACAAGAGCTTACTTGTGACTAAAGTTGAGTAGCATGAGGTTCGGTCGCTAAGGTTTCACGTACGGTTTTGGAATAGCGGTGGGAACTATTATGTTATCATCGACTTCGTAAGTAAGGGGCATGAGACTTAGGTTTATAACTTGTCAAGCATATCCTCTTGGTTGTGTCACTTTAACCTTAATCACCTTCAAGATGCTTATGATAGGGGCAATGAGAGCTGAAAGCTAATAAGTACTATAATTTTTGGAAGATCTTTATGAGACTTGAATCCCTACTTCCTTCTATGAAGGCCTTTCTTTTACTTTTATGTTGAGTCTCCACCTTCTATCTTTATGCACCTACTTTGAGAGCATAGTGGCCATTCTTAGTTCTATATTTGCATTGTCCCAAGACTTGTTGATTGATGCATAGCTTTGATATTGCTTGTTTTAAACTATTTGTATCTAGTCACTCTTATGAACTTTGAAGGTGTCTTATGCATTTATGTTTGCTACTCTATGAGGGGCAAGCTGAATGCCACTATGCTATGTTTTCTTTATGTGAAACAAACAAACGTCTTGCAAAGCATTTTTATTTATGAATCTTTTGTTTGTGCCTTTTCATGTTGCAACTTAGTTGCTTTGCCTTATTGCTAGAACTTTGTCTTTCATGTTATGATTGAAGTACTATGATCCCAGCTATCAATGTTTTACAAATGCTTTGATCAAGTTTATGATGGTGCATGTCACCTCAAAAATTATTCTTTCTTTTTATCACTTACCTACTCGAGGACACTTACCTACTCGAGGACGAGCAGGAGTTAAGCTTGGGGATGTTGATATGTTGCTAACGTATCCATAATTTTTGATGTTCCATGCTTGGTTTTATCTACTTTCTTATGTTTTGTCCACACTTTGGAGTACTTTTCATATGATTTATTGGACTAACCTATTAACAAGAGCCACAATGCCAGTTGCCTGTTTTCTGCTGTTTTTGGTTCCAGGAAAGTCAGAAAATGAATATTCTCGGAATTGGACGGGACAAAAGCCAAAGTCATTTTTTCACCGAGGGACACCTGGAGCCAGAATACGAGACGGAGAGGGGCTAGGGCCCGGCCACACCACCTGGCCGCGCGGCCAGGTTTGACCCGCGCTAGAGGGTGGTCTGGCCGCCCCAGGCACCCCCTCGGCCTCTCCTTCCGTCTATATATTGCCTCTGATACAGAAACCCTAAGTACCCGATCAAAAATCCACGAAAGAGTTTGTAGTCGTCGTCATCTCCATCCCAAGATCGGGATGGATCTGAAGCTCTTCCCGGCTCCCTGCCGGAGAGGGGAATTCACCCTGGAGGCCTTCTTCATCATCATGCAAGCCTCCGGTGTGATGCGTGAGTAGTTCATCTCTGGACTACGGGTCCATGTAGTAGCTAGATGGCTGGTTCTCCTCCTTTGTGCTATCATGTTTAGATCTTGTGAGCTCCGTTCATGATCAAGATCATCTATTTGTAATTCATACATGTTGTGTTTGCGGGGATCCGATGGATATTGAGATGCTATTTCAGATTGATTATTGATTCTATCATGTCTTTGTTATTTGTGATCTTGCATGCTTTCCGTTGTTAGTAGCTATCTTGGCCAAGTAGATGCTAGCAACTCCAAGAGTTAGTATTTATGCTCGATAGTGGGTTCTTGCCTCTAGTAATCTGGGGAAGTGACAGAAATCTCTAAGGTACTAGATGTGTTGTTGCTACTAGGGAGAAAACAACAATCCTTTGTTCATAGAACAATCGTATTGTTTACTTTACACGCAATTCGTAATGCAATTATCCGTTGCTTGCAACTTAATACTGGAGGGGGTTCGGATGATAACCTGAAGCTGGCTTATTAGTCATAGATGTAGTTAGATGGCGGTCTATGTATAATGTTGTAATGCCCAATCGAATCTCAAAGGAGTCAAGATGAGTAGTATATGCTTGTATGCTTTCTCGGTGTTTGTCAATTGCCCCACTGTAATTTGTTCACCCAACGTGTCATTTATCTTAAGGAGAGCCACCTCTAGTGAACTATGGACCCCGGTCCTTTCTTTTACCATCAATCTACAATCAACTGTTTACTGCTCTGTGTTTACTTTCTGCAAACTATTACTTTCTTCCACTCGATACGTTTAATCCTTTGTTTTCAGCAAAACCGATGAGATTGACAACCTCATCGCAAGTTGGGGGCAGAGTTATGTGGTTGTGTTGTGCAGGTCTCCACGTTGCTACTGGCACCGGTAGTGCCGCCTGCCAAAGTTCAGCTAGCAACACCTTTGGGGTGTTTCCTTGCTCCTACTGGTTCGATTAAACCTTGGTTTCATAACTGAGGGAAAACTTGCTGATGTGCTCATCATACCTTCCTCTTGGGGTTCCCCAACGAGCTCGATATATTTTGGGCCATCAGCTTGCCAGGCACAATATTATTGATGCAATATTTAGATTGCATTCCGGAAATTTTAGCTTCAAGCTTTTTTCCTACCGTTGGCCCCCTTTTCTTAAATCTTCTTGTAGCTGCCAATTCAACCATTACATCAAGCTTGCACGGTATATATATAAGGAAGCACGCATCGATAATCCTTGGAACACATACCTTGTTTGGCGACGGGCTGATTAACAGGTTGGTGATCATCGCTAGCTTGTTGGTGTTGTGCCAGCAGTGTTAGGCAAGTAGAGGTCAAAACTGGTTCAGCTCTCAATTCTTGCTGGGTATCTTGATTGGCAATTGGTGATTGTGGAATGTGTGGGATGGTATTTGCTGCGTCTACTACTGTTGGAACCTGTGGTGTGCCGCCAAGACGACACTTTTTAGCCATATGTGAGTTTCCTGATTTTTGTTTATTGTATTTCATGGCGTGTGTTTGTGTTCCACCGGTATAATTAGTAGGACGGCTTGTTGACACTTCGTGTTTGGTACCTGAACGTGTCTTACATGAACTAGTTGATTCCTGACACACATAAACAATACTTCAATCTGTTATAGTTCTATATGTAATGAGATGCACATGGAACAGAAGAATTGTCAGGCAAAATGTGCTATATATATATATGATGCATGAACTAGGCAGAGGGCTTGCAAAATATTTGGTGGGATTGAAATACAGAACATGGAAAATGCAACAGATATCACGATTAAAAAATAGAGCAAGCACCTTGGGGGGTGGACAAGCTGGCGGATTAGTAGGAAGGTCCTCGACGGGTCTAACTTCCTAAGTCAGGTCTCCCTCAAAATATTGTTCATCAACAGAAACTAATGCTGAATCAGGCACTTGTTGATCATAGTTTTTCTCCCTCCTAGTACCTGGAAGGGTCTTACGTGAACCAGCTGATTCCTGACACACATAAGCGAAACATTAATCTATCAAGTCCTATGTAAAATGAGACATGGATAGAACAGAAGAATAGTAAGGCAAGATATGTTGAACATATATGATGCATGAACTAAGCAGATGGCATTGCACAACATTTGGTGAGAATTGAGGTACGAAACATGGAAGATGAAACAAATATCGCAATGACAAGACAAAGCAAGCACCTTGGGCAATGGACAAGCAGACGGATTAGGGAGGGGGTTCTCGACCGGTCCATCTTCCTGAGTCAGATCTCCCTCGGGGTTTTGTTGATCTTGAGGATAAAATTCTGCATCAGAATCCTAGACTTCATGATTGGTGGTGGTAGCTATGAAAGATCTAACTCTTTGCGGGCCGAGCGACCTTGCATATTTGGAATTCTTTAATAATCTATCTTCCCTAATCTTCCGTTCTTCCTCATCAGGCGGACGCAAATCACCTTACATGCATCAGCAAAAAATATATCTTATGAGATTTAAGAGCGAGGTGTGTGTAGAAGAGCAAGTTAGTACAGTGCTAGCAAGCAGTTGAAAGCTCTGAAGGAACAATGATAGACATATGCTTATACGATGCCTCGAGAAGAAATGTCGAAGTATAAGATAAAAAACTCAGTGCAAGAATGCAGTGAAACAAGTGATGAACTACTTTCAGACATCAAATGCGTAAAGAGCATACGAAGTGTATGGCGGCAACCTTTTTTACCGCGATTACGCAATTTCCTTCCCGTGCCTTTGCCGGACTTATGGTGAGCTATGACCTTGCCGTTCGCCCTTGAGCGGGTTTGCCACCCCATCTCTCCGGTGCCGTGGACAAGGTCGAGGAGGCAGATTCGGTGTCGTGGAGTTGGGGAAGTGGATCCAACGAAGCTGCGATGGTGTTGCTGAGCCGGCTCCGGCACCGTGGACCTCGTGTACAAAGGAGCTGATCTGGTGCGGTCCGGCATCGGGAGCTGGTAAAACATCTTCGCGGTTCCTACGATGGCATGCCGGTGGAGAGGCTGTGAAGGGGAGATGGGACGGAAGGAGCATGGCCGTGGTCGTGCAAGGTGATCTTGAGGGATTCAGCCCGAAGGGCGCAGGTGGTACTAGTATGTTTGAAACTATGAATTGTGTGGCGCGTGGAAATTTACAAGAGAAACCATTTTGAGGAATGGCCTTTGGCGCGTTGTTTCTGGACCGAAGTGGGAGATGAAAATTTAGTACCGTTTGAATTTTGGACGTAGGAGCCCATTGTGGCGGGTGTTTCTGGCGCACTGCTTGGTGGAAGAGGTGATTTTGCCTTGTGGTTTGTCGCTCAGTTAATTTTTTTGTACTCGATCTACTATTGCAGTCTAAAAGTTTGACTTTAGGGCCACACAAGTATATAGTGCACGAATTTATTCACGGTAATGGGCACGAACTACCTTTCATGGTAATGTGTTAATTTTTGGCAAAACGTGTTTCTACAGATCTAAACGAAAGTGCAAAATAAGCCTTTTCCATTTTCCAAATGGCTAGAATGAGACTGGGATACATTGTCCAGATGAAGCAATTAGGTACAGTACAGTTTCATACAGGGTGCCAAAGAAAATATCAGGCTGATAACACAACGAAAGTCATCCTCATTATTCGAAATAACAATCTATTCGCATGGCGGCTCTTTCATCACCCTTCGAAAATCATCTGCCTGCAAAGATGCACGGAGAATCTCTGCCCGTGCTTTCACCTGTTACAAAACCGTCACGTTGATCTCATTGACATCTGCATCAGTAGAATTGGGAACACGATTTTCAGCGACTAACTTCTGAAGATCAGCGACAACATCAAGGCCATCTTCAATAGTAGAAATCCATCCTCGGTTCAATTCTCTGATCCGCCGAGTGGGTGTGTCCAAATCCTTTTGGAGAATCCTAATCTTAGCTTCAGCCATGCACCATACTTGGGTTTGGTTCGTTGAAATGGATGTATCACTGGCACGTTGAATATTTGTGTTGCGAACCTCCTTGGCAGGGACATGATCATGCACTTGCTTCTGCAAATTGCAATGCAGCAAATCAATCAGTAAATAACACGCAATATGCAACAAATAGCCATGTTTAGGGTACTCGACCAGGCCATGTTTCTGTACCAGTTGTGTTGTGCCGAGCGGGGCTAGATCCGCATGTCCAAAACTCTTCAGGATTCCTTGGCAAGACAGGGCATGCTTCGGCAGTACACCATCTTCCATGCCTTACAAAAAATATATACTAGTATAACAAGACAAGGCAAGAAAAGGATGAACTACTCTCAAAAATAAAATGCATAACGACAGCACGTGTATATACAAAATGGAGGCAAACCATTGTCTGGGGAGGATTGTTGGGGGTTATCATTGGGCTGGCGAGGCTTCGTACTAATGCGAGATCACCAATTTGGCTTGACGACTAGCAGTTGCCTTCTTTTCTCTTTGAACCAATCCCGCAGTACAACTAGCATGCATTAGAAATAATTGGTAACGAGAAGCCACGGCAAGAAAGCGATGAACTACATTCGGAAGTAGTAGTAAAGTGCAAGGAGAGCGAGCATAGTAAGTGTGCAGCAACCTTCGTCTCGATTGTACGGAGTTCTAACCATCTCCCTGGTGAGGGGTCCGCGTGGTGTACGCATCTCTTAGTTGGGGTGGTGGGGAAGCTAACACTCTGAGTGGAGGAAGCAGATGCGACGAAGCAATGACGGTAGCGTGGATGATGGCGTCGCTGAGTAGACTCTGGCAACCTGGAAGTCGGCTAAGGAGGGATGGGATAGAGGATGTTGTGAGTATGGATTGTGGAGTCAGCGGGCGAGCGAGCAAGAGGCCCCGTCAGTATGGAGGTACCTAACGTTTGCCGAGAAATGAGAAGTTAAGGAAGGGTTAAATTTTGGGAAAGGTAGAAGGGAGGGTCCCGCCAATAATCCTCTAAAATTTTGAACTAGAAGATCCCAACAATATCACGCGAAAATTTATTGCTGAATCGCGCTTGGCTCACCTCCCGAGTAGTATTAAAAGGAAGGCTCGAAAAGCAGCACGCATCGAATGCAATGGGACGGTGGCGTGTGTAGCTTGTGAATAAAAGTCGGAGTCTAGTTCGGTGGCGGATAAATGAAAAAGAAAATTGGGGTGGTGCTGGCTGCCAGCCGTGGCCCTCATAAAAAATAAATAAATATTTCAAATTCGTGTAAATACATCAAATAATTGATCCAACGGTTAGCATTCAAAGTTATTTGTATGAATGGGGCCCATATACTGTAGTGAGCAAAACGGATGAGTGAATTTGGGTTTCTTAGCTAAACGGTGTGCATATGCATATGCCAACTCATTTGAACTAATTTACACAGACAGACCTAGGAATCACAAGGAAAACATGCATGCTTCGCAATGTCCGGAAACATGGCGTGCTTGTCACATTCCGAGCCAAATTCTTCTGATTTTCTTTACTAGTACGAAACATCCTCGTAATCACTTGGAAAAGTGAAAAATGTTCTTTCATAATTGTCTGAAACTCCCACGGTCAACATTGTTTACTACGCCAAGACGCACCCATCTACCCAATGTGAGAACCGTATCATAAAGTGTAGCTAGGGTATCGATATATATGGCCATGACCTTATTGGTCCTTGATACATTGCAAATGTATCTATAATTTTTGATATTCCATGCTTGGTTTTATCTACTTTCTTGTGTTTTGTCCACACTTTGGAGTACTTTTCATATGATTTCTTGGACTAACCTATTAACAAGAGCCATAGTGCCACCTGCCTGTTTTCTGCTGTTTTTGGTTCCAGGAAAGTCAGAAAATGAATATTCTCGGAATTGGACAGGACAAAAGCCAAAGTCGCTATTTTACCGGAAGTCATCTGGAGCCAGAATACGAGACGGAGAAGGGTTGGGGCCTGGCCACACCACCTGGCTGTGCGGCCAGGCCTGGCCCACGCCAGGGGGTGGTCAGGCCGACCCTAGCACACCCTCGGCCTCTCCTTCTGCCTATATATTGCCTTCGGGACCAAAACCCTAAGGACCCGATCAAAAATCCACGAAAGAGTCTGTAGCTGCCATCATCTCCATCCCTAGATCGGGAGGGATCTGAAGCTCTTCCCGGCACCCTGTCAGAGAGGGGAATTCATCCTGGGGGCCTTCTTCATCATCATGCAAGCCTCCGGTGTGATGCGTGAGTAGTTCATCTCTGGACTACGGGTCCATGTAGTAGCTAGATGGCTGGTTCTCCTCCTTTGTGCTTTCATGTTTAGATCTTGTGAGCTCCGTTCATGATCAATATCATCTATTTGTAATTCTGCATGTTGTGTTTGCGGGGATCTGATTGTCGTGGTGGTGTCACGGTAGATGCCATGGATAGGCTAAAGGTGGGGACTAATACACGCTAGGGGAATCCAGGGAGGGATAGTGAAGTGATTCTCCACACAGAAGTTTGTATTGCTTTCCTTCCAAGATTACAAGTGCTCCTTGAGCTGTATTGGCGAGAGGAGGAAGAAGGAGCTCTCTTACTCTCACCCACGGTTCACACCTAAAACCTTAGCCAAATCAGAATAGAAGAAAACCCCAACCCCTTCTACTGAAACCCTAGCCCCCTTATATAGAGGGGGCTTGGTCTCTGCCTAGGGCATACGTGGAGGCATATTCCTAAGAATATGCCTCCTCTCAAAGTGGTAAGCCGACCGGGGTGCTTTTCGACCGTGTCACACATGCTTTAGCTACGTGAGCCTCTACGGCACCCGCGTCAGCCGACACGGGTGTCGTCACCCTTGTCTGCCATGACCCGGTGGTCCTGCCCTTGTCTGCTTCGCTCATGCAGTGCGTACCGGGCCTTCTTTTTGACCAGCGAGATTCCTTCCTTCTCCCAGAAGCTAAACGGGACCCAGATCATAGTAGATCCGGCTATACCTGTTCCTGCATACAAGTTAGACAAGCACTTCCGACTTACTCCTTAAGTCGGCTGAGACAATGTTAGGCAACCCCCCTGGTCCGGGTTACTCCTTGATCCGGCCTGCCTTGAGGTTACCCGGCCAGCATCCGCTTTGACCTTGCCGAACCTCGGCTAACTCGGCCTTTATACCCCGGAGTGACCCTACCCGGGGGTATCCCCCCAACATTAGTCCCTGAAGCTGGTGCGGTCTTAGCTGCCTTGGCCGCTAAGGCCACATCAGGTTCATTTATGTTCGAGCCTTGGACGTTATTTCCGAGTTAGCTCTTTATCTCGGATTATATGGATTTACGTTCCCTTCGCATGTTCCAAGTTTTCACTTGCCGGCCGGGTTACCACTCGGATCTCATGGTTTTACTTTCCCTCTGCACATTCTAAGTTTTTACTTGTTGTCCGGGTTACCATGGTTCGATCTGGGCCTTGTTTCCTTCTCTCATATGCCAACCCGCATGGAGGCTAATCATTACGTTGTATTATTTTGAGGGCCTGCACAGTAACCGCCGCAGTAATTATCAGTTATCACTGTGTGAGGGTCACGTCACGCCTGCCTCCTCGTTTACCGCATCAGTGTGTCACGTCATGAGATCGCCTCTGCCCTGTGGCCCTCCGTGTGGCTCCTCACTGATTGGCTGAGGCAGGTGATACATGGCCACACCATGTGGCTCATTTGCAGGGTGCGATCCCACTCACCCCTTTAGGGAGTGGTTAAATAGCGGAGGGGCGCACCCCTTAGGATTTTTTCCTCTTCCGCGCCCCTCTGCCCGTTGCTCTTCTTCTTCGTCTTCCTCGCGACCGCGCCGCCGCCAGTGCTCCTAGCAGTAGCGCCGCCGCCGCACTTTTCCCCGTGCCTCTGCGTTGCGGCCACCGCTGTGCAACTCCCTCGCCACGGGTCCTCGCCAATCCAGGCCTCTGACCCCCGCCGCCGCTAGCGCCAGCGAGGCTAGCGAGTACGAGATGATGGAGGAGGAGCTCGCCGTCGCCGAGCAAGAAATGGAGGAGGACGCCGCTGCGGCAGATCGTGGCGCGTGGGCCGGGTCTTGGGTCTGTCAAGATGACCTTGACTGGCTTTACCGGACCAGACGCATCCCTGCCGGCATCGTCGCTCGTCTCCCCTCTACCGAACTGGCCCCCTCACCCAATCCGGGTGAGTTCGTCGTGTTCTTGTCCCACTTCCAACAGGGGTTCGGCTTGCCGGTGAGCGACTTCTTCCGGGATTGGCTTAGCACCTACAAGCTGCAGCCGCACCACCTTCCAGCCAACGTTGTCACTTCTCTCTCTGCTTTTGCTTCGACGATCGAAGGCTACACCGGACTGTGGCCCACGAAGGAGCTGTGGATCTGGTTTTTCGGCCTCCGTCGTAACGCCATCCCCAACATCCAAGTTGAGTCGGAGGACAAGCAGCTCACCCAATTCGGAGCTGCGTCCATCTCACCCCGGAGGACTTCCGTTTTCCCCCGGGTCACCGGGCTTGATTCCTACAAAGGATGGGCCCGGACCTTCTTCTATGTCCGGAATACGGGCACTGAAGATTTGATTCGGTTGCTCCCCTATACTCCGGGTCCACCTAACCCGGAATTTTGGGAGGAGATCTCCAATAAGCCCACGGCCTTGGCCAACCAGGTTAACAAGAGGTTCGCGGAACTGAAGAAGCTCGGATTGCGCAACGAGGATGCTATGACCACGTTCGTGCGCAACCGAATCTCTCCCCTCCAGAAGCGCACCCACAAGGTGTGCCACATGAGTTTCGGCCGTGACCCCAACCGGACCTCCTCCTTCGAGCTGAGCAACACGGAGATTTATCGCCGGGTTAAGGCTCTCTTCACCACCCACAAGGATTTCTCTGCTGAGTGGACGTGGGGAATTGAGCACTTTTGTCGTGACAGGCTCCCTCCCGCGGTAAGCTTCACGGGGCAAACTTACTTCGGATTAAATATATGTCGGTTTTTGTTGTGTTTTTGACTCTGTTCTTCATTCTTTTTCTCAGCTATTCCTTCAGCAGACCCTTGAGGACGGCACGGATCCGACCCTTAAGTGGGCGCCGGATCGAGAGACCCTGGATGAGGAGGAGCCATACCAGGAGATGTTTCTCCCTATGACCGACGCTACAAAACGACCCACTGGTAAATTCTCTTCTATTAGAGACTGGCCTGATGATGAGGATGACTTGGATGTCGAGGTGATTGAACCTGTTGAGGCTGTCCCTCTTTCTTTTGCCTTTCCGGCATCAGCTAACCCTGGTGGGCATATCCACGAGGATCCTTCGCTTGCTACGGGCGAACCGGTTCCGGTGGCGCCGAAGAAGAAGCGCGGAGCCGCACCAAGTTCCTCCTCCGGACCTTCTCATCCCGCAAAAAGGCAAAAGAAGGCCGGAGACAAAACTGCCTCCAATCCGGCAGGCAAAGCCCCAGCACGAAGGGCTCGGAAACCCAAGGAGGCCCAAACCTCGGATGCGTAAGTCATTTTTCCTTCCGTAACCCACTTTTCCTTGCATCGTTGTAATTTCTCTTCTGACATTATTCTCTTCTGAAGGGCTCCGGTGGAGGTCCCTCAGAGCGGATCTAGCATCTCTTCACCGCTCCGATCTAGCCCTTCTCCCCCTCATGACGACGAGTCACGTCCGCTGAGCCCTATTCCAGAGGGTTCCGCGGCTGCTCCGGGTTCCGCACTACCTCGTCAAGAGGAGTGCAACCTCGGAGCGGGAGAGACCGGCCCAGCCGAGGCGACGGTGTCCACAACTTCGGCATCGCCGCAACCAGTAGCCACCGAGACTACCTCGACACCAGCACCGGCCCCAGCACCAGCAACAGCTCCAGTACCAGTGACCGAACCAACACCAGCACCCGTTCTGGCACCAAGAAAATCAGCAACCGCACCAAGTCCAGCTATAAGAGCATCGGCGCCAAGTTCTTCCGCCTCGTCCGAGTCATCTCAACCTCGACGAGGAACTACCCCAGCAGCTCCTAAGGGGAAATCCGCTGCAGTTACTTCTTCTCAGCAAGCCAAGGGCAAAAAGGCTCCGGATGCTACCAAGTCACCATTTGTCGAGGCTGGGCAGCGAACCCTAGCATCAATGCTTCCCAAGAAAGCTCCGACAGCGAAGGATGCCCCTGCCGAGCCAACTGATGTGCAGCAAATGGTTCTGCATACTAGCCCAGCCCTTGCCTTGGTTGAGAGGAAAGAAGCGCATGCGAAGGGCTTGGTGGCACCCCATATGCCCACCGGTGAGCGGTACCCTCCGAGCCTGATTGAGTTCGTCATGAACTGGAACAATGGGGAGTTCGTCCACAATGACGATCTTCCAGAAAAGTTCGGCCCCGCAGAATTTTCCGCCCAAATGAACACAGTCGCTAAGGCAATTAACCTCGCGGGGCGGATGATGGAGGTATGTCGCTTCTCCTTACATGCTGTAGATAATAACCATTAGTCCCCGAGCCTCCGGGGGAGTAACTTGTTACTCGGCCGGATGCTCATTAGAAAACTAACGTAGCTCCATGAGAACTTCGAATATGCACACACCTAGAGCCGGGTTAAGTTCCACTTGGCCCGGATCTCTGTACACTTCGAATATGCACACACCTAGAGCCGGGTTAAGTTCCACTTGGCCCGGATCTCTGTACACTTCGAATATGCACACACCTAGAGCCGGGTTAAGTTCCACTTGGCCCGGATCTTGTACGCTTTGAAAATGCACACACCTAGAGCCGGGTTAAGTTCCACTTGGCCCGGATTTTGTACACTTCGAATATGCACACACCTAGAGCCAGTTTAAGTTCCACTTGGCCCGGATTTTGTACACTTTGAATATGCACACACCTAGAGCCGGGTTAAGTTCCACTTGGCCCGGATTTTGTACACTTCGAATATGCACACACCTAGAGCCGAGTTAAGTTCCACTTGGCCCAGATCTTGTACACTTCGAATATGCACACACCTAGAGCCGGGTTAAGTTCCACTTGGCCCGGATCTTGTACACTTCGAATATGCACCAAGCTAATTTATGCTTCTGTACTTTTTTCAGGTGACCACCAATCGCCGAAGTGCTGAATTCCAACGCCTACTGGATACCCACAAGATGCTACATGCAAAGCATGTTACACTTATCGCGGAACATGAGAAAAGGGGTAAGTTTCTCCCTTGGCGCTTTTCCGTTTTTCTTCATCTTCCTCTGCCGAACTAATCTCATCATTCAGTTTCTGCAGCTGGGGTGGAGGCTGAGAACAAGATCATGCGGAAGAACTTGGAGCAAATCAAGGGTATGTCCTTTTTGTCCGACCTTGTAGTGTTTTCCATTTCCATTTCTCCTTGGCTCGGCAAACATTCATTCCTCGACTCTGCCGGGTCAACATACTATTTCAGCATCGCTTGAGGATAGTGTGCTTGTGCCTGATATGATGCTGCATTTTCTCGAACAAGCAGGGCAACATCAAGCCGAGCTGAAGAAAAAAGATGATGAGCTCGCTCTCCTCCGGACCAAGGACAATGAGATTGCCAGGCTCAAGGCTGAGATGGAGAAGATGAAGGCCCAGCACCAAACCGAGCTCCAAAAAGTTGGCCAGAACTTCATAGAAGAGCGCGAGCGCCTTACTCTCCAGATCTCCAAGGACCAGGACCTACTCAAAGAATCCGACATCTAGCTTGGGTCGGCAAACGCTGAGCTTGAGCAACTTCGCAAGAGACGCGATGACTGCATCAAGGAGTTGACCCAGATCCTCAGCCATATATCACGTAAGTTCCTTCCCTTATCCGACATACTTTTCCGGGTTACTTCATATGTCTTTTCTTTACCTTCTTCCTTTGTCTTGCTCCCAGGCAAATTTCCTGAGGGCACCACTATTGCAAGCGCAGTAGTTGCAGATTTCCGCCGAGTGAGGGGTACTCCTGCCGCCCCTGATGGTGAGGAGGTTCCCTACGACATGGAGGACCTGTTGGTCAGCTTGTCATCTCGCGTGGAACTCATCAAGAACTATGGCAAGGATATCCTCGACTCTGCAGTTCGCATCTTCAACATGTTCTGGCCCGGAGAAGATACCCCGGAGACCACCACGATTCTCGTCGAGAAGCTAATGGAGACTGAGACCCAACTCTATCTCTGGAGAGAGTCCGTTGGGCGTGCCACAGCTGATACTGTCCTTCATCACATACTCACATGGTATGAGAAGATCGACCTTCGCCTCCTTACACGCCTGCACACCGGATCCATATGGACTAATGACCTGGAGTGGGTAGCTCGGCGCCAGGCTTGCGCCCACAGCCTCATCGAATACTCTCCTATCCATGAATGGGCTGAAGGACCGAGCTTCCTGGAATCCGCTAGGGACGAGAACGCTGAAGACGGGTCGGATGAGGACGAAGAAGGTGATGCCTCAGATATTGAAGACAGCGAAGACGATGCCGAACTTCCTCCTCCTGCTGCTCCTTAAGTCAAAAAACTTGAAAATTTATCAGATCCCCGGTATATGTGATATTTTTCTACTAAGTTCTTATGTCGGGTTAACTTGGGCATAGTCCCCGGGTTTCTTTTTCTTGTTCGTCCAATCTTTTGGCTCGGATCGTGTCTACCTTGATTCAGTTTTATAACTTACGAATCCGAGCTTCAAAAATTGTCTTAACATAGGAAACTTTTAGACTTAGCTCAAAAATAAAGCTGCATAATAACTTGAAAATAAATATAGGGTTAGTCCAAAAAACAAACGTTGGCTCGAATAAATTCTTTTCCTTAGTCGCTTTTCATGTGCTACGCAATTCCGAACTTGTTCTCTTGCTTGCCATGAAGCCAATTCTTGTTGGACAGCAGCAAGTCGAAGAGTTGGGTTTTTGGTGCTCACACATTACTAATCCGAGTTAAGTAGAACAACTTATTCCAGCTAATGCACAAGAGACAACAACACAAATTATTAAGGCAGTCCCCGAGTTACTGCTCGAGGTGCTAACATTTCATTGATAAGCTCATTGCCGACATACATACCGACATATGAGACGACTCGGATACATACCCTTCTTAGCTAAGTGTAGAAAGGACGAAGTAGTGCTAAATTCCATGGTCGCTTAGATTCCTCTCCGGACCTGTCCGCCTTGTTCTTTTCTTGTGGCTTTGCATCTATAAGATAATAAGAATCATTGTGCAATGCTTTGCTCACGATGAATGGCCCTTCCCATGGGGGGATAATTTATGCATGCCAGTAGTACGTTGTACCAACCGGAGCACCAGATCGCCTTCCCGAAAGACTCGGGGGCACACTTTCCGGCTATGATAGCGTCGGAGATTTTGCTGATATATGGCGGATCTGGACAGTGCCAGTTCTCTCGCTTCTTCTAGCAGATCAACATCATTTTGCCGGGCTTCTTGCACTTCGGCTTCTGTGTATTGGGTGACCCTAGGCGAATCATGCTCTATGTCGGCTGGTAATATAGCTTCTGCCTCATATACTAGAAAAAACGGCGTATAGCCTGTTGATCGATCCGGAGTTGTTCTTAAACTCCACAGTATCGCTGGTAGTTCTTCTATCTAGCACCCTGCTGATCTTTGCAGTGGCTCAATAAGCCGGGGTTTTATCCCGGATAGTACTAATCCGTTGGATCTTTCCACTTGTCCGTTTGATGCGGGGTGGGCTACCGAGGCTACGTCGAGTCGGATCTTCTTGTCCCGGCAGAAGCGCGCAAATGCTCCCTCCGCAAAATTTGTGCCATTATCAGTTATGATACTGTGTGGGTAACCGTACCTCAGGATTATATCTTTGAGAAACGTTACGGCCATAGCCCCATCACATTTCCTAATAGGCTTTACTTCGATCCACTTCGTAAATTTATCCACCATGACCAAAATGTGAGTCATGTTTCCCCTTGCTGGTTTAAACAGACCAACCATATCCAAGCACCATACAGCAAATGGCCATGTGATTGGTATGGTCTTGAGTTCCGACATTGGCATATGTGTCTTAGTAGCGTACCTCTGACAACCATTGCATTTTCTCACCAGATCTTCTGCTTGTTCTAAGGCACTTGGCCAGTAGAACCCATGCCGGAATGCTTTTGCCACCAAGGCTCTGGATGAAGCATGATGCCTGAATTCTCCTTGGTGTATATCTCGGAGGATGTCAAGCCCTTCGTCCGGGTCAACGCATCGCTGGAGGACATTGGTTACACTCCGTTTGTACAGCTCGGAATTGATAATCGTGTAAGCTTTTGCTCTCCTCTGAGTTTGCCTGGCTAACACCTCCTCAGTGGGTAACGTTCCATCTTTCAGGAATTGAAATATAGGCAGTGCCCAAGCTGGTATTGCTCGTGCAGGGAACACATCCTCCTCAATTTCCATCTGATCCACCGGCATAACTTCAGCCGGATCATGCTGAGCAGTCCCCGGGTCCAGCGAGGTAGTCACCGGGTTTGCTGAGGCAGTCCCGGGTTTGCTGATGCAATCCCCGGGTTTCGCGCACTACCTCCCATGTCAATGTCCATGGGATCAGCTCCAGATTCTGTATCTTCCGGGACATAGATCGAGTAGGTTCCTGGGGACGGCCTGATAGATGGTTTTCTGAGGTGTTCCAATGCTACACCTGGTGGAATTTCCTGTCGGGTTGATCCGAGCTTCGATAGCATGTCGGCATCCTCATTTTCCACCCGGGGTACATGGTGAAATTCGCATCCCTCAAAGTAACCAGATATCTTCTGCACATGAAATCTGTACAGTGCCATGTTTGGATCCAGGGCGTCCCACACTCCGGACACTTGCTGCACCACTAAATCTGAGTCGCCAAAGCATATAATCCGACGTATTGCCAATCTCTTTTACAACCTTGAGCCCATGCACAAGTGCTTCATACTCTGCGACATTGTTTGGTGCCGCGAAATGGATCTGCAATACGTATTTTAGCTGGTCCTTCTTTGGCGAGGTAAGCACAACTCCGGCGCCTAGCCCGGTTTTTGTTTTTGACCCATCAAAGTGCATCCTCCAGTAGTTCGGATCTGGTGGCGGTGGTTCGTATTGTACCTCGGCCCAATCTACAAAAAAGTCCGCCACAGCCTGAGACTTGATTGCTTCTCTTCTGTCATATCGTGGCGCATAAGGAGCTAGTTCAATTGCCCATTTTGCGATTTGACCACTCGCATCCTTATTACCCATTATCTCGGATATGGGAGCCTCACATATTACTTTGATGGGGTGCTCCTCAAAGTAGTGCTTTAACTTCTTTGCCGCCATATAGACACCATATGCCACCTTTTGAAAGTGCGGGTAGTTCTGTTTTGAGGCAGATAATACCTCGCTCAAGTAATACACTGGCCTCTGCACCGACTTACCCTCTTCATTGCGCTCTACTACAATCACTGCACTTACAACTCGGTTGGTTGCGGCTATGTAGAGCAACATTGGCTCCTTTGATAGTGGAGAGGCTAACACTGGTGTAGTGGCCAACATATTTTTTAAGTGGGAAAAGGCTTCATCGGCCTATGGCATCCAAACGAACTTATCCGACTTTTTCATGAGTTGGTAGAGAGGCAATGCCTTTTCTCCCAACCGACATATAAACCGACTCAACGATGCTAGGCACCCAGTGAACTTTTCTGGACATCGTTAAGACACTTCGGCAGCTCCATTCGTTCAATGGCCCGGATCTTAGTTGGATTAACTTCGATACCTCGGCTGGAGACGAGAAATCCGAGTAATTTTCTAGCCGGGACACCGAAGGTACATTTTTCCGGATTAAGCTTCATTCGGAACCTTCTCAAGTTTGCGAATGTCTGCCTGATGTCGTCAAGGAGAATTTTTCTTTCCTTGGTCTTGATAACCACATCATCCACATATACTTGTACATTTTGACCTATTTGGTCGTGCAAACATTTTTGCATACATCTTTGGTATGTTGCACCTGCATTACGTAAACCAAACGGCATAGTGCGATAGCAATAAGCCCCGTACGGGGTGATAAATGCGGTCTTTATTTGATCATCTAGATTCAGAGGTATCTGGTGGAAACCAGAATATGCATCAATGAATGACAACAGTTCACATCCCGCGGTTGAGTCTATGACCTGATCTATCCTCGGCAGTGGAAATGGATCTTTTGGACACGCCTTGTTCAGGTTCGTGTAATCGATACACATACGCCAAACTAATGCCACGTTCGAATCATCCTTCTTCTTTTCTACCAGCACCGGATTAGAGAGCCAATCCGGATACAATACTTCCATGATAAATCCTGCTGCTAGCAACTGAGCTATCTCGTCTCCAATGACTTTTCTCCTATCCTCGGCGAAGCGGCGGAGAGGTTGCTTCACCGGCCTTGCTCCGGGTCTTACGTTCAAAGAGTGCTCGGCCAACTCCCTCGGAACACCTTGCAAGTCCTATGTGGACCAAGCAAAAATGTCCCGATTCTCATGGAGGAAGCTGACAAGCTCGCTTTCCTATTTGTCAGTTAACCCGGCACCAATTGTTACGGTGCGCTCCGGGAACATGTCATCAACTGGAACCTTCTTGGTATCTTTCGTGGCTTGGAAGGAGACAGATCCATGCGGGTTACTCAGCGGCAGCATATACTGCTGCGCGGACTGAGCCAAAGCTGCCACCTCTTGAATTTTCCTTTTCTCCTGCGCGATCACAAGTGACTCGGCTAAGTTAGACCTGGCTGAGGCACACTCAATGGAACGTCAGAAATCTCCTGCAATGGTAATCACTCCATTTGGCCCAGGCAACTTCATCTTCAGATAACTGATGTGGCAGCTTGCCATGAACTTGTTTAATGCTGGCCTTCCGAGTAACGCGTGATACGCACTTTCCAAGTTCACCACCTCAAACTCCAGATTCTCAGTTCAGCAATTATCTCTCGTGCCGAACAATATGTCAACCCGGACTTTGCCTATGGGCTCACAAGAAATGTCTGGTACAATACCATGGAAAGTTGTCCTTGTAGCCTGGAGCATGTTCTCCGAGATACCCAACTTGCGCATTGTATCCGCATACATAATGTTGATGCTACTACCATTGTCCATCAGTACCTTGGAGAACCTCACATTGATGTTAGGCCCAATGAATGTCGGGTCCAGCACTAACGCATACGAACCAGGGCTTGGCATAAGCTTGGGATGATCCTTTATGCTCCAGGTGATTTCCTGGTCCGACCAAGGCATGTACCTCGTCACTACCGGCATCACTGCATTTACCTCCATATGCCTACGCTACAGGCTTTTTCTGTCAGTTTCCTTAGTGGTGAACACGCAATAGCTCTGATGATGCTCCCTGTACTCATTTCTCCCCTCATTTCCGGGATTCCTATGATCCGGTTGATGTTGGTTTTCCACTTGATGCAGTCCATCCCTTCTCTCAATGTTATCATACATCGGCGGAGGGGGAGGAAACATTAGCTGTTGCGTGTTCGCTCTGGAGAGCAGTTGCTGCCGGGGTAACTCCTGCCGAGGCTGATCATTCCGGGGTGCCTGAGCATTCCCCGAACCACCTTGTTCAATCTTGCGCATCCACTCACATTGCCTCGTCGTATGACCCGCTGGATTACTCGGATTTGGTGTGTGAAACTTACACGGCTGGTCCAACATCGACTCATAGGTATACCTCAGACGGTCTTTCTTTTCTTGCCACTGTCTCTTTTGCTCCGGCGTCCACGTTTTCTTGCCATCATTTCTTGGAGTCCATTGCCCTCCAGTTTTCTGGCGCTGATTGCTCCCTGCTCCGGGTTGATCTTGATTCATAGCCACAACTTGTTGCGAACCGTAGCAATGATCCGGTCTATCATCTCTTCTTTTTCCTCTGTAGTCATTCCTCCGAGATGACCCGGCTCCATCCCTCTGATAGTATTCCTCGTTCGACTCGTTTGATGCGAGCCTAGGTTGAGTCGGATCACCCAAAGCATACGAATCGGCAATCCGGATCATCTCTGCCAACATAATTGGCATTTTCCTTTGCAACTTCATCCACAGCTCGCTTCCATATCTGCACCCTTGCGCAAACCACGCTATGGCCTGTGACTCTATGACACCCTCACACGAGTTTCTCACGGTACACCACCGGGTCAAGAATTTACGGTCTGTCTCATTAGGTCTTTGCTTGCACATTGCTAGGGTCTGCGGCCTATTTGGCCACTGATATGTACTTGAGAAATTGCTGATAAACATTTCCTCAAAATCTATCCAGCAGTTGATGCTTCCGGGTGGTAAATTGTTCACTCTAGTCGGCCCTTCCAACATCTGGGTTGCGTATCGTACAGCCCATCTCAAGTTGCCAGTGGAAATTTTCACAGCCGTAGCATAGTTTATCAGCCAATCCTCTGGCTTGGTACTGCCGTCATATGTCTTCGTGCCCCTGGGCAGCTGGAAGTTGGTACCGGTGGCTCCTTCATGATCCGGAGTCCAAAGCATGTTGGACCCGGTGGACCTTGACATTCGATCTGTTCCGACCTATACAGGTGATCCAGTTTCAACCTGGCATCATCCGGCATCAAATCCCTGCTTCCTAGTCTTGACCCTATCACATGATAGTCCGGTCTTGGGTACCCCGCGTTCACCATCTCTGAATCACCGTCGTTGTACCGGTTTTTCTCTTGTGGCGCACCTCTCTGTTGCATACCTCGGCCGGCACTTTGCTCTTGCCTTGGTATATTCCGCTGCTACGGTTGTCCTGCTCCTGCCGAGTTTCGCTGTCCGGCATTGCCGTTGGCAGCGTTCCCTTGACCGGCATTGCCTTGGTCGTGGTTACCTCGTCCAGCTTCACCTCGGCTCACACTTCGTCGATCATCATTTTTCTGTGCTTCTTTTCCTTTTCCTGCCCGCATCGGGTCGTACGGGACGATCTGTTTGTTCCGTCTGGGCGAGGTTACTACCTCTTCTCTCCTTGGACCACCATGAGGAGACGATGCGGCTCCAGCGGATTTCTCCTGGTTACCCATCGTCAAATGGACGATTTTGGAAGCTCCAGCTCTCTCCGGGTTAGCTCTGAGTAGCTCTTCGTTCTATCTGTTCACGATCCGAACTAGCTCGTTAACCCTATCTTGTTGTCTTTGACGGGCCTCACCTGTTAGACCCTCTAACTCGGATGCAGCCGCATCCGCTGCTCTAAGGTTCTTCGCCGGGGTGCTATACTTCGGCAGCCCCACGGACAAACAGTTTTCCGATTCCTCGGCTCCATTATCACCTTCTCTGTTCATCTCACACATGAGATTTCTCCCTTTTACTTTTACCGTATCAACTTTGTTTGCTTTTGCGTACTCACGCAGCGTCATGTTCAACGACTGCTGAGCCACGGCTATTTTCTTTGCGCCTTCTAGTATCTTTTGCCTAGTTTCCTCCAGCTCGGCTTGCACCCGAGTCGGATCTACTGTTGCTACTACAGGGTTTGCCAAGCTATCCATCGCCTCTCTTAGCACGTTTTCCGGCCTCTCTAGTGGAGGACCTCTAGCTTTCCTTGGTTCCTTAGGCGTTACCTCCGGATCTGGCGCCGGATCCTTGTTTGCACCCGCACCAGGCGCGGTCATCATCACCTCTGCATGGTCCAGAGAGCGAGCGATACGCGCCCCGCGAGCCACAGTGAGGGATGGTTCCCCTGCTTCGACGACATGGCGCGGATGAGCGCACGTTACGTCCACAGCAACGTAGACCTTGTGCGCGTCGAGCTTGACGAAGAGGCCGTTGCGCGGAAGTGGGCTCGTGCCGAAGCAGCCTGCGTTGTCGCTGACGAAGTCCAACTCTTCAAAGCGCTGAACGAGCCCGGAGACGATGCGTTCGCCGGTGGCGATGAAGTTTCCCGTCCGGATCTTGACCCCTGCTAGCGCCGCTAGCCCCACGGTGGGCGCCAACTATCATGGTGGTGTCACGGCAGATGCCATGGATAGGCTAAAGGTAGGGACTAATACACGCTAGGGGAATCCAGGGAGGGATAGTGAAGTGATTCTCCACACAGAAGTTTGTATTGCTTTCCTTCCAAGATTACAAGTGCTCCTTGAGCTGTATTGGCGAGAGGAGGAAGAAGGAGCTCTCTTACTCTCACCCATGGTTCACACCTAAAACCTTAGCCAAATCAGAATAGAAGAAAACCCCAACCCCTTCTACTGAAACCCTAGCCCCCCTTATATAGACGGGGCTTGGTCTCTGCCTAGGGCATACGTGGAGGCATATTCCTAAGAATATGCCTCCTCTCAAAGTGGTAAGCCGACCGGGGTGCTTTTCCACCGCGTCACACATGCTTTAGCTACGTGAGCCTCTGCGGCGCCCGCGTCAGCCGACACGGGCATCGTCACCCTTGTCGGCCATGACCCGGTGGTCCTGCCCTTGTCTGCTTTGCTCATGCAGTGCGTACCGGGCCTTCTTTTTGACCAGCGAGATTCCTTCCTTCTCCCAGAAGCTAAACGGGACCCGGATCATAGTAGATCCGGCTATACCTGTTCCTGCATACAAGTTAGACAAGCACTTCCGACTTACTCCTTAAGTCGGCTGAGACAATGTTAGGTGACCCCCCTGGTCCGGGTTACTCCGTGATCCGGCCTGCCTTGAGGTTACCCGGCCAGCATCCGCTTTGACCTTGCTGAACCTCGGCTAACTTGGCCTTTATACCCCGGAGTGACCCTACCCGGGGGTATCCCCCCAACACCGATGGATATTGAGATGCTATTTCAGATTGATTATTGATTCTATCATGTCTTTGTTATTTGTGATCTTGCATGCTTTCCGTTGTTAGTAGCTATATTGGCCAAGTAGATGCTAGCAACTCCAAGAGTTAGTATTTATGCTCGATAGTGGGTTCATGCCTCTGGTAATCTGGGGAAGTGACAGAAATCTCTAAGGTACTAGATGTGCTGTTGCTACTAGGGAGAAAACAACAATCCTTTGTTCATAGAACAATCGTATTGTTTACATTACACGCAATTCGTAAAGCAATAATCTGTTGCTTGCAACTTAATACTAGAGGGGGTTCGGATGATAACCTGAAGGTGGATTATTAGTCATAGATGCAGTTGGATGACGGTCTATGTATAATGTTGTAATTCCCAATCAAGTCTCAAAGGAGTCAAGATGATTAGTATATGCTTTTATGCTTTCTCGATGTTTGTCAATTGCCCCGCTGTAATTTGTTCACCCAGCATGTTATCTATCTTAAGGAGAGCCACCTCTAGTGAACTATGGACCCCGGTCCTTTCTCTTACATACAATCTATAAACTGTTTACTGCTTTGTGTTTACTTTCTGCAAACTATTATTTCCTTCCATTCGATACATTTAATCCTTTGTTTTCAGCAAAACCGGTGAGATTGACAACCTCATCGCAAGTTGGGGACAAAGTTCTGTGGCTGTGTTGTGCAGGTATCCACGTTGCTATTAGCACCGGTAGTGCGCCCTGCCAAGGCTCAGCTAGCAACACATTTGGGGTGTTTCCTTGCTCCTACTGGTTCGATAACCTTGGTTTCATAACTGAGGGAAACTTACTTCTGTGCTCATATACCTTCCTCTTGGGGTTCCCCAACAAGCTCATCAATCACGAGCCATCAATGAATTTTTCCGGCACCGTTGCCGGGGAGTCAAGGACATCTTCACAAGGATTGAACTATTCTTCAAGGAACCTATTGGATTCTGCTGTTGGAGGCACCTTTATGACCATTACTTTGGGTGCTGCAACAAAGCTTCTGGATAATATGATGGTTAACTATTCTGAATGGCATACTAAAAGAGCTCCACAAGGTAAGAAGGTAAATTATGTTGAGGAAACCTCCTCCTTGAGTGATAAGATTGATATTATTATGTCTATGCTTGTTAATGGGAAATCCCATGTTGATCCAAATAATGTTCCTTTAGCCTCTTTGGTTGCTCAAGAAGAGCAAGTTGATGTGAACTTCATAAGAAATAACAATTTTAGCAACAATGCTTATAGGAATAATTTTGGTAACAACAATTATAAGCCTTATCCTCCCAACAATGGTAATGCTTATGGAAGTTCCTACAACAATAATAGGAGTGCTCCCTCTGAACTTGAAGTTATGCTTAAAGACTTTATTAGTAAACAAACTGCTTTCAATAAAACTATTGAGGAAAAACTCTCTAATGCTGAAAGAAATATAGCATCTTTGGCTGAAGCTCAATCTTCTTTGAATAAAATGACTGCTAAACCTGAAACTAGTGATAATCCCTATGCAGCTACTAATGCCATAGAAGTAAGAATTGATGAAAATGTTAGACTATTAGCTGAATTACATGCTAAGTGGGAAAGAGAAGATGAAATTGCTAGAAACATTAGTGTTTCTACCATCACCACCACTAGTGATGAGGCTAGTAATAGTTCTACTACTTTAGATGATAAATTTGATTTTGATCTTGATGGTTGCAATATCTCTGAAGTTATTAAGTTCCTACAAAAGCTTGCTAAGAGTCCTAATTCTAGTGCTATGAACATGGCCTTTATAAAACACATTACTGATGCTCTCATAAAGATTAAAGAAGAAAAGATGAAACGTAAAGCTTCTATTCCTATAAAACAAGAAGATGGTTGGGAACTCATCATTAATATGAAAGTGAATGACTTTGATTTTAAAGCTTTATGTGATCTTGATAGTAGTGTTTCTATTATGCCTAGAAGGATTTATGATATGCTTGATTTGCCTCCACTTGAAGATTGTTATTTGAATGTCCCACTTGATGATAATGCTAAAAAGAAACTCATGGGGAGTCTTAATGATGTTCTTATTATGGTTAACAATGCCTATGTCCCCATTGATTTCTATGTTTTGGATGTTGAATGCAATGCTTCTTGTCCTATTACTTTGGGAAGACCTTTTCTTAGAACTGTTGGTGCCATTATTGATATGAAAGAAGGCACCATTAAATATCAACTCCCACTCAAGAAAGGTATAGAACACTTCCCTAAGAAGAGAGAGAAGATTTCTTTTGCCTCTCCTATGAAAACAAAATTTGGTCTTAATGCTTCTTCATTCGAGAACACTTGATTCTTTTTCTTGCTTCTTGTGCCTAACTTAAAGGCGTTAAAGAAAAGTACTTATTGGGAGATAACCCAAAAGTTTTAGATGAGTCTTGGAAGTTATTACTTAAGTAATAACTGATCCTTATCCTTTTTATTTGCTTTTTGTGCCAAGAATAACCTCTAATGAGAGAGAAGTAATGATTGGGAAAGTTGCTGTACCGAAACAGATTTTTCTGCTTCACCGTAAAAATTCGTGAGAGATCTCTGTATGTCGGATTGAGCTGTAATTTTTTATGCTTCTGACCCAGGTTGTTATCTAACTTTCGTTAGTTCAACACTTTTTGATTCGAGCAACACAAAGTCTTCGAAAAAATCATCTTTACCTGCTGGTCTGTTTTGACAGATTTCTGCCATTTTCTGCATTTGCTTCTTGTGGGTTCCTTTTTGAGTTCTTTTGGGCAATTGAGCTTTTTGAATGAAGTGATAAAGTAGCTAGTGTTCTAATGGAAGTTTATTTGGTGTTATAACTGAACCTTAAGACCTATTATCTTGAGTGCACTAATGTTGCTAATAAAGATTGTGTGAAGTTTTGTATGAAGGACAAATTTCAGGCGTATGGAAGGAATGAGTAATGAGATGAAGGATGGACTAAAGCTCAAGCTTGGGGATGCCACGCGTGTCACCCTAATAAATATCCAAGAAGTACAAGCGTCAAAGCTTGGGGATGCCCAAGGCATCCCCTTCTTCATCAATAAAAATCTCAGGTTTCTTCCAAACACTTCATTTTTATTGTTTCATGCACAGTTGTGTTGTTCTTGGAGCGTCTTCTTATCGTTTTTCATTTTGGTTTTCGTTTTCTTGGTTTGCTTAGTTTGCTGAATAAATTGGTTGGACCCCCTCTTTCCCCCTCTTTCATACATTGGTTTTCAAATAGTTTGGTTTGGATTGGAAAAGAGTAGGAAAGCTCATGCTTAGGGGTAAAGAGAGCTTGTTTTTGACTGTGGCCTATGCTTTGTCATGTCATGCTTGATATTGTTTTGGCTTTATGCTTAGTATTCTTTGCTGTAGCATGACTTGTTATAAACAATGGAGATTGCTTAATGTGCCTTGGATGAATCATGCGTTGTTTTAGCATATTAAAGCATAGTATTGTGGTATTCTCCTTTGATGCTTTATTTGGGTTGACTTGGCGCATGCTCACACCATGTTATGACTGTCTCAAGTCACCATAGCCTTTATGATCCTTTAGTTTTCAACTTGTAGTATCACTTTATGCTTTGATCAATGATGTTTTGTCGCTCTGCATGATTATGGCCATTATTGTTATCTTAGTTTGTTGCTCCCAGTCTTTTGCTAGCCTCCACAACCAATTATGAGTTCCACTCATGCATCCAACTCCCTAAACCAAGTTATTCCAAAGAGTCCACCATACCTACCTACTAGCTTATGCTATTCCAAGTATATTCATGTTTTTATCTACCTTCCAAATTAAACTTGTTATGAGAAAACTAGTGATTAAAGCTCTCATGAACTTGATGGCACACTTTACTTTTCTTGCCCTTAATAAACTTGAACCATTATGTCGTCTATGTTGTATATGCTTGCACTTATTTGTTGGGGATTAGCAGAACCATGCTTTCACGGGGAACGCTTTCAACATTGCACTTGTACATTGTACCTAGCTGATATCATGCTCTTTTGTCTATGGATGTCGTCGGTGTGAAATGAAAGGGGAGCTTGTAAGTCCATGGAGTTATGTATATGTGTTAGAGAAACGCTTGGGCCGCTGGTCTAATCCATGCTGACATGGTGGAAACCTGTAGCGTAACCATAATGAGCTATGTATGAAGCATTCTTCTTATAAAAAAAGAGTCCTATATTGTGAAAAAAGAGAAAAAGAAAAAAGATTATGAAAAGAGGAAAGAGAGAAAAAAAGCACCATATTCCCATGGTAAATAAGAAGATTGCTGAGATGCTTGTTGTCTGCTTGCCTTGTCATTTTGATATGGGGATTCTTCCGTATCATCGGGCAAGGGGTACCCCGTTGGCGGTTCTCTATGATACACATGTACTTACGATGACAAGAACTTACTGGTGACTAAACTTGAGCAGCATGAGGAGCGGCCCTCGTATTCAAGGGACATGAGATTTCTAACTTATACTTCGTCAAGCATGTACACCATAGTTTTTCACTTTAACCTTAATCACCTTCAAGATGCTTATGATAGGGGCAATGAGAGCTGAAAGCTATAAGTACCATAATTTTTAGAAGCTCTTTGTGAGACTTGAATCCCTACTTCCTTTTATGAAGGCCTTTCTTCCACCATTATATTGAGTCTCCACCTTCTACCTTTATGCTCCTACTTTGAGAGCATAGTGGCCATTCTTAGTTCTATTTGCATTGTCCCAAGACTAGTTGATTGATGCATAACTTGATTTTGCTTGTTTTAACCTATTTGTATCTAGTCACTCTTATGAACTTTGAAGGTGTCCTATACATTTATACTTGCTACTCTATGAGGGACAAGCTGAATGCCATTATGTTGTGTTTTCTTTATGTGAAACAAACAAACGTCTTGCAAAGCATTGTTATTCATGAATCTTTTGTTTGTGCCTTTTCATGTTGCATCATAGTTTCTTTATCTTATTGCTAGAACTTTGTCTTTCATGTTATTATTGAAGTACTATGATCCTAGCTTTGAATGTTTTACAAATAATTTGATCAAGTTTATGATGGCGCATGTCACCTCAAAAATTATTGATGTTCCAGCTTTGAATGTTTTATCACTTACCTACTCGAGGACGAGCAGGAGTTAAGCTTGGGGATGTTGATACATTGCAAATGTATCTATAATTTTTGATGTTCCATGCTTGGTTTTATATACTTTCTTGTGTTTTGTCTACACTTTGGAGTAATTTTCATATGATTTGTTGGACTAACCTATTAACAAGAGCCACAGTGCCTGCTACCTGTTTTCTGCTGTTTTTGGTTCCAGGAAAGTCAGAAAATGAATATTCTTGGAATTGGACGGGACAAAAGCCAAAGTTGCTATTTTACCGGAAGTCATCTGGAGCCAAAATGCGAGACGGAGAAGGGCTGGAGCCTGGCCACACCACCTGGCCACGTGGGCAGGCCTGGCCTGCGCCAGGGGGTGGTCTGGCCGACCCCAGCACCCCCTCGGCCTCTCCTTCCGCCTATATATTGCCTTCGGGACCAAAACCCTAAGGACCCGATCAAAAATCCACGAAAGAGTCTGTAGCCGCCGTCATCTCCATCCCTAGATCGGGAGGGATCTGAAGCTCTTCCCGGCACCCTGCCAGAGAGGGGAATTCACCCTGGAGGCCTTCTTCATCATCATGCAAGCCTCTGGTGTGACGCGTGAGTAGTTCATCTCTGGACTATGGGTCCATGTAGTTGCTAGATGGTTGGTTCTTCTCCTTTGTGCTTTCACGTTTAGATCTTGTGAGCTCTGTTCATGATCAATATCATCTATTTGTAATTCTGCATGTTGTGTTTGCAGGGATCTGATGGATATTGAGATGCTATTTCAGATTGATTATTGATTCTATCATGTCTTTGTTATTTGTGATCTTGCATGCTTTCTGTTGTTAGTAGCTATCTTGGCCAAGTAGATGCTAGCAACTCCAAGAGTTAGTATTTATGCTCGATAGTGGGTTCATGCCTCTGGTAATCTGGGGAAGTGACAGAAATCTCTAAGGTACTAGATGTGTTGTTGCTACTAGGGAGAAAACAACAATCCTTTGTTCATAGAACAATCGTATTGTTTACATTACACGCAATTCGTAAAGCAATAATTTGTTGCTTGCAACTTAATACTGGAGGGGGTTCGGATGATAACCTGAAGGTGGATTATTAGTCATAGATGCAGTTGGATGACGGTCTATGTATAATGTTGTAATGCCCAATCAAGTCTCAAAGGAGTCAAGATGATTAGTATATGCTTGTATGCTTTCTCGATGTTTGTCAATTGCCCCGCTGTAATTTGTTCACCCAGCATGTTATCTATCTTAAGGAGAGCCACCTCTAGTGAACTATGGACCCCGGTCCTTTCTCTTACATACAATCTATAAACTATTTACTGCTTTGTGTTTACTTTCTGCAAACTATTACTTCCTTCCATTCAATACGTTTAATCCTTTGTTTTCAGCAAAACCGGTGAGATTGACAACCTCATCGCAAGTTGGGTACAAAGTTCTGTGGTTGTGTTGTGCAGGTCTCCATGTTGCTACTAGCACCGGTAGTGCGCCCTGCCAAGGCTCAGCTAGCAACACCTTTGGGCTGTTTCCTTACTCCTACTGGTTCGATAACCTTGGTTTCATAACTAAGGGAAACTTACTTTTGTGCTCATCATACCTTCCTCTTGGGGTTCCCCAACGAGCTCATCAATCACGAGCCATCAGTCCTTCGGACTGAAACCCAAGAATGTTCATACATTGTAGGCTACTAGTAAATTACACGTGCCATGCACGTGAGACTCAGATAATAGACATATGACATATCATCATTATATAAAATTATAATAGGTAAAGCACAAAAAAATATAAATTTGATCAACATATATAAATTATGGTTTTATATTTGGTTCTTGTACTTCGTATCATCATGTAGAAGTCAAAGATTATTAGCTACCTAACACTTGAAATTTTTGGTGACATGGTCTAGAGAAATGAGGGAGAGGATTCTAGGAGTATTATGGAGAAGTGTGTTTTGAGGTTTGTGCATAGCATTCATTCTGCTGAAGACTAACTATAGAATCTTCTAAATGCTCGAATGGAAAAGAAGATCCAATGGTTGGAAATATTTGGATTCACGAGTATTGATCCAACGGTCATCATTCAAAGTTATCCGTATCTTACCACTATTAGTAAATTGCACATTCCCTACACGTGATACTCAGATAATAGACGCCTGACATATCATTACTATATAAAATTATCTCTACTATTATAATTGAGCAGTTTTGAATTGGATCCATAGCACCATTCCTGACCGTTGGCCTGTTAGATCCAATGGTTCAAAGCAGCTAGATTCGTGTTAAATAGTACCTAAAGCAAACTCCACCATGTTCTAGAACCATCAGTTCACCACCCCCAAAATTTCATAGCACAGTAGGTTGTATTCTCAATATGTGTAGATAGTTATTATTAATAGACTTAATTTATGCATTTTGGGGGTGGTGACATGATGGTTCTAGAACATGGTGGAGTTTGCTCTAGATCTGTACTATATATTCAACACGAAATCGGTTGCTCTGAACCATTGGATCTAATAGCCCAACGGTCAAGATTGGTGCTATAGATCCAATTCAAAACTGCTCCACTACAGTAGTAGAGAGAATACAACCTACTGTGCTATGAAATTTTGGGGTTGGTGGCATGATGGTTCTAGAACATGCATGGTGGAGTTTGCTCTAGGTACTATTCAACACGAATCCAGCTTCTCTGAACCATTATTGGATCTAACAGCCCAACGGTTAGGATTGGTGCTATGGATCCAATTCAAAACTGCTCCATTATAGTAATAGAGATAGAGGTATTTTACCACTATATAGTGTATGAATAACTTTGAATATTGACCGTTGGATCAAGACTCATGAATCCCAACATTTCCAGTTGTTGGATCTTCTTTTCCATTCTAGCATCTAGAAAATTCTATTTATAGTCTTCAGCATAATGAATGTTATACACAAACCTCAAAACACACTTTCCATCATACTAGAATCTTCTTCCTCGTAGCTAATAATCGTTGACTTCTACATGATCTTATCTTATCTTACCACTATATAGTGTACGAATAACTTTGAATGTTGACTGTTGGATCAAGATTCGTGAATCCCAGCATTTCTACCTATTGGATATCATGTAGAGGTCAATGATTATTAGCTATATAAAACTTTATAATTTTGGTAACATGGTCTAGAGAAACGGGGGAGAATATTCTAGAATGATAAGTTTTATTTGAGTTTTGTGCATAGCATTCATTGTGATGTAGACTATCAATAGAATCTTCTAGATGCTTGAATGGAAAAGAAGATCCAACGGCTCGAAATGATGGGATTCACGAGTCTTAATCCAACGGTCAATATTCAAAGTTGTCCGTACACTATATAGTGGTAAGATCATGTAGAAGTTAACGATTATTAGCTATCTAAAACATGATTTTTTTGGTAACATGGTCTAGAGAAACGAGGGAGAAGATTCTATAATGGTGAGGAAAGTATATTTTGAGTTTTGTGCATAGCATTCATTGTGATGAAGACTATCAATAGAATCTTCTAGACCGTTAAAAAATAGAATCTTCTAAATGCTAGAATGGAAAAGAAGACCCAACGGCTGGAAATGTTGGGATTCGCGAGTCTTGGTCCAACGGTCAATATTCAAAGTTATTTGTACACTATATAGTGCTGAGATTATAACAGGTAAAGCAGAAAAAATATAAATTTGATCAACATCTATAAAATATGGGTGTATATATATATTTGGTTCTTGTACTTTGTATATCATGTAGAAGTACATCAACGATTATTAGTTATCTAAAACTTTAAAATTTTGGTGACATGGTCTAGAGAAACGAGGGAGAAGATTCTAGAATGATGGAGAAGTGAGTTTTGTGCATAGCATTCATTATCATGAAGATTATCAATAGAATCTTCAAGATGCTAGAATGGAAAAGAAGATCCAATAGCTGGAAATGTTGGGATTCGCGAGTCTTGATCCAACGGTCAATATTCAAAGTTATTCGTACACTATATAGTGGTAAGATCATGTATAAGTCAACGATTATTAGATACTAGTAAGTTGCACGTGCCTTGCACGTGAGACTCGGATGGTAGACGTACGACATATCTATATACAATTATAATTGGTAAAGCACAAAAAAATATAAATTTTATCAACATCTATAAAGTATGGGTGTATATATTTGGTCCTTGTACTTTGTATCATAATGTAGAAGTCAAAGATTATTCGCTACCTAACACATGAAATTTTTGATAACATGGTCTAGAGAAACAAGGGGGAAGATTCTAGTATGATGGAGAAGTGTGTTTTGAGGTTGTGCATAGCATTCATTATGACAAAGACTATCAATAGAATCTTCTAGGTGATAGGATGGAAAAGAAGATCCAACGGCTCGAAAAGCTGGGATTCGCGAGTCTTGATCCAACAATCAACATTCAAAGTTATTCGTACACTATATAGTGGTTTGTAATAAAGACTATCAATAGAATCTTCAAGATGCTAGAATGGAAAAGAAGATCCAACGGCCGGAAATGTTGGGTCGTGAGTCTTGATCCAACGATCAATATTCAAAGTTGTTTGTACACTATATAGTGGTAAGATCATGTAGAAGTCAACGATTATTAGCTACTAGTAAGTTGCACGTGAGACTCGGATAGTAGACGTATGACATATCATCATCACTATATACAATTATCTTGCCACTATATAGTGTGCGGATAACTTTGAATGTTGACCGTTGGATCAAGATTCGTGAATCCCAGCATTTCTAGCCATTAGATCTTATTTTCCATTCTAGCACCTAGAAGATTCTGTTTGTAGTCTTCGGCATAATGAATGCTATGCACAAACCTCAAAACACACTTCTCCATCATACTAGAATCTTCTTCTTTTTTCTCTAGACCATGTTATCAAAAATTTCATGTGTTAGGTAGCTACTAGTCTTTGACTTCTACATGGCAGACAAAGTACAAGGATACACCCATACTTTATAGATCTTGATCAAATTTATAATTTATTGTGCTTTACCAATTATAATTTTATATAGTGATTATATGTCATACGTCTACTATCTGAGTCTCACGTGCAAGGCACGTGCAACTTACTAGTAATTGGTAAAGCACACAAAATATAAATTTGATCAATATTTATAAAGTATGGGTATATATTTGGTCCTTGTACTTTGTATCATCATGTAGAAGTCAAAGATTATTTAGCTACCTAACACATGAAATTTTTGATAACATGGTCTAGAGAAACAAGGGAGAAACTTCTAGTATGATGGAGAAGTGTGTTTTGAGGTTTGTGCATAGCATTCATTATGTCGAAGACTATCAATAGATTCTTCTAGAAGCTAGAATGGAAAAGAATATCCAACTGCTAGAAACACTAGGATTCGTGAGTCTTGATCCAACGGTCAACATTCAAAGTTATTCGTACACTATATAGTGGTAAGATAAGATAATATCATGTAGAAGTCAACGATTATTAGCTACTCCGTACTAGGGAGAAGATTCTAGTATGATGGAGAAGTGTGTTTTGAGGTTTGTGCATAGCATTCATTATGTTGAAGACTATGTATAGAATCTTCTAGATGCTAGAATGGAAAAGAAGATCCAATGGTTGGAAATATTAGGATTCGTGAGTCTTGATCCAACGATCATCATTCAAAGTTATTCATACACTATATAGTGGTTATATCTCTACTACTATAATGGAGCAGTTCTGAATTAGATCCATAGCACCAATCTTGACCATTGTGTTGTTAGATCCAATGGTTCAGAGAAGCTGGATTCATGTTGAATAACACCTAGAGCAAACTCCAGTCATGCATGTTGTAGAACCATCATGTCACCACCCGAAAATTTCATAGCATACTAGGATGTATTCTCTCTACTACTATAATGGAGCAGTTTTGAATTGGATCCATAGCACCAATCCTGACCGATGGGCTCTTAGATCCAATGGTTCAGAGCAGCTAGATTCGTGTTGAATAGTACGTACCTAGAGCAAACTCCACCATGTTCTAGAACCATCATGTCACCACCCCCAAAATTTCATAGCACATTATTAGGTTGTATTCTCAATATGTGTACATAAGTTATTATTAATAGACTTAATGTATATGCGAACAAGACTATTGGTTAATAACAACTCAATTTTTGTTAAATCACATTTCATACATTAGAGAAAAAATGCATAAATTAAGTCTATTAATAATAAGTATATACATATATTTAGAATACAGCCTACTGTGCTATGAAATTTTGGGGTGGTGACATGATGGTTCTAGAACATGGTGGAGTTTGCTCTAGGTACTATTCAACACGAATCCAGCTGCTTTGCACCATTGGATCTAACATCCCAACGGTCAGGATTGGTGCTATGGATCCAATTCAAAACTGCTCCATTATAGTAGTGGAGATCTAAAACATGAAATTTTTGGTAACATGGTCTAGAGAAATGAGGGAGAAGATTTTAAAATGATGGATAAGTGTGTTTTGAGTTTTGTGAATAACATTCATTTTGATGAAGACTGTCAATAGAATCTCCTAGACCGTTCAAACAAATAGAATATTCTAGATGCTAGAATGGAAAAGCAGATCCAACGGCTGGAAATGTTGGGATTCACGAGTCTTGATATAACGGTCAATATTCAAAGTTATTCGTACACTATATAGTGGTAAGATAAGATTATAATAGGAAAAGCAAAAAAAATTGATCAACATCTATAAAGTATGGGTGTATATATTTGGTTCTTGTACTTTGTATGTCATGTAGAAGTCAGCGATTATTAGCTATCTAAAACTTTAAAATTTTGGTAACATGGTCTACAGAAACGAGGCAGAAGATTCTAGAATGATGGAAAAGTGTGTTTTGAGTTTTGTGCATAGCATTCATTGTGATGAAGACTGTCAATAGAATCTTCTAGATGCTAGAATAATAGAAAAGAATATCCAACGGCTAGAAATATTGGGATTCGCGAGTCTTGATCCAACCGTCAATATTCAAAGTTGTTCGTATATTGTTTACTAATTGCAAGATATGCACATCTACTTGCTTGTAGTACTACCAAATATGGGAAATTTACCATAAACTATGATGTCGATATGTCCATGACCTTGCGAGGTTGCTCGGCCTGAAACTTGTTCATAAAAAAAAGATGATTATTAATCCAGTAGATGGCTTGAATTTCGGGGGGGTTGCTAGAAGTAGATCGATGTGGATGAGGAAGAGACAAGTCGGACTATGCACCCGCGGCTGCAGAGAAGAGATCGATGGAGGATGGATGGTGAGAGCCAGTGAAGGAGAGAGAAAACACAACTTGTTTTGCATGCATATTACTACTAGTAGGTCGATATATTTACTACTAGTGGAGTGTACCTCGTGTCAGTAGCCCATCATAGCTTTGCTCTGACATCGCACCGCCTTCTGACTCCTCCTCCCGCTGCTCTCGCGCTGCCTCCTTTTTTTAGGAAGGAGCCGCCTCCCTTTTTGAGTAGTACTAGCACGGAAGTGGAGTACTTTGCTTTACAGAGAAAAATATTTCCATCACTTAGAAAATTAGAGTTGTTATTTTTCCTAGTATTTCGGAACTCCCATTGGCAAAGCTGTTTACCAATGCCAAGATGCGCACATCTACTTTCTTGTAGTACTACTACAAAATTCCCATAAACATGGATATGTCCGTGACCTTGCTTGGTCGCTCGTCCTGAAACTTGTTCATACTTATACATGGTAGGCCATTTTTGTGAAGCGGATTTTTTCAAAAGTTGTGAAAAACTCATGTTTATTATTTTTCATGGCAGGTAGTATAAGCAAAAGGACGCCATGCATGAGTCCCCCTGTTTTTTGGCCTATTTCTCTCTCTTTTTTCAAAGCAGGGTCAACTTTGCCGGCATGCAAAGTCTAGAAAGAAGTTGAATCTTTGAAAACTCTCGGTCGTGTTCTCCATATATTGGCTGTCTGGTGGGCAACTTTAAAAGATTTTTGTGGAATTTAAAGAGTAATTGGCAGCTCACATGTGGTTTGAAATAATTTGACATAATTTCGACAGACTCCCTCTGATCCATTTTAATGTTCATAGATTTATCTAGATTCAAATGTATCTAGTCATGTTTATGTGCTAGATACATATATCCGAACCTAGGAATCGCAAGTAAAACATGGATGTTTCGCTATGTCTGAAAACATGGCGCGCTTCTCGCATTCAGTGCCACATTCTTCTGATTTTCTTTACTGCTAGTACAAAACATCCCCATAATCAGTTGGAAAAGTGAAAAATGTTTTTTCCTAATTGTTCGAAACTCCCGCGGGCAATATTGTTTACTAGGCCAACACGCACCCATCTACCCGATGTCAGAACCCTATGTAAAAGTGTAGCTAGGGTATACATCGATATAGAAGGCCATGACCTTATTGGTCGTTCGTGCTAAAAACCAAGAATTAATAATGTTACATCATGGTGGGCTATAATGTGAATCCGTTTTCCCTAAGGTTGTCGAATCTCATGTTTACCATTTTTCTTGGCAATTAATAATACTACTAGCAAAAGTACCCCAATCGTAATGAACTCTCATGTTTTTGTTTTACGCTTTATTTTGTTTGAATATTTTCCATACGCGGTCAAATTTGTCGGTATGAAAATAGTAATCAGTAATGGCATTTTTTAAAACTATTGTTGGCCCATGATATTTTGGCTGCCTGGGTACCTTCAAAAGAATTTTGGATATTTTCAAGAGTAATAGTCTATCACGCTCACATGTATTCAAGTTTGACCTAATTTTGTTTAATCGACTTAGAGTCATGCATTTAAGTGCACGTGGAGCTTTAGCTTGGAAGTTTGAAAAATACTTAAACTTGGGAACTGTAAGAAAGAATTGTCCACATTGTGCGAAAATTTGGTGGGGCCCTTTCTTATTTTTCTACCAGTAAAAGTACTTGAAAAACTCACACTTCTGGTATTGCCTACTATATCATGTACTACTATGTATGAACTTTCTTGGGTTTCAAGCCAAATGACCAAGGTCATGGACATACCCTGTCTTTATCAAGATAATGACCGTGTGCCCATATTTTGGTATAGCTAGGTCGGTGCATGTTAGCATGCATGGTAAAGAAGTAAAAGTATTTTTTGGAACGAAGTCCGATCAATATGGCTTAGAGTTCATAGCATGTGCCATTTATTTTCTATAGTACATAAAGTGGTTGGATAAATTACATGTTATATTTTTCAAGCTTAATTTTCTAGCTAATTTCACCCACTCAGACGACTTTCCGTCGATTTGTCGAATTAGGTCTAAATTAATATTCTACAAGTGCGTGAGAGCTAGTTCAATAGTATAACCGAGTGTTAGGTATAACAAAGTGACACATCATCTATTGTCGACTTTATACCAGCACGTACAATACCTAACATTTGAACTATAGAACAACTAGCATTACATGCAGCAACCTCGTCAAAAAGCAAGAAGATTAAACAAGAATAAAATGAAAAATATTTCTATGCCAGCTTGAAAAATCCTAAAACTTGGGAATTGTAAGAAAGCATGGTACACTTAGTCTGAAAATTGGGGCAGTGGCATTTTTTATTTATTTTTTGGAACCTAGGTACTATAGGTCCTGAAGGAGCGAGACACTCCAATTAGCGCACTAGGGTTTGTAGTCGTCGTAATGTGATTTGAGGGCCTTTTCATAATTATTATTACTTTTGAGACTTTTTGTATTAGTGTAGAAGATTATTAATCCAGTAGATGGCTTGAATTTCGGGGGGTGGGAACGGTTGCTGGAAGTAGATCGGTGTGTCGTACCAAGTCACACGTGCGCAGCGCCATGTTGTGGACGAGGAAGAGACAAACCAGACTGTGCACCCGCGGCTGCAGAGAAGAGATCGATGGAGGATGGATGGTGAGAGCTAGCGAAGAAGCGAGAAAACACAACTTGTTTTGCGTGCATATTACTACTAGTAGGTCCATATATTTACTACTAGTGGAGTGTACCTCGTGTCAGCAGCCCATCATAGTTTTTCTCTGACATCGCACTGCCTTTCGACTCCTCCTCCCGCTGCTCTCGCACTACCTCCTTTTTTTTGGAAGGAGCCGCCTCCCTTTTCGAGTAGTACTAGTATGGAAGTGGAGTACTTTGCTTTACACAGAAAAATATTTCCATCGCTTAGAAAATTGGAGTTGTTACTTTTCCTAGTATTTGGGAACTCCCATTGGCAAAGATGTTTACCAAGACCAAGATGCGCACATCTACTTTCTTGTAGTACTACTATAAAAATCTCATAAACATGGATATGTCTGTGACCTTGCTTGGTCGCTCGTCTTGAAACCTGTTCATACTTATACATGGTAGGCCATTTTTGTGAAGCGGCTTTTTTCAAAAGTTGTGAAAAACTCATGTTTATTATTTTTCATGGTAGGTAGTACAAGCAAAAGGACGCCATGCATGAGTCCCCCTATTTTTTTGGCCTATTTCTCTCTCTTTTTTCAAAGCAGGGTCAACTTTGTCGCTATGCAAAGTCTAGAAAGAAGTTGAATATTTGAAAACTCTCAGTCGTGTTCTCCATATATTGGCTGTCTGGTGGGCAACTTCAAAAGATTTTTGTGGAAATTAAAGAGCAATTGCCAGCTCACATGTGGTTCGAAATAATTTGACATAATTTTGATAGACTCCCTCCAATCCATATTAATGTTCACAGATTCATCTAGATTCAAATGTATCTAGTCATGTTTCTGTGCTAGATGCATATACCCAACTCTAGACAAATCTGAGAACATTAATTTGAATCGGAGATAGTAGTGTAATTTAAGTGGGTTAATTTATCTATGAACCTTGAAAACTCAAAGAACCTAGGAATCACAAGTAAAACATGGGTGGTTCGCTATGTCCGGAAACATGGGAACCTCAAAACACTTCTCCATCATTCTAGAATCTTCTCCCTCGTTTCTCCAGACCATGTTACCAAATTTTGAAGTTTTAGATTAGCTAATAATCGTTCACTCTACATGATATACAAAGTACGAGAACCAAATATACACCCATATATTATAGATGTTGATCAAATTTATATTTTTTCTGCTTTACCCAGGAGGAGAGAGATTACCCTGGAGGCCTTCTTCATCACCACGCCTGCCTCCGGTGTGATGCGTGAGTAGTTCATCCTTGGACTGCAGGTCCATGTAGTAGCTAGATGGTTGGTTCTCCTCCTTTGTGCTACCATGTTTAGATCTTGTGAGCTCCGTTCATAATCAAGATCATCTATTTGTAATCTTACATGTTGTGTTTGCGGAGATCCGATGGATATTGAGATGCTATTTCAGATTGATTATTGATTCTATCATGTCTATGTTATTTGTGATCTTGCATGCTTTCTGTTGTTAGTAGCTATCTTGTCCAAGTAGATGCTAGCAACTCTAAGAGGGAGTATTTATGCTCGATAGTGGTTTCATGCCTCTAGTAATATGGGGAAGTGACAGGAATCTCTAAGATACTATATGTTCTGTTGCTACTAGGGAGAAAACAGCAATCCTTTGTCCATGGGACAATCATATTGTTTACTTTACACACTTTGCTTAATGCAACTATCTGTTGCTTGCAACTTAATACTGGAGGGGGTTCAGATGATAACCTGAAGGTGGATTATTAGTCATAGATGCAGTTGGATTACGGTCTATGTATAATGTTGTAATGCCCAATCAAATCTCATAGGAGTCAATATGATTAGTATATGCATGTATGCTTTCTTGGTGTCTGACAATTGCCCCACTGTAATTTGTTCACCCAACATGTCATCTATCTAAAGGAGAATCACCTCTAGTGAACTATGAACCCCGGTCCATTCTTTTACCATCAATCTACCATCTATTTACTGTTTACTGTTTACTTTCTGCAAACAATTACTATCTTCCATACAATATGTTTAATCCTTTGTTTTTAGCAAAATCGGTGAGATTGACAACCTCAATGTAAGTTGGGGCAAAGTTCTGTGGTTGTGTTGTGCAGGATTCCAAGTTGGAAACAACACCTTGGAGGTGTTTCCTTGCTCCTACTGGTTCGATAACCTTGGTTTCGTAACTGAGGGAAAACTTGCTGCTGTGCTCATTGATATGTCCTTTTTGCATCACTATTCTATATCATAATTTACTTTTATTCATTGATATATTTCATATTAAGAGATGATACTTATGTTATTTCTTCTGTTTTTGCATGGTTGATGACTTTGGAAGGATGGACCGCTGAAGTTAGGATTCTGATGGAAAAGGCACTATTTGGAGGCGAAATTCGCGAAGATTAGAAAATTGCAGAAAATACATGGAAAATCCTATTTTTCCAGAAGATGAAGGATGCCAGAAGGGGGATCGGAGTTGGGCCACAGGGGGCTGATACATTGCAAATGTATCTATAATTTTTGATGTTCCATGCTTGGTTTTATCTACTTTCTTGTGTTTTGTTCACACTTTGGAGTACTTTTCATATGATTTCTTGGACTAACCTATTAACAAGATGCCACAGTGCCAGTTGCCTGTTTCTGCTGTTTTTGGTTCCAGGAAGTCAGAAAATGAATATTCCCGGAATTGGACGGGACAAAACCCAAAGTTGATATTTTACCGGAAGACTCACGGAGCCAGAAGACAAGACGGAGAGGGGCCACAAGGCGGCCACACCATGTGGTAGCGCGGGCTAGCCCTGGCCGCGCCACAAGGTGGTGTGGGCCCCCTGGCACTCCACCGACTTGCATGTTCGCCTATAAGAAGCCTCCTGATGCATAAACCCTAGGTAGTCAATCAGAAATCCACGAAAAGTTCCGCAGCACCGCCGCCACCGAAGGGGAGATTCGGGGGACAGAAAGTCTCTGTTCCGGCACCCTGCCGGGACAGGGAAGTGCCCCCGGAGCCATCTCCATCGATCTCCACCGCCATCTCCATCACCATTGTTGATTCCCATGATGAGGAGGGAGTAGTTCTCTCTCGAGGCTAAGGGTTCTACCGGTAGCTATGTGTTCATCTCTCTCTCTATGCATGATCTTATTAAGATCATGAGCTTGTAATCTATAGATCTACCTTGCTACTCAAGTGCTTTAATAGATCTCTACTCTCCCCATGTGTGTGAAAGTGACAGCGTGCACACCATGGTGGCACTTAGGCTAGAGATTACAAATACTTGTTATGAGTTATATTTGGAGTTGGATGTCTTTATGAAATTGTGGTGTTTTTTGGACTCATCTAGTACTCAAGGTGACAGTGTGGGGTTTTCTAGATGGGAAAGATGGACTTTGAGGTGTGCTGTTATAGCCCTACCATCGATTAGAGTGTTCAACCGGAGAGTAGTTAAGAGTAGTATCATGAAGAGAAGATATTTATATGAGAGTGTTCACTAGTGAAAGTATGATCCCTAGGCCTTGTTTCTAAGCATTGATACACCGTTTGCAATTAGATCTGTTACCTTTTTGCTTGCTTCCTTCTTTATTTCAGTTTGCCTTTAGTCTCTTCGACGCCATCAAAGTTTTTTCTATCATCATTCCCACTTGTGTTTCACTATCTCTTCACCGAACTAGTGCACCTATACACCTGACAAGTGTATTGGGTGTGTTGGGGACACAAGAGACTTCTTGTATCTTGATTGCAGGGTTGCTTGAGAGGGATACCTTTGACCACTTCCTCCCTGAGTTCGATAAACCTTGGGTGATCCACTTAAGGGAAAACTTGCTGTTGTTCTACAAACCTCTGCACTTGGAGGCCCAACAACTGTCTACAAGAATAGAAGTGCGTAGACATCAAGCTATTTTTCTGGCGCCGTTGTCGGGGAGGTAAGGTAAAATTTATTCACACCGGAGGATTAAAGAAGAAGAACCTCCCACAGCAAACGCCTGTTTTCTGGTGTGAGTGCTCGAAGTTATTTCCTTTAGATTCTGCATATTTGTCTTTTTGTTTGTTGTTTTCACTAGTTAGGCTTAATGGAAAACAACAAAAAATTAGAGAGCTTTATAGTATTTATCTTGAGTTAGGACATGAAGTGTTTGAAGAGAAAATTAAAAAACCTATGGAACTTTATTTGCATGCTAATAGCAATGTTATTAGTATGAATTCTTTGGACACCATTATTGCTAATGCTATGGAAAAGTCTAAGCCTTGGGAAGCTAGTTTTTATGAAAATGATCTTTTTAGTTCCCCAGCTTTGGAAGATAGCTATTCTATTGCTTATGATGATACCAAACCTCCAATATATGATGATTACAATGATGAATATGATATTTTCAGTCCACCTACTATTGAGGAGAAAATTAATCATGATTACAATATGCCTCCTATATTTGATGATTATGGTGATGAAAATAATAATGATAGCTATTTTGTTGAATTTGCTCCCACTACAATTAATAAGAATGACTATGTTTATGTGGAGAGTATTAATTCTTTCATGCATGTGGCTCATGATAAGAATGTTTTATGTGATAGTTATATTGTTAATTTTATTCATGATGCTACTGAAAGTTATTATGAGAGAGGGAAACATGGTTTTATGCATCTCAATAATATTAAGTTTCCCCTCTTTATGTTGAAAGTCTTGAAGTTGCACTTGTTTTGCTTTACTATGGTTGCTTTGTGCTTTCATGAAGTGTTTCTTTACAAGATTCCTTTTCATAGGAAGTGGGTTAGACTTAAATGTGTTTTGAATTTGCTTCTTGATGCTCTCTTTTACTTCAATTCATATTTCTTATGTGAGCATCTTCTCAAACTATCATGCCTAACTTAAAGGCGTTAAAGAAAAGTACTTGTTGGGAGATAACACAAGAGTTTTAGATGAGTCTTGGAAGTTATTACTTCAGTAATGACCGCTCCTTATCCTTTTTATTTGCTTTTTGTGCCAAGAGTAACCTCTAATGAGAGAGAAGTAATGATTGGGAAAGTTGTTGTCCGAAACAGATTTTTGTGCTTCACCATAAAAATTCGTGAGAGAGCTCTGTATGTCGGATTGAGATGTAATTGTTTGTGCCTCTGCCCCAGGTTGTTATCTAACTTTCATTAGTTCAACACTTTTTGATTTGAGCAACAGAAGGTCTTCGAAAAAATTCGTCTTTACCTGCTGGTCTGTTTTGACAGATTTCTGCCATTTTCTGCATTTGCATCTTGTTGGTTCCTTCTTGAGTTCTTTTGGGAAATTGAGCTTTTTGAGGGAAGTGCTACAGTATCTAGTGTTCTAATGGAAGTTTATTTGGTGTTAGAACTGAACTTTAAGACTTATTTATCTTAAGTGCACTAATGTTGCTAATGAGATTGTGTGAAGTTTTGTATGAAGGAAAATTTTCAGGTGTATGGAAGGAATGAGTAATGAGATGAAGGATGGACTAAAGCTCAAGCTTGAGGATGCCATGCATGTCACCCCAAGAAATATCCAAGAAGTACAAGCATCAAAGCTTGGGGATGCCCAAGGCATCCCCTTCTTCATCAACAAAAATCCCAGGTTTCTTCCAAACGCTTCATTTTTATTGTTTCATGCACAGTTGTGTTGTTATTGGAGCGTCTTCTTTTTTGTTTTCGTTTTGGTTTTTAGTTTGCTTGGTTTGCTTAGTTTTCTGAATAAATTGGTTGGACCCCCTCTTTCATACATTGGTTTGCAAATAGTTTGGTTTGGTTTGGAAAGAGTAGGAAAGTTCATGCTTATGTGGTAAAAAGAGCTCGTTCTTGACTATGGCTATGCTTTGTCATGCCATGCTTGATATTGTTTTGGCTTTATGCTTAGTATTCTTTGTTGTATCATGACTTGTTATAAACAATTGAGATTGTTTAATGTGCCTTGGATGAATCATGCGTTGTTTTAGCATATTAAAGCATAGTATTGTGGTATTCTCCTTTGATGCTTTATTTGGGTTGACTTGGCACATGCTCACACCATGTTATGACTATCTCAAGTCACCATAGCCTTTATGATCCTTTAGTTTTCAACTTGTAGTATCACTTTATGCTTTGATCAATGATGTTTTGTCGCTCTGCATGATTATGGCCATTATTGCTCTCTTAGTTTGTCGCTCCCAGTCTTTTGCTAGCCTCCACAACAAAGTATGAGTTCCACTCATCATCCAACTCCCTAAACCAAGTTATTCCAAAGAGTCCACCATACCTACCTACTAGCTTATGCTATTCCAAGTATATTCATGTTTTTGTTTACCTTCCGAATTAAACTTGTTATGAGAAAACTAGTGATTAAAGCTCTCACGAACTTGATGGCACACTTTACTTTTCTTGCCCTTAATAAACTTGAACCATTGGGTCTTCTATGTTGTATATTCTTGCACTTATTTTTTGGGGATTAGCAGAACCATGCTTTCATGGGGAACGCTTTCAACATTGCACTTGGTACTTGTACCTAGTTGATATCATGCTCTTTTGTATATGGATGTCGTCGGTGTGAAATGAAAGGGGAGATTGTAAGTCCATGGAGTTATGTATATGTGTTAGAGAAACGCCTGGGCCGCTGGTCTAATCCATGCTGACATGGTGGAAACCTACAGCGTAACCAGAATGAGTTGTCTATGAAGCATTCTTCTTATAAAAAAAGAGTCCTATATTGAGAAAAAAAGAGATACTATGAAAAGAGGAAAGAGAGAAAAAGGCACCATATTCCCATGGTAAATAAGAAGATTGCTAAGATGCTTGTTGTCTGCTTGCCTTGTCATTTTTATATGGGGGTTCTTCCGTATCATCGGGCAAGGGGTACCCCGTTGGTGGTTCTCTATGATACACATGTACTTACGATGACAAGAACTTACCGGTGACTAAACTTGAGTAGCATGAGGAGCGGCCCTCGTATACAAGGGACATGAGATTTCTGACTTATACTTCGTCAAGCATGTACACCATAGTTTGTTCACTTTAACCTTAATCACTTCAAGATGCTTATGATAGGGGCAATGAGAGCTGAAAGCTATAAGTACCATAATTTTTGGAAGCTCTTTATGAGACTTGAATCCCTACTTCCTTTTACAAAAGGCTTTTTTTCCACCATTACATTGAGTCTCCACCTTCTATCCTTATGCACTTACTTTGAGAGCATAGTGGCCATTCTTAGTTCTATGTGCATTGTCCCAAGACTTGTTGATTGATGCATACCTTGATATTGTTTGTTTTAAACTATTTGTATCTAGTCACTCTTATGAACTTTGAAGGTGTCCTATGCATTTATATTTGCTACTCTTTTGAGGGACAAGCTGAATACTATTATGCTATGTTTTATTTATGTGAAACAAACAAACATCTTGCAAAGCATTGTTATTCATGAATCTTTTGTGTGTGCCTTTTCATGTTGCAACATAGTTTCTTTGTCTTATTGCTAGAACTTTGTCTTTCATGTTATATGAGAGTGTTCACTAGTGAAAGTATGATCCCTAGGCCTTGTTTCTAAGCATTGATACACCATTTGCAATTAGATCTGTTACCTTTTTGCTTGCTTCCTTCTTTATTTCAGTTTGCCTTTAGTCTCTTCCACGCCATCAAAGTATTTTATATCATCATTCCCACTTGTGTTTCACTATCTCTTCGCCGAACTAGTGCACCTATACACCTGGCAAGTGTATTGGGTGTGTTGGGGACACAAGAGACTTCTTGTATCTTGATTGCAGGGTTGCTTGAGGGGGATACCTTTGACCACTTCCTCCCTGAGTTCGATAAACCTTGGGTGATCCACTTAAGGGAAAACTTGCTGCTGATCTACAAACCTCTGCACTTGGAGGCCCAACAACTGTCTACAAGAATAGATGTGTGTAGACATCAGGGGCCCACACCACGCCCTGGCGCGGGCCACCCCTGGCTGCGCCACCAGGTGGTGTGGCCACCCTGGCCCACCTCCAGCTCTCCTCTTTGGCGTATATTATCCCCACGAAACCCTAAGCCTCGGGGAGCGACCACAGAAAGTTTCCGCCGCCTCTGCGGGGCAGAAAACTGCAGAGAGAAAGAGCTCTCCGGCAGGCAGAAATCTGTTGGGGAAATTCCTTCCCAGAGAGGGGAGATCGTCGCCATCAACACCACCATCAAGCTGGACTTCATCGGGATCATCATCATCATCATCTCCATCAGCACCATCATCACCACTCCATACCGTTGTAACAATTGGGTTGAATCTTGCATAGTTCTTAGGGGAAACTTTCCCGGTTACTGGTTGTAGTTGATGCTATTGAGTGGAACCATTGAATTATTGTTATGTTCAGATTGTTACTTATCATTATATCATCTCCGATCTTGATCCATATGATGTCTTTTGAGTAGTTCATTTAGTTCTTGAGGACAAGGGAGAAGTCATGTTGTTAGTAGTGGAATTGTGTTGAGAAATATTCAATAGTTTGTTATTTAAGTTGTGGTGTTATTCTTCTAGTGGTGTCATGTGAACATCGACTACATGACACTTCACCTTTATGGGACTAGAGGAATGCATTGTGTATTTGGCTACTAATCGTAGGGGTTGCCGGAGTGACAGAAACCTAAACCCCTGTTAGGAAACCTTTGCACAAGGGAGCGTAGGATCTTAGAGTTTAAAGTTGTGGTTAGATTTCTATCTTAATTACTTTCTTATACTTGCGTATGCTTGCAAGGGGTTTAATCATAAGTATGTATTAGTCCTAGGAAGGTCAGTACATTAGCACAGGTTCACCCACACAACACTTATCAAACTAAAGAAGATTAATCAACTATATGAAGCGAAAGCACTTGACGATATTCCCATGTGTCCTCGAGAATGTTTGGTCATCTTAAGTAATACAATCGGCTTGTCCTTTGCTAAACAAAGGATTGGGCCACTTGCTGCAATTATTATTATTGTCTTTTATTTAGTCGTACTTTATTTATCTGCATTATCAAAAAACCCTAAAAATCCGTTTGCTAAGTATTTACAGAGAATTCCTGCTCCAAGCCACTCGTCAACACCTTTTGCTCCTCGTTGGGTTCGACACTCTTACTTATCAAAAATACTACGATACACCCTCTATACTTGTGGGTCATCACTCATCATAGTTTCCTCTTGGGGTTTGCAATGAGCTCGAATATATTTTGAGCCATCAGATCCATAACACCAATTCTGATCGTTGGGCTGTTAGATCCAATGGTTCAGAGCAGCTGGATTCATGTTGAATAGTACCTAGATCAAACTCCACCATGCATGTTCTAGAACCATCATGTCACCATCCCAAAAATTTCATAGCACAGTAGGCTGTATTCTCTCTACCACTATAATGGAGCAGTTTTGAATATGAATGATCCACAACACCAATCCTTATCGTTAGGCTGTTAGATCCAATGGTTTAGAGCAGCTAGATTCGTGTTGAATAGTACCTAGAGCAAACTCCGCCATGTTATAGAACCACCATGTTGAATAGTACCCATGATATGTCATATGTCTATTATCTGAGTCTCACGTGCACGACACGTGCAACTTACTAGTCACTATATAGAAGTACTCCGACACGTAAGACTCGCATATTCATATTTTTTTTGAGCTTTACATATATTATATAATCTTACCACACAATATTGTGTATGCAGTACTTTAAACTTTGAAAAATCGATCAAGCCTGGCAAATCCCAACATTGCAAACCGATGGATCTTCTATCCATGCTAGCATATAGAATATTCCATTGATAGTCTTTAGCACAGTGAACGCTATGCACAAACCTCAGAACGCACTTCTCAATAATTCTAGAATCTTCTTCGTCATTTCTCTCGAGAATAACGAGTAATAGGTAGCTAGTAGTAGTAGGTTGATTTCTCCATGACACAAGTTACAAGAACCAATTATACACCCTATACTTTATGGACCTGGCTCAAAATCATAATTACTTACCAACACAATATCTTTCATCATTATAGTAGGTTGATTTCTACATGACACAAGGTACAAGAAACAATTATACACCCTATACTTTATGGATGTGGATCAAAATTATAATTATTTTTCAGTGATACCAACACAATCTCTTTCATCATTAATTGCCGTGACACATAAGCATTTTCCATATATGTAATAAGGTCTTTGATAATGGGGGAGGCTCTTACCGCGGCATACTAGGCAAAATGCTATTGTGGCATGTCAATTAGTAGCTAAGATACACCCCTTGCACGTAATCATAGGCAAAAAGATTTGATTGCCCAATAAAATGCATGCATGAGAGAAAAAAATTAAATTAAGATAGAACCTCTAAAATACAATGCATTGGAGAGGTTGTCTATTAGGTATTTATAAATCCTATGGTAACGTGCTAAGCTACACCCCATTGTGAAAGGCCTAATGCATGATACAGTACGTACCACCTGATACCTCCATTGGGGCTAGTCTCATACTCTCATCCCAAACAGAGGTAGAGTAGTAGTACTAGTACCTCCATCCCGGAGTAGTACTAGAGTATAGTATTTAGTCTTCCACGTAGCCCTAGGTCATGAAAGCGACGTATACACCAGGTCAGAGGGAGATAATTAATCGGGGAACACAGCGCTTCCCTAGTTTTCTTCGCGCAGGTCTCTTGCCAAAGAGATAAGGTATCGGTTCATGATCGTTGAATTTGGATGGACGGACGATATTGCCTAGAGTGAGATGAGGAGTCTAGTACTCCTAGTATTTAACTATTGTACCCGTCTCTCTCGCTCGCTCTCATCAACCCTCTCAGATCTATGCTCCTCCCTCTGCTCTCTCGCTTGGTCTTAAAATCCCTCTTAGATCCGCCATAGTTGAAGAAGACGGCTGTATGGCGGACGAGTGGTTTGAAGCTATGATTGGCATGAGTGCAATGAGGCGGGTCTTCAGCTACAGGCTGTGTTCTCAAATTGTTCGTCGTCCCACGTACATGGTTATTACTACTTCTTTCTTCATGATGTTTTCCACACTAGTTCGATACAACTCTTGTTTTTGGGATAAATCTCTTTTCCTTGCACGAGCAGTGCTTTGGCAAGGCCGCGACGCACATTGCATGCGCACAATGTGTTCGAAAATTGTCCGATGGCTAGTGCCCGGGGTGTGAATACGGAGGCGTCTTCGAACCAACCACTACCGTGGATCAGATGTCCTCGGAAATGAAGCTCAAGTGAAGCAACAAAGGTTGTGACATGGCTGGCAGCTTCCTCGAGTTTATCGAACACCAGACGGCGTGCCCGCACGGGCAGAGTGCGACATAGGTTCTTGACAAAAAAGAACCGTATGATATTCAGGTGTCTATGTGTGTGCTGATTCTGTCTAGAGTATGGTTTAGTTTCTGCCATGGTTGTGTTGTACCTATACTAGTTATGTTATATACAAACTGAATCATCATCGCATCCACATAGTTTCTCTCTTTTACCGATAGCAAGGGGAAGTACCACCAGCCTGTGCATCTACATAGTTTCTCTCTTTTAGCTAAAAAGCTTGGAAATCCGTAGAACTTGGGTGGCCCTCCACAGCGTATGCAAATATCGGTGCTCAAACCACTTCTCATTCATCCGACACCGGTGCCTATGCTGCACAGACGATGCCACAAAAAAATCAAGGATATGTTAAAATATTTGTCTTCCCTGTCCAGCTCAACAACCCTTCCTCTATTTAACATAGAGACAACAACCATCCCTCTCGTCACGTGGGAGTAGTAACTTGCATGTACATGCAATGCCAACTAAGCAAATTGGTGACATGACATGATAATTAATGATGAAAAAGAGGGAGGTATTACCATAACATCACACATTTATATGAGTCTATAACCTAATTAATTAGGTCTTGCATGACACCACACACATGTTATCACCCACTATGAAGACAGTAACATATGCAAGTTACTAGTATATTTAGGCTGGTCATGGTGGGGAGTAACTTAACATGCATATGTTACTAGTCTAAGTTACTACCTCCGTTTTCGCAAAATAAAATAAAATAAGTTACTACCTCCATAGTGGAAAGTAACATAGGTGTGGTATCATGCAAAGTCTCATTTATTGCAATATAGACTCATTTTGTCTTGAAATTCTGCCGCAAGCGCACTGTGTAGTGAGGAGAGAGAAACAATGATTTTCTAGTTCTTATGGCCGGGTCATACTGGTATGGTCGACCGCAAGGTTTCTTAGCTTAAGACCGAGTGCTACAATGTTTAAATTCCACTAAGGTCGACCACAGGTGTCTTATATCCGACCTTATTTTCACATTGGAGACGCCCTTATGGTAACATAGTTAGTTACCCCAAGGCTCTCTCTCATCATTTAATTGCATGCCATGTCATCTAAATGCTTAGTTGGAAATACATGTAGGACTATGTACTACCCAAATTACTCCCACTAGCACTATGACGAGCCTAAATAGAACCATGAAGAGAGGACAAGCCAGGGATGATGTTGGGGAGTGACGAGGTAGCGCGTCCCCGCCTTTTGTTCGAGTAGTCCACTATCAAGGTCCATTTGATTCCAAGGATTTGCCTAGGAATTTTGTAGGATTAAATCCTATAGGAAATTTTCCTATGACGATTGTTTAATTTGTAGGATTGATTCCCATAGGATTTTTTCCTAAGGATTCCTTTGTACAGTACTAGTTTTCGTAGGATTTCAAACATTCACCCATACCCCTTTTTTAGATTACTACTATGGTGGAATCAAACACACTTTGGTGCATATGAATTCCTATAGGATTGGAGTGAACATGACAATGCAATCCTACATTTTTCCTATTCCTACGATTTTCCTATCCTACAAATCAAACAGGCCCTCACCCATTTCCCCTGGCCTCTTCCCCCTCATACAGGCCAGCACCATGGACTAGCCCCCGCCCTCCTCCCGTCCCTCCTCCCCTCCCCCCCCCCAAAAAAAAAACCAAATGGTAGCGCCGCCGGAACTGGAGCGCTCCTCACAGGAGCGCATCATCGAGTCTGGCCCCCATGTCTTCCGTGCCTGCCGCGTCTCCGCAGCCACAATCGACTTCTCCGTCTTCGAGCCGCATTTAGTTAACGCGGCGATGTCGTACACAATGACACTGAAGATCTTCTTCTCGAGGACGTACGAGCTCAGGAGGATGCCTGGCTCCATCCCAGCCCCTCTAGAGGACGATGTCGCGACCACACTCTGTGAAGAGGAAGTGTTGAATCTCAGCCTGCCTCCTAGCAAGCTGTGAAGAGTGACCAAGGTCGTGGGAACTATGCACAAGGTTCTTGGTCGTGTATGGCTGCTGAAGAACCTACAACTCATGGCAGAGGAGTGGGACATCATCATGTCGTACGACATTCTGGACCGGCTCTGGCTTGAGGCATGTATGTGGGTCAACGGGTTCCACTTCGACCTAACCCTCAGCCTGAATCTCCGGCTCATCGTCCACTTGCCGACGCTTCAAGACAGTTGGTACCTGGTTGAGCAGGAGGATGGCCACTGCAGCATATGCATGCAGGCATTGTCCAAGCGCGCAATGGTGCGTCTCTGGGGATGCAACCATTCGTACCACTGCAAGTGCATCTTCACTTGTTTTGAGACCAATGCCAGCTACCCTATCTGCCGAGACAATGTGCTCACCCATCTCTACTGACACGAGGTGCATATGCCCCCTTATGTATGAAACTGCTCTTGTGGTTAATAATTAATTAATGTACTGAACCAATGTTTCTACTACACGCCAAGTGAACCTGTTCTATATATGTTTGCACTTATCGAATTAAGCTTAATCCAATTTAGACAGGGAAAACAATTAGTCTAGGATTACAATCCAACAGGAAATTGTCATCATGTCTCATACATTTTACAAAAAGAAAACCAATACGAATCACTGTTCATCATATCACTTCATAATATGAAACAACAGTCTAATCATCATCACCATCATCGCTTTCGGCACCGCCGCGTTCTAGATCCACATATTCCCACTGGGTTGGATCTTCTTCCCCTTGCCATTCATCATACATGTCCTGAGATTCATTAGGTAGAACCAGTTTATTCCTGTCTTTGTCGACTATACTAACCTCGACAGTGAAATCTACTTATCCATCATGCGCAGAGCCACCTCTAGCAATCAAATTTTCATCGACGTCAGCCTTCAGTTACCATACAACCACTGGGATCATCTTGGTGGGCAACATTTGTGGTGACTGGCTCGTCATGCTCATTCACATCATATGTGCTCCTTGCCTCAAACTTTTGCGCATATTTCTAGTCCTTATTATCTCTGCCATCCAAGAAAATTACCTTGGAAGCTTGAGTTACCAAAATATAAGGTTCCTCCTTGTACCACTCAGCAGTAGTACTGATCGATATGAAATTCCCATCATTTCTGGGGCCTCTTTTCTTGTTCGGATCTTGGTCATACCAATAACACTTGAATAGAACCACAGGTCGACCACCATCCTTATCGTTATAATTCAACTCAATAACCTCTTTTATGCGACCATAATGATCATAATCATCTGACTTCTTCATTTTGGCTATCAAGTGCTCTCCAATGGTCGTGATGCCACTATTTTGTGTCTTTAGATGTTTCTCACGCTCATAAGTGTTGTAGTGGATACCATCGTCATTGCAAGCTAAAGATGTATGCACCCTCTTTGCCGGACCACGTGATAGGGCATAGAGACCATCACTAACATCGCCTGGATTCTCTTCACGCAGCTTCATGATCTGCGGTTATACAAAATAATCAAGAGGTCATCTCATGTGCACAATTCGTATGAAATTCAAAGTTCAATTGACCATCTTACATGATTCCTAAACCATTCCTGAAACCCACCCCCACATACTGGTGCAACATAATCTTTTCCTTTGGTTGCTTTAAATAACCTAAAAAACGATACTCAAGTAAGACATCTGAACATATCTTGCTACAAGTTTCATTTCATATATGTGAGCATATGTATGAATAGTGCTCACGCAACAAAGTTTTCAGCCTCATCAGCGTTATTCAGCACATACCAAGTAAGTTGGTCATATTCGTGCTACATTAATGTTCTATGTTCCTTCTTTCCTACTAGGCGAACACTATGGTTAAAAACAGATTTTTCAACTTCTTCAATTTTTCCACCCATACTGGATCTCGTTTTACGATCAGGAATGTATCTTGAGCAAAATGAAAATGCTTCAGCAGCAATGTATGCCACTGGAATGCAAGCCTCTGCTCTAGCCTTGTTCCTGACAGTACCCTTGAAAGTGCAAAGTCGATGTTCTGTAGGGTACATCCATCCATACTATATGGGACCTCTATAAAGTGCATCTTCAGCCAGATGAATAGCCAAATGCACCATCACATCAAAGAAGGTTGGTGGATATATCAGCTCAAGCTTGCACAGGATTTCTGCTATGTCCGTCTGAAGACGCGCTACAACTCTTCTATCAGAGTTTTGCTACAGATTTCCCTAAAGAACTTTCCCAACTCTGCAAGCACATTGTACAAATCCTTGTTCACTAAACCTTTAACGCCAAGAGCTAAAAGCCTTTGTAGTAGGATGTGGCAATCATGAATTTTCAACCCTTGGAGCTTGTTCCCCTCTACATTGATACAATTTGCAATGTTGGAAGAAAATCCAGATGGGAACTTCACACCTCGGAGGAAGTCACAAAATAGTACCCTTTTATTCATCGGCAAGGTAAATTCTGCACCTCGAAATTTGTAATGTTTTTCACCGCCCTTATCAACCGTATCTTCAGGATGCAGCTTCAAGTTGTTGTTAACATTGAGTTTTTCACAGTCAAGCCTAGCATTATAGCTATCTTTTGTCTTAGATGGAATGTTGAGTAATGTGCCTATAATGTTGTCACATATATTTTTCTCCATGTGCATGACATCAATATTATGTCGAAGTGTATTACCAGCCCAATACGACAAGTCCCATAGAGTGGATCTGCGCTTATAAAATATTCTTGGTTCCTTTTCCTTCCCTTGGGAATCTGCTGCTACTTCTTCTACTCTCTTCCTTTTGGATGTTGCTCCTATTGTCGGTGCATCTTCTGTATTCTTTATTTTACCTTGTCTGGCGGCTGGTTGTTTTCCTGGTTTGACATTTCTGACCTTCTGTAAATGCGCCTGCAACTTAGCTGCAGTGAACTTTTTTGGTGCAGTGCCATATTCAGTCCTCTTTCCATAGAACTGCAAATTTTTCAAGTTTTTCCGGAATTTGTGGCCTTGAGGAAGGAAAATCCGGTGGCCAAGGAAACCAGTCTTATTTTGTAGCCTCACTGTGACCTGTTTTGTCTCACAGCAAACACATGTGTTATAACCTGCTGTCACTCTGTCTGACATAGTGCCAAGAGCTGGAAAATCATGGGTGCAGAATAACACAGCAACACGCATAGGGAACTTGGCATCTTCATGGTTGCTGGCAAGGATATCAGGAGTCATGACACCCTTCCATAGTTCCTGCAAGTCTCGTATAAGAGGTTGCATGAACAGATCAAAATCCTTCCCAGGTGATTTGGGACCTGGGATGAGTAAAGCCAGCAAGCAGGTCGACTGATCAGTGCATGCCCAGGGAGGCAGGTTGTAAATTATAACAAGTAATAGCCAAATGATGTACGAGTTACTTGATATATTGCAAATGTATCTATAATTTTTGATGTTCCATGCTTGGATTTATCTACTTTCTTATGTTTTGTCCACACTTTGGAGTACTTTTCATATGATTTCTTGGACTAACCTATTAACAAGAGCCATAGTGCCAGTTGCCTATTTTCTGCTGTTTTTGGTTCCAGGAAAGTCAGAAAATGAATATTCTTGGAATTGGACGGGACAAAAGCCAATATGCCTATTTTTCCCGGAGACTCACGGAGCGAGAATACGAGACGGAGAGGGGCCACAGGTGGCCACACCACCCCATGGCGCGGGTCCCTCTGGCCGCGCCAGGGCATGGTGTGGGCCCCCTGGCCGGCCACCGACCTTGCCTCCTTCGCCTATAAGAGCCTCCCGGTACCAAAACCCTAGATGATCAATCAGAAATCCAGGAAAAGTTCCGCAGCGCCGCCGCCACCGAAGGGGAGATTCGGGGGACAGAAAGTCTCTGTTCCGGCACCCTGCAGGGACGGGGAAGTGCCCCCGGAGCCATCTCCATCGATCTCCATCACCATTGTTGATTCCCATGATGAGGAGGGAGTATACCTCTCTCGAGGCTAAGGGTTCTACCGGTAGCTATGTGTTCATCTCTGTCTCTATGCATGACCTTATTGAGATCATGAGCTTGTAATCTATAGATCTACCTTGCTACTCAAGTGCTTTAATAGATCTCTGCTCTCCCCATGTGTGTGAAAGTGACAGCATGCACACCATGGTGGCACTTAGGCTAGAGATTACAAATACTTGTTATGAGTTATATTTGGAGATGGATGTCTCTATGAAATTGTGGTGTTTGTTGGAACCATCTAGCGCTCAAGGTTACAGTGTGGGGTTATCTAGATGGGAAAGGCTTACTTTCAGGTGTGTTTTTATAGACCTACCATCGATTAGAGTGTCCAACCGGAGAGTAGTTAAGAGTAGTATCATAAAGAGAATATATTTATATGAGAGTGTTCACTAGTGAAAGTATGATCCCTAGGCCTTATTTCTAAGAATTGATACATCGTTTGCAACTAGATCTGTTACATGTTTGCTTGCTTCCATCTTTATTTCAGTTTGCCTTTAGTCTTTTCCACGCCATCAAGTTATTTTCTAGTACCGTTACCACTTATAAATATCCATACCACTTGTATTTCACTATCTCTTCGCCGAACTAGTGCACGTATACACCTGACAAGTGTATTGGGTGTGTTGGGGACACAAGAGACTTCTTGTATCTTGATTGCAGGGTTGCTTGGGAGGGAATACCTTTGACCACTTCCTCCCTGAGTTCGATAAACCTTGGGTAATCCACTTAAGGGAAAACTTGTTGATGTTCTACAAACCTCTGCACTTGGAGGCCCAACAACTGTCTACAAGAATAGAAGTGCGTAGACATCAAGCTATTTTTCTGGCGCCGTTGCCAGGGAGGTAAGGTAAAAGGTACTCACATCCTCCGGTGTGAGTGCTCGAAGTTATTTCCTTTAGATTCTGCAATTTTGTCTTTTTGTTTCTTGTTTTCACTAGTTAGGCTTAATGGAAAACAACAACAAAATTAGAGAGCTTTTTAGTATTTTTCCTAAGTTAGAACATGAATTGTCTGAAAAGAAAATTAAAAAACCCATGGAACTTTCTTTGCATGCTAATAGCAATGTTATTAGTATGAATCTTTTGAACACCTTTGTTACTAATGCTATGGAAACGTCTAAGCTTGGGGAAGTTGGTTTTTATGAAAATATCTTTTTGGTTCCCCAGCTTTAAAGAAGAAAATTTGCTCTGATGATACTCTATCTCCCATATGTGGTAATTCTAATGATACTTGTGATATTTTAAATCCACATACTGAAAGCATCCCTTTTAAAATACCTATAAAAATTGTTGAACGTGTTATGAATAACTGCTATTTTGGAGATGGAACTGTCCATCCTGGTGATCATTTACTCTTTATACATGAATTATGCGAGTTGTTCAAGTGTGCAGGTATTTAAATGAACCAAGTTAAGAGGAAGCTATTCCCTATTTCACTTAAGGGCAAAGCAAGGGAGTGGTATGAGCTACTAGATGATTCTCATCATTTGGAGTGGAAGGAACTTGAATCTCTCTTTTACTCTAAATTTTATCCTCCTCATGAGATTCATAAAGATAGGAATTACATTTATAATTTTCACCCACATGATGGAGAAAGTATTGCCCAAGCATGGGGGAGATTGAAGTCACTAATGCTCAAATGTCCCATTCATGAGCTCTCTAGTAATATTGTTATTAATAATTTCTATGCAAGGCTTTCAGGACATTACAAGGACTATCTAGATACTTGTTTCGAGGGATCCTTCACAAGTAAGGAGGTCAAATATAAGTGGGATCTTCTTGAAACAATTCAAAGCAATACCGAAGATTGGGATAACAACAAAGGTAAAGAACTAGGTATAAACTATGAGTATGATTGCATTAAGTCTTTTGCTAAAACTATTGATTTTCAAGAGCCTAGTGCTAAATATGGTCTTGATCCTCAAATTCTTGTTGATTGTTATATAACCTTTGCTTCTCATATTAATGCTCCTAAAGAAAAATGGGACATGTATCATGAGCCTTATAAAGACACTTGCATGGAAAATGAAATTGTTATTAATGATAGCAATAACTATGCTCAAACCTCTGAAAGTACTACTTCTTATAAGCATGTTAATTTTTGTGGAATACATAGACCTTGTGAGAATAATCAAATTGAAGAAGAATATTGTATCACCCACAGGAATGAAAAAACTAGAACATGGTATAGGGCTCTAAATGATCTTGGTAAAAAGGTTTGTGCCCTCTATCCTTTTATGTGTGAACTTTGCTTTGAAGTGGGTCATTTCAATTTTCAATGCTCAGGCCATAATAATATCCCTTCTAATCCAATGAGTACTGCAAGTTTGTATTCTGATGACGTGATCACTCCTAATCAGCATGATGAACTTACATTATTTTTGGGGTGTGAAGAGTTATCAAGAAAAACTTCTTTGGTAGATATGAGTGCTTTTGGTATGAATAGTGTCATGCATGGTTGTCATCTTTATTATGTTGATAATTGCCACACAAATACTTACATACAAAATATTATAAAAGATGAGCTTTTACCAAAATATGACATGACTAATATGTGTTTTGGTCTTATTAATGAAAAGGAGGAATCCTCCAAAGTTTCTTCTATTGTCTCTAACAATGAACCAGGGTATATGGAGAAGCTTCCTTTCAAGCCTCTCCCTCCTAAAGAGGAGAAGAAAAAGAAGAAAAGGAGGAGTAAAAGGAGAGAGGAAACGGTATTTTCCCCTAAGCATGTTGCTCCTATTATAGTTTTTGATGAGTTTGAACTCGATGATGTTCCTATGCCTATTACCTATGGTAGTGATCATGATTGGGAAAAGCACACTTATTTTGATATTGAAAATCTCTTTGGCACCAACTCTGAAAATGATGATATTAATAATTGCTGTACTATTAGTGCTATCCATGATCCTTCCAATGATGATATGTTTACAAATGAACACACTTTGGAAGATAATTATTCTATTGCTTATGATGATACTACACCTCCAATATATGATGATTGCAATGATGAATATGATATTTTCAGTCCACCTACTATTGAGGAGGAAAGTAATTATGATTACAATATGCCTCCTATATTTGATGATTATGGTGATGAGAATAATAATGATAGCTATTTTGTTGAATTTGCTCCCACTACAATTAATAAGAATGGCTATGTTTATGTGGGGAGTATTAATTCTTTCAAGCACGTGGCTCATGATAAGAATGTTTTATGTGAGAGTTATGTTGTTAATTGTATTCATGATGCTACTGAAAGTTATTATGAGAGAGGGAAACATGGTTTTATGTGTTTCAACAATATTAAGTTTCCACTCTTTATCTTGAAAATTTTGAAGTTGCACTTGTTTTGATTTCCTATGCTTGTTGCTTTGTGCTTTCATGACTTGTTTATTTACAAGACTCTTATGCATAGGAAGTGGGTTAGACTTAAATGTGTTTTGAATTTGCTTCTTGATGCTCTCTTTTACTTCAATTCATATTTCTTATGTGAGCATCTTCTCAAACCATCATGCCTAACTTAAAGGCGTTAAAGAAAAGTACTTATTGGGAGATAAACCAAAAGTTTTAGATGAGTCTTGGAAGTTATTACTTCAGTAATAACCGCTCCTTATCCTTTTTATTTGCTTTTTGTGCCAAGAGTAACCTCTATTGAGAGAGAAGTAATGATTGAGAAAGTTGCTGTCCCGAAACAGATTTCTGTGCTTCACCGTAAAAATTTGTGTAAAATATTTGAATGTATTTTTGAGGCGTGAATTTTTGTGCTTTTGGCCCAGTTTGTTATCTAACTATATTTAGTTCAACACTTTTTTATTTGAGCAACAGAAGGTCTTCGAAAAAATTCGTCTTTACCTGCTGGTCTGTTTTGACAGATTTCTGCCATTTTCTGCATTTGCTTCTTGTTGGTTCCTTTTTGAGTTCTTTTGGGAAATTGAGCTTTTTGAGGCAAGTGCTTCAGTATCTAGTGTTCTAATGCAAGTTTATTGGTGTTAGAACTGAACCTTAAGACCTATTATCTTGAGTGCACTAATGTTGCTAATAAAGATTGTGTGAAGTTTTGTATGAAGGACAAATTTCAGGTGTATGGAAGGAATGAGTAATGAGATGAAGGATGGACTAAAGCTAAAGCTTGGGGATGCCACGCGTATCACCCCAAGAAATATCCAAGAAGTACAAGTGTCAAAGCTTGGGGATGCCCAAGGCATCCCCTCTTCATCAATAAAAATCCCAGGTTTCTTCCAAACGCTTCATTTTTATTGTTTCATGCACAGTTGTGTTGTTCTTGGAGCGTCTTCTTTTTTGTTTTCGTTTTGGTTTTTCGTTTGCTTTTGTTTGCTTAGTTTTCTAAATAAATTGGTTGGACCCCCTCTTTTATACATTGGTTTGCAAATAGTTTGGTTTGATTTGGAAAAGAGTAGGAAGTTCATGTTTATGTGGTAAAAAGAGCTCGTTTTTGACTGTGGCCTATGCTCTGTCATGCCATGCTTGATATTGTTTTGCCTTTATTCTTAGTATTCTTTGCTGTAGCATGACTTGTTATAAACAATTGAGATTGCTTAATGTGCCTTGGATCAATCATGCGTTGTTTTAGCATATTAAAGCATAGTATAGTGGTATTCTCCTTTGATGCTTTATTTGTGTTGACTTGGCGCATGCTCACACCATGTTATGACTATCTCAAGTCACCATAGCCTTTATGATCCTTTAGTTTTCAACTTGTAGTATCACTTTATGCTTTGATCAATGATGTTTTGTCACTCTGCATGATTATGGCCATTATTGCTCTCTTAGTTGGTCGCTCCCAGTCTTTTGCTAGCCTCCATAACCAAGTATGAGTTCCACTCATGCATCCAACTCCTAAAACCAATTTATTCCAAAGAGTCCACCATACCTACCTATTAGCATTTTCTATTCCAAGTATATTCATGTTTTTATCTACCTTCCGAATTAAACTTGTTATGAGAAAACTAGTGATTAAAGCTCTCACGAACTTAATGGCACACTTTACTTTTCTTGCCCTTAATAAACTGGAACCATTGTGTCGTCTATGTTGTATATGCTTGCACTTATTTGTTGGGGATTAGCAGAACCATGCTGTCATGGGGAACGCTTTCAACATTGCACGGGTACTTTATACCTAGTTGATATCATGCTCTTTTGTCTATGGATGTCGTCGGTGTGAAATGAAAGGGGAGCTTGTAAGTCCATGGAGTTATGTATATGTGTTAGAGAAACGCCTGGGCCGCTGGTCTAATCCATGTTGACATGGTAGAAACCTTGAGCGTAACCATAATGAGCTGTCTATGAAGCATTCTTCTTATAAAAAAGAGTCCTATATTGAGAAAAAAGAGAAAAAGAAAAAAAAAGATATATGAAAAGAGGAAAGAGAGAAAAAAGCACCATATTCCCATGGTAAATAAGAAGATTGTTGAGATGCTCGTTGTCTGCTTGCCTTGTCATTTTGATATGGGGATTCTTCCATATCATCGGGCAAGGGGTAGCCCGTTGGCGGTTCTCTATGATACACATGTACTTACGATGACAAGAACTTACCGGTGACTAAACTTGAGTAGCATGAGGAGCGACCCTCATATTCAAGGGACATGAGATTTCTAACTTATACATTGTCAAGCATATACACCATAGTTTGTTCACTTTAACCTTAATCACTTCAAGATGCTTATGATAGGGGCAATGAGAGTTGAAAGCTATAAGTACCATAATTTTTGGAAGCTCTTTATGAGACTTGAATCCCTACTTCCTTCTATGAAGGCCTTTCTTCCACTTATATATTGAGTCTCCACCTTCTATCTTTATGCACCTACTTTGAGAGCATAGTGGCCATTCTTAGTTCTATGTGCATTGTCCCAAGACTTGTTGATTGATGCATAACTTGATATTGCTTGTTTTAACTATTTGTATCTAGTCACTCTTATGAACTTTGAAGGTTTCCTATGCATTTATGTTTGCTACTTTATGAGGGACAAGCTGAATGCCACTATGCTATGTTTTATTTATGTGAAACAAACAAACGTCTTGCAAAGCATTGTTATTCATGAATCTTTTGTTTGTGTCTTTTCATGTTGCAACATAGTTTCTTTGTCTTATTTCTAGAACACTGTATTTCATGTTATGATTGAAGTACTATCATCCTAGCTTTGAATGTTTTACAAATACTTTGATCAAGTCTTTGATGGTGCATGTCACCTCAAAAGTTATTCTTTCTTTTTATCACTTACCTACTCGAGGACGAGCAGGAGTTAAGCTTGGGGATGTTGATACATTGCAAATGTATCTATAATTTTTGATGTTCCATGCTTGGATTTATCTACTTTCTTATGTTTTGTCCACACTTTGGAGTACTTTTCATATGATTTCTTGGACTAACCTATTAATAAGAGCAACAGTGCCAGTTGCCTGTTTTCTGCTGTTTTTGGTTCCAGGAAAGTCAGAAAATGAATATTCTCGGAATTGGACGGGACAAAAGCCAATATGCCTATTTTCCCCGGAGACTCACGGAGCCAGAATATAAGACGGAGAGGGGCCACAGGGTGGCCACACCACCCCATGGCGCGGGTCCCCCGTGGCCGCGCTAGGGCATGGTGTGGGCCCCTGGCTGGCCACAGACCTTGCCTCCTTCGCCTATAAGAGCCTCCTGATACCAAAACCCTAGATGATCAATCAGAAATCCATGAAAAGTTCCATAGTGCCGTTGCCACCGAAGGGGAGATTCGGGGGACAGAAAGTCTCTGTTCCGGCACCCTGCCAGGACGGGGAAGTGCCCCCGGAGCCATCTCCATCGATATCCACCACCATCTCCATCACCATTGCGGATTCCCATGATGAGGAGGGAGTAGATCTCTCTCGAGGCTAAGGGTTCTACCGGTAGCTATGTGTTCATCTCTCTCTCTATGCATGATCTTATTGAGATCATGAGCTTGTAATATATAGATCTACCTTGCTACTCAAGTGCTTTAGTAGATCTCTGCTCTCCCCATGTGTGTGAAAGTGACAGCGTGCACACCATGGTGGCACTTAGGCTAGAGATTACAAATACTTGTTATGAGTTATATTTGGAGTTGGATGTCTCTATGAAATTGTGGTGTTTGTTGGAACCATCTAGAGCTCAAGGTGGCAGTGTGGGGTTATCTAGATGGGAAAGGCTTACTTTGAGGTGTGCTGTTATAGCCCTACCATAGATTAGAGTGTCCAACCGGAGAGTAGTTAAGAGTAGTATCATAAAGAGAAGATATTTATATGAGAGTGTTCACTAGTGAAAGTATGATCCCTAGGCCTTGTTTCTAAGCATTGATACATTGTTTGCAACTAGATCTGTTACATGTTTGCTTGCTTCCATCTTTATTTTAGTTTGCCTTTAGTCTTTTCCATGCCATCAAGTTATTTTCTAGTACCGTTACCACTTATAAATATCCATACCAGTTGTATTTCACTATCTCTTCGCTGAACTAGTGCACCTATACACCTGACAAGTGTATTGGGTGTGTTGGGTACACAAGAGACTTCTTGTATCTTAATTGCAGGGTTGCTTGAGAGGGAATACCTTTGACCACTTCCTCCCTGAGTTCGAATAACCTTGGGTAATCCACTTAAGGGAAAACTTGCTGCTGTTCTACAAACCTCTACACTTGGAGGCCCAACAACTGTCTACAAGAATAGAAGTGCGTAGACATCATTACTCATGTTGCCAAATGGGTTAAATCCATCTGTAGCTAGGCCAAGTCTCAGGTTCCTTGGATCCGCTGCAAATCCTGGATGGGCCTTGTCAAAGTTCTTCCATTCATCGCCATCAGCTGGATGTCTGAGTAAGTAATCGTCTGGCTTGAGAATTGATACGTTGCAAACGTATCTATAATTTTTGATGTTCCATGCTTGTTTTATACCTACTTTCTTATGTTTTGTCCATGATGACCCACAAGTATAGCGGTTGTATCGCAGTAGTTTCGAGGGAAGTGAAACCCAATTTATTGATTCGACACAAGGGGAGCCAAAGAATATTTATAAGCCTTAACACCGGAGTTGTCAATTCAGCTGCACCTAGAAACAATCTTGCTCACAGCAGTTTATCAGTAGCAACAGTTTTGTAGTAGCAATAGTAAAGTAATAGCAGTAGTAAAAGTAAAGACATTAGTAACAATTGCAGTAAACAGTAGGATTAGAGCGCGGTAGGCATAGGGATGGATGGACGGGCGTTGCATGGACAAGACAATTCATATGGTAATCAAAACATAGGGCAATTGCAGATAAATAAGATAAAGCATCCAAGTACTAAATAATCATAGGCATGTGTTCCATATATAGTCATACGTGCTCGCAATGAGAACTTGCACAACATCTTTTGTCCTACCAGCCCGTTTGCAGCGGGGCCTCAAGGGAACTACTGGCAATTAAGGTGCTCCTTTTAATAGAGCACCGGAGCAAAGAATTAACACTCTGTGAACACATGTGATCCTCACATCAAAGCCATTCCCTCCGGTTATCCCGATTGCTATCACTTAGGGGCCTTTGGTTCCGGACAACAACGTGTGTATACAACTTGCAGGTAAGACCATAAACAATACTATCATAATGAATCAATAACATGTTTAGATCTGAAATCATGGCACTCGGGCCCTAATGACAAGCATTAAGCATAACAAGTTGCAACAAAGTCAAAAAGCACTAATAGTAGATACTAGGCACCATGCCCTAACAATCTGACGCCATTACATGAACGATCTCATACAATCCCTACCATCCCCATAGCCTATAGCGGGGGATTACTCACTCCCAGATGGAGGAAACAGAGATGGCCGATGGAGAAGCGATGATGATGATGATGATGATGGCGATGATCTCCTCCAATTCCCCGTCCCGGCAGGGTGCCAGAACGGAGTTTCTAGTTCCAAATCACGGAATCTGGTGGTGGCGGCACAGCGGAACTCTTTCTAGAAAAACATCGAACCCCCTGGGTTTTTAGGTTAGGAGGCAACTTATAGGCGAAGAGGGAGGCCGAGGAGGTGCCTGGGGCAGCCAGACCACCCCTTGGCGTGGCCAGGCCTAGCCCGCGCGGCCAGGTGGTGTGGCTAGGCCCCAGCCCCTCTCCGTCTCGTAGTCTGGCTCCTGGTGTCCCTCGGTGAAAAACTGACTTTGGCTTTTGTCCCGTCCAATTCCGAGAATATTCATTTTCTGACTTTCCTGGAACCAAAAACAGCAGAAAACAGGCAGCTGGCACTGTGGCTCTTGTTAATGGGTTAGTCCAAGAAATCATATGAAAAGTACTCCAAAGTGTGGACAAAACATAAGAAAGTAGATAAAACCAAGCATGGAACATCAAAAATTATGGATACATTTGCAACGTATCAACATCCCCAAGCTTAACTCCTGCTCGTCCTCAAGTAGGTAAGTGATAAAAAGAAAGAATAATTTTTGAGGTGACACGCACTGTCATAAACTTGATCAAAGTATTCGTAAAACATTCATAGCTGGGATCATTGTACTTCAATCAAAACATGAAAGACAAAGTTCTAGCAATAAGACAAAGCAACTAAGTTGCAACATGAAAAGGCATAAACAAAATATTCATGAATAAAAATGCTTTGCAAGACGTTTGTTTGTTTCACATAAAGAAAACATAGCATATTGGCATTCAGCTTGTCCCTCATAGAGTAGCAAACATAAGTGCATAGGACACCTTCAAAGTTTATAAGAGTGACTAGATACAAATAGTTTAAGAACAAGCAATATCAAAGTTATGCATCAATCAACAAGTCTTGGGACAATGCACATAGAACTAAGAATGGCCACTATGCTCTCAAAATAGGTGCATAAAGATAGAAGGTGGAGACTCAACATAAAAGTAAAAGAAAGGCCTTCATAGAAGGAAGTAGGGATTCAAGTCTCATAAAGAGCTTCCAAAAAATATGGTACTTATTAGCTTTCAGCTCTCATTGCCCCTATCATAGGCATATTTAGGTGATTAAGGTTAAAGTGATCAAATATGAGGATATGCTTGACAAGTTGTAAGTTGAAAATCTCATGTCCCTTGAATACGAGGGCCGCTCCTCATGCTACTCAATTTTGGTCACCGGTAAGTTCTTGTCATAGTAAGTACATGTGTATCATAGAGAACCGCCAACGGGGTACCCCTTGCCCGATGATACGGAAGAATCCCCATATCAAAATGACAAGGCAAGCAGACAACAAGCATCTCAGCAGTCTTCTTATTTTACCATGGGAATATGGTGCTTTTTTCTCTCTTTCCTCTTTTCTCATCTTTTTTTCTTTTTCTCTTTTTCTCAATCTCCATCTCTTTTTTATAAGAAGAATGCTTCATAGATGCTCATTATGGTTACGCTGCAGGTTTCCACCATGACAGCATGGATTAGACCGGTGGCCCAGGCGTTTATCTAACACACATACATAACTCCATGGACTTACAAGCTCCCCTTTCATTTCACACCGACGACATCCATAGATAAAAGAACATGATATCAACTAGGTACAAAGTACCGGTGCAATGTTGAAAGCGTTCCCCATGACAGCATGGTTCTGCTAATTCACAACTTACAAAGCGCAAGCATATACGCAACATAGATGGGCACAATGGTTCAAGTTTATTAAATGCAAGAAAGTAAAGTGTGCCATTAAGTTCGTGAGAGCTTTAATCACTAGTTTTATCATAACAAGTTTAATTCGGAAGGTAGATAAAAACATGAATATACTTGGAATAGCAATTGCTAATAGGTAGGTATGCTGGACTCTTTGGAATAACTTGGTTTTAGGAGTTGGATGCATGAGTGGAACTCATACTTGGTTATGGAGGCTAGCAAAAGACTGGGAGCGACCAACTAAGAGAGTAATAATGGCCATAATCATGCAGAGCGACAAAACAACATTAATCAAAGCATAAAGTGATACTACAAGTTGAAAACTAAAGGATCATAAAGGCTATGGTGACTTGGGATAGTCATAACATGGTGTGAGCATGTGTCAAGTCAACCCAAATAAAGCATCAAAGGAGAATACCACAATACTATGCTTTAATATGCTAAAACAACGCATGATTCTTCAAAGGCACATTAAGCAATCTCAATTGTCTATAACAAGTCATGCTACATCAAAGAATACTAAGCATAAAGCCAAATCAATATAAAGCATGGCATGACAAAGCATAGGCCACAGTCAAAAACAAGCTCTCTTTACCACTTAAGCATGAACTTTCCTACTCTTTTCCAACCCAAACCAAACTATTTGAAAACCAATGCATGAAAGAGGGGGTCCAACCAATTTATTTAGCAAACTCATAAAACCAAACGAACGAAAACCAAAACAAAAACGAAAAAGAAGATGCTCCAAGAACAACACAATTGTGCATGAAACAATAAAAATAAAGTGTTTGGAAGAAACCTGAAATTTTTTATTTATGAAGGGGATGCCTTGGGAATCCCCAAGCTTTGGCGCTTGTACTTCCTGGATATTTCTTGGGGTGACACACGTGGCATCCCCAAGCTTTAGCTTTAGTCCATCCTTCATCTCGTTACTCATTCCTTTCATAGACCTGAAATTTTCCCTTCATACAAAACTTCACACAATCTTTATTAGCAACATTAGTGCACTCAAGTTAATAAGTCTTTGGGTCCAGTTCCAATACCAATAAAACTTCCATTAAAACACAAGCTACTGTAGCACTTCCCTCAAAAAGCTCAATTCCCCAAAAGAACTCAAAAAGGAACCAACAAGAAGCAAATGCAAATAAAGGCAGAAATCTGTCAAAACAGACCAGCATGTAAAGACGAATTTTTTCGAAGCCCTTCTGTTGCTAAAATCGAAAAGTGTTGAACTAACGAAAGTTAGATAACAACCTGGGTCAGAAGCACAACAATTCACGCCTCAAAAGGACATATAGAGATTTTACAAGAATGTTTACGGTGAAGCACAGAAATCTGTTTCGGGACAGCAACTTTCCCAACCATTACTTCTCTCTCATTAGAGGTTACTCTTGGCATAAAAAGCAAATAAAAAGGATAAGGAGAAGTTATTACTGAAGTAATAACTTCCAAGACTCATGTAAAACTTTTGGGTTATCTCCCAATAAGTACTTTTCTTTAACGCCTTTAAGTTAGGCATGATAGTTTGAGAGGATGCTCACATAAGAAATATGAATTGAAGTAAAAGAGAGCATTAGGAAGCAAACTCAAAACACATTTAAGTCTAACCCACTTACTATGCATATGAATCTTGTATGCAAATAAATTCGCAAAGAACAGAGTGACGGGCATAGGAAGATAAAACAAGAGTAACTTCAAAACTTTCAGCACATAGAGAGGTATTTCAATACCATCAAAAACTTCTACAACCATATTTTCCTCTCTCATAATAATTTTCAGTAGCCTCATGGATAAACTCAATAATATAACTATCACATAAAGCATGCTTTTCATGTTCTACAAAAACATAATTTTTATCAAGCTCAAAAATAGTGGGATTAAAACCTTCAAACCCACTTTTAACAATTCTATAACAAGATGACTGATCATTCAATATAGGACCATTGTCTAGAGCTTTATCATAAACAATTTCTAATAAAAACTCTTTAGTACCATGCATCTCGAAGTTAGGCACAAATAAAGGATTATCACAGATAACATGAGCATAACATTCATCCTCCTTTGGTAAGCATGGGGGACAATCAAATAATGTAAGGGATAAAGAATTACTCTCATTAGAAGGTAGGCATGGGTAGCTAATCCATTCTTCCTCCTTTTGTTCATCACTCTCCTCCTATTTTTCATCTAATGAGCTTTCAGGTTTATCAATTTCTTCTTCCATAAGATCCTGCAAGGCATTAGTCTCTTCCATTTGTGGAAAGCATCTATTAATATATTCAAGAATATAGTCATTTTCTTCCTTGTAATTATCAAAGAAAAATTTAAGTATATCATAAACCTCATATTTATAAGGTGAATCATCAATATTTTCAAGCAATATAGCAAGTTCAAATGCACCCTTCCAAGCAATAAATTCCACAATTTGTTCCACATCATAAAAGTCATAAATTTCTTTAACATAAGAGGATATGGTAATATCATCATTATACTCACATTGAAAAGGGAGGTGTTTGTACCTCCTACAGCAAAAAGATTTATCAAAGCAATAAGTAACGTTATAAGTAGAGCACACGTTTATAGCAATGGTATACAATTTATCAATTTGTTCCCGTAAGTGTTTCCCTTTTTGTGACAAGCGGTGTTCCTTATAATAATATTTTTGTTCTTCCGTGAACCCACCTTGCCAATAAGATTCAGTTTCAAAGAAACCAACCATTGATAGAAAGCATGATAAAGTAAGATAATAACAGACCAACGAAAATAACAACTAGAGTAGGAACTATTTTTTTGTATTTTTGATAAAGAAACAAGCAAACAAGGCGGAAATAAACTAAGCAAAACAAAAATAACAAAGTAAAGAGATTGGTTATGATTATGCTTGAACAATAGTGATTCCAAGTGGACTTGATAAATAAAGCTATGCTACCCGGCAACGGCACCAGAAAATAGTCTTGATGACCCACAAGTATAGGGGATGTATCGCAGTATTTTCGAGGGAAGTGAAACCCAATTTATTGATTCGACACAAGGGGAGCCAAAGAATATTTATAAGCCTTAACAACTGAGTTGTCAATTCAGCTGCACCTAGAAACAATCTTGCTCACATTAGTTTATCAGTAGCAATAGTAAAGTAATAGCAATAGTAAAAGTAAAGACAGTAGTAACAATTGCAGTAAACAGTAGGATTAGAGCGCGGTAGGCATAGGGATGGATGGACGAGCGTTGCATGGACAAGACAATTCATATGGCAATCAAAACATAGGGCAATTGCAGATAAATAAGATAAAGCATCCAAGTACTAAATAATCATAGGCATGTGTTCCATATATAGTCATACGTGCTCGCAATGAGAACTTGCACACCATCTTTTGTCCTGCCAGCCCGTTTGCAACGGGGCCTCAAGGGAACTACTGGCAATTAAGGTGCTCCTTTTAATAGAGCACCGGAGCAAAGCATTAACACTCTGTGAACACATGTGATCCTCACATCAAAGCCATTCCCTCCGGTTATCCTGATTGCTGTCACTTCGGGGCCTTTGGTTCCGGACAACAACGTTTGTATACAACTTACAGGTAAGACCATAAACAATACTATCATAATGAATCAATAACATGTTCAGATCTGAAATCATGGCACTCAGGCCCTAGTGACAAGCATCAAGCATAACAAGTTGCAACAAAGTCAAGAAGCACTAATAGTAGATACTAGGCACCATGCCCTAACAATCTGACGCCATTACATGAACGATCTCATCCAATCCCTACCATCCCCATAGCCTATAGTGGGGGATTATTCACTCATAGATGGGGGAAACATGGATGGTCGATGGAGAAGCGATGATGATGATGATGGCGATGATCTCCTCCAATTCCCTGTCCCGGCAGGTGCCAGAACGGAGTTTCTGGTTCCGAATCGCGAAATCTGGTGGTGGCAGCGCAGCGGAACTCTTTCTGGAAAAACGTCGAACCCCCCGGGGTTTTAGGTCAGGAGGCAACTTATAGGCGAAGATGGAGGCCGAGGGGGTGCCTGGGGCGGCCAGACCACCCCCTCGCGTGGCTAGGCCTAGCCCGCATGGCCAGGTGGTGTGGCCAGGCCCCAGCCCCTCTCCGTCTCGTATTCTGGTTCCTGGTGTCCCTCGGTGAAAAACTGACTTTGACTTTTGTCCCGTCCAATTCCGAGAATATTCATTTTCTGACTTTCTTGGAACCAAAAGCAGCAGAAAATAGGCAACTGGCACTGTGGCTCTTGTTAATAGGTTAGTCCAAGAAATCATATGAAAAGTACTCTAAAGTGTGGACAAAACATAAGAAAGTAGATAAAACCAAGCATGGAACATCAAAAATTATGGTTACGTTTGCAACGTATCATTCCACACTTTGGAGTTTTTTTATACACTTTCTTGGACTAACCTATTAACAAGATGCCGCAGTGCCAGCTGCCTGTTTTCTGCTGTTTTTGGTTCCAGGAAAGTCAGAAAATGAATATTCTCGGAATTGGACGGGACAAAAGCCAAAGTCAATATTTCACAGAGGGGGACACGAAGCTAGAAGACGAGACGGAGAGGGGCCAGAGGCCAACCACACCACCTGGCCGCGTGGCCAGGCCTAACCCGCGCCAGGGGGTGGTGCGGTCTCCCGGGGCACCCCCTCGGCCTTCCCTTTCGCATATATATTGCCTCCGATACAGAAACCCTAAGTACCCGATCAAAATTCCACGAAAGAGTCTGTAGCCGCCATCATCTCCATCCCTAGATCGGGAGGGATCTGAAGCTCTTCCTGGCACCCTGCCAGAGGGGAGAATTCACCCTGGAGGCCTTCTTCATCACCATGCCTGCCTCCGGTGTGATGCGTGAGTAGTTCATCCCTGGACTACGGGTCCATGTAGTAGCTAGATGGTTGGTTCTTCTCCTTTGTGCTACCATGTTTAGATCTCGTGAGCTCCGTTCATGATCAAGATCATCTATTTGTAATCATACATGTTGTGTTTATGGGGATCCGATGGATATTGAGATGCTATTTCAGATTGATTATTGATTCTATCATGCCTTTATTATTTGTGATCTTGCATGCTCTCCGTTGTTAGTAGCTATCTTGGCCGAGTAGATGCTAGCAACTCCAAGAGGGAGTATTTATGCTCGATAGTGGGTTCATGCCTCTAGTAATCTAGGGAAGTGACAGAAATCTCTAAGGTACTAGATGTGTTGTTGCTACTAGGGAGAAAACAACAATCCTTTGTTCATAGAACAATCGTATTGTTTACTTTACACATAATGCTTAATGCAATTATCTGTTGCTTGCAACTTAATACTGGAGGGGGTTCGGATGATAACCTAAAGGTGGATTATTAGTCATAGATGCAGTTGGATTACGGTCTATGTATAATGTTGTAGTGCCCAATCAAATCTCATAGAGTCAAGGTGATTACTATATGCATGTATGCTTTCTTGATGTTTGTCAATTGCCCCACTGTAATTTGTTCACCCAACATGTCATCTATCTTAAGGAGAATCACCACTAGTGAACTATGGATCCCGGTCCTTTCTTTTACCATCAATATACAAAGCTATTTACTGTTTTCTATTTACTTTCTGCAAAGCAATTACTATCTTCCACACAATACGTTTAATCCTTTGTTTTCAGCAAAACCGGTGAGATTGACAACCTCACTGTAAGTTGGGGGCAAAGTTCTGTGATTGTGTTGTGCAGGATTCCAAGTTGGAAACAACACCTTGGAGGTGTTTCCTTGCTCCTACTGGTTTGATAACCTTGGTTTCATAACTGAGGGAAAGCTTGTTGCTATACTCATCATACCTTCCTGTTGGGGTTCCCCAACGAGCTCAACATCTTGAGTAAGCAAGACTTTTTCTGGCGCCGTTGCCGAGGAGTCAAGGACATCTTCACAAGGGAGTCTCTCATAACCAATCTCTTTACTTTGTTTTATTTTTTTTGCTTAGTTTATTTCTGCTTTGTTTGCTTCTTTCTTTATCAAAAACACAAAAATTTAGTTGAACTAGTTTGCTTTCTATAGTAAAAACACAAAAAAATGACTACTCTTGAAAATACTAAGTTGTGTGACTTCACTAGCACCAACAACAATGATTTCATGTGTACACCTATTGCTCCACCTGTTCCTGAAGCTACTTTCTTTGAAATTAAACCTGTTTTACTCAATCTTGTTATGAGAGAACAATTTTCTAGAATTGGTACTAAAGATGCTATTGCTCATCTAAATAACTTTGTTGAACTTTGTGAGATGCAAAACCATATGGATATAGATGGAGATATTATTAATCTTAAATTGTTTCCTTTCTCTTTGAGAGGAAAAGCTAAAGAATGGTTGCAATCCCTAACTAGAAATAATATTGATTCTTGGACTAAATGCAAAGATGCTTTTGTTGAAAAATACTATCCTCCTACTAAGATTATATCTATGAGAAGTGAAATAATGAAATCTAAACAATCTGATAATGAACATGTTGCTCAAGCTTGGGAAAGAATGAAATCTTTGGTAAAGAATTGTCCCACTCATGGACTGACTTCTTGGATGATTATCCAAACCTTTTATGCAGGACTAAATTATTCTTCAAGAAATCTGCTAGATTCTGCTGCTGGAGGTACCTTTATGACCATTACTTTGGGTGCTGCAACAAAGCTTCTGGATAATATGATGGTTAACTATTCTGAATGGCACACTGAGATAGCTCCACAAGGTAAGAAGGTAAATTCTGTTGAGGAAACCTCCTCCTTGAGTGATAAAATTGATATTATTATGGCTATGCTTGTTAATGGGAAAGCTCATATTGATCTAAATCATGTTCCCTTAGCCTCTTTGGTTGCTCAAGAAGAGCAAGTTGATGTGAACTTTATAATAAATAATAATTTTAGCAACAATGCCTACAAGAATAATTTTGGTAACAACAATTATAGGCCATATCCTCCCAATAATGGTATTCCTACAATAATAATAGGAGTGCACCCTCCGAACTTGAAGTCATGCTTAAGGATTTTATTAGTAAACAAACTACTTTCAATAAAAGTATTGAGGAGAAACTGTCTAATGCTGAAAGAAATATAGCGTCATTGTCTGAAGCACAATCTTCTTTCAATAAAATGGTTGCTAAATCTGAAACTATTGAAAATCCTTTTGCTGCTACTAATGCCATACAAGTTAGAATTGATGAAAATGTTAGACTATTAGCTGAATTGCATGCTAAGTGGGAAAGAGAAGATGAAATTGCTAGAAATATTAGTATTTCTACTATCACTACCACTAATTTTGAAGCTAGTAAACCCCATGGAACCTTTTCTAATAAAATGCTGAAATTCTTCGAAACATGGGAAACAATAGCTCTACTACTTTAGATGATAATTATGGTTTTGATCGTGACGGCTGCAATATCTCTGAAGTTATTATGTTCCTACAAAATCTTGCTAAAAGTCCTAATGCTAGTGCTATGAATATGGCCTTTACAAAACACATTACTGATGCTCTCATAAAAATTAAAGAAGAAAAGATGAAACATAAAGCTTCAATTCCTATGAAATTAAAAGATGGTTGGGAACCCATCATTAATATGAAAGTGAATGATTTTGATCTCAAAGCTTTATGTGATCTTGATAGTAGTGTTTCTATTATGCCTAGAAGGATTTATGATATGCTTGATTTGCCACCATTGGAAGATTGTTATTTAAATGTCTCATTTGATGATAATGCTAAAAAGAAACTCATGGGGAGTATTAATGATGTTCTTATTATGGTTAACAATGCCTATGTCCCCGTTGATTTCTATGTTTTGGATGTTGAATGCAATGCTTATTGTCCTATTACTTTAGGAAGATCTTTTCTTAGAACTGTTGGTGCAATTATTGATATGAAAGAAGGCACCATTAAATATCAACTCCCACTCAAGAAAGGTATAGAACACTTACCTAATAAGAGAGAGAAGATTCCTTTTGCCTCTCCTATTAAAACAAAATTCGCTCTTAATGCTTCTTCATTTGTGAATGCTTGATTCTTTTCTTGCTTCTTATGCCTAACTTAAAGACGTTAAAGAAAAGTACTTATTGGGAGATAACCCAAAAGTTTTAGTTGAGTCTTGGAAGTTATTGCTTCGGTAAAACCTCTCCTTATCCTTTTTATTTGCTTTTTGTGCCAAGAGTAACCTCTAATGAGAGAGAAGTAATGCTTGGGAAAGTTGCTGTCCCGAAACAGATTTTTGTGCTTCGCTGTAAAAATTCGTGTAAAATATCTGTACGTCGGCTTGAGCTGTAATTGTTTGTGCTTCTGCCTCAGGTTGTTATCCAACTTTCGTTAGTTCAACACTTTTCGATTTGAGCAACAGAAGGTCTTCGAAAAAATCGGTTTCTACCTGCTGGTCTGTTTTCATAGATTTTTGCCATTATTTGCATTTGCTTCTTGTTGATTCGTTTTTGGGTTCTTTTTGAGGAAATTGAGCTTTTTAAGGGAAGTGCTACAATAGCTTATGTTTTAATGAAAGTATTAGTTGTGTTGGAACTGAACCAAAATACTTATTATCTTGAGTACACTAATGTTGCTAATGAAGATTGTGCGAAGTTTTGTGTGAAGAAAAAATTTCAGGTGTAGAGAAAGAATGATGTAATGAGATGAAGAATGGACTAAAGCTCAAGCTTGGGGATGCCACCCCATGTCACCCCAAGAAATATCCAAGAAGTACAAGCTTCAAAGCTTGGGGATGCCCAAGGCATCCCCTTCTTCATCAATAAAAATTTCAGGTTTCTTCCAAACACTTTATTTTTATTGTTTCATGCACAACTATGTTGTTCTTGGAGCGTCTTTGTTTTCATTTTCGTTTGCTTGGTTTTATTAGTTTGCTTGAATAAATTGGTTGGACCTCCTCATTCATGCATTAGTTTTCAAATAAGATCGGTTTGGATTGGAAAAGAGTAGAAAAGTTCATGCTTAAGTGGTAAAGAGGAGCTTGTTTTTGATTGTAGCCTATGCTTTGTCATGTCATGCTTGATATTATTTTGGCTTTATGCTTAGTGATTTTTGTTGTAGCATGACATGTTATAAACAATTGAGATTGCTTAATGTGCCTTGAAAGAATCATGCATTGTTTTAGCATATTAAAGCATAGTATTGTGGTTTTCTCCTTTGATGCTTTATTTGGGTTGACTTGGCGCATGCTCACACCATGTTAAGACTATCCCAAGTCACCATAGCCTCTATGATCATTTAGTTTTAAACTTGAAATATCACTTTATGCTTTAATTAATGATGTTTTGTCACTTTACATGATTATGGCCATTATTGCTCTCTTAGTTGGTCGCTCCCAGTCTTTTGCTAGCCTCCATAACCAAGTATGAGTTCCACTCATGCATCCAACTCCAAATAAAACCAAGTTATTCCAAAGAGTCCACCATACCTACCTATTAGCATTTGCTATTCCAAGTATATTCATGTTTTTATCTACCTTTCGAATTAAACTTGTTATGTGAAAATTAGTGATTAAAGCTCTCACGAACTTGATGGCACACTTTACTTTCTTGCACTTAATAATCTTGAACCATTGTGTCCATCTTTGTTGCGTATATGCTTGCGCTTTATAAGTTGAAGTTAGGAGAACCATGTATCATGGGGAACGCTTTCAACATTGCAATTATTATTCCGTTGATATCATGATTTTTTTGCTTATGGATCCCGGCGGTGTGAAATAAAAGGGGAACTTGTAAGATCATGGAGTTTATATATGTGTTAGAGAAACGCCTGGGCCGCTAGCCTAAGCCATGCCTAATCATGGTGGAAACTTGCAGCATAACCATAATGAGCATTCTATGAAGCATCCTCAATAAAAACCTATGCAAATAGCAAATAAAAAGATCGATGAGATGCTCATTGTCTGTTGCCTTGTCATTTTGATATGGGATAGCTCCTGTGTCATGGGGCAAGGGGTACCCCGTTGGCGGTTCTCTATGATACATATGTACTTACAATGACAAGAGCTTACTTGTGACTGAAGTTGAGTAGCATGAGGTTCGGTACTCATAAGCAAGGGGCATGAGATTTCAACTTATAACTTGTCAAGCATATCCTCTTACTTGGGTCACTTTAACCTTAATCACCTAAAGATTCTTATGATAGGGGCAATGAGAGCTGAAAGCTAATAAGTACCATAATTTTTAGAAGCTCTTTATGAGACTTGAATCCCTGCTTCCTTCTATGAAGGCCTTTCTTTTACTTTTATGTTGAGTCTCCATCTTCTATCTTTATGCACCTATTGAGAGAGCATAGTGGCCATTTTTAGTTTAATGTGCATTGTCCCAAGACTTGTTGATTGATGCATAACTTTGATATTGCTTGTTCTTAAACTATTTGTATCTAGTGACCCTTATGAACTTTGAAGGTGTCCTATGCATTTATGTTTTGCTACACTATGAGGGACAAGCTGAATGACATTCTCATTATGCTTTCTTTATGTGAAACAAACAAACGTCTTGCAAAGCATTGTTATTCATGAATCTTTTGTTTGTATCCTTTCATGTTACAACATAGTTGCTATGTCTTATTGTTAGAACTATGTCTTTCATGCTATGTTAAAGTACTATGATCCCAGTTATCAATGTTCTACAAATACTTTGTTCAAGTTTATGACGGTGCATGTCACCTCAAAAATTATTCTTTCTTTTTATCACTTACCTACTCGAGGACGAGCAAGAGTTAAACTTGGGGATGTTGATACATTGCAAACGTATCTATAATTTTTAAAGTTCCATGCTTGTTTTATATCTACTTTCTTATGTTTTGTCCACACTTTGGAGTATTTTTATACACTTTCTTGGACTAACCTATTAACAAGATGCCATAGTGCCAGCTGCCTGTTTTCTACTGTTTTTGGTTCCAGGAAAGTCAGAAAATGAATATTCTCGGAATTGGACGGGACAAAAGCCAAAGTCAATATTTCACCGAGGGGGACACAAAGTCAGAAGACGAGATAGAGAGGGGCCAGAGGCCGGCCACACCACCTGTCCGGAAGGCCAGGCCTGGCCCGTGCCAGGGGGTGGTGCGGCCGCCTAGGGCACCCCCTCGGCCTCCCCTTTCGCCTATATATTGCCTCCGATACAGAAATCCTAAGTACTCGATCAAAATTCCACGAAAGAGTCTGTAGCCACCGTCATCTCCATCCCTAGATTGGGAGGGATCTGAAGCTCTTCCCGGCACCCTGCCGGAGGGGAGAATTCACCCTGGAGGCCTTTTTCATCACCATGCCTGCCTCCGGTGTGATGCGTGAGTAGTTCATCCCTGGACTACGGGTCCATGTAGTAGCTAGATGGTTGGTTCTTCTCCTTTGTGCTACCATGTTTAGATCTCGTGAGCTCCGTTCATGATCAAGATCATCTATTTGTAATCATACATGTTGTGTTTGCGGGGATCCGATGGATATTGAGATGCTATTTCAGATTGATTATTGATTCTATCATGCCTTTATTATTTGTGATCTTGCATGGTCTTCGTTGTTAGTAGCTATCTTGGCCGAGTAGATGCTAGCAACTCCAAGAGGGAGTATTTATGCTCGATAGTGGGTTCATGCCTCTAGTAATCTAGGGAAGTGACAGAAATCTCTAAGGTACTAGATGTGCCGTTGCTACTAGGGAGAAAACAGCAATCCTTTGTTCATAGAACAATCGTATTGTTTACTTTACACATAATGCTTAATGCAATTATCTGTTGCTTGCAACTTAATACTGGAGGGGGTTCAGATGATAACCTGAAGGTGGATTATTAGTCATAGATGCAGTTGGATTACGGTCTACGTATAATGTTGTAATGCCCAATCAAATCTCATAGGAGTCAAGATGATTAGTATATGCATGTATGCTTTCTCGATGTTTGTCAATTTCCCCGTTGTAATTATTTCACCCAAAATGTCATCTATCTTAAGGAGAATCACCACTAGTGAACTATGGATCCCGGTCCTTTCTTTTACCATCAATCTACAAAGCTATTTACTGTTTTATATTTACTTTCTGCAAAGCAATTACTATCTTCCACACAATACGTTTAATCCTTCGTTTTCAGCAAAACTGGTGAGATTGACAACCTCACTGTAAGTTGGGGGAAAAGTTCTGTGATTGTGTTGTGCAGGATTCCAAGTTGGAAACAACACCTTGGAGGTGTTTCCTTGCTCCTACTGATTCGATAACCTTGGTTTCATAACTGAGGGAAAACTTGTTGCTATACTCATCATACCTTCCTCTTGGCGTTCCCCAACGAGCTCAACATCTTGAGTAATCAAGAATCTCTTTGTGCCATCTTGTTTCCTTAGATGTTTGTTCTGACTGAAACAACCTCTTCAATCTATCTATAATTGAAAAATATCTTAGAACCTTACAAGGATCTTTCTTCTTTTTATCACCATTTTTCCATCTTGATTCGTTACATACTAGGCATTCATCGAGGTTTTCATAATCCTCCCAGAATAGTACACAGTTATTTGGACAAAAATGAATCTTCTCATATGATAGTCCAAGTACCTTGATGTACTGTTTCATATCATAAAAGGATTTTGGCAATCCTTCCCTAGGGATTGACTCGCTATACACCTTAATCACTGAATCGAAAGCTTTGTTGGTAATCTTGTTGAACGACTTCTCCTTTAGTAATTTCATTACCCGTTCGAATCTTGAGATACCAAAATTAGGGTCCACTAAACACTTGGCATCTTCTATCAGGTCAGAGAAAAGTGATCTTTTAAGAGAAGGAGTGCCTTTTTTGCTTGTAGTCGGGTACATGTCCCTTAACAAACCAGAAAGGTCCTCATCCTCGATCTGATGAGCTTCAGGCGGATCAGCATCAGCTAGAGGATCAAGAACAGGCTGATCATATGGCTCACCATGTTTGTTCCACCTAATATATGTGGTTGCATCCCATTAACGAAAGTATGGTCTGCGACTCTGCTCTGACTCAGCTTTTTATAATTAAGGCATTGTCGGCATGGGAAAAACACATTCGAGTCGCCGTTATCTTGTCTAACAAACTTCATGAATTCATTAACACCTTCCCAATATGAAGGTGTTGCTTTTTTCCATTCAGTATCCAATATCTGTCCATCTGTTGAGGATAGAGATGGTCAGAAGCTTTCAAGATATTTCACCGAACAAGTTGATTATAGATCTAATTAAGCCAAGATATTTGAGCAACCTGATTGAATATAGAACTATAAATGCCACGTAATTTTAGCTTATTTCAGAAATTGAGTGCAGAACTATGTTACATATTTGAGAGAATAGATCGATCGAGCACAAAATGACAACCAATTCGAACAAACAGATCAAGTGCAGAACAATGTGAAACGAGCAGATCGAGTACGAAACTACTTCTAGGGAATGATTGAGTGAACTAAGGATATTATAAGTGTACCGTGAGGATCGACCAGCTGACTGCCGGCCTGTGTGCGTCTCGAAAAGAACGGCGCCGCCAGCAATGGTGTCAGGCCGCCCCGGCTGATAGACGGAGTGTGAATGTTTTGGTGCGTGGCTTGTGGTTTTGACCGTCTGCGCGTCTCCAGAAGAATGGCGCAAAGAGAAAGTAGCTGGCTGCTGGAGTGAAGGCGCGAGTTGGAAGGCGCGGGGGGGAAGTTTTGGCGTGCGCAGGGTATGTGTCCTGGTTGTCAACAATTTTCACGCGAAAATATCGGCCAAAATTTTCTCCCTCATTTTTTTCCTTGTTAAGGTCTGGAATTTTTATTACCGAGCCCATGAAATTAGCCTATCAGGCCTAGTCATAGCCCAAAACCTTCAATTCGGCATTTTCATTGTCTTGTGGCCGCCGACCATAGCGCATTCAGTTTTGGAGTGAGCCCATGAAGAATAGGGCATCCGCCCCCAGGTATCCCAGAATCTTTTTAATTCGGCCTTTATGGCCATCCCCTTCCCCAGCCCTCCCAGAAAAAGCTCTGCCTACCTATGTTGTTTTGTTGAAACTACTGCATTACTAGTAAGTTCCACGTACCCTGCACGTGAAAACCAGATAATAGACATATGACATATCATCACTATATAAAATTATAATAGATAATTTTCAAAAAAATATAATTTGATCGACATCTATATAGTATGTGTGTATATTTGGTCCTTTACTTTGTACCATGTATATCTAGACCTAGCAATGGACCGATGTCAAAACAGCGGACAGAGCTGAAAAAAGTCCATCATGTGCACGTTTCATTTACAGAGAGGCTGACACATGGGACCCAGCAGCGCGGCCTTATAGAGATGTTGCATCGAACAACATTGCCAAGTTCGAAATAGGGAGGCGCGAGCGAGAATAAAGTCCAGCATGGTGAGAGGCTAACATGGAGGACCCAACAACGTTATCAAGTTCGGTCCAAAAAAATAGTCCAACATACACACATGCCTTTCTGAGGTCATAGAACTGTTTTTTTAGCGCATGGTCAGGAAACTACTGAACACAGGCCAGTGAAATTTGAGAAAGGATCCCATGGAGCATAGGCAAGAATATTTTAATTTGGCCTTGTCAGGGTCAAGGGACTGCTTAGCACAACCTAGTTAAATTTAAGAAAGGAGCCCATGGATTATAGCGCATGTAGATGGACCATGTAGAATATCCCAAAATATTTTTAATTCGGCCTTTTGAGCATTGCCCCCACCTCTTAAAAAACACTCCGCCTCCACCTCCTAAAAAAACTCCGCTATATTTTGAAGAAACTGGTCCATTATATATGTGGCATTTTATAAATTGAAATGCCAGGAGGCGGCCCTTTTATTTAAAAAAATATAAACACGGACACACGACATATTTTTAAAAACATTAAAACATAACTTGAAGGTACTAAGGAATCTTTAATAATATATTTTCTATAAATATCTTTGGCGTAGTGGCGACAAACACAGTTTAAATCTATTGGAAGTCTAAAACAGCAGACGCGGCCGAAAAAAGGTCTATCATACATACACACATTTCATTTAAAGATAGACCGACATGTGGGTCCCACCAGTGTGACCTTATACATGTGCTGTATCGAGCAACGTTGCCAAGTTCGAAACAGGGAGGCGTGAGCGAGAAAAAGTCCATCTTGCACATGTTTGTTCTAATGAGAGGCTGACATGGGGGGACCCAGCAGCCTAAAAAACAGCTGATGCAGCGAGCAACGTTATCAAGTTCGAAACACGAAGCGCGAGCAGAGAAAAAAGTCAATCATACAACCGATCTTTCTAATGAGAGGTTGTCATGTGGGACCCAACTGCGTGACCAAACAGTAGATTCGTCAAACAACGCTATCTAGTTAGGAGCAGGGTGGCGCTAGAGTATAAAAAAAGTCTGTCATACCCACGATTCTTCTAATGTGAGACTTACATAAGGAACCCACCAGCACGACTGATGTAGCGAGCAACGCTATTAAGTTCGGAACACGGAGGCACGACCGAGGGGGAAAATCTATCATACACACGTTTCTTCTAATGAGAGGATGACTTGTGGGGTCCAGGAGTTTGATTAAATGGCTGATGCAGCGAGCAACGCTATCAAGTTCGGAACACGAAGACGCGACAGAGGGTAAAAATCCATCATACACATGTTTCTTCTAATAAGAGGATGACATGTGGGGCCGAACATCATGATTAAACGGTAGATGCATCGAACAACGCTATCAAGTTCGGAACAGGGTAGCGCGAGCCAAGGAAAAAAATCTATCATACACACGTTTCTTGTAATGAGAGGATGACATGTGGGGCTCAGGAGGTTGGTTAAATGGTAGATGCGTCAGGCAATGCTATCAACTCAAAACGGAGTAGCGCTAGCGAAGGAAAAAATTCCATCTACACACATTTCTTCTAATGAGAGGATGACATGTGGGTCCGAGGAGGTTGATTAGACGGTAGATGCATCGAGCAACGCTCTCAACTTTGGAACAGGATAGCGCGAGTGAAGGAAAAAATTTCAACATACACAAGATCCTTCTAATGAGAGGCTGACATGTGGGACCTAGCAGCCTGACTAAACGGTAGACGCCTCAAGCTACGTTATCGAGTTCAAATCCGGGAGGCGCGACCGAAAAGTATGGTCTACTAGAGACACTAACGTCCGGGACCCACAGGCCTCAAAATACTTCGGTGAGTCAATATCGCGCGAGGAAACAAAAATCTTGCTTCTACCACGCGCCAGCCGAGCTTCCTCCATGTTTTTAGCAGATCCGTCATAGTAGAGGGCCGCGAAACTGAAAAAAAAAGTTTTCCATCGGCCACGGTCGAGCCGAGAATTTCGTCGCGGAAGATGTGCCTTCTACGACGATCGTCAGGCCAATTTGTTGCAGAAGGAAACTTTTCTTGTAGTGAATTGCAGCAAGTGGCCCAATCCTTTCTTTAGGAAAGGACAAGCCGGTTGTATTACTTAAGATTATCAAACGTTCTCGAGGACACACGGGAATATTGTCAGGTGCTTTCGCTTCATATAGTTGATTAATCTTCTCTAGTTAGATAAGTGTTGTGTGGGTGAACCTATGCTAATGTACTGACCTTCCTATGACTAATACATACTTGTGATTATACCCCTTGCAAGCATCCACAACTACAAGAAAATAATTAAGATAAAACCCTAACCACAGCCTTAAACTTTGAGATCCTACACTCCCTTGTGCAAAGGTTTACTAATAGGGGTTTAGGTTTCTGTCACTCCGGCAACCCCACGATTAGTAGCCAAATACACAATACATTCCCCTAGGGCCATAAAGGTGAAGTACCATGTAGTCGACATTCACATGACACCACTAGAAGAATAACACCACAACTTAATTATCAAACCATTGAATCTTTCTCAACGCAATTCCACTACTAACAACATGACTTCTCCCATGTCCTCAAGAACTAAACGAACTACTCACGAGATATCATATAGATCAAGATCAGAGATGAAATAATGATACGTAACAATCTAAACATGAGCAATAATTCAATGGTTCCACTCAATAGCATCAACTACAACAAGTAATCAACACCAGGAAAGTTTCCCCTAAGAACTATGCAAGATTCAACCCAATTGTTATAGCGGTACGGAGTAGTGATGATGGTGCTGGTGGAGATGATGATGGAGATTATGATGATGATGATGATCCCGATGAAGTCTAGCTTGATGGTGGTGTTGATGGCGATGATCTCCCTTCTCCGGGAAGGAATTTCCCCGGCAGATTTTTGCCTACCGGAGAGCTCTTTCTCTCTTTGTAGTTTCTGCCCCGCAGAGGCGGCGGAACCTTTCTGTGGTCGCTCCCCGAGTCTTACGGTTTCGAGGGGATTATATGCGTCAGAGGGCGATGACAGAGGTGGGCCAGGGTGGCCACACCACCTGGTGGCGTGGCCAGGGGTGGCCCGCGCGAGGGGGTGGTGTGGGCCCCATGTGGCCCATCTCCACTTCCCCTTCTGGCCTCCTTCGTCTTCTGAAAAAAATATGAATTTCCATATATTTTCTGGGATTTTCTGATATTCGCCAATTTTGCACCTGGACAGTGCCTTTTCCATCAGAATCCTGACTTCAGTGGTTCATCCTCCAACAGTCATCAACTATGCAAAAATAGATGAAATAACATTATCATCTCTTAATATGAAATATATCAATGAATAACAGTAAATTATGATATAGAATAGTGATGCAAAATGGACGTATCACCTCACTCCAGTGATGTAGTGGAAGCAGCAACTCCTTTCTAGATAAAGCCACCGGGAACATGTATCTCGCTAATCCGAGACCATGGGGAATAATTTCTAGAGGGAGAGAGAGAGATCCTTCACGAGGAGGTATGATGTGAGAGGAGGAGAGGGGGATAGCCAAGGGCCCTGGCGTGGCAGCCATGGTGGTGCCCCCACCTCTTCCATCATTCATGTGGTGGATGCTCCACTCACATAAATATGCCTCCACTCACACTTCCACTCACATCCATTAAATTTCCACCAAATTTAATGCAACCTCTCGTTAAATAAAACTATTTTATTTATTTTGTTAATTACATTAATTAACAAACATTCACATAAAACCCCGCAACATTTCAATATCACATGTAGAACTAGTTTCTGCAATTTCACCCAAAACAATTCCGGTTTCCATCGAAATGATTCCAGCATTTTCTTAAATCTTTATCCGAAACATATTTGCTTCAAATGGTGTTGGTATCTGATACATTGCAAATGTATCTATAATTTTTGATGCTCCATGCTTGGTTTTATCTACTTTATTTTGTTTTGTCCACACTTTGGAGTACTTTTCATATGATTTCTTGGACTAACCTATTAACAAGAGCCACAGTGCCAGCTGCCTATTTTCTGCTGTTTTTGGTTCCAAGAAAGTTAGAAAATGAATATTCTCGGAATTGGATGGGATAAAAGCCAAAGTGCCTATTTTTCCAGAAGACTCCAGGAGCCAGAATACGGGACGGAGGAGGGCCAGGGGTTGGCCACATCCCCAAGGCGCGGGCTGGGCCTGGCCGCGCCAGGGCATGGTGTGGTGGCCCCAGGCACCCCCTCGGTCTCCCTCTTTGCCTATAAGAAGCCTTCTGACCTAAAAACTTCGGGGGGTTCGACATTTTTCCAGAAGAAGTTCCGCAGCGCCGCCACGACCGAAGGGGAGATTGGGGGACAGAAGTATCTGTTCCGGGCACCCTGCCGGGACGGGGAAGTGCTCTCGGAGCCATCTACATCGATCTCTACCATCATCTCCATCAACCATCCATGTTTCCCCATCTATGAGTGAGTAATCCCCCGCTGTAGGCTATGGGGATGGTAGGGATTGGATGAGATCGTCCATGTAATGGCATCAGATTGTTAGGGCTTGGATGCTTTATCTTATTTATCTGCAATTGCCCTATGTTCTGGTTGCTATTTGAATTGTCTTGTCCATGCAACGCCCGTCTATCCATCCCTATGCCTACCGCACTCGAATCCCACTATTTACTGCTTTTGTTACTAATGTCTTTGCTTTACTACTGCTGTTACTTTGCTATTCCTACTACAAAACTGTTGCTACTAATAAACTGCTGTGAGCAAGATTGTTTCCAGGTGCAGCTGAATTGACAACTCAGTTGTTAAGGCTTATAAATATTCTTTGGCTCCCCTCGTGTCGAATCAATAAATTAGGTTTCACTTCCCTCGAAAATACTGTGATACACCCCCTATACTTGTGGGTCATCAAGACTATTTTCCGGCGCCGTTGCCGGGGAGCATAGCTTTATTTATCAAGTCCACTTGGAATCACTATTGTTCAAGCTAAGTTTATTTTCTCCTTGTTTGCTTGTTTATTTATCAAAAATACAAAAAAATTAGTTCCTACTATAGTTGTTATTTTCGTTGGTCTGTTATTGTCTTGCTTTGTCATGCTTGTTGTTAATGGTTGGTTTCTTTGAAACTGAAGCTTATTGGCAAGGTGGGTTCACGGAAGATCAAAAATATTATTATAAGGAACACCGCTTGTCACAAAAAGGGAAACACTTATGGGAACAAATTGATAGATTGTATACCATTGCTAGAAACATGTGCCCTACTTATAATGTTACTTATTGCTATGATGAATCTCATTGCAGAAAGAGGTATAAACACCTCCCTTTTCAATGTGAGTATAATGATAATGATACCATATCTTCCTACTCTAAAGGAATTTATGACTTTTATGATGTGGAACAAATTGAAGAATTTATTTCTTGGAAGGGTGCTTTTGAACTTGCTAGTTTGCTTGAAAATATTGATGATTCACCTTACAAATATGAGGTTTATGGTATACTTAAATTTTTCTTTGATAGTTACAAGGATGAAAATGACTCTATTCTTGAGTATTTTAATAGATGCTTTCCACAAACGGAAGATACTAATGCCTTGCAGGATCCTATGGAAGAAGAAATTGATGAACCTGAAATCTCATTAGATGAAAAAGAGGAGGAGAGTGATGAACAAAAGGAGGAAGAATGGATTAGCTACCCATGATTACCTTCTAATGAGAGTAACTCTTTATCCCTTACATTATTTAATTGTCCTCCATGCTTACTAAAGGAGGATGAATGTTATGTTCCTGAGGATTCTTTTGAAAGTGTTTATAATAAAGCTCTAGTGCTTATAGATCATGAAAAGCATGCTTTATGTGATAGTTATATTGTTGAGTTTATTCATGAGGCTACTGAAAATTATTTTGAGAGAGGAAAATATGGTGGTAGAAGTTTTCCTGGTATTGAAACACCTCTCTATGTGCTGAAAGTTTTGAAGTCACTCTTGTTTTATCTTCCTATGCCAGTCACTTTGTTCTTTGCGAATTTATTTGCATACACGATTCCTATGCATAGGAAGTGGGTTAGACTTAAATGTGTTTTGAATTTGCTTCTTGATGCTCTGTTTACTTCAACTCTTATTTCTTATGAGAGCATCCTCTCAAACTATTATGCCTGAAGATGATAATATGTCTATTATTCTTGGGAGACCTTTTTCTTAAATACCGCAGGAGCTATTATTAATTATAATCAAGGGAAGGTGACCTTCAATGTCAATGACAAGGAACATACTATCTATTTCCCCAAGAAGATTGAAAGGACTTATGGTTTGAATTCAATTGAACATGTTGAGGGCATTCAAGTTGGAGATATATATTGTCCCATACCAAGAGAAAAAATTGAAACTATTATGATTGGGACCATTGCTATCAAGGCTGAGGTAACATAATCATTAGTGGAATACAAAGTTTTGTCTCATATGAAATTGTTTTGGTAACAAGACCTGATCAACCTTGTTAATGAAAGGATTTCACTGAACAAAACAATGTTTTCACCATGATTATCTCCGCTTACTTCTATTCTATCCATTTTTAGTTTTTGCTTATGCCTAACTTAAAGGCGTTAAAGAAAAGTACTTATTGGGAGATAACCCAAAAGTTTTAGATGAGTCTTAGAAGTTATTACCTCTGTAATAACCGCTCTTTATCCTTTTTATTTGCTTTTTGTGCCAAGAGTAACCTCTAATGAGAGAGAAGTAATGATTGGGAAAGTTGCTGTCCCGAAACAGATTTTTGTCCTTCACCGTAAAAATTCGTGAGAGAGCTCTGTATGTCGTATTGTGCTGTAATTTTTTGTACTTCTTCCCCAGATTGTTATCTAACTTTAATTAGTTCAACACTTTTTTATTTGAGCAACATAAGGTCTTATAAAAAAATCGTCTTTACCTGCTGGTCTGTTTTGATAGATTTCTGCCATTTTCTACATTTGCTTCTTGTTGGTTCCTTCTTGAGTTCTTTTGGGGAATTGAGATTTTTGAGGGAAGTGCTACAGTATATAGTGTTCTAATGGAAGTTTATTTGGTGTTAGAACTGAACCTTAAGACTTATTTATCTTGAGTGCACTAATGTTGCTAATAAAGATTGTGTGAAGTTTTGTATGAAGGAAAATTTTCAGGTGTATGGAAGGAATGAGTAATGAGATGAAGGATAGACTAAAGCTCAAGTTTGGGGATGCCACGCGTGTCATCCCAAAAAATATCCAAGAAGTACAAGCGTCAAATCTTGGGGATGCCCAAGGCATCCCCTTCTTCATCAATAAAAATCCCATGTTTCTTCCAAACGCTTCATTTTTATTGTTTCATGCATAGTTGTGTTGTTCTTGGAGCGTCTTCTTTTTCGTTTTCGTTTTGGTTTTTAGTTTGCATGGTTTGCTTAGTTTTCTGAATAAATTGGTTGGACCTCCTCTTCCATACATTGGTGTTCAAATAGTTTGGTTTGGATTGGAAAAGAGTAGGAAGCTTAAGTGGTAACGAGAGCTTGTTTTTTACTGTGGCCTATGCTTTGTCATGCCATGCTTGATATTGTTTTGGCTTTATGATTAGTATTCTTTGCTGTAGCATGACTTGTTATAAACAATTGAGATTGCTTAATGTGCTTTGGAAAAATCATGCGTTGTTTTAGCATATTAAAGCATAGTATTGTGGTATTCTCCTTTGATGCTTTATTTGGGTTGACTTGGCACATGCTCACGCCATGTTATGACTATCCCAAGTCACCATAAGCCTTTATGATCCTTTAGTTTTCAACTTGTAGTATCACTTTATGCTTTGATCAATGATGTTTTGTCTCTCTGCATGATTATGGCCATTATTGCTCTCTTAGTTTGTCGCCCCCAGTCTTTTGCTAGCCTCCACAACAAAGTATGAGTTCCACTCATGCATCCAACTCCCTAAACCAAGTTATTCCAAAGAGTCCACCATACCTACCTACTAGCTTATGCTATTCCAAGTATATTCATGCTTTTGTTTACCTTCCAAATTAAACTTGTTATGAGAAAACTAGTGATTAAAGCTCTCACGAACTTGATGGCACACTTTACTTTATTGCCTCTAATAAACTTGAACCATTGGGTCCTTCTTTGTTGCATATATGCTTGCGCTTTATAAGTTGAAATTAGCAGAACCATGTACCATGGGGAACGCTTTCAACATTGCACTTGTACTTTGTACCCCGTTGATATCATGTTCTTTTTCTTACGGATCCCGACGGTGTGAAATAAAAGTGGAACTTGTAAGATCATGGAGTTTGTATGTGTGTTAGAGAAACGCCTGGGCCGCTAGCCTAAGCCATGCCTAATCATGGTGGAAACTTGCAGCATCACCATAATGAGCACTCTATGAAGCATCCTCAATAAAAACCTATGCAAATAGTAAATAAAAAGATCGCTGAGATGCTCATTGTCTGCTTGCCTTGTCATTTTGATTATGGAAAAGCTCCTGTATCATGTGCAAGGGGTACCCCATTGGCGGTTCTTAATGATACACATATACTTACAATGACAAGAGCTTACTCGTGACTGAAGTTGAGTAGCATGAGGATCGGTCTTCGTAAGTAAGGGGCATGAGATTTCGGTTTATAACTTGTCAAGCATATCCTCTTAGTTGTGTCACTTTAACCTTAATCACCTTCAAGATGCTTATGATAGGGGCAATGAGAGATGAAAGCTATAAGTACCATAATTTTTGGAAGCTCTTTATGAGACTTGAATCCCTACTTCCTTTTACAAAGACCTTTCTTCCACCATTATATTGAGTCTCCACCTTCTATCTTTATGCACCTACTTTGAGAGCATAGTGGCCATTCTTAGTTCTATGTGCATTGTCCCAAGACTAGTTGATTGATGCATAACTTGATATTGCTTGTTTTAAACTATTGCATCTAGTCACTCTTATGAACTTTGAAGGTGTCCTATGCATTTATATTTGCTACTCTATGAGGGACAAGCTGAATATTATTATGCTATGTTTTGTTTATGTGAAACAAACAAACGTCTTGCAAAGCATTGTTATTCATGAATCTTTTGTTTGTGCCTTTTCATGTTGCATCATAGTTTCTTTGCTTATTGCTAGAACTTTGTCTTTCATGTTATGATTGAAGTACTATGATCCCAACTTTGAATGTTTTGCAAGTACCTTGATCAAGTCTTTGATGGTGCATGTCACCTCAAAAATTATTCTTTCTTTTTATCACTTACCTACTCGAGGACGAGCAGGAGTTAAGCTTGGGGATGTTGATACATTGCAAATGTATCTATAATTTTTGATGCTCCATGCTTGGTTTTATCCACTTTCTTTTGTTTTGTCCACACTTTGGAGTACTTTTCATATGATTTCTTGGACTAACCTATTAACAAGAGCCACAGTGCCAGCTGCCTGTTTTTTGCTGTTTTTGGTTTCAGGAAAGTCAGAAAATGAATATTCTCGGAATTGGACGGGACAAAAGCCAAAGTGCCTATTTTTCCAGAAGACTCCAGGAGCCAGAATACGAGACAGAGGAGGGCCAGGGGCTGGCCACACCCCCAGGCGCGGGCTGGGCCCGGCCGCACCAGTGCATGGTGTGGTGGCCCCAGGCACCCCCTCAGTCTCCCTCTTTGCCTATAAGAAGCCTTCTGACCTAAAAACTTCGGGGGGTTCGACGTTTTTCCAGAAGAAGTTCCACAGCGCCGCCACGACCGAAGGGGAGATTCGGGGGACAGAAGTCTCTGTTCCCGCACCCTGCCGGGACGGGGAAGTGCCCCCGGAGCCATCTCCATCGATCTCCACCATCATCTCCATCGACCATCCATGTTTCCCCCATCTATGAGTGAGTAATCCCCCGCTGTAGGCTATGGGGATGGTAGGGATTGGATGAAATCGTTCATGTAATGGCATCAGATTGTTAGGGCATGGTGCCTAGTATCTTTTATTAGTGCTTTATGACTTTGTTGCGACTTGTTGTGCTTAATGCTTGTCACTAGGGCCCGAGTGCCATGATTTCAGATCTAAACATGTTATTGATTCATTATGATAGTATTGTTTTTGGTCTTATCTACAAGTTGTATACACACGTTGTTGTCCGGAACCTATGGCCCCGAAGTGACAGAAATCGGGATAACCAGAGGGAATGGCTTTGATGTGAGGATCACATGTGTTCACGGAGTGTTAATGCTTTGCTCCGGTGCTCTATTAAAAGGAGCACCTTAATTGCCAGTAGTTCCCTTGAGGCCCCGCTGCAAACGGGCTGGCAGGACAAAAGATGTTGTGCAAGTTCTCATTGCGAGCACGTATGACTATATATGGAACACATGCCTAGGATTATCTAGTACTTGGATGCTTTATCTTATTTATCTGCAATTGTCCTATGTTCTGATTGCTATTTGAATTGTCTTGTCCATGCAACGCCCGTCCATCCATCCCTATGCCTACCGCACTCGAATCCCACTGTTTACTGCTTTTGTTACTACTGTCTTTGCTTTACTACTACTGTTACTTTGCTATTCCTACTACAAAACTGTTGCTACTGATAAACTGCTGTGAGCAAGATTATTTCCAGGTGCAGCTGAATTGACAACTCAGTTGTTAAGGCTTATAATATTTTTTGTCTCCCCTTGTGTCGAATCAATAAATTGGGTTTCACTTCCTTGGAAAATACTGCGATACACCCCCTATACTTGTGGGTCATCAGTATCCCTTAAGTGTATCACCCTATGGTTCACGAATAATGTAGACATGATCGAGACCCCTCTCCGATCAATAATCAGCAGCGGGGCCTGGAGATCTGTACTAACTCCCACACATTCAACGATGACTCTTGTGATCATGTGAATCTTTAATGTCGTAACTAGATCCCTTTGTCTCATGATATATTACATGTCCGACATTCGATCATCGGTATCTCAATACCTAGTTTGATCTTATTGCCGACATGCACTCTTTTCTCGTTCCTGTGATATAACATTCTAGTGATCACATCACTTTCTTGCAAGATATTTCAATGTGATATCACCGAGAGGGCCTAGAGTATATCTATCCATCATCGGGATGGACAAATCCCACTCTTGATCCATGAGCCTCTACATAACACCTTCGTAGCACTAAACCCACCTTTATAGTCACCCTTTTACGGTGTGACGTTTGATGTTATCAAGATACTCTTTCGGTGTTAGTGATTAACATGATCTCATGGTCTAAGGACTAGGATTACTTCATATGATGTTATAACAATATAAACATAATGACTTTGATCGTAATGCTATACTTCGGATGAATATTCATCACATCATTCCACCAATGTTGTGACCTCGTTATTAACAACATCCAATGTCCATGATTAGGAAACCTTGATCATATTGTTAATCAACGAGCTAGTTTATATGAGAGGCATTACTAGGAACTTTGTATTTTGTTTATTAAACACACATGTATTAACGTTTTCAATTAATACAATTATAGCATGCAAAATAAACATTTATCATAAACATGGAATAATATAATAACCACTTTATTATTGCCTCTCGGGCATATTCCCTTCAACATCATTCTTCAAATCCTTAGAAATCATATTATAGTCTTGTTGGATCCATTAACACAGACAAGTGCAAGCCCTTGGTCAAGTGAGTCCTTGTACAAAACAAATCACCCAAATCTTACAAAAATAGCATCCCCTACCTTGTGTTAAGCATATAGCTAGCATTTCTGGTGAACTTCACTTCACACCTTAAAATCCCCATTGGAAAGAGAGAAACTTGACACTATCAAGTTCCAACGAAATTATACTTGTGGAAAAAATTCGAGTGCGGGACTTCATATCGTAAGTGCAACATGTGATGCTCAGATGTCTTAATGATCGAGACATGATGTTCTTTGTGTTGACCGTGCAATTGTTCATATTTACCACCTCTAAATTTGGGCAGCTCAAGAAATATGACTCCAACTCCACAACAACAAGTTCTAGCTAATTGCTCCGAGATGAAACACTCAGTGGATAGCTTCTAGGGCTTGATATCATTAACAATATCAACTCGAAGCTTGCGAATTTGGCATGATAGAGCATGCATGATCCATGGCTAGATGTCACCTTCGTTGGAAACGATGTCACACTCATGTATAGGAGCATGGCCATGGAGGAGTAGAATCTGGATGGATAACTTGGATAGCTACTGGTCCGTTATGATCTGGTCAGAGTGGAAGTGTAGGACGAACACGGACTTCCACCGGTGGTGCCAACGCGGGGCGAGCATGCTTGTCTGCACGGCCTGGCACGAGGGCAGGAGCAGCATCAAGTGCTGGAGAATATCGTCTAGGAGAGCGCCGATGCGGTCCTCCCCGTCGGTCGTGGTCGTTCTTTCCTCAACCCGTCAGGCATTTCGTTGAACAGGCGTCACACGGGGCTGCGTACCTAAACGGCCGAAAAATGAGCGAGTGTGAGGCCTTGTTTACTTCTCTCGTATTTTTTCCACTAGAGTTTTGGGATATGTAGGGATTTGGTGTTCACCCAATACTCTCCAATCCCCTTAAAATACTCTTCCCCCAAAATACTCTACCATGGAGGTGAGTTTTCATCTGGTCTTGGTTAGCTCGTAGCTGGCATGTCCCCACCAAAACGGTCTCTGAGCGATCATTTTGTTTGGTTACCTTCCCACCCAAGTTTTGGCCAGGAGAGATATGTGTGCCGGCTATTTGGTTGCATGCTTTTCAACCTAAGGAGGAAGCCCATAACAGGAAACTGTTGTTTGGTTGTCTTCAAAACAACGGCTAAGGTAACCTCTTTTCACGAGTGGTGAGGTTATCATGCACATGACAATACATAAGCACATCACAATGAATTTTTGATAGTGGTTAATAACTTAACATCAGGGTCCATAATAGCTGATGCATCACGAGCTTCACCAAAAAAACAGCTCTTGATGCAACAAAAGTTCATTGTTAGAGTGCTTAGTATATACCACCTCTCTCGATATAAGAAATTGTGGATCAGTTTTCATCAACTCCTAGCTAACAGAGGGATATGCGACCACCTCCTAAAATATACATGACCACATCAACAGATCATGAGAAAGATCGACATCAACATAGCAGTAGTCCTAACAAAGTGGTCATGAAGCCAAGTCATAAGCCATGACCTCTTCTCAGTTGGACCCATGTTACCATAGGCAGCACCTTGTTCTTTGTTGTCAGCAAGGAAGTCTATGGCCCGGTACAACAGTTTAGGGTCAGACAGCTGCCTGCGATCCACAAACTTGGGGGTGAAGATGGTCTTCATTTGAGCATCGTTCATAATGGGCGTCTGGAGCAACTCAAGAAGCTTCGGGCATGCCTAAAATTGAGAAGACAATATGTTAGTGCGCATTAATTTGTGAATCACCAAGAACTATAAACGTTAGATAATGGCATGGCATCTTACCACGAGGAGCTTCTTGAAGACGTCGTCATCGTCAACAATGAAGGCCGTGTTATCCGGACACCATCTTACGCCCCCTTCTATATTAACTTGAATATCCTATTCCATTTGACTCTCCACTTCCTCATTTGGTTGTAGAGTTGAAGAGTGGTCACTGTGATCCTAGTGAAGTCTAGAACATCATTGGAATTTTTCTGCATGTGCCTCTCTCTGGCGCAGTCTATCCCGTTCTGAACAAGATCAACCATAGTATTAATGACGAACTCTGACAAAGAAGGTGCCCAAACCATTGGAGGTTTAGGGGCACTTAACTAGCATCTCGGTGGGTGATATGTTGTAAACGTATCTATAATTTTTGATATTCCATGCTTGTTTAGTATCTACTTTCTCATGTTTTGTCCACACTTTGGAGTATTTTTATACATTTTCTGGAACTAACCTATTAACAAGATGCCACAGTGCCAGTTGCCTGTTTTCTGCTGTTTTTGGTTTCAAAAAAGCTAGTAAGGAAATATTCTCGGAATTAGACCGGACAAAAGCCAAAGTCAATATTTTACCCTAAGCAGCATGGAGTCCGGAGGGGAGCCGAAGAGGGGCCACGGGGCGGCCACACCCTAGGGTGACGCGGCCAGCCCTAGGCGCGCCGCCAGCTGGTGCAAGCCCCTCGTGCCTCCACCGACCTTGCCCTTCCGCCTATAAAAGCCTCCCGGGACGAAAACCCTAAGTACCTGATCAAAGACCCAATCAGAAATCCACGGAAGAGTCTGTAGTCATCGCCATCTCGATCCCTATATCGGGGGGGGGGGATCCAAAGCTCTTCCTGGCACCCTGCCGGAGGGGAGAGATCATCCTGGAGGCCTTCTTCATCACCATGACTGCCTCCGGTGTGATGCGGGAGTAGTTCATCCTTGAACTACGGGTCCATGTAGTAGCTAGATGGTTGGTTCTCCTCCTTTGTGCTATCATGTTTAGATCTTATGAGCTCCGTTCATGATCAAGATCATCTATTTGTAATCTTACATGTTGTGTTTGCGGAGATCCAATGGATATTGAGATGCTATTTCAGATTGATTATTGATTCTATCATGTCTATGTTATTTTTGATTCTGCATGCTTTTCGTTGTTAGTAGTTATCTTGGCCAAGTAGATGCTAGCAACTCCAAGGAGTATTTATGCTCGATAGTGGGTTCATGCCTCTAGTAATCTGGGGAAGTGATAAGAATCTCTAAGGTACTAGATGTGCTGTTGCTACTAGGGAGAAAACAACAATCCTTTGTCTATGGGACAATCATATTGTTTACTTTACACGCTTTGCTTAATACAATTATCTGTTGCTTGCAACTTAAAACTGGAGGGGGTACGGATGATAACCTGAATGTGGATTATTAGTCATAGATGCAGTTGGATTACTGTCTATGTATAATGTTGTAATGCCCAATTAAATCTCATAGGAGTCAAGATGATTAGTATATGCATGGTATGCTTTCTCGAGTCTGTCAATTGCCCCGCTGTAATTTGTTCACCCAACATGTCATCTATCTTAAGGAGAATCACCTCCAGTGAACTATGGACCCCGGTCCATTCTTTTACCATTGATATACCATCTACTATTTACTGTTTACTATCTGCAAACAATTATTATCTTCCACACAATACGTTTAATCCTTTGTTTTTAGCAAAACCGGTGAGATTGACAACCTCACTGTAAGTTGGGGCAAAGTTATATGGTTATGTTGTGCAGGATTCTAAGTTGGTAGCAATACCTTGGGGTTGTTTCCTTGCTCCTACTGGTTCGATAACCTTGGTTTCATAACTGAGAGAAACTTGCTGATGTGCTTATCATACCTTCCTTTTGAGGTTCCCAACGAGCTCAACGTATCCTGAGCCATCAGTGGGCATCTAGCTCATGCCAAAGCTTTGCACTGACAGAGCAACCAAGTCGGGGGAGGTAGTGGAGTGTCGTTCTACAGTCGGTTAAACATGGTACATAGAAAATAGAACGGTAAGCAGCTATCGCAACGAACATTGCTAATCATTTAATGGCTATTGCAGATTACCGATGAACACACCGTACAACTATGACAGAAAATGGTGAAAGTATGTCTCACAACGACAAGAGTAGCCTTCAGCATAGAGGCTGGGGAAGTAGGGGAACCTGACATCACAACTGTGATCGTGCTCGATGGCGAATCCGACAAGACCACCGTCGCCGTGCTAAAAGGAGATGACAAGACGACTTGTAAACCACCATGAGTTACATGACTTGTGAATGCAGATCCATGCATCTTGCATCATCATCAGATCTATGCAAGATCGAGGGTTCGAGATACTTACAGCTAGTGGAACCACATCTAGCACACAGGTCGAGGAGGAGGTGGATTCCAGCATGCCAAGGTTGGCCTCCGTCGCCGCAGTCGATGTCCAAGCTCCCGCCATGGCCATGGAAATCAGAGGAGAGAGGAGGAGCTTGGAAGGAGAAAATGGGGGATTTGATTTCGGCGGTGGAAGAGGTGAAGCTAAATAGGGGCAATATTTTTGGCGGGCGGTGAGCAAAGTTCTGGTAGGACAAATTTCATCACCGCCTGCCACAATTTCGCTGGAGCGTGCGAGCTCGGCCGCCCTCCCTTCATCTCCGCCGGAAGCAATTGCGGGAACGCCGCATTCCCATTTTAGCCGCAACGAGGGTGGCTCGTTGAAAACTGCCGAATCGTCAGTTCCTAACTGGTCTGGTCGGGGTGCTTAAATCATCATGAGGGCCACAACGTGGAGTGCGGATAGGCATCCAATCGGGTTCAAATCTTCCCCATGGGACCTGTATGACTCTCGGCCACCCTACCAAACGCGTCGGAGAGCTCTCCCCTCCTCCGGCGGCGGCTCTTATGCGGCTGGGCGTGGCAGGCGTGCTCACTTTTTTTTTAGCATCTGGCGTGCTCACTTCTGAGTAAGCAGAGAACTTAGCTGGGCCGGGCTATTGCTCATCCGTGGAAGCCTGTTAACACTTGACCGCAGCCCATAATTCTCTCACCATTCTCCTCTCTCTTCGTCCTCTCGGAGGAAACTCCCCATTTCCCCGCCCAATCCCCACGCCCCTTTCCCTCCCAAAATTTCCAATTCCCCAACCTCGGCGAACCTTCTCGAAGCGGCCAAGCCGAGCCGCCCGATGGCGGCGCCCCCACCGCCCTATGCCCCTGCCGTCGCCGTAGACGACGAGGAAGACGACGTAAGCGCGCGGCTCGCTCCTTCCTCCCCCTCCTCGCGTTTATGTGCTCACGTCCCCTTTCTCCCAACCCTAACCGCAGGGCTTCGACTGGGAGGCGGCCGTGCGAGAGATCGACAGCGCCTGCGCCCTCGCCTCAGCCTCCACGGTCGCCGTTTCGAACCCGGCGCCTCCGCCCCGCCAACCATCGGCGTACCCACCTTCGGCCCCCGTTCCCTCTGCCGCGGCGCCGTTCTTCCGCGGACCGTCCGCGGTTGGCGCGCGGCAGTCGACGCTCGACCGTTTCGTTGACTCCTTCACGAAGAGACAGGCTGCGAAGGAGAGGCCGCCCCCTGCGCCTGTGGTTCCTGTAGTGGCAGCGGTGGCACCTGCTAGCGGTGGGGGGCGCTTTGCGGTACGCTACGAAGAGGGTTGCTCGCGGAGGGTGGGTGAGGAGGAGGCCAAAGTAGAGGGAGCATGTGCCGTTGCGCTGGACCACGAGGCGGTGCAGACATGGATCTATCCAAGTGAGTTTGTAACTGAGTAAGATATCCGTGTTCCATTTTTCGCCACTGACTTAAATTCTGCTGTGGTTATATTCTTGTTTGAGCATAACCTGTGGGCATGTGGGTGCTTTTGTGAAACACAACCCGGGCAAGGTGTTTATCATTGTACTAAAAATGTCGTTTTTGGTGGTGCTGTGGACTACTGACTTGCTCAAAGGCCTTAGGCTTCCTTGGTTTATCTTTTGATCTGACATTAAGAATATTCCTGGGTGACTTCTATGAAACGAGTGGGGTTTAGAGTCCATAAGGCAAAGTGTTTAATTGTTTTGCAGGTTTTACTAGTGGAGTAATCAGTTTAGATTATGTATCATGTGCATTTTGAATATACTGCCCTAGACTCCCAAGGCAGGCTAATTTGCAGACCAGTTCAAGTGCGAGATAGTGTCTTTGAGATTTAGATCCAGAGAAGCAACACAAGCATAGCTAGGTGCAAATTTCTTTAGTTGCTTGGTTCTGTTGCTTGATTATGGAGCTGACAAATAAATGCTAATACTATTAACCCCTAAAATATCTTGTTGCTTGATTTTGCTTATACAACTGGATTATAAGGTGTATATCTTTAGTTTCCTTTCCTAAACAATAATTTTGTTTTGCGTTATGACCATAGCACTATTCTAGTGTAGTCTGGATTTGGTATATGCATTATAAAATATGGTGCATGAGTTGTGAATTCCTGCTGTGAAGTATTTTACTTGCCCATCTGGACCTTGGGATATTTATCTCTACTAGGATTCCATAAATTCTTAGTAGTTAGATATCCACTAGCTCCACATCGACGCTCCTGCAGGTCCATGCTTGAACATGGATTTGCATATGGGTGAAATTTTAGTGGATAGTGCCTGGATACAAATACGGCATCGGAACCATCTGTGATCGGTCACAAATACAACATTGGAACCATCGGTGATTGGTCACAAATACGGCTCAGCTGTGGATATTTTTTTGGATTTTGCATTGAAATTAGGAATACTATGTAGCACACACATAATAGGCCTGCCAACCTACCAGCGATCAACAATATGTACATAGATTACAACAGTACATACTTGATGAGTTGAACCTTGATGAATTACCGGCAAGAGAAATTCATTGGTGTACGATACATATAATTTTTTACTTACCTGATGTATAAGAGTTTGGTTGGTTGGTGTCCTGAGCCTGGTCCTGTGTTAGAGTAAGTTTAGCACATAAAGGACTCCACAGACCACAGTCCATGTCCACGTCCATTAGTAGTGCAAGGAAACGTGTGAAAAAAAAATCAAGTTCTATCTTCAACAACGTTGGACCACATCCATCCAGTCCCCAACCAAGTGGCATATAGCCAAATCTCATCTTGTTACCAACTCTCTCCCTCATCCTCTGAGCTCATGACTAAGTGGCTGCCATGGAGGTAAGCCTGTGCAAAAAGTGAAACCGCTCAAACCGGCCAAACTGGCCAAAAATCTCTAGTTCAATTCCCTTTACAAATCCTATCTAAACTTTGAAACTAGTACAAAATTTTGAACTAGCCCAAACCGGTCAAACCGGCCAAACCGTGTTTGCACAGGCTTACATGGAGGTGCTTTGTCAAGTAGAGAGAGCATTGATTTGGTCAAGCACCTGAATACCGAGGGGGCAATGGCCACAGGAGCAGGCAGTGCCGCCTTCCAGCACTACCGCGAACAACAGCAAACCCATGCGCTGCAAGAGTGTACGCTTCGGCACTAGTTCCCACCTGCCATGGCAGCGGATGCATCTGCGTTTGCCCCTTTGATCATGGTGGCAGATATGATGGAACCAGCTCTTGGCAGCCATCACACATGAGACGGGAGGATTGACAGCTGGCTACCAATGGACATAGCTACAGTAACATCGGAGAAGGCTAACGTCGGTCACATGGACAAACACGTGGTGTGGGAAACTGCTTGATTCTTCCCAGTTGCTGGATAAATGACTGGTTAATTACCGGATATGACCGCAAAAAATCGGATATCCTTGGATAGTAGTGAAACCATGTCCGTATACCCGTATCTGAGGAGTACCCCTGAATCAGGTAATGTATCTGGCAACTATCCCACTGAATCTGAAAATGTTATTGAAAGCCTTTGGTTGGACAGTGGGTCTGAAAATACCCATACCATTTTCATCCCTAGATGTGCAGGGTTTCGTTCCTGATATATAAATGACAAGAAAACATGATTAAAAGAAATCAGAAAATAGCCTATGAAACTAGTGTTGTAAAAAGCAGCATAGGCCGTGCGTTGGCTGTTTGTGGTGATCCTATTGATGAGCCGGGCGCTGAGGGTCAAAGGTGGCCCCAAGACGATCAAAATCGCTTCCTAGGAGCCCAGTGATGTGGCACTATGGCGTTCAGTCAGCCATTGCAAGTTGAATTTCTTTCCTCACCACTGTATTGGCCAGCCAGGCCAACGAATCCAGTTTTCTTGCTCGCTGGAAACGACAAGCAAGATGGCAGTTGATTGGAGGGGAAAAGAGAGGCGGCGGTGGAAGGGAAGATTTCAACCTCTGGTGATGTGGAGCCTGCCTGCCATGGTGAGGAAGGATGGTGCTAAGGTGGAGAAGGAAGAGCACAGGAAAGAAGGAAGGCAGCGGTAGCGTGGTATTGGAGAGTATCTCCTTCTGCAATAGGCTTATGGTTGCCCTTTCCACAGACCAGAACAGTGAGCCACAGGTCAGCCTAATGTTTGCTCTCCTTCTGTTCTTTCTCCTGTTTCAGTTTTTCTTCTTCCCTGGCTTGCCTGCTGTTAGCTGCTCCTTAAGGCCTCGTGGGCCTTAGCTTCCACTCGTGGATGTTAGCGTGGCACTAATAGGCATGCTATACCTTGCGTCTCAAATACTATGTGAAACTCCTGTGGGAGATTCTATTTTTTAAATGGTTCAATGCTTCTATTCCACATGTTTGATTTTTTTTTGAAGAAATGTAGATATTTCAAGGGTTCAGACTTTTTAAATATGATATTTGTAACTTATTTGCCTTTCGTCCACATTTTGCAGCTAATATAGAAGTCCGCGATTACCAGAAATATATTCTCCAGAAGGCCTTGTTTACAAATACACTAGTGGCTTTGCCAACTGGACTTGGCAAAACTTTTATAGCTGCAGTAGTGATGTATAACTATTTTAGATGGTTTCCTGAAGGTAATGGCTGGTGCCAAACTGATAGCAAAGGTACTTACTGACAAATTACTCCCCTTATCTGATACATTTGAGAACTTCAGGTAAAATAGTATTTGCTGCCCCTTCACGCCCGCTTGTTACTCAGCAAATTGAGGCATGCCATAATACAGTGGGTATACCACAGGTATTAAAATTTATGTTGTACATATTTCATGTTTGTGTGGTGTCCGATAAATATTGGCGTATTTTCTCTGCCAGTGCTGGAGATAGATGAGATTTACTTGGTTGCAGGAGTGGACGATTGATATGAAAGGGAATCTAAGCCCTGAGAAGCGATCAAGTTTTTGGAAGTCCAAAAGAGTATTTTTTGTCACTCCACAGATTCTTGAAAATGATATACAATCTGGTGATTTCCCTGAATGTTTCTGGTATTTCTTATTAATCTTTATTTTTGTATTTAATTACTTTGTCATATTAGGATTCATTTGTTTATTTAGATTTAGAATGAACCAGGCACGAGCTGGATTTTTGTGCAGATGGGAACATCAGTAATGCTGTACTTACGGAAATGTGCCTACGGACTGCTCTTACGGGATTACGTGGAGCCAGATGCTTGGTCCTAATTTTTTCTTTCCTGAAACTGCGGACCACGTTCTCAAATTGCTGTGTGTGGATTGTTAGTCCGTAAGATTATTTTGTAGAATCTGCCCGTAGATGTAGCATTACTGATGGGAACATATACAAATGTCCACGTAGGAAAAACCATGCCATAACTCATATAACTAGATAATTTATACAATGTATGCACAGGAAACCAGATCATAACTATATAATTGGTTCATTCCAAGTCAATTATATTCATTCTCTGCCACCTTCTCATCTAGAACATTTATCTTTGGATTTACCACTTTAATACTAGACAATGTACAGTAAGCCTTTTAGTTGTTGTCAACCTCCCTGTCACTGTATCCCCATTTCTTCTCTGATTTGATGTTATAAAGTTTGCTTTTAACAGGTATATGCGTGATGAAACAGCTAGTTTGCTTGGTGATAGATGAAGCTCATAGAGCTTCAGGAAATTATGCTTACTGCACTGCTGTTCGTAAGGCATGTTTGATGCTCAAGTACTTTATCCATCATCATCTGATTTTACAATGCCCATGTCTTGTGTTAGTATCATTTTGTGTTCTTTCATTATTAAGCTCATTTAACTGACGATACCAGTAAGGAAGTTAGATTTATGAGTGCTACGACTTCTGCAATTCATTCTTTATTCTCTGCTATGTTTACAGTTGGTGGCATCACATGTACCATTAAGAATTTTAGCTTTGACTGCTACACCAGGATGTAAGTCTTTGTACATTATGATTGAATACTTGCTCAAAAATGAAATGCTTTATAATTTACCACTCTTATCTTGATTGCCATTCAGCAAATCATCCAGATATCCAAGGTGTTATCAACAATTTATGCATTTCAGAGTTGGTTCATCGTGATGAAAGTGATCCTGATGTCCAAGAATATGTTAACACACGCACAGTTGACCTCGTAAAGGTGTGAATGAACTGTGGTAAGTTTGTAATATGCTGGTTTTTTCTGTGCTGTGAAATTTACTTGTTTGAGTGCAGGTTCCTGTTGGCAGTGATACATCTCAAGTTAATGAGAAGCTTTTGGAAATAATACATCCACATATTGTCCAATTGCGTGCTGCTGGGGTGATTGACCATAGGGTTGCTGCAAACGTATGTTTTTTATTCTCTTAAATACTTCAATCATTATGTTGACTATGATTTGCTGCACTCATTTCTAATTTGCTACACATGTGCATTATTAATTGGTTACCTATTGTTGCCAGTGGAGCTCACATCAACTGCACATTCTAAAGGAGAAATTCAACCAAGCACCCCCACCGAATATTCCTATTGAAAAGAAAAAGGAAATTCGCCGATCTTTTGCAGCAGCTAGCTCACTCTGTCGCATAAGTAAATTGCTTTTGAGCCATGGAATCAAGCCAGCATATCAGGCCATTGAAGCTAATTTGAATGAGGGGTATTGTTTGCATCCATTTCCATTACATGATTTACTTGTATGTGAATAGTAATGCATAATTAATCCCCTAAGCATTTTGTGGGCAACATTCTCTTTGGCATCTATCCTTGCCTAGTATTTTTTTCCTTCATTGCAGAAGTAATCTCAACTCTTGACGACTTACATGTAGTAATATCTCGATATATTCAGAATTCAAGATGTGTCAGTGGAGCTTAGTTCTGTTTGAGCTGTTCCACTCACTTCTGAATATAGATGTACTTCTGTACTCTGATTAATATATGTGATAAGCAAGGAAATTATCTGCACCTATCCTGTTCCCCATCCTTGATGAACCAACTGGACTAAGAAGTCAATGGAAATTCCAGTTAGGTTTCTCCAAGGTTCTGTAAACATTGTTAGTTACAATCTTGAGAATGACATGTCTGTTTAAGGAGCTGGATCACTGATTTATTTTTAAGAGCACCGGCATGCAGAACTTAATACCAAATGGTTATTGGAGTTGACTAGGATTAGAGTTTGTAGCTTTCTATTGGTCTGCGATTATATCATATCAACAAAACAATACTTTGGGAGTTTATAAACTTTGTTTACCGGAAAGACCTTTTGGCTCCTGAGCTCCAGTGCTCCCTGCGTATTAATAAAAAAAAATGTATTTATAAGTTTCAAAAAATCTTGAAACAAAATCCTAAAAGTAGCTAATGATATCTCCAACAAACGTGTAAAATCTTAATTCGAAATGCTTTGTATTCTGAGCTACATAAAAATGACAAAGTCTTGTTTTTTGATTTGAAATCACTATATGCTCAGATCTACAGTTTTGTCATTTTTGTGTAGCTCAAAATACACATTATTTCGAATTGGGATTTTGCATTTCTGTGGTATACATCTTTGACCATATCCTTATTTATTTTTAGAATTTTTTGGAACTAATAAATATGATTTTTTGATTTTTTTTAAAACCGGGATCACTGGTGCCATGTGCACGAAATCTCTACTCCTTTGTTTACTTGATTTTATGTACCATCTACCTAGTTTCACGAGTAAACCTTTTGTGCTTCACACCATTGTTCTTCTTTATTGAAGGGCGTGGAGTATGTTCTCAAGGAATGAGACCTTCGCCAAAGCAAAGGAAATGATGTGGAGCTTCTTGAACAAGGGTGTGTCCAGTCCAAAAGTGCAGAAATTAGTAGAAGTATTAATTGATCATTTCCGTAAGCAACTTTCTGCTTATCTAGTATGGCATATAATTTGTCCAGTTAACTCGGCTATCTATATTATAATGTGTGCTGTTTAGTGTAGTAAAATTTACTGATTCTTTAGGACAACAAATAACTCCATCTATCATCATAAAGTCTGTAATCTCACGCTAGATCTGGCTCTCACTCTAGCATTATGTCTGAGAATGGCACTCTTCTGTTAGCTGGCATCTGCTCCCCCCTGTAACAGGTCCCATCTCTCTCCAAATCTAACGTAATTTGTAAGAATAGTACTCCCTCCGTTCACTAATGTAAGACATTCTAGCCTTTTTCTAAAACACATGTATGTAGACGTGTTTTAGTGTGTAGGACTGTAGGTTCACTCATTTGGGAGTGTATCTAGTTCTCTTTGAAATATCTAAAAGGTCTTACATTAGTGAACAGAGGGAGTAGCTCTTTTGTGGCATAGTAGTCAGTTGTGCTAAGTTGTGAAACTTGGCTGCTCAGTTATTGCTTGTTATCAGAGCACTTCATACTACTCACACTACTTTGCGGGCAAATGTGGCACTATTGTAAATTTTTAATTGTAATATGCTTTGAGTAGGTGTACATATGACTTTATCACAATTCATATGTGCATGTCCCTGGATAGAGCCTTCTGTATTAATTGTCTTCAACAGTTTACGCTCTTATTTACTAAAATAAAGCATACTTTACTCTGATGTTTTCATTACTGGTAATTTTTATGCAGAAAAAAGCAATCCAAAGGACTCAAGGGTGATTATCTTTTCACATTACCGGGAAAGTGTCAAGTAAGAACCTAAACTTGTACTAGCTGTAGCGATTATGTACTCCATCCGTCCCAAAATATAAGGCGCCTAAGAATTAGTCAAAAGTCAACGTTTTTTAAGTTTGACCAAGTTTATACACAAAAATATGAACAATTACAATACCCAATATCAATAGATTCACCATAAAATATATTTTACTAATGTGTCTGTTTAATATTGTACTCCCTCCGTCTAGAAATAACTGACTTGGGTTTGTCTAGATTCGAATGTATCTAAGGCGCCTTATATTTTGGGACGGAGGGAGTAGCACTTTATAGTTTATGTATTTATTTCTAGATCGAAATGCTCATCTCTATACTGTTTTTGTCGTTGTGTGTGTGTTTTGTGATAAAAAAACGAAAGTCATATGTCACCATTATCTGCTCACGTTCAGGAAAGTGCCAAAACTCAAACCTTGTACTCCCTCCGATCCATAATAAGTGTCGCTCATTTACAACTTTGTACTAAATCAGCGACACTTATAATGGATCGGAGGGAGTAAGATTCTTTACAGCTATCGTGTAGCTTTTAGCACTCGAGACATCCTTTGTTCTAGATTGTAAAATTGATCCATGATTATATTCAGAGTATGTGTGTGCGTGCATGCCCAAGAATCAAACCTAGGGTTCTATTTTTAGTCACTGCCGCTCATTTATAGGACCGACATTTCATCACTCAGTCCTGTCCTGTAAATTACAGTAGAAGTTAGCAATGCATGGATTAAACATGTACTGCTTACTAGTGTATGTAGGATGGACTCATTTTTGTTGGGATTCACTTGCTACTGTTTTGTTAAACCTTACACCCAGACAAATCTTTCCTTGTTTTCTTCTCTGGCGATCAGAAAAGTGTGTTATTTTCTTAGAGAGCGTAAACAACATTTATAGTGGAGTGTTTGTGTTTTGTTTGATTGTATATCACACTAGAAGTCTGAACGTTGCATTGGTTGTTCTGAATCACAGAGAAATACTAGGTGCATTAGGAGGCAGTTCTACCCAAATTTTCAGACCTGCTCAATTCATCGGTCAGAGCTCTGCAGGTATGATGATGGATTGTGAAATTTTGATGATATGCCCCAAGGGTGCATCAATGATCTCCCATATGCCATGTAATTTAGTAGGTTTAGTATAGTCTGTAGAAAATACGGTGCATTAAAAAGATGAACACATATGTTGGGTTTCTGCAATCACATGGTTTACTTATAATCTTTTGTGCTTTACAGGCGACAGGCTGAAGGGGCAGACACAGAAAATGCAACAAGCTATTTTGCAGGTATTGAAAAAATGAAAAGTACCCTAACTATTGCAGCCCCCACCCCAACCCTTTCTCAACTCATCATGTAAACTGCTTACAGAAATTTCGATCTGGGGAATACAACATTCTAGTGGCAACATCAATTGGCGAGGAAGGACTAGATATTGTGGAGGTTGATCTTGTGATCTGTTTCGATGCCAATGTCTCTCCATTAAGAATGATTCAACGCATGGGAAGAACTGGGCGGAAGCATGACGGGCGAGTTGATATCCTTTGGTGATGATGAAAACTTACCATGTCCAGCAAAGATAAAATATCGAGTCCAGAAAAGAGTTGCATTTTATATTATGAAATATGTTTTTCCTTTCTTTGTCATTGGCCACCTTAACTGTCCAAACTGGTATTGGCTTGTGAAGGACAGGAGTTGCAAGCGTACAAAAAGAAACAAGGAAGTACTCGGACAATGAAAAATCTATTGCGTAAACAGGATAACTTTGTTTTCCATGATAGTCCAAGGATGGTAATTCCGCTTGATCTCTTTGTTGATATATCCGTTTCTTCACTCGGGTGGTTCTGATTGTGTTACCCATTCGAACAGGTTCCGCATATCTATAAGCCAGAACTTAAATGTGTCAAATTGTCAATAGAGAAGTATGTTCGTTGTTTAAAGAAAAGAAAAGTTGATGTTAGTTGCGCATCACCAATTTTGAACAAGATGTCAGTGGAAGATGGTCAACTGATTGCTCGGTACTTTAGTGCACGCAAAGAGGATATCTGGAAGCCATCTCTTGTTGCATTTCCTAGTTTCCAGGTTTCTCCGTGTGATATCTATAAAGTACCCCATTCTCTCCGAACAACAGATATGCTAATTGATGCTATGCAACGACTACAAGATCTTTCTTTCTCTAGGACAAAGGTAGACTTATTGTACATCTTGAGAGTTCATTTTTTCCCTTTTTAATTTTAGGAGTGAACTTGAAGTTCTAATGCTGACCCTGAACACTTGCTCAGTGCGGAACCCCCTTACAAGAACCTGCTGATGTAGCAGCTCTGAAAGATCAGGCACTGGAAGGCGATTACTATCCATCTGGACAAGTGACATGGAGTAAAAGTGTTTGCGTGCCAAGTTCTCCAGTAAAAAAATATCCTGTACACTCTTTCTTCTGTGGAGATTATGTAGCTGTGGATGTTAGAGGCTATGTTTCAATCACCTTTGTACCTGCCCTGCCGAGGACATCTGAATTCCATAAGGAGACACGGAATGTGAATCGGCAATATAAAGTCCAGAACAAGACGGCTCCTTACAAATTGACAACAGATGTCAGTGGTCCAAGAACAAATGGAGCTTATTCTAGCAAACTGATATTTGCAGATAATGCATCAAATTTGGATCCCCATTCCCCGGATTATTCTGAACAATATGACCCTGGCAGGCATGTACCTTTCCCTGCAACTCCATCTAAATCACTTCCAAGCCCAACAGAAAAATGGGACACACCATGCAATGCTAAATTAGCGAGCCCAGCTTTGTCACTTCAGGAAGATACGGAACTTAGTCCCAGGCTAACACATTATATTGAAGAAGGAATTGTTCCTGAGTCTCCAGTCCTTGAGGTTACCCACCAGAAACTTGAAACAGACAGAGCTGATGATCTTTGTTTTGTTCATAAGGTTGGTTCTTCAAAAGCACACACTCAGGGCAATGGGCGAGGATGCCATGATGAATTGTTGAGCTTCGGGGAGAAGGCCCAATTTCCTGCTCAGGTCACTGAAGTTCTTGGTTTACCCAGAGATGGTGTATTAGATCAGACTCAAGCAGAGGCAGAAGAGCCTTCAAATGTGAAAATATGTAGTCCTGCTGCTCGTACTCCTACGGAAAATCTGCTCTGTGATAGCTTGTCTGATGATTGCCAGGTTAAGTCAGTAGCAGGGGATACATCAGGGTCAGTACTGCAAGCACCCAAGTATAGAAGACTCTGCAAATATGGTGAAAAGATCAAGAAAGTTCCCTCAATTTCTTTGAATGGCAGATATGATGGAGGACAATGTTATGTTGCGAATAAAAGTATCCCGAACCAAATGGGGCATGCTAGGGGTGAGTGTTTTTTTCTCTTTATAAGTGTTTGATTCTGAAACTGTCTTTAATCTTATTAGTGAGTCAATGTTGTATACGTTTATGCATCACAACCTGAAGGCTTGATACTATATTTGTATCTTGATATACCCCTATTTATAATAATGTAGGAAACAAAGGGAAAGCCAAGAGGCGTCTGGATATATATATTGATGAGCAAGCCGAGTAAGAATACTACGACCTTTGTGTTGAGAACTTGATTTCAGCAGACAAAATAATGCTAAACCTCTTTGCAATTATAGTAGCCTGTCAATGCATATCAGTGTTTTTGATTATCCTAATAAAACATTACTATTTATTGATTATGACTACCTTACATTATTGCTTTAGGGTGTCTGAAGATGCTGATATTTCAGCGGATGAGGATGATGATCAGAGTGAGGACAAATACGAAGATAGCTTTATTGATGACCAGACAACTCCTAGTGGCCAATTTACTCAGACTCAGAGTGAACAAGGTGGTGAACATACTGGCGACATTATGGCTTTCTACAGGTATTACAAGATGGTCATGTAACTCTTTACTCTAGTGTTTAATGATCCGCCTATGCTATTTATTTAGACCATCCTGTTTTCTCTCATTTCTTTTGCCATCGATCAGCACAACTGAGCACATGTGCTCTTACAGTCTGAATTGCAGTGTTGTTTTTAGACTGAATGACTCTAAGTGAGCACCGCGGTTCTAGTTCTAACTTGCAGTGTACGACTGAATGTCTGTACAACTGGACGTGTGAGCATCAGTTTAACTTAATTAAGATAGTGAGCATAATGAGTACACACTTTACATTAGCAGTTCTGAGTTTGTGAGTCCAGTTGAGTGTTTTACTGTCAATTTTGTATATGGGATGGATTATGAGAAGCGGACTAGTATTGTGACTCATACTTTTTCTTTCATAAGAAGCATGTTTGCCATCAGCATTCTGCTTTTCTTGTTCACGAGTAGCCTAGTTCTGAGCATAAGAATTTGATAATCATGTTCATCTTTTTGTTGGAAAAAGTTATATGGAAAGAAACTGTGGAACTCAATATTTATTTACGTTTTCGCAGACGGTCACTACTTACTCAGTCCACAGTAGTTCTTCCCTCGAGATACCAAGATCTCTCTGACAATTCTGTCTCTAGAGCTGGAAGTGCGAGCTGTTCATCAGGGAGCTTGCACAATTCTATCGAGACTCCACAAGGGATTCTTCAAAAACATGGTACCACTGGCCCAAGCCCTCTATGTCCCCAGCAAAGCTCCCTGGAGAGAGCCACTTCGATAAAGGATCATGGTCAAGCAAGTGTAGTCAATTGCGAATCAACCACCAAACCAGATAGCATAAAGAGAAAGCTAAGCTTCCAGCAAGCTGCCTCAATCCCTATCATAAACCTTGAGCCGGAACCAGCACCACCTTCGTCACACGTTGCTACTGAAGTCAGTAATGACATATACTGGGATGATGCTTTCTTTGAGAACCTCGATCTTGATGCAATTGAAGCACAGGCGACTGAGCAATTGAGACTACAGAGAGCACAATCACAGAAGCCAGCTGAAACTAAGCGAGCATCTGACGTGAGCTTCACGCCTCCATCGTTTGATCTTGGGATCTAATAACCCATGATGGTGAATAGCCATCCAGAATATGCTCCTGTGCTGTGCTACCATAGTATCTGGGGTCATGGTTCAGAAATCGTGCGATTGGCAACATCCTGGCATAGGCCTCTTTTCCCCATGGTTCTAACCTTGGCGGTACATGACAGGCGGCTTCAAGATGTTCAGATGAACCCTGATGTGTTGCTGCCATTACTGCTTTTGTGAGGATATTATAGGTGGGCCAGAAGATCAGGAGGTGGTTTTGAGAGATGGGTGGCAGTTACTTAATGTTCCGTACATAATTATACACCTTGTATGACAACAGGTCAACAGCCCCTAGCTGTAAATAGTGTGTGATATACATGCGTTTAGCTGTGGCTGTGTGGAAACACTAGTTAGAAATTTGCATTCCTTGTAAGGATAAGCATGCAGTAAGGGTTAGCTTGCGATGTACCAAGTGATCTGAATGGATGGATGTATGGTTGCAACGCAGTACCAGCACAATGCCCATTTGGTAAGTGGACAGCTTGCTTTCTCCAAGCAAGGAAATTATTCCAAACCTGTCAATTCGTTTGGTCAGTAGATAGTGTGCTCGCTTCAGTACAGCAGTGTGAACTCTGGAGATGCCTGTCACGGGTATTAATTCTGGGCTCACGTTCTCCTGAACATCTCGCTTTCAAGAGAAAGATACAGCATGGATAAGTGCGATCTATGCTCGTTGCAATGTTTCTTTTTCTACTCATTGCGTGTAATGTGGTCCGATGGGATGGGCACTAAGTGTACTTATAAACTCCGAGGTGTTAAAATACAAAAGTGCTGCTTGGGCTGATTTTGAATTATATTGAACAAACTGATCGTAAGTATCAAGGAAAAAGTTCAAGATAACTTTTATAACAATATTACCATAGCAGTAAAATTGACATACTTTACATATAGCAAGCTGGCAGAGTACAAGAAACACTCTGATAACAACATTTGTGGACATAACACACTGATAACTACCCAACCTCATTGTATCACCAAGTTGAGTGTAGTATCCATAATTGCTTATGTTAGGGCATCCTGGCGATAAAAAAACACTTGATGACTGAAGTAAGAAAGAACACTCCTTTAATTAATTAGTCACTTGCGCATTCGAACGAAGACCCTTTTTTTTGAGATGCAAACCTAGACCTTTAGAAACACAGGACAAGCATGCAGAACAGATACAGAGTGGGAACGTGTCTTTGGCTCTGGAGGCCCAGTGCTCCCTTTGCTTAAAAAAAATTAAAAATCATATTTACAAGTAAAAAAAATCTGAAACTAAATTTTGGGTATAGTCAATATTGTATCCCATAAGAATGGAAAATCTCAACCCGAAATTCTTTATATTATGCGTTACACAAAAATGATAAAATCTTGGAGATGTAAAAATATGCATAATCAGATCCACACTTTTGTCATTTTTGTGTAGCTCATAATACAAAGTATTTGAAATTCATATTGTGCAAGTTTGTGGCATACATCATTGGCTATATCCCGGATTTTTTTTCAGAATGTTTTGGAACTCGGAAATTTGATTGTCTATTTTTTAAAAAGCGGGATCACTAGTGCCCAGATGCACCAAATCTTCAGAACGAGTAATAATACTTGAGTGTTTAAGTGATCAGTATGAACACAAAGATTCTAGGGCACACAGCATAGCAGGTGAATAAAAATAATGTTTTTGATGACGTACTCTGGAGGAAGTTCTTCCCAATGTGTCGATATTACGTAAATGAGATGCACTGGCTGCAAGGAACAGTCACAGCCGCCGTTGCTTTTTTAGTTCGCTTTCCTAATTTTAAGGTTTGAAAATATCAGTGGGCATGTGTTTTCGTGTTAGCAAGCTGGCAGAGCACACGGAACTTTATTCCAGTACATGAATAACAAAGGCACATGAGGAACGTGTCATTGAACATTTGCTCATGCTTAGTGACCTATTATGGTTCCTTGTAACTTGTAAGCCTTAAGATATGATATTTTTTTTTAGGGAAGATATGATAAATATTATATAGCCTAAATATAGCTTTATTTGATTTCACCCGTTGATACATTAACCTAATACTATAATTTATGGCGCATGCAAACTTAGAGAATAGCACTAGCTAGCAGCTAATCAAGATACAAAAGTTAGGTGCAAATAAAGGTTTTTTTTTTAGAAACACAGTACAAACGCAGACGCTCACAATACGTACACACACTCATCCTCACTCCTATAAACACACACACGCACATCCTACCCCTATGAGCAGCACCTCCGAGAGACTGAGTCGGTGGGTCTTGAGATTGACGAAGTCATCGCAGGCGCCTCACTATCGACGGGAACGTCGCCTCCCACTGAAAGAATATTCCGCCTTTATGAGACACCAAAGCGTCAAACCTGGGGTTTGAACTCTGATGGGCTGGGGGTACCACTGCCCTCCTAACCATCCAACCACGGGTTGGTTCTCGCAAATAAAGGTTATCTAGTACCATAGGTTGCCAAATGGATGATGCCCACAAACTTTGCTCTCCAACCTAGCTAGTCTACAATCTAATTGTGATATTAGCACTATATTGGTACTTAGCCTTGTCACCAGGGGACGGTGTGTAAGTTAGTCTAGGTGCCAAATAAGGAGAAGTAGGTAGGTAGCCTTCTAGAAGCCAACAAACCAACAGGACCAACCCTCTGGGCTTTGCAAAGGTGCCGGAAAAAACCAAAGGCACCTCAAGTTTATTTTGGTAGATTGGATTCTGTGTGCACTATTAGGTGAGCCATCGGCGTTAGGATGCAGGCAACTTGTCCTATAATGTCGCATGAAAACAACTCTTTGTTTTGTCCATTTCGATTGGAATTGTTCTCATCTACTCCCTCCGTTCAAAAAAGATGTTATAGATTTATCCAAATTCGCTTGTATCAACGCACTAAGACATGTCTGGTTATATGCGAATCTAGACCAAATCCGTGACATCTTTTTTGAGATGGAACTAGTACTATTATTAATACATGCATGAAACTTCTCACTGGATAATAGTACACGTAAGGTTCCTGTGATCGATCCATGTATGCACACGTACGTGTACTAGACACCCCGCTTTCTGATTTGTACTTTTGTGATCCCTCCGTTTCTCGCGCTTTCTCAGAACAGGCAACGGCGCATAAACTAAAACCGTCGTCATCCTTCACGTAAATCTCGTTTTTGCTACAGTGGTGGCCCATGATCTCAGTTGATTGTATCTAGAAGCGTGGTTGGCGGGGGGCGTTGTGGCCTTGGAACACGCATGCATTCTCTTCTTTGAGAGTTTCCGTAGATTTGGAGTACATGTGCTCTCTTGGTTGGGATCTGAAATAATTTATGTATGTAACTATAACATGATATGGGGACATGAAATTTTTCATGCAATAATATCCATCCGTGTGTTCCATTTTGGAAAAAAAAAAATCCATTCGCGTGTTCCACAAAAAAAAAATTAAGTACATTTACATTGTCTGTTTTAGGTTATCACCAATACAAGATGCTTATAAAATAGACTAGTTTTGTCTTAATCATCATGGCTTGTTTATACCTAACAAAGCACCCACTTCGTATAAATTAGTATCATTGCTTAAGAAAAAATGTTTTGTTTTTCTAAGCATGTAGCTTAAACTCCTTGCATTGATGATGACTTTAGGGCACATACAACGCAAGATGCTTAGAAAAATAAACCGATTTCTTCTTAAGCCTCAATGCTTATATATACTCTCATGTAGAGCTTCATAAAAAGTTTGGTTTACTTCTGTAAGCACCTCTCTAAGCATCTTACATTTTAGATAGCCTTATAGGATGCAAACTTATATATTTTTGCTGAAATTCCATGTGTTATTAGTACATCCAATTTTTTCTTGAATTTTGGAAGACTTGCGCATGTGTATTTGGTTATTCCAAACAACTAGATGTACATGTACACAATATCGGTTCTTGTTGGTCTAGGGCACATTTTAAGACATGTCTTTAACCAACTCGAGTCGTCACATTTGATTGGCACAAAGACATAATAAAGTCGACTGCTCCCAAAATCTTGATGCTAGAGTCAACACTAATACGTTTGCACGATAATGTTTGTTAGTTTGACCCTCATAGACACTTGATCTTAGGTTGGGCTTCTTCGCATCAAAGTGGCATCTACTACTAAAGAAGAAACTCAGTAAGAGCGGGTGACATGACATCAGTTAGCAGTTCAATCGGCCAGATATGAAAGAGGAGAGAAGGGACAACAAATTTTCTCTCTTCGCAAAGAGTTCAACTCGAATATCTCCTTGTACATTGTTTTCTATTAGTGTTTACTCTTCGTATAATCATCGCTTAAGTGACATCTCGGTATGTATAAGATATTCTTAATCTTATTTTTATATGAGTCATATCCGTCTGCCTGCCTGGGTTTGAGCCCCCCGCGCTCGCAATGCCAAGTCATACACACAGTTTCTTATATACAAATACGCCGAGCGATTCTGCACCCTTCAGTCTCCTAGAAAAAGAGCTAACACAAAGATCCCGCTTTAAGTTTGCATAAAAGATAAAAATGCCTTTGCTCCGTGCCTCAACTATTAGTCGGTTCTAAATACAGTAAGTGAATTCATGATATTCTTACCCTAAAGTATTAAAACATGACAACTTTCGTCCCACCCTAGTGAAAACAGTACACCCACTGAAACCAAGTGTAGCTTGAGTGGTTAGTGAGGACCCAGGGGTATTGTGAGTGTGGTTGTATCCGCGTCTCAAGAGAGATCAAACCTCATGTTTGATACCATGTGTCCTATAGGGCCGGGCTATCTTTTCATTCATATACACGTAGTGTATGTCGATAATGAGGCACCAATAATGATTTCATCAATCTCGATCTTCTAGAACTCCAGTTTTTAGTAGACATTGTGTTTATGCATATGATAATGCGTGCATATGTTGATATCGATGTTTCTGAAAAATAAAGCAGTACGGCCGATGACATGACAAAACAACTTTGTGCACGTAAATAGCCTTTTCATAAAAAGAAATGCAAAAAGATCCCAACCAAACAGCTCTTAAATCCTAGTGATATTTTGACATCCAAGTACAGGCACATATTAAGCATATTTTTGGTGAGTTGAGCCGTCGTGTACTACTATAAAGAGGAATATGATACGACACCAGTTAATATGTCACACCTTGAAAAGTGCCACCCATCCGTCATACCCAGTGCCGGCCGTACATCCTATAGTGATCGATCGGGGTTGGTGTTCGAGATGGCTGTGTCGTTTAATTTTTGGACAAGAACCTAACTCTCATGACGGATGATCATCCGTCGTTTCAACCAAAAACGTGCCGTACAAAACAAACGAAAAATAGAAAGGAAAAACACCGTTCTCTTCAACGCCGTACGGTTCAGTTGGTACAAACAATGCCTCGAGATAGAGTGACTTCTTAGTTCATTTCCCCTTTTTTTCTTTCGAGAGCTACACCTGATTTATCATTAAGGAAAAACACGATAGATGGACATCTCCATAAGAAATTGCAAAATCCCCTTAAAGAAAATATTACTCCCCCCATGCTAGATACATCCAAATCCTTAAAAAAAAGATACATCCGAATCTAGACAAATCCGAGTCCATTAATTTGGACCGGAGGGAGTAGGAAGGTCACTAGAGTCGTCTTTTTTGATTGCCCAAATCTTGTACCTCGAATTTTGAAGATCCACACAGGAAATAGATGAATAGAGGTATTTTTGGATTTTTTTCCTAAATATGGTCCAGCGCATTTATTATTTCATAATAATTCCTAAAATCTCAGAGACCCACTTGGCCTATTCATGCATGGCAAGGGGTGGGGTAAAAGTTTTTTCTAGAAAACATGCCAAATGACCGGCGTTACATTAAAAACACCAACAACGATGAAAAGATACATGGTGCCGAACCAAGCTTACAAGCAAACACTGCACACCCACAAAAGAAGACTACCGAGGAAGCTACCAAAGTAAGCGCGAACAACATGCGCAACCATTACAATGACTACAACAAAAGGGGAACAAAGTTGGACAACAACAGTGTCGGACCGGAGCTCACACAAGAGGGCGAAACGAACACGCACACCGTCGAGCCCGCACCACCCGCGCAGGCAATGCCAGCAGAAGCCGGCCACCACCAGGAACCGACCAACACTAGGAACCGACCAACGTTGCCCAGAAACCAAAAAGCAGCTCTGAGGGAGCCCCAACACGGAACGAAGGATGCAGTACTCAAAGCAAGCCTTGCTGAAGAAAGTACACAATAGTTCTGATGCTATCCAAAGAAGCACCACAACTCCGCCACACCATAGACCGAGAGCCACACACCCAGAGCTCCAAGGCGACGTCTTCAAGAAGGAAACGACACAAGAGCGTCGTCACCGCCCGATCCGAGGATCTTGGGTTTTCACCTGGAGCAAGTAGTGGGAGCGAGAGCACCCACCACGAAGCCTTCAAGAAGGGGACCTGAGCCATTGGCACGCCCGCCATCCAACATGGCTCCCACCTTCCAGGGTCTCCGCCTTGGCTTCCAAACTCCTCGCGCCGCCGAGATGGATAGAAGTGAGAACCACCACCATCGCAGGGGAGGCTGGCCCGGTCGAATAGCGCACGACCTCATTGACATCTGTAGTCTCACCATGACATTGGTCCCTCAGACCCCTATGGCTTGGCGCACTACAGCCCCCATGGTTGCTACCGACACCAAAGTTGGAGGCCAGTGGTGGAGGGTGATTGAATCCAAAGCGAGAGGGATCCTCTCACCAGATCGACAGCCAACATCCCCTTGTCTGTTATCAACGACGAATATGGGGGAAGGGCGTGATGGGATCACTATGCCCATGCCTTGACCCACACACCCGTGGTAGCCAGATCTGCCATGGCTGCACAACCCAGCACCCTTCCCAAAAACCTCCTAGTAGGAATAACATGGCGACGCGCCGTCGCCTACCAAAATCGCTGCTGTGGGGCCCCGGATTAATCCTCCGAGAATCCCTGTTATGCATACAACCACGATCCCATGATCAGTTAGTCGTGGCACATAACCGACAAGTATCAAAGTAAACATCCAATACATAACAAATACCTATCATACCTTATTTGCCATTATGGCTACACCGATCAACAACAGCAGAACTTCATTAAGCGTAGAGCCCGAGCCATGCCTTAACCTACAGGCAACTGACTGGGAGAACGTCCTAGCTCGCATAGTCGTCCACTTCACCTTCTTCTCGATATCTGACCAAGTTAATAGCCAAGGACAATGCCAGTGAGTACTTTGAATGTACTCGCAAACCACCCTAAGTTAACAATAATAACAAGATGATATGCATTATGGCTGGGGTAGTAGGAGGGCTCCAAGAGAGGTTCTTTTCTCAATTAGTTTCTCTTGTAGATATAGCATCTACATATCTTTGTTGAAAACTTTTGTAAAGCCTTTTTGGAAACCTTTTTGAAAAGTGCTGGAAAACACTAGGATTGGGTCACCCATTTGTTCCTTTCTTCCGGTCGTCCCACGACCAAACCCCTTTCTTTCCCTTCCGACCATCCCATGGTCAAAACCTTTCTCCTTTCCGACCATCCCATGGTCAAAACATTTCCAAAGCCTTTGCTTTTTCCTAAATCCTTTTTGAAATCAAAACCAGCACCGCTCTACAACAACCTTCCCAACCGTCCATGACCGCGGACACGGCTATTCGAATAGATTTACACTCTGCAGAGGTTGCACACTTTACCCACACCATCCGGGTACACTACCCTGATCTACACCGATCATGGGTCGAGTAACCGATCAAGACTCTCCGGATGCCCACTCCAATATAAGTGCCTACCCTATGAGTGTTGTTCCCCTCAAAACCGGGACGTCGGGTACCGAGGACCAACCGGAGCGCATTTTACACTTCACATAGTGGGCGCTTTCAATGAGGGGCTCATAGTAACGCCTGGCTGCCCGTAGACAGTTCGTTCCTTCTCCAGGTCGATGTCCCACATGAACCTTTACGGGAGAAGGCCCAGCCTCCGGGGACCGCGACCCCCTGTAGTAGTTGTGAGGCAGCTTATACCAGAATCGACAAACATCAAATCCAGCCCTGTCCCATTCCAGAGTAATGTGGTTGCACGGGTTAATTGTTTTAGCAAAACTGCAAAGAACCGAGTGCGTTTTCGTAAACCTTTTTCCTCCATCTTTCCTTCAGCATTTTGTAAAACAAAACCTTTTTCTTTTTCAACATCTCTTGGGAGGTCCCACCTCACCAAGGTTTTATCATAAAACTTTTGGTAAAACTTTTTCCGGGGTCTTCCCATCCTATAGCTTTGCTTTGGCTAAAACAGGGTCTCCAAAAGGGGTATGGTGTATTACACCATCTACCATACTAGGGACAAATAGGTGTCGTCAAGGGGGTTGTACTTAGTAGTACCAAAGGGTAATTGTTCAGATGAGCCAAACCACTACCATATATACATCAACATATAGTAAACAATGCAGTTTTGATAAACAGTAGATAAAACATGCATAAGTAAAAAAAGTAGGACAAGGCTTATGAGCAAGAAGGTGGCTTGCCTAATGAGCAGCAATATGGAAATATGTCCCTGGACTTCTTCCTAGAATACCCCATAATACCAATAATAATTACCACTTCTTCTGCTCTCCGATTTCATCGCAACTATCATCGTCCAGACATCACATGCAAACGAACCAAACCACAATCAACACAAGGTATACAAGCGTCAATACAATACAGCAAACCATTGAAAAATACAAGTTTAATATTCAGTAGGTTTTGAGAGGATTGGATTTAGAAGATTGAGATGGCCTTGGAGAAGGGGATGAACATCCCTTAGGGTTTATAGTCTAGAAACTACCTAAGAGATGGGTTTTGGACCAAGAACATATTCTGTATGATACCATTGTGTAAAAATGATACCAACAGATAGGATTTGATAAAATGAAACCAACAAAAGTGGTTTCACTATTTTATCACTTTTCTTTAATTTCTTATGAATATTCTAGTGCTAAAAGCCCTAGTTTTAGGAAATAATTCACCAGAAAAGTTCTGGAGCTCCAAAAAATTATTTCCTTTGATGGTCAGGTAGAGTTTGATGCACTGAGTAGTTGAGAGTTGGAATCACTCCACAATAATTACCAGAATGCCCTCAGGAAATTCCCAAAGGCAGTTCTAGAGCTGTTTTGTATTTTTCACTAGATTTAATCTACAGAGGCTTTTGATTTGATTCCAAGGACACATGGTAGGTATTTAGAATACCTTTCTATATAAATTGGAATCAATATTCTTGGATATCAAGAACTACTGGAGTGGTTTATTTAGTGAAATGAGTCTACACAGAATAGTTTAATTCATTAAAATTGAACCAGAGCTCAATAAAATTTAAGCTGCTGGGGTTTGATAGATGTTGATATGGAGTTTTACTGGGAGTTGGAATTGGGCCAATACCTTTGTTGGTTTGACCTAGAGAAATTACATAAGGCAGATATGTCCTGTTTTTGTTATTTTTTCTAAGGATAAACTACTATTCACCTTGGCATAGGGCATATGCTAATTGATTGGTATAGAAATTACCTTCCAGGAGAACTTTTATCCATCCCAAATGGATATGTACAACTCCCTGAGGAATTTATTGATGGAAAAGGATACCTCTTGGGAGATAAAATGCCATTAACTAATAAAAATTATTTTTGGCAAGGGATTGTTTCTGCATGTTAGACAAATCATATGGGAGCATGATAAAATTTATATCTGGTCAATTCACCCCATTTTCCAATTTGTTCTAGATTTAAACCAACTAGCAAAACTGCAGATCTCGAATATAATTAAAAGGAAAAGAAGGAGCCGGGCCAACTCTGAGCCGAGATGGGCCTTACCACGCGGATTCGGCCCACTCGGAACGGAGACGTGGGCGGGGTCCACAGGTCAGCGACACTAGGCGCTGAAGGGGGTATCCGGTGAGCTCAGCCGTTGGATCTATGGGATATCGACGGTGCCTGGCCGTCGTCTCCTCAGAACAGAGCACCGTCAGGCGGAAACCCTAGACGGCGTCAGGGGAACAACGGGGAGCTCGCCTGAGGGCGTGAGTGGCTACGAGGAGGAGACGGGGTGACACAGATCGGTGCGGGGAGTAGAACGATGGGCAGCACGGTGGGGTTTGATGAAGGAGGGTGTCGCCTGCCTTTGCCACCACGAGATCTGCTTCGGTGCTTGTTGGAGCTCGCCGGGGAAGCCAGTAGGAGAGGTCCTAGGCAAAAGAGGAACATGGTTAGCTAGAGGAGGAGGAGGGGGTCACAGCAGGGTGATATGCAGAGAGAGGGGAGCAAGGGAGAGGAGGTCTTGCCCATCTTTTTGTCAATGGCCGAGAGGCCATTTTTTTCTTATCCTTCGAGCAGGGCAGAGCCGGAGAGAGGAGGGGGTCTCAGGTGGGGGGTGAGTGTGAGTAATTGGGGGAAAATGAGAGGCAGAGGGGAGAGCTGGGTGGCCTGGGGGTATTTAACCCGAGAGGAGATGTCCATGGTGGCACAAGTCCATGGGAGAACAAAGGGAGGGAGCTGGCCATCCATTGGGCGTGTAGGGCGGTGGAAAGGGTCACTGTGGTCGTGCAGGAGACAAAGAAGGAGTGGTGCTACTGTTACAAAAGCTTGGCCATGTGTTTGTCTCTTCTCTCTCTTTACTTCCTTGCCAAACACAATAGACAAGGGTGTGGGGGTGGTGCTATAGGGTTGCTATAGTGATGGTCGACTAGAGGAGGGGTGGGTGCTATGGAGAAGGGGAGAGCAAGTTTCCATGGGGTTGGGGTGGTTTTGGATCAATGCTTGATTGATTTGGCAAACTTGGTCAAATGGAGGCTTGTGAAGGAAGTTCAAAAATTTATGTTGAACATGGTGGGGATATGGTACTGGTAGGTAGATGGTGTCAAGGCATGACCCCGTGATTAATTTGGATTTTCAGAAGATTCTAGATGCACTTTATATCAATTATTCAATTAGTGCAGAAATGGTTTTTAGGAATCTATTTGGTATTTTTGAATTGGACAGGTGGAGTTTTTGATGTGAGATGGTCCCAAATGTGAATACACACTTAGGGGATTTTTCCCAAGATTTATGGAGGCTTAAAAGTATTTAACACTATTATTATTCCATTTCTGCCATTTAAGATGATAGGCAAAAAGAAATAATAAAGCTTCTCAAAAATATTTATTTTTGAGATGGGAAGGTAGGGTATGATATATGGATCTTAATTGAGCTAGAAGTTGGGGAAGTTCTTTGGCAAAAACCAAGCTTTCCCCTGGGAAAGGAGTTTTGGAGATTTTGTCTATTAAAGAGATTAATTAGATTTGGAGCCATAATAATTATGGATAATATTTGATAAATCTTGATGATCAAGGTTGATGATGTAGACAAGGTGTAACAAGCATTTGCAACCTTGGGATTAGGAAATCCAAGTTGATTTTGGTGAGAAATAGAGATTTAAGGATCTTGGGTAAGATTGTTTTCATACCACCAAAACCTTATTGGATCTTGGAGCTCAAAGCTCTCCTTGGGGCCTGGGATATATGGATGGATAGACCAAGTGATGTATATCACAATGGTGTATAGGTTTGAGCTTGATCCTGCTTGATCTCACCAAGAATTGATTTCAAACTTTGAATAAAATAAGCTTGCCAGAGCAGATTATCAGATATCCTTCAAAACCATGTGGGTTTAAGAAGTACCAAGATCCAATTGGAACAAGTGAAGTAGGTATTGATATAACTATATGAGTAGAACACAACCATGCAAAGAGTTGGTCTATAGACGGTTGGATGATGGTGTGAGCTTCTGTCAAAGTAGGCATGTTGACTAGATTTGCAGGAATAGTTATTTTCTTGCCTGCAAAACCATCAAGAACAGGTGGGTTGGCAGATGACCTAACCAAGGTCAATAGTGGGCCTTGGTAGTACTTATGATGGTTAACAAGATGGTTCAAATGAATTTTCAAAAATGCACAAGGGTTGATAAAAGGAGGCATTCAAAAAGGTGATGTTGGAAATAGTTTCCAGACTTAGAGTTTTTGACTAGAATGTGGGTGGTGATGATTTTGATGGGTTGCAAGGTACCAAAGCATCATCAAGTGGATGATGTTGAAGTGTAGGTTGAGTAGGAAGGATCCTTGCTTGATACTGGTCTTCAAAGACTTGGAAGCTCCTAGGAGGGATCACTTCAGAAGGGATCTGGTTAGGGTTTTTAGATAATCACCTAGTAGCTAGAGATCAGATCCAGATTTGTATTCTTGCTTAGGGTGTGATGATTTAGAAACATATTGATCCTAGTGATGAGCTCCTAGAGTAGCTAATACTATCTCCTAAGCAGACAAATCAAGCAGCAGATCAAGGCAAATCATCAGACAACAGATCAAGGCACTTCATCTTAGCAAATCAAGGCAACTCATCTTACAAACAAAGCAAACCTACTACTGGGATTACCATCAAGCCTGGCTTGAGGGAGGGTTGGGTATTATGAAAAGGTTGGAGTTTGAATAATATGAGAGTCCTTGGTATCTCTACCAAGAGTAGAATTCAAAAGCTTTAAAAAAAGGTTTTGGGAAACCTAGAGATAAGAATAGTTGAAGGTTCTGTCTATAAAACGTAAGGAGATTATAATAGGTTGCTCTCCATAGTTTAGGGAAATAAAAGCTACTAAAAAGGTTGGCGGTTGTAAAGGTATCTTGGCTCAGGTTTTGAAATGCTAGAACATTTGAGAATATGGAATTTAAGCCAAGACAGATTTGGGAAGTAGCTTTTGTCAACTAGTGTTGAGGTAAGGAGTATATCTTCTAATACACCATCATAAGCATAAACATAGTCAAACAACAAGCAAACACTTCAGCATTAATACAAGAAAAAGTTTTTGTTCCCCCTAATTTTTGCATTCTGGACAACTAATCAGGGTTGCTGAAATTGGGATGTTACAGATGCCATGGCCGCACTAGCTTGACAACACCTAGGAAAGTGAGGAGCTCCATCTTCTAGCAAGTCACGATGAGAGGGCCTCGCTGCCACTGTCTACCGCATGGGACAGGCCCCGTGGCACCCATCAGCGATAGCGAGGAGGGGAGGAGGGCAGGGGTGTTTGGCTAGGGTTGGCTTATTGCATCCAGAGTCGCCCAGGAGAGTGACCTGGGAGACCTCACCAAAGCGTTTGTCATCAGCCCGTGGGACAAAATTTTAGTCCCACATTGCTAGTTGAGAGAGAGTTTGACCTCCTTATAAGGGGGCATGGCTACTGTACAACTTGTAAAAGTATGAGAAGGAGAGAGACCTACAAGCGCGCTCCTCCTCCACCACTTGCCACGTGCATCGTAGCGCGGGTTGAGGGAATCTCGCCAAGCTATCGTGGTATTGCCGACGAGTACGCCACAGAGGGGTCCTCACAAAGCATGTTTAGAGAGGTGGGGAAAGGCGGTGAGTTGGCGGGTACGAGGTAACACCACTTACCCATGTTCAGGTCCCACGAAGGTGGCGGAACCCTACTCCTGCTATGAATCACTATAATGGCAATACACCGAGTTTTAGGGATTGGTTCGCTGTGTGAGGTTATAAGTAATCGTTGCCCTAAAGGCTCCCACAGGTCCGGCTTATAAAGACACCAAAACCTAGGGTTATAGGGAAAGATCCTTGCTGGACAGGTCACAGAGTCCTACACTAATACTAACTAGTTGTAACACCCCGTCCACTGGGCCTCGGGGGGTGTCACTCCTAGCAGCTTAATAGGATATCAAGTCTGGCCCCATAGACCAACACTAGTTTTTTCTGTGCACTTTGTCCTCACTCGTGCGCACCCGGTACCCACTTTCTGATCGGTCACCCATCCTAGAATTTCTCCAGGCCAAGCACGCTTAACCTTAGAGTTCTTTTCAAATGAGCTTCTAGAAAAGAAGTTGCAACTTGTTGATATGGGTATCCTATCAATCCTATTAAGTCATGTGCCTAGATCTCAGACTAGTCTTATTGTCTTGCACTCCAAGGCTCCGGGTTGGTCGGTGACTACACTGTAGCCTTCCTTCTCTATGCATGGGCCTCCCTTCTGGATCTATCTAACTAGGCCGCCCAGCAAGCCATAGGCCTTTCTAGCAACTGTGGGCCACCCGGGTTAGCCGGATTAGAGACATGCAATGGTGATACCCATTTAGCATATACCCAACAATAACCCCTAGAGGACTCTGAGATCTTGCGTCATCTTGCCTTTAGTCTTGAAAACTCTGTCTAGGTGATGCCGGCAATTCGTCAAGCAATTGAAGGGTTCGCAGCATAGCAAACAAATTTCTTCCTATGATGAGAACTATACGCCAAGATCTATCTATTAGATACAAGCAACGAGTGGATATACATCCATGGAGAACTTACGCTCGAAGACAACAAAGTTTTGTTAACGAGTAGGAACTCGTGGATGATGTAGTCGTACGCTTGCCGATCTCAAGATCGTGTGGAAGTCCTAGCGCCGCAAACCAGCAGCGCATCCGCACTCGCACACACGTTCAGGCCACCGAACAACCTCCGCCTCCTTGCTCCAGCGATGCAGCGGAAGCAGCAACTCCTTCTAGACGAAATTCCACCGGGAACATGTATCTCGCTAATCCGAGACCATGGGGGAATAATTCTAGAGAGGGAGAGAGATCCTTCACGAGGAGGTGTGAGGAAGAAGGGTGAGAGGGGTGGCCTTTTATAGGAGAAGGGGGGGTACCCCTCCCATGGCCGTCGCCCCATGGAGGTGACCCCTCACCTCCCCCATTCATGTGGTGGTAACCTCCTCCACATAAAAGGGCCCCTTAACATTCCTCTTTAAAGTCTTTACTTTAAATGCATTAAATTTCTCCAAATTTGATGCTCTCTCATTTAATAAAACTATTTTATTAAATTTTATTCAGAATTTTGTTAATTACTTTAATTAACACACATTCACATAAAACCCCCTGCAACATTTCAATATTACATGCATAACCAATTTCAGCAATTTCACCCGAAACAGTTTCGGTGTCTATTGAAATAATTCCAGCACTTTGCAATTCATTCGTCTGAAACACATTTACTCCAAATGGTGTTAGTGTCCCTTAAGTGTTGTCACCCTACGGTTCGTGAATAATGTAGACATGATCGAGACCCCTCTCAGATCAATAATCCGAAGCGGGACCTAGAGATCCATACTGACTCCTACACATTCTACGATGACTTCTGTGATCGTGAGAACCTTTAACGCTAGTAACTAAATCCCTTTGTCTCGTGATATATTACATTTCTGAGATTCAATCATCGGTATCTCCATACCTAGTTTGATCTCATTACCGACATGTACTCTTTTCTCGTTCCCGTGATATAACATTCTAGTGATCTCATCACTTGCTTACAAGCTAACCAATGTGATATCACCGAGAGGGCCTAGAGAATATCTATCCGTCATCAGGATGGACAAATCCCACTCTTTATCCATGAGCTTCTACATAACACTTTTGTAGCACTGAACCCACCTTTATAATCACCATTTCATGGTGTGACGTTTGATGTTATCAAGATACTCTTCTCGTGTTAGTGATTAACATGATCTCATGGTCTAAGGACTAGGATTACTTTGTTAGATGTTATAGCAATATAAACAGAATGACTTTGATCGTAATGCTATACATCGGATGAATGTTCATCACATCATTCCACTAATGATCTGACCTCGTTATTAACAACATCTAATGTCCATGATCAGGAAACCTTGATCATCTTGTTAATCAACGGGCTAGTTTATAAGAGAGGCATAACTAGGAACTTTCCTTTTGTTTATTAAACACACATGTATTAATATTTCCAAATTAATACAATTATAGCATGCAAAATAAACATCTATCATATACTTGGAATATGTATAATAACAACTTTATTATTGCCTCTCAGGGCATATTCCCTTCAGTCTCCCACTTGCACTAGAGACAATAATCTAGTTACATGGTGATAAATCTAACACCCATGGAGTTCTAGTGTTGATCATGTTTTGCTCTAGGGAGAGTTTTAGTCAACGGATCTGCTACATTGAGATCCGTATGTACTTTACAAATCTTTATATCTCCCTCCTTGACATGCTCACGGATGGAGTGAAACCGGCGCTTAATATGTTTGGAATTCTTGTGAGACCTTGGTTCCTTTGCATTGGCTATGGCTCCATTGTTGTCACAATAGATCACCATTGGATCCAACGCACTAGGAACCACACCCAGTTCGGTAATGAACTCCTTCATCCAAACCGCTTCCTGTGCTGCTTCTGAAGCAGCAATATATTCCGCCTCCATTGTTGACCTTGTTACTACAGGTTGTTTGGAGCTCCTCCAACTAATTGTTGCTCCGTTCATGAGAAATATGTATCCGGATTGAGACTTAGAGTCGTCCGGATTAGTGTCAAATCTAGCATCGACATAACAATTAGTGACCATCTCTTCTTCACCTCCGTATACAAGAAACATTTCTTTAGTTCTTCTCAAGTACTTAAGGATATTCTTGACCGCTATCCAGTGTTCCAAACCTGAATCAGATTGGTACCTACTAGTCAAACTAATAGCATGTGCCACATCCGGTCTTGTACATAGCATGGCGTACATTATAGATCCTATGGCTGAAGCATAGGGGATCTTATCCATTATCTCTCTTTCTTCCGCCGTAGCCGGACTTTGAGTCTTACTCAATGTCTTGCCTTGCAACATAGGTAAGAACCCCTTCTTACTTTCGTCCATTTTAAACTTCTTTAAAATCTTATCAAGGTATGTACTTTGTGATAGCCCTATTAGGTGTCTTGATCTATCTCTATAGACCTTTATGCCTAATATATATGACGCTTCACCAAGGTCTTTCATAGAAAATTTGCTGTTTAGATAACTTTTAACACTGTTTAAAAGATCTATATCATTTCCAATCAATAATATGTCATCCACATATAATATCAGAAATTCCACATTGCTCCTACTCACTTTCTTGTAAATACAAGCCTCTCCATAAGTTTGGACAAATCCAAACTCTTTGATCACCTCATCAAAGCAGAGATTCCAACTCCGTGATGCTTGCTTTAGTCCATAGATGGATCACTGAAGCTTGCACACCTTGTTAGCATCCTTAGGATCGACAAAACCCTTTGGTTGTATCATATACAACTCTTCTTCAATGTTACCATTGAGGAACGCAGTTTTGACATCCATCTGCCATATTTCATAATCGAAATATGCAGCAATTGCTAACATAATCCTAACTGATTTTAGCATCACTACAGGAGAGAATGTCTCATCCTAGTCAACTCCTTGAATTTGTCGAAACCCTTTTGTGACAAGTCAAGCTTTATAGATGTTTACATTACCATCAGCATCATTTTTTCTTTTGAAAATCCATTTATTCTCAACGGACTTTCGGTCATGAGGTAAGTCCACCAAGGTCCAAACCTGGTTTTCCTACATGGATTCCATCTTGGATTTCATGGCTTCTAGCCATTTCTTGGAATCCGGGCTCATCATTGCTTCTTCATACGTCGCAGGGTCATCTATTTCATCAACCATGAAATTTACAACAGGATTCCCGTATAGTTCAGGAGTTGCACGTGTCCTGCTTGACCTGCGAGGTTCAGTAGTGTCCTCTTTCGGAGTTTCATGATCATTATCATTAGTTCCTTCTTCATTTGGTGAAGTAAACTCCGAAACAACTTCCGGTGCTGCGCCACTCGCCATTTCATGAAGAGAAGGTTCAATAACCTCTTCGAGTTCTACCTTTTGACTACTCACACCTTTCGTGAGAAACTCTTTCTCTAGAAAGGATCCATTCTTGGCAACGAAAACCTTGCCCTCGGATCTGTGATAGAAGAAATACCCAATTGTTTCTTTAGGGTATCCTATGAAGACGCATTTTTCTGCTTTGGGTTTGAGTTTATCCGGTTGAAGTTTCTTCACATAAACATCGCACCCCAAAACTTTAAGAAATGACAACTTAGGTTTGTTTCCAAACCATAATTCATACGGTGTCATTTCAACGGATTTAGACGGTGCCCGATTTAAAGTGAATGCAGCGGTTTCCAGTGCATAACCCCAAAATGACAGTGGCAAGTCAGTCAGAGACATCATAGATCGAACCATATCCAATAGAGTATGATTACGATGTTCCGATACACCATTACGTTGTGGTGTTCCGGTAGGCATGAGTTGTGGAACTATTCCACACTCTTTCATGTGTGTGCTAAACTCGTAACTTAGATACTCACCTCCATGGTCGGACCACAGAAATTTGATCTTTCTATTACGATGATTTTCCACTTCATTCTGAAATTCCTTGAACTTTTCAAAGGTTTCAGACTTATGTTTCATCAAATAGATATACCCGTATCTACTCAAATCATCCGTGAAAGTAACAAAATAACGATATCCACCTCGCGCCGACACACTCATTGGACCGCATACATCAGTATGTATGATTTCCAATAAATCTGTCACCTGTTCCATTGAACTGGAAAACGACGTTCTAGTCATCTTGCCCATAAGGCATGGCTCACATGTATCAATTGATTCAAACTCAAATGATTCCAAAAGTCCATCAGAATGGAGTTTCTTCATGCGTTTAACACCAATATGACCTAGACGGCAGTGCCACATATATGCAGATATATCATTATTAAGTTTAATTCTTTTAGCATCAACATTATGGATGTGCGTATGATTACTATCAAGATTCAACAGAAATAAACCATTCATCACGGGTGCATGAACATAAAAGATATTATCCATATAAATCGAACAACCATTGTTTTTAGATTTAAACGAATAACCACATCGCATCAAACAAGATCCAGATATAATGTTCATGCTCAGTGCAGGCACCAAATAACAATTATTTAGGTTTATAACTAATCCCGATGGTAGGTGGAGAGGCAGCTTTCCGATGGCAATCACATCAATTCTTGATCCATTGCCGACACGCATCTTGACCTCACCCCTTGCTAGCGGTCGCTTGTTCTGCAGCCCCTGATTCGAGTTACATATGTTAGCAACCGATCCGGTATCAAATACCCAGATGCTACTACGAGTACTAGTCAAGTAGACATCAATAACATGTATGTCATATATACCTTTGTTTTCCTTGCCGGCTTTCTTGTCCGCCAAAAACTTGGGGCAGTTGCGCTTCCAATGGCCAGTCCCCTTACAATAGTAGCACTCGGTATCAGACTTAGGGCCATCCCGGGATTTCTTTTCAGGCGCAACAACAAATTTGCCGCCCTTCTTTCCCTTCTGTTTACCCTTCTTGTCTTTCTTGAGGCCGGTGGTCCTATTGACCATCAACACTTGATGTTCTTTCCTAATCTCCACTTTTGCAGTCTTAAGCATTGATAGAAGCTCGGGGAGAGTCTTCTTCATGCCCTGCATGTTATAGTTCATCACAAAGCTCTTATAGCTAGGTGGCAGAGATTGGAGAACATGATGTATGCCTAAATCAATGGGAATCGTTATTCCCAAGGACACAAGCTTATCGGTGTACCCAGACATTTTGAGTACGTGCTCACTTACAGAGCCACTCTCTTCCATCATGCAGCTAAAGAACTTTTCTGAAGCATTATAACTCTCTAAGGCAACATGGGTATCGAAAATTATTTTCAATTCACCCATGGTATCAAAGGCATTGTCATTTTCAAAATGCTTTCGAAGTTCTAGCTCTAGCCCATACAGTATGCCGCAATGAACTAAGTTGTGGTCCTCCTGACGAGTCACATAGACATTCTTTTCCTCGTCAGGGGCATCAGGAGCTGGTGGGGGGCCTAGCAGCGCTTCTAGCACATATTGCTTTTGTGCAGCAGAGAGGAGAATCCTCAAATTCATAGCCCAGTTGGTGAAGCTGCTACCATTTGTAGCAAGTTTCTCTTTCTCCATGAACACATTGAAATTAAAAGCAGGTGGTGCCATCTACAACAGAATTTGTAAAGTTTATTTAGATTAAGTTTATGATAGATTGAGTTCAACTAAACTCCCACTCAAAAACACCATCCCTCGTGTATTTTTGGTGATTACATGAACCAAATCCACTACACCAAGTGCGATCATCACATGAGTCGGTGTAGCTTCAAAGGCGAGCATCTATATGGGCATCATATCAACTATATGACTCATGCTTAACCTTTTGGTCCGTGTTCCGAGGCCATGTCTGTACATGCTAGGCTCGCCAAGTAAGAACCTTAGTACTCGCGTGTGTAAAACTGTCTTACACCCGAAGTATGATCGTGGATTCAAGTACACCCGATCATCACGTGATGTCTTGAAGCGGCGAAACATAAACGGTGTGTACTTAAGGAAGAACACATTTTTATCTTGATATTTAAATGAAGGATCATCTTATAACGCTACTAAAACGCCAAACTAGCAATATAAGATGCGAACATCATATGTGTAAAGTGAAATGATATGGTTCTTGCATTTGATCACTATCATATGCATCATGGTATGATCTCTATCATTCCTTTGTGTGTAAGGCCAAGGTCTCTGGAACTTACACGTTAAGTGTGTTGTAAGTGTATCAACTATACATCAACTCACAACAATACCATATCATGACACAAGCCTAGCAACGATCTAAACTAGACGCCTATAATTTATCAATTGCAAGTTTTACGTGGCTTAGGGCTTTCAAAGATAGAACCGTTCTTACCTACGAACATGGAACCACAATGATGATAACCAAATTATTAGCAACTCGTTGTAAATCAGATACTGACTATAGCAGGAGAGACAGACACCCGCCAGCCACCTATGTAAAACTAGTTGCATGTCAGTTGTGGAACCGGTCTCATGTGCGATGACATGTAAGGTTGGTCCGGGCCGCTTCATCCCACTATGCCACCAATATCCAAAGTACATATAAGAAGTAATAACATGATCATCACCGCCCACATACTCTTATGTGTTCAACCCGTGCAAAACACCTACGCATAGATCAGGCTCTGATACCACTGAAGGATTCGCAACATAGAAAACAAATTTTTTCCTACAATGAGAACTATACGCCAAGATCTATCTATTAGATACAAGCAACGGGTGGATATATATCCATGGAAAACTTACCCTTGAAGACAACAAAGTTTTGTTAACGAGTAGGAACTCGTGGATGATGTAGTCGTACGCTTGCCAATCTCAAGATCGTGTGGAAGTCCTAGCGCCGCAAACCAGCAGCGCATCCGCACTCGCACTCACGTTCAGTCCACCAAAAAACCTCCGCCTCCTCGCTCCAGCGATGCAGCGGAAGCAGCAACTCCTCCAGACGAAATGCCACCGGGAACATGTATCTCGCTAATCCGAGACCATGGAGGAATAATTCTAGAGGGGGATAGAGATCCTTCATGAGGAGGTGTCAGGAAGAAGGGTGAGAGGGGTGACCTTTTATAGAAGGAGGGGTGGGGGGGGGGGGGGGTACCCCTCCCATGGCCGGCACCCCATGGAGGTGACCCCTCACCTCCCGCATTCATGTGGTGGTAACCCCCTCCACATAAAAGTGTCCCTTAACATTCCTCTTTAAAGTCTTTACTTTAAATGCATTAAATTTCTCCAAATTTAATACTCTCTCATTTAATAAAACTCTTTTATTAAATTTATTCAGAATTTTGTTAATTACTTTAATTAACAAACATTCACATAAAACCCCCTGCAACATTTCAATATTACATGCAGAACCAATTTCAGCAATTTCACCCAAAACAGTTTCGGTGTCTATTGAAATAATTCCAGCACTTTGCAATTCATTCATCTGAAACACATTTGCTCCAAATGGTGTTAGTGTCCCTTAAGTGTGTCACCCTATGGTTCGTGAATAATGCAGACATGATCGATACCCCTCTCAGATCAATAATCAGAAGCGGGACCTGGAGATCCATACTGACTCCTACATTCTACGATGACTTCTATGATCGTGAGAACCTTTAACGCTAGTAACTAAATCCCTTTGTCTCGTGATATATTACATGTTCGAGATTCGATCATCGGTATCCAAATACCTAGTTTGATCTCGTTATCGACAGGCACTCTTTTCTCGTTCCCGTGATATAACATTCTAGTGATCACATCACTTGCTTGCAAGCTATCTTAATGTGATATCACCGAGAGGGCCCAGAGTATATCTATCCGTCATCGGGATGGACAAATCCCACTCTTGATCCATGAGCCTCAACATAACACATTTGTAGCACTGAACCCACCTTTATAGTCACCCTTTCATGGTGTGACATTTGATGTTATCAAGATACTCTTCCAGTGTTAGTGATTAACATGATCTCATGGTCTAAGGACAAGGATTACTTTGTTAGATGTTATAGCAATATAAACACAATGACTTTGATCGTAATGCTATACTTCAGATTAATGTTCATCACATCATTCCACTAATGATCTGACCTCGTTATTAACAACATCAAATGTCCATGATCAGGAAACCTTGATCATCTTGTTAATCAACGAGCTAGTTTATAAGAGAGGCATAACTAGGAACTTTCCTTTTGTTTATTAAACATACATGTATTAACGTTTCCAAATTAATACAATTATAGCATGTAAAATAAACATCTATCATATACTTGGAATATGTATAATAACAACTTTATTATTGCCTCTTAGGGCTTATTCCCTTCAGTACAAGACCTAGGGGAGTTTCTAGGTCTCAACGTGGGAACTAACTCGGTCCGGTAGTACCGTGGTACGTCTGGTAGTACCGGTTCCACCTAAAAAAAATGTCAGGGACAAGGAAGGGTTCTTGTGCGGAGGAGAAGGGGGCTTTAAGATAGAAAACATGGGCTTAGGTTGAGACTTCCAAACTGATATAGGGACGATTGCACTCTAAACAAGGAGGAAACACATAAGAACCAAACATGAGTGCAAGTCTCTAAGATCCATATAAACCAAAAGATGACTAACTCGAGGAAAGACCAACCTCTCAAAAGGAGTGGGCGGTGGCCTAGGCCACCATGTTTGAGTATACTTGGCTTGGCACCACGAAGATGTATCTTGGGTCCATTACCATAACTCATCATTGAAGCTCACATATCACATAATGATATTAAGAAAAATGAACTTTTTTGTCACTTTGGGCATAATGGGGGGGGGGGGGGGGAGGGATAACCCAATGAATTAGGACCGCACTCCCCCTATTTCCATGCCTACATCTAGATGGAATAACATATGAATGCATGGGTATGGGTGCTTGATCTCAAGCCACATTTCTCGAATCTATGATATTTATCTCATGCCTTAACTCTCAGAATTTCTTATCATCAAGGGGCTTGGTGAATAAATCCGCTAGATTCTTCTCGATCATCACATATGAGAGGTTAATATCTCCATTATTCACATGCTCCCAAATGAAGTGATGGCGAATATCAATATGCTTCGTTCTTGTGTGTTGCACCAGATTGTAGGCGATCTTGATTGCACTTTTATTATCACAAAGAAGAGGCACTTTGTCACACATGACACCGTAATACTTTAAAGTTTGACTCATCCACAATAATTGAGCATAACAACTAGCGGCCGCAATATACTCGGCTTCAGCGGAGGACAAGGAGATACAATTTTGTTTCTTTGATGACCAACACACCAAGGACCTACCAAGGAATTGACAAGCCCTGGAGGTTGATTTCCTTCCAACTTTGTATCCCGCCCAATCCGAATTTGTGAAACCATGAAGAACAAAGCTTGAGCCCTTGGGATACCGTAAGCCAAAGTTTGGGGTATCAACTAAATATCTAAAGACTCACATGACCGCAACAAGGTGGCTTTCTTTTGGGGCGGCTTGAAACCATGCACAAATACCCACACTTAATATGATATCCGGTCTAGATGCACAAAGATAAAGCAAAGGACCAATCATAGATCGATATACCTTTTGATCCACGTCTTTACCCTTCATATCGAGGGTGAGATCACACTTGAGAGGCATGGGAGTCTTGGCTCCATTTAAATCCGTCAACTTAAACCTCTTGAGCATATCTTGAATATACTTTGCTTGATTAATGAAGATACCTCCAATCAGTTGCTTCACTTCAAATCCAAGAAAGAATTGCAATTCACCCATCATAGACATTTCGAACTCATCGGTCATTAGCTTAGAAAAGACATCATTGAAGGCTTTGTTAGGAGAACCAAATATAATATCATCAACATAAATTTGACATATGAACAAGTTTCCTCCAACTCTCTTAGTAAAAAGAGTGGGGTCGATTAGCCCAACTTCAAAACCACGGTCTACCAACAACTTTCTAAGGTGCTCATACCATGCTCGTGGGGCTTGTTTGAGTCCATAGAGGGCCTTATAAAGTTTGTAGACATGATTTGTAAACTTGGGGTCCTCAAAACCTAGAGGTTGCTTGACATATACCAACTCATTTAAGGTACCATTAAGAAATGCACTTTTAACATCCATTTGTTGTAACTTAAAGTTATGATGACATCATATGCAAGCAAGATACAAATGGATTCAAGATGGGCAACAGGGGCGAAAGTTTCAACGTAGTCGACACCCTCGACTTGGGAGAAGCTTTGTGCCACCAATCTTTCCTTGTTGCGAATAACCATCCCATTTGTATCTTGCTTATTCTTGAAGATCCACTTTGTACCGATGACATTACGACACTCCTTGGGTCTTTCCACCAATGACCACACTTTGTTGCGCTCGAAGTTGTGAAGTTCTTCATGCATGGCCTCAAGCCAATCCGGGTCTTCGAGCGCTTCATACACCTTTTGGGTCTCTACACAAGAAATGAAACTATTGTGGCCAACAAAGTTAGCCACTTGGTTACGGGTAGAAATGCCCCTTTCAAGATCACCAACAACATTTTCAAGAGTAATCCCTTCACGAATGAGCTTGGCGATCCTTCTTGCTTCACAATGAGCATGAGCTTCCTCAATGGATTCTTGAGAAGCTACTTGGTCATCACCACTATTTTGATCCTCGTATTGACCTTGAAATTGAGCTTGCTCCTCTCCTTGAGATTGCTCGATATTTTGGCCTAGTTCACCCTCATGAGCTTGACCTTGGTTATTATGGGGTGAAGGAAACCCATAATTCACTTGAGCTTGACCTTGATCATGAGGTACCTCTTCAACAATGGCATCTTGATGGCTATGGGGTTGATGTAGATCTTGTGAAGGTGAGGGCTCCACTTGAGTAGAGCATTGTCCTTCTCCTTCCACCACAAGGGGTTCCTCAACAGGGTGGAAAAATCCCACACCCATTCTTCTTATGGCCTGAGGAGGAATTTCATCACCTACATCACCAAGATCAATTTGACCCACTTGGGAGCCATTATGCTTATCGAACTTCACATTAGAGGAGACTATAACTTGTCAGGTGGACTTGTTATAGATCCTATATGAGTGAGAGTCCGATGCATAGCCAAAAAAGATACCTTAAATAGTGCGAGGCTCGAACTTAGATAACCAGCTACCTTTCTTGATAATGTAGCATTTGCACCCAAACACCCGAAGGTAGTGAATACTTGGCTTCTTGCCGGTGAGGATCTCATAAGGAGTCATATCCAAATACTTGTGAAGATAAACCCGGTTGGCAATATGACAAGCGGTAGTGATAGCTTCGGCCCAAAAGTTATATGGGGACTTGAACTCCGCAATCATGGTTCTTGCCATATCCATAAGAGTCCGGTTCTTCCTTTCCACCACACCATTTTGTTGAGGGGTATAAGGAGCGGAATATTGATGCTTGATCCCCTCATCACCAAGAAACTCATCAAGGGTGTAGTTCTTGAACTCGGTCCCATTGTCACTTCTAATGGCTAAGTTCTTATTATTATGTTGATGTTGCACTTCATTGGCAAAGTTGATGACAGATTTTTGAGTCTCACTCTTCTTCTTGAAAAATATACCCATGTGTATCTTGAGTAGTCATCAACAATAACCAAACAATACTTCTTCCCCCAATACTAACAAAGGATGGAGGACAAAAGAGGGCCATGTGAAGGAGCTCCAAGATCCCATCGGAATAGATGGTTGTAGTTGGGGGGTGTGCCGTCTCATGGAGCTTCCCTTCAACGCATGCCCTACACACACGATCTTTGACAAAACACACATTATCTTTCAAACCAAGGATGTGGCCTCCCATGTGGAGACTTTGCAAAGACCTCATGTTGACGTGGGCAAGACGGTGATGCCAAAGCCATCCCAGGTCCCCTTTAGCCATTAGGAAAGTCGTGGTAGGTGTGGGTTTCTTATCGAAATCTACCACATACAAACCATTCTCGGTATACCCAACAAAGGCTATAGAGAGTATTGCTCCACATGAGAACCACAACCTTCGGGGTAAAGTAGACATTAAATCCCAAAAGCGTGAGTTGATGAACGACAAGTAAATTGTATGAAAGGGTTTTTACAAGCATAATGTCCACAATGGATATATCTGGTGTGACCACTACCTTACTCAAACCCAATACCTTAGATGTTGATCCATCTCCATAATGGACACACATATTGGAAGTATTAGGTCTTTTTTCATCAAGCATCTCATTGCTTCCGGTCATATGACTTGTGGAACCACTATCAACCACCCATTTTCTTCCACCGGAAGCATAGCCCTACAAGAAATTAATTCTTGGTTTTAGGTACTCATCGTTGAATGGGTCCGCTTTTTTTAGTCACAAGAATCTTAGGAACCCAAATGGCCCAATGGTAATCATCACCATAAGAGGTGCCTACATATTTAGCATAACACGACCATCATAAGATCTCATAAGAACATAGGAAGGATTATATTTTCCCGCAAAATTATTGTGAGAGGGTTCATCACCACTCTTACGGATACTTGGCTCCTTCTCTTTTGCCATCTCCTCCTCCTTCACAAAGGTGATCATTTTGGAAGGGGGAGTGGGCACGGTCTTCTTCTTGTTCTTACTCTTGTTCTTTTTCTTTGACTTGGATGCAAATCCAAGTCCTTGTTTAGCCACATTGTCCCTTTGGTTGCTCAAAAGGTCATTTAGACTTTTCTCGCCTTGTATGCAAGATACAAGGCCTTTCTTAATTGTAGCTTTCAACTTCTTGTTCTCCTCAAGAAGATCTCCATGCTCACAACAAGGGTTAGTAGAACATGAAGCAATACTAGATGACAAGGTTGAGACATTTTTTGTCACTTGAGTTTGAAGTTTCTCATGAGACTTTGAAAGAGTAGAGAATTTGCTCAACAAGGCCTGATGTTCCTTATTGAGTTTCTCAAATCCTTCATTTAGTCTATCATGACCAAACCCAAACTCAAGCTTTTCCTTTTTAAGAACATTATATAATACAAGAGCATGGTCACGTTCTTTAACAAGTTTAGAGATATTCAAGTTAAAAGATTCTTCATGAGCAACATAAGTTTCTTCAAGATTAACTCTTTTCTTTTGCTCTTCCTCAAGAGCATCATTTAAGGAGGCAATCTCCATGGAGGCCTCCCGAGCATGACCAAACATCTCCGAGATGGAATCATCCCTCTCGTCAATGATATAGCGTGCTTCACCAAGTTGACTCATTAGAGCCTCAACACACGTCTTGGCTTCACCAACTAGGTTATTCAAGCAACTAGTGGAATCCACTATCTCCTTCTTAATCTTAAGACTCATCTCATCATCATATGAGGGTGCATTAATAGAATAGAGTATAGTGGGGTGTAGAAGTTACCATAGAGGCTTTATCCATGAGACATGTGGGGTTGGTGAAGAGCTTGTCCTCATTTGGAGAGTCAAAGAGGGATGCCGATGAGGAGCTTGATGTAGTGGTAGACATAAGACATGTAGTATTGGTGACGCGCTTGTTCTCATTGGGAGAGTTGAAGAGGGATGTTGGTGAAGAGGTTGTGGTAGTAGTAGCAGAGGTGGTGGCAATGGTGGCCAAGCCCACAATCTCTCCATCGTCTTCTTCATCACTATCAATCACATCGTTTTCTTCATATTCTTCGCGTGCCACCAACACATATTTTTGTGGCTCCTTTTTGTTGGGATAGTTCTTGTTTTGGACTTTCTTGATGAAGTTCTTGTTGGGAGTTGGCTTGAACTTGGATTTCAATATAAGCCATCCTCCATGGTCTTCTCTCTTCTCATATGGGCACTCGGCAATGAAATGGTTGGTTTCTCCACAATTGTAACACGATCTCAACTTGGGCCTTGAGCTAGTTATGGTAATCTTTGATAGATTTACCTTCCCTTGGTTCTTACAAAACCTTCTTGAGACTAAATACAATTGCTCATGGAGAGCACACTTGTTGTCTTCATCATCACCTTCAATCATCCCCAATGACTCAACTTCTGCTTCAGACATGAGCCTTGGCCTTCAAAGCAAGAGTTGGAAAATCCATTCTCCGAGCATGAGCAAGAGCATCATTGACGGTCTTGTTCATGATTCCATGAGCCACGAACTCATTCAACACTTCATTGCAGGACATGGAATAGAAGTACGGTCTTGAGCGAATATTGTTAGCTAATTCACGATGGAAAATCAAGATGGCTTGCATGAACTTGCGCTTGATCCACTTGTCATCCACATACCTACTACCATGGTCAATCATCCTAATTGAGAGAGCCGTGGCCCTTCGATAGAGATCTTCGAGAGTCTCATCCTCCTTCACAACAAAGGCATCGGCTTCATAGTGCATTTCTTCAAACTTGGAGTTTTGAATGCTTTCATTGCCAAGATAGACTAGTTGAAGAGCATTCCAAGCTTCCTTGGCGGTGTCATAAGAGCGAATGTGTAACATCCCAAAACTTCAATCCAAGCTTATCAAGATCAAGTCATCCAAAAATAGGGTTAACAAAAACTTTTCCATATTTAAAATGAAAACATTCATATATGTGTGCATTTAAAATAGGAGTTGTTTTGAATTGCCATGATTGTGTGATCCTTTGCTTCTAATATGTTTCTTAGGTGATTTAAACATCATCTACATCATTTCCAAACTTTTCCTAAAAGAAATCAAATAAAAAAGAATTAAAATGAAGGAATGGTCATTTGGACAAATTTAACTCTCATGCCTACTTTGGATATTCCTAGTACTCAATTCTTAACAGAAACAATTCTTGATCTTTGCACCCCTTGCTAGTACACATAATGAGGTACCAAGGCCCACCTTTTGATCTACTAAAAACATTTTGTAAACTATTTTAAATGACAGTTTAAAATTGAATCTAATGCATATGCATAGATCACCCCTATTTCAAAAACCATCTAATTGAGCACCATTTTCAAAACCCTTGCAACCAGAGACTACCTAGCACTAGTGGAGATCACCCAAAAATTTTGAACTCAAAATTCAAAACTTTTTCTCTTGCGGCCATTTTGTCAAACACCTTGTTAGCAAGATCATTAAGGCCTAACTATTACTGTTTTGGGCTGATTTTGTCTAGCAATTCTGTAGTGCTTTGATCATCTTGTCCCCTCTCAAGCCAGACCAGACCAAACCAGCCTCTTCTCTACCCCCTAGCCGCAGTGCACAGCCATGTCGAGCACCATCTCGCCGGCCGACCGTGCACCTGCAGCAGCAACCCTCTCCAGCCCCTCTCGCCATGTCTAGTACCTGGCCAGTGGTCCACCTCCACCGTCCAACCAGCCCCAGGCCAGAGACAGAGGGCAGAGCGGCCAGGAACCGCCGTGCCCGGAGCTTGTCGAGCATGCCGACGCCGCCCGCAGAGCGCGCACTGTCCCCGCGTGCACAAGCCGCCGCTCGACACCAGCCCACGCCCACCGCTCCGCCTCGACCTGGAGAACACCCCAGACACCTCAGTTCGCCGCCCATAGCCCCACAAGCACCGCTCACCGTGGACACAGCCGCTTCGGCCGCGCAGAGCGCCACCTCGCCCCGACCGCATGCCACCGCCCCTACGGCCGCATTGAAGCACTAGAGCACCGCCAGGGAACCGCCCACCGATCGCAATCCCCAGCCATGCCGCTAGCTCGCCGTAGCCATGTCGCCACCATCGACCGCCCATCCCGCTCGGTCTCAACGTCGAGCCTATAAAAGGAGCCCTCTCCAGCACCAAAGACTCACAACATTCCACTCCCCTCACCTCTCTGAACCTCAACCACCCCTCATCGGAGCAAGTGGAGCAGCAGCTCACCGGAATTGGAGCCGGAGCCGCCGCCTCTGGAGAAGCAGGGTGCCGTTGATTCCGGCCACCCCAAGCTCCACCGCGACCACGCCTCGCCTCGCCATCGTCTTCCACTTCGTTCGCCCGCATCGTCGACCCCGCTGGAGCCCTGGTACGCCCCAGTAGACCCCCACCGAGCCGCTAGGGTTTGAGCTCGCCGGCGACCCGTCCGTCGTCAACGACGACCCTCAGCCGTAGATCTAGCCTCTAATCGCACGACCCACAGCGCGCGTACCGTTTCGCGTTTTAAGTGCCGCTGACAAGTGGGACCCCCCTGTCAGCTGAGCCCCGTGCCACGTAGCGCCACTGGGCTGGCCCATTTCCTTTCCCGCGCAAGCCCGTAGATTCAAATCTAGGTTTTTCTTTTTAGTTAGAATATAGTTTCTGTCCAGTGTTTCAAAATTCAATTCTGTGAGTTTGACAAATCCAAATTACATGAAACTAATTTTGTCTGAAAGGTATTGAAATGCTCTATCCAAGCCCATTGGATTTAATTCATTTAGAGTTATAGATTTCTCCTAATAAAAATAAGAAGACAGAAGCTTTTGCAACTTGAAACATTTTTATAAAATCAACCAAGTTAGCTTTTGAGTTGATTCCAACTCTCAAAAATCACATATCATCATATCTATCCAAATATGTAATAATATTAAGGTTTATAGGCCGTGACTTTGGACTAGTACCAAAATAATGCTATATAGGCATTTCTAGTCACTTTAAATCATTAAATAATGAACTTAAACCAAAGTAATATTGATCCAACCTTTAAATCTCATTCCCACATGTTAGAATATGTGGTGAGGACATGTGTCCACATGATCCCATATTTTGGTGGTGAATATTAAATTTTAGTTGATATTTCAATGAGTAGAAATTACTTTTCCAAAATAAAAAAGTTGAAACTATTGAATTAAACTTGTGATGCTTGTGATGATAGTAGATCATAAATTGTGTGGTTTAGAATAATACTTATCCTAGTTAAGGATTGTGTGGTGATTGTGCACTCCCTATGTATTTCTAGACGATAGTACCGACCAAGCCTTCGAGGAGGAGGAGTTCTACCAAGAAGAAGAAGAAGAAAACTTCAACCACTGCACCAACCAAGGCAAGCTATTAGTGGCAAGCTAACCCTTGCAAACATGCTTTAGTAAGCTATTGTAGCAAGCTAGAATAAAACTAGATAGTTTAGTAAAGATGCCTTAAGCATACTTTGATCACACCCCCTTTAACTATTAGTACCCCAAGTCTTATTGACAAGTTTTACCCCCCTTAGTTTACACAAAGTTCTTTAATTAATTGTGAAGGTAGCATAAAGAGTATAAAACTTGACCTACTTAGAAACCTTTAGATGTCATTCTATGGCATGAGATTGATCCCATCTTTCCACCTTAGTGAACACTCTTAACTTAGTATTTTAGAATAGATCAAAACTTGAGTCACTTTAGATGGGAACACTTGGTGAAAATGAGTTATGAAAACCTTGGAATGATGAGTCATTCTATTGAGATGTTTTGACATGTGTTGAGAAACACAATGGGTTGATGATGATGAAAAAGATAAGGCATGAGCCTTAACCCTTTTATAAAACTGATGGTTGGATTCGAATGCGATACCATTCCAAATTTACCTTACAACCACATTACCTGAATTGGGTAAGACTTAGCTGGAAATTTATATGCATTAGTATTAGTTCCCTCACGAGAGAGGTTTGAGCTAAGGCTACCTCGCAATGATGTCCACCTATGCAGTGCCCAAGATGACTGATGGTCATGGTTGGGAGGCCATGCTCACAGGAGAGGTGCTTGTACTAGGGTGTGTAAAGGGAAGGTTATGTTTGATTATCTGCATACTAAGTATGATGATTTAGGGTTATCCCTGACAGATGTATCGAATCTTGTGGTGAAAGTGTACCACCTCTACAGAGTGTCAAACTATTCGAATAGCCGCGTCCGCGGTTATGGACAGTTGGAATGGCCATACTGTTTTGTTGTCAGATGTTTTCTAAATACCTTGAAATGAATGATGACCTTTGACTTGACCACAACAGGGTTGTGTTAATGAAATTAGCTTCCCAACTTAAGTGATTCTAGAACTTTACTTTATCTTTTCTTTCTTTAGAACTCAGCTTAGGTTTCAAACTTAACTTGATAGTTATTCTTTAAATTCAGCACTTTAACTTAGAATCATAATCCTTGTTAGTAGTAGTTTGCGAGTACTTAAAGAGTACTCATGGCTTTTGTCCCTGGCTAATATCATGGCCAGACTATGAAGGAGATTACCAAGATGATGGTCAGCAGGATGGCTATGATAACTAGGAATATCTGCCTTCGTCAGCATTGCCTGTGCCCCTAAAGATGGACCCCACCGCTATGCTATCGTTTAATTCCGCTGCTTGTTGTATTAAAGACTGGATCATGAGATCCTTATTTGTGTAAAACCTTATGTATGGTTTGTAATGGATGATGTACTGTGATATCCAATCCGTTATGTCTCGCAAAAATGGTAATCCTGGGATTGCGAGGTATGGCATAACGGGCATCTGGGATTAAAAATCCGGGTGTTGACAAGTTGGTATCAGAGCCATCCTGACCATAGGAGATCCTAGTTAGAATGGACGTCCAAACCAAAAACTTAGCTTCAAAACCAAAGTGAGTATTTATGAAAAACTATTTCCCCTCTTACCCTTGTGAACTCATTCTTTCTCAAAAATACATGTTCCTCAAAATTCATACATTACTACTTAAAATTTGACACACTTGATCACTTCACTAACTTCCTCATCCTAAATTCTTGTAGATGGAGACTCAGTTCAGCAAGTTTTACCAGTTGGGAAATGGAGGTCAGCTGATCTTCGAGAGGGATCTGGATTCACTGTCGGAGTTACTGGGACGCCCACATCCGGAGTTTCTTGGAGCTCAACTTCCAGGACCCCCAAGAGGAGACCTACAATGGCTAGTCACCGCAGATCTTCGAGGAAGCATTGAAGCACCAACTTCTGGAAGAATTCAGTTCTCCGAGAGAGAGAACAACTGGCTAGATGGATTAGCCAGGGCAATGCATGAAGCTCTCGCACGTCTATGTGCCCTTAGCGTCAACAAGATTCAAGGAACCCGTTTTGCCCACTATGCAAGACGTGACTTCATGGGAATGCCGATGGAGATGCCAAGTCACCCAGAGTTGAGGCGTCAAGTGGAGAACCTTGACTTCTTGCTTCATGACCGACAGCAGGAACTGGACAATGCCAGAGAATTAGCCAACCAGAACCGTGCCATCGCCGACCAGAAGGCCCAGACTTTCGCACTGCTCGTCCAAGATCGCCAGTCTCTTCGTTGCCAGCGTGCAAAGAAGGATCGCACCATCGCCCGTCTTCGCAAGAAGGTGGCCGACCTCGAGAAGACCGTCAAGGAGCAGGAAGCTCAGCTTGCCGCCAAAGAAGAAGATGATGAGGGTGAAGACATCCAGGGAGATATGGATTTTTACCTCAGCAACGATGACAATTTTCTGGCAGAGGATGCTGTGGACTTCTACACTGATGATGAAGACTCCGACTTCATTGACGATGAGTATATGCACTAGAGCACTGTCGTAGCATGAGATGTATCATCTCATTGTATCTAGTTTGCAGAATGGTTCTTCAAACCATCTGTTTTCCCCTTTGATTGTTGTGGTGTGTGTTGTATCGTGTGCTTGCTTGCATGAATGAGAATGAAGTTAGTTGAAGAAAACCTGAGTCTAACTCAAAGTTGTAGCTTTGAAAACCCAAAACCATGAACCTTAGAATTTCCCTCTTACCCCTATATCTATCTCAATCTTCAGATGACTCGTGGAAACCAAGGAGGGAGCAGCTCATCGCAGGACCCAATGCTACAGATCTTGCAGAATCTCATCGCGGACCGTGAAGCAAGCAGGGCCGAGCGTCAAGCCAACTTAGCGACATTGCAGCAGATCGCCCAAATGGCTCTCAACAACCAAGGACATGGAAATCAGGATCACCATTGATCTAAACTCAAAAACTTTCAGAACACCAATCCCCCAATCTTCAACCAATCTGAAAACCCATTAGATGCTGATGACTGGTTACAGACCATGGAAAACAACCTCGAAGTTGCAGGAGTTGAGGAGAATGAGAAAGTCCTCTTCGCCACCCACTATCTGGCGGGAGATGCAAGAGCTTGGTGGAATAGCATCCGCAACATGAACCATGGCCAGGTGATGACCTGGGAAGCATTCAAGGTCAAGTTCAGCCGCACCCACGTGCCGCAAGGTCTTGTCAACAGGATGAGAGATGAATTCCGTGAACTGAAGCAAGGAAGATTGACGGTAGTAGAGTACCGTGACAAATTCTTGTCACTTGCCAGATATGCACCGGATGAGATCAACACGGAGGCCAAGATGAAAGAGAGATTCTTAAATGAACTGGATGATGAGATGCAGACTGTCCTTGTCAACATCCGTTTCCAGGATCTCGAAGAGCTAGTCGACTCTGCCATTCAGATGGAAGGGAAGATTAACCAGGCAAACGACAACCGCAAGTGTCGTATGATGCAGCAGTCTGGATCCAGTAGTCACCAGAAGTACCGTCCCAATCCCTCACCAGGATATGCACCAAGGAACAACCGACCCCTACCTTCTCGCCCAAGCTACCCCAACCGTAGCGGAGGAAATGTGAAGCCCGGAGGAAACAATCACAACTCCGGCAACGCCAATAACTTCAACCGTGCCCCTCCCAAGAGCAACAACAACACTGCCCCCAGAACTAGCAGCAATGCTGTACCTGTTGCAGTCAAGGACAAGTCCCAGATCACTTGTTTCGAGTGTGGAGTGAAGGGTCACTACTCCAATGAGTGTCCCAAGAAGACTGCCGCCAATGCCCCTATGAATGCCCCAGCTCAGCAGCAGCGTCGTGTTCAACCAGGCAGGAGATTTGCCCTAGGGAACCCGCACAACCGCAACGGTCGTCTCTTCCACATGAACGCAGAAGAAGCCCAGGAAGCACCAGATGTAGTGCTGGGTATGTTTTCTGTCAACTCAGTTTTAGCAAGAGTATTGTTTGATTCTGGAGCATCGCATTCATTTGTCACCGAAGAATTTGTATGCACTAGTAAGATTCGCCCAACCAACCTGAAGCATGTCATGATAGTTCAAATCCCCGGTTCAACAACAAAAGCTAGAAAAATTTGCAAAGCTGTACCTATCAGAATTCATGGGATAGATTTTTATGCCAACCTAATTGTACTTGGAACCAAAGGTTTGGAAGTAGTACTAGGTATGGACTGGATGTCAAGGCATAAAGGACTGATAGACTGTGCTAAGAAAGCCATCACCATGACCAGTAGTTCTGGAGTAACAGTAGAACATATCTATGAAACCTTACCTCGTCAATTTAAATGCAACAAAAGTGTAGCCCTGCCTACCATTGACCAAGTCAGAGTAGTCTGTGAATACCCCGACGTATTCCCAGATGAATTGCCAGGTATGCCCCCAGATAGGGATATAGAGTTCATTATCGAACTAATCCCTGGAACCGGACCTATAGCCCAGAGACCCTATACCATGAACCCCTCAGAGTTAGTAGAACTGAAGAAGCAGTTGGATGCCATGTTAGCAACAGGCTTGATTCAGCCAAGCGCATCGCCATGGAGATCACCAGTGTTATTCGTCGACAAGAAGGATGGAGGCAACCGTCTGTGTATAGACTACAGAAAGTTGAATGATGTCACCATCAAGAACAAGTACCCCTTGCCAAAGATAGAGGATATATTTGATCAGTTGACTGGAGCTCAGGTATTCTCAAAGATTGATCTTAGGACTGGTTATCACCAACTTAAGATTCGTGCAACGGATATTCCGAAGACCGCCTTTACTATTCGCTATGGTCTATACGAGTATACGGTTATGTCTTTTGGATTAATCAATGCCCCTGCTTATTTCATGAATCTCATGAATAAGATCTTTATGAATTTCTTAGATAAGTTTGTAGTTGTGTTTATCGACGACATCCTTATCTACTCCAAGTTAGAAGAAGAGCATGAGCAACATCTGAGAATCATCCTAGAAACCCTGAGAGAACATCAGTTATATGCCAAGTTCAGCAAATGTGAGTTTTGTCTGAAAGAAGTAGGATTCCTAGGACATATTGTGTCTGCCGGAGGAGTCTCTGTTGATCCCAGCAAGATCAAAGATGTCAAAGAATGGGAAGCCCCAACCAATCAAACCCAAGTTCGTTCATTTCTCGGATTAGCGGGATATTACCGCAAATTCGTAGAAGGATTCTCGAGCATAGCCCGACCAATGACCCAATTGTTGAAGAAGGACAAGAAGTTTGAATGGACAGACAAGTGTGAAGCCAGTTTCCAGGAGCTGAAGAAGAGATTGATATCAGCCCCAATTTTGATCATGCCAGACATCAAGAAGCCGTTTGATGTGTATTGCGATGCATCCAAGATTGGTCTAGGATGTTTATTGATGCAAGAAGGCAAAGTCATCGCGTATCTATCTTGACAACTGAAGCAGCATGAGCAGAACTATCCGACCCATGATCTTGAGCTAGCAGTGGTGGTTCTAGCGTTGAAGACATGGCGTCATTATTTGATGGGTAATCATTGTGAGATTTACTCAGATCATAAGAGCTTGAAGTATATCTTCACCCAGAAGGAGTTGAATATGAGGCAAAGAAGATGGATAGAGTTAATCAAGGATTATGACCTTGACATTCACTATCACCCCGACAAAGCCAATGTGGTAGCGGATGCTCTTAGCAGATTGCTGTGTAGGCTAAACACCATGATCAAAGAGAAGCAACCAAGTTTGTATGAGGAGTTGGAGCAGTTCAGGACTGAGTTGGTCAACAAAGGATTCCTCGCTAGCATTGAACTTCAACCCACTTTGATTAGCCAAATCAAGGAAGCCCATAAGGGGAATGAAAGTATCGACGGAATCAAATGTCGTATTGGTACAAGCAAAGTACCTGGATTCACCGAAGACGAAGAAGGTGTATTGTGGTACAAGGGACGTATCTGTGTGCCAGCAGATTCGGAGCTGAAGGAAATTATCATGAAGGAAGCTCATGATACTCTTTATTCTATCCACCCCGGAGGAACAAAGATGTATCAGGATTTGAAAGAGCAATTTTGGTGGCACAAGATGAAGAGAGAGATCGAAAGCTACATCGCCAAATGTGACATCTGTCAAAGAGTCAAAGCAGAGCATCAGAGACCCGCATGATTGTTGCAACCATTGCAGATTCCGGAATGGATTTTATCACCGGTTTACCTACTTCTAGTAGGGGAAATGACTCAATCTGGGTCATAGTTGATAGACTATCTAAGGTAGCCCACTTCATACCAGTCAAGACAACCTACCAGAGTGCAAAACTAGCAGAGCTGTACATTGCTAGGATTGTTAGTCTGCATGGAACCCCCAAGACCATCGTATCAGATCGAGGAACCTAGTTTACTTCAAGATTTTGGCAGAAAGTTCAGGAAGGTTTAGGAACCAAGTTGAATTTCAGTACCGCTTATCACCCGCAAACAGATGGGCAGACTGAGAGAGTCAACCAGATCTTGGAGGATATGCTTAGAGCTTGTGTGTTGGAATATGGATCAAAATGGGAAGACTGCCTGCCCTTCACAGAATTCTCATACAACAACAGTTATCAAGCTACTTTGCAGATGGCGCCATTTGAATTCCTATACAGAAGAAAGTATCGTACCCCTTTGAATTGGTCGCAAGTAGGAGAGAGTCCGATCTTTGGACCCGACATTCTCCGAGAAGCAGAAAGTTCACAAAGTTCGTGAGCACCTCAAGACCGCCCAATCCAGACAAAAAAGCTATGCTGACAAGAGAAGGAGAGACCTGACTTTCAATGTCGGAGATTTCGTATATCTCAAGGTTTCACCATTGAAGGGAACCCAACGCTTTAGTCTGAAGGGAAAGTTAGCTCCCAGATATATCGGACCTTTCAAGATTCTGAACCGCCGAGGAGAAGTATCGTATCAGCTGGAATTGCCTGAAGAGATGTCAGCCATCCACAATGTGTTCCATATCTCGTTACTTCGCAAATGCTTGGAAGTGCCTGAGAAGACTGAAGTTTTCAAGAATATCGATCATAGAGCAGTGGAAATCAACAATGACCTGACCTATCGGGAAGTGCCCATTCGTATCTTAGAAGAAGCCTACAGAACCACCAGGACCAGGAGTATCAAGTTTCTCAAGATTCAGTGGAGCAACCATACCGAGGAGGAAGCCACTTGGGAGCGCGAGGATTACCTTAGGACAGAGTTCCCAGATCTCTTTAGTTCCTAGTTTTCTTGTAAATCTCGGGACGAAATTTTATTTAAGGGGGGAAGGTTTGTAACATCCCAAAACTTCAATCCAAGCTTATCAAGATCAAGTCATCCAAAAATAGGGTTAACAAAAACTTTTCCATATTTAAAATGAAAACATTCATATATGTGTGCATTTAAAATAGGAGTTGTTTTGAATTGCCATGATTGTGTGATCCTTTGCTTCTAAAATGTTTCTTAGGTGATTTAAACATCATCTACATCATTCCCAAACTTTTCCTAAAAAAAATCAAATCAAAAAGAATTAAAATGAAGGAATGGTCATTTGGACAAATTTAACTCTCATGCCTACTTTGGCTATTCCTAGTACTCAATTCTTAACAGAAACAATTCTTGATCTCTGCATCCCTTGCTAGTACACATAATGAGGTACCAAGGCCCACCTTTTGATCTACTAAAAACATTCTGTAAACTATTTTAAATGACAGTTTAAAATTGAATCTAATGCATATGCATAGATCACCCCTATTTCAAAAACCATCTAATTGAGCACCATTTTCAAAACCCTTGCAACCAGAGACTACCTAGCACTAGCGGAGATCACCCAAAATTTTCGAACTCAAAATTCAAATTTTTTTCTCTTGCGGCCATTTTGTCAAACACCTTGTTAGCAAGATCATTAAGGCCTAACTATTACTGTTTTGGGCTGATTTTGTCTAGCAATTCTGTAGTGCTTTGATCATCTTGTCCCCCCTCAAGCCAGACCAGACCAAACCAGCCTCTTCTCTACCCCCTAGCCGCACTTCACAGCCATGCCGAGCACCATCTCCCCGGCCGACCGTGCACCTGCAGCAGCAACCCTCTCCAGCCCCTCTCGCCATGTCTAGTACCTGGCCAGTGGTCCACCTCCACCGTCCAACCAGCCCCAGGCCAGAGACAGAGGGCAGAGCGGCCAGGAACTGCCGTGCCCGGAGCTTGTCGAGCATGCCGCCGCCACCCGCAGAGCGCGCACTGTCCCCGCGTGCACAAGCCGCCGCTCGACACCAGCCCCCGCGCGCTCCGCCTCGACCTGGAGAACACCCCAGACACCTCAGTTCGCCGCCCAAAGCCCCACAGCCACCGCTCGCCATGGACACAGCCGCTTCGGCCGCGCAGAGCGCCACCTCGCCCCGACCGCATGCCACCGCCCCTAGGGCCGCATTGAAGCACTAGAGCACCGCCAGGGAACCGCCCACCGATCGCAATCCCCAGCCATGCCGCTAGCTCGCCGTAGCCATGTCACCACCGTCGACCGCCCATCCCGCTCGGTCTCAACATCGAGCCTATAAAAGGAGCCCTCCCCAGCACCAAAGACTCACAGCATTCCACTCCCCTCACCTCTTTGAACCTCAACCACCCCTCGCCGGAGCAAGTGGAGCAGCAGCTCGCCGGAATTGGAGCTGGAGCCGCCGCCTCTGGAGAAGCAGGGTGCCGTTGATTCCGGCCACCCCAAGCTCCACCGCGACCACGCCTCGCCTCGCCGTCGTCTTCCACTTTGTTCGCCCACATCGCCGACCCTGCTGGAGCCCTGGTACGCCCCCAGTAGACCCCCACCGAGCCGCTAGGGTTCGAGCTCGCCGGCGACCCGTCCGTCATCGACGACGACCCTCAGCCGTAGATCTAGCCTCTAATCGCACGGCCCACAGCGCGCGTACCGTTTCGCGTTTTAAGTGCCGCTGACAAGTGGGACCCCCTGTCAGCTGAGCCCCGTGCCGCGTAGCGCCACTGGGCCGGCCCATTTCCTTTTCCGTGCAAGCCCGTAGATTCAAATCTAGGTTTTTCTTTTTAGTTAGAATATAGTTTCTATCCAGTGTTTCAAAATTCAATTCTGTGAGTTTGACAAATCCAAATTACATGAAACTAATTTTGTCTGAAAGGTATTGAAATGCTCTATCCAAGCCCGTTGGATTTAATTCATTTAGAGTTACAGATTTCTCCTAATAAAAAGAAGAAGACAGAAGCTTTTGCAACTTGAAACATTTTTATAAAATCAACCAAGTTAGCTTTCGAGTTGATTCCAACTCTCAAAAATCACATCTCATCATATCTATCCAAATATGTAATAATATTAAGGTTTACAAGCAGTGACTTTGGACTATTACCAAAATAATGCTATATAGGCATTTCTAGTCACTTTAAATCATTAAATAATGAACTTAAACCAAAGTAATATTGATCCAACCTTTAAATCTCATTCCCACATGTTAGAATATGTGGTGAGGACATGTGTCCACATGATCCCATATTTTGGTGGTGAATATTAAATTTTAGTTGATATTTCAATGAGTAGAAATTACTTTTCCAAAATAAAAAAGTTGAAACTATTGAATTAAACTTGTGATGCTTGTGATGATAATAGATCATAAATTGTGTGGTTTAGAATAATACTTAGCCTAGTAAGGATTGTGTGGTGATTGTGCACTCCCTATGTATTTCTAGACGATAGTACCGACCAAGCCTTCGAGGAGGAGGAGTTCTACCAAGAAGAAGAAGAAAACTTTAACCACTGCACCAACCAAGGCAAGCTATTAGTGGCAAGCTAACCCTTGCAAACATGCTTTAGTAAGCTATTGTAGCAAGCTAGAATAAAACTAGATAGTTTAGTAAAGATGCCTTAAGCATACTTTGATCACACCCCCTTTAACTATTAGTACCCCAAGTCTTATTGACAAGTTTTACCCCCCTTAGTTTACACAAAGTTGTTTAATTAATTGTGAAGGTAACATAAAGAGTATAAAACTTGACCTACTTAGAAACCTTTAGATGTCATTCTATGGCATGAGATTGATCCCATCTTTCCACCTTAGTGAACACTCTTAACTTAGTATTTTAGAATAGATCAAAACTTGAGTCACTTTAGATGGGAACACTTGGTGAAAATGAGTTATGAAAACCTTGGAATGATGAGTCATTCTATTGAGATGTTTTGACATGTGTTGAGAAACACAATGGGTTGATGATGATGAAAAAGATAAGGCATGAGCCTTAACCCTTTTATAAAACTGATGGTTGGATTCGGATGCGATACCATTCCAAATTTACCTTACAACCACATTACCTGAATTGGGTAAGACTTAGCTGGAAATTTATATGCATTAGTATTAGTTCCCTCACGGGAGAGGTTTGAGCTAAGGCTACCTCGCAATGATGTCCACCTATGCAGTGCCCAAGATGACTGATGGTCATGGTTGGGAGGCCATGCTCATAGGAGAGGTGCTTATACTAGGGTGTGTAAAGGGAAGGTTATGTTTGATTATCTGCACACTAAGTATGATGATTCAGGGTTATCCCTGACAGATGTATCGAATCTTGTGGTGAAAGTGTACCACCTCTGCAGAGTGTCAAACTATTCGAATAGCCGCGTCCGCGGTTATGGACAGTTGGAATGGCCATACTGTTTCGTTGTCAGATGTTTTCTAAATACCTTGAAATGAATGATGACCTTTGACTTGACCACAACAGGGTTGTGTTAATGAAATTAGCTTCCCAACTTAAGTGATTCTAGAACTTTACTTTATCTTTTCTTGCTTCAGAACTCAGCTTAGGTTTCAAACTTAACTTGATAGTTATTCTTTAAATTCAGCACTTTAACTTAGAATCATAATCCTTGTTAGTAGTAGTTTGCGATTACTTAAAGAGTACTCATGGCTTTTGTCCCTGGCTATTATCATGGCCAGACTATGAAGGAGATTACCAAGATGATGGTCAGCAGGACGGCTATGATAACTAGGACTATCTGCCTTCGTCAGCATTGCCTGTGCCCCTGAAGACGGACCCCACCGCTACGCTATCGTTTAATTCCGCTGCTTGTTGTATTAAAGACTGGATCATGAGATCCTTATTTGTGTAAAACCTTATGTATGGTTTGTAATGGATGATGTACTGTGATATCCAATCCGTTATGTCTCGCAAAAATGGTAATCCTGGGATTGCGAGGTATGGCATAACAGGCATCTAGGATTAAAAATCCGGGTGTTGACAGAATGTGAGTCATTTGCTCATGAGTCAAAGCATCTTGGAGGATGGCCATTGCGGTGGCATTGAGTTGATTGTTGATTTCCTCGGTGGGTATCATGTTGTAGGGGTTAAGTGGATAGAAGCCGAACTCCACAACCTTCCAAAGATGAACACTAGAACTTTTGAAGTGAGAGCGCATGAGATATTGCCAATTGGCGAAATCAGATACATCAAGCTTAGGTGGTGGACCACGATGATATATATGTGGCATTGGAAGAGGGGCATTATTGTAGCTAGATGGTGGTGGCATGTTTCCCATGGGGTTGCTTTTAGCCTTATTGCCATCATCACCATTGGGAGATTCCTTGAGAGGATCTTCCACCGGTTTTGAGCGACTTGATGGATTATCAATGGCGTTGGCAACCACAACTTCCTTTTTACCAAGATATAATTCAAGCATGTCTTTCATTTCTTGTAGAAGCGTATGCATAGATGTGGATAGATCACTCTTAGTGATAGGTGTTGCTTCAGATGTGGTTTCATTCCCCCTTGAGTCACTCATACTTCTCTTAGGAGGTTAAGCCAAAGAAGAGCACCTTGCTCTGATACCAATTGAAAGATCGGTCTAAGCGACTAGAGGGGGGTGAATAGGCGCTACTCAATTTTAGCTACTTTTCAAATTAAGGCTAAACACAAAGTAAGTTCTCTAGATGTGTAACTAGGTGAGAGAACTTATATGACAAGCAAGCAAGTAAACAACAATAAGTAAAGGGTAAAGGATAGAAGTAACCGAGAGTATACATGGAGATGTTTTCCTGAAGTTCCTTCCTTTTGAGGGGAAGTACGTGTCCGTTGGAGGGGTGGGTGGTACTAAGACCACCAGCACCATAGAAGGCCTCACCCCATTCTCCCAAGCACCCACCTCATGGCAAGCACCCGTTCCACTATGCGGTGACCTTGAAGGTGGCGACCAAAACCTTTACAAACTTGTTGAGTAGGCCTCCACCAAACTTGGAGTCACCCAACATGACCCCGAAGCTTTACAACAAATAACCGAGCTCCGAGACCGACCTCTTCCGTCTAGGGTTCAAAGAACCCAAGAGTAACAGGATCCACAAAGGAAAACAAGGGAGAATCAACTTTGCTTTGGTGAAACCCTAGATCTAGACCTCCTCCACCAAATCCCAAAGAATCAAGTAGATTGGAGCACTAGGGGAGGACATCTAGGGAAATTGCAGCTCAAGAACAGTGGATGAGAGAGATAAAATTGGCAAACTTCTCATTGGAGAAGAAAGCCCTATTTATACCCTCATGTGGAATCTGCCCGTTGCAGCTCAACCCCAACCGGTAGTATCGGTCCCATGAGCGGTAGTACCAGATGAAGGCGGTACTACCGGTCAGGTACCAGACGAGGTACCGGAAGAGCTCTAGCACCGTGGCGTGGCCTCTGTCTCCCATAGTAGCAGTAGCTGAAAAGGAGCGGTGCTACCGCCAAGCGGTAGTATCGGATAATGGAGCGGTACTACCAGATGCGGGCGGTAGTGCCGGTCAGAGGTATCGAGTGAGGCAGAAGGGGAGACGCTGCTCGCCAATCAGCTCAGGCTCGCCCGATACCGCCAAGCGGTACTACCGGTGCTGAGTAGTAGTACCAGATGGAAATTCCGGTACTACCGGTCCTCACAAAAGCAAAAGGCCACAACAACGAGGACAAAAACCACATGAGTTCTCAACCATTGCGAAAGCTTGAGGTTTTGCAAAACAGTGTTGATTCCACCCAAACTTTCCAAAGTGGACCCCCTCTTGATAGTACGGTGTTCCTATGACTCAAGCAAAAAGGCCTAGGAAAAACTATATCTTGCTATGGACCTTTTAGAGGGGAACCGAATGCCTTCTCCTTCATAAAAACCCGAGACACACTTAGCAAACGATTAGTCCGACACATGTGTTGTCAACAAACATCAAAACCACTTAGGATAGGAAATTCCCTTTCAAAGTGGCACTCGAAGCCGTGGAGGAGGAAACTAACTCCCATAAGGGAGTATGGAGGGGCTATGAACTCACTCCAGAGCACCTGAAGGAGCTCACCGATGAGGGATATCTCCCCTTGACGGAGGGGTTGGTCTGGCGGCCGACACCGGCCGGCGAGGTTGTCCCCTCTCCCCAAGCCGGAGAGAAGGTCTACCTCAAAGCACAACTGGTACGTGGTGTTGCCTTCCCAGTCTCCGACTTCTTCCTTGAGGTCCTGCAACACTTTCGAGTTCTCACTCACAACCTTTCTCCCAATAGCATATTAGCACTTAGCAACTTTATAGCTTTGTGTGAGGGATACCTAGGGATTAGGCCTAGGTTAGATTTGTTTATCTATTTTTTCACCGTGAAGAGAGAATCCAGAGATTCCAAGGATGAACTTTGGAATTTTGGAATCATTAGTTTTAAGATCCGTCCTGGCCGGCGGTTCCCCGACATTGTTTTCCATGAGTCTTGCAAGAACTGGAAGAAAACTTATTTCTCTGGCCGGTCGACAAGATTCATATCCTGACTTTGTCGACGATGAGGCCTCCAAGGATCACCAAGCTCTGGCCTCATGGAACCGTAAGAGTTCCACCTCTGATGCTGCTGTCAAGGGTAAGAAGAAGAAGAAATCAGAGAGTGGAGTCTCCAAGAAATCCCCTGCCTCCTTAGAGGCGGAGAAGAGAAAGTCTATCGGCACCCCGTTGACCAAGGCACCTGCTGTTGTGTAAGAACCTCTCTTCCGACTTTGATTTATACTTATTCATTCCTGTACTTATACTTTGTATGTTTCAGGAAGAGATCAAGTATTAGTCTGAAGCGCACCTCCAAAGATACTAGAGGGTCTAAAAATATTCGTGAGATGTTGACCAAGTCCTCCCCCGCCGTTGCTCCCCCAACTCCAGCTGTCAAGCCAAACATAGGCTCTGCCGGAACACCGTTCACCGATACACCTAAGGCCTCCGCCATGGAGCTACACATCAATCCGGAAGAGGATGTCTCAGGTTCTGCCGGTTTGGATGTTGCTCCCGACACTCAGATGACATAGGAGAGCACCTCCTCTCAAGTGGCTGAAGCAACGACTAAGGATGCCACCAAAAAGGAAAGCAACTAGCGTTGGGAGTAGATGCAGCGACAACAACAACAACCAAGTCAGGGACTTCTACACTGTCTACTGCTATAGTAAATCAGGCGGCTAGAGCTTCCTCCAATCCCTTGGCTACTGTGCCTGCAATGCCTCAGAATCCTCCAATGTTAAGTCTAGATGATCTTATCCGTCAAGCGGATGTTATTCGTAACAATGCCAAGACCTTCCATGACACATATGCCACCGCAGCAAATAATCTCAAGATTATTGCTATCGTAAGTCTTCGACCTTTACATTTCACTTTATAATATATCCCACTGTAGCCCCCGATCTCTTAGGAGAAAAACCATAAGTCATTGGCCTAAGTTCTCTAAAAGGAACTAAGTTTAAAACTTGATAGTGTAGCCTCCTGAGTTTCTAGGTAGAATGAATAATTCCGGCTAGATACTCTAAGAGAAGCATACATGGGTTAAAATATGATACTGTAGCCCCCGATCCTCTAGGTGAAACTGAAAAGTGCCGGCTAGATGCTCTAGATAAACTAAGCATGTTTCTTGTGCAGAATGAGACTAAACATAGGAAGGCCGCCAATGAAAGGTTTTCCAAGCTGCAAAATTATTTGGATATTGAAAAAGGGTAAAACAGCCTTTCTGAAGGAACAAATCAAAAACAACAAGCGTCTGTTTTCTTCCAACAGCTCCCTGATGAAAGAACATTTTAGGATCCCTATAGTTTTATGTGTTAGATAAGAATATCAAGGATTATTTAACGGTTCATTGAGTGTTGCAAAGTTTCCGCAAAAGAACTACAAAGTGATATGCAGCAAACAAATAGTTTGGGGGGGGGGTGGATTATCCGCCCTCTAAGGGGCCGGATTATCCGCCCTGGTCTCAATTGTCAAAGGTGGACAAAGAGCGTCACTCAATATGGGGGGTGGAGTTTGTCCCGGATTTTTGACTAGGGCTAGACTATTTTCCCTAGCCGGATAATCCGCCCCAGAGATTTTTTGACAAGCAGCCAAGGCACGTCATGCATAGTGGGGGGAGGGGGAGATTTCCCCTGGATTTTCTGACTAGGGCTGGACTTTCTGGCCTAGCCAGATAATCCTCCCCTAGGAATTTTTTGCAAAGGGTGCTAAGGCGCGTCACGCAGTATGGGGTTGGAGTTTTCCCCGGTTTTTTTGACCTGGGCTAGATGTTTTGGCTCGGCCGCATTATCCGGCCCCCACTAGGGTTGGGTTATTCGGAATCAGTTTTCTTCAATAATAGCTTTTTTGGATGGGGTATATATACCCCATCATATCTTCATTCCAGCTCCGTTGGATCCTATGAAAAAGTGTAGTGTTGTACATATCGATTCAAGCGATATCTCCACCTTTAACCACCCGAAGTCTTCAATATTTGGGGAATCGAAGGAGGAGGCCTTGATCTTTATTGGCACCAATCAAGATCTCCATTTCCCCTCCATTCACTTGGGGGACTTTTGATCTAGAGTTTCTTATGAATATCTAGATCTTAGTTTCATTTATTGATAAACTTGTTTCTTGTGGCAGCTTGTTGTCATCTCGGGATCCTCCCATTTAGTTATGGATGTGTGCCCTGGTAATATTGTAAAGGCACCAGTATCCTCCTCGAGGGGTACCACCTAGTGGAAAGGTGGATCATGCCAGTTGTGGTGAGATCCCCCATAGAACAGGGTGAGTCCTATTGTGGCATGGTGGTCTTAGTACCGCCCACCCCTCCAATGCAGACGTACTTCCCTTAACAAGGAAGGAACCACAGTAAAAAAATCATGTGTCTCCGCGTGCTCCACTATGGTTACCTCGTTCCTCTTATCGCGTTTACTCACTTAGTAGCTAGGTTGACATATAGGGAAAATCATCTTAGTTGCATATCTAGAGAATTTTTCTTTGTGTCAAGCATAAAGCTGAAAAAGGGTTAAAATTTGGAGTAGCACCTATTCACCCCCTCTAGGTGCGCATATGATCCATTTAAATTGGTATCAGAGCCTCGGCTCTTTATTCGGGCTTTACTGCCTAAGAGAGTCTGGATACTAGGGATGGTGGTGAGGCTGTGGACAAGGGCACCATGGATGATATCAAGATGCTGGAAACAGCCTTGATTAAAACCATGCACACACAAATGCAAGATATGCGTGAAATGATAGCGCGTCTCTCGCCACCCACAACCACTCCTCCATCTTCCATTGAGGCTGAAACTCCTATTTCAAAGGACAAAGCTAAGGCTAACTCCACTGAAGACGAGTTGGAGGGTGACGATAAAAATAAGAGTTCCTCTTCAAAAAAGGGAAGTGGTAAGGAGGATTATAGTGAGGTATCTCACTTATACTCACCTGATCCACCAATCCCTCACCCTCATATAAACAATAGGGGTGATCCACCCAAGCTCAGTGCATCTTCTTTCAACCAATGACAATTTTTTATGAAATCTCATGTGTGCAGCTCGTCTATTGAGTTATGGAAGATCATCGAGGGTGGTCTCCACATTGGGGATCCAACCAATTTGACAAGAGAAGTGGTCGATAGTTAACCCAATGTGATGACTTTGCACATGATTCAGCTTGGTGTGGGTCCCAAGGGCATGCCACACATTGAACATCTCAATGCCGCTAAGGAAGCTTAGGATGCCCTCACCGAGTTATTCATTGGAAATGATAGCATGAGAAAGGTATGATGATCTAAGGAATCAATATGAAGGGTTCTATATGATGGATGGTGAGGACCACAAATATATGTATAGAAGACTCAAGTCCATTTCCACCACATTTGGAAATCATGGTGCAACACATGTTAATGTTGCTTGCATCAAAAGGAAATATGTAAGTCTTCTTATGACATTTGAGCCCACAAATTTGAAGAGACTCCAAGGAAGACAGAATTATCACCAAATGACTTCCAATGATTATGCAAGAAATGGATGCATTCAAAGTTGCAGCCAAGAACGCCGAATAAGCTCGTGCACAAGAAATTGGAATGCAAAAGGGTGTGAATATTGCCTTGAAGGCCCATGTTGTTGAGAAAGAAGAAGATGATAGGAACCTTGACATAGCTGCCATGAGCTGTCCTGAGGAGGTCAAACGTGCACATGGTGAGTAAATGGCATTCTATGCAAGAAACTTTTAGAAAGACCCTGCCAAAGAAAAATCCGAGATTTAACACAAGAATAGGTCAAGTGGAAGAAAGGAAAACGGTCCAAAACTAAGATCATGTTACAATTGTGGAGATCATTTACACTTTGTATCCGAGTGCACTATCAAAGTAGAGAAGATCATGGGGGTAGATTGATCCTCAAGGAGAAGTCAAAGGCCCCTCACAAGAAGCCATTTATCAAGAAGAATGCTCCTTACAAGAAGCAACCAAAGATAGTGTTGGTAGCCCAAGAGGAGTATTCGTCTACAAGTGAAGACGAAGAAAACGATGATGGTTCAAGAAAGGTGGCTGCCATAGCTACTACATTTACACCAACCGTCTCGCTCTTTGATTCTCTGAATGAGAACTTCTCCAACAAGAACATCACTTGTCTTATGGCAAGAGGTTCCGAGATATCACCTTCTAGCACTTCCTTTCCTAAGACTACTATGAATGCTGATATGGATGATTCCACTAGTCTTAAGGTTAAGGAAGAAGTTATTGCTTTGGACCATTTTATAACTAACTTGCAAGGTGAGCATAATATGCATTTTGAGGTTCTCATGGGGAAACTTGTTCACACGGAAGAACTTGTTGAAGAAAAGGGCAAAGTTGAAAGACAGGATGCAATGGAGATAACATCCTTAAAAAATGCTCTAGAAGAAGAAGAGGAGATTCGGGCTTCTCTTGAGGAGAGGATTGAGTCTATTGAAGAGTCACATGATGAACTTGTGGCCAAACTTATGAAGGAACGTGATCATGCTATTGCTAAGGAAAAGAGGCTAAAAAGGGAGAAGGTTGAATTTTTGGGGCTGCTCATGCTAGACTTTTCGAGAAGCTAGAGACACTTGACATTGCTCACAAGGCATTGAAGAGTGAGCACTATATTCTCAATGAGTCTCATGATAATCTCCAAACAAGACTAGCCAAATATGATGTTCCTAGCACCTCTACTTCCATGTGTAATCATGCAGACATTCTTGAAGAACATGCTAGATTGAAAGATGAGCTTGCCAAGTCATCTCTTCCCAAAGGTAAGGAAGTTCTCGATGAACTCTTGAGCAAGCAAAGGACAAACAATGGAAAGGAGGGACTTGGCTATGTGCCCAAAACCAAGAAGAAGAAGGCCAAGAATGCTAAAGCAAATACAAGCACCACATAAAACAACATCACGAAGAACAAAACTGACTATGATGGTTTTGTAGTGCCTAATAATCCTCATTATGAGTCATTTTGTGATTATTATGGTGATGTTTATGCTAGTTATATTGGTCCTTATGATAATTATATTGCTTGGTCTATTTGGGTTCCAAAGACCTTGTTACTAACATGAGAGGACCCATTGAAAAATGGGTACCTAAAACCAAGAATTAATTTTCTTGTAGGGCTATGCTTCTTGTGGGTCGAAATGGGTGCTTAATAGTGGATGCACAAGTCACATGACCGAAAGCAAGGAGATCATCACGGAGATGATGCCTAATCATGATCAAATAACCATCTCCTATGGTGATAAGTCCAAGTCAAAGGTATTGGGTCTTGGCAAGGTTGTGGTTGCTCACGATATCTCCCTCATGGATGTCTTGCTTGTTGAGACCCTTGGGTATAATTTACTTTTTGTTCGTGCCCTTGGTAAGATGGGCTTTGCAGTTTTCATTGATGATGATATTGTGGTACTCTTGTGGAGCAAGTCTCTAAAGGTTGCTTTTGTTGGGTAGGTCAAACATGACTTATATGTGGTGGACTTTTCGAGGAAAACCACTATCGGTCCGATGTGCTTATTCGGAAAGGCAGACGCGGGCTGGTTATGGCATCACCATCTAGCCCACGTCAACATGAGAACTTTGCAAAGTCTTCACAAGGGTGGTCACATTCTTGGAGTGAAAGAAAATGTTTCCTTTTCCAAAGATCGTGTTTGCAGGGCTTGTGTTGAAGGAAAGATGCATGAATTTCCCCACTGAAGGAAAACAATTATTTTGTCAAAGAGAATCTTAGAGCTCCTTCATGTGGATCTTTTTGCTGCTCCATCTCATGCAAGTCTTTGTGGGAAGAAGTATTGTCTTGTCATTGTTGATGACAACTCAAGGTACACATGGGTCTACTTCTTCAAGCAGAAAAGTGAGACTCAACAAACCGTCATCGACTTTGCCAATGAGGTTCAACGTTAACACAACGTCCCTATTTTGGCAATAAGAAGAGAAAACGGCTCCGAGTTCAAGAACTACACATTGAATGAATTTATAAGTGAAGAGGGGATAAGACATCAATATTCCGCTACGTATACCCCTCAACAAAATGGTGTAGCCAAGAGGAAAAAATGTACCTTGATGGATATGGCAAGGTCTATGCTGGCTACATTCAAGTCCCCATACAATTTCTAGGCTGAAGCTATTTCCACCACATGTCATTCTTCAAACTGGATTTACCTCCGCAAGATCTTGGACAAGACCCCTTATGAAATACTTACCGGTAACAAGCCCAACATATCATACTTCCGGGTATTTGGTTGTAAGTGTTTCTTTCTCATTAAAGGAGTTTGTTTGCATAAATTTGAGTCTAACGATTTAGAAGGTATTTTTATTGGTTATGGTGCTGAATCCAACACTTATAGAGTCTACAACAAGACCTTAGGAATTGTTGTAGAATCTTGTAGTGTGGTGTTCGAGGAAAATGACGGGTCCCATGTGGGGCAAGTTGATGTTTGTGATACATATGTTGAAATACCCCAAGATTCCATAAGAAGAATGGGTGTGGGATTCTATCGCTCCGTTGAGGAACCCCTTGTAGAGGATCAGGAAGGACAATGCTCTACTCAAGTAGATCCCTCATCTACAAAAGATCAACAAACTCCACTGGTTGAAGCAACAACTACACCTACACAACAAACCTCTAAAGATCATCCATCATCTGATCAAGCTGGAAGTCCCAAGCTGGATTATCTGGCCCTGTATCTCCCTCATGCTCTAGAAATGATCAACAAGAAGCTAAAGTTCCTAGGTCGGATTATTTGGCCCCTCCCTCAGCCGGATTATCCGACTCTACAAGCCTAGTACAGCAACCTCCTGATATGGTTGCAGATAAAGTGGTGGGTGATCTAAGAAGAAGGGTGTCCATAAGGGATTAGTTAGCATGATTCCGCGACCATTAAGCCCATATATCCATGGTGTAACCCAAGAAGGTTTTTGAAGCACTTGAATATCCGAATTAGGTTGTGACTATGCATGAAGAGCTCAATAATTTTGAGCGCAACAAAGTCTAGAAGCTAGTTGAGAAGCCCAAAGAATGTCGCAATGTTATCAACACAAAGTGGATATTCAAGAATAAGCAAGATGAGAATGGAATTGTTGTGAAGAACAAGGCAAGACTAATTGCACAAGGCTTTTCCCAAGTGGAAGGCATCGACTTTGGTGAGACTTATGCTCCAGTGGCTCGTCTTGAGTCCATTTGTATCCTTCTTTCTTATGCAGATCATCAGAATTTTAAATTATAGCAAATGGATGTTAAAAGTGCCTTTCTTAATGGTCCATTGCATGAATTTGTATATGTTAAGCAACCCCCGGGCTTCGAGGACCCCAACTTTCCTAACCATGTCTACAAACTCGATAAGGCGCTCTATGGCATTAAACAAGCCCCGCGTGCGTGGTATGATCATCTTAAAGAGTTATTGTTAGACTATGGTTTTGAGGTTGGGCAGATTGACCCCACTCTTTTTTACTAAGAAGGTTAATGGGGAGCTTTTCGTATGCCAATTATATGCATATGACATTATTTTTGTCTCTACTAACCAAGCTTTTAACGATGAATTTTCAAAGATTATGACTGATAGGTTTGAAATGTCTATGATGGTTGAGTTAAGGTTTTTTCTTGGATTCGAAATCAAGCAACTGAGAGAATGGACCTTCATTAATTAAGCAAAATACATCAAAGACATGCTCAAGAGATTGAAGATGACTGACCTTAATGGTGTTGCTACACCAATGCAAACAAAGTGTCATCTTGAGTTAAATCCTAGTGGTAAAGATGTGGATCAAAAGGTATACCGATCCATGATCGGCTCTTTGCTTTACCTTTGTGCATCTAGACCCTATATTGTGTTGAGTGTAGGAGTGTGTGCAAGTATCAAGCGGCTCCTAAATAAAGCCACTTGGTGGCGGTCAAGAGATGATGGGTTCGTACCATGGAAAACAAAAAATTTCTACCGCAAGAACAAACAAAACCCAGATCTAATCTAGACAAAAGCCAAGATCTAATCTATTAGACATGAGCAATGAGATAGATCGGTACTAACCCTCGTAGAACCGAAAGCGTTACGAGATTAGATCTCGTGGATGATTTAGTCGATCACTTGCCGATCTCAAGATCGTGTGGATGATCCTTCTGGCGCCGCGTTCCGGCAGCGCTTCCGCAGACGGTCACACGTGCGGAGTCGAAGCAGACCTTCCTCTCCCTGTTCCAGCGAGCAGCGGAGGTAGTAGATCTTCTCCACGGAATCCCAGCAGCACGACGGCGTGGTAGTGGTGGTGGAGATGAGAATTCTGCAGGGCTTCGCCTATGCCTATGCAGAAGAAAGGTGGAGGAGAGAGGCGGCTGAGATTGGTTGTTATGATAGGAGAGGCAAGAGGGGGCGCCCCCTCCCTTCTATTTAAAGGAGGGAGGCGCGCCTGGGGAGGGGGAGTCCTAGTAGGACTCCCCTCCTCCTTGGGCCAGCGGGTTGGGGGGAGGAGTCCTCCTCCCCCATGAATCCGTGTATTGCCCCACTTGGACTCCCTTGATCCCTTTCTTGGTTTTCAAGTAAACTCTAAGAAATCCTCTAGAACCTTCTAGAACATTCCGAAACCTTCTAGAATCTCCATACAAACACTCCGAAACATTTCCCAACTTAGAAAATGATCCCCAATATATGAATCTTATTCTCCGGACCATTCCGGATCTCCTGTGATGTCCTGGATCCATTCCGAGACTCCGAACAACATTCGGTCTCCAACGCAAATTCCATATCTACTTAAAACAACTTCGAATCTTAAGTGTGTCACCTTACGGTTCGTGAATATGCAGACATGATGAAGACACCTCTCGGATCAATAACCATCAGCGGGATCTGGAGATCCATAACGGATCCCACATACTCAACGATTATATCGTGATCGATTGAACCATTTAACATACGAAACCAATTCCCTTTGTCACACGATATTCTACTTATCCGAGGTTTGATCGTCAGTATCTTCATACCTAGTTCTTCCTCGTTACTGATAAGTACTATTTACTCGTTCCATGTTATGTCATCCCTTGTGACCTAGTCACATGCTTGCGAGCTATCTAGATGACATTCCACCGAGAGGGCCCAGAGTATATCTATCCGTCATATGGATGGACAAATCCCAATCTTGGTCTATGCGCTTCAACACATACTTTCAGAATACCCAATGACACCTTTATAACCGCCCAGTTACGAAGCGGCGTTTGATGTCATCAAAGTACCCATCCGGTGATGGTGATTAATATAACCTCATGGTCGAAGGATTAGGTTACTATGTATTTCAAAGCTTACAGCAATACGAACTTAATGACTTGATCTTATGCTACGCTTACTATGGGTGTGTGTCCATCACATCATTCTCCTAATGATATAACCTTGTTATTAATCACATCCAATGTCTATGATCAGGAAACCATGATCATCAATCAATCAACAAGCTAGTTCAACAAGAGGCTTACTAGGGACTCTTTTATGTTTACAAAACACACAAGTATTAGTGTTTCCTAATAATACAATTATAGCATGGGATGTAAACATTCATCATAAACAAAAAGATATAATAATAACCACTTTTATTATTGCCACTTGGGCATATCTCCAACAGTCTCCCACTTGCACTAGAGTCAATAATCTAGATTACATGGTAATAAACCTAACACCATGGCGTTCTGGTGTTGGTCATGCTTTGCTCTAAGGAGAGGTTTAGTCAACGGATCTGCTACATTCAGATCAGTGTGTACTTTGCAAATCTTTATATCACCATCTTGGACATACTCGCGAATAACATGGAACCGTAGCTTGATGTGCTTCAGCTTGCTATGTGACCTTGGCTCCTGTGCATTAGCTATGGCACCTGTGTTGTCACAGTAGATGGCCATCGGGTCCAACGCACTGGGAACCATGCCAAGCTCAACAATGAACTCCTTCATCCATATGGCTTCTTGTGCAGCCTCCGAAGCAGCTATGTATTCCGATTCAGTTGAAGATTTCGCCACAACGCTCTGCTTGGCACTCCTCCAGCTCACTGCAGCACCATTCAAAATAAATACGTATCCAGACTGTGACTTTGAGTCATCTGGATCAGTGTTCCAACTAGCATCAGTGTAACCATTTACAACAAGCTGTTCATCACCTCCATAAGAAAGAACCATATCCTTAGTCCTATTCAGGTACTTTAGGATATTCTTGACCGCTGTCCAGTGTTCCATTCCAGGATCACTTTGATATCTGCTAGTCAAACTAACAGCATGTGCTATATCCGGTCTTGTACACAGCATGGCATACACGATAGAACCTATGGCCGAGGCATAGGGAATTTTATTCATATTTTCTCTATCTTCTGCCGTAGCCGGACTTTGAGTTTTACTCAAGGTCTTACCTGACAACATGGGCACGAACCCTTTCTTGCTCTCTTCCATTCTAAACTTCTTTAGAACTTTGTCTAAGTATGTACTTTGTGAAAGTGCTATTAGGCGCCTTGATCTATCTCTATAAATCTTGATGCCTAGAATATATGCCGCTTCGCCAAGATCCTTCATCGAAAAACTATTATTCAAATAGGTTTTGACGCTATTAAGAAGTTATATATCATTCCCAATCAACAATATGTCATCTACATATAGTACTAGGAATGATACAGAGCTCCCACTCACTTTCTTGTAAATACAAGCTTCTCCATAAGTTTGTATAAATCCAAAGTTTTTGATTACTTTATCAAAACGTTGATTCCAACTCCGGGATGCTTGCTTCAGTCCATAAATGGAGCGCTGAAGTTTGCATACCTTATCAGCATCTTTAGGATCGACAAAACCCTTGGGTTGTACCATATACAACTCTTCCTCAATGTCACCATTAAGGAACACCGTTTTGACATCCATCTGCCAAATTTCATAATCGAAATATGCAGCGATTGCTAACATAATCCTCATAGATTTTAGCTTTGCTACTGGTGAGAAAGTCTCATCGTAGTCAACTCCTTGAATTTGTCGGAACCCTTTCACGACAAGTCGAGCTTTATAGACGGTAACATTACCATCAGCATCTGTTTTTCTTTTGAAAATCCATTTGTTCTCGACAGCCTTACGTCCATCCGGTAAGTCCACCAAAGTGCATACTTGGTTTTCGTACATGGATCCCATTTCGGATTTCATGGATTCTAGCCATTTGTCAGAATCTGGGCTCACCATAGCTTCTTCATACGTCATCAGTGTTGTCCACTAACATGACGTTCAAGGCAGAGTCATACCACTCAGGAGTGGTACGAACCCTCGTTGACCTGCGAGGTTCAGTAGTAACTTCGTTAGAAGTTTCATGATCATCATCATTAGCTTCCTCTCCAGTTGGTGCAGGCGGCACAGAAACATCTTCCGGTGATGCGGTACTCTCAACTCCGAAAGAAGGTTCAATAACCTCGTCGAGTTCTACTTTCCTTCCAGTCACTTCTTTCGAGAGAAATTCCTTCTCCAGAAAGGATCCATTCTTAGCAACGAAAACTTTGCCTTCGGATCTATGATAGAAGGTATACCCAATTGTTTCTTTAGGGTATCCTATGAAGACGCATTTCTCCGCTTTGGGTTCAAGCTTATCAGGCTGTAACTTCTTTACATATGCTTCGCACCCCCAAACTTTAAGGAACGACAACTTAGGTTTCTTACCAAACCACAATTCGTACGGTGTCGTTTCAACGGATTTAGATGGTGCCCTATTTAAAGTGAATGCGGCTGTCTCTAATGCATAGCCCCAAAATGATAACGGTAAATCTGTAAGAGACATCATAGACCGAACCATATCTAAGAGAGTTCGATTACGACGGTCGGACACACCATTACGCTGTGGTGTTCCCGGCGGTGTCAACTGCGAAAGTATTCCACATTTCTTTAAATGCATGCCAAACTCATAACTCGGATATTCACCTCCGCGGTTAGAACGCAGAAACTTAATCTTCTTGTTATGATGATTTTCCACTTCACTTTGAAATTCCTTAAACTTCTCGAAAGTTTCAGACTTATGTTTCATAAAGTAGACATACCCATATCTACTTAAGTCATCCGTGAAAGTGAGAACATAACGATATCCACCACGCGACGCTACACTCATTGGACCGCACACATCGGTATGTATTATTTCCAATAAGTCCATAGCTCGCTCCATTATTACAGAAAATGGAGTCTTAGTCATTTTTCCCATTAGACATGCTTCGCATCTTTCAAGTGATTCAAAATCAAGTGATTCAAGAAGTCCATCAGAATGGAGTTTCTTCATACGCTTCACTCCAATGTGACCAAGACGACAGTGCCACATGTATGTAGAATTATCATTCAATTTTATTCGTTTAGCATCTATGTTGTGAACATGTGTATCACTACTATCGAGATTCAGTAAGAATAAATCATTCATCTCAGGTGCATAACCATAAAAGATATTACTCATATAAATCGAACAACCTTTATTCTCAGACTTAAAAGAGTAACCGCCTCGCAATAAACAAGATCCAGATATAATGTTCATGCTTAACGCAGGCACCAAATAACAATTATTTAAATTTAAAACTAATCCCGATGGTAGATGCAGAGGGAGCGTGCCGACGGCGATCACATCAACCTTGGAGCCATTTCCAACGCGCATCGTCACCTCGTCTCTCGCCAGTCTTCGTTTATTCCGCAGCTCCTATTTCGAGTTACAAATATGAGCAACCAAACCAGTATCAAATAGCCAGGCACTACTACGATTACTAGTAAGATACACATCTATAACATGTATATCGAATATACCTTTCTTCTTGATGTTGCCGTTCTTCAGATCCGCCAGATATTTGGGGCAGTTACGCTTCCAGTGACCAGCACCCTTGCAGTAGAAGCACTCAGTTTCAGGTTTAGGACCAGCCTTGGGCTTCTTAGCAGGTGCGGCAGCTTTCTTGCCGTCCTTCTTGAAGTTGCCCTTGTTCTTAGGCTTGCCCCGTTTCTTGAAATTGGTGGTCTTATTGACCATCAACACTTGGTGCTCCTTCATGATCTCCACTTCAGCAGTTTTCAGCATGGACGATAGTTCAGGCAACGTCTTGTTCATGCAGTGCATATTGTAGTTCATCACAAAGTTCTTGTAACTTGGTGGCAGTGATTGGAGGACACGGTGAATCCCCAATTCATTAGGAATCGGTATCCCCAACTCTCGGAGTTTGTTTGCATGCCCAGACATGGTGAGCACGTGCTCGCTAACGGAGCTACCCTCTTCCATCTTGCAGGTAAAGAACTTCTCGGAAGCTTCATAGCTTTCCATGGCCGCGCGAGTCTCAAAAATGAGTTTGAGCTCCTTAATGATTTCAAACGGGTCATGGTGCTCAAAACGCTTTTGAAGCTCCGATTCTAAACCATACAGGATGGCACACTGAACTGTGGAGTAGTGATGTTTCCGAGTGGCATAAACATTCTTTACGTCATCGGTGGCATCTTCTGCAGGTGGGTCACCTAGCGGTGCTTCGAGCACATAGGTCAACTGACCAGCCCTGAGGATGATCTTCAGTCCACGGAACCAGTCCGTGAAATTGCTTCCATTGTTCTTAAGCTTTTCTTTCTCTAGGAATGCATTGAAATTGATGGAAACGTTCGCCATAATCTACAACAAATTTGCAAGTAATTTAGACTAAGTTTATGATAAATAGTGTTCAAATTTAATTCTTAAATCAACTAGGTGAACTCCCACTCAAAACAACATCCCTCGAGTCGTTTTAGTGATTACACGAACCAAATCCACTACACCAAGTCCGATCATCACGTGAGATGATGTAGCTTCATCGGCGAACAATCTTCATGTTCATCATATCAATCATATGACTCATGCTCTACCTTTCGGTATTCCGTGTTCCGAGACCATGTTTATACATGCTAGGCTCGTCAAGATTAACCTTAGTTTCCGCATGTGCAAATATGGCTTGCACCCGTTGTATGCACACGTAGAGTCTATCACACCCGATCATCACGAGATGCTTCGAAACGACGAGTCTTAGCAACGGTGCCAACTAAGGACGAACACTTTATTACTTGATATTTAGTGAGAGGGATCATCTTATAATGCTACCGTCGCGATCTAAGCAATACAAGATGTATAAAGGATTAACATCACAGGCAATTCATAATTAGTGTGATATGATATGGCCCTTTCTTCTTATGCCTTGGTTGTTATGATAGGAGAGGCAAGAGGGGGCGCCCCCTCCCTTCTATTTAAAGGAGGGAGGCGCGCCTGGGGTGGGGGAGTCCTAGTAGGACTCCCCTCCTCCTTGGGCCGGCGGGTTGGGGGGAGGAGTCCTCCTCCCCCACGAATCCGTGTATTGCCCCACTTGGACTCCCTTGATCCCTTTCTTGGTTTTCAAGTAAACTCCAAGAAATCCTCTAGAACCTTCCAGAACATTCCGAAACCTTCTAGAATCTCCATACAAACACTCCGGAACATTTCCCAACTTAGAAAATGATCCCCAATATATGTATATTATTCTCCGGACCATTCTGGATCTCCTCATGATGTCCCGGATCCATTCCGAGACTCCGAACAACATTCGGTCTCCAACGCAAATTCCATATCTACTTAAAACAACTTCGAACCTTAAGTGTGTCACCCTACGGTTCGTGAATATGCAGACATGATGAAGACACCTCTCCGATCAATAACCATCAGCGGTATCTAGAGATCCATAACGGCTCCCACATACTCAACGATTATATCGTGATCGATTGAACCATTTAACATATGAAACCAATTCCCTTTGTCACGCGATATTCTACTTATCCGAGGTTTGATCGTCAATATCTTCATACCTAGTTCTTCCTCGTTACTGATAAGTACTCTTTACTCGTTCCATGTTATGTCATCCCTTGTGACCCAGTCACATGCTTGCAAGCTATCTAGATGACATTCCACCGAGAGGGCCCAAAGTATATCTATCCGTCATATGGATGGACAAATCCCAATCTTGGTCTATGCGCTTCAACACATACTTTCAGAATACCCAATGACACCTTTATAACCGCCCAGTTATGAAGCGGCGTTTGATGTCATCAAAGTACCCATCCGGTGATGGTGATTAATATAACCTCATGGTCGAAGGATTAGGTTACTATGTATTTCAAAGCTTACAACAATACGAACTTAATGACTTGATCTTATGCTACGCTTACTATGGGTGTGTGTCCATCACATCATTCTCCTAATGATATAACCTTGTTATTAATCACATCCAATGTCTATGATCAGGAAACCATGATCATCAATCAATCAACAAGCTAGTTCAACAAGAGGCTTACTAGGGACTCTTTTATGTTTACAAAACACACAAGTATTAGTGTTTCCTAATAATACAATTATAGCATGGGATGTAAACATTCATCATAAACACAAAGATATAATAATAACCACTTTTATTATTGCCTCTTGGGCATATGTCCAACAAGAGAATCTTCCGATATTTGGTTCATTCCCCTAACTTTGGTCTATGGTATCCCAAGGGCTCTAGTTTCTCTTTATATGGATACACAGATTCTGATTGGGTTAGTGATAAGGATGATAGGAAATAAACCTTCTAGATCTTGTCAATTTTTTGGGAAGATCCTTGGTATGTTGGTCTTCAAAGAAACAAAATTATATATCTCCTTCCACCACTAAAGCTGAATATGTTGCTGCTGCAAGTGCTTGCACTTAGTTGTTATGGATGAGGCAAACTTTAAAGGAATATGGTGTCAACTGTGACAAAGTGCCTCTTTTGAGTGACAATGAAAGTGCCATCAAGGTTTCTTACAATCCGGGTGCAACATACAAGAATGAAGCACATTGAGATTCATAATCATTTTATTCAGGATCATGTTGCTCGTGGTGATTTTAACTTATCCTTTGTGATCACAAAGAATCAACTTGCTGACATTTTCATGAAGCCACTTGATGAATCAAGATTTTGTTATTTGAGGAATGAGCTAAATATCATGGATTCAAGGATCATGACTTGATTACCCTTGCATACTCACTTATATATCTTCCTCTATTTGGTTTAGATGTGGGAATGGACATAGGGGGAGTGTGGTCCTAACTAATTGGGCTAACCCTCCCCCCATAATGCTGAAAATAAGACAAATCATTTCTCTTAATATCATCATGTGATATGTGAGCTTATTAATGAGTATTGGTCATGAACCCAAGATACATCTTTGTGGTGTCATACCATTCACTCCTACATGGTGGCTTTGGCCACCACACTTCTTTGTGAAGAGTTGGTTCTTTGTGGGTTTTATTTGTTTTTCTTGCCTATCTTGTGTTCTTATGGAAAACACACCCAATATTGGCTCTTCTTTGTTTTGAATATTGCAATTTTGGGTGTGTAGTACCATCTCAGTTTGGCTATCTAAACCTAAGCCTTTTTCCCTCCACGAGACATCCGTCTTGCACACAAGTCTTTTGTTAATCTTGCAAGGGTATTGTTGGGATGTGTTGGCATGATTTTTGTGTAAACAAAAAAATTTAATGAGGGCTGGATTATCCAGCCCGGGCGGTTCGTCTTCTTAAGGTTGGGTGTCGGGTGAGAGGGCTCGAATAGTGCAGCGTCTCTCGCGCTGACCCCTGATGACTGCAAGTGGACAAATTGATTGTAGCTAGTGTCAAATAAGAGTATCGAACCCATAGAAAGCTATTTAGTTAAGGTCTTTATGCCCCTCGTCACTATCTACCAAAGGATACTTGTAAGCCGCCTTTTATTTCAAGTAAAGGGTGTTTGAAAGGTTTTTGGTTGAATATAGAAAAATAATTAAAACAAGAAAAAGAAAGCAAGTAACATAAGCATTTGGAAAAGTGATTGAACTCAATAAGGCTAAAGCATTCTCGGGGATGTAGGATACACCACTAGCATGTTGTAATTAATCATAATTAGGATGACCTATTTCTTGTGTCATGACATGTCTGGAGAGAGCTCCATAATAAGATGTTCACTACAAGGCTCGTCTCTAAATTTGTTGAGCCAAGAATGAGGTCATCTCTAAATAACCACCGCAATATCTAAGAGCAGTCATCCATACAGACCACTGCAATTAAGGGTCTCTCCGTGGGGCCTGTTTGTCTGCGGTACCAAAGTTCTCGGGAAAGTGCACCGCGGTACCTAAGTTACCTGAAATTGCCGCGTTTCGAAATGTTGGGCCACCAACTACCGAGAGGGGCCATTTCGATGCAAACTCATCTCACCCTGCCAAATTCAAACATTCCGTGAAACTGCCCCGTGAAGTAGACGATCGGGACCCTCATGTTGGTCATCTGTCCGTGATGCGAGCGCCAACATGGCAACCTCTTAGGCAACTCGAGGAACTAAGTGGATTGGATGCGTTGACCAATTTCACAAATCCATTCCCACCTTTCCCCTAGCACCGGCGGCGTCGGAATCCACCCTCCAGGCAGGACGATCCCTTCGGACATTTGAGTTCCAACACCAAGTTGCTGCGCCCAGTCGCTGATCCCGAGCTCCAATAGCGCATGCCGTAGTCGCCGTTGCGAGACTCTAGCCTGCCTCCGCCACCGACGAGCCGAGTAGCTTGGAGGATGGCAGATCCTACTACCAATGAAGAAGAAGTTCTGGCTACAAGCGGGTGAGCTACCCTTCTCTTTGCTATTCGCACTAATTATAACTGCTAGCTAGCTACTGAACCTAAAATTGTTTGTTAGCCCAATGCTGACAAACATATTTTGTCCATAGTTTTCTGTCAAGTGGGATCTCCGTGGACCACCCTTACCTGGTTACGATAGTCCTCTTCAGGTATGACTCTAAAGGCAAGTGATATGGACACCATTGTATCATGATGGAAGAAGCGTCTGCGCAGATCTGCACTATATCTGGTATGGTTGCTGCTCTACGTAATCATGATGAATTATGGTCGAAGCAGACTACAAAGTTCAGCTTCATGGATGGATGTGGCATCATGGTTCCTCTAACGTGTGACAGTCAGCTAATTGGGTTGATGAAAAGGTATGCTTTGGCTTGCATGTTTGAGCTGAATTGTGATGTACTGGATGTGGAAGCTGCTGCAACTGGGAGTCACCCTTCTATTCTTGGACAGGGTGGTTGCTCAAATCCAATTAGCTCCTGGTAAGCAAAAGTCTCTTGGGGTTCGCATGTTTGTGCTGAATTGTAATTTTTGTTTTATTTACTCTATAGATATTGGGCAGTTATGCAACAGTCTTGTTTCTTTGACAGGAAGCGCCGCAAGGTTAGAAACATGACTGTCGGGTCAGTCATTTTGCTGCCCGAAGAAATTAAAAATGAATGGAAAGATGGTGCTGGACACGATTCTAGTGCCCATTGTCCCGGCGATGCAGAGTACGTGAAGCTAAGAAAATTGGCACCGGGGAAGAGGAAGAAGGCAGGAAATGAAGAAGCCAATGGACGTGAAGGCTTGGTACCCAGGCTGCGGAAGAAGGTTGCTGGCAATGAATATGCATAGTAATGTGTTGAACTTGAACCTATATATGTAATTCGGTTAAATTCTGGAGCTCTGTGTGTGGAACTTTGCTGGGCGAAACAATCTACCCACGTTCTCTGAGTAAAATGTACCATGACTTAGGGTTTCGAAACGCCTGAGTCAGTAGTTGAATCCGAAATTGTGATTGTGCCACTACTATCTGAAAACACGCAACACCGGTTCCACGATTGCTGAGGGGCAGGATGTCTCCAAATAGGACGGAATGTAAGTGGCACAGAAATAAATTATTTAAGCTGCTACACTCCACGAAGCAGCAACTTATTTCAGCTGTTGCACACAACATGGCAACATAAATAGCAATGGCAACCGATAATGGCCAGATGAGGAGGAAATCAGTACCACTTCTGGCCTAATCTTGAGCCTGTCTATCTCACCACGTCCCTGCTCCTGCATCCCCTGCATCTGGCGAAGCTCCGGGATCTCTAGTAACCGGGTGTACATGCTTCCACTTTATAAATTGTGGCTATGCCATTTGCATGCGGCACAATCCATGTAGATTACGTTTAAACAAACTACCAATGTCAGAATACCACCATGATCAGACAAAAGGAAGTAATGCAGGGTTAAGACAGACTAACGGGAGACAAATTTTTTTCCTCCCAGGACTCCGGGACCACTAGTTCAGACCGTTAGGTCAACAAGTACTACTATTACAACTTAAAAAGGAATGGAGCTCAAGCTAAATAGAACTAGTTATCAAACATCTCCTTGATATTCCTAATCTTAGCCCGATGCACATCTTCATGTGAGAGCAAAGATCGATTCGTCTGCTCCTTCCTTTTAGCATCTTCCTTCCACAGCTTCAATTGTTTCTCTGTATTTTTCCTCATGCACTTGTCAATACTCGTAGTTGTGAACTGCGGGACTTTGGCGTGGTGAAGATCATTCCTTGCTTGAGTCAGTTCTTGCTCTGCTTTAGCCTTCAGGGCCAACGCCACGTCCCTCTCCTTCTCGACTTTGCTAACCTTGTCTTGCACCCTCCTGAGATCTCGGTTAAGCTTGGTCGTGTCAACTGGGTCCCATAGCTTCATCTCAACACTGTCAAGAAGTGAGCTGACTACGGATTCTTTCAACTCAACAGTCATATCCCATAGTTTGTGTATCATTTTCTACATCAATTTGGGCCACTCTGGATCTACCCATTTGACAACACCTCAACTTCTGCCTTGCATCATTGCACGATGTCCTTGACACCGTAGAAACCTCCTGCTTGAGTTTCGTCCTTCGAACGCTATAAATTTAGCAGGCACATATCCATGTTTACATAGCAGAGGACTGTCTTCATCTGCTAAACAGTGATAGTTGGAGTCATATAGTGTCTGGTTGGCCTAACACATCATACACACATGAGTAAATAGAGTAGATCTAGCTCAAAATAGATAACTGGCCACAGATGATAGAGATAGAGATGAGACGACTCACATCGAAATCACTGCACGTGTCGTCACGACGCGTTTCCTCAAAGTCTCCCCTTGAACCCATGGCGAGAGAGAGGGAAAGGGGGAGGGGCTGCCGGAGAGATAACTGTGGTTCATGAAAAGAACACACATGCAATGACACTGCTGTATCCTTATGTGATTTGTGAGAAGAACAGACATGCAATGACTCTAGCTGTGGTTCATGAAAAGAACACACATCCAATGACACTGGTGGATCCTTATGTGGTTTGTGAGAATAACACACATGCAATGACACTGGGTGTGGTTCATGAAAAGAACACACATGCAATGACACTGGTGTATCCTTATGTGGTTCATGAAAAGAACACACATGCAATGACTCTAGCTGTGGTTCATGAAAAGAACACACATGCAATGACACTCTTCGATCCATGTGTGGTTTATGAAAGCAACATACATGCAATGACACTGGGTGTGGTTCATGAAAAGAACAGACATGCAATGACACTGGTGGATCCTTATGTGGTTCATGAAAAGAACATACATGCAATGATACTGGTGGATCCATGTGTGGTTTGTGATAATAACACACATGCAATGACACTGGGTGTGGTTCATGAAAAGAACACACATGCAATCACACTGGGTGGATCCATGTGTGGTTCATGAAAATAACAGACATGCAATGATACTGGTGGATCCATGTGTGGTTTGTGAGAGGAACATACATGCAATTGTCGGGGATATACTTTCCGGGTATCCTCACAGTTCCTCACTGACCAGGGTGGCCCACTTCAGGTTAGAGAATTGCTTCATGGGCGGCCTAGTCAAGGAGAAAGACGGAGTCCAATCCGGCTACGGGAAGGCCCAGAAGACTTACCGACTTAGGCCCATAACATTACTTGTAGTTCAAGATGTACTCTGTAACTGACTCTTAGTCATAGCCGGATAGATCTCTCCCGTAAACCCTAGGCCAGTTATCTATATAAGCCGTCCTAGGGAGAGCCTTTAGGGCACCTACCACCAATACTTTAGACCCTCAACTCGCACAGGCGAAACCCTTGTAACCCATATTCCGGCTCTGCCGTATTACTGGATTGCTAGCAGGAGTAGCATCCGTCCAAAGCCGGCAGATTCGAACCTGGGTAAACTTGTGTGCTCACCGTCCCGGAATACCATACGTATCACACCCCTCTCTTCCGCACGCCTCGAGGACCCCCTCATGGCGTACTTGTCATCAATCCGACGACAGTTGGCGCCCACCGTGGGGCAAGTGAGCTTCGGATATGCGTTCCGAGCGGAATCTGCAAGAATCGGAATCAGCAAGACTATCACCGTCGGTCGCATCCTCTACGCCAGCGATGTCCCTCTCATCGTTCTCGACGAGACTTGGATTCCGGCTAGGGAGGCTGTGACTGCCTACACAATCCTGTCTTTTGGCGAGATCGATGTTTACATCGGTTTCGCTGAACCTGCCCCACCCACCCCAGCGGTGATGATAGAGGCAGAGGAATCTTCTAGGTCCCCTTTGTCTGCGGAGGCAGCAGAGTTCCGGATCTCAGAAAACCATAAACCCACCCAGCCCGCACTAGTTGCGGATATAGTGGAGGAATCCGAGCCTGAAGAAGACCTAGCGGTCCAAGTCGAATCTGGAGTGGATCTCCCTGGAGGAGCCAGATCCCAGATCGACCCACCCGTGGAAGTCGAAATCCAGGAGGAGCATATCAATGACACTGATTCCGGCTCTAATGATGCCGGGACAGACAGACCTTTCCTAAGGTACACACTACAAAGTATGATAATGCAAGATGCAAGCGCAGATGCAATTCTCGAGACCATCAAAAGTTTCGACATGGCTGATTGAGAAAGCCGCAGGTACCCTAGGAAGCAAGCGTCGCACTTTGTCGGGTACGTGGGATCTGGATCCGGCTCTGCCGATGCTGGAGAAAACACTGACTCGGTGCTGGAGGCAATTGGAACAAACGCCGATGTACCCGCATCCTCGGATGAATCGATGACGTCAGCAGATTTCCGAAAGTTCTCCGTGGAATATGAAGAGGAGTACAGCTCCAAGGCTGCAGAAGAAGGAGAAGACATGGATGAAGGATCCGGGGAGCACTCTCCTAAAACGCAGGATGACATGGACGTCAGAGATAATCTCGAGGTCCAGATGTCCGAAAGTATCGATCAGAGCTTGACTCCAGGAAACAGACCCAAAGCCGTCTTTGATACCGGCGCTGCCAAGAAAGCAAAGAAGAAGAACAAGAAAAACAAGACCCCAGCAAAAGACCCTCTGGCTGAGGAGGTGATTGCCAAGGAATACGAAGAAGACTCGGATGGAGCACTTATCCTAGAAGAGACGAAAAAACAAGAATCGGTGGATGGACACGTGATCACCAAAGGTGCGCGTAAACTCATCGATGCTGTATTAACCACACCTATCCCTACAGCTGTAGAACTTACTGCTAAAGAGCTGGACGAAAGGGCCTAAGCCCTAGAAGCGCATCGTCAACAACTCCTAGATGAAGCCAAAAACATCGAGGAGGAGAAGAAACACATGGCAACTGAGGATTACATGTCTCGATTGCATCAGAAGACACGGAAGCGTCACACCAATGACGACCAATTCCCACATATCCGTGCCATCCTTTTCGGAGATGAGATGGGGAAGCCACGTAAAGATAGCAAAGGAGATTGGGTATATCCAACCCTAGTACACAATACCGTGGCGGCCCGAGAAATTCTATCGGCTAATCCAGGACTAGAGGAGATCCGTTTGGGTATCAAACTACTCAACAAGGGACTGAAGCAGCGAAAGGTCGCCCTGTCCGGAAGTCAAAACCTGGTCTCGGATTCCGACCAATGTCGAACAGATACGACATGGGCTGACGTGAGACCCCACTGCGTTTCGGAGCAGCATTATCGCCCCAAACAACGGGAGGATAATTATTTGAGAACCGGATCATCAGGACAACACCGCAGGACTACACATGACTGGAGCAACGTCGCACCAGCGGCCGAGAAAGAGGCCATCGCTGCTCTGAATCCGAGGAATCCTCCCTGACGAGAATCTAACGATCGAAGGGGAGAAGATAAAGAGAAATGTCGGGAGGAGGATCATCAAAAAATGCCACCTCCTAGACATGCAAGCCGTCCAGCTGAGCCCCACCTTGGTGGGAACAACGGACGAAGGAACGACGGAAACCATGCCGGGACAAGCCGGCAGGGGGCTCGTCGTAGTTAATACCCTCCCTAGAATCGGAATAATGACGTTCCGGACGGAGTCCGACGATCAGCCGGAAACTATCTAGCTGCCCCACCCTCTCCACCACACAGTCATCACAACGGCTCCCAAGGAGGACAAGGAGGACGACGTGGCAGAGGAGGTAGTGGCAGAAGCCGAAGTCCGGCTCCAAGGCACCATAGCCACAGCCGACATTCGAGACGATCTTTATCCCTGAACGATGCAAGGCACATGATCAACTCCAACATAGAGGCTCGGCGCTACAAAAACAATGATATCTACGAGGGCCCAAACTGCTTCGGACCACACATCAGAGCTACAAAATTCCCAGAAGGATTTGCTATCTCAAGACATATCCAAGCCTACGATGGCATTGCTCGGCCAGATACCTGGCTACAGGATTTCTTCCAAGCTTGCTGCATTGCCAAAGGCAGAAACAGCATGGTTGCAACCCGATATCTCCCACTTATGTTGTGGAAGACGGCACGATCATGGCTCAATGAACCTCCGGAGACCACCATCCATAACTGGTATGACATGCAAAGTGCGTTCTTTCGGAATTTCGAAGGCACATATCGGAGGCCCTGTACGGTCGGAGACCTACAACGTTGCACCCAGAAAGCCAGAGAAACTTGCCGGTATTACCTCGGACGATGGATCGACACCAAGAACTCCTGTGAAGGAGTAAATGATCAAACTGCGATTGAAGCTTTCATTGCAGGTCTCCTAATTGGTCTACTGCATCATCGCTTGAAGTGTGACAAGGTCACTGATTTGGGAGAGATGATAGAAACAGCGAGCAAGTATGCAGATGCTGACGATGATGCAGAAGGATTGCTCAATGCCCTAGCTGTGCCCCAGTCGGCAAAACAACCAAAGCAACAAGCTTAGAAGTGCAAAAATACCTCGGAGGAAAAACCCAACGCGGAAACGGCAGTGGTCACTGCTACTTTTAGGTCTGGAGGACGAGGAGGACGCGGCGGAGGCCGCGGGCGTGGTCATGGAACTTCAAGAGTCCAAGATAGAGGAGACCAGCAACCATGCAAAACCTACTCTTGGGCCGACATTGCCAATAACCCATGTGTGCATGACTTAGACGCCAATGGGGGCTCGTCCCACACCAACGCCGAATGTCGTTTCAATGACGACATCAAAAGAGATGACACCGCGAGCTACAAAGCTAAGCGGAAGAAGGGAAAGAAGAATCTCGAAAAAGAAAAAGAGACCAAGGAAGATTCCGACATGGAGGAAGCTGATGCTTCAAATCCCAAGTCGGAAGGGAAGAAAACTTTTCCCACCAAGAAGGACACTTATGTCACTTTCCTCGGATCTCAACCAGCAAAGGTCAAGAAAGCAGTTCTACACGAGCTCAATGCAACAGTTCCGGCTGTCCCACAGTATCTGGACTGGTCGGAAGTGGCAATCACATTTGACCGCGATGATCATCCACCTAAGTTACACAGGCAAGGAAAATACGCTTTAATCATCAATCCACTGATTGATGGTTATGGTTTTTCCAAGACCCTGATGGACGGTGGTAGCAGCATCAACATTCTCTACGTCGAAATGCTACGCCGGATGAAGATCTCGGAAACATAGCTGAACCATAGCTCTGTGATCTTTCACGGAGTTGTCCCAGGAAGACAAGCTAATTCCCTAGGAGAGATCACTTTGGATGTTACCTTTGGAACTCCAAAGAACTATCGGACGGAGGCACTTTCCTTCGAAGTGGTCCCGTTCAAGAGCGCGTACCACGCTATATTCGGACGTCCGGCTTACTGGGCTTTTATGGCTCGTCCGTGTTACATTTACAATATGATGAAAATTCTAGGTCCCAACGGCGTGATCACCATCAGGGGAGACTCGAAGAAAGCGCGAGAGTGCGAGGATGGAAATGCTGCCTTTGCTGAAGCCGTGCTGCATGCCCAGGAGTACTAGGAGATCAAGAAGAGCATAGATCCGTCCGAGATGCCCGCAACGAAGAAGGAGGTGACAAAGCCAAATCCGGAGTTCAAGGCATTAGAAGAGACGAAGAAGACACCATTGAAGGATGATGACCCCTCCAAGGTGACCCAGATAGGCGTAGGCCTAGGTAGCGCATAGGAAACCGCGCTCGTCAAGTTCCTCCAAGCAAATCAAGATATCTTCGCATGGCAGCCATCTGACATGACCGGAGTATCTAGGGAACTTGCCGAGCACTCTCTAAATGGAAACCCGAACGCTAAACCCGTCAAACAGTCCCTACAATGATTTGGCGATGAAAAGCGTAAGGCAATAGCTAAGGAACTAGCACGGCTTGAGTTAGCCGGATTCATAGAAGAGGTCATCCACACTGAGCGGTCGGCCAATCCTGTAATGGTCCCTAAAAAGGACACCACTGATTTAAGGATGTGTGTTGATTATACTGCCTTGAACAAGGCTTGTCCAAAAGATCCGTTCGCTCTGCCTAGAATTGATCAAGTTATCGATTCTACGGCAGGCTCGAAACTCCTCTGTTTTCTCGACGCATATTCCGGTTATCACCAAATCCGGATGAAGGAATCTGACAAAGTCAAAACTTCATTCATAACCCCCTTCGGAACCTTCTGTTTTGTTATGATGCCCTTTGGGCTGAAGAACGCAGGAGCTACGTACCAGCACACGATGCAGCGTTGCCTCCATGACCAACTCGGACGCAATGTACATGCATACGTGGATGATATTGCAGTAATGTCCAAAAAGAAGGAAACACTGATTTCCGACTTGGAGGAAACATTTGCCAACCTACGAAAATAGAACATCATGCTTAACCCGAAGAAGTGCTTCTTTGGAATACCAGCCGGAAAATTGTTAGGTTTCATCGTGTCTCAAAGAGGCATAGAGGTGAACCGGGACAAAATCAAGGCTATACTCAATATTTCCAGGCCAACTCGCCTGAAGGACGCACAAAGACTAACTGGTTGCATTTCTGTAGTCAGTCAGTTTGTAAGACGACTTGGTGAAAGAGCCGCACCATTATACAAACTCCTGAAAAAGAGCAAAGATTTTGTTTGGACTGATGAAGCTGAAGCTGCACTACAAGACCTGAAGAAAGTACTCTCATCTGCTCCTATCCTTGCAGCGCCAGAACCTCAAGAACCGATGTTGCTTTAACTTGCTACGACAAATAAGGTCGTTAGTATCGTCATGGTAGTGGAGAGACCAGAGGAAAATCAGGAGCACCTGGTGCAGCGTCCGACTTACTTTGTCAGTGAAGTCCTAACAGAGTCAAAACAACGGTATCCGCATTATCAAAAGTTGGCTTACGGTGTTTTTCTAGCATCTCGTAAGTTGCAACACTACTTTTAGGAGCATCCAATTACCGTGGTGAGCGCAGCTCCCATGAGAGATATAATCAACAACAGTGATGCCACAGGACGCGTCGCCAAATGGGTCATAGAGCTTTCAGCTTTTGACATTGAGTATAAACCTCGGACAGCAATCAAATCCCAGATCCTTGCTGACTTTGTCGCTGATTGGACAGAGACGAAGGAGAACATGATCCTCCCTGAGTCGGAATATTGGACCCTCTTGTTCGATGGGTCTAAGGCTCGCGGGGGCTCGGGGGCTGGCGTGGTGCTCAAGTCACCCCAAGGAGATAAACTTTTATACGTGTTGCAGATCCACTTCACAGCGACAAACAATATTGTCGAGTATGAAGCGCTGCTGCATGGAATAAGGATTGCTAAGGATATTGGCATCCGACGTTTAATGTGTTACGGAGATTCGGATCTTGTTGCTCAACAAGTGTTGGATATTTGTAATGCAAATAAGCACATGGCAGCATATAAAGCTGTTGTGGATGATCTATCTAAATCGCTCGAAGGATTTGAAGTTCAACATATTCCTCGAGCAGAAAATGAGGAAGCAGATGCACTATCTCGGATAGGTTCTGCGCGGAAAGAGGTCCCGGATGGCGCTTTTTTAGAGCACCTCAAGGTTCCCTCAATAAAGGGAGTAGATGAGGAATATCCGACCAAATTCGACTCACCTCTGATAGCAGTTCTGGCTGTGACTCCCAACTGGACTCAACCGTACCTCGATTACTTGGTAGATGGCAAATTACCCGAAGACGAGGTGCTGAGCCGGCAGATTATCCGTTGAGCAAAAGCCTATACTATTGTTAAAGGTGAGCTCTATAAGCAGAGTGTTTCTGGGTCTTTTCAGCGCTGTATATCTCCGAAAGAAGGAGTGGAAATCTTAAGGGAAATCCACGAAGGCGAGTGTGGTCACCACGCCGCAGCCAAATCTTTAGTGGCAAAAGCTTTCAGACACGGATTTTTCTGGCTTACAGCTCAGGCAGATGTCGAACGATTAGTAAAGACGTGCAAAGGCTGCCAAAAGTATGCCAAACAAGCTCATGTTCCGGCTGATCAGTTGCAAACAATACCTATAACATGGCCCTTTGTGGTCTGGGGGCTTGATATGGTAGGACCTTTTAAACGAACTCCAAGTGGATTTACTCACCTCTTAGTGATGGTGGATAAATTCACCAAATGGATTGAGGCTAACCTGTCACTAGTTGTGATGGAGCAACAGCCAAAAGATTTGTCGAGGATGTTATAATCCGGTATGGTTATCCACATAGCATTATCATGGACAACGGGAGTAACTTCTCTATGGGAGAATTTGCTGAATTCTACAGCGAGAAAAATATCCGGCTTGACATTGCGTCAGTCGCACATCCACAAGCTAACGGACAAGTCGAAAGAGCAAATGGTTTAATCCTACAAGGCCTGAAACCAAGACTGGAAGCACCACTACAACGTGCTACGGGGGCTTGGGCAGAGGAATTACCCTCTGTAATATGGAGTTTACGAACGACTCCAAATAGGTCAATCGGATACACACCTTTCTTCTTGGTCTATGGTGCAGAAGCAGTTCTTCCTAGTGATTTGATTCACACTTCTCCTAGAGTGGCCGCGTATATTGAAGAGGATGCCGAGATTTCCCGACAAAATGATCTCGACTTAGTCGAAGAAGTTCGCATCGTTGCTGAAATGAGATCTACAGCCTATCAACAGAAGTTACGAAAGTATCATAGCCAGAGAGTCCGAAATAGATCTTTCAACAAAGGTGATTTGGTTCTCCGACTTGTGCAACAAAGAAAGCACAAACTTTCCCCAGTATGGGAAGGGCCCTTTTTAGTTAGTCGAGTATTGCACAATGGGTCGTACTACTTAACTGACATGAGGCCAGTCAAAGAAAGACCTGCTACTAAGAAGAGAAAGAGAGCTAGAGGCAGTACAAATCCGGATGAGTTAGACAGACCGTGGAATATTGCTTAGCTACGTCCTTTTTATTCTTAGTTTATCCTTCTTTGTAAACATATATATGTACATGTTCTGTGAGAAATAAAAGTTTTGGTTGCCTCAAGTTTTTTCTGAGAAGTTTTTACCATCTTATTTCCGAATGATCATGTCATAGTCGAAAATCCCAGAATGCTTGAAAGTAATTGATGCTCATGCTCATTCTGGTTTAGATTTCCGATTCTAAAATTGCTACCCTCGGGTATAACTCTAAAGTTTCTAGTCTTTACTTTGGTTATTTGTCTGATTGTTGGATGCGGGCATTTTCCGAGTAGTGAATTGTTGGTATTGGAAGCCGGCTTTGTTTCCGAGTTTAATCTGGTTTAGCAATTGAGCTCCGTTGCTCGGCAAAGTTTCCGGCAGAAGGTTTAGCCGACTCACGAAAGGCACGAGGCGGAAAGCCAGATAAACGATAAGTATAGACAAAAAAGTACAAGTGCTTATGTAAACATTTCAGGCACACAAAAAATTAAAGCCAAAAGTGCTGAATAGATCAAAAGCTTAGCACTAGCAAAATCATAGTACTTTACATTTATAGACGCATGATGTTTTTTCAGGATAATACAAATATTTCTGGCAATTTGTGATGCAGGAGGAGATGAAGGAGCTGCCGGTTCGCTGGAAATTCCGCCTTGATATCGTTCCGAGATGTCCACATCTGAGGTGGTGCGTTCATCATCGGAAACTTCTGCTGATTCTTCTGGAGGAGGAGGTGGAGTAGCCACGCGGGTGAAGAAAGGGATCTCGTAGCTGGTCAGGTCAGCCACGTGACACCCATATCCGGCGCAGGAGTGCATGATGGCTTGAAGGTCCTGCTCCTGGCCGTCTTCATCTACTTTGCAGTACCCTCTGGTCACTTGCCATATTTCCATGTTTCCATGGTGGCTCATGACCATGGTGAGAGCGTTCTGCGCAACAGTCCGCGCGTAGGACATGTTCCAATCCTGAACAAGTTGCGGCATCTCCTCTGCCTTGTCCCGCACCTGAAAATCTGACATGCTAGGCATGTCCGGAATCTTGAGAGCTTCACCGATGTCCTTAAGGGACTGGCGGAAGTCACGAAGCAGGTCACCGACTTGGGTAAGCCGGTGGGTGTGGGGCTCGGTGGAGGAAGAATCCGTCAAGTTCAGAGGACCTATACACAAAACAAGTTAAGAAAAATCCGACATTGATAGAAGTCAAAGAAAAAGACAAGTCAGACAGATGGAACGTACCGAAAATGACGTCGTCAATTTTGGTCTTCTCCTCCCGGAGACTCTGGAGTTCAGCCCGGAGCGCGTCGGAAAGATCTTTCTCTCTGCTAAGCTCATTTTTGAGGTCCGAGATTGTTTTATCTTGAGCAGCGATCTTCCGATCATGCTCATCAGTAGCCATGGAGGAGGACTCAAGGATTTGAGCTATGATCTTTTCATGATCTGCCTTGAGCTTATCCAGCTCTTGACGAATCTCCTTGTTCTCCACCACCAAGGTCCTGAGGTTCTCGGCCTCTTCAATCATGGCGCAGGATTGTTTCACCAGCGCTGTAAGTTAAAAAGAACAACAGTTCAGAACAAATTCGACATTGAAAATACAAATACAAGGTTTGAGTCTCGGAATGTATACCTTCAGCCTCATCCTTGGCAACTCTAAGTTCAGCATTTTTAAGTCGGAGAGCCTTGATCTCTCTTCGCTTATCGCAGACATTCTTCAATAAATCCTAATTATAGGAACATACTTTTTGTAAGTCAGAATACCCAAAGTCAGAAAGCTACTAAAGACTCGGCCTAATATTTTTGCTAATATCAGCATGAGCCTTGGGGGCTACACTAGTTCATTCTTTGGCATCCTAATGAAGCATAAACCCGGATTGTTTATCCTACTTCATGCTTGGGGGCTAGAGGATATGATAAAGGAAAAACAGGAGTTGGAATTCCGACTTACATATTGTTCGCGAGTGAGTTTATCCAAACTTGCGTTCACATCAATGGCGACCTTCTCGGCGAGAGTCAGAGGAATCACTAGGGCTGTTGGAAGCTCACCAGTCCTAATCCTCTCGTCGCGAAGGCGCACCTGGGCGAGAAGGTCGAAGAACTTGACGTCCTCTGCTTCTTGTGCTTCTTCTTCGGCAGATAAGGTTCTTTTCTCCAGGCATTGCCTGGCGTGCCGCTGGATTTCTTCAGCAGATTTCCGTGACAGGCCAAACTTGGCAAGTCCCGGATTGCTGATAAGGTTTTCGGCGAAGGTTTCTGCCGAGGGATCATTACCCAAAGAGGGTTCACCCTTATCTAAATCTGACTCACCCATGGTGACGTCAGTTTGCAACTCAAGGTTCGGAGGCTCCGTTGAAGGAGCCAGATCTTTTGCGGCATCTGGAGAGATCACCGGCGTTGCAGAAGGTTGAGGGGCAGGAGTCGGAGGAGCCACGGCAGGAGAAGCTATCGTAAGCTTTGTCTACCACAGCGGCTTCGAAGGAATCCCTTTCCCTTTTCCCTTGAGGAGCAGTTTTTCTCTGAGAATGTAGTAAAGTCGGAAACATTACATCTCAGAAAGAAATTCGAGTAAGGTACAAAGGTGGAAATTGTGATTGAAAGTTACCTCTTCACAACAGGCACCTCCTTTGTGCCGACAGCCACTGTCGGAGCTTTGCGCTTCTTGAGCGCAAGATCCGGCAATGGAACCACTTCTACCTCCTGAGAGAACTCCGGAGGATATCCTTCGAGCGGAGCAAGTTTTGACTCGAGGAGGTCAGCAAGCTGAAAAGAAGAAAACATATCAGCATTGCACTGTAACTCAAATATTGAAACACATAAAAAGGTGTACTGATGGAAGCTTACCAGCACTACGGGGTTGTCCGCCGTGTGCATATCCAGAGAAACCTCCGGGATTCTCTTTTCGATCCGCTCCCTAATCAGCCACTTGACTTGGCTTATGTAGCCCTGTGTGGTGTAGGCTTTGGGGCTGATGCAGAGGGAGTATTTCTTGGATGAAGTGATGGAATGCATCAGTCGGGTTCCGTGGTACTGAAGGGGCTGGATCCGACGTGAGACCCAGCACTGGACCAAGTCGGATCCCTTCAGACCCTTGTGTTTGATCAAGTATTCAATCCGCCTCTTAGCAAGGATCAGATCGTCGGTGAGAGCCGGAGCAGCCTCGTCCCAGGATGGTTGGGCCGTGGCGGCTCCGTCGATGAAAGCCAGCAAAGCAGTGGCTTTGCCGAGAGCCGGAATATCCCTATGATAGAAAAACGTGGCTAGCCATTGTTTGACCGAGTCACTAGCTAAAATTTTGGGATATGCACACTCGCGTCTAAGTGAAAAGCTAATAGTGCCCATGATGTAAGGAACACCGGCGGTAATGGAGTTTCTCCGGACATGAAAATAGTACCGGAATAGAGTCAAACTCGGCCTAATGCCGAGAAAGCCCTCACACAACGAAGCGTACGCGCTCATCTCTAAAAGAGAGTTGGGAGGAAGATGATGGAGTTGAACTCCGTAATGATCAATCACCTTGGAGAAGAAATCCGAGGGAGGAAACGAAAAACCTCTGTCGAGGTGGGTGCCGAAATGGACCCGCTCGCTGTCGCGTGGGTTGGGGACGGTTTCCCTGAAGCCGCTCCGCTAGTCGTCGGCACGGAGGAGCCCTTCTTTCTCCACGTTCTTGAGGCCCTCGTCATTGAGCACGCAGGGGATCTAGAGCCCACGGAAGCTCTCTTTCTCCGCCACCGCTTCCGTTGCCGCCGCCACCGCCGCCGCCGCTGCCGCTAAGCCAGAAGAGGAAGATGAGGCCATTTCTTCGGTGAGTAGTTGACCTAAAAGGGGCGGCGCTGGGAGTTTTTTGGGGGAGGAACGGGGGAGCTCTATGCGCGCAGGGAGATTGGAAGGAGAGGAAAAGGCAAAGGACTGGTGAAAGGAGAAGGAGAAAATCCTAACCCCTTATATTCACCTAACTACGCCAAGATTCGTGCAAATGCTACAGTACAACCGCCGCGCGTCGTGGAAGGAACTGGGAAGGTCCCACGCGATGATTACGTCGCCTCGATCTCCATGCACGCATTGAAATGGTGCCTCGGTTTCGTGAACCGTGGGCCCACCAACGGTCGTGCTGACGGAATGCCTATCAGATGATGTGACTTGACGATGACTTGTGTCAGGTGGCGTTAGAGATCAAGTTCCGGCTTAGTTTGAAATCAAGCTAGAAAATCCGAGTAACCTATTGATTGGTCCGACTTATTTTTTAAGACCCGGATCGTATTTCTTGTTTTGAAGTTTCAGGAACCCTTCAAGATTCTGCAAGCCAAAGATTAAGCTAGACGATGATAAATCTGACTTTGGATCTTGGAGGCCTCCAGGGGCTGCTGTTGGGGATATACTTTCCGGGTATCTTCACAGTTCCTCACTGACCAGGGTGGCCCACTTCGGGTTAGAGCATTGCTTCACGAGCGGCCTAGTCAGGGAGAAAGATGGAGTCCAATCCGGCTACGGGAAGGCCTAGAAGACTTACCGACTTAGGCCCATAACGTTACTTGTAGTTCAAGATGTACTCTGTAACCGACTCTTAGTCGTAGCCGGATAGATCTCTCCTGTAAACCCTAGGCCAGATATCTATATAAGCCGTCCTAGGGAGAGCCTTTAGGGCACCTACCACCAATACTTTAGACCCTCAACTCGCATAGGCGAAACCCTTGTAACCCATATTCCGGCTCTGCCGTATTACTGGATTGCTAGCAGGAGTAGGATCCGTCCCAAGCCGACGGATTCGAACCTGGGTAAACTTGTGTGCTCACCGTCCCAGAATACCATACGTCTCACACCCCTCTCTTCCGCACGCCTCGAGGACCCCCTCATGGTGTACTTGTCATCAATCCGATGATAGCAATCACACTGGGTGGATCCATGTGTGGTTCATGAAAAGAACAGACATGCAATGACACTGGTGGATCCATGTGTGGTTTCTGAGAAGAACACACATGCAATGACACTGGGTGTGGTTCATGAAAAGAACACACATCTAATGACACTGGTGGATCCATATGTGGTTTGTGGAAAGAACAGACATGCAATGACACTGGGTGTGGTTCATGAAAAGAACACACATCCAGTGACACTGGTGGATCCACATGTGGTTGGTGGAAAGAACAGACATGCGATGACACTGAAAAGAACACACATCCAATGACACCGGTGTATCTTTATGTGGTTTGTAAGAAGAACAGACATGCAATGACTCTAGCTGTGAAGAACACACATGCAATGACACTGGTGTATCCTTATGTGGTTTGTGAGAAGAACAGACATGCAATGACACTAAGTGTGGTTCATGAAAAGAACACACATGCAATAACACTGGTGTATCCTTATGTGGTTCATGAAAAGAACACACATGCAATGACTCTAGGTGTGGTTCATGAAAAGAACACACATGCAATGACTCTAGGTGTGGTTCATGAAAAGAACACACATGCAATGACACTGGTGGATCCATGTGTGGTTTATGAAAGGAACATACATGCAATGACACTGGGTGTGGTTCATGAAAAGAACAGACATGCAATGACACTGGTGGATCCTTATGTGGTTCATGAAAAGAACAGACATGCAATGATACTGGTGAGTCCATGTGTGGTTTGTGATAAGAACACACATGTAATGACACTGGGTGTGGTTCATGAAAAGAACACACATCCAATGACACTAGTGGATCCTTATGTGGTTTGTGAGAAGAACAGACATGCAATGATTCTAGATGTGGTTCATGAGAAGAACATACATGCAATGACACTGGTGTATCCTTATGTGGTTTGTGAGAAGAACAGACATGCAATGACACTGGTGTGATTCATGAAAAGAACACACATGCAATGACACTAGTATATCCTTATGTGGTTTGTGAGAAGAACATACATGCAATGACTCTAGCTGTGGTTCATGAAAAGAACACACATCCAATGACACTGTTGTATCCTTATGTGATTTGTGAGAAGAACAGACATGCAATGACTCTAGCTATGGTTCATGAAAAGAACAGACATGCAATGACTCTAGATGTGGTTCATGAGAAGAACAGACATGTAATGACACTGGTGTATCCTTATGTGGTTTGTGAGAAGAACAGACATGCAATGACACTAGCTATGGTTCATGGAAACAACACACATGCAATGACACTGGTGTATCCTTATGTGGTTTGTGAGAAGAACACACATGCAATGACTCTAGCTGTGGTTCATGAAAAGAACGCACATGCAATGACACTGGTGGATCCATGTGTGGTTTATGAAAGGAACAGACATGCAATGACACTGGGTGTGGTTCATGAAAAGAACAGACATGCAATAACACTGGTGGATCCATATGTGGTTTGTGAAAAGAACAGACATGCAATCACACTGGGTGGATCCATGTGTGGTTCATGAAAAGAACAGACATGCAATGATACTGGTGGATCCATGTGTGGTTTGTGATAAGAACACACATTCAACGACACTGGGTGTGGTTCATGAAAAGAACACACATCCAATGACACTGGTGGATCCTTATGTGGTTTGTGAGAAGAACAGACATGCAATGACTCTAGATGTGGTTCATGAGAAGATGATACATGCAATGACACTGGTGTATCCTTATGTGGTTTGTGAGAAGAACAGACATGCAATGACACTGGGTGTGGTTCATGAAAAGAACACACATGCAATGACACTGGTGTATCCTTATGTGGTTCATGAAAAGAACACACATGCAGTGACTCTAGCTGTGGTTCATGAAAAGAACACACATGCAATGATACTGGTGGATCCATGTGTGGTTTATGAAAGGAATAGACATGCAATGACACTGGGTGTGGTTCATGAAAAGAACAGACAATCAATGACACTGGTGGATCCATGTGTGGTTTGTGAGAGGAACATACATGCAATCACACAGGGTGGATCGATGTGTGGTTCATGAAAAGAACAGACATGCAATGATACTGGTGGATCCATGTGTGGTTTGTGAGAGGAACAGTCATGCAATCACACTGGGTGGATCCATGTGTGGTTCATGAAAAGAATAGACATGCAATGACACTTGTGGATCCATGTGTGGTTTGTGAGAAGAACACACATGCAATGACATTGGGTGTGGTTCATGAAAAGAGCACACATCCAATGACACTGGTGGATCCATATGTGGTTTGTGGAAAGAACAGACATGCAATGACACTGGGTGTGGTTCATGAAAAGAACACACATGCAGTGACACTGGTGGATCCGTATGTGGTTTCTGGAAAGAACAGACATGCAACGACACTATCTGTGGTTCATGAAAAGAACACACGTCCAATGACACTGGTGTATCCTTATGTGGTTTGTGAGAAGAACACACATGCAATGACTCTAGCTGTGAAGAACACACATGCAATGACACTGGTGTATCCTTATGTGGTTTGTGAGAAGAACAGACATGCAATGACTCTAGCTGTGGTTCTTGAAAAGAAGACACATGCAATGACACTGGTGGATCCATGTGTGGTTTGTGAGAGGAACATACATGCAATTACACTGGGTGTGGTTCATGAAAAGAACACACATGCAGTGACACTGGTGGATCCATATGTGGTTTGTGAAAAGAACAGACATGCAATGACTCTAGATGGATCCATGTGTGGTTCATGAAAAGAACAGACATGCAATGATACTGGTGGATCCATGTGTGGTTTGTGAGAAGAACACACATGAAATGACATTAGGTGTGGTTCATGAAAAGAACACACATCCAATGACACTGGTGGATCCTTATGTGGTTTGTGAGAAGAACAGACATGCAATGACTCTAGATGTGGTTCATTATAAGAACAGACATGCAATGACACTGGTGTATCCTTATGTGGTTTGGGAGAAGAACAAACATGCAATGACACTGGGTGTGGTTCATGAAAAGAACACACATCCAATGACACTGGTGGATCCTTATGTGGTTTGTGAAAAAGAGCACACATGCAATGACTCTAGCTGTGGTTCATGAAAAGAACACACATGCAATGACACCGGTGGATCCTTGTGTGGTTTATTGAAAGAACACACATGTAATGACTCTGGTGGATCCATATCTGGTTCATGAAAGGAACACACATGCAATGACACTGGTGGATCCATATGTGGTTCATGAAAAGAACACACATGCAATGACGTTGGTGGATCAACATGTGGTTTATGAAAAGAACACACATGCAATGACACCGGTGGATCCATGTGGTTTATGACAATAACACACATGCAATGAACTCTAGTGGGTCCATGTGGTTTATGAGAAGAACACACATCCAATGAACTCTAGTGGATCTATCTTGGCATAATTTGATGTATGCCACAATGTATTTCATTGTACAAGACACTCACTTTCCATTTTTATACTACTCAGTTTTGCCCTTGATTTTTTGATACTACTCAGTTTTGGCCCCCTCTCTCTATCTTTTCTAGAAGCCAAAACCTGTGCTCACTCTGTCTGCTACTCCCTGATTGGTTGCCACGGTTGTCACGCGGATCGTGCAAACCAACCATTGATTATGTGCGATCCAACGATGATCGTTGCACACGTCGTGCCCTTCACAGTACAGCGTGAGATAGCACGGACGTCTCCCTCAGCGAGACTTCTACAAGAAGGAACACGAAACCGTCCATGGAAAAAGTCATTGAGCGGTCATGTCATGTTTAATCAACCCTGAAAAGCCTACTACTGCTACTACTACGCCACAACACATGCGCCATCGAGTGCACGGTCATCGATGGACAACTGCAATTTATTGCCACTTGATTTTAATGACATATCCCATTTTTTACGCAGCGGCTCTCAATCTCACTTCCAACTGGGCCCCATCATAAGAAACTTGCACGCGCTAGCCGGAGGTCGAAGAGCTGAGATCGACAAGACCTAATGTTTCCACCTTCATCGAGTCACTCATAGTCATCAACACATCCCTCTACCCGATCTAGCACAACCCCACAAATCTCGCCGTACAACCACCTACCTTCCCCTCTACATTTCCACTTTTAATTATCGCCAATTTTAGGGCCGTGTCAAACTTCGTACATAGAAATTATGTATGCGCCCTTTGCATGCGGCTCAATACGGAACTGCCATGCATGGCCCAGGAAAAAACGTGACGTACCGTGCGCATGTCACGGTGCACGGTGCAGTAGACTGTGCGGCGCATTGCATGGTGGTGCAACGAAACATGCCTTGCTTCCATCAACCTTAACTATAGAGCACCTCTCCCCACACCCACTCTCACTCTCCCCACGCAACCCTCTCCACTGTCCTACCAGCATCTACAAACTCCCGAGAATACCCTGTCCGCGCTGGTGATGGCCGAGGAGGATACGATGGCCATCGTCGCCTCCGAGGCCGCCGGCAAGGAGGCCCCCGTCTCCTCGCCGGTCCCCATCGATGCGTTGAAAGCAGCCACCATCCCCGTCCAGGCCCCAGTCGAGCCATCGATGGCAGCCGCCGTTCCCGTCCAGGCCCTCGTCCCCGCTACCAACGTAGCCGCTGACGAGGCTCCTGTCTCCTCGCCGGCCCCCCTCGACATGTTGAAAGCAGCCGCCATCCCCGTCCAGGCCCCAGTCGAGGCATCGATGGTAGCCGCCGTTCCCGTCCAGGCCCTCGTCCCTGCTACCGACGTATCTGCCAAAGAGGAACCCCCACCGGCGAGGAGGCTCCCGCCGGTCACAAGCAGATCCAACACTTCATGGGCACCTACGACCCAGATAAGTACATCGCTCCGCTGAACCCCTACGACACTAGCATTGACGACCCATGGTCGGAGGTTACTAGGGTTTGCTCCCCTTCCCTGGTTCTTCTACCGTTCACATCGTTGGATGCTAGATCTTGGTTTATTAGGATTTGCTTGTTCGCATTTTGATTGCTCGATCTTCTTACATCATCTACTCCCCCATTTTCCTTTTCTTCCAATAGGTTTCCAGCAGCGGCGTCTATAGTGATGACGAGTCCAGGCACACCAAGACTCGTCAGGTGCTGAGGAGGCTACATGCCGGCCATTACGATGCCTTTTTCAGGGGCGGCAACTACAGCTGCCCCTTCTGCAAGGGGATCGCCTTCTGCTGGGTGACTCTTGCCGGCACTGACTTCAACTCCTTATGGAAGCATGCAGAGGCCCCGGGCTCCGGCATCCACAAAGGCGGCGAGACTGTGAACGTCAATGCCTACATCGCTGAACACCAGGCTCTCGGTATTCACCTCCGAAACCTCCAGCGGGTGGCCATCAAAGAGGGTCGCATGCCTCCAATCAGGCCCAAGGCCCCCAAGATCAAGGGACTAGGCAGCAAGAAGTGGAGGAAGCACCGGAGGGAGGAGGCGGAGGCGCGGGCGCATGCAAGGAGGGGTTGAATGTGTCTGCTGCTACTCCTACTGCTAAGCAGCTTCTTTTGATTTTCTATATTTTGCTTGCATCCTATTTCTGGTTGAATGCATCGAACCTCGTTAAGGAACCTACTTTCTATCGCTATATCCTATTTAGCCGCGCACAACTATATCTACATTTGTTTTGTTTTCTGAATGAATGCATTGCCTGGTGTGATTTGCTACCTGATTGGAGGCAAAAAGAGGTCCAAAAGGGAACGAATTATCGAAGAGAGAATCTTCTCTAGATTTTCTACCAATTTGGGCAAAATGAAACATATTTGTTTAGCGAGAGAGGAAAAAGGTACTCTTTCAAATTGCCAGTTAACGAGCTACCATCTTGACAAGCTACAACACACATACATAAACATAACACAAAGTGGGTTAAATTTATTTTACTACTATCAATTGAGGCGCTAGACATCTTGATAAGATAAATGAGTTCCACAAAATAGAAACATAACACTGAGAAGTAAAATTTAATTCACTTCTCATCAGCCCACTTGAGGCGCTTGCCATCATTCCTGGGCGACCAACTGCGATCATTCCAGGTGGATCTTACATTATTGGCACTCCACAGCTCACGAAATGCTTCGTCCCACCTGGGATCTGACTTGCCTTCCCTATCTTCAACGTCCCGTGGCACAATTAGCGGTGCATCACAGACCTGATTGTTGCCGCTAGAAGATGCTGCCTCTCTATTTGCTGCTTCAGCTGCAACCTCTCTGTCAGCTACTTCTGCTTCAGCTGCAAGATCTCTTTCAGCTGCTTCTGCAGCCTCTCTGTCAGCTGCTTTAGATGCAGCCATTTCCTTTGCATATGCAGCTTCAAACTCAGCTATTCTGCATTTTCTACAAAGGGCTCCCCTAAGCTCGTCTTCCCTCTTGCAAATAGGGCAAAACACGAGGTAACGTAGAAAAAATGGATCTTCTTGTACAGCTGGTAGGTCACGTAAGCATCTATGGCTGCATACTTCAGGTTTATATCAGACAACGGCCACTCGTCCCAGAAATCGTGCCTATCCGTAGGGAAATCTTCCTTCATTCTATCGTATGACTCATCGAGGATTCTAGTTGCGAGTGATGCCATTCCATCCTTCCTCGAGCTCCCTAGGATCTTGACAAGACTCTGAATATGGATCCAGTTGTGCACAGAAATTGTAATTCCCTCTCGATAAAGTTTCGAAAAATCAGTTGTATTGTCGACAGTGCAGAAAACAATTCACTATTCTACAAGGAACTAGCGCAGCGCTGGACAATTCCTGTCAGTCCTGAAAGTATGTAGTTTGTCATCACCAAAATTTGTAACTACAAATATTTTGTCAATGCAAGATCATCATCTAATATAATTTTAAAAAGTTTAGTAAATGCAAGATCAAGACTCTCAACATTGTCTTGTCATAATTTATTTGGTCCTAAATAAAATCTAGTAGTTGCAAGATGATAAAATGGATAAAGAATAAGAGGAGAAAACCCTAAAAGCGGTTAGCTACAGAGAGCAGATCTACAAACCGGGAGAGGTGGTAGACGAGGACGCGTTTCCTCATGGCCAGTTGAACGATGGCGACTTCACTCCCTTCATATGGGTTCTCCAGGGTGTACTCGAGGTCCAATCCCACAAACTTGTCCCCGTCTTTCTCAAGCCAACCCTCGTACATCCTCAGGACTCGCACCACTATCTCCTCCTCGTTGGTGTAGACAACGTTTATATTCTTATTGTCATGGGTAGTGAAGCTTGTATCTAGAGTGCGACGACCTTCCATGGCGGCAAGGAGAAGACGGGAAGAAGACAGATGACATGAAGAAGAAGAGTGGTTTCTGTGAGGCAGGGGAACGATGGAACCGTCAATGCGCTTTTAAGGTAGTGGTTAATGACGGGGACAAAAGTCCAAGGAGAGACGCGTGGCGGTGGCCATTCCAGCTTCTGAGTAAACAAAAAATAATTATAACGCCGATACATGTGTGTTGTTTTGTCACGTCAATACACTGGGCCGGTGGTGTTGTCCTATCCACTTTGCTAGCACTGCAAGCCTACGTGAAAGCCACCCCGCCTAAACGACGGCAGCGACATAACAGCGAGAACTGACAGAGGTCCCAATTTGACGGCCGTTAGCCTGATATTTTGTATTGAAACGTAAAGTTGAATTCGTGCCGAAAAGACCCTCTGAGTATGTGGCACGCCAATTTTGGGCAACGCAGCTGATTGTAAGCAACTTGGGTACCATGTTGCCTGGACACCCCAACTTCCGGGCCACAAAATGATATTCTCCTCTCCGTGGTTATCGTAATTAGCTTAGGGAATCTCCCTTTAATCCTCCTTTGACCATGCAGGTTGCTAGCCGGTGCTTATCGTCACAATAGCTCCAGGCACACTTCCAAACATGTCCAAAGGATTTCACCCTTCTTTAGACCCGAAGGCAAATGGTATGTGGCTGACTACACATACCATCTAAAGATAGAGATCAAACACATATCATACAAACATCATAGACCAATAAGTCAATGGACATAAGTATAGATCATCTTTATTTAAATGCATAATAGTTCTTGGGTTTCTCCATCTCGCCAAGAAGAAGGGAAACTACTGACACATGGAAGCAATCAATGACATCATCATAATCAAATGGATGGATACAAGTATGGGGATAAATCTAGTGTAAACCACAATTGAATCTGGAATTACAACAAGATCTAATGAATGAAAGATGGGGGTAGTAGTGGTGATGGTGATGCAGTGGTTGACGATGAAGGGGATGATGCAGTGTCCTCCAATGATCCGTGAAGTAGCAGGGATTTACCCTTCCCCTAGTTCCTCCTCAAGATCCCTTTTTGGTATGTTTTTTGTGCCTCGAGGTTGTTGTGAATGTCGGATCTGTGATCCGTCTTCGCCATGAGATAGTATTTGACGAGGCGCTCGCGCTGCCACGTGGTATGGGCAGACAGTACGGACGGGCTCCGCCTGTACCACTGCTTGTTAACACCGCAGTAGCCTTCGTTCACATTTGCTATTCTCCTAGGTGCGAAGATAAATCAATTAAATGACTTTTATCACTTACAAATATCATATTATAACATAATATGGTAGTTAGAATTGATATGTTCATAAGAGACTTAGTAATTCGGGATCATGTTGAAACAATGACAAAGGTGCGTGCAAACGCAGTAAAATACCAAAATCCCTATTCTACTTATGCAAAAATGAAAGGTAAATATGCTTCAATTTTGGACTCATCAACTCCCCCAAGATAGACTCTTGCTCATCCCCAAGAAAGATGGTGTCTTATGGACAAGATCATCATGCATGTTCATGAGGCATGAGTCGTTACAATAAATGAGGCAAAATTGAAATAAGAATACAATATCAGATGTAAAGTTATTTCAGGGGTATTATTGCACCCTTACACATCACATGACTTAGAGGCTTCCATGCCTTTTTTATCAATGAAGTTATAATAAGATTTTAGTGATTCAACATATTATATAATCATACGGTTAAATTGGTTGAGCACTTGATTTGAGTAATGAAGATTCATGATCATTCTTTTTCTTTTTCTCCTTTCAAGCTTGTAATTTTCTTTTGCCTTGAAATTCTTTTGATAGCTGATCATTTATCTCTCTTATTCCCATTTTTTATAGCACACCAACTTGATCATGCTCACTACTTTTTATGGCTTTTAAAAACATGTGACTTTAATATGCTACCAAAATTCTTCTTGTCATAATTTAATCAATACTTTTATTGGCGTGGAAGACCCTAAAATCATGACAGCTGTACAAGTATCATAACACTCAACCTAATTCAATCATCTAATATAATAGTCATGAATCAAATGATTACTTCAAATATCATAAAGTCTCGAAACTCAACAGATATAATTCTTTTCTTGAACAGAGGGGAGCTTGAAGATGATGCAACTAATGCAAATTCTTGAATTAAAACCTAACATGCGTGCGATAAAGTAAACATGCTAAAATTGTAAGATAGATTACAAGGTCTTCACAGATCCGCCCAAGCTTGTAATCAACGTGGGGAGGATCCCAAAAATCCTTGTGAGTACCTACTCCTTGGGAGTGAAGAAGTCATCAGCATCATCATCCTCTTCTACTTTCTTGATGCTATAGGCATGAGCAATACACACGAATCGAGTGGAAAATTCTGTGATGCTATGTTGTTCTTTAATTATTTTGCTTAGCATCTTCCTGTTGTTGGCCATCTCCATGATCACCTTGGTTAGGAGTTGAACTCTACCATCGATGTCATCGACTTTCTTTTCGAGGTCTTTGCCCATCATCTAGTAAGAGTCAATTCCTTCCCCAATAGCTTTAGCACAAGCTTTGGAAATCTTTTCAAGGTTCTCGATCTTTCCCTAATCTCATCCCATTTTTCCTCTTTTCGAGAAGAGGATCCAGGAGGAGATTTGAGAGAAGATCCACGAAGGTTATACCTATAGGGGTTGAGTGGGGGTTCCTCTTTGTTTTTCCTTTGTTCCATGTGTCTGAGCATCTCCAACTTGCGCGGAAACATATCATCCTAGTTGGGGAGTGGAACCACTTGAGCAGACTCTTTAGTTGACGAAGACGAAGAATCCCTCTTGAATTCCCTTCTCTTGACTTGTGCTGCAGGTAGATCTTCCTTCTTAGTCGAGATATACTTGATATGAAAAGGCTGCATAGTTCTTGAATGATCAAGTGAGATCTGAGGTGTCATAGTAGAAGACAAAGAAAGAAAAACCCTAGATCTGAAAGATGATGGCGAAAGACGAAAAGGATAAAAGGTGAAATCAAAGGAAAAAATAAACCTAGATGAAAGGGGCCTGAAGTCGGTCATGGGTAATGGTACGGGCGGGCCCCGTCTGTACCATGCGCCCGTACCGGCGTCTTGCCGACCTTCTTTCTCTTTTTTTGAATAAGAAGTAAAACGAATAAACAAGGAAGAACCAAGGTTGGTAACGACCTATCGTACGGTCAGCTGCGACCGTATGGCCCAGTTGTACTGAAATGCAAGGAAACGAAAACGGGGCACTAACGGCATAATGACAACTGGTATGGGTGCGTCTGCCCATAAGGCCCGCCCATACTGAATTCAAGAAAATGCGCACAAGGTGCTGACTGTTTAATGACCACTGGTACATGCACATCTACCATACGGCCCGCCCGTACCAGGTCCAAAAACAATGTAGAAAAATCAGAAGAATGAAAGGGAAGCAAATAACACAATAAGACAATCTGAAAAGCTTCTAGAACAATAAAAATAAATCATCTAAGACCTTGTTACCTCACTTTGTTTGATATATTCCTCAGCCAAGATTAAGGAAATTAGCTCCGCCGTGTTGACTTCCCCAACTCTATAGTGTTTTAAATGCTGCCCATTAACAATCCAAGATGAAGAGGAGGGAGTAGTGTTTTTCAACTTTACCACTCCCGAGGGGTATTCCTCCTTTACTTCATAAGGTCCTTCCCACTTGGATTTTAGCTTACCTTCAAAAATCTTAAGCCTAGAGTTGTAGAGCAAAACCTTATCTCTAGATTTAAATTCTTTATTCTCTATTTTTGTATCATGCCATTTCTCTACTTTTTCCTTGAATATCCTTGCATTTTCATAGGCCTCATTTCTGAGTTCATATAAAGCATGAATATCTAGGAGACGTTTCTCTCCTGAAGTTTTAAAATCAAAATTCATAGTTTTAATATCCCAACGAGCCTTATGCTCTAACTCTAACGGGAGATGACGAGCTTTACCGTAGACCATATTATATGGTGTCAATCCCATTGGATTCTTGGATGATGTGCGATATGCCCATAATACGTCATTAAGCTTCATAGCCCAATGCACTTTCTTTATTTATTCACCGTCTTTTGGAGTATGACTTTAATTTCCTGGTTAGACAGCTCCACTTTCCCACTAGTTTGTGGGTGATAAGGTGAGGCTACTCGATGATCGACTCCATATTTTTTAAGTATCTTGCTGAAAGTACCTTTCATAAAATGAGTTCCACCATCAGTAATCAAAAATCGAGGTTCTCCGAACCTGGGAAAAATGATGACCTTAATCATCTTCATGGAAGTGGCGGCATATGCATGGGAAGTGGGTATGGCTTATACCCATTTGGTAACATAGTCAACATCAACAAGAATATGAGTATAACCGTTAGAGGGAACAAAAGGTCCCATGAAATCTATTCCCCGAACATTAAATGGTTCTATTATTAGGTTATATTTCATTGACATTTATTGTATTTTGCTAATGTTACTCATACGTTGACACTCATCACAGCTCCTAACATAATCATGAGCATCCTGAACCAGGGTCGGCCAATAAAATCCTCACTGCAAGACTTTGGCTGTTGTACGATCACCAACGTGATGCCCCCCATAAGGACTATCATGACAGGCCTTAAGAATATCTCCCACCTCATGGTCCGGTACACATTTCCTAATTATCCCATCAATCTTGTGCTTGTATAAATAAGGATCGTCCCAAAAGTAATGCTTTAAATCATTAAAGAATTTATTTCTTTGATTGTAACTCATTCCTTTTGGTAGAAACTTTCCTACAAGAAAGTTAGCATCATCTGCAAACCATGGATCATCTGACTCTACGGCAACAAGATACTCGCCTAGCAACGATTCATTAATAGGAATGGGATATTTTATAATACCCTTCATACGTGAGAGATGATCGACAATGGGATTATCCTTACCTCTTATATCCACTATTTGTAGGTCATATGCATGTAGTAAAAAGACCCATTTAATTAGACGGGATTTCACATCTTTCTTAGCTTGGAGATGTCTTAAAGCCTGATGGTCAGTATTAACTATTACTTTTGAATTAATAATATAGTGTCTAAACTTGTTACAAGCGAAAACCACATCTAAAAACTCCTTTTTAGTTGTTGAATATTTTTTTGATCATCATTGAAAACTTGGCAAGCATATTGAATAATGTTTAGGTTTGATCCATCCTTTTGTCCTAGAATGTCCCCAATAGCATAGTCACTAGCATCACACATAATTTCAAAGGGCTCATCCCAATTTGGTGGTTGAATAACGGGTGTAGAAACTAGCGCTTTTTTCAATTGTTCAAAGGAATCAATATAATTTCTATCAAAAGAGAAAAGGGTATATTTATCTAGGAGACGAGTTAAAGGAGTAGACGTGTTAGCAAAATCCTTAATAAAACGCTTATAGAAACCAATGTGCCCAAGAAAGTTCTTTACCCCTTTTACGTATTGTGGAATCGACAACTTTTCTAAAGTAACAAGGTTTGAAACATCAACCTCAATCCCCTTTTTAGAAACTCTATGACCGAAAACTATACCTTCTCTTACCATGAATCGGCAGTGATACCAATTGAGAACCAACTTAGTTTGTCTACACCCTGTAAAACTCGGTTAAGATTATAAAGACACTACTCAAAAGCAGTTCCATACACAACAAAGTTGTCCATGAGAACTTCCATAGAGCTTTCTACAAAAATGTCAAATATCTTCAAAACACACTCTTCAAAAGTAGCAGCTGCGTTACATGAACCAAAAGGTATTAGTCGGTAAGCATAAGTTCTGTAAGGACAAGTGAAAGTAGTTTTTTCTTGGTCTTTAGGTTGAATAGCGATTTGAGAATAACCTAAATAGCCGTCAAGAAAAAAGAAGTGAGAGTTACCAGACATTCTTTCGATGAGAGGTATTTGATTATGATTCTTTATGGTTTCATTGTTTCTAAAGTCTATACACATTTTATAACCTGCTATTATTCTAGCAGGGATTAATTCATCCTTATCGTTATTAATTATAGTTATGCAGCCTTTCCTGGGTATACAATGTGTTAGACTTACCCATTTGCTATCATAAATTGGATAGGTAATACCATTGTCTAACATACGTATGGCCTATTTTCTTACTACTTCTTTCATTCTAGGATTCAAACTTTTTTGATTATCAACAAATGGTTTAGCATCTTCAGCCATATTATTTTATGAGTCACTATGGAAGGATCTATCCCTTTTATGTCACTAAGAGTGTATTCAAAAGCTTCATGATGTTTGACATGTACTTCTAACAATTTCTTTTTTTTCTTTAGGAGAGAGCTTATCATCTGTAATTATAGGGAACTTACCTTCCTTGTATAAGAATTCATACCTAAGCCCTAGAGAGAGAGGCTTCAAAACGAGAGGTAGTGGATCCTCTCATCTCCTTTACTTTCAAGTTCTTAGAATTCATCTCTAAGGAGATTCTCCATTTCTAGTGCATTGTTGAGGATTTTATCCAAATCTTGTTTTGCAAAGTCATTTAGGAGTGAATCATTATCTGTCAAACTCCTCTCCAACTCGGATTGTGGAGTGCCAAAATAAATTGCCGCCAATTCTTCAATAGTTCTTTCCTCTTTCACCTCGATTTTCTTCTCATAAGGCAACTTTGTAAATAGGCTGCAGTTAACTTCTAAAACTTCTTCCGCAAACTATAGAGACAAAACTTGTTTCTTGTTATCAATATCAATATTCATAGAGCCGTAAAAATGATTACCAAAAATAACGGGGCAAATGAAGTCCAAAGGCATTTCGATAATATGAAAATCAATTGGGTACACAAATGCTCCTACGGAAACGCAGACATTGCAAAGAATCCCATGAGTCTGCTGCAAGGTTCGGTTAGAAATCATAAAGGTACTTTTGGATGGTTCAATATCTGGTTCATCAAGATGGCATGGCAATTGTTCATAGATTGTGTAAGGCATAATGTTAATGGAAGAGTTTAAGTCACAAAACCCTACATAAGTAGCTCCCCCTAAACAAAAGGGATTTTCTATTGACTTTTATTCCTACCATCAAACTTGCCTCTAATTATATCAAAAGATTCTCTACTTACCATTATTACTTCATCCTCAAATACCTCAGGCTCCAGAAGTTCTTTTACTATGCCAATGTTCTTTTTGATAGTTCCCAGGTTTTTAGCTACCCCCTATCCTTTTATTTCTTTCACCCTCTCTCTCTCTATTCTTTTTGTGAGGATAGTTTCCTCCTCAGCTAGCGTATTTTTTTGTATTTGCGAGTATTTTTCCTTAGGACTAGCTCTAGGGGGATTCTCCTTACAATGCGGTGTGTAGCGTTCCCATTCCTTTGGGATCTGCAAATAATCAGCATAGGTTTTAACAATTTGAACAATCATACGGGGGTCAAGGTTGAAGTTTCCAAGCAATTTTTCTACTTTGCCCAAAGCTAGAAACTTTCTTAAACAATTATACTCTATAGGATTTCTTCATTAAATTTGGCCACTACAAGAAAAGTTTGCTTCCGTAACGACTTGGCCCGATGATCATCATACAAGTCACATGTTCCGTGACGAATTTCTCGGCTCGATCATGCCGATGGAAAACTTTTTTTTTCCGGTTTCGTGGCCCTCTACTACGACAGAACCTCTAAAAACATGGAGGAAGCTTGGACAATGCGTGGCAGAAGCAAGATTTTCGTTTCCTCGGGCGATGTTGACTCGCCGAAGTCCTTTGAGGCGTGTGGGTCCCGGACATCAGTGTCTCTAGCAGACCATACTTTTCGGTCGCGCCTCTCTGATTTGAACTCGATAACGTTGCGTGATGCATTTTATGTTTAGTCAGGTTGCTGGGTCCCACATGTTAGCCTCTCATTAGAAGAATCTTGTGTATGATGGAACTTTTTTCCTTCGCCCGTGCTACCCTGTTCTGAACTTGATAGTGTTGCTCGATGCATCTGCCGTTTAATCATGCTGTTGAGTCCCACATGTCATCCTCTCATTAGAAGAGACGTGTGCATGATGGAATTTTTTTACTTGGCTATTGCTTCCCTGATTTCAACTCGATAACGTTGCTCGATCTCTCTGCCGTTTAGTCACGCTGCTACGGTCCCCCATGTTAGAGAATATCATTTTGCGACCCGAAAGTTGGGGTGGCCAGGCAACATGGTACCCGAGTTCCCTGATATCATCCGCGATGACTATAGTTGGTGTGCCAAATACTTAGAGGGTCCTTTTCATCCCGAATTCAACTTTACGTTTCAATACAAAAAATCAGGCTAACAGCCGTCAAGTTGGGTCCCCCCTGTTAGCTTTCGCCGTTATGTCGCTGCCGTCGTCGCTGCCATGTAGGCTTGCAGCATTGGCACATGCAACCTTTATGCGCCTGCTTCTTCCTCCGGGGCGGCAATCTGTGGTCGCAACCATGGCGCGGAGCTAGGACTTCGACAAACCTACTCGGCCCATTCTCCTCCCCATCCTGAATCGGAGCTCGCCCTCACTGTAGCATCCCATCTGCCTAACATCTGTAATGCTACATGGTTTAATAATAAAATGCTACTTCCTACATATAATTGTTGCATCATAATTATATCATGCTCATGTCATCATGCCACCTTGCATTTGAGCATCATATAAAACCCTTTTCATTTGGTTCTTATCTCATATGCATTTATTAATTGTATTTGCCTCTTGATACATTGTAGTTGGTTCTTGATATATTGTTAATGCCCAAATTGAGTTGGGGGCATATATTTTTCAACTCCACCACCTTAACTTGTCACCACCTTATAATTCCACCATCCTAATTATACATGAGCTTTTACATTTCCCTTTGGCATTTAAATCTAGCGCATATGTGTTGGGGTGGATCCACTTCTTTCTACATGCTTCCATACATGATACATGTTGTTCTCACAATATTGATTATGGGAAGCCTTATGGCCATTTTTGCATGACATGTGAGTAGAAATGTTGCATCTAAGTTTCTATATGGATTTTATTTACTATATGCTCATGTATGGAGCTATATTTGGCTACAAGTGCTCTAGTGGGAAAATACACACTACCATGGTCATTTATCCTCATACATGTGCATATACTAATTATTTCCATATGTCAAGCAAGCTTCTTCTTTGAATGGTTTTAATCAAATACATTGGCTTGCATGCAAGAATATATGACCATGATTGAAGATAGTTGTTTCCACAACTAGAATTAGTGGCATTTATTACTTATGCATGGCCCATGCAAGGCCCTCACTTGTTCTTCTATTTTGGGTTCCTTGGAATATTTTTGGGTGGTGTTTGTTTGAACTCAATTGAACAAATGAACCCATTTAAATACTTCTTTTCCACTTGTCTTCCACCTTGCCCTCTTTTAGTGTTTTCCTCATTGCCAAGTATACATGGGATATATTTTGTTTTCACCAAATATGATCATGTGTATGAGGCATGCAAGATCTTTTCTTTCTTTCACCTCTCTCTATTTTGGTCCTATTGTTTTCTTCCTTTGTCATAGGTTAAACCTTTGGTGTTTCTTAGCTACTCTAAAACCTAGCTCATCCATCAACTGTTTTTCCCTCTCTCTTTTCTAGCTAAACCGAGCCTTCTCTCTCTCTTACTCTCTCTCCCTCTCTATCTAACACAAAACCCTAAGCTAGACCTAATCACCTACCACCCTCACCATCCCCTCTTTTCTTTCCCTTGGTTTGGTCCAACCCCATCCCCTTCTACCTAGCCGAACCACCCCTCTAACCTAAACCTAGGCCGAGCCTTGCTCAACATCCCCTAGCCGAGCCCTTCCCCCTCTCTGTCTTTCTCTCTCGTTGCTAGGAAGCCCCACCCGAGGCCACACCTGCCCGTTCACTCTGGCCCCAGCTGCAGCCACACCCCAGACAGCCCTAGCCTCGTTGAACCACGTGAGGAGGAGAAGGAGGAAAGAGGCACGCCACCTTTTTCCAACCCGACACCGTCCACCCTGTGTGCTACCCTCCTCCCTGCCCTTATCTACCCCCTCTGAGATCATCTCCCGATTATTCCCCAAATCTCAAACCAAATCGAATAATGATCCCAACTACGAATAGGGGGATTCATCGAAAATCGAGAGCTAACACAATAGGATTAGCTACTGTAAAAAATACGAATAGCCGAGCCCTAATAACATACGATCTAGCACCCAACGATGGGAACGGGGGAAGAACAAGGGAAGGGGAGAAAACCCTGGTTACCTCAGACCACGGGTCGGCGATGCTGGTGTCGTAGGGGTTCTCCGGCCTTATGTAGACAACCTCCTCGTAGGGATCGCAGCCAAGCGGGATCTGTCCGAGACCGGCGGGGGCCTTCTCGCCGGAGGCTACGGCGGATGCGGGGACAAGGAAGGGGGGCTCCTTGCCGGCTGCCTTGGAGGCGCCGATGGCCACCGCGCCGATCTTCTCCATCGCCGGCGTGGTTGGGGTTTTCTTGGGCGTTTGCAGAAGGTGATGGGACAGTGGAGACGGTTGAGTGAGCGAGTGCGTGATGAGTGGGAGTGGGGAGGCCTCTATTAAAGGAGAAGGGAAGCGGCGTTTCATTGCACTACCGTGCACCGTGTAGGCTAATGTACCGTGCATGGCCACACGTGTCCACTACCGCCCCGTGCACCGCACACGCGTACCGTGAGTCACGTTTTTTTCCCTCGTGCCTAACCATGGCGATTCAGTTGTACTCAGTTTTGCCCACCAACCGTTAATCCTCTGTGATCTAGCGGACATGATAACCCCTATATCTGTCGGGGGCACCCCTCTATCCATGCAAAATAACGCGTATGCCACCGGAACTTTAACAACATAAACAAATGAACTTGAATATATTTTGAAGGGTACGAAAATAGAAATCCACATAGTTTAAGGGTCTAGATACAGTAAGAGAACTAAATATTATTAGTGGTCGGGCCAACGCAGTGACGGGGTTGGTCGGCTAGGAGTTGCTGATTCCTAAGTAAGGGGACACTAGGCCGGTCTTGACATACTCCTTCAGGAACTTGCCATAAGCAGCATGCTTAGCCTTGGTCGCCGACTTGTGTTTACTATCCGGGCTTTTACCGATGCCAACCGCATGCGGAATCAAGCTGGCAATCCTCGGGTTGACTCCTTTCTTACAAAAAGGGCACCTGAGCTCCCCAAGTCGAGTGCGGAAAGGGATTATCCTGCTCTTGAGCTTCTTCATGACATGGCGGCTCTTGTTGTCCCTGGTCTCCTTGTCAGAGTCCATCTCACTTGAATACACCTGTAATGTATGGAATACAAACCGAAATGAGAAAAATAATAAATATATATTCCTTCCACCATTCCATGTTACTTTCGATACAATAACATGTCTATACAGGTTCAGCAGTTCATTAATAAATAAATAATATGGATTCATTCAGAACAGACTAGATCTCTCCATGTACCTGTTTGTATGTTGCATCTAATCATTAGGACTAGATTTTTTTATGACGCCTGGATAGATTAAGCTCGAGTAGAAAATATGAAACATGTAGAAATAGATGTACCTCCGGGTACACGAGCGGAGCGTGTTCGTCGAACTCCACGCCCTCATCGGCGCCTCCGAAGTCGTCAGCACCGGTGTGCACATGGTCCCCCAAGGGGTTGAACTGCACGTCCTCCTCGGCCTGTGCTGCGTGATGCTCGTCCAGATCTGCCACGTGAAGCACCACCCCGGCGGCGATGCCCGGACACTCACCCCCATGCACTAGTTTCATGGAGAAGGTTCGTGCAAGTATGTTCAAGATTGTGGTGTTTTGCTGGATAGGAAAGAGAGAGTAGTGGATGCGTGCGAATGGAGGACCCGATAGGCTGGGTTTTTAATGCGGGGACGTTTAGGCCTCCTCGAGGGCCCTAGTTGATAGCTCTTCCGGCTGCGGCTACCGCGTGGAAGGTTCGTGTGGTGGGGGCCTGACGAAAGTGAGAGTGCAGGCACGCTGCGTAGTAAAAATGGTATAGCCGGTGGTCCGTGGATAACCAGTTGCCGTGTAGTAGACTTGTAGCCTTTGCAGACTAGATTAAACATGACATGACCACTCGACCATTTTTTCCATGGACGGCATCGTGTTCCTTCTTGTAGAAGTCTCGTTGAGGGAGACGTCTGTGCTGTCTCGCGCTGTCCTGTGAAGAGCACGACGTGTGCAACGAGCCTCGTTGGATCACAGAGGATCAACAGTTGGTTCGCATGATCCGCGTGACAACTGTGACAACCAATCAGGGCATAGCAGACAGAGTGGGCACAGGTTTGGGCTTCTACGAAAGAGAGAGAGAGGGGCGGCAAAGCTAAGTAGTATAAAAATGGAAAGTGGGTGTCTTTTACAATGAAATGCATCGTGGCATACATCAAATTATGCCAAGATAGATCCACTAGAGTTCATTGCATGTGTGTTCTTTCCACAAACCACATATGTATCCACTAGAGTTCATTGCATGTGTGTTCTTTCCACAAACCACATTTGGATCCCCAAGAGTCATTGCATGTGTGTTCTTTCACAAACCACACATGGATCCACCACTGTCATTGCATGTGTGTTCTTTCCACAAACCACACATGGATCAACCAGTGGTCATTGCATGTGTGTTCTTTTCCACAAACCACACATGGATCCACCAGTGGTCATTGCATGTGTGTTCTTTCCAAAAACCACATATGGATCAACCAGAGTCATTTCATGTGTGTTCTTTCCACAAACCACATATGGATCCATTTGAGTAATTGCATGTTTGTTCTTATACTAAAACCACAAACCAGCACTAGAGTCATTGCATGTGTGTTCTTTTCCACAAACCACACATGGATCCACTAGACTCATTGCATGTGTGTTCTTTTCCACAAACAACTTATGGATCAACCAGTGGTCATTGCATGTGTGTTATTTTCACAAACCACATGTGGACCCACTAGAGTCATTGCATGTGTGTTCTTATACTAAAACTAGCACTAGAGTCATTGCATGTGTGTTCTATCCACAAACCACACATGGATCCACCACTGTCATTGCATGTGTGTTCTTTCCACAAACCACACATGGATCAACCACTAGAGTCATTGCATGTGTGTTCTTTCCAGAAACCACATATGGATCAACCAGTGGTCATTGTATGTGTGTTCTTTTCCATAAACCACTTATGGATCCATTACAGTCATTGCATGTGTGTTATTTCCACAAACCACACATGGATCAACCACTAGAGTCATTGCATGTGTGTTATTTCCACAAACAACACATGGATCAACCACTAGAGTCATTGCATGTGTGTTCTTATACTAAAACCAACACATGGATCAACCACTAGAGGCAAAATTCAGACATGATATCACATCGAGCTTGAAAAGTTTCAGTATTTATACCAATCTTTACTGTGGGGAGCCACTTTGATGGTTCAGAATTTATTGGAACATAATTATGATGCTCCCTAAGCGTATTATAGCAATCTTTCAATCTAGAAGCGCTGGTCTCAAGAGTGTTTAATCTGGCAAATATGCTTGCAAAAGAAATATCAGTTTAGCTAGGAAAGTTGTAAGTAAGGATGAATTTTTTTATAGCATTAATAGCATCATCCTCATTACATTGGAGGAAATCTCCTCCCACAATAGCATCTATAGCATATCTATAGCAAAGAGCAATCCAAGGGTAAAAACTGCTAAGGAACAAGCTTTGAGTCATTTTAGGCTCAGTTTTTTCATGTAGATCAGAGATTCTAGACCAAGCTTCCTTGAAACTTTCCTCAATTCCTTGTTTAAAAGTGAAAGTCATTTCCTCGGGTGACATAGTGATTGGAGCAAGGCTAGACATAGTGGCAACTTAAAATAGGAACTAATATTTTTTTGTGTTTTCAAATAAGAAAGAAAACTAGTAAAACTAATTTTTGTGTGTTTTTGATAACAAAACAAGCAAACAAAGCAAAAGAACCTAAGCAAAACAAAAATAACAAAGTAAAGAGATTGGTTATGAGGGACTCCCCTTGTGAAGATGTCCTTGACTCCCCGGCAACAGCACCAGAAAAAGTACTTGATGGCCCAAAATATATCGAGCTCGTTGGGGAACCCCAAGAGGAAGGTATGATGAGCACAATAGTAAGTTTTCCTCAGTAAGAAACCAAGGTTATCAATCCAGTAGGAGCAAGGAAACACCCCAAAGGTGTAGCTAGCTGAACGTTGGCAGGGCGCACTACCGGTGCCAGCAGCAACATGGAGACCTGCACAACACAACCACAGAACTCTGTCCCCAACTTGCGACGAGGTTGTCAATCTCACCGGTTTTGCTGAAAACAAAGGATTAAATGTATCGAATGGAAGGAAGTAATAGTTTGCAGAAAGTAAACACAAAGCAGTAAACAGTTTGTAGATTGAATATAAAAGAAAGGACCGGGATCCATAGTTCACTAGAGGTGGCTCTCCTTAAGATAGATAACATGCTGGGTGAACAAATTACAGCGGGGCAATTGACAAACATCAAGAAAGCAATACATGCATATACTAATCATCTTGACTCCTTTGGAACTTGATTGGGCATTACAACATTATACATAGACCGCCATCCAACTGCATCTATGACTAATAATCCACCTTCAGGTTATCATCCGAACCCCCTCTAGTATTAAGTTGCAAACAACAGATTATTGCTTTACGAGTTGCGTGTAATGTAAACAATATGATTGTTCTATGAACAAAGGATTGTTGTTTTCTCCCTAGTAGCAACAACACATCTAGTACCTTAGAGATTTCTGTCACTTCCCTAGATTACCAGAGGCATGAACCCACTATCGAGCATAAATACTAACTCTTGGAGTTGCTAGCATCTACTTGGCCAAGATAGCTACTAACAACGGAAAGCATGCAAGATCACAAATAACAAAGACATGATAGAATCAATAATCAATCTGAAATAGCATCTCAATATCCATCGAATCCTCACAAACACAACATGCAGAATTACAAAGAGATGATCTTGATCATGAGCGGAGCTCACAAGATTTAGACATGAAAGCACAAAGGAGGAGAACCAGCCATCTAGCTACTACATGGACCCGTAGTCCAGAGATGAAGTACTCACAAATCACACCGGAGGCTTGCATGATGATAAAGAAGGCCTCCAGGGTGAATTCCCCTCTCTGGCAGGGTGCCGGGAAGAGCTTTAGATCCCTCCCGATCTAGGGATGGAGATGACGGCGGCTACAGACTCTTTCATGGATTTTTGATCGGGTACTTAGGGTTTTGGTCCCGAGGGAAATATATAGGCGGAAGGAGAGGCCGAGGGGGTGCTGGGGTCGGCCAGACCACCCCTGGCGTGGGCCAAGCCTGGCCACGCGGCCAGGTGGTGTGGCCGGCCCCCAGCTCTTCTCCGTCTCGTATTTTGGCATCAGATGTCTTCCGAAAAAATAGGAACTTTGGCTTTTGTCCCGTCCAATTCTGGGAATATTCATTTTCTGACTTTCCTGGAACCAAAAACAGCAGAAAACAGGCAGCTGGCACTGTGGCTCTTGTTAATAGGTTAGTCCAAGAAATCATATGAAAAGTACTCCAAAGTGTGGACAAAACACAAGAAAGTAGATGAAACCAAACATGGAACATCAAAAATTATAGATACATTTGCAATGTATCAGTATCATGTTCCTTTCATCATCCACTCTGCAACCTTAAATTGATCCTATAAATATTTACTCGCTTGCACTGAGGACACTCCCCACTTAGCTTGTTATCTCATAAATTCTATTCCTTTGCTAGTGTCTCATTTTTAGCCTTGAAACAACGAGCAAGAACTTGGTTTAAAATACTTCCTACATTTTACAACAAGAAAAAGCATATGAAATATGACTTGAGTCCATGTTTAGCCCAAAGAATTTAAGTTTTGAACCACTCCATCCCATTTGAGCTTAATACAAATAGACTTGATAGTACCCTTGATTAAAATTGTTTGATGAAACGGATGCTTCGAAGTAGTAGAAATTATGCAACTACTTTTTTCTGATAATTACCATAATATATTGTTTTACGCGTGTCATTACAACTCTGTCGTGCTCCATGGGGAACTATTAACTCTGCTGGCCTGCGAACGATCTAAATGTGGGAAACCACTTGATTTCGGATATTGAGTTATGTAAACGTCTGTAGCAGCAATGCTATGACGGGTAAATTTTTTATTCTCCTCATGGTTTCACGTTCGAAGTGAAGTTATAGTACTCCTCTGACCCATTATTTCTCAACAATTATTTATTGGCATGGTCACGAGTGCACAACACAGCCCCAATTAAACATGATAAAAATAGTGGCATGATTTCTCTATGAAAGAGCTAAAGTTTTTGAAAGGCAAAAGAAAATAAAAGAGGTACTTTGATAGTATTGAGATTTTGACATGGGAAAGATGAGTTATTCTAAAATTATATAACTTGATGCCTACCTGAGTACTCTTAACTGGGTAAACAAATAAGAACAAAAGTTTTTCATCTCTCTATCAATAGAGTGACCAAAAGAATTTGTCTCACTTTCCTAGCTAAAACCGTCGACACTTGCTTGGGCATATGATTTATTTGCTAATAAGATATACGTGGTTAGGAAGTGGACTCAGTGCAATCTTGTGAATACTTGTATGATTATATTTAAGATTGCAGGGATTATGAAGAAAAGAATTTGACACCAATTCAAACTCATGAGTTCCTCTATTTTCAGTTTTGAATCTTCACTATTCTTCTTTATTTCCTTGTCACTCGAGGGCGAGCAACATATAATCTTGGGGGAGTTGATAGCTATGAGAATCGACACATTTTTATGGCTTTTATTGATGGTTTTCTCCCGGATTTGATCGTTTTCTAGTTTTACCTAACGCTAATACTTCGGTAGCAAAGAAAACTTGGTTTTTAATGTGTGTTTCAGGTTTGGAACGTCAACAGGAGGATTTAACTAGAGAAACACAATATTTTGGGGGGGAAACAAGCAAGTCTCACTTTGGAAGCACGCAAGAGGAGTCAACAGAAGCTCTAACGAGCAACTATACGGCGGGAATATTTTTCTGGCCATATAGTTCCCGTCGTATAGTTGCCGCTGCCTCTGTCTTTTCAAAAGGGACAACTTCCATGAAGGGACCAGGGACAAAAACACAACACAGCAGCCGCCACACCATCTAGAAGGGAGAAAGAAGAGATCCAAAGAAGAAGGAGAAGATGTTCTTCATCTCGCTCCACGATCTTCGACCTCCTAGCCAATACACCCAATATCCACTACTTGTACTTGAGAGAGAGAGAGAGAGAGAGAGATCTTCACCTTGCAAGACTAGGGTCTGAGATTGTTTCTTTACATCTTGAATTGTGTTGGATATTTTTCTATTCTTATTGTGGATCTCCACGGTAATACCAAGACGAATTCCCTTTATTCAATTATATTGATGATCTGTTCTTCTCTCATGAGTGACTAATTCCCTTGGGCGTGGGAGATGTAGGGGATTGGTGAGATGTGATGTGCCTACATATATTTTCAATTAGTTTGTGATTGAATCTAATTACTATAATATGTGTGCTTGACTATCTGTGGGATGCCTAATGCTTGTTGTCCAATTAAGGGCCCAGACAACATGATACCTTGTTCTACGAGGATAAGATTTTGTACGCTAGTGGACCGGCAACCCTCGGGTGACACGAGGATATCAATGGAAAGCTAGTTGACTCGAGGATAGCGAGTAACCACTGTGCTTATTGCATTAGTCCGGTCCAAGGAGCTTAATCGCTAAGCAACCTGAAGGGTCTTAATTGTCTAGTGTCTGACCATGGTTTTGGTAGCAGGCTAGTAGGATTATGGAAGTTGGGATGAAATCTACCAAGAGAAGTTTTGGCTAATTATGGGTTGCTCGCCTACACATATATCTATAAGATTATAGTTATTACATTTACCACTCATCCACCTGGCACAGTCACTATCACCATGAACTGAATCTCCCTGCGCCTTCTTTCGTCATTTGCAGGAAACAACAAACAAGCAAAACCGTGCTTTACTTTTATGCTTTTTATTTCTGAAGTTTACATTTTAGTTTTATTTAAATCTATCACATTTAATCAAACCCATTCTTATTTCAACACTTGCAGTCAATTCACTCGAAGACCTGTGACAATTTCGGGTGTGACAGAGACTTCACCAATAAACACTTACCTTTGGGCTCCCTGTGGGATCGATATCTGAAGTTCGAAACTAGCTACAAATGATCTGTGCTCTTGCAGACATCAGCAGGGCTCCGCCATGGTGGAGGATATGGCTTGGTGGCTCTCTCTTGGGTCCTCCCTCCTTTATATAGGCCTTGGGGATGCCCTAGGGTTCCCCCAATACTGTTATATGACTTAGGGAAGGTTCTAGAGCTTCTCTAGGGTGAAATCCCTTTTTTGCGACCTTTTTACCAACTATACGGCCAAACTATACGGCGGGAACTTTTAGTTCCGGTCGTATAGTTGGTCGTTGAACTTGTAGATCCTTTAGTGTTTTGGTCGCCATTTCTTCATACGAACTCCGTTTTGGGTGTTCTTGGGCTCGTTGCGTTTGTCTTATCGAGGGATACAACCCCATGGTATTGGATATTTATTTTGAGAAGTTGGAAACATTCACTTTTCCAACCTCTCAAATGGCTAAGTCTGGTCCCTGCATCTCCTCCATACTATGATCTCTTTGTACCTTTTTATCCATAATCTTCACCAACACCTACACACATGTCATAGACAAGGAAAGTGATAAAATTCTACCAAAACTACTAAATGTGCAAAGCTCATATGAAAGTAAATGAGAACTAGAAGTCATGCATATAAGGCATAGCTATAGCTGGAAGAAACATGATATGAGAGATAAATAGCACATTTTATATGGCTAAAAGAGGTTCGGTCTATAACATCAAGTAATAATGTGATGATGCAACATGCATTAGCACATCAAGTCAAACTTCATGTATAGATCTAGTCAATCACGAAGATCCAATAAAAACCAAGAAATCCAAATGTGGTACACATAACACACATTATTCTAAGTCCGTAATGTAGTAGTTAAGTAGAACATCTCTAGAATTCATGCTTAGTTGTGTAATATATGACACCTCCTAGTATAGGTTTACACTGTCATACTTAGCACTTAAGGTTCAAACTATAATTTTTCTCAATGTTTACCCAAACTGCTCAATAACAACATGATAATTTTGAGCAAGTGATCTCAAATTGGTTACAGCAACTTATTATTTTCCTTTTGGAACAACTAACTATAACCAACCTTTCATTATTCCGTGAACTAACCTCACATGATCTATCCAAACGGCTAACCAGATTTTGTTTACTACATTAAACCAAAGATTATCGGAGATTTGTAACATCTATGACTTCTATCATGGTCCTACACTATTCTTTACTAACTCCTTCTTCAAGATTATTTACTAAGTACTTGTCTTTTACACCTATACCATGGTTTCGGAACTAATCTCACCATGATGCTCTTCTTTTGATCTTACTATTGTTGATTCTTAACAAAATTCAACTTCATCATGTAGAATTCTCAAGTGAATCCCACATGATTTACTTCCCATTACATCAATACCTACTCTAATGTTCTTCATTATGTTGTCTATCACTATCAACTAATGGCGAGATTCTGCTATCTTTCATGGATTCTATGGATAAACTACACCATTAGTACGATATCCCAAACTTGATCCTAATCTTCTATGACCATTTCACTTTCTTAAGGTACCTTAACAGGATTATATCTACTCCAAAAGACACTAAAATAGGACTTTACCAAGAGAAAATAAATAACTACTCTTAAGAAAGATGACCAAAGAATCCAACTTAAGTGTGACAAGATTATCCTCCAGTGGATACCCATCACAAGTCTTGGTTTAGATAAGATGGCTTCCTATAGTCACTATCCAACCTACAGATCTCCTAAAAGGGTTTTAATACTAAGGGTTGTAATTCCCTCTTGAAGAAATTTTAAAAAATCAGTTCTTTTGTCGATAGTGCAGAAAACAATTCCTTTTTACAAGCAATTGGCGCAACGCCGGACACTTCTTATCAGTCCTGAAAGTATGTAGTTTGTCATCATAAAATGCGTGACCAAAATTTGTAACTACAAATGTTTTGTCCATGCAAGATCATCATCTAAATATAATTTTAAGCTACAAAAGTTTAGTAAATGCAAGATCAAGACTCTCAACATTGGCTTGTCATAATTTATTTGGTCCTAATAAAATTCAGTAGTTGCAAGATGAGCAAATGGATAAAGGACAAGAGGATAAAACACTAAAAGTGATTAACTACATAGAGCAGATCTACAGACCATGAGAAGTGGTAGACAAGGACGTGTTTCCTCATGGCCAGTTGAATGATGGCAAGTTCATTCTCGAAATATGGGTCCTTCGGGGTGTACTCGAGGTCCAATCCCACGAACTTGTCCTCGTCTTTCTCAAACCAATCCTCGTACATCCTCAGGACTCGCACCATTGTCTCCTCCTCGTTGGTATAGATGACGTCTATCTTCTTATTGTCATGGGAAATGAAGCTTGTCTCTAGAGTGTGTCCTTCCTTGGTGGCAAGGAGAAGACAGAAACAAGATAGAGGACAGGAAGAAAAAGAGTGGTTTCTGCGAGACAGGGGAACATGCGGTGACCTAGCATACCACTGCATGATGTAGTATACTATAGTCGTTGAAATAACACCAATGAAACACCATTCACTAGTATTACATCCCTCATAGTGGTAGAACAGAAACACAGCAGGTCCAAGACATGACTATAGATTACAACTCGACTCTTTACAAAAGATCTAGAGAATACTCTAGGTTAAAGAGGAAGAAAGAAACTTCTTACAAAGAAGAACCAGAAATAACAACTCAGAACTATCTTGAGTAAAACTAGTATCTAAACCATCGGGCTTGCAATTGCTGCTATTGCAATGCTCTACAGAAATAGGTTTTATGGCTAGAGAGTATACTCCTATCTACACCGAAACTTCGTCTTCACTTCCTTGATGTATAAGTTGTCTCCATTGACTTCCTTGAAGAGATTGCGCTTTCGGTGCTGAATCCTTGAGTATAAGTTAGTGTTGACGTCGTCTTCATCGGCTTTAGAATCTAGCAAGGGTTAAGAAGGTACGGGTGAGTACGAGCGTACTCAGCAAGTTCACTAAAAAGGAGTGCTTCATGCACTATCTACAGCCACAAACCATAGGTCGTAGGCAATGCAGGTTTCGTAAAAATTTCTTCAAAGATTGCTTTTATTCTGAAAAACTATGTCCATCAGCCTTCACAGGTTGATTATAACTTTCGTGGAGTTCCTTTCCTGTAGCGTTCGTAGCTCCTTCCCAGAACAGGGAGTAACATGTCACAATTCTTACACTCTTCAGTGGTGCGTCACTTTTCCCATGAGAGACCTTAAGCTTTTTTGCACGGCCAGGAGTATATCCCCGTTCAAACTTCCTTAGTTTGAGGCCCAACCTAATATCCAAGCCAATCACTGCCCTCTCCGTGACCCCGCATGCCCCCTTGGTGTACGCCATGCCCACATATTGAATTACGGCAATGATTAGTACAGACCATTATAGATGCCAGAACTACCGTGGGACGTTGAGGGATCCCACCCATATGCTGCATATCCTCTATGAATTACATACTCACACTATGAGGATAACAGTAATGGCATGTGCATCCAGATTCATGCGAAGGGAAGAGGATACAGCTGACTTCTCCGTCCCATTCCAAATCTCATGGTTAATGCATAATATACGGTGCTAGAATCACTGGCGATATTGGTTGTTAAGTCCTAGATATTATGTTCCTTTACCATTGGAACTGTAATAGTAGGTTATTACCATTTGGTAAATAACCTATAATCATATTATTATGAAAATGGGATTTCTATTTTTGTACCCTCGGTTCGTTAGTTGTACTCAGTTTTCCCTAGCCGCTTAACTTTTTCTCACTTTTGCCTCTCTCCTTCTCGGAAACCCATCAAAGAGCTCGAACGGTAGCTACCGTTAGGTTGACCGTTGGCTGACGTGTGGGGCCGCGCGGTGTGGGACCACGTGGGGTTGTTTGGTCAGGAACGCGTTATGCTGACGTGTGGGACCACGTCATGTGGGACTGCGTGGGGTAGGTTTGTTGGGAAAGCGTTATGGGGGACGTGGTGTGGGACCATGTGGGGCGCGTTTGGTGGTTACGTGCACCTTGTCGCCTAAACTGGAAGCTTTATTTTTTGTTATTTTTATGATTGGCCTTTTTAAGAGCGCCTTTTCCCCTCTATCTCGCTAACAGATGTGTTTTTTTTGCCCAAAAGGTAGCGAATCTAGAGAAGCTTCTCTCTTCATTCATTGTTCCTTTTGACCCTCGTTTTCCCCCAATCTGGTAGCAAATCTAGAGCAGCAAATCTAACCAGCACCATAAATAAATTCAATAAACAGAACATATGTAGATAAAGCAGCTAATATAGGTTATATAGTACGGTACTTAACGTGGTTCAACAATTAGGCTGCTCAGCAACAGTAGCGGACAAGTTCAACACAGACAAGACAAAAGAAGCTGCTTTACAGCAGCAGGAGGACAAGATTAGTGGCCCCTCATGGCCTCCGCCTCCTCCACTTCTTACTGCCCAGTCCCTTAACCTTGGGCGCCTTGGGCTTGATCGGGGACAAGCGACCCTCCTCGATGGCCACCTTCTGGAGGTTGCGGAGGTGAAGACCGAGTGCCTAGTGCTTGGCTCTGAAGCCGTGGACGTTCACGAACTTGCCGCAGATCCTCACGTCCTCGACATGCTTCATGAGGGAGTTGAAGTCGGTGGTGCGGAGCCTCCTGGTGCAGAAGGGGCACATGTAGACGTCATCGGCGAAGAAGTTGTCGTACTGGCTGGACTTCAGCCTCCTCAGCACATGACGAGTCTTGGTGTCCTTGGACTCATCGTCGCTGCTATCCTCCTGTTGGAAAAACAGTAGAGTGCAATAAGGACATGATTGAGATACTTTGATTATCGTGATTGATTATTTGCATAAATTAACCGATTGAGATCCCTTGATTATTCCCCAAATCTCAAACCAAATTGAATATTGATCCCAACTACGAATAGGGGGATTCAAATACGAATAGGGGGATTCATCGAAATATGAGATCTAAGAGAATAGGATTAGCTATTGTAAAAATACGAATAGCCAAACCCTAATAACATATGATCTAGCATCCAATGATGGGAATGGGGGAAGAACAAGGGAAGGGGAGAAAACCCTGGTTACCTCCAACCATGGGTCGGCGATCTTGGTGTCGTAGGGGTTCTCCGGCCTTATGTAATCAACTCCTTGTAGGGGTCCCAGTCGAGCAGGATCTTCCCGAGACCGGCAGGGGCCTCCTCACCGGCAGCTACGGCGGAAGCGTGGATAGTGATAGCGACTACCTTCGATGCCTCGACGGGGGCTTGCACGGGGATGGGGGCCTCCTCGCCGGTGGCCTTGGAGGCGCCGATGGCCACCGCACGGTTCTTCTCCATCGCCGGCGTGGTTGGGGTTTTCTTGGGGGTTTGCAGAAGGTGATGGGACAATGGGGACAGTTGAGTGAGTGAGCGAGTGAGTGATGAGTGAGAGTGAGGATGCCTCTATAAAGGAGAAATGAAGCGATGTTTCGTTGCACCACCGTGCACCGCGTAACCCCGTATGCTACTGATACGTCCAAAACGTATCTACTTTCCCAAACACTTTTGCTATTGTTTCTCCTCTATACTTGTGTGATTTGGATGCAACTAATGTGAACTGACGCTGTTTTCAGAAGAATTGCCTTGGTGTCTACTTTTTGTGCAGAAAATCAACTATCAGGAAAAATCCCGGAAAATATGCCAAAAATCCTATTTCACCCGAAGACTCTAGGAGCCAGAATACGAGACGGAGAAGAGCCCTGGGATGGCCACACCACCTGCTGGCGCGGGCCAGGCCAGGCCACGCCAGGGGGTGGTGTGGGCCACCCAAGCACCCCCTCGACCTCTCTCTTCGCCTATAAGGAGCCTTCTGACCTAAAAACTTCGGGGGGTTCGACGTTTTTCCAGAAGGAGTTCCGCTCCGCCGCCACCACTAGGTTCCACGAAACAGTACCAGAAACTCCGTTCTGGCATCCTGCCGGGACGGGGAATTGGAGGAGATCATTGCCATCATCATCACCATCGCTTCTCCATCGACCATCCATGTTTCTCCCATCTATGAGTGAGTAATCCCCCGCTGTAGGCTATGGGGATGGTAGGGATTGGATGAGATCGTTCATGTAATGGCATCAGATTGTTAGGGCATAGTGCCTAGTATCTCTATTAGTGCTTTATGACTTTGTTGCAACTTTGTTGTGCTTAATGCTTGTCACTAGGGCCCGAGTGCCATGATCTCAGATCTGAACTTATTATTGATTCATTATGATAGTATTGTTTTGGGTCTTATCTACAAGTTGTATACACGCGTCATTGTCCGAAACCTATGGTCCCGAAGTGACAAAAATCGGGGTAGCCGGAAGGGAAAGGCTTTGATGTGAGGATCACATGTGTTCACGGAGTGTTAATGCTTTGCTCCGGTGCTCTATTAAAAGGAGCACCTTAATTGCCAGTAGTTCCCTAGAGGCCCCGCTACAAACGGGCTGGCAGGACAAAAGATGTTGTGCAAGTTCTCATTGCGAGCACGTATGACTATATATGGAACACATGCCTAGGATTGTCTAGTACTTGGATGCTTTATCTTATTTATCTGCAATTGCCCTATGTTCTGATTGCTATGTGAATTGTCTTGTCCATGCAACTCCCATCCATCCATCCCTATGCCTACCGCACTCGAATCCCACTGTTTACTGCTTTTGTTACTACTGTCTTTGCTTTACTACTGCTGTTACTTTACTATTCCCACTACAAAACTGTTGCTACTGATAAACTGCTGTGAGCAAGATTGTTTCTAGGTGCAGCTGAATTGACAACTCAGTTGTTAAGGCTGATAAGTATTCTTTGGATCCCCTTGTGTCGAATCAATAAATTGGGTTTCACTTCCCTTGAAAATACTGCGATACACCCCCTATACTTGTGGGTCATCAGCTAATGCACCGTGCACGGCCAGACATGTTCTCTACCGCCCCGTGCACCTCACACGCGTACCGTGAGTCACGTTTTTCCCTCGTGTCTAACCCTGGCGACTTAGTTGTGCTTAGTTTTTCCCTCGAGTGTAATACTGGCAGTTTGGTTGTACTCAGTTTTACCCTCCAGTACTAACACTGCCGTGTGCAATATACTCAGTTTTACCCTCCAGTGTGGCTGGTCAACAAATAGTCAACCAATGGGTTTTAGCTAGCTAACTGAGTCATTTTATGCACAACAAATTCAAAAAGATCAAAACATAGTGGCATCTACCCAGGGAGTCTTATTATGCGACCTGCCACCATAAGAAATGTATATAAATCAATTTTAACCCTAAATCACCACTTCTCAAATCACCTACTATCTATGAAGGTTCATGGCTTTCTACTCAAGCCTCTTCCCAAAACATCCCTCCCCAAAACATAGTTTGTCTGAATGAGCCAATAATTGTCAAACTGGTGTATATTTGAATTGCAAATGTTTGATGTATGCCAAGATGTATTTTATTCTATAAAAGACGCATTTTCCATTTTTTTCAATCTTTTTCTATTTTCTATTTGAATCCCTTTGTCAGTCTTGCCCTTGGTTTTTAAGTTATACTCAGTTTTGCCCTTGGTTCTTAAGTTCTACTCAGTTTTGCCCTATGTTCTGATTGCTATGTGAATTGTCTTGTCCATGCAACGCCCGTCCATCCATCCCTATGCCTACCGCACTCGAATCCCACTGTTTACTGCTTTTTTTACTACTGCCTTTGCTTTACTACTGCTGTTACTTTACTATTCCCACTACAAAACTGTTGCTACTAATAAACGGCTGTGAGCAAGATTGTTTCCAGGTGCAACTGAATTGACAACTCAGTTGTTAAGGCTGATAAGTATTCTTTGGCTCCCCTTGTGTCGAATCAATAAATTGGGTTTCACTTCCCTCGAAAATACTGCGATACACCCCCTATACTTGTGGGTCATCAAGACTATTTTCTGGCACTGTTGTCGGGGAGCATAGCTTTATTTATCAAGTTCACTTGGATTCTCTATTGTTTGCTGTTATCCATCCATCATGGGTAAGTCTCGTGATGGCAAGGTTCCTATTTTACCATCCACTACAAGAAGAGGTACGATTCTGAACACCTCTGTTGCTCTTGATTCACCGTCTGTTATAAGTAAGCTCGTTACACCACCACATACACATGCTACACACACTGCTACTACTGCTGAATCTGAAACTTCTGATGCTTATGATGCTGCTTCTACTGTTCTTGATAAGAGTGGTTCATTAGGTACTTTCCTAGATGCTACGATTGCTAGAACTATAGCTAGAAATACTGAAACTCCTAATGAAGACACTACCACACCTGTTAGCTCACCTGAGTCTAGTGAGAGTTATGATATTGAAGAAGATTATGTTGAGATGACCGATGAGTTTATTAAAGAATGTAAGAACACCCATGATAGGAGCGTTGCTAAGAGTCTCCTTGAGAGGCGTACTATTAGACCCAAATTATATCCTGCTGCTAAGTTTGCTGCTTCTCCCATAAACATTATAGATGAAGATTATGATTTCTCTCTCGATCTATCTTACATAGCTATTGTCGAGAAAGAACCTTTTTGTGGGACTAAGAATGAAAGTGCGGTAGCACATATGAATGAACTTTCTACCATGAGTGGCTTGTTTTCTGATGATATTAAAATGCGTACTTACTTTGTTGCTAAGATTTTCCCTTTTTCACTGAAAGGAGAAGCTAAAACTTGGTTTGGTAATTTACCTCCTGGATCTATTGATAGCCCTGAGTGCTTGTTTAATACTTTCCTGCAAAAATATTTTCCTCCTAGTGCTAGACATGCTGTTTTGCAGGAACTTTTTGATTTTAAACAGGGAGAAAAAGAGGTATTGCTCGAATCTTGGGCAAGGTTTTGTGCTTTGATTCATGCACAGGCTGGAAGTCCATTACCTAAGAATGAACTACTTGATATATTTTATAATGGACTAACCGAAGAATCTAGGACATACCTAGATAGTTGTGCTGATTGTGTTTTCAGGAATAGGACTCCCAAGGAAGCTGAGGAATTAATGGCTAAAATAAGTAAGAATTATGAAGATTGGTCTCCTCCTAAACAAGTTACTCCTGAAGTAATTGTACCTGAACCATCTATTCCTGTGCCTATTCCAACATCAAAGAAGAGGGGAATTATTGAATTAAATGATGAAGTGATGAAGGAAGCTAAGAATGTCTTAAGGAGAAGGGAATTAAAGCTACAGATGTCAAGAATTTACCTCCTATTGAAGAATTATGTAAGCCTATTCCCTACTCACCCACTATTGAGGTACACTCTCTCCAACACTTTGATGAAGGTGATATCCCTTACTTGAAACCTCCTGATCAATGCTTAGAAGAATTTGATATCTTTATTGTTAAGCAAGATAACTTTAATAAAAGGGTGCAAAATCATCTTATGGAAAACACTAGAGCTATTGTTCAGTTGAAAGATATTGTGGAAAGAACCTCTAATGATGTTAAAATGATTGTTAAACACTTTCAAATGGTTCAAACTCAAATAGATCAACTCGTTAAAGTGCAAAACGACTTGCTAGTTAATGCTGCTAAAGAAAAACATGCTTATGAAATTAGAACTAGAAGTGGTGCTGCTACCCAGGATCCTCTATATCCCGAGGGGCATCCCAAAAGAATTGAGCAGGATTCTCAACAAGCTGAAAATAGTGGTTCTACTCGTAAGAAAAGGAAAAAAGAAACATAAAACTGTTGTAGAACCCTCTGAACCTGCTATAGATCCTAATAGTATATCTATCTCTGATGCTGAAACTGAAAGTGGTAATGAAGAAAATGAAGTGCCTAATGAAGAAAAAGTTGAAGAAGAACCTGAAAATCACACTAAGACTACTAAATACACTAAAGAAGATTTTGTTGCTAAGAAGCATGGTAGTGAAAGAGAACCTTGGGTCCAAAAACCTATGCCTTTCCCTGATAAGAAACACAAGTCAAAGGAAGATGAACACTATAATAAGTTTTGTGAGTGGATGAAACCTTTATTCTTGCAAATTCCTTTGACTGATGCTATTAAATTGCCTCCTTACTCAAAGTATATGAAGGACATTGTCTCAAATAAAAGGAAGATCCCTAATGAAGAAATCTCTACTTTGCTTGCTAATTATTCCTTCAATGGTAAGGTTCCTAAGAAACTTGGAGACCCAGGGATTCCAACTATCCCTTGCTCTATTAAGAACAGTTATGTTAGAACTGCTTTGTGTGATTTGGGAGCTGGAGTTGGTGTTATGCCTTTCTCTCTCTATAAGAGGCTTCAACTTGAAAAATTGATACCAACTGATATATCTTTGCAAATGGCTGATAAGTCTACCACTATTCCTGTGGGTATATGTGAGGATGTACCTATTCAGGTGGCTCACAATTGCTTGATATTAACTGATTTTATTGTGCTTGAAATGCATGAAGATGATAATATGTCTATTATTCTTGGGAGATCTTTTCTTAATACTGCAGGAGCTGTTATTAATTGTAATCAAGGAAAGGTGACCTTCAATGTCAATGACAAGGAACATATCCCCAAGAAGATTGAAAGGACTTATGGTTTAAATTCAATTGAACATGTTGAAGGCATTCAAGTTGGAGAAATATATTGTCCCATACCAAAAGAAAAATTTGAAACTATTATGATTGGGACCATTGCTATCAGAGTTGAGGTAACATAATCATTAGTGGAATACAAAGTTTTGTCTCATATGCAACTTTTTTGGTAGCAAGACTTGATCAACCTTGCCAACAAAAGGATTCCATTGAACAAAACAATGTTTTCATTATGATTATCTATGTTTATTTCTATCCTTTGTATTTCAGTTTTTGCTTTTGTTTAGTTTTATTTGTGTTGTTAGTTTGCTTGCATGCTAGAACTTCTGTAGTTCTAGCCTTGTTTTGTCCTTGCATCATGTTTCCAAAAAGAAAAAAACTGTCTGTCAGAAAAATCATTCTTCTATTTCTGAAAAGTGCCCAAAAATAAAGTGTCTCAAAAAATTTCAGAAAATTCATATTAAATTTTTACGTGAAAAAAGGGGCAGAGGAGTACCTAGTAGGTACCAGGGGGCCCACCAGGAAGGCACACCACATGGTGGCGCGGCCAGACCTGGGTGGCGCCATGCCTTGGTGTGGGCCACCCCTGGCCCCCCACTACCTCTCTCTCCTGCCACTTTCTTCTCTCTCCCGAGTAAGCTCCAGTTCATAGCTCAAAATCGCGTTCTCTCTGTGGTTGCCCTCGATTTCTTCGATCTCTTTGCTCAGCCCATCTTTCTTGCTGAAATTTGGAGCAATTGTTCCTTGGTATGTGACTCCTCCCCTTGTCCAAGTAGATTTGTGTTTAGTTGATTGTATGTTGAGTATTTTGCTGTTGTAGGTGACTGGTTATGAGAGCTTGTAAGCTTGTTTGATGCTTAGAGATATAGTTTTGATGCATGTTTAGGCCTCTTGCTAGTCCCTATGAGTAGAATCCTTCATTATATTTACTTTGCAATCACTTGTTTAATAGGTGTTTAAATTTCAGAACACCAAGCATGAACAACCACACTTTTGGAGAGATATTTGAGAATGATGCACCTAGGAGGTCAAGGCCCTCAAGAACAGCCTCTCAAGCTAGGCCATCATATAATGAAGACCTCATTGCATCACGTATTGGCAGTGAAAGAGATGATGGAGATGCTCACCCATCCTCTTTCCCTTGTTTTACTTTCTTGCAAGCTGTCTTGATACTGATTGAGAGGGTTGGTTTGACCTCTTATATGCAAGATGAGAGTGCACAATACGCTATGCTCACCAAAACTTTTGTTGAGAGCTTCTCATTTACTAACACATCCTATCATTCTACTGTCTCATTTAAAATCTATGATATGCCCTTCACCATGCCTTTGGAGAGATTTTGCAGTATTGTAGGTGTGCGTATGACAGGGACCGTGAAGAAAATTCAAGGGTGGCCCGCTGATTTGTTGGAGCTTTACCGAGGGGTGAACAATGATGATGACCGCGTGGTGCAGCGCGGAAAGATAAGAAATATCCAACTCCTTGCTCTTAGATACTTTGCATACTATCTTGCCACTAGTATTTTGGGTAGGGAGAACACTAGTAATATCTCCAACTATCACTTATCTTTCCTTGATGCTGCGCTCAACAATGATACTCGGTACAATCTTGGCTCTCTTATTGCTCGCCGCCTAGCTGCTAGGGGGCCTATCTATGGGGGCATCATTGCCTCGTGTGTAGTTGATGCATTAGATCTTTCTGCGGCTCCTGATGATGTTATGCTAGCACCACAGAGGCTCGACCTTGTTGCCATGAAAACTCATCACTTTGTCACTGCTACCTCTGATTTGAACAATCTGGTATATAGGATGCTTTTCACTGACGGGGATGAAAGGGAGATCCTTTTGCCCTAGCCTACTTTGTTCAGTGTTGACAGGAGACCGTGGTCGCGCTCCAAGAAGGAGGTGGACGAGCAGCTTCGCTTGTTGGGTTTCCACGAGCAGCACCAGGAGGATGTGCCCTCCTATGATTATTCCGCACATTACGGAGGGATGTACTCTGGCTCGCACCAGGACGAGGGCACCTCCTCGTCGTACCCCAGTGACACTTCATCTTGGCCAGCCTGGGACACATACCCACTTAGGCCAAAAGCCTAAGCTTGGGGGGAGGTATGGCGACACCGCACTCATCTCCTTATCATGTTACGTCGGTTCTTTGTATATTCATGCTTTCGTTCTCTTTTTAGTTTTCGTTCTTCTTTGCTTTTGCTTTCTAAAACACAAAAAGACCAAAAATATTTTTGTTGTTTCTCTTTGGTTTGCTTCTTCTTTTGCTTTGGTCTGCTTGTTCCTTTTTGCTTTGTTTGAACTATTCGAAAAACCCAAAAAGATTTTGCTTTGCTTGTTTTCTCTTTTGGTTTTTGTTTAAAAATCGAAAACACCAAAAATATTTGTCGTTCTTCTTTGGTTTTTGTGAGTTGGCTACAGGGTTCGGCAGTTCTCAGTGGATTATTGGTTTCATATTATTATTCAAGCCACACAAGTGAAGAGCAATAATGAGAATTAATGACAACTTGAGGCATGGTAAGAGGCTGGTAACGAACTCTATTTGTTTTCATTTTTGTACGTATACTCATCATTGTGAGCTTGCTTAGTCCGTTCATGTAGAGTGTATGTTATCTTTGGATATTTAGTAGTTCTTGATTTCTTGTGATTAGCTCCAGCTCGCTAATAGTTTGTAGCATGTCTCATGAATGTTTGCTTACATTACTCTATTCATAAATTGGTATGACACTGTGGTATCCTCCTCTGAATGTTTCATTTGATCGACTTGGCACATGCTCATGCATGCACATGACTGTAATAATCAGTTAAGCCTTGACGAATTATTTTGCCTTGAGGATCTTGAATCATTTTCATGCCATCAGTAGTCTTGTTTTGTTGCAAGCATGATAATAACAGCTATTGCTCTCTCATTTGTCGCTCCCTTACTTTTGCTAGCCTTCACTTGCACTGAGTGTCTTACTCATGTTTCCAATTCCCTAAACCAAATATTTCCAAAGTGTCCACCATACCTACCCATTAGCATCATTTGCTACCTCCGTGCATATTCAATATGCCTTGTTTTCTTCCGAATAAAATGTTTGCTTGATATGAGAAAGTTAGTTAGTAAATCTCTCACGAACTTGATGGCACACTTTATTTTCCGCACTTAATAAACCTGAACCATTGTGAACTCTCCACGAATGTTATATGCTTGCTAATTATAGGCTGGGGATTAGCAGAACCGTGCTGTCATGGGGAACGCTTTCAACACTTGTAAATATATACCAAGTTGATACCTTGATTTTTTGTTTGCGGATGTCGTCGGTGTGAAATAAAAGGGGAGCTTGTAAGTCCATGGAGTTATGTATGTGTGTTAGAGAAACGCCTGGGCCGCTGGTCTAATCCATGCTGACATGGTGGAAACCTGCAGTGTAACCATAATGATATCTATGAAGCATTCTTCTTATAAAAAAAGAGAGTTATAGCTATTGAGAAAAAGGAAAAAAAGAGAGTTTTATGAAAAGAGGAAAGAGAGAAAAAAACACCATTTTCCCATGGTAAATAAGAAGATTGCTGAGATACTCATTGTCTGCTTGCCTTGTCATTTTGATATGGGGATTCTTCCGTATCATCGGGCAAGGGGTACCCCGTTGGCGGTTCTCAATGATACGCACATACTTACGATGACAAGAACTTACCGGTAACTAAAGTTGAGTAGCATGAGGAGCGGCCCTCGTACTCAAGGGACTTGGGATTTCCAATTTATAGTCTGTCAAGCATATAACTCAGATTGGACCTCACTTTCACCTTAACCACATTAAAGATGCCTATGATAGGGGCAATGAGAGCTCAAAGCTAACAAGTACCATACTATCAGCATTTGGAAGCCTTTCAAATTTCGCAAAACCTTTTTCTTCTACTTGTTGAGTCTCCACATATTCTTTGAGAACCTTCTTGAGAGCATAGTTGTCATTCTTTATGTTTGTTTCATTACTTGATTATTTGTGTTATGACTTTGATGCTTGTATCCTTGATATCTTTACTTCTAGTCATCACTTGAACTTCAGAGGTGCCTTGACATTCATAATCAAAGGCAAGCGAGATACCACTCTATCATACCTTTCTATGAGCATTGTAATGTTGCTTATGTTTGTGCTTCAGGCTACTTATTATTCTTGAGTTGGAATCTCTTCATAGCTTGCAATGACTACTAAGTAGACTCAGTTGCATACTCTTTATTATGAATTGTCTAAGTAGTTGATCACACTGCTGAGAATATTTACATCATATGAAGCAAATGTGTTCGTGAAAGTTCTTTTATCGCACTCAGTTTTCAAATGAATTGCTTGAGGACAAGCAATAAGCTAAGCTTGGGGGGGAGTTGATACATCCAAAACGTATCTACTTTCCCAAACACTTTTGCTATTGTTTCTCCTCTATACTTGTGTGATTTGGATGCAACTAATGCGAACTCACGCTGTTTTCAGCAGAATTGCCTTGGTGTCTACTTTTTATGCAGAAAATCAACTATCAGGAAAAATCCTGCAAAATATGCCAAAATCCTATTTCACCCGAAGACTCCAGGAGCCAGAATACGAGATGGAGAAGAGCCCTGGGGTGGCCACACCACCTGCTGGCGCGGGCCAGGCCAGGCCACGCCAGGGGGTGGTGTGGGCCCCCCAGGCACCCCCTCGGTCTCTCTCTTCGCCTATAAGGAGCCTTCTGACCTAAAAACTTCGAGGCGTTTGACGTTTTTCCAGAAGGAGTTTCGCTCCGCCGCCACCACCAGATTCCACGAAACAGTACCAGAAACTCCGTTCTGGCATCCTGTCGGGACGGGGAATTGGAGGAGATCATCACCATCATCATCACCATCGCTTCTCCATCGACCATCCATGTTTCTCCCATCTATGAGTGAGTAATCCCCTGCTGTAGGCTATGGGGATGGTAGGGATTGGATGAGATCGTTCATGTAATGGCATCAGATTGTTAGGGCATAGTGCCTAGTATCTCTATTAGTGCTTTATGACTTTGTTGCAACTTTGTTGTGCTTAATGCTTGTCACTAGGGACCGAGTGCCATGATCTCAGATCTAAACTTATTATTGATTCATTATGATAGTATTGTTTTGGGTCTTATCTACAAGTTGTATACACACGTCGTTGTCCGGAACCTATGGTCCCGAAGTGACAGAAATCGGGGTAGCCGGAAGGGAAAGGCTTTGATGTGAGGATCACATGTGTTCACGAAGTGTTAATGCTTTGCTCCGGTGCTCTATTAAAAGGAGCACCTTAATTGCCAGTAGTTCCCTAGAGGCCCCGCTGCAAACGGGCTAGCAGGACAAAAGATGTTGTGCAAGTTCTCATCGCGAGCACGTATGACTATATATGGAACACATGCCTAGGATTGTCTAGTACTTGGATGCTTTATCTTATTTATCTGCAATTGCCCTATGTTCTGATTGCTATGTGAATTGTCTTGTCCATACAACGCCCGTCCATCCATCCCTATGCCTACCGCACTCGAATCCCATTGTTTACTGCTTTTGTTACTATTGTCTTTGCTTTACTACTGTTGTTACTTTACTATTCCCACTACAAAACTATTGCTACTGATAAACTGCTGTGAGCAAGATTGTTTCCAGGTGCAGCTGAATTAACAACTCAGTTGTTAAGGCTGATAAGTATTCTTTGGTTCCCCTTGTGTCGAATCAATAAATTGGGTTTAACTTCCCTTGAAAATACTGCGATACACCCCCTATACTTGTGGGTCATCAGCTACTGCACCGTGCACGGCCAGACATGTTCGCTACCGCCCCGTGCACCGCACACGCGTACCGTGAGTCACGTTTTTCCCTCGTGTCTAACCCTGACGACTTAGTTGTGCTTAGTTTTTTCCTCGAGCGTAATACTGGCAGTTTGGTTGTACTCAGTTTTACCCTTCAGTACTAACACTGCCGTGTGCAATATACTCAGTTTTACCCTCCAGTGTGGCTGGTCAACAAATAGTCAACGAATGGGTTTTAGCTAGCTAACTGAGTCATTTTATGCACAACAAATTCAAAAAGATCAAAACATAGTGGCATCTACCCACGGAGTCTTATTATGCGACCTGCCACCATAAGAAATGTATATAAATCAATTTTAACCCTAAATCACCACTTCTCAAATCACCTACTATCTATGAAGGTTCATGGCTTTCTACTCAAGCCTCTTCCCAAATCATCCCTCCCCAAAACATAGTTTGTCTGAATGAGCCAAAAATTGCCAAACTGGTGTATATTTGAATTGCAAATGTTTGATGTATGCCAAGATGTATTTTATTCTATCAAAGACGCATTTTCCATTTTTTCAATCTTTTTCTATTTTCTATTTGAATCCCTTTGTCAGTCCTGCCCTTGGTTTTTAAGTTATACTCAGTTTTGCCCTTGGTTCTTAAGTTCTACTCAGTTTTCCCCTCTCTTAGTCACAATCTCTCACACCTATGCTCAGCTTTGCTGCTATGCTCTGATTGGTTGAGACAGTTATCACGCGGATCGTGCCCACCAACCATTGATCCTCTATGATCTAGCGGACAGGATAACCCCTATATCTGTCGGGGGGCACCCCTCTATCCATGCAAAATAACGAGTTTGCCACCGGTACTTCAACTCCATAAACAAATGAACTTGAATATAATTTGAAGGGAAAGTGTTCAAAGGTGTATAATTTGTGCATTACATTACATTCCACTCTATGAAAATGATAATCTCTCAATATTTTCTTAGCACAATATTATCACGTATTAAGTGCGATTTGAAAGAGTTCAAATGTGTATAATTTTCATATATGCAAGTTTGTACATTACATTCCACTCTATGAAAATGGGGGAGAAAATGATAATATCTCAAAAAATTTCTAGCACATCATTATCTCGTTATTAAGTGCGATTTCATAGTGTTCAAAGGTTTAAAATTTTCATATATGCAAGTTTATGCATTATATTTCACTCCATGGAAATGATAAATGATTAGGATTTTATTAGCACAACATTATCATGTCCTAAGTGCGATTTCAAAGAGTCCAAAGGTGTATAATTTTCGTATATGCAAGTTTATGCATTACATTCCACTATATGAAAATGATAATCTCTCAAGATTTTCTTAGCACAACATTATCACGTATTAAGTGCGATTTCAAAGAGTTCAAAGGTGTATAATTTTCGTATATGCAAGTTTCTGCATTACATTCCACTCTATGAAAATGGGGGAGAAAATAATAATCTCTCAAAATTTTGTTAGCACATCATTATCACGTATTAAGTGCGATTTAAAAGTATTCAAAGGTTTATAATTTTCGCATATGCAAGTTTGTGCATTACATTCCACTCTATGAAAATGATAATCTCTCAAGATTTTTGTAGCACAACATTATCACGTATTAAGTGCAATTTTAAAGAGTTCAAAGGTGTATAATTTTAGTATATGCAACTTTATGCATTACATTCCACTCTATGAAAATGGGGGATAAAATGATAATCTCTCAAAATTTTGTTAGCACATCATTATCACGTATTAAGTGTGATTTCAAAGTGTTCAAAGGTTTATAATTTTCGTATACGCAAGTTTATGCATTATATTTCACTCCATGGAAATGATAAATGATCAGGATTTTATTAGCACAACATTATCATGTCCTAAGTGTGATTTCAAAGAGTTCAGAGGTGTATAATTTTCATATATGCATTACATTTCACAATATGAAAATGAAGCTAGACAAAGGGATACTGTCATCGGAGAAGAAGAAGAAAGGGAGGCAACGACACGGGCGCGGCGCGGGGCTGGCTCGGGGTCCCATCTTGCAACACCAACCTGGGTAAGCTGTGGGTCCGGTGCTCACGTGGATAAGCTGTGGGTACGATGCTAATCTAGATAAGTGGAGAAGGATGTCCACTACGGGAACCGATTGAATGCGGCCTCACTTGTCAGCATGTAACGGCAAGGGTACACTACGGGACCTGGCAGAACGTGACCCTACTTGTCAGCACGTAATGCCGAGGGTCCACTACGGGACCTGACTGAACGCGACCCCACTTGTCAGCACGTAATAGCAAGACTGACGGATAGCGAGTTTTCAGACCATGTGAGAGTTTCATACAAGGAGATGAGAAAAGTGAGGAAAAGTTAAGCGGCTGGGGAAAACTGAGTATAATTAATGAACTAGGGGCACAAAAATAGAAATCCCCATGAAAATAGTGTTTTCGGACCTTTTTGAAATGCAGGTGATGATAACATTTGAGTTACAAGTATTTAATAGAAAATAACCGAAGTACATGACAAGTGTGAACTTGCCTTTTGTTATTACAAGATTATGCAATCACGGTCTTCAAAATAATATAAGATCCAATATCTAAAAACAACATTATTGGTCCAGTAAGGACTAATGTTTAAATAAGCAATATGCTATGATACATAAGTAATGTAATGCAATTTGGAAAACCCCAAAGTAATACCCAATATGGTGAATAGGTTAAGCTTGGTGATTTATTTAAGATCTGGTTTATCTTCAAGTTTACTTTATAAGCAAATATATACAAGAAACTTGAGACTAGCATGTATGATACAAAAGTAAGTACAACAACACATGATTAGAGTTAATTGATACCATGTAGATATTATGGAAGTCCATGTTTTAGGTGGATAAGAGTTGAAATAAATAACATAGTGTGTTTGTTTGAAGTGGCAAAAAGGATTACTTTTGAGGAAAAGGTTTCTTTGACAAGGTTTACACAATTTCTTATGTTCAATAGAATGTGATTGATGTCATTTGTGTTTGTTCGATAGGCTTGGACTTGAAATGCCTCATGACTTAGTTGGAATAGATCAAAGGTGACAACAAAGATATAAATATACTTTGTACTTTATGTTTATAACTTCATAGACCAAAGTTAACTTTAAAAACATAAATAGACTTTAGTCCTTGTCTTTATTACTTTGTGGACCAAAGTTAACTTTAAAATCACAAATGGATTTAGGTTTTGACGTGTCTATATTATTATTTAAGTTTTTAGCTACAATAAACAAGATTGGGAGTGTGGAATTAGAATTTCCAATTTAAGTGAATGATCAATCGAAATGTGATTTCTAATAATGGAATTAATGAGTTACTTATTAAAGAAAGCACAATTAAATAGTCTTATTACTCGTTGAGGGTTGATAATATGTTTAGTATGACTAGGAGACAATAAACATTCACCAATCATAAGAGTGAATGAAGTATATAGTTGGCTTGAAAGTTGTTGGTTTTAAAATTTGAATTAGGGTTTTAAAAGAGCTTTATAAAATTAATACTTCATACTTAAGTTTTATTGTAGACTTAAGTGATGGCTTTGAATTTAATATTTAGATGGAAAAGACTCAGGGCTTTATAAAGAAATATGATTATTTCTTACTTAAGAAATGTTTTCTTAAGAATTTACAAAATAGGTATTTTATAAGATAGTTAAGGATTTATTATTTTAAAATCTCAAAAACATTTGGAATAATATATTTAGTACTTTTTAGTAAAATATATTTATCCAAGATCTTAAAAATGACTTTTATTTATTTTTAAGTATTATTTGTATTTTTATAAAATTGCATAAATGATTAAATGTCTTTGAATATTTGCTTCAATTTCTATTTGTAAAACATTAAATTAGTATTTTTATGAAATAGTAGATTTATTTTCATATGCAAAAATAATTTTTATTCATTTTTAGGACTTTTCCTTTCTTTTGAAATTTCACTTAGGATTTAATGATTTTAATATTTATTTGCATTTTATTTTTATGATCATTTTGATAAATTATATGTATTTTGTGATTTTTCTATATTTTCTAGAGCTTTACATATCATAGGGGCATTTTGGTAAATTCTATTTTATTCTTCAATTGATTTTTTCTATTTCTTTTCTAAAGCTAGCCCAAAGGGTCCAGCTAAAGCCTTTTTGGCTAGCCGCCTCGGACAATTCGGCCTAGCTACGCCAGGCTCGGGGCTCCTCACCCCGGCACACCCCATCTCCTCTCTCACACCACGCACAAACAAACACACGCAACCCTCTCGTGATCCCCTCCACGCGCGCGTGTGATGCGCCGCCCCTCCAGCCGCCGTCGGATCCTAGCACAGCGCTGCCGCATCTAGGCTAAACTTTGTTCATTCCTTCTCGTCCCTTTCCCCTCGCCGCGATGCAACTCAAGTGCCTGCTCTCACGACCTAGGGTAACCCTAGCTTCCCCTGCTTCGGCGGTTGGTCATCGATTCCACCGCCCATCGACGGTGTTGCTCCTCGGGCTGTCTCTCCTCAGCAACCAAGGCCTTCTAGTTCTCCTATTTCGCCACCATGATGCCAAGAACCTACCACCAGGACGCCCACATTGACCTCGAGCTCCATCTCGACCAAGTTGCCTTGGCCTGCCCATGGTGGTGGAGCGCTGCTGCTGCTAATTCCAATTTGGCTGGCTAGGCCTCCTGCACCTCGGTGTAGTAGTAGGTATGGCCAGTCCCTACTGCATCTTCCTCGACTACGGTGAGGTATGCCCCCAGGTTCCCGCTTCAGTTTATGTTTATGTTCATATGCATCAATTGCTTGATCTAGTTGGTCTTGATGATCATATAGTTGATCTGGAGCTAGCTGGACCTGCTCAATTTATTATGCTACATGATACTTCAATTTTGTTATGGTGGTGTGTTTGTTATCAGTAGTTGTGATGGCAATCTATGACTTGGTGTACTGCTAGTGAACTCCTGGGTTTCTAGGTGTGATTGATAGTTGCAATCTGTCATATGCTTATGAGAGTGACTATCCAGTATAAGATCATGATGATGTTCTTCTTAGTATTTACTAGGTGATGAAGGTGAGAATGGAATATTGTCCGAATTGATATTTGTGCTATTCCATAACTAGAGTTGTATATTATACTCTTGAACAAGTGTTATACTTGTTCCTGTGATGCCTTAACAGAAGTGTGGAGGTTTAATTAGATGATGCTTAAGTGGTTTTGTACATAGTGTGCTCCTAGGACACTAACAAGAGCATGGGTTTGTGCCATTAAATGGTCAAGCATGCTAAAAATGTATGCACCACATATAATGAATTGTTCGTTGTATAGTCAGGTTCCATTGATCTTATTAGTGTAATGCTTAGTTGATTCTAATAAGGTATAACTTGTTTAGGTTGTAGTGTAGCTATTCTGGTTTTATAGCAAATCTGATTTGGTAATTGATTCTTCTTAATTCTATATGATTTTATTAGGAAGTACATAGATGGTTCAATCCTGCTTGGGTATAAATTATTCTCTTTTAATAACATGATTGTTTTACTGCTCAGATTACTACTGTTATTGGATTTTCTTCTCCTTCACTTTTTGTCCTGAACTTATGCCTTTTATTTTTGACTTCATGCTTTTCATACACCCAATGAGATGCTAGGAAAACATTTTTCTATCTTTTACTATCTTCCTAGCTGTTCTCTAGGCCCTTATATAATCAAGTATTCATGTTTTTTATGTTGACTTGATACAAATGGGCTCCCCTTGGTTCAATGTTGGAGCACAACCGATGCTCCAACTTAACTTACTGGAGCTACACACTTTGTTTTCTTTTAAAATAAACATTGGTTTTTATATGCTTACATGCTATAGTAGCTTTTATAATTAAGATACAACAAAATAAGCACTATTGTTAGCTGGTTGAATGAATCCCTCCTAAGATGCATATATTCCACATAAATATCCCATAGATCAGGTATATGTGAAATGTTACAGTACATGAATATAAGGGGTGCATGTTGTAACCATTTATTAGCATCATATAGGTGTGCTAGATCAGTAACTTGACTAAATGTAAACAAATAGATGATCTATTATTGTCATACTTGCTATGATTCAATCCTGATGGTGTGCTCTTGGGTTTGTAGTGATCATATGATTACCCAGATCTATGTACTATGGTTCTAGATCAGGTGGGTATTCTCCTAGATGGTTTGGTACTATGTTGTGGTTGATTAGCTTGCTCCTGGATAGAACTGGTAGCTATCAATCAACATTACTAATGTTCTACACACCCCTCTTATACTCTCTACTAAAAATGGTCAAAAATAGATATCTGATGCACTGGATCAACCTAGGATCTTAGTTGTTTGTACCTTGTATCATCTATAGCTTGTACCCTTGTAGCTTGTTCATCTAGGTTCTAAATTCCTTGCTTCTTGTGGATGACCTGGTCCTCCTAGCTGCTTGATTTGGTCCTAAGATCTAGCTATATGTGGAGATATTCTTGCTATGTTAGCTTTTGTACTACAGCCGCTGCTAGCATATTCTTGTGGTAGCTCCACTACCTAGTGAACCTCTTGGTAGTTCTTGACCTTTGGCTGCAGTCTTGTGACCTACTTGGTGTTCTAATGGATTTTGGGAAGGTGAGAAGCAAATGGTATGGTTGGTGCTGCTGGTTTGCTCTTGTACTACAAGACTACTATTAGAGTGGTGACAACACATCACATGCATGTGATGAGGCTGCTGCTTGCACGTGGGCCTAAGATGGTGCTTGTCACCAAACTTCTCTTTTCCTCCTTCTAGTGCAAGCATGTCTGGGGTCTTAGTCTTATCTAAATAGCTCATTTCTCTTTGTTTTGTTGCTACCCACCAAGTCAATCATTGTCGACTTGTTGAGAGTGCAAGAATACTAATCAGTGGCATTGATTCATTTTGTAGGAATCAATTGAAGAAGAAAACAAGATTAATATAGAAGGAACATATTTGGTTTATTCTTTATTTCCTTTTTGTCTAATGTAATCTTCTTTTACTTTTGAACATTGCAACTCTCTAATCAATGTTGTAAATTATTCTTTTGAGAATAACCACCTGCAATATTAATATTTATTGTTGTATCTCAATTGTATTAATATTAATAAATATTATGGAATTATAATATCTTCTCTTTCTTTTCTAAGTTCCATTTCTGGTGAGTATTTAAATATTTCATAATTCACTTTGTGAATTTTTCTAAATTCATTTGAATTCAAATTTGAAATTCAAATCTCAAATTCAGATATAAATTGAATTGTTTCCCCAAAACACAAAAATATAATAGAGGTCATGTCGAAATGCATAACACTTGTGCTGACATTTCTATCAAAACAAGAGAGATCTCGATCCCTCTACAGATCTTCTAGTTTTGTGCAAAAATTCCCTGGATTTTCTTATGCATGAATGCAATGCACACACATGTATCCTCTCTATTTCTAGGTGCTAATCCTAGGATGTTACAGTCTCTCCCCCTTAAACTCAACTTCATCCCCGAAGTTTGTACTCTCTTATGTTTCAGAAGATAGTCTGAATTCTTCAGACCCTAGTAGTTATTTTCATCCATGATGAAGATAATTGGTGTATCTTCATTCAAACTTTTCCTTGAATCCTCTTCTGATTTGACATGAGCCAACTGCTAATCCCATTTGATATAGGGATCCCTTTGAATTCAGCACTCCTACCCTGATCAGGTAGCTTTGAGTGTGTTCGGATTGGGGACATCTATTTGAGGAAAGGTTTAAGTTCTAAAAAATTCTTTTCTAGGATAAGATATAGACTTAGTCTTTAGTCAATTATAACCTTGGCTCTAATGTTAACCTATTTATGGTATACTTAGTTTTTATGGCTACTAAGAATGTTTTGGACTCATTTAGTCCAAACCATTCATGGTTTCCTATCCTTGATACAAGTCTATATTGGTATTCTATATCCAAATTTAAGAGTATTTTGATCCTTAGTTACCTTTTATTTGGGGTTATTAAACTACCTTTTCCTTTTTTAAGACTTTAATCTTACTAAAACTTAGTGGGTTTCTTAACAACTTTTTATTACTCCTCCAACTTCCTTTTATTGCTAACCCGAAGGTCTTCCTATTACTGTTTTAAGGTATAAGTCTCAATTTTCCTGATGTCATACTCACTACCTTCTTAGGGACAACTTAAAAGTTGTTTCCCTTTAGAACCAGGCTGTTAGATGAACCTATTTTACCTTCTTCAATCTTCCATCCATACATATTTCGGGAGTACTTTTATAATTATGACTTCTTATAACCTTATGAAAATAAGGCGTAATGTTGTCATAGTTTAGGATTTCTTCTTATAACATCTCTTATAAATAACGTTACACAAAGATATTGGCCTATATTGAGTAATGTCCTATGGATTTTTGACCTTCGGAATTAAGACAACTACCGTACTATTAATAATCTTCGGCATGTGATCACCATTTAAGAATTTCAGTACTACCGCCGTCACATCCATCTTGATTAGTTGCCAATGCCGCTGATAGAGGCTGGCATTGAATCCATCGCTCCCTGGTGCCTTGCTCGGTCCCATGCTGAACAACGCCTTCTCCACATCCTCGTCGCTGAACGGGCGGCAAAACCGCTCATTCATTCTATCGTCCACCTTGGGTTGCACATGAGATAGTATCGCCCTAGTGTTGATCACCTCTTGAGTTGTATACAGTTTTTCATAGAAACCGTTAACCTCATCATTGATCTCCTCCTTGCTCTCACAGACCATCCCATCAGCCCGCGTGAGAGAATTGATGTGATTCCTCCTCTTCCTCGATGATGCCCTAGCGTGGAAGAAAGACGTGTTATGATCGCCCGCTTTTAACCAATCCACGCGCGAGCGTTGTCTCGCCATCTCCTCCTCCCGCCACAGTAGCTCGGCTATCTGACACGCGATCTCCTTCTCATGCTGAGAAGAGCCCCGGTGCAATGCATTCGTGCGTTCCTTCTAATATTCAGCTCTCGCTTTCTTCAGGCAACGCTGAACGTTCCCGAACTTCTTCACGCTCCAGTCTGAAAGATGCACATGCAGCGCACTATTTAGACCAACCATGCCCTCCTGTCCAGCACCCGTGTGCCACCCTTCCAGGATAGTCGAATCATAACTTTCTTCCCTTCTCCAAGCATCCTCATACAGAAACCCGTGTGGGTGATATGACAGGTTCTCCTCCCGTGGGCGCCGCAGCTTAGTAACCAACATGCAATGATCCGATCTTGGCGTTGGACGATGTTTGACAATCGTACTAGGGTAAAGGTTCACCAATGCCGGATCTACAAGCATTCTATCCAGACGAACTTTAATGTTCTTGATTCCTTCCTGGCCATTGTCCCATGTATAGGGAATGCCCACAAAGCCTAGGTCCTGGAAGCTGCAATCATCTACAGCCTCCTGAAGCCCTGCCATCTCCCATTCTTCTCTCTCCCTTTCACCAAAGTACTCTAAATTGTCGAGTATTTAATTAAAATCCCCTCCACAGAGCCAAGGCAAATCGCTCTGACCACATAGCTAGCGCAGCAAAGTCCAGCTCGTCCCCCTCTCCGAACGCCGAGATTTAGCATAGAACCCTGTAAATCTCCACTCCTTTTGATCCCCCTCAATATTTTTGACCTTGACGTCAATATGTTGATCCGATACCGTGGCCAATGATACCTGCACCTCCTTTGACCAGTAAAGGACCAAACCTCCACTTAACCCATTACTACTAATGGGAATGCATCCATCGAATCCCAGTCTATATTTCAGACTTCTTGCTCATTCAGCATCTATCTTGGTTTCACTAACAAAAACCAACGCGGGCACTTCCAACCTCACAACGTTGTGAAGCTCTAGAACGGTCTCCTAGTTCCCAAGCCCTCGACTGTTCCAGATTAGGCAACTCATTGCTCCAGGCGGGGCTGCACCACAGCCTCCGCCTCTTTAGTTGATTCTTCGTCCATCTCTTGGTTGTCACCATCCTCCGAGTTTCTACTTTTTTTCGAGTCCCTTTTCTCCACCACAGTTTTGATAGGGGACCCGTCTGCCGCATGCTTCCCATTCGCCTCCTCCCCACCACCAGACGATCAGGATTCCACATTGAGCTTATGATACACCGGTGGTTGGCCCTGACCTCTTCCCTTCACTCCGGCCGCAAGTTGAGCTATAAATTGGAAGTTCTGCTGCCCCTACCTCCGCCCTCCCGTGGCGTACGGAAGCTATCTAACACTCCTGTAAACAAGTTCATTGGTGCCTCTCTATCAGCCATTCTCCAATTCCCTTGCTGATAATGGCCCGGTCCTCCACCCACAGATTTCTTATTTTTATCCGGCAACAGACGCAGGGACGCCTAGTACGACAACCTACCAAGTTCATCCCTCTCCCCCGGCTTTGGACATACCAAGAAGGCATGCCCAATCAATCTGCATGAGAAGCAAAAGTACGGCAGGTTCTCATATTGAATGTCATGCCACTCCACCTTCTCCTTCTGGTTGTCTACCTTCACCCACCGGAGGAGGCGTTTCTCCACCTCCACCCAAACTCGGACCCACAGGTCGGTGCCTACGGTGTTTCCATGAGCATCAATATCCACTTTGATCACCTCCCCCACCTTCTTCACTATACGATCCACCCACGGCGGCCTTCGCAGATTAAAGGGGAGATTAACCACACGAGCCCACAACATCATTCTATTGAACACGATATCTGAAGGTCGAGATCTGATCTCAAAGTTCTTGATCACCACACCATGCTTGCCCACCATCCATGGCGAGCCTTCCCAGATGCGATCTCTCTCCCTTCCACTCTCCAAAGTAGCAATGAATTTGTTATCACCAATGGAGGAGAACGCTAGCCCCTTCGGGTTTCCCCACGCTGGTCACAACGCATCTATGATCATGTTGATATGCAGCGTCTTGTTGTAAAGAACCTTTCCTGCCAGCGCCCACTGAGGCCCTGCCTCACTCTCTTCACCATCCTCGAGGATCACGTGGAGTCTTCCTCCTCGGTGATGTTCAATCTTCCTAGCATCTCTTCCATCCCCGCCTTCTCCTTGGCGTCGTCTTCTTCCCATCCCTCCGGCACTGTCCAATGCACCAGGGAGCCCAGGCGCTTCGCTACACGGGGAGGGATTGGCAATTCTGTTTGGTTTTCGCCTCGTTGATCACCAGATCGCCACGAGCGCCGCCTTGCTACTCAAAACCCTAGGAAACCCTAGGCAGACGTTTCGGAGCTCCAAAAAACTTTTTGGGTGCTCTATTTTGCATTATCTAGTAGGGATGCTCTAAAAAAATAGAAAGCCAAGCGACACTTGTTCAGCTGTTCAGGAGAACGGACATAGAGACAGATGCTATGCACACTGTTGATCTGAGACACCCAGTCCAGTGACTAAACTTGAAACTCTGACAGCGTCCGCACATAGTACCAAACACGATTTGAGGGTTCAATTCGATTCGATTTTTAATTAGCTGGAGTCAAAGCTGTCATCCTCATACTACTCAATTTATCTCACTTTTCTTCCTATTGTATACGGACGACACGACCCTACGCCAATATCGTGTGGTCTGATCATCTGCAAGATCACACCAGTTTCGCCAAAGCTTCTGTTTGACACAACAAAAGCTTCTATTTGACAAAACAAAACAAAAAAGCTTCCAATAGGATCGAATGCTTAGCACTGTCATCAAAACAAAATATCTACTCTTTATGAAAACGAAAACGACACTGTCTCCCAGGATGTATTCTAGAAAAAAATCTACAAAAACTATATCTATGCACTTTTGGTTTATACTCACCCTATGACAAAATTTGCCAAACAGACGTTTACGGTTACTGCTTAATTATACTTCATCTCACTGTCACAGCTATAGCATGTCACATGCATGTTCTTAGCTGCTTTCCCAATTTGTCATAACCTCATGCTATTTTCAAACTTTACTACGGTGTATATGGTACCTCTTGCCACCACTTGGAGAAAATGTGGCAAATGCGGCTATGCATGCATGGGATTCATTTACATGCACAAAACGGCACTAGTTAATTACATCAAGAAAGCGATGTGCTAATTGCATTGCAAGAAGCCTTCATGGACTTAAACTAATTGCATCACTTACTTAACCTCCGTGTCGATGCAGATACTTTCCTTGACATTTCTACACCTAGTCCATCTCTTGTCGCGCAGGGTCACCACCTAGAGGCTGACATTATCTTTCTGAAAGGAAGAGGAGGCAAGTCTTTTGAGGACATTGCTTCAAAAGTAGTGTACCAACTGCTAAAACATACTATGATGCTCAAACTTCTAATCTTAATAATATAAAATTGTATTGGCCGCGACTGGCTGATCCTGTAAATCCAGCAACGGTCTGGCCGTCTTGTGTGTCGAGCGGTTGTTATGTTTGTGTCACGCACTAAAGCGGTGAATAGCGACGTTTCTTTTTTTCTTAGATGAAAAATATGAATAGCCACACAAACACTAGAGTTTTCCTCTGACCGCCTCTCGACGTATCAATGTGTGTGGTCTTAACATATCACTATCATCACAAGCAAAGTCCGGCAATTTTCGCACAAATGGCATTCTGCTGGAGATTTTTTCAATAAAGACTGCTTTGGATGACAGGATTCGGGAACGCAAGAACAGAAAAGATGTATGATTCAGATGTCATGCCATGTTAAATCTCACAGGAATTGTAAACACATGATTGTGTAGTAGAAGTTGCTCGGTTGCACCACATGAGAAATACAAATTTTTGTATAGATTATGTGTATGCCAATGCCAAAAAAAATTCAGATGAGCTTATACTCGAGGAAATTTCCTACGAGTTGCATTCAAAGTGGAGCATGGAAAAATTTCTAAGAAAAAAAATCCTAAGGGCATTTGGTTCAAAGGATTTTCAAAACGCAGAAATATGAAAATCAAGCACATGCTTGGTGGCTAGAGCTTGGCGTGCCGAGACATCTAGTATAGTTAAGTGATGGATGCTTCAACCTTTGGTCAAAGTTTTTTAAAACGCAGAAACATGAAAGAAGTAGGAATAGGAAGTCATGACACGAAATTTAAAATTCTACAGGAATTGAAAACACAGAAATTTATATACACAAGATTTTTTCTGAAGGATTATATGTTTTCTATAGTTTTCATAGATACAAACGAAAATCTCCATGTGGTTAGACCTAAGAGAAAATTTTCTAGAAAATTGCAGGCAAAGTATACCTTTAATTATGAGAAGTTGCTGTGGTTTTAAATCCTACAAACAAAACAATATCTGCAGAAAAATTTCCTAAGGAATAGAATCCTCTAACCCCAAACAAGCCCTAATGAATACTTGAACCAGACAAACCCTAGCTAAGAATTGGTCGTTCTGAATTAACCCCTCACATATGCTGCCATTTCCTCTTCTTGGACAGACTTGAAAGGAGAGAGAAAACCGGTGAGACAGCAGCAAGGCAGTAGCAGTACTCCATGCGAGGCAATTGAATGAAGCCCACGCTACCTACCTCCTGTTTTTCGAAACTTACCTACCTGCCTGCTGGGTTTGGCCAAGCGTAGCAGCTCACGTTCATTAGGCCTTTCACAATGAAGGATCTCTTAGCACGTTTTCGTAACAGCATTTAAAACTTAAGAAACAACTATGACAATGGAGTGTTTCTTAGTTGGTGTTTCTTAGAAGGGTTGCATTTAATGATTCTAATCTCATGCATGTGTGTGATTGGTCTAGCCAAGTTTTTTGTCTATGATACCGTGCAAAGGGTGTAGCTTAGCTAAGATACAACAACACTCTCTTTCTTCATTAAATGACATGCCACATAGGCAAAACACCTAGGATACTGCGCTAAGAAACACCCATTGTGAAAGGCCTTAGCACCACCTTTACTTGCACTACCAGCTGCTCCGCTGCCGCCTGCTTCAGCTCTCTCTTCTCTCTTCCTTCCTCCTAGCTCGGAGTGCACCTGGCTGGCTGGACCGTGTCTACGTGGACAGTTCCGTACACGCCTCCGATCCGATCGTGTACAATTAATCATCGACTGAGATCGAAGTTTTAGGGGAAAAAAAGAAGAGGCACCCTCCAAGTACGTACTGCTGGTGCTACCGGTGGTACTACATGATGTAAGCGTTTCTGAGATAGTGAGATGGTAGCTCATAAGAACTGGGTCCATGCATGCATGTACACGCCGAGGAAGAGGATGGTGCCATTACTCAGGAGGTGCGCTGGTCGCTCATAGCCTCATACTACTGGGCTACCGGAGGTACTCCAAACTACTGTCACTCACCGGCTACATGTTGACATTGTAGATCATGTGAACTGGGTCCATGCATGTGTGCACACGCAGAGGAAGGGGGATGGTGGCATTACTACTAAGGATGCAACTGCGCTGGTCGCTCATGTGTATAGGTGGTGTTGGTGCAAGCAGAGAGCACAGAGTGAGAGTGAGAGAGAGAGAGAGGTAGGTGAGTGATGCATTCAATTGGTGCCTTTCCTTGGACAGAGATACGACTACCAGATCTTTGTTTGTTGTGACCTGGCCACACATCTGCAACCAACAAGGAGGAGAAAACTAACCTAACCACTCCGAGTTATTTCTCACCAATCAATTCCCTAGCTACCCTGTTGCACATGAGAGGCCAGGAATCTGGTCTCTTCTTATCCTGCTCCTCGTCTCCTTCGGTACATCTCCTCCTCCTCCTATGCTTGGATGGAGCATGCTAGCTTATGTGCACCCACCCCGACTGGAGAAACATGGTCTAAAAGTTACGTAGCATCCAACAGAACTTGTCACATCTATGAATATAGGAGTATGTGCTAAAAGATGAGAAAAACAACTTAAATCTTCGAAACCAATCTAAAATTGTTAGGAGATCGCTACTAATTACCAATTTGTTTTAATTATTACATGTTGATCTTATTTTTTGGTGTTAGGTTTGGTGGAACGATCGTAAGTCCCTTGGACCGATCGGTTGCGTGTTATATAGTAGAGTAGATCCCTCTACGTGGCATTACAAAGAGGTACGTATACAATCGGAGTACTACTCCGTATTGTATACGTAGATATATGTTACAACTCTAATACTCCTCCTTAATCTAAATCTTAGATTACGTTTGAACTCATCTAATTTCTTATTACACAAAGTCTTGGTAAAACCATCGGCTATTTGATCTTTGCTTGAGATAAACCTGACTTCAAGTTGTTTATTTGCAACCCTTTCTCTGACAAAATAGAAATCAATCTCAATGTGCTTGGTACGAGCATGAAACACTAGATTGGCAGACAAAAAAGTTGCACCAAGATTATCACACCACAAGCAAGGTTTTTCCTGTAGAGAAACACCAAGTTCATGTGCTAGTGCATCAATCCAAATCAACTCAGCTGTAGCATTTGCATGAGACTTATATTCAGCCTCAGTGCTTGATCGTGACACTGTAAGTTGTTTTCTAGAACTCCAAGATATCAAATTAGGACCAAAAAAGATTGCAAAACCTCCTGTGGATCGTCTGTCATCTAAATCTCCAGCCCAATCCGCATTAGAGAATGCACTGAGCAAAGTGGAAGAAGACTGTTGAAACGTAATACCAACAGTGCGTGTACCATGAATGTACATGAGGATCCTTTTTACAGCTGTCCAATGAGCAGTGGTTGGAGCATGAAGAAATTGACACACCTTGTTGACTGAAAAAGATAAATCAGGTCTCGTCAGTGTCAAGTACTGAAGAGCACCAACAACACTCCTATAGCGCGTGCTGTCTTCTTCACTAAGTGGAGAACCATCATGAAGAGACAATGTATCAGTAGTGGATAAAGGTGTTGGACAGGGCGTGCAGGTAGTCATGCCAACACGAGAAAGAAGATCAGCTGCATATTTATCCTGATTGAGGAGCAATCCATTTGCTTGTTTGTGAACTTCAAGACCCAAAAAATAATGAAGACTACCAAGATCCTTGAGAGCAAACTCATTGCTTAAATTCTGAAGTAATGTTGTAACAGCAGAATCTGAAGAGCTAGTCACAATAATGTCATCAACATAAATGAGGAGAAACATCTGAATGCCAGGCTTGTTAAAAAGAAACAAAGAAGTATCTGCCTTAGAGGGAACAAAACCAAGAGTATGAAGCTTGGAACTAAGACGAGAATACCATGCTCTTGGTGCCTGTTTCAGTCCATAAAGAGCTTTATCAAGTTTGCAAATATAATGTGGCATAGCGGAAGACTCAAAACCGGGTGGCTGTTTCATATAGACTTCCTCTTCCAGAACGCCATGTAAGAACGCGTTCTTGACATCAAGCTGCCGTAGATTCTATCCTCGAGAAACAAATATCAAAAGAACAAGCCTGATTGTTGCAATTTTAACAACTGGGCTGAAAGTATCTTCATAATCAAGACCATACCTTTGTTTGAATCCTTTAGCAACAAGACGAGCCTTATACCTGTCAACTGAGCCATCTGCATTTTTCTTGACACGGTATACCCATTTGCAGTCAATAACATTCTTGTTGGAACTTGGTGGTACAAGGTACCAGGTTTTATTAGCCATGAGTGCATTATACTCATCTTGCATTGCATTTTTCCATTTAGTATCAGCAAACGCTTCTCGCAAATTGGCAGGTTCTCCTGTGGATGTCAGTAATAACCAGCGAACTGTTCCATCCGTACAAATTTTTGGCTGTTTTATACCTTGTTGTAGTCGTGTTCTGGGTGGTGCAGGAGGTTCAGCTGCAGCAGAACGTAGTGCAGAAGATCCTGGAGATGGGCATGCAGAAGCAGCCGAGCTGCTGTCGCTGTCTGTGGGCGAATGGTCAGCCGGCGAGCTGTCGCTATCGGGAGGCGACGAAGCGTCGCGGTCGCGCGGCCCAGGACCAGGATGGCGACCTGACGAGGGCGACGTGTCCGCACGTCGGGGCGTAGGCGGGGACCCGGAGTGGGAAATCCCGGGCGTCGTACGAGGTGAAGCGGGTGGAGACGTGGGGGCAGGCGCGGGCGATGAGGCAGCCTCGTTGGAGCTGCCTGGCGCACGATCCGAGGCAGAATCTTCATGGGAATCAGCGCCATCTTGTCATGTAGTGTGCCCTTGTTCAATGCTGTCATTTGATGTGCCGGTTATACTAGGAGATGCAGAATTTTGTGGAGATTCTTGTGCAGCAATAACCTGCGGAGGATCAACAGTAGGAACAATTTGCAAATAATGATCATTAGTAGGCACACCCCTATCATTAGAGACCAAGGATGGAGACTCTGGAGGAAGGAGAAGAATTTCTTCACTAAGACGACGGTCTGCATTAGGATGAAGGGATGCAAACGGAAAGACATTTTCATCAAATACCACATCTCGAGATATATAAACACGACCAGTTGACACATCAAGGCACTTGACTCCTTTGTGAAGAGGACTATATTCAAAGAAAACACGACGCTTTGAGCGGAAAGACAACTTGCGCTTATTGTAGGGACGTAAATTTGGCCAACAGGCACAACCGAAGACATGAAGAGATTCATAGTTTGGTTTAACTTATAGGAGTTTTTCGGCAGGTGTTTGAAGATTGAGAACCTTTGTTGGTAGAAGATTGATCAAAAAAGTGACAGTAAGAAAAGCATCATCCTAATACTTCAAAGGCATAGAAGAGTTAGCAAGTAAAGAGAGGCCAACTTCAACAATATGACGATGTTTACGTTCAGCCGAACCATTTTGTTGATGAGCATGAGGACATGAGACATGATGACTAATGCCTACACGTTGAAAGAAACTGTGGAGTTTTTCATATTCACCTCCCAATCAGTTTGCATAGGAATTATTTTTCTACCAAAACGATATTCATCATATTGTTGAAAATTAAGAAACACTTGATACACCTCAGAACGTTTTTTAAGTAAATAGATTCAGGTAGATAAGAAGCTCCTTTAGTTGTTGAAATGAAATGTACTACTATATGTCTATTGTCATTGGCCACGAATGCAGCACGAAAAGTGCACCAGTGAGCGAGGTTTCTAGCACCAAATTAAGGTGGCGGTTTTGCATGGACGGGACCCTGAGTAGTACCACAGATTGTTCTTTAAATAGTATAATCAACATCACCACCAAACCCCAGATGAGTTCACAATTCTTAATAAGGATGTATACATACGTCGTCCTTGGAGAATAAAGTGTACAAATGGCTTTCTGGTTAATTAGCATGAGCTACGTACGTATATTATAGTAGTGTGAAGTATCAAGACTCCAGGAGTATAATCATGGAAAGTCCAAACTTCTTCATTAGACTTGGAATGATCATGATTACTCACACCGATCATGATTACACAAAAAAACTACTGTATGTAATTAACCAGGCAACGAACAATATCATGTTGCCGAGTGCGACTTCCGATGCAAGCTTGTGTGGAACCTCCTCCACCCTACCAGCAGCATGCACACGAACCACGCAGCAAGGGGGTGGTACAAAGTAGTGGATCCCATTTATCAAAACAAGCGCTAGCACAAGTTGCTCCGTGCATATCAAGAGGGGGGAGGGGAGGGAGGACGAGAGCCGGGTAGCTCACCAAACCGATGGACAAGATTCTTCTTTCCCTTTCCTTGCTTCTTTTCCTTTCTTTGCTTCCTTTCATGCACAATCGCCCACACAAAGACATGCTGCCCAGGATGGGGGTTTTCTAGAATCTTACAAAGGAGGAGCTCGCGTGGGATGCCTGAAAAATGTCGGTGAATAACTTAGGAAAAAAAATATATGCATATATTAATAAAGGTATAGAGGGACGAAGAGAGAATAATGATTTTCTAGGCATATAGTATCAGTTACCACGTGCCGCTGATTTGTTCTCCCAAAGTAATAATCTACTAATGTGTAAGTTTGATTGTGGAGGCATTGGATCTTGTTTCCAACTTGCTCTTATGTTACAATGAAGCAACAAAACTTTTTGGAAAAAAAGGGCCGCTCTTTTGTGTTCCTCGTTTGCATGATCGGTAGATTTGGAAATTTTAGTTCATTGGAGTAGTAGGCATGTTACTCTCTCCGTTCTGTTTTTGGATGAAGATTAGTTAGTTGAACATCCAAAAACCAAGAGAGGCCAATCCGGATCTAGCGTATTGGCATTGAGGGCAGCTACCCCCACTCAACTTTTTTGTCTCCTTGTAATAGTAAGCTTAAAGATCCATTTGGCCCCACTTACTTAGAGCATCTCCACTCGGGGGCCTCAAAGGCCCCCCGTAGCGTTTTGGGGCCGTCGGCGTGAAATTTCGCAGCCGCGCGTCCTATTTTTTTTTTGGCGCCGGCGCGGCCCAGTTATTTATCCGGCGGCCCCAGGCCAAACCCAATATACAGGGAGACGAGCGGGGGCGCCGGATGGACGCGTGGCAGGGCGGGTGGCGGGAAGATTAGGCGGGAGCGCGCGCGCCAAACCACCCCGGTCAAAGCTGGCCCGCGTGGCAGCCGTGTAGAGCCGTTCTTCCTCGCCATCAGCCCCGAGTAATGGCGCTGCTCGCCGCAGCCTTCCCAGCCAACGGCAGCGGGCGGTGTAGCCGATGCGTCCCATCAAAGGGGCAGGGCGGCGTTAATGCCCACCGCTCGCCTCCCCCTCCTCCCAAGTATAAAAATCCGCGGTGGTTTCCATTACCGCCGCACGCGCATTACCTCGACGGCGAGCTCCACCATCGCCTCCCCCAAACGTCGTCCTCTTCTCCCTCCCTCTGCGATGGCGCGCTACGATGGTGCGGCGGCCAAACCCGTCTCTGGCTCCACGTCGACGAGGCGCAGGCACTGTGGAGTGCCGGCTACCCCGTACCGCCGGCTTTCCGGCTCCCAACGGGGTGGGCGGTGAGCCGCGGCGGCCTCGCTGTGCCGCCCATCCCCACCGGGGTGGCCCGCAGGGCTGCCATCTACGAGCACTACTGGGGGGGGTGCTCAACGACGAGGAGTGCAACGACCCCCAGTGGGATCCCGACAACCTCCAGTCGTGGGCGGCGTTCTTCGCGCGGCAGCGCGAGGAACGCATCGAGGCCTACGATGGCGTTGGCCCGCCGCCGGCCAACTACAACAGCGAAGGCCGAAAGCGGTGGTGGAGCGCTCCGGGACGGACCCTCTCCTGGGTCCTGGAGCACATCGCCAATGGCAACAACCCGTTGTTGGTGATGCCGCCGCGCATCCCGTGTGATCGCCAGCAGGCCGCCAGCAACCGCTGGGCGCCCCACCGCGCGCTGTCGACGTTCTCCTCCTCCTCGCGCTTGTCGACGTCCCTGACGCGGTACTCGCTGTACCCCTCGCTGTCGCCGCGCTACCTCGCGCTCCCGCCGATGAAGGACGAGCATGCGAGCCCATCGCGCAGGCGCCGCACGCCTCTCTCGCCGCCTCTCTCCGCTTGGGCAGGCCCAAGCCCGAGCCCAAGAAGGAGTGGACGCCACCGCCGAAGTACAAGGCGGCAGCGCTCCAGCTGGCGGACGGCGAGGACCCGGAAGAATTTCTGGGTCAGAGGATGCTGGAGCGGGCATCCTTCAACGACGTCCTGCCGGCCACCGACGAGTTCGCCGCCAGTTGGTCCGCGCAGGACTGGCGGCGGGAGCAGGCCGAGCGCGCGACGACGAGGGGGCGGCTGGTCCTTCCACGCGGCCGGCGCGCAGGACCAGCGGCGAGGGGTGCAGCCGCCTGCCGCCGGCGAAGGACGAGCCGCCCAGCGACGACGACGAGGAGGACGGCATGTTCGACTACGCCGCGGCGATGTACCGCCGGCTCGGGATCGGCCGTGGCCGCCATTAGATAGCGTTTTTTTGTTAAATTTAAACTGTTCGTTGAAGTTTGAACTGTTTCTCTAAATTTCTCCTAAATTTAAAAAATTTAAATTTTGTTATGGGGGCACGGCTGGGAGCCGGTGCCCTCCATTTGACAACATCGCGTCGGCGCCACCCCATACGGGCAGAAAACGGGCCGCACCGGAGCCCGTATTGGGGTTACGAGTGGAGATGCCCTTAGCAAGAGATTTTTCCTAATTAGCACATTCTTGCACCCCTCTTAATTTTGATCCTAGGTCTACCCCTGCCAATCACCACCCAAAACCCCAAAGGGACACACAATCCAACCCCGTTCCGTTGTGCTGCACCTACTAGCCAAACTCCCACTTGGTGTAGGCTCGCCGGGTACACCTACCAAGCATTCCCCCTCCAAAGAAAATAACTCGCAAAACAAAAATTAATGATAAAACTAATATAATAAAGAAAAAGGAGAGGGAGGGGGAGGGAATAGGACAAGCGGCGGTCGAGTAGAAGCAGCAGCATGCCTACCTACCAAATCCAGCCCTTAGGGGTTTGCAACCACTCGCCCCACCTCCCCCCGTTCCCCTCTCATCGCACCAACTCGGTCAAATGGCCCAGAGGGATCCGCGTCAATGGGGCCCCTCTGCCTCTCCCTCCTCCTCCTGCTCGTATCGTATATAAAACCAACTACCCATCCACCCCCCGTCTCCTCTCCTCTCTCTCTCTTGTTCACAAAAAGCTCGCACGCAGCCACACACCACCACCAACAACAACACACCGCTCCTCCTTTTCCTCCACAACAACAACACACATACCGGTTACTCGTGTGCGGCGGCGCTCCGCCAACGTACGCTAGCTACACCACGCGCCGGCGCCGGCATGGGGAGGTCTCCCTGCTGCGAGAAGGCGCACACCAACAAGGGCGCCTGGACCAAGGAGGAGGACCAGCGCCTGATCGCCTACATCAAGGCCCATGGCGAGGGATGCTGGAGATCCCTCCCCAAAGCCGCGGGTGCGTATTTATTTTCTGCTTACTGTATTTTAGTATTTTATAGAGACAGGACACACACCTGTGCCTGTGCGGTGCCCAGCCTCAACGTACGTACGGCCTGCCGGCTGTGGCGGCAACGGTGACCAGTGAGAGAGTGACGTGTATGAATGTTATGGTGGCGCAGGGCTGCTGCGGTGCGGGAAGAGCTGCAGGCTGCGGTGGATCAACTACCTCAGGCCGGACCTCAAGCGGGGCAACTTCACCGAGGAGGAGGACGAGCTCATCATCAAGCTCCACGAGCTGCTAGGCAACAAGTAAGATTATATTAGTCCCTTTTTTTTCGATTATTAATCTAGCGTGGTGCTTCCCGGGATGATGGATCATCATAGACGGCGTGGTGGTTTCTTACCGTATCGTATCTTTCCCGTGCTCCCAGGTGGTCGCTGATCGCCGGGAGGCTGCCGGGGAGGACGGACAACGAGATCAAGAACTACTGGAACACGCACATCAAGCGGAAGCTCCTGGCCCGGGGCATGGACCCGCAGACCCACCGCCCGCTCAATGCCATCGCCATGCCGGCACAGCAGCAGCTGCAGCTCCGGGCAGCGCACGAACGGCACTTCGCTGCTGCTACAAGCGGTAGAGCCAGCCTGCAGCCACAGCAGGAGGAGGGTCACTTCGCGGCACTCTCCAGCTCGGCAGAGCCAGCCTGCAGCCACAGCAGCGACGACGACGAGCCGTCCGGGTCCGCCACGCCGCCGCCGGGGCCGGGACGGCACCTCGGCATCGACCTCAACCTCTCCATCAGCCTGGCGCCGTACCAGCAGGAGGAGCCAGCTGTGGTGAAGCAGGAAGCGGCAAGCCACAATGCGACGTCGGCGGCGGTGTGCCTGTGCTTGAACCACCTCGGGTTCCAGGGCGCCAGCCAGGGTGCAGCTGCGGCGCCGGCGCTTCTTCCTCCATGCAGCAGCAGGCCAGCACGCAGCAGCGCATGTTTAGATTCATCGCCCCGCTAGAGGGAGGCCAATAGTAGTAACAGTAACAATGACATCGGACATATACTTTTTAACTAAAGCCAGTACTACTGCACATGCTTAATTATTTAACTAGCTAGCTTCTCTGTAACATGCATGTTCATGAGGACATTAAACCTGAGTACTACTCTTCTATTCCTACTCCTTGATCGGCCAAAGCTGACCATGCATGCATCATCATCTAGAGTGAGTAGTGGCATAGTTCAGGACTTGGATCATTGCTAGCTACTCGTTTTTTCCCTAGTCTTTAACCTGAAGTTTCTTTCTTTTAGTGTGTACTACTACCATAGGAAGTTCATCATCTTCCACTAGCTAGCTAGATCTAATGAAGCATACCATTAATTTTGGGAAGTTAGGTTCATCAATCTAGGGAGTGTGAGTGATGCACACTGATGAAAGTGAGAGTGAGTGCTGCTGGTGGTTATGGGAAGTTAGGCCCTTGAATGTCTGCAAGCACATGACAATGACCTGCATCCAGTGACACTCAAAATGAATGGGTGAGTTTCTTACACATAAAAATAATTAAGTTTTTCCTGTAGAGAGGGAGAGTGGGGAGCATGTGAGATGCCCTTTTTTTCTGGTTAGGTAGGTAGGTAGAAGGTATGGGAGAGGTGTTAATGGAGGGGGGATAAAGTGCCATGGAGGAGGGAGTGAGGGAAGGACATGGATTTAGGAGCTTTTTGGTTAGTTAATGACTTAATGGTCAGAGCTCGGCGTGTGGTGTGTCTGGCCGTCTTTGGGGGTGGATGGTGGTGGTTGGTAGGCCGGTTAGTAGTTTATTCAGGGATCAGTAGTGTACAGTTAATCTGAGCCAGCAATTGAGTGTGAGAGAGGGTGGGGATTAGTCAGGGTGACCCTTCCCTTAAGAGGTTAAAGCACAATCAGGGTTATCAGTAGTAGTGGTCTGTCTGATCTATCTTATTTCACATCTACTATTTGTTTGTTCATTCTCGTCACATGACAAAGCATTTCAGTGTGCACCAACACATGCCATGATTCTTTGAGCAATCTGAACCTGTGGAAGTTGTTTCAACGTAACACATAGTACTACTGTCCTTTGCCCTATCATCCAAGAGTCAGCTGGCCTTCTGGGATGTTCTTACCCCACACAATTTCTAGACTAAGTAAACACTTGACAGCAGTCAGAAGCAGGTCTTGGTAGTTTTATTCTAGTGCTTGAAATCAAAAGTAATTGATTGTGGGTATTCTGCCGGAATTGGATTGAGCATTAGAAGTCAATTTAACTAGGCGGATGATAACGTGTAATTTCAGCAGGAAGGTCATTTTCATCAAAAAAAATTGAAGTTAAAAAGTTAGAAACTCCACTTCCCTTCGAGGAATGGGTTTGGTAAACAAAAAAAAGGCATAATATTCCTTTTTCTATGAACAAGCAGGGAAATATTAAGGTTGGCACTTGTGTTAGGAAGAGCTGGAACGTAACGCTATTGTTCTAATCCTTTATGATACAATCAAAAAAGTTGCGGATTTTATTCCCTCGCTCTTTTGGAGTGAAAAGGAAGGTCAGTGGTAATATTACATTACCGATGCCGCCTCAAAGTTAAAATGCCAAAGATCTATTGCAGTTGCTGACCATCGATTTGTTTTTTCTGCATTTTGTATTCCAAAATGCTAAACCTGAAATGAAAGCAAAGCACCAGGTAAAAAAAATGTTCTTGATTCTTCCTTTGTTGCCATATGTCACGCTACCCATCTTTTATAGGATTCTCTCGAAATAGGCTTTCGCCCCGTTTTATAAATAAAGCACCAGGTGAGACCGCTGCTGGGCCAAACAGCACAAAGAAAGTTACACAACAGGATACAAAAAGCACGGGTGAGCGTGCCAAAAAAGAAAAAGAAAGAAAAAACACAGATAGCAGTGAATCGACTAAGCAAAGACGATCCGAGATCGCTGCGCCCACCGACTATGCCCCACCACGCTCCAAGCCCCCCGGTGCACCCCGTACCAAGCAGCGCCCTCGTGGAGGGAGGCGCCGTCGCACGACGCAGCTACCCGGACCAGTGAGTTGGTCCTAGGGTTTCCCCCGATACTCAGGGCACATAGGGAGGAGGATCTCCACGACGCCCTCCAAGAAGGAAAGGTGCCACTCGAAAGCGGCACCGCGGCGGTGTCGGCTACGCCGACAAGGATTTCTCCCGATCCCCTCCCTACCAAGGTGCCCCGAGGCACACCGGAGCACCACCACCAACTGTGCCACCCACGAGCTTGCGCCACCACGCTCTCGGATACATCAACGCCGTCTCTTCGAGGACCTAGGAGAGCGTCCTGCAAGACGGAGGACTACGTCGTCGCTAGACAAGGGACCGCATCATCGAAGCCGTGCGGGAGGGACCAACCTCCACCACCAAGAGGTGGTAGTCGACCGGACAGGGTATCCGAGGCACACCAAGCCTCGGTAGGCCTAGCCGGGCCCGGAAAGGGCCCGTGAAGCCCCAGTCACCCCGCTGCAACAAGCAGGGCACGATAGGGAGGTCCCAGGTCCCAGCGGTGTCGCAGCGTCCATCTCCAGGAGGTGAGGCACCCGCCAGCAGGGCGGCCCGCCTAGGCCCAGATGGGGCCCGAGGGGCCCAGATCTGGGCCAGAGAGCCCAGCCCGCGCCGCCGGGGCGAACCACCTCGCAGCAGCACCTGCGCCGCCACCCCGTCGTCCTCCCGGCCCCGCGCCGGACCGCCGCCTGCGGAGCACTGCCGTCGGTGAAGGGCAACCGCCGCGCCCAGCAGCAGCGCCGCACCACCACCAGCCTCCGCCGCCGCCTCGAGGTGCGAGAGGTTGCCCTTGGTGTCACGCGCCAGCGCCGTCACGCCAAGCCCCACCAACCTCCGCCGAAACGCACTGCCGCCGGAGAGCGCCGCCCCGCCTCGATCTCCACGCGACAGGTAGAAGAAGGCCAGCCGCCGCCGGCACCCCGCGAGCTTTGCCCGGGGGCCCACGCCGGCGGCGGCCAGGAAGGGAGGGAAGGAGGAGGCGGGGGTCGGGGGAGGGCTAGGGTTTCCTCCCCCAGGTCGCGCCATCTTTTATAGGATTCACCACCTCTGAATTTGATCGCACTCAAATTAAGGTCAACAAATGAAGGTTAGCTAGGAAATTCTATTCCTTGCTACTAGTTGTCTGTTCTTAATTTTGTAAAGACGGTACTCTGAAAAGTAAGAGTAGAGCAATCAAGTGGCTGCACGCAAAATAGTTTAAATATCAACTTCGTCGAATAAATGGTTGAGATATTATTAATAATTGGTTGATGTAGCTTCTCGTCGCATCCCTAAGCTAAATATAGAGAAAGTTAGGTACAGTAGTGTATAAGTAAATAGGGTGGGATCGTCAGACACATACCTCATTTTTCGCCAGACGTAAGCTTCTCTATGCAGATGTGGTACGACAAAAGAACTAAGCTGAAATAAGGAATTGCAGAAATAAGTCTCCAACTATAACTAAACAAAATTAGATTATGCTGTAGTTGGTGTCAGCAGCACACGCATCTCACCAGATCTGCGTACAAAAAAAACATATACATGTGACACCTGCACCAATATGACCCCTCACCATTTTGCTGACGTTCATGCTTGAGATCTCGATTAATCCTCCTTCGTGGAAGCTCAGTCACATGAGAGCATGCAAGACCTCACAGGTTGGATATCTAGCGAAATCATTTTAAAATTGGGATGCTTAGTCAAGTATCCGAAAGATGACAAGGCAGACCCCTTTGCTTAACCGAAGAACATCTGTGGAAAGAACAGGTTTGTCGTGTCTTGTCAAATCGCACGAGCTCCAGGCCCCCACACAAAGCCGAGCTCGGTAGCAAAAATATGGCAATAATTAAAGAGCTCAGAATCTTTGAGATAGGTTTGTTGAGATATGCATGTGAAAACCTGCACAAAATCTTGGAGATAATATTGGTTCGTTGAAATGCGCCCGTGAAAAACTTGCACCTTGTAAATAGACAGCAGCGACAAATTTTCCATGATCTGAGGGAGTTGGCTCAACCTATTATGCTCTTGCTCAGAGTTACAGTTAGTTTAAGGTTTCTTGCCAGAAAGAACAACCACGTAAATGACATGAACCTTCCACCCGATGTTTCGGTTCATCCATGAAAATGCTAAACTCTAACCATAAGCCTATCTATAGCAACTTGTGATCTACTACCAGTGTAAGGAAATGTTTTGCATGAGGCCGGCTGTATGAAAAAATAATTATGTAAACGGTGTGGGGGCAAATCTATTTTTATGCCAAGAAGTCTCTGTGGTTGCTAAGGAATTATTCTCATTTGACCACCTGGATCACACATAGTGGGGCAAATCTATTTTTACCCCTCAACAGTCTCCAAAAAGCAGAACAGTTCCACCCAAGTATTTCTCTCTTGCCACTGCCCCACATCCTTATTCTTAGCATACGATGATTCATTTAAGGTTCCTCCTGGATAGAGGCGAATTTGAGTAGGCAGCATCGTCCTGCACCAGCTAGCATCCAGAGGTACTATATCCACGATGATCATCGAACCAATTTCATCTGTCAGGCATTGCCAACTGCTTCCATCTCATGCTTTTATCGATGCTTAGGAAGGTTCCTACTGGATAGATATATTTGGCACACGCCATGTCAACCGCTCAAATCGATCAAAACCCACACTTGCAAGAAATCTGAATCTTGGGAGAGTGGTCTTCCACTAGCACCAACTTGGGAGAAGATGATGGTGGAAATGGATGGACAGGGAGAGGAGGTTTTGGGGGATACATTGGGCGGTGGTAGCTGGTGGTTGGTAGCTTGCATGACGTCACCCCCCAAAAGACAGCAGCAGTTGTGCACCCTCCAAATTGCCAATTGCTCCCCTCCCGTCTCATCTCATCTTGCATCTCCCTTTCAAACGTCATTTTCCATTAGCCTGGGTGAGCTTTTGATGGCTTTTGGGAAAAGTGTTGGCTTTTATGGCCTTCTAGAAGCCCTGGTAACCCCTCCCCACCATCCCCACGAATGGTCAGTGGACGCAGCGTCCGTTTGCAAACTGTCTCTGTCTGTGATCTCGTAGCTTAGCTCAACATCAACACCAATAGTGCCGAATCGCCTGGTTTTTTCCTTTCCAGAAAGAAAGCTAGTACATCTGGTCCTATTATGCTCTCTAATGGAAAGTTGAGAATGATAACGGCCGGCCATTTCCTAGTCTTAGCCAGAGCAAAGTTCAACAGCATAACGATTAACTCCGACCCAACATAGCAGCAGCAGCAACATCAGTATGCAACTTTCGACTATTACTGGGTGGTTTGCGTCCAAACATCCTGACCACACATTGTCCAATGAACGGTCGAGATCGAGGCGGCTAAACTTTTATCGGTGTCTAACATCTTGTCACCCGACATCGTGTAATCGCTGGTGAGCGGTGACTACTGGTGGTGAGTGTGGAGAGAATGCAAAAGTAAGCTTCTTATCCTTCTGCCTAACCATCCCAACATCACATTCATGTGCTCATGATGCTCATCCCCTTAATATCTTGTCCCCTTACACATGTGTCTCAGTGGGTGGTGCATTCTGTACATACCGGGTTATGTAGGAGACATCGAGCGTGCTTGGAGTATGGATAGAAAGCCCAGTCACATGAATGCCACCTACGAAAACCATATGCAAGCCATACGTCAATAGTGCTCCAAGCAACCATGTCCAGTCTGCATCAACTCTTGTTCGAGCTGGGTACCGATAGATAATTATTTGAGAAAAGTACCATGAAGGAGCTTCTGTGGGTATGCTCTACGGCGCTTTTCCAAGTTGTTGCTAAATTACTTTTTTTCAGATTCAGAAGTCAATAGTTCTTCAAGCGAGGCACCAAGCTATTGATTACAGATTGATCTTCTTGAAAAAGCAATCCCGTCAGCCACAAGACGCGCAAACATAGTATCCTGCAGACGCGGGAAAGTCCAACTGAAACGCCAAGACTGAAACATCGAAAACAGCTTTTGCAGTATTTATCCAAATCTCAACAAGAGAGAACTGTGCGCACTTGATGAATATGTTGGATAGTGGGAGAAATGCATTTATAGTTGTTTGAAAACCCATGCTAAGATTAACCATAATCAGCCTATCCAGGTCCCCGTCTCCATACCCAGAACGGGTTTGCTTGCGATTGAGCTTAGTCCTATACCTTTTGCTTTTGTAGTCTTTGAGATAAAGATGTGCAACCATCTTGAGCGTGTTAATTGATGCAGATAGTACATTCTATGGTCACAAAGTACAGTAGTTGGTAAGACTCGTACAACTTAGTTTTGGTATTCCTCCTTGCAATTAAGGAGGAACGGACGGTGACCAATGATACTAATAGAGACCGGCTGGAACTAAGTGGATAGCTTACTGCAAGCTAAATTTAGGTTGTAGTTCAGGCCGTCTTGTATTACTAGCCAGCCCAGCGCATTGCCTTAGCTTGTTTCGTGTTTCAGTTTTTGGTTGTTGAGGATCCATTACTGACGAGGTTCTCATTGATAATAGTTATGCTGTACTTAGAGAGTTCAAATATCTTATTAACGATGCATGTTACCGAGAACAAACCTTTGTTTCAGTGTTACACTTAACAATTTAACATCCCTAAGCCAACGAATACTATGAGTAACTTTTGACGACTGTTAAGCTAGTAGTAGCAGTAGTATTCCTACAACAGGAGTCAACAGAGAACGCATACTTCAGTACTAACTAACAGAATCTGTTGTTCAAGAAAAAGAAGAAATATAATCTGGAAATATCAGAACAGTGTATAAGCAAATATTACCTAGTATCGTTCTGAAGATTGGAATACTACTTTATCATGGTTGCGCGCCCGCACTAGCGGACATGGCATAGGTACTCCATTATGGACACTAGAACAATTGGTGAGGTTCTCCCTGTCAACAAGGCGAAATGTCCAACTGGTTTGACTGCATGTTAAATTACACTCGACCTGTTCCTACATGCTGCGCAAATGACATGAGTGGCAGACAGGTGAGCAGCTGCTGTATTTTATTGGTTTTGGCCTCTGAAAGTTGCAGTCTCACAAACTTTTTGGATAAATTTACTTACTGAAGCAAAAGATGATGAAGTAAAGATGTCTTACAAAATCATACTCCCTCTGTCCAAAAATAAGCGACTTGCATCTGTCTAGACTCGCATGTATCTAGAAATGTTTTAGTGTATAAATACATGTGAATCTAGAAAAAATGAAGTCAGTTATTCGTAGATTGAGGGAGTACTACGTAGGATGAGTTAGGTCTATGGAAGGTTCTATTTCTACCCTTGAGAAGGACCCCGCGCAACCCAAAAACTAAAGTAGGTGGGATATTGTGGAGGCATGCGGATATGATGCAAAGCCCAGTATAGCTTTACCTAACACCACAGTCTGGGCAACTGAAAGATGGTATATGATGTGTCTGTAACATCAATTATGAGGAGTGCATTAACCCCTTCTAGAATGAGGTAGGTCAGGTGCAAAAAAAAAACTTAAGATCTTTGTCATTGTACCACAACCGGCACCAACAAAAGAGGTCAAAAAAGATACTATTATAACCTCCAGTGCACCCACCAGGCCACTTTGGTATGACAAAAAGCATGAAGATATGGTAAGCTCAATTAATTGGAAGCTTCTATGGACCTTTGTCATTTCATCATCCAGTCTACCTAACATGCAGATAAAAGCGAGTTTTTATTAATATTTTCAGATGTAACATCATGACTGGAATAATTTGGTGATAAATTAATTGCAGCAATGTTTCTCTCTAACTCCAGTTTCTAGCTGATGTTACAGAAGAACAAAAAACATAGTTGTTGGATTTCTGTTGTTCCAGTTTGAAGCAATACCAGCTAGTTAATATAGTGATTAAAGTCACTCTGACCTTCTCATGATACCTCAACTGTGAGATGGATTTCTAAATCATGTACATAATAACACGACTTGCACCGCTGAACTACCTAAATTTGCAAGACATTATGGACAAGAAGAGCCTATGTAAAGGTTCAAATTGGGCCTTTTTCATTAAATTATATAAAGGGGTTTCCTTATTAGAGCAAAATTATCTCATAGATAATTGTTTATTGTGCTAAAAGCTTAGTTCGATATGTTTGTGTGTAATGGCACAGTCCAAAAGATAACAATTAAAAAAATGATGCCATGTAACTATGTAAGCATAGTATGTTCCAAATGAATGGTGAAGAGAAAATACTGGGTAAAAACTCGACAGATTTCTAGAAATGCAATGTTTTGAAAAAAACTCATCCCTAGAACAGGCATATGGTGATAAATCTTACAACATAGGAAAATAAGAGAATTATTTACATTTTGGATGAACAGTTGGAGAATCTAGAAAGATGTTAGAGGGAAAACACCATTGAAGTGAATGGCCAATTCATGCAAAACATATTGACATAGGAGATAGGGCCATATGTTGCTTAAGTATTTAGAAGGAAGCACGTATTAACATGGCAGTGTTGTGTCTTGGACTTGAATTCCCGGCCACCATTAAACCACATTTCAAATTCTCTGCCCATACTAATCAAGAAAACTATAATAAAAGAAAAGAAACATTGTCATTCTAGAGTTTAAGAATCTAACGAGATTGGGTTCTATTTGTCCTGAACCGTTTTTTCTTGGTTTACCTCTTTATCTATTCTTATTTCTAGCACCATCAGGTAATTTATCTGGGCAAGAGTGGGCTTATTACATGGCATACACTTTGAGTTCCATAGAACAAGTGATCTGGGCTAGGATGGCCCATCACCAGAACTGTGAATGATTAAGCTAAACTGGTACGGAATGAATTATTTTCTATGTAAGAAATGCACAGATCCATACACTACGATGACCTGATGGGCAATGGATAACATACCTTACAAGAAATCCTTTAACTATCATGTTGGATCATACGGATGCCTTTGTTCAGACAATCAGGCTAATTGACATGTCTTATGTTCGTGACTGCAGCATCAAATTGTCTCTTCCAACTTGAGGATGTGAAGTCCAGCCCTCACATAACATTGGCGTGATTCAGTTTGAGCGACAGATGCTGACGTAATACATACAGTTCAAAGGAAATTATATTGTCAACATGGTCTGAACTGCATGTTTAGTCATGTAATACAAAAGAAGTCTAGGTTACCACCAAATTTTCAGCCCAACAAAAATTTAATCATTTTGAAAGATGCTCTTAATGTACTATTAGAACTCAAAGATTTAAAATGCACAGAGAAAAAAGTTGCATGCATGTTTAGTTAGTATTCAACTTGGACAGACTGAAGGTCAACATTGGTTAGTGCCCAAGTGCGCACCCCGGCTAAGAACAAAATGGCAGCGTTTAAATGCCTCTAAGAACAGAGCCTGTCTCACAGGCACAACCTTTCATGACTGAAGACAACTTGCAGTCCCACAGCAGGCCATCTGATCGTAGAGAGGTCATGCCCGGAGCAAATTTGTCATTAACGACAAGCCGACCACTCAGAATGTCAATCGCTGATTTCAAAAACTGACATAGCCCTTGTTGAGAGTACCCACTGGGTGGCTGAAATCCTACAACTGTTCCAAATCACACCGGACAACGCCCAAACTGATCCGCTGTTCATGTTTGTTTCTCTTTTTTCTTTTGGTGTTGCATTCCTCAAGTTCTAAATCCAACAACCAGCGACACTATGCAGAGCTATCCACATGTGCGCGCATACGCACAGACGGTGCATGCCGCAGGCACAGAAGGTACCGATCAGTCAATACACCGAGCAGGTGCTGGGCGTGGGAGGCGTCATAGCCACGCAGAGATGCAGTCACGCGAGAAAATACGCCAATGGCGGGCAGAGAAAATCAAATCGCAGATACCTAGATTATTGCTCTCGCAGTGCAGACGACAAGCCAGGAATGCTAAAACTAACCCCAGAAGTCGCAATCCGGCAAGTTACTCAGCCCCATTTCCACAGATGAAACCCCCAATCTTCACAGGCGTTCCTCACCGGAACCCCACACGATCACCTTAGCGGGCGGTCGGCGGGAGCAGCTAGCAACGCGCATTCGCACGAGCAAGCCGTAGAGATGCAACGGAAGAACACCGCAGCCAACCGCAAGCGACCCATCGGACCAGGAGATGCGCTCGAGGGGCTCACCTCACCGCGCGCTTCGGGCACCGACTCGTCGTCCCGCTTCCCCCGCTCCTCCAGCGGGAAACCGGCGATCGGATCGCCCCCGCGGCGGCCTGCGTTGAGTCAGGCGGCCTGGAGAGTTTCGAATGGGAGAAAGCGAGAGGAATTCCGCGGTTTCGTCTTTCGATTCTTTTCCTTTTTCATCTTGCGGGGGTTCTGTTCTGATTTTTTTTTACGATGGTTCTGTTCTGAATTGGGGTTTAGCGCGAATGCCGCGGAGGACGGGATTCATCACTCGGTTGGAAAATAATTCTATGGACCTGGTCCATAAATTTAGCCTGTGAACCAAGTTTTGCATGAGTGATCATTTAAATTTAAAAATAGATAATTAATTGCTGTGATTTTTCTCTCTCCTGAACACGTGTCACTTGCAGGACTTGGTCCATGAGACTAAATTTATAGACCAGGTCCCATAGAATTATTTTTCCACTCGGTGTGCTACTGGTCGGTAGGGCCCAATTGGAAGGTTGGCTTGCCTTTTTACCTTTGCAAGAAATTTTTTTTTTGCTAATGCGGCGCTGTCAATCACCAGAATTAGCAGCAAGTCCCCCGGGGCTTGGATTGTAGAGAAGAAAATTACAAGGCATGTTACGAAAAGTCTAATTTGCTCTTTTCATGCTATCATTTGTTGCTCGGTTTTTTTTTCATATTTTTTTGCGAAATTCCAACGATACATTAATAATTATCAACAACAGTATAAAATGTCTTAAAAGTAATAAAAGTTACAAATATGTCTACGTTAGTTCCTAAAAATGTCATTGAATGCATGTAATCAGTCAAATTTGAGGCTAATGTAAAATATATTTTCTTTGTCTTCGAGTGCGATAAATGATTGAAATTACGTTTGGAGCATATCATGCTGCGGTACTCTTCCTTGTCCTTCTATAATGAGTTCATGATTTGAACTCTTCCCAAGTCAACAGAAATGCTTAGAAGAATCCAGTAAAAGCTACGCAAGGTTTATATACGTCAGTAACTCATCATTTACATTGAACATTAAGTAAGCAAAAGTTAATGTATACAAGACAGAAACACTCTCACCAAAGTGGTATTTCCTTACAAAAATGCTGCTTTTTGAGAAATCGGAGCAAGTTATGCTCCGTGTCCACGGGATTCGTCTTTAGCATAGCTTCATTAACTCGATTTAGGTCAATAAACCCAAATCCATGGATTTTCCCTTTTTACATTCGAGAATCTTCATTCTGCATCATAGCGTACAAAAGAATATAGTGAGAATAATTACCGGTAATGAATTGAACAGAGCTGAGCTAGAGACTTAATTACATAAATAAATTAATCACTTACAGACAATAGCAATTAAGGATAGATTTGTCAAGATCCCTTTGATTGAATAACTGAAAGATTTCTGAAAGTTCAACATGGACCTCGTCTTTAATGAAGTAACGCTCCTCTCTAACTTTCGCTATGATCCATTCTCACCCTTTTTCTGCGGCTTTAATGTACCATGCATGCAATTGTCGCATTTTTGTTGAAAGATCCCGGAGCCTCTCATAACTGGCCATAGGCTCCCCGTAGACATATTGCCGTTCTACAGCGGTCGTGGAGAAATCTGCATTGCCAAGAACGTCATCAAAAGACATATTACATTGCTCGGCCAATGCAATAGATGTTTGCATGTCCAAAGGTTCTCCCCCATATAGTTGATGTTCGGGTAACACCTTGAGCGGGGGGGGGGGGGGGGGGGTCTCGATTGTTTTTCTTGTTCTCTGAGCTGGGGAGCGTCTTTTTTAATGCTTACTCTATCACTTGGTGTCTTCTATTTCACCGTCTTCGCAATACAGCGTGTATAGTTATCTAGCGCATTTATCTGAGCTTGGGATGGATGCTTCAGAAATTTCCTAAAGTGCTCCTTGATTGATGGATCTACTAGGACCTCTGGCTCGGGTTGTTTCTTTTTAAAAAAGGAATCCACTTCGGCATCTACGACCGCCTTGGTCTCCTCATCAGTCAGGTCATAAGCCCTCTTGGGAGGAGTCGGTGGTACTCTTGGGAGGGGCGACAACTATCGCTTTCCACGTCGGTTATCCCTCGACAAAGCAATGGTTATCTTCCGCTTTTGGCCCTTAGTGGGTGGAGGCGGCTGAGGCGCCGTAGATCGAGATGGACTCGCGCTGCGGTCCTTCTCGAGAAGGGATGGACTTGGAGGTGGTGGACTTCTACTGGGAGGAGACAGTGGACTTGGAGGAGACGGTGGCCTTGGAGGTGATGGATTGCTTCTCGATGGAGAAGGTGGCCTTGGCGCCAAGCCTGGAAACTTGATATATTCCTTTTTCCAAAGAATGAAGCCACTCGTGACTTCTCCCAGTGTCGTCTCCCCTTCACCTCTAGGATGTCAAGCTGCAGTGACTGAAATACTGGTTGAACTTCATTCACACCGACATGAGCATAGCCAGATGGAATCGGATTGCAATGGTAGGTTGCTCCCAGCGCAGAAGGTAAAGCAAAGCCAACCGCCACCTTCATGGATATGTTCTTCAGTTCAACATACATCTCACAACTAGTCTTCTCCTTGAGTGCATTGATGACCCACAAGTATAGGGGGTGTATCGTAGTATTTTCGATAAGTAAGAGTGTCAAACCAAATGAGGAGCAGAAGGTGCTGGATAGTGGTATGGATCAGGAATTCTCTGCAAATACTTAGCAAATGGATTTTTAGGGTTTTTTGATAAAGCAAGTAAACAAAGTACGAGTAAACAAAAGACAATAAGAATAAATGTAGCAAGTGGCTCAATCCTTTATTCAGCAAAGGACAAGCCGGTTGTATTACTTAAGATGACCAAATGTTCTCGAGGACACATGGGAAGACTGTCAAGTGCTTTCGCTTCATATAGTTGATTAATCTTCTTTAGCTTGCTAAGTGTTGTGTGGGTGAACCTGTGCTAATGTACCGACCTTCCTAGGACTAATACATACTTGTGATTATACCCCTTGCAAAACATCCGTAAGTATAAGAAAGTAATTAAGGTAGAAACCTAACCACGGCTTTAAACTCTAAGACCCTGACGTCCCTTCTGCAATGGTTTCCTAACGGGGGTTCAGGTTTCTGTCACTCCGGCAACCCCTACGATTAGTGGCCAAATACACAATGCATTCCCCTAGGCCCATATAGGTGAAGTGTCATGTAGTCGACGTTCACATGACACCACTAGAAGAAGTACACCACAACTTAAATATCAAACTATTGAATCTTTCTCAACACAACTCCACTACTAACAACATGACTTCTCCCATGTCCTCAAGAACAAAACAAACTACTCACAAGACGTCATATGGATCATGATCAAAGATGGAATAATGATGTATAACAATCTGAACATAAACAATAATTCAATGGTCACTCAATAGCATCAACTACAAAGAGTAATCAACACCGGGAAAGTTTTCCCTATGAACTATGCAAGATTCAACCCAATTGTGACAGCAATATGGAGATGGTGATGAGGGTGCTGATGGTGATGATGGTGGTGATGATGATGATGATCCCGATGAAGTCCATCTTGATGGTGGTGTTGATGGCGACGATCTGCCCTCTCCGGGAAGGAATTCCCTTGGCAAAAATCTATCTGCCGGAGAGATCTTTCTCTCTCGGTGTTTTCCGCCCCACAGAGGCGGCGGAATATCTCTGTGGTTGCTCCCTGAGTCTTAGGGTTTCAGGAGGATAATATACGCCAGAGGGGAGTGCCAGGGGTGGACCAGGGCGGCCACACCACCTGGTGGCACGGCCTAGGCTGGCCCGCGCCAGGGGGTGGTGTGGGCCCCCTGTGGCCCATCTCCAGCTCCCCTTCTAGCTTCCTTCGTCTTCTGGAAAAATAGGATTTTCCATGTATTTTCCCGGATTTTCTGATCTTTGCGAATTTTGCCTCCAAACAGCACCTTTTCCATCAGAATCCTGACTGCAGCGGTCCATGCTCCAAAAGTCATCAACCATGCAAAAACAGATGAAATAACATAATTATCACCTCTCAATACGAAATATATCAATGAATAACAGTGAATTATGACATAGAATAGTGATGCAAAATGGACGTATCAACTCCCCACAAGCTTAGACTTCGCTTGTCCCCAAGCGAAACTGAGCTCAATAAACATGGCCTCAGGTTGATGGAGTGAAGAGTCGATAAAAGAATACGGACAAGAAGCATCACATTCATCATTACATAGATCATAATAGAAGACAATTCACTATTATATAACTCAACTTGCAATGAGTAAAGGAAACACAATAAAGATACATAAAGTAAATCATAATTGGTAATGGCAAACTTAGCTCTTGGTCGAAGAATAGTTGATAATTTGCTGGAGTTCACAAATAACTGGTTTTCAATGATAGCTTTCAAAGTAGTAAACATCAAGATAAGAGCAATGTGCAAAACAAGGAACATAAGAAACATGATTGAATAAATCATCATATGAATGAATGAAACACAACAACTCAAAATACTTGCTGAGATAGAAGGGAGTAGGTTTACTTACTCAACTTAAAAGTAAAAGAAAGGCCCTTCGCAGAGGGAAGCAGGGATTGCAAGTCTCATAAAGAGCTCCCAAAAATTATGATACTTACTAGCTTTCAGCTCTCATTGCCCCTATCATCGGCATCTTTAGGTGATTAAGGTTAAAGTGATCAAATATGAGGATACGCATTGACAAGTTGTAAGTTGAGAAACTCATGTCCCTTGAATACGAGGGCCGCTCCTCATGCTACTCAAGTTTAGTCACCGGTAAATTCTTGTCATCGTAAGCATATATGTATCATAGAGAACCGCCAATGGGGTACCCCTTGCCCGATGATACGGAAGAATCCCCATATCAAAATGACAAGGCAAGCAGACAACAAGCATCTCAACAATCTTCTTATTTACCATGGGAATATGGTGCTTTTTTCTCTCTTTCCTCTTTTTATAATATCTCTTTTTCTCAATCTCTATCTCTTTTTTTATAAGAAGAATGCTTCATAGATGCTCGTTATGGTTACGCTGCAGGTTTCCACCATGTCAGCATGGATTAGACCAGCGGCCCAGGCGTTTCTCTAACACACATGCATAACTCCATGGACTTACAAGCTCCCCTTTCATTTCACATCGACGACATCCATAGACAAAAGAACATGATATCAACTAGGTACAAAGTACCAGTGCAATGTTGAAAGCGTTCCCCATGACAGCATGGTTCTGCTAATTCACAACTTACAAAGCGCAAGCATATACGCAACATAGGTGAGCACAATGGTTCAAGTTTATTAAGTGCAAGAAAGTAAAGTGTGCCATCAAGTTCGTGAGAGCTTTAATCACTAATTTTCACATAACAAGTTTAATTTGGGAGGTAGATAAAACAAGAATTTACTTGGAATAGCAGTAATGCTAATAGGTAGGTATGGTGGACACAAATGGCATAGGTTTTGGTTTAAAGGAGTGGATGCACGAGAAGAATTCCCTCTCAGTACAGGTTTTTGGCTAGCAAGGCTGGGTAGCAAGTATAAGAGTTGAAGGAAACAAACAAACATACAAGTGATAAAGACAAACATGCAATCTTCCTTGGAAGAACAAAAGATCTTAACTAGAGAATACTAAACTTATGAGCAAATCAAGAAAGAAAGATGATGAAATTATATTTCTTTAGAGTACTTTTATCTTTTCATTCAACTCTCAAAAATAGTGTTGCTACTGACCGAGCCAGGTTTGCCAAAACCAACTAAATTAACTCAATGATCCCAAAGTGATACCAATACTAACAACAAGATCAATCATATAACCACGAATTGAAAACTAAAATAAGCTATGCAAAAGAGTAAATGATAGAACTTCTCATTAATAATCCATAACGGCAACTCATAAATTATTCTTTATTTTTATCACTTACCTACTCGAGGACGAGCAGGAGTTAAGCTTGGGGATGTTGATACATTGCAAATGTATCTATAATTTTTTATGTTCCATGCTTGGTTTTATCCACTTTCTTGTGTTTTGTCCTCACTTTGGAGTACTTTTCATATGATTTCTTGGACTAACCTATTAACAAGAGCCACAGTGCCAGCTGCCTGTTTTCTGCTGTTTTTGGTTCCAGGAAAGTCAGAAAATGAATATTCTCGGAATTGGACGGGACAAAAGACAAAGTGCCTATTTTTCCGAAAGGGATCAAGTGCCAGAATACGAGACGGAGAAGGGCCAGGGAGCCACCACACCACCTGGCCACGTGGCCAGGCCTGCCCGCGCCAGGGGTGGTGTGGCCGCTCCCGGCACCCCTCAGCCTCTCCTTCCGCCTATAAGTTCCCCTCTGGACGAAAACCCTAAGGACCCGATCAAAAAAATCCACGAAAGAGTCTGTAGCCGCCGTCATCTCCATCCCTAGATCGGGAGGGATCTGAAGCTCTTCCCGGCACCCTGCCGGAGAGGGGAATTCACCCTGGAGGCCTTCTTCATCACCATGCAAGCCTCCGGTGTGATGCGTGAGTAGTTCATCCTTGGACTATGGATCCATGTAGTAGCTAGATGGCTGGTTTCTCCTCCTTTGTGCTTTCATGTTTAGATCTCGTGAGCTCCGTTCATGATCAAGATCATCTATTTGTAATTCATACATGTTGTGTTTGCGGGGATCCGATGGATATTGAGATGCTATTTCAGATTGATTATTGATTCTATCATGTCTTTGTTATTTGAGATCTTGCATGCTTTCTGTTGTTAGTAGCTATCTTGGCCAAGTAGATGCTAGCAACTCCAAGAGTTAGTATTTATGCTCGATAGTGGGTTCATGCCTCTGGTAATCTGGAGAAGTGACAGAAATCTCTAAGGTACTAGATGTGCTGTTGCTACTAGGGAGAAAACAACAATCCTTTGTTCATAGAACAATTGTATTGTTTACCTTACATGCAGTTCGTAAACCAATAATCTGTTGCTTGCAACTTAATACTGGAGGGGGTTCGGATGATAACCTGAAGGTGGATTATTAGTCATAGATGCAGTTGGATGGCGGTCTATGTATTATGTTGTATTGCCCAATCAAGTCTCAAAGGAGTCAAGATGATTAGTATATGCATGTATTGCTTTCTCGGTGTTTGTCAATTGCCCCGCTGTAATTTTTTCACCCAGCATGTTATCTATCTAAGGAGAGCCACCTCTAGTGAACTATGGATCCCGGTCCTTGTCTTTTATATACAATCTACAATCTTTTACTGCTATGTGTTTACTTTCTACAAACTTTTACTTCCTTCCATTCGATACGTTTAATCCTTTATTTTCCGCAAAACACGGTGAGATTGACAACCTCATCACAAGTTGGAGACAAAGTTCTGTGGTTGTGTTGTGCAGGTCTCCATGTTGCTACTAGCACCGGTAGTGCTCCCTGCCAAAGCTCAGCTAGTAACACCTTTGGGGTGTTTCCTTGCTCCTACTGGTTCGATTAAACCTTGGTTTCATAACTGAGGGAAAACTTACTGCTGTGCTCATCATACCTTACTCTTGGGGTTCCCAACGAGCTCTACGTTGAAGTTGAGTGCATCAAGATCTTTTCTGGCGCTGTTGCCGGGGAGTCAAGGACATCTTCACAAGGGGAGTCCCTCATAACCAATCTCTTTACTTTGTTGTTTTTGTTTTTCTTAGTTTCTTTTTTTCTTAGTTTGCTTGTTTTGTTCTTCAAAAACACAAAAAAAATAGTTTTACTTGTTTTGCTTTCTTATTTGAAAACACACAAAAATTAGTTCCTATCTTGAGTTGCCACTATGTCTAGCCTTGCTCCAATCACTGTGTCACCCGAGGAAATGATTCTCACTTTTAAACAAGGAATTGAGGAAAGTTTTAAGGAATCTTGGTCTAGAATCTCTTATTTACATGAAAAGACTGAGCCTAAAATGATTCAAGGCTTGTTCCTTAGCAGTTTTTACCTTGGGATTGCTCTTTGCTATAGATATGCTTTAGATGCTATTGTGGGAGGAGATTTCCTCCAATGTAATGAGGATGATGCCATTAATGCTATAAAGAAATTGATCCTCACTTACAACATGCCCAGCCAAACTGATATTTCTTTCGCAAAAATATTTGCTAGGTTGAACACTCTTGAGGCTAGCACTACTAGCTTAGAAAGTTGCTATAATATGCTTAGGGAGCATCACAATTATGTTCCAATAAATTCTGAACCATCAAAGTGGCTCCCTACAGTAAAGATTGAGATAAACACTGAAAATTTTCAAGCCCGCTGCGATATCATGTCTGAATTTTGTCTTATGCCCAAAGATATTTATGAATATTTGAATCTTTGGGGGCTTACTGAAGGAGGAAGAGAAGTATCTCTTGCTAATAATGCTACCATATTACCTATTGGAATAGCTGAAGGAGTGTTTACAAAGATCCTTGGGAAAATGATTTCTACTGATTATCTTGTTATTGAATGTGCAGGAAAAGGACAAATTACACTTGGAAGGTCCCTATTAGAACTCCTTGGAGCAATAATAGATGTGGGAAAGGGGACCATGCACCTTTCTTCTCCACCAAACAATCACATTTTCCCAAAGTATAATAATAAAAATAAGAGAGAGAGTAACCTCTAATGAGAGTGAAGTAATGATTAGGCAAGTTGTTGTCCCGAAACAGATTTATGTGCTTCACCGTAAAGATTCCTGAGAAAGTTCTATATGTCGGATTGAGCTGTAATTGTTTGTGCTTCTGCCGCAGGTTGTTATCTAACTTACGTTAGTTCAACACTTTTTGATTTGAGTAACAGAAGGTCTTCGAAAAAATTCGTCTTTACCTGCTGGTCTGTTTTGACAGATTTCTGCCATTTTCTGCATTTGCTTCTTGTTAGTTCCTTCTTGAGTTCCTTTGGGGAATTGAGCTTTTTGAAGGAAGTGCTACATTAGCTAGTGTTCTAATGGAAGTTTATTTGGTGTTAGAACTGAACCTTGAGACTTATTTATCTTAAGTGCACTAATGTTGCTAATGAGATTGTATGAAGTTTTGTATGAAGGAAAATTTTCAGGTGTATGGAAGGAATGAGTAATGAGATGAAGGATGGACTAAAGCTCAAGCTTGGGGATGCCACGCGTGTCACCCCAAGAAATATCCAAGAAGTACAAGCGTCAAAGCTTGGGGATGCCCAAGGCATCCCCTTCTTCATCAATAAAAATCCCAGGTTTCTTCCAAACGCTTCATTTTTATTGTTTCATGCACAGTTGTGTTTTTCTTGGAGCGTCTTCCTTTTTGTTTTCGTTTTGGTTTTTAGTTTGCTTAGTTTTCTGAATAAGTTGGTTGGACCCCCTCTTTCATACTTTGGTTTGCAATTAGTTTGGTTTGGTTTGGAAAAGAGTAGGAAAGTTCATACTTATGTGGTAAAAAGAGCTCGTTTTTGACTGTGGCTATGCTTTGTCATGCCATGCTTGATATTGTTTTGGCTTTATGCTTAGTATTCTTTGCTGTAGCATGACTTGTTATAAACAATTGAGATTGCTTAATGTGCCTTGGACGAATCATGCGTTGTTTTAGCATATTAAAGCATAGTATAATGGTATTCTCCTTTGACGCTTTATTTGGGTTGACTTGGCACATGCTCACACCATGTTATGACCGTCACAAGTCACCATAGCCTTTATGATCCTTTAGTTTTCAACTTGTAGTATCACTTTATGCTTTGATCAATGATGTTTTGTCGCTCTACATGATTATGGCCATTATTGCTCTCTTAGTTTGTTGCTCCCAGTCTTTTGCTAGCCTCCACAGCAAAGTATGAGTTCCACTCATGCATCCAACTCCCTAAACCAAGTTATTCCAAAGATTACACCTTACCTACCTACTAGCTTATGCTATTCCAAGTACATTCATGCTTTTGTCTACCTTTCACTTGTTATGAGAAAACTAGTGATTAACGCTCTCACGAACTTGATGGCACACTTTACTTTATTGCCTCTAATAAACTTGAACCACTGAGTCCTTCTTTGTTGCGTATATGCTTGCGCTTTATAAGTTGAAATTAGCAGAACCATGTTTCATGGGGAACGCTTTCAACATTGCACTTGTACTTTGTACCCCGTTGATATCACGTTCTTTTGCTTACGGATCCCGGAGGTGTGAAATAAAAGTGGAACTTGTAAGATCATGGAGTTTGTATGTGTGTTAGAGAAACGCCTGGGCCGCTAGCCTAAGCCATGCCTAATCATGGTGGAAACTTGCAGCATCACCATAATGAGCACTCTATGAAGCATCCTCAATAAAAACCTATGCAAATAGCAAATAAAAAGATCACTGAGATGCTCATTGTCTGCTTGCCTTGTCATTTTGATTATGGGAAAGCTCCTAAGGGGTACCCCGTTGGCGTTCTTAATGATACACATATACTTACAATGACAAGAGCTTACTCGTGACTGAAGTTGAGTAGCATGAGGATCGGTCTTCGTAAGTAAGGGGCATGAGATTTCGGTTTATAACTTGTCAAGCATATCCTCTTAGTTGTGTCACTTTAACCTTAACCACTTCAAGATGCTTATGATAGGGGCAATGAGAGCTGAAAACTACAAGTACCATAATTTTTGGAAGCTCTTTATGAGACTTGAATCCCTACTTCCTTTTTACAAAAGGCCTTTCTTCCACCATTATATTGAGTCTCCACCTTCTATCTTTATGCACTACTTTGAGAGCATAGTGGCCATTCTTAGTTATATGTGCATTGTCCCAAGACTAGTTGATTGATGCATCACTTGATATTGCTTGTTTTAAACTATTGTATCTAGTCACTCTTATGAACTTTGAAGGTGTCCTATGCATTTATATTTGCTACTCTATTGAGGGACAAGCTGAATACTTTTATGCTATGTTTTCTTGAAGTGAAACAAACAAACGTCTTGCAAAGCATTGTTATTCATGAATCTTTTGTTTGTGCCTTTTCATGTTGCATCATAGTCTTTTTGCTTATTGCTAGAACTTTGTCTTTCATGTTATGATTGAAGTACTATGATCCCAGCCTTGAATGTTTTGCAAATACTTTGATCAAGTCTTTGATGGTGCATGTCACCTCAAAAATTATTTCTTTTTATCACTTACCTACTCGAGGACGAGAAGGAGTTAAGCTTGGGTTTGTTGATACATTGCAAATGTATCTATAATTTTTGATGTTCCATGCTAGGTTTTATCCACTTTCTTGTGTTTTGTTCCAACTTTGGAGTACTTTTCATATGATTTCTTGGACTAACCTCTTAACAAAAGCCACAATGCCAGCTGCCTGTTTTCTATTGTTTTTGGTTCCAGGAAAGTCAGAAAATGAATATTCTCGGAATTGGACGGGACAAAAGCCAAAGTGCCTATTTTTCCGGAAGGGATCAAGTGCTAGAATACGAGACAAAGAAGGGCCAGGGAGCCACCACACCACCTGGCCACGTGGCCAGGCCTGCCCGCGCCAGGGGTGGTGTGGCCGCTCCCGGCACCCCTCAGCCTCTCCTTCCGCCTATAAGTTGCCCTCGGGACGAAAAACCTAAGGACCCGATCAAAAAAAAATCCACGAAAGAGTCTGTAGCCGCCGTCATCTCCATCCCTAGATCGGGAGGGATCTGAAGCTCTTCCCGGCACCCTTCCGGAGAGGGGAATTCACCCTGGAGGCCTTCTTCATCACCATGCAAGCCTCCGGTGTGATGCGTGAGTAGTTCATCCTTGGACTACGGATCCATGTAGTAGCTAGATGGCTGGTTTCTCCTCCTTTGTGCTTTCATGTTTAGATCTTGTGAGCTCCGTTCATGATCAAGATCATCTATTTGTAATTCATACATGTTGTGTTTGCGGGGATCCGATGGATATTGAGATGCTATTTCAGATTGATTATTGATTCTATCATGTATTTGTTATTTGAGATCTTGCATGCTTTCCGTTGTTAGTAGCTATCTTGGCCAAGTAGATGCTAGCAACTCCAAGAGTTAGTATTTATGCTCGATAGTGGGTTCATGCCTCTGGTAATCTGGGGAAGTGACAGAAATCTCTAAGGTACTAGATGTGCTATTGCTACTAGGGAGAAAACAACAATCCTTTGTTCATAGAACAATTGTATTGTTTACCTTACATGCAGTTCGTAAACCAATAATCTGTTGCTTGCAACTTAATACTAGAGGGGGTTTGGATGATAACCTGAAGGTGGATTATTAGTCATAGATGCAGTTGGATGGCGGTCTATGTATTATGTTGTATTGCCCAATCAAGTCTCAAAGGAGTCAAGATGATTAGTATATGCATGTATTGCTTTCTCGGTGTTTGTCAATTGCCTCGCTGTAATTTTTTCACCCAGCATGTTATCTATCTAAGGAGAGCCACCTCTAGTGAACTATGGATCCCGGTCCTTGTCTTTTATATACAATCTACAATCTTTTACTGCTTTGTGTTTACTTTCTGCAAACTTTTACTTCCTTCCATTCGATACGTTTAATCCTTTATTTTCCACAAAACACGGTGAGATTGACAACCTCATCGCAAGTTGGGGATAAAGTTCTGTGGTTGTGTTGTGCAGGTCTCCATGTTGCTACTAGCACCGGTAGTGCGCCCTGCCAAAGCTCAGCTAGTAACACCTTTGGGGTGTTTCCTTGCTCCTACTGGTTCGATTAAACCTTGGTTTCATAACTGAGGGAAAACTTACTGTTGTGCCCATCATACCTTCCTCTTGGGGTTCCCAACGAGCTCTACGTTGAAAGTCGAGTGCATCAGTGGTATCCTTTCATCTTCGTCCGACTTCCAGGGTAAGGGCTTCCCATCAACAAAGGACATCGTGGTCTCCAGCATCCTGAAACTTGCAGCAACACTTATGCGTTTAAATCTAACTTCATACTCACAGTTTTGATTTCGAACATCGTAGAGCTGTGCTTGAAGTTCATTGGTTGTTTGGCAGAGTGAGAGGACTTCATCCTTGAGCTCAGCAGTCTCCTTTTGGTGCTCGGCGATGAGTTCGGAATAAATCTTGTGGATGATATCCACTTCGCGTTCTGCCGTCTTCTTATACCTAAAGACTTCTTGCTCTAGTGCTTCCATCCTGTCCTCCAGACTTCCTTCACCTTTAGGGCCTTGAACCTCTTCTATCCGGACCTCCCCGTCTTCAAACAATAACTCCTTGGGATGAATCTTTAACTCCCTCATGTATGGATTGATGATATCCTCTAAGAGATCCTCCTTGGTTGATCCAGAGGAAGACACTGTGGCTCCAAATCTGGGACTCTGTCTGTCAGAAACAGATCGAAACGAAAACACAATGAAAACACAATATACGAACCTCAGGAGATCCGGGAGGGTATATATTGCGAAGTTTCATAACAAAAGGAAAGTACTAGGAGAAAATGAGTCGAAGGCGAAGTCTGGGGTGGCCACACCACCTGGTGGCGCGGACAGGGGTGGGCCCACGCCACAGGGTGGTGTGAGCCACCCTGGCTCCGTTTCCGTCCCTTTTTTGCTTCGTAGCTTTCCTGATTGGCTAAAAACTGCAAAAATATAGTCGGATAGTATTTTCGTGGAACTTTTCTTACTAGAACTGTTACCTATTTGAAAGCGGACTCTGCAGGTCTTTGAATTTGGTCCTTAAATTTTCCGGAGTTATAACTTGAAAGGCATCAACATCTTCATTATAAGAATCCCCAGCAATATAGTGTTTGAATCGCTGCCCATTCACTACTTGTGTAGTATTATCTTTTAAAGAAGAAATTTTTATTGCTCCTGAACGGTATACTTCTTCAATAATGAAAGGTCCTTCCCATTTTGACAGTAGCTTTCCTGCAAAAAATCTGAGACAAGACCTATACAATAAAACTTTCTCACCAACATGAAATTCTCTCTTAAGTATTCGCTTGTCATGCCATCTTTTAACTTTTTCCTTAAAGAGCCTAGCATTTTCATAGGCTTCACTCCTCCATTCATCTAAAGAACTTAAGTCAAATAATCTTTTCTCACCAGTGAGCTTACAATCTCTATTTAGTTCTTTAACTGCCCAATAAGCTTTATGTTCTAATTCTAAAGGTAGGTGACAAGCTTTCCCATAAACCATTTTATAAGGAGACATCCCCATAGGATTTTTGTAGGCAGTTCTATATGCCCATAAAGCATCATTCAACTTTTTAGCCCAGTTTTTCTAGATCTATTAACAGTCTTTTGCAAGATGGATTTAATTTCTCTATTTGATAACTCTACTTGCCCGCTAGTTTGGGGGTGATAGGCTGAAGCAATTCTATGATTAACATCATATTTAGCAAGGGTCTTTCTAAAACCACCATGAATGAAATGAGAACCCCCATCAGTCATGAGATACCTAGGTACTCCAAACCTAGGAAAGATAACATCCTTAAGCATTTTTAGAGAAGTTTCTCCGCCAGCACTCTTCATAGGAATGGCTTCTACCCACTTAGTAACATAATCAACAACAACAAGAATGTGAGTATAACCTTTCGAGGGAGGGAAAGGACCCATAAAGTCAAATCCCCAGCAATCAAAAGGTTCAATAACTAGAGAGTAGTTCATAGGCATTTCATTGCGTCTAGAAATATTACCAACACGCTGACATTCATCACAAGATAGAACAAATTTTCTTGCATCTTTAAAAAGGGTAGGCCAGTAGAAACCTGATTGTAGCACCTTTTGTGCAGTTCTATCTCCTACATGATGTCCTCCATAAGCACTACCATGACATTTACGCAATATCTCCTTTTGTTCATATTCTGGAACACATCTTTGCATAATACCATCCACTCCTTCTTTGTATAAGTGTGGGTCATCCCAAAAATAATGCCTCAAATCATAGAAGAACTTCCTTCTTTGCTGAGCTATAAAAGTTGGAGGCAAATACTTGGAGACAATAAAGTTAGCATAATCATCGTACCAAGGGCTCCCTCGCGAGCTTACCCCTACTACGGCTAACTACTCATTTGGGAAACTATCATTAATAGGCATAGGATCAAAAGAGATGTTTTCCAATCGAGATAAATTATCAGCTACAGGGTTTTCAACACCTTTCCTATCTACTATATGTAGATAAAACTCTTGTAAAAGCAGCACCCATCTAATAAGCCGAGGCTTAGCATCCTTCTTCGTCATAAGGTACTTAATAGCAGCATGATCAGTATGAATGGTGACTTTTGAGTCTACAATATAGGTTCTAAACTTATCACAAGAAAAAACGACAGCTAGAAATTCATTTTCAGTGGTAGCATAATTCCTTTGAGCAGCGTCTAAAGTCTCACTAGCATAATGAATAACGTTTAACTTTTTATCAATTCGTTGCCCAAGGATAGCACCTACAGCAAAATCACTAGCATCACACATTATTTCAAAGGGTAAACTCCAATCAGGTGGTTGAACAATAGGGGCTGTAGTTAAAGCCTTCTTAAGAGTTTCAAAAGCTCCCTTACAATCATCATAAAAAACGAAGGGTGCATCTTTTTGAAGAAGATTAGTAAGGGGTTTTGAAATCCTAGAAAAGTCTTCAATAAACCTTCTATAGAAGCCAGCATGACCAAGGATACTACGAATACCTTTGATGTCTCTTGGGCATGGCATCTTCTCAATTGCCTCAACCTTAGCTCTATCGACTTCTATGCCTCTTTCAGAAACTTTATGCCCAAGGACAATCCCTTCATTAACCATGAAGTGGCATTTCTCCCAATTAAGAACAAGATTAGTTTCTTCACATCTCTGCAAAACTTTATCAAGGTTGTGCAGACAATTATCAAAAGACCATCCATAAATAGAAAAGTCATCCATGAACACTTCTAGAATTTCCTCACAAAAACCATGAAAAATGGCAGACATGCATCTTTGGAAAGTAGCAGGAGCATTACATAAACCAAAAGGCATACGTCTATAAGCATAAGTTCTGTAAGGGCAAGTAAAAGTAGTTTTTTCTTGATCTTGTTGTTTAACAGCAATTTGAGAGAAACCAGAATAACCATCAAGAAAACAAAAATGGGTCTTTTTAGACAATATTTCCAACATTTGATCAATAAAAGGAAGCGGGTAGTGATCTTTCTTAGTAACTTTATTGACTTTTCTAAAATCAATGCACATCCTATAGCCTACCACTATTCTTTGAGGAATAAGCTCATCACTATCATTAGGAACAACGGTAATACCTCCCTTTTTAGGAACACAATGAACAGGACTAACCCATTCACTATCAGCAATAGGGTAAATAATACCAGCATCAAGGAGTTTCAATACCTCATTCCTTACCACTTCCTTCATCTTAGGATTTAAACGTCGTTGGTGCTCTACCACTGGCTTTGCATCTGGTTCTATGTTGATAGAATGCTGACATATAGTAGGTGAAATCCCTTTTAAATCATCCAGAGTATAGACCATAGCTCCTCGGTGTTTCCTCAAAACCTCCAATAACCTTTCTTCTTCCTTTCCTGAAAGTTTAGCGCTAATAATAACAGGATATATCTTTTTATCATCAATATAAGCATATTTAAGATCATCAGGGAGAGGTTTTAGATCGAAGACCGAATCCTTTTTAGGTGGCAATGTGGTACCCAAGTCTTCTACAGGCAAGTTATGCTTAAGCATCTTAGGCTGATCACGGAGAATCTTGTCAATCTCATTCCTTTCTTCCATGAAGATTTCACTTTCATGATCTTCCATAAATTGTTACAAAGCATTGTTAGGAGCAAGAGAAATATAAGCAAGTTGTTCAACTCTAAAATCCTCATCATGGGTTTCCTCTTCACAAGGTTCTTTAGCGAATTTCGAGAAATTAAACTCATAAGATTCCCCATCAAACTTAGTCAAAATTTTCTCCCTTTTGCAATCTATAATAGCTCCACAAGTACTCAAGAAAGTTCTACCAAAAATAATAGGATAAGTTTTACTAGCAGCTGAACCAAGTACTAGAAAATCAGCAGGGTACTTAATATTACCACAAAGAACTTCCACATCTCGTACAATACCAATTAGAGAGATGGTATCTCTATTAGCAAGGTGAATAACCACATCAATCTCTTCCAATTCGCAGGGACTGATTTCATGCATAATTTCTCTATAAAGCTCATAAGGAATAACACTGGAACTTGCACCAATATCACATAAACCATAATAGCAATGATCACCAATTCTAATAGAAAGCACAGGAACACTAGCTTTTTTAGTTCTATTAGGATGTGAAACAATATTAGAAGCATCCTCACAAAAGACTATGTGTCCATCTTCTATGCTTTTAGTGACAAGGTCTTTCACAATTGCTACCACAAGTTCAACGTTTATTTGTTCATCAGGTTTTATAGTTCTCTTTTCACTTTTGGTGATTACATTAGTTATCATAGGATGATCCTTTACCTTATCTAGGAAGGGAATCTTCTCAATATAAGGTTCAGGTAAGATGGGATACATAGTGCAATACTCAGCACTCCCAACAGGAACACAGTCAACAATATCTTTATAAGGTTCATGGTACTTGTTCCATCCCCTTTTGGGAATTTCAATATAAGAAGCAAAAGCCCTAAAGCAATTCGTAATAACTTGTAAATCAAGACCATAAGCATTTTTAATATTTTGAAAGTCATCAGTTCCCATAAAAGATTCAATGCATTCATAATCATAATTTATACCTGACTTTCTACCTTTGTCATTCTCCCATGCTTCAGCATTGTCTTGAATACGGTCCAGAAGATCCCATTTAGCTTCTTCTTCCATGCGAGTGAATGATCCAGCACAAGAAGCATCCAATAAATCCTTATCATGTAGAGGGAGTCTTGCATAAAAGTTATTGATAATAATATTGTTGGGGAGCTCATGAATGGGACATTTGAGCATTAGTAACTTCAATCTCCCCCAAGCTTGAGCTGTACTCTCTCCATCAAGAGGCCAAAAGTTGTATATTTGATTCCGATCTTTATGAATCTCACTAGGAGGATAAACTTTGAATAAAAGAGAGGTACTATTTCCTCCCATTCTGGAGCTTCACCATTCTTCAGCAGCTTATACCATTCCTTAGCTCTTCCTTTTAGTGATAATGAGAATAACTTCTTCTTAACTTGATCTGTAGTAATACCTGCACACTTGAACAACCCGCACAATTTGTGTATAAAGAGTAAATGATCACCGGGATGGACAGTTCCATCCCCAACATAGTAATTATCCATAACACGATCAATAATTCTTGTAGGTATTTTAAAAACATCATTCTCAGCAGGTGGTGGCTTATCTACTACCTTAGCAGTGGTAGTAGCATTACCAAATAAGAAACTCAGCGAATTATCCATAACGAAAACAAAGCAACTAACAGAAGTAAACAATACTCATAGTAGAAGTTTCCTTTACCAGTTCCACTCTCCAATTGCGCTTCACTCCCCGGCAACGGTGCCATAAAATAGTCTTGATGACCCACAAGTATAGGGGGTGTATCGCAGTATTTTCGGTAAGTAAGAGTGTCGAACCCAACGAGGAGCAGAAGGTGCTAGATAGTGGTATGGATCAGGAATTCTCTGCAAATACTTAGCAAACGGATTTTTAGGGTTTTTTGATAAAACAAGTAAACAAAGTACGAGTAAACAAAAGACAATAAGAATAAATGCAGAAAGTGGCTCAATCCTTTATTCAGCAAAGGACAAGCCGGTTGTATTACTTCAGATGACCAAATGTTCTCGAGGACACATGGGAAGACTGTCAAGTGCTTTCGCTTCATATAGTTGATTAATCTTCTTTAGCTTGCTAAGTGTTGTGTGGGTGAACCTGTGCTAATGTACCGACCTTCCTAGGACTAATACATAATTGTGATTATACCCCTTGCAAACATCCGTAAGTACAAGAAAGTAATTAAGGTAGAAACCTAACCACAGCTTTAAACTCTAAGACCCTGACGTCCCTTCTGCAATGGTTCCCTAACGGGGGTTCAGGTTTCTGTCACTCCGGCAACCCCTACGATTAGTGGCCAAATACACAATGCATTCCCCTAGGCCCATATAGGTGAAGTGTTATGTAGTCGACGTTCACATGACACCACTAGAAGAAGTACACCACAACTTAAATATTAAACTATTGAATCTTTCTCAACACAACTCCACTACTAACAACATGACTTCTCCCATGTCCTCAAGAACAAAACAAACTACTCACAAGACATCATATGGATCATGATCAGAGATGGAATAATGATGTATAACAATCTGAACATAAACAATAATTCAATGGTTCACTCAATAGCATCAACTACAAAGAGTAATCAACACCGGGAAAGTTTTCCCTATGAACTATGCAAGATTCAACCCAATTGTGACAGCAATATGGAGATGGTGATGAGGGTGCTGATGGTGATGATGGTGGTGATGATGATGATGATGATCCCGATGAAGTCCAGCTTGATGGTGGTGTTGATGGCGACGATCTGCCCTCTCCGGGAAGGAATTCCCTTGGCAAAAATCTATCTGCCGGAGAGATCTTTCTCTCTCGGTGTTTTCCGCCCCACAGAGGCGGCGGAATATCTCTATGGTTGCTCCCTAAGTTTTAGGGTTTTAGGAGGATAATATACGCCAGAGGGGAGTGCCAGGGGTGGACTAGGGCGGCCACACCACCTGGTGGCACGGCCTAGACTGGCCCGCGCCAGGGGGTGGTGTGGGCCCCCTGTGGCCCATCTCCAGCTCCCCTTCTAGCTTCCTTCGTCTTCTGGAAAAATAGGATTTTCCATGTATTTTCCCAGATTTTCTGATCTTTGCGAATTTTGCCTCCAAACAGCACCTTCTCCATCAGAATCCTGACTGCAGCAGTCCATGCTCCAAAAGTCATCAACCATGCAAAAACAGATGAAATAACATAAGTATCACCTCTCGATACGAAATATATCAATGAATAACAGTGAATTATGACATAGAATAGTGATGCAAAATGGACGTATCATGCATCCACGAAGTTTGACATTCATTGTTGCATCATTAGCCTGGACTTCTGTGGAAGCCATGCTGCTTTTCTGTTGAGATGGGTCGGCCGTACTATCGAGTGCAATATCTTGTTGTCGGGCTAGTCCTCTAAGTTCATTAATCTGCTCCTACTGCTGCAACAGGGCTTCAACCTTCGCCAACCGCTCTACCTCCTTCGCATGTTGCCGCTTCGTTTTTCTTGCTTGGCTTCTATAAGTGTCAATGTCCTCAAGAAAACCAATAGCCCATGGATAATAAGGTCCAAAGCCTCGTGTTCGTCTGACCTTTTCAGGATTCCCTAGGGCCTTTATCAGCTCATCATTCTCTCTGTCGGGAACAAACTTTTCCTCTTTAACCTCTTTTATCACTTTAATAAGTGCATTCTTGGGTTCAACAATTTCTTTGTTTGCAAGAATCTCCCCTATTTCTGGGTCATAGGATCTTCCATGCCCAAGTATCCAATTTCTTGACCTCAGGGGCCAACCACTTGTAGATGGAGTGACCCCTTTAGCCGCCAGGTCGGCCTCAATTTTATCCCACTTAGGCATGGCACTCATGTAGCCACCTGTCCCCATATGATGGTGATATTTCTTTTTGGAAGCATTTAGCTTACTCTTTGCCAACCTTGCCTTAGTTGGTTCCGGTTGCTTGTATTCCACAAATGCAGCCCAGTTATCCCGTTGCTTCTCTAGTGCGCTAGTGAATTTAAGAGCTTTTTTATCCTTCACATAGTTTTGGTATAATATTTTATTCTAGTCCTTGAATTGTGTGCCTATTGATCACTTGCAAGTGCACATGTTCATCAGAGAATGTTTTTACGGAAGTATTAATTCTAGTTTTTATATCGATCCCAACGAGGAGCCTAGGAAAGTGTTTTTATGTGGTGTTTCTGTCGCACCCAAGGTGTCACGGGTCTTGAGTGAATTGACTGCAAAAGTGGACGGTGGAAGTGGTGAGTAAAAGATAGAGGAAACTTGCTTAGGAAATAAATAAATTGCATAAAAGTAAAGATGCGAGAGGTGTGTAAAGGTCCTGCGGATGAGAAGTTAGGCACGAAGAGAAACAGTTCATGGTGAGAGTGAAAGTGCCAAATGGAATAAGTGGAATAAGTGATAGTGATATTTCTTATTTATAAGTGCGTAGGCAAGAAACCCATATACCGACTAGGAGTCCTCATGGCCAATTCTTCCCAGTCCCAATGATCTATCTACCTTTTACCACGGCCATGGTCAGCACATTAATTAAGGTCTTACGACTGGATCAAGGCTTTAATCTTGATGGTTCCTTGTTGTCCTCGAGTAGTACTAGCTCTTCATTGATATCGGCCATGTCACTCGGGGGTCGCCAAATTACTAGCATACAAGTTCATACCTATGAGATCTTTGGATCATGTTACCTGGGCCCTTAAATTAGATAACAAGCATTAGTAAAATATAGATAATCATTATCACTATTTCAATAAAACACTACAATGATCACAGATGGATGGATTTAAAGGAGGAACAACACATCTCACCAATCCCCTACATCTTCCACGCCTATGGGGATTTACTCGGACATGAGAGGAAGACAAATCAAAGGCATAATTGTATTGCAAATAAAAATCATCTCAAAGTTATTATAGAAAACCACAATACCGATTAAAGATCAAATCAAATACAAACCGAAGGTAGATCAAAGTATTAAACCCTAATCTTACAAGTGCCAATATCTCTCTCTCTAAGTAATGATGGAATGATGGTGGAGCATGTGGCTTAGAGGTTGGATATTATCGAGGAACGAGGCAAAGTTCTTCTCCTCTTCCAGATCTAATATTTTCCTCTAGATGGCTTGCGATGGCTGTACCTTTTGTTCTGTGGTTCTTCTCGTCTCACCCCCTTCACGAAAGTTGCTTGTATTGATATAAGGAAGCCGTCGGCGTGCAGTACGGGTGGACGATGAAGGATATATGCCCTAGAGGCAAATTATAAATAGGTTTTATTGTCATATCTCAGTTAGTTTATAATAGTTTCATATTGTGCTATAACTGTGCCAAGTAGAAACATTGGTACTGGTGTGGTATGAAACAACCAAGTCCCTAGTAGCCTCTATTCATACTAGTTCGTTGGTCATGAGGATGATCTAGGTTTCAAGATCATGTGCATTTATGCCAATTGACAACAGGGTCATATCATTGGAGAATGATGTGATGGACATTCCTCGAAGGATTGCAACACGATCAAGTCATATAAGTTCATTCTTGCAACAACTAAATCTAGACTCCTAATTCCTTAGACCATGAGGCTATATCAATCACTATCTTCCGAGAGTGCTTAGCTCGCATCAAATGTCATCTGGTAATACGGTGGCAATAAATGTGTGTTCAGGTACTCAGAGGAACCATAGAGGCAATATATGTCAAGTGCAGGATTTGTTCACCCACATGACGGGTAAAGATAGATACAGCCGGCTTGGTGAGATTACATCCATAAATGTTGCAACATGTGACTCGGTCACGGGGATGTAATATCACAGTAACAAGAAAAAAGAACTTGTTGTTAACGAGATTGAACAAGGTATGTGATACCAATGATCGGATCTCGGACAAGTCGTATCAAGAAACAAAAGAAATATGGATGCTACATTTATCGGTTCAAACGACATTGTCATCAGGAATGCATAGGGTCACATGGACATCCCTGGTCCCTCTGTTGATCACTGATTTAGATCATGTCTAGAGCATTCCCGAGCCGTGAGGGGATACACTTAAGGGTACGATGAGAGCGATCATTAGTAAGACGGAATCACCATAGAGAAAGAGAAAGCCAAAAATGTTCCGCAGAGAGATCCGAAGTTATTCGGAGAAAGTATAAAGGAAAAGACCGGAATAGTGTTTTCGGATAAATGGGAATTTAAATATACATTTATTATATGTTAATTATGAATTAATATATACTAAATAATATTTAGATTAAGATTTATAAAAAAAACTTTTATATTAGGCCAAATCCCCGGAGGGAAAATAGCCTAGAAGAAAAGCTGCATAAAAAGAAAAAGGAAAAGGAAAAACAGCCAGCCCACGTCGGCGGCGGATAACAACCACCGCACTGGGCGGCAAGCAGCTAGGCTGCGCTTGCAGGCGGGCGACAGTTACTGCGTGCCGCTTAGGGCGACCTACAGCCGGTGGCTGCCACCGCTGTGGGCGGGCGGGAGCTGGGCCGTGGGCAAGGCTAGCCGGCCCACCCGGGCCGCCGGCTGCGCGCGCGCCTGGCAGGCCACGGTCGTGGACCAGCCCACTCGGGCGACAACCTCCACACCGCCACGCGCGGGAGACATGGGCGGGATGGGCCGCCCAGGGCCCACCAGGCTGGCGCCTGTGTTGCTAGCTGCTGCTGCTCTCTTTTTCCTCTTGGGCTGAAATCGGACCATCCGGCTAGACGAAATCCTGCTGCCTTTTTCCTTTAGTAATTAGTCCCACATGGCTTAGCATTTGAGAAAGGCACACCCCCTTAGCATATATAAAGGGGTGCCCATGGGTGGGATAAAACACACCAATATTTGGAGAAGTCCTTTGGTTGACTTCCTCCTTCCCTCTCTCTAGCCCTTGTGACCATGACCCCAAGTCTGGGTTGTGCAAACGAGGCACACCTGCAGCACGCCGTTGCGCTGCAGGGATTCCTAGCCGGATATCAACTTCTGCACTCCCAACGGGATCGGAGAGGTGGAGGTCTCATAGTGCACCGGATGTGTACGAAGACACAAGGCGCAACACTTGGGGCGCTTAAATGTCATGAGCCGGAGCTGCTGCACGATGAAGAAGGAGCAAGGGGTGACATGCGAGGAGCTTCGTGACCTTGAGGTTGGCTATGAGTACGACTACATCAACCACGTTCCCCTCGGAATGTTAACCGCGTACGGTCTACAAGGGTATGTATTCTCTACGCATCGGCCGTTAGCGCATTACTACATAGATAGATCCTATGCAGTTTTTGGGGTTCCAACATAGAATTTTTTTTGTTTTCTGCCACAGATCCCCTTCAGTGGTATCAGAGCTGATCTATGTGTAGGAGTGTTTTACGGCCAGTACGCACTAGTATTGTGCGGGCATTGATCCCTTAGTTGTTACCCTCTAACGTGTACTTGTTTATATCGCGGTATTGTTTGATGAAGCTGCTCGGACCGACCTTGCACGTATTCGTATGCGAGACTGGTTCCACGCTCAACATACGGCTTGTACCGTATAAGTGGCTAGCGGGTGTCTGTCTCTCATTCGATAGTTGATATAGCATTTACGACGAAGGGCCCTGAAAGGGGTGTAGTAGAGACAACTGTTGGATCCATGTTGTGGTTGGAAAGTTCGTAGTTTAGAAACGGTTCTATTACGAAAGCCCTAACAACCACGTAAAACTTGCAATAGATAAAGTAGAGGCGTCTAACTTTATTTTGCAGGAGGGCATGTGATTTGATATGGTATGGTATTGGTCGTTACGAAGGTAAAGTAGTTTACTTTTCTGTTACTAAGTAGTATAGTAATAGTCATCGTTCCGATGGACGACCTGGTGGCGGCGTCGTGGACTTGGCGTCAAACCAAGGGAAAGATGGAGATCATGCCAGAGCGCTTGATGGAGATCAAGACGCAAGAAGAAGGACCATATCATATCACAATATACATATGATGTTGATATCTTCTTTACATCTTATTGTGTGTCCTAGTATTTAGATACTCAATGGTAGCAAATAAGATAATCCATATTTAATTCTAATGTTCCGTGTTCCCCTTGTGTGTGCATGTAACACCCCAAAATTTCTAATCAAGATTATCAAGTTCTAATCACCCAAGTTTAGGGTTAACAAAAACTTTTTTTACAAATTTGAAAATGAATGCATGTGTGTTTTGCATTAGTGTAGAATTGTTTGCAATTTCCATGCTTGATTACTACAAATGATTAGAAATGGTTTAAAGGTGAATGCTACATCATCTAGACCATTTACAAACAAAATCAAAATAAAAAGAAATCAAATATGAGTTTAATAACTAAATGGTCATTTTGATCAAAGTTAACCACTAGGCCACTTTGAGTCTTCCTAGAAGAGAAATTCTAACAAAAACAATTCTACTTATTTTCACCCCTTACTAGACCAAGTAAAAGTGTATCAAGGCCCACTTTACAAAGTTACAAAAACATTTTCCAAATCAATTTAATGGACAATTAAAAATTGAATCTAGTTCATATGGTAAGATCACACTTTTTCAAAAACCCATCAAACCAATTCCCCTTGGCAAACCCAAGCAACCAGAGACTACCAAGCATAAGTATAGATCACTCACCAAATTTGATGCAAAATTTTCAAACTTTATCTCTTGCGGCCATTACAACAAACACCTTGCAGACACAAAACCACCACTACCTAACATCACTATTTTGGAGCAGTAATCACCCACCCAGTGTCCCCTCTTCACTCCCATGTCCCTCTAGTGTCGAGCAGCCCCAGACCAATCCCCCTGAGCCGTTGTTCACAGTGGAGCGCCGCCCGAATGAGGTCGTCGCCGGCCGACAGTGGATAGCATGCCAAAAGCCACGCCGCCCTCGCCCACGACACGCACCAGACACGCCGCAGTCTATCACCACCCCTTGTCCAAGCCACGACCCCAGCCTGACCCTGTACCACCCTAGCACCGCCGCGCTCCATGTCTCTGCGCCATGCCCAGAGCACACCAACTTGCCACACCCGACTGCCTCGCACAGACCGCGCCTCGCCTTCTCCGCGCACGCACCCACTCACCATGATCACCGCAACCTCCCAGACACCCTCGTTCACCACCGCACGACCCGTAGCTCCCGCATGCCGTCGCAAACACCGCCGCGTCCGCTCAGAGAACCAAACGCTCCCGACCAAGCCACACCGCCCCATGCCACGCCATTACTTCTATGATGATCGCCAGGGAACCACGCACCATCCCCTAGCTTCAGTCGCGCCGCTAGCCGCCTGTAGCGTCATCACCGACGAGCCCGCGCCCACGCCGTTCGGTCCCCTTGCTGCAGTATAAGTAGAGGCCTCCCTCGCCTTCATTCTCCAAACCAACACTCTCTCCACTCCTCATAGACACTCCCTCACCCTTTCCGGGAGCAAGGCGAGCTCTTCCTCGCCGGAATTTGGCCGGAGCTCGCCACTACTGGAGGAGAAGGGCACCGTCAATTGGAGCCGCCCCAGGAGCTGCTGTGACCGCCATTCGAACCACCATCCCCGACAATGCCGTTCGCCCCCTTAAGTTTCCCGCGCGTAGTGCAATTGGGCCGGCCCGCTTAAGTTTCCTGCGCAGGCCTCGAGATTCAAATATTGATTTTCCAATTTATTTTAAACTAGTTTTTGTCCACAGATTCAAAAATCAACTCAGAGAGTTTCACTGAACCAAATTGCATGATTCAAATTTTGTTAGAAAGATATTTAAATTATCTATCCAAGCCCGTTGGATTTAAATCATTTGGAGTTAGATATAATCTATAGTAAAAATAACAAACAAAGACTTTTTCAACTTCAAATATTTTTCAAAAATCAACCATAAATGCTTTTGAGTTGATTCCAACTCTCAAAAATCAAATTTGATAAGATCTATCTGAATATGTAAAAATATTTAGTTTTGGATGCAGTGACTTTGGACTAGTACCAAAATAATGCTATATAGGTGTTTCTAGACACTTTAATTCTACTAAATGATAATCTTAAACTTTATGAAATATGACCAACCCTTTAAATCACATTCCCATGTATTAGAATATGTGGTGATGACATGTGTCAACATGATCCCATATTTTAATTGGAGAATATTAAATCTTAATTAATTTCAATGAGTAGAAATTACTTTTCTAAAATAAACTAAATAAGATTAAGTCTTTAATTCATGTGATGATTGTGATGATGCTAGATCATCAAGTGTGAACCTTAGTTTGCTAAATAGAAGTAGTTAAGTATTGTTTGGTGATTGTGTACCCCGTATTTATTTATAGACGATAGTACCGACCTCGGATACAAGGAGGAGTGATATCGAGAAGAAGAAGAGGAAAACTTCAACCACTGCTCTACTCAAGGCAAGCTAGAACTATGCAAGCTAATACTTGCAAACTTTATAACTTAAGCAAGATGCATTAGGCATGCTTTGGTTATATACCTTTGATTTATACCAATCCCAAGTTTTACTTGCAAGCTTTATTCTCTTACTTTATCATAGTTCTATACCTTTAGCTAGTGCTTGGTGAGTATTGGAAAAGTAGTATAGATAGCATAAGGAGTATAAAACTAGGCCTATACTTAGATGTCATTTTATGGCATGAGATTGAATATTAGCACCCCTCATTAGTGAACACTCTTAACTTAGTGGCTAGTGCTAAGCATAAAACTTGATCACCTTAGATGGGAATACTTGGTGAAAAAGGATTATGAAAACCTTGGAATGATGCTTCATTCTATTGAAATGTTTTGACATGTGTTATGGACACAAAAGGGATTTGATGATGAAAATGTTGAGGCATGGGCCTTAGCTCGTTTACAAAAACTGATGGTTGGGTTTGGATGCGATACCATTCCAATTTTACCGTACAACCACAATACCTGAATTGGGTAAGGCTTAGCCGGAAGTTTATATGCATTAGTATGGCCATGGCTGGGAGGCCAAGCTCATAGGGGAGGTGCCTATACTAGAGTGTGTAAAGGAAAGGTTATGATTGATTATGCACATACTAAGTATGATGATTCAGGGTTATCCCTGACAGATGTATCGAATTTTGTGGTGAAAGTGTACCACCTCTGTAGAGTGTCAAACTATTCGAATGGCCGCGCCCCGCGGTCATGGACAGTTGGAGTGGCCATACTATTCCGTCGTTAGATGTTTTCAAAATGACTTGTGAAGTGAACTATGATTTTTGACTTGACCACAACATGGTTGTGAATATGAAAACTAGGTTCCCATTTAAGTGATTTAGAACATTAATTTAGTTTTCTTTACTTCTAAACTCAGTTTAGATAAACCTGGCTTTTTGCAAATAAACCTAGAGCTTAAGATTCCTACTAGAACTACCTTACTTGTTAGTGATAGTTTGCGAGTACTTAAAGAGTACTCATGGCTTTGTCCCTAGCTATTCCCATGGCCATACTATGATGAGGACTATCAGGATGATGGACATCAGGAGGTCTACGACAATTAGGATCATCTCCCATTGTCAGCATTGCCTGTGACTCTAAAGATGGAGCCCCTACTATGTTTCTTTCCGCTGCTTGATTTGTATTAAGACTGGATCATGAGATCCCTTATTTGTGTAAGACCTTATTATGGTTTATAATGGATGATGTACTATGATATCCAATCTGTTATGTCTCGCAAAAATGGTAATCCTAGGATTGCGAGGTATGGCATAACAGGCATCTGGGATTAAAAATCCAGGTGTTGACAAGTTGGTATCAGAGCCATCCTGACCATAGGAGACCCTTGTTAGAATGGACGTCTGAACAAAAACTTAGCTTCGAAACAAAAGAAGTGAGTATTTATGAAAACCTATTCCCACTCTTATCCTTGAGATTCTTTCAAAAAAATTCATGTTCCTCAAAAATTCTTACATTACTACATAAAATTTGACACACTTGATCACCTCACTAACTTACTCATCCTAAATTCTTATAGATGGAAGTCTAGTATTGCAAGTTCTACTAGTTGGGCAACAGAAGGCCAACTGATCTTTGAGAGGGATCTAGATGCACTTTCAGAGTATCTTGAGCACCCGCATCCGGAATTCTCCGGGGCACAACTCAACAATCACGTAGGAGGAGATCTACAATGGCTGATAGTTGGAGATCTCAGAGGCAAAATGGAAGCACCTACTTATGAGAAGATTCAATTGACCTTGCATGAGAACAACTGGCTAGATGGATTATCCAGGGCTATGCATGAAGCTCTTGCCCGTCTGTGTGGGCAAAACATAAACTTGATCCAGGGAACTCGCTTTGCTCACTTCACAAGGCGTGATTCTATGGGAATGCCATTGGAGATGCCAGGACACCCAGAGTTGAAGAACCAGGTGGACAACCTTGACTTCATGCTGTATGATAGGCAGAAGGAATTGGACAATGCTTGAGCCTACGCCAACCACAACCTTGCCATTGCCGTCAAGAAGGACCAGACTCTCGCCATTCTTGCCAAGGAACGCCAATCACTTCGTCATCAACGTGACAAGAAGGATCGCACCATCGATCATCTTCGCAAGAAGGTGGCCGCTCTCGAGAAGACCATCCGTGAACAGGAAGTCCAGCTAGAAGCAAAAGAGGAGGAGGAAGGTGAAGACATCCAGGGAGATCTTCACTCTTACCTCAGTGATGACAATGACTACCTGGAGGATGATTCCATGGATTTATACACCGACGATGATGATTCCGACTTCATTGATGATGAGTAGATGAACTTTATCACTACAGTAGAAGTGAGATGTATTGGCCCCACTTTATCATAGTTTCATAGAATGGTTCTTAAAACCATCTGTTTTCCATTTGTGTGTGGTGTGTGTTTGTATTGTGTGCTTGAATGAATGAATGAGAGGAAGAAGTTAGTTTAGAAAACCCGAGTCAAACTCAAAGTTTAAAGCTTTTGAAAACAAAACCATGAACCTTAGAAATTTCCCTCTTATCTCATTATCTATCTCAATCTTTAGATGACTCGTGGAAACCCCGGAGGAAGCAGCTCATCTCAGGACCTGATGCTGCAGATTCTGCAAATGCTAGTTTCTGACCGTGAAGCTAGTAGAGCCGAACGCCAAGCCAACCTAGCCACTCTTCAACAGATAGCTCAGATGGCCCACAATAATAAAGGCCATGGAAACCAAGATCACCATGGATCCAAGCTTAAGAACTTTCAGAATACCAATCCCCCCATCTTTAATAAGTCTGAGGATCCCTTAGATGCTGATGACTGGCTGCAAACCATGGAGAACAACCTAGAGGTCGCAGGAGTTGAAGCCAATGAGAAGGTACTGTTTGCCACCCATTATCTGACAGGAGATGCAAGAGCCTGGTGGAATAGCACCCGTACCATGAACGAAGGTCAGATGATGACTTGGGAAGCATTCAAGCTCAAGTTCAGCCGCACCCATGTGCCACAAGGTTTGGTCACCCGGGTGAGAGATGAATTCAGGGAACTGAAGCAAGGAAGGACACTGGTAGTTGAATACCGTGACAAATTTCTGTCCCTAGCTAGATATGCCCCTGATGAGATCAACACTTAAGCCAAGAAGAAGTAAAGGTTCCTGAATGGCTTGCATGATGAGATGTAGACTATGTTAGTCAACATCCGCTTTGGAGATCTAGAAGAGCTAGTAGACTCTGCCATCCAGATGGAAGGGAAGATAAACCAAGCCAATGACAACTGCAAGCGCAGGATGATGCACCAGACTAGGTCCCACAATACCCAGAAGTATTGCCCCAACTCGTCTACAGGATATGCCCCAAGAAACAACACCAGACCCTTGATGTCCCGTCCAAGCTACCCCAATCATAGCGGAGGAAACCTGAAGACCAGAGGAAACCATAACAACAATTCCGGCAACTCCAACAATTTCAACCGTGCACCACCAAAGTCCAGCAACAACAACAACAACAATACTGCCCCAAGGACTAGAAGCAATGCTGTGCCTGTTGCAGCCAAAGACAAGTCCCAGATTACTTGCTTTGAATGTGGAGTCAAGGGTCACTACTCTAATGAGTGCCCCAAGAAGCTTGCAACAGCCACCAATGTGAATGCCCCCGCTCAGCAGCAACGCCGTGTTCAACCTGGAAGGAGATTTGCCCCCATGGAACTCGCTCAACCACAATGGCCGTCTATTCCACATGAATGCTGAAGAAGCTCAGGAAGCGCCCGATGTCGTGTTGGGTATGTTTTATGTTAACTCAGTACTTGCAAGAGTGTTGTTTGATTCTAGAGCATCGCACTCGTTTGTTACAGAAGAATTTGCATGCACTAGTAAGACTCAACCAACAAAATTGAAGCATGTTATGATAGTTCAAATACCTGGTTCAACCACCAAAGCTAGAAAATTTTGCAAGGCTGTACCTATCAGAATCCATGGAATAGATTTTTATGCCAATCTAATAGTACTTGGAACCAAAGGTTTGGAAGTAGTACTAGGAATGGATTGGATGTCGAAACATAAATGATTGATCGACTGTGCCAAGAAAGCCATAACCATGACCAGTAGCTCTGGAGTATTAGTAGAGCATGTATCTGAGACCTTGCCCCGTCAATTCAAATGCAACAAGAGTCTAGCCCAACCAACCATAGACCATGTCCGAGTAGTCTATGAATACCCCGATGTATTCCCAGATGAATTTCCCGGTATGCCCCCAGATCGGGATATCGAGTTCATTATTGAACTAATTCCTAGAACCGGACCCATAGCTCAGAGACCTTATAATATGAACCCATCTGAATTAGTGGAGCTGAAGAAGCAACTTGATGCTATGCTGGAGAAAGGTCTAATTCAACCAAGCGCATCGCCATGGAGATTGCCTATTTTGTTTGTGGATAAGAAAGATGGAGGTAACCGTTTGTGCATGGATTATCGGAAGCTGAATGATGTCACCATTAAGAACAAGTACCCACAGCTGAAGATAGAGGATCTGTTTGACCAGTTGACTGGTGCCAGAGTGTTTTCTAAGATTAATCTTAGAACTGGTTATCATCAACTCAAGATTCGTGCAACGGATATTCCAAAGACCGCCTTTTGGATTAACCAATGCCCCCGCTTATTTCATTAATCTCACGAATAAGAGTTTTATGAATTTCCTGGATAAGTTTGTTGTTGTTTTTATTGACGATATTCTAATCTATTCAAAGTCAGAAGAAGACCATGAGCTACACCTGAGAACCATCCTTGAAACCCTTAGAGAGCATCCGTTGTATGCCAAGTTTAGCAAATGTGAGTTCTGGTTGAAGGAAGTAGGATTCCTAGGACATATTGTGTCGGCAGGAGGAGTCGCTGTCGATCTCGCCAAGATCAAAGATGTTGAAGAATGGGAAGCCCCAACCACTCAAACCCAAGTCCATGCATTTCTCGGATTAGCGGGATATTACCGCAACTTTGTAGAAGGATTTTCGATCATCGCAAGACCGATGACCCAATTGCTGAAGAAAGATAAGAAGTTTTAATGGACCGACAAATGTGAAGCAAGTTTTCAAGAGTTCAAGCAGAGATTGATTTCAGCCCCAATTCTGATTATGTCAGATATCAAGAAGCCTTTTGAGGTGTATTGCGATGCATCCAAGATTGGTCTCGGATGTGTGTTGATGCAAGAAGGCAAAGTCATAGCATATCTGTCCCGACAACTGAAGCAGCATGAGCAAAACTATCCTACCCATGATCTTGAACTAGCAACTATAGTTTTAGCCTTGAAGACATGGCATCATTACCTTATGGGTAACTGCTGTGAGATTTATTCGGATCACAAGAGCCTGAAGTACATTTTCACCCAGAAGGAGCTGAATATGAGGCAAAGGAGATGGATAAAGTTAATCAAGGATTATGACCTTGACATTCACTATCACCCTGGCAAAGCCAATGTGGTAGCGGATGCTCTTAGCAGATTACCGTGTAGATTAAACACCATGATCAAAGAAGCCCAGCCAAGTTTGCATGAAGAGTTGGAGTAGTTTAGAACGGAGCTTGTTAGCAAAGGATTTTTTAGCTAGCATTGAACTTCAACCCACTTTGATCAGTCAGATCAAGGAGGCACAGAAAGGAAATGCAAGTATCGATGGAATCAAACATCGTATCAGTACAGGATAGGTACCCAGATTCACTGAAGATGAAGAAAGAGTTTTGTGGTACAAAGGACGTATCTGTGTGCCAGCAGATTCGGAGCTAAATCAAGTTATCATGCAAGAAGCTCATGATACTCTTTATTCTATCCACCCCATAGGAACTAAGATGTATCAGGATTTGAAGGAGCAATTTTGGTGGCACAAGATGAAGAGAGAAATCGGAAGCTACATAGCCAAGTGTGATATCTGTCAGCGAGTCAAAGCGGAACATAAACGACCCACATGACTTTTGCAACCATTGTAGATTCTAGAATGGAAATGGGATTCCGTCGGAATGGACTTTATCACCAGTTTGCCTACTTCTAGTCGGGGAAATGACTCTATTTGGGTCATAGTTGATAGACTGTCCAAGGTAGCCCATTTTATACCTCTCAAGACTACCTACCAGAGTTTGAAGCTAGCAGAGCTGTATATTGCTAGAATCATCAGTTTGCATGGAACCCCCAAGACCATAGTGTCGGGTCGAGGAACCCAATTTACCTCAAGATTTTGGCAGAAAGTCCAAGAAGGATTAGGAACCAAGCTGAACTTTAGCACAACTTATCACCCGCAGACCGACAGACAAACTAAAAGAGTCAACCAAATCTTAGAAGATATGTTGCGAGCTTGTGTTCTAGAATATGGATCAAAATGGGAAGATTGTCTGCCTTTCGCAGAATTCTCATACAACAACAGTTATCAAGCTAGTTTGCAAATGGCCCCATTTGAATTTCTGTATGGAAGGAAGTGTTGTACCACTTTGAATTAGTCGCAAGTAGGAGAGAGTCAGATTTTCAGACCCAACATCTTACGAGAAGCTGAAGAGAAGGTTCGCAAAGTCCGTGAGCACCTCAAGAAAGCCCAATCCAGGTAGAAGAGTTACGCCGACAAGAGACGTAGAGACCTGACCTTCAATGTCGGAGATTTTGTGTATCTCAAAGTGTCGCCCTTGAAGGGAATGCAATGTTTTCAACTAAAAGGAAAGTTAGCCCCCAGATATATTGGACCCTTCAAGATTTTGAATCGCCGAGGAGAAGTATCATATCAACTGGAACTGCCAGAGGAGATGTCAGCCATCCATGATGTGTTCCATATCCCGTTACTTGGCAAATGCTTAGAAGTGCCGGAGAAGACCAAAGTGTTCAAGAACATTGATCACTGAGCCATAGATATCAACAAGGATCTGACGTATCGTGAAGTACCCATTCATACTTTGGAGGAAGCCTTCAGAACTAATGGAGCAACCATACCGAAGAAGACGCTACTTGGGAGCGAGAAGATTACATTAGGACTGAGTTTCCAGATCTCTTTAGTTCCTAGTTTTTCTTAAATCTCGAGACGAGATTTTGTTTAAGGAGGGAAGGTTTGTAACACCCCAAAACTTCTAATCAAGATTATCAAGTTCTAATCACCCAAGTTTAGGGTTAACAAAAACGTATTTTACAAAATTGAAAATGAATGCATGTGTGTTTTGCATTAGTGTAGAATTGATTGTAATTGCCATGCTTGATTACTACAAATGATTAGAAATGGTTTAAAGGTGAATGATGCATCATCTAGACCATTTACAAACAAAATCAAAAGAAAAAGAAATCAAATATGAGTTTAATAACTAAATGGTCATGTTGATCAAAGTTAACCACTAGGCCACTTTGAGTGTTCCTAGAAGAGAAATTCTAACAGAAACAATTCTACTTCTTTTCACCCCTTGCTAGACCAAGTAAAAGTGTATCAAGGCCCACTTTAGAAAGTTACAAAAACATTTTCCAAATCAATTTAATGGACAGTTAAAAATTGAATCTAGTTCATATGGTAAGATCACACTTTTTCAAAAACCCATCAAACCAATTCCCCTTGGCAAACCCAAGTAACCAGAGACTACCAAGCATAAGTATAGATCACTCACCAAATTTGATTCAAAATTTTCAAACTTTATCTCTTGCGGCCATTACAACAAACACCTTGTAGACACAAAACCACTACTGCCTAACATAACTGTTTTGGAGCAGTAATCACCCACCCGAGTGTCCCCTCTTCAATCCTTTGTCCCCTAGTGTCGAACAGCCCCAGACCAATCCCCCCTGAGCCGTTGTGCATAGTGGAGCGCCGCCCGAATGAGGTCGTCGCTGGCCGACAGTGGACAGCACGCCAGAAGCCACACCGCCCTCGCCCACGATGCGCACCAGACACGCCGCAGTCTACCGCCACCCTTTGTCCAAGCCACGACCCCAATCTGGCCCTGAACCACCCTAGCACCGCCGCGCGACCCGTAGCTCCCGCACGCCATCGCAAACACCGTTGCGACCGCTCAGAGCACTGCACGCTCCCGACCAAGCCACACCGCCCCGTGCCGTGCCATTACTTCTGTGATGATCGCCAGGGAACTGCGCACCGTCCCCTAGCCTCAGCCGTGCCGCTAGCCGCCTGTAGCATCGTCACCGACGAGCCCGCGCCCACGCTGTTCGGTCCCCTCGCCGCAGTATAAGTAGAGGCCTCCTCCGCCTCCATTCTCCACACCAACACTCTCCCCACTCCTCACAAACACTCCCTCAACCTTTCCCAGAGCAAGTCGAGCTCTTCCTCGCCAGAATTTGGCCGGAGCCCGCCATTGCTAGAGTAGAAGGGCACCGTCGATTGGAGCCGCCCCAGGAGCTGCCGTGACCGCCATTCGAACCGCCGTCCTCGAAACATCGTTCGCCCCCATCGCTGACCCTAGCTGGAGCCCAGGTGAGCCTCACCAGACCCCCACCGCCGCATTAGGTTAACTTCCTCGCCGGAGCCGTTCGTCGTCGACGATGACTCTCAGCCGTTAGATTAGATTTAGATCCTAGGGCTCAGATTTGCAGATACCGTTTCAGTTAGTTTCAGTCGCTGACAAGTGGACCCCCTCTGTCAGCAGCCCGCTGCGCCGCGTAGTGCAGTTGGGCCGGCCCGTTTAAGTTTCCCGCATAGGCCTGGAGATTCAAATATTGATTTTCCAATTTAGTTTAAACTAGTTTCTATCAATAGATTCAAAAATCAATTTAGAGAGTTTCACTGAATCAAATTGCATGATTCAAATTTTGTTAGAAAGATATTTAAATTATCTATCCAAGCCCGTTGGATTTAAATCATTTGGAGTTAGAGATAATCTATAGTAAAAATAACAAGACAGAGACTTTTTCAACTTCAAATATTTTTCAAAAATCAACCATAAATACTTTTGAGTTGATTCCAACTCTCAAAAGTCACATTTGATAAGATCTATCTGAATATGTAAAAATATTTAGGTTTGCATGCACTGACTTTGGACTAGTACCAAAATAATGCTATATAGGCATTTCTAGTCACTTTAATTCTACTAAATGATAATCTTAAACTTTATGAAATATGACCAACCCTTTAAATCACATTCCCATGTATTAGAATATGTGGTGATGACATGTGTCAACATGATCCCATATTTTAATTGGAGAATATTAAATCTTAATTAATTTCAATGAGTAGAAATTACTTTTCTAAAATAAACTAAATAAGATTAAGTCTTTAATTCATGTGATGATGCTAGATAATCAAGTGTGAACCTTAGTTTGCTAAATAGAAGTAGTTAAGTATTGTTTGGTGATTGTGTACCCCGTATTTATTTATAGACGATAGTACCGACCCCGGATACGAGGAGGAGTTCTACCAATAAGAAGAAGAGGAAAACTTCAACCACTGCTCTACTCAAGGCAAGCTAGAACTATCCAAGCTAATACTTTCAAACTTGATAAGTTAAGCAAGATGCATTAGGCATGCTTTGGTTATATACCTTTGATTTATACCAATCCCAAGTTTTACTTGCAAGCTTTATCTCTTACTTTATCAAAGTTCTTTACCTTTAGCTAGTGCTTGGTGAGTATTGGAAAAGTAGTATAGATAGCATAAAGACTATAAAACTAGGCCTATACTTAGATGTCATTCTATGGCATGAGATTGAAGATTAGCACCCCTCATTAGTGAACACTCTTAACTTAGTGGCTAGTGCTAAGCATAAAACTTGATCACCTTAGATGGGAATACTTGGTGAAAAAGGATTATGAAAACCTTGGAATGATGCTTCATTCTATTGAAATGTTTTGACATGTGTTATGGACACAACAGGGATTTGATGATGAAAATGTTGAGGCATGAGCCTTAACCCTTTTACAAAAACTGATGGTTAGGTTCGGATGTGATACCATTCCAATTTTACCGTATAACCACAATACCTGAATTGGTAAGGCTTAGGCGGAAGTTTATATGCATTAGTATGGGTTCCCTCACAGAAGAGGTTTAAGCTGAGGCTACCTCGTGAGCATGAATTGTCCACCTATGCAGTGCCCAGGTGGGCAGATGGCCATGGCTGGGAGGCTAAGCTCATAGGGGAGGTGCCTATACTAGAGTGTTTAAAGGAAAGGTTATGATTGATTATTCGCATACTAAGTATGATGATTCAGGGTTATCCGTGACGGATGTATCGAATTTTGTGGTGAAAATTTACCACCTCTACAGAGTGTCAAACTATTCGAATAGCCGCGTCCGCGGTCATGGACAGTTGGAGTGGCCATACTGTTCCGTCGTCAGCTGTTTTCTAAATGACTTGTGAAGTGAACTATGATTTTTGACTTGACCACAATAGGGTTGTGAATATGAAAACTAGGTTCCCACTTAAGTGATTTAGAACATTAATTTAGTTTTCTTTACTTCTAAACTCAGTTTAGATAAACCTGGCTTTTTGCAAATAAACCTAGAGCTTAAGATTCCTACTAGAACTACCTTACTTGTTAGTGATAGTTTGCGAGTACTTAAAGAGTACTCATGGCTTTGTCCCTAGCTATTCCCGTGGCCATACTATGAGGAGGACTATCAGGATGATGGACAGCAGGACGTCTACGACAATTAGGATCATCGCCCATCGTCAGCATTGCCTATGACTCTGAAGATGGAACCCCTACTACGTTTCTTTCCGTTGCTTGATTTGTATTAAGACTGGATCATGAAATCCCTTATTTGTGTAAGACCTTATTATGGTTTGTAATGGATGATGTACTATGATATCCAATCTATTATGTCTCGCAAAAATGGTAATCCTGGGATTGTGAGGTATGGCATAACAGGCATCTGGGATTAAAAATACGGGTGTTGACAGTGCACCACCAAGAAAGTTCTTCATTATGAGGCCGGCCGTGATGATCGGGGGTCAGACATATCTACGTTCGCATACAATGGGTGTAAGCCATGTTGCATAGCGAATACACACAAGTTAGATTTGGCGAGCCTAGCATGTGTAGACATGGCCTCGGAACACAAGAGATCGAAAGATCGAGCATGAGTCACATGGATGATGTGATTGACATTAGGGAATGTCTACCTTTGATGCTACACTGATGGCCGTGACGATCGGGGGAGGTGCAGAGGATAGGGATCATGTGATCACTAAAATTGTCCAGGGGATGACAATTTTAGTGGAGACCAATTATAAATTGATCTCTTATTATAAACTTAGTCTAGATGTCTGTTTGCAAATATCTTAGTAGATCATGGCCTATCCCATTGAGGTCCTTTGCGACCATGGGAATATATTGCTTAATGTGGAACTTAGCAAAAGGGTCCAACTTCATAGATTAATACCCACGCCTAAGGGATATCCTCGTAAAATGTGATCTTCTGTTCTTGATAAAATTGCCATTAGGATATAATTCGATGACTCCGCAATGTTTGTGTTTTCTCCATAATCATCCAATAAGCCATTCCCCATTTGATGGAGAGTTGGGCTACATTTTGTATTCTACAAAATCTGGCACATAAAGTATGAGCCGCTGGATGGGTTTTCCTCCATCATGGATGAAAAAGAGAATATTTGGAAAAACACTTAGTGATCTTGCATTAGAGTTGAGAACTCCTGGAAGGGCTTGATTGCAATGGAGGTCATGGATGAAAAGGTATATGTAAGATATACAAATTATGAATGTGGTTCTTGCAAAACTCGTAGCAGTTTGCAAAGTATTTGATACTTGTCCTGTTTTGTGAAAACAGGAGGATCTGCTTGAGAATTGCTGTTTTTGAGGCAACATGAGTTGATGTCGGCAAGCAAAACAGTTGATGGACGACATCACCTCTTTCCTCAAAGTTTATCATTTGGATTAGTGGACTTGAATATAAATTTGTAATCCCTGTTTCTGTATCTTGCTATTGGCGAGACAATTATTCATATGAACAAGTTACAAGCCAGTTTGTACTATTCTTATGAACAATACAGTTATGGTCACATTACGATTATAAATAAGTTATTGTCATCACTATGTTAATGATAATGGTTTAAACATTTATAAAAGGATTAGAATGCTAAAAGATATCCAAAGTTTAATAATGAAATGACACTATAGTTTAAGTCATTTTGGTTATTGCATGTTCTTAGTGAAGATCGGGGTCCTAGATGCTTAATCTAGAGACTTTGCAAAAGCATGCCTCTTGGGAAGAATGACTAAACTCCACATTCTGGTAAAACGGTGATATGCAAAGAAATGTTGAATCTTATACATTGTGATGTATCGTATTTTCAACAAATAGTGGAAATCATTAGTTAATTGTGGACTTAAGTGAATAAGCGTATTTACTTAATGAAACATAAGTTTGCAACGATTTGAATTATTCAAATGAGTTCACAACAAAGGAGGATATTGAATTAACAAGTCTCTTCGATTTGATCAACACGACTAAAGTATTCAAGTTAAGTTAAACATAAAGGGACTTGTGAAAGATGTTTCACAAATTATGATAATTGGACGAATTCAAACTATGTTGAAATGTCTAAACATCATAATCATTATGTATTAGATACATATGGTATAATATTATCTCTTATCGGGGTTATAGTTGTCATTTAGAGTTAGAGATCAAAATAAGCAAACACTCATTTGAAATACAAAGGAACATATAAAGATTCATATAAACAACACCATAAGAGTTATGGCATGTTCAAGTTTCTGGAGATTTCAATAATTCGTAATCGTGGCGAATAAACAAGTCTTTGTAGAGCATTCTTAGAAGCTATAAATGCATCTTCCACAAAGGGGAAAAGTTGCTGTTGTCCAAAGACGACGTGTCTTGATGAAGATACAGGTGGAAAAAAGTAAAAGATCAAAACAAGGTATTGAATCTTACCTCCTGATTGTTGAGTGGCACAACGGAATTTGTTTTGTGAAACCGAACTCTACAAATAGAGGAGAAACTAATGATAATGATCATAAAGTTTCAAGTAAATACTTTTACTAAATAAAGTAGGATTCAACTATATATTCTACAAGTTTGTGGAATTATATTGCTGATTCACTTGCCATGTTTTGAACAAGACATACCTACAAAATACAAAGAAGCGTGATGGACCTAAGAACGAGAAAAGAATGGTCATTGAAATCTCCTTAATGGAATTCTCGATTTGATGATGGTCAAAGAACTTTGGAATGTCCAAGATTATCGAGAGGACCTGGATTTGAGTGGGAGCAAATCAGCTTGGCTAAATCATAATATGTAGCTGACATATTTTGAGTGGGAGCTAAGTGAAATCCCTGGATCTCAAATATGGATGCAATATTTGAGTGGGAGCATGAAATCATTCTAGGATATGTGGACGACATATATGAATGATGTGATTGGTGTTAATAATATTTAAGTAGATAAATAAGGATGAAGTTGAAGTTATTAAACAAGAAAATCCATCAAGATAGATTAGTGAGTTTAATAAACACTGAATGTCGAATGCTTCCTGGACTTGATTCTGAAAGATGTTTAGAATGTCCTAAGACAAGATTCTGAAGAAGCTCAGAATGGAAGAAGATAAGAAAGTAGTTCTTACTGTATGAAGCATTGAGTTAGTATTGCAACTATGGTTGAAAGAAAGAGATGCGTTGCATCTCCTATGCCTCAGTCATAGGTTCTTCCATACAACCATGTTGTATACTCGATGTAATGTGACCCAAAGTTCTGGTTGGTAGGGCAAAGTCTTAACTGTAAGAATGTGTTTCTAAGTGATTCCTGAGTTAATCACTGAACCAGAATTAAGTTTGTACTTAAATGGCAAGAAGTAATGTAAGTGGCATAGATGCATTTCATGCACTAGGATCTACATAGATATAGAAGTATAAAGGCTCCATCTGATGTGATGTCTAATGTTATGGCGGGGCTAGTTCGCTTTTAACGTAGAATGATGTGTCCTAGGGCACAGTGCCCATGAGAAAGCCCTCGAGGTTGATCTAAAGTCAGTGTAGGCTCCTAGAATCCGGCCTTGTTCTGCTGCAATGACTACAGTATATACACAAAGGATAGCAGAGTGTGTTTTGAAGTTTAGATGACAACAATGAAAACGACCATCATTATAAACACTAGAAACAAAGTCTCACTTTGTTGCCAATCAAATGCTTCGACCCATTATACGATAATGGTGTGAATGTCAAAATTAGGAAGACATTAACGATTTGCAAAAGAAATAATGATCTAGTAAAACAAAACATGGACATGACGTTTCCCATGAGCATGCATGATCTATAAACGCATATGTTATATGGTTTATATGAGTAAAATGCGAGCTAGATTATTTGTACTCTAGTGCAAGTGGGAGACTGAAGGACATATTCCCTAGAGGCAAATAATAAATAGATTTTTATTGTCATATCTCAATTAGTTTATAATAGTTTCATATTGTGCTATAACTATGCCAAGTAGAAACATTGTTACAGGTGTGGTATGAAACAACCAAGTCCCTAGTAGCCTCTATTCATACTAGTTCGTTGGTCATGAGGCATATCTGGGTTTCAAGATCATGGGCATTTATGCCAATTGACAACGGGGTCATATCGTTGGAGAATGATGTGATGGACATTCCTCGAAGGATTGCAACACGATCAAGTCATATAAGTTCATTGTTGCAATAGCTAAATCTAGACTCCTAATTCCTTAGACCGTGAGGCTATATCAATCACTGTCTCTCGAGAGTGCTTAGATAGCATCAAACGTCATCTGGTAATACGGTGGCAATAAAGGTGTGTTCAGATACTCGGAGGAACCGTAGAGGCAATATATGTCAAGAGCAGGATTTGTTCGCCCACATGATGGGTAAAGATACATACGGCCGGCTTGCTGAAATTACATCCATAAATGTTGCAACATGTGACTCGGTCACGGGGATGTAATATCACGGTAACAAGCAAATGGAACTTGTTGTTAACGATATTGAACAAGGTATGTGATACCAATGATCGGATCTCGGACAAGTCGTATCAAGAAACAAAAGGAATATGGATGCTACATTTACTGGTTCAAACGACATTATCATCAGGAATGCATAGGGGTCACATGGACATCCCTGGTCCCTCTGTTGATCATTGATTTAGATCTTGTCTAGAGCATTCCCGGAGCCATGAGGGGATACACTTAAGGGTACGATGAGAGCAATCATTCGTAAGGCGGAATCACAGTAGAGAAAGAGAAAGCCGGAAATGTTTTGCAGAGAGATCCGAAGTTGTTCGGAGAAAGAATAAAGGAAAAGACTAGAAAAGTGTTTTCAGATAAATGGGAATTTAAATATACATTTATTATATGTTAATTATGAACGAATATATACTAAATAATATTTAGATTAAGATTTGTAAAAGCTAATTTTCTATTAGGCCAAATCCCCGGAGGGAAAATAGCCTAGAAGAAAAGCTGCAGAAAAAAAGAAAAAGGAAAAACAGCCAACCCACGTGGGCGGCGGATAACAGCCGCCGCACTGGGCGGCAAGCAGCTAGGCTGCGCTCGCGGGCGGACGACAGTTACTGCACGCCACTCAGGGCGAACTACAGCTAGTGCCTGCTTCTGCTGCGGGCAGGAGTTGGGCCGCGGGCAAGGCCAGTCGGCCCACCCGGGCCGCCAGATGCGCGCGCGCCTGGCAGTCCACGGTCGTGGACCGGCCCACCCAGGCGACAGCCTCCACGCCGCCGCGCGTGGGAGACAGGGGCGGGATGGGCCGCCCTGGGCCCACCCGGCCGGCGCCTGTGCTGCTGGCTGTTGCTGCTCTCTTTTTCCTCTTGGGCTGAAATCAGCCCATCCGGCTGGACGAAATCCTGCTGCCTTTTTCCTTTAGTAATTAGTACCACATGTCTTAGCCTTTGAGAAAGGCACACCCCCTTAGCCTATATATAAAGGGGAGCCCTTGGGTGGGATTAAAACACACCAATATTTAGATAAGTCCTTTGGTTGACTTCCTCCTTCCCTCTCTCTCTAGCCCTTCTGACCATGGCCCCAAGTCTGGGCTATGCGATTGATGGCCCAAAATATATCGAGCTCGTTGGGGAACCCCAAGAGGAAGGTATGATGAGCACAACAGCAAGTTTTCCCTCAGTACGAAACCAAGGTTATCAATCCAGTAGGAGAAAGGAAACACCCCAAAGGTGTTGCTAGCTGAACGTTGGCATGGCGCACTACCGGTGCGAGCAGCAATGTGGAGACCTGCACAACACAACCATAGAACTCTATCCCCAACTTGCGACGAGGTTGTCAATCTCACCGGTTTTGCTGAAAACAAAGGATTAAACGTATCGAATGGAAGGAAGTAATAGTTTGCAGAAAGTAAACACAAAGCAGTAAACAATTTGTAGATTGAAAGTAAAAGAAAGGACCGGGGTCCATAGTTCACTAGAGGTGGTTCTCCTTAAGATAGATAACATGCTGGGTGAACAAATTACAGCGGGGCAATTGACAAACATCGAGAAAGCATACAAGCATATACTACTCATCTTGACTCCTTTGAGACTTGATTGGGCATTACAACATTATACATAGACCGCCATCCAACTGCATCTATGACTAATAATCCACCTTCAGGTTATCATCCGAACCCCCTCCAGTATTAAGTTGCAAGCAACAGATAATTGCATTACGAATTGTGTGTAATGTAAACAATATGATTGTTCTATGAATAAAGGATTTTTGTTTTCTCCCTAGTAGCAACAACACATTTAGTACCTTAGAGATTTCTGTCACTTCCCTAGATTACCAGAGGCATGAACCCACTATCGAGCATAAATACTAACTCTTGGAGTTGCTAGCATCTACTTGTCCAAGATAGCTACTAACAACGGAAAGCATGCAAGATCATAAATTATAGATACATTTGCAATGTATCAGCGAACGAGGCACACCTGCAGCATGCTGTTGTGCTGCAGGGATTCCTAGCCGGATATCAACTTCAACACTCCCGGCGGGATCGGGGAGCCAGAGGTGTCATCGTGCACCGGATGTGTACGAAGACATGAGGCGCAACACTTGGGGCGCTTAAATGTCGTGAGCCGGAGCTGCTGCACGATGAAGAAGGAGCAAGGGGTGACATGCGAGGAGCTTCGCGACCTTGAGGTTGGCTACGGGTATGACTACATCAACCACGTTCCCCTCGAAACGTTAACTGCGTACGGTTTACAAGGGTATGTATTCTCTATGCATCGGCCATTACCGCATTACTACATAGATAGATCCTAGGCAGTTTTTGGTGTTTCAACGTAGGAATTTTTTTGTTTTATGCTGCGGATCCCCTTCAGATGGTACGGGCGCATCCCGACTGTACCACTAGTCATTAAGCGCTCTGAACGCCTCCAATGGAAGGGGATCCAATTGGGGCTTTGCTTATTCTGGTGTGCCCATAAATGCTATTAGATCTTTAATAATGTTCATTACCTGAAAACCATCACAAGAAACCAAGGATTCGCTAATTGCGGCATTAACATTAGTGGAAAGGGGTAATCTTTAGTGAAATCCGACAATAAACAAGAGGAAAACCAATGGTAAAATGTGATGAAATTTGGAGCTATCAACATCCCTAAGCTTAGCGGTTACTCGCCCTCGAGTGACAAAGCTATAATGAGTAATATCAAAGAATTCAATCAAGATGAAAACTTACAAGCTAGAGGTTGTATCATATTCTCAAATCCTGCAACCTTGAACACGAGCATAATATATTTGAACAGTTGCACTTAAGCTTAATTCCTCAACACAAGTATCTTGCTAGCTAATAGTTCTTATAACTCAAATGAGATTGTTAAAAATTCGGCAAGGCTTTGCAAATCAATTCCTTTCAGTGCCTCTCTTGTTATGAGAGTGAAAATGTTTTTAAGCGAGGTCGCTTGAGTCAAAATTAAGGGTCCACATGTAGATGTCAAAAGAAGGATAAACTTAGAGCTTTTTCATTAACACCCACTTTGATAATCATCGCTGAAATACCTCTTATTTTCCTTGCCTATCAAGAACTCTAATTGTATATTTTATATGGTGAGGTGATGCCAAAGATCAAAAGTATTGAAATTTTTTAGATCATATTTTGGTGATAAATCTTTTCTTTTTCCTTCTCAAGGATCAACAAATATTTATTTTATAAACGCCTACACAACCTATTGGGAATACCAATAATTTTGCCCATATAGCGACACGTATGCCACTCAAGCCATCAACTCATAGCCGAAATCCGGGGTTATACCATAGATTGTTCAGAAGCTAGCGGAGTTGTTGATATCCCAAAGATGTGTATTTGAAACAAAGTACTTTTATTTCCTTTTTCTCTTTCCCTTTTTTATATAGCAGGTCAATACAAGTTTTGGCATCTCCCTCTCCCAAAAAGTTCGTTCTATAAAAAAATCTCTTTCAAAAGGTATCATCAAGTCAACGATCAGTATGTGGGGTTGACCACTACTAAGATTAAGCCCTTAAGACAAAAACATGGCACCAAAGTTGTCAATAGACACTTTATCTTATTCTTAAAAGTTTTGAATTGAATCCAAAGACTAGTTTTCAATCTGATATTAATTGTCGAAAGTCTTAACCAAAGAGGTGACAAAAACCTTTGAGCTCAAGTCCTAAAAGATAACGAATTAAGCGCGGAGTCGAACTCAGGTGCAACCGAACGGACATAAAATGTTCATGAATAAGCTTACATGAAGAAGGAAAATAGGAATGTGGTACCTCCTCTTGTTTGCTCGTCTTCTACTTGAGCCAACTCTTTTGCGTTCGTCTCTAATGGCTCTAAAATATAGCCATCCACGTCCACATTTAAACTGGATATTATTCATATTTTTGATGAAATATCTCTCTAAACCCTACCACTAATGCCTAATGATCAAAGGGGTATGCAATCCTTTCTTTCTATTTTTCCTTACGCGGATAATGACGTTTGATGATGTGAATCACTACATTAAAGTCATAGATACGAAATTTCCAACAACCCGAAGAAACCAGGAGTCATGAAGAGGAGGCAGATGATTTAACAACCAACTATACGACCGGAATAAAATTCCAGCCATATAGTTCCAGTCGTATAGTTGCCATCGACACCGCTAGGTCAAACAGAACAACTTTAATGAAGGAACCCCTATATAAAGAGGCCTCAAGCAACGAGAAATGGGCAGCTCCAAACACCATCAGCCACCTCCAGATCTCCATCCACAACACCGAAGAGCCGCCAGAGGAATAGACTTAGATCTAATCTCTCCACCACCATAGCCGTATTCCACCACTTGTAATAGTAGATCTCTTCTTCGATTGGCGACATTGTAAGACTATTTTCTATCAATCTCATGATTTCCACTACAATGTTTATGATCTTTGATCTCATCACTATGTGTGAGTAATTCTCCTTGGGCTAAGGGCTTCGGCCTAGTCATGTAGCTTTTGTGCATATTATTTATCATAGATGGGATCATGTATTAGTTTGTATGAAATGATGATTATTGTATCCTCTCTTGCCTCAATCTAAGTACTTGTCAGGTACCCAAGACGCCGAGGATTGAGCTGGGTATAGGGAGTATGAGTAATGACTAATCTATAGGTTGGGAACCCCAGTGACAGAAGGGGTAGTACGGCTGTATGTGCGGGATTTACATGGGATTAACGGTGATGTCACTATGCATATCATTAGTTCTCTTTCTTCTATGGATGATACAAGTAGGTTATTGCTATAAGCCGTTGTGGAGGCAATAGAAATTATGGATGCACTGCCCAGATATAATTTATCTTGCTCTAAAAATTACATGCATATTATATTTTATTCCCATCAGATGTTTTGCACAGCTACTGGTGAAACCGAAAACCCTAGGCCCTCTCTCTCCATCATCGGCAACAACAAAAAGATGCAAAATCTTGGTCCGGTAAAAACACAAAAGGAATTCTAAAACTCTCAAAGGTCCGTTAAAGTAACTTCACTATGCTTCTGCTCCCTGAGGATTTGATAAACCTAGGTCTACTAGGAAAAAGAGCTATACTACATCCGTAATCCGGACCGAAGGTATCAACCCTTTTTCTGGCGCCGTTGCCAGGAAGCAATAGCTACCCATGTGAGGTTAGTAGGAACCTTGCTAGTTTTAATTCTTGTTTTTAATTTTGTTAGTTTGCTTTGAGTCTTCATTTGAAAAACCAAAAAAATTAGTTAGTCTTTAAATTCTTGTTTTTATTATTATCATAAGTCTCTATTTAAGAAAACCCAAAAACATAGGAGATATGGCTGAAAAGAAGCTTGGGGAGTTTGCAACTCCCAATAATGATTATTTGCGTACTCCTATTACTCAGCCAGCAGTTGCTGCTGATGACTATGAAATTAAGCTCCATTATTTAAGTTTGGTTCAACAGAATCAATTTGGAGGCTCTGCTGTTGAGGACGCTGGTATGCACTTGAATACTTTCACTTAAATATGTGATATGATGCGCATAAAAGATGTTGACCCCGATGCAGTCAAATTGCGTTTATTTCCTTTCTCTCTTAGAGGAAGAGCAAAAGAATGGTTGCTAGCTTTGCCTAAAAATACTATTACATCATAGGTGGGATGTACTTCTTTATTTATGACTAAATTTTTCCCACCTACAAAGACTATGCAACTAAGATCTAATATTACTAGTTTTAGATAGGAAGAGCATGAGACACTAGCGCTTGCATGGGAGAGGATGAAAGAATTCTTAAGAAACTGTCCCATCCATGGGATGGAAGATTGGTTAATCCTCCATTTATTTTATAATGCTCTAAATCCTGTATCTAAGTCTATGCTTGATACTGCAGCTGGAGGAACATTTATGGGTAAACATATTACCGAAGCAAAGTAGCTGCTAGACAATAGACAAGACAACCATGTTCAATGGCATGTGGAAAGATCAAACACGAAGAAGGTGAACTCCGTCTCACCACAAGAAAATGAAGAACTCAATGCTAAGTTGGATGAGCTCATATTAGTCATAAAAGGTAAGGAAACTTGGGTAAGAGCTATCCTAGAAACTAATATTGAAGAATTAGACTTCATAGCTCGTAATGATTATAACCCTGCTTGGAAGAAGAATTATAATCCTAATTTCCAAAAACACTATTCTAGTCCTACAAGTAACTCTAACAATAATATGGGATCAAGTAATGGTAGTCTCCAAGAAACACTTAAATATTTCATAGACTCACAAAATGAGCAAAACAATATCCTTGTTAAAATAACGGAGAACCATGATGCTATGCTTGGTAAATTATCTAACCAAGCTGTAAGTTTGAGGAATGATTTGCATGCCCTCCAAGAAAGGACGAGGATTGTTGAGGCACAGCTAGGTAAGATAACCGAGAGTCAAACTCTCATTCTAGCTAAATTTGCAGGTAAAGCTGAGCCCAATCCTGTTGAAGACCTCGAGATGATGAAAGTCCAATGGGAGGAGCCTGAAGAACTTGATTATAGTAACGCTCCCTCACCAAGTTACACCATTGAAGATCTTTGATAACTGTGAGATTCAACACATTTTTGATGGTTTTTATTGATGGTTTTCTCCCGGATTTGATCATTTTCTAGCTTTACCTAACGCTAATACTTTGGTAGCAAAGAAAACTTGGTTTTTAATTTGTGTTTCAGGTTCTGAATGTTAATAGAGGGTTTTAACTAGAGAAACACAATATTCAGGCGAAAACAAGCAAGTCTTCGACCTCCTAGCCAATACACCCCCATAGACATTACTTGTACTTGAGAGAGAGATCTTCACCTTGGAAGACTAGGGTTTAAGATTGTTTCTTCCCATCTTGAATTTTGTTGGATTACTTTTCTATTCTTATTGTGGATCTCCGTGGTAATATTGAGAAGAACTCCCTTTGCTTTCTTCTCTCATGTGTGAGTAAGTTCCTTGGGCGTGGGAGATGTAAGGGATTGGTGAGATGTGATGTGCCTCTATATATTTTCCATTAGTTTGTGATTTATTCTAATTACTATATTATGTGTGCTTGACTATCTGTGGGATGCCTAATGATTGTTGTCCAATTAAGGGCCCATACAAGATGATGCTTTATTCTCCATAGATAGGATCTTGTTCGCTAGCAGACCAGTGACCCCCGAGTTTCACGGGGATATCAAAGGAAACTAGTAGGCCCCAGGATAACAAGGAACCACCATGCTTATTGCATTAGTCCGATCCAAGGAGCTTAATCGCTAAGCGACCTGAAGGGTCTTAATCGTCTAGTGCCTGACCATGGTTTTGGTAACAGGCTAGTAGGATTATTGAAGTTGGGATGAAATCTACTAAGAGGAGTTCTGACTAATTATGGGTTGCTTGCCTACACATATACTTATAAGATTATAGTTGTTACACTCATTATTCATCCATCTGGCACAGTCAGTATCACCATGAACTGTATCTCCCCGTGCCTCTTTCGCCATATGTAGAAAACAATAAACAACCAAATCATTCTTTACTTTTATGCTTTTTAATTCTGAAGTTTATATTTTAGTTTGATTTAATACAATCAGTTTAATCCAAATTCCATTCTCATTTTTACACCTGCAGTTAATTCACTCAAAGACCTGTGAAAACTTTGGATGTGACAGAGACTTCACCATAAACACTTACCTTTGGGCTCCCTGTGAGATCGATATCTATACTTCGAAACTAGCTACAAACGATCTGTGCACTTGCAGACATCAAGCTATTTTCTGGCGCCGTTGCCAGGGAGCTAAGCACTAAGTGTTTGTCTCTTGACATTTTAGGTGTTACTACTACAAAATGTTCTCCCTAGGAGACAAAGGGTCTACACGCTCTGGTAGGACCTATTTACCAGATTATATTGATCGTGTACCTGCTCAGAGACGTGAGGAAATTATTGAAAAACTTTTAAGATCGAATAAAGTTGAAGTTGAAAACTTGAGTGATATAATGGAAATCATGTCTATTTACAGGACAACTCCCAAGAAACCTAAGAAAACTCTCAGAGAATACAGTGCTCCAAGTTCTGAATTTCTTAAACAACCAATAGAATTCCCTAATCCTGGGGTTAGAGAATATCAATTTGATGGTGGAATTATTAAAATTTTGTAGGAAAAAGCTTTTAGTGGAAGGGAAGATGAAGACCTAGGAAGACATCTTAGAGAGTTTGACGATGTGGTAACATCGCTTGGACCAAAAGGTTTGCCAAGAGACTTCTCTTGTCTAAAATTATTTTGTTGGTCTCTTAAAGGTAAGGCTCTAAACTGGTTATATTCTCTCCCTCGCCATTACATTAAATGTTGGGAAAACTGCATTGTCAATTCATAAACAGGTTTAATCTTTTTGAAAAGGTAACTGAACTAAGAAACAATATAGGCAACTTTAGTCAGAACATGGGAGAAAACTACCCACAAGCCTGGGATAGATTCTTTGGAATGATCAATAGTATTCCCAATCGTGGATATTCTAAATCAACTATTTGCCATTTATTTTACCACGGTCTTAATACTCATGTAGAGAGTTGCTTGACTTCTCAGCGGGAGGATCGATAAATACTTTAACTATTAAAGAATGTTTAGAATTGATGTCTACTAGGGCTAAGAATGATTCTTTATATAATCCTGATTTCGACACTAAGCTGGAAAAAGGGATACTTCAGATAACTCCTGATCTTATGCCTTAAGTACACAAAACAATGAAAGAAAAAGGTATACCTTCTGAACTTGTTAAGTAAAACAAAGTAGACTTATTACAAGTTTTAACCGAAGAAGATGAAACTAGGAAAGTTTTTCAAGAATTAAAACATCGACAAGCAAAATCTCATAATAACCTACATAAGCACTTTAAAAAACATAAAAAGATTTTGGCAGAACTCATGGAAAATTACGATGAGATCAGCCAAGAAATAAAATTATTTCACAAGTATCTTAGTATGATTGAAACCCAGTGTGAGAAAATAGCATCTGGTTATTCTTCGAGATGATATAGATATTCCTATTTATACTAATGTCGTTACAACAAGAGGTGTAATTGTTACAGGAAAATTAGGACCACCAGATATGAAGCTAAAAAGAGCGAAAGGAAAAAGCCTTGCTCGAAGCAAGCCAAGAATATGATACACTGGTGGATCCTCAAGATGATACTGCTCAAGAAACACAAGATCAAACCAAGGAGGGCCAAGATGATGCACAAGATGACCGTTATGACTCTGATGCAGAGACGGTTGATCCAAGAGAAGAAAGATGAAGTTATTGTAGTAGAAAAGAAGAAAAGCGATAAGCAACAACAAAAGAGCCTGATCCCCCACAAAAGGTAAAAGACAAGAATAAGAAAGGTGAGAAAAAGCTTCCTTATCTAGATCGAAAAAAGAAAGCACCAAATCTGGTAATCTATGATTCATTTACAAAATCACTTAGTGACCTTCGTCTAGAAATTCCATTTGCGGATGCAATCAAAGTTCCTAGCTATTCTAAATTCCTCCATGATATTCTTAATAGAAAGAAAGTAATAACTGAAACCATTGCCATGGTGACTAGTTATCCTGCTAATGGGAAGGTATTGTCTAAATCAGGAGATCCCGGAATACCAACTATTTCTTGCTCAATAGGCAAAACTGATATTCACAATGCCTTGTGTGATTTAGGTGCAGGAGTTAGTGTAATGCCATACTCCCTCTATAAAAGGTTAGGATTAGAGGAGTATTCCCCTACTACTATCACTTTATAGATGGCTGACAAGTCCACTAAACAACCCATTGGTATGATTGAGGATGTTCTACTTAGAATAGATGAGCATGTTATTCCCACTGATTTTATTATTCTTGAAATGCAAGAGGATGAAAAATTATCTATAATACTTGGAATACCTTTCCTTAGTACCACAGGAGCATAAGTTGATTGTGCTGAAGGAAAAATAATCTTCAATGTTTATGATGCTGAAATCATCTGGTATTTTCCAAAGAAGCTAGAAGCAGGAGAAAGATATATTCCACCGACAAAGCGAGTTCATGTGGTAAGTGCCTTTGATAAGGGGCAGCCCAAGGAGAATATCATTTTGCGGCCCAAAAGTTGGGGTGTCCAGGCAACGCGGTACCCAAGTTGCTTACAATCAGCTGCGTTGCCCAAAGTTGGCGTGCCAAATACTCAGAGGGTCTTTTTTGGCACGAATTCAACTTTACGTTTCAATATAAAATATCAGGCTAACGTTCGTCAAGTTGGGCCCCCCGTGTCAGCTTTCGTCGTTATGTCGCTGCCGTCGTGGCTGCCATGTAGGCTTGCAACGTTGGCGCATGCATCCTTTACGCATCTTCTTCTTCCTCCGGGGCGGCAATCTGTGGTCACGACCATGGCGTGGAGCTAGGACTTGGACGAACCTTCTCGGCCCGACTCTCCTCCCCATCCCAAATCGGAGCTCGCCCTCACCATGGCCGCACCCATGGCACGACGCGGGGACAGGAATTCATTCCCGGGTGAGATCTGTCACCATGCCGACCATGCTCGGTCCTGTTGGCCTCCTCTAGAATCCGAGCTCACCGTCGCCATGGTCGCACACACACCAGCCACGACGCCTTCCTGTCCGAAGCCCAAAGCCGCATCCACCCAGTTCGGCACAACGCCAACAAGGTGAAAATGCATCAAGTTTTCTTCTTGTGATTGTAGCAAAACATGTATGTACCATGGTTGTAGCATACTCTAATAATATTCACATATGTTGTTTACTAGATTTTCATTTGAAATTAGTAGCTCTGTGATGACGAAACATAGAGAACCTAAATGGAATGACGATGAAGACCAGGTTCTATACTTTGCATTGCATCAACAAGTGCTTGCCGACGAAGCAAGTTACCAAGAGAGTGGAGTTCATCTGCCATTACGAAAAAATATGTGAACAAAGCAATGAGCGATTCAATGCAAATAGGCGCAGAAAAGCTAGATCCATGTCATCAATCATCAATAGGTGGCACATTCTAGTGATGCATTCAAATGCGTACACCATGTATCATTTGCTTGAAGTGGTTGTTATCCTGAGCAAAAATGCCTAGTATGCACATTACCTTTGTATGTTCTATGCTGCAATTCTTTTGTTATGGGCGTGGAAAGTAAAGCTGGGCTTTACTGAATATTACACAGTTAGGCCTAACTTAGTCTTACACAAATAAGCACAACTTAGTCTTTACACAAATAAGCGTAACTAATGATAAAGATAAAGACAAATGGTTCATCGGATCTGCCAGTAGGAGCACTAGGTCCCTGGAGCTGGTGGTATCGTCGGGATGAACCAAAATGCTATGTTTGGCCATCTGGCATTCTCCATCAAATCATACGACCCCACTGATGAACCAATTGTAGGCCCCCTCCCCCGACGTGGATTCGGCTCCAGGTCTGATCTGGAGTGTCAAAATGATAGGCGCGTGAGTGTGAAGCAAACACACAGTCTGCTATAAACACTAGAAGTGCTGGCACCTCAGCAACAACACCAGCATGTTCTTCCTGGACTCCGGCAGCAGCCTCAGCAGGTATTTCGTCAGCTTCACCAACAGCAGCCTTAGTAGGTATTTCATTAGCTTCACCAGCAGCAGCATTAGCAAGTATTTCGTCAGCTTCACCAGCAACAACATCACAAAGTATTTCGTCAGCTTCACCAGGAGCAGCAGCAGCTAGTTCTTCGTTAGCTCCACCACCACCAACACCAGCAGCAGCAGCATCAGGAGCCAGGGCTGCCTGAGCAATTACAGGTTCAACAGCTCCAGGGGCTCCGACAAAGAAAGGGTAGTTGATCCCAAGAAACATAGATTGTCCCTTCAGATTGTCGACTCTGCTCTAGACTTGCTCTACTGGGTCTTTGGATGGGCATGCGGACCTCGAGAAAATGTGACACCGCAGCGATGGGTATGAAGAAAGTTATGTCCCCATATCTTCTATTGTATCACCAACGCTGTTTAGTGCTCCCCTGATATGAATCCACATGAGTTCATCATCCTGTTCCGTGTTGCCTTCGAGAGGTGCCAGGAACCAGCGCTGTGTCCTAGGTTCAGCATCTGCTACTGCATCTTCGATGACCGGAGCTGGAATGATGCGCGAGGCTGCGTGCATACCTGCGTGTTACTTACAGTCAGTAAGCAGAATTTTGAATGGGATTTTACATGCTATATGACACCATGACTCACCCCAAATGGATGGCTCCCAAACACGCATGTCACCGCTAGGTTCAGTGACCGCATAAATGCGTTGCGGTTTGTATGAATAGTAGCTGTAGGTGAAGACGGCGTCGACATACTTCTCCGGCCGCAGGAAGTCGTCGTGCAAGACTGTCCATTCCTTGTCTTCTGGGCATCTAATGAATGTGATTGCCTTGTCGAACACCGCTAAGAGGTCATACTCCCAGGTCTTCCATGCCCCCTCCTGCGGTCTATGTGGGAGCTATACCTTTAGGAGGTCAAGTTCTGCCATGTTGAACCTGTAAGCGAATTTGGAAATGGGCGGCAGCCACCCGTTGTTGAATGCAGTAATGCCGACACCCTCCAAAGATGGCAATGTAAGTCTCAACGATCTGTATCCATTTTTTAGAGTCCAAGTACTCCCATCCTGTGATAAAAGGACCAGCCACTCGCTGTTGCCACCCATCCAGTTCTGGTCATCTTCCATTTCTGTCTCTTCTTCCTTGATATTCACCACTACTGATTCGGACCACTTATCCAGCAGCATCAGTTTTGCATGAATATTCTGCAGAGTTTGTTGTCAGTTGGTACAATCACCTAGCATGGATTCCATTGCAAATATAATTTGACAACTGGACCTTCAGATTAAAGTACACAAAATATCGCCTAAATACGAGTGTCTCCTCAGATATCGCCTAAATTGTGCCTGTGTCACTATGAAGTGTTGGAGATATGCCCTAGAGGCAATAATAAATGTAGTTATTATTATATCTTTGTGTTTATGATAAATGTTTACATTCATGCTATAATAGTATTAACAAGGAAACCATTAATACTTGTGTGATTTGTAAACTTAATTTGAAGTCCCTAGTATAGCCTCTATACTTCACTAGCTTGTTGGTTGATTAATGATTGTGGTTTCACTGTCATGAACATTGAGATGTTATCAACAACAAGATCATATCGTTAGGAGAATGATATGGTGGACATACTCCTATAGACAAGCGTAGCATAAAGATCAAGTCATTTCAATAGTTCAATTGCTATATGCTTTCTGATACATAGTAACCTGATTCCTTCGACCATGAGATCATGCATATCACCTTTACCGGATGGATGCTTTGATGACATCAAACACCACACCGTAACTGGGTGGTTATAAAGGTGGCATTGAGTGTTTGGAAAGTATTGGTTGAGACACATGGATCAAGAGTGGGATTTGTCCATCCACATGACAGATAGATATACTCTGGGCCCTCTCGGTGGAATGTCATCCAATTAGCTTGCAAGCATGTGACATGGTCACAAGGGATCACATATCACGGGAACGAGAAAAGAGTACTTATCAGTAACGAGGTTGAACTAGGTATGCAGAGATACCGACGATCATAACCTCGGATAAGTAACATATCGTGAGACAAAGGGACATTGGTATCGTATGTAAGTGGTTCATTCGATCGCAAAGTAATCGTAGAAATATGTGGGAGCCATATGAATTTCCAGATTCCTCTATTGGTTATTGTTCGGAGAAGTGTCTCGATCATGTCCGCATAATTCACGAACCGTAGGGAGACACACTTAAGGATTCGACGTTGTTTGAGTAGTTATGGTATTATGAGAAAGAGACCGAATGTTGTTCGGAGTCTCGGATGGGATCCGGGATATCACGAGGTGATCCGGAATGGTCCGGAGAATAAGATTCATATAAGGAAAGTCCCATTTCGGAGTTCGGGAATGATTCCGGTGTTTTCATCGGGGATATTCTAGAAGGTTCCGGATTGTCCGGCACTCCGGGGGGGGGGGGGAGGGGTACATGAATGTGTCATTACATATTGGAATGATTGCATCATGTACTAAGTGTTCTTGCTGTCCCAAATATAGGATTAAATTGAATCCTAAAACAGAAAAGTCAAATGTCCAGTTTGAAAGTCAAACTGCCAAAAACAAGAAACTGTGGGAAACAAGCAAGAGGAGTTGGAACCGACTTGGAGGAGGAGTTTCTCTCCTCCAAGCCGGCGGCCAGCCTAGGCCGAGTTGGGGAGGGACTCCCTCCCTCCCCTGGCGCGCCACCCCTCCCATCTATATAAGGAGGGGCAGGGCTCCCCTCCTACACACAAGTTTCCACCTCTAAATTTCAGGTTTAGAGCCGTTTTGGTTTAGAGCTTCTAATTGCTTTAGCCAGCGGTTTAGAGCCTTCTAATTGGTTTAGAGCCTTCTAATTGGTGTGTCTAATTACTAGACCACTAATAGCCTCTCTCATAAGCTCCACCATACTCGCACCGGCTTAAGGCGAAGCCCTGCGGGATTTCCCCTCTACTTCCGGTACCACGCCGTTGTGCTGCCGGAATCGCGAGGAGAGTGCTACAACCTCCGCTGCCTGCTGGAACAAGGGAGAGGAAGGTCTTCGTCGAGTACCGAACGTGTGACCGACTGCGGGAGCGCTGCCGGAACGTGGCGCCGGAAGGATCGTCTACGCGATCTTGAGATCGGAAAGAGTACGACTACATCACCCACGAGAATCTGCTCTCGTTAACCGCTTTGGAATCTTCGAGGGTGAGTTCCTCTATCGACTCGTTGCTACAATCTAGTAGATAGATCTTGGCTTGTTTGTTTGTATGCGATAGAAATTTTTTGTTTTCCATGCTACGAACCCCTACAGTGGTATCAGAGCCGTGTCTATATGTAGATCTGTTGCACGAGTAGAACACAATGGTCATTGTGGGCGTTGATGCTTTTATTGTAGATTGCTTTTTGTGTACTTTGCATCTTGCGGTATGTTGGGATGAAGCGGCCCGGGCTAACCTTACATGACATCGTTCATGAGACTTGCTCCACGCTTGACATGCAACTTGTATTGCATAAGTGGCTTTGCGGGTGCCTGTTTCTCCTAGCATAGTTAAGATCCAATTTACAATGGGTGATCAACAATGCTAGTATCAATGTTGTGGTTCTTGTTCGTAAGTTAGAACGACACTTATTGAAAGCCCCAAACCACGTAAAATATGCAAAGAAAGTAGAGGCGTCTAACTTTGTTTTGCAGGGGTGTCCAGTGATGTGATATGGCCATGATTGTGATTATATTTGATGTATGCAATGTTCCTTATTGTAAGTCGGCAACCGGCAGGAGCCATATGGTTGTCTTTAATTTATGTTAAGACCCGCGTGTCTATTCAAAGTAGTTGTAATAGTTGAAGCCGGTGGACGACAACCATGGAGCAGCGTCATTGACCTTGATGCAATGCCGGTGATGATGGAGATCATGTTCGTGTTTGAAGATGGAGATCGGAAGCACAAAGAAGAAAGGCCATATCATATCACATATTATGAATTGCATGTGATGTTAATCCTTTATGCATCTTGTATTGCTTAGTAGACGACGGTAGCATTATAAGATGATCCCTCATGCACATGAATTTCAAATCATAAAGTGTTCGCCCTTAGCTAGCACCGTTGCTAAAGCTTGTTGTTTCGAAGCACCACGTGATGATCGGGTGTGTTAGATTCTGCAAGTGTATACAACGTAAGCAAGCCAGATTTGCTTATGCGGTGGCTAAGGTTTGATCTTGACGAGCCTAGCATGTACAGACATGGTCTCAGGAACACGGATTACCGAAAGGTAAAGCATGAATCATATAGTAGATATGATGAACATGATGATTGTTCGCCATTGAAACTATATCAACTCTCGTGATGATCGGTGTTGATGTAGTGGATTTGGTTCGTGTGATCACTAAAACAATGTGAGGGATGTTGTTTTGAGTGGGAGTTCACCTAGTTTAATTTCATTAATTAATTTGAACTCAATTTGTCATAAACTTAGTCTAAACTATTGCAAATATGTTGTAGATCAATGGCAGCCCCTACCATCAATTTTAATGCGTTCCTAGAGAAAGAAAAGTTGAAAAACAATGGAAGCAACTTCGCGGATTGGTTCCGCAATTTGAGGATTGTCCTCACAGCTGGTAATTTGACCTATGTGCTGGATGCACCGCTGGGTGACCCACCTGCAGCTGATGCTCCCGATGAAGTAAAGAATGTTTACCTCGCTCGGAAGAATCAGTACTCCATAGTTCAGTGTGCTATCTTGTATGGTTTAGAATCGGAGCTTCAGAAAAGGTTTGAAGAGTCAGACCCATATGATATTGTCGAGGATCTCAAATTAATTTTTGAGACTCATGCGGCAATTGAAAGCTATGAGGCTTCTGAAAAGTTCTTTAACTGCAAGATGGAAGAAGGCAGCTCCGTCAGTGAGCATGTGCTTAAGATGTCTGGGCACGCAAACAAACTTCAAAGCTTGGGTATAGTGATTCCTAATGCTTTGGGGATTTACCGTGTCCTCCAATCACTACCACCAAGTTACAGGAACTTTGTGATGAACTACAACATGCAGAACATGAACAAAGAGTTGCCAGAACTATTTGCTATGTTAAAATCTGCAGAAGTGGAGATAAAGAAAGAGCACCAAGTGTTGATGGTCAGTAAGACCACCAAATTCAAGAAGGGCAAGTCTAAGCAAAAGGGACACTTCAAGAAGGGTGGTAAGAAAGTTACCACGCCGACGAAGAAAACCAAGGCTGGACCAAAGCCTGATACTGAGTGCTTTTACTGCAAGGGAGTAGGTCACTGGAAGCGGAATTGCCCAAAGTACTTGGCGGATTTGAAGAACGGCAACATCAAGAAGAAAGGTATATCTGATATACATGTTATTGATGTGTATCTCACTAGTATTCGTAGTAGTGCCTGGGTATTTGATACTGGTTCGGTTGCTCATATTTGTAACTCGAAACAGGTGCTGCAGAATAAACGGAAGCTAGCGAAGAACGAGGTGACGATGCGCGTGGGAAACGGATCAAAGGTTGATGTGATCGCGGTCGGCACGCTACCTCTTCATCTACCATCGGGATTAGTTTTATACTTAAATAATTGTTATTTAGTGCCTGCGTTGAGCATGAACATTATATCAGGATCTTGTTTATTGCGAGACGGTTACTTGTTTAAGTCAGAGAATAATGGTTGTTCGATTTATATGAGTAATATGTTTTACGCACATGCACCTTTGATAGATGGTCTATTCTTATTGAATCTCGATAGTGGAAATACACATATCAACAATATTGAAGCTAAACGTTTGAAATCAAGCGATAATTCGACCTATATGTGGCACTGTCGTCTTGGTCACATTGGAGTGAAACGTATGAAGAAACTCCATTCCGATGGACTTCTTGAATCACTTGATTTTGAATCACTTGAAAGATGCGAAGCATGTCTGATGGGTAAAATGACTAAGACTCCATTTTCTGGTATGATGGAGCGAGCTACGGACTTATTGGAAATCATACATACCGATGTGTGTGGTCCAATGAGTGTAGCATCGCGCGGTGGTTATCGTTATGTTCTTACCTTCACGGATGATTTGAGTAGATATGGGTATATCTATATCATGAAACATAAGTCCGAAACTTTCGAGAAGTTTAAGGAGTTTCAAAGTGAGGTAGAGAATCAACGTAACAAGAAGATTAAATTTCTACGTTCTGATCGTGGAGGTGAATATCTAAGTTACGAGTTTGGCGAGCATTTAAAGAAATGCGGAATACTTTCACAATTGACACCGCCGGGAACACCACAGCGTAATGGTGTGTCCGAACGTCGTAATCGAACTCTCTTAGATATGGTTCGTTCTATGATGTCACTTACAGATTTACCGCTATCATTTTGGGGTTATGCATTAGAAACAGCCGCATTCACTTTAAATAGGGCACCGTCTAAATCCGTTGAAACGACACCGTATGAATTATGGTTTGGGAAGAAACCTAAATTGTCGTTCCTTAAAGTTTGGGGATGCGAAGCCTATGTAAAGAAGTTACAGCCGGACAAGCTTGAACCCAAAGCGGAAAAATGCGTCTTCATAGGATACCCGAAGGAAACTATTGGGTATACCTTCTATCATAGATCCGAAGGCAAAATATTCGTTGCCAAGAATGGATCTTTTCTAGAGAAGGAATTTCTCTCGAAAGAAGTGACTGGAAGGAAAGTAGAACTCGACGAGGTTGTCGAACCTTCTCTCGAAATTGCGAGTAGCGCAGCACCGGAAGAAGTTCCTGTGGTGCCTGCACCAATAAGAGAGGAAGCTAATGATGGTGATCATGAAACTTTGGTTGAAGTTACTACAGAGCCTCGGAGGTCAACGAGAACTCATACCACTCCAGATTGGTATGATTCCGTTATGAATGTCATGGTGGTGGACAACACCGATGACCCCGAGACATATGAGGAAGCGATGATGAGCCCAGATTCCAATAAATGGCAAGAAGCCATGAAATCCGAGATTGGATCCATGTACGAAAACCAAGTATGGACTTTGGTGGACTTACCGGATGGCCGGAAGGCTGTCGAGAACAAATGGATTTTCAAGAAGAAAACAGATGCTGATGGTAATGTTACTGTCTATAAAGCTCGACTTGTCGCAAAAGGGTTTCGACAAATTCAAGGAGTTGACTACGATGAGACTTTCTCACCAGTAGCGAAGCTAAAGTCTGTGAGGATTATGTTAGCAATCGCTGCATATTATGATTATGAGAAATGGCAGATGGATGTCAAAACAACATTCCTCAATGGAGACATTGATGAAGAGTTGTATATGATGCAACCTAAAGGTTTTGTCGATCCTAAAGATGCTAACAAGGTATGCAAACTTCAACGGTCCATCTATGGATTGAAGCAAGCATCCCGAAGTTGGAATCAACGTTTTGATAAGGTAATCAAAAGTTTTGGTTTTATACAAACTTATGGAGAAGCTTGTATTTACAAGAAAGTGAGTGGGAGCTCTGTAGCATTCTTAATACTGTATGTGGATGACATATTGTTGATTGGGAATGATGTAGACCTTCTTAATAGTGTCAAGGAATATTTGAATAATAGTTTTTCAATGAAGGATCTTGGCGAAGCAGCTTACATATTAGGCATAAAGATTTATAGAGATAGATCGAAACGCCAAATATCATTGTCACAGAGTACATATTTGGACAAAGTTCTAAAGAAGTTTGGAATGGAAGAAAGCAAGAAAGGGTTCTTGCCCATGTTGCCCAATATGACCTTGAGTAAAACTCAAAGTCCGACATCGGCAGAAGATAGAGAAAGGATGAGTAAGACTCCCTATGCCTCAGCCATAGGATCTCTAATGTATGCCATGCTATGTACTAGACCCGACATCGCATATGCTGTTAGTCTAACTAGCAGATATCAAAGTGATCCAGGAGTGGATCATTGGACAGCGGTCAAAAACATCCTTAAGTACTTGAGAAGAACTAAGGATATGGTTCTTTCTTATGGAGGTGATGAACAGCTTGTTGTTAATGGTTACACCGATGCTAGTTGGAACACCGATCCAGATGATTCTAAATCACAATCTGGGTACGTGTTTATTTTGAATGGTGCAGCAGTTAGCTGGAGGAGTGCAAAGCAAAGTGTTGTGGCGAGATCTTCAACTGAATCGGAATACATGGCTGCTTCGGAGGCTTCACAAGAAGCGATATGGATGAAAGAGTTCATTACAGAGCTGGGTGTGGTTCCTAGTGCGCTGGACCCAATGTCTATCTACTGTGATAACATGGGCGCCATAGCCAATGCGCAAGAACCAAGGTCACACAAGAAGCTGAAGCATATCAAGCTACGTTTTCACGCTATTCGAGAACATATCCAGGACGGGGATATAAAGATTTGCAAAGTACACACAGATCTGAATGTGGCGGATCCGTTGACTAAACCTCTCCCGAGGGCAAAACATGACCAACACCAAACTGCCATGGGTGTTCGGTATATTACCATGTAATCTAGATTAGATGACTCTAGTGAAAGTGGGAGACTGTTGGAGATATGCCCTAGAGGCAATAATAAATGTAGTTATTATTATATCTTTGTGTTTATGATAAATGTTTACATTCATTCTATAATAGTATTAACAAGGAAACCATTAATACTTGTGTGATTTGTAAACTTAATTTGAAGTCCCTAGTATAGCCTCTATACTTCACTAGCTTGTTGGTTGATTAATGATTGTGGTTTCACTGTCATGAACATTGAGATGTTATCAACAACAAGATCATATCGTTAGGAGAATGATATGGTGGACATACTCCTATAGACAAGCGTAGCATAAAGATCAAGTCATTTCAATAGTTCAATTGCTATATGCTTTCTGATACATAGTAACCTGATTCCTTCGACCATGAGATCATGCATATCACCTTTACCGGATGGATGCTTTGATGACATCAAACACCACACCGTAACTGGGTGGTTATAAAGGTGGCATTGAGTGTTTGGAAAGTATTGGTTGAGACACATGGATCAAGAGTGGGATTTGTCCATCCACATGACGGATAGATATACTCTGGGCCCTCTCGGTGGAATGTCATCCAATTAGCTTGCAAGCATGTGACATGGTCACAAGGGATCACATATCACGGGAACGAGAAAAGAGTACTTATCAGTAACGAGGTTGAACTAGGTATGCAGAGATACCGACGATCATAACCTCGGATAAGTAACATATCGTGAGACAAAGGGACATTGGTATCGTATGTAAGTGGTTCATTCGATCGCAAAGTAATCGTAGAAATATGTGGGAGCCATATGAATTTCCAGATTCCTCTATTGGTTATTGTTCGGAGAAGTGTCTCGATCATGTCCGCATAATTCACGAACCGTAGGGAGACACACTTAAGGATTCGACGTTGTTTGAGTAGTTATGGTATTATGAGAAAGAGACCGAATGTTGTTCGGAGTCTCGGATGGGATCCGGGATATCACGAGGTGATCCGGAATGGTCCGGAGAATAAGATTCATATAAGGAAAGTCCCATTTCGGAGTTCGGGAATGATTCCGGTGTTTTCATCGGGGATATTCTAGAAGGTTCCGGATTGTCCGGCACTCCGGGGGGGGGAGGGGTACATGAATGTGTCATTACATATTGGAATGATTGCATCATGTACTAAGTGTTCTTGCTGTCCCAAATATAGGATTAAATTGAATCCTAAAACAGAAAAGTCAAATGTCCAGTTTGAAAGTCAAACTGCCAAAAACAAGAAACTGTGGGAAACAAGCAAGAGGAGTTGGAACCGACTTGGAGGAGGAGTTTCTCTCCTCCAAGCCGGTGGCCAGCCTAGGACGAGTTGGGGAGGGACTCCCTCCCTCCCCTGGCGCGCCACCCCTCCCATCTATATAAGGAGGGGCAGGGCTCCCCTCCTACACACAAGTTTCCACCTCTAAATTTCAGGTTTAGAGCCGTTTTGGTTTAGAGCTTCTAATTGCTTTAGCCAGCGGTTTAGAGCCTTCTAATTGGTTTAGAGCCTTCTAATTGGTGTGTCTAATTACTAGACCACTAATAGCCTCTCTCATAAGCTCCACCATACTCGCACCGGCTTAAGGCGAAGCCCTGCGGGATTTCCCCTCTACTTCCGGTACCACGCCGTTGTGCTGCCGGAATCGCGAGGAGAGTGCTACAACCTCCGCTGCCTGCTAGAACAAGGGAGAGGAAGGTCTTCATCGAGTACCGAACGTGTGACCGACTGCGGGAGCGCTGCCGGAACGTGGCGCCGGAAGGATCGTCTACGCGATCTTGAGATCGGAAAGAGTACGACTACATCACCCACGAGAATCTGCTCTCGTTAACCGCTTTGGAATCTTCGAGGGTGAGTTCCTCTATCGACTCGTTGCTACAATCTAGTAGATAGATCTTGGCTTGTTTGTTTGTATGCGATAGAAAATTTTTGTTTTCCATGCTACGAACCCCTACATGAAGATACCCAATATATGGAGTAGGAGCAGAGCCCACAGAACAAACTCCTGACGATGATCATAAACAGCTCGGGGCATAACAGCCTTAAGTCGTCTAATCTGTTTTTATTTATTTTAGGAAACAGAATATCACCTAGCAGGCATTCCATTGCAAATCGAAATTGACAACTTGTCTATCACCTAAAGTAAGACCGTGTCACTATGAAAATACCAGAATATCTGGTACGAGCAGAGCTTCCGCTATACAAAATAGTCTTAAATGGTTCAGTTTGTTCAAACCGTGCGTGCACACAACACGTTCGACGAAAGGAACATAGGATTCCTATGAGAGTTCAGCACATATGAATCAACGATATGACTGAACCAATAAGCAAGATACTGGAACTTACGTGGCCATCGTGGTCGTTTGGCCATTTGTTGTTATCGGGATAAAAAAGGTCTAGCGTGCCGAACGGTTGTTCATGTGGGGCCCCTGGATTAATCATCCGAGAAATCCCTGTTATGTATATATCCATGTTCCCATGATCAGTGAGCCATGGAACATAACCGACAAGTATCATTACAACATACAAGATATACCGAATTACAAGACTTACATAAATGTCGTTATGGCTATACCATCTTCAGCAGCGGAACATCATCACGCGTAGAGCCCAATCATGCCTCAACCTACATGCAACTGACTAGGAGGACGTCCTAGCTGGCATAGCCGTCAACTTTATCCTCTTCTTGATATCTGACCAAGTTAATAGCCAGGGACAATGCTAGTGAGTACTTTGAATCTAGTCGCAAACCACATTAAGATAATGATAATAACAAGAGGATATGCATTATGGTTGTGGTAGTAGGAGGGCTCCAAGAGAGGTTCTTTTCTCAATTAGTTTCTCTTGTAGATATAGCATCTACATATCTTTGTAGAAAACTTTTGTAAAACATTTTGGAAACCTTTTTGAAAAGTTTTGGAAACACTAGGATTGGGGTACCCATTTGTTCCCATCTTCAGGTCGTCCCATGACCAAACTCCTTTCTCCCCCTTCCGACCATCCCAAGGTCAAAACATTTCCAAAGCCATTTCCTTTCCGAAATCCTTTTTGAAAACAAAACCAGCACCACTCTACAACAACCTTCCCAACTGTCCATGACGGCGGTCACGGCTATTCGAATAGATTTACACTCTGCAAAGGTTGCACACTTTACCCACACCATCCGGGTACACTACCCTAATCTACACCGATCGTTGGTCGAGTAACCGATCAAGAATCTCCGGATGCCCACTCCAATATAAGTGCCTACCCTATGAGTGTTACTCCCCTCAAGACTGGGACGTCGGGTACCGAGGACCAACTGGAGCGCATTTTACACTTCACAGAGTGGGCGCTTTCAATGAGGGGCTCATAGTAATGCCTGGCTGCCAGCAGACAGTTTGTTCCTTCTCCAGGTCGATGTCCCACATGGACCTTTAAGGGAGAAGGCCCAGCCTCTGGGATCGCGATCCCCTATAGTAGTTGCGAGGCAGCTTATACCAGAATAGACAAACATCAAATCTAGCTCTGTCCCATTCCAGAGTAATGTGGTTGCACAGGGTTAATTGTTCTAGCAAAACTGCAAAGAACCGGGTGTGTTTTTGTAAACCTTTTTCCTCCATTTTCCTTCAGCATTTTGTAAAACAAAACCTTTTTCTTTCTCAACATCTCTTGGGAGGTCCCACCTCACCAAGGTTTTATCATAAAACATTTGGTAAAACTTTTTCCGAGGTCTTCCCATCCGCTAGCTTTTCTTTGGCTAAAACAGGGTCTCCAAAAAGGGGTATGGTGTATTACACCATCTACCATACTAGGGGCAAGTAGGTATCGTCAAGGGGGTTGTACTTAGTAGTACCAAAGTGTAATAGTTTGGAGGAGCCAAACCACTACCATATATACATCAACATATAGTAAACAATGAAGTTTTGATAAACAGTAGATAAAACATGCATAAGTAAAACAGTAGGACAAGGCTTATGAGCAAGAAGGTGGCTTGCCTGAGATCAGCAATATGGCATAATTGTCCCTGGACTTCCTCTTAGAATACCTAATAATATACAATAATAACCAACTTCTTCTGATCTCCGAGATAATCGCAACTATCATCGTCAGGGAGCACACATGCAAACAAGCAAGAGGACAATCAACACAAGGCATACAATCAACAATACATACAACAGACAATGAACAATACAAGTTTAAAAATCAGTAGGTCTTAGGAAGAATGGATTTAATAAGATTGGCCTTGTCTTGGAAACCTGGAAGAAAAATCCCTTAGGATTTATAGCCGAGGAATTACCTAAGAGGGGTTTTGGACCAAGGACATATTCTGTGTGATACCATTGTGTAAAAATGATACCAACAGATAGGAGTTGATAAAATGAAACCAACAAAAGTTGTTTCACTATTTTATCACTTTTCTTTAATTTATTATGAATATTCTAGTGATAAAAGCTCTAGTTTTAGGAGATAATTCACCAGAGAAATTCTGGAGCTCTAAAAATTATTTCCTTGGATGGTTCAGTAGGGTTCTATGTACTAAATAGCCGAGAGTTGGAATTACTCTAAAATAGTTAGCAGAATGCCCTCAGGAAATTCTCAAAAGCAGTCCTATGGAGTTTTTGTCTTTTTCACCAAATTAAAACTAAAGAAGCTTTTGAGTTGATTCCAAGGGAACATGGTAGGCATTTAGATTACCTTTCTTTAGAAATTCGAATTAACCTTTTTGGAGTTGCAGAGCTTCGGTGATGATTTATCTAGTGATAACACTATGGACAAAATTTCTTAATTCATTAGAAATCCTCAGAAGCTCAATAAATCTTGATCTCCTGAATTTTGGTAGTACTGAGGGTATCATATCACAGAGAGTTGGAATTGGGTCAATACCTCTGTTGGTTTGACCTAGAGAAATTACCTAAGGCAGAAACTAATAGTTTTTGTTATTTTTACTATAGACAAACTACTGCTCACCTTGGCATGAGGCCTATGCTAATTGATTGGTATAGAAATTTACTTCCAGGAGAACTTTGATTCATCCCAAATGGGTATGTACAACACCCTGAGGGATTTATTTAGTACAAAAGACAACTTTTAGTGGATTAATTGCCAATAAATAATAAAAATTATTTTTGGCAAAAGACCAGTTTTGCATGTTGCACAAAATACACATGAACCTAGTAAAAATCTTATTTGGACAAAATACCCTTGTTTCCATTTTCAAATTGATTTAAACTAGACTGGAGTTTTTCAGATCTGGAAAAGATATATAAAAAGAAAAAAAGGGATGAATAGCCCCGCGGGCCTGATTCTGGAGAGGCAGCTGGGCCGCACAGGGGCAGGCCGGCCCAGCTCGCCGGGGATCACGCGCGGGAGGGAGTTCAAACTCCAACCGCGGGTACCGCTGGTCAGCCACCCTGGGGGCCGAACCGGTATCGGTGGATGCTGGCCGTTCGATCTAGAGGAGATTGACGGCTGAGCGCCGTCTCCTTCCTCCCGACGGGGCCGGTGGGGCGGAAACCCTAGCTAGGTTCGGGCAGCACAGGGGAGCTCACCTAGGGCACCGAGAGGCAGCGAGGATGGGCGTTGGCGACGCGACGCTTGATGACGGTCCCAACGATGGGCGGGAATGGTGGTTTTCGACCAGATCTAGGCTCGCACGAAGAAAACTGAGAGGCACCTCACCAGAGCTTGCTGGTGGTGCACGGGGAGCTGTTCCTGAGTAAGGAAAACAAATGGGGAGGAGTAATAGAGGGTAGGGGAGCACCAGGGAGTAACATGCAGAAGAGGAGGAGCACGAGAGAGGGGGCTTAGCTCGATTTCATGGAGGAGGCCGAAGCTCGCCTCTCTCTCTCTCCTCTCTCTCGAGTTGCACAGGGCAGGGGAGGGGAGTGGTGCTCGGGGGAGGTGAGTGGGGAGCAGGGGGAGTGAATGAGGGGCAGGGGATGGCCTGTGGCCTATTTAAACTAAGGTGAGAGCTCAAGAGGGGAAATGTCCATTTTGGACATGGAGGAGGGGTGGAGCTGGCCTAGGGATTGGTCAAGGAGGGCGGTGGAGGGGTGGTGTGAGTCACCTGGTTGGCAGGGACAGATAGGATGAGGTAGTGTTGTTGTTGGTTGGCCACAAGTGGCTTGTCTCTCCTTTCTCACTCTCTCTACTACCTTGCCAAGCACAAGAGACAAGAGCGGGAGGGGTACTACAGTGTATTTCGACCAGAGGGATGAGAGGTGTGTTGTGCAAGTTTGTTTGACCAAGTTGGTGTAGGTTTGGTCGGTTTTCGAATTGAGGGTTTGCTAACTTGGCAAATTTGATCAAATACATGGCTAAGAAGAAAGTCTAAAAACTTGCATTGGACAAGATGGGGAAATGGTACTGGAAGATAAGAGAGGTCAAGAAGTCTATCTAGGATTTATTTTAGATTTTTATAAGGATTTAATGTCCACTAAAACCCATTTATTCAAATAGAGCAGAAATGGTTTCTAGAAGCTCATTTGGTATTTTTGAATTGGACATGTGTGGGTTTTTTTGTTTGAGATGGTACTAGATACCAAAACACATCTTGGGGAATTTTCTTGGAATTCATTGGGAAGGAAAAGTATTTTTAAACAATTATTTCTTGTTTCTGCCATTTAAGAAAAAGGGCAAAAGAATTATTAAAGCTCTTAAAAAATATTTATTTTTGAAGGGGGGGATAGGGTATGATGTATGGACCTCAAATGAGCCAAAAGTTGGAGAGGTGTTTTGGCAAAATCCAAACTTTCCATTGTGGAAGAAGTTTTGGAGATTTTGTCTATTAATGGGATTAAATAGATTTGGGGCCATAATAATTATGGATAATATTTGATAAATCTTGATGATCAAGGTAGGTGATGTAGACAAGGTGTAGCAAGCATTTGCAACCTTGGGAATTGGAACTCCCAACTTGAATTTGATGGAAAAACAAGGAGTTAAGGATCTAGGGTGATGTTACTTTCATACCGCCAAAACCTTGTTGGATCTTGGAGCTCAGATCTCCCCTTGGGGCATGGTATAGATGGATAGTTAGACCAAGTAATATAGATGATAATGGAATAAGGAGTTTGGATTGGTTACATTTGAGGTGGTCTGGAAGTGATGGCAAACTTTGTTTAAATAAGGCTGCCATACCAGATGAGTCATGATGCCTTATAAACCATGTGGGTTTAAGAAGCACAAATATCCACTTGGAACAAGTGAGGTAGATGTTGATAGACCTATATGATTAGAACACAACCATGCAAAGATTTGGTCCATAGAAGGTTGGATGATGGTGTGAGCTTCTGTCAAAGTAGGCATGTTGACTAGATTTGCAGGAATAGTTATTTTCTTGCCTGTAAAACCATCAAGAACAAGTGGGTTGTAGGATGATATAACCAAGGTCAAGAGTGGGCCTTGGTAGTCCTTAGGATGGTTAACAAGATGTTTCAGATGCATTTTCAAAGATGCACAAGGGTTGAGAAAAGGGGGCAGTCAAAAAGGTGATGTTGGAACATATTCTAGACTTAGCCAAATTTGGCAGATTTAGGGTTTTTGACTAGAATGTGGGTGGTGATGATTTTGATGGGTTGCAAGGTACCAAAGCATCATCAAGTGGATAAGGTTGAAGAGTAGATTGAGTAGAAGGGATCCATGCTTGATATTGGTCTTTATGGACTTGGAAACTTCTAGAATGGATCACTGCAAAATTGATCTAGTTAAGGGTTTTAGATGACCACCTGGTGGCTAGAGATTAGATCCAGATTGTATTCTTTCTTAGGGTTTGGTGTTTTTTTAAGGTATCTTGATCCTAGTAGATGAGCTCCTAGAGTAGCTCATACTACTTCTAAGCAATCAAGTCAAACAGCAGATCAAGGCAACTCATCTTACAAACAAATCAACTACTACTAGGGTTACCATCAAGCTTAGCTTGGGGTTAAGGATGGGCAATTTTGAAAGGTTGGAGTTTGAGTAAGGTAAGAGTCCTTGGTATCCCTACCAAGAGTGGGATTCAAAGGTTTTATACAAGGTTTTGAGAATCCTAGAGGTAGGAGTAGTTGAAGGTTCTGTCTTGAAAATATAAGGAGATTATATTATATATATCTCTCCATAGTTTTGTCAATAGAAGCTACTAAAATAGTTTTGGTTGCATAAGCATCTTGGCTCATGTTTTGAAATGCCAGAACATTTGAGAATATGTAAAATGAGCCAGGATAGTTTTTGTTAAATAGCTTTTTGACAACTGATATTGAGGTAAGGAGTACATCACCTAATACACATTCATACGCATAAACATATTCAAACAACAGGCAAACACTTCATCACTAAACAAGAAAAAGTTTTTGTTCCCCCTGATTTTTGCATTCTGGACATCTAATCAGGGCTACTGAAATTGGGATGTTATAGACCTTTCCCCCTTAAAAGAATCTCGTCCCGAGATTCAGGAGAGTAGGGTTAGGGGATTTTTAGTCGAGTTGATACCAGGTGTCTTACGCGTCCTATCTTACGGACTCCGTCTTTGAAAGTGGCTACTCTGTCGATGGAGTTGCTTCATTCTTCCGGGATGCACGTAGAGTTGAGCAGAGTCCAGCCTTGATTGCGAGGAGTGATCTTGTCCAACCCGAGGCGATCCTATGCATGTTCGCGGCGCTGAGGTTCGGCCATCCCCAATCCTCGCGGTGGTGGTCGCCCTGGCCATCCGCATCATCGTTGCATGCCTTTCGCTTCAGCCTGCTGCTACCCCAAGCTCTACCCATAGCAGCAAATGGAGTCTAGAATCTGGTATATTAATGGAGGCGTTGTGATAAGGAGGCGGATGGATTCGAGAGGGGATGGAATCAGGGATGGGGGCAGTTGTTCGAGTGGGGAGTGGCCCGGTGAGGAACCACCGCCGCCGCTGGTTCTCGTCCGCGTGGAAGACAAGGAAGGGGGGCGTAATTATTGAGGGCGGGCACCGAAACCGTCTAGAGGAAGTGAAAAAATAAATCGTAAGAGAGAGAAATGTGTGGCCCGCCTGTCAGTGAGTGAAGGTCGGCATGCGCAAACGTGACTACGTTTGACTTGGATCGTGCATGGCAGACCTCGATTCCACCGCATGCAAGTGGCGCAGAACAAATTTTCGGAAGCACTAGCATCGATGTGTAAAACCGCCGTTTTTCTCCACCTTCACCTTACTACGAACGGTCGTGCACCATTCCAGATATTGGTAAGGGCGGTTCCAATCTTTCACTTCTCTGTCTCATTTCCTCCTCCATGGCCTCATCCATTTCCTCCACCACCGCATCACCCTCTTCCTCCATATCCTTTCCCTCTTGCCTGTAGTCATGGGCTCTTCAGACGTTCGAAACGATGGCAGGCAAGCAACTACACACTTCAACATAGAAGTACATGGCGGGAAGAATATCGATGTCGTCTACACCATCGACCCTTGGACGATGAGGAACACTCTGAATAATTACACGAGTTGGCCGCGATTTGAAGAAAACAGGTTCGTAGGTCTCGACCTCGAGTACAGCCATGATCACCGTAAGATCGCTGTGGTGCAACTCTCCATGAAGGGGCACGTCCTTGTATACCAGCCTTTTTGCGAGAAGGGGGCTGATGGGATATGGTAGACTTTGCTGTCTTTTTGTTCCTAAAACATCTGTTTGCAAAAGTTATTGCTATATTATTTGTCTAAATTCATTTTCATGCAGGTGGGGCAAAAGCATTAGGGATCTGTTTCATGACTTTCTCGTGAACTAGCACATAACATTTACTAGTGTTGACATCACGAATGACACTAAACCGCTTGAAAGCCTGACTGTCAACATTAGAATCCCAAAGGAGTGCAGAGTGGACATCCAGGAAATTTACTGGATCCCAGGGATGAAAGGCGGCAAGACTAGGATGGCCGCTCTTGCCTCCGAACTCATCGACCCGTGGTACGCTAACATGAAGGGAAAATTGCCGAGATGTTCGTGGAGGCGTTTAGGGCACGATTACTGGGAGGATAAGCCACTTTCTAAACCTAATCTGAAGTACGCTGCAATTGACGGGTATGTTAGCCATGAGCTGTACCGCCAGATTGTAAAATCTCGTTCCAGGCATCGCATCATTGAACCACCACCAAGGCAGGTTGTTTGCCCCATATGCTGGAGTGTAGATGAATTTACAAGCCGGGGCAAGCGATCGAAAGCATCCTGGGATCGGTTGCCTTCTCCAACAGGCTGGGATGTAGACTTTTAGTGCATGATTGTTGTGTTTATGAAAACATGTTATTTCAGAAGTACACTATGTGAGCAATTACGAACTGATGTGTATTACCTTTGTCAAACTATAATCTGTGTTTGGTTATAACTGTATCCTTTGCTATAATCTGGGTTTGGTTATGACTTATGACTGTATCACACCTTATGCATGTTAGTCCTGGATTCTACCGCATGCAAATGGCACAGACAGAATTTGTAAGAATGAATGTTGAGCATGCAAAAGGGGGAATGTAATTCATACAGGTTAAGTAGCTAATAGCATAGGGATCATACGAGCTTGGTTCTTACACACAGAATGCTTAGAAAATACATGCGAGATAAAATACAGGCGAGATAAAACTAGGAACAAAATGCGAAACTAGTAGTGATAAACAGCACACTCACCCACCCGCCAGATCATGTTGAGAATCTCGTAGCAGACATACGCGTCCCTGGCTGCGTACTTGATCGCATCGTAATCCAGGTGCCTCCACTCCCATCGCTCATGCAGGTGCTTCGGGAACTCGACTTTCATGCTGGCGTACTCGCGGTCGATGATGTCGGAAGCGAGTCTAGCCATGCCGGCTTTCCCCGTACCGCCATCCGGGTACCTCCACAAACGTTGGAGATCGACGTGATTGATGACATGAACGAGGAGATCCCGCTCTAGCTTCAGAGTGTCGTTCTTGATGTCGATGCTGGCGAAGTAGATCTCCCTCCTGTGTAGGAACTCGCGAAGCTCCGGGCATACAGATTTGGCCCTACATATGTGGTATAGGAGGCAGTGGTTGCGCATGGACAGCTGCAAAAGCGCCGTCCTCTTCCTATCTCCGGTATACTCGAGGTCAAGGCCGACGATCTTGTACCTGTCCATCGGCTCCTGTAGCCACCGCTCGTACATTGCGATGACCTTGGCAACCTCCGCTGACGCATTTTTGTGGACGACCATCAGCATGGTGGTGCCATGGGCGGTGACGGTGTACTCATCGGTGAAGTCGCTCCCGTCACCGAACACGCCGTACTCTGCGTCCATGGCAGCAGCTAATGCGGCGGCGGTGGCCTAGGGTCGGTAGCGGTGGCTAGGACTAGGCGTGGCGGTGGAGTGATCTGTTGCGGTGGTATGGCCCGGCGGAGGCGGTGCCTGCGACACCGTCGATGGTTCTTGCGGTGGTTGCGGCAGTGGCGGAGGGCGGCGGAAGGAATGAGTTGGGGATTTTTGCACAGTGATGTGCTGAGGAGACGGAAGGCGATGCTTAAATTGCATTTACCAATATTCCGGTCATACCCATGTGGAAGCAAGTTTGACCGGGCGAGCACAGTTGGTTTCCAATCCTAGCGATTAAATTCGGTGTCCGTCCCGGTAGGCGATGGGATGGGTGTGTGACGTGGCTTTGGCATGGTAGAGACCGCTCACGTAGACCACCATCCCGTTGCCGATCCGCAACGGGTGCGCGGTGCTGACATGACATAACGTGACAGGACAGAAGGGAGTGTACAGCTATTATTGCTAACAAGTTTAAGAAGTGTAAGCATAGAGATGGACCTAGCATCCCTGCACCCCGGGGCAGCCGCCCAGCCGATCAGGCCTGCCGATTGCGCAAAGCTTGCAATTTCATTTTGTCCAGAATTTGCCAAAATGAAGCTCGTTTGCCCATGCTTCTATAAGTTTCTCTGTAGGCCACTTGTGTAAGCATGCACGATCAAGCAACTTTGCAACACACGTGTCGGCGGAAAAGCATGAGGTTTCAATGCACCACAAAGTTTAGGGATTTAGAATAGCTACATTGTGGAGCTCTAACCAAATTGCATGGTAAATCCAAATTCAGCTTTTTGTCAGATTTAGCTATAGCAACATTGTGTCTCGTTTGTCCTCACTTTTGCCCTCCCGAAATTCTGAAGCCCTCACATGCGCTCAGAGGGGGGTCCTGTCTGGTCAAAGGCTTGGCTGTTATGTGCACCCTAACGCCTAAATTGTAAGTTTTTTTTGTTATTTGGCCTTTTTAACAGCGCCTTTCCCCTCTCTCGCTAACAATTGTGTTTTTTCCCCAAAAAGGTAGGGAATCTAGAGCAGCTTCTCTCTTCATTCATTGTTCCTTTTGCCCTCGTTTTCCCCCAATCTGGTAGCAAATCTAGAGCAGCAAAACAAACCAGCACCATAAATAAATTCAGTAAACACAACAGATGTAGATAAAGCAGCTAATATAGGTTATATAGTACGGTACTTAACGAGGTTCGACAATTAGACTGCTCAGCAGCAGCAGCAGCTGATAGGTTCAACACAGAGAAGGCAAAAGAAGCTGCTTTACAGCAGCAGCAGCAGCTGATCAGTGGCCCCTTGTGGCCTCTGCTAAGAGGGCATCCGCCTCCTCCCTCTGGAACCTCATCCACTTCTTGCTGCCCAGCCCCTTGACCTTGGGCGCCTTGGGTCTGATCGGGGGCATGCGACCCTCCTCGATAGCCACCTTCTGGAGGTTGCGGAGGTGAAGACCGAGCGCCTGGTGCTTGGCCATGAAGACATGGACATTCACGGACTCACCGCAGGTCCTCACATCCTCGACATGCTTCACGAGGGAGTTGAAGTCCGTGGCGTGGAGCCTCCTGGGGGGGGGGGCAGAAGGGGCACCAGTACACGTCGTCGGCGAAGAAGTTGTTGTACTGGCCAGACTTTAGCCTCCTCAGCACATGACGAGTCTTGGTGTCCTTGGACTCGTCGTCGCTGCGGACGTTGCTGCTATCGTCCTGTTGGAAAAAAACAGTAGAGTGCAATAAGGACATGATTGAGATACTTTGATTATCGAGATTGATTATTTGCATAGGTTGACCGATTGAGATCTCTCGATTATTCCCTGAATCTCAAACCAAATCGAACACTGATCCCAACTATGAACAGGGGGATTCGTCGAAAATCAAGATCTAACACAAGAGGATTAGCTACTGTAAAAATACGAACAGCCGAGCCCTAATAACATACGATCTAGCATCCAATGATGGGAACAGGGGAAGAACAAGGGAAGGGGAGAAAACCCTGGTTACCTCCGACCATGGGTCGGCGATGCTGGTGTCCTAGGGGTTCTTCGGCCTTATGTAGACAACCTCCTCGTAGGGGTCCCAGTCGAGCGGGATCTGTCCGAGACCGGCGAGGGCCTCCTCGCCGGTGGCTACGGCGGATGCGGGGACGGGGACGGGGGTCTGTACGGGGACGGGGGGGCTCCTCGTCAGCGGCCTTGGAGGCGCCGATGGCCACCGCGTCGTTCTTCTCCATCGTCGGCGTGCTTGGGGTTTTGTTGGGCGTTTGCAGAAGGTGATGGGACAGTGGAGACGGTTGAGTGAGAAAGTGCATGATGAGTGGGAGTGGGGAGGCCTCTATTAAAGGAGAAGGGAAGCGACGTTTCGTTGCACTACCGTGCACCACGTACGCTAATGCACCGTGCACGGCCACACTTGTCCGCTACCGCCCCGTGCACTGCACACGCGTACCGTGAGTCACATTTTTTCCCTCGTGTCTAACCATGGCGATTCAGTTGTACTCAGTTTTTCCCTCGAGCGTAACACTGGCGATTTGGTTCCATTTTTAAATCATTTTCTATTTTCTATTTGAATCCCTTTGTCACTCTTGCCCCTGGTTTTTAAGTTCTACTCAGTTTTGCCCTTGGGTTTTAAGTTCTACTCAGATTTGCCCTTGGTTCTTAAGCGCTACTCGGTTTTTCCCTCTCTTTGTATCCATCTCTCGCACATGTGCTCATCTTTGCTGCTACGCTTTGATTGGTCAAGACAGTTGTCACACGGATCATGCCCACCAACCGTTGATCCTCTGTGATCTAGCAGACATGATAACCCTTATATCTGTCGGGGGCACCAACTTGAATATATTTTGAAGGGTACAGAAATAGAAATCCCCATAGTTTAAGGGTCTATATACGGTAAGAGAACTAAATATTATTAGTGGTCGGGCCAGCACAGTGATGGGTTAGTCGGCTAGCAGTTGCTGATTCCTAAGTAAGGGGACACAACGCCGGTCTTGACATACTCCCTCAGGAATTTGCCATAAGCAGCGTGCTTAGCCTTGGTGTTGGGTCCGCAGCATAGAAAACAAAAAATTCCTATGATGAGAACTATACGCCAAGATCTATCTACTAGGTACAAAGCAACGGGTGGACATACATCCAACGAGAACTTACCCTCGAAGACAACGAGTTTTGTTAACGAGTAGGAACTCGTGGTTGATGTAGTCGTACACTTGCCGATCTCAAGATCATGAGGAAGTCCGAGCGCCGCAACTCAGCAGCGCATCCGTACTCGCACACACGTTCAATCCACCGGACAACCTCCACCTCCTCGCTCCAGCGATCCAGCGGAAGCAGCAAATCCTTCCAGATGAAATGCCACCGGGAACATGTATCTCGCTAATCCGAGACCATGGGGGAATAATTCTAGAGGGGGAGAGAGATCCTTCACAAGGAGGTGTGAGGAAGAAGGAGGAGGAGGGGGGTGCCCCTCCTCTCCATGGCCGGCGCATGGGGGGGTGACCCCTCACCTCCCCATTCATGTGGTGGTAACCCCTCCACATTAAAATGCCTCTTCACATTCCCTTTTAAAGTCCCCACTTTAAATGCATTAAAATTCTCCAAGTTTAATGCTCTCTCATTTAATAAAACTCTTTTATTAAATTTATTCAGAATTTTGTTAATTACTTTAATTAACAAACATTCACATATAACCCCTTGCAATATTTCAATATCATATGCAGAACCACTTTCTGCAATTTCACCCGAAACAATTTCCAGTTTCTATTGAAACAATTCCTGCGCTTTGCAATTCTTTCGTATGAAACATATGTGCTCCAAAATGGTTTCCGGTAACTCTTAAGTGTGTCACCCTACGGTTCGCGAATAATGCAGACATGATTGAGACTCCTCTCAGATCAATAGTCAGAAGCGGGACCTGGAGATCCATACTGACTCCTGCATATTCAACGATGACTTCTGTGATCGTGAGAACCTTTAACGCTTGTAATTTAATCCCTTTGTCTCATGATACAATACATGTCCGAGATTAGATCATCGGTATCCAAATACCTAGTTTGATCTCGTTACCGACATGCACTCTTTTCTCGTTCCCGTGATATAACATTCTAGTGACCGCATCACTTGCTTGCAAGCTATCTCAATGTGATATCACCGAGAGGGCCCAGAGTATATATATCCGTCATCGGGATTGACAAATTCTACTCTTGATCCATGAGCCTCAACATAACACCTTCGTAGCACTGAACCCATCTTTATAGTCACCCTGTTACGGTGTGACATTTGATGTTATCAAGATACTCTTCAGGTGTTAGCAATTAACATGATCTCATGGTCTAAGGATAAAGATTACTTCGTATGATGTTATAGCAATATAAACATAATGACTTGATCTCATGCCCCGGACACTCACCCCCACGCACTGGTTTCATGGAGAAGGTTCGTGCAAGTAGGTTCAAGATTATGGGGTTTTGCTAGATAGGGAAGAGAGAGTAGTGGATGAGTGCGAATGGAGGACCTGATAGGCTAGGTTTTTAATGCGGGGACATTTAGGCCTCCTCTAGGGCCCTGGTTGGTAGCTCTTCCGGCTGCCGCGTGGAAGGTTCGTGTGGTGGGGGCCTGTCAGAAGTGAGAGTGCAGGCACGCTGCATAGTAAAAATGGTATAGCCCGTGGGCCGTGGATGACCAGTTGCCGTGCAGTAGACTTGTAGCCTTTGTAGACTAGATTAAACATGACATGACCACGCGACGACTTTTTCCATGGACGACATCGTGTTCCTTCTTGTAGAAGTCTCGTTGAGGGAGACGTCCGTGCTGTCTCACGCTGTCCTGTGAAGGGCACGATGTGTGCAACGAGCCTCGTTGGGTCACACAAGATCAACGGTTGGTGCGCACGATCCGCGTGACAACTATGACAACCAATCAGGGCGTAGCACTCATAGTGGGCACAAGTTTGGGCTTCTACGAAAGAGAGAGAGGGGCAAAATTGGGTAGTATCAAAAAACCAACGGCAAAGCTGAGTAGTATAAAAATATAAAGTGAGTGTCTTTTACAATGAAATACATCATGGCATACATCAAATTATGCCAAGATAGATCCACTAGAGTTCATTGCATGTGTGTTCTTTCCACAAACCACATATGTATCCACTAGAGTCATTGCATGTGTGTTCCTGTCATGAACCACATTTGGATCTACTAGTGTTCATTGCATGTGTGTTCTTTCCACAAACCACATATGTATCCACTAGCGTAATTGCATGTGTGTTCTTTTCACAAACCACACATGGATCAACCAATGTCATTGCATGTGTGTTCTTTCCACAAACCACATATGGATCCACCAATGTCATTGCATGTGTGTTCTTTTCCACAAACCACATGGATCAACCAATGGCATTGCATGTGTGTTCTTTCCACAAACCACGTATGGATCCACCAATGTCATTGCATGTGTGTTATTTTCCACAAACCACATGGATCAACCAATGGCATTGCCTGTGTGTTCTTTTCATAAACCACACATGGATCAACTAATGGCATTGCATGTGTGTTCTTTTCAGAAACCACACATGGATCCACCAGAGTCATTGCATGTGTGTTCTTTCCACAAACCACACATGGATCAACTAGTGTCATTGCATGTGTGTTCTTTCCACAAACCACATATGGATCAACCAGTGGTCATTGCATGTGTGATCTTTCCACAAACCACATATGGATCCACTAGAGTCATTGCATGTTTTTTCTTTTCACAAACCACATATGGACCCACTAGAGTCATTGCATGTGTGTTGTTTTCACAAACCACACATGGATCCAACAGAGTCATTGCATGTGTGTTCTTTCCAAAAACCACATATGGATCAACCAGTGTCATTGCATGTGTGTTCTTTCCACAAACCACATATGGATCAACCAATGGCATTGCATGTGTGTTCTTTCCACAAACCACACATGGATCAACCAATGGCATTGCATGTGTATTCGGTTCACAAACCACACATGGATCAACCAATCGCATTGCATGTGTGTTCTTTCCACAAACCACACATGGATCCACCAGAGTCATTGCATGTGTGTTCTTTCCACAAACCACATATGGATCAACCAGTGTCATTGTATGTGTGTTCTTTCCACAAACCACATATGGATCAACCACTGTCATTGCATGTGTGTTCCTATCATGAACCACACATGGATCAACCAATGTCATTGCATGTGTGTTCCTGTGATGAATGACATGTGGATCCACCAGTGTTCATTGCATGTGTGTTCCTGTCATGAACCACACACGGATCAACCAAAGGTTATTGCACGTGTCTTCTTTCCGCAGACCACATATGGATCCACTAGAGTCATTTCACGTGTGTTCTTTTCACAAACCACATATGGACCCAATAGAGTCATTGCATGTGTGTTCTTATACTAAAACCAGGACTAAATTCATTGCATGTGTGTTCTTTTCACAAACCACATATGGATCAACCAATGTCATTGCATGTGTGTTCTTTTCACAAACCACATATGAATCCACCAGTGTTCACTACATGTGTGTTCTTTCCACAAATCACATATGGATCAACCAGTGTCCACTGCATGTGTGTTCTTTCCACAAACAACATATGGACCCACTAGAGTCATTGCATGTGTGTTCTTTCCACAAACCACACATGGATTAACCAATGGCATTGCATGTGTGTTATTGTCACAAACCACATATGGATCAAACAATGTCATTGCATGTGTGTTCCTGACATGAACCACATATGGACCCACTAGAGTCATTGCATGTGTGTTCTTTCCACAAACCACATATGGATCCACTAGAGTCATTGCATGTGTGTTCTTTTCACAAACCACATATGGATCAACCAATGGCATTGCATGTGTGTTCTTTCACAAATCATATATGGATCCACCATTGTTCACTACATATGTGTTCTTTCCGCAAACCACTTATGGATGCACCAGTGTTCATTGCATTTGTGTTCTTTTCCACAAACCACATATGGATCCACTAGATTTATTGCATGTGTGTTCTTTTCACAAACCACATATAGACCCACTAGAGTAATTGCATGTGTGTTCCTGTCATGAACCACATTTGGATCTACTAGTGTTCATTGCATGTGTGTTCTTTCCACAAACCACATATGTATCCACTAGTGTAATTGCATGTGTGTTCTTTTCACAAACCACACATGGATCAACCAATGTCATTGCATGTGTGTTCTTTCCACAAACCACATATGGATCCACCAATGTCATTGCATTTGTGTTCTTTTCCACAAACCACATGGATCAACCAATGGCATTGCATGTGTGTTCTTTCCACAAACCACGTATGGATCCACCAATGTCATTGCATGTGTGTTATTTTCCACAAACCACATGGATCAACCAATGGCATTGCATGTGTGTTCTTTTCATAAACCACACATGGATCAACTAATGGCATTGCATGTGTGTTCTTTTCAGAAACCACACATGGATCCACCAGAGTCATTGCATGTGTGTTCTTTCCACAAACCACACATGGATCAACTAGTGTCATTGCATGTGTGTTCTTTCCACAAACCACATATGGATCAACCAGTGGTCATTGCATGTGTGATCTTTCCACAAACCACATATGGATCCACTAGAGTCATTGCATGTTTTTTCTTTTCACAAACCACATATGGACCCACTAGAGTCATTGCATGTGTGTTGTTTTCACAAACCACACATGGATCCAACAGAGTCATTGCATGTGTGTTCTTTCCAAAAACCACATATGGATCAACCAGTGTCATTGCATGTGTGTTCTTTCCACAAACCACATATGGATCAACTAATGGCATTGCATGTGTGTTCTTTCCACAAACCACACATGGATCAACCAATGGCATTGCATGTGTATTTGGTTCACAAACCACACATGGATCAACCAATCGCATTGCATGTGTGTTCTTTCCACAAACCACACATGGATCCACCAGAGTCATTGCATGTGTGTTCTTTCCACAAACCACATATGGATCAACCAGTGTCATTGCATGTGTGTTCTTTCCACAAACCACATATGGATCAACCACTGTCATTGCATGTGTGTTCCTATCATGAACCACACATGGATCAACCAATGTCATTGCATGTGTGTTCCTGTGATGAATGACATATGGATCCACCAGTGTTCATTGCATGTGATGTTCCTGTCATGAACCACACACGGATGAACCAGTGGTTATTGCATGTGTCTTCTTTCCGCAGACCACATGTGGATCCACTAGAGTCATTTCACGTGTGTTCTTTTCAGAAACCACATATGGACCCAATAGAGTCATTGCATGTGTGTTCTTATACTAAAACCAGGACTAGATTCATTGCATGTGTGTTCTTTTCACAAACCACATATGGATCAACCAATGTCATTGCATGTGTGTTCTTTTCACAAACCACATATGAATCCACCAGTGTTCACTACATGTGTGTTCTTTCCACAAATCACATATGGATCAACTAGTGTCCACTGCATGTGTGTTCTTTCCACAAACAACATATGGACCCACTAGAGTCATTGCATGTGTGTTCTTTCCACAAACCACACATGGATTAACCAATGGCATTGCATGTGTGTTATTTTCACAAACCACATATGGATCCACCAGTGTACACTTCATGTGTGTTCCTATCATGAACCAAATATGGACCCACTAGAGTCATTGCATGTGTGTTCTTTCCACAAACCACATATGGATCCACTAGAGTCATTGCATGTGTGTTCTTTTCGCAAACCACATATGGATCAACCAATGGCATTGCATGTTTGTTCTTTTCACAAATCACATATGGATCCACCAGTGTTCACTACATGTGTGTTCTTTCCACAAATCACATATGGATCAACCAGTGTTCACTTCATGTGTCTTCTTTCCAAAAACAACATATGGACCCACTAGAGTCATTTCATGTGTGTTCTTTCCACAAACCACACATGGATTAACCAATGGCATTGCATGTGTGTTATTCTCACAAACCACATATGGATCCACTCGAGTCATTGCACGTGTGTTCTTTTCACAAACCACATATGGACCCACTAGAGTCATTGCATGTGTGTTCTTATCCTAAAACCAGCACTAGAGTCATTGCATGTGTGTTATTTTCACAAACCACATATGGATCCACCAGTGTCATTGCATGTGTGTTCTTTCCACAAACCACATATGGATCAACCAGTGGTTATTGCATGTGTGTTCTTTCCACGAACAACATATGTATCAACTAGAGTCATTGCATGTGTGTTCTTTTCACAAACCACATATGGACCCACTAGAGTCATTGCATGTGTGTTATTTCCACAAACCACACATGGATTAACCAATGGCATTGCATGTGTGTTATTGTCACAAACCACATATGGATCAAACAATGTCATTGCATGTGTGTTCTTTTCCACAAACCACATGGATCAACCAATGGCATTGCATGTGTGTTCTTTCCACAAACCACGTATGGATCCACCAATGTCATTGCATGTGTGTTATTTTCCACAAACCACATGGATCAACCAATGGCATTGCATGTGTGTTCTTTTCATAAACCACACATGGATCAACTAATGGCATTGCATGTGTGTTCTTTTCAGAAACCACACATGGATCCACCAGAGTCATTGCATGTGTGTTCTTTCCACAAACCACACATGGATCAACTAGTGTCATTGCATGTGTGTTCTTTCCACAAACCACATATGGATCAACCAGTGGTCATTGCATGTGTGATCTTTCCACAAACCACATATGGATCCACTAGAGTCATTGCATGTTTTTTCTTTTCACAAACCACATATGGACCCACTAGAGTCATTGCATGTGTGTTGTTTTCACAAACCACACATGGATCCAACAGAGTCATTGCATGTGTGTTCTTTCCAAAAACCACATATGGATCAACCAGTGTCATTGCATGTGTGTTCTTTCCACAAACCACATATGGATCAACTAATGGCATTGCATGTGTGTTCTTTCCACAAACCACACATGGATCAACCAATGGCATTGCATGTGTATTTGGTTCACAAACCACACATGGATCAACCAATCGCATTGCATGTGTGTTCTTTCCACAAACCACACATGGATCCACCAGAGTCATTGCATGTGTGTTCTTTCCACAAACCACATATGGATCAACCAGTGTCATTGCATGTGTGTTCTTTCCACAAACCACATATGGATCAACCACTGTCATTGCATGTGTGTTCCTATCATGAACCACACATGGATCAACCAATGTCATTGCATGTGTGTTCCTGTGATGAATGACATATGGATCCACCAGTGTTCATTGCATGTGATGTTCCTGTCATGAACCACACACGGATGAACCAGTGGTTATTGCATGTGTCTTCTTTCCGCAGACCACATGTGGATCCACTAGAGTCATTTCACGTGTGTTCTTTTCAGAAACCACATATGGACCCAATAGAGTCATTGCATGTGTGTTCTTATACTAAAACCAGGACTAGATTCATTGCATGTGTGTTCTTTTCACAAACCACATATGGATCAACCAATGTCATTGCATGTGTGTTCTTTTCACAAACCACATATGAATCCACCAGTGTTCACTACATGTGTGTTCTTTCCACAAATCACATATGGATCAACTAGTGTCCACTGCATGTGTGTTCTTTCCACAAACAACATATGGACCCACTAGAGTCATTGCATGTGTGTTCTTTCCACAAACCACACATGGATTAACCAATGGCATTGCATGTGTGTTATTTTCACAAACCACATATGGATCCACCAGTGTACACTTCATGTGTGTTCCTATCATGAACCAAATATGGACCCACTAGAGTCATTGCATGTGTGTTCTTTCCACAAACCACATATGGATCCACTAGAGTCATTGCATGTGTGTTCTTTTCGCAAACCACATATGGATCAACCAATGGCATTGCATGTTTGTTCTTTTCACAAATCACATATGGATCCACCAGTGTTCACTACATGTGTGTTCTTTCCACAAATCACATATGGATCAACCAGTGTTCACTTCATGTGTCTTCTTTCCAAAAACAACATATGGACCCACTAGAGTCATTTCATGTGTGTTCTTTCCACAAACCACACATGGATTAACCAATGGCATTGCATGTGTGTTATTCTCACAAACCACATATGGATCCACTCGAGTCATTGCACGTGTGTTCTTTTCACAAACCACATATGGACCCACTAGAGTCATTGCATGTGTGTTCTTATCCTAAAACCAGCACTAGAGTCATTGCATGTGTGTTATTTTCACAAACCACATATGGATCCACCAGTGTCATTGCATGTGTGTTCTTTCCACAAACCACATATGGATCAACCAGTGGTTATTGCATGTGTGTTCTTTCCACGAACAACATATGTATCAACTAGAGTCATTGCATGTGTGTTCTTTTCACAAACCACATATGGACCCACTAGAGTCATTGCATGTGTGTTATTTCCACAAACCACACATGGATTAACCAATGGCATTGCATGTGTGTTATTGTCACAAACCACATATGGATCAAACAATGTCATTGCATGTGTGTTCCTGACATGAACCACATATGGACCCACTAGAGTCATTGCATGTGTGTTCTTTCCACAAACCACATATGGATCCACTAGAGTCATTGCATGTGTGTTCTTTTCACAAACCACATATGGATCAACCAATGGCATTGCATGTGTGTTCTTTTCACAAATCATATATGGATCCACCATTGTTCACTACATATGTGTTCTTTCCGCAAACCACTTATGGATGCACCAGTGTTCATTGCATTTGTGTTCTTTTCCACAAACCACATATGGATCCACTAGATATATTGCATGTGTGTTCTTTTCACAAACCACATATAGACCCACTAGAGTAATTACATGTGTGTTCTTATACTAAAACCAGCACTAGAGTCATTGCATGTGTGTTCTTATACTAAAACCAGCACTAGAGTCATTGCATGTGTGTTATTTTCACAAACCACATATGGATCCACCAGTGTCATTGCATGTGTGTTCTTTCCACAAACCACATATGGCTCCACCAGTGTTCATTGCATGTCTATTCCTTCCATAAACCACACATGGATCCCCCTGAGTCATTGCATGTGTGTTCTTTTCACAAACCACCTATGGACCCACTTGAGTCATTGCATGTGTGTTCTTTCCACAAACAACACATGGTTTAACCAATGGCATTGCATGTGTGTTATTGTCACAAACCACATATGGATCAACCAATGTTCATTGCATGTGTGTTCTTTTCCACAAACCACATATGTATCCACTAGAGTCATTCCATGTGTGTTCTTTCCACAAACCACATATGGACCCACTAGAGTCATTACATGTGTGTTCTTATACTAAAACCAGCACTAGAGTCATTGCATGTGTCTTCTTTTCACAAACCACATATGGATCCACCAGTGTCATTGCATGAGTGTTCTTTCCACAAACCACATATGGATCAAACAGTGGTTATTGCATGTGTGTTCTTTCCACAGACCACATATGGATCCACTAGAGTCATTGCATGTGTGTTCTTTTCACAAACCACATATGGATCAACCAATGGCATTGCGTGTGTGTTCTTTTCACAAACCACATATGAATCCACCAGTGTTCACTGCATGTGTGTTCTTTGCACAAATCACATATGGATCAACCAGTGTTCACTGCATGTGTGTTCCTTCCACAAACAACATATGGACCCACTAGAGTCATTGCATGTGTGTTATTTAAACAAACCACACATGGATTAACCAATGACATTGCACGTGTGTTATTGTCACAAACCACATATGGATCAACCAATGTCATTGCATGTGTCTTCCTGTCATGAACCACATATGGACCCACTAGAGTCATTGCATGTGTGTTCTTTCAACAAACCACATATGGATCCACTAGAGTCATTGCATGTGTGTTCTTTTCACAAACCACATATGGATCAACCAATGGCATTGGATGTGTGTTCTTTTCACAAATCACATATGGATCCACCAGTGTTCAATGCATGTGTGTTCTTTCCACAAACCACTTATGGATCCACCAATGTCATTGCATGTGTGTTCCTGTCATGAACCACATATGCATCAACCAATGGCATTGCATGTGTGTTCTTTTCACAAACCACACATCGATCAACCAATGGCATTGCATGTGTATTCTTTTCACAAACCACATATGGATCAACCAATGGCATTGCATGTGTGTTCTTTCCACAAACCACACATGGATCCACCAGTGTTCATGTCATGTGTGTTCTTTCCACAAACCACACATGGATCCCCCTGAGTCAGTGCATGTGTGTTCTTTTCACAAAGCACATATGGATCCACTAGAGTCATTCCATGTGTGTTCTTTTCACAAACCACATATGGATCAACCAATGACATTGCATGCGTGTTATTTTCACAAACCACATATGGATCCACCAGTGTTCACTGCATGTGTGTTCTTTCCACAAATCACATATGGATCAACCAGTGTTCACTGCATGTTCTTTCCACAAACAACATATGGACCCACTAGAGTCATTGCATGTGTGTTCTTATCCTAAAACCAGCACTAGAGTCATTGCATGTGTGTTATTTTCACAAACCACATATGGATCCACCAGTGTCATTGCATGTGTGTTCTTTCCACAAACCACATATGGATCAACCAGTGTCATTGCATGTGTGTTCTTTCCACAAACCACATATGGATCAACCACTGTCATTGCATGTGTGTTCCTATCATGAACCACACATGGATCAACCAATGTCATTGCATGTGTGTTCCTGTGATGAATGACATATGGATCCACCAGTGTTCATTGCATGTGATGTTCCTGTCATGAACCACACACGGATGAACCAGTGGTTATTGCATGTGTCTTCTTTCCGCAGACCACATATGGATCCACTAGAGTCATTTCACGTGTGTTCTTTTCAGAAACCACATATGGACCCAATAGAGTCATTGCATGTGTGTTCTTATACTAAAACCAGGACTAGATTCATTGCATGTGTGTTCTTTTCACAAACCACATATGGATCAACCAATGTCATTGCATGTGTGTTCTTTTCACAAACCACATATGAATCCACCAGTGTTCACTACATGTGTGTTCTTTCCACAAATCACATATGGATCAACTAGTGTCCACTGCATGTGTGTTCTTTCCACAAACAACATATGGACCCACTAGAGTCATTGCATGTGTGTTCTTTCCACAAACCACACATGGATTAACCAATGGCATTGCATGTGTGTTATTTTCACAAACCACATATGGATCCACCAGTGTACACTTCATGTGTGTTCCTATCATGAACCAAATATGGACCCACTAGAGTCATTGCATGTGTGTTCTTTCCACAAACCACATATGGATCCACTAGAGTCATTGCATGTGTGTTCTTTTCGCAAACCACATATGGATCAACCAATGGCATTGCATGTTTGTTCTTTTCACAAATCACATATGGATCCACCAGTGTTCACTACATGTGTGTTCTTTCCACAAATCACATATGGATCAACCAGTGTTCACTTCATGTGTCTTCTTTCCAAAAACAACATATGGACCCACTAGAGTCATTTCATGTGTGTTCTTTCCACAAACCACACATGGATTAACCAATGGCATTGCATGTGTGTTATTCTCACAAACCACATATGGATCCACTCGAGTCATTGCACGTGTGTTCTTTTCACAAACCACATATGGACCCACTAGAGTCATTGCATGTGTGTTCTTATCCTAAAACCAGCACTAGAGTCATTGCATGTGTGTTATTTTCACAAACCACATATGGATCCACCAGTGTCATTGCATGTGTGTTCTTTCCACAAACCACATATGGATCAACCAGTGGTTATTGCATGTGTGTTCTTTCCACGAACAACATATGTATCAACTAGAGTCATTGCATGTGTGTTCTTTTCACAAACCACATATGGACCCACTAGAGTCATTGCATGTGTGTTATTTCCACAAACCACACATGGATTAACCAATGGCATTGCATGTGTGTTATTGTCACAAACCACATATGGATCAAACAATGTCATTGCATGTGTGTTCCTGACATGAACCACATATGGACCCACTAGAGTCATTGCATGTGTGTTCTTTCCACAAACCACATATGGATCCACTAGAGTCATTGCATGTGTGTTCTTTTCACAAACCACATATGGATCAACCAATGGCATTGCATGTGTGTTCTTTTCACAAATCATATATGGATCCACCATTGTTCACTACATATGTGTTCTTTCCGCAAACCACTTATGGATGCACCAGTGTTCATTGCATTTGTGTTCTTTTCCACAAACCACATATGGATCCACTAGATATATTGCATGTGTGTTCTTTTCACAAACCACATATAGACCCACTAGAGTAATTACATGTGTGTTCTTATACTAAAACCAGCACTAGAGTCATTGCATGTGTGTTCTTATACTAAAACCAGCACTAGAGTCATTGCATGTGTGTTATTTTCACAAACCACATATGGATCCACCAGTGTCATTGCATGTGTGTTCTTTCCACAAACCACATATGGCTCCACCAGTGTTCATTGCATGTCTATTCCTTCCATAAACCACACATGGATCCCCCTGAGTCATTGCATGTGTGTTCTTTTCACAAACCACCTATGGACCCACTTGAGTCATTGCATGTGTGTTCTTTCCACAAACAACACATGGTTTAACCAATGGCATTGCATGTGTGTTATTGTCACAAACCACATATGGATCAACCAATGTTCATTGCATGTGTGTTCTTTTCCACAAACCACATATGTATCCACTAGAGTCATTCCATGTGTGTTCTTTCCACAAACCACATATGGACCCACTAGAGTCATTACATGTGTGTTCTTATACTAAAACCAGCACTAGAGTCATTGCATGTGTCTTCTTTTCACAAACCACATATGGATCCACCAGTGTCATTGCATGAGTGTTCTTTCCACAAACCACATATGGATCAAACAGTGGTTATTGCATGTGTGTTCTTTCCACAGACCACATATGGATCCACTAGAGTCATTGCATGTGTGTTCTTTTCACAAACCACATATGGATCAACCAATGGCATTGCGTGTGTGTTCTTTTCACAAACCACATATGAATCCACCAGTGTTCACTGCATGTGTGTTCTTTGCACAAATCACATATGGATCAACCAGTGTTCACTGCATGTGTGTTCCTTCCACAAACAACATATGGACCCACTAGAGTCATTGCATGTGTGTTATTTAAACAAACCACACATGGATTAACCAATGACATTGCACGTGTGTTATTGTCACAAACCACATATGGATCAACCAATGTCATTGCATGTGTCTTCCTGTCATGAACCACATATGGACCCACTAGAGTCATTGCATGTGTGTTCTTTCAACAAACCACATATGGATCCACTAGAGTCATTGCATGTGTGTTCTTTTCACAAACCACATATGGATCAACCAATGGCATTGGATGTGTGTTCTTTTCACAAATCACATATGGATCCACCAGTGTTCAATGCATGTGTGTTCTTTCCACAAACCACTTATGGATCCACCAATGTCATTGCATGTGTGTTCCTGTCATGAACCACATATGCATCAACCAATGGCATTGCATGTGTGTTCTTTTCACAAACCACACATCGATCAACCAATGGCATTGCATGTGTATTCTTTTCACAAACCACATATGGATCAACCAATGGCATTGCATGTGTGTTCTTTCCACAAACCACACATGGATCCACCAGTGTTCATGTCATGTGTGTTCTTTCCACAAACCACACATGGATCCCCCTGAGTCAGTGCATGTGTGTTCTTTTCACAAAGCACATATGGATCCACTAGAGTCATTCCATGTGTGTTCTTTTCACAAACCACATATGGATCAACCAATGACATTGCATGTGTGTTATTTTCACAAACCACATATGGATCCACCAGTGTTCACTGCATGTGTGCTCTTTCCACAAATCACATATGGATCAACCAGTGTTCACTGCATGTTCTTTCCACAAACAACATATGGACCCACTAGAGTCATTGCATCTGTGCTCTTTCCACAAATCACACATGGATTAACCTATGGCATTGCATGTTTGTTATTGTCACAAACCACATACGGATCAACCAATGCCATTGCATGTGTGTTCCTGTCATGAACCACACATGGATCAACCAGTGGTCATTGCATGTGTGTTCTTTCCACAAACCACATATGGATCCACTAGAGTCATTGCATGTGTATTCTTTTCACAAACCACATATGGATCAACCAATGGCATTGGATGTGTGTTCTTTTCACAAATCACATATGGATCAACCAGTGTTCACTGCATGTGTGTTCTTTCCACAAACCACTTATGGATCCACAAGTGTTCATTGCATGTGTGTTCTTTTCCACAAACCACATATCTATCCACTAGAGTCATTGCATGTGTGTTATTTTCACAAACCACATATGGATCAACCAATGGCATTGCATGTGTGTTATTTTCACAAATCACATATGGATCCACCAGTGTTCATTGCATTAGTGTTCCTGTCATGAACCACATATGGATCAACCAATGTCATTGCATGTGTGTTATTTTCACAAACCACATATGGATCCACCAGTGTCATTGCACTGTGTTCTTTCCACAAACCACATATGGATCCACCAGTATTCATTGCTTGTGTGTTCTTTCCACAAACCACACATGGATCCCCCTGAGTCAATGAATGTATGTTCTTTTCACAAACCACATATGGACCCACTTGAGTCATTGCATTAGTGTTCTTTCCACAAACCACACATGGATTAACCAATGGCATTGCATGTGTGTTATTGTCACAAACCACATATGGATCAACCAATGTCATTGCATGTGTGTTCCTGTCATGAACCACACATGGATCCACCAGTGTTCATTGCATGTGTGTTCTTTTCACAAATCACATATGGATCAACCAATGGCATTGCAAGTGTGTTCTTTTCACAAATCACATATGGATCAACCAGTCTTCACTCCATGTGTGTTCTTCCACAAACCACTTCTGGATCCACCAGTGTTCATTGGATGTGTGTTCTTTTCCACAAACCACATATGGATCCACTAGAGTCATTCCATGTGTGTTCTTGCCACAAACCACATATGGACCCACTAGAGTCATTGCATGTTTGTTCTTATACTAAAACTAGCACTAGAGTCATTGCATGTGTGTTCTTTCTACAAACCACATATGGATCCACCAGTGTCATTGCATATGTGTTCTTTCCATAAACCACATATGGATCAACCATTGGTTATTGCATGTGTTTTCTTTCCACAGACCACATATGGATCGATTAGAGTCATTGCATGTCTGTTCTTTTCACAAACCACATATGGATCAACCAATGCCATTGCATGTGTGTTCTTTTGACAAACCACATATGGATCCACCAGTGTTCAGTGCATGTGTGTTCTTTCCACAAATCACATATGGAGCAACTAGTGTTCACTGCATGTGTATTCTTTCCACAAACAACATATGGACCCACTAGAGTCTGCATGTGTGTTCTTTACACAAACCACACATGGATTAACCAATGGCATTGCATGTGTGTTATTGGCACAAACCACATATGGATCAACCAATGTCATTGCATGTGTGTTATTTCCACAAACCACATATGGATCCACTAGAGTCATTGCATGTGTGTTCTTTTTGACAAACCACATATGGATCAACCAATGGCATTGCATGTGTGTTCTTTTCACAAATCATATATGGATCCACCAGTGTTCACTCCATGTGTGTTCTTTCCACAAACCACTTATGGATCCACTAATGTCATGGCATATGTGTTCCTGTCATGAACCACATATGCATCAACCAATGGCATTGCATGTGTGTTCTTTCCACAAACCACACATGGGTCAACCAATGGCATTGCATGTGTATTCTTTTCACAAACCACATATGGATCAACCAATGGCATTGCATGTGTGTTCTGTCCACAAACCACACATGGATCCTCCAGAGTCATTGCATGTGTGTTCTTTCCACAAACCACATATGGATCAACCAATGCCATTGCATGTGTGTTCTTTGCACAAACCACATATGGATCAACCAATGTCATTGCATGTGTTTTCCTGTCATGAACCACACATGGATCAACCAACGTCATTGCATGTGTGTTACTGTCATGAACCACACACGGATCAACCAGTGGTCATTGCATGTGTGTTCTTTCCACAAACCACATATGGATCCACTAGAGTCATTGCATGTGTGTTCTTTTCACAAACCACATATGGATCAACCAATGGCATTGCATGTGTGTTCTTTTCACAAACCACATATGCATCTACCAGTGTTCACTGCATATGTGTTCTTTCCACAAACCACTTATGGATCCACCAGTGTTCATTGCATGTGTGTACTTTTCCACAAACCATATATGGATCCACTAGAGTCATTGCATGTGTGTTATTTTCACAAACCACATATGGATCAACCAATGGCATTGCATGTGTGTTATTTTCACAAATCACATATGGATCAACCAGTGTTCACTGGATGTGTGTTCGTTCCACAAACCACTTATGGATCCACCAGTGTTCATTGCATGTGTGTTCTTTCCCACAAACTACATATGGATCCACTAGAGTCATTGCATGTGTGTTCTTTTCACAAACCACATATGGATCAACCAATGGCATTACATGTGTGTTCTTTTCACAAATCACATATGGATCTACCAGTGTTCATTGCATTAGTGTTCCTATCATGAACCACATATGGATCAACCAATGTCATTGCATGTGTGTTGTTTTCACAAACCACATATGGATCCACCAGTGTCACTGCATTGTGTTCTTTCCACAAACCACATATGGATCCACCAGTGTTCATTGCATGTGTGTTCTTTCCACAAACCACACATGGATCCCCCTGAGTCAATGCATGTGTGTTCTTTTCACAAACCACATATGGACCCACTTGAGTCATTGCATTAGTGTTCTTTCCACAAACCACACATGGATTAACCAATGGAATTGAATGTGTGTTATTGTCACAAACCACATATGGATCAACCAATGTCATTGCATGTGTGTTCCTGTCATGAACCACACATGGTTCCACCAGTGTTCATTGCATGTGTATTCTTTTCAAAAACCACATATGGATCAACCAATGGCATTGCATGTTTGTTCTTTTAAAAAATCACATATGGATCAACAAGTGTTCACTGCATGCCTGTTCTTTCCACAAACCACTTATGAATCCACCAGTGTTCATTGCATGTGTGTTCTTTTCCACAAACCGCATATGGATCCACTAGAGTCATTGCATGTGTGTTCTTTCGACAAACTACATATGGACCCACTAGAATCATTGCATGTGTGTTCTTATACTAAAACTAGCACTAGAGTCATTGCATGTGTGTTCTTTCCACAAACCACATATGGATCCACCAGTGTCATTGCATGTGTGTTCTTTCCACAAACCACATATGGATCAACCAGTGGTTATTGCAGGTGTGTTCTTTCCACAGACCACATATGGATCCACTAGAGTCATTGCATGTGTGTTCTTTTCACAAACCACATATGGATCAACCAATGGCATTGCATGTGTGTTCTTTTCACAAACCACATATGCATCTACCAGTGTTCATTGCATATGTGTTCTTTCCACAAACCACTTATGGATCCACCAGTGTTCATTGCATGTGTGTACTTTTCCACAAACCATATATGGATCCACTAGAGTCATTGCATGTGTGTTCTTTTCACAAACCACATATGGATCAACCAATGGCATTACATGTGTGTTCTTTTCACAAATCACATATGGATCTACCAGTGTTCATTGCATTAGTGTTCCTATCATGAACCACATATGGATCAACCAATGTCATTGCATGTGTGTTGTTTTCACAAACCACATATGGATCCACCAGTGTCACTGCATTGTGTTCTTTCCACAAACCACATATGGATCCACCAGTGTTCATTGCATGTGTGTTCTTTCCACAAACCACACATGGATCCCCCTGAGTCAATGCATGTGTGTTCTTTTCACAAACCACATATGGACCCACTTGAGTCATTGCATTAGTGTTCTTTCCACAAACCACACATGGATTAACCAATGGAATTGAATGTGTGTTATTGTCACAAACCACATATGGATCAACCAATGTCATTGCATGTGTGTTCCTGTCATGAACCACACATGGTTCCACCAGTGTTCATTGCATGTGTATTCTTTTCAAAAACCACATATGGATCAACCAATGGCATTGCATGTTTGTTCTTTTAAAAAATCACATATGGATCAACAAGTGTTCACTGCATGCCTGTTCTTTCCACAAACCACTTATGAATCCACCAGTGTTCATTGCATGTGTGTTCTTTTCCACAAACCGCATATGGATCCACTAGAGTCATTGCATGTGTGTTCTTTCGACAAACTACATATGGACCCACTAGAATCATTGCATGTGTGTTCTTATACTAAAACTAGCACTAGAGTCATTGCATGTGTGTTCTTTCCACAAACCACATATGGATCCACCAGTGTCATTGCAGGTGTGTTCTTTCCACAGACCACATATGGATCCACTAGAGTCATTGCATGTGTGTTCTTTTCACAAACCACATATGGATCCACTAGAGTCATTGCATGTGTGTTCTTTCCACAAACCACATATGGATCCACCAATGTCATTGCATGTGTGTTCTTTCCACAAACCACATATGGATCAACCAGTGGTTATTGCAGGTGTGTTCTTTCCACAGACCACATATGGATCCACTAGAGTCATTGCATGTGTGTTCTTTTCACAAACCACATATGGATCAACCAATGGCATTGCATGTGTGTTCTTTTCACAAACCACATATGCATCTACCAGTGTTCATTGCATATGTGTTCTTTCCACAAACCACTTATGGATCCACCAGTGTTCATTGCATGTGTGTACTTTTCCACAAACCATATATGGATCCACTAGAGTCATTGCATGTGTGTTATTTTCACAAACCACATATGGATCAACCAATGGCATTGCATGTGTGTTATTTTCACAAATCACATATGGATCAACCAGTGTTCACTGGATGTGTGTTCGTTCCACAAACAACATACAGACCCACTAGAGTCATTCCATGTGTGTTCTTTCCACAAACAACACATGTATTAACCAATGGCATTGCATGTGTGTTATTGTCACAAACCACATATGGATCAACCAATGTCATTGCATGTGTGTTCCTGTCATGAACCACATATGGACCCACTAGAGTCATTGCACGTGTGTTCTTTCCACAAACCACATATGGATCCACTAGAGTCATTGCATGTGTGTTCTTTTCACAAACCACATATGGATCAACCAATGGCATTGCATGTGTGTTCTTTTCACAAATCACATATGGATCCACCAGTGTTCACTCCACGTGTGTTCTTTCCGCAAACCACTTATGGATCCACCAATGTCATTGCATGTGTGTTCCTGTCATGAACCACATATGCATCAACCAATGGCATTGCATAAGTGTTCTTTCCATAAACCACACATGGATCAACCAATGGCATTGCAAGTGTATTATTTTCACAAACCACATATGGATCAACCAATGGCATTGCATGTGTGTTCTTTCCACAAACCACACATGGATCCACCAGAGTCATTGCATGTGTGTTCTTTCCACAAACCACAACCAGTGTCATTGCATGTTTATTCTTTCCACAAACCACATATGGATCAACAAATGTCATTCATGTGTGTTCCTGTCATGAACCACACATGGATCAACCCATGTCATTTCATGTGTGTTCCTGTCATGAACCACATATGGATCCACCAGTGTTCATTGCATGTGTGTTCCTGTCACGAACCACACATGGATCAACCAGTGGTTATTGCATGTGTGTTCTTTCCACAAACCACATATGGACCCACTAGTGGTCATTGCATGTGTGTTCTTTCCACAATCCACATATGGATCCACTAGAGTCATTGCATGTGTGTTCTTTTCACAAACCACATATGGATCAACCAATGGCATTGCTTGTGTTTTCTTTTCACAAATCACATATGGATCCACCAGTGTTCATTGCATTGGTGTTCCTGTCATGAACCACATATGGATCAACCAATGTCATTGCATGTGTGTTATTTTCACAAACCACATATGGATCCACCAGTGTCATTGCATGTGTGTTCTTTCCATAAACCACATATGGATCCACCAGTGTTCATTGCATGTGTGTTCTTTCCACAATCTACACATGGATCCCCCTGAGTCATTGCATGTGTGTTCTTTTCACAAACCACATATGGACCCACTTGAGTCATTGCATTAGTGTTCTTTCCACAAACCACACATGGATTAACCAATGGCATTGCATGTGTGTTATTGTCACAAACCACATATCGATCAACCAATGTCATTGCATGTGTGTTCCTGTCATGAACCACACATGGATCCACCAGTGTTCATTTCATGTGGGTTCTTTCCACAAACCACATATGGATCCACTAGAGTCATTGCATGTGTGTTCTTTTCACAAACCACATATTGATCAACCAGTCGCATTGCATGTGTGTTCTTTTTACAAATCACATATGGATCAACCAGTGTTCACTACATGTGTGTTATTTCCACAAACCACTTATGTATCCACTAGAGTCATTGCATGTGTGTTCTTTTCACAAACCACATATGGATCCACTAGAGTCATTGCATGTGTGTTCTTTCCACAAACCACATATGGACCCATTAGAGTCATTGCATGTGTGTTCTTATACTAAAACCAGCACTAGAGTCATTGCATGTGTGTTCTTTTCACAAACCACATATGGATCCACCAATGTCATTGCATGTGTGTTGTTTCCACAAACCACATATGGATCAACCAGTGGTTATTGAATGTGTGTTCTTTCCACAGACCACATATGGATCCACTAGAGTCATTGCATGTGTGTTCTTTTCACAAACCACATATGGATCAACCAATGGCATTGCATGTGTGTTCTTTTCACAAACCACATATGGATCCACCAGTGTTCACTGCATGTGTGTTCTTTCCACAAATCACATATGGATCAACCAGTGTTCACTACATGTGTGTTCTTTCCACAAACAACATATGGACCCACTAGAGTCATTGCATCTGTGTTCTTTCCACAAACCACACATGGATTAACCAATGGCATTGCATGTGTGTTATTGTCACAAACCGCATATGGATCAACCAATGTCATTCCATGTGTGTTCCTGTCATGAACCACATATGGACCCACTAGAGTCATTGCATGTGTGTTCTTTCCACAAACCACATACAGATCCACTAGAGCCATTGCATGTGTGTTCTTTTCACAAACCACATATGGATCAACCAATGGCATTACATGTGTGTTCTTTCCACAAATCACATATGGATCCACCAGTGTTCACTGCATGTGTGTTCTTTTCACAAACCACTTATGGATCCACCAATGTCATTGCATGTGTGTTCCTGTCATGAAGCACATATGCATCAACCAATGGCATTGCATGTGTGTTCTTTCCACAAACCACACAAGGATCAACCAATGGCATTGCATGTGTATTATTTTCACAAACCACATATGGATCAACCAATGGCATTGCATGTGTGTTCTTTTCACAAACCACACATAGATCCACCAGAGTCATTGCATGTGTGTTCTTTCCACAAACCACATATGGACCAACCAGTGTCATTTCATGTGTGTTCTTTCCACAAACCACATATGGATCAACCAATGTCATTGCATGTGTGTTCCTGTCATGAACCACACATGGAGCAACCAATGTCATTGCATGTGTGTTCCTTTCATGAACCACATATGGATCCACCATTGTTCATTGCATGTGTGTTCCTGTCATGAACCACACATGGATCAACCAGTGGTTATTGCATGTGTGTTCTTTCCACAAACCACATATGGACCCACTAGTGGTCATTGCATGTGTGTTCTTTCCACAATCCACATATGGATCCACTAGAGTCATTGTATGTGTGTTCTTTTCACAAACCACATATGGATCAACCAATGGCATTGCATGTGTGTTCTTTTCACAAATCACATATGGATCCACCAGTGTTCATTGTATGCGTGTTCTTTTCACAAACCACATATGGATCCACCAGTCTCATTGCATGTGTGTTCTTTCCACAAACCACATATGGATCAACCAGTGGTTATTGCATGTGTGTTCTTTCCACAAACCACATATGGACCCACTAGAGTGATTGCATGTGTGTTCTTTTCACAAACCACATATGGATCAACCAATGGCATTTCATGTGTGCTCTTTTCACAAACCACATATGGATCCACTAGTGTTCACTGCATGTGTGTTCTTTCCACAAATCACATATGGTTTAATCAGTGTTCACTGCATGTGTGTTCTTTCCACCAACAACATATGGACCCACTAGAGTCATTGCATGTGTGTTCTTTCCACAAACCACACATGGATTAACCAATGGCATTGAATGTATGTTATTGTCATAAACCACATATGGATCAACCAGTGTCATTGCATGTGTGTTCCTGTCATGAACCACATATGGACCCACTAGAGTCATTGCATGTGTGTTCTTTCCACAAACCACATATGGATCCACTAGAGTCATTGCATGTGCGTTCTTTTCACAAACCACATATGGATCAACCAATGGCATTGCATGTGTGTTCTTCTCACAAAACACACATGGATCCACCATTGTCATTGCATGTCTGCTCTTTCCATTAACCACATATCACCAGTGTCATTGCATGTGTGTTTCTCTCATAAACCACATATGGATCCACCCAGTGTGATTGCATGTGTGTTCTTCTCACAAACCACATAAGGATCCACCATTGTCATTGGATGTGTGTTATTTTCATAAACCACATATGGATCCTAACCTTAAGAGAGCCCTAACCTTAGCCCCCCAATGGGTGGCCATTAGACCGAGTCTTCTAGAAGGCACGCCCTAACACAGTTGTTCTACTTGACAATTGTTACATACCATTCGATCGAGGCGCTTGGACGATTGGGATGGTCTTCGTGAGAGAGATCCGCGAGTAGGTTGTTCTATGGCATGATTGGCCACACTTGCTCCGGACAAACTGGCAACACCGGGCGCTCCCTTGTTACGAGTGTCACGACTCATGAGTTCAGTGGGCCATATCCCAGTGTCACGTCCCCATTACTTCTCTTCCTCCCCGTACTTCTCTTCCTTCCCCTCGAAGCCACTTTCCCCACTTCACTCCCATCCTGCTGTAGCCGCAAGCCGACGACATCCGCCAATTCTCGGGTGGCTACCTTCATGCTAAGAAATCATTTTACAAGCTTTTGAACTTATCCTACATATTCCTGCTATTCGCCAATCTAACTACTAATCTTTTTTCCGATTTCTCGACGAACTTCAGATGTGGCAGATGCGGCAGCCCAAGAATCTGGAGATCCTTGATACATTGCAAATGTATCTATCATTTTTGATGTTCCATGCTTGGTTTTATCCACTTTCTTGTGTTTTGTTCCAACTTTGGAGTACTTTTATTATGATTTCTTGGACTAACCTATTAACAAGAACCACAGTGCCAGCTGCCTGTTTTGTGCTGTTTTTGGTTCCACGAAAGTCAGAAAATGAATATTCTCGGAATTGGACGGGACAAAAGCCAAAGTGCCTATTTTTCCGGAAGGGATCAAGTGCCAGTATACGAGATGGAGAAGGGCTAGGGGGCCGTCCACAACACCTGGCCGTGCGGCCAGGCCTGGCCCGTGCCAGGGGGTGGTCTGGCCGACCCCAACACCCCCTCGGCCTCTCCTTCCGCCTATAAGTTGCCCTCGGGACGAAAACCCTAAGTACCCGATCAAAAATCCACGAAAGAGTCTGTAGCCACCGTCATCTCCATCCCTAGATCGGGAGGGATCTGAAGCTCTTCCCGGCACCCTGCCGGAGAGGGGAATTCACCCTGGAGGCCTTCTTCATCACCATGCAAGCCTCCGGTGTGATGCGTGAGTAGTTCATCCTTGGACTACGGATCCATGTAGTAGCTAGATGGCTGGTTTCTCCTCCTTTGTGCTTTCATGTTTAGATCTTGTGAGCTCCGTTCATGATCAAGATCATCTATTTGTAATTCATACATGTTGTGTTTGCGGGGATCCGATGGATATTGAGATGCTATTTCAGATTGATTATTGATTCTATCATGTCTTTGTTATTTGAGATCTTGCATGCTTTCCGTTGTTAGTAGCTATCTTGGCCAAGTAGATGCTAGCAACTCCAAGAGTTAGTATTTATGCTCGATAGTGGGTTCATGCCTCTGGTAATCTGGGGAAGTGATAGAAATCTCTAAGGTACTAGATGTGCTGTTGCTACTAGGGAGAAAACAACGATCCTTTGTTCATAGAACAATTGTATTGTTTACCTTACACGCAGTTCGTAAAGCAATAATCTGTTGCTTGCAACTTAATACTGGAGGGGGTTCGAATGATAACCTGAAGGTGGATTATTAGTCATAGATGCAGTTGGATGGCGGTCTATGTATTATGTTGTATTGCCCAATCAAGTCTCAAAGGAGTCAAGATGATTAGTATATGCATGCATTGCTTTCTCGGTGTTTGTCAATTGCCCCGCTGTAATTTGTTCACCCAGCATGTTATTTTATCTAAGGAGAGCCACCTCTAGTGAACTATGGATCCCGGTCCTTTTTCTTTACATACAATCTACAACCGTTTACTGCTTTGTGTTTACTTTCTGCAAACTTTTACTTCTTTCCATTCGATAGTTTAATCCTTTGTTTTCCGCAAAACACGGTGAGATTGACAACCTCATCGCAAGTTGGGGACAAAGTTCTGTGGTTGTGTTGTGCAGGTCTCCACGTTGCTACTAGCACCGGTAGTGCGCCCTGCCAAAGCTCAGATAGTAACACCTTTGGGATCTTTCCTTTCTCCTACTGGTTCGATTAAACCTTGGTTTCATAACTGAGGGAAACTTGCTGCTGTGCTCATCATACCTTCCTCTTGGGGTTCCCAACGAGCTCTACATCAACACCGCCATCAAGCATTTTTCTGGCACTGTTGCCGGGGAGTCAAGGACATCTTCACAAGGGGACTCCCTCATAACCAATCTCTTTACTTTGTTATTTTTGTTTTGCTTAGTTTCTTTTCCTTTGTTTGCTTGTTTCTTTATCAAAAACACAAAAAAAATTAGTTTTACAAGTTTGCTTTCTTATTTGAAAACCCAAAAAAATGACTACTCTTGAAAACACTAAGTTGTGTGACTTCACTAGCACCAACAACAATGATTTTATGAGCACACCTAATGCTCCACCGGTGGCTGAAAACACTTTCTTTGAGATAAAACCTGCTTTGCTCAATCTTGTTATGAGAGAACAATTTTCTGGTATTGGTAATAAAGATGCTGCTTCCCATCTAAATAACTTTGTTGAACTTTGTGAGATGCAAAAGCATAGGGATATAGATGGTGTTATTATTAAGCTGAAATTGTTTCCTTTCTCTTTGAGAGGAAAAGCTAAAGAATGGTGGAATTCCTTAACTAGGAATAGTATTGATTCTTGGACTAAGTGCAAAGATGCTTTTATTGGAAAGTACTATCCTCCTGCTAAGATTATATCTATGAGAAGTGAAATAATGAAGTTTAAACAACTTGATAATGAGCATGTTGCTCAAGCTTGGGAAAGAATGAAATCTTTGGTAAAGAATTGTCCCACTCATGGACTGACTGCTTGGATGATCATCCAAACTTTTTATGCAGGATTGAACTATTCTTCAAGGAACCTATTGGATTCTGCTGCTGGAGGTACCTTTATGACCATCACTTTGGGTGCTGCAACAAAACTTCTGGACAATATGATGGTTAATTATTCTGAATGGCATACTAAGAGAGCTCCACAAGGTAAGAAGGTAAATTCTGTTGAGGAAACCTCCTCCTTGAGTGATAAGATTGATATTATTATGTCTATGCTTGTTAATGGGAAAGCCCATATTGATCCAAATAATGTTCCTTTGGCATCTTTAGTTGCTCAACAAGAGCAAGTTGATGTGAACTTCATAAGAAACAACAATTTTGGCAATAATGCTTATGGTAATAACAATTATAGGCCCTACCCTCCTAATAGTACTTATGGCTATAATGGTAAACCTGGATTACCTAGTGAAGGAAGAATTTTAGAAGTTGAAAGAGCCACTAAAAACTTCATGCAAATTCAATATGAGCAAAATAAACTATTTACTAAAACTATGGAGGAACAATCCACCATCTTGAAGAACATTAGCCATCAACTTGAGAGTCTAAATAGGGAAATTCCTAGTTTACAATTGAAACTCTCTAATGCTGAAAGAAATATATCATCTTTGTATGAAGCTCAATCTTCATTGATTAATAAAATGGATGCTAAACCTGAAACTAATGATAATCCCTTTGCAGCTACTAATGCTATACAAGTAAGAATTGATGAAAATGTTAGACTATTAGCTGAATTACATGCTAAGTGGGAAAGAGAAGATGAAATTGCTAGAAACATTAGTGTTTCTACTATCACCACCACTAGTGTTGAGGCTAGTAATAGTTCTACTACTCTAGATGATAAATTTGATTTTGATCTTGATGGTTGCAATATCTCTGAAGTTATTAAGTTCCTACAAAAGCTTGCTAAAAGTCCTAATGCTAGTGCTATGAACATGGCTTTTACAAAACACATTACATATGCTCTCATAAAGATTAAAGAAGAAAAGATGAAACATAAAGCTTCTATTCCTATAAAACAAGAAGATGGTTGGGAACCCATCATTAATATGAAAGTGAATGACTTTAATTTCAAAGCTTTATGTGATCTTGATAGTAATGTTTCTATTATGCCTAGAAGGATTTATGATATGCTTGATTTGCCTCCACTTGAAGATTGTTATTTGAATGTCCCACTTGATGATAATGCTAAAAATAAACTCATGGGGAGTATTAATGATGTTCTTATTATGGTTAACAATTCTTATGTACCCGTTGATTTCTATGTTTTGGATGTTGAATACAATGCTTCTTGTCCTATTACTTTGGGAAGACCTTTTCTTAGAACTATTGGTGCCATTATTGATATGAAAGAAGGCACAATTAAATACCAACTCCCATTAAAGAAAGGTATAGAACACTTTCCTAAAAAGGGAGAAAATATTTATTTTGCTTCTCCTTTGAAAACAAAATTTGGTCTTAATGCTTCTTCATTTGAGAACACTTGATTCTTTCTTTGCTTCTTATGACTAACTTAAAGGCGTTAAAGAAAAGTACTTATTGGGAGATAACCCAAAAGTTTTATATGAGTCTTGGAAGTTATTACTTCAGTAATAAATGCTCCTTATCCTTTTTATTGCCATTTTGTGCCAAGAGTAACCTCTAATGAGAGTGAAGTAATGATTGGGAAAGTTGCTGTCCTGAAACAGATTTATGTGCTTCACCGTAAATATTCGTGTAAAATATCTGAACGTCTTTTTGAGGCGTGAATTTTTGTGCTTCTTCCCCAGGTTGTTATCTAACTTTCGTTAGTTCAACACTTTTTGATTTGAGCAACAGAAGGTCTTCGAAAAAATTCGTCTTTACCTGCTGGTCTGTTTTGACAGATTTCTGCCATTTTCTGCATTTGCTTCTTGTTGGTTCCTTTTTGAGTTATTTTGGGGAATTGAGCTTTTTGAGGTAAGTGCTACAGTAGCTAGTGTTATAATGGAAGTTATTTGGTGTTATAACTGAACCTTAAGACTTATTTATCTTGAGTGCACTAATGTTGCTAATAAAGATTGTGTGAAGTTTTGTATGAAGGAAAATTTTCAGGTGTATGGAAGGAATGAGTAATGAGATGAAGGATGGACTAAAGATCAAGATTGGGTATGCCACGCATGTCACCCCAAGAAATATCCAAGAAGTACAAGCGTCAAAGCTTGGGGATGCCCAAGGCATCCCCTTCTTCATCAATAAAAAATCCAGGTTTCTTCCAAACGCTTCATTTTATTGTTTAATGCACAGTTGTGTTGTTTTTGGAGCGTCTTCTTTTTTGTTTTCATTTTGGTTTTCGTTTGCTTTGGTTTGCTTGGTTTTCTGAATAAATTTGTCTGGACCCCCCTCTTTCTTACATTGGTTTGCAAATAGTTTGGTTTGGATTGGAAAAGAGTAGGAAAGTTCATGCTTATGTGGTAAAAAGAGCTTGTTTTTGACTGTGGCCTATGCTTTGTCATGCCATGCTTGATATTGTTTTGGATTTATGCTTAGTATTCTTTGCTGTAGCATGACCTGTTATAAACAATTGATATTGCTTAATGTGCCTTGGATGAATCATGCGTTGTTTTAGCATATTAAAGCATAGTATAGTGGTATTCTCATTTGATGCTTTATTTGGGTTGACTTGGCACATGCTCACATTATGTTATGACTATCTCAAGTCACCATAGCCTTTATGATCCTTTAGTTTTCAACTTGTAGTATCACGTTATGCTTTGGTCAATGATGTTTTGTCGCTCTGCATGATTATGGCCATTATTGCTCTCTTAGTTTGTCGCTCCCAGTCTTTTGCTAGCCTCCACAACAAAGTATGAGTTCCACTCATGCATCCAACTCCATAAACCAAGTTATTCCAAAGAGTCCACCATACCTACCTACTAGCTTATGATATTCCAAGTATATTCATGCTTTTGTTTACCTTCCAAATTAAACTTGTTATGAGAAAACTAGTGATTAAAGCTCTCACGAACTTGATGGCACACTTTACTTTTCTTGCCCTTAATAAACTTGAACCATTGTGTCTTATATGTTGTATATGCTTGCACTTATTTGTTTGGAATTAGCAGAACCATGCTTTCATGGGGAACACTTTCAACATTGCACTTGGTACTTGTACCTAGTTGATATCATGCTCTTTTGTATATGGATGTCGTCGGTGTGAAATGAAAGGGGATCTTGTAAGTCCATGGAGTTATGTATATGTGTTAGAGAAACGCCTGGGCCACTGGTCTAATCCATGCTGACATGGTGGAAACCTGCAGCGTAACCATAATGAGCTGTCTATGAAGCATTCTTCTTATAAAAAAAGAGTCCTGTATTGAGAAAAAAAGAGAAAAAAAGGAGATACTATGAAAAGAGGAAAGAGAGAAAAAAGCACCATATTCCCATGGTAAATAAGAAGAATGCTGAGATGCTCGTTGTCTGCTTGCCTTGTCATTTTGATATGGGGATTCTTCCGTATCATCGGGCAAGGGGTACCCCGTTGGCGGTTCTCTATGATACACATGTACTTACAATGACAAGGACTTACCAGTGACTAAACTTGAGTAGCATGAGGAGCGGCCCTCGTATACAAGGGACATGAGATTTTTGACTTATACTTCGTCAATCATGTACACCATAGTTTGTTCACTTTAACCTTAATCTCTTCAAGATGCTTATGATAGGGGCAATGAGAGCTGAAAGGTATAAGTACCATAATTTTTGGAAGCTCTTTATGAGACTTGAATCCCTACTTCCTTTTATACAAAGGCCTTTCTTCGACCATTATATTGAGTCTCCACCTTCTATCTTTATGCACCTACTTTGAGAGCATAGTGGCCATTCTTAGTTCTATGTGCATTGTCCCAAGACTAGTTGATTGATGCATACTTTGATATTGCTTGTTTTAAACTATTGTATCTAGTCACTCTTATGAACTTTGAAGGTGTCCTATGCATTTATATTTGCTACTCTTTGAGGGACAAGCTGAATACTATTATGCTATGTTTTCTTTATGTGAAACAAACAAACGTCTTGCAAAGCATTGTTATTCATGAATCTTTTGTTTTTGCCTTTTCATGTTGCATCATAGTTTGTTTGTCCTATTGCTAGAACTTTGTCTTTCATGTTATGATTGAAGTACTTTGATCCCAGCTTTGAATGTTTTACAAATACTTTGATCAAGTCTTTGGAGGTGCATGTCACCTCAAAAATTATTCTTTCTTTTTATCACTTACCTACTCGAGGACGAGCAGGAGTTAAGCTTGGGGATTTTGATACATTGCAAATGTATCTATAATTTTTGATGTTCTATACATTGCAAAAGCCAAAGTGCCTATTTTTCCGGATGTCATCAAGTGCCAGAATACGAGACGGAGAGGGGCCAGGGGGCCACCACACCACCTGGCCGCGCGGCCAGGCCTGGACCATGCCAGGGGGTGGTGTGGCCGCTCCCGGCACCCCCTCGGCCTCCCCTTCCGCCTATATATTGCCCTCGGGACGTAAACCCTAAGTACCCGATCATAAATCCGTGAAAGAGTCTGTAGCCGCCGTCATCTCCATCCCTAGATCGGGAGGGATCTGAAGCTCTTCCCGGCACCCTGCCGGAGAGGGGAATTCACCCTGGAGGCCTTCTTCATCACCATGCAAGCCTCCGGTGTGATGTGTGAGTAGTTCATCCTTGGACTACGGATCCATGTAGTAGCTAGATGGCTGGTTCTCCTCCTTTGAGCTTTCATGTCTAGATCTTGTGAGCTCCGTTCATGATCAAGATCATCTAATTGTAATTCTGCATGTTATTTTTGCGGGGATCCGATGGATATTGAGATGCTATTTCAGATTGATTATTGATTCTATCATGTCTTTGTTATTTGTGATCTTGCATGCTTTCCATTGTTAGTAGGTATCTTAGCCAAGTAGATGCTAGCAACTCCAAGAGTTAGTATTTATGCTCGATAGTGGGTTCATGCCTCTGGTAATCTGGGGAAGTGACAGAAATCTCTAAGGTACTAGATGTGTTGTTGCTACTAGGGAGAAAACAACAATCCTTTGTTCATAGAACAATCGTATTGTTTACTTTACACGCAGTTCGTAAAGCAATAATCTATTGCTTGCAACTTAATACTGGAGGGGGTTCAGATGATAACCTAAAGGTGGATTATTAGTCATAGATGCAGTTGGATGGCGGTCTATGTATTATGTTGTAATGCCCAATCAAGTCTCAAAGGAGTCAAGATGATTAGTATATGCATGTATTGCTTTCTCGGTGTTTGTCAATTGCCCCGCTGTAATTTGTTCACCCAGCATGTTATCTATCTAAGGAGAGCCACCTCTAGTGAACTATGGATCCCGGTCCTTTTTCTTTACATACAATCTATAAACTATTTCTGCTTTGTGTTTACTTTCTGCAAACTTTTACTTCTTTCCATTCGATACGTTTAATCCTTTGTTTTTCGCAAAACACGGTGAGATTGACAACCTCATCGCAAGTTGGGGACAAAGTTCTGTGGTTGTGTTGTGCAGGTCTCCACGTTGCTACTAGCACCGGTAGTGCGCCCTGCCAAAGCTCAGCTAGTAACACCTTTGGGGTTTTTCCTTGCTCCTACTGGTTCAATTAAACCTTTCTTTCATAACTTAGGGAAACTTGCTGCTGTGCTCATCATACCTTCCTCTTAGGGTTCTCAACGAGCTCTACATCAACACCGCCATCAAGCATTTTTCTGGGAGCCATACACAGAGCCATCACCCACACGTTGGGCCAACCATAGCTTTCTCACCGCGGCAGGGTTGAAGGCGGACTTCAACCTCATGTGTAACAAGGCCGGTCTAGTAGTGCTTGGCTACGCAAGTCATGACTCCTACACCGAGCTTACCTATGAGTTCCTTGCCTCCTACGACGACCATTGGGAGAAAGGTAATGCGTGCACGGTAAGCTTCAGCATGAACCGGCAGCCTTATGAAATAACTTTTGAACAATTTTGTGATGCTTTCGGCTTCCCTCATGTTGGGGAGTCAACTATTACTAACCTATATAGCATCACAAGTGGAGAAACTTGGGAGGCTATTTCTGTTAATGGTGGGACCGAATTCTACCAGAAGAAGATGTCCACCATTCAGAACCCAACAATTCACTACTACGCCTTGTTTCTCGCCAACACACTATTGGTAAGAGGTGATACTGGTTCCATGGCCCATGCGGACATGGCAATGATCACCAAGGCTCTCTTTCTCACTACACCGCAAAGCCCCAATCCTGTAGCTCTACTCATCCAACACTTTCTCCACCAAAGCAACAAGACGAAAGGTGATAGTCGCATTGGTGGATTGGTAACCCACCTTGCCCATGCATTAAATATTACATTACCTATTATGCAATCTGTTGATGGCTCCAAACTTATGGACGTCAAGTATTTGACTGCTTGTGGCTTCCTTGGTGTTTACCAAACTAATCGGAGGCTCTGAGCATATTAGTTTGGTTATCTTGGTGATGCACAGGGTGAGAAGGTTCGGTTAACCTGTCCCCAAGCCTTCTCGATTGTGGAGAAGGACACATGGATCCTCACCAAAGACCAAGTGATGGAGATCATGGCTGAACTCCAGCCTGATCAAGAGGAAGATGAAGAAGGAGAGAAGCAGGATGAGGATGAGCAGGAGCATGAGGATGAGCAAGGATACAACCCTGCTTGGGAGGGACAACAGCAGCAAGGAGGATCTTGGGACCCGTGGCCCAACTAGCCGTGGCAGGGGTACAACTATGCCCCCTATCAAGAATTCCAGCAGCTCAACCAACGCATTGGGGAGATCGACCACACCCTTAAAGGAGTGAATGAAGATGTGAGTGCCTTAACTCACAACTTCGGTCACTTCATGACCCACTTACATGACTACTACCAGCAGTATCCTCACCAGCCGCTGAATGACGACAACAACTGAGCCTGGCAATAGCCTAAGCTTGGGGGAGGTTTGAAAACCTCCAAACCTTGCATTCATATTTTCATTTCTTATTTTGATTTATTTTACTTCTTCAAAATTGCAAGTTTACTTTCAGTTTGCATTCCTAAAACAAAAATACAAAAAAAATTAGTTGTAACTTTTATTGCAAGTTCGTTTCTTTGTTTCTCTCGGAGATTGCTCAATTTCAGGTGACTTGGCAATATGGAAATACAGAGGGAGTTCAACTCAAATACGAGAATGAAGTAAGCAAGAGGAGGTATCACATTCCTTTCATCACCTTTTCTGCAACCTTAAATTGATCCTACAATTGTTTACTCGCTTGCACTAGAGTCACTCCCCACTTAGCTTGTTATACTATAAATTCTATTCCTTTGCTAGTGTCTCCTTTTTAGCTTTGGAACAATGAGTAATGAACTTGGTTAAAATATTTCCTACATTTTTACAACGAGAAAAAACATCCAAAAGATGACCTGAGTCCATGTTTAGCCCAAAGAATTTGATTTTAGAACTACTCCATCCCGTCTGAGCTTAATATAAATAGACTCGATAGTACCCTTGAATGAAATTGTTTGATAAAATGGATGCTTCGAAGTAGTAGAGATTATTCCACTGCTTTTTAGAATAATTACCACAAGATATTTCTTTACACATGTCATTATTGTCGTGGTGTGGAACACGGCAGTGCCATCGGGGATGGCTTGAAGGGGACACTCAGTTTGCTATCGATGGCTACTCGCAATGGGTTAGGCACAGATACTGCAAACACAGTGATGTACCCAGGTTCGGAGCCCTCTTGGCAAGGTAAAATTCCTACTCCTGCAAGGATCTACTATCAAAGGGGGCGAATGCCCAATACAAGTGCTCCTTGAGCTATTTCCTTAGCTACTTCTTGCTAAGGACTCTCTAAGTCCTTCTTCTGGTGTCTATTTTCCTTATGCTTGAGCTTACCTAGAACCCTAGTGCTGCCCCCTTTATATACAGGTTGAGGAGGCAGCTTACAAGATGGGTTCTAGGGTTTACTGTTTGGATTTGGGATTTACAAAGTGGGCCATCTGGACAGGGCCAAACGGTAGGCCCGGGTCCAGTCAAGCCTCCAGTACAGGGGGACCACGCTTTAGCGCTCAGTGCCTCTGCTTTACTTGTCATCCGACTCTTTATCCGCCAGCCGGCTCTTTATGTGTCAACACCTGGATTTTTAATCCCAGATGCCTGTTATGCCATACATCACAATCCCAGGATTACCATTTTTGCGAGACATAAGAGATTGGATATCACAGTACATCATCCATTACAAACCATAATAAGGTCTTACACCAATAAAGGATCTCATGATCTAGTCTTAATACACACAAGTAGCGGAATAATAAGCATAGCGGTGGGATCCATCTTCAGAGTCAGAGGCAATGCTGACGATGGGAGATGATCCTAGTTGTCATAGCCATCCTGCTGTCCTTCCTCCTGGTAGTCCTCCTCATAGTCTGCCACGGGAATAGCCAGGGACAAAAGCCATGAGTACTCTTTAAGTACTCACAAACTACCACCAACAAGTAAGATAGTTCTAGTAGGAATGCTAAGTTCTAAGTTTATTTGTAAAGTTAAGTTTGAAACCTAAGCTGAGTTCAGAAACAAATAAAGATAAAATAAAGTTCTAAATCACCTAAGTGGGAACTTAGTTGTCATAGTCACAACTCTATTATGGTCAAATCATGTCACAATTTATTTCATAAGTCATTTTGAAAACATCTGACAACGGAACAGTATGGCCACTCCAACTGTCCATAACCGCGGACGCGGCTATTCAAATAGTTTAACACTCTACAGAGGTGGTACACTTTCACCACAAAATTCGATACATCTGTCAGGGATAACCCTGAATTATCATACTTAGTATGCAGATAATCAAACATAACCTTTCCTTTAAACACTCTAGTATAAGCACCTCTCCTATGAGCTTGGCCTCCTAGCCATGGCCATCTGCCATCTTGGGCACTGCATAGGTGGATAACATTGAGAGGTAGCCTCATCTCAAACCTCTCCCACAAGGGAACTAATACTAATGCATATAAACTTCCTGCTAAGCCTTACCCAATTCAGGTATTGTGGTTGTACGGTAAAATTGGAATGGTATCGCATCCGAACCCAACCATCAGTTTTTATAAAAGGGCTAAGGCTCATGCCTCAACATTTTCATCATCATAAACCATTTGTGTTTCTCAACACATGTCAAAACATCTCAATAGAATGACTCATCATTCAAAGGTTTTCACAAGTCATTTTCACCAAGTATCCCCATCTAAAGTGATAAAGTTTTTGGTTTAGCTCTAATCACTAAGTTAAGAGTGTTCACTAATGTGGGATGCTAATATCAATCTCATGCCATAGAATGACATCTAAATCTAACTAGATAGGCCAAGTTTTATACTCTTTATGCTATCAATAAACAAAGTAAAGAACTTTGATAAGATAAAAGAAGTAAAGCTTGTAAGAAAACTTGGGATGGTATAAATCAAAAAGGTATAACCAAAGCATGCCTAATGAATCTTGCTTAGGTTATCTAGCTTGCAAGGGTTAGCTTGCATTGTTAATGATGGCTTGCAAGTTTTAGATTGCCAATAATAGCTTGCCTTGGTTGCTGTAGTGGTTGAAATTCTCCTTTTCTTCCTCGGGGTAGAACTCCTCCTCCTCGTAGACATGGTCGGTACTATCATCTATAAATACATACGGAATACACAATCACCAAACAATACTTAACTAGTCTATTTAGCACACTAAGGCACACATTTGATGATCTAGTATCATCACAAACATCACAAGATTTAACGAACTAGTTTCATTTATTTTATTTGAGAAAAGTAATTTCTACTCATTGAAAATAACTAAGATTTAATATTCTCCATTTAAAACATGGGATCATGTGGACACATGTCATCACCACATATTCTAATATATGGGAATGTGATTTAAAGGTTGGATCACATTTTAAATAAGTTTAAGTTTAATATTTAATGATTTAAAGTGACTAGAAATGCCTATATAGCATTATTTTGGTACTAGTCCAAAGTCACTACATGCAAACCTTAATATTATTACATATTCAGATAGGTATGTTTAAATGTGATTTTTGAGAGTTGGAATCGACGGTGAGGGTGCAGTGGAGGCATACCAGGGCTCCAGCTAGTGCAGCGATGGGGGCGTTTGAACGAGGAGACGACGGTGGACTCAGGCAAGGTCGCGGCAGCTCCGGGGGTGGACGGAATCGACGGGAACTTCTCCTCCTCTGCTGCGGCTATCTCCGGCGCAATTCCGGCGAAGGGATGCTCGAGCGGCTCCGACGAGAGGTGGGGAAGGACCAGTGGTGAGAGGGGAGCTGAGTGGTGTGAAGAAATGGTGCTGGGGAGGCTCCCTTATATAGGCTCGGAGAGGCGGAAGAGAGGCATGGGCGGAGCTCGTCGGTGACGATGCAACAGGCTGCAATCGGCGTGGGCAAGGTAGGCAGACGGTGGGCGGTTCCCTGGCGGTCAGCTACGGCTTAATGGCGATGCTAGGGGCGGTGGATTGCGGTCGGGAGCGTCTGGCGCTCCGCGCGGCAGAGGCGGTGCTTGACACGGTCCACAGCGGTTATGGGTCGCGCGGCGGGAGAAGGGCGTGTCTGGCGGGGTGATTTGGTATGGGCGGAGCAGCGCGCGTGGGCTATGGTCGAAGGGCGGTCGGTGACGGTGCTCTGGCGTGTGTTGCGCATGGCGCAGAGGCTGTGGGCGCGAGCGATTGGAGGTGGTCCAGGGGGTGGTTGTGGCCGTGGGGTGGACAGGGGAGTGCGATAGGGTTGGGCGGAGCTAGTGGCGGTGCTGGAATGGCGCGGCGTGGTCTGTGGAGCGTTGCCCACGTTCGGCCGATGGCGACCAAAAACGGGCGGCACGGCACTGCTGTGCTAGGCTAGTTGGTAGCTTAGTTAGGGGATGGTTAGAGTTAGGGGAGACAAGGAGACCAAATGGAGCCCAATTACTCGACAAAGCATTGATCAATCAATAGTGTTTGTTAGGAAAAAAAATTGTGCAGGCCACCTGTTCGACATAATGGCCGCATGAAACAAACTTTTGAATTTTGAGATGAATTTTGGTGGAGTTGTTGGTCTTATTCTTGAGCATCTCTGGTTGCTAGAATTTGTCAAATTGAATTCATTTGAGTGGTTTTTGCAAAAGGGTGATCTATGTACCTACACTTGATTCCATTTTCAAATGTCTTTTAAATGTAGAGTTTGAATGTTTTTGGAAGATCACAAAGTGGGCCTTGGTACATCTTAACTTGTACTATCAATGGGTGAAAAGATCCATAATTGTTTCTGTTTGAATTTGAGTGCTAGGAATACCCAAAGTGGACTAGTTGATTAAAATGGCAAAAGTGACCATTTCTATTTATTAATTCTATTTGAATTCTTTTTCTTTGGATTTTGCTTGGGAATGATCTAGATGATGTGGCATTCATCTTAGAATCATTTTACAACCATTAGAACAAACAATCATGGGAATTCAATCCTCTTTAATGTAACACACATATGCATGTTTAATTATTTAAATGAGAAAAAGTATTTGTTAACCCTAAATTGGGTGAATTGGATCTTGATATCCTTGATTAAAGATTTGGGATGTTACATTATGCGTAAGCCGGGGCTTTCCTCGTCAGCCCTTGCTTTGCTTGTCAGCCTCTAGCTTTGGCGTGGTTGTCCAGTAGCGCAGGCCAGGCCAGCCAGCCTGTCCGGTCAAGGGTGCGCTCAGCAAGGAACGTCATCCCCACCGTACAATGTCCAACGGATCCGAGGTGGCCAGCTAGGAGTGGCCTCCCAGCTGATTCTTCTGGCTACCCCGCTAGACGAGCCAGCCGGGGAATCTTGAGTATGGACCGGGTGGGAATTCCACCCGGCTGTGGTTCCTTGATCTGGGCCCAGGCGGCGTGCGCTCCTTGGAGCCAGCCGGTTGGTCCCGTCTTGGTCTACCCGGGGGTCATCCCCCCGACACTAGTCCCCGAGCGCATTAGGACTTGGACTTGTGGAGAAGTTCTTGCGTGCTCATTTGAAATGATTGATGACGCAGATGCCTTGTCTTTTTCGTTTGTCTTGTAGTCTTTGTCATGTACCGGCTTTGGATTCTGTGTTGTTTTCCCGGCTGGAGTTCACCGTCTATGGAGCCGATGGACACACCCACAGGGTGTGATGGGTGATCATCTTGACCGGCTGCTACAGCTGGCCGGGAGATGGATCGCCAGTCTGCTGTCGTTGGTGCTTGCGTAAGCCACGCCTGCCGTTTCTGGCACGCGTCGCGTCAGTTTGACTTCTCGGTCTGCCGCTGTGGTTTTTGGTAACCGTGCGCACTCCTCCATCATTGTGTCTCCTTGGAGATCGTGGGAGCGTTTTTCCTCCCGCAGTAACGCCTGCGGGATCTTCTACGCGCGTGGCGCTGGCGCACGCGATCTGCCACGAACCGTCGCGGGGTAGTGGGGTAGTTTCTTTGCCACGTGGCGTGGAGGCAGGGGAACCGACACGGTTGCCCTTCACCGATTAATACATGCTCGAGGAGGGGTGGTTCCTCACTTCGTCTCCTTGCGCTCACCATGCTTGCCCTTCCTTGCGACCTAGCCTCCCTCTGCTCTTCTGCGCCACCGCTCTTTGGTCGTTGACACCTCTCTTCTTCTTCGACCACGGGACCCCGCGCCTCCATCACGGCTACCTTCCCAGGCAATATGCTGCCCGAGGTCGCCGACGGCTGGTGCGGCTCCTACGTCACGGAGGAGCTCATGAAGAAGTATCGGCAGGGGAAGTTCCTGCCTTCGGAGCGGGTGGTGAAACACTGCCTTACGCCGGAGGGCGAGCGGGTGCCGCACCCCCAGGCCGGCGAATTCATCGTCTTCCTCGCCCACTTCGCTCGCAGCCTCGGGCTACAGTTGAGCTGCTTTGTCCTGGAGCTGCTGGTCATGTTTGATCTGCAGCTTCACCACGTCGGAGCCAACGCCCTGTCGATGCAGTCGCATCACGCGGGTTGCTGCGAGGCGTAACTCGGCGTCTGCCCCGACGCCGCCAATTTCTTGAAGTTCTTCCACTTCAAGGTGCAGGTGGTAGGGAAAGGCGGCCTGTTGATGGAGACGGGCTGTTGTGCCATCTACCCGCGGCCGTCAGCGCCCATCCCCCTCTTGGAGCTCCCCGACACCGTCAAGCTCTGGCATCGCTCGTACTTCTACGTGCGCAACAACACGAAGGTGGACTTCATCAAGGTCCTCGCCTTCGCCAACGTCCCCTCTAGCCGAAAGACCTAGACCGTCCAACATTTGGGTGCCTAGGGCGACATCGACCGGATGGGCTCCCGGCTAGCCGTCCTCATGGAGAAGGAGCGGCTCACCGCTCGGGACATTCTGTTGTCCTGGATGGAGACCCGCGTGCTCCCGTTGCAGCACCGGTCGCACAAGATGTGCCACCTCTCCGGCCATCTGGATCCCACCCGGGTCTCCCGGCTGGACGTGCCGTACGCCGCCCTCCGTGAATGGCTCGCCACCATTTTGAAGGAGACGCTGGAGGAGGAGTGGAAGTTCTCCTGCCGGCCGTACCACCGCAGCCGGCTGCCGCTGAAGGTACGTTTTTCTTTCTTGCTTTTCTTCAGGTGAATTTTTCCTGAGGGACTCCTTTCGTGCCTCTTATCTTCCCTTGTTGAGTAGCTTGTCACGGCGCAGCTAGCGGAGAACGGTATGGGGGACACCGAGCTCCCTAACTTCTTCGCGGACTTTAAGCCGGCGAAGGCTCCGCCCGTGGAGGAGGAGTGGTTCCCCATGCGGGCCGACGAGGGCTGCGAGTTCCCACCCGGTGAGAATTTGTTCCCTACCTTTGTCATGCTTGCACTTGTCATGCTTGTAATTGTAATCTTGACTTTTTGCTTGCCCTTGGAATAGCCGCGCACGACGAGGACGTGGAGCTGGCAGAGCTTGCCATGCCCAGGGGCAGGGGGAAACACGTCGCCCCTACCAATGTCACCCTGGCTGCAGGTGGTGGCAAGAAGTCACGCCGCCTCCGCACCGCGCCCATCATGCCAAGCGTTGCCGGGTAGGTGCTCTTGTTCTCTTGGTGCTGGTGTTGCCTTACTTGCATTTGTGTTGCTCCCTTCTTTTGTTTCTGCAGCAAGGCCATGTCCTTGCCCGGCTCTGCGACCGTCGCCACCGCGTCCGCCCGTCCGCCTGCTGCCGAAGGGAGCATGCTGGCTCCGGTGTCCGAGGCCGCGCCAGCTTCGGTGTCCAAAGCTTCGCCAGCTCTGGCCCCCGAGGCTACGCCGGCTCCGGCCCCCGAGGCTGTGCCGGCTCCGGCTCTGGCGTCTGAGGCTACTCCAGCTCCGGCTCCGGCGTCTAAGGCTGCTCCAGCTCGGATCCCAAGGCTACGCCGGCTCCAGGACCTGAGGTGGCAGCGACGGATTTGGTGCCGCCGGGTGGGCCCACGACGCTTCACCGGGCTGGGGGCATCTCCCGGTTCGCGAGGGGTTTGTCGTTTGGGGGTGCCGGTGTGGCCGCCCCTCCCACCGGCTCGGCGGTGGGCGCCGACTCCAGCGCCTACCGGGTGGAGGAGCCGGTGGAGGTGTCGTTGTCGGTTGCCCCTGTCCAGCCGTAGGTTGGACCCTCCACGGCTGCGGTGAGCGACGACGACCTCCAGGTCACCAGCTGGACGCCGACACACACCGCGCCACCGCCGGATGCCCTTCTGGCCCAGTTGTCGGAGGCGGCGCCGCTGGCCGTTGGCCAGATCCACTAGCTGGTGGGGGCGCTAGAGCAGGGGCTTGGCCAAGCCAGGACCCTAGGGGCTTCTGTCGAGGAATGTACTCTGTCGCCAGTATTGTTGTTTTGTCACCGTTTCGCGACGTAGTTGCTTCCCTTGGTTCTTATCTTTCTTTCCTTGTATAGAGGGCTCTTATCGATGCCACCAAGACCTTGCGGGACCTGGCCGTAAGATCGCTCGCTCTGCTGTATCTTCCCAATTGCGTGATTTCTCGCGCTTCTTGTTGAGTATTGGTTACCCTCCTGCAGCTTAGCTGGTGGACCGGGACCGCAAGGTTGCCCGGCTGAAGGACGAGGTCGCCGGCTGGAGGAGACCAACAAGGCCCGCCAAGACCAGATTGCCAAGCTGACTGCGCAACAGCAGTAGATGGAGATCAAGTCTGGCAGGGCCAAGAAGGCTGCGGACGCCCGGACCGAGGCGCTGAAGAACCTGGAGGGGTTTTATGACACTCAGGCGGACGCCCTCAAGTCCTCCAAGGCCAAGGAGGCGGCGGCGCTGTCGGAGCTCTACCAGATCCCTGAGATCATTGTCAGTAAGTGCTTTTGACTTGAGCCCCTTTTGTGGATTTCTGGCTACAACTCAGTACCCTGAGGCAACTGATAAGGCACTGGGATGGATTCTCGAGACGGATCCGGAACGGGATTTCCACCCGGGGGATGGTGATGGTCATTAGCGAGGAGGCGAACAAGCTCCGCGCTGCCGCCCTCGAGGTCTTTGACTATGTCTGGCCCGAGGCCGTCCCTCCTGCCACCATGGACGTCCTGGATGAGTGTCTCTGAGGCGCCCCGGAGCTCATGAACATGGCCCAGGAGTGGACGGCTCGAGGTGGCGCGAAGATGGTGTTAGCGCTGCTCAAGTCCTGGTACCCTGACGTGGATCTACGGAGCCTTTCCCGTGGGTTCTGCCAAGGGACCAACTACAACCAGCTTCACGCTGATGTCCCCGACATCTGCTCCTGTGCTGTGATAATCCGGGAGCTACGTCGCACTGGACAGGGACTTCAGCGACCCAGCCGGCACGGAGCGGTACTTCCACAGTCCGGATGCAGCATGCACCGAAGCTCCGGCTGCACCGCAGACCGCCTCGATGGACATCACCTCCTGCAGCCATGGTCCAGCTGACGCCTCTAGCCCCTCAGTGAATCTGATCCCCAGAATGCCGGGAGTATTTGTGAATTTGAAAATTTTGCCTTTTATGTATGCCGTGTGAACAATTGTCCATCTGTGACATGTTGAACTTCTGTGGGAGCATCACCTCCCTTTATCTTATTTGCTCGTGCTCTTCTGTTTACACTTTCTGTTTTGCATCTTCTTCATGCATGCTTCTTTGTGGGGGTGCGCAAGTGCACCCACAGGGTGTAGTCCCCGAGGTTCGGGCCGGCTGGAGAATACAGCCGGGTCGAATCTCCTTGACCTGCTCTGCTACCGCCTGGAAGCTTTCTGCCTCCACCTTGGCGGTGCTCGTCGTTGAACTTTGGCTCATGCAAACATAGAAACAAACAAGTCGTTTTCCTGGTTAAACAAATGCAAGTCCAAATTGTAATCTTAGATGAACTAGTTTTCAGATTTTTGTTGTTTCGCGCAAGTTCAATGTCTTCGCCCTTTTCTCAGTGAGATTGGCCCATTTCATTGCTGTTCCCTTGCTGGCTTTTAGCCGGAGTCGAAGGGGTAGCTTGGTAGGCGTACTGCACGATACTTCGGGTTTGAGTCATTGTATTTGAGCGAGCGAGCGCATCTGGGTCGTCCAGACATTTTTGTTTTCCTTGTGGCATTTTCGTGTAAGGGCCTTTGAGCGTTCTGCTCTTGCCGGATCTATCAGCCGGCTTGCGGTCTGCAGCCGGAACCGAAGAGGAAGCCTTAGGAACCGCGTACAGTACTTTGCCACGTGGATTACGCGGCCGTCTGGGCCAACCGGTGAGTCCCCGAGGCGGATCACCGGCTCTGGGGTTAGAGTAATGTAGCCAGAAAAGCCAACGTATGCAGCATGACTTGCTTATTTTATTGCGGAGTCCCCGAGACTGTGTCGAGGCTTCTATGCTTGTTCATTACATGAAAGTAAGGTACATACGCTTCTTGCTCAAGTGTAAAAGGGGCAGAGCAGACTTGCGTTCCATGGGCGTTCAGTTTCTTCGCCTGAGCGGTCCATCCTGTTCTTTTCCGGCTTGCAGGCGTTGATGAGGTAGTACAAGTTGTTCTGTAGTGCCCGGCTGATTATGAATGGGCCCTCCCAAGGTGGAGATAGCTTGTGCATCCCCTTGGTATCTTGGACCAGCCTTAGCACTAGATCGCCCTCGTGGAACAAAACGCTTCGTATCCGGTTGGTGTGGTAGCGGCGTAGGTTCCGCTGGTAGATGGCTGACCTAGATAAGGCCAGTTCACGGGCTTCCTCCAGAAGATCGACATTGTCTTCCCATGCTTCTTTGGCCTGCTGTTCTGTGTAGAGAAGTTTGCGGGGTGCGTCGAACTCGATGTCGGTGGACAAAACCGCCTCCGCCCCGTAAACGAGGAAGAAGGGAGTGTAGCGCGTGGACCGATTTGGCGTTGTGTGCAGGCTCCAGAGTACATCCGAGAGCTCCTCAATTCAGCAGCCGAGAGATCTCATCAGTGGTTCGATTAGCCGGGGCTTGATTCCGGCTAGGACCAGACCGTTTGCTCGTTCGCACTGCCCGTTGGACTAGGGGTGTGCCACAGATGCGAGGTCCAGACGGATGCCCTTATCTCCACAGAATCGTGTGAAAGCTCCCTTGGCAAAATTTGTTCCGTTGTCGGTTATGATGCTGTTGGGGTAGCCAAAGCATGTGATTAAGTCTGTGAAGATCTTGACCATCGTTGGCCCATCCAGCTTCTTTATCGGCTTTGCCTCTATCCACTTGGTGAACTTGTCCACCGCCACCAGCAAATGGGTCATGCCGGATCTGGCCGTTTTGAAGGGGCCAACCATGTCCAGCCCCGAGATGGCGAACAGCCAGGTGATGGGAATAGTCTTGAGTGCTATGGCCGGAATGTGCTTCTGCTGGCTGAACCGCTGACACCCGTTGCATGCCTTGACAATCTGCTCCGCGTCTTCTAGTGCCGTGGGCCAGTAGAACCCGTGGCGGAATGCCTTTGCCACAATGGCTCGTGACGATGCATGATGTCCGCACTCACCCTGGTGGATGTCGACCAGCAGCCGGATTCCTTCCTCTTGGCCCACACATCGTTGATAGATGCCGCCAACACTGCGCTTGTAGAGCTTGTTGTTGATGATGGTGTATGCGCTGGCTCTGCGCTTGATCTGTCTTGCCTGCACCTCCTCTTTGGGCAGCTCTCCATTGGCTAGGAAATCCATGAACGGCTTGGCCCATGTTGGTGTTTCCTGGATGGTGTACAGCGCTTGCATTAGAAGATTCACTTCTCCCTAGATGCCCAGGTCAGGCTCGTCCGGAGGCCGTCCGGGTGGGGCGGCGGAGCCGACAGCTTCTACGCTGGAGGCGGCAGTCCTCGGGCGCGTAGGAGTAGTCCCCGGGTGCGGTGCAGCCGTTGCGGAGGTCTTGGAGCCGGCAGTCCCCGGGTGCGACAAAGCAATCCCTGGGTGTGGTGCAGCCGTCGCCGAGGCTTTGGAGCCGGCAATCCCCGAGTGCGACGAGGCAGTCCCCGGGTATGGTGCAGTCGTTGCGGAGGTCTTGGAGCCGACAGTCCCTGGGTGCGGCGAAGCAGTACCCAGGTGCGGTGCAGCCATCATGGAGGTCCTAGAGCCGGCAGTCCTCGGGTCCGCGTCCAACACGATGGAGTCGAATTCGGGAGACGGTGTGATTGATGGCTTGCGCAGGTGCTCAAGGCAAACTCCAGGAGGAATTGGTTGTCTTGTCGACCCGATGCGGGCGAGCGTGTCTGCGGCCTCGTTGTTCACCCTGGGAACATGATGAAACTCGCATCCTTCAAAACAGGCGCATAACTGCTGTATGAAGAAACAGTATAGAGTCATGTTTGCATCTCTGGCATCCTAGTCGCCTGACACTTGCTACACCACCAAATCAGAATCGCCGAATCATAGGATGCACCGGATGCCTATTTCCTTTGCCATTTTGAGGCCGTGGACGAGAGCTTCATACTTAGCAACGTTGTTGGACGCGTGGAAGTGGATCTGCAGCACGTATTCCAGCCAGTCTCCTTTTGGAGAGGTGATGACCACTCCAGCTCCGAGGCCTCCATACATCTTCGAGCCATCGAAATGCAGCTTCCAATGCATGGAGTCAGGGCAAGGCGGCAGGTACTGTGTTTCTGCCCAATCGACGAGGAAATCCACCAAGGCCTGAGACTTGATCGCTATTCTTGGCTCGTACTGTATGTTGTGGGCAACGAGCTCTATGGCCCATTTCGCCACCCGGCCTATGGCGTCTCTGTTGCCTATGATCTCCGCAAGTGGCGCTAGCGCCACCACCCGGATAGAGTGTTCTTGGAAGTAGTGCTTCAGTTTCTTGGCGGCCATGTATACGCTGTACACCAGCTTCTGGTAATGCGGGTAGTTGTGCTTCGAGAGCGAGAGTACCTCACTCAGGTAGTACACCGGTCGTTGCACCGGCTGCGCCTTTCCTTCTTCCGGCCTCTCTACTACCAACACCATGCTGACGACCCTGTTTGTCGCTGCGATGTACATCAACATGGGTTCCTTTGCTGCTGGTTCTGCCAGGATGGGTGGCGAGGTGAGCATGCGCTTGAGGTCACAGAAAGCTTCATCCACCTGCGATGTCCAGACGAACTTGTCCGTTTTCTTCATGAGCTGGTACAGTGGGAGTGCTTTCTTGCCCAACCGGCTGAGGGAGGCTAGACAGCCGGTGAACTTCTGTACGTCTCTCAAGTTCTTGGGCGGCTGCATGTGCTCTATTGCACCGATCTTCTCGGGGTTTGCCTCGATCCCTCGCTCGGTTATGAGAAAACCAAGTAGCTGACCGGCTGGGATGCCGAATACGCACTTCTCCGGGTTCAGCTTCATCTGGAACCGGCGGAGGTTAGTGAATGTTTCCTTCAGGTCCTCAAGGAGTGTCTGGCACTCCATGGTTTTGACTACCACGTCGTCGACATAGGCGTGTACGTTTCTGCCGATCTAAGTTTGCAAGCAGTTCTGCATTCAGCGCTGGTACGTTGTTCCGGCGTTCTTCAATCTAAATGGCATTGTGGTGTAGCAGTAGGCTCCGTAAGGAGTGATGAATGATGTCTTTATTTGATCAACAGGGTTCAGCCAGATCTGGTGGTAGCCGGAATACGCGTCCAGAAATGATTACAATTTGCAGCCAGCCATGGAATCGATCACGTGGTTTATCCTTGGCAGGGCGAATGGATCCTTGGGGCATGCTTTGTTCAGACTAGTGTAGTCAACACACATGCGCCAAGTCTTGTTATTGTTTAGCACGAGTACTGGGTTTGCCAGCCATTCCGGGTGGAAAACTTCAATGATGAATCCGGCTGCGAGAAGCCAGGTGATCTCCTCCCGATTGTTCTTCTTTTTTCTTCTGTGCAGCGACGCAGCGACTGTTTAACCGGTTTTGCATCCGGCCTAACATGTAAAGAGTGCTCGGCGAGCTCCCTCGGAACACCTGGCATGTTCTTGGGGGACCATGCAAAGATATCCCGATTCTCACGGAGGAAGTCGACGAGCGCGCTTTCCTATTTGCTGTCAAGGCCGTCTCCGACCAGGACGAACTTGTTCGGCTCGGCCTCGTTCAGCAGGATCTTCCTCGTGCCCTTGGATGGCTTGAATGGTGCCTCTCCGGCCGGCTTGGGTTCGCCAGCCGGCATGTCCTTCTGCAGGGCCGCCACATTCTGCATGATTATGCATTTTCCTTCCACGATGATCATGGCTTCAGCTATTTTTGACTTGTCTGTGGCGCATTCCATAGACCGTTTGTAGCAGCCGGCCACGGTGATGACCCCTTTGGGCCCTGGTAGCTTCATCTTGAGGTAGGCGTAATGTGGTACCGCCATGAACTTGGTGAGCGCTGGCCGCCCCAGGATCGCGTGGTAAGCGCCGCAGAGGTTGACCACCTCGAACCAGATGGGCTCACGGCGGAAGTTGTCCTCTGTGCCGAGGATGACGTCCAGCCAGATTTTTCTGATGGGGGAGTGTGAAGGGCCGGGGACGGCTCCATGGAAGGAGGTGCTTGACGGCTCCAGCTGCGACTCACTGATACCGAGCCGGTCGAGCGAACTGCGGTACAGGAGGTTGATGCTGCTCCCGTCATCGACGAAGGCGCAGGAGAATCTGCAGGAATGCTTCTGGGAGACAATGATAGGATCCATAACCATGGCGTAGGTGCCTGGGTAAGGCAGCTCAGCCGGCTGGTCCTTCTAGATCCATGCAACTTCTTGCTCTGACCAGTTGAGGTACTGGGGAATCGGAGGAACGATTGCGTTCACCTCCGCATCGCGACGCCTTTTGTTGTGCTTGGTGTCCGGCTCTATGGTGAAGATGTGGTAGTTTCCCACTTGGCGAGGGTAGTTGTTGTCATCATCCTCCCTTTGATGTTGGTTGTTGCGATCGCCTGGCGGCCCGCCGGCTGGAGGGGGTGGCGCCTGTCCAGCCGGTGCGCCAGCAATCTCCGCCATCTTCTCCGTCCAGGTGCATTGGCGTGTTGTGTGCGTAGCTGGCTTTTTGCCCCCGCTGTGGAACTTGCATGGCCCATCAAGCATGGACTGAATGGTGTACTTGGGCCTTGGAGGCCGATCATCAGGCTTCTGTCTCTGGCTTCCGCCTACAGCCAGATCCTCCTACACTGCTGCCACCTGCCTGGAGCCATATTGGTTATCTGGTTGGTCGTCCTTTATTTTGCCGTGGCGGTTGTCGTGCCGCCTAGAGTTGTGGCCATTCCCTTCCGGCTGGCGCCGATCTATGGCGACATCGATGATTATTTGCCCTTGGTCGTCCACCCGGATGGATCTTTTCATTACCGCATCGGCCGTGGCGTACTTGTCCATGATGGCCATGGTCTGTGCCATGGTTGTGGGTTCCACCCGGTGATGGCCAACGAACAATCTAAATGTGGGAAACCACTTGATTTCGGCTATTGAGGTATGTAAACGTCTGTAGCAGCAATGCTATGACGGTTAAAATTTTAGTCTCCTCGTGGTTTCACGTTCCAAGTGAAGTTGTAGTACTCCTCTGACCCATTATTCCTCAACATATTCATTGGCATGGTCACCAGTGCACAACACAATCCCAATTAACATGTTAAAAACAGTGGCATTATTTCTCTATGAAAGAGTTGAAGTTTTTGAAAGGCAAAGGAAGGAAAAAGGTGCTTTGAGAGTCTTGAAATTTTTACATGGGAATAGATGAGTTGTTCTTAAATTGAATGTTTTTGGTGCCAACTTGAGAACTCTTATATGATTAAAGAAACAAGAGGAAAAAGTTTCATTTCTCAACAAAGAGAGATACCAAAAGAATTTGTCTCACTTTCCTAGCTAAACTTTTGACACTTGCTCAGGCATATGATTTATTTGCTAGCAAGATATATGTGGTTAGGAAGTGGACTCAGTGCAATCTTGTAAATACTTGTATGATCATGTTTAAGATTATAGGGATTGTGAAGAAAATAATTTGACACCAGTCCAAGATTGTAAGTTCTTTTATTTCAGTCTCGAATCTCTGCTATTCTTCTTTATTTCCTTGTCACTCGAGGGCGAGCAACGTCTAAGATTGCGGGAGTTGATAACTGTGAGATTCGACACATTTTGATGGTTTTTATTGATGGTTTTCTCCAAGATTTGATTGTTTTCTAGCTTTACCTAACGCTAATACTTCGGTAGCGAAGAAAACTTGGTTTTTAATTTGTGTTTCAGGTTCTGAACGTCAACAGAGGGTTTTAACTAGAGAAACACAATATTCAGGCGAAAACAAGCAAGTCTCTCTTTGGAAGAAATCGAGGGAAGTGTACAGAGGCTTTAACGAGCAACTATACAGTGGGAACAATTTTTCTGGCCGTATAGTTCCCGCCATATGGCTACCGCTGCCTCCGTCTTGTCAAAAGGGACAATTTTCATGAAGACACCAAGGACGAAAACACAACACAGCAGCCGCTATCCCATCCAGAAGGGAGAAAGAAGAGATCTGAGAAGAAGGGGAAGACGTTCTTCATCTCGCTCCATGATCTTCGACCTCCTAGCCAATACACCCCCGTAGCCATTACTTGTACTTGAGACAGAGAGAGATCTTCACCTTGCAAGACTAGGGTTTGAGATTGTTTCTTCCCATCTTGAATTGTGTTGGATTACTTTTCTATTCTTATTGTGGATCTCCGCGGTAATATCAGGAAGAACTCCCTTTATTTAATTATATTGATGATGCTTTCTTCTCTCATGTGTGAGTAAGTTCCTTGGGCGTGGGAGATGTAAGGGATTGGTGAGATGTGATGTGCCTCTATATATTTTTCCATTAGTTTGTGATTTATTCTAATTACTATATGATGTGTGCTTGACTATCTATGGGATGCCTGATGCTTGTTGTCCAATTAAGGGCCTAGACAACATGATGATTTGTTCTACATAGATAGGATCTTGTTCACTAGCAGACCGGCGACCCCCGAGTGACACGGGGATATCAATGGAAAACTAGTAGACTCGAGGATAAAGAGGAACCACCGTGCTTATTGCATTAGTCCGATCCAAGGAGATTAATCGCTAAGCGACCCGAAGGGTCTTAATCGTCTAGTGCCTGACCATGGTTTTGGTAACAGGCTAGTAGGATTATTGAAGTTGGGATGAAATCTACCAAGAGGATTTCCGGCTAATTATGGGTTGCTCGCTTACACATATACTTATAAAATTATAATTGTTACGCTCTTTATTCCTCCATCTAGCATAGTCACTATCACCATGAACTGTATCTCGCCACGCCTCTTTCGCCATCTGAAGAAAACAACGAACAACCGAATCGTTCTTTACTTTTATGCTTTTTATTTCTGAAGTTTAGATTTTAGTTTTATTTAATACAATCGGTTTAATCCAAATTCCATTCTCATTTTTGCACCTGCAGTCAATCCACTCAAAGACCTGTGACAACTTTGGGTGTGATAGAGACTTCATGATAAACACTTACCTTTGGTCTCCCTATGGGATCGATAACTATACTTCGAAACTAGCTACAAACGATCTGTGCACTTGGAGACATCAATCTTGTAAAAAGGATCAACATCAAGATTTCGGTAAGTGAAGGAAATGATGAAGCCATGTATCAACACTTTGTTAATCAGGTAGCAATAAAGGTACGTGAGCTTGAAGAAGAATATAAGAAAATTGCTAAAAAATTACCTGTTAAGCTTGATGATATATTTGAGCCTACTATTAAAATTTAAATTGGGACCAATGAGATAGCTGCAGTTTGTGATCTAGGTGCAAGCGTTTCAACAATTCCAAAGAGTCTTTTTAATAAGTTAAATATTGGCTCTTTTGAAATCACTGAGTTAAAACTACATCTTGCAGATTCTACCTACAAACAAGCTGTAGGAATTAAGGAGAATACTTTAGTATACATTAAAGGTTGTCCTGCTCTTATTGATTTTGTTATTTTTGACGTGCCTGAAGATGCTACTGCTCCTATTATATTTGGCCGTCCTTTCTTAAGAACTATTAAGGCTTTGATTAATATCCATGAAGGGAACATGAAGCTTCAATTGCCTTCGCTGGATCCTTTTGTTGTTCATTTCCCCAGGAAGAAGAAAGCTAGGCATGTTGAAAAGGAGGCCATCACTTTGAAGGCCAACTATTTTGGAATGGGTGTTCCACTCATCTGGCCTAAGTAAGCAACATCAAGGTCAAGCTATTGACCATAAAAGAGCGCTCCATGGGAGGCAACTCATGTGAAATAAAGGTTTGAGTAAAGTTTTTAAGTTTTAGTTTAAGTTTATGTTTAATAAAGAGTGCTAGAAAACTCCAGTTGAGGAGAAGAAGTTCGGTAGTACTAAAAATCCTATTATATACATGCTGTTGTTGGTCGATAATTTTAACTGTCAACTTTCTGTCAAAAACAAGGTATTTTGCTAAGTTTCAGAATAAGAAGTAATTCCCGAAGAACCGGAAATTTTTTGATGGGTACAAAGAGTTTAACGACCAACTATATGGCGGAAATAAAAATTCCGGCCGTATAGTTCCGGCCGTATAGATACTTTTGCCATCGACAATTTTTCTTTCAAAAGTACTAATGGTTTAATGGCCAACTATACGGCGGGAATACAAATTCCGGCCGTATAGCTCCGGTCGTATAGATATCGATGCTTTCGTACAAATTATTTTGTAGGTACAGACGATTTGATGACCAACTATACGGCAAGAACATATTGTTCCGGCCACTGCGCCGCCAGGTGGAAACCCTAAAATTTTGATAGCGGGCCAACTATACGGCGGGAACACATTGTTCTTCCCGTATAGTTGCGTCTGACCACAAAAACACCATGGGAGGTACCTCCAACCACAAAACTTCAATCCTTTTTCTTTCTTATACCTCCAAACACTCTCAAAACCTCAAGAGATCTTCATCTCTACTCAATTTCGTTCGATTTCCTCGCACACAAGTGATCTATGGTATGTTTATCCTCCGATCGTCCAATTACTTTTTGCAAATTCATCTTTGATTTATTGTCATTATCAATCTAGGGTGAGACCTACTATGAACTAATTGCCATGATTATCTTGCCTAGATTATTATTTTGAAGGGATTCTTTAGTGTGCTATGATGAGGAATATGTTATGCTTATTATTGTTGGATCAAAAATTTTTATTTTTCCTTGTTATTTTTAGATGATGAACACAAGGAGCCAAACTCGTGCTCGTGCCGCTGCTAGCGCTTCGCGGGCTGTCACTCAAGAACACATGGGGATACGGTTCAGGAATGAGCTCCAATGTGATCGCTTCGACAAGGTCAAGAACCGAGAAGTGAAGGCAACCAAGTGGGCTTGCCCCATTATATTGAACCAACTCGATATTTCTAATGACTTCAATTTACTTTGCAATAGGGTTATCCTGTAAAACTTTGTATTCAATGATGTGCCTACTTATCGCCGGTTAACTCTTGAATTTTTAAGTTCCTTGCAAAGCACCGTTAAACTATGGAATGGAGAAGACCGAATTTCTTTCTGGCTCATGAACAATAATTACACTTTATCACTAGATGAATGGTGCGCACGCTTTAATTTGCCAAACAATAATGATAATGACTTGCATGCATCCTTTACTAGCTTAGGCCCTTTCCCTGAACAATATTATAATAGAATGAGCTTCACTTCTAGAGTGAGCAAGGGGAAGAACATTCAATAACCTGCAATTCGCTATTTGTTCTATGTTATTGATAACACCTTGCAGGCACGTAATGAGTTCACGAGACTCAATGAGGAGGACATCTTAGTCCTTGCAAAGGCCGCTTTCAACAACTTCAACTTGTCACTCAACTTGGGCGCAATCCTTGTGCGCTACCTGGAGCACCAATCCTCCCAAAGCCAAGGACCAATCACATGCGGAGGCATCATCACCGTGCTTGCCATTGCCCTAGGCATCAACCTAGGTGAGTTGCAACCTATGCTAGGTGAGCGATGTGTTGGTTTATCTACTTTAAAAGCTTGTGGAATGCTCACTCAGAGAGGTGGTGTTTTTACCTGCATATTGCTGGAGCTGGGCGTATCTACCCCGCTCCTTTTCCTAATGGTCTTTTCTCTATCGAGGAAGGATGTTTTATATATGACTTGCAGGTTGAGCAACACCAACCCAAGGAGGAGATTCTGGATGAGGATGAGGACCAAGAAGAGGAGCAAGAAGTTCCTTATCAAGAGGAGCAACCATCAACCCGGTTCGCTACATACCAAGACTTCCAAGAACTTGGAGGGACTATGGAGAGGATGCATAGCCTCTCTTTCAACCTCCGAGAATCAACTAGTAACATATCAACTCAATTTTCGAACTGGAGTTCTGACTTTTTCCTGCCACCACAATGATTTGAAAGGGCTTGCAAAAGCCTAAGCTTGGGGAAGTCTCCTCATTTATCTTTATTTGGCGTTTGTTTGCTTTTATTTAGTTCGAGGTTATGTTTTTAATTCAAGTTTATAAGCACTCGTGTTGGTTTCCCCAACACTTTATCTTTAGTTATTTCTTTTTGCTTTTGGGATTTTCTAGCCGAGCTTTGCCACCAGTTTTCTATTCTTTAATTCCCTCTCTTAAAAACAACAAAAAGATTTCTCCATTTATCTTTATTTTCCCTCTTCTTTCTTTTCTTTTCGCCTCGAGGTTCTCATGTATTTGCAGGAAGAGTGATTGACTTCGAGTTTCCAAGAAACTAATCAAGAAGGAAGAGAGAAGTGGAACCAAACATGAGAGGTATGCCTTATGACTCCCCACTTGAAAGGGCATGTATGCCCCCATATGTGGTTTTGGTAATTAATGACAATCCCTATGGACTAATGTGCAAATTGAGTCTCACTTGTAGGTTTGTCCATTGGAATCGCTTGGACCATGTGTTGGTTTCAAGGATGAAAAAAAAGAAGCACTGTCCAAGGGCTTTGTGCCTATTGGAATCAAGTAGAAGAAGAAGATCAAGTATGTCTTGAAGAAGAAGAACATGGAGTTCCTCATGGCTTTCTTCATGGCATCATCATCAAGAATTGTTGTGCAAGCTCAAGATGCGTCCTCTCTAGAAGATATCATGCTTGATGCTTGCCATCCTCGGCAATCATGGAATGATGAAGACAAGTTCGAACAAGAGGCTTCCCCATGGAGTATGGGGGAGCATGTCTCAAGTCTTCATCAAGCAAGAGCAAGCAAGTGCAATCAAGAAAGGTGTTCCATCTTGAAGGTGACAAGATCGTCTACATCAAGCTCAAGTGGGATGCTCAAGGAAAAGGTATGATCTTCATAGGGTTTCTATTTTACCGGTCTCGTGTAGTGTTGGGAGACCGGGTTTAGGATAGATAGCCATACTATCAAGAGGGGCTCTCGAGTGGGTGACTCATTCGTATCTTTCGGAGAGAGCTCAAACCTTTGCATACATAGCATCATCTTTCTTGGTTGTTGTTTGGTTCTTGTCCATGTGAGGACCTAGAGCTTGTGGTTATCTTCATAACAAGCTCTAGTTCATCAAAAACGGATTTCCCTTGCATATCTTATTGCATTTTTGATCTTGCGGGTTTTCCGGCTCCACACCTTGGGAGGTATCTCACATATATATTCATGGTATTTTCTCCCTTGGTGATATCCAATATTTCGAACAAAATTGGTTTCATCTCGTTTGGAGTTCGGATGCAAAAGTTGTGGCAGTTCTGGTTCTGAAGTCTTTGCCTGACCGGTAGTTCTGGCGGGCCACCGGTAGTACCGCCAGGGCAGTTTGCTGCCGGTAGTACCGGTGTTAATTCTGGCCCAACTTCCGGTAAACCCGATTTCAGTTCAGTACTCTCTCTGCCTGGTTTGTGCTACTTGACGGTACTTCAGTCGGTATTTTAGGCGGTAGTACCGCTAGGACATTCTTGCCGCCGGTAGTTCTAGCGAAGCAGCGGTAGTACCGGCCAGGCTCGTGTTTTTGTTCTTTCTCTCACAGTTTTCTAACCGTTGGCTGGGTGCCACCGGTAGTACCGGCCACCCACCGGTACTACCGGCCATGCGCGATTCTGTGGGTAACGGGCAGATCGGGGAGCCCTTTAAAAGTAGCTCCCCTTTCCCCTTCAGCCAAAAACTCTTGTTCTTCTCGGTTTTTGGCTTTCTCTCTCCTCCATTGTTGACCTTGAAGATCTTGCCCTCTCCTCTTTCCCCTCCTATGATTCTTGCATCTTTTTGAGGGATTTGAGAGAGGAGATCTAGATCTACAAGCCCCACCAAGCCAAATCCCTTCTTTGTGAAGGAATCCTTGGGATCTAGATCTTGGAGAGTTTTGTGTTCTCCTCTTGTGTTCTTCCTCCCTTATTCCCCCAATAGCTTTTGTATCTTTGGTGGAATTTGAGAGTGAAGGACTTGCCTCTTGCATTTGGTGCATAGGTTTGAGTTCTCCTCGGAGATTCGGTGAGTTCAATCCCTTGGGATTGTTTCTCTTGGGTTCTTGGAACCCTAGACGGTTGTGTGGTTGGATTGTTGACCTTTTGTGGTCTTGTAGCCTTTTGTGGCCTTGTTGCCTTTTGTGGCTTTGTAGCCTTTGTGGCATTGTTCTTGGGGCTCTAATTGAGTTGTGGAGGTTCCCCAAGCTTGTTGGCCTTTTGTGGCATTGTGGAGCCTTTGTGGCGTTTCTTGGGAGCCCTCCAATTGAGTTGTGGAGATTTCCCCATGCCTTGTACGGGTTCAGTGACCGCCCTCAAGTGTCCCATAGTGGAACGTGAGTAGGCCTTTTGTGGCGAGCTCACGGGAGAATAGGGTGAGCCTGTTGTGGCGTCGGTGAGTTACGTGCCTTTGCATCTTAGGGTGAGGCCTTGTGTGGCGTTGGGTGAGCATCGAGCCACCACACCTCGAGGTGAGCCATTTGTGGCGTTCGAAGTACATTGCGCCCCCGCACCTCTCCAATGGAGACGTGGCTTCTTTGGAAGTGAACTTCGGGAAACAAATCATCGTCTCCACGTCCATCGGTTATCTCTCAACCAAGCCCTTTACTTATGCAATTTACATTGTGATAGCCTTCGTGCTTGAAGTACTTTATCTTGCTATCACCTTGTTTCTTGTCTTGCTTAGCATAGGTTGTTGGTGCACTTAGTGAAACTAGTGGATATAGGTTTTGGCTTGACAAATTAAACGTTAAGTTTTATTCCGCATTTATTAGAGCCTAATCCGTAATAATTTTAAAATGCCTATTCACCCCCCTCTAGGCGACGTCCATTTCCTTTTCACCACTTTTGAAGTTTGAGAAACCCATGCTAGTTAGTAGTAAATGTTGAGATATTACATTGGTGGAGTGAGTCTTTGTATTGTAGTAAAATTTTGTTTGCATGGGGATTTAGTTGGGTATGTTTTGTTCCAGCTCTTGTAGTTAACCAAGTCTTGCCTAAAAATTTGCCAAACAATTGTAATAAGAAAAAGTCTCACAATTGAAGGCTTGGGTGTTGTAGTGTTTAGTATTGAAGGTTTATTTCTAGAGACACTCAACACCACAGAATATAATGATTGACTTATTATATAGCTCTCTTTAAAAGGATTTGTTTGATTGAATTAATGTTTAGCGGTTTTTGTGAGCATGACAAAGTTTGACTTGTGAATCATAAGAATGATATAGCTTTATGCATGTCAAACTTCATGGGATGCCAACAACTCTGATAGCCTACGAACGATCTTCATGGAGGAAACTCCTAGATTTTGACTATGAGTTGATTAAACATATGTAGCAGCAATGCTATAATGGGTAAGATTATTGGCACTCCCGGGTAGCTATGTTCATGATGGAAACACTCATCTGGCTATTATGAGTAATCATTGTATAAAAGGAACAAAAACCTTGGTGAAGCCACGAGTGTCCATCATAGCCTGATAAACTAATTAAAATCTTTGGCATGCTCTAAATTACTTAAGGTTTGAAATTCTTGAAGGACAATGAATAGAAAAGTAGTGCTTGAAGAGTCTTGATTTATTGATGTGGGAGAATTTACATACTCTAGTATATATGCTTTTCATGACAACTCTCACACTCTCAATTTTACATGATTATACTTTATTGTTCAAAGGCAAGCCTATGAGTTGATTACATGACATGGAATAAAGTTCACTCATTTGAATCATCCATGTTAACAATAATTTTTCTGCGTATAAGGATGCATGAAACCCGTATGATATGCTTGCCATTACTCTACCTATGCTGAAGTTTTTCATATTTATAAAGTCGAGGAAACATGAGACTACCAAACATGAGTAAGATCATCATCTCGTTATTTCAGTTTAAATGATGAGTTCCTTTTTGGTTTTGGTTTTCTTACTCGAGGATGATCAAGTTTAAGCTTGGGGAGGTTGATGGATCTGAAATATAGCCATCCACATCCACATTTAAACTAAATATTATTCATATTTTTGATGAAATATCTCTCTAAACCCTGGCACTAATGCCTAATGATCAAAGGGGTATGCAATCCTTTCTTTCTATTTTCCTTGTGCAGATAATGACGTCTGATGATGGGAATCACTACATTAAAGTCAAAGATACGAATTTTCCAACAACTTGAAGAAACCGGGAGCCATGAAGAGGAGGCAGACGCTTTAACGACCAACTATATGACCGGAAAAAAATTCTGGACGTATAGTTCCGGTCGTATAGTTGCCATCAACACCGCTAGGTGAAACAGAACAACTTTCATGAAGGGACCCCTATATAAAGAGGCCTCGAGCGACGAGAAAAGGGCAGCTCCAGAGACCATCAGCCACCTCCAGATCTCAATCCACAACACCGAAGAGCCGCCGGAGGAATAGACTTAGATCTAATATCTCCACCACCATAGCCATATTCCACTACTTGTAATAGTAGATCTCTTCTTCGATTGGCGACATTGTAAGACTATTTTCTATCAATCTCATGATTTCCACTACAATGTTTATGATCTTTGATCTCATCTCTATGTGTGAGTAATTATCCTTGGGCTAAGGGCTTCGGCCTAGCCATGTAGCTTTTGTGCATTTTATTTATCATAGATGGGATCATGTATTAGTTTGTATGACATGATGATTATTGTATCCTCTCTTGCCTCAATCTAAGGACTTTTCAGGTACCCAAGACCCCGAGGATTGAGCCAGGTATAGGGAGTATGAGTAATGACTAATCTGCAGGTTGGGAACCCCAGTGATAGAAGGGGTAGTATGGCTGTATGTGCGGGATTTACTTGGGATTAATAGTGATGTCACTATGCATATCATTAGTTCTCATTCTTCTACGGATGAGACTAGTAGGTTATTGCTATAAGCGGTTGCGGAGGCAATATCAATTATGGATGCACTGCCCACATATAATTTATCTTGCTATAACAATTACATGCATACTTTATTTTTATCTTTTATTCCCATCAGATGTTTTGCACAGCTACTGGTGAAACCGAATGCCCTAGGCCCTCTCTCCATCATCGACAACAACAAAAAGACGCAAACTCTTGGTCTGGTAAAAACACAAAAAGGAATTCTAAAACCCCTGAAGGTCCGTTAAAGTAACTTCACTATGCTTCTGCTTCCCGAGGATTTGATAAACCTAGGTCTACTAGGGAAAAAGAGCTATACTACATCCATAATTCGGATCAAAGGTATCAGTCTCTATAGCTCGATCACTAGAAGTGAGCAACCTGCAGAAAGAATCAACAAGAGCCAAGAGAAATTTGCACAAATATAATAATAAGCTAGTCTAATATTTTTGGGTTTTTCTTTTTATCAAATGCAAAACTGAAAGTAAACATTCATTGAAACAAAAACAAATAAAAAAGAAAGAAAAATATGAATGCAAAAAGGTGGGAGGAGTTTAACCTCCCCAAGCTTAGGCTTTTTGCCTAGCTGGAATCAGGCATCGCCACCATCGTGTGGCGACTGCTGGTATGGGAAGTTCAGGTAGCGGTTTGGAAAGTCGGTCATAAAAGATGTGAAGTCTTGAGTGAGGTTGACTATGTTGGCATTCCCATCATACAACATGTTCTCTATGTTGTCAATGTGATGCACCACCTGGTCAAAATCACTCCTCGGGACGTATTTGAATCCCGGCTATGGTGGAGGCATAACTTGTTGTTGGTGTTGGTGGAAAGATTGTTGGTGATAGTGTTGCTGACCGTAGTCGTCCCATCCTGCACCATGCCAATTTTCTTCTCCTTTATCTAGCTGTTGTTGGCCAACTGCCATTTTTCCAGTTGGGGTGGCCACCTGGAAACACAGTCCTTCCTGAGAGGATTAGTGCCTACTGAACTCTTCATCAGTAAGGACCCAACTCTGTTTACCTGGCAAACCAAAATCTTGGACAAAAGGAAGCAAAGATTTAGTGGAGATCACCGTTAGGTTCAAAATAAAATTGGTAGGCACGAAGGGCACGTTCGGGTCTATAGACCCCCATGAACTTGGTGCTAGCCATATGAACATCATCCAGGGCCTTACTGTCAGCCACAGCTCTTTCCTGTGGTAGGATAAATTCGTTTGCGTAGGAGATCTGTGTGACCAACCCACGACAACGAATGTCCCGCGCGGAAGCCGGCCTTTGGCGACGAAAGTGCTAGATGAGAAAAGCACCCAGGTTTACCTTGCGAACCATCTCTGGATGCAAGGCCATATGAATCACACTCATTTTGGGGCCTGCCATTGCCCCAACATCACCTTTCCCAAAAAGATAATTAACAAGGAAGGTATGAAAATAACGAATAGTAGGATTCTAGATGGTGGCGCTTTTTTGTGCAAGTAATCATTGTTCCCGTGGACAGAAATTTGCCCCCAATATTGCATTGCCTCTTTGTGCACATTGTCATTAATATCGAGTTCTCCCTCATGGGAGAATCCAAAACTATCACAAAATTCATAGAAGGTCAGGTTATGGAGCTGCCAAATTGAGTACAAAACTCATAGTGCAATTACGCTCATGGGCTTCAAGATCATCATGGAACAATGAAAGGAACTCGAACATGGCGATATTGTAGGTATCGACGGAGAGGTAGGAGAAGTCGACCAAAAGACTCTGGTAGGAGAGGAACTCACGATTTACCCACTTGGTGGGCAAAACCTTGCGGTTACTCACCCTCTCGTAGTCTTGGCTCATGGCAGCCCTCAAGCTGTCCACCTCTAAGCGCCTCTTCTTCTAACTCGGCAGCTTGGTGGAGTCCGAGGCTCCCGCAGTACCCGAGCCCTTGCCCGATCGGAAAATCCTTCCAATGTTATGCATTGTGCTGCAATTTTTTTTGAAGAAAACTATAGGCATCAAGTTTCTATCACATGAACAAACGATTACAGGTAGAAGTTACAAATCCTAACGTGAGAAATCAACAATAATCTCAAAATATAATGAACTCATCTAAATAGCCAATGTGATGAATTCAACCATGGATTTCAGAAAATGGAGTATGGATCGGATGAGAAACTTACCGATGTGAAGATTCCCCAACTCAAAAACACGAAATCAATGAAGAATCAAAGATTTTCGGAGGCTAGGGTTTGAGGTGGAGAGAGAAAGAACAATGAAGAAAGAGGAGGAAGAAGAAGGAGGCTGGCTGGGAGCCAGCCGCCGTCGACCTTTACCTGGAGATGCACGCGGTATGGGCGGGCGATACGAGCATAGCCCCCTGTACCGGTGGTTGTCACCGTTAGATCAACATTAGGGTTCGAGATCAAACCTGGTCGACCTAGTATGGGCAAGGGGTATGGGCGTACCCTGGCCATACTGTTGGTCGTTATCTATACAGGAACTTTGGTCAATTTTTGTCGAAGTTTGGTACGGGCACGAGGTACGGTCATACCCCGGCCATACTATTGGTCATCACCGACACTATTCTTGCTGCTAGTTTCATCGAACTCGGTACAGGCACGCGGTATGGTCATACCGCGGCCGTATCACTGCTCGTTATCTATGTTGAACCCTTTTATTTTCTTCATTTTTCCCTTGCTTCTCAACTTCGCTAAGGTAAATTCTCTGAATGAACTCAAAACTCGATTTTTTATTAAAGAAAACATATAACAAAGTAGTAATCATAAATAAAATTTAATCTTAATTTATTAAGAATGGGTTAACTCCCATTAAGTATTTTATTCTAAAGTTTTGACTAATCAAACTCCATATTATCTGCGCTCATCTCAAGCTGCTCTTTTTCTTTAGTTCTTGTTGCTTGATCATGCTTAGGTGGTGGACCATATTTTCCATTGTGTTCCTGTTTCTTAGGAAAGTATCGAACAATCTGATCATCATATATATTGAAGACAATCTTACTGGTAGAGAAATCTATGTTAGATCTAATTGTGCTAAGAAAAGGTCTTCCAAGTATGATAGACAGTTTGTCATCCTCAGGAACATCAAGAATAATAAAATCAGTGGGTATAACATGTTGATCTATTCTAAGTAAAACATCTTCGATCATTCCGACAGGTTGTTTAGTTGTCTTATCTGCCATTTGTAAAGTTATTGATGTAGGAGAACATTCTCCAAGATTCAATTTCTCAAATAAGGCATAACACTAACACCTGCTCCTAAATCACAAAGAGCATTGAATATATTAGTTTTCCCTATTGCACATCATATGGCTGGTATCCCAGGGTCCCCAAGCTTAGTAGGCAGTTTATCACCAAAGCTTGTTATTACTGCTACAGTCTTAGTTACCTTCTTCTTTCTATTAAGGATGTCTCACATAAACTTTTTATAAGTAGGGATTTGAATAGCATTAGTTAAAGGAAGTTCTAAACACAAGCTGCTTAGGGCCTCAGCAAAAGAGTCATAAATAGCTTTATCCAGTTCGTATTGAACTCGGTTAGGATAAGGAATTTTCTTTTTAGTAGGTATTACCTTCTCTTTTACCTTTGTCACTGGTTCAGTATTATTTATTTTTCCTAGCAGCTGATTTTTGCTTATCGACGTGTTCTTCACGCGGAGTGATAACTAGCTCTTCTTGTTCCTTTCTGAGATCGGCTTCTTCTCTTGAATCGATTGTCTTAGCGTCTGAATCATATGGTTTATGCTTGTCCCCTGCTTCCTCTTCTTCTTGAGTTTTGGAAGCTTCATTTTCCCTTTTCTAGGCCTCATAATCAATGTCATCCTGGGGATCGACTAAATCCTCTTCTTCTTGACTCATCTCCTGAGTCTCTCTTGCTTTTCGAGATTGTTCTTATTGATACCAAGGTGGAACTTGTGGTTCCTAAGTTTCTGTACCACGCCTAGTAACAATGTTAGTAGAAACAATATTGAAATTTCCTTGGTTCAAAATTAAAGTTTGGGTTTCATTTATTTGCTCACACTAAGTTTCATCCATACTTAGATATCTATCTAAATGTTTTGTGGCTCGACCCAAGTAATCAAAGACTTCTGTTAGGTCTCTTATATTATTTTCTTGTGTCATAAGATGTTTATAGTTTTTCTCACAGAATTGATTCTGTTGATATTTAAACTTCTGCATTACAAGATTTATATCATCTTCTATCACATAAGTTTGAAGAATGTCAACTTTGTTCTCTTTTACAAGTTACAAAGCTATACCTTTTTCTTCCATGGACTTTTTGACTTCGGATATAAGATCTGGTGGTATTTGAATCATACCTTTTCGTGGTTTAATATCCTCAACTAGATTGTATTGCTCGTCATTAAAGGATCTTAACTCTAAAAGCTTTACACATTCCGGCAGTGTCAAGTTGCATATGGCTCCTCCTGTAGATAGATCAATCATCTCTTTTGTCTCGCCATTAAGCCCATTATAAAAATATTAGATAACTAAGTTCTCGTAAAAACCGTGATTTGGGACTTTCATAATAATTGCATAAAATCTATTCCATGCTTGATAAAAGGTTTCTCCAATTGTTTGAAGAAAGTTTGTTATACTTCGTTTGATCTACATGATTTTAGTAAATGAATAATATTTATTCATGAATTCACGGATGCAATCTTCCTAGCTTTTTATAGTATGATTGGGTAATGATTGTAACCAAGCAAAAGCATTATCTTTCAAAGATCAGCGAAAGAGTTTAAGAAGTACAAACTCTATTGGTAAACTTGCTGGTTTAAGAGTAGCGCAAAGGTCATAGACCCTCGTCAAGTGGCACTACGGTCTTCCTCTTCTTTTCCTATGAAAGAAATTTCTTTTATCATATATATTAGCTCAGGATATATTTCAAACTCCTGGCCTTAAAACTCAGGACAAAGAATAGGCATTTTCCTCAAGTGCCTATATGGATTCCCATATTCTCCCAAAGGTAGCTTGGGTTCGGCCCCACGGGTGATGGTCAAGTTTGCCATCAATGGAATCAAGTTGTTCACATCTATAGTACACAAATTAGTAAATCTTTCAATAAATTCTAGTCGTCTCTCGATCGGAACACGATCAATATATGGAGGTAAATAAGTTTTTCCTAATCGAGTGGTACCTCGGTCTTCAACGGAGATCATGAATGGTGTCAACAATTGTTGTTGTCAAGAAACAACAATTAGCGCTTAGCTCCCCGACAACGGTGCCAGAAAATATCTTGATGGCCTACAAGTGCACAGGTTCGTCAGAGAATGTTTTCGCGGAAGTATTAATTCTAGTTTTTATATCGAGCCCAACGAGGAGCCTAGGAAAGTGCTTTTATGCGGTTTTTCTATCACACCCAAGGTGTCACAGGTCTTGAGTGAATTGATTGCGAAAGTGGACGGTGGAAGTGGTGAGTAAAAGATAGAGGAAACTTCCTTAGGAAATAAGTAAATTGCATAAAGTAAAGATGCGAGAGGTGTGTAAAGGTCCTGTAGATGAGAAATTAGGCGCGGAGAGAAACGGTTCATGGTGATAGTGAAAGTGCCAAATGGAATAAGTGGAATAAGTGATAGTGATATTTCTTATTTATAAGTGAGTAGGCAAGCAACCCATATACCGACTAGGAGTCCTCATGCCCAATTCTTCCCAGTCCTAATGATCCATCTGCATGTTACCACGGCCATGGTCAGCACATTAATTAAGGTCTTGCGACCGGATCAAGGCTTTAATCTTGATGGTTCCTTGTTGTCCTCGAGTAGTACGAGATCTTCGTTGAAATCGGCTGTGTCACTCGGGGGTCGCCGAATTACCAGCATACAAGTTCATACCTAGGAGATCTTTGGATCATGTTACCTAGGCCCTTAAATTAGATAACAAGCATTAGGCAAACATAGATAATCATTCTCAGTATTTAAATAAAACACTACAATGATCACAAATGGGTGGATTTAAAGGAGGAACAACACATCTCACCAATCCCCCACATCTCCCATGCCTATGGGATTTACTCAGACATGAGAGGAAGACAAATCAAAGGCAGAATTGTATTGCAAATAAAAATCATCTCAAAGTTATTGTAGCAAACCACAATAGCGATTAAAGATCAAATCAAATACAAACCAAAGGTAGATCAAAGTATCAAACCCTAATATTACAAGTACCAATCTCTATTTCTCTAAGTAATGATGGAATGATGGTGGAGCGTGTGTTTTAGAGGTTGGAGATCGTCAAGGAACGAGGCAAAGTTCTTCTCCTCTTCCAGATCTGATCTTTTCCTCTAGATGGCTTGCGGCGGCTGTATCTTTTGTTATGTGGTTCTTCTCGTCTCTCCCCCTTCACAAAAGTTTCTTGTATTGATATAAGGAAGCCATCAGCATGCAGTACGGGCGGACAGTACGGGCGGACGGTACGGGCGCATCCCGACCGTACCACTGGTCGTTAAGCGCTCTGAACGCCTCTAATGAAAGGGGCTCCAATTGGGGATTTGCTTATTCTGGTGTAATTAGCCCATAAATGCTATTAGATCTTCAATAAATGTTCATTACCTGAAAATCATCACAAGAAACCAAGGATTCGCTAATTGTGACATTAACATTAGTGGAAAGGGGTAATATTCAGTGAAATTCGGCAATAAACAAGAGGAAAACCAATGGTAAAAAGTGATGAAATTTGGAGCCATCACCCATCTTCTTAAGAGCCCACTCCTTGACTTTCAACCTCATATTCTGTGTGAGCTCATCTATCAACAAGACTAGTAGGGTGAAATGTGTCATCAGAGAATTCCAAAGACAATCTTTGGCTCTATCATCGACAAAACTAGCTCCAGCTAGATCCCTTTTCTTTCTTGGCTTATTCCACTCCTGAGTGGCGATCGGGATGGTGTCCCTAACAATCACTCTGCATTGATGTACGAATGCATTTACGCTCTCTATGGGCTCCAACGGTTAACCCAGCTCAGAGACTAGGTCAATTGTGAAACGGACATCAGCGGCCAACTTTTTGGCCATGCCTCATTTATTTGAAGAAGATTGGCCCGATGCAGAGGTCTAAGAGAACAAACATTCGTGAGTATATTTATACGAATCAATTAATGCATCTACTAGTGATCGGCAGAGGCTTTATATACCTTGCTAAACTTTGTTATTAAGGTGTCTGCACCATCGTCTCCACCATGGTCTCCACCATCGTCTCCACTATTGTATCCTCCAGACAAATTAAGATACTAGGAGCCATCATCTCCATCATTGTCTGCTCCACCGTAATAACAACCTCCAGTACCCTCATCTATCATGTCGAGCACCACCTCTTCATTGTCTCTACCGTCCATAGCTTAACTAATACAGAAGAAAGATTAAGTACTAATAATGAAACAATATAATACATCTCGGATAATCTAGATAATGCAATAATAATATAAGATAAAGTACAATAATACATCTCGGATAATCAAGATAATGCAACAATAATATAAGATAAAGTACAATAATACATTCGCTCGTATCAAACTAGACGTCGACTACCAGGTCCTGAGCCGCGGGAGGTGTACACCCAGATAGAAGGAACCATCACTAGAGAATAGCTCGGCTGAGATCCGTGAAGGACCTAGCAGGTATTGGAGAACCTGATCTCCAAAATAGCCATATATCGGTGGACGTGCACGTCCTCCTACCTAACACGATGACATACCACCTCCTCGGGCGCCGGCTCCCTCTGCACCGCTCCTGGACCACACGACCGCCACCAAAGAAGCTCCGGGTCAACGACGATACCCAAATTCCTCACCAAGCTATGAGTCCCGGCAGGTAGCACCTCCCAGTGCCAGCCCAGCGGAGCCTAGGCTCGGACATCCCTGGCGGAGCCTAGTACTCCGTTGTTGCTGCCGAGTCGACGACAAGGATGCGGGATAACTAAATCATAACATAAACAATCATATAACATAACACTAAATTAAACCCCTTAACTAAATCATAACCTAAACCCCAGCCCTAAACTAAATCATAACACCTTAGCACACTACACATATCTCCGAAATAGGTCGACGACAGAAACTAAATCCCTGAACACTAACTAAACTAAACCTAAACAATGATTGTCTAGGATGGGCACGGGCGGCGACGATTGTCTGGGAAGATGAATGGGGGGCTTCGGTTTGTATATGGAACCGGGGTGGAGGGGCGGGTATTTATACCCCCACCCTTTAGTCCCGATTTGTGATACCTAAGTAAGTAATTGCCCTAACTATGATTACCTAAACACTTAAAATCTTTATTTTTATTCTGTTAAGTGCCTAAGTAATTGCCCTAACTATTATTACCTAAACACTAAATTAAACCTAAACAATTATAACCTAAACACTATATTAAACCCTAAGCCAGGCGGGACCTTAATACTGTAAAGGACTTCAAAACATAATTCCTTCTATTCTTTGGTAAGAGCGTAGCTGACAGTACCTTGAAACAACTCTGGATGCATGCCGTCTCGGTCTTTCATATGTTGATGGTCCTGCCGTGCTTCCAGTGTATCTTTATTCTTCCCATACAGGCCCAAGAATCCTAGCAGCATCACAAAAAGATTCTTCTTCAAGTGCATCATGTCAATTGCAGAGCGGACCTCTAGGGCTTTCCAATAGGGTAGCTCCCAAAATATAGATTTCTTCTTCCACGTGGGTGCATTTCCGCCACCGTCCTTTGGAATAGATTGTCTACTAGGACCCTTTCAAAAGATTTCTTTTAAATCCTTCACCATATCAAATACATCATCACTAGTACGGTAGATAGGCTTACTCCAGTGATCTGCCTCACCATTGAAATGCTTACTTTTCTTTCTTAGGGAGTGCGTGGGCGGAAGAAAATGACGATTCGCCAGGTACACATTCTTCTTACATTTATCCAAATATATACTTTCATTCTCACCTAAATAGTGCATGCATGCATTGTATCCCTTGTTTGTCTGTCCTGAAATGTTACTAAGAGCAGGCCAATCATTGATTGTTATGAACATCAACGCTCGTATGTCAAATTCCTTCAGTTTGGGCTCATCCCACACACGTACACATTGTTCGTGCCACAACTGTAGGAGTTCTTCAACTAATGGCCTTAGGTACACATCAATGTCGTTGTCGGCTTGCTTCGGGCCTTGGATGAGCACTCACATCATAATGAACTTCTGCTTCATCCATAACCAAGGAGGAAGGTTATAGATACATAGAGTCACAGGCCAGGTGCTATGACTGCAGCTCTGCTCCCAAAAGGATTCATGTCATCTATACTTAGACCAAACCATAAGTTCCTAGCATCACCTCCAAAGTCTGGGAACTCTCTCTCGATTTTTCTCCACTGCGACCCATCAGCGGGGTGTCTCAACATCTCGTCTTTCTTACGGTCTTCCATGTGCCATCGCAACAACTTGGCATGCTCTTTGTTTCTGAACAAATATTTCAATCATGGTATTATAGGAGCAGTCTTCAGTTTGGGCTCTCCCTCAACATCACTAGGGTCATCTCATCTGATCTTATACCACAATGCAGTGCATACTGGGCATGCATCCAAATTATCGTACTCCTCACCGTGGTAGAGGATATAGTCATTAATGCATGCATGTATCTTCTGCACCTCTAATCCTAGAGGCTAGACAACCTTATTTGCTTCATATGTACTGGCGGGCAATTCGTTATCCTTTGGAAGCAGCTTCTTCATTATTTTTAGCAACTTTTCAAATCCCTTGTCAATCACACCAGTCTCTGCCTTCCATTGCAGCAATTCCAGAGTGCTACCCAGCTTTTTGTGCCCATCTCGCAATTTGGGTACAACAATTTGTTTTGGTCCTATAATATCTACTCGAACTTCAACCTATCCCTTTTGCATTCTCCCTTTGCATCAGCAATGGCCCGACCAAGATCATCATCGGGCTCATCTGATACCCGTTCTTCAGCTTCTTCATCATTGTCTTCCATTGTAGCACCATCGTATTCATGGGACATAGTAGGGTAGTGGTTATCATTCTCTTCTTCTTCATTGTCTTCCATCATAACCCATCTTTCTCCATGATTGGTCCAACAATTATAGCCGGTCATGAAATCGGACCAAAACAGGTGGCCGTGAAGGAGTCTTGCGGAAGAGTATTCCTTATGATTCCGATAGACACCACATGGACAACACATAAAACCATTCCTCTTGTTATCCTCAGCCACAAGGAGAAAAGAATGCACGCCTTTAATGAACTCGCCAGAGAGTTGGTCAGCGTACATCCATTGCTGGCTCATATGCATTATATAATTAAGTACATAAAACGGAATCATGATGCTAAAATTAGTACTGGTCTAAAAAACAAAATTAAAGCACACAGTCGGGACTAAAGATATGATGAACCTTCAGTCCCGGTTGGAGGCACCAACCAGGACTAAATGTGGATGTGGCGTACAACACTACATCACGGGTGAGTGTGGACACTATGTCGTGAGTGCGCATCACTATGCCAGTGAGTGCCGACACTATTTGGGTGGGTGGCGGAACTATGACAGGGGTGAGTGTCGACATTATGTCATGAGTGTCGACACTATGTTGTGTCGCTTAATCTATAGATAGGCAAGATACATCCTTGTGAAGTTATAAACTGCAAGATGGTGTGCGAGAGCAGGGACACCACTATGGCGGAGCTTCTCGAAGATGTCTTAGGATCCCGTCCTCAGACATCTTCGAGGAGCTCGCCATAGAGGAACTCCCTAATATGTGAAATTTGTTAGCTACCCGACGTATTAATATATAGCTAGAGAATTTATAAACTCTAAGATGGTGCGAGAGGGACACCACTACGGTGGAGCTTCTCGAAGATATCTTAGGATCCCATCCTCAGACATCTTCGAGGATCTTGATACATTGTAAACGTGTCTATAATTTTTGATGCTCCATGCTTGTTTTGTATCAACTATCTTATGTTTTGTCTACACTTTGAGCATTTTTACACATTTTATGGAACTAACCTATTGACAAGATGTTGTTGTGCCAATTGCCTGTTTTCTGCTGTTTTTGGTTTCAAAAAAGCTAGTGAGGAAATATTCTCGGAATTGGACGAAAAAAAGCCGAAGTTCCTATTTTTTCGACACAAGACGGAGTCGAAAGCAGAGATGGAGGAGGGAACCGAGGCGGCCACACCCTATGGTGGTGCGGGTACCCCCAGGCAAACCACCAGGTGGTGTGGGCCCCTCGGGCCTCCAACGACCTTGCCTCTTCGCCTATATATTCTCCCTGATATGAAAACCCTAGATACCAGATCAGAATTCCACGAGAAGTTCCATAGCGCCGCCGCCACCAAAGAGGAGATTCGGGGACAGAAGTCTCTGTTCCGGCACCCTGTTGGGATGGGGAAGTGCCCCCGGAGCCATCTCCATCGACTCCACTGCCATCTCCATCGCCGTTGCTGACTCCCATGATGAGGAGGGAGTAGTTCTCTCTCGAGGCTAAGGGCTCTACCGATAGCTATGTGTTCATCTCTCTCTTGATGCATGATCTTATGAGATCATGAGCTTTGTAATCTATAGATCTATTCTGCTACTCAAGTGCTTTAATTAATCTCTGGTTATCCCCACGTGTATGAAGTTGACAGCATGCACACCGTGTGGCACTTTGGCTAAGGTTACAGAAATACTTATCATGAGTATAATTTGAGTTGGATGTCTCTATGAGATTGTGGTGTTTGATGGAACCATCTAGCGCTCAAGGTGATAGTGAGGGGTTATCTAGATGGGGAATATGAACTTTAAGGTGTGCTGTTATAGCCCTACATCGTCCAACCGGATAGTAGTTTAGGGTAGCATAATGAAGAGAAGATATTTATATGAGAGTGTCCACTAGTGAAAGTATGATCCATAGGCCTTGTTTCTAAGCATTGAAACACCGTTTACAATTAGTACTATTACATGTTTCCTTACTACCACTCTTATTTCATATTGCAATTACCACTTATAATCATCCATATTACTTGTATTTCACTATCTCTTCGCCGAACTAGTGCACCTATACACCTGACAAGTGTATTGGGTGTGTTGGGGACACAAGAGACTTCTTGTATCTTGATTGCAGGGTTGCTTGAGAGGGATACCTTTGACCACTTCCTCCCTGAGATCGATAAACCTTGGGTGATCCACTTAAGGGAAACTTGCTGCTATTCTACAAACCTCTACACTTGGAGGCCCAACACTGTCTACAAGAATAGAAGCATGCATAGACATCAAGCTATTTTCTGGCGCCATTGCCGGGGAGGTAAGGTAAAAGGTACTCACATCCTCTGGCTACTAAGCTATCTTCTAGTACTATTGCTGGTGTGTGAGTGCTCGAAGTTATTTCCTTTAGATTCTGCAATTATATCTTTTTTTTCTTGTTTTTATTTTCACTAGTTAGGCTTAATGGAAAACAACAAAAAATTTAGAGAGCTTTATAGTATTTATCTTGAGTTAGGACATGAAGTGTTTGAAATGAAAATTAAGAAACCTATGGAACTTTATTTGCATGCTAATAGCAATGTTATTAGTATGAATTCTTTGAACACCATCATTGCTAATGCTATGGAAAAGTCTAAGTTTGGGGAAGCTGGTTTTGATGAGCATGATATTTTTAGTCCCCCAAGCACGGAGGAGAAAATTTACTTTGATGATACTATATCTCAAATATATGATGATCACAATGATGAATATGATATTTTCAGTCCACCCACTATTGAGGAGAAAATTAATTATGATTACAATATGCCTCCTATATTTGATGATTATGGTGATGAGAATAATAATGATAGCTATTTTGTTGAATTTGCTCCCACTACGATTAATAAGAATGACTGTGCTTATAGGGAGAGTAATAATTATTGTATGCATGTGGCTCATGATAAGAATGTTTTATGTGATATTTATATTGTTACTTTTATTCATGATGCTACTGAAAGTTATTATGAGAGAGGGAAACATGGTTTTATGTATCTGAACAATATTAAGTTTCCCCTCTTTATGTTGAAAATTTTGAAGTTACACTTGTTTTTGCTTTCCTATGCTTGTTGCTTTGTGCTTTCATGACTTGTTTCTTTACAAGATTATTTTTTCATAGGAAGTGGGTTAGACTTAAATTTGTTCCATATTTGCTTCTTGATGCTCTCTTTTACTTCAATTCATATTTCTTATGTGAGCATCATCGAAATTATCATGCCTATCTTAATGGCTATAAAGAAAGAGCTTTTGGGGGACAACCCATTATATTTTTACTTTCAGTTTATTTTTGTTTTGTTGAGTCTTGGAAGTTATTACCTCTGTAATAACCTCTTCGTATCCTTTTTGTTTGGTTTTTGTGCCAATAATAACCTCTAATGAGAGGGAAGTAAGATATGGGGAAGTTGCTGTCCCGAAACAGATTTCTGTGCGTCACTGTAAAAAATCGTGAAAAATCTCAGTACGTCGTATTGAGCTGTAATTTTTTTGTGCTTATGGCCCAGGTTATTACCCAACTTTAGTTAGTTTTGCACTTTTCTATTTGAGCAACAGATAATTTTCGAAAAAAATCGGTCTTTACCTGCTGGTATGTTTTGACAGATTTCTACCATTATTTGCATTTGCCTCTTAATCGGTCTCTTTTTGAGTTCTCTTGGATCACTTGAGCTTTTATAAGGAATTGCTACAGTAGCTTGTGTTTTAATGGAAGTTTTACTTGTGTTGAAACTAAACCCAAAGACTTATTATCTTGAATACACTAATGTTGCTAATGAAGATTGTGTGAAGTTTTGTATGAAGGAATTTTTCAAGTGTAGGTAAGAATAATGTGATGAGATGAAGTATGGACAAAAGCTCAAGCTTGGGGATGCCACCCCAATAAATATTCAAGAGGTACAAGCGTCAAAGCTTGGGGAAGCTCAAGGCATCCCCTTCTTCATCAATAATCTCAGGTCTTCTTTTAAGACACTTTATTTCTATTACCTTATGCACTATGTGTTGTTCTTGGAGCGTCTTTGTTTTTAGTTTTCTTGTGCTTTCTTTGCCGCAATAAGTTGGATGGATCCCAACACACTTCTTTTGTAGATTGACATACCCCGTTATTCATTGCCTAGAACATTCTAGTTTTCACTCTAGTGTTCTCCTTTGCTAGCACTGTGTTTAGCTTTAGTTTTCTTATTCTTTTGGCTTAGAACTTTTTAGTTCTTATTTGTAGATGGGTGAGACATGCTCTCTGGTCTTTATTGATTATTATCTTTGAGAGTTGTTTCAAATAAGTCGATTGGTGTTGGAAAAGGGTAGGAAGTTTCATGCTTATAGTGGTACAAAAGGAAGCTTGTTTTGACTGTGACTTAGACTTTATCATGTCATGCTAGATGTTGCTTTGACCATATGCTTAGTGATTATTTTTGTAGCATGACTTGTTTCAAACAATTGAGATTGCTTAATGCGCCTTGAAAGAATCATGCGTTGTTTTAGCATACAAAAGCATAATATTGTGGTATTCTCCTTCGATGCTTTATTTGGGTTGACTTGGCACATGCTTACACCATGTTAAGACTATGAACCAGTCACCATAGCCTCTATGATAATTTAGTTTTTGACTTGTAATATCACTTTATGCTTTAATTAATAATGTTTTATCGCTTTGCATGATTATGGCCATTATTGCTCTCTTAGTTGGTTGCTCCCAGTCTTTTGCTAGCCTCCACCTGTACCACGTATGAGTTCTACTCATGCATCCAACCTCCAAGAAAACCAAGTTATTCCAAAGAGTCCACTATAAATTCCTATGCATGGTGTGTCACACCATTCCAAGTATATTCATGTTTTTATCTATCTTCCAAATTAAACTTGTTATGTGAAAATTAGTGATTAAAGCTCTCACAAACTTGATGGCACCCTTTATTTTCTTGCACTTAATAAACATGAACCATTGTGCCCATGTATGTTGATTATATGCTTGCACTTTATAAGTTGTGAATTAGCAGAACCATAATACCATGGGGAACGCTTTCAACATTGCACTTATTATTCAGTTGATATCATGTTCTTTTGTTTATGGATCCCGGCGGTGTGAAATAAAAGGGGAGCTTGTAAGCTCATGAAGTTTGTATGTGTGTTAGAGAAATGCCTAGGTGGCTAGCCTAAGCCATGCCTAATCATGGTGGAAACTTGCAGCATAACCATAGTGAGCATTCTGTGAAGCATCCTCAATAAAAACCTATGCAAATAGCAAATAAAAAGATCACTGAGATGGTCATTATCTATTGCCTTGTCATTTTGATATGGGAAAGCTCCTGTTTCATGGGGCAAGGGGTACCCCGTTGGCAGTTCTCCATGATACACATGTACATACAATGACAAGAACTTACTTGTGACTAAAGTTGAGTAGCATGAGGTTCGGTACTCGTAAGCAAGGGGCATGAGATTTTCAACTTATAACTTGTCAAGCATATCCTCATATTTGTGTCACTTTAACCTTAATCACCTCAAGATGCTTATGATAGGGGCAATGAGAGCTGAAAGCTAATAAGTACCATAATATCTGGAAGCTCTTTATGAAACTTGAAATCCCTGCTTTCCTCTGTGAAGGGCCTTTCTTTTTACTTTTATGTTGAGTCTCCATATTCTATCTTTATGTACCAATTGAGAGAGCATAGTGGTCATTCTTAGTTTAATGTACATTGTCCCAAAACTTGTTGATTGATTCATAACTTTGATATTGCTTGTTCTTAAATTATTGGCATCTAGTCACCCTTATGAACTTTGAAGGTGTCCTATGCATTTATGTTTTGCTATACCATGAGGGACAAGCTGAATACCAATCTTATTTTGTTTTCTATGTGTGAAACAAAAAAACTTCTTTCAATGCATTGTTATTCATGATCTCTTGTTTGTACATTTTCATGTTACAACATAGTTGCTATGTCTTATTGTTAGAACTCTATCTTTCATGCTTATGTTTAGAGTACTTTGATCCTAGCTATCAATGCTTTACAAATACCTTGATCAAGATTGTGATAGTGCATGTCACCTCAAAAATTATTCTTTTTATGACTTACCTACTCGAGGACGAGCAGGAGTTAAGCTTGGGGATGCTTGATATGTCGTAAACGTATCTATAATTTTTGATGATCCATGCTTGTTTTGTATCAACTATCTTATGTTTTGTCTACACTTTGAGGCATTTTTACACATTTTCTGGAACTAACCTATTGACAAGATGCCGCAGTGCCAGTTGCCTGTTTTCTATTGTTTTTGGTTTCAGAAAAGCTAGTAAGGAAATATTCTCAGAATTGGACAAAACAAAAGCCAAAGTTCCTATTTTTTCCGACACAAGACGGAGTCCAAAGCAGAGACGGAGGAGGGCACCGAGGCGGCCACACCCTATGGCGGCGTGGGTACCCCCAGGCGTGCCACTAGGTGGTGTGGTCCCCTCGGGCCTCCACCGACCTTGCCCCTTCGCCTATATATTCCCCCAAGATGAAAATCCTAGATACCAGATCAGAATTCCACGAAAAGTTCCGCAGCACTGCCACCACCGAAGAGGAGATTCGGGGGACAGAAGTCTCTGTTCCGGCACCCTGCCGGGACGGGGAAGTGCCCCCGGAGACATTTCCATCGACTCCACCGCCATCTCCATTGCCGTTGCTGACTCCCATGATAAGGATGGAGTAGTTCTCTCTCGAGGCTAAGGGCTCTACTGGTAGCTATGCTTTCATCTCTCTCTCTCTCTCTATGCGTGATCTTATGAGATCATGAGCTTTGTAATCTATAGATCTATTCTGCTACTCAAGTTCTTTAATTAATCTCTACTTATACCCACGTGTGTGAAGTTGACAGTGTGCACACCGTGTGGCACTTTGGCTAAGGTTACAGAAATACTTATCATCGGTATAATTTGAGTTGGATGTCTCTATGAGATTGTGGTGTTTGATGGAACCATCTAGCGCTCAAGGTGATAGTGAGGGGTTATCTAGATGGGGAATACGAATTTTAATGTGTGATGTTATAGCCCTACATCATCCAACCGGAGAGTAGTTCAGGGTAGCATAATGAAGAGAAGATATTTATATGAGATTGTCCACTAGTGAAAGTATGATCCCAAGGCCTTTTTTCTAAGCATTGAAACACCGTTTACAATCAGTCATGTTACATGTTTGCTTACTGCCACTCTTATTTCAGATTGCAATTACCACTTATAATCATCCATATTACTTGTATTTCACTATCTCTTCGCTGAACTAGTGCACCTATACACCTGACAAGTGTATTGGGTGTGTTGGGGACACAAGAGACTTCTTGTATCTTGATTGCAGGGTTGCTTGAGAGGATACCTTTGACCACTTCCTCCCTGAGTTCGATAAACCTTGGGTGATCCACTTAAGGTAAACTTGTTGTTGTTCTACAAACATCTGCACTTGGAGGCCCAACACTGTCTACAAGAATAGAAGCGTGCGTAGACATCAGAGCTCGCCATAGAGGAGCTTCTCGAAGATGTACTATGATGTATTCTTATCAAGCTTTTGTGAATTAACCCTATTTTTCTTATAATTTTTTTTAGTTTGCTGAAGGCAGGTAGAAGAAGAAGGGCATTTTTCCTAGCTAGCTAGGATGAACTCATGTATCTCTGTGCTTCTATGAATCAAATGAATTTCGAGACTATGTGCCAAAACAAGATATAGACAGAATCCACAAATTGAAAATGCTATTTACCTTGGAGTTCATTACATTAATACAAGTTAGATTGAATCCAAATTAACACAATTTCATCGATTACATGTTATTATAGCAAAAATTACTACCAAACTAAATCCACAAATCCATCTACTTGTAGAGCATGAAATGAACTAATATAGCAATGAGAGTTGAAAGGATGACGTTTCTCACCTTTTAGAACCTTTGGATAGATGGGGCGCCACAAAATCTTGACAAATCTTGAGAAAATGGGCATGAACTCTAGCTTTGAAGGAAGAAGAGAGAGGAGCCACCAGCTTGAAATGGAGTATGGCTCGGGCAGGGAGAAGATGATATAGCATGGACAATAGTCCCAGTTGATGTCCAGAACCGGGACTAAAGGTCCATCTTTAGTCCCGGTTCGTGTCACAAACCGAGACTAAAGGGCCTGGCGCCGGCCCCAGCCTGCCTGAAACCCTTTATTCCCGGTTTGTTACATGAACCGGGACTAAAGGGTTCGTTCAAACCGGGACTAGTGTCCGCTGCCTCCTGTGGCCAGTTCTAGCCATTGGGACCGGGGCATTAGTCCTGGTTTGTAGCCAAACAGGGACTAATACCCCCAAACCAAAGGTCAGTTTTCTGCTAGTGAGACGAGCATGCAAGGTTTGTTTTTGGCTAAATGACATTAAAATGAACAAGAGAGCAAAAGAAAACATAACTTGCAAAACTTTAGAACTAAAAAACAAATTATATCAAGCTCATGAAATTCTAGTTAAGACATAGCTTTGAAACTTGGGGCATGAGGACAAACAACCTTATACTCGTGTCTCTTATGACAATTGTCTAACTTCCATCTGATGGGTTTGTTGCATGAAAATAAAAAAATCTACAAAATAGCAAAAGAGAACCCCGCAAGATCTAATCTACTAGATACAAGTAATAAGTATAATAGATCCAATCTAGTTACCCTCGAAGAACACGAGTGTTAACGATCTAAAGATCGTGGGTGATGTATTCGGTCACTTGCGACGGTTCAAACAATAGTAGATCTTGACCTTAGAGATCCGTGTACTGAACCGATCTCACCTCTGTGGTATCCACAAGTTCAGCTATGATGTAATCTCCTCCTTCTTGATCCAGCAAGAGTACTAGAAGAACTCCACGAGAATCATGTGGCACAATGGCAGCACTACTATGGTGGAGAAGAAATTCAACAAGTCTTCATCATACTTTTCTACGAGGAGGGGTAATGTGTCCGAGAGGAAGAGAGAGGCAGTGGGCAGAGGATCAAGTGGTAGCGCCCATGCCCGCCCCCTCTCTTACATAGGCACAAGGGGAGGGGTATTACCCCTCCTCCAAGCCCCCATGTGGCCAGTAGCCAAAGGAGGGGATAGGATAACCATTACAAGAAAAGTTGGCTTTTACAACGGACAATTTTCATGGTTGAAGGCCCGTTTTTCATGGTTAAAAAGTCTTCTATGACAGATAGCCTTCATGGTAAAAGCCCCATCACAAAAGAATCTACCACGAGTTTTTTCGACCATGACGGATCGCACCCTTCAGCCAAGAAAATGTGTTCCGTCGTAGATCTGTTTGCTAGCCATGTTGACTCCTGACGTCATGCAAACTGCCATGTGTCTATCATCGTGAATGGCCGGTTGCCACCGTTAATGATCACAGAAACCGTGGCAGAAGCCAGGCCCAGCCAAGACCTGCGAATTACTAATTGGGTCACCCCATGAGCAGAGCCCAATAAGAATACGACATGTTACTGTTTCGTCCTGCACTGCTTGAAATGGGCCCAATAATGCAGCCAGCTGCGGCCCGTGAACTTTAGGCCAGGTATGGTTTTGGCCTACAGAAGGCCCAAGTTGGTCCAACACCATGCTGCCCATTATTAGCCTACACCAAGTCGGTCTAGTACTGCTAAGGCATGTGGTTGGCCCATCACTATTCTCGCAGCCCATCGTGGGCCACCTACTAATGACCTTTCTTTGAGATGGTCCATTAGTGTTCTGGCCTTTTACTGTTCCGTCCATTAATGGTTCAGAACACAAGTGGCCTATTATTGTTCTATACTGGTAATTTTGTCGGCCTGTTATTGTTCCTGTCTGGTATTTCCATGGCCTTTTATTGTTCTATCCTTTTACAGTTTTGGCCCCTTACTATTGTGGCCTGCTACTGTTCTGGTTCGTTAATCCTCTGGCCTATTACTGTTTTGGCCTTTTATAGTTTCTTGCCTTTTACTGTTGTGGCCTATTACTTTTATGGCATGTTTCTATTCTAACATGATGTTGCCTGGCCTGTTACTATTCTGGCCTGTTACTGTTGCGGCCTATTACTATTACTAGTTCCCACATGTGGGTTGGCCCATTACGTTTACTGTCTTTTACAGTTTTGGACTTTCTAAAGCCCATGCCAATATCATAAAAGGTGTATGATTAGAGAGCATCTTTTACTATTCATCGATTGCCGAATACAAGACGAGCCAAAAACAAAGTTTGGTATTGTTCCCTAATCGACCTGGTTGATGTAGTTATGGTACCGCTTACCGCCATGTGTGGACGGTGTCAACTAAATGCCTACATGGCCTATGCGAGTTATATAAATATTACATCACCTGCAAATTTCTTAAAGTTATTAGATATTATCAACTCAAGGGAAAGAAATTTCGGCATTTCAGTTGACAATCGAGTTGATAGCAGAGTCCTCAATTTGCTTTCTCAATCTATCACCCGCATCTTCCTTTGAGTGTGAGAGCTACATTGGAGGAGACATGATCTTGCAGCCACCTCTTTGGTGGCGATAGCAATAATTGTAGTATGAAATTAAGTAATAACAAGTTAATACATCAAACAAGACAAACTACTCATTTTACTAATATGACAGGAGCTATGAACTAGAGTTTACAACTAGTCAATGGTTCAATTGTTGACCAACACGTCAAACAAACAAGAAAAGCAAGCACATATTAAACAAGTGTGCCCACCATGAAAAACGAGCAATCAAACAATGTGTATGGGTGGCTTAGAATTTCAGCAAATATAAACTAGCCAGGTCATTTCAACAAATATATATGGAAGAAGTGGTATACCCTAGAATGCAAGAGACGTTGGGTGACTCGGAATTTGCGCTAAGATACACAATGGCATTCAGTTATAGTCGTAGCTAAGAATGGATCAGATAGAAATTATAACCGCATCATACAAGAACTTGTAGAGCAAGAATACAAACCACGAATAAACTATATATAGTAGAGGATAGTTATGTCATTGCTTAGGACGAACCAGAACCAGATACAAGATATAATAGTGTCGCTCATGAACCTATAGAACAGGACAAACAATCATTAGACAAGTGTACCTAGAAGTATAATCATTGCATGAAAGCTTACATGGGAAGGAAGGAGAAATGGAGAGGATGGTGGATGGATGGTGAGAGAGGGCGAAGGAGAGAGAAAATCTACTAGTAGTACGTGTACTAGTACTGCGTGTCAGGAACCCATCGTAATATGTAACTTTTATGCCGATGTTAGATAGGAACCATGATCAACTATGTGTGAAACCAGTGGCTTGTGCCATTCTGACCATATTATTTGGACTTTCTTCACAAAAAAAGATCACCGCCTCATTAAATTGAATGTATTTTTTCCTAATTGTTGTAAACTCCCGCATGCAACAATGCTTACTACGCCAAGGTGAACCCATCTACCAAAGTATTGTGGGAACTCTATCAAATCATAAACTATGATGTCAATATGGCCTTTTACGTTGGTCGTTCGGGTTGAAATAAACATGATAATGTCCATACAGATGGTAGGACAATACTGTGAAGCTATTTTTCCAAAACTTGTCTAATCCCATGATTACCGTTTTCATGGCACGTGGTGCACAAAACATGATAGGACATCACGAGTAAAACTTTTGTTTTTGTTTATTGTTTATTTAATGTAATCATTTTCAAAACGGGTTGAAAATTGCCAAGATGCAAAATCTTAGCAAATTGTTGAACCTGTTATCAAAACTCTCGGTGGTTTCTAATATATTAATTGACCCCCCAACGGGTACCTCCAAAAGCTTTTTGTAGAACTTTCAAAGCAACCTATAATCTACTTGTTGTAGTTTACAGTTTACCCAATTTCAATATATTGGCATAAAGTCATTCAAGTGGGCGAAGTTAGCTAGGAAATTTGAGAACTCACAACACGGGAAATCATGAGTACAACATGTTGGTCCATTATATATGTCTGAAAACTTAGCTTGTAGCATTTAGATCCATATTCTTCAGACTTTCTTTACATGAAGGAACAATATCGACATCACTCAGGAAATTGAGAATATTATTTCCTTATAGTTGGAAACTCATGACAACAACATTGTTTACTATAAGAATATGCACCCATCTACCTCCGAAAAGACATGACCTAATTTTATCAAATTGTCAAGATGCAAAATCTTAGAAAGAAGTTTAACCTGTTGTCAAAAATCTCAGTCGTTTCTGATATATTAACTAAACCCCCAATGGGTACACCCAAAAGCTTCTTCGTAAAACTTTAAACACAACCTATAATTTACTTGTATTTCAAACTTGACCTAATTTAGATAAACCGACATAAAGTCACTTTCAAGTGGGCAGAGTTAGCTATAGGAAGAAGTTTGATAACTCATAAAACATGGGAATCATAAGTACAACATGACGGTCCACTATATATGTCTGAAAGCTTGGCTTGTGGCATTCAAATCCATATCCTTCGGAATTTCTTTAAGGAAAGGAACAATCTCATCATCACTCCGAAAATTGAGAATGTTATTTGCCAGTCTTGATCCAACGGCCAATGTTCAAAGTTAATTCGTACATTATATGCAGTGGTATGGTATTGTAAGATATAAGACAATATAAAGATAACATAAGAAGTACTGCGAATGGCCGATCTAATGGTAGGTCTCGTAGGACCGTTGTTCTGAGGTTTAGCACAAGTCCATGCATTTAGCACAAGGACCCTAAAACTGAGCAATGAAGTATTGTCTGTTTTGAGGTTTGCGCATACTAGCATTCATCATGCTAAAGAATATCAGTAGAATATTTCTAGATGCTAAGAATGGAAAATAAGATCCAACGGATAATAATGTTTGGATTTTCCAGTCTTGATCCAACATTAAATGTTCAAAGTTAATCCCTACACTATATGTGGTGGTATGGTATTGTAAGACATAAGAGACAAGATAAAGATAAGATAAGAAGTACTGCGAATGGCCGATCTAATGATAGATCTCATAGGAGCGAGGTGCTTGAGAGTTAACACGGTCGGTGGAAGTACACGTTACATCAAGGAACTCATAAAAAATGAAAAATGCATCCAATTCCATGCATTTAGCACAAGGACCCTGAAACTGAGCAATGAAATACTGTGTATTTTGAGTTTTGCGCATACTAGTGTTCATCGTGCTAAATTCTATCAGTAGAATCTTTGTAGATGCTAAGAATGGAAAAGAAGATCCAACGGTTAGAAATGTTTGGATTTGCCAGTCTTGATCAAACGGTCAATGTTCAAAGTTAATCCATACACTATGAAGTGGTATGGTATTGTAAGAGATAAGACAATATAAAGATAAGATAATAAGTATTGTGAATGGCCGATCTAATGGTAGGTCTCGTAGGAGCGACGTGCTTCAGAGTTAACACGGTCGGTGGAAGTACAAGTTACATCAAGGACCTCATAAAGAATGAAAATTGCATCCAAGTTCATGCATTTAGCACAAGGACCCTGAAACTGCTAGATGCTAAGAATGGAAAAGAAGATCCAACGGTTAGCAATGTTTGGATTTGCCAGTCTTGATCCAATGGTCAATGTTCAAAGTTAAGCCCTATTCTCTATGTAGTGGTATGGTATTGTAAGAGATAAGATAAGATAAAGATAAGATAAGAAGTACTACGAATGGCTGATCTAATTGTAGGTCTCGTAGGAGCGAGGTGCTTGAGAGTTAACACGGTCGGTGGAAGTAGAAGTTACATCAAGGACCTGATAAAAAATGAAAATTGCATCTAAGTCCATGCATTTAGAACAATGACCCTAAAACTGATCAATGAAGTACTATGTGTTTTGAGGTTTGCGCATACTAGCGTTCATCGTGCGAAAGACTATCAGTAAAATCTTTCTAGATGCTAAGAATGGAAAAAAGATCCAACGGTTAGAAATGTTTGGATTTGCCAGTCTTGATCAAACGGTCAATGTTCAAAGTTAACCCATACACTATGTAGTGGTATGGTATTGTAAGAGATAAGACAAGATAAATATAATATAATAAGTATTGCGAATGGCCGATCTAATGGTAGGTCTCGTAGGAGCGAGGTGCTTGAGAGTTAACACAGTCGGTGGAAGTACAAGTTACATCAAGGACCTCATAAAGAATGAAAATTGCATCCAAGTCCATGCATTTAGCACAAGGACCCTGAAACTGAGCAATGATGTGTGTGCTTTGAGGTTTGCACATACTAGCGTCCAGCGTGCTAAAGATTATCAGTAGAATCTTTCTAGATGCTAAGAATGGAAAACAAGATCTAACGACTATCAATGTTTGGATTTGTCAGTCTTGATCCAACGGTCAATGTTCAAAGTTAATCTGTACACTATATGAAGTGGTAGTGTATTATACATAAGAGATAAGACAAGATAAAGATAAAATAAGAAGTACTGCGACTGGCCGATCTAATGGTAGGTCTCGTAGGAGCGAGGTGCTTCAGAGTAAACACGGTGGGTGGAATTACAAGTTACATCAAGGACCTCATAAAAATGAAAATTGCATCCAAGTCCATGCATTTAGCACAAGGACCCTGAAACTGAGCAATGAAGTACTATGTGTTTTGAGGTTTGCGCATACTAGCGTTCATCATGCTAAAGACTATCAGTAGAATCTTTCTAGATGCTAAGAATGGAAAAGAAGATCCAACAGTTAACAATGTTTGGATTTTCTAGTCTTTATCTAATGGTCAATGTTCAAAGTTAATCCCTAGACTATATATTTGTGGTATGGTATTTTAAGAGATAATACAAGATAAAGAAGATAAGAAGTACTATGAATGGCCGATCTAATGGTAGGTCTCATAGGAGCAAGGTGCTTGAGAGTTAACACGGTTGGTGGAAGTACAAGTTACATCAAGGACCTCATAAAAATGAAAATAGCATCCAAGTCCATGCATTTAGCACACAGACCCTGAAATTGAGCAATGGAGTACTGTGCATTTTGAGGTTTGCGCATACTAGCATTCATTGTGCTAAAGACTATCAGTAGAATGTTTCTAGATGCTAAGAATGGAAAAGAAGATCCAATAGTTAGAAATGTTTGGATTTGCCAGTCTTGATCAAACAGTCAATGTTCAAAGTTAATCCGTACACTATATGTAGTGGTATGGTATTGTAGGACATAAGAGACAAGATAAAGAGAAGATAAGAAGTACTTTGAATGGATGATCTAATGATAGGTCTCATAGGAGCGAGGTGCTTCAGAGTTAACATGGTCGGTGGAAGTATAAGTTACATCAAGGACCTCATAAAGAATGAAAATTGCATCCAAATCCATGCATTTAGCACAACGACCCTGAAACTGCTAGATGCTAAGAATGGAAAAGAAGATCCAACGGTTAGCAATGTTTGGATTTGCCAGTCTTGATCCAATGGTCAATGTTCAAAGTTAATCCCTACTCTGTATGAAGTGGTATGGTATTCTAAGAGATAAGACAAGATAAAGATAAGATAAGAAGTACTACGAATGGTTGATCTAATGGTAGGTCTCGTAGGAGCGAGGTATGGTGGAAGTATAAGTTACATCAAGGACCTCACAAAAATGAAAATTGCATCCAAGTCCATGCATTTAGAACAAGGATCCTGAAACTGATCAATGAAGTACTATGTGTTTTGAGGTTTGCGCATACTAGCGTTCATCGTGCTAAAGACTATCAGTAGAATATTTCTAGATGCTAAGAATGGAAAAAAGATCCAACAATTAGAGAGGGGGGGGGTGAGATGTACGGTATTTCGGGACGGTGAGCACACAAGTTTACCCAGGTTCGAATCCGCCGGCTTTGGACGGATCCTACTCCTGCTAGCAATCCAGTAATACGGCAGAGCCGGAATATGGGTTACAAGGGTATCGCCTGTGCGAGTTGAGGGTCTAAAGTATTGGGTGTTATCTGGTGCCCTAAAGGCTCTCCCTAGGACGGCTTATATAGATATCCGGCCTAGGGTTTACAAGAGAGATCTATCCGTCTACGACTAAGAGTCTGTTACAGAGTACATCTTGAACTACAAGTAACATTATGGGCCTAAGTCGGTAAGTCTTCTAGGCCTTCTCATAGCCGGATTGGACTCCGTCTTCTCTCCCTGACTGGGCCGCCCGTGAAGCAAAGCTCTAACCCAAAATGGGCCACCCTGGTCAGTGAGGAACTGTGAGGATACCCGGAAAGTATATCCCCAACAGCAGCCCCTAGAGGCCTCCAAGATCCAAAGTCGGATTTACCATCGTCTAGCTTGATCTTCGGCTTGCAGAATCTTGAAGGGTTCCTGAAACTTCACAACAAAAAGATACGACCCGGTTCTTAAAAATAAGTTGGACCTTGCAATTGGTTACTCAGATTTTCCAGCTCGCTTTTAAACTAAGCCGGAATTTGGTCTCTAACGCCACCTGACACAAGCATGGTCAAGTCACGCCATCTGACAGACGTTTCGTCAACACGACCGTTGGTCGGTCCGTGGTCCGCGGAACCGAGGCGCCGTTTCAATGCGTGCGTGGAGATCGAGGCGACGCAATCATCACGCGGGCCCTTCCCAGTTCTTTCCACGACGCGTGGCGGTTACACTATAGCGTTTGCACGAATCTTGGTGCAGGTAGGTGGATATAAGGGGTTCGGATTTCTTCTTCTCCTTTCCACCAGTCCCTTGCCGTTCCTTTCCTCCCAATCCTCCTGCACGCACAGAGCCTCCTCGTTCTCCCTCCACAAAGCTCCTAGCACCGCCCCTTTAAGGTCACCCTTCCACCGGAGAAAATGGCTTCATCTTCTTCCTCCAGTTTGGCGGCGGCAGCGGCGGCGGCGAAGGCGGAAGCAGTAGCAGAGAAAGAAAACTACAGGGGAATCTTGATCCCCTGCGCTCTCGAGGAAGTAGGTCTTAAGAACATGGAGAAGGAGGGGCTCCTCGCCGCCAGCAACTGGCGGAACGGCTCCGGCGAGACCGTCCCCAATCCGCACGAGGGCGAGCGCGTCCACTTCGGCACCCATCTGGACCGAGGTTTGTCCTTTCCTCCCTCGAAGTTCTTCTCCGAGGTGATTGGCCACTATGGAGTTCAACTCCACAATCTTCCTCCCAACTCCATTCTAGAGATGAGCGCATATGTTGCGCTTTGCGAGGGCTTTCTCGGCATTAGGTCGAGTTTGCTTCTCTTCCGGTTTTACTTTCATGTCCGGAGGAATTCCATCACTGCCGGTGTTCCTTACATCACCGGCACCATTAGTTTTTCTCTTAGACGAGACCGGGCATATCCCAAAATTTCTGCCAGTGACTCGGTCAAACAATGGCCAGCCACTTTTTTCTACCATCGGAATATTCCGGCTCCCGGCAAAGCTACTGCTTTGCCGGCTTTTGTCGACGGAGCCGCCACGGCCCAACCTTCCTGGGACGAGGCTTCTCCGGCTCTCACAGATGATCTGATCCTCGCTAAGAGGCGGATCGAATATCTGATCAAGCACAAGGGTCTGAAGGGATCCGACTTGGTCCAATGCTGGGTTTCACGCCGGATCCAGCCACTTCAGTACCACGGGGACAGACTGATGCATTCCGTATCGTCTTCCCTGACTGACTCCCTCCACATCAGCCCCAAAGCCTACACCACTCAGGGCTACATAACCCAGATCAAGTGGATGATCAAGGAGCGGATCGAGAGGAGGATTCCGGAGGTTTCTCTGGATATGCACACGGCGGAAAACCCTGTGGTTCCGGTAAGCTTTTATCATCACATCTTTTATGTGTTTCTATCTTCGAGTTACATTTCAATGCTGATACGTTTTCTTGTTTTCAGCTTGCTGACATCCCCGAGTCAGAACTTGCTCCGCTCGAAGGATACCCTCCGGAGTTTTCTCAGGAGGTGGAAGTGGTTCCATTGCCGGATCTTATGCTCAAGAAGCGCAAAGCTCCGACAGTAGCAGTTGGCACAAAGGAGGTGCCAGTCGTGAAGAGGTAACCTTCTGTCACAACTTTTCTGCCTTTGTTATTTACTCAAGTTTCTTTCCGAGATGTAATGTTTCCAACTTTACTACTCTCTCAGAGCAAAATCAATCATCAAGGGCAAGGGGAAGGGGACTTCTTCGAAGCCCTTGCGCCAGACGAAGCTTACAATAGCTTCCCCTGCCGTGGCTCCTCCGACTCCGGTCCCTCAACCTTCTGCAACTCCGGCGATCATCCCTTCTCTGGTGATTGCAGAAGATCCGGCTCCTCAAGCGGAGCCGACGATCCTTGGGTCGCATACTGACGTCACCACCAGTGCGTCATCTCAAGATAAGGGTGAACCCTCTTTGGGTAATGATCCCTCGGCTGAAGTCTTCGCCGACAACCTCCTCAACAATCCGGGTCTTGCCAAATTTGGCCTGACCCGAAACTCTGCAGAGGAGATCCAGCGGCTGGCTAGGCAAGTCCTGGACAAAAGCCATTTATCCCCCGAAGAGGAGGCGCAAGAAGCAGAGGACGTCAAGTTCTCCGACCTTCTTACTCAAGTCCGCCTTCGCGACGAGAGGATTAGGACTGGCGAGCTTCCAATAGCTCCAGTGATCCCTCTTACTCTCGCCGAGAAGGTGGCAGCTGAAGTGAACGCGGGTTTAGACAAACTCACCCGTGAGCAATATGTAAGTCGGAATTCCAACTCTTGTTTTTACATTATGTTATATCATATCCTCTAGCCCCCAAGCATGAAGTAGGATATAGAATCCGAGTTTATGATTTTGTTAGGATGCCAAATAACAAACTAGTGTAGCCCCCAAGGCTCGTGCTGATATTTAGTAAAAATATTAGCCCGAGTCTTAAGTAGCTTTCTGACTTTGGGTATTCTGACTTACAGAAAGTATGTTCCTATAACCAGGAATTATTGTCCAATGTCTGTAATAAGCGGAGAGAGATCAAAGCTCTCCGGCTTAAAAATGCTGAGCTCAAGGTAGCCAAGGATGAAGCTGAAGGTAAACATTTCGAGATTCAAACCTTGCCTTTTGCTTTTTAATGTTGAATTTTTCTGAACTGTTGTTCTTTTTTGACTTACTGTCGTCGGATTGATGACAAGTACACCATGAGGGGGTCCTCGAGGCGTGCGGAAGAGACGGGGGTGAGACGTATGGTATTCCGGGATGGTGAGCACACAAGTTTACCCAGGTTCGAATCCGCTGGCTTTGGACGGATCCAACTCCTGCTAGCAATCCAGTAATACGGCAGAGCCGGAATATGGGTTACAAGGGTATCGCCTATGCGAGTTGAGGGTCTAAAATATTGGGTGTTATCTGGTGCCCTAAAGGCTCTCCCTAGGACGGCTTATATAGATATCCGGCCTAGGGTTTACAAGAGAGATCTATCCGGCTACGACTAAGAGTCTGTTACAGAGTACATCTTGAACTACAAGTAACATTATGGGCCTAAGTCGGTAAGTCTTCTAGGCCTTCTCGTAGCCGGATTGGACTCCGTCTTCTCTCCCTGACTGGGCCGCCCGTGAAGCAAAGCTCTAACCCAAAATGGGCCACCCTGGTCAGTGAGGAACTGTGAGGATACCCGGAAAGTATATCCCCAACTGCAGCCCCTGGAGGCCTCCAAGATCCAAAGTCGGATTTACCATCGTCTAGCTTGATCTTCGGCTTGCAGAATCTTGAAGGGTTCCTGAAACTTCACAACAAAAAGATACGATCCGGGTCTTAAAAATAAGTTGGACCTTGCAATTGGTTACTCAGATTTTCCAGCTCGCTTTTAAACTAAGCCAGAATTTGGTCTCTAACGCCACCTGACACAAGCATGGTCAAGTCACGCCATCTGACAGACGTTTCGTCAGCACGACCGTTGGTGGGTCCGTGGTCCGCGGAACCGAGGCGCCGTTTCAATGCGTGCGTGGAGATCGAGGCGACGCAATCATCGCGCAGGCCCTTCCCAGTTCTTTCCATGACGCGTGGCGGTTACACTGTAGCGTTTGCACGAATCTTGGCGCAGGTAGGTGGATATAAGGGGTTCGTATTTCTTCTTCTCCTTTCCACCAGTCCCTTGTTGTTCCTTTCCTCCCAATCCTCCTGCACGCACAGAGCCTCCTCGTTCTCCCTCCACAAAGCTCCTAGCGTCGCCCCTTTAAGGTCACCCTTCCACCGGAGAAAATGGCTTCATCTTCTTCCTCCAGTTTGGCGGCGGCGGCGGCGGAAGCAGCAGCAGAGAAAGAAAACTATAGGGGAATCTGGATCTTCTGCGCTCTCGACGAAGTAGGTCTTAAGAACATGGAGAAGGAGGGGCTCCTCGCCGCCGGCAACTGGCGGAGCGGCTCCGGCGAGACCGTCCCTAATCCGCACGAGGGCGAGCGCGTCCACTTCGGCACCCATCTGGACCGAGGTTTGTCCTTTCCTCCCTCGGAGTTCTTCTCCGAGGTGATTGACCACTATGGAGTTCAACTCCACAATCTTCCTCCCAACTCCATTCTAGAGATGAGCGCATATGCTGCGCTTTGTGAGGGCTTTCTCGGCATTAGGCCGAGTTTGCTTCTCTTCCGGTTTTACTTTCATGTCCGGAGGAATTCCATCACTGCCGGTGTTCCTTACATCACCGGCACCATTAGTTTTTCTCTTAGATGAGACCGGGCATATCCCAAAATTTCTGCCAGTGACTCGGTCAAACAATGGCCAGCCACTTTTTTCTACCATCGGGATATTCTCCCGGCAAAGCTACTGCTTTGCCGGCTTTTGTCGACGGAGCCATCACGGCCCAACCTTCCTGGGACGAGGCTGCTCTGGCTCTCACAGATGATCTGATCCTTGCTAAGAGGCGGATCGAATATCTGATCAAGCACAAGGGTCTGAATGGATCTGACTTGGTCGAGTGCTGGGTTTCATGCCGGATCCAGCCACTTCAATACCATGGAGACAGACTGATGCATTCCGTCTCGTCTTCCCTAACCGACTCCCTCTGCATCAGCCCCAAATCCTACACCACTCAGGGCTACATAACCCAGATCAAGTGGATGATCAAGGAGCAGATCGAGAGGAGGATTCCGGAGGTTTCTCTGGATATGCACACGGCGGAAAACCCCGTGGTTCCGGTAAGATTTTATCATCACATCTTTTATGTGTTTCTATCTTCGAGTTACATTGCAATGCTGATACGTTTTCTTGTTTTCAGCTTGCTGACATCCCCGAGTCGGAACTTGCTCCGCTCGAAGGATACCCTCCGGAGTTCTCTCAGGAGGTGGAAGTGGTTCCATTGCCGGATCTTGCGCTCAAGAAGCGCAAAGCTCCGACAGTAGTAGTTGGCACAAAGGAGGTGCCAGTCGTGAAGAGGTAACCTTCTGTCACAACTTTTCTGCCTTTGTTGTTTACTCAAGTTACTTTCCGAGATGTAATGTTGAACCCTCTTCGGGTAATGATCCCTCGGCTGAAGTCTTCGCCGACAACCTCCTCAACAATCCGGGTCTTGCCAAATTTGGCCTGACCCGGAAATCTGCAAAGGAGATCCAGCGGCTGGCCAGGCAAGTCCTGGACAAAAGCCATTTATCCCCCGAAGAGGAGGCGCAAGAAGCAGAGGACGTCAAGTTCTCCGACCTTCTTACTCAAGTCCGCCTTCACGACGAGAGGATCAGGACTGGCGGGCTTCCAACAGCTCTAGTGATCCCTCTTACTCTCGCCGAGAAGGTGGCAGCTGAAGTGAACGCGGGTTTAGACAAACTCACCCGCGAGCAATATGTAAGTCGGAATTCCAACTCTTGTTTTTACATTATGTTATATCATATCCTCTAGCCCCCAAGCATGAAGTAGGATATAGAATCCGAGTTTATGCTTTCATTAGGATGCCAAAGAACGAACTAGTGTAGCCCCCAAGGCTCGTGCTGATATTTATTAAAAATATTAGCCCGAGTCTTAAGTAGCTTTCTGACTTTGGGTATTCTGACTTACAGAAAGTATGTTCCTATAACCCGGAATTATTGTCCAATGTCTGTAATAAGCGGAGAGAGATCAAAGCTCTCCGGCTTAAAAATGCTGAGCTCAAGGTAGCCAAGGACGAAGCCGGAGGTAAACATTTCGAGATTCAAACCTTGCCTTTTGCTTTTTAATATTGAATTTTTCTGAACTGTTGTTCTTTTTTGACTTACAGCATTGGTGAAACAATCCATCGCTATGATTGAAGAGGCCGAGAACCTCAAGACCTTGGTGGTGGAGAACAAAGGACTTTGCCAAGAGCTGGAAAAGCTCAAGGTGGATCATGAAACGAGCATAGCTCAAGTCCTGGAATCCTCCTCCATGGACACTGAAGAGCACGATCGCAAGATTGCCGCTCAAGATAAAGTTATCTCGGACCTCAAGAATGAGGTTGACATAGAGAAGGATATCTCCCAAGCACTCCGGGCTGAACTCCAGAGTCTTCGGGAGGAGAAAGCCAAGATTGACGACGTCATTCTTGGTAAGTTCCATGTATCTGACTTATCATTTCTTCGAATTTTATCAATGTCGGTTTTTCCTTATCTTCATTTTGTGTATAGGTCCTCTGAACTTGATGGACTCCTCCTCGTCCGAGCCCCTCACTCACCGGCTTACCCAAGTCGGTGATCTACTTCATGAATACCGCCAATCCCTTGAGGATATTGGCGAGTCTCTCAGGATTCCGGACATGCCAAGCATGTCGGACTTCCAGGCGCGGGAGAAGGCCAAGGAGATGCCGCAGCTCGTTCGGGACTGGAACATGTCCTACGCGCAGACTTCCGCGCAGAATGACCTCTCCATGGTCATGAGCCACCATGGAAACATGGAAATATGGCAAGTGACTAAAGGGTACTACAAGGTAGATGAAGGGGGCCAGGAGCAAGACCTTCAAGCTATCATGCACTCCTGCGCCGGCTATGGGTGCCACGTAGCTGATCTGACCAGCTACGAGATCCCCTTCTTCACCCGCGTGGATACTCCGCCACCTCCTCCAGAAGATGCCGAATAAGTTTCCGACGATGAACGGACCACCTCAGATCCGGACATCTCGGAACGATATCAAGGCGGAGTGACCAGCGAGCCAGTAGATCCTTCATCTCCTCCTGCATCATAGACCACAAACTTATGTATTATTCTGTGAAAGAACATGATGCGTTTTGTAAATATGAAGTACTATGGCTTTTGCTAGTGCTAAGTTTTTTATCTATTCAGCACTTTTGTTTTAGACTTTTTGTGTGCTTGAAATGTTTGCATAAGCACTTAGAATTTTTCGTCTCTACTTATCGTTTATCTGGCTTTCCGCCTCGTCCCTTTCGTGAGCCGGCTAAACCTTCAGCCGGAAACTTTGCCGAGCAATGGAGCTCAATTGCTAAACCAGTTTAAACTCGGAAACAAAGCCGGCTTCCAGTACCAACAATTCACTACTCGGAAAATACCCGCATCTAGCAATCAGACAAATAACCTAAGTAAAGACTAGAATTTTTTAGAGTTATACCCGAAGATAGCAGTTTTAGAATCGGAAATCTAAACCAGAACGAACATGAGCATAAAGTACTTTCAAGCATTCTGGGATTTTTGACTATGACATGATCATTAGGAAATAAGATGGTAAAAGCTTCTCAGGAAAACTTTGAGGTAACCAAAACTTTTATTTCTCACAGAACATGTACATATGTATGATTACAAAGAAGGATAAACTAAGAATAAAAGGGACATAGCTGAGCAATATTCCATGGTCTGTCTAACTCATCCGGATTTGTACTGCCTCCAGCTCTCTTTCTCTTCTTAGTAGAAGGTCTTTCTTTGACTGGCCTCATGTCAGTTAAGTAGTACGATCCATTGTGCAATACTCGACTAACTAAAAAGGTCCCTTCCCATACTGGGGAAAGTTTGTGCTTTCTTTGTTGCACAAGCCGGAGAACCAAATCACCTTTATTAAAAGATCTAGTTCAGACTCTCTGGCTATGATACTTGCGTAACTTCTGCTGATAGGCTGTAGATCTCATTTCAGCAACGACGCGAACTTCTTCGACTAAGTCGAGATGATTTTGTCGAGAAATCTCGGCATCCTCTTCGATATACGCGGCCACTCTAGGAGAGGTGTGAATTAAATCACTAGGAAAAACTTCTTATGCGCCATAAACCAAGAAGAAAGGTGTATATCCTGTTGACCTGTCGGAGTTGTTCGCAAACTCCAAATTACAGAGGGTAGTTCCTCTGCCCAAGCCCCCACAGCACGTCTCAGTGGTGCTTCGAGTCTTGGTTTCAAGCCTTGTAGAATTAAACCATTTGCTCTTTCGACTTGTCCGTTAGCCTGTGGATGTGCGACTGACGCAATGTCAAGCCAGATATTTTGCTCATCACAGAATTCAGCCAGTTCTCCCATAGAAAAGTTACTCCCGTTGTCCGTGATAATGCTATGCGGATAACCATACCGGATTATAACATTCTCGACAAATCTTTTGGCTGTTGCTCCATCACAACTAGTGACAGGTTTATCCTCGATCCACTTTGTGAATTTGTCCACCATCACTAAGAGGTGCGTGAATCCACTTGGTGCTCGTTTAAAAGGTCCTACCATATCAAGCCCCTAGACCGCAAAAGGCCATGTTATAGGTATTGTTCGCAGCTGATCGGCCGGAACATGAGCTTGCTTGGCGTACTTTTGGCAGCCTTTGCATGTCTTGACTAATCGTTCGGCATCTGCCTGAGCTGTAAGCCAGAAAAATCCATATCGAAAAGATTTTTCCACTAAAGATTTGGCTGCAGCGTGGTGACCACACTTGCCTTCATGGATTTCTCTTAAGATCTCCACTCCTTCTTCCGGAGATACACAACGCTGAAAACCCCCAGAAACACTCCGTTTATGGAGCTCACCTTTAACAATAGTATAGGCTTTTGCTCATCGGGATAATCTGTCGGCTCAGCACCTCGTCTTCGGGTAATTTGCCATCTACCAAGTAATCAAGGTAGGGTTGAGTCCAACTGGGAATTACAGCCAGAACTGCTATTAAAGGTAAGTCGGATTTGGTCGAATATTCCTCATCTACTCCCTTTATCGAGGGAACTTTGAGGTGCTCTAAAAATGCGCCATCCGGGACCTCTTTCCACGCAAAGCCTATTCGAGATAGTGCATCTGCTTCCTCATTTTCTGCTCGAGGGATATGTTGAACTTCAAACCCTTTGAACGATTTAGATAGATCATCCACGACAGCTTTATATGCTGCCATGTGCTTATTTGCATTACAAATATCCGAGACTTACTGAGCAACAAGATCCGAATCTCTGTAACACATCAAACGTCGGATGCTAATATCCTTAGCAATCCGGATTCCACGCAGCAGTGCTTCATACTAGGCAATGTTGTTTGTCGCTGTGAAGTGGATCTGCAATACGTATAAAAGTTTATCTCCTTGGGGTGATTTGAGCACCACGCCAGCCCCCGAGCCCCCTCGAGCCTTAGACCCATCAAAAAAGAGGGTCCAGTATTCCGACTCAGGGAGGACCATGTTCTCCTTCGTCTCTGTCCAATCAGCGACAAAGTCAGCAAGGATCTGGGATTTGATTGCTGTCTGAGGTTTATACTCAATATCGAATGCTGAGAGCTCTATGCCCCATTTGGCGACACGTCCTGTGGCGTCGCTGTTGTTGATTATGTCTCTCATGAGAGCTTTGCTCACCACGGTAATTGGATGCTCCTGAAAATAGTGTCGTAACTTACGAGATGATAGGAAAACACCATAAGCCAACTTTTGATAGTGCGGATATCGCTGTTTTGATTCTGTCAAGACCTCGCTGACAAAATAAGTCGGACGCTGCACCAGGTGTTCCTGATTTTCCTCTGGTCTCTCCACCACCATGACGATACTAACGACCTTATTTGTCGCAGCAATATAAAGAAACATCGGTTCCTGAGGTTCCGGCGCTGCAAGGATAGGAGCAGATGAGAGTACTTTCTTCAGGTCTTGTAGTGCAGCTTCAGCTTCGTCAGTCCAGACAAAATCTTTGGTCTTCTTCAGGAGTTTGTATAATGGTGCGGCTCTTTCACCAAGCCGGCTTACAAATCGACTGACCGCAGCAATGCAACCAGTTAATCTTTGTACGTCTTTCAGGCGAGTTGGCCTGGAAATATTGAGAATAGCCTTGATCTTGTCGCGGTTCACCTCTATGCCTCTTTGAGACACGATGAAACCTAACCATTTTTCGGCTGGTATTCCAAAGAAGCATTTCTTCGGGTTAAGCATGATGTTGTATTTTCGTAGATTGGCGAATGTCTCCTCCAAGTCGGAAATCAATGTTTCCTTCTTTTTGGACATGACCGTGATATCATCCACGTATGCATGTACATTGCGTCCGAGTTGGTCGTGGAGGCAACGTTGCATCGTGCGCTGGTACGTAGCTCCTGCATTCTTCAGCCCAAAGGGCATTGTAACAACACAGAAGGTTCTGAAGGGGGTTATAAATGAAGTCTTGACTTTGTCAGATTCCTTCATCCGTATTTGGTGATAGCCGGAATATGCGTCGAGAAAACAGAGGAGTTCCGAGCCTGCCATAGAATCGATAACTTGATCAATTCTAGGCAGAGTGAATGGATCTTTTGGACAAGCCTTGTTCAAGGCAGTATAATCAACACACATCCTTAAATCAGTGGTGTACTTTTTAGGGACCATTACAGGGTTGGCCGACCAATCAGTATGGATGACCTCTTCTATGAATCCGGCTAACTCGAGCCATGCTAGTTCCTTAGCTATTGCCTTATGCTTTTCATCACCAAACCGTCGTAAGGACTGTTTGACGGGTTTAGCGTTCGGGTTTACATTTAGAGAGTGCTTGGCAAGTTCCCTAGGTACTCCGGTCATGTCAGATGGCTGCCATGCGAAGATATCTTGATTTGCTTGGAGGAACTTCACGAGCGCGCTTTCCTATGCACTACTTAGGCCTACGCCTATCTGGGTCACCTTGGAGGGGTCGTCATCCTTCAACGGCATCGTCTTCATCTCTTCTGATGCCTTGAACTCCGGATTTGGCTTTGTCACCTCCTTCTTCGTCGCAGGCATCTCGGACGGATCTATGATCTTCTTGATCTCCTGGTACTCCTGGGCGTGCAGCACGGCTTCGGCAAAGGCGGCATTTCCATCCTCGCACTCTCGCGCCTTCTTCGGGTCTCCCCTGATGGTGATTACGCCGTTGGGACCTGGAATTTTCATCATATTGTAAATGTAACACGGACGAGCCATAAAAGCCCAGTAAGCCGGACGTCCGAATATAGCGTGATATGCGCTCTTGAACGGGACCACTTTGAAGGAAAGTGCCTCCGTCCAATAATTCTTTGGTGTTCCAAAAGTAACATCCAAAGTGATCTCTCCCAGGGAATTAGCCTGTCTTCCTGGGACAACTCCGTGAAAGATCACAGAGCTGTGGTTCAGCTGTGTTTCCGAGATCTTCATCCGGCGTAGCGTTTCGACATAGAGAATATTGATGCTGCTACCACCGTCCATGAGGGTCTTGGAGACACCATAACCATCAATAAGTGGATTGACGATTAAGGCGTATTTTCCTCGCCTATGTAGCTTAGGCGGATGATCAGCACGGTCAAACATTATTGCTACTTCCGACCAGTCCAGATACTGAGGGACAGCCGGAACTGTTGCGTTGAGCTCGTGGAGAACTGCTTTCTTGACCTTTGCTGGTTGAGATCCGAGGAAGGTGACGTAAGTGTCCTTGGTGGAAAAAGTTTTCTTCCCTTCCGACTTGGGATTTGAAGCGTCGGCTTCCTCCATGTCGGAATCTTCCTTGGTCTCTTTGTCTTTTTTGGGATTTTTCTTTCCCTTCTTCCGCTTAGATTTGTAGCCCGCGGTATCATCTCTCTTGATGTCGTCGTTAAAATGACATTCAGCGTTGGTGTGGGATGAGCCCCCATTGGCGTCCAGATGATGCACACATGGGTTATTGGCGATGTCGGCCCAAGTGTAGGTTTTGCCTGGTTGTTGCTCTCCTCTACCTTGGACCCTTGATGTCCCACGGCCACGCCCGCGGCCTCCGCCACGTCCTCCTCGTCCTCCAGACCCGGAAACAGTAGCGACTACCGCTGTCTCCGCGTTGGGTTTTTCTTCTGATGTATTTTTGCGCTTCTGAGCTTGTTGCTTTGGTTGTTTTGCCGACTGAGGAACAGCCAGGGCATTGAGTAATCCCTCTGCATCGTCGTCAGCATCTGCATACTTGCTCGCTGTTTCCATCATTTCTCCCAGATCAGTAACCTTGTCACACTTCAAGCGATGGTGCAGTAAACCAATTGGGAGAACTGCGATGAAAGCTTCAATCGCAGTTTGATCGTTTACTCCTTCGCAGGAGTTCTTGGTGTCAATCCATCATCCGAGGTAATCCCGGCAAGTTTTTCCGGCTTTCTGGGTGCAACGCTGTAGGTCTCCAACCGTACAGGGCCTCCGATATGTGCCTTCGAAATTCCGAAAGAACGCACTTTGTAAATCATACCAGTTGTGGATGGTGTTCACCGGAAGCTCATTGAGACATGATCGTGCCGTCTTCCTCAGCATGAGTGGGAGATATCGAGTTGCGACCAGGCTGTTTCCTCCTTTGGCGATGCAACAAGCTTGGAAGAAATCCTGTAACCAGGTGTCTGGCCGAGCAATGCCGTCGTAGGCTTGAATATGTCTTGAGATAGCAAATCCTTCCGGGAACCTTGTAGCTCTGATGCGTGGTACGAAGCACTTTGGGCCCACATACACGTCATCGTTTTCGTAGCGCCGAGCCTCTATGTTGGAGTTGATACTATACCTTGCGTCGTTCAGGGATAGGGATCGTCCTGAATGCCGGCTGTGGCTGCGGTGCCTTGGAGCCGGACTTCGGCTTCTGCCACCACCTCCTCCGCCATGTCCTCCTTGACCTCCGTGGGGGCCGTTGTGATAACTGTGTGGTGGATAGGGTGGTGCCGCGGGGTAGTTTCCGGCTGATCGTTGGCCTCCGTCCGGAACATCATTATTCCGATTCTGGGGAGGGTCTTGACTACGACGAGCCCCCTGCCGGCTTATACCTGCATGGTTTCCGTCGTTCCTTCGTCCGTCGTTCCCACCATAGTGAGGCTCAGCTGGACGGTTCTCATGTCTAGGAGGCGGCATTCTCTGACGATCCTCCTCCCGACGTTTCTCTTTATCTTCTCCCCTTCAATCCTTAGATTCTCGTCGGGGAGGATTCGTCGGATTCAGGGCAGCGATGGCGTCTTTCTCGGCCGCTGGTGTGACATTGCCCCAACCGCGTGTGGTTTTGTGATGCTGTCCTGAAGATCCGGTTCTCGAATAATTGTCTTCCCGTCGTTCGGGGCAATAATACTGCTCCGGAACGTAATGGGGTCTTACGCCAGCCCATGCCGGATCCGTGCGACATTGGTCAGCATCTGAGACCAGTTTTTGACTTCCGGATAGGGCGACCTTTTGCTGCTCTAGTCCCTTGTTGAGTAGCTTGATACCCAAATGGATCTCCTCTGGTCCTGGATTAGCCGATAGAATTTCTTGGGCTGCCACGGTATTTTGTACTGGTGTTGGGTATACCCAATCTCCGTTGCTATCTTTCCGTGGCTTCCCCATCTCATCTCCAAAAAGGACGGCATGGACACGTGGGAATTGATTGTCATCTATGTGACGCTTCCGTGTCTTCTGATGCAGATGAGACATGTACTCCTTGTTCGACATGCGTTTCTTCTCCACCTCGATGTTTTTGGCTTCATCAAGGAGTTGTTGACGATGCGCTTCTAGGGCCTGGGCCCTTTCATCCAGCTCATCTGCAGTAAGTTCTGCAGTTGTAGGGATAGGTGTGGTTAATGCGGCATCGATGAGTTTACGCGCACCTTCAGTGATCACGTGTCCATCCCCCGATGCTTCTTTTTTCAGCTCGTCTGGGATAAGTGCTCCATCCGAGTCTTCTTCATATTCCTCAGCAATCACCTCCTCTGTCAGAGGGTCTTTTGCTGGGGTCTTGTTTTTCTTATTCTTCTTCTTTGCCTTCTTGGCAGCGCCGGTAGCAAAGACGACTTTGGGTCTGTTTCTCGGAGTCAAGCTCTGATCGGTACTTTCAGACATCTGGACTTCGGGATTATCTCCGACGTCCATGTCATCCTGCACTTTGGGAGGGTGTTCCCCGGATCCTTCATCCATGGCTTCTCCTTCTTCTGCAGCTTTGGAGTTGTACTCCTCTTCATATTCCGCGGAGAACTTTCGGAAATCTGCTGACGTCATCGACTCATCCGAGGATGCGGGTACGTTGGCGTTTGTTCCAATTGCCTCCAGCATCGAGTCGATGTTTTCTCCAGCATCTGCTGAGCCGGATCTGGATCGCACGTATCCGACAAAGTGCGACGCGTGCTTCCTGAGGTATCTGCGGCTTTCGTGATCAGCCATATCGAAACTTTTGATGGTCTCGAGGATTGCATCTGTGCTTTCGCCTTGCAGTATCATACTTCGTAGTGTGTACCTTAGGAAAGGCATGTCTGTTATAGCATCATCAGAGCCGGAATCAGTGTCGTTGATATGCTCCTCCTGGATTTTGACTTCCACGGGTGGGTCGATCTGGGATTCGGCTCCTCTAGGGAGATCCACTCCAGATTCGACGTTGACCGCTAGGTCTTCTTCAGGTTCGGGTTTCTCCACTATCTCCGCAACTGGTGTGGGCTGGGTGGGATTAGGGTTTTCTGAGATCCGGAATTCTGCCACCTACGCGGACAAAGGGGACCTAGAAATTTCTTCTGCCTCTATCATCACCGCTGGGGTGGGTTGGGCAGGTTCAGCGAAACCGATGTAAACATCGATCTCGCCAAAAGACATGATTGTGTAGGCAGTCACGGCCTCCTTTGCCGGAATCCAAGTCTCGTCGAGAACGATGAGAGGGACGTCACTGGCGTAGAGGATGCGACCGACGACAATGGTCTCGCCGATTCCGATTCTTGCAGATTCCGCTCAGAACACAGATCCGTAGCTCACTTGCCCCATGGTGGGCGCCAACTGTTGCCGGATTGATGACAAGTACGCCATGAGGGGGTCCTCGAGGCATGCAGAAGAGAGGGGGGGTGAGACGTACGGTATTTCGGGACGGTGAGCACACAAGTTTACCCAGGTTCGAATCCGCCGGCTTTGGACGGATCCTACTCCTGCTAGCAATCCAGTAATACGGCAGAGCCGGAATATGGATTACAAGGGTTTCACCTGTGCGAGTTGAGGGTCTAAAGTATTGGGTGTTATCTGGTGCCCTAAAGGCTCTCCCTACGATGGCTTATATAGATATCCGGCCTAGGGTTTACAGGAGAGATCAATCCGGCTATGACTAAGAGTCTGTTACAGAATACATCTTGAACTACAAGTAACATTATGGGCCTAAGTCGGTAAGTCTTCTGGGCCTTCCCGTAGCCGGATTGGACTCCGTCTTCTCTCCCTGACTGGGCCGCCCGTGAAGCAAAGCTCTAACCCAAAATGGGCCACCCTGGTCAGTGAGGAACTGTGAGGATACCCGGAAAGTATATCCCCAACAAACGGTCAATGTTCAAAGTTAATCTATACACTATGTAGTGGTATGTTATTGTAAGAGATAAGACAAGATAAAGATAAGATAAGAAGTAGTGCGAATGGCCGATCTAATGGTAGGTCTCGTATGAGCGAGGTGCTTGAGATTTAACACGGTCAGTGGAAGTACAAGTTACATCAAGGACCTCATAAAGAATGAAAATTGCATCCAAGTCCATGCATTTTGCTCAAGGACCTAGAAACTGAGCAATGAAGTGTGTGCTTTGAGGTTTGCGCATACTAGCATCCATCGCGCTAAAGGTTATCAGTAGAATCTTTTTAGATTATAAGAATGGAAAATAAGATCCAACGACTAGCAATGTTTGGATTTACCAGTCTTGATACAATGGTCAATTTTCAAAGTTAATATGTACACTATATGAAGTGGTATGGTATTATATGTAAGAGATAAGACAAGATAAAGATAAGATAAGAAGTACTGTGACTAGCTGATCTAATGGTAGGTCTAGTAGGTGCGAGGTTCTTTCAGAGTTAACACGGTGGGTGGAATTACAAGTTACATCAAGGACCTCATAAAAATAAAATTGCATTCAAGTCCATGCATTTAGCACAAGGACACTAAAACTGAGCAATGAAGTGTGTGTTTTGAGGTTTGCGCATACTAGCGTTCATCATGCTAAAGACTATCAGTAGAATCTTTCTAGGTTCTAAGAATGGAAAATAAGATCCAATAGTTAGCAATGTTTGGATTTACCAGTCTTGATCCAATGCTCAATGTTCAAAGTTAATTTGTACACTATATGAAGTGGTATGGTATGTAAGAGATAATACAAGATAAAGAAGATAAGAAGTACTACGAATGGCTGATCTAATGGTAGGTATCATAGGAGCGAGGTGCTTGAGAGTTAACAGGGTCGATGGAAGTACAAGTTACATCAAGGACCTCATAAAAATAAAAATTGCATCCAAGTCCATGCATTTAGCGCAAGGACCCCGAAACTGAGCAATGAAGTACTATGTGTTTTGAGGTTTACGAATACTAGCGTTCATCGTGCTAAAGACTATCAGTAGAATCTTTCTAGATGCTAAGAATGGAAAAGAAGATCCAACGGTTAGAAATGTTTGGATTTACCACTCTTGATCCAATGTTCAAAGTTAATATGTACACTATATGCAGTGGTATGGTATTGTAAGATATAATACAAGATAAAGATAAGATAAGAACTATTGCGAATGGCCGATCTAATGGTAGGTCTCGTAGGAGTGAGTTGCTTGAGAGTTAACACGGTCGGTGGAAGTACAAGTTACATCAAGGACCTCATAAAAAAAATGATGCATCCAAGTCCATGCATTTAGCACAAGGACCATGAAACTGATCAATGAAGTACTATGTGTTTCGAGGTTTGCGCATACTAGCATTCAGTGTGTTAACGACTATCAGTGGAATCTTTCTAGATGCTAAGAATGGAAAAAAGATCCAATGGTTAGAAATGTTTGGAATTGCTAGTCTTGATCAAACGGTCAATTTTCAAAGTTAATCCGTACACTGTGTAGTGGTATGGTATTGTAAGATATAAGACAAGATAAAGATAAGATAATAAGTACTGCGAATGGCAGATCTAATGGTAGGTCTTGTAGGAGCGAGGTGCTTGAGAGTTAACACAGTCGGTGGAAGTACATGTGGACGTAGATGGCTATATTTGAGAGCCATCAACCTCCCCAAGCTTAAACTTGATCGTCCTTGAGCAAGAAAACCAAAACCAAAAAGGAACTTAGCATTTAAACTGAAATAACGAGATGATGATCTTACTCATGTTTGGTAGTCTCATGTTTCCTCCACTTTATAAATCTAAAAAACTTCAGCATAGATAGAGTAATGGAAAGCATATCATACGGGTTTCATGCATCCCTATAGCGCATCAAAATTATTTTTAACATGGATGATTCAAATGAGTAAACTTTATTCCATGTCATGTAATCAAATCATAGGCTTGCCTTTGAACAATAAAGTATAATCATGTAAAATTGAGAGTGTGAGATTTTTCATGTAAAGCATATATACTAGAGTATTTCAATTCTCCCACATAAATAAAGCAAGACTCTTCAAGCACTACTTTTCTATTCATTGTCCTTCAAGAATTTCAGTTCTTAAGTAATTGAGAGCATGCCAAAGATTTTATTTAGTTTATCGGGCTGTAATGGACACGCGTGGCATCACTAAGGCGTTTGTTCCTTTTGTACAATGATTTCTCATAACAGCCAAAGGAGTGATTCTATCATGAACACAGCTACCCAGGAGTGCCAAGAATCTTACCCTTTATAGCACTGCTGCTACATATGTTTAATCAAGTCATAGCTGAAATCTAGGAGTTTACTCCATGAAGATCGTTCGTAGGCTAGCGGAGTTGTTGGCATCCCATGAAGTTTTACACGCATAAAGCTATATCATTCTTATGATTCACAAGTCAAACTTTGGCATGCTCACAAAAACTGCTAAACATTAATTCAATTGAACAATTCCTTTTAAAGAGAGCTATCAAGTGAATCATTATATTCCATGGTGTTGAGTGTCTCTAGAAATAAGTCTTCAAGACTAAAAACTACAACACCCAAGCCTTCAATTGTGAGACTTTTTCTTATTACAATTGTTTAGAAATTTTTAGGCAAGACTTCATTAACTACAAGAGCTGGAATAAAACGTACCCAACTAAATACCCATGCAAACAAAATTTTACTATAATACAAAGGCTCACTCCACCAATATAATATATTAAAATTTACTACTAACTAGCATGGGTTTTTTCAAACATAAAAAATGGGGAGTCATAAGGCATACCTCTCATGTTTGGTTCCACTTCTCTCTTCCTTTTTGATTCGTTTCTTGGAAACTCAAAGTCAATCATTCTTCCTGCAAATTCATGAGAACCTCGAGGTGAAAAGAAAAGAAAGAAGAGGGAAAATAAAGATAAATGGAGAAATCTTTTTGTTGTTTTTAAGAGAGGGAATTAAAGAATAGAAAATTGGTGGTAAAGCTCGGGCCCAAGGCCGATTCCAGTGGATCACTATAGAATCTTCTAGAAGCAAGCCTGGTTCTCCGGGCACTATGGTAGGACGTGAGGCAAGGCTTTCTTTTATAATACATCCTACCCGGTTGACGATTGCGTTCTGCACTAAAAACCAAGAAATGACATAGCGAGATAGTCTCTTCTATGTAGTCAACAACTAGGCCTATTATAATTAACCCAATAACCTGTTTGCAGCCAGTACCAGTAATGGAGTCATACCCAAACTTTAGAAGAATTAAGTGGTTCAGCGGTTCAGTCACCGGTTCTGGTATTCCATTTTGAATATGGATAGGAATGAAAGTAGGATAAAACGAGATTGAGTTGCGTGAGTAGACTTATCATATAGAAAGGAAAGAGATAAGCGGAGGAAGGATGGTTTGATGATAGCCAAGATATCCATCTCATTTGTCACTCTCGTATTCTTAATAGGAATTGGCAAGCTCTCGAGAGGGTGTAGTCCTTGAGCAAACTAGTCATGTGCTGTGCTAGAAAATCTCTAAAGTTCTTGGAAGTCTTGGTATGTAGCGAACCAGGTTGATGGCTGCTCCTCTTGATGAGGAATTTCTTGCTCCTCTTCTTGGTCCTCATCCTCGTCCGGAATCTCCTCCTTGGATTGGTGTTGCTCAACCTCTAAGTCATATAGCAAACGTCCTTACTCGATAGAGAAAAGACCATTAGGCAAAAAAGCGGGGTAGATACGCCCAGCTCCAGCAATATGCAGGTAATAAACACCACCTCTCCTAGTGAGCATTCCACAAGATTTTAAAGTAGATAAACCAACGCCTCACTCACCTAGCACAAGTTGCAACTCACCTAGGTTGATGCCTAGGACAGTGTCAAGCACGGTGATGACGCCTCCACCTATAATTGGTCCTTGGCTTTGGGAGGATTGGTGCTCCAGGTAGCACACAAGGATTGCGCCCAAGTTGAGTGACAAGTTGTAGTTGTTGAAAGTAGCCTTTGCAAGGACTAAAATGTCCTCCTTATTGAGTCTCGTGAACTCATTTCGTGCCTGCAAGGTGTTAGCAATAACATAGAACAAATAGCAAATTGTAGGGTGTTGAATATTCTTCCCCTTGCTCACTCTAGAAGTGAAGCTCATTCTATTGTAATATTGTTCAGGGGAAGGGTCTAAGCCAGTAAAGGATGCACGCAAGTCATTATCATTATTTTTAGCAAATTAAAGCATGCAGACCATTCATCTAGTGATAAAGTGTAATTGGTGTTCATGAGCTGGAAAGAAATCCGGTCTTCTCCATGACATAGTTTAACGGTGCTTTGCAAAGAACTTAAAAATTCAAGAGTTAATCGGCGATACGTAGGCACATCATTGAATACAAAGTTTTGTAGGCCAACCCTATTGCAAAGTAAATTGAAGTCATTAGAAATACCGAGTTGGTTCAATATAATGGGGCAAGCCCACTTGGTTGCCTTCACTTCTTGGTTCTTGATCCTATCAAAGTGATCATGTTGGAGCTCATTCCTGAACCGTATCCCCATGCGTTCTTGAGTGACAGCCTGAGAAGTGCTAGCGGTGGCACGAGCACGAGTTTGGCTCCTTGTGTTCATCATCTAAAATAATAAGGATAGACAAAAATAAAACTTTTTGATCCAACAATATTAGGCATAACATATTCCTCATCATAGCACATTAAAGAATCCCCTCAAAATAATAATCTAGGCAAGAGAATCATGGAGATTAGTTCATAGTAGGTCTCACCCTAGATTGATAATGATGATAGATCAAAGATGAATTTGCAAAAAGTAATTGGAGGATCGGAGGAGAAACATACCGTAGATCACTTGTGTGCGAGAAAATCGAACGAAATTGAGTAGAGATGAAGATCTCTTGAGGTTTTGAGAGAGTTTGGAGGTAGAAGAAAGAAAAAATATTGAAGTTTTGGGGTTGGGGGTACCTCCCGTGGCGTTTTTGTGGTCAGACGCAATTATACGGGCGGAACTATACGGCCGGAACAATGTGTTCTCGCCGTATAGTTGGCCTACTATCAAAATTTTAGGGTTTCCACCTGGCGGCGCAGCTATACGGCTGGAGCTATATGGACAGAACAATATGTTCCCGCCGTATAGTTGGTCGTCAAACCGTATGTACCTAGAAAAGAATTTGTACGGAAGCATTGATATCTACATGACCGGAGATATACAGCCGGAATTTTTATTCCTGCTGTATAGTTGGTCGTTAAACCATCAGTACTTTTGAAAGAAAAATTGTCGGTGGCAAAAGTATCTATACGGACGGAAGTTTGTCGTTAAACTCTCTGTAGCCATCAAAAAAATTCCGTTTCTTCGAGAATTACTTCTTATTCTCAAACTTACAGAAATACCTTGTTTTTTATAGAAAGTTGGCAGTAAAAATTGTCAACTGACAACAGCATGTATATAACAGGATTTTTAGTACTACTGAACTTCTTCTCCTCAACTGGAGTTTTTTAGCACTGTTTATTAAACATAAACTTAAACTAAAACTTAAAAAATTTACCCAAACCTTTATTTCACATGGGTTGCCTCCCATGGAGCGCTCTTTTATGGTCAATAGCTTGACCTTGATGTTGCTTACTTAGGCCAGATGAGTGGAACACCCACTCCAAAATAGTTGGCCTTCAAAGTGATGGCCTCCTTTTCATCATGCTTGGCTTTCTTCTTCCTATGGAAATGAATAACAAAAGGATCCCGCGAATGCAATTGAAGCTTCATGTTCCCTTCGTGGAGATTCATCAAAGCATCAATAGTTCTTAAGAAAGGACGGCCTAATATAATAGGAGCAGTAGCATCTTCAAGCATGTCAACAATAATGAAATCAATAAGAGTAGGATAGCCTTTAATGTATACTAAAGTATTCTCCTTAATTCCTACAGCTTATTTGTAGGTAGAGTCTACAAGATGTAATTTTAACTCGGTGATTTCAAAAGAGCCAAGATTTAACTTATTAAAAAGACTCTTTGGAATTGTTGAAACGCTTGCACCTAGATCACAAAGTGCAGCTATCTCGTTGGTCCCAATTTTAATCTTAATAGTAGGCTCAAATATATCATCAAGCTTAACAGGTAATTTTTCACAATTTTCTTATATTCTTCTTCAAGCTCACGTACCTTTATTGCTACCTGATTAACGAAATGTTGATACATGGCTTCATCATTTCCTTCACTTACCGGAATCTTGATGTTGATCCTTTTTACAAGATCTTCAACGGTGTAACTTGGTGACGGAGCGTTACTATAATCAAGTTCTCCTGGCTTCTCTCTTTGGATTCTCGTCATCTTGAGGTCTTCAACAGGATTGGGCTCAGCTTTACCTGCAAATTTAGCTAGAATGAGAGTTTGACTCTCGGTTATATTACCTAGTTGTGCCTCAACAATCCTCGTCCTTTCTTGGAGGGCCTGCAAATCATTCCTCAAACTTACAACTTGGTTAGATAATTTACCAATCATAGCATCATGGTTATCCGTTATTCAAGGATATTGTTTTGCTCATTTTGTGAGTCTATGAAAGATTTAAGTGTTTATTGGAGACTACCATTACTTGATCCCATATTATTATTAAAGTTACCTGCAGGACTAGAATAGTGTTTTTGGAAATTAGGATTATAATTCTTCTTCCAAGCAAGGTTATAATCATTACGAGCTATGAAGTTTACTTCTTCAATATTAGTTTCGGGGATAGCTCTTACCTGGGTTTCCTTACCTTTTACGCCTAATATGAGCTCATCCAGCTTAGCTATTGAGTTCTTCATTTTCTTGTGGTGAGACGGAGTTCACCTTCTTCGTGTTTGATCTATCCACATGCCATTGGGCATGGTTGTCTTGCATATTGTCTAGCATCTGCTTTGCTTCCGTAATATGCTTACCCATAAATGTTCCTCCAGCTGCAGTATCAAGCATAGACTTAGACACGGGATTAAGAGCATTATAAAATAAATGGAGGATTAACCAATCTTCCATCCCATGGCTGGGACAGTTTCTTAAGCATTCTTTCATCCTCTCCCATGCAAGCGCTAGTGGCTCACACCCTTGCTGTCTAAAACCAGTAATATTATATCTTAGTTGCATAGTCTTTGCAGGTGGGAAAATTGAGTCATAAATAAAGAAGTACATCCCACCCATGATGTAATAGTATTTTTAGGCAAAGCTAGCAACCATTCATTTGCTCTTCCTCTAAGAGAGAAAGGAAATAAATGCAATTTGACCGCATCGGGGTCAACATCTTTTATGCGCATAATATCACATATTTCAGTGAAAGTATTCAAGTGCATACCTGTATCCTCAATAACAGAGCGTCCAAATTGATTATGTTGAACCAAACTTAAATAATGGGGCTTAATTTCATAGTCATCAGCAGCAATTGCTGGCTGAGTAATAGGAGTACGCAAATAATCATTATTGGGAGTTGCAAACTCCCCAAGCTTCTTTTCAGCCATATTTCCTATGTTTTGGGGTTTTCTTAAACAGAGACTTATGATAATAATAAAAACAAGAATTTAAAGACTAACTAATTTTTTTGGTTTTTCAAATAAAGACTGAAAGAAAACTAACAAAATCAAAAACAAGAATTAAAACTAGCAAGGTTCCTACTAACCTCAGGTGAGGGTAGCTATTGCTTCCCTGGCAACGGCGCCAGAAAAAGGGTTGATACCTTCGATCCGGATTACGGATGTAGTATAGCTCTTTTTCCCTAGTAGACTTAGGTTTAACGAATCCTTGGGAAGCAGAAGCGTAGTGAAGTTACTTTAACGGACCTTTGGGAGTTTTAGAATTCCTTTTGTGTTTTTACCGGACCAAGAGTTTGCGTCTTTTTGTTGTTGTCGATGATGGAGATAGAGGGCCTTGGGCGTTCGATTTCACCAGTAGCTGTGCAAAACATCTGATGGGAATAAAAGATAAAAATAAAGTATGCATGTAATTGTTAGAGCAAGATAAATTATATGTGGGCAGTTCATCCATAATTGCTATTGCCTCCACAACCGCTTATAGCAATAACCTACTAGTATCATCTATAGAAGAAAGAGAACTAATGATATGCATAGTGACGTCACTGTTAATCCCAAGTAAATCCCGCACATACATTCGTACTACCCCTTCTGACACTGGGGTTCCCAACCTGCAGATTAGTCATTACTCATACTCCTTATACCTCGCTCAATCCTCGATGTCTTAGGTACCTGACAAGTCCTTAGATTGAGGCAAGAGAGGATACAATAATCATCATGTCATACAAGCTAATAGATGATCCCATCTATGATAAATAACATGCACAAAAAGCTGCATGGCTAGGTCGAAGCCCTTAGCCCAAGGAGAATTACTCACACATAGAGATGAGATCAAATATCATAAACATTGTAGTGGAAATCATGAGATTGATAGAAAATAGTCTTACAATGTCGCCAATCGAAGAAGCGATCTACTATTACAAGTGGTGGAATATGGCTATGGTGGTGGAGAGATTAGGTTTAAGTCTATTCCTCCGGCGGCTCTTTGGTGTTGTGGATGGAGATCTGGAGGTGGCTGATGGTCTCTGGAGCGGCTCTTTTCTCGTCGCCTGAGGCCTCTTTATCTAGGGGTGTCTTCAGGAAAGTTGTTCGGTTTAACCTAGTGGTCTCGATGGCAACTATAGTTCTGGAACTATACGGCCAGAATTATATTCTGGTTGTATAGTTGGTCATTAAAGTGTCTTCCTCCTCTTCACGGCTCCTGGTTTCTTTGGGTGGATGGAAATCACGTATCTTTGACTTTAATGTAGTGATTCCCATCATCAAACGTCATTATCTACGCAGGGAAAATAGAAAGAAAGGATTGCATACCCCTATGATCATTAGGCATTAGTGGCAGGGTTTAGAGAGATATTTCATCAAAAATATAAATAATATCCAGTTTAAATGTGGACGTAGATGGCTATATTTCAGAGCCATCAGTACACTATATGTAGTGGTATGGTATTGTAAGCGATAAGACAAGATAAAGATATGATCAGAAGTACTACGAATGGCCGATCCAATGGTTGGTCCCATAGGAGCGAGCTGCTTGGGAGTTAACACGGTCGGTGGAAGTACAAGTTACATCAAGGACCTCATAAAAAATGAAAATTGCATCCAAGTCCATGCATTTAGCACAAGGACCCTGAAACTGAGCAATGAAGTATTAGGTGTTTTGAGGTTTGCGCATACTAGCGTTCATCGTGCTAAAGACTATCAGTAGAATCTTTCTAGATACTAAGAATGGAAAATAAGATCCAACGGTTAGCAATGTTTGGATTTTCCAGTCTTGATCCAACGGTCAATGTTCAAAGTTAATCCCTACACTATGTAGTGGTATGGTATTGTAAGAGATAAGAGACAAGATAAAGATAAGATATGAAGTACTGCGAATGGCCGATCTAATGGTAGGTCTCGTAGGAGCGAGGTCCTTGAGAGTTAACACGGTCGGTGGAAGTACAAGTTACATCAAGGACCACATAAAAAATGAAAATTGCATCCAACTCCATGTATTTAGCACAAGGACCATGGAACTAAGCAATGAATTAAGTGTGTGTTTTGAGGTTTGCGCATACTAGTGTTCATCATGGTCAAGACTATCAGTAGAATCTTTCTAGATGCTAAGAATGGAAAAGAAGATCCAACTGTTAAAAATGTTTGGATTTGCCAATCTTGATCCAACGATCAATGTTCAAAGTTAATCCGTACACTATATGTAGTGGTATGGTATTGTAAGATATAAGACAAGATAAAGATAATATAAGAAGTATAGTACTGCGAATGGCCGATCTTTTGAATAACTTTCCCTCCTGATGTTTGGGAAGCAAGTGAAAATTTTGAAAACCAAAAATGTTTGAATTTTTGTGCCGCCAAGGACCAAAGTGGTATCCTTACTATGTACTCCTTGTACTTACTCCACACCAATGTGCGTCTTGCGAACACGCCAGAGACATAGAGCCGCCGTACCAAGGCACATGTGCGCAGCACCACGCTGTGGACGAGGGAGAGATCAGCCAGGGCGGTGCGCAAGGGGAAAGGGGAGGAGAGATAGAGTATAGCGAAGGAGAGAGAAAACACACAATGTGTTTTGCATGCATTGGTCCTAAAATTTACTACTAGTAGAGTGTACACTTTAAGGCTGCAGGAGTACCTCGTGTGGGGAACCCATCATAACTTTGCTCTAACATGGAACCGCCTTCAACTCCTCTTCGTTGCTGCCCTCTTCCCCTGCCAACGTTTTATTCTCTCAGCATGTACAACGCGTGGACAAAGGTGAGAATATGTCTAAGCAAAGAAATATACTACTATCGCATTGTGTAAAAAAGCACACCTTAATAATGACTATTATGTGGCATCCACTAAGGTTCACCTTATACATAGTGGAAAAAATAAAGTTATCTTTAAGTCTAAGGTGCACCTCAAGCTTGTGGGTTACCCATATATAATATAAAAATCATTTCCCCTCTCTCCTTATTTCATGTGATCATTTTCAAAAGAGGTTCAAAATTTTCAAGATGCAAAATCTGAGTAGCAAGAGGTCAAACCAGTCGTCAAAACTCTATCTGGTTTCTGATATATTAATTGACCGCTTGATGGGTACCTCCAAAAGCTTTTTTCATAAAACTTTCAAAGCAACCTACAATTTATTACTTGTAGTTCAAATTTGACCTTATTTTGATACATCGACATAAAATCATTCAACAAGTGGGCGGGGTCAGCTAGAAACCTTGAAAACTCATAAAACATGGGAATCGTAAGTAAAACACATTGGTCCACCTAGATAATATATCTAGAATCTTGGCTTATGGCATTGAGATCCATATTCTTTGGACTTTCTTTACGGAAATGAATCATCTCGTCATCACTCAAAAACTAAGAATTTTCTTTCCTGATAGTTGGAAACTCACACCGATGACATTGCTTACTACAAGAAGATGCACCCATCTACCTCCAAAAAGACATTTAATTCAATAGCAATCTATCGCACTTGTCGCTAAAGTTTGTCTTAATTTTGTTAAATTGATAAGAAGTCACCTAAGTGCGTGAAGTTAGCTAGGAAGCTTGAAAAATCCTAGTACTAAAAACTTGGGTATTACGTATAAGAAACGGTGGTCCAGTTTGTGTGATAATTGGGGCGGTTGCATTTTCTTTTAACCTTGGTAGGTCTCATAGGAGCGAGGTGCTTGAGAGTTAACACGGTGGGTGGAAGTACAAGTTACATCAAGGACCACATAAAAAATGAAAATTGCATCCAAGTCCATGCATTTAGCACAAGGACCCTGAAACTAAGCAATGAAGTGTGTGTTTTGAGGTTTGCGCATACTAGCGTTCATCATGTTAAAGACTATTAGTAGAATCATTCTAGATGATAAGAATGGAAAGAAGATCCAATGGTTATAAATGTTTAGATTTGTCAGTCTTGATCAAACGGTCAATGTCCAAAGTTAATCCATACACTATATGTAGTGGTATGGTATTGTAAGAGATAAGACAAGATAAAGATAAGATAAGAAGTACTGCGAATGGCCGATCTAATGGTAGGTCCCATAGGAGCGAGGTGCTTGAGAGTTAACATGGTCGGTGGAAGTACAAGTTACATCAAGGACCTCATAAAAATGAAAATTGCATCCAAGTCCATGCATTTAGCACATGGACCCTGAAACTGAGCAATGAAGTACTGTGTGTTTTGAGGTTTGCGCATACTAGCATTCATAGTGCTAAAGACTATTAGTAGAATCTTTCTAGATGATAAGAATAGAAAAGAAGATCTAACGGTTAGCAATGTTTGGATTTGCCAGTCTTGATCAAATGGTCAATGTTCAAAGTTAATCCATACACTATATGTAGTGGTATGGTATTGTAAGATGTAAGATAAGTACTGCAAATGGCCGATCTAATGGTAGGTCTCGTAGGATCGAGGTGCTTGAGATTTAACACGGTCGGTGGAAGTACAAGTTACATCAATGACCTCATAAAAATGAAAATTCCATCCAAGTCCATGCATTTAGCACAAGGACCTTGAAACTTAGCAATGAAGTACTGTGTGTTTTGAGGTTTGCACATACTAGCATTCATCATGCTAAACACTATTAGTAGAATCTTTCTAGATGATAAGAATGGAAAAGAAGATCCAACGGTTAGAAATGTTTGGATTTGCATGTCTTGATCAAACAGTTAATGTTCAAAGGTAATCCCTACACTATGTAGTGGTATGGTATTATGAGAGATAAGAGACAAGATAAAGATAAGATAAGAAGTACTGCGAATGGGTGATCTAATGGTAGGTCTCGTAGGAGCGAGGTGCTTGAGAGTTAACACGACTAGTGGAAGTAGAACTTACATCAAGGATCTCATAAAAAATGAAAATAGCATCCAAGTCCATGCATTTAGCACAAGGACCCTAAAACTGCATAATGAAGTATTTTGTGTTTATAGGTTTGCGCATACTAGCGTTTGTCATGCTAAAGACTATCAGTAGAATCTTTCTAGATGCTAAGAGTGGAAAAGAAAATCCAACGATTAGAAATGTTTGGATTTGCCACTCTTGATCAAATGTCAATGTTGAAAGTTAATCCATACACTATATGTAGTGGTATGGTATTGTAAGAGATAAGACAAGATAAATATAAGATAAGAAGTACTGCAAATGGCCGCTCTAATGGAAGGTCTCGTAGGAGCGAGGTGATTGAGAGTTAACACGGTCGATGGAAGTACAAGTTACATCAAGGACCTCATAAAGAATGAAAATTGCATCCAAGTACATGCATTTAGCACAAGGACACTGAAACTGAGCAATGAAGTGTGTGTTTTGAGGTTTGCCCCTACTAGCGTCCATCGTGCTAAAGACTATCAGTAGAATATTTCTAGATGCTAAGAATGAAAAATAAGATCCAACGGTTAGCAATGTTTGGATTTGCCAGTCTTGATCCAACGATTAGCAATGTTTGGATTTTCCAGTCTTGATCCAACAGTCAATGTTCAAAGTTAAGATAAGATAAGATAAGAAGTACAAGATAAAGATAAGATAAGAAGTACTAGGAATGGCCGATCTAGTGGTAGGTCTCATAGGAGCGATGTGCTTGAGAGTTAACACGGTGGGTGGAAGTACAAGTTACCTAGGACCTCATAAAAAATGAAAATTGCATCCCAGTCCATGCATTTAGCACAAGGACCCTGAAACTGAGCAATGAATTACTATTTGTTTTAAGGTTTGCGCATACTAGCGTTCATCATGCTAAAGCCTATCAGTAGAATCTTTCTAGATGCTAAGAATGGAAAAGAATATCCAACAGTTAGGAATGTTTGGATTTGCTAGCCTTGATCCAATAGTCAATGTTCAAAGTTAATTCGTACACTATATAAAGTGGTTTGGTATTATAAGAGATAAGACAAGATAAAGATAATATAAGAAGTACTGTGAATGGCCGATCTAATGGTAGGTCCCATAGGAGCGAGGTGCTTGAGATTTAACATGGTCGGTGTAAGTACAAGTTACATCAAGGACCTCATAAAAAATGAAAATTGCATCCAAGTCCATGCATTTAGCATAAGGACCCTGAAACTGATTAATGAAGTACGGTGTGTTTTGAGGTTTGCGCATACTGGCGTTCATCGTGCTAAAGACTACCAATATAATCTTTCTAGATGCTAAGAATGGAAAAGAAGATCCAACGGTTAGCAATGTTTGGATTTGCTAGTCTTGATCCAATGGTCAATGTTCAAAGTTAATCCCTACACTATGTAGTGGTATGGTATTCTAAGAGATAAGATAATAAGTACCGCGAATGGCCAATCTAATGCTAGGCCTCATAGGAGAGAGGTGCTTGCATCCAAGTCGGTGGAAGTTAACAGGGTCAGTGGAAGTATAAGTTACATCCAGGACCTCATAAAAAATGAAAATTGCATCCAAGTCCATGCATTTAGCACAAGGACCCTGAAACTGAGGAATGAATTAAGTGTGTGTTTTGAGGTTTGCGCATACTAGCATTCATCATGCTCAGGACTATCAGTAGAATCTTTCTAGACGCTAAGAATGGAAAAGAAGATCCAACGGTTAGCAATGTTTGAATTTGTCAGTCTTGATCCAACGGTCAATGTTCAAAGTTAATCTCTACACTGTATGTACTGGTATGGTACTATAAGAGATAATACAAGATAAAGATAAGATAAGATGTATAGTACATCGAATGACCGATCTTTTGAATAACCTTCCCTCCCGATGTTTGGGAAGCAAGTGAAAATTTTGGAAACCGAAAAAGTTTGAACTTTTGTGACGCCAAGGACCAAAGTGGTTTCCTTACTATGTACTCCTTGTCCCTACTCCACACCAACGTGTGGCTACTGAACACGCCAGAGACATAGAGCCGCCGTACCAAGCCACATGTGCGTAGCGCCACGCTGTGGATGAGGGAGAGATCAGCCGGGCCGGTGCGCAAGGGGAAAGGGGAGGAGAGATGGAGGATAGCAAAGGAGAGAGAAAACACACGATGTGTTTTTCGTGCATAGGTCCTGAAATTTACTACTAGTAGAGTGTACACTGTAAGGCCGCAGGAGTACGTCATGTCGGGAACCGATCATAACTTTGCTCTGGCATGGAACCGTCTTCAACTCCTCTTCGTTGTTGCCCTCTTCCCCTGCCAATGTTTTATTCTCTCAGCATGTACAGCACGTGGACAGAGGTAAGCATATGTCTAAGCAAAGAAATATACTACTCACGCATTGTGTAAAAAGACACACCTTAATAAGGCCTACTATGTGGCATCCGCTAAGGTTCACCTTATACATAGTGGAAAAAAGTAAAGTTATCTTTAAGCCTAAGGTGCACCTCAAGCTTGTGGGTTGGCCATAGAGAATATAAAAACATTTCCCCTCTCTCCTTATTTCATGTGATCATTTTCAAAGGGGTTCAAAATTTTCAAGATGCAAAACTTTAGTAGCTAGAAGTCGAACCAGTTGTCAAACCTCTTTGTGGTTTCTAATATATTAATTGACCGCTCCATGGGTACCTCCAAAAGCTTTTTTCATAAAACTTTCAAAGCAACCTACAATTTTTTAATTGTAGTTTAAATTTGACCTTATTTCGATACATCGACATAAAATCATTCAAAAAGTGGGCGGAGTCAGCTAGGAACCTTGAAAGCTCATAAAACATGGGAATCGTAAGTAAAACACATTGGTCCACCTAGCTAATATGTCTAGAATCTTGGCTTATGGCATTGAGATCCATATTCTTCGGACTTTCTTTACGAAAAAGAATCATCTCGTCATCATTCAGAAAACGGAGAATTTTCTTTCCTGATTGTTGGAAATTCACACCGACGGCATTGCTTACTACAAGAAGATGCACCCATCTACCTCCGAAAATACATTTAATTCAAGAGCAATCTATCACACTTACTTGTAGCTAAATTTTGACTTAATTTCGTTAAATTAACAAGAAGTCACCAAAGTGCCCGAAGTTAGCTAGGAAGCTTGAAAAATCCTAGTACTAGAAACTTGGGTATTATGTATAAGAAACTGTGGTCTAGTTTGTGTGATAATTTGGGCGATTGCATTTTCTTTTAACCTTGGTAGGTAGCATAGGAGTGAGGTGCTTGAGAGTTAACACGGTGGGTGGAAGTACAAGTTACATCAAGGACCTCATAAAAAATGAAAATTGCACCCAAGTCCATGCATTTAGCACAAGGACCCTGAAACTGAGCAATGAAGTGTGTGTTTTGAGGTTTGCACATACTAGCGTTCATCGTGCCAAAGACTGTTAGTAGAATCTTTCTAGATGGTAAGATTAGAAAAGAAGATCCAACAGTTAAAAATGTTTGGATTTGCCAGTCTTGATCAAATGGTCAATGTTTAAAGTTAATCCATACACTATACGTAGTGGAATGGTATTGTAAGAGATAAGACAAGATAAAGATAAGATAAGAAGTACTACGAATGGCCAATCTAATGGTAGTCTCGTAGGAGCGAGGTGCTTGAGAGTTAACATGGTCGGTGGAAGTACAAGTTACATCAAGGACCTCATAAAAATGAAAATTGCATCCAAGTCCATGCATTTAGCAGAAGGACCCCAAAATAGGGCAATGAAGTTTTGTATTTTGAGGTTTGCGCATACTAGCGTTCATAGTGCTAAAGACTATTAGTAGAATCTTTCTAGATACTAAGAATGGAAAATAAGATCCAATGGTTAGCAATGTTTGGATTTGCCAGCCTTGAGCCAACGGTCAATGTTCATAGTTAATCCCTACACTATGTAGTGGTATGGTATTGTAAGAGATAAGAGACAAGATAAAGATAAGATAAGAAGTACTTCGAATGGCCAATCTAATGGTAGGTCTCGTAGGAGCGGGGTGCTTGAGAGTGAACACTGTCGGTGGAAGTACAAGTTACATCAAGGACCTCATAAAAATGAGAATTGCATCCAAGTCCATGTGAGGTGGGCATACCCTATAGGTACTCGAGATCAGCATATACGGTCCATCCCAGATGAAGCCCACGATGTTGCTAAGGCCTAGTCGAGATTCGGGTGACCTGGGAGACTTCGACTCCTTGGAGAACAAGGCAAAATACAAAGATATTTAAAGCAGAAACCCTAATATGTAACCGACTCGGCCTGTTATCCCGAGACCTAGTCTATCTATATAAAGGCTAGGAGGGGGCAGCGAGCAGGATATCCGCAACCCTAGTTTCCACACCATCGCCAGATTGCATCTGCGCACCCTTGTAACCTTCGACTCCTCAATAAATCCAAGAGTAGACAAGCAGGAGTAGGGTCCTCTGTGAGGCCTGATCTTGGGTAAACCTCGTGTCACCTGTGTGCTTGTTTGCTAGCCGATCGATGCCTCCAGCGCTCCCCACTTCCTCGAACCTAAGTCCATCTATAATGAGCATTGATGAGTTAACCCCTCGTCAATTGGCGCCATCTATGGCAAGCGGGAGTGCTGATGTTGCAGCTTCCTCGGCCCCATCAACCGTGATCTACGAATCCGCAGCAGCGGAGCCTCGCCTCCTCTTTGGTGCCTTCGACTTCACCATCCACACGATGGCCACTCGCCGAGATTTCGAGTCCGTGGGCGACGGAATCGGCCTAGCGATCGGGATCTTACGCTTCCAAGTTGGTCAGCTGTGCACACTTTGCCTCCCTGATCAGCCGAGGGTTCCTGTGATTGCTCCTGCATCGTGGTTTCCACCACCAATCGGCACCCTGAGCAAGCTCAATGCCCCGACATCAGTCGGGAATATGGATAGCGACAGCAGTTGCGAGTCTAATCTGGGCGATCTGGCAACAGAAGACGGAGCCTACGGCTCCAGATCTGAAAGTTGTGGGATCAGCAGCTTCCCCAGCCATTACATGTGCGCCTTCATCAACACGGGCAGCAACGGCGGCACTCGGAACAACACCGGTACTAGCGGTGGTATCCCAGTCGCGAACGGTGGCCCCTCCAACGGCGCCCCCACCAACAACGGGCCAGAAGGTTGCCCCCTAGAGACGGACCCATCCTAGAGGATCAGCCGAACCTCTCGGCGAATGAAAATACCCGAGAATGCGTACTGATCAAGCTCAATGACGCTGAGTGGGCCTGCTAGAGGGCGGCCCTATGGGGCAACCCCCTACCACCCAACTCATCGCAAGACATCCTGATGGGATATCACTGGCTGCTCAAGGAAGAATTCAAGCGCCAGCAACAAGTAATCACCTAGCTCGACGGGCGCAAGAGGGCAGCAGAAGAGTCGAGCCTTCATAGAGCTTAGCTCTATTCCATCGGAGGATCCTCCTCTAAAGGCAACGATCATACAGCCGCCAGAAGACACTCTCAACTGGCTCGCCTCACTGATAGGGAGTGAGCAGAGGCCACTCGATCCCTTGACTTCTAGTTCATGACGGTGGACAGATGGGGCAATGTGCTCCCGAAAACGCCACAGATGGCAGTGATAGTAACTACCATGTACCTGCTTAACAATCAACCATCGGCTGGGCACCCACGCTCCGCCATGCACCGATCTACGATCGCTGGCCTGGGTCTAGTCAAAGCTGCCCTCACTAAGGACCCAGCGCTGAAGTCGAAGAGAAACAAGGCTCTATCCAAGTACTACTCTCCTTCCTCCTCTAGCGATGACGACCATGACATGTCGCATGACGCTGCTCACGGCGACACGACTACGACTATGACGTGCGTGACGATATCACGCAGCTCAAAGTCGATAGATGTGCGTGAGGCGCGCCCGCTCGACTGACTCGAAAAATGACAGGACGGAGCTCTGTGATGCCAGCTGCTTCAGTAGAGCCATACGGCAAAAGTGAATGTCAAAAGGGTTCAAATTCCTATTACAGAACCCGAAATTTGATGGCCTCCAAGACCCGAAGATCTGGCTAGAGGATCATATTTCCTCCATCAAGCTGCATGGCAGAACTACGAGCACGTCCATGCAACTCCACTAGCTATAGTTGCAATGCGCCTCCCGTGCATGGCTTAACAACCTCCCGTGCGGATCGATCCGCAGCTGGGATGAGCTGGTCTACAGCTTCGTGCAGACCTTCAAGGGCACTTACAAAAGGCCTGCATCAATCGAAGAATTGAGAGCCTGCTATCAAAAGACTTGCAAGTTGTTGCGCTCATACATTCAGAGGTGGTCCATCATCAAAAACTTTGTAGAGGACATCTCCGATGATCGCGCAATCGATGCATTCAACGACGGCGTACACTACAGAGAGCTCAGGGAGGAGCTGGGCCATTCGAAGCCCAGAACAATCGACCACCTGATGGAGATTGTGAATAGGTGGGCTGATGGAGAGGACTCGGTGAAAAACAACCGTGCCCACTCAGATGACAATTATGACCTCGATCGCAGACGCGATCGCCGAGGAAAATGCTAGATGCGCGGTTACGAAGACCGCGAGGAAGTCGACATGGTCACGGCTGGCTATGTCGATAAACGCGACGATGGTAACCGCAACAGCGGATACCGCAGTGGTGGATACCGCAATAGCGGGAAAACCACGCAAGTGTGGCAACATCTCACTCGCGATGAAGCACCTAGAACATCTATCCAGGACAAACTATCCGGACCTTGCAACATGCATTTCTACATCGACAAGCATGATGGCAAGAAAAAATCTAGTCACCTCCTAAAGGAATGCCACGAGTTCCTTAGGCTCCACGAAGGCCTAGCCCAGATGAATCGCGACGCGATAAACCAAGGCTACGGATCTGCCCCGGGTGTCGTGGCTCATGGAGCACCACCACCACCCTGGCCACCCCCACCTGCGGCCGCTCCAGTCCAAAACAATGGAGGCGAGCAGTACCCGCAAGCACTAGGAAATATGGGAATGATCCAAAAAGGATGCCCATCAAACCGGGTGCAAAAATCACTCACTTGCCAAGTCAACCTGGCGATGAACTCTCCACCCTCCACCACCGAGTACCTCAGTAGGTGTGAGTCCTGCATTACCTTCGACAAACACGATCATCCGCGTCAAGTACCTCGCCCAGGTCACTGCCCCTGGTGCTCGAGGCACAAATTGGAGGCTTCGAGATGAGTCGCGTCTTCATGCATGGTGGCAGCGGCATCAACCTCATGTTCGCAAGCACCTTGCGCGCCATGCGAATCCCCCTGTCATGCCTAGAAACCTCAGATACAATGTTCCACGGCATCGTCCCAGGGAAGGGCGTATACCCCTAGGCAAGATTAGCTTGGACGTCATCTTTGGCACACTAGCAAACTTTCGGCAAGAGCGCATCAAATTCGAAGTGGTGGATTGGCCCTCGCAATACCATTGTATCCTCGGACGTGTCGCGTTCGCAAGGTTCATGGCGATGCCACACTACACCTACCTGTAGATGAAGATGTCGGGCCCTAACGGCATTATCACCATCAACGGAAGCTTTGAGAGGTAAGACAACTGCGACAGGGAATTCAACAGAATCTCCTAGTCTTTCGGCATGCAGGAGGAGCTTACAAGGTTGAAGGAGTCGACAGACAACAGTCTACCTCCTCCGAGTAAGCCGAACACACCTGATCAATCCTTCGACTCATTGGTCCATCCAATGGACCCGACCAACAGGACCCTCATCTCCAACAACTTAAGTTCCGCATAGGAAATCGTGCTCGTCGAATTCCTCCGTGAGCGCTGGGAGATCTTCGCCTGGTGACGAGGGTTTAACTCATCAATGCCCATTGTTATGGACTTGGGTTTTGGAGAAGGAGGGAGCATTAGAGACATCTATCGGCTAGCAAATAAGCACACAGGGGACTCGAAGATTTACCCAGGTTCAGGCCTCGCAGAGGTCCCTACTCCTGCTTGTCTGCTCGTGGAATTATTGAAGGAATCGAGGATTACAATGGTGCGCAGATGCAATCTGGCGAGGGTTGTGGAAACTAGGGTTGCGCGTGTCCTCCTCGCCACCTGCTCCTAGCCTTTATATAGATAGGCTAGGTCTCGGGTAGCAGTTCGAGTCGGTTACAAGTTAGGATTTTCCCCTTTGAACTGTCTATCTTTATCTTCTTCTTGTTCTTCAAGCAATCGAGAGTCTGTAGGTTACTCGAGTTCTGTATTTGGGCCTTGGAAACACCGTGGGCTTCTGTTGTACTCAGAATGTATATACCAAGCTCAAGTACCTGTAGGGTATACCCATGTCACCTGGTGTCCAGCGGACATGCTAGGAGTTCCTAGGGAATTCGCTGAGCACTCCCTCAATGTAAATCCTAAAGCAAGACCGGTGAAGCAAACGATACATCGACTCTCAGAGCCAAGGGAAAAAGCGGTCGGTATGGAAGTCAACAAACTCCTCGATGCTAACTTCATATGAGAGATCAAGGAAAGTACCTGGGTAGCAAACCCCATACTTGTTCCTAAAAAGGACACGGATATTGTGAGGATGTGCGTGGACTTCACCTTCTTGAACAAGAATTGCCCAAAGGATCACTTCCCATTGCCGTGAATCGACCATATAATTGACTGCACCACAGGATGCGAGCGCCTCTGCTTCCTCGACCCCTACTCACGCTACCACTAGATTCGAATGAAGGAGGAAGACCAGGAGAAAACTGCCTTCATCACGCCTGTTGGCGTCTTCTGCTACACAACGATGCCCTTCGAACTAAAGAACGCAGGGGCCACCTACCAGCGGTGTATGCAGGCCTGCCTCAAGAGCTAGCTTGGCCACAATATTCAAGTCTACGTCGACAACATCATCATCAAAACTAAGGAGGAAGCCTCGTTACTCGACAATCTCCACGAGACATTCGATAACCTCGACCGCTACCATATCAAGCTAAACCCGGACAAATGCACCTTCGGTGTACCATCTGGACAACTGCTCGAGTACCTCATCTCCACGAGAGGGATCGAGGCTAATTCGAAGAAAATAAAGGCCATACTAGCCATGGAGAAGCCAAAGAATGTCAAAGGCGTCCAACAGCTAGCTGGGCGAATTGCGCCACTCAGCCGATTCATCAGTCGAATGGGCGAGAAGGCACTACCATTCTACCAGCTCCTTCGCAAAGCTAACAAGTTCAAATGGACTGAGGGGGCGCATGAAGCATTTGAAGACCTCAAGCGTCTACTATCCACCTCGACGGTGTTGGTAACACCTCGGGAAAAGGAGCCCATGCTGCTATACATATCCACCCCCAACCAGGTGGTTAGTACCATGCTACGCCTAGTCCACGAAGCCAAAGAAAATGAAGTCCACGGAGTACAACACCTAGTCTACTACCTCAGCGAGGTGCTCACACTGACAAAAACAGTGGTACCCGCATTATCAGAAGTTGGCATACGACGTCTTCATGACAGCCCGGCGACTGTGCCACTATTTCCAGGAGCACCCCGTCATTGTGGTGAACAACACCCCACTAGGGCACATCCTCAACAACCCCGACGCTACAGGACGAGCTGCGCTCTGGGGGATAGAACTTTCTCCACGAGACATCACATCCGAGAAGCAAGACGCGATCAAGTCGAAAGTACTCCCGGACTTCCTCATTCGTTGGATGGATAACCAGCTCCCCAACACGCTAGACATGTCCTATCTATGGACAATGCACTTCGACGGATCAAAACATCGAGAGGGAGCTAGCCCCGGCGTCATCCTGACATCGCCACAAGGTGACAAGATGAGGTACGTTCTGCGAATACAGTTCCGCACCTCCAACAATGAAGCTGAATATGAGGCCTTGCGATGCGCATGGCCAAAGCATGCGGCACAACATGACTCGTCATCTACGGCGACTCTAAGCTTGTAGTGGATCAAACCATGAATTACTGTGACCCCCTGAGCGGCAACATGATCGCCTACCGCAACCTCTATGACGCACTCGAAGGAGACTTCGACGGCTACGAACTGCGACACGTTGGCTGCAAGAGCAACAAAGAGGTGGACACACTCGCCAATATTGGCTCCACATGTGCCCCGATGCCACCTGGAGTATTCCTAAAGCAAATATGTGAACGCTCTATCAAGCCAAAGGCTCCAGAGCAGCAAACCAGCACGTCAAAGGACTCGGGGGCTACGCCACCCGACGAACTCCAGGCACTTGATGATAAAGAGCAAGAAACAGGACTCGAAGGCCCCATGGAGGTCATGATGATCGAGCCATCCTAGACGCAACCATACATCACATACATGCTTAGAAAAAGGCTACCAGATGACCCGATAGATATGCGGCATATAGCACGATGATTCAAAGCTTTCGCCCTTATCAATGGTGAACTGTATAAGCGCAGGATCAAAGGAGTCCTTCAATGATGCGTCTCCAACAGAGACGGAAGAGCCATCCTCCTCGAGATACACGAAGGCACTTGCGGCCATCACGCCAGAAGTCGTGCCCTCGTTGCCAAATCTCTACGAGTTGGATTCTACTAGCCAATGGCAATGCGTGATGCCAAGGACATCATCCAGAAGTGCAATGCTTGCCAACGATTTGCAGGAAAACCACACGCACCTGGCGCAAAGCTCAGGCCAATACCCGTGGCTTGGCCCTTCGATCAATGGGGACTCGACATGGTCGGCAAGCTACAAAAATCTTCACCTAGAGGGTACGTCTACCTCCTCGTCGTAGTTGACAAATTCACCAAGTGGATTGAGGCCATGTTGGTGACAAAACAATCAGGGGCCACCGTCGTCAAATTCTTCGAGTCTATCGTCTTCTGATTCAGGGTGGCACACAGCATCATCACGGACAACGGAACGAACTTCACCTTGAATGAATTCCAGGATTTCTATGAAAACCTGGGAATCAACATCAGCTATGCCTCGGTGGCGCACCCTCAGACCAATGGTCAAGTCGAAAAGGCCAATGGCCTCGTTTGAAGTGGCATCAAGAAAAGGCTCCTCATGCCACTCGAAAGAGCTGCTGGGTGCTGGCCCGAGGAGCTACCATCGGTACTATGGAGCCTACGCACAACTCCAAACAGCGCCACAGGCTATACTCCATTCTTCATAGTATACGGTGTCGAGGCAGTACTACCTGGAGAAGTATGCTACAAAGCTCCATAGGTCGTAGCATACAGTGAGGTGAAATCAACTCTCTAACTCAAAGACTCTATCGACCTCCTCGATGAAGCACGTGAGATAGCAGCGGAACGATCCACGTTCTACCAGCAAAACCTCTGCAACTACCACAGTAGAAGGCTACGCCCAAGTCCTTCATCGAAGGAAACCTCGTCCTACGACTGAAGCAGCAAGGGAACCTCAAGATCGAGTCCCCTTGGGAAGGACCTTATGTGATTACCGAAGTAATCCCAGGTGGCGCCTACCGCCTTAAATACGTAGAAAGTGGACTCGCATACTCCAACCCCTGGAATGTCGCGCAGCTGCGTTGTTTCTACCCTTAGATGTTTTTACTTTACAAATAAGGCTATTCAGCCAGGCTACTTAGCCACACATTGTATCTCCTAATATTCTGTGAATAAATAAAGCTAAGTGCCTCCAACCTTGTGTTTTTGTTTTTACTTGCAATTACATCACTCGGGGGCTGCGCCACCCTTTCTACCTCGTTACACGAGTAACACAGTAACCTGAGTAGCTGACGTACTATTAATCAAACCCTTGGTAAACCCAACCTAGCTGCAACACACCTGACAGGTTGGCAAGGTGCTAAGATAAATATGTGTCAGGCTAACGAAAAGGAACTACAGAGTACAAGCTACTCGAAAAATATACATCAAGAAAGCTTTACATAAAAAGGGTAACAAAAACACCCAATTCACTTATATGAACTTTACAACACCTATACATCTATGTGCCGGTCTAAAACTACTGTACTGGCGTAAAATAAGAACGTTGGTACGCTCCTCGAACAACTCGATGATATCTTTGGTTGGCTGATCAACCGCTCGATAATGGGGCACCAGGTTTCACACCATCCTCTCCGGCGGAGGTGGCGGCCCTGCAACAACAGCTACCAGATCCAGATCGAGTCGATGGAGGCGTACAAGTGCCAAGGTAGCCTTCGCACCTCCGACTAGTTGCTGAAGCATCCACTCACGAACTATGCTGGCATCCTGGAACTTCTTCAATAAAGCTAACAAGCTTGAAGGCACCGTGTCCAAGGGGAACATTGCCCGAAAGATCTGCTTCAAGCACGAATGTGCCTTCTTCAAGTAAAGTAGCACCTGCGACACACGATCCTACAACGTTGCTAGCACGAATGCATGATCCCGGTCAACCCAAAAGTATCCGCTAGCTTCCAGCTACTCCTGGGTCAAGCAGTTCAGTCGAATGGCGACTCGGTCTCTCTCTTCCTGCGGAAGGCGAGTGCTAACAACTGCAAAGAGTAGTAAAAGCATAAGGGCAAATCAATGCCCCAAACGACTAGGAAAAGAGAAGAGGATGAAGAAACTAACACCTCAACTGCTCATTCATTTGAGCCACCTCGCCTAGAAGATATTTCTCATGTTCACTGGCTTTTTCGGCCTTCGACTTCCACACGTCAGCGCTGCCACGGATCATGGGCATCTCTCGCTCCAAGTGTTTTATGCGATCACACAATCGAGACAACAGCGACAATTCCTTCACCTTTGAACATGGTTGCGCGACATGTTCATCGGTGGTAGGTGTGTTAGATGGATCACTCAAAGGACCCTATCCAAGCAGAGGAATTGATGGATAAGACCAACCATTCAAAATAGCACGAAAGGTAGAAGCATCGAATTTCAGCAAGTCTTAAAAGGGGCACTCCCCACAAGCACAAATTAAGTCAAAAGAAGTCTGGAGAAGCTAAAATATTACAAAAGGACAACAAAGGGACAGCCTACAGCTATGCATTGGTACTCGGGGACTTCCTCGAGTTAGTGACAGCCTCCGACGCCGCAAACTTTTTGGTTGCAGCCTCTAATGTTGTGGCTTTTCCTGTCTTCGATCGCCTACTTTGTGAGTGTCTCAATGAGCCGAGGCCCATATTTTTTACAACGAGTGGCAAAGGGGGCAAACACTACCTGTTGTCCATCTGCAGTAACCGGCATCATCGTGGAGACCGTGCTAGGGTTAAGATCCACACCATGGGCATGCGCCATCACGAGTCCCATGGTAGCTCTGACCCTTCTCTGGACATTCTTGAAGTCCATGGGCACACCTCTAGCGAAGGACTCCACCAAGCCATCAAGATCTTCGATAAGGTTGGCCTTGGGGACCATCTCCTCTCGAAGACGCCCAAGCACACCCTTAGCCTTCTCGAGGGAATCCTTGACGGAGACGCTGCGGTCTTCGACTGTAGCCACAGCGCCGGCCAAAGCATCTTGGCGGGCCAACGCTTGAGTGTTGAAGTCTACACTGGAAGCATCTACAGAAGACATAGATGAGCACAACCAAACACAGGCAAAATGCAGAGAAAAAATGGCGTAGCATCACACCTGAGAGTGCCTTAACAATAGAGAGAAGTTGTTCCACGAACACATTCTCCTTGTCAGCTGCAGCGGCAAGCAGGTCCTCCTCGCGCTTCTTCGACTCCTAGGTAGAGCATTCCAAAGCTTCAAGTGCCTTGTCGCGTTTCTTCTCCACTACGATAAGACCCTTCTCGAGGGAGCTGATGCGAGAGAGGAGTTCGTTGTTCTCACCTACAAAGAATGATAGCAAAAACTTAAGTTTGGCGATTTTCTGTACCAGCAGCACAGAGATAAAGAGTACAAGCTCACCTTCGAATGCGCGATGATGGGTCTCCAGCAAGGCATGCTGATGGCCCAACAACATAATCTATTTGGCAATGCGAATAGATTCCTTCAAGACAGGTTGCAAGAAGAGAAGCATTAGCGCCAACCTAATTTCGACTGAAATAGTTAAGGAAACTTACATGCTCCTCTAGGGACTCTGAAGTTTCTTTGTAGATAGGCATCCGGGCAACCATCTGGTGCCCCCAGTGTGGGGGAAACTGGAAGAATTGGCACCGGATGTGGCCACCACCTGGGGAGAATGCGACTGCTCTGCCACATCCTTGTCTTTGGAGTCTGCGACTCCAGACTCCTTCACAAAGCGGTAGTCATCGGACGATGATGATGCAGTTTTTCTACAACAAAAACATACAAAAACAACTTCAGAGAAAAGAGATTTCAGGATATAAGGACAAATCAGTAGAGGCACAAACTTACCATTCGAAGTCATCGAGGTCGAAATAGTCCTCAGACACCTCCTTCGGTGTCCTCAGCTTCTTCCATGGAGGAGGATCCACGACGCGTATAGGCACCATGGTAATTGGCTCCTCTACCTCAGTCGAAGGACCCTCCAGCGTCGTTGGCGAAGAGGCATCCGAGTCCTTGCTTCATGAGCGCTTGCGAGTCCTGCTCTCGCTGGACTCAGGGGCTTCCTCTCTTCAGCAACAGGGACGGTGGAGCCTGACTTGTTCTTCTCCTCCGCTTCGCGGGGGATTACTCCCTCAGGCTGAGGAGGCGGAACATTAGCCACTTTCTAGTCCTAGCACAAGAGGCAGTGTCAGTATAAAGGAAAATCTAACAGGCAATTGAAAAAAAAAGAGATAACAAGAAAGACACTTCAGGCAGAGGGCAACTCGTGTAGAATGGAGGCACAGCTGAGTCACCAGTGAGTTTCTCCTTTGCTATGTACTTCGTTAGCATGCAAAACCTCCTGTCTACTTCACCCAAAGAAATATTTTCTCGGGAGATGCGGGTGACATCGTCAACACCAGTCCATCAGCACATCGGATGCGCCCTAGCCTGCAGCGGCTGCACTCGATGACGCATCCAGGTGCGAATGAGGTCTGCGCCGCCCACTTCCTTCCATCAAATGAGTTGAAGGTCGTAGACATGCTTGTACAGAACCTCAGTTTCTTTAGCTTCGTCGGTCATCACCGTGTTCTTCCATGGCCTCCTCCTCTTGCACTCCGCCTTTGAATCAAAAGGTGCGAGTCCAAAGTGTTTGTCATCGGCCTTCTAGTCACAGATGTAGAACCATTTCTCTCTCCACCCTTGGATGGATGTATTGAACTTGATAGATAAATATTGTACATTGGGGTCTACGTGGATCCCGTAGCCTCCTATATCATAGACTACCGACCCAGAGCCTGACTGTCGCTTCAATTTGAAGAGTTTTTTGAAAAGACCAAAGTGTGGCTTGATTCTGAGCCAGCACCCGCAAATGGTGATGTAGCAAGCAATGTGAAGAATGGAATTGGGGATCAGCTGATGGAGCTAGATCCCATAGAAGCAGAGTAATCCTCACACAAACTTGTGGAGGGGGAGAGAGAGACCACGAATGACAAATGCGAGAAACATCACCCAAAATCTGGTAGGAGGATCGGGGATTACCTCGTCGCCGGGCATCCGGCAGTCTTCTTTAGTAGCTAGGAGAGTGCCATCCTGGCACCAATTGAAGAGCTCTGTCTCCTTTATGGCGATGTGCCGCCACGATCCGTTGGTGACGCGCATGCCTGCACCTTTCTTCTTGGTAGCTACAGCAGGAGTACCGGAGCCCGTAGAGGCGGCACCCTTCTTCTTGGCCGCAATGGTGGTGGCCACAGATCCAGCGGCAGAGGCGCCATTCTTCTTCCCAATCTTTCGACTATGGTGGGAGCGTAGAATGTAGCTGGGGAAGGTCTTGAGGCTGTCTAGCGCAGCAATGGAGGCACGAGCAATGGAACAGCAATGAGCAGCAATGGAGGCAGAGCGTGAGGAAGAAGATGAATAGTGAGGAAAATACTGCATAGGAGATCCGTACTTAACCTCAACACAAATGCAATCCAATGGCCAGAAGCGTAGTAATCAGGCGCGTGGCATAGATCAAGATGGACGCGTGGTCAGGCAAGCTATGAACCATCGCGCCACTTTTCCCTTTACGCGCGAGAATCGAAGAGACGCAATGAACATCGAAGATTAAGTATGCTTGGTCAAATCCAAGTTAGAAATGGGGTCCCACCTTCGTCACGTCCTGTAAAAACCGCTCACGCGGGCAAATGAGGTCATATCATCGTCAACACTGATGTCATCCACTCCAGCAGGAGCATCTTCTAACTAATCTAGTCCTCACTCGACTCTTCGAATCGACCAAGCACTCGGGGGCTACTCCTAACAGGAGCGCTGGCCGTGCACCCGAAAAAACTACATGGACATAGAAACTTTTCAAACAAGGTAATTGCACTTAAACCCCTCACTCGAATCACTGATTCGATTGTGGACTCGGGGTCACTCCCATAGGGAGCGCTGGAAGCATATTCGGCTGAAACAAGCAAAAGACGACAGCAGTCAAAAACATTCATAGTCCCCACTCGAGTCTACGACTCGAATAGGCACTCGAGGGCTACTCCCATAGGGAGCGCTGTCCGCGCACCCTATGATTTTCGTTTAGTAAAATGTGTGATTGACTACATCCACACTCGAAAGCATTGGCGACTCTGCTTCATATTTTTCCTGCAAGGAGACAGCATCTCCTGGGCCACCCAAATCATCTCCGCGATGAAAAAATTTAGATGCCACACTCACTGCACGAAGATAAGACCTGAAAAAGGCCTAGCAACGCACCTGCTACGCTCTACCAAAAATAATCCGTGCCAGTAGGTTGATGAAATAAGCCTTAACAGACACGTCGAGTGCTCACACTTATATATTGGAATTCGATTCTGTAAGACCTCTGCGGCATGAGTCGAATTACGCCAGCCCTTTTCCGAATTCGAGTCTGGGGACTCGAGTTTGAGTAGATTGAGTTGTTTTGCCCTAAGACAATTAACTGATCCTGATCCATCAGATGAACCAGGCACGTATATCAACAATCCCTATGACATAAACTAAAGCACCCGAAAACATATTTGGCTATGCACTCGAAGGCTTCATAAAGTCTCCACTCGAATCTGCGATTCAACTAGACACTCGGGGGCTACTAATGTGGGCATACCCTATAGGTACTCGAGATCAGCATATACGGTCCAGCCTAGAAGAAGCCCACGACGTTGCTAAGGCCTAGTCGAGATTCGGATGACCTGGGAGACCTCGAATCCTTGGAGAACAAGGCAAAATACAAAGATAGAAATTTAAAGGGGAAACCCTAGTATGTAACCGACTCAGCCTATTATCCTGAGACCTAGCCTATCAATATAAAGGCTAGGAGGGGGTACCAAGGAGGATATCTGCAACCCTAGTTTCCACACCATCGCCAGATTACATCTGTGCACCCCTGTAACCTTCGACTCCTCAATAATTCCAAGAGAAGACAAGCAGGAGTAGGGTCCTCTACGAGGCCTAAACCTGGGTAAACCTCGTGTCACCCATGTGCTTCTTTGCTAGCCGATCGATGCCTCCAGTACTCCCCACTTCCTCGAACCTAAGTCCATCTACGATGGGCATTGATGAGTCAACCCCTCGTCACCATGCATTTAGCACAAGGACCCTGAAACTAAGCAATGAAGTGTGTGTTTTGAGGTTTGCGCATACTAGCATTCATCGTGCTCATCAAGCCTATCAGTAGAATCTTTCTAGATGCTAAGACTGGAAAAGAAGATCCAACAGTTAGCAAATGTTTGGATTTGCCAGTCATGATCCAACTTGTCGTCAAAACTCTCGTTGGATGGTTTCTCATATATTAATTGTGACCCCCGATGGGTACCTCCAAAAGATTTTTCGTAAAACATTCACAGTAACCTACAATTTACTTATAGTAGTTCAAATTTGACCTATTTTCGATAAATCGACATAAAGTCATTCAAGTGGGCGGAGTTAGGTAGGGAGATTGAGAACTCATAAAACATGGAAAATCATAAGTACAATATGTGTGTGTGCGTTTGTGTGTGTGTGTGTAAAAACTTTGGCTTGTGGCATTTAGATCAATATTCTTCGGGCTTCTTTTACGGGAGAGAATAATCTCGACATCACTCGGAAAATTGAGAATGTCCTTTCCCGATAGTTGAAAACTCACACCTACAACATTGTTTACTACAAGAATATGCACCCATCTACCTCCGAAAAGACATTTAATTCAAGAGCAGCCTATCGCGCTTACTTGTAGCTCAAGTCCAACTTAATTTCATTAAATTGATGCAAAATCTTAGCAAGAAGTTGAACCGTACCTATCGTCAAAACTCTCAGTGGTTTATGATATATTCATTGACCCCCTCCACCGATGTGTACCTCCAAGAGAGATCTTTCATCAAAGTTTCAAAGCAACCTACAATTTACTTGTGGTAGTTCAATTTTTACCTAATAATTTCAATAAATCAGCATAAAGTCAATCAAGTGGTCGAAGTTAGCTAGGAAGTTTGAGAACTCATAAAACATGGGAAATCGTTAGTACAACATGTTGGTCCACTATATATGTCGGAAAACTTGCCTTGTGTGTCATTCAGATCCATATTCTTTGGACTTGCTTTACAGGAAAGAACAATCTCGTCATCACTCAGAAAATTGAGAATATTCTTTCCTAAGAGTTGGAAACTCATATTGATGGAATTTTTTACTACAACAAGATGCACCTATGTACCTCCGAAAAGACATTTAATTCAAGAGCAATCTATCGCGCTTACTTGTAGCTCAAGTTTGACCTAATTTTGTTAAATTTTCAAGATGCAAAATCTTAGCAGGAAGTTGAAACTATCATCAAAACTCTTGATGGTTTGTGATATATTAATTGACCCCCCGATGGGTACCTCCAAAAGATTTTTAATAAACTTTCAAAGCAACCTACAATTTACTTGTAGTTCAAATTCAACCTAATATAACTACGAAAATATATTTAATTTTGTTAAATTTTTGGCTCATGACATCACTCGAGAGAATTGAGAATGTTTTTTCCTAATAGTTGGAAACTCACACTGACGATTTTTTACTACAATTAGATGCACCCATCTACCTCTGAAAAGACATTTAATTCAAGAGAAATCTATCGTGCTTACTTGTAGCTCAAGTTTGACCTCAATTTGTTAAATCAGCAAGAAGCCTCTGAAGTGTGCGAAATTAGCTAGGAAGCTTGAAAATTACTAGCTAGTACTAAAAACTTGGGTATTATGTATAAGAAATTCTGGTCCACTTTGTCTTATATATAATTGGGGCGGTTGCATTTTCTTTTAACTATGATTAGTCCCGTAGGAGCGAGGTACTTGAGTTAACACGGTCGGTGGAAGTACAAGTTACATTAAAGACTTCATAATAAATGAAAATTTCATCCAAGTCCATGTATTTAGCACAAGGACCCTAAACCTTTTAAAATTCTAAAAACTCAAACCCTAAACCCTAAACACATGTCTACTCATTTGTCTAAAAATGGGCGGTGGCAAGCTTTCGCGTGGCAAGTTTAATGATCCCTAGCTCGTCTGGTCGACTCGTTTGAGCTTGGTTTGCTTTCTTAACGAACATATGTGAGCAACATTTTTTGCTCGTTAATGTTAACGTACTAAACAATATAGTTAAAGAGTTTCCTGAGCTACTCGTTAAGAGCTTGATCACAATAAAGAGTTTAGAAAGTGAGTTCACCTAATTTCTTGTATGCCAGTTATTTAATTGTGTATCGTGTACTATATATACGAGAGAGAGAGAGAGCTAATAAACCGTGGTTGGATGGTTTTGAGTGAAGTGGTACCCCTAGCCCACCAGAGTTCAAACCCCATCAGGTTTGGCACTTTGGTGTCTCATAAAAGGCAGAATATTATTCTTAAGTGGGAAGCAATGTCCCCGTCTATAGCTTGGTGTGTATGGTGACTTCGTCAAGTTCAAGCGCCCCGCCGCAGATTAGTCTCAAGACATAGTCTTTCGTAGGTGGTCATATAGAGGTAGGGTGTGTGTGCGTTCATAGGGGTGAGTGTGTATGCATTTGTGAGTGTCTATGTTTTGTATTGGGTTTTCGCAAAAAATGTGTGAGGCCTTTGGTTTGTATTGAGTTTTGCTCAGTTATCCAAAAGTACCTATGATGCAAGTCAAACTAGGTCACTAAGAGCATGGTGCATTGTTGGAATTTTGGGGTGTACTCTAAGAGAATCTTTTTCTTAACTAGTAAGTTACACGTGCCCTGCACGTGAGGCTCAGATAATAGACGTCTTACATATCATCACTATATAAAATTATAATAGGTAAAGCATAAAAATATAAATTTGATCAACATCCATAAAGTATGGGTGTATATTTGGTTCTTCTACTTTGTATCATCATGTGTAGAAGTCAAAGATTATTAGCTACCTAATACTTGAAATTTTTGGTAACATGGTCTAGAGAAATGAGTGAGAAGATTCTAGTATGATGGAGAAGTGTGTTTTGAGGTTTGTGCGTAGCATTAATTATGCTGAAGACTGTCAATAGAATCTTCTAGATCCTAGAATGGAAAAGAAGAACCAACGGCTGGAAATGTTCGGATTCGCAAGTCTCGATCCAACGGTCAATATTCAAAGTTATTCGTATACTATATAGTGGTAAGATTATAGACCTAGGTCTAAACAATGGAGAGGATGAGTCTAGCTAAGTTTTTCGGACCCTGGGTCTATACAAGACACATGTCTAAGGGAATCAAATGGTAGTCGGACCCACTCGTTAGTGTCTAGAAGGTTTTCTTTATTGTTTCTTCTACTCAGATGAGTGGGTCCCCTATCTGGTCTAAACGGTGGAGCAGATTTTTATTTTCTTAGACACGGGGCTAGTAAATTTCTAAGCTACGTCTAGTAAAGGCGTGTGCAGTGTCTAGAAGTAGCTACGAAAACTACTTTTGCTTCAGCGTTTAGAACTAAAGTGGGTCCACACAGCCATGCTAAAAATAAAACAGACTGTTATCCACTGACTAGTGGGCCCTCCTGCCAATTGATTCTCTTAGACATAAGTCGAGCACTAGACTCACCTTGAAGAATCTTTTTGTTGGAACCAGTCATTCCACCATTTAGACATATGCTTGACTTGAGGCCGTGCTTGCTCTGATGTCTCGGGCCTATGGGCTCACTACCATGGAGCCCCGTTGTTGTTAGTGGTCCAGTTATATCCTATAGCAGCTAACGAATGTTAGATCTGACTCCTCTAGATCTTCCTTCTCGATGAAGCCTCGATGCTCGGCTTTGAAGGATGGTTACGAGGGTAGTAGGAGGCGACATTCCCATCGATAGAGAGGTCCTATGGTGACTTCGTCAAGCTCAAGCCCCTCACCGGACAGTCTGAAGACACAATCTTTCGGAGGTGCTCATAGGGGTAGGATGTGCGTTCATGTGTTTATAGGGGTGAGTGTGTGTATGCATTTGTGAGCGTGTGCATTTTCTAGTGGGTTTTTGCAAAAAAAAAGAGGGGGGGCTTTGTTTTTTATTTATTGAGTTTTTATCTGTTTTCCAAAAGTACATGCAATGCAAGTCAAACTAGGTCAGTGATGTTTGGGGGCCCACGGGCTCTCTAGTGCGGGCCCCAGTTATCAGTGGTTGAGTTAAATCCAATAGTAGCCAACGAATGTGTGCACCAGATCCCCTACCTCTTCCTTCTCCATGAAGCCTCTGCGCTAGGCTTTGAAGGCGTGCTTGTTTTTCGAGCAATGTCGGCGGATTCAGTCATGTCGGTCTGGAGAACGATGGGGGATCTTGATACACAAGGCGGACGGGTTAGGGTAAGTATGCTAGATTTCATGGTCTTAGTTTATTTTCTCGAATTCAACTTATGGGTTCTCTCCTTTGGGTTTTTTCTCTATTCTGCCCGTCTCGATCAATGATGTTTCCTAGGTTCTGATGCCGACATGGATGGTAGATGTGGAGTGGTACGGCATCATTACCGATGTGGATCTCCGGCTCTAGGGCGACTGCGCCCTGGCGCCACGTCGCGTTCGAGGGAACGAACTTCGGCCGCAGGTTCTTGGGTTGCAACTACGAATGTGAGCATTGCACGTTCATCAACTTGGTAGATCTAGCGCACTCACTTTCACTGTAGCGCGCGATGATGTCGTTATGGTTATAGCTCGAGATCCGCGATGATCTCGAAGAGGAGGAGCAGGAGCAATGTCAGATGCATGCCGAGGAGATGGCTGCAGAGTTAGCGGATGTCTCCAAGTCACTGCACTCAGTCGTAAATAGGATAGATGCTCTTAGATTTGGGTAATTAGAGTTGCACATTAGGTTCTTAACCAAGTATGGTCTGCAATCTAGATATTTAGCATGTTCATGATGCTTTCGGTGGCTGGCTGTAGATTCCACTAATAATTAAGTAATCCTCCTTTGTTTACTAGTACTCACCATCTCATAGTACTACCACGTTAAATTACACTAGGTTAATTAATATGGGAGTAGTTGACAGTCTGCTTATAGCCTGTCTGGAGTTTGTGGTTACTACCTGTCAACACCCAGATTTTTAATCCCAGATACCTGTTATGCCATACCTCGCAATCCCAGGATTACCATTTTTGTGAGACATAACAGAATTGGTACCACAGTACATCATCCATTACAAACCATAACAAAGGTCTTACAAATAAAGGATTTCATGATCCAATCTTAATACAATCAAAGCAACAGAAAGTAAACGTAGTAGGGGCTCCATCTTCAAGGTCACAGGCAATGCTGACGATGGGAGATTTTCAACACCCGGATTTTTAATCCCAAATGCCTATTATGCCATACCTCGCAATCCCAAGATTACCATTTTTGCGAGACATAACCGAATTGGTACCACAGTACATCATCCATTACAAACCATAATAAGGTCTTACAAATAAAGGATCTCATGACCCGGTCTTAATACAAATCAAGCAGAGGAAAATAAGCGTAGTAGGGGCTCCATCTTCAGGGTCACAGGCAATGCTAACGATGGGAGCTGATCCTAGTTGTCATAGACCTCCTGCTGTCCATCATCCTGGTAGTCCTCCTCATAGTCTGGCCATGCGAATAGCCAGGGACAAAGCCATAGTACTCTTTAAGTACTCACAAACTATCACTAACAAGTAAGGTAGTTCTAGTAGGAATCTTAAGCTCTAGGTTTATTTGCAAAAAGCCAGGTTTATCTCATACTGAGTTTATAAGTAAAGAAAACTAAGTTAATGTTCTAAATCACTTTAGTGGGAACCTAATTTTCATGTCCACAATCCTGTTGTGGTCAAGTCAAAGTCATAGTTCAATTCACAAGTCATTTTGAAAACATCTGACAACAAAACAGTATGGCCACTCACTGTCCATGACCACGGACGCGGCTATTCGAATAGTTTGACACTCTACAGAGGTGGTACACTTTCACCACAAAATCTGATACATCCGTCAGGGATAACCCTGAATCATCATACTTAGTATGCGGATAATCAATCATAATATTTCAATTACACACTCTAGTATAGGCACCTCCCCTATGAGCTTGGCCTCCCAGCCATGGCCATCTGCCATCCTGGGCACTACATAGGTGGACATTCATCACGAGGTAGCCTCAGCTCAACCTCTTTCCGTGGGGGAACCCATACTAAGGCATATAAACTTCCAGTTAAGCCCTACCCAATTCAGGTATTGTGGTTGTACGGTAAAATTAGAATGGTATCGCATCCGAACCCAACCATCAGTTTTTATAAAGGGCTAAGGCTCATGCCTCAACATTTTCATCATCAAATCCTTTTGTGTTTCTCAACACATGTCAAAACATTTTAATAGAATGAATCCTCATTCCAAGGTTTTTTTAATCATTTTCACCAAGTATTCCCATCTAAAGTGATCAACTTTTATGCTAACACTAGCCACTAAAGTTGAGGGTATTCACTAATGAGGGACTAATCAAGTGTAACTATCCAACTCTAGTTTTATGCCTTTTGATGACATCTACGTATAACTAGGTAGGCCTACGTTTATACTCTTTATGGTATCTATCCTATTTTTCCAATAGTCACAAAGCACTAACTAAAAGTAAAGAACTTTGGTAAGAATAAAAGAATAAAGCTTGCGAGTAAAACTTAGGATTGGTATAATCAAAGTTGCATAACCAAGCAGGCCTAAGGCATCTTGCATAGGTTATCTTGCAAGGATTGCTTGCATAGGTATGAGACTTGCAAGTGTTAGCTTGCAATTAGTGATGGCTTGCCTTGAGTAGTGTAGTGATTGAAGTTTTCCTCTTCTTATTCTTGGTAGTACTCCTCCTCCTCGTATCCCGGGTCGGTACTATCGTCTATAAATGTATACAGGGTACACAATCACCAAAAAATACTTAACTATCTCTATTTATCAAACTAAGGTTCACACTAGATGATCTAGCATCATCACATTTATCTTATTTTAGAAAAGTAATTTCTACTCATTGAAAATACTTAAGATTTAATATTCTCCAATTAAAATATGGGATCATGTCGACACATGTCATCACAACATATTCTAATACTTGGGAATGTGATTTAAAGTATTGTTCATATTTTATAAAGTTTAAGGTTATCATTTAATAGAATTAAAGTGACTAGAAATGCCTAAATAGCATTCTTTTATTACTAGTCTAATGTCACTACATGTAAACCTAAATATTTTTACATATTCAGATAGATCTTGTCAAATGTGATTTTTGAGAGTTGGAATCAACTCAAAAACATTTATGGTTGATTTTTGAAAAATGTTTGAATGCGGAAAAGTCTATGTCTTGTTATTTTGGTATAGGTGATATATGATTTCAAATGGTTTGAATCCAACGGGCTTGGATAGATAATTTGAATACCTTTCTAACAAAATTGGAATCATGCAATTTGGTTCAGTGAATCTATTTGAATTGATTTTTGAATCTACTGATAGAATCTGGTTTAAACTAAATTGGAAAAATCTTATTTGAATTGACGGGCTCTACGCGGGAAACTAACTAGGCCAGCCCCGCGGGAAACTAACTAGGATGGCCCAGCAGCACTGCGTGGTCGCAGCGGGCTGCTGACAGGGGGGGTCCCACTAGTTAGTGGCACAATTAAACCAAAACGGTATCGTTCAATCTAGGTCGTGCGATTAGAACATGATCTAACGACTGAGGTTCATCGTCTACGACGAACAGCTCCGGCGAGATTCTAACCCTAACGCGGCAGTGGGGGTCGTGTGAGGCTCACCAGGGCTCCATCTAGGGTCGGCGATGGGGGCAAACGATGTTGTAGACGACGGCGGTTCGAATGGTGGTCGCGGCGGCTCCTGGGGCGGCTCCTAGCTCCGGTTCCTCTTCTCCTCTGCAGCGGTAGGCACCGGTGAAATTCCGGTGGTGTGGTGCTCGTCATGCTCCGGGGAGAGGTGTGGGAGGTTCTGTGAGGAGTGGGGAGTGAGATGGTGTGGTGAATTGAGGCGGAGGTGGCCTCTATTTATACACCGGCGAGAGGGACATTGCAACATGGGCTGGCTGTTCTGGCGATGGCGGTACAGCAAGCTATTGGCGTGGCTGAGGGTAGGGGCGACGCGGTGCTTCCTGGCGGTCGTCACATGCTTAATGGCGTGGCACGGGGTGATCGAGAATTGTCGGGCGCAGGAGGTGCTCTGCGCGGGAGCGGCGGTGTTCAAGAAGGCATACAGTGGCTACGACTCGCGCGGCGGCGAACGGGCATGTCTAGGAGGTAGCTGGTGTAACGTTGAGTGCAGGCACGCGCGGTGAGGGCGAGACGTGGTGTGTGTGCGCGTGTCGGCTGTGGCGCTCTGGCACGCTCTCGGCATGGCGCAGAGAAAATGGGCCCGGCGATTCTGGGTGGTCCACGGCTTGCCTGCGGTCGAGGGTTGGACAGAGGGTGGCGGTGGATGGTCACCTGCCTCCTGGTCTTCGTGGGAGAGGGTGGCACGATCTGTGGCGAGTTTTCCATGGTCGACTGGCGTGGTGACTGTCGGGCGGCGCTGCACTGGCACAACGGCAAAGGGAGAAGTGGTCTACTGCGCTGCTAGGTGTTGGGGGGACCAGGGGAGTGAAGAGGGGACAAATGATTGAGTGATCACTGCTCCAAACAGTGGAAGTTAGGCAGTAGTTTTCTGTGTCTGCAATGTGTTCGACCAAATGGCCGCATGAATTCAAATTTGAAATTTTTGAATGAAATTTGATGAGTGTTCTGAGCACTTTCTTGAGTGTCTATGGTTGCTTGCAAAAGTCAAGGTGAATTGATTTGAGTGGTTTTTGCAAAATGGTGATCTTAGTACATACGCTTGATTCAATTTTGAATTGTCCTTTAAATATATTTGAAAATAGTTTTTGTGAGTTTGTAAAGTGGGCTTGGGTTCACTTTGACTTGGTCTAGCAAGGGGTGAAAAGAAATGGAAATGTTTCTGTTAGAAATTCTTTACTAGGAAATCACAAAGTGGCCTAGAGGTTAATTTTGGTCAAAATGACCATTTGATCATATGCTTTATATTTGATTTCCTTTTCTTTGGATTTTGTTTGGAATTGGTCTAGATGACGTAGTATTCATCATTAAACCATTTCTTATCATTTGTAGCAAACACACATGGCAATTTCACTCAATCATGTACTAATGCAAATCACACATACATTAATATTCAATTTAGTAATAAAAGTTTTTGTTAACCCTAAACTTGGATGATTAGAACTTAATAATCTTGATTAATATTTTTGGGGTGTTATAGAGATGATCCTAGTTATCATAGACCTCCTGATGTCCATCCTCCTGGTAGTCCTCCTCATAGTCTGGCCACGGGAATATCCAGGGACAAAGCCATGAGTACTCTTTAAGTAATCGCAAACTATCACTAACAAGTAAGGTAGTTCTAGTAGGAATCTTAATCTCTAGGTTTATTTGAAAAAAGGCAGGTTTATTTCATAAGAGTTTAAAAGTAAAGAACCTAATTTAATTTTCTACATCACTTAAGTGGGAACCTAGTTTTCACGTCCACAACCCTGTTGTGGTCAAGTCAAAGTCATAGTTCAATTCACAAGTCATTTTGAAAACATCTGACAACGGAACAGTATGGCCACTGCAATTGTCCATGACCGCGGACGTGGCTATTCGAATAGTTTGACACTCTACAGAGGTGGTACACTTTCACCACAAAATTCGAAACGTCCGTCAGGGATAACCCTGAATCATCATACTTAGTATGAGGATAATCAATCCTAACCTTTCAATTAAACACTCTAGTATAGGCACCTCCCCTATGAGCTTGGCCTCCCAGCCATAGCCATCTGCCATCCTGGGCACTGCATAGGTGGACATTCACATTCACAAGGTAGCCTCAGCTCAACCTCTTTCCGCGAGGGAACCCATACTAAGGCATATAAACTTCCAATTAAGCCCTACCCAAATCAGGGATTGTGGTTGTACGGTAAAATTGGAATGGTATTGCATCCGAACCCAACCATCAGTTTTATAAAGGGCCAAGGCTCATGCCTCAACAAGTTTCATCATCAAATCATTTTGTGTTCATGACACATGTCAAAACATTTCAATAGAATGAACCATCATTCCAAGGTTTTCATAATCATTTTCACCAAGTATTCCCATCTAAAGTGATCAACTTCTATGCTTAGCACTAGCCACTAAAGTTGAGGGTATTCACTAATGAGGGGTGCTAATCAAGTGTAACTATCCAAATCTAGTTTTATGCTTTTTATGGCATCTAAGTATAACTACTTAGGCCTAGTTTTATACTCTTTATGGTATCTATCCTATTTTTCCAATACTCACAAATTACTAACTAAAGGTAAAGAACTTTGGTAAAAGTAAAAGAATAAAGCTTGCAAGTAAAACTTGGGATTGGTATAATCAAGGTTACATAACCAAGGCATGCCTAGTGCATCTTGCATAGGTTATCTTGCATAGTTAACTTGTAGTGTTAGGCTTGCATAGGTATGAAACTCGCAAGTCTTAGCTTTCCTTTAGTAGGGGAGTGGTTGAAGTTCTCTTCTTCTTCTTTGTAGTACTCCTTCTCCTCGTATCCCGGGTCGGTACTAGCGTCTATAAATGAATACGAGGTACACAATCACCAAACAATACTTAAGTACTTCTATTTAGCACACTAAGGCTCACACTTGATGATCTAGCATCATCACAAACATCACATGAAATAAAGACCTAGTCTTAATTATCTTACTTTGGAAAAGTAATTTCTACTCAATGAAAATACTTAAAATTTAATATTCTCCAATTAAAATATGGGATCATGTTGACACATGTCATCACCACATATTCTAATACTTGGGAATGTGATTTAAAGTGGTGGTCACCTTTTATAAAGTTTAATATTACTATTTAATAACATTAAAGTGACTAGAAATGCCTATATAGTATTCTTTTAGTACTAGTCCAATTTCACTGCATGTAAACCTAAATATTTTTACATATTCAGATAGATCTTGTCAAATGTGATTTTTGAGAGTTGGAATCAACTCAAAAGCATTTATGGTTGATTTTTGAAAAATGGTTGAAGTTGGAAAAGCCTCGGTCTTGTTATTTTTGGTATAGGTGATCTATAATTTCAAATGGTTTGAATCCAACGGGCTTGGATAGATATTTTGAATACCTTTCTAACAAAACTGGAATCATGCAATTTGCTTCAGTGAATCTCTCTGAATTTATTTTTGAATCTACTGATAGAATCTAGTTTTAACTAAATTGGAAAAAGCTTATTTGAATCGACGGGCTCTGCACGGGAAACTAAATGGGCCGGCCCGGCTACACGGCACACGGCACCGGGCTGTTGATGGGCGGGTCCTACTGGTCAGCGACTCAATTAAACCAAAATGGTAAGTTTCAATCTGGGCTGTGCGATTAGACTAGGATCTACGGCTGTGGTTCATCTCTGGCGAATAGCTCTAGGGAGGAACGAACCCTAACGAGACGGCGGGGGTACGTGGGGGCTCACCTGGGCTCCAGCTAAGGTCGGTGATGGGGGCGAATGGGGTTGTCATGGACGGCGAGTCGAATGATGGTCACGGCAGCTCCTGGGGTGGCTCCTAGCTCCAGTTCCTCTTCTCCTCTGCAGCAGCGGGCTCCGGTGAAATTCTGGTGGACTGGTGCTCGCCTTGCTCCAGGGAGAGGTGTGGAAGGTGTCCAAGAGAGACGGGAGTGAGATGGTGTGGCGAATGGGGGCTGGGGTGGCCTCTATTTATACACCAGCGAGAGGGACAGAGCGGGATGGCTCGGGCTTGTCGGCGACGTCATTGTAGTGTGCTATCGGCATGGCTGAGGGTAGAGGTCGACGTGGTGCTTCAGGGTGATCGTCATGCGAGTGATGGCGTGGCAGGGGGCGGTCGAGAACGGTCGAGAATGATTCGTGCTCTGTGCGGGAACGGCGGCGTTCGAGATGGTGCACAGTGGCTACGGTCCGTGCGGCGGCGAACGGGCGTGTCTAGGGGGTAGCTAGGGTCACGGTGAGTGCGGGCACGCGCGGTGAGGGCGAGGCGCGGCTTGTGTGCGCGTGTCGGCTGTGGCGCTCTGGCAAGCTCTCGGCATGGCAGACAGAGAAGGGGCGTGGAGATTACGGCTGGTCCACGGCATGTCTGCAGTCTACGGGTGGATAGAGGGTGGCGGTGGTGTGGTTCCTGTCTCCTAGACATCGTGGGAGAGGGCGGCGCTGGCTGTGGCGAGTGGGGCGTGGTCGGCTAGCGTGTCGAGCTCGGGCAGCGCGACACTGGTGCAAACGGCAAAGGGGGAGCATGTCCTGCGCTGCTAGACACTGGGGTGAGTGAGTGGGATGCAGAGGGGACAAAGGGGTGATCAATTACTACTCAAAACAGTAGAAGTTAGGCAGTGGTTAATCTGTGTCTGCAAGGTGCTCGACCAAATGGCCGCATGAACTCAAGATTTGAATTTTTGGCTAAAATTTAGTGAGTGTTCTGAGTACTTTCTTGATAGTCTAAGGTTGCTTGGGTTTGCTAAGGTGAATTGAGTTGAGTGGTTTTTGAAAAATGGTGATCTATGCATATGAACTTGATTCAATTTTGCAATGTCCTTTAAATAGATTTGGAATTTGTTTCTATTAGTTTGTAAGGTGGGCTTGGGTTCACTTTTACTTGGTCTAGCAAGGGGTGAAAAGAATTGGGAAAGTTTCTGTTAGAAATCTTTTACTAGGAACACTCAAAGTGGTCTAGGGGATAATTTTGGTCAAAATGACCATTTGCTTATTTGATTCATATTTGATTTTCTTTTCTTTTGATTTTGTTTGTAAATGGCATAGATGATGTAGTATTCATCTTTAAACCATTCCTTATCATTTGTAGCAATCAAACATGGCAATTACACTCATTCATACACTAATGCTATTCACACATACACTCATATTAAATTTAATAAGAAAAGTTTTTGTTAACCCTAAACTTGGGTGATTTGAACTTGATAATCTTGATTAATATTTTTGGGGTGTTACAAACCTTCCCTCCTTAAACAAAATCTCATCCAGAGATTTAACAAAAACTAGGAACTAAAGAGATTTGGAAAATCAGTCCTAATATAATCTTCTCGCTCCCAAGTAGCTTCTTCTTCAGTATGGTTACTCCACTGGATCTTGAGAAACTTGATACTCCGGGTCCTGGTGGTTCTGAAGGCTTCCTCCAAAATATGAATGGGTACTTTGTGATAGGTTAGATCCTTGTTGATCTATGGCTCGGTGATCAATATTCTTGAACACTTCGGTCTTCTTCGGATCTTCTAAGCATTTGCGAAGTAACGAGATATGGAACACATCATGTATGGCTGACATCTCCTCTGGCAGTTCTAGTTGATAATATACTTCTCCTCAGCGATTCAAAATCTTGAAGGGTCCAATATATTTGGGGGCTAACTTCCCTTTCAGTTGAAAACGTTGTATTCCTTTCAAAGGTGATACTTTGAGATACACAAAACCTCTGACATTGAAGGTCAGGTCTCGACGTCTTTTGTCAGCATAACTCTTCTATCTGGATTGGGCGGTCTTGAGGTGTTCACGGACTTTGTGAACCTTCTCTTTGGCTTCTCGTAGGATGTTGGGTCCCAAAATCTGACTCTCTCCTACTTGCGACCAATTCAAAGGGGTACGACACTTCCTTCCATACAGAAATTCAAATGGGGCCATTTGCAAACTGGCTTGATAACTATTGTTGTATGAGAATTCTACGAAAGGCAGACAATCTTCCCATTTTGATCCATATTCTAGAACACAATCTCTCAACATATCTTCTAAGATTTGGTTGACTCTTTCAGTTTGTCCATCGGTTTGCGGGTGATAAGTTGTGTTGAAGTTTAGCTTGGTTCCTAATCCTTCTTGGACTTTCTGCCAAAATCTTGAGGTAAACTGGGTTCCTCAATCCGATACTATGGTCTTGGGCGTTCCATGCAAATTGATGATTCTAGCAATGTACAGCTCTGCTAGCTTCAAACTCTGATAGGTGGTCTTGACAGGTATAAAATGGGCTACCTTAGACAGTCTATCAACTATGACCCAAATAGAGTCATTTCCCCTACTAGATGTAGGCAAACCGGTGATGAAATCCATTCCGACAGAATCCCATTTCCATTCCGGAATCTGTAATGGTTGCAAAAGTCCTGCGGGTCGCTGATGTTCCGCTTTGACCCTCTGACAAATATCACACTTTGCTATGTAGCTTCCGATTTCTCGCTTCATCTTGTGCCACTAAAATTGCTCCTTCAAATCCTGATACATCTTCGTTCCTCTAGGATGGATAGAATAAAGAGTATCATGAGCTTCATGCATAATGACTTGTTTCAACTCGGAATCTACTGACACATAGATACATCCTTTGTACCACAAAACTCCTTCTTCATCTTTAGTGAATCCGGGTACCTTCCCTGTACCTATACGACGCTTGATTCCGTCGATACTTGCATTTCCTTTCTGCGCTTCCTTGATCTGACCAATCAAAGTGGGTTAAAGTTCAATACTGGCTAGGAATCCTTTGCTAACTAGCTCCGTTCTAAACTGCTCCAACTCTTCATGCAAACTTGGCTGGGCTTCTTTTATCATGGTGTTTAATCTACATGGCAATCTGCTAAGAGCATCCGCTACCACATTGGCATTGCCGGGGTGATAGTGAATGTCAAGGTCATAATCCTTGATTAACTCTATCCATCTCCTTTGCCTCATACTCAGCTCCTTCTGGGTGAATATATACTTCATACTCTTGTGATCCGAATAAATCTCACAGCGGTTACCCATAAGGTAATGATGCCATGTCTTCAAAGCTAAAACTATGGCTACTAGTTCTAAGTCATGGGTAGGGTAGTTTTGCTCATGTTGCTTTAGTTGTCTAGATAGATATGATACGACTTTGCCTTCTTGCATCAACACACATTCAAGACCAATCTTGGATGCATCACAATACACATCAAAAGTCTTCTTGATATCCGGCATAATCAAAATTGGGGCTGAAATCAATCTCTTCTTGAGCTCTTGAAAACTTGCTTCACATTTGTCTGTCCATTCAAACTTCTGATCTTTCTTCAACAACTAGGTCAACGGTCTTGTGATGCTCGAAAATCCTTCTACGAACTTGCGGTAATATCCCGCTAATCCGAGAAATGTGTGGACTTGGGTTTGAGTGGTTGGGGCTTTCCATTCTTCAACATCCTTAATCTTGGCGAGATCGACAGAAATTCCTCATGCCGATACGATATGTCCTAGGAACCCCACTTCCTTCAACCAGAACTCACATTTGCTAAACTTAGCATACAACTGATGCTCTCTAAGTGTTTCAAGGATGGTTCTTAGGTGTAGCTCATGGTCTTCTTCTGACTTGGAATAGATCAGAATATCGTCGATAAAAACAACGACAAACTTATCCAGGAAGTTCATAAAAATCTTATTCATGAGATTCATGAAATAAGCGGGGGCATTGGTTAATCCGAAAGACATGAGAGTGTACTCATACAATCCATATCTGGTGGTGAAGGCGGTCTTTGGGATATCCGTTGCACGAATCTTGAGTTGATGATAACCAGTTCTAAGATCAATCTTAGAAAACACTCTGGCTCCAGTCAGCTGGTCAAACAGATCCTCTATCTTTGGTAGTGGGTACTTGTTCTTGATGGTGACATCATTCAGCTTCTGGTAATCCGTGCACAAACGGTTACCTCCATCTTTCTTATCCATAAACAAAACAGGCGATCTCCATGGTGACGCACTTGGTTGAATCAAACCTTTCTCCAGCATAGCATCAAGTTGCTTCTTCAGCTCCACTAATTCAGATGGGTTCATACTATAAGGTCTCGGAGCTATGGGTTCAGTTCTAGGAACTAGTTCAATGATGAACTCGATATCCTGATCTGGGGGCATACCGGGCAATTCATCTGGGAACACGTCGGGGTATTCACAGACTACTCTAACTTGGTCTAGGGTTTTGGGCTAGACTCTTGTTGCATTTGAATTGACGGGGCAGCGTCTCAGATACATGCTCTACTGATACTCCAGTGCTACTAGTCATGGTTAGGGCTTTCTTAACACAGTCGATTAATCCTTTATGTTTCGACATCTAATCCATTCCTAGTACTACTTCCAAACCTTTGGTTCAAAGTACTATTAGATTAGCATAAAAATCTATTCCATGGATTCTGGTAGGTACAGCCTTGCAAATTTTTCTAGCTTTGGTGGCTGAACCAGGTATTTGAACTATCATAACATGCTTCAATTTTGTTGGTTGAATCTTACTAGTGCATGCAAATTCTTCTGTAACAAACGAGTGCGATGCTCTAGAATCAAACAACACTCTTGCAAGTACTGAGTTAACAGAAAACATACCCTGCACGACATCTGGCACTTCCTGAGCTTCTTCAGCATTCATGTGGAATGGACAGCCGTTGTGGTTGAGCGAGTTCCCTGGGGCAAATCTCCTTCCAGGCTGAACACGGAGTTGCTGCTAAGCGGGTGCATTCACATTGGTGGCTGCTGTAAGCTTCTTGGGGCACTCGTTGGTGTAATGACCCTTGACTCCGCATTCAAAGCAAGTAATCAAGGACTTGTCTTTTCCTGCAATAGGCATAGCATTGCTTCCAGTCCTTGGGGCAGTATTGTTGTTGTTGTTGTTGGACTTGGGCGGTGCACGGTTGAAGTTATTGGAGTTGCCGGGGTAATTGTTGTTGTTTCCTCCAGACCTCGGGTTTCCTCCTCCACGGTGGGGATAGCTCGGACGATTCACAGGGGGTCTGTTGTTTCTTGGGGCATATCCTGCAGACGGGTTGGGGCGATACTTCTAGGTATGGTGGGATCCAGGCTGGTGCATCATCATGCGCTTGCGATTGTCATTGGCTTGGTTGATCTTCCCTTCCATCTGAATGGCGGAATCCACCAGAGCTTCAATATCACCAAAGGGAATGTTGACTAGCACGGTTTGCATCTCAACATGCAGTCCGTTTAGGAAACTCTCTTTCTTCTTTGCTTATGTGTCAATCTCATCAGGGGCATATCCAGCTAGTGAAAGAAATTTGTCACGGTACTCAACCACAGTCATCCTTCCTTATTTTAATTCTCTAAACTCATCCCTCATCCTCTTAATCAGACCTGGGGGCACATGAGTCCGGCTAAACTTGATTTTGAACTCATCCCAAGTCATCATCTGACCTCCGTTCATGGTACGGGTGCTATTCCACCAGGCTCTTGCATCACCTGCCAGATAATGGGTGGCAAACAGTACTTTTTCATTGGCTTCAACTCCTGCAACCTCTAAGTTGTTCTCCATGGTTTGCAGCCAGTCGTCAACATGTAAGGGCTCCTCAGACTTACTAAATATAGGGGGATTGGTGTTTTGAAAGTTCTTGAGCTTGGATCCATGGTTATCCTAGTTTCTGTGGCCTTGATTATTGTGGGCCATCTGAGCTATCTGTTGAAGAGTGGCTCAGTTGGCTTGACGTTCGACTCTACTAGCTTCACTGTCAGAAACTAACATTTGCAGAATCTGCAGCATTGGGTCCTGAGATGAACTGCTTCCTCTGGGATTTCCATGAGTCATCTGAAGATTGAGATAGATAGTGAGATAAGAGGGAAATTTCTAAAGTTCATGGTTCTGTTTCAAAAGCTTTAAACTTGGAGTTTGACTCAGGTTTTGTAAACTAGCAACTTCCTCTCATACATTCATTCATTCATTCATTCCAAGCACACAATACAAACACACACCACAACACAAATAGAAAACAGATGGTTTTAAGAACCATTTTGTGAAACTACGATACAGTGGGACTGGGTACAACTCATTCCTACGGTAGTGCCCAAGTGCATCTAATCATCATCAATGAAGGCAGAATCATCATCATCGGTGTGGAACTCCATGGCATCGTCCTCCAGGTAGTCGTCATCATCACTGAGGTATGAGTATAGATCTCCACGGATATCTTCCCCTTCCTCCTCCTTCACTTCAAGCTGGATCTCTTGTTCACGGATGGTCTTCTCCAGAGTGGCCACCTTCTTGTGAAGATGATCGATGATGCGATCCTTCTTGTCACACTGACGACGAAGTGAATGGCGCTCCTTGGCAAAGATGGCGAGGGTCTGGTCCTTCTTGACTGCAATGGCATGGTTGTGGTTGGCATAGGCACGGGCATTGTCCAACTCCATTTGTCGATCATATAACATGAAGTCAAGATTATCCACTTGGTGCTTCAGCTCCGGGTGTCCTGGCATCTCCAAGGGCATTCCCATAGAATCACGCCTTGCGTAGTGAGCAAAGCGAGTCCCAATGATCTGGTTGATGTTTTGCCCACATAGACGGGTAAGAGCCTCATGCATAGCCCTGGCTAATCCATCTAGCCAGTTGTTCTCCCTAAGGATGAATTGGATCTTCTCCGATGTGGGTGCTTCCATCTTGCCTCTGATATCTGCAACTATCAGCCATTGTAGATCTCCTCCCACGTGATTGTTGAGTTGTGCCCCGAAGAACTCCGGGTGCAGGCGCTCAAGATGCTCTGCAAGTGCATCTAGATCCCTCTCAAAGATCAGATGGCCTCCGTTGCCCAGCTGGTAGAATTTGCTATACTTGACCTCCATCTATAAGAATTTAGGATGAGCAAGTTAGTGGGGTGATCAAGTGTGTCAAATTTTATGTAGGATTGCAAGAATTTTTGAGGAATATGAATTTATTTTTAAAGAATCTCAAGGGTAAGTGTGGGAATAGGTTTTCATAAATACTCACTACTTTTTGTTTTGAAACTATGTTTTTTGTTCAGACGCCCATTCTAACTAGGGTCTCCTATGGTCAGGATGGCTCTGATACCAACTTGTCAACACCTGGATTTTTAATCCCAGATGCCTGTTATGCCATACCTCGCAATCCCAGGATTACCATTTTTGCGAGACATAACAGAATTGGTACCATAGTACATCATCCATTACAAACCATAATAAAGGTCTTACAAATAAAGGATCTCATGATCCAGTCTTAATACAATCAAAGCAGCAGAAATTAAACGTAGTAGGGGCTCCATCTTCAAGGTCACAGGCAATGCTGACGATGGGAGATGATCCTAGTTGTCATAGACCTCCTGCTATCCATCCTCCTGGTAGTCCTCCTCATAGTCTGGCCACGGGAATAGCCAGGGACAAAGCCATGAGTACTCTTTGCTCGCAAACTATCACTAACAAGTAAGGTAGTTCTAGTAGCAATCTTAAGCTCTAGATTTATTTGCAAAAAGGCAGGTTTATTTCATAAGAGTTCAAAAGTAAAGAACCTAATTTAATTTTCTACATCACTTAAGTGGGAACCTAGTTTTCATGTCCACAACCCTGTTGTGGTCAAGTCAAAGTCATAGTTCAATTCACAAGTCATTTTGAAAACATCTGATAACGAAATAGTATGGCCACTCCAACTGTCCATGACCGCGGACGTGGCTATTCGAATAGTTTGACACTCTATAGAGGTGGTACACTTTCACCACAAAATTCGATACATCCGTCAGGGATAACCCTGAATCACATGAAATAAAGACCTAGTCTTAATTATCTTATTTTGGAAAAGTAATTTCTACTCATTGAAAATACTTAAATTTAATATTCTCCAATTAAAATATGGGATCATGTTGACACATGTCATCACCACATATTCTAATACTTGGGAATGTGATTTAAAGTGGTGGTCACCTTTTATAAAGTTTAATATTACTATTTAATAACATTAAAGTGACTAGAAATGCCTATATAGCATTCTTTTAGTACTAGTCCAATTTCACTGCATGTAAACCTAAATATTTTTACATATTCAGATAGATCTTGTCAAAAGTGATTTTTGAGAGTTGGAATCAACTCAAAAGCATTTATGGTTATTTTTGAAAAATGGTTGAAGTTGGAAAAGCCTCGGTCTTGTTATTTTTGGTATAGGTGATCTATAATTTCAAATGGTTTGAATCCAACGGGCTTGGATAGATATTTTGAATAACTTTCTAACAAAATTGGAATCATGCAATTTGGTTTAGTGAATCTCTTTGAATTTATTTTTGAATCTACTGACAGAATCTAGTTTTAACTAAATTGGAAAAAGCTTATTTGAATCGACGGGCTCTGCGCGGGAAACTAAATGGGCCGGCCCGGCTACACGGTGCGCGCGCAGCGGGCTGTTGATAGGTGGGTCCTACTGGTCAGCGACTCAATTAAACCAAAACGGTAAGTTTCAATTTGGGCCATGTGATTAGACTAGGATCTACGGCTATGGTTCGTCGTCTCTGGCGAATAGCTCCAGCGAGGAACAAACCCTAACAAGACGGTGGGGGTACGTGGGGGCTCACCTTGGCTCCAGCTAAGGTCGGCGATGGGGGAGAATGGGGTTATCGTGGACGGCGAGTCGAATGGTGGTCGCGACGGCTCCTGGGGCGGCTCCTAGCTTCAGTTCCTCTTCTCCTCTACAACGGCGGGCTCCGGTGAAATTCCGGCAGGCTGGTGCTCGCCTTGCTCCGGGGAGAGGTGTGGAAGATGTCTGAGAGAGGGGGGAGTGAGATGGTGTGGCGAATTGGGGCTAGGGTGGCCTCTATTTATACACCGGTGAGAGGGAAAAGCGGAATGGCTCGGGCTCGTTGGCGACATTGTTGTAGTGGGCTATCGGCATGGCTGAGGGTAGGGGTCGACGTGGTGCTTCAGGGTGATCGTCATGCGAGTGATGGCGCGGCAAGGGGCGGTCGAGAATGGTCGGGAACGGTTCATGCTCTATGCGGGAACAGCGGCATTCGAGACGGTGCATAGTGGCTACGGTCCGCGCGGCGGTGAACTGGCATGTCTGTGAAGGAAATATGCCCTGAGAGACAATAATAAAGTTGTTATTATGTATTCCTTGTATATGATAGATGTTTATTTTGCATGCTATAATTGTATTGATAGGAAACGTCAATACATGTGTGTTTAATAAAAAAAGGGTTCCTAGTTATGCCTCTCTTATAGACTAGCTTGTTGATTAACAAGATGATCAAGGTTTCCTGATCATGGATATTGGATGTTGTTAATAACAAGGTCACAGCATTTGCAAAATGATGTGATGAACATTCATCCGAAGTATAGCATTACGATCAAGTCATTATGTTTATATTGCTATAACATCATATGAAGTAGTCTTAGTCCTTAGACCATGAGATCATGTTAATTGCTGACACCAGAAAAGTATCTTGATAACATCAAACGTCACACCATAACAGGGTGACTATAAAGGTGGGTTCAGTTCTATGAAGGTGTTATATTGAGGCTCATGGATCAAGAGTGGAATTTGTCAATCCCGGTGACACATAGATATACTCTGGACCCTCTCGGTGATATCACATTAAGATAGCTTGCAAGCAAGTGATGTGATCACTAGAATGTTATATCACGGGAACAAGAAAAGAGTGCATGTCGGTAACGAGATCAAACTAGGTATTTGGATACCGATGATCGAATCCTGGACATGTATTATATCATGAGACAAAGGGATTAAATTACTAGCGTTAAAGGTTCTCACGACCACAGAAGTCATCGTTGAATGTGCAGGAGTCAGTATGGATCTCTAGGTCCCGCTTCTGATTATTGATCTGAGAGGAGTCTCAATCATGTCTGCATTATTCCCGAACCATAGGGTGACACACTTATGGGTTATCGGACACCATTTAGGAGCACATATGTTTCAGACAAAAGGTTTGCAAAGCACAGGAAATGTTTCCATAGAAACAGGAATTGTTTTGATAGAAATCGGAATTGTTTCGGGTGAAATTGCAGAAAGTGGTTCTGCATGTGATATTGAAATGTTGCAAGGGGTTTTATGTGAATGTTTGTTAATTAAAGTAATTAACAAAATTCTGAATAAAATAAATAAAAGAGTTTTATTAATTGAGAGTTGCATTTAATTTGGTGGAAATTAAATACATGTGAGTGGGATTTTGGGTGGAGGCCATGTTTATGTGAGTGGAGGTTCACCACATGAATGAAGGAGGGGAGGAGTCCCCCCCCCCTCATGCACCGTCTATGGGAGGGGAGGGGTCTACCTCCCTCCTATATAAATCCCCCCTCTCCCCTCTCGCAAACCACACGTCCTCGTGAAGGATCTCTCTCCCCCTCTAGATATTTCACCATGGTCTCGGATTAGTGAGATACATGTTCCCGGTGGCCTTGCGTCTGGAAGGAGTTGTTGCTTCCGCTGATCCACTGGAGCGAGGAGGTGGAGGTTGTCCGGTAGCTTGAACGTGTGTGCGATGACGGATGCGCTGCTGATTTGTGGCGCTCGGACTTCCACATGATCTTGAGATCGGCAAGCGTACGACTACATCAACCACGAGTTCCTACTCGTTAACAAAACTCGTTGTATTTGAGGGTAAGTTCTCCATGGATGTATGTCCACCCGTTGCTCTGTATCTAGTAGATAGATCTTGGCGTATAGTTCTCATCGTAGGAAATTTTTTATTTTCTATGCTGTGGACCCAACAATGGTATCAGAGCTTGATCTATGCGTAGGTGCTTTGCACGGGTAGTACACATATGTTTATATGTGGGCGATGATGATCATGTTATTGCATCTTCTATGTATTTTGGATATTGGTGGCACAGTGGTATGAAGCGGCCCGGACCAACCTTACATGTCATCGTACATGAGACCGGTTCCACGACTAACATGCAACTAGTTTTGCATAAGTGGCTAGCGGGTGTCTGTCTCTCCTACTATAGTCAATATCTGATTTACAACAAGTTGCTCATAACTTGGTTATCCTCGTTGTGGTTCATGTTCATAGGTAAGACCGGTTCTTTCTCCAAAAGCCCTAAGCCACATAAAACTTGCAATTGATAAATTAGAGGCGTCTAGTTTAGATCGTTGCTGGGCTAGTGTCTTGATATGGTATTGTTGTAAGTAGATGTATGATAGATACTCTTACAACTCACTTAACGTGTAAGTTCCATAGACCTTGGCCTTACACACAAAGAATGATAGAGATCATACCACGATGCAAATGATAGAGATCAAATGCATGGACCGTATCATCTCACTTCACACATTAGATGTAGCATCTTATATTGCTAGTTTGGCGTTTTTGTTAGCATTATAAGATGATCCCTCATTTAGATATCAAGATAAAATGTGTTCTTCCTTAAGTATGCACCGTTTTGTGGATCGTGTTTTGAGGCATCACGTGATGATCGGGTGTTGTCGACTCTACGCTTTCATACAATGGGTGTAAGACAGTTTTACACACGCGAATACTAAGGTTCTTACTTGGAGAGTCTAGCATGTACAGACATGGCCTCAGAACACGGACCGAAAGGTTAAGCATGAGTCATATAGTTGATATGATGCCCATATAGATGCTCGCCTTTGAAGCTACACCGACTCACGTGATGATCGGACTTGGTGTAGTGGATTTGGTTCATGTAATCACCCAAAAGGACACGAGGGATGTCGTTTTTGATTAGGAGTTCATTAGTAATTTGGATTAGTTGAACTCAATCTATCATAAACTTAGTCTAAATATACTTTACAAATTCTATTGTAGATGGCACCACCTGCTTTTAATTTCAATGTTGTCATGGAGAAAGAGAAGCTTGCTATGAATGGTAGCAACTTCACCAACTGGGCTATGAATTTGAGGATTCTACTCACTGCTGCATAAAAGCAATATGTGCTAGAGGCGCCGCTAGGCCCCCCACCATCTCCTGATGCCCCTGACGAGGAAAGAATGTCTATATAACTCGTCAGGAGGACCACAACTTAGTTTATTGCGGCATACTGTATGGGCTAGAGCCAGAACTTCGAAAACGTTTCGAAAATGGCAATGCCTTTGATACCATGGGACAATTGAAAATGATTTTCGATACCCATGCTGTCGTAGAGAGTTATAATGCTTCTGAAAAGTTCTTTAGCTGCATGATGGAGGAGAACAGCTCCGTTAGTGAGCACGTACTCAAAATATCTGGGTACACCGATAAGCTTGTGTCCTTGGGAATAACGATTCCCATTGATTTAGACATACATCATGTTCTCCAATCTCTGCCACCTAGCTAGAAGAGCTTCGTGATGAACTATAATATGCAGGGCATGAAGAAGTCTCTTCCCGAGCTTCTGTCAATGCTTAAGACTGCAAAAGTGGAGATTAGGAAAGAACATCAAGTGTTGATGATCAATAAGACTACCGGTTTCAAGAAGGACAAGAAAGGCAAGCAGAAGGGAAAGAAGGGCGGCAAATCTGTTGCCGCACCTGAAAAGAAACCCCGAGCTGGCCCTAAGTCTGACACCGAGTGCTACTATTGCAAGGGGACTGGCCATTGGAAGCGCAACCGCCCCAAGTATTTGGCGGACAAGAAGGCCGGCAAGGCAAACAAAGGTATATGTGATATACATGTTATTGATGTGTACTTGACTAGTACTCGCAGTAGCACCTAGGTATTTGATACGGGATCGGTTGCTAATATATGTAACTCAGTTCAGGGGCTGCGGAACAAGCGACGACTAGCAAGGGATGAGGTCACGATGCGGGTCGGCAATGGATCAAGAGTTGATGTGATCGCCGTTGGAACGCTGCCTCTCCATATGCCATCGGGATTAGTTATAAACCTAAATAATTGTTATTTGCTGCATGCACTGAGCATGAACATTGTATCCGGATCGTGTTTGATGCAAAGTGGTTATTCGTTTAAGTCTGAAAACAATGGTTTGTTCGATTTATATGAATAATATCTTTTATGGTCATGCACCTGTGTTGAATGGTTTATTTCTGTTGGATCTCGATAGTAGTATTACGCATATTCATAATGTTGATGCTAAAAGGATTAAACTTGATAATGATATATCTACATATATGTGGCACTATCGTCTAGGTCATATTGGCGTTAAACGCATGAAGAAACTCCATTCTGATGGACTTTTGGAATCACTTGATTATGAATCATTTGATACATGTGAGCCATGCCTTATGGGCAAGATGACTAGAACGCCGTTTTCCGGTTCAATGGAACGGGCGACAGATTTATTGGAAATCATACATACTGATGTGTGTGGACCAATGAGTGTGTCGGCGCGAGGTGGATATCGTTTATTTGCTACTTTCACGGATGATTTGAGTAGATACGAGTATATCTATTTGATGAAACATAAGTCTAAAACATTTGAAAAGTTCAAGGAATTTCAGAATGAAGTGGAAAATCATCATAACAGAAAGATCAAATTTCGGCGGTCCGACCGTGGAGGAGAGTATCTTAGTTACGAGTTTAGCACACATATGAAAGACTGTGGAATAGTTTCACAACTTACGCCTGCCGGAACACCACAACGTAATGGTGTGTCGGAACGTTGTAATCGTACTTTATTGGATATGGTTTGATCTATGATGTCTCTGACTAACTTGCCACTGTCATTTTGGGGTTATGCACTGGAAACCGTTGCATTCACTTTAAATAGGGCACCATCTAAATCCGTTGAAAATACACCGTATAATTATGGTTTGGAAACAAACCTAAGCTGTCATTTCTTAAAGTTTGGGGATGCGATGTTTATGTGAAGAAACTTCAACCGGATAAACTCGAACCCAAAGCGGAAAAATGCGTCTTCATAGGATACCCTAAGGAAACGATTGGGTATACCTTCTATCACAGATCCGAGGGCAAGGTTTTTGTTGCCAAGAATGGATCCTTTCTTGAGAAGGAGTTTCTCGCGAAAGGTGTGAGTAGTCGGAAGGTAGAACTCAAAGAGGTTATTGAACCTTATCTTGATGAAATGGCGAGTAGCGTAGCACCGGAAGTTGTTTCGGAGTTGACTTCACCTAATGAAGAGAGAGCTAATGATATTTATCATGAAACTCCGAAAGAGGACACTACCGAACCTCGCAGGTCAAGCAGGACACATGCAGCTCCTGAACTGTATGGCAATCATGTTATGAATTTCATGATTGATGAAATAGATGACCCTGCGACGTATGAAGAAGTGATGATGAGCCCTGATTCCAACAAATGGCTAGAAGCCATGAAATCCGAGATGGAATCCATGTACAAAAACTAGGTTTGGACCTCACGATCGAAAGGCCGTTGAGAATAAATGGATTTTCAAAAGAAAAACCGATGCTGATGGTAATGTGACCATCTATAAGGCTCGACTTGTCGCAAAGGGGTTTCGACAAATTCAAGGAGTTGACTACGATGAGACATTCTCTCACGTAGCAATGCTTAAGTCGGTTAGGATTATGTTAGCAATTGCTGCATATTTCGATTATGAAATATGGTAGATGGATGTCAAAACTGCGTTCCTCAATGGTAATATTGAAGAAGAGTTGTATATGATACAACCTAAGGGTTTTGTCGATCCTAAGGATGCTGATAAGGTATGCAAGCTTCAGCGATCCATCTATGGACTGAAGCAAGCATCCCGGAGTTGGAATCTCCGCTTTGATGAGGTGATCAAAGAGTTTGGATTTGTCCAAACTTATGGAGAGGCTTGTATTTACAAGAAAGTGAGTGGGAGCAATGTGGCATTTCTAATATTATATGTGGATGACATATTACTGATTGGAAATGATATAGATCTTTTAAACAGTGTTAAAAGTTATCTAAACAACAAATTTTCGATGAAAGACCTTGGTGAAGCTTCATATATATTAGGCATTAAAATCTATAGAGATAGATCAAGATGCCTAATTGGGCTATCGTAGAGTACATACCTTGATAAGATATTAAAGAAGTTTAATATGGACGGAAATAAGAAGGGGTTCTTACCTATGTTGCAAGGCAAGACATTGAGTAAGACTCAAAGTCCGGCTACGGCGGAAGAAAGAGAGATAATGGATAAGATCCCTTATGCCTCAGCCATAGGCTCTATAATGTATGCCATGCTATGTACAAGACCGGATGTGGCACATGCTATTAGTTTGACTAGTAGGTACCAATCTGATCCAGGTTCGGAACACTGGATAGCGGTCAAGAATATCCTTAAGTACTTGAGAAGAACTAAGGATATGTTTCTTGTATACGGAGGTGAAGAAGAGCTAGTCGCTAAGTGTTATATCGATGCTAGCTTTGACACAGATCTGGATGACTCTAAGTCTCAATCTGGATACGTATTTCTCTTGAACGGAGCAGCAGTTAGTTGGATGAGCTCCAAACAACCTGTGGTGGATGGATCAACGACGGAGGCGGAATATGTTGCTGCTTCAGAAGCGGCGCAGGAAGCGGTTTGGATGAAGGAGTTCATAACGGAACTAGGTGTGATTCCTAGTGCGTTGGACCCAATGGTGATCTATTGTGACAATAATGGAGCCATAGCCAACACCAAGGAACCAAGGTCTCACAAGAATTCCAAGCATATTAAGCGCCGGTTTCACTCCATCCGCGAGCATGTCAAGGATGGAGATATAAAGATTTGTAAAGTGCACATGGACCTGAATGTAGCAGATCCGTTGACTAAAGTACTCCCTAGGGCAAAACATGATCAACACCAGAACTCCATGGGTGTTAGATTTATCACTATGTAAACTAGATTATTGTCTCTAGTGCAAGTGGGAGACTGAAGGAAATATGCCATGAGAGGCAATAATAAAGTTGTTATTATGTATTCCTTGTATATGATAGATGTTTATTTTGCATGCTATAATTGTATTGATAGGAAACGTCAATACATGTGTGTTTAATAAACAAAAAGGGTTCCTAGTTATGCCTCTCTTATAGACTAGCTTGTTGATTAACAAGATGATCAAGGTTTCCTGATCATGGACATTGGATGTTGTTAATAACAAGGTCACAGCATTTTTGAAATGATGTGATGAACATTCATCCGAAGTATAGCATTACGATCAAGTCATTATGTTTATATTGCTATAACATCATACGAAGTAGTCTTAGTCCTTAGACCATGAGATCATGTTAATTGCTGACACCAGAAAAGTATCTTCATAACATCAAATGTCACACCGTAACAGGGTGACTATAAAGGTGGGTTCAGTGCTATGAAGGTGTTATGTTGAGGCTCATGGATCAAGAGTGAAATTTGTCAATCCCGATGATGGATAGATATACTCTAGGCCCTCTCGGTGATATCACATTAAGATAGCTTGCAAGCAAGTGATATGATCACTAGAATGTTATATCACGAGAACGAGAAAAGAGTGCATGTCGATAACGAGATCAAACTAGGTATTTGGATACCGATGATCGAATCTCGAACATGTATTATATCATGAGACAAAGGGATTAAATTACTAGCGTTAAAGGTTCTCACGATCATAGAAGTCATCGTTGAATGTGCAGGAGTTAGTATGGATCTCTAGGTCCCGCTTCTGATTATTGATCTGAGAGGAGTCTCAATCATGTCTGCATTATTCATGAACTATAGGGTGACACACTTAAGGGTTGACAGACACCATTTAGGAGCACATAAGTTTCAGACAAAAGGTTTGCAAAGCGCAGGAAATGTTTCAATAAAAACAGGAATTGTTTCGATAGAAACCGGAATTGTTTCGGGTGAAATTGCAGAAGGTGGTTCTGCATGTGATATTGAAATGTTGCAAGGGGTTTTATGTGAATGTTTGTTAATTAAAGTAATTAACAAAATTCTGAATAAAATAAATAAAAGAGTTTTATTAATTGAGAGTTGCATTTAATTTGGTGGAAATTAAATACATGTGAGTGGGATTTTGGGTGGAGGCCATGTTTATGTGAGTGGAGGTTCACCACATGAATGAAGGAGGGGAGGAGTCCCCCCCCTCATGCACCGGCTATGGGAGGGGAGGGGTCTCCCTCCCTCCTATATAAATCCCCCTCTCCCCTGTCACAAACCACACCTCCTCGTGAAGGATCTCTCTGCCCCTCTAGATATTTCCCCATGGTCTTGGATTAGCGAGATACATGTTCTTGGTGGCCTTGCGTTTGGAAGGAGTTGCTGCTTCCGCTGATCCGCTGGAGCAAGGAGGTGGAGGTTGTCCGGTAGCTTGAACGTGTGTAAGAGGACGGATGCGCTGCTGATTTGTGGCGCTCGGACTTCCACACAATCTTGAGATCGGTGAGCGTACGACTACATCAACCACGAGTTCCTTCTTGTTAACAAAACTCGTTGTCTTCGAGGGTAAGTTCTCCATGGATGTATGTCCACCCGTTGCTCTGTATCTAGTAGATAGATCTTGGCGTATAGTTCTCCTCGTAGGAAAATTTTTGTTTTCTATGCTGCGGACCCAACAGTCTGGGGGGTAGCTAGGGTCACGGTGAGTGCGGGCACCCACGGTGAGGGCGAGGCGCGACTTGTGTGCACGTGTCAGCTGTGGCGCTCTGGCACGCTCTCAGCATGGCAGACAGAGAAGTGGGCGCGGCGATTACGGCTGGTCCATGGCGTGTCTGCGGTCTACGGGTGGACAGAGGGTGGCGGTGGTGTGGTTCCTGTCTCCTAGACATCGTGGGAGAGGGTGGCGCTGGCTGTGGCGAGTGGGGCGTGGTTAGCTGGCGCATCGAGCTCGGGCGCCGCGGCACTGGTGCAAATGGCAAAGGAGGGAGCGTGTCCTGTGCTGCTGGGCACTGGGGTGAGTGAGTGGGATGCAGAGGGGACAAAGGGGTGATCAATTACTGCTTAAAACAGTTGAAGTTAGGCAGTGGTTAATCTGTGTCTGCAAGGTGCTCGACCAAATGGCCGTATGAACTCACGATTTGAATTTTTGGCTAAAATTTGATGAGTGTTCTGAGTACTTTCTTGATAGTCTAAGGTTGCTTGGGTTTGCCAAGGTGAATTGATTTGAGTGGTTTTTGAAAAATGGTGATCTATGCATATGAACTTGATTCAATTTTTCAGTGTCCTTTAAATAGATTTGGAATTTGTTTCTGTTAGTTTGTAAGGTGGTCTTGGGTTCACTTTTACTTGTTTTAGCAAGGGGTGAGAAGAATTGGGAAAGTTTCTGTTAGAACTCTTTTACTATGAACACTCAAAGTGGTCAAGGGGATAATTTTGGTCAAAATGACCATTTGCTTATTTGATTCATATTTGATTTTCTTTTCTTCTGATTTTGTTTGTAAATGGCATAGATGATGTAGTATTCATCTTTAAACCATTCCTTATCATTTGTAGCAACCAAACATGGCAATTGCACTCATTCATACACTAATGCTATTCACACATACACTCATATTAAATTTAATAAGAAAAGTTTTTGTTAACCCTAAACTTGGGTGATTTGAACTTGATAATCTTGATTAATATTTTTGGGGTGTTACACTACTAATTGATCTGGTTTATGTGTTATTTCTATCTCTCTCTATATACGAGTATCTCTATATTTTTTCCACATTTATGCACCTCCCTTGTGGTGCACCTTCTTTACCCAGCAGCATCCACCTATCCATCACATTAGCGCAATCTCTGGTGAGTCCGAAACCATCCGAATAGTTGTTTAGGTGATTGCTATTTGAAATAGTATATCTATATGCCACATTAGGAAGCTGGGATCACCATGGATGTAGCCATGGAATTAGTTATAAGGTCCACTGAAAATAGGTAAGTATATGTTGCCAAGAAGAGTATTATGAGGATGGGAAGCTTGCCCTGGCTTTATTTCACAGAACGGTCATCTGCTGAACAATGCAGATGTAATTTGCTGCATATAGTTCATAAACATATTGTTGTTTGTTGGTGCCCTGCATTGATGAATTCTTTAAATTATATTTCTCGATAAAGGGGAACACGCCCAATCATTGGCATCAGATTAATGCATGCATCCTTCTTTGCATTACGAAGTTGATGTGTTCTTTCCTAAAATTTACTGATTTTGCTGCATTTTATTTAGCATCATGCGCATGTCCCACCCGTGGAGGAGGCATTATCAAGTGACAAGTGTTTTTATGTATCCAACTGCTTTGCTAGAATTTCAGTAACCTATGCTATGTCCCTAAAAACATTTTTTTGATAAAGAGCTCTTTATTACTTAAAATGTCCCCTAAAATATACTAATCATTTTTGTTGCATCATGATTTGCAGAAATGAAGTCATTCTGATCTGTTGCCACTTACTAAGGCCAGGACTGCTCATGTGCCAGCAAAGAAGGCAAACCCTGAAGTATAACCCGTTTCATGTCGGTTCTGTTTCCCATGTTTGGGAAATATGCCTCTATAATTCTTTGCCATTTGCGGTACCACCATGGAGCTTGCACGATGTGTGCAGCTGAATTTGGATTTTTTTTTTGAAATGAGAATTTGGTTTAATTTTTTTGAAACGAGAATCTTCTTTAATTTTGGATTTGTTATCTGCAGTTTCCACTTTATTCATATTGCTCATGGCGTAATGGTGCTGGTCACTACAAGGATTTGACAATTGCCTATCTCCGAGAGAAATACAATGCCTATAGACACATGATTTTGTGCCTTTAAGAGAAAGAGAAACATCAGGACGAACAGATTAGGCGCCTGAAGGAAGAAGTGGCCACATCCACTAAGCGGATAGGTGATTTGACTGCAGGATGGAATACATCAATTTCAGTTGCCCATGATGATGTTGTTGATTTTCAAAAGTTCGTGGCTGACAACTTAGTTCCCGAGTCGCCTGATGTGGATGGCGACGAGCTGATTAGCCAGGCATAGGACCGGATCTTGGAACAGGTGGGAATGCGAGCTGATAATCTTTTCAGTTCGGCTCTAGAAGCAGATGAGACCCTGACAGAAATTCAACATTCTCCATGCCCATACAGTCCTGATCCTACAAAAGATGAGGAAATCTATAAACCATATTGACCACTCTACTTTCATTTTTGAAGGGTTTGGGTCTCTTGTAAGGATGACTATTTGTTAAGTCAGGTACTATAAATATTTTTTTTGCTCTGCTGGTATGTGGTGTCCACGAATCTATATATTTGATATACTATTATGACATATATATTGGACCTGGCTTTATGTGACTATATTTGGCACCAACAGTCATCTTATTCGAACTTGCGGTGGCTTTTTATCTTTCAATTTTTTTCCTTCTGAGATCTGTTAATGATGATGTTAATGCTAGTTGCGAGTGATTTGTTAGCATGTTTCTAGTAGTAAACCAAAACTTGTAGTTGTAGATTGTGAAATTTCAGGTCAATGTTTGAACTCTTTATCTTGATGTCATAGAACGGGCAGGCTTCTACCACCTAGAATATTTTATACCAAGCAATTCATTGCATCACACGAATAAGTGCACAAACTTGATGTCTATAGGTGGGAAACTAAGCAAAACAAGTGCACAAAATTGTATCAATCATGTGGTTGCTACTATTAATACAGCGGTGCTTTTCCCCTAAAAAAGTAGGGTTCACAAAAAAATAGTGGGTGAAAGTTAGTTTCGAGTTCGCGGAAGGTCAGTCGTGTGCCCCTCGATCGCATCGTTATCTTCTCCGCTTGGCCGCCCTCCCTTGACCGGACCATCCCCGCCGCTCCACCATTGAACACCATCGCACCGCCGTTCGTTGGTATGTACGTCCCCAACCTCCTGCCATTACGGGCTTTCTGAAGGATAGAATGCATTTAGTTTGGGCATTGCAATCTAAATAAGCTGGTGGCATTTCCAGAAAATAGAATCGGCATGGGTGGATGCTTTTGTTGCATTAGCGGATGCTTGTAAAGTAGACGTGGATGCTGAAGCACCACCAGCGGATACATGTGAAGCGGATGCGGAGGCCGATGCTTGTACCGCATCGGAGTCTTGGAAAGTGTTAAGTGATGCTTGGAAAGCAGTGGAGGCGCAGTCAAAATCCTCGTCGGCTGTTGCTGGAACAAATTCGGCTACGTTAGCTGCCGCTGTGAATGCGATGGCTGCATGGGATGCTAAGAATACGTCAGCTCGTGGTCGTGCTTCTTCAGTGTCAATGATTGCGGCTCATCATTCGCCGGTGGCGCCTGCTCCATCTGCTCAGAACTCATCGACCCCATTGTAAGTTCTGCGTTGGATTTTGTCTCCCTGACTCCCCCCCCTCTTTTGTGCATTCTGCTCTAGGGTTTTTCTAGACGCATTGGATATTAGTTTAAACTAGTAGTACTGGGAACATAAAAAGCTATTTAATCACAACCTAGTGATCCGAATGGGATGAAACTTTCACGGGATTCAAACCTAGGCACCTATGATTTACTGGTTTTTTGTCAATTTTTTGGAATAGTTTTACTTTTTAATTCAAAAGTTGAGCTACTCTCATACGTTGGATCTAAGATGGAAGGTGGATCTTGGAGCAAGTCACCATGAGACTTGGGTTCACCAAGTCACTGAAGCTGCATCCGTTTTTTCTCCCCTTCTTTATGATAAAACCAGAAAATTCAGGTGGGGGCCTTCCTGTCCTCCGTGGTGACCTCAAAAAAAGTCCTTCATTCCCTTTGCCCAGTTTTGACATGCTAAAGCATTTTGCGATGCTTTTGTACTACTCTAGTTGATTCCTTCTGTTGTTTAGGTTATTTTGTTGACAGACTCAGCTTTTTAGGTAGTTTTTTAGATGCGTGCAGTTTAGGAAATTTTGATGATTAAATTTTCCTGTCAAATTGTATGATGCATTGGTGTTTATTTAATTTTTTTAGGGTTGTGAATTGTGTTGTTTACTTAATTCTGATGATGCACTTGTGCTATTTCCGTCATCCTACCAACTTCGGTGGAAGAACATATACAACAATCGACGACTTGCCAGGCGATGTATTTGGTCATATTCTTGTCAGGCTTCCTCCGCACCCATCCTGCATACTGACGACATCAGTCGCCCAAAAACGTTGGATGGACTTCATGGGAAGCAACGATTTCAAAAGGCTAACCCTGAACAGGCTGGTGGAAGTACATAAAGCCTACAAACCATATGTACTCGGATGTCGCAATGGTAGGGTGCTACTTCATTATCCTCAAGGGTCTAACATGATAAAGGCCTAGGATCCAATCAGTGGAAGTGAAATAGAGATACTAGAACCACCAATTTGGCAGATATGTGAGTATGATAGCGTCATAATTCTCTATTCAAGAAACCATGGGCAATTATCTTCACACTATTGCAGCAATTTCTGGGTTGTTTATATAGTAACCAATGGTAATCGAGCACTGGTGCAGAGGTACTCATCAGAGTTAGGAAAATGGAAGGACTGGATTAAACCTACTAAGATGCTGGCTAAGATTGATCGCAGGCCGTCAACTCTCATATGGGACATTTTGTACTGGCCAACAATGAACTCCAAATATATAATTGTCTTCGACAACATGACAATAAAACTATGTTATATTGAGTGTCCTGATGTCTGCAAGTGCACGGATCATTTGTAGCTAGTTTTGAAGTATAGATATTGATCCCACAGGGAGCAAGTGTTTATGAGTGAACTCTCTCTCACACTCAAAGTTGTCATAGGTCTTCGAGTGAATTGTCTGCAAGCGTGGAAATAAGAATGAAATTTGTATTAAACTGGATGTATTTAAATAAAACTAAAATGTAAACTTCAGTAATAAAAGGCATAAAAGTAAAGAATGATTCGGTTGTTTGTTGTTTTATGCAGATGACGAAAAAGGCGCGGGGAGATACAGTTCATTGTGATAGTGACTGTACCAGGTGGACGATTGATGAATGTAACAATTATAATCTTATAAATATATGTGTAGGCGAGCAACCCATAATTAGCCGGAACTCCTCTTGGTAGATTTCATCCCAACTTCAATAATCCTACTAGCCTGTTATCAAAACCATGGTCAGTCGCTAGACGATTAAGATCTTTCAGGTTGCTTAGCAATTAAGCTCCATGGATCAGACTAATGCAATAAGCATAGTGGTTCCTCGTTATCCTCGAGTCAAACTAGTTTCCCATTGATATCCCCGTGTCACTCGGGAAACATCGGTCTGATAGCGAACAAGATCTTATCTATGTAGAACAAAGCATCATGTTGTCTGGACCCTTAATTGTACAACAAGCATTAGGCACCCCACAGATAGTCAAGCACACATAATATAGTAATTAGAATCAATCACAAACTAATGGAAAATATATGAAGGCACATCACATCTCACCAATCCCCTACATCTCCCACGCCCAAGGGAATTACTCACAAATGAGAGAAGAACGGATCATCAATATAATCAAATAAAGGGAATTCGTCTTTGTATTACCATGGAGATCCACAATAAGAATAGAAAAATATCCAACACAATTCAAGATGGGAAGAAACAATCTCAAACCCTAGTCTTGCAAGGTGGATATCCCTCTCTCTCTCAAGTACAAGTAGTGGCTACGGAGGTGTATTGGCTAGGGGGTTGAAGATCGTGGAGCGAGATGAAGAATGTCTTCCCCTTATTCTCCGGATCTCTTCTTTCTCCCTTCTGGATGGTGTGGCAGCTGCTGTGTTGTGTTTTTGTCCCTGGTCCCTTCACAGAAGTTGTCCCTTTTGAACCTAAAACACACATTAAAAACCAAGTTTTCTTTGCTACTGAAGTATTAGTGTTAGGTAAAGCTAGAAAATGATCAAATCCGGGAGAAAACCATCAATAAAAGTCAACAACTCCCCCAAGCTTAGATGTTGCTCGCCCTCGAGTGACAAGGAAATAAGGAAGAATAGCAGAGATTCGAGACTAAAAATAAAGGAACTCACAAGTTTGAATTGGTGTTAAATTCTTTTCTTCACAATCCCTACAATCTTAAATATGATCATACAGGTATTCACAAGATTGCACTGAGTCCACTTCCTTACCATGTATATCTTGTTAGCAAATAAATCATATGCCTGAACAAGTGTCAAAAGTTTTACCTAGGAGAGTGAGACAAATTCTTTTGGTGGCTTTCTTCATTGAGAGATGAATTTTTTTGTTCTTGTTTGTTTAATCAATTAAGAGTACTCAAGTTGGCATCAAAATATTAAATTTAAGAACGACTCATCTACTCCCATGTCAAAATTTTAAGACTCTCAAAGCACCTTTTTCTTTCTTTTGTCTTTCAAAAACTTCGGCTCTTTCATAGAGAAATCCTGCCACTATTTTTAACATGTTAATTGGGGTTGTGTTGTGCACTCGTGACCATGCCAATAAATAATGTTGAGCAATAATGGGCCAGAGGAGTACTACAACTTCACTTGGAACATGAAACCCTGAGGAGACTAAAACGTTACCCGTCATAGCATTCCTGCTATAGACGTTTACATAACTCAATAACCGAAATCAAGTGGTTTCCCACATTTAGATCGTTCGTTGGCCAACGGAGTTAATAGTTCCCCATGGAGCACGATAGAGTTGTAATGACATGCCTAAAGCAATATCTTATGGTAATTATTAGAAAAAGTAGTGGCATAATTTCTACTACTTTGAAGCATCCATTTAATCAAACAATTTCAATCAAGGGTACTATCGAGTTTTTTTATATTAAGCTTAAATGGGATGGAGTAGTTCTAAAATCAAATTCTTTGATCTAAGCATGGACTCAAGTCATCTTTCAGATTCTTTCTCTTGTTGTAAAAATGTAGGGAGTATTTTTAACCAAGTTCATTGCTCATTGTTTCAAAGCTAAAAAGGAGAGACTAGCAAAGGAATAGAATTTGAAGGATAACAAGCTAAGTGGGGAGTGACTTTAGTGCAAGCAAGTAAATAATTGTCGAATCAATTTAAGGTTGCAAAGAGGGTGATGAAAGGAATGTGATACCTCCTCTTGCTTACTTCCTTCTCGTATTTGAGTCAAACCTCTCATGTGTTTCCATATTGCCAAATCACCTGAAATTAAGCAATCTCTGAGAGAAACAAAGAAACGAACTTGCAAATAAAGCTATAACTAACTAATTTTTTTGTATTTTTGGTTTAGGAATGCAAAACTAAAAATAAACATGCAAATTTCAAATTAAATAAATCAAAAGAAGAAATAAAAACATGAATGCAAAATTTGGAGGTTTTCAAATCTCCCCCAAGCTTAGGCTATTGTCAGGCTCAGTTGTTGCCGTCATTTGGCGGCTGGTGCAGATACTGTTGGTAGTAGTCGGGGAAGTGTGTCATGAAGTGACTTAAGTTGTGAGTCAAAGTACTCACATCTTCATTCACTTCCTGAAGAGTGTGGTCGATCTGCCCAACGTGTTGGTTGAGCTGCTGGAATTCTTGATAGGGGACGTAGTTGTACCCCTGCTGTGGTTGGTTGGGCCACGGGTCCCAGGATCCCCCTTGTTACTACTGTTGCTGTCCCTCACAAGCAAGGTTGTGTCCCTGTTCTTCCTCCTGCTCCTGCTCCTGCTCCTGCTCATCCTCATCCTGCTGCCCTTCTTCTTCATCTTCCTCTTCATTGGGCTAGAGTTCAGCCATTATCTTCATCACTTGGTCCTTGGTGAGGATCCAAGCATCCTTCTCCACAATCAAGAAGGCTTGGGGGAAGGGCAACTGAACCTTCTCACCTGTGCATCACCAAGATAACTGAATTGATATGCTTAGAGCCTCCGGATAGCATGGTAAACACCAAGGAAGCCACAAGTAGTCAAATACTTGACGTCCATGAGTTTGGAGCCATCAACAGGTTCCATAATAGGTAGTATAATATTTAATGCATGGGCAAGGTGGGTTACCAATCCACCAATGCGAATATCACCTTTGGTCTTGTTGCTTTGGTGGCGAAAGTGCTGGATGAGTAGAGCTACAGGATTGGGGCTTTGCGGTGAAGTGGGGAAAAGAGCCTTGGTGATCATTGACATGTCCGCATTGGCCATGGAACCGGTGCACCTCTTCCCAGTAGTGTGTTGGCGAGGAACAAAGCATAGTAGCGGATGGTTGGGTTCTGAATGGTGGACATCTTCTTTTGGTAAAATTGCTTGCCACCATTAACAGAGATAACCTCCCAAGTCTCTCCACATGTGATGCTATAGAGGTTAGTAATAGTATGCTCACCAACATGAGGGAAGCTGAAAGCATTGCAAAATTGTTCAAAATTTATTTCATAGTGCTGCCAGTTCATGGTGAAGCTTACCGTGCACATATTACCTTTCTCCCTGTGGTCGTCGTAGAAGGAGGCAAGGAACTCATGGGTAAGCTCTGCATAGGTATCATGGCTTGCGAAGCCAAGTACCGCCAACCCCGACCTATTGCACATGAGGTCAAAGTCCACCTTCAACCTTGCCGCAGTGAGAAAGTTGTGGTCGGCCCAACGTGTGGGTAACACCCTCCTCGATGAGACAATGTCCAACTTGGAGTTGCACAAGGCTCGGGACCCCGAGCTCGAGCCCTCACCCTGTTAACGCTTGCTCGAACGAAAGAGGTTACCGATCTTGTTCATCGTCATGCACTGAAAAATTTCACCATAAAACCTTAGGCATATAGTTTCTACATGATATATGAACGATCCTACGTGGAAAAATTCAATCCTAACATGAGAAATTAATAGGTAAACAAAATAAGATTGAGTTTATCCATTAGATCAATGTGAGAGTTTCAACCATGGAAATCTCAAAATAAAGCATGTATAGGGAGAGAAACATACCGATCTATTGATTCCCCCACTCAAACGAACAAAATCTGTGAAGAATCAAGAGTTCTAGGTGGATTTTGAGAGGTTTGGAGAGAGAATATGAGAGAAATAATGAGGAGGGGAGGAAGACCTAGCCACCCCAGTGCGATTTTATGGTCGCACCAAACTATACGGCCGGAACTACATAGGCGGGTGATGTTGCTCCGCCCGTATAGTTGCGGTGGCGTTGCCAACTAGGTTTTCTTTATGCAGAAAAACAACTATATAGACGCAACTATACGGCCGGATCGAAATGATCCCGCCGTATAGTTGGTCGTTAAACTGTCTGTCCCTCGAGATAAATTTCTAAAACTAGCATCAATATCTATACGACCGGAACTATACGGCCGGAATTTTTATTCCCGTCGTATAGTTGGTCGTTAAACTCTCAGTACCTTTGGGATAAATTTTGTACGAAGGCATCGATATCTATACGACCGGAGCTATAAGGCCGGAATTTTTATTCCCGTTGTATAGTTGGTCGTTAAACTCTCTGTCCCTTCAAGGAAAATTTGTTGATGGTAAACATATCTATATGACTGGAGCTATACGGCCAGAATTTTTATTCCCGCCGTATAGTTGGTCGTTAAACTCTCAGTACCTTTCAAAGAATTTTGTATGAAGGCATCGATATCTATACGACCGGAGCTATACGGCCAGAATTTTTATTCCCGCCGTATAGTTGGTCGATAAACTCTCTGTCCCTTCGAAGAAAATTTGTTGATGGTAAAGATAACTATATGACCGGACCTATACGGCCAGAATTTTTATTCCCGCCTTATAGTTGGTCGTTAAACCATCTGTAATCATCAAAAAAATCTATTTCTTTGAGAATACCTTCTTATCCCAAAACTTAGCGAAATATCTTATTTTGGACAGAAAATTGATGGTAGAAACTGTCGACCAACATTGGCGTATTAAAAGCAAAAATTTAGCTTCTTTAGATGAAAAACTTGAACTTTAATTTTTATTCTTATTCTAAACTCGTTCAATCGATGTTTCTACTACTTTTTGATAGCTGCATCTTCACGGGCGCGCTTCCACAAGAATGTCTATGAAAAAGTGGTAGGAATGTGATGAACCTTTTATTCTCTAATCTATTTTACGATATGGGTTGACTCCCATTAAGCATTTTATTAGGAATGGTTGAGTAATTCAACCTTTTTTCTATTCTTGAATTCTTACCTTGGGCTGCCCCTTATCAAAGGCACTTACCTCATGAACTCGTTTTGCCAGTGGAATATATCTTTCTCCTGCTTCTAGCTTCTTTGGAAAATACCGGATGATTTTAGCATCATAAACATTGAAGATTATCTTTCCTTCAGCACAATCTACGGATGCCCCTGTAGTACTAAGGAAAGGTCTTCCAAGTATTATAGATAATCTTTCATCTTCTGGCATTTCAAGAATACTAAAATCAGTGGGAATAACATGCTCATCTATTCTAAGTAAAACATCCTCAATCATACCAACGGGTTGTTTAGTGGACTTGTCAGCCATCTGTAAAGTGACAGTAGTGGGAGAATACTCCCCTAATCCTAACCTTTTATAGAGGGAGTATGGCATTACACTAACTCCTGCTCATAGATCACACAAGGCATTGTGAATATCAGTTTTACCTATTGAGCATGAAATAGTTGGTATTCCAGGATCTCCAGACTTAGACAGCAGCTTCCCATTAGCAGGATAACTAGTTACCATGGCAACAGTTTTAGTTACTTCTTTCTTTCTACTAAGAATATCATAGAGGAATTTGGTAAAAGTAGGAACTTTGACTGCATCCGCAAATGGAATTTCCCGACGAAGGTGATGGCTCAATGCACGGCGCCCAGAAAAATGCTTGATGGCGGTGTTGATGTAGAGCTCGTTGGGAACCCCAAGAGGAAGGTATGATGAGCACAGCAGCAAGTTTCCCTCAGTTATGAAACCAAGGTTTAATCGAACCAGTAGGAGCAAGGAAACACCTCAAAGGTGTTACTAGCTGAGCTTTGGCAGGGCGCACTACTGGTGCTAGTAGCAACATGGAGACCTGCACAACACAACCACAGAACTTTGTCCCCAACTTGCGATGAGGTTGTCAATCTCACCGTGTTTTGCGGAAAACAAAGGATTAAACGTATCGAATGGAAAGAAGTAAAAGTTTGCAGAAAGTAAACACAAAGCAGTAAAAGATTGTAGATTATATGTAAAAGAAAAGGACCGGGATCCATAGTTCACTAGAGGTGGCTCTCCTTAGATAGATAACATGTTGGGTGAACAAATTACAGCGGGGCAATTGACAAACACCGAGAAAGCAATACATGCATATACTAATCATCTTGACTCCTTTGAGACTTGATTGGGCAATACAACATAATACATAGACCGCCATCCAACTGCATCTATGACTAATAATCCACCTTCAGGTTATCATCTGAACCCCCTCCATTATTAAGTTGCAAGCAACAGATTATTGCTTTACGAACTGCGTGTAAGGTAAACAATACGATTGCTCTATGAACAAAGGATTGTTGTTTTCTCCCTAGTAGCAACAGCACATCTAGTACCTTAGAGATTTCTGTCACTTCCCCAGATTACCAGAGGCATGAACCCACTATCGAGCATAAATACTAACTCTTGGAGTTGATAGAATCTACTTGGCCAAGATAGCTACTAACAACGGAAAGCATGCAAGATCTCAAATAACAAAGACATGATAGAATCAATAATCAATCTGAAATAGCATCTCAATATCCATCGGATCCCCACAAACACAACATGTATGGATTACAAATAGATGATCTTGATCATGAACAGAGCTCACAAGATCTAAACATGAAAGCACAAAGGAGGACAAACCAGCCATCTAGCTACTACATGGATCCGTAGTCCAAGGATGAACTACTCACGCATCACACCGGAGGCTTGCATGGTGATGAAGAAGGCCTCCAGGGTGAATTCCCCTCTCCGGCAGGGTGCCGGGAAGAGCTTCAGATCCCTCCCGATCTAGGGATGGAGATGACGGCGGCTACAGACTCTTTCGTGGATTTTTGATTGGGTCCTTAGGGTTTTCGTCCCAAGGGCAACTTATAGGCGGAAGGAGAGGCCGAGGGGGTGCTGGGGTCGGCCAGACCACCCCCTGGCACGGGCCAGGCCTGGCCGTGCGGCCAGGTGGTGTGGCCGGCCCCTCGCCCCTCTCCGTCTTGTATTCTGGCACTTGATCCCTTCCGGAAAAATAGGCACTTTGGCTTTTGTCCCATCCAATTCCGAGAATATTCATTTTCTGACTTTTCTGGAACCAAAAAACAACAGAAAACAGGCAGCTGGCACTATGGCTCTTGTTAATAGGTTAGTCCAAGAAATCATAATAAAAGTACTCCAAAGTTGGAACAAAACACAAGAAAGTAGATAAAACTAAGCATGGAACATCAAAAATTATAGATACATTTGCAATGTATCAACATCCCCAAGCTTAACTCCTGCTCGTCCTCAAGTAGGTAAGTGATAAAAAGAAATAATTTTTGAGGTGACATGCACCATCAGAGACTTGATCAAAGTATTTGCAAAACATTCAAGGCTGGGATCATAGTACTTCAATCATAACATGAAAGACAAAGTTCTAGCAATAAGCAAAGAAACTAAGATGCAACATGAAAAGGCACAAACAAAAGATTCATGAATAACATGCTTTGCAAGACGTTTGTTTGTTTCACATAAATAAAACATAGCATAATAGTATTCAGCTTGTCCCTCAATAGAGTAGCAAATATAAATGCATAGGACACCTTCAAAGTTCATAAGAGTGACTAGATACAATAGTTTCAAACAAGCAATAGCAAGTTACGCATCAATCAACTAGTCTTGGGACAATGCACATAGAACTAAGAATGGCCACTATGCTCTCAAAGTAGGTGCATAAAGTTAGAAGGTGGAGACTCAATATATAAGTGGAAGAAAGGCCTTTTGTAAAAAGGAAGTAGGGATTCAAGTCTCATAAAGAGCTTCCAAAAATTATGATACTTATAGCTTTCAGCTCTCATTGCCCCTATCATAAGCATCTTGAAGTGATTAAGGTTAAAGTGAACAAACTATGGTGTACATGATTGACGAAGTATAAGTCAGAAATCTCATGTCCCTTGTATACGAGGGCCGCTCCTCATGCTACTCAAGTTTAGTCACCGGTAAGTTCTTGTCATCGTAAGTACATGTGTATCATAGAGAACCGCCAACGGGGTACCCCTTGCCTGATGATACGGAAGAATCCCCATATCAAAATGACAAGGCAAGCAGACAACGAGCATCACAGCACTCTTCTTATTTACCATGGGAATATGGTGCTTTTTTATCTCTTTCCTCTTTTCATAGTATCTCTTTTTTTCTTTTCTCTTTTTTTTCTCAATATAGGACTCTTTTTTATATAAGAAGAATGCTTCATAGACAGCTCATTATGGTTACGCTGCAGGTTTCCACCATGTCAGCATGGATTAGACCAGCGGCCCAGGCGTCTCTAACACATATACATAACTCCATGGACTTACAAGCTCCCCTTTCATTTCACACCAACGACATCCATATACAAAAGAGCATGATATCAACTAGGTACAAGTACCAAGTGCAATGTTGAAAGCGTTCCCCATGAAAGCATGGTTCTGCTAATTCCCAACAAATAAGTGCAAGCATATACAACATAGAAGACACAATGGTTCAAGTTTATTAAAGGCAATAAAGTAAAGTGTGCCATCAAGTTCGTGAGAGCTTTAATCACTAGTTTTCTCATAACAAGTGGAAGGTAAACAAAAGCATGAATATACTTGGAATAGCATAAGCTAGTAGGTAGGTATGGTGTACTCTTTGGAAAAACTTGGTTTAGGGAGTTGGATGCATGAGTGGAACTCATACTTTGTTGTGGAGGCTAGCAAAAGACTGGGAGCGACAAACTAAGAGAGCAATAATGGCCATAATCATGCAGAGCGACAAAACATCATTGATCAAAGCATAAATTGATACTACAAGTTGAAAACTAAAGGATCATAAAGGCTATGGTGACTTGAGATAGTCATAACATGGTGTGAGCATGTGCCAAGTCAACCCAAATAAAGCATCAAAGGAGAAAACCACTATACTATGCTGTAATATGCTAAAACAACGCATGATTCATCCAAGGAACATTAAGCAATATCAATTGTTTATAACAAGTCATGCTACATCAAAGAATACTAAGCATAAAGCCAAAAAAATATCAAGCATGGCATGACAAAGCATAGCCACAGTAAAAAACGAGCTCTTTTTACCACATAAGCATGAACTTTCCTACTCTTTTCCAAACCAAACCAAACTATTTGCAAACCAAAGTGTGAAAGAGGGGGTTCAACCAACTTATTCATAAAACTAAGAAAACCAAGCAAACTAAAAACCAAAACGAAAACGAAAAAGAAGACGCTCCAAGAAAAACACAACTGTGCATGAAACAATAAAAATGAAGCGTTTGGAAGAAACCTGGATTTTTATTGATGAAGAAGGGGATGCCTTGGGCATCCCCAAGCTTTGACTCTTGTACTTCTTGGATATTTCTTGGGGTGACACGCTTGGCATCTCCAAGCTTGAGCTTTAGTCCATCCTTCATCTCATTGCTCATTCCTTCCATACACCTGAAAATTTTCCTTCATACAAAACTTCACACAATCTCATTAGCAACATTAGTGCACTTAAGATAAATAAGTCTTAAGGTTCAGTTATAACACCAAATAAACTTTCATTAGAACACTAGCTACTGTAGCACCCCTCAAAAAGCTCAATTCCCCAAAGGAACTCAAGAAGGAACTAACAAGAAGCAAATGCAGAGAATGGCAGAAATCTGTCAAAACAGACCAGAAGGTAAAGACGAATTTTTTCGAAGACCTTCTGTTGCTCAAATAAAAAAGTGTTGAACTAAAGAAAGTTAGATAACAACCTGGGACATAAGCACAAAAAATTACAGCTCGATTCGATGTACAGAGCTCTCTCAGGAATTTTTACTGTGAAGCACAGAAATCTGTTTCGGGACAGCAACTTTCCCAATCATTACTTCACTCCCATTAGAGGTTACTCTTGGCACAAAAAGCAAATAAAAAGGATAAGGAGAGGTTATTACAGAGGTAATAACTTCCAAGTCTCATCTAAAACTCTTGGGTTATCTCCCAACAAGTACTTTTCTTTAACGCCTTTAAGTTAGGCATAAGAAGCAAAGAAAGAATCAAGTGTTCTCAAATGAAGAAGCATTAAGACCAAATTTTGTTTTCATAGGAGAAGCAAAATAAATCTTTTCTCTTTTTTTAGGGAAGTGTTCTATACCTTTCTTGAGTGGGAGTTGATATTTAATGGTGCCTTCTTTCATATCAATGATGGCACCAACAGTTTTAAGAAAAGGTCTTCCCAAAGTAATAGGACAAGAAGCATTGTATTCAACATCCAAAACATAGAAATCAATGGGGACATAGGAATCATTAACCATAATAAGAACATCATTAAGACTCCCCATGAGTTTCTTTTTAGCATTAGCATCAAGTGGGACATTCAAATAACAATCTTCAAGAGGAGGCAAATCAAGCATATCATAAATCCTTCTAGGCATAATAGAAACACTACTATCAAGATCACACAAAGCTTTGAAATCAAAGTCATTCACTTTCATATTAATGATGGGTTCCCAACCATCTTCTAGCTTTATAGGAATAGAAGCTTTATGTTTCATCTTTTCTTCTTTAATCTTTATGAGAGCATCGGTAACGTGTTTTGTAAAGGCCATGTTCATAGCACTAGCATTAGGACTTTTAGCAAGCTTTTGTAGGAACTTAATAACTTCAGAGATGTTGCAACCATCAAGATCAAAATCAACTTTATCATCTAAAGTAGTAGAACTATTACTAGCCTCAACACTAGTGGTGGTAATAGTAGAAACACTAATGTTTCTAGCAATTTCATCTTCTCTTTCCCACTTAGCATGTAATTCAGCTAATAGGCTAACATTTTCATCAATTCTTACTTGTATAGCATTAGTAGCTGCAAAGGAATTCTCATTAGTTTCGGGTTTAGCAGCCATTTTATTCAAAGTAGATTGAGCTTCAGCCAAAGATGCTATATTTCTTTCAGCATTAGAGAGTTTTTCCTCAATAGTTTTATTGAAAGCAGTTTGTTTACTAATAAACTCTTTAAGCATAACTTCAAGTTCAGAGGGAGCACTCTTATTATTGTTGTAAGGATTTCCATAAGCATTACCATTGTTGGGAGGATATGGCTTATAATTGTTGTTACCAAAATTGTTCCTATAAGCATTATTACCATAAGCATTGTTGCTAAAGTTGTTATTTCTTATGAAGTTCACATCAACTTGCTCTTCTTGAGCAACCAAAGAGGCTAAAGGAACATTATTTGGATCAATATGGGTTTTCCCATTAACTAGCATAGACATAATCATATCAATCTTATCACTCAAAGAGGAGGTTTCCTCAACAGAATTTACCTTCTTACCTTGTGGAGCTCTCTCAGTATGCCATTCAGAATAATTAACTATCATATTGTCCAAAAGTTTTGTTGCAGCACCCAAAGTGATGGTCATAAAGGTACCTCCAGCAGCTGAATCCAATAGGTTCCTCGAAGAATAGTTCAATCCTGCATAAAAAGTTTGGATGATCATCCAAGCAGTCAGTCCATGAGTGGGACAATTCTTTACCAAAGATTTCATTCTTTCCCAAGCTTGAGCAACATGCTCATTATCAAGTTGTTTAAACATCATTATTTCACTTCTCATGGATATAATCTTAGCAGGAGGATAGTATTTCCAAATAAAAGCATCTTTGCACTTAGTCCAAGAATCAATACTATTCCTAGTTAAGGAATTCAACCATTCTTGAGCTTTTCCTCTCAAAGAGAAAGGAAACAATTTCAGCTTAATAATATCACCATATATATCCCTATGCTTTTGCATCTCACAAAGTTCAACAAAGTTATTTAGATGGGAAGCAGCATCTTCATTACCAATACCAAAAAAATGTTCTCTCATAACAAGGTTGAGCAAAGCAGGTTTTATCTCAAAGAAAGTATTTTCAGCCATAGGTGGAGCAATGGGAGTGCTCATAAAATCATTGTTGTTGGTGCTAGTGAAATCACACAACTTAGTGTTTTCAAGAGTAGTCATTTTTTTGGGTTTTCAAATAAGAAAGCAAACAAGTAAAACTAATTTTTTTGGATTTTTGAAGAACAAAACAAGCAAACAAAGCAAAAAGGAAACTAAGCAAAACAAAAACAACAAAGTAAAGAGATTGGTTATGAGGGACTCCCCTTGTGAAGATGTCCTTGACTCCCCGGGAACGGCGCCAGAAAAATGCTTGGTGGCTCAATGCACGGCGCCCAGAAAAATGCTTGATGGCGGTGTTGATGGAGAGCTCGTTGGGAACCCCAAGAGGAAGGTATGATGAGCATAGTAGCAAGTTTCCCTCAGTTATGAAACCAAGGTTTAATCGAACCAGTAGGAGCAAGGAAACACCTCAAAGGTGTTACTAGCTGAGCTTTGGCAGGGCGCACTACCGGTGCTAGTAGCAACATGGAGACCTGCACAACACAACCACAGAACTTTGTCCCCAACTTGCGATGAGGTTGTGAATCTCACCGTGTTTTGCGGAAAACAAAGGATTAAACGTATCGAATGGAAAGAAGTAAAAGTTTGCAGAAAGTAAACACAAAGAAATAAAAGATTGTAGATTGTATGTAAAAGAAAAGGACCGGGATCCATAGTTCACTAGAGGTGGCTCTCCTTAGATAGATAACATGCTGGGTGAACAAATTACAGCGGGGCAATTGACAAACACCGAGAAAGCAATACATGCATATACTAATCATCTTGACTCCTTTGAGACTTGATTGGGCAATACAACATAATACATAGACTGCCATCCAACTGCATATATGACTAATAATCCACCTTCAGGTTATCATCTGAACCCCCTCTAGTATTAAGTTGCAAGCAACAGATTATTGCTTTACGAACTGTGTGTAAGGTAAACAATATGATTGCTCTATGAACAAAGGATTGTTGTTTTCTCCCTAGTAGCAACAGCACATCTAGTACCTTAGAGATTTCTGTCACTTCCCCAGATTACCAGAGGCATGAACCCACTATCGAGCATAAATACTAACTCTTGGAGTTGCTAGCATCTACTTGGCCAAGATAGCTACTAACAACGGAAAGCATGCAAGATCTCAAATAACAAAGACATGATAGAATCAATAATCAATCTGAAATAGCATCTCAATATCCATCGGATCCCCGCAAACACAACATGTATGGACTACAAATAGATGATCTTGATCATGAACGGAGCTCACAAGATCTAAACATGAAAGCACAAAGGAGGAGAAACCAGCCATCTAGCTACTACATGGATCCGTAGTCCAAGGATGAACTACTCAACATCACACCGGAGGCTTGCATGGTGATGAAGAAGGCCTCCAGGGTGAATTCCCCTCTCCGGCAGGGTGTCGGGAAGAGCTTCAGATCCCTCCCGATCTAGGGATGGAGATGACGGCGGCTACAGACTCTTTCGTGGATTTTTGATCGGGTCCTTAGGGTTTTCGTCTCGAGGGCAACTTATAGGCGGAAGGAGAGGCCGAGGGGGTGCTGGGGTCGGCCAGACCATCCCCTGGCGCGGGCTAGGCCTGGCCGCGCGGCCAGGTGGTGTGGCCGGCCCCTGGCCCCTCTCCGTCTCATATTCTGGCACTTGATCCCTTCCAGAAAAATAGGCACTTTGGCTTTTGTCCCGTCCAATTCCGAGAATATTCATTTTCTGACTTTTCTGGAACCAAAAAACAACAGAAAACGGGCAGCTGGCACTGTGGCTCTTGTTAATAGGTTAGTCCAAGAAATCATAATAAAACTACTCTAAAGTTGGAACAAAACACAAGAAAGTGGATAAAACTAAGCATGGAACATCAAAAATTATAGATACATTTGCAATGTATCAGAAGGTCACTAAGTGCCTTCATAAAAGAATTATAAATTACCTGATCTAGTGCTTTCTTTTTTTGATTTGGATAAGGAAGCTTTTTCTCACCTGACTTACTCTTGTCTTTTACCTTTTGTGGGGGGTCAGGCTCTTTTGTTGCTTTCTTTTGTTGTTGCTTATTGCTGTTCTTCTTTTCTACTACAACAACTTCATCTTCCTAGCTTATTTCTTTATCTTCTCTTGGATCAACTGTCTCTGCATCAGAGTCATAATGTTCATCCTGTGCATCATTCTGGTCCTCCTTGGTTTGATCTTATGTTTCAGTTTCATCTTGAGGATCCACCAATGTATCATCTTCTTGGCTTGCTTCGAGCAAGGCCTTTTCCTTTCGCTCTTTTTCAGCTTCATATTCTGGTGATCATAAGGGTCCTATAACAACTGCTCCCCTTCTTGTGACAACATTAGTAGAAATAGGAATATCTTTATCATCACGAAGAAAAATTTGATAACCAGATGCTATATGTTCACACTGGGTTTCAATCATACTAAGATACTTGTGAAATAGTTTTATTTCTTGGCAAATCTCATCATAATTTTTAGTGAGTTCCGCCAAAATCTTTTGTGTTTTTGGAAATGCTTATGCAAGTTATTATGAGATTTTACTTGTCAATGTTTTAATTCTTGAAAACCTTTTCTAGTTTCATCTTCTTCATTTAAAACTTGTAACAAATCTACTTTGTTTTCCTTAGCAAGTTCAGAAGGTATACCTTTTTCTTTCATTGTTTTGCGTACCTCGGGCATAAGATCAGGAGTTATCCGAAGTATCCCTCTTTCCAGCTTAGTGCCAAAATCAGGATTATATAAAGAATCATTCTTATCCCTAGTAGACATCAATTCCAAATATTCCTTAATAGTTAGAGTATTTATAGACTCTCCTGCTGAGAGGTCAAGAAATTCTCTACATTGAGTATTAAGACCATGGTAAAATAAATGGCAAATAGTTGATTCAGAATAGGCATGATTAGGAATACTATTGATCATTCCAAAGAAACTTTCCTAGGCTTGTGGGTAGTTTTCTCCCACATTCTGACTAAAGTTGTCTATATTATTTCTTATTTCATTTACCTTTTTAAAAGGATTAAACCTATTTATGAATTTAACAATGCAGTTTTCCCAACATTTAATGTAATGGCGAGGGAGAGAATATAACCAGTCTAGAGCTTTACCTTTAAGAGACCATCAAAATAATTTAAGACGAGAAAAGTCTCTTGGCAAACCTTTTGGTCCAAGCGATGTTATCACATCGTCAAACTCTCTAATGTGTCTTCCTGGGTCTTCATCTTCCCTTCCACTGAAAGCTTTTTCCTGCAAATTTTTAATAATTCCACCATTAAATCGATATTCTCTAACTCTAGGATTAGGGAACTCTATTGGTTGTTTAAGAAATTCAGAACTTGGAGCACTATATTCCCTGAGAGTTTTCTCAGGTTTCATAGGAGTTGTCCTGTAATAGACATGATTTCCATAATATCACTCAGGTTTTCAACTTCAACTTTATTTGATCTTAAATATTTTACAATAATCTCTTTGCACCTTTAAGCAGGTACGCGCTCAATATAATCTGGTAGATAGGTCCTACTAGAGCGTGTAGACCCTTTGTCTCCTAGGGAGAACATTTTGTAGTAGCAACACCTGGAATGTCAAAAGACAAACACTTAACGCTTAGCTCCCCGGCAACGGTGCCAGAAAATAGCTTGATGTCTGCAAGTGCACAGATCGTTTGTATCTAGTTTCGAAGTATATATATCGATCCAAGAGGGAGCCCAAAGGTAAGTGTTTATGGGTGAAGTCTCTGTCACACCCGAAGTTTTCACAGGTCTTGGAGTGAATTGACTACAAATGTTGAAATAAGAATGAGTTTTGATTAATTGAACTAAAATGTAAACTTTAGAAATATAAAGCATAAAAGTAAAGAACAATTTGGTTGTTTGTTGTTTCCTGCAAATGGCAAAAGAAGGCGTGGGGAGATTCAGTTCATGGTGATAGTGACTATTCCAGGTGGGTGAATGATAAATGTAACAATTATAATCTTATAAATATATGTGTAGGCGAGCAACCCATAATTAGGCAGAACTCCTCATGGTAGATTTCATCCCAACTTCAATAATCCTACTAGTCTGTTACCAAAACCATAGTGAAACACTAGACGATTAAGACCCTTTAGGTCACTTAGCGATTAAGCTCCTTGGATCGGACTAATGTAATAAGCACAGTGGTTCCTTGTTATCCCCGAGTCTACTAGTTTTCCATTGATATCCCCGTGTCAATCGGGGGTCGTCGGTCCACTAGCAAACAAGATCTTATCTATGTAGAACAAAGCATCATGTTGTCTGGGCCCTTAATTGGACAACAAGCATTAGGCATCCCATAGATAGTTAAGCACACATAATATAGTAATTAGAATCAATCACAAACTAATGGACAATATATGAAGGCACATCACATCTCACCAATCCCCTACATCTCCCATGCCCAAGGGAATTACTCACACATGAGAGAAGAACGGATCATCAATATAATCAAATAAAGGGAATTCATCTTTGTATTACCGTGGAGATCCACAATAAGAATATAAAAATATCCAACACAATTCTAGATGGGAAGAAACAATCTCAAACCCTAGTCTTACAAGGTGGAGATCCCTCTCTCTCTCAAGTACAAGTAGTGGCTATGGAGGTGTATTGGCTAGGAGGTTGAAGATCGTGGAGCGAGATGAAGAACGTCTTCCCCTTCTTCTCCGGATCTCTTCTTTCTCCCTTCTAGATGGTGTGGCGGCTGCTGTGTTGTGTTTTTGTCCCCGGTCCCTTCACGAAAGTTGTCCCTTTTGACAAGACAGAGGCGGTGGCAACTATATGGCAGGAACTGTACGGCCGGAAAAATATTCCCTCCATATAGTTGCTCGTTAAAGATTTTGTATGCTCCTCTCTAGTGCTTCCAAAGCGAGACTTGCTTGTTTTCTCTAGAATATTGTGTTTCTCTAGTTAAAACCTTCTATTGACATTCAGAACCTGAAACACACATTAAAAACCAAGTTTTCTTTGCTACCCAAGTATTAATGTTCGGTAAAGCTAGAAAACGATCAAATCCGCGAGAAAACCATCAATAAAAGTCATCAAAAATGTGTCGAATCTCACAGCTATCAATACCTTCTCTTGCTTGCTTCGTTCTCGTATTTGAGTCGAACCCCCTCTATATTTCCCTATTGCCAAGTCACTTGAAATTGAACAATCTCCGAGAGAACAAAGAAACGAATTTGCAATAAAAGTTACAACTATATTTTTTTTGTATTTTTGGTTTAGGAATGCAAACTGGAATTAAACATGCAATTTTGAAGAAGTAAAATAAATCAAAAGAAGAAATAAAATATGAATGCAAGGTTTGGAGGTTTTTAAACCTCCTCCAAACTTAGGCTATTGCCAAGCTCAGTTGTTGCCATCATTCGGCGACTAGCGCAGATACTGCTGGTAGTAGTCGGGGAAGTGGGTCATGAAGTGACTGAAGTTGTGAGTTAAGGCACTAACATCTTCATTCACTCCTTATAGAGTGTGGTCAATCTCCCCAACGCGCTGGTTGAGGTGCTGAAACTCTTGATAGGGGACATAGTTGAACCCCTGATGCGGCTAATTGGTCCATGGGTCCCAGGATCCCCCTTGTTGCCGCTGCTGTCCCTCCCAAGCAGGATTGTATTCATGCTCCTGCTCCTGCTCGTGCCCATCTTCACCCTGCTTCTCTTCTTCTTCATCTTCCTCTTGATCAGGCTGGAATTCAGCCATGATATCCACCACTTGATCCTTGGTGAGGATCCAGTTGTCCTTCTCCATAATCGTGAAGGCTTGTGGACACGGCAACGGAACTTGCTCACCCTGTGCATCACAAAGATAACCAAACTGATATGCTTGGAGCCTCTTGTTAGCTCGGTAAACACCGAGGAAACCACACGCAGTTAAATATTTGGCATCCATAAGTTTGGAGCCATCAACAGGTTGCATCATAGGTAATATAATGTTCAATGCATGAGCAAGGTGGGTTACCAATCCACCAATGTGAATGTCACCTTTCTTTTTGTTGCTTTGGTGGAGAAAGTGCTGGATGAGTAGAGCCGCGGGATTGGGGCTTTGCGGTGCATTGGGGAAGAGTGCCTTGGTGATCATGGCCATGTCCGCATTATCCATGGAGCCGGTATCTCCTCTTCCCAGCAGTGTATTGGCGAGGGACAAGGTGTAGTAGCAAATTGTTGGGTTCTGAATGGTGGACATCTTCTTCTGGTAGAAGTCCCTACCACCATTAACAGAAATAACCTCCCAAGTTTCTCCACTTGAGACGCTATATAAGTTTGTAATAGTTGGCTCCCCATTGTGAGGGAAGCCAAAAGCATCACAAAATTGTTCGAAAGTTATTTCATAATGTTGCTGGTTCATGGTGAAGCTTACCGTGAACACATTACCTTTTTCCATGTGGTCATCGTAGAAAGAGGCAAGGAACTCATAGGTGAGCTCGGCGTAGGTATTGTGGCTTGCATAGGCGAGTAGTGCTAGCCTCGAATTTGCACACATGAGATTGAAGTCCGCCCTCAATCGTGCCGCGGTGAGAAAGCTATCATCGGCCCAACGTGTGGGTAGCACCCTACTTGATGAAACCATGGCCAACTTGGTGTTGAGCTCGGCCCGGTACCCCGAGCTCTCACCATGTTGGCGCTTTCTCTTGCGAGAAATGCTACCAATTTTGTTCATCTTGATGCACTGAAAAATTTCACCATTAAACCTTAGGCATGTAGTTTCTACATGATATACGAACGATTCTACATGGAAAATTTTAATCCTAACATGAAAAATCAAAAGGAAAATCAAAATAAGCTTGAGTTCATCCACTAGATCAATGTGAGAGTTTCAACCACAGAACGAAATCTGAAAATAAAGCATGGATAGGGAGAGAAACATACTGATATGTTGATTCCCCAACTCAAACGAATGAAATCCGCTAAAAATCAAGAATTCTGGGTGAGTTTTGAGAGGTTTGGAGAGAGAATGTGAGAGAAAAAGTGAGGAGGAAGAAGAGACCTAGCCGCTCCGGTGCGATTAAGTGGTTGCACCGACCTATATGGGCGCAACTATATAGGCGAGATATGTAGTTCCCTCCGTATAGTTGCGGCGTCATCGACAATTAGGGTTTCTTTATGCCAAAACACAGCTATACGGTCGGATCATAATGGTCCCGTCGTATAGTTGGTCGTCAATACTTCTGTGTCCTTCAAATAAATATTCTTGGACAAGCATCGATAACTATACGGCCAAACTATACGGCCGAAATTTTTTATTCCCACCTATAGTTGGTCGCCAAACCATCAGTACTTTTGAGAAGAAATTCGACGAAGGCATCGATATCTATACGGCCGAAATTTTTATTCCTGACGTATAGTTGGTCGTTAGATCCTCTGTACCTATGAAAGAATTTTTTTTGATGGCAAAGATATCTATACGGCTAAACTATACGGTCGGAATTTTTATTCCCGCCGTATAGTTGGTTGTTAAACCTTCAGTACTCATCAAAAAAATCTATTTCTTCGAGAATTCTTTCTTATCCTGAAACTTAGCGAAACACCTGTTTTTGATGGAAAAATGACATTAAAAATTGTCGACCAATAACAGCATGTATAGAGCAGGATTTCTAGTACTACCTAACTTCTTCTCCTCAACTGCAGATTCACTTTTTAATCTGGACAAAATGATTAAGCTAGTTTTTGTAAATAAAACTCAAACTTTTATTTTTATACTTATTCTATGCTTGTTCAATCAATATTTCTACTACTTTTTGATAGCTGCATCTTCACAGGCGCGCTTCCGCAAGAATGTCTGTGAAAAAGTTATAGGAATGCGATGAACATTTTATTCTTTAGCTTATTTTATTAATGTAATGGGTTGACTCCCATTAAGCATTTATTAAGAATGGTTGATTAACTCAACCCCTTCTCTGTTCTCGAATTCTTACCTTGGGTTGCCCCTTATCAAAGGCACTTACCACATGAACTCGTTTTGCCGGTGGAATATATCTTTCTCCTGCTTCTAGCTTCTTTGGAAAATACCGGATGATTTCAGCATCATAAACATTGAAGATTATCTTTCCCTCAACACAATCAACTGATGCTCCTACAGTACTAAGGAAAGGTCTTCCAAGTATTATGGATAATTTTTCACCCTTTGGCATTTCAAGAATAAAAAAATTAGTGGGAATAACATGCTCATCTATTCTAAGTAGAACATCCTCAATCATACCAATGGGTTGTTTAGTGGACTTGCCAGCCATCTGTAAAGTGATAGTAGTACAGGAATACTCCCCTAATCCTAACCTTTTATAGAGTGAATATGGCATTACACTAACTCCTGCACCTAAATCACACAAGGCATTGTGAATATCTGTTTTGCCAATTGAGCATGAAATAGTTGGTATTCCGGGATCTCCCGATTTAGACAATAGCATCCCATTAGCAGGATAACTAGTCACCATGGCAACGGTTTCAGTTATTTCTTTCTTTCTACTAAGAATATCACGGAGGAATTTAGAATAGGTGGGAACTTTTATTGCATCCGCAAATGGAATTTCTAGACAAATATCACCAAGTGCCTTTTTGAAAGAATCATAGATTACCTGATCTGGTGCTTTCTTTTTTCGATCTGGATAGGGGAGTTTTTTCTCACCTTTCTTATTCTTGTCTTTTACCTCTTATGGGGGATCAGGTTCTTTAGTTGCTTTCTTTTGTTGTTGCTTATCGCTTTTCTTCTTTTCTACTACAACAGCTTCATCTTAATTGCTTGTCTCTTTTTCTTCTCTTGGATCAACCGTCTCTGCATCAGAGTCATAATGGTCATCATGTGCATCATTTTGGTCCTCCTTGGTTTGATCTTGTGTTTCTTGAGCAGTTTCATCTTGAGGATCCACCAGTGTATCATCTTCTTGGCTTGCTTTCAGCAAGGCTTTTTCCATTCGATCTTTTTCAGCTTCATATTCTGGTGGTCCTAATGGTCCTGTAACGACTGCACCTCTTCTTGTAACAACATTAGTAGAAATAGGAATATCTATATCATCTTCAAGAAAAATTTGATAACCAGATGCTATTTGTTCGCATTGGGTTTCAATCATACTAAGATACTTGTGAAATAATTTTATTTCTTGGGCAATCTCATCATAATTTTCCGTGAGTTCTGCCAAAATCTTTTTATGTCTTTGAAAATGCTTATGGAGGTTATTATGAGATTTTGCTTGTCGATGTTTTAATTCTTGAAAAACTTTTCTAGTTTCAACTTCTTCAGTAAAAACATGTAACAAGTCTACTTTGTTCTCCTTAACAAGTTTAGAAGGTATAGCTTTTTCTTTCATTGGTTTGCGTACTTCATGCATAAGATCAGGAGTTATACGAAGCATCCCTTTTTCCAGCTTAGTGTCAAAATCAGGATTATATAAAGAATCATTCTTAGCCCTAGTAGACATTAATTCCAAACATGCTTTAACAGTTAAAGTATTTATCGATCCTCCTGCTGATAAGTCAAGCAACTCTTTGCTTTGAGTATTAATACCATGGTAAAATAAATGGCAAATAGTTAATTCAGAATAGCCATGATTAGGAATTTTATTGATCATTCCAAAGAATCTATCCCAGGCTTGTGGGTAGTTTTCTCCCACGTCCTGACTAAAGTTGCCTATATTATTTCTAGTTTCAGTTACCTTTTTAAAAGGATTAAACCTGTTTATGAATTTAACAATACAGTTTTCCCAACATTTAATGTAATGATGAGGGAGAGAATATAATCAGTCTAGAGCCTAACCTTGAAGAGACCAACGAAAAAAATTAGATGAGAGAAGTCTCTTGGCAAACCTTTTGGTCCAAGTGTTGTCATCACATCGTCAAACTCTCTAATATGTCTTCCTAGGTCTTCATTTTCCCTTCCACTGAAAGCTTTTTCCTGCAAAATTTTAATAATTCCACCATCAAATCGATATTCTCTAACTCCAGGGTTAGGAAATTATATTGGTTGTTTAAGGAAAGTAGAGTTTGGAGCACTATATTCTCTGAGAGTTTTCTTAGGTTTCTTGGGAGTTGTCCTATAAATGGACATGATTTCCATAAAATCACTCAGGTTTTCAACTTCAACCTTGTCTGATCTTAAAAAAAATTCAATAATTTCCTTGCGCCTTTGAATAGGCACACACTCAAAATAATCTGGTAAATAGGCCCTACTAGAGCGTGTAGACCCTTTGTCTCCTAGGGAGACCATTTTGTAGTAGTAACACCTGAAATGTCAAGAGACAAACACTTAGTGCTTAGCTCCTCGGCAACGGCGCCAGAAAATAGCATGATATCTACAAGTGCACAACTCGTTTGTAGCTAGTTTCAAAGTATAGATATCGATCCCACAGGGAGCCCAAATGTAAGTATTTATGAGTGAAGTCTCTATCACACTCAAAGTTGCCATAGGTCTTCGAGTGAATTGACTGCAAGTGTGGAAATAAGAATGAAATTTGGATTAAACTAGATGAATTTGAATAAAACTAAAATGTAAACTTTAGTAATAAAAAGTATAAAAGTAAAGAATGATTCGGTTGTTTGTTGTTTTCTGTAGATGATGAAAAAGGCGCGGGAAGATACAGTTCATGGTGATAGTGATTGTGCCAGGTGGACGAATGATGAATGTAACAATTATAATCTTATAAATATATGTGTAGGCGAGCAACCCATAATTAGCCAGAACTCCTCTTGGTAGATTTCATCCCAACTTCAATAATCCTACTAGCCTGTTACCAAAACCATGGTCAGTCACTAGACGATTAAGATCCTTCAGGTTGCTTAGAAATTAAGCTCCTTGTATCGAAGTAATGCAATAAGCACAGTGGTTCCTCGTGATCCTCGAGTCAAACTAGTTTCCCATTGATATCCCCGTGTCACTCGGGGGACGCCGGTCTGCTAGCGAATAAGATCCTATCTATGTAGAACAAAGCATCATGTTGTCTGGGCCGTTAATTGGACAACAAGAATTAGGCATCCCACAGATAGTGAAGCACACATAATATAGTAATTAAAATCAATCACAAACTAATGGAAAATATATGGAGGCACATCACATCTCACCTATCCCTTACATCTCCCACGCCCAAGGAACTTACTCACACATGAGAGAAGAAAGCTGCATTGATATAATTAAATAAAGGGAGTTCTTCTTGATATTACCGTGGAGATCCACAATAAGAATACAAAAGTAATCCAACACAATTCAAGATAGGAAGAAACAATCTCAAACCCTAATATTACAAGGTGAAGATCTCTCTCTCTCTCTCAAGTACAAGTAATGGCTATGAGGGTGTGATGGCTAGGAGGTCGAAGATCATGGAGCAAGATGAAGAACGTCTTCCCCTTCTTCTCCGGATCTCTTCTTTCTCCTTTATGGATGGGATGGCGGCTGTTGTGTTATTATCTTGCGTCTGGCCTCTTCACGAAAGTTGTCCCTTTTGACAAGACGGAGGTGGCGGCAGCTATACGACGAGAACTATACGGCCGGAAAAATATTCCTGCCGTATAGTTGCTCATCAAAGCTTCTATACACCTCCCTTGATTGCTTCCAAAAAGATACTTGCTTGTTTTCGCCTGAATATTGTGTTTCTCTTGTTAAAACCTTCTGTTGACATTTAGAACCTGAAACACACATTAAAAACCAAGTTTTCTTCACTACCGAAGTATTAGCATTAGGTAAAACTAGAAAACAATCAAATTTAGGAGAAACCCATCAATAAAAACCATCAAAAATATGTTGAATCTCATAGCTATCATGCCCCCATGAGACACATGATATTTCTAGACACAATTTTGTCATCTCTAAGGGGCATAATAGAGATGTTGCCCTTGCAACAATAAGAGACTTCACTCTAAACATGTGGTCTAGTGCAAGATTATCAACATGCAAATGGGAAGCTTGGGTGCCTCATATAAAGGTTGAGTTGGATACTCTCGTTGGCCTTGAGAAATCATGGGCATATGGTGGGAAAGATGCAGTAAGGTTACTCTGCGCATTTGAGGATAGAGAAATGGTGGTCATATGGGCGCCCGAAGCAGGGAGTATATGAATTAGATCTCAGCATCATGAAGTCTAAGAAGTTCAGCTCTCGTAAACATTGGTGTACTTTACATCCCTACATAATGACACTTGTTTAGTGCTATCATTCATGTGCAACCCTTGCATTTTTGTACACATATGATTTTGCTGATCATTTTGTTCATTTCCTTCAGCAACCGACATGATTTAGAGTGCTAAATCAAAGAAAAGAAAAGGAAGTCCTGTCAGCAACACAGCTAATTCAGACTGCAACATCAAGGAGATGAAAATAACACTCGGATGATCAAGCAAGGCTTGTTTGGGCAAGCATGTGTTTGCCCGGGTTGTGTTATTTGGAGCTACTGTCTGATGTTTGTTTGTTTTGGTAGCTGATGGAACTGTGGAGGCACCTTTGTTTGTGCTGGAGTCACAGCGGCAGGGGCTGGAATATTAGAGTTGTCTGTTTGTTTTGGGGGCCTATGTGTGTCTGATAAAACATCATTTTATATGATGAAATGGTGTTCTGTTTATATGTAGTATATGTGTGATGAAATCTTGTTTTATGTGTTATACATATACTTCTAGCTGGTGTTTGTGTTTTGATAGCATGCTTTTTGCATTTAGTTATGTGTTCATTTAGTTTGTGTTTTGATAGTATGTTGTAGTAGGAGTACTGCCATTTAGTTAGTTCTTCCTGTAGAAGAGTCTGTGCCGACACCGACATAATTAGTAGACCTTGGTTGCACACCATTTTCACATGCTTGAATCAGAGCTATTTTAGACATTTTTTTTGTTATTACGTTAAACAAACATTCTTGTATCAAAGATCTCCATTTTCATACACGTGGTAGATAATCACTCTCCCCAACTTGGATCCCTGAAATAGAGGGAGAATGACCTATTTTTTTAATTCTTCTTTGTACAATCTCTAAATTCAAAATCACAGTCGATCACCAAAACCTACCGCCTACCCCGTTTGAATCGGAGGCATCAGTTGATGTGACTCTCGTCTTAAATTCCTGACCAGATGGCATTTGATCTAAACAACCTTTTTTCTAATAATAAAACTTGGCTAGCAGCCAAATTCAAAATCGTAATCGAGCGGCAAAATAACCCACTGACCCCGAAACATTTCGCACCCCCTCTGTTTCAAACATTTCGAGGCAAAATCCCCCACCGAGTTAGTACCATTTTTATATTATTACATGGACGCTAGCCAAATTTAAAATCTGAGTCAGGCGGCAAAATTTACCGCTTATGCTGTGTGAATCGAAGATATCCAAGTTTCTATGCAAAAATATGGTTATGGATGATCAGTTGATGTGACTCTCGGCCTTGAATTCCTGGACAAGTAGCATACGGTCTACTACTTTTTTTCTATTAGTAGATGGACACTAGCCAAATTCAAAATCTCAATCGAGCGGCAAAATCACCCACCTACCTTGAAGCATTTCCTGCCCCACCATTTCAAAAACTTTGAGCCAAAATATCCCACCGACCGGGGGAGTACCATTTTTGTATTATTATTAGATGGGCACTAGCCAAATTCAAAATCTCAATCGAGTGGCAAAACCACACAGCGACCTTGAAGCATTTCGCGCCCTTCCGTTTCAAAAACTTTAGAATTTAAAATTCCAAATCTACCCATTGTTCAGACGACAAATGGGCATGCTAAAGTCGGTAGCTTAGGGGCATGATCGTAATTATTTTTTCTTCTCACCTCTATGGTCCCGATTCGCCCAGTTTTTCCAGCCGGCCCTCCCAAAAATCCCAAGCTCCTCTGTCCCCTCCACGACCACCGCGCGCACCATCTTGAGATGCGGTCTCGTGCACCGCCATGGAGCCGCTTCACCGACGCTCACCCACCGGATCTAGGAGATACGGTGTCGTTCACCATGTCGATGGCTTTATCGATCGCCCAAGCTCTGCTTCCTCACCGCCGAAAGCTACCCAACCGTACTGAATCCACTTCACCGGTGTCCACCGGACGTGATCTAGTTCAAAGATTTCCATGTTCACCGCTCTAGACCAATTGCATGGCCGTCATCATTCACTGAACCAAATCTTCCTAAGCAACGCTCTCATCCACCACGCTCAAGCCGGCATCGACCGCCCAAGATCTTATTCCCCGACACCAATAGCCACCGCAACCGCAGCACCCTCGGTGACCTGGACGTCACTCGCACGGTACCGATGATGCTTAGACGCCTCTCCGACCAAGGTTAACCAAATCTCCAACCCATTTTTGTTTTGTCAGCAGTATAGCAGGTTCAAGCCTATCGCAAAGAACTGCATTTTTGTAATCATGCTAGTACATACAAGTCACTAGGCATGCATGTTCTTCGTGCTAGTACATACAAGGTCATTAGACATGTTGGTTTTCATTCGCTGCTCTACAAATTTCAAGTCATGCACATGTCTGTTATTTTATCATGCACATGTTCTTAGCTACTCCATACAACAGTAATTGCATGTTACCGTGTAATTCTTGCAAAATCTGAAGTCTGTGGAAAATATTAGTGTGGATTCCCTACTCTACAGTTGCTGAATCTATCTGGTTTGTCCTGAGATTAGTTCCTGCTATTATTTCTTCCTTGGCATCGTTCTGCTATCTTGTAGTAGCCGTTTAAACTCTTCGTACTAATTAGATTATAATTTTTTTTGTTCCCATCTAGTTCTTCAAAAGCTACATCACTAACTATTTCCTTTTTCTTGCATAGAGATCAAAATAGAACAATGAACATGTTAGTTTGCATAGACTATTCTACAGGTTCACAAGGGATGCCATTACTTCCTTATCTGGTGTTGGTTCGTCCTGAGCAATGACATAATTGTCCTCTACTATGTAGTTCACTCATGGTTTGCATTCCTGCTCTAGACGTTCTATTATGATGCCATTATAATTTCTGTCTAGTTGATTCTTAGCTATGATAGTAACTACATGTCATTGTGTAGCTCACCGCAAATTCTGAGTCACCCAGCGACTCTTTACATTCTAGGAGATGTCACTGCTTCCATATATATTTGCTGAAATGACCTTGCTAGTTTATATTTGCTGAAATTCTAAGAAAAACTTTATTTGATTGCTCATTTCATTCTAGGCACACTTGTCTAATGCTTCTTTATCCTGTTCTACAGGTTCACGAGCGACACCATTATATCTCGCATCTGGTTCTGGTTCAGGTTCGTCCTAAGCCACGACATAACTATCCTCTATAATATATAGTTCATTCGTCGTCTGCATTCCTGCTCTACAAGTTCTCGTATGATGCGGTTATAATTTCTATCTGGTTCATTCTTCGCTATGACCGGCATGCCATTTTGTGGCTCAGCGCAAATTCCGAGTCGCCCAACGTCTCTTGCATTTTAGGGTATACAACTGATTCCATATATATTTGTTGAAATGACCTGGCTAGTTTATATTTGCTGAAATTGTAAGCCACACACACACATTTTTTGATTGCTCGTTTCATGGTAGGAACACTTGTTTAATCCATGCTTGCTTGTCCTATTTGTTTGACGTGTTGGTCAATAATTGAACCATTGACCAGTTGTAAACTCTAGTTCGTAGCTCCTGTCATATCAGTTAAATGAGTAGTTTGTCTTATTTGATGTATTAACTTGTTAGTACTTAGTTTCAGACTGCAATTATTTCTATCACCACCAAAGAGCGGGCTGCAAGATCATGTCTCCTCCAATGTAGCTGTCACACTCAAAGGAAGATGCAGGTGATCGATTGAGAAAGCACATTGAGGACTCTGCTATCAACTTGATTGTCAACTGAAATGCCGATTTTTCTTTCCCTTGAGTTTATAATATGTAATAATTTTAAGAAGTTTGCAGCTGATGTAATATCTAGATAACTCGCATAGGCCATGTAGGCATTTAGTTGACGCTGTCCACACATGGTGGTAGTTGTTATGGTAACTACGCCAGGCAGGTCGATTAGGGAACATTATCATGCTTTGTTATTGGCCCGTCTTGTATTTGGCTGATGATGAACAGTAAAAGATGTTGGCTTATTATACACATTTTATGATATTGACATGGACTTCAGAAAGGATGAAATTGTAAAAGGCCGTAAACATAATGGGCCGACCCACATGTGGTAACAGGCCATAACAGTAACATACCGTAATAGTAACAGGCCATAACAGTAGCAGGCCAGAGCAGAAGCAGGACAGAACAGAAATAGACCATTACAGTAACAGGCAAGAAACTGTAAAATGGTAGAACAGTAACAAGCCAGAGAATTAACGGGCCAAAACAGTAGCAGGCCTCAATAGTAAAGGGTCGCAACAATAAAGGGCCGAAGCAGTTAAAGGCCAGAACAGTGACGCGCCTGAATAGTAATGACCCGAGAAATTTCCAAACGAGGGCAGTAACAGGCCACCAAATTACTAGGCTAGAATAGTAACAGGCCAATTGTGGGCCTGGACAGTTAATGGCCAAAATAGTAGAAGGCCAAAATAGTAACGGACCATCTCAAAGAAGGGTCGTTAGTAGGCGTCCCAAGATGGGCTGCGATAACTGTGATGGGCTAACTACAGGCCTTAAGTGTACAGAAGCGACTTGGCGCAGGCTGCTAATGGGCTGCACAGTGTTGGACCAACATGGGCCTTCTGTAGGCCAAAGTAGTATGGGGCCTGAAAGTTCACGGGGCGCTGCTGGCTGCATTATTGGGCCCATTTCAAGCATTTCAGGACAAAACAGTAATGGGTCGTCTTCTTATTAGGCTCTCCTCATGGGTTGGCCTAGTTAGTATTTAGCAGGCCTTGGCTGGGCCTGGCTTCTGCCACGGTTTTTGTGACCATTAACGACGGTAATCGGCCGCTAATGGCGGCTACCACGTGGCAGTTTGCATGACGTCGGTACTCAATGCGACTGGCGAACAGATCTACGATGAAACAAGTTTTCGTGGCTGAAGGGTGCGATCTGCCATGATCAGAAAAAAACCATGATTGATTCATTTGTGATGGGGCTTTTACCACGAAGGTCATTCATCGCGGAAGACTTTTTGGCCACAAAAAACGGGCCTTCAACCACGAAAATCGTCCGTTATAAAAGCTAATTTTTCTTGTAGTGAACGACTGGGAACCCGAAAGTGTGACTGGTCTTGTCGATATGGCGGAAACGTGGCACAAGTCCTAATCAGTACAATAGTAAACCACTCCTCGAGCAATAGTAGTAAATTAAGCCGTAAAACATGGCATAATTACAGGATAGTAGTGAAATCCCAAACTAGTTTGTGACCCCCGGAAATAAGATGTGAATCAAGCTCATACCAAGGGGATCCATGGGCCCACATGTGGATAGTGCGATAGTCAATGAACACACATCAAGTACTCAGGTCCTAGGTGGACACAAGTGGGTGAGATAAAAACCAGATCTCAACTATTGCCCACCGGTGCATCTTTATTAGTTATATCTATTCCTAACATTTTAATTATCAAGTAGTAAATAGAATCATGATTATCTCCACCATTAAGCATGTGCCAACCTCCCAAAAACTATGTAACTCGATGACTCGAACCAACACCTGAGCAAGCAACTACAACTCACAAGGCCAAGTATCTACCAAAATAATAGGCAATAGGAAATGACCAAAGCAATATAGGTTGCAAGGAGTATAAATGGTACGTAAACTAAAGCATCATGACACAGATAGCAATAGAGATAAGTAAAGCCATAAAGCTAAAATAGGTAGAAAGGAGGAGGATGCTCGTCTAGGAAACCATTGCCGAAGATTCATCTGAAGAATGGTTCGAAGCCTGCATCCACTCAACGCCCTAATCCGCGAAGAAGCAAAGCACTAAAAGAAACATTGGATGCACTATGAAAGTGCAACGGACGTCGCCTAGAGGGGGGTGAATAGGCTTTTAAAATAATTACAGTTTACGCTCTAATAAATGTGAAATAAAAGTAACGTTTAATTTATCAGAGCACAAAACCTAAAACACTAGGTTCACGAAGTGCACCAACAACCTGTGCTAAGCAAGACAAGCAACAAGGCGATAGCAAGATAAAATACTTCAAGCACGATGGCTATCACAATGTAAATTGCATAAGTAAAGGGCTCGGTTGAGAGATAACTGATGGACGCGGAGATAACGATTTTTATCCTGAAGTTTACTTCCAAAGAAGCTACGTCTCTGTTGGAGAGGTGTGATGGTGCAATGCTCTCCGAACTCCACAAATGGCTCACCTTGAGGTGTGGTGGCTCAGTGCTCATCCAATGCCACACAAGGCCTCACCCCAAGATGCGAAGGCACGCAGCTCATCGATGCCACAAAAGGCTCACCCTATTCTCCCGAGTGCACAGCACAAAGGTGGGCACTCAATCCACTATAGGACACTTGAGGGCGGTCACCAAACTCGTACAAGGCTTGGGGCAATCTTCACAACTCAATTGGAGGGCTCCCAAGAAACACCACAAAGGCCACAAGCTTGAGGAATCTCCACAACAATTGGAGCCCCCAAGAACAATGCCATAATAGGCCACAAGCTTGAGGAATCTCCACAACTCAATTGGAGGCCCCAAGAACTCACCACAACTCCCCACAACCATCTAGGGTTCCAAGAACCCAAGATTAACAAGCCCAAGAGCTTGAACTCGCCGAATCTCCGAGGAGAACTCAAACCTATGCACCAAATGCAAGAGGCAAGTCCTTCATTCTCAAATTCCACCAAAGCTCGAAAAGCTATTGGGGGAATAAGAGAGGAAGAAGACAAGAGGAGAACACAAAACTCTCCAAGATCTATATCCCAAGGATTCCTTCACAAAGAAGGGTTTCGGTTTGGTGGGGTTGTAGATCTAGATCTCCTCTATTAAATCCCTCAAAAAGATGCAAGAATCAAAAGAGGGGGAATGGGAGAGTACAAGATCTTCAAGGTCAACAATGGAGGAGAGAGAAAGCCAAAAACCAAGAAAAGAGCTCATACCCCCGAAGGGGAAGAGGGCCCCCCTTTAAAGGGCTCCTAGATCTGACCGTTTGGGTCAAATCGTGTCCCTAGCTGGTACTACCGGTGGGTGGGCCCAAAGTTCGGTCAAATAGCACACACCAAATAGAGAGGTTACTGAACTGAAATCAGGATGAGTGGAAGAAGCCTCGGTACATCACCCGGTACTACCGGCGGTAAAGTGCCTGAACGGTACTTCTGACGGATCAGCGGTACTTCCTGCTTGGACAGTACTACCGCCCAAACTTCCTATCAAATTTCCATCAAATAGGACTCTCCATACAAAGAGGTTACTAAACCAAAATGAGGTTGAGCGTAAGTGGCCCCAGTACATCTCCCGGTACTACAGGTGGCAAAAATGCCCTAGCAGTACTACCGGTGGCGCGCCGGAACTTCCACCCATGGAAACTTTAGAGCCAAAACTGCCATAACTTTCGCACCCAAACTCCAAACAAGATGAAACCAATTTTGATGGAAATATAACGATGTGTAGAATCAAAAAACGCAATATTGGGTATCACCAAGGGAGAAAATATCATGCATATATATGTGAGATATCTCCTAAGGTGTGGAGCCAGAAAACTAGCAAGATCAAAGATGCAATAAGATATATCAGGGAAATCCGTTTTTGATGAACTAGAGATTGATATGATGATAACCACAAGCTCTAGATCCTCACATGGACAATATCCAAATAACAACCAAGAAATATGATGCAAGAATGCAAAGGTTTGATCTCTTTCCGAAAGATGCGATCGAGTCACCCACTTGAGAGACCCTCTTGATAGTACAGCTATCTATCCTAAACCCGGTCTCCCAACACTACAAGGGAGTGGTAAGATAGAAAAGCTATCAAGATCATACCTTTTCCTTGAGCATTCCACTTGATCTTGATGTAGACGATCTTCTCAACTTCAAGATGGAACACCTTTCTTGATTACACTTGTTCACACTTTGCTTGATGAAGACTTGCGACTTGCTCCACCATATCCCATGGGGAAACCTCTTTGTTGAGCTTGTATTCATCACTCCATGATCACCCAGGGTGGAAAGCTTCAAGCATGAGATCTTCTAGAGATGGCGCATGATGGCAACAAATGCAACCACTTTTCGTAGGGACTCCAAGTGCAGAGTGTTGTAGCAAGCTTCTTTTCCCCACAAGGGTGACTCGAGGGTTTATATCGAACTCTCGGGGAATTGTGTGGATATTTGTCTTCTCCTCTTCAAACAACCTATGAAGTAAAATAATTTGTCTTGTGTCCCCAACTCCACCAAGTGGTTGTCAAGCACAAGGTTTCGTATTAGTATTATGAAATAAAATATAAAACAAAGTAAATAAAGTAAAGGAATACAAAATAGATGATATGGAAGATAGTAAAGTTATTTTTGGGTTGTAGTGATCATAAAACAATTCATCAATTATAAAGATTCATGGAAATTCTATAAGTGCTTGATAAAAGGAATTAATATGGGCATCACATTCTAATATTGAGATGGAATACATCTCTCTCTTATACTCCATAAGAAAGGGAAATCTCCATGCAATCTTGATTTAAGAACAAATCAGAGTATAGCTTTAAGCAATATTATATGATGTTTGAAATACTAATATTCCACCTTGATCTAACAAGGTCATCACACTGTCACATGATAACGATAGCACATGATTTCACTTTATCCCTAGTGAGGCAGCAAAAGAAAGGTAAAAACCAAAGTAGATCTTGAATATTATGTGTCACAATTCAATCTCCACCCCCATACTACTCCATCTAACACACACTTCTCCCCATACAAGTTCTTGCATACAAGTTGGATCAAAACAAGCAATTAAGAACGGAGTTCATGATATGCATCTATTAAAACATCTTACACAAAATAGATTCCAATCTCAAATATCAAATCATAGAACAAAGATCTAGTACATAGGAATTACAAATATGACCATAATCATGTTGGGCTGCTCATATGGTACTAGATCTATGAAGAACAAGAGAGAAATAGATCAAGCTACTGCCACAAACCCATAGCTCGGAGGTGGACTACTCCCTCCTCATCATGGTGATGAAGATGGAGATGTTGGAGAGGGTGGAGATCTCCCTGGAGGTGGCTCTGGTGGAGTTTCCCCCTCCAATCTTTGCTGGATCTGACTCTGTTTGGTGGTGTTTTCGTCTCTGGTGGCTTCTCATCGCCCTTCTCCCGAGGATGCCCCGGGGGGCCTTACATAGGGGTTTTTAGGTCAAGAGAACTTTGTGGGCGAAAGAATTAAGGCGATCGGATGGCGGAGGAGCAAATGAGCATGGGTGCCACGCCCACCAAGCCTAGGCGCGCCGCCTGGGCTCATTTGGCTCTCCTGGCCCTTCTGGTGAGATTCCAGTGCTCCAGATGCTTCTCGTGGATAAATATTGGCATTCCCAAAAGTGTAGGTCCATTTGACTTCGTGTAGGTCCTGAAACATCAAAACATTGAAAATAGGGTTTTTCTGCCCTGTAGGGTTATAGCCAAAATAAAGGAGATCATTGGTAAATCCTCAAAAATCAATGTAAAATAGGGATATAACATTATATATGATGCAAATATGTGGGAAAACATGTTAACAAACTACAAAGTTCATGTGTGCATTTTACATGCATCAACATCCCCAAGCTTAACCTATGATCGTCCTCAAGCATGAAGGTGATAAAACTAAACATGGACTTTGGAGTTTGTTACCTTATCTTCCTTCATTATCATGTAGAGTTCATAGGCTAAATTCCTTTCCATAAAACATAATATGCAAGTGTACTATCAAGTTGTATCTTTTACACATCTATAAATATGCTAAACAATAAGTGATGGTGTGATAAAACAAATGATGAACAAAATAAATCTTCAAGCACACTTTGATGAACCTATATAATAAGAGACTCTTTTCATGATTGTCATTGGTGTTTTCATGCCTTTATTTTTGGGCTACTTCTTAATTTCATGCCCTTGAGTAGATGACTCACTTCTTAGTTTTATGTCTTCCCTTGAGATGTTTTGCATCCCATACGAAAGTAAGCATTGAATACATATGTTAATCCTCCATAAAGAATAAAAATAGAATTTTGAGCTATGTAATTCATGTCAACAGTACTAATAAGGATGGGGTTCCAAGTATCTTTTTTATTTCACTTTGTTTTAAAGATTCATATGGTTTATGTGCTAAACATCTTACAAGTTGATTGTTTCATGCACATAGCCTATGACCTTGCACTCCTCATGCTAATCAACTTAGGCATGTCATTGTATACTCTTGTTGGTCTATGAAACCGCATAACTGAAGTACCTCTTTCCCTTGTGTAGCTATATGCCCCCTTTTTGGCATTTATTTATTTGCTTATTTAATCATTTATTCAGAATAAAAGATAATATAATTCCTTGGTTGTGTACAAGGTGGGAGGGGGCAGTATCTCTACTTATAAAGAACTAGAAAAACATACATATGAATCATATCAACAAGGATCATCATGTTGTAAGTTTCCACCATGTCATGCATGGCTTTGGCTAGCGGTTCAGGAGTGTTTTCTACCAACATGCCTACTCTAGTGTGCACACTTCATTTAACATCGTTGAAATCCATAGTTAGAACTTAAACATGATTAATATTAAACATTTATCATTGACAGCTTTGTGCCATGCCAGTCATGGTTTAGCTGACAACCACTAATAAGATGTGAAGCACACAAATTTCCATAGTGGTATCACCCCAAACCTTACTTTCTTATGAGCTTTAAAATACATGAAAAGGGGTGTTTTAAAGAGCGTTTGGAGGATTAACATATATACTATACTTGAAAGTAGCTTTTGCTACAAGTAGGTGGATATTCCTAGTCTATTCTTAAGGGGCTTGGAACAACTCTTAGCTTGTGTAGAAAAGGCTTGGCAAAAAGAGATCTAAAGAGTGTGCCATCTAGTTTATAATGTCAACATTTATTTTCTCACCTTGATTCTTAACGTTGAACATAAATATGCACAAGAAAAGGATATAATTTAATAGGCATAAAACAGATCATGCTTCATATAAATTACTTGACCTTAAGGACTAAACACAACATGAATTTTAGCTTTTGTTTTTATCTCCCCTTTTCTTTTGTTCCATGGCATTCTTTTTTAGTTTTAATCTCATAAAGGTAGAGTTTTTTTCAGTAGATAATCATAAAAATTTATAATAATGGTAGTGTTGATCTTTCTAATGAAAAACAAAAAAGTAAAATGACAAAATAGACGCTCCAAATTTCTATGATAGTTCTATGTTGCTCAAAAAACAAAGTTTAGAGGTTTGCAAACTGAGAGTTGAGTTGGTCCAGTAGGGATCCTTGGGCATCCCCAAGATTATGTTTTGCACCATCCTTGGATTTCTCTTGGTGTGGTGTTCCTCTATTCCCTGTCAAAAAAACTTCCACACAAAAGTTTTTCTCACATCTATTTTCTGAGAGGTGACATTAGTGGCACAAGAATATAATAGTTTCTGCATATATATCAAATACAAAATTCTTTATAAATTTTCAAGAAAGCATATAATGTTCCTACATATCCCTATCAAATAATACGACTCATACAAATCATCTTAGGACACTTGGGAATGGTTAAAACAAAACATGGCAGGATTTGTCCAGATTTTCAGCAACAGCAAAACGATTTTTTTTCATACAGTTAGACATGTCAGGAATTTTATCCAATTTTTGTGAATACATAGGATGAAAAGTTTTAAATGATGTACTAACTTGAGCACAGTTGGAGTTACCGAAAAAATCAGAAAATTCACGCACTAAAAATTGTTCTGCTGAAATTTGCTACTCCATATGTTTAGCAACTTTTAAAACATTCAAAATGGGTTTCACTTGGTACTTTATTAAAAACTTCAGAAATAAAACCAAAACAAAACTCTCTTGCTACAGCAATAGTTCAAAACAAAAATCCAAAATAAAAATAACCGGGTTGCCTCCCGCAAAGCACTTTCTTCATAGCCATATAGTTAGGCTTTACTTACTTGGTTTAGGTGATGTTGAATTCATGGGATAGCTTCTGCTTCTTAGCTACCTCCTTATTCCTTGGAAAGTGTTGCATACACTTCTTGTGAGGAAATTTAAACTTCACATTTCCTTCTTTTGTATCAATGATTGCACATGTGGTTCTCAAAAAAGGTCTACCAAATATTATAGGACTTGAGGTACTGCTCCCCATATCCATGACAATAAAATCAACAGGCACAAATGTCATATGTAATTCAACCATAATATCTTGAAATTTTCCTAGAGCATGCTTAGTTCAATCATCAGCAAGTAAAAGATATATTGAGAATTTTTGCATAGGTTTCAAATCAATTAAATCAAGATCCTTAGATAAAACCGAGACACTAGATACTAAATCTCGAATAGCATTATGTGTCTCTTTTCCAATAGTGATTAATACCTTAGGGATCCATATATCCCCAATCTTAGGTGGTATCATAGCTTCCCTATTATATCTTTCAATCTTTTCTTTTATAACATAATTTGCTAGGTTGGAAGCAAATCATGCTTGATGACCATTAAAGGATGGATCATTAGAAATTTTTTGCAACAGGCTAATGAGTTCATGCAAGCTACATTTATCAAGATCAAGTATAGATTCTTTTGTTTCACTTAAAATTTTAACTTCTTCTACTTGTTTATCTCTAATATATAAAGTGAATATTTCATGTTTATCATCAAATACATCTTATGACACTTTAGCTTTTTCAAGACTTTCCTTGACTTGTACTTCTAAGAGTAGGCCATCTAATAATATGTAAGCATTGATGGCAGTTATATTTATGAAGGAACCTCCACTTTATTTATCTAAATAGTCCATTGAGCTTTTAGTTAGCCCTCTATAGAAGATATGCACTAACATCCAATCTCTAAAACCATGTTCTGTTCCAAAAGCTATTTCTCTAAATCTTTCCCAAGCTCGTATAAGAGGTTCATCATTATTTTTCTTAAACATGATAATCATTTCCCTAAGATGACCTATTACTTCAGGGGTCCAAATCTTTCAACAAAAGCATCTTTAACATTAAACCAAGAGCTAAAAATTCTAGGTGGCCATTTTAATATCCAATCTAAAGCCTTACCAGCAAGTGAATATGGAAAAAGTTTAACTTTAATCATACTATTGTTTTTATTACTCATGTTTAGATCTTTGCATATTTCATTAAAAGTTCTCGAATGTTGCATAGGGTTCTCATTTGGCTTCCCATAAAAACGGTTCTTATAAATAGCTTTAGTAGCTATAGGGTCTATTTCAAATGGTATCTCACTTTCTTTTGGGAAGTTCTTTACTCTAAAGGGCCAATAAGCTCTCTTTTCCATTTTTATGTGTTTTTGTGTTTTTAAAGAAAAACTTAAAAAGACTAAAAAATGACAAAATAAATACTTTAAAAATCTAAAAGGAGAAGAAAAATCTCATAGTGGTGCAACCTCCCCAAGCTTGGGTCGTTGCACAAGTTGATGAAGATGACGGTGCTAGAAAATAGTCTAGCAGCTGTCGTGGGGGTTTAACCACACTGTAACCACTATGATATGTATCCACCAATTCCCCGGCAATGGCGCTAGAAAATAGTCTTGATGGCAACAAATGTAGCCCCTTCTCGTTGGGACTCCAAGTGTAGAGTGTTGTAGAAAGCTTCTTTTCCCCACAAGGGTGACTCGAGGGTTTATATCGAACTCTCGGGGAATTGTGTGGATATTTGTATTCTCCTCTTCAAGCAACCTGTAAAGTAAAATAATTTGTCTTGTGTCCCCAACTCCACCAAGTGGTTGTCAAGCACAAGGTTTCGTATTAGTATTATGCAAAAAATATAAAACAAAGTAAATAAAGTAAAGGAATACAAAGTAGATGATATGGAAGATAGTGAAGTTATTTTTGGGTTTTTATGGGTGATTGCAAGTAGAGAAAGTATTTTTGTATTTTAGAAATAATAAATTGCAAAAATTGTAAAGGATAGTAGATGCAATGGAAGGGTATTTCTTATGATAAAAATCGGACCGAGGTTCATGGGTTCACTTGTCTACTCTCTTTTTAGGTTGTAGTGATCATAAAACAATTCATCAATGATAAAGATTCATGGAAATTCTATAAGTACTTGATAAAAGGAATTAATATGGGCATCACATTCTAATATTGATATGGAATACATCTCTCTCTTATACTCCTTAAGAAAGGGAAATATCCATGCAATCTTGATTTAAGAACAAATCAGAGTATAGCTTTAAGCAATATTATATGATGTTTGAAATACTAATATGCTACCTTGATCTAACAAGGTCATCACACTGTCACATGATAACTATAGCACATGATTTCACTTTATCCCTAGTGAGGCAACAAAAGAAAAGGTAAAAAACAAAGTATATCTTGAATATTATGTGTCACAATTCAATCTCCACCCCCATGCTACTCCATCTAACACACACTTCTCCCCATACATGTTCTTGCATACAAGTTGGATCAAAACAAGAAATGAAGAACGGGGTGCATGATATGCATCTATTAAAACATATTACACAAAATAGATTCAAATATCAAATCATAGAACAAAGATCCACCACATAGGAATTACAAGTATGACCATAATCATGTTGGGATGCTCATATGGTACTAGATCTATGAAGAACAAGAGAGAAAAAGATCAAGATACTGCCACAAACCCATAGCCCAGAGTTGGACTACTCCCTCTTCATCATGGTGATGAAGCTGGAGATGTTGGAGAGGGTGGAGATCTCCCCCAGAGGTGGCTCCGGCGGAGTTTCCCCCTCCAATCTTTGTTAGATCTGACTCTATTTGGTGGTGTTTTCGTATCTTGTGGCTTCTCATCGCCCTTCTCCTGAGGACGCCCTAGGGGTCCTTATATAGGTTTTTTAGGTCAAGAGAACTTCGTGGGCGAAAGAATCAAGGCGATCGGACGATCGTGGAGAAAATGAGCATGGGTGGCATGCCCACCAGGCCTAGGCACGCCACCTGGGCTCGTTTGGCCCTCCGTCCCTCCTAGTGAGATTCTAGTGCTCCACATGCTTCTTGTGGATAAATATTAACATTCCCAAAAGTGCAGGTCCATTTGACTTCGTATAGGTCCTGCAACATCAAAAATATTGAAAACAGGGTTTTTCTGCCCTGCAGCACTATAGCAAATATAAAGGGGATCATTGGTAAATCCCCAAAAATCAATGTAAAACAGGGATATAACATTATATATGATGCAAATATGTGGGAAAACATGTTAACAAACTACAAAGTTTATGTATGCATTTTACATGCATCGACGCATCTTGAGCTTGCACTTCATTTCTTGATGACGTCCTGAAGATAGCCATGAGGAACTCCATCTTGTTCTTCAAGACACTATTTATCTTCATATTATTATTATTATTCTACATGTCTTCATATTTCATCCTTGAGACTAACACATGGCCCAATCGATGCCAATGGACAAATCCTACAAGTGAAACTCAATTTACACATTAGTACATAGAGATTGTTATTAATTACCAAAACCACACATGGGGCATACATCCCCTTTCACACTATTTAAAGACACGACAAAAGATCCGGCACAATTATGATATGATGCATGCCATGGCAAGATGCGATTCAACTAGGCAATATTAAGCGGAATTGGAACCCGAACAATTAATTAGATGGTTCAAATTGTTTAGTACACCGCAATTTAAATGTTGAATTAACAAGGCAAGACATGTCATAGATGAGCTATTCAATTTAAATGGAGTAGGAATAATAAAAAGACATCCCGCATAAACACTCCATATTTAGTTAATAGATGAACTACTATTTAACCTGAGACCACAAGATATGTTATGCAAGCATGAAGATTTCAATATGTAACAATTTATATAGTATTTATAAAACAGGGGCGGGTTTAGGTGCACACGTTTGTTCCAAAGATCTTGGGTTACGAAAGTTCGGGTTCGGTCCTTGGATTCTAGGAAGCAGAACTCAGGGTTCCATGGTGGAGATCTTCGGGTCATCAGTTCCGGCTTCTTGAGTTAGTAGAGAACTTGTGTTTCATCAATGAAGACCTTGCATTCCATGAAGGAGGCCTTGTTGTTGGTTCCCTTTAGGCGTACTTAGATTCTGGCTTTGATCATCAGTGTTAATCTTGGTTTTCGGCATCAGTGTGGTCCATGGGGTGCACCGGTAGTAAGCGAGGGGATCATGACGGTCTTGTCATCGGTGAAGACCTTGTCAACAGGAATGGGATGGCAGCAAACACCTTGTCATAGGCATGGTTCTCGACAATGTCCTTCGGTGGCACCACACCACCCCATCCACCACCACTTCACCATATAACACAACACCACCGACAATGGAGAGGACCAAAGGCATGAGCAAGGTATACATCAAACAGATATGTGCAAGTGGACTTGGATCTGTAGATACCCATGCAAGTAGAGAAATGTTAAAGGATCCTCTGCCTCCGCACTTGAACAAGGTAGAGAGAGAACTCTGGGGCAATGCAGAGTCGAGCTTGGGATGGAGGCGTCGATGAAGTCGACGACTCCGGGGCGATGCAGATAGCCCGGGGCAGACGTCAGTGTTGTCGGGCAACGACGCACGGAGGTGAGCACTGGTGGTGGCGTCGGGATGATGACCCACAAGTATAGGGGATCGCAACAGTCTTCGAGGGAAGTAAAACCCAATTTATTGATTCGACACAAGGGGAGCCAAAGAATATTTATAAGCCTTAAGAACTAAGTTGTCAATTCAGCTACACCTGGAAACAATCTTGCTCGTAGTAGTTTATCAGTAGCAACAATTTTGTAATGGCAATAGCAAAGTAATAGCAGTAGTAAAAGTAAAGACAGTAGTAACAATTGCAGTAAATAGTAGGATTAAAGCATGATAGGCATAGGGATGGATGGACGGGCGTTGCATGGACAAGACAATTCATATAACAATCAAGATATAGGGCAATTGCAGATAAATAAGGTAGAGCATCCAAGTACTAAATAATCATAGGCATGTGTTCCATATATAGTCATACGTGCTCGCGATGAGAACTTGCACAACATCTTTTGTCCTGCCAGGCTGTTGCAGCGGGGCCTCAAGGGAATATACTGGCAATTAATGTGCTCCTTTTAATATAGCACTAGAGCAAAGCATTAACACTCCATGAACACACGTGATCCTCATATCACAGCCATCCCTCCGGTTATCCCGATTCTTGTCACTTCGGGGCCTTTGGTTCCGGACAATAATATGTGTATACAACTTGCAGGTAAGATCATAAACAATACTATCATCATGAATCAATAACATGTTCATATCTGAAATCATGGCACTCGGGCCCTAGTGACAAGCATTAAGCATAACAAGTTACAACAAAGTTAAAAATCACTAAAAATAGATACTAGGCACCATGCCCTAACAATCTGATGCAATTACATGAACGATCTCATCCAATCCCTACCATCCCCATAGCCTACAGCGGGGGATTACTCACTCATGGATGGGGGAATCATGGATGGTTGATGGAGAAGCGATGGTGATGATGATGGCGATGATCTCCTCCAATTCCCCATCCCGGTAGGGCGCTAGAACGGAGTTTCTGGTTCCGAATCGCGGTTTCTGGTGGTGGCAGCGCAGCGGAACTCTATCTGGAAAAACATTAAACCCCCCATCTGTTTTAGGTTAGAGGGATTTTATAGGTGAAAGGAGATGTCGAGGCAGAGTCCGAGGCGGCCACACCACCTCCTGGCACGGCCTGGCCTGGCCCGAGCGGCCAGGTGGTATGGGCCCCTCATGGCTCTTCTTCGTCTCGTCTTCTGGCTCCGTGAGTCTTCTGGTAAAATAGGAGTTTTGCGATATTTTCCGGGATTTTTCCTAAAAGTTGATTTCCTGCACAAAAACGAGACACCAAAGCAATTCTACTGAAAACAGCTTCAGTCCGCATTAGTTGTATCCAAATCACACAAATTAGAGGAGAAGCAATAGCAAAAGTGTTCGGGTAAGTAGATACGTTTTGGACATATCAACTCCCCCCAAGCTTAGCTTATTGTTTGTCCTCAAGCAATTTAGTTGAAAACTGAGTGCGATAAAAGAAACTTTCACGAACACATTTGCTTCATAAGATGTATATATTCCCAGCATATGATCAAATACTTTAGGCAATTCATAATAAAGAGTATGCAAACAAGTTTACCCAGTAGTCATGCAAGCTATGAAGAGATTCCAACTCATTAATAATAAACAACATGACACATAAGCATATGCATGATTGTAGTGCTCATAAGAAGATATGATAAAGTGGTATCTCGCTTGCCTTTCTTTGGAGCAAAACATAAATTTCAAGGCACCTCTGAAGTTTAAGTGAAGACTAGAAATAAAAATATCAAAGATACAAGTGTCAAAGTTATGTCATACTTAACTATGTTTTGGGACAAGCACATTACACTAAGAATGACAGTTGTGCTATCCGGAAAGTGCTCAAAGAATAAGTGGTGACTCGACATAAAAGTGAAAGAAAAGATTTGAAAAGTTTGAAAGGCTTCCAAATGTTGAAAGTATGGTACTCATTAGCTTTGAGCTCTCATTGCCCCTACCATAAGCATCTTTAGGTGATTAAGGTTAAAGTGAACAAATATGAGGATATGATAGACAAGTTATAAGTTAAAAATCTCATGCCCCTTGCTTACGAGTACCGTACCTCATGCTACTCAACTTTAGTTACGAGTAAGTTCTTGTCATTGTAAGTACATGTGTATCATATAGAACCGCCAACGGGGTACCCCTTGCCCGATGATACGGAAGCTTTCCCATATAAAAATAACAAGGCAAGCAGACAATGAGCATCTCAGTGATCTTTTTATTTGCTATTTGCATAGGTTTTTATTGAGGATGCTTCACAGATTGCTCACTGTGGTTATGCTGCAAGTTTCCACCATTAGTAGGCATGGCTTAGGCTAGCCGCCCAGGCGTTTCTCTAACACATATACAAACTCCATGAGCTTACAAGCTCCCCTTTTATTTCACACCACCGGGATCCATAAGCAAAAGAATCATGATATCAACTAAATAATGTGCAATGTTGAAAGCGTTCCCCATGGTAACATGGTTCTAATAATCCACAACTTACAAAGCGCAAGCATATATGCAACATAGATGGGCACAATGGTTCAAGTTTATTAAGTGCAAAAAAGTAAAGTGTGTCATCAAGTTTGTGAGAGCTTTACTAACTAATTTTCTCATAACAAGCAAACATTTTTATTGGAAGAAAAACAAAAAATAATAAATATGCAAGGAATAGCAATGATGCTAATAGGTAGATATGGTGGACTCTTTTTGACAACTTTGGTTTTGGGGAGTTGGATGCACGAGTAAAGCTTATACTCAGCACAAGTGAAGGCTAGCAATAGAAAGGGAGCGACAATCGAGAGAGCAGTAACTGTCATAATCATGCTTGTGATAAAACAAAATAAATAGTGGCATAAAAGTGACACAAGAACTCTAAGGCGGAATAAATCATCGAGGCTTAACTGACTTTTTGTTTAGTCATATGCATGCGTGAGCATGTGCCAAGTCGATTCAAATAGAACTTTTAGAGGAGGATACCACAATGTCATACCAAGTTATGAATAGAATAATGCGAGCAAACAGTTATATGACATGTTACGAACTAGTAATGGATTGGAACTGATCATAAGAAGGCAAGGACCACTAGGTATCCATTAAATAACATACACCTTACATAAATAGACTAAGCATGATCACAATAATGAGTATATGTACAAAAATGAAAACAAATAGAGTTCATACCAGCCTCTTACAACACCTCGAGTTGTCATAAATCATCATTGCCTTTCACTTGTGTGACTTGAATAATAAGATAAAACCAAACTCCAAGGAATCACTTAGGACCGCTGAACCCTGCAACGAACTTTACAAAACCAGAGAAGAACAACAAATATTTTGGGGTTTTCGATTTTTTTTAAAGACAAGAACCCAAGGGAAGAACAAGCAAAGCGAAATCTTTTTGGGTTTTTCGAATAATCAAAACAAAGCTGAAAAGGATGAAGCAAACCAAGGCTAAGAGATAAAGAAGCAAAAAAAGAGAAATAACGAAAATATTTTTGGTCTTTCTGTGTTTTGGAAAGCAGAAATAAAGCAAAGACAAGAAACTAAAAAGAAAATGAAACAGGGATATGCAAAGTACCGACTGAACATGATATGTAGATGAGTGTGATGTCGGTATACCTCCCCCCAAGCTTAGGCTTTTGGCCTAAGTGGGTACCAATCCCAAGCTGGCCAAGAGTGAGCGCCTCCATAATATGGCGAAGAAGTGCCTTCATCCTGATACGAACTCAAGGACGCCCCAGCGTAGTGCGCAGAGTAGTCGTAAGAGGGCGCATCCTCTGGTGCTGCCTGTGGAAACCAAGCAAGCGAAGCTGCTCGTCCACCTCCTCCTTGGAACACGACCATGGCATCCTGCAAATACTGAACAAAGTAGGTTGTGGCAAAGGAATTTCCCTCTCGTCTCCGTCAGTAAACAACATCATGTAAAGTAAACTCTCCATACTAGAGTTAGCAGTAACAAAGTGATGTGTTTTCATAGCAGCAAGATCAAGCCTTTGTGGTGTCAACTCAGTATCATTAGGATCAATAGAAAGTTCCAAGGCAGCAACCATGCGTGTGGCAATAATGCCCCCATAAATGGGTCCTCTAGCAGCTAAGCGGCGGGCAATGAGAGAACCAAGATTATACTTTGTTTAATTATTAAGAGCAGCAGTAAGAAAGGCTAAATGATAATTAGAAATATTACTAGTGTTCTCCCTACCAAGAATGCTAGTGGAAATATAATAAGCAAAATATCTAAGAGCTGGGAGTTGAATGTTCCTTATCTTCCCGCGATGAGCTGTGCGGTCATCGTCATTTGTCACACTTCGGTAGAGCTCCAGCAAATTAGCGGGTCAACCTTGGATCTTCTTCACTATCCCAGTCATGCCTATGCCTATAATGCTGCAAAATCTTTCCAATGGCATGGTAATAGGCATATTATATATTTTAAACGAAACAGTTGACCGATAAGGGGTGTTAGTGAAAGTGAAACTTTCAACAAAAGTTTTGGTGAGCACGGCATATTGCTCACTCGCATCCTGTATGTAAGTGGTTAGACCAACCCTCTGAACAAGAAGTAGGAAATCATAAAGGATCCCTACAGCTTGCAAAAAGGCAAAGCAAGGCGATGGATGGATGAGCATCTCCCTCATCTCCATCATTGCCAAAGCACGGTGCAATAAGATCCTCATTATATGATGGCCTAAATTGAGACGCTGATTTTGAAGGCCTTGCCCTCCTAGGTGTGTCTCTCTCAAATACTTCCCCAAAAGTATGATTGTTCATCTCTCCTTTTTCTAAAATTTAGACAACCATCATACAAGTGATTACATAATGAAAGGAACTACTTATAGGGACTTGTAAGAGGCCTAAACATGCATCAAAACAATTTCTCTAAGCATTGAACAAGCATGCAAGCTCACATAACATGTCACCTACAGTAGCAAAATACTCAAGATATAATCCACTAATCACAAATCTACTTGGACAAGTGGAGGAGTCACATACCGGAGATCAAATGCTCCAAATCTCAGCAGGAAAGATGGGCTGAGCAAGGAGATCGAAAATCGCGAGCAAGAACAGCAAGAACACGGGTTTGAGAAAAGAGCTTGTGTTTTCTTGGGAGAGAGAAGGTAGTGGCAGGAGGCCGGGAGAATAAGTGGAGGGCCAGGGGTAGCCCACACCATGGCTAGGCGTGCCCCTTGTGTGGCCGCTCCACCAGGTGGTGTGCCTGACTGGTGGGCCCCCCTAGGTCACTCCAGGTACTTCTCTGCCCTTCTTTTGACGTAAAAATTTAATATGAATTTTCTGGAATTTTTCGAGACACTTTATTTTTAAGCAATTTTCAGGTATTGATGAATAATTTTCTGGAAAAAAGATAATTTTGGAATGATGCAATAACATAACAAAACTAAAACTTCAGAAGTTATAAGACACTCTAATATGCAAGCAACTAGCAATAGAAAAGTAAACTAAGTGAAAGCAAAAATTAAAATGGATAAAATAAAAGTAAGCAAAGATAATCATGGTGAAAACATTGTTTTATTCATTAAAATCCCTTTGTTAACAAGGTTTATCAGGTCTTGTTACCAAAACAATTTTATATGAAACAAAACTTTGCATTTCACTAAATTATTATGTTACCTCAACTTTGATAGCAATGGTCCCAATCATAATAGTTTCATATTTTTCTTGTGGTATGGGACAATATATTTCTCCAACTGGGATGCCCTCAATATTTTCAATTGAATTTAGGCCATAGGAATTATCAATCTTCTTGGGGAAATAGATAGTATACTCCTTGTCATTAACATTAAAAGTTACCTTTCCTTGATTACAATTAATGACAACACCTGCACTATTAAGAAAAGGTCTCCCAAGAATAATAGACATATTATCTTCTTCAGGCATTTCAAGCACAACAAAATTAGTTAATATCAAGAAATTGTGAGCCACTTGAACAGGAACATCTTCACATATACCAACAGGAATAGTGGTAGATTTATCAGCCATTTGCAAAGATATATTAGTTGGTATTAATTTCTCGAATTGAAGTCTTTTGTAGAGAGAAAAAGGCATAACACTAACTTCTGCTCCCAAATCACACAAAGCAGTTCTAACGTAGCTATTTTTAATAGAACATGGAATAGTTGGAATCCCTGGGTCTCCAAGTTTCTTTAGAACTTTACTATTAAAGGAATAATTAGCAAGCAAAGTAGAAATTTCCTCATTGGGGATCTTCCTTTTATTAGAGACAATATCCTTCATATACTTTGAATAAGGAGGCAATTTAATAGCATCGGTCAAAGGAATTTGCAAAAATAAAGGTTTCATCCTGACGAGAGCTTAACTCGTCAATGCCCATTGTTATGGACTTGGGTTTTGGAGAAGGAGGGAGCGCTGAAGGCATCAATCGGCTAGCAAACAAGCACACAGGAACGCAACATTTACCCAGGTTTAGGCCTCGTAGAGGTCCCTACTCCTGCTTGTCTGCTCTTGGAATTAACGAAGGAATCGAAGATTACAGGGGCGCGCAGATGCAATCTGGCGAGAGTTGTGGAAACTAGGGTTGTGATTGTCCTCCTCGCCGCCCCCTCCTAGACTTTATATAGATAGGCTAGGTCTCGGGTGGCAGGTCGAGTCGGCTACAGCCTTTGAACTTTCTATCTTAAGCTTCTTCTTGTTTTGCAAGCAATCGAAGAGTCCGTGGGTCACCCGAATTCTGCATTGGGCCTTGGCAACACCATGGGCTTCTGTTGTATCTGGGCCGTATATACCAAACTCGAGTACCTGTAGAGTATACCCATGTCAGTAGCCCCCGAGTGTCCAGTGGAATCGCAGATTCGACTGGGGACTTTATGAAGTCTTTCGAGTGCATGACTGAGCATTTTTTCGAGTGTTCTGTTTGTGTCATAGGGATTGTTGATATACATGCCTGATTTATCCAATGTATCTGTATCAGTTAACTGCCTTAGGGCAAAACAACGCAATCTACTCAAACTCGAGTCCCCAGACTTGAATTCGGAAAAGTGCTGGTGTAATTCGACTCAGGCCGCGGAGGTCTTACATGAGTCGAATTCCAATGTATAAGTGTGAGAACTCGACGCGTCCGTCAAGGCATGTTCATCGTACCTGCAGGCACGGATATGTTTTTGGTAGTGCGCAGCAGATGCGTTGCCAGGCCTTATTCAGGTCTTATCTTCACGCTGTAAGCACGGCATCCGAATTTTTTTGTCATCGCGGAGATGATTCGGGTGGCCCAGGAGACGTAATCTCTTTGTAGGGAAAATATGAGGTGGAGTTTCCATAGCATTCGAGTGTGGATGTTATCAACACATAGTACGATGTACAAGGAAAAATAATCATAGGGTGCGCGACCAGCGCTCCCTATGGGAGTAGCCCCCGAGGGCCTATTCGAGTCGTAGACTCGAGTGGGGACTAAAAACATTTGTGACTGTTGTCGTCTTTGGTTGCTTGTTTCAGTCGAATATGCTTCCGGTGCTCCCTATGGGAGTAACCCGTAATTCACAATCGAATCATTGATTCGAGTGATGGGTTTGTCTTGAATGTCCAAACACCTGCATAAAAAATTCTTTCGGGTGCGCGGCCAGTGCTCCTGTTAGGATTAGCACCCGAGTGCTTGGTTGAGTCGAAGACTCGAGCAAGGACTAAAGTAGTCAAAATCTTCTGCTGCTAGAATCGATGACGTCAGTGCTGACGATGTGATGACCTCAGTTGCCCGCGTGAGCGGCTTTGACGGGACGTGACGAGCGATGGGTCCCACTTTCTGACTTTGATTTGATCGGGTGTGCGTAATATTCTGTTTTAACTGCGTCTCCTCGATTTTCGCACGTAATGGGAATAGTGGGGGACGGTTCGTGGTTCAGCTTCGCCACGTGTCGATGGCGATGTGCGCTACGCGTCTAGTATGGTTTCTGCTGGCTGTTGGATGGCGTCCACGAGGAGGTTAAGTAGCAGCGCAGCTGCGGTAATTTTCCCCATCTGTCTTCTTGCTCATGCCTCCGTCGCCATTGCTGCTCTCTCTGCTACCTTGCGCACTTCCTCTTCGTGGCACTGGACCAGCTCCATGTCTTCCCCAGTTACTTTCTCCGTTCACACGGCCATCGAAAGATGGGCAAGAAGAAGGGAGGTGCCGTCGCTGGATCTGTGGCCATCATTATCACTGCCAAGAAGAAGGGTGGTACCAACACCGTGGGCACTAGCGCCATCGGCGCTAGGAAGAAGAAGGGTGCGGGCAACCGCGTCACCAATGGCGCCTAGCGAGTGTCCATCATCAAACCTTCCGAGCTGCATCTTCATTGTCAAGATGGAGTTCTTCCACCCGCGGAAGACGACTCGCGAGTGCCCGGCGACGAGGTAATCCCTTGTCCTCCTCCGGGTTTCCGGGTGATGTTCCTTGCGTTCATCATCCGAGGTCTTTCTCTCCTCCTGCATCCTTTCTTCAGGGGTCTCCTTTATTTCTATGGGCTCCAGCTGCACCAGTTGTCCCCAAATTCCATTCTCCACATCTCTTGCTTCATCACACTCTGCGAGTGCTGGCTCGGAATCGAGCCACACTTTGGCCTCTTCAAGAGGCTTTTTAAGCTAAAATGTCAGTCGGCGTCCGGTTTGGTAGTCTATGACGTAGGAGGCTGTGGGATCTACATCGACTCCTCTGTCACCTATTTTGACATCAAGCTCACCGCGTCCGCCCAAGGGTGGAGAGACAAGTGGTTCTACATCTGCGACCAGAAGGCTGGCGGAGACCACTGCGGACTCGCGCCCTTCGATCCCGCGGCAACTTACAAGAGGAGGCGCTCTTGGAAGAACATCGTGATGCCTGGCGAGTTCAAGGAAACGGAGGTGCTGTATAAGCGCGTCTGCGACCTCGAAAGCCGCATAGGCAAAGAAGAGGGTGGCGCTGCTCTCATTCGCACGTGGTTCCGCCGCCGCGTACAGCCTCTACAGGCTAGAGTGCACCCTATGTGTTGTTGTACCGGTGCTGATGATGTCACTCGCGTATCTGCCAAGGGCATTTCTGCAGGTGAGGTGGATAGGAGGGTTCGATTGGTGACCAAGTACACTGCCAAGGAGGTTCTTCCAGGCGAACCAGTCGTGCCTCCTTTCGACGCCTCTAACCCTCCTCCTAAGGTAGAATTGTACTACGAAGTAGTTTCTTTGTCGATTGCCACCAAACACTTGATATATAATGATGCATATTTTGATTGCAGGACTGGAGCGTGGCTGCAAGTTTACCTCCTCAGCCTAAAGGGGTTATTCCTCACGAAGCAGAGGAGGAGGACGAGTCGGGGTCTACAGTCCCCATGGAGGAAGAAGAGGAAGCCCCCGAGTCCGCTGACCACGGAAGCCACAAACGTTCACGCAGTGAGGACTCAGATGCGTCCTCTCTGTCGACGCTTGGGGATTCTCTTGCTGCTGTTGCAGAGGATCCCATCTCTGTCGTTCCTTTCCACGCAGTGGCTCCTCCCGCTCGGAAGAAGTTGCGACTTACGAAGGAGTCGTCGGAGGAATCCTTCGACCTTGATAAATTTAACTAGTGAGTATTGCTTTCACAAATGCGTCTTGCTTTCTTTTTTGGAGTTTGCTTTTTCTAAAGTTTTTGCTGGATGTATTTTGTAGTCAAGCGGCATTGTCGTCTTCTGACGACGTCCAATTTGTGAAAGAGTCTGGAGTCACAGACTCCAAGGCCAAGGATGTGGCCGAACGGTCTCCTTCTCCTCCAGTGGTGGCCCACTTCAAGCACAATTCTTCGAGTTCCCCGCATGCTGGTGAACACCAAATGGTTGCCCGGACGACTGCGTGGCAGTCATCTTCGGAGTCCCTGGAGGATCACGTAAGCGTCCTTTTTGCTGTTTTGGCAATCGAATTTATACTTTGTGCTGCCGCTGAACCTTTGTTTTTGTCTTGATGCAGCTCATTGTGAAGGAAGCTGCTCGCCTGGCGGAGCAAGTCTTTGTCATGGGTCGATAACATGCTCTGCTGGACAATCGCCATCGTGTCGTCGAAGGTTAGTTTTGGCTTCGTCTTTGTCTTTGTGAAATTTATAAATTCGATCGATGATACACGCTATACTTTTGTAGTTGAGCACAATGAGCTTCTTCGTTGTGCTGCTTCCCTTGAGAAGGCGCTTGCCGCGGCAGTGAAGACGAAGCAGTCGCAGCTCTGGAGGAGTCACGAAAGCGCGAAGAGGATTTGCGCGCTTCCACTGCTGAGAGGGAGAAGTTGTTCAAAGAACAACTTTTCTCGATTGCCCAGTCCCTTAGGTATTTTTTCAGTTGGATTTGCGTTGCTCCTTGTCTGATGTCGTATTGCTAGGCTAACACCTTATGTATGCAGATGCTGGTGGCCTAAGCTTCGACGCCCAGTCCCTTCGCCGCGAAGATGCGTTGGCTGGTGTCGTGGCCACAGTCGAGGACCGCGGAGTTTCCCTTTAGGGGACTTTGACGAAGGCCAAGGGTGTGCTTAGTCACATCCGTGAGGATCTAACTCCCAAGGCTGAGCTGATTGACAACCTTGAGGACCTGGTGGAATCCCTTATTGAGGGTATTCCCATGGACTTCAAGAAATCCCAGCGGTCTGTCGGTGCTACCATGGCACTCGCGATGGCGCAGGCCCATGGCGTGGAGCTGGATCCCTCCACAATCTCCAAGGCGATGCCCGTCGACGCAGATGGCCAATAGGTAGTGTTTGCTCCCTTTGCTACTAGCTATGGTAAATATGGGTCGCAGCTCATCGATACAATCGCAAGATATTCTGCGAAGCTACAACGAGCGAAGAAGGCGGCAAAGACTGCGCCATCAGGGGCTACGACCGGGAAGTCTGTGGCATCAGAGGCTGCCACGGATTCGATGATGCCTCCAAAGTCAAAGTACAAGTCAAATAAGCAAATTGCTCCTTAGTTGCTAATCTGTAATAGTTGTAGTTGCCTTTTGTTGAAACAATGATTTTGTGGGAGTGTCCCTGTCGAGACTTTGCTGCGCTTGAATGCATTCATGCCTTTTATCAATGTATTCTTCGTCCCTTATTTACTTCTTGCTTGATTGTGATAGGGTACGTCGAGTGGTCCTCGTGACTCTCCTCCCACCGATGAAACCACGGCGCAGCCGTGTTCAAAGGTGGAGGAACTATCGTTGCTTTTGCGATTGCGTGACCGCATTAAGCAGTTGGAGTGCGAATTGCCCATCGCCCACGGTAGCGCGGATGTGTGGAAGTTGAAGGCAGAGAAGGCCACCGCCCATGAGAAGTATCTCTTGGAGGAAGTGGCGCAGCTGAACAAGCAGTTCAAATGTTAGCTTTCTGCCTTCTCATCTTTTCTTTTAGTCAGTCGCGGCGATGCCTTGTCTTCACACTTTGCCATTTTGCTTGGTGTAGTTGTCAGCGCTCGTCATCCGCAGGATGAGAAGGACCGGGTCGCCATTCGAATGAATAACCTGACCCAGGAGCAACTGCAGGCGAGTGGGTACTTTTGGGTGGACTACGATCGTGCGATCATGCTTGCGACCCTGCGGGATCATTCTTCTCGAGTACTTCATTATTTTAAGAAGGCGCAGTCGTGCCTTAGGCATATTTATCAAACGATGTTTCCGCTGGACGCCTTCCCTTCAAGCCTTTTGGCTCTTCTGGCGAAGTTTCAAGATTTGAGTACGGTCCACGAGTGCGTGCGGCATCAGTTAGTAGATGGTGCTAAGGCTGCTTTGTCAATGGTGTGACTGCATAGGCCAGATGTAGATGTTGCGTCTATTGCCGCTGGGCCGCCGCCTCCTCCAGAAGGTATAACCTGGAACATGGTTCCGCACTATCAAGCAGTTGATCGGCCAGCAGAGGACATTGTCGATTTCTTCGAGGAGCAGACGAATGTTCTTCTTTTGCAGCAGTAGCATGATTTGTATCCTGCACATAATTGTATAAGTGTTGTAAAGTTCGTATGATTATGTTGGATGTAATTAATACCCATTGATATGTGAAGAGCTTGCTAGCTTTTATATTTTGCAAGTGAATTGTACTCTGTAGTTCCTTTTCATTAGCCTAACTTGTGTTTATCTTAGAACCTTGCCAACCTATCAGGTGTGTTGCAACTGGGTTGGTGTTTATCAAGGGTTCGATTGATGTTGTGTCAGCTACTCAAAATATTGCGATTTGTTCGTAGAACGGAAGTATAAAGGGTGGCGCAGCCCCCGAGTGACAAAATTGCAAGAAAATAAGGAAAACACAGAGTTTTGGGGCACTTAGCTTTATTTATTCGTGAAATAGTATGAGGTACAATATGTGGCTAAGTAGCCTGGCTGAATAGCCTTATTTGTAATGTAGAATCGACTAGGGGTAGAAGCGACGCAGCTGCCCAATGTTCCAGGGGTTAGAGTATGCGACTCCTGTCTCGAAATCTTTAAGGCGATAGGCGCCACCTGGGATTACTTCTGTAATCATGTACGGTCCTTCCCAAGGGGACTTGAGCTTGAGATGCCCTTGTTGCTTCAGTCGCAAGACCAGGTCTCCTTTGATGAAGGATCTAGGGCGTAGCCTTCTGCTTGATAGTTGCGGAGGCTCTGCTGATAGATCGTTGATCTCTCTGATGCAATCTCGCGTGCCTTGTCAAGGAGGTCGACGGAGTCTTCGAGTGCGAGAGTTGACTCCTTCTCGATGTATGCAACCACCCGTGGGGCTTTGTAGCATACTTCTGCGGGTAGCACCGCTTCCCCACCGTGCACCATGAAGAACGGAGTGTATCCCGTGGCGCTGTTTGGAGTTGTACACAGGCTCCAAAGGACTGATTGTTGTTCATCTGGCCAGCATCCAGCGACTTGTTCGAGTGGTCGAAGGAGTCGCTTCTTGATTCCACCGCATACGACGCTGTTGGCCTTTTCGACTTGACCGTTGGTCTGTGGGTGAGCCATTGAGGCGTAGCTTATGTTGATTCCCAGGTTTTCGCAGAATTCCTAGAACTCCTTAGAGGTGAAGTTCGTCCCATTGTCCATCATGATGCTGTGTGGCACTCCAAAGCGGTAGACAATGGACTCGAAGAACTTGACAGCACTGGCCCCTGATTGATTTGTCACCGGCATGGCCTCGATCCACTTGGTGAATTTGTCGACGGCAACCAAGAGGTAGACGTAACCTCCTCGCGAGGATTTTGGGAGCTTGCCGACCATGTCGAGTCCCCATTCCACGAAGGGCCAAGCCAATGGTATTGGCCGAAGTTCCGCGCCAGGTGCGTGAGGTTTGTCTGCGAATTGCTGGCAAGCGTTGCAGCGCTAGACGATGTCCTTGGCGTCACGCATGGCCGTGGGCCAGTAGAATCTAGCTCGTAGAGCTTTGGCGACGAGGGCGCGACTACCAGCATGGTGCCCGCAAGTGCCTTCATGGATGTCGAGGAGGACGGCCCTTCCGTCTCCATTGGAGACGCACCGTTGAAGTACTCCCGTGATGCTGCGCTTGTATAGTTCCCCGTTGATGATGGTGAATGCCTTGGATCGTCATGCGATGTGTCGTGTGTCAGTCGGATCATCTGGCAGCCTCTTGCTGAGTAGATATGTGATGTAGGGTTGTGTCCAAGATGGCTCGATCATCATGACGCCCATTGGTCCTTCGAGTCCTGTATCAAGCTCCAGGTCGTCGAGTGCCATTGGCTCGTTGGGTGGCGTAGCCCCCGAGTCCGTTGATGCGCTTGCTTTCTTCTCTAGAGCCTTGGGCTTGATGGAGCATTCGTAGATGCGCTCGAGAAATACCCCAGGTGGTATGGGGCGCAGGTGGAGCCAATATTGGCGAGTAGATCCGCCTCTTCATTGCTTTCGCAACCTAAATGTCGTAGCTCACAGCCGTCAAAGTCCCCTTCGAGTGTGTCGTAGAGGTCAAGATAAGCGATCATGTTGTCGCTCAGTGCGTCGCACTCGTGCATCATTTGATTGACCACCAGTTTGGAGTCGCCGTAGATGATGAGCCTTTTGGCGCCGCAGGCTTTTGCCATCCGCATCCCATGGATTAGGGCTTTGTACTCAGCTTCGTTATTGGAGGCGGTGAACTGCATTCGCAAAATGTATTTCATCTTGTCTCCTTGGGGCGCTGTCAGTATGACACCTGCGCCAGCCCCGTCCTTTCGCTTGGACCCGTCGAAGTGCATTGTCCAAAGGTAGGACATATCTGGCTTGTCGGGGAGCTGGTTCTCCATCCAGTGCACGAGAAAGTCCAGGAGAACTTACGACTTGATCGCTCCGCGCTTCTCGTATGTGATGTCTCGTGGAGACAATTTGATTCCCCAGAGCGCGACTTGTCCTGTGGCGTCAGGGTTATTGAGTATATGCCCGAGTGGGGCGTCATTTACCACCACAATTGGGTGCTCCTAAAAGTAGTGGCGCAGTCGCCTGGCTGTCATGAAGATGCCATATGCAAGCTTCTGGTAGTGCGGGTACCGTTGTTTTGTTGGCATGAGCACCTCGTTGAGGTAGTATACTGGGCGCTAGACCCCGTGGATTTTATTTTCTTCGGCTCGTTCCACCACGAGCACCGTGCTGACCACCTGGTTGGTGGCGGAGATGTAGAGCAGTAGTGGTTCCTTTTCGCGAGGCGTCACCAGTACTAGCGAGGTGGATAGTAGGCGCTTGAGATCTTCGAATGCTTCTTGCGCCTCATCTGTCCACTCGAACTTATCAGTTTTGTGGAGAAGTTGGTAGAAGGGCAATGCCTTTTCGCCCATTCGACTGATGAATCGACTGAGCGCCGCGATTCGCCCAGCCAGCTGCTGGATGCCTTTTACGTTCTTCGGCTTCTCCATGTCCAGTATGGCTTTTATTTTCTTCGGGTTTGCTTCGATCCCTCTCGCAGAGATGAGATACCCGAGTAACTGCCTAGATGGTACGCCGAAGGCGCGTTTGTCCGGATTGAGCTTGATCCGGTAGCGGTCGAGGTTGGCGAAGGTCTCGCGTAGATCGTCGATTAGCGAGGCTTCCTCTTTGGTTTTGATGACGATGTTGTCAACATAGACTTGGATGTTGCAACCAAGTTGGTTCTTGAGGCAAGTCTACATGCACCGCTGATAGGTGGCTCCTGCGTTTTTTAGCCCAAAGGGCATCGTGTTGTAGCAGAACACACCAAAGGGCGTTGTAAACGCCATTTTCTCCTAATCCTCCTCCTTTGTTCAAATCTGATTGTAGCCTGAGTAGGCGTCGAGGAAGTAGAGGCGCTCACATCCTGCGGTGGCGTCGATGTTTGGTCGATTCGTGGCAGCGGGAAGTGATCCTTTGGGCAGTGCTTATTCAAGGGGGTGAAGTCCACGTATATCCGCAGGATATCCGTGTCTTTTTTAGGCACAAGCACTGTGTTAGCGAGCCAAGTGCTCTCCTTGATCTCGCGTATGAATTTTGCGTCGAGGAGTCTGTTGATCTCCATTCCGACTGCCTTTTCTCTTGGTTCAGACAGTCGCTGAATTGTCTGCTTGACTGGCCTTGCGTCTGGATTCACATTGAGTGAGTGCTCGGCGAATTCCCTTGGAACTCCTGGTATGTCCGCTAGACACCAGGCGAAGATCTACCAGTGCTCACGGAGGAATTCAACGAGCACGAGTTCCTATGCGGAACTCAAGTTGTTGGCAATGAGGGTCATCTTGGTCGGGTCCGTTGGGTGGACCTGGACTTTCTTCGTGTGCACTGACGAGTCGAAGGACAGGTCGGGTGAACTTGGCCTGCTCAGGGCAGGCAGACTATTGTCTGTCGACTCCTTCAATCTTACGAGTTCCTCCTGCATGCCGAAGGACTGGGAGATTCCGTTGAATTCCCTGTCGCAGCTGTCGGACCTCTCGAAGTTGCCATTGATTGTGATTATGCCGTTTGGACCTGGCATTTTCATATGCAGGTAGGCGCAGTGCGGCACCACCATGAACCTAGCGAACATGACATGTCCGAGGATGCAGTGGTATTGCAAGGGCTAGTCGACGACCTCAAAGTCGTTGCGGTCTCGCCGAAAGTTTTGCGGAGTGCCGAAGATGACGTTGAGGTTGATTTTGCCCAGGGGATATATGCCCTTCCCTGGGATGATGTCGTGGAACATTGTGTCTAAAACTTCCAGACAAGTCGGAGGGATCCTCATCGCTCGCAAGGTACTCGCGAACATGAGATTAATGCCGTTGCTGCCGTCCATGAAGACGCGACTCATATCAAAGCCCCCGATCTGCGCCTCGAGTACGAGGGGTCAGTGTCCTGGACAAGGAACTTGGCGCGGGTGGTCACGCCTGTCGAAGGTGATACAGGAGTCGCTTCCGCTGAGGTACTTAGTGGTGGAGGGTGGAGAGTTTATCGCCAGATTGACTTGGCGAGTGATGGCTTTCTGCACTCGATTTGATTCGCGTGGGTATGGCTCGCCTCCGTGATGCTGGACCGGTGCGACCGGGGGTGGTGGTGCTCCGGGCGGTGGTGGAGGAGCTCCATGTGCCACAACGCCTGGGGCGGCTCCATAGCCCCTGTTGACCGCGTCGCGATTCATCCGAGCCAGGCCCTCGTGGAGTTTGAGGAACTCACGGTAGTCCTTGAGAAGGTGGCTGGATTTCTTCTTGTCGTCGTGCTTGTCGATGTAGAAGTGCATGTTGCATGGGCCGGACAGTTTGTCCTCGATAGATGTTGCGGGTGCCTCTTCACGAGTGCGGCGCTGCCACACCTGCATGGTTTTTCTGCTGTCGTGGTATCCACCACTACGATATCCACTGTTGCGGTTGTCGTCGCGTTTGTCGGTGTAGCCGGCTGCGACCATATTGACCTCGTCGCGGTCATCGTAGACACGCATCTGACGTTTGCCTCGACGGTCGCGTCTGCGCTCGAGGTCGTCGTCGTCATTGGAGTAGGTACGGTTTTTCACCGAGTCTTCTGCATCAGCCCACCGATTCGCGATTTCCATCAGGTGGTCGATCATTTTGGGATTCGAGCGGCCCAGCTCCTCCCTGAGCTCTATACGGCGAACGCCGCTGTTGAATGTGTCGATTGCGTGGTCCTCTGAGATGCTTTCTGCGAAGTTCTTGATGATGGACCACCTCTGGATATATGAGCACAGCGATTCACCAGATCTTTGCTGGTAGCTTCTCAGTTCTTCAATTGATGCAGGCCTTTTGTAAGTGCCTTTGATGTTGCGCACAAAGCTGTAGACCAGCTCTTCCCAGCTGCGAATGGATCCGCGCGGGAGATTGTTGAGCCATGCGCGAGCGACGCCCTGCAGCTGTAGTTTCAGGCATTGCATGGTCGTGCTTCGACTCCCGCCATGTAGCCTAATGAAGGAGATGAGGTCCTCCAACCAGATTTTCGGGTCCTGCAAGCCGTCAAATTTTGGATTCTCCGACGGGAGCTTGAACCCCTTAGGCATTCGCTTCTGCCTAATGGCCCTGCTAAAGCATCTGGCGTCGCAGAGCTTAGTCTCGTCTTCTTCCGAATCAGTCGAACGAGCACGTCTTGCCCGCATATTGTCGACTTTGCGCTGCGTGAGGTCATCGCGCGCGCGTCGTAGTCACGGTCATGCCGCCGTGAGCGACGTTGTCGTGATAGATCGTGATTGTCGTCACTAGAGGAGTACGAGTAGTATTTTTCCAGAGCGTTACTTTTCTTCGGCTCTGGTGTTGGTTCTTTGTCGAGGGCGGCCTCGATTAGCCCCAGGCCCGTGATCGTAGATCGGTACATGGCAGCTCGCGGACCTCCAGCCGGTGGCTGGTTGTTGAGGACGTACATGGTAGCCGCCATCACCACGGCTTACGGCGTTTTGGGGAGCATGTTGCCCCGCGTGTCCACCGTCATAGAGCTGAAGTCGAGGACTTTTGCGGCTTCTACGTGGTCTTGCTCGGTGAGGTGGGCCAATCGAGATCGCCTCTTGTTGGCCACGTACTCGTTGCCCTTGGAGGAAGATCCTCCGTGGGAGGAGAGCCCAGCTCGTCGAAGACTCGACTCATCCGCCGCCTTTCTGCGCGCTTCAAGTTGCACAATCACCTGCTACTGCCGCTTGAATTCCTCCTTTAGCAGCCAATGGTAGCCCATCAGCATGTCCTGCGGTGTGTCGGGGGTAGAGGATTGCCCTATAGAGCTTCGCGACAGCGGGCCCACTCGTTGTTGTTGAGCTTTACAGCATGTGCTCGCTGGTGTTCTCATTCATCGTGAGCGCCGGTTCTTCCCTTGTCCCGTTGTTGACGGGCGCGCCATTACCATCATTGGTGGGGCCACCATTTAACTGGTATGCCGCCATTGGGCGTACTGCCGTTGGGCTGTCCGGTGCCAGATCCGGTGCCAGTGTTTTCGCGATTGAAGCCGGTGTCGCCCGCGTTGATGACGGCGCACATGAAGTGGTTGGGGAAGTTGTTACTCCCGCAACTTTCAGATCCGGAGCCGTAGGCTCCATCTTCTGTGGCTAGGTCACCCAGATCGGATCCGCGACTATTGTCGCTGTCCGTACTCCCAACTGTTGCTGAGGTGTTGAGCTTGCTGAGGGTGTCGATTGGTCGCGGGAACCACGACGTTGGAGCAATCGCGGGTGTCGTTGGTTGTCAGGCATGCGAAGCGTGCCTAGTTGACCAACCTGGAAGCGGAAGCTCCCAATCGCTAGACCGATTCCGTCGCCCACGGACTCAAAAACCGGGTGAGTGGCCGGCATGTTGACGGTGAAGTCGAACGCGCCGAAGAGTTCGTGAATCTCTGTTGTTGCAGAGTAGTAGATCGCGCTTGACGGGGCCGAAGAAGCCGTGACATCAACACTCCCAATTCCCACAGACGGCGCCAATTGATGAGGGTTTAACTCGTCAATGCCCATTGTTATGGACTTGGGTTTTGGAGAAGGAGGGAGCGCTGGAGGCATCAATCGGCTAGCAAACAAGCACACATGGACGCAAGATTTACCCAAGTTCAGGCCTCGTAGAGTTCCCTACTCCTGCTTGTCTGCTCTTGGAATTAACGAAGGAATCGAAGATTACAGGGGCGCGCAGATGCAATCTGGCGAGAGTTGTGGAAACTAGGGTTGTGATTGTCCTCCTCGCCGCCCCCTCCTAGCCTTTATATAGATAGGCTAGGTCTCGGGTAGCAGGTCGAGTCAGTTACAGATTAGGGTTCACCCTTTGAACTTTCTATCTTAAGCTTATTCTTGTTTCGCAAGCAATCGAAGAGTCCGTGGGTCACCCAAATTCTGCATTGGGCCTTGGCAACACCGTGGGCTTCTGCCGTATCTGGGCCGTATATACCAAACTCGAGTACCTGTAGGGTATACCCATGTCACATCCACTCACAAAACTTATTATAGTGTTCGTCCTCCTTTGACTTGTGTTTCTTATCAGGGAAAGGCATTGGTTTTTGAACCTAGGGCTCTCTTTCACTACCATGTTTATTAGCAACAAAATCTTTCTTAGTGTACTTAGCATTCTTAGTGTTCCTTTCAGGTTCTTCTTCAGTTTCTTCTTTATCAGGAGCATCATTTTTCTCATTACCACTCTCAGTTTCAGCATTAGAGACAGATATACTGTCAGGATCTTTAGCAGTTTCAGAAGATTCTATAACTGTTTTATGTTTCTTTTTCTTACTCTTCGAAGAAGTACCACTATTTTCAATTTGTTGGGAGTCTTGCTCAATTCTTTTAGGATGCCCCTCGGGATATAGAGGATCCTGAGTGGCGACACCACTTCTAGTTCTAATTTCATATGTATGTTTTTCTTTAGAAGCATTAACTAGCAACTCTTTTTGTACCTTAATAAGCTGATCAATTTGAGTTTGAACCATTATGAAATGTTTACAAAGAATTTTAACATCATTAGAGGTTCTTTCCACAATATCCCTTAACTCGATAATAGCTCTAGAGTTTTCCATCAAATGATTTTGCACTCTTTTATTAAAATTATCTTGCTTAACAACAAAGATATCAAATTCTTCTAAGCATTGATCAGGAGGTTTAGAATAAGGAATATCACCTTCATAAAAATGTTGGAGAGAATGTACCTCAATAGTGGATGAGTGGGAGATTGGCTTACATAACTCTTCTATAGGTGGTAAATTCTTCACATCTTCAAATTTAATACCCTTCTCCTTGAGACATTTCTTAGCTTCCTTCATCACTTCATCATTTAGTTTAATCACTCCCCTCTTCTTTGGTGTTGGTGTTGGTTCAAGCATAGTTAACTCAGGTGTAGTTGACTTAGGTGTAGTTGACTCAGGTGAAGTCCAGTCATCATAGTTCTTGCTTATTTTAGCCATTAATTCCTCAGCTTCTTTGGGAGTTCTCTTCCTGAAAACATAATCAGCACAACTATCCAGGTATGTCCTAGATTCTTCAGTTAGTCCATTATAATATATATCAAGAAGCTCATTTTTAGGTATTGGACATATAGGCTGTGCGTGAATTAAAGCACAAAACCTTGCCCATGATTCAGGCAATATCTCCTTTTCTCCTTGTTTAAAATCAAAAAGTTCCTGCAGAATGGCATGTCTAGCACTAGGATGGAAATATTTCTGAAAGAAAATATCAATCAAGCAATCGGGGCTATCAATAGATCTAGGAGGTAAATTATTAAACCAAGCTTTAGCCTCTCCTTTCAGTGAAAAAGGGAAAAATTTACCAACAAAATAGGTGTGCATCTTAATATCATCAGAAAATAGGCAACTCATGGTAGAAAGCTTAGTCATATGTGCTACAACACTTTCATTTTTAGTCCCACAAAAAGGTTCTTTCTCAACAATGGTTATGTAAGATAAATCAAGAGAGAAATCATAATCCTTATCTTTAATGTTTATGGGAGATGTAGCAAACTTAGCATTAGGAGACAATTTAGGTCTAACAGTATGTTTCTCAAGAAGACTCTTAATAGCACTTCTACCATGAGTGTTTTGGCATTCTTTAATAAATTCATCAGTCATTTCTATATATCCGTCTTCAATATCATACCTCTCTCTAGACTCGGGTGAACTGACAGGTGTATTAGTATCTTCATTAGGAGTTTCAGTATTTCCAGCTATAGTTCTAGCAATCGTAGCATCTAGGAAAGGACCTAATGAACCACTCTTATCAAGCACAGTAGAAGAAGCATCATAAGTATCAGAAGTTTCAGATTCAGCAGAAGTAGAAGTATGTGTAGCATGTGTATGTGGTGGTGGTGTGAGGATCTTACTCATCACAGATGTTGAATCAAGAGCAACAGAGGTGTTCAGAACTGTACCTTTCCTTGTAGTGGATGGTAATATAGGAACCTTTCCATCACGAGACTTACCCATGATGAATGGATAGCAGCGAACAATAGTGATTCCAAGTGAACTTGATAAATAGAGCTATGCTCCCCGGCAACGGCGCCAGAAAATAGTCTTGATGACCCACAAGTATAGGGGATCGCAACAGTCTTCGAGGGAAGTAAAACCCAATTTATTGATTCGACCCAAGGGTAGCCAAAGAATATTTATAAGCGTTAACAACTGAGTTGTCAATTCAGCTGCACCTAGAAACAATCTTGCTCGCAGTAGTTTATCAGTAGCAACAGTTTTGTAATAGCAATAGCAGTAGTAAAAGTAAATACAGTAGTAACAATTGTAGTAAACAGTGGAATTAAAGCGCGGTAGGCATAGGGATGGATGGACAGGCATTGCATGGACAAGACAATTTATATAACAATCAAGATATAGGGCAATTGCAGATAAATAAGGTAGAGCATCCAAGTACTAAATAATCATAGGCATGTGTTCCATATATAGTCATACGTGCTCGCGATGAGAACTTGCACAACATCTTTTGTCCTGCCAGCCCGTTTGCAGCGGGGCCTTAAGGGAACTACTGGCAATTAAGGTGCTCCTTTTAATAGAGCACCAGAGCAAAGCATTAACACTCCATGAACACACGTGATCCTCATATCACAGCCATTCCCTCCGGTTATCCTGATTCTTGTCACTTCGGGGCCTTTGGTTCCGGACAATAATATGTGTATACAACTTGCAGGTAAGATCATAAACAATACTATCATCATGAATTAATAACATGTTCAGATCTGAAATCATGGCACTCGAGCCCTATCGACAAACATTAAGCATAACAAGTTGCAACAAAGTCAAAAAGCACTAACAATAGATACTAGGCACCATGCCCTAAAAATCTGATGCAATTACATGAACGATCTCATCCAATCCCTACCATCCCCATAGCCTACAGCGGGGGATTACTCAGTCATGGATGGGGGAATCATGGATGGTTGATGGAGAAGCGATGGTGATGATGATGGCGATGATCTCCTCCAATACCCCGTCCCGGCAAGGTGCCAGAACAGAGTTTCTGATTCCGAATCGCGGTTTCTGGTGGTGGCGGCGCAGCGGAACTCTATCTGGAAAAACGTCGAACCCCCGTATGTTTTGGGTCAGAGGGCTTTTATAGGCGAAAGGAGAGGTCGAGGCGGCCACACCACCTCCTGGCGCGGCCTGGCCTGGCCCGCACAGATAGGTGGTGTGGGCCCCTCGTGGCTCTTCTTCGTCTCGTCTTCTGGCTCCGTGAGTCTTCTGGTAAAATAGGAGTTTTGCGATATTTTCTGGGATTTTTCCTAAAAGTTGATTTCCTGCACAAAAACGAGACACCAAAGCAATTCTGCTGAAAACAACGTCAGTCCGCATTAGTTGTATCCAAATCACACAAATTAGAGGAGAAATAATAGCAAAAGTGTTCGGGAAAGTAGATACGTTTTGGACGTATCACGGGACTGTAGGCACGCAGGAGGATAGGGAAGAGGCCGCTGACCCGGGAGGCCGGTGACGAGCAAGGGCCGGAGAAGCTCGAGGGGAGAAGGAAAGGTGGCGCCCGACGAGGAGGTGTGGGGAGGCTCGATGGGGCACTAGAGATCGTGGCCAGGGGCTAGCTCTCCCGCTCGGGAAGAAGAAGAAGACCAAGAGATGGAAGCGGAAGAGGCCACTGGCGGTGGCGCTCTACGGTTTCCTGGGGAAGGGCGGTATCAGCGCATGCCAGAAGAGGTGGTGGACGATGGAGCTTTGATACGTCCATTTTGCATCAATGTTCTATATCATAATTTACTGTTAGTCATTGATATATTACACATTAAGAGATGATACTTAAGTTATTTTGCATGATTGATGACTTTTGGAGGATGAACCACTGAAGTCAGGATTCTGATGGAAAAGGCATTACCCAGGTGCAAAATTGGCGAATATCAGAAAATCCTAGAAAATATACGGAAATTCCTATTTTTCAGAAGATGAAGGAAGCCAGAAGAAGGAGTGGAGATGGGCCACAGGGGGCCCACACCACCCCCTGGCGTGGGCCACCCCTGTCCGCGCCACCAGGTGGTGTGGTCACCCTGGGCCACCTCTGGCATCGCCCTTTGGCGTACATAATCCCCTCGAAACCCTAAGACTTGGGGAGCGACCACAGAAAGGTTCTGTCGCCTCTGTGAGGCGGAATCTACAGAGGGAGAGAAAGATCTCTCCGGCAGGCAGAATTCTGCTGGGGAAATTCCTTCTCTGAGAGGGGAGATCATCGCCATCAACACCATCATCAAGCTAGACTTCATCGGGATCATCATCATCACCTCCGCCATCATCTCCACCAACACCATCACCACCACTCCGTACCACTGTAATAATTTGGTTGAATCTTGCATAGTTCTTAGGGGAAACTTTCGTGGTGTTGATTATGAAGGAGTTATGCCCTAGAGGCAAATAATAAAGTGTAATATTTGATAAATCTCCTATATGTTCATAATATGTTATAACTATGTTAATACGAAACGTTAATACTATGTTAATACGAAACGTTAATACACATGTGGTATGTAAAAAAACGTATCTCTAGTTACCTCTAGCGAACTAGTTCATTGGTCATGAGGATGGTCTGGGTTTCAAGATCATGGGCATTTATGCCAATTGACAATGGGGTCATGTTATTAGTTGAATAACATGATAGACAAACATCCGACCGTTATATCTTGAATGACATCTAGTTACAAAGTTCACCGTTGATTATAAAACATAGAGAACCTCGCAACCTGATCCTTTGACTCTGAGGTAATGCAAATCACCATTCTGGAGGAAGTTAAGATGGTTACCAAGAATCATCTCGTAACAGGGTGATCAAAAGGGTGCCACTCAGGTTTTCCAAAGGGATGCGTAGAGGAGTACATATCAAGACCATGATTTGTCTAATCCATGTAACGGATAGATACATGTGGCCATCTCGGTGACATTGCATTAATGAAGCTTGCAAGAATGTGACTTGGTCACGGAATGTAACGACATGAGAACGAGTAAACAAGTTCATTGGTAACGAGACCGAACTAAGGTATGGGGATACCGAAGATCAAGTCTCGAATGAATTAGGTATCGTATGACAAAGGGAACGGGAAACGACTATCTCACGGTTCGAGCAATTATTCGTGAAACGCATGGGGGTCACATGGCCATCCAGGTCCCTCTGTTGATCATTGATGTGAGAGTATTCTCGATCATGTCCGGAGTGTTTCCGAACCGAAGGATCTCACGCTTAAGGGTAGGGACGCTTAGTATAGATGAGGTATCGTAGGAGAAATAGAGAAAGAGAAACCAGAATAGTTCCGGGTAACATCCAATGGAGATCGGAAGGGGTTCGGAAGGTGTTCCGGAGTGAAGGAATAATATAATATGTGTATTTGAATGTTAATTTGAGAATTAATATTAAATATATTTTTTATTTTATTATTAAAGGCTTCATAATGCTAATGGGCCTCACCTGAAGGGAGGCCCAATAGGGCATGGCGCCTAGGGAGAGGGGGCCAGCCGGCCTGGGCTTGGTGGGACGCCCTAGTGGGGCCCACCTAGGGTCGGCAGCTGCCCCTAGGTGGTCGTCGGGTGTGGGGTTTAGTCTCACACCGCCTGGCCCCTGGGTGGCGCGCCCTCCCTTCCCACTATATATAGGGGTCTCCCCTCCCCATTTGGAATCATCCCATTCCCTCTCATTCTCTCTCGCTCATCCATTGAGGACTTCTTCGTAATATTGGAGAGGACCTTGTGGGTGAGTTCTCCACCTTCACACCACTGTCGTGTGATCAGCGATCTGGCATCTACTTCTTCTGCTGATCGGCTAGATCGGAGTCCGGTTGACGTCTCCTACACCGGACGTGTGACGAACTTCGGAGGCACCACACTTGGGGTGCTGCTCGTCTTCATCAATATATGCCTTCCTGCGCAAGGCGTGCCTCGGTCTTCAAAGGTATGAATATCGTCTCTCTCCTTTGTTACTTATGTCTACATAGTATAGATCCTGGTATTAGTGTTCGAGTAGATAGAATTATTTTGTTTTCTGCTACAGAACCCTAAAGTGGTATTAGAGCGGGTCTATGGGTAGACATGTCATACGGATAGAACACATAGAAATATGTGGGCATTGATTCTCTAGTTGCTACCCTCTTTTAATGTTTTTGTTCATATCGTGACACTGTTTGATGAAGCGCCCCCCAACCAACCTCACGTGGTGATTCATGAGACTGGTCCACGAATCAAAGTGGCTTAGGGGGGTGTCTGTCTCTCTGCAGTAGTTGATATGGCATCGACATTGGAGGGCCCTGAAAAGGGAAGAAGAACGGCAATCATTGAATCCATGTTGTGGCTCCACGTTCATAGGTGGGAAGGGGTTCTACTGCGAAAGCCCTAAAGCCGCGTAAAACTTGCAATGGATAATATAGAAGCGTCTATTTTTATTATTGCATAGGGGCATGTATCATAACATTGCAATGACAAATTTATGAAAAAATCATTGAAGTTATTGATGATGATCAAAATGATATAACCATGTCATAACACTTTACTTTTTGAAGTATTACTTATTGTGCTGGTATAATTATATATTCGACGGTAGAATAATAAGACAATCCCTCATAGTATTCCAGTTATCGTATTCCCCTTGTGTGTGCACCACCAAGAAAGTTCTTCGTTATGATGCCGGTCGTGATGATAGGGGTCAGATATATCTACGTTCGCATACAGTGGTTGCAAGCCATGTTGTACTACGGATACACACAAGTTAGAACTGGCGAGCCTAGCATGTGTAGACATGGCCTCGGAATACAGGAGACCGAAAGGTCGAGCCTGAATCACATAGTTGATGTGATCGACATTAGGGAATGTCCACCTTTGATACTGCACTGATGGCCGTGATGATCGGGGGAGGTGCAGGGGATTGGGATCATGTGATCACTAAACGAGTGGAGGGATGTTCGTTTGAGTGGGAGTTTTTTTGTTTTAAGTTCAATAACATAATTAAAGCTTGAACTCATTATTATTATTAAAGGTCTAAACACTTTGCAAATCCATTGTAGATGTCTCGCCCACCCACCTTCAACCTTAGCACTTTCCTCGAGAAGGACAAGCTAAAAACTGATGGAACCAACTTCACCGCATGGTTCCGCAATCTTAGGATCCTCCTAGTCTCCTACAAGTTGACTTATGTCATCGAGGCTGAGCTTCCGGCTAAGCCTGCAGATTCCACCTCCCAGGACGAAAAGAATGTCTAGCAGTCCAAGGCAGACGATTTCTCCCTCATCCAGAGTGGGATGCTCTATGCCATGGAGCCGGAGCTTCAAAAGCATTTTGAGAAGATGAATGCTTTTGAGATCATTGAGGATCTCAAGGTTGTCTTTGCTCCATAGGACCGTGCAGAGAGGTATGATGCTTCCGAGCTCTTCTTCTCTGATAAAATGGAAGAACATAGCAGTATTAGTGAGCACGTTGTCAAAATGTCTGGCTATGTTAAGCGTTTGAACGCCCTGGTTTGCAAAATCCCGAAGGAGCTCGCAATTGATAGGGTGTTGCACTCGCTGTCCCCTAGCTATAAGAGCTTTGTGATGAACTGCAACATGCAAGGGGTGACTAAGACCCTTGATGAGGTGTTCGCCATGCTCAAAAATGCTAAGGTTGAAATCAAGAAGGAGCACACAGTGTTGATGGTCAATAAGACCATCAATTTTAAGAAGCCGGGGCAAAAGGGAAAAGGCAAGGGCAAGAAGTCAAAGAAGGATGGCAAGATCGTTGCCAGTACCTCAAAGAATGACAAGCCTGACCCTAAGCCCGGCACTATGTGCTACTACTGCAAAGGGGATGGGCATTGGAAACGCAACTGCCCCAAGTACCTTGAAGACAAGCGAGCCGACAAGATAGCCGCCAAGGACAAAGGTATATGTGATATACATGTTATTGATGTGTTCCTTACAAGCGCCAGGAGTAACACCTGGGTATTTGATACCGGTTTTGTTGCTCACAATTGTAACTCTCAGCGGGATCTGCAGAGTAGGAGGCGCCTAAGGAAGGACGAGGTGACGATGCGCGTCGGCAATGGTTCGAGAGTCGAAGTGATGGCCGTCGGCACCCTACATCTCCGTCTGCCGTCAGGATTATTTTTGGTTTTGAATAAATGCAACTATGTACCCGCATTGAGTATGAATATTATGAGTGGGTCTTCCTTGTTGCAAGACCGCTATTCGTTTAAATCAGGAACAAATGGTTGTTCAATTTATATGAATGATATTTGCTATGTTCATGCCCCTGTGTGTGATGGTTTATTCTTACTCGATCTTGATTGTAATACACACATCCATAGTGTTGATGCTAAACGTTGTAAGCATAATGATGATAATTCCATGTTTATGTGGCATTGCCGTCTTGGTCACATTGGCATAAAACGCATGAAGAAGCTTCATTCAGAAGGGCTTCTTGGATCATTGGATTTCGAATCCCTTGATACATGTGAGCCATGCCTCATGGGCAAGATGACTAGGACACCATTATCCGGGACAATGGAGAGAGCTATAGACCTACTGGGAATCATACATACGGATGTATGTGGACCAATGAGTGTCTCAACATGCAATGGTTATCGTTACTTTGTCACCTTTACTGACGACTTAAGCAGATATGGATATATCTACTTAATGAAGCACAAGTCTGAAACCTTTGAAAAGTTCAAAGAATTTCAGAAAGAAGTAGAGAATCAACTTAACAAGAGAATCAAGCATCTTCGATCGGGTCGAGGAGGCAAGTATTTGAGTTATGAGTTTAACATGCACTTGAAGGACTGTGGGATTATCCCACAGCTTACGCCAGTCGGAACACCACAACGTAATGGTGTGTCGAAACATAGTAACTGTTGGGGATATACTTTCCGGGTATCCTCACAGTTCCTCACTGACCAGGGTGGCCCACTTCGGGTTAGAGCTTTGATTCACGGGCGGCCTAGTTAGGGAGAAGATATGGAGTCCAATCCGGCTACGGGAAGGCCCAGAAGACTTACCGACATAGGCCCATAGTGTAACTTGTAGTTCAAGATGTACTCTGTAACCGACTCTTAGTCATAGTCGGATAGATCTCTCCTGTAAACCGTAGGCCGGATATCTATATAAGTCGTCCTAGGGAGAGCCTTTAGGGCACCTACCACCAGGCAATAGTCTACAACCTCAACTCGCACAGGCGAAACCCTTGTAACCCATATTCCGGCTCTGCCGTATTACCGGATTGCTAGCAGGAGTAGGATCCGTCCAAAGCCGGCAGATTCGAACCTGGGTAAACTTGTGTGCTCACCGTCCCGGAATACCGTACGTCTCACACCCCTCTATTCCACACGCCTCGAGGACCCCCTCATGGCGTACCTGTCATCAATCCGACGAAAGTTAGTGCCCACCGTGGGGCAAGTGAGCTTCGGATCTGCGTTCCGAGCAGAATCTGCAAGAATCAGAATCGGCAAGACTATCACCGTCGATCGCATCCTCTACGCCAGCGACGTCCCTCTCATCGTTCTCGACGAGACTTGGATTCCGGCTAGGGAGACCGTGGCCGCCTACACCATCATGTCTTTCGACAAGATCGATGTGTACATCGGATTCGCTGAAACTGCCCCACCCACCCCAGCGGTGATGATAGAGGCAGAAGAAATTTCTGGGTCCCCTTTGTCCGCGGAGGCGGCAGAGTTCTAGATCTCGGAAAACCCTAATCCCACCCAGCCTGCACCAATTGTGGAGATAGTGGAGAAAGCTGAGCCTGAAGCAGATCTTGCAGTTCAAATCGAATCTGGAGTGGACCTCCATGGTAAGGTCAAATCCCAGACCGATCGGTCCGCTGAGGTTGAAATCTAGGAGGAGCACAGCAACAACCTAGGTTCCGGCTCTGCCAACGCCGGAACAGATCAACCGTTCCTGAGGCATATGTTGAGGCGCATGATACTGCAAGACGCAAGCGTGGATGAGGTTCTCGAGACTATCAGGATCTTCGAGGAAACCCACGAGGAAAGCCGCAACTACCTCAGGACCCACACGTCACACTTCGTCGGATACGTTGGATCCGAATCCGGTTCTGCTGATGCTAGAGAGAACACCGACTCAGTGCTGGAGGCGATCGGAACAAACACCGACTTACCCGCATCCTCGGATGACTCGATGACGTCGGCGGATTTTCGAAAGTTCTCCGTGGAGTATAAAGAGGAGTATAACTCCAAAGCTGTAGAAGAAGGACAAACCATGGATGAAGGATCCGGGGAAAACTCTCCCAAAGCGCAGGATGACATGGATATCAAAGATAATCCCAAGGTCCAGATGTCCGAAAGTACCGATCAGAGCTTGACTCCAGGAAATGGACCCAAAGCCGTCTTTGCTACCGGCGCTGCCAAGAAGGCAAAGAAGAAGAACAAGAAGAACAAGACCCCGACAAAATATCCTCTGGTGGAGGAGGTGATTGCTGAGGAATATGAGGAAGACTTCGATGGAGCACTTATCCCAGACGAGCCCAAAGAAGAGTTGGTGGATGGATACATAATCACTGAAGGTGCACGTAAACTCATCATGCTGCATTAACCACACCTAGAAGCGCGTCGCCAAGTACTCCTTGATGAAGCCAAAAACCTTGAGGAGGAAAAGAAGCGCATGGCAACTGCGGAGAAGTACAACTCTACACAACCTCAGAAGACCAGGAAACATCATACTCATGACAACCAATTCCCGCAGATTCACAAAGTCCTCTTCGGAGGAAAACATGGGATGCCTCGATGCGGCAGCAACGGGGATTGGGTGTATCCAACTCCAGTGCAAAACACCGTTGCGGCTCGAGAAATCCTATCTGCTAATCTAGGCCTAGAGCAGATCCGATTGGGCATTAAACTACTCAACAAGGGTCTAGAGCAGCAAAAAGTCGCCTTGTCTGGAAGCCAAAAACTAGTCTCTCATTCTGACCAATGTCGCACGGATCCGGCCTAGAATGATGTAAGACCCCAACGTGTTCCGGAACAGCATCATCGTTCTGACCGTCGGGAAGACAACTACTCAAGAACCAGATCTTCAGCACAGCACCACAAAGCTGCACGTGACTAGCGTAACGTTACCCCAGTCGCGGAGCAAGAGGCAATCGATGCACTGAATCCGAAGAATCCTCCCCGGCGAGAGTCAAAAGATCGCAGGGAAGAAGATAAAGAGAAACGTAGGGAGGAGGACCGACAAAGAATGCCGCCTCCTAGACATGCAAGCCGTCCAGCTGACGGACGAAGGAACGACGGACACCATGCTGAGACAAGCTGGCAGGGGGCTCATCGTAATGAAGATCCTCCCCGAAACCGGAATAATGACGCTCCGGACGGAGGCCGGCGAACAGCCAGAAATAACCCAACTGATCCACCCTCTCCACCAAATAGCCATCACAATGATTCCCAAGGAGTCTAGGGAGGGCGTCACGGTGGAGGAGGTGGTGGCAGAAGCCGAAGTCCGGCTCCAAGGCACCACAGCCATAGCCGTCATTCGGGACGATCTTTATCCCCAAGTGACGCAAGGCACAGAATCAATTCCAACATAGAGGTGCGGTGCAACGATGATATATACGTGGGCCCAAAGTGTTTTGGACCATGCATAAGAGCTACAAAATTCCCGTAAGGATTTGCTATCTCAAGACATATTCAAGCCTACGACAGCATAGCTCGGCCAGATACCTGGCTCCAGGATTTCTTCCAAGCTTGTTGTATCACCAAAGGCGAAAACATCCTGGTCGCAACCCGATATCTCCCACTCATGTTGCGGAAGACAGCACGATCATGGCTCAATGAACTTCCGGAGAACACCATCCACAACTGGTATGACATGCAAAGTGTGTTCTTTTAGAATTTAGAAGGCACATATCGGAGGCCCTGTACGGTCGAAGACCTACAGCGTTGCACCCAAAAAGCTGGAGAAACTTGCCGGGATTACCTCGGACAATGGATCGACACCAAGAACTCCTGTGAAGGAGTAAACGACCAAACTGCGATTGAAGCTTTCATTGCAGGACTCTCAATTGGTTTACTACATCATCGCTTGAAGTGTGACAAGGTCACTGATTTGGGAGAGATGATAGAAACAGCGAGCAAGTATGCAGATGTTGACGATGATGCAGAAGGCTTACTTAATGCCTTAGTTGTGCCACAGTCGACAAAACAACCAAAGCAACAAGCTCAGAAGCACAAGAACACCTCTAAAGAAAATCCCAACGCGGAAACGGCAGTGGTCACTGCTACTTTTGGGTCTAGAGGATGAGGAGGGCGCGCTGGTGGCCGTGGGCGCAGTCGTGGGACATCAAGAGTCCAGGGTAGAGGAGACCAACAACCCGGAAAAACCTACTCTTGGGCCGACATTGCCAATAACCCATGTGTGCATCACTTAGATGCCAATGGGGGCTCGTCCCACACAAACGCCGAGTGTCATTTCAATGAAGACATCAAGAAACACGATACCGCTGGCTATAGGGCTAAGCAGAAGAAGGGAAAGAAGAATCCCGAAAAAGATAAAGAGACCAAGGATGATTCCGACAAGGAGGAAGCCGATGCTTTAAATCCCAAGTCAGAAGGGAAAAAGAATTTCCCGACAAAGAAAGACACTTACGTCACCTTCCTTGGATCTCAACCAGCTAAGGTTAAGAAAGCAATTCTACATGAACTCAACGCAATAGTTCCGGCTGTCCCTCCATTTTTGGACTGGTCGGAAGTGGCAATCACCTTTGACCGTGTTGATCATCCGCCTAAGTTGCACAGGTGAGGAAAATACGCCTTAGTCGTCAATCCACTTATTGACGGCTATGGTTTCTCCAAGACTCTCATGGACGGCGGTAGCAGCATTAATATTCTGTATGTCAAAACGCTATGTCGGATGAAGATCTCGGAGATCCAGCTGAACTATAGCTCTGTGATCTTTCACGGAGTTGTCCCAAGAAGACAAGCAAATTCCCTGGGAGAAATCACTTTGGATGTTACCTTTGGAACTCCAAAGAACTATCGGACAGAAGCACTTTCCTTCGAAGTGGTCCCGTTCAAGAGCGCATACCATGCTATATTCAGATGTCCGGCTTACCGGGCTTTTATGGCTTGTCCGTTTTACATTTACAATATGATGAAAATTCTAGGTCCCAACGGCGTGATCACCATCAGGGGAAACCCGAAGAAAGCGCGAGAGTGCGAGGATGGAAATGCCGCATTTGCCGACGCCGTGCTGCACGCCTAAGAGTACCAGGAGATCAAGAAGAGCATAGATCCGTCCGAGATGCCCGCAACAAAGAAGGAGGTGACAAAGCCAAATCCGGAGTTCAAGGCATCAGAAGAGACGAAGAAGACGCCGTTGAAGGATGATGACCCCTTCAAGCTGACCCAGATAGGCGTAGGCCTAGATAACACATAGGAAAGCGCGCTCGTCAAGTTCCTCCAAGCATATCAAGATATCTTCGCATGGCAGCCATCTGACATGACTGGAGTACCTAGGGAACTTGCCGAGCACTCTTTAAATGTAAACCCGAACTCTAAACCCGTCAAACAGTCCTTACGATGTTTTGGTGATGAAAAGGTAAGGCAATAGCTAAGGAACTAGCACGACTCGAGTTAGCCGGATTCATAGAAGAGGTCATCCACACTGAGTGGTCGGCCAATCCTGTAATGGTCCCTAAAAAGGACACCACTGATTTAAGGATGTGTGTTGATTATACTGCCTTGAACAAGGCTTGCCCCAAAGATCCGTTCGCTCTGTCTAGGATTGATCAAGATATCGATTCTACGGCAGGCTCGGAACTCCTATGTTTTCTCGACGCATATTCCGGTTATCACCAAATCCGGATGAAGGAATCTGACAAAGTCAAAACTTCATTCATAACCCCTTTCGGAACCTTCTGTTTTGTTACGATGCCCTTTGGGCTGAAGAACGCAGGAGCTACGTACCAACACACAATGCAGCGTTGCCTCCACGATCAAATCATACGCAATGTACATGCATATGTGGATGATATTGCGGTGATGTCCAAAAAGAAGGAAACCCTGATTTCTGACTTGGAGGAAACGTTCGCCAATCTACGAAAATACAACATAATGCTTAATCCGAAGAAATGTTTCTTTGGAATCCCAGCCAGAAAATTGTTAGGTTTTATCGTGTCTCAAAGAGGCATAGAGGTAAACCAGGACAAAATCAAGGCTATAATCAATATTTCCAGGCCAACCCGCCTGAAGGACGTACAAAGACTAACTGGTTGCATTGCCACAGTCAGTCGGTTTGTAAGCCAGCTTGGTGAAAGAGCCGCACCACTATACAAACTCCTGAAAAAGACCAAGAATTTTGTGTGGACTGACGAAGCTGAAGCTGCACTTCAAGACCTGAAAGCAGTACTCACATCTGCTCCCATCCTTGCAGCACCGGAACCACAGGAACCGTTGTTGCTTTATCTTGCTGCGACAAACAAAGTCATCAGTATCGTCATGGTGGTAGAGAGACCGGAGGAAAATTAGGAACATTTGGTGCAGCATCCGACTTACTATCTCAGCGAGGTCTTAACAGAATCAAAACAACAGTATCCACACTATAAAAGTTGGCTTATGGTGTGTTCTTAGCATCTCGTAAGCTATGACATTATTTTCAGGAACATCCAATTACCGTGGTAAGCACAGCTCCCATGAGAGATATAATCAACAATAGTGACGCCACAGGATGCGTCGCTAAATGGGGCATAGAGCTTTCAGCTTTCGATATTGAGTACAAACCTCGTACAACAATCAAATCCAAAATCCTTGCTGACTTCATCGCTGATTGGACAGAGACAATGGAGAGTATGACCCTGCCAGAGTCGGAATACTGGACCTTGCATTTTGACGGGTCTAAAGCGCTCGGGGGCTGGCGTGGTGCTCAAGTCACCCCAAGGTGATAAACTTTTCTATGTATTGCAAATACACTTCACAGCAACAAACAACATTGCCGAGTATGAAGCATTGTTGCATGGAATATGGATTGCTAAGGATATCGGCATCCAACGATTAATGTGTTATGGAGATTCGGATCTTGTTGCACAACAAGTGTCGGATATCTGTAAGGCAAATAAGCACATGGCAGCATATAGGGCTGTCGTGGATGAACTATCTAAATCGTTTGAAGGGTTTGAAGTTCAACACATCCCTCGAACAGAGAATGAGGAAGAAGATGCACTATCTCGAATAGGCTCTGCCCAGAAAAAGGTCCCGGATGGCGCTTTTTTAGAGCACCTCAAAGTTCCCTCTATAAAGGGAGTGGACGAGGAATATCCGACCAAATCCGACTCACCTTTAGTAGCAGTTCTGGTTGTGATTCCCAGCTGGACTCAACCCTATCTTAATTTCTTGATAGGCAGAAAATTACCCGAAGATGAAGTTCTGAGACGACAGATCGTCCGACGAGCAAAATCCTATACTATAATTAGTGGTGAGCTCTATAAGCGGAGTGCATCTAGAGTCTTTCAGTGTTGTGTATCTCCGGAAGAAGGAGCGGGAATCTTACGAGAGATCCACGAAGGCGAGTGTGGTCACCATGCTGCAGCCAAATCTTTAGTGGCAAAACCTTTCCGACATAGTTTTTTCTGGCTTACAGCCAAGGCAGATGCCGAACAGCTGGTCAAGACGTGCAAGGGCTGCCAAAAGTACGCCAAACAAGCTCACATTTCGGCTGATCAGCTGCGAACAATACCTATAACATGGCCTTTCGCGGTCTAGGGGCTTGACATGGTAGGACCGTTTAAACGGGCTCCAAGTGGATTTACACACCTCTTAGTGATGGTAGATAAATTCACTAAATGGATTAAGGCTAAACCCGTCACTAGTTGTGATGGAGCAACAACCAGAAGATTTGTTAAGGATGTTATAATCCGATACGGTTATCCGCATAGCATTATCACAGACAATGGGAGTAACTTTTCTATGGGAGATCTTGCCGAATTCTGCAATGAACAAAATATCCGGCTTGACATTGTGTCAGTCGCACATCCACAAGCTAATGGACAAGTCGAAAGAGCAAATGGTTTAATCTTACAGGGCCTAAAACCGAGACTCGAAGCACCACTACAACGTGTTGCGGGGGCTTGGGCAGAGGAATTACCTTCTATAATATGGAGTTTGCGAACAACTCCAAACAAGTCAACCGGATACACACCTTTCTTCTTGGTCTATGGCGCAGAAGCAGTTCTTCCTAGTGATTTGATTCACACTTCTCCTAGAGTGGCCGCGTATATTGAAGAGGATGCCGAAATTTCTCGACAAAATGATCTCGACTTAGTCGAAGAAGTTCGCGTCGTTGCTGAGATGAGATCAACAGCCTATCAGCAGAAGTTACGCAAGTATCATAGCCAGAGAGTCAGAAACCGATCTTTCAATAAGGGCGATTTGGTTCTCCGGCTTGTGCAGCAAAGAAAGCACAAACTTTCCCCAATATGGGAAGGGCCATTTTTAGTTAGTCGAGTATTACACAACGGTTCATACTACCTAACTGATATGCGACCAGTCAAAGAAAGACCTGCTACTAAGAACAGAAAGAGAGCTAGAGGCAGTACAAATCCGGATGAGTTAGACAGACCATGGAATATTGCTCAGCTACGTCCCTTTTATTCTTAGTTTATTTTTCTTTGTAATCATATATGTGTACATGTTCAATGAGAAATAAAGTCTTGGTTGCCTCAAAAAAAACTCTGAGAAGTTTTTTACCATCTTATTTCCAAATGATCATGTCACAGTCGAAAATCTCAGAATACTTGAAAGTACTTTATGCTCATGTTTGTTCTGGTTTAGATTTCCGATTCTAAAATTGATACCTTTGGGTATAAATCTAAAATTTCTAGTCTATACTTTGGTTATTTGTCTGATTGCTAAATGCGGGCATTTTCTGAGTACTGAATTATTGGTACTGGAAGTCGGCTTTGTTTTCGAGTTTAAACTGGTTTAGCAATTGAGCTCCGTTGCTCGGCAAAGTTTCCATGTTGAAAGTTAGCCGGCTCATAAAAGGGACGAGGCGGAAAGCCAGATAAACGATAAGTGTAGACAAAAAAGTACAAGTGCTTATGAAAACATTTTAGGCACATAATATCAAAGCCAAAAGTGCTGAATAGATAGAATAAAACTTAGCACTAGCAAAAGTATCATACTACTTAATTACAAACCCAAATTGTTTTTCAGAATAACACATTGTTCTTCTGATATTCTATGATGCAGGAGGAGAGGTAGGATATGCCGGCTCGCTGGATACATCAGCCTCAGCTTGATAGCGTTCCGAGATGTTCAAATCCGATATGGTTTGATCATCGTCAGAAACCTCAGCTGTTTCTTCAGAAGGCGGAGGTGATGTGTCCACGCGGGTGAAGAAGGGAGTGTCGTAGCTAGTCAAGTTAGCTACGTGGCACCCATATCCGGTGCAGGAGTCCATGATGGCCTTGATGTCTTGCTCCTATCCGTCTTCGTCCACCTTGTACTACCCTCTGGTTACTTGCCAGATTTCCATGTTTCCATGGTGGCTCATAACCATGGTGAGAGCGTTTTGCATTGCGGTTCGCGCATAGGACATGTTCTAGTCCTGAACAAGCTGCGGCATATCCTTGGCCTTGTCTCGCACTTCAAAACCGGACATGCTGTGCATATCTGGAACCTTGAGAACCTTGCAAATGTCTTCGAGAGATTGGTGGAAGTCATGAAGCAAATCACCGACTTGGGTAAGCCGGTGGGTGCGAGGCTCGGTAGATGCAGAATCCATCAAGTTCAGAGGACCTGCGCATATAATGCAAAGGGTAAGTCAAATAAATCCGAACTCTAAAGAGTCAGAAGATGTAGAAAAATCAGAGAAAGGGAAACTTACCAAGGATGACATCGTCGACTTTGGCCTTCTCTTCGCGAAGACTCTGGAGTTCAGCCCGGATCGCCTCAGAAATGTTCTTCTCTCTGAATAAATCGTCGTTGAGATCCGAGATTTTCCTATCTTGAAGCGCAATCTTGCGATCACGCACATCGATGGCCATGGAGGTGGACTCGAGAATTTGAGCAATGCTCTTCTCATGATCTGTTTTGAGCTTATCCAGCTCTTGGCGAAGTTCTTTGTTCTCCACCACTAGGGTCTTAAGATTCTCGGCCTCTTCGATCATGGCGCGGGACTATTTTACTAGTGTTGTAAGTCAAAAGAACAACAGTTCAACAAAAATTCGACTATGAAACAAAAAGACAAGGTTTAAATTTCGAAATGATTACCTTCGGCCTCATCCTTGGAAACCTTCAGCTGTGCATTTTCAAGTCGGAGAGCTCTGATCTCTTTCCGCTTGTTGTAGATATTTTTTAATAATTCCTGGTTATACGAATTAACTTTCTGTAATTCATAATACCCACATTCAGAAATCTACTAAAGACTCGGGCTAATATTGTAACTAATATCAGCACGAGCCTTGGGGGCTACACTAGTTCATTCTTTGGCATCCTAAGTAAGCATAAACCCAGATTTAACTATCCAACTTCATGCTTGGGGGCTAGAGGATAGGATATAAAGTAACATAAAGGAAAAGGTGAGTTCGAATTCCGACTTACATGTTGTTCATGTGTGAGCTTGCTCAAGCACATGTTTGATGACCCACAAGTATAGGGGGTGTATCGCAGTATTTTCGATAAGTAAGAGTGTCGAACCCAACGAGGAGCAGAAGGTGCTGGCTAGTGGTATGGATCAGGAATTCTCTGCAAATACTTAGCAAACAGATTTTTAGGGGTTTTCGATAAAGCAAGTAAACAAAGTACGAGTAAATAAAAGACAGTAGGAATAAATGCAGCAAGTGGCCCAATCCTTTATGCAGCAAAGGACAAGCCGGTTGTATTACTTAAGATGACCAAACGTTCTCGAGGACACATGGGAAGACTGTCAAGTGCTTCGCTTCATATAATTGATTAATCTTCTCTAGCTTGCTAAGTGTTGTGTGGGTGAACCTGTGCTAATGTACCGCCCCATCCAAGACTAATACATACTTGTGATTATACCCCTTGCAAACATCCATAAGTACAAGAAAGTAATTAAGGTAGAAACCTAACCACAGCTTTAAACTCTAAGACCCTTACGTCCCTTGTGCAATGGTTTCCTAACGGGGGTTCAGGTTTCTGTCACTCCGGCAACCCCTACGATTAGTAGCCAAATACACAATGCATTCCCCTAGGCCCATATAGGTGAAGTGTCATGTAGTCGACGTTCACATGACACCACTAGAAGAAGTACACCACAACTTAAATATCAAACTATTGAATATTTCTCAACACAACTCCACTACTAACAACATGACTTCTCCCATGTCCTCAAGAACAAAACGAACTACTCACAAGACATCATATGGATCATGACCAGAGATGGAATAATGATGTATAACAATCTGAACATAAACAATAATTCAATGGTTCACTCAATAGCATCAACTACAAAGAGTAATCAACACCGGGAAAGTTTCCCCTATGAACTAATGCAAGATTCAACTCAATTGTTACAGCAATATGGAGATGGTGATGAGGGTGCTGATGGTGATGATGGTGGTGATGATGATGATCCTGATGAAGTCCAGCTTGATGGTGGTGTTGATGGCGATGATCTGCCCTCTCCGGGAAGGAATTCCCCCGGCAGAAATCTGTCTGCCGGAGAGATCTTTCTCTCTCGGTGTTTTCCGCCCCACAGAGGCAGCGGAATCTTTCTGTGGTCGCTCCCCGAGTCTTAGGGTTTCAGGAGGATGATATACGCTAGAGGGGAGAGCCAAAGGTGGGCCAGGGCGGCCACACCACCTGCTGGCGTGGCCTAGGGTTGCCCGCGCTAGGCGGTGGTGTGGGCCCTGTGTGGCCCATCTCCACTCCGTCTTCTGGCATCCTTAGTCTTCTGGAAAAATAGGATTTTCCGTATATTTTCCCGGATTTTCTGATCTTCACGAATTTTGCCTCCAAACAGCACCTTTTCCATCAGAATCCTGACTGCAGCGGTCCATGCTCCAAAAGTCATCAACGATGCAATAACAGATGAAATAACATAAGTATCACCTCTCAATACGAAATATATCAATGAATAATAGTGAATTAATACATAGAATAGTGATGCAAAATGGACGTATCAAATCCCCCCAAGCTTAGACTTCGCTTGTCCCCAAGCGAAACTGAGCTCAATAAACATGGCCTCAGGTTTATGGAGTGAAGAGTCGATAAAAGAATACGGACAAGAAGCATCACATTCATCAATACATAGATCATAATAGAAGACAACTCACTATTATATAACTCAACTTGTAATGAGTAAAGGAAACACAATAAAGATACATAAAGTGAATCATAATTGGTAATGGCAAACTTAGCTCTTGGTCGATAATTTGCTAGAGTTCACAAATAGCTGGTTTTCAAAGATAACTTTCAAAGTAGTAAACATCAAGATAAGAGCAAAGTGCAAAACAAGGAACATAAGAAACATGATTGAATAAATCATCAAATGAATGAAACACAACAACTCAAAATACTTGCTGAGATAGAGAGGAATAGGTTTACTGACTCAACTACAAAGTAAAAGAAAGGCCCTTCGCAGAGGGAAGTAGGGATTGCAAGTCTCATAAAGAGCTCCCAAAAATTATGATACTTACTAGATTTCAGCTCTCATTGCCCCTATCATAGGCATCTTTTTGGTGGTTAAGGTAAAAGTGACACAGCTAAGAGGATATGCTTTACAAGTTATAAATTGGAGTCCCATGCCCCTTACTTATGAGTATCGAACCTCATGCTACTCAACTTCAGTCACGAGCAAGCTCTTGTCATTGTAAATACATGTGTATCATTAAGAACCGCCAATGGGGTACCCCTTGCACATGACACAGGAGCTATCCCATAATCAAAATGACAAGGCAAGCAGACAATGAGCATCTCAGTGATCTTTTTATTTGCTATTTGCAAGGTTTTTATTGAGGATGCTTCATAGAATGCTCACTATAGTTATGCTGCAAGTTTCCACCATGATTAGGCATGGCTTAGGCTAGCGGCCCAGGCGTTTCTCTAACACACATATAAACTCCATGATCTTACAAGTTCCACTTTTATTTCACACCGCCGGGATCCATAAGCAAAAGAACATGATATCAACTAGGTACAAAGTACCAAATGAAGTGTTGAAAGCGGTCCCCATGGTACATGGTTCGGCTAACTTCAACTCATAAAGCACAAGCATATACGCAACAAAGAAGGACCCAATGGTTCAATTTTATTAAATGCAAGAAAGTAAAGTGTGCCATCAAGTTAGTGAGAGCTTTAATCATTAATTTTCACATAACAAGTTTAATTTGGGAGGTAGATAAAACAAGAATTTACTTGGAATAGCAATAATGCTAATAGGTAGGTATGGTGGACACAAATGACAAAGGTTTTGGTTTAAAGGAGTGGATGCACGAGAAGAATTCCCTCTCAGTACAGGTTTTTGGCTAGCAAGGATGGGTACCAAGTATAAGAGTTGAAGGAAACAAACAAACATACAAGTGATAAAAACAAACATGCAATCTTCCTTGGAAGCACAAAAGATCTTAACTAAAGAATACTAGACTTATGAGCAAATCAAGAAAGAAAGATGATGAAATTATTTTTCTCTAGAGTACTTCTATCTTTTTCATTCAACTCTCGAAAATAGTGTGCTACTGACCGAGCCAGGTTTGCCAAAACCAACTAAATTAACTCAATGATCCCAAAGTGCTACCAATACTAACAACAAGATCAATCATATAACCACGAATTGAAAACTAATATAAGCTATGCAAAAGAGTAAATGATAGAAATTCTCATTACTATTTCATAACGGCAACTCACACGAAGGGGTACATATCTAACGAGAGAGGGGACACTTCCATAATGCAAACCATCCTACATAATAACTCCTCTATTCAAGATATGACTCTACTAAAAAGGCAAAAAGATAGAAGATAGTGATGTGATACCGCGGCACTCCCCCAAGCTTGGAACAAACCAAGGGGATGCCAAACCTGATGACGAATTACTCCTTCGGTGGTGGTGGTATCCTCTCGATGAGTGTCTTGACCAATTTCCCCAAGTCCTCACTTCCTCCATAGGCTCCTTCCCTTTATCCTTGGCGGACACCATTGTGCTTCTAAGCCTTCAAAGAGTATGTCCTGGCAGAAACAGATCGAAACGAAAACACGATATACGAACCTCGGAAGATCCGGGGGGGTATATATTATGAAGTTTCATATCAAAAGGAAGGTACTGGGAGAAAACGAGTCGGAGGCGGAGTCTGGGGTGGACTCACCACCTGGTGGTGCGGCCAGGGGTGGGCCCGCGCCACAGGGTGGTGAGCCACCCTGGCTCCGTTTCCGTCCCTTTTTTGCTTCGTAGCTTTCCTTATCGACTGAAAACCGCAAAAATATAGTTGGATTCTATTTTCGCGGAACTTTTCTTACCAGAACTGTTACCTATTTGAAAATAGACTCTGCAGGTCTCTGAATTTGGTATCTAGTAGATTCTTTCGGAGTCACCACTTGAATAACATCAATATCTTCATCTTCATACACTTATTACTTGAGTCATAAAACCCTTCTCTTCCTTATTACACCATTATCTCCACTTCCTAGAAATTTCTTTCACACAAAACTTCACACAATTCTCATTAGCAACATTAGTATATATGAAGTGATAAAACCTTTTGAGTTCAACTTCAACTGAAAGCCATCAAAACAAAAGCTACTGTAGCAACTCCTTCCGAAAACCCAAAAAGAATTCAAAAAGGAAATCGAATAAAGAAGCAAATGCAAGAGTGGCTAAATCTGTCAAAACAGACCAGCAGGTAAAGATCAATTTTTTCGAAAATCTTCTGTTACTCAAATCAAAAAGTGCAAAACTAACGAAAGTTAAATAACACCATGGGGAAGAAGCACAAACAATTACAGCTCAATCTGATATACAGAAATCTCTCACGAATTTTTATGGTGAAGCACAAAAATCTGTTTCGGGACAGCAACTCCCCAAATATTACTTCTCTCTCATTAGAGGTTGATCTTGACACAAAAAAACCAAACAAAACGGATAAGGAGCGGTTATTACCTGAAGTAATAACTTCCAAGACTCAAAGAAACAAAAACAAACTGAAAGCAAAAACAAATTGGGTTGTCTCCCAAAGAGCTCTTTCTTTATAGCCATTAAGATGGGCACGATAATTTTGAAGATGCTCACATAGGAATATGAATTGAGGTGAAAGAGAGCATTAAGAAGCAAAAATACACACATTTAAGTCTAACCCACTTCCTATGCAAGGGAATTTTGTAAACAAACAAATTGTTGAAACCAGAGGCTACTTGCATAAGAAGGCAAAAGAAGTGCAACATAGAAACTTTCAGCATAAAACGAGGAAACTTGATATTATTGAGATGCATAAAAACACTTTTCCCTCTCTCATAGTAACTTTCAGTATCATGCATAAACTTAACAATATAGCTATCACAAGGACCATCATAGCAATGATCACTTATCTAACAGAAAACACAGGAATACTAGCTCTCATAACACTACTATGTGAAACAATATTAGAGGTATCCTTACAAAGGATAATGCGTCCCTCTTCTTCATATTTAGTGACAAAGTCTTTCACATTTGCTATAATAGGTTCATCAACCATTTGTTTATCAAGTTCAACAGCTTTATGTGTACTTTCATTAACCATACTAGCTATCATAGAATGTTCCTTTACCTTAACTGGGAAAGGGATTTTCTTAATGTAAGGTTCAGGTAAAACATGATTAGCATTATAAACTTCAGTATTTCTTGCAGGAACACTCTTAACAATATATTTATAAGGTTCATGATACTTATTCCACTTCTTTTTAGGCACTTCAATGTAGGAAGCAAAAGCCTTAAAATAAGAAGCAATAGCTTGAGAGTCTAGACCATAAGAATTTTTAATATTTTGAAAGTCATCAGTTCCCATAAAAGATTCAATGCATTCATAATCATAATTTATACCTGACTTTCTACCTTTGTCATTCTACCAAGCTTCAGCATTGTCTTGAATACGGTCCAGAAGATCCCATTTAGCTTCTTCTTCCATGCGAGTGAATGATCCAGCACAAGAAGCATCTAATAAATCCTTGTCATGTAGAGGGAGCCTTGCATAGAAGTTATTGATAATAATATTGTTGGGGAGCTCATGAATGGGACATTTGAGCATTAGTAACTTCAATCTCCCCCAAGCTTGAGTTGTACTCTCTCCATCAAGAGGCCAAAAGTTGTATATTTGATTCCGATCTTTATGAATCTCACTAGGAGGATAAAACTTTGAATAAAAGAGAGGTACTATTTCCTCCCATTCCAGAGCTTGACCATTCTTTAGCTGCTTATACCATTCCTTAGCTCTTCCTTTCAGTGATAATGAGAATAACTTCTTCTTAACTTGATCTATAGTAATACCTGCACACTTGAACAACCCGCATAATTCGTGTATAAAGAGCAAATGATCACCGGGATGGACAGTTCCATCTCCAACATAGTAGTTATCCATAACACGATCAATAATTCTTGTAGGTATTTTAAAAACATCATTCTCAGCAGGTGGTGGTGGTTTATCTACTACCTTAGCAGTGGTAGTAGCATTACCAAATAATAAACTCAGTGAATTATCCATAACAAAAATAAAGCAACTAGTAGAAGTAAACAATACTCATAGTAGAACTTTCCTTTACCAGTTCCACTCTCCAATAGCGCTTCGCTCCCCGACAACGGCGCCAGAAAATAGTCTTGATGACCCACAAGTATAGAGGGTGTATCGCAGTATTTTCGATAAGTAAGAGTGTCGAACCCAACGAGGAGCAGAAGGTGCTGGCTAGTGGTATGGATCAGGAATTCTCTGCAAATACTTAACACACGGATTTTTAGGGGTTTTCGATAAAGCAAGTAAACAAAGTATGAGTAAATAAAAGACAGTAGGAATAAATGCAGCAAGTGGCCCAATCCTTTATGCAGCAAAGGACAAGCCGGTTGTATTACTTAAGATGACCAAACGTTCTCGAGGACACATGCGAAGACTGTCAAGTGCTTTCGGTTCATATAGTTGATTAATCTTCTCTAGCTTGCTAAGTGTTGTGTGGGTGAACCTGTGCTAATGTACCGCCCCATCCAAGACTAATACATACTTGTGATTATACCCCTTGCAAACATCCGTAAGTATAAGAAAGTAATTAAGGTAGAAACCTAACCACAACTTTAAACTCTAAGACCCTTACGTCCCTTGTGCAATGGTTTCCTAATGGGGGTTCAGGTTTTTGTCACTCCGGCAACCCCTACGATTAGTAGCCAAATACACAATGCATTCCCCTAGGCCAATATAGGTGAAGTGTCATGTAGTCGACGTTCACATGACACCACTAGAAGAAGTACACCACAACTTAAATATCAAACTATTGAATATTTCTCAATACAACTCCACTACTAACAACATGACTTCTCCCATGTCCTCAAGAACAAAACGAACTACTCACAAGACATCATATGGATCATGATCAGAGATGGAATAATGATGTATAACAATCTGAACATAAACAATAATTCAATGTTCACTCAATAGCATCAACTACAAAGAGTAATCAACACCGGGAAAGTTTCCCCTATGAACTAATGCAAGATTCAACTCAGTTGTTACAGCAATATGGAGATGGCGATGAGGGTGTTTATGGTGATGATGATGATGATGATCCTGATGAAGTCCATCTTGATGGTGGTGTTGATGGCGATGATCTCCCCTCTCCGGGAAGGAATTCCCCCGGCAGAAATCTGTCTGCCGGAGAGATCTTTCTCTCTCGGTGTTTTCTGCCCCGTAGAGGCGGCGGAATCTTTCTATGGTCGCTCCCCGAGTCTTAGGGTTTCGGGAGGATGATATACGCTAGAGGGGAGAGCCAGAGATGGGCCAGGGCAGCCAGACCACCTGCTGGCGCGGCCTAGGGCTGCCCGCGCCAGGGGGTGGAGTGGGCCCCCTGTGGCCCATCTCCACTCCGTCTTCTGGCATCCTTAGTCTTCTGAAAAATAGGATTTTCCATATGTATTCCCGGATTTTCTGATCTTCGCGAATTTTGCCTCCAAACAACACCTTTTCCATCAGAATCCTGACTGCAGCGGTCCATGCTCCAAAAGTCATCAACCATGCAAAAACAGATGAAATAACATAAGTATCACCTCTCAATACGAAATATATCAATGAATAATAGTGAATTAAGACATACAATAGTGATGCAAAATGGACGTATCAATGTTCACTTCAGTTGTAACCTTCTCGGCAAGGGTGAGCGGGATCACTGGTGGAGGTGGTAATACACCAGCTCTCAGTCCCTCGTCGTGAAGGTGGACTTTTTCAAGAAGTTTGGAGTACTTGACGTCCTCCGCTTCTTGTGCTTCTTCTTCGGCAGAAAGATTTTGGCTTTCCAAGCATTGCCAGGCCAACCGCTGGATTTCCTCCGCAGATTTCCGAGACATGCCAAATCTGGCAAGTCCCGGATTGCTTAGGAGATTGTCAGCGAAGATTTCTGCCGAGGGATCATTACCCGAAGAGGGTTCACCCTTATCAACACCTGAGTCACTCATGGTGACATCAGTTTGCGACTCAAGGATTACTGGCTCTGTTGTTTGAGCCGGATCTTCTACAACAGTCGGAGATGGAGTAATCTCCAATGTTGCAGAAGGATGAGGAGCGGGAGTCGGAGGAGCCACGGCAGGAGAAGACAGTTTGAGCTTCGACTGGCGCAGGGGCTTCGCGACCATTTCCTTCCCCTTGCCCTTGATGAGCTGTTTAGCTCTGAGAAGATAATGGAACAACATTACACCTCAGAAGGAATTACAAGTAAGTACAAAAGACCTTGTGAGGAAAGATTACCTCTTCACAACAGGCACTTCTTTGGTGCCGATGGCCAATGTCGGAGCTTTGCGTTTCCGAGGAACGACATCCAGCATTGGGACCAACTCCCCCTCGTCCTGAGAAAACTCAGGAGGGTATCCCTCGATAGGAGCAAACTCCAACTCGGGGAGGTCAGCAAGCTAAAAAGGAAAACATATCAGTATTGCAAAGATAACATATAAATGAGCACGAAAAAAGAGTTACTACTGAAGTTTACCGGCATAATGGGATCTTCCGCCGTATACATATCCAGAGACAACTCCGGAATCTTCCTCTCAATCCGCTCCCTTACCAGCCATTTGATTTGGCATACATAATCTTTCGGCTTTAGGGCTTTGGAGCTGATGCGAAGAGAGTCATTTTTTGACGACGTGATGGAGTGCATCAGTCGATCTCCGTGATGTTGTAGGGGTTGAATCCGGCGTGCCACCCAGCAGTGAACTACGTCGGACCCTTTCAGGCCCTTGTGCTTCATCGGGTATTCGATTCGTCTCTTAGCGAGAAACAGATCGTCACTGAGAGTCGGAGCAGCCTCGTACCAAGACTCTTGAGGCATGGCGGCTCCATCGATGAAAGCCGGCAAAGCTGTGTCTTTGCCGAGAGCGGGATATCCTTGTGGTAGAAAAAGGTGGACGGCCATTGTTTGACCGAATCACTGGCCATAATCCGAGGATATACGCGCTCTCTTCTAACGGAAAACTAATAGTACCGGTAATATAAGGATTACCGGCAGTAATGGAATTTCTCCGAACATGAAAGAAGTATCAGAAAAGAGTAAGACTCTGCCTAATACCGAGATACCCCTCGCATAAAGAAGCATACGCGCTCATCTCTAAGATGGAGTTCGGGGGAAGATGGTGGAGATGAACGCCATAATGATCTATAACCTCGGAAAAGAATTCCGAGGGAGGAAAAGAAAGACCTCTGTCAAGGTGAGTGTCGAAATGCACTCGCTCGTTGTTGCGGGGGTTGGGGACGGTTTCGCTGAAGCTGCTCCGCCAATCGCCGGCGCGGAGGAGCCCTTCGTCTTCAACGACCTAGAGCTTGGGATCATCCAGGATGCAGGAGATCCAGACTCCACGGTGGCTCTCCCTCTCTGTCGCCGCCGCCGTCGCCGCTGCCGCTGCCGCTAAGCCGGAGGATGATGAAGACTGATTTGGTGCGCCGGTGACCTTAGATGGGCGGCGCTGGAGGTGTTTTTGCGGGAGCAGTGGAGCGCTAGGTTCGTGGGAGGCATAGAGGAGAAGGAAACGACACTGGAACTGGTGAAGAAGATTGGCGGAGAAATCCACACCACTTATATCCGCCAGGCGCGTCAAGATTCGTGTAAACGCTACATTAACCATGCCACGCGTCGTGAAAAGGACGGGGAAACCTCTGTGCGATGATTACGCCGCCTCGATCTCCATGCATGCATTGACACGGCGCCTCGGTTCCACGAAAGGCGGACCCACCAACTGTCGTGCTGACATGAAATGTCTGTCAGTGACGTGACTTGACCATGGCTGGTGTCAGGCTACGTCAGAGACCAAGTTCCGACTTAGTTTGAATTTTGAGCTGGAAATCTGAATAGATGTACTGATAGGTCCGACTTATTTTAAGACCCGGATCGTATCTTTTGTTTTGAAGTTTCAGGAACCCTTCAAGATTCTGCAAGCCGAAGATCAAGCTAGATGATGATAAATCCGACTTTGGATCTTGGAGACTTCCGGGGGCTGCTGTTGGGGATATACTTTCCGGGTATCCTCACAGTTCCTCACTAACCAGGGTGGCCCACTTCGGGTTAGAGCTTTGCTTCATGGGCAGCCCAGTCAGGGAGAAGATATGGAGTCCAATCCGGCTACAGGAAGGCCCAGAAGACTTACCGACATAGGCCCATAGTGTTACTTGTAGTTCAAGATGTACTCTGTAACCGACTCTTAGTCGTAGTCGGATAGATCTCTCCTGTAAACCCTAGGCCGGATATCTATATAAGCCATCCTAGGGAGAGCCTTTAGGGCACCTACCACCAGGCAATAGTCTACAACCTCAACTCGCACAGGCGAAACCCTTGTAACCCATATTCCGGCTCTGCCGTATTACTGGATTGCTAGTAGGAGTAGGATCCGTCCAAAGTCAGCGGATTCGAACCTGAGTAAACTTGTGTGCTCACCGTTCCGGAATACCGTACGTCTCACACCCCTCTCTTCCACACGCCTCGAGGACCCCCTCATGGCGTACCTGTCATCAATCCGACGACAGTAACCGAACTCTATTAGATAGTGCGCGGTCCATGATGTCTTTAACTGATTCGTCTATGTCTTTTTGGGGATACGCGTTAGAAACCGCTGCTTTTATTTTAAACCGAGCACCATCCAAATCTGTGGAGACAACCCCATATGATATATGGTATGGCAAGAAGCCAGTGTTGTCATTTCTGAAAGTTTGGGGATGTGAGGCTTATGTCAAGAAACTATAGCCTGACAAACTCGAACCCAAATCGTAAAAATGCATCTTTGTGGGATACCCAAGGGAAACAATTGGGTATACTTTCTATAACCAGGCCAAAGGCAAAATGTTTGTCATGAAAGTCGGCACCTTCTCGAGAAAGAGTTTCTCGCTAAAGGAGTTAGTGGAAGGAAAATTGAGTTAGATGAAGTTGTTGACCCTTCTCTCCAAATTTCGAGTAGTGCAATGGAAGCTGTTCTGAAACCACTCTCCAACATGGAGGAAGAGCCCAATGATGATGATCAAAACAATAATGTCGAGACTCCTGAGGTTCGCAGGTCTACAAGAGTTCGTGCCACTCCTGATTGGTAAAGTAGCCTTGTGATGTCTGTCATCCTAGATGAACAGGAGGAACCTACAAACTACAAAGAAGCTATGGATAGTGCTGACTCCAAGAAATGGCTAGAAGCCATGAAATCCGAAATAGGATCCATGTATGAGAACCAAGTTTGGACCTTGGTAGATCTTCCAGAAGGCCATAAGGCCGTGGAAAATAAATGGATTTTTAAGAAAAAGACAGATGCGAATGGTAATGTGACCGTTCACAAAGCTCGACTTGTCACAAAGGGGTTTCGACAAATTCAAGGAGTTGATTACGACGAGACTTATTCTCCCGTAATGATGCTTAAGGCTGTCCAGATTTTAATAGCAATTGTTGCACATTTCGACTATGAAATTTGGCAGATGGATGTCAAGACTGCATTCCTCAATGGTCACATTGATGAAGAGTTGTATATGATGCAACCGGAAGGTTTTGTTAATCCTAAGGATGCTGGAAAGGTGTGCAAGCTTCAGCGGTCCATTTATGGATTGAAGCAAGCATCTCGGAGCTAGAACCAACGTTTTGATCAAGTGATCAAGAGTTTTGGATTTGTCTAAAATCAACAAGAGTTCTATGTTTACAAGAAAGCGAGTGGGATCTTAGTTGTTTTCTTAGTAGTATATGTGGATGACATATTACTCATGGGAAACGATGTGGATCGTATGAAAAGCGTGAACGTATATTTGAGTAATTAATTTTCCATGAAGGATCAAGGTGAAGCTGCATACATATTAGGAATCAAGATCTATAGAGATAGGTCAAGGCGACTAATTGCATTAAGTCAGAGTACTTACATCGAAAAGATTTTGAAGAGGTTCAAAATGGACAATACCAAAAGGGGCTTTGTAGCAATGATGAAGAATTGCAAAATGAGGATGACTGAATGTCCGGTAACGGATGATGATAGAGAAAAGATGTCTAACATCCCCTATGCCTCAGCCATAGGATCTATCATGTATGCAATGTTAAGTACACGACCTGATGTGGCATTGGCTCTTAGTTTGATGAGCCGATACCAAAGTAATCCAGGACCGGATCACTGGACAGCTGTGAAGAATATCCTAAAGTATCTGAAAAGAACAAAGGATATGTTCCTAATCTATGGAGGAAGTGATGAAGCTCTAAACATAACGGGTTACGTGGATGCGAGCTAGAACTCAGATCATGATGACTCGAAGTCTCAAACAGGATTTGTGTTCCTAGTGAATGGTGGGGTGGTAAGTTGGAAGAGTAAGAAGCAGCCGGTGGTGGCGCAATCTTCAATGGAGTCTGAATACATTGTTGCGGCCGATGAAACGAATGAAGATGTTTGGCTAAGGAATTTCAACATCGAACTAGGAGTTTTTCCAAATGCGCAAGACCCCGTGACGATCTATTGTGATAACACAGGAGTTATTGCAAACGCAAAGGAACCAAGGACTCATTCTGCAGCCAAACACATCAAGCTTAGATTTCACGTCATCTGGCAGAATGTTGACAAAGGTGAAGTCAAGATTTGCAAAGTAGATACGGAACTGAATGTGGCAGATCCTTTGACCAAAGCTCTCCATCAGGAAAAGCACGAACAACATCGAGATTCTATTGGTGTTAGGTTCCTGCCTATTGTAAACTAGTTTTATTTATACTCTACTGCAAGTGGGAGACTGAAGGAGTTATGCCCTAGAGGCAAATAATAAAGTGTATTATTTGATATATCTCCTATATGTTCATAATACGTTTCATACTGTGCTATAACTGTGTTAAAACGTTAATACACGTGTGGTATGTAAACAAATTGTGTCTCTAGTTACCTCTAGCAAACTAGTTCATTGGTCATGAGGATGGTCTGGGTTTTAAGATCATGGGCATTTATGCCAATTGACAATGGGGTCATGTTATTAGTTGAATAACATGATAGACAAACATCTGACCGTTATATCTTGAATGAGATCTAGTTACAAAGTTCACCATTGATTATAAAACATAGAGAACCTCGCAACCTGAGCTGTGAGGTAATGCAAATCACCATTCCGGAGGAAGCTTAGATGGTTATCAAGAATCATCTCATAACAGGGTGATCAAAAGGGTGCCACTCAGGTTTTCCAAAGGGATGCATAGAGGAGTACATATCAAGACCAGGATTTGTCTAATCCATGTAACGGATAGATACATGTGGCCATCTCGGTGACGTTGCATTAATGAAGCTTGCAAGCATGTGGCTTGGTCACGGAATGTAGCGCAATGAGAATGAATAAACAAGTTCATTGGTAACGAGACCGAACTAAGGTATGGGGATACCGAAGATCAAGTCTCGAATGAATTAGGTATCGTATGACAAAGGGAACAGGAAACGACTATCTCACGGTTCGAGCAATTATTCGTGAAACGCATGGGGGTCACATGGCCATCCAGGTCCCTCTGTTGATCATTGATGTGAGAGTAGTCTCGATCATGTCCGGAGTGTTTTTGAACTGAAGGATGTCACGCTTAAGGGTAGGGACGCTTAGGGTAGATGAGGTATCGTAAGAGAAATAGAGAAAGAGAAACCGGAATAGTTCCGGGTAACATCCGATGGAGATCGGAAGGGGTCCGGAAGGTGTTCCAGAGTGAAAGAATAATATAATATGTATATTTGAATGTTAATTGGAGAATTAATATTAAATATATATTTTATTTTATTATTAAAGGCTTCATAATGCTAACGGGCCTCACCTGAAGGGAGGCCCAATAGGGCATGACGCCTAGGGAGAGGGGGCCAGCCGGCCTGGGCTTGGTGGGCCGCCGCAGTGGGGCCCACCTAGGGCCGGCAGCTGCCCCTAGGTGGCCGGCGGGTGTGGGGTTTAGTCCCACACCGCCTGGCCCCTAGGTGGCACGCCCTCCCTTCCCACTATATATAGGGGTCTCCCCTCCCCTTTGGAATCATCACATTCCCTCTCATTCTCTCTCTCATCCATTGAGGACTTCTTCGTAATATTGGAGAGGACCTCGTGGGTGAGTTCTCCACCTTCACACCACTGTCGTGTGATCAGCGATCTAGCATCTACTTCTTCCGCTGCTCGGCTAGATCGGAGTCCGGTTGACGTCTCCTACACCGGACGTGTGACGAACTTCGGAGGCATCACACTTGGGGTGCTGCTCGTCTTCATCAATATATTCCTTCCTCCATAAGGCGTGCCTCGGTCTTCAAAGGTATGAATACCGTCTCTCTCCTCCGTTACTTATGTCTACATAGTATAGATCCTGGTATTAGTGTTCGAGTAGATAGAATTTTTTTATTTTCTGCTACGGAACCTTAAAGATTACTTGTTGTAGTTGATGCTATTGAGTGGAACCATTGAATTATTGTTTATGTTCAGATTGTTACTTATCATTATTTCATCTCTGAGCTTGATCCATATGATGAGTAGTTCGTTTAGTTTTTGAGGACATGGGAGAAGTCATGTTGTTAGTAATGAATTGTATTGAGAAAGATTCAATGGTTTGATATTTAAGTTGTGGTGATATTCTTCTAGTGGTGTCATGTGAACATCGACTACATGATACTTCACCTTTATGGGCCTAGGGGAACGCATTGTGTATTTGGCTACTAATCGTGGGGTTGCTGGAGTGACAGAAACCTGAACCCCCATTAGGAAACCTTTGCATAAGGGAGTGTAGGATCTCAAAGTTTAAGGTTGTAGTTAGGTTTTTATCTTAATTACTTTCTTGTAGTTGCAGATGCTTACAAGGGGTATAATCACAAGTATGTATTAGTCCTAGGAAGGTCAGTACATTAGCATAGGTTCACCCACACAACACTTATCTAACCAAAGAAGATTAATCAACTATTTGAAGCGAAAGCACTTGACAATATTCCCATGTGTGCTTGAGAACGTTTGGTCATCTTAAGTAATACAACCGGCTTGTCCTTAGCTAAAGAAAGGATTGGGCCACTTACTGCAATTATTATTATTGTCTTTTATTTACTCGTACTTTATTTATCTGCATTATCAAAAACCCCTAAAAATATGTTTGCTAAGTATTTATAGAGAATTCCTGATTCATACCACTTGTCAACACCTTCTGCTCCTTGTTGGGTTCGACACTCTTACTTATCGAAAATACTACGATACCCCCCCTATACTTGTGGGTCATCAAGCTTGTCTAGGAAGAGGTGCTACTAGCGGGGCATGGCGGTGCTCGGAGGCGGGCAATGATGGAAGCAGAGGCAAGGTGGGGGTTGGTAGGGAATCGATTCCCATGTGCGTGCTATGTGTGTGGTGGGTGTCTGATGTGTGTGTTGTGTTCGCATGCGTCGTGTCGTGGAGGTCATGTGTTGCGGCGTGGGTCAGGTGGTGTGATCATTGTGTGTCGGTGTGGGTTTGGTCGGTGTGTGGTGTTGTGTGGCATGCGCATGGGTCAGGTGTGTGCGTGTAGTGGTGTACCGGCTGTGGGTCAGGTCCTGTGTGTGTGGCCAGGTGTGTTTGTGTGGCGTGCGATGTGTGTCTGTGGTGGGTCGAACCATGTGTGGTGTGCATGCTGGTGACAGGCAACGGGAATGTGAGGGAGCTAGGGTTTGGGTGTTGGCTGGTAGGTGGCTGCCTACTGGGCCTTTTGGGCTTGGCCAGCGGCTGCCTCCCTAGATTTTATAAAATGCCTTTTATTTATTATTTTAAAAATACTTTTGTAAATAGTTTTGAGGCAAACAAAATATCTGAAAATACCGGTGTTTTCAATTTGAAATTAAAAGAGAGAAATAATATAGAAAACAAAAATAGGATTTTAGCAAAATACTTTTATGACAGAACATGCATGATGATGCACAAAATAGAAACAACATGCAATTTTCTAATAGTGGTTTTCCCGAGGTGCTACAACAGGTTTAGAAGATGATCCACATAAAAACAAGAATAAGATGAGAAGAAGAATGGAAGAGTCGATAGGTAGATTAGATAGATAGGTCTAGTTAGGAAACAAATAAGAAATTCCTAAGTAAGTTGTATTAGGTTTTGCTCTTGTAACTTTTTTTATATTATAAGTGGATTATGAATCTTGTCATATTATCATTGTATTATTCTAAATTTTATTTATTTTAGGGATTTCTATTTTCGTGCCCTCAGTTCCTTAGTTGTACTCACCTTTGCCCAGCCGCTTAACTTTTCCTCACTTTTGCTCATCTCCTTCTACAAAACTCTCACATGGTCTAAAACTCGTTGTCCGTTAGCCTTACTGTTACATGCTGACAAGTGGAGCCGCGTTCAGTTAGGTCACGTAGTGGACCCTCGCTGTTACATGTTGACAAGTGGGGCCGTGTTTTGCCAGGTCCCGTAGTGGATCCTTGCCGTTACATACTAACAAGTGGGGTCGTGTTTAGTCGGTTCCCATAGTGAACACCTCTCTCCACTTATACAGATCAGCATAGGACCCACAGCTTATCCACGTGAGCGCCAGACCCACAGCTTATCTAGGTTGGCATTGCAAGATAGGACCCCGAGCCAGCCCCGCGCCCGCGCCCGTGCTATTGCCTCCCCTTTCTTCTTCTTCTCCGGTGACGACAACCCTTTGTTGAACTTCACTTCGACCTCCTGTTCGTCCTGGCCGTAGTATGGTGTCGTCCCGTTGACCTATATGAAGGATGACAATGGCAACCATGCGCTTGCTATGGACAATCAATTGGTGCAACTCGGGAGCTCAATTGGGCGCTTGCTTGCTGTGGAGAATGCGGGCAGTCAGCCGTTACGATGATTTGATTGGTTTATCGAGTTAATGTCTCGGCTGCAATCAAGTGAATCTATGAGATGAAAGTCAAACTTTGAGATCTAGGAAGATGGATGTATAAGAATTAAGTGTTGGAATTCTTACCTAATTGGCCCAGCCCATATTCTATTTTAATAATTCCTAAAAATCCTAGAGGCCCATGTGGCCCATTCATGTATGGCAAGAGTTGGGACAAATATTTAGTCCCATATTGCTAGTTGAAGGAAGATTTCACTACCTTATAAGGGGGGTTCTTTCACCACTTGGTAAAAGGATGAGAAGGAGAGATACGTATACGCGTGCTCCTCCTCCTCCGCCACCTGCCTCGCCACGCCTCACCTCGCCTCGTCACGACGCGTGCGTCGCGGGTCGCAGGAATGCCTCGAGCCGAGAGCTTCCCTTTCTTTTTTCCGTGCATGAATGGATTAATTATCTAAACAGTATGCATAAGTGCGTATTTAATATGCACTCAATGGAGATTTAATATGAACGTTTTCTCTGAGAATTAATTCGGATGTTTCCTCTGCTGTTTAATTTGGACGTTACCTTTGCGGTTTAATTCGGACGTTTCCTCTACGGTTTAATTTAGACGTTTCCTCTAAGGTTTAATTCGGACTTAATGGAGGTCGTTTCCTCTCACGATGTTGCCCGTTTGCCTATGCCTCTAAGACTGAAAGGTCGCTCCTCTCGTGTCACAGCTTTGCCTCCAATTTCAGAGCATCGCGTTGCCGCTCCATTCTTCCCCATCTCGTCTCGCAACGTGCATCGCTAGCTGAGACAGTAGGCCTCCGAGACCCAGCTACTTCGAGTCCTGTACGAGAGAAGGGCGATAAGGTTTTTGGGGAGCGCTATTGGCGTGACTACTGGCTTTGTCACAGACTCATCCACGGATAGAGATTGCGCCAACGACGTCTTCCCCAATGAGGACTTCTTCCCCGACATTAGCAACCTTTTCCTCGATGACATGGTTCACGACGGTGCCAATGCCAACAACGATGGTTCCTCTAGCGGTCCCTATGCTATGATGTATATATTCTTACTTAATATTATTTATCTCAGTCAGATAATATGTCATTCTTTTTGGGTTGCTACAGATCTTATACACATATTATCTCAACATGTATGCTTTGCAATTCTCTTCTATATCTGCCTTAGTTTGTATCTGCTAAATCATATGATTAGTTTAACTTCTGTTATTCTATTCATGTTTTATTTAGCATTTATCTTGGGTAAATTGCTCTTAATCTCAACATTCCAAAAACCTTATTATAGGCAATTTGCTCCGAATAGTTTTGTTGCATCCATGAACTCACCTATGTTTGAAGGTGTCAATTACAAAAGATGGCGTGCGAGGGCAATGCTCTAGTTTCAGACCATGAGCTGCTATAGCATCATTTACAATATACCTGAGGGAGATCTTACTCCTGCTCAGGAAGAGGCTTTTCAAAAACGCGATACCACATTTAAGGCTACCTTGATCAGCATCCTTGGCAACAATATTATCGATTTATACATGTCATTTAGCAATGGCAAGGATATGTGGGATGCGCTCGAGAGAAAATTTGGAGTCTCCGATGCTGGCAGTGAACTGTATGTCATGGAACAATTCTATGACTATAAGATGGTTAATGACCGCTCCATTGTGGAGCAGGCTCATGAAGTACTGTCACTTGCCAGGGAGTTTGAGCACTTCACTTGTGTGTTACCGAACAAGTTTGTTGCCGGAGGCATTATTGCCAAGCTTCCCCAGTCATGCAGGAATTTTTCTACTTCTCTGAAGCACAAGAGACAAGAGTTTTCCGTGACGGATCTCATTGGGACTCTTGATATGGAAGAGAAGGCGAGAGCAAAAGACACACGTGCTCGAGGTACCGAGGGAGGCTCTAATGCTAATCTAGTACATAAAAGGAACTTTCAGCCTAACAAGTTCAAGAACAAGGGCAAGTTTGATGGCAAAGGAAAGTTTGATGGAAAGAACAAGGCTTCACAGTCTACCAGCTTCAAGAAGAAGATTGATAAGAAGAAAGGTGCTTGTCATGTGTGCGATGATCCTGATCATTGAGCTCTTGCTTGTCCCAACTACTTTGACAAGCGCCAGCATATGAAGGGCAGTAAGATTGCTAATGTTGTTATGAGCGACGTTGAGATGAAAGATGTTGGGTATGGTATATTACCTATTGTTTTTTCATTATATCATTCTCTCGATTGGTGGATTGACACGGGCGCTAATGTACATGTTTGTTCTGACATTTCCATGTTTTCTTCATATCAGGTCAGAGGGACTCAAACCGTGCTGATGGGGAACGGCTCGTATGCTTCTGTTCATGGTGTTGGTATGGTTGATCTGAAGTTCACTGGGAAAGACCGTGCGCCTAAAGAACGTGCATCATGTTCCCTCAATAAATAAAAATCTTGTTAGCGGATCTCTTCTGTGTCGAGACGGCTACAAGATTGTATTTGAATCCAATAAATTTATAATCTCTAAGTATGAAACCTTTGTTGGTAAAGGTTATGAGTGCGGAGGCTTGTTCCGCTTATCTTTGTCAGACGTTTGTAATAAAGTTGTTAATCATATTTACACGAATTTTGAATCAAATATCTGGCATTCTCGTCTTTGCCATATTAATTTTTGGTTGTATGATGTGACTAGCCAAAATGAATTTAATCCCTGACTTCACTACTGTTAAGGGATCTAAGTGCCAAATCTGTGTGCAAGCAAAACAACCTCGCAAGTCACATACGACTACAGAAGCGAGAAATTTAACACCACTAGAGCTCATACATTCTGATCTTTGTGAGATGAATGGTGTGTTGACAAAAGGTGGAAAGAAATATTTCATGACGTTGATCGGTGACTCTACGAGATATTGTCATGTATATCTTCTGAAAACAAAAGATGAGGCTTTGAGTTTCTTCAAAATCTATAAAGCTGAAGCACAAAACCAACTTGATCGAAAGATTAAGAGGCTTAGGTCTGATCATGGTGGAGAGTATTTTCCAACAAGTTTGATTCCTTCTGTGCGGAACATGGTATAATCCATGAGAGGACGCCTCCCTATTCACCTCAGTCAAATGGGGTAGCTGAGAGAAAGAACCATACTCTAACAGATTTGGTTAACGCCATGTTAGATACATCGGGTCTATCTAAGGAATGGTGGGGGGAGGCTCTATTGACTGCGTGCCATGTCCTAAACCGAGTTCCCACGAAGAACAAAGAAATTACACCATTTGAAGAATGGGAGAAGAAAAGGTTAAAACTCTCTTACCTAAGGACTTGGGGATGTTTGGCAAAAGTTCATGTGCCAATTCCCAAGAAGCGCAAACTTGGGCCAAAAACCGTTGACTGTGTATTTTTGGATTATGCTTTCCATAGCATTGGTTATAGATTCTTGATAGTAAAATCTGAGGTACCTGACATGCATGTCGGTACAACTATGGAGTCGACTGATGCGATTTTCCTTAAGGATATCTTTCCTATGAAGGATATACTTAGCTCATCAAGTCAGGAGATGCCTAGTTCATCCAGTCAGAATTTTAGTACAAATTCTGAACCCATCACTCCAATTGAACATGTTGAAAATCCTAAGGAGCATGATAATGAAATTCCTAAAAGGATCAAGATATAGAGGACTACAAAGTCCTTTGGTGATGATTTCATCGTGTACCTCGTGGATGATACTCCCACTTTTATTTCAGAAGCCTATGCATCTCCTAATGTTGACTACTAGAAGGAAGCCGTTCGTAGTGAGATGTATTCCATCTTAGCCAATCGAACATGGGAGATCACGGATCGTCCTTATGGGTGTAAACTTGTAGGATGTAAATGGGTGTTCAAGAAAAAGCTTAGGACTGATGGTACTATTGAAAAGTACAAGGCACGGCTAGTGGCCAAGGGATACACTCAAAAAGAAGGTGAAAACTTCTTTGACACTTACTCACCTGTTGCCAGATTGACCACCATTCGAGTACTACTTTCATTGGATGCCTCTCATGGTCCTATCGTTCATCAAATGGATGTTAAGACAACTTTCCTAAATGGAGAGTTGGATGAGGAAATTTACATGGATCAGCCAGATGGCTTTGTGGTAAATGGTCAAGAAGGAAAGGTGTGCAAATTGTTGAAGTCTTTATATGGCCTAAAACAAGCCCCTAAACAGTGGCATGGGAAGTTTGAAAGAACTTTAACCATTGCAGGCTTTGCTATAAATGAAGCTGATAAATGTGTGTACCATCACCATGATGGGGGTGAAGGAGTCATCCTTTGTTTGTATGTTGATGACATACTGATTTTCGGAACCGACCTTAATGCAATTAAGGAAGTGAAGGATTTCTTATCTCGTTCCTTTGAGATGAAAGATCTGGGTGTGGCTGATGTTATCCTGAACATCAAGCTATTGAGAGATGATGATGGTGGGATTACATTGCTTCAATCCCACTATGTGGAAAAGGTATTGAGTCGTTTCGGGTATAGCAACTGCAAGTCTTCTCCTACACTGTATGATCCTAGTGTGATGATTCGAAAGAATCAAGGAAATACTAGAGACTAACCGAGATACTCTCAAATTATTGGCTCGCTTATGTACTTAGCTAGCGCCACGAGTCCTGACATCGCTTTTACTGTGAGCAAACTCAGTCGATTTTTTCAAATCCAGGGGATGATCACTAGCATGCTCTTGAGAGAGTTATGTGCTATCTAGAAGGCACAGCGAGCTACGACATTCACTATACCGGGTATCCGAGGGTACTAGAGGGTTATAGTGATTCAAATTGGATATCTGATGCTGATAAGATAAAGGCCACGAGTGGATATGTATTCACACTTGGTGGTGGCGCTGTTTCTTGAAAGTCTTGCAAGCAGACCATCTTAACAAGGTCAACTATGGAAGCAGAACTCACAACATTAGACACAACCACTGTTGAAGCAGAGTGATTTCGTGAGCTCTTGATGAACTTACCTATGGTTGAAAAACCAATACCCGCAATCCTTATGAACTGCGATAATCAAATAGTGATTTTCAAAGTAAATAGTTCTAAGGATAATATGAAGTCATCAAGACATGTGAAGAGGAGACTGAAATCTATCAGGAAAATGAGAAACTCTAGAGTTATTGCATTGGATTATATCCAAACATCTAAAAACTTGGCAGATCCCTTCACAAAGGGTCTATCATGCAATGTGATAGAAAATGCATCGAAGGAGATGGGTATGAGACCCACAATATGAGCTTTTCACAGTGGTAAACCATTCTATGTGATTGGAGATCCCATGAATTAGAATTGGGAGACAAGCTGTTGATTAGCAGAGAGGAAAGTATCCCTACTTTAATGAACACCACTCCATAAAGATGCAATACTTTCCTATTCTGCACGACAGGTTGATTTATTATCTTAATATGTTCTAAGTGGCTTATCTTAAGCAGAGATGTTGTCCTGCAGAACATCTTTTAAAGAACACACATATATGAGTCCGACTGTTAAATGTTGCAGTCTATGAGAGTAGGGTGTTCTCTAATAAGCTCATGAAAGACCATGGAGTATGACGCATAAGCTCCACCCGCGGGAAAGTCCCACGACAGCCTAGTATTGGTCAAGACTTTGTATGAATCTAGGTTTGCAGCAAACTTGCAGTTTAAGGCATAGTCTACTGTACAAGTTGCAGCCTAGTGCAGCATAAAGTTCTAGGTGGAAGTTCAACTTAACAGTCTCCACTATAATACCGGTATATAAACAATGTTTTGGAACCAAAGGCAAACTTTATGTGCCTCTAGGATCTGGTAGGAGATTGTTGGAATTCTTACCTAATTGGTCCAGCCCATATTCCATTTTAATAATTTCTAAAAATCATAGAGGCCCATGTGGCCCATTCATGCATGGCAAGAGGTGGGACAAATGTTTAGTCCCACATTGCTAGTTGAAGGAAGATTTCACCACCTTATAAGGGGGGTTCTTCCACCACTTGGTAAAAGATGAGAAGGAGACAGACGTACTCGCGCGCTCCTCCTCCGCCGCCCGCCTCGCCACGTCGCAGGTTGCGGGAATGCCTCGAGCCGAGAGCTTTCCTTTCTTTTTGCCGCGCATGAATAGATTAATTATCTAAACAATATGCGTAAGCGGGTGTTTAATATGCACTCAATGGAGATTTAATACGAACGTTTTCTCTAAGAATTAATTCGGACATTTCCTCTGTGGTTTAATTTGGATGTTTCCTCTGAGGTTTAATTCGGACTTAATGGAGGTTGTTTCCTCTCCCGACGCTGCCCGTTCGCTGTGCCTATAAGAGTAAGAGGTCGCTCCTCTCGTGTCACAACGTTGCCTCCAGTTTCAGAGCATCTTACTTCCACTCCATTCGTCCCCATCCCGTCTTGCGACGTGCATCGCTAGCCGAGACAGTAGGCCTCTGAGACCCCGCTACTTCGAGTACTGTACGGGAGAAGGGCGATAAGGTTTTTGGGAGTGCTATCGACGCGACTACTGGCTTCATCACGGACTCCTCCACGGATAGCGACCGTGCCAACAATGTCTTCCCCAACGAGGACTTCTTCCCTGGCATCAGCAACCTTTTCCTCGACGACATGGCTGACGACGGTGCCAACGTCAACGACGGCGGTTCCTCCAGCGATCCCTCTAATATGATGTATATCTTCTTACTTAATATTGTTTATCTCAGTCAGATAGTATGTCGTTCTTTTTGGGTTGCTACAGATCTTGTACACATATTATCTCAACATGCATGCTTTGCAATTCTTTTCTATATCTGCCTTAGTTTGTATCCGCTAAATCATATGATTAGTTTAACTTCTATTATTCTATTTATGTTTTATTTAGCATTTATCTTGGGTAAATTGCTCTTAATCTCAACAATAAGAGAATGACACAACTTTTGAACACTTTCAAATTAAAAAAATTATACAACTCTTAATGTAAAAGAGTGTTTATAATTGACACAACTCTTGAACATTTCCAAATTATAGCTGGGAAGTCTTCGTGCACATGCTTCTAAGGACCAGTGCCTTAGAGCGAAATCGTTACCATTTTTGAATTGATCTGAATCTTCTAACATCAAACCTCTGACAGACATAGACTCGACGAGATCCATCACTACATGAAAGAGGCGATAAGACGAATCCCTTCCCTCCACAACGCCACCGACGAGATCACGTAGACAAGGTGGATGAGTAAGCGGGTATACCTTATTCATGTCCCGCATAACGCCATCGTAGCCACCATAACGACGATGTCGGTTGATCAAAATCTAACTTTAATGACTCTATATACCGTCGAGCGCAGGTCCGAGGTCCTTACCCCATCCCACCGCCAGAGTGGCAAGCAGAGGAGTTAGGGACCGTCGATTTTTGATCGTAGACGGCGAGAACGAGGCTGATGACGACACTGCTAGGGCGGCCGCCTCTTTTTCTTTCTACGGTGATCACAAAGTGTTTAATGCCATAGGAAAACAACAGAAGGGGAAATTCCTTAGGTTTGCGGTTTTTTTTTTTTTTTGAACTTTCCGTCTTCCGAAGTTTCTCTCCCACGTCGAACACGGGAGAAACACATGAGGCCACATGCATCGTCCATATCTGTCACCACCGGGTCAAACCGGAGAAAAACCAACAATTACTACATTTCCCAGGCACCTGATCGCAAAACCGCGGCACAAAAACTCTCGTTCGTATGAGGAGGCAGCTCGTGCTCGGGCAAGACTGAGACGAGACCCACCCGCGCAGGCAGGCTCGCGAGGGCAACGCAAAGCCCCCGACCCGCGCCCACCCTCCGCCTAGATCTCGCCGCCGCCGACGACGACGGGATGCTCCCCCTCCGCGGCCTGCTCTTCGCCGCGCTCCTCGCCGTCGCGCGGTCGCCCTTCGCATCCGCCTCCGAGTCCGACCACAAGGTGCGCACCGCGGTTCCACCGTCCTCGCGTCTCCTCATACTCTAGTACCCTAGATCCGAGCCTCTCATCCACCAGTCGTCTGGATCTTTCGAGGCGCCGCGCCGGATCTGGACGAAGCCGTGCGTTAGTATGGGTCACTGTTGCCTGTGAGTTGCATGCTTAGCTCGAGGTTTGCGGCGTTATCTGATGCTCCGTGATGCGATCGGTTTCACGCTTAGAAGTTTTGTAGTTACTAGCGAGAGGAGTGTTCCCTTGGGAAGCTACTTGATCTCCTTTGCTGCAGGAGTGCACAAGAGAACATTACAGAGAAGCATTAGGACAAAAGAGGTTTTGGGGCTTTGGATGTATCAACTCCCGGAGTACGACTGGGAAAGGAAACAGCTTTAACTGTATTCTTGTCTGGTGAATTTGGCAGTGTTGGTCTTGACTCTTAAAAAAAAATAGACAGACAGGACATAGGGGACTTATCCTGGCTTATGTCTGAATCGTAGAGTTTTATCTTCCTCGGCGTTGCATTTAAACACTGAGATACAACGCATGCCATAATTAGGTTGGGATGCATCCAATTGTTGTGGACATACATTTAAGAGTATATTGTGATCTGAACCTGTTGCTTGAACATTCTTATCAGTTATCATTCTATTTGCACTGCCCAATCTTGGGAAGCACACTAGTTGAAAATGATGTGGCATCATGGAAGTCATGACTGTGTAGTTTGAAAAAAATTATGGCCCCTTCTGTATTACACAATTTTATCAACTTACTGTTGAATACACTCATTATATTTACATTTCACGCTCTCTCTCTGCTAGACCAAATTGCGTCTGCACTGGGTACATTCCATCGCTCTGCATATCTCACTAGGTAGGGACTGATTGGGTGTCGGATTTAGCACAGCCGAGGTAGCTGCAATCATGGCATGGTTGTAGTATCTACCCTCCGACCCCCACCGTCGCACGCGTCCGTAGTAACTACGTGCATTGTTATATCTGAAAACACAGTAGCACGGATCTCTCTTTGGTTTCATTCTGTCGTGATGCAGAGCCTGCACCGAGTTATGTGATAATTTAGCTATGTAGTTAATTTTTCTAGGGTAGTATGGAGTAAATTAGCTGCTACTATTCCAATATGTTAAGTTATAAAGTAATATACTGAGACAATGTGTTGGAATCCACTTCGCAACCAAACAGAGCCTCACAATGAATACGATATTACCTCGTATTGTTTGGCGCTTTTTTCTTGCTAGGGCTGAGTTTACTCGCTGTAATGTCCCTTGAATATCAAAGTATGTAGATGTGTGCTAATTAGTGATAGCAAATGTTGGGATCCCAGTTAATTAATTGCAAGACTCAGTTTTAAGGATAAATTCAGTCTATCCTAAGAAAGGAAAGTTTGGGTGGCTTTAAAATTTCAAATTGATATATTGAAGAGGATGTACACTTTCACAAACATTGCCACGAGAAAGATGCTTCTTTTATTTGTTGATATTCTTTACCGGTCGACAATCCCAAATGTTTTTGTACAGTGGGATGCCCTTAACAATCAACAAGTCAGCCGTCGATCTCAGATTTCAAAGTTTCTCTATTGAATTTATTTATGTCTTCTTACAGGTCTGTTTGTCGTCGTGATGACAATAGTTAGTTGAAATTTTTTTTTTTTCCTAGAGGCTAATATGCTAACATATTGAGAACATGTTTTGTCATTACTAAAGTATTACAGCTTCTTATGTTTCTATGTGCAGTACAAAGCTGAAGAACCGGTTAAGCTCTGGGTAAACAAGGTTGGCCCGTACAATAATCCTCAAGAAACATACAACTATTACAGCCTTCCATTTTGTCACCCATCTGAAAACCCTGCACATAAATGGGGTGGACTAGGAGAGGTTCTGGGTGGAAATGAGCTGATTGATAGTCAGATTGATATAAAGTTTTTAAGTATGTCCATCTTGTTCTCACATCCTCTGTTTTGTTTACTTTTGATTCTGAATTGTTTAAATGCATGTCCTTTTCTACGAAGTGACCGATTATTCTTATTTCAGAAAATGTGGACAAGGGCCCCATTTGCACAATTGACCTTGATGATAAAAAGGTTCAGCAATTTACTGATGCCATTGAAAGCTCATACTGGTTTGAGCTTTTCATAGGTATGAAGAGCCGTAGTTAGTTAATGGTTTCTGTTTTGCTGCACTTTTTTTTTTGTTTTGGATGCTACTTCTAGTTCTGACATTCTTTGTACCCATCTTTCTTCCTTTGCCTGCTGTGCGAAATCACCAAGATGATCTGCCATTGTGGGGTAGGTAATTCTAAACTGAAATGGTCCGTCTTCCTTTAAGCATTTTCTAGCCTCTTCATCCTTTTGATAATCGGGTGCGTTGTCCTCTGAGCAGGTTTTGTTGGGGAGACTGACAAAAATAATGAAAACAAACACTATCTTTACACCCACAAGAATATTGTTGTTAAATACAACGGTAATAGGGTATGTGTTGCACTTTTTTATGATTTAAAAAATTACTAAATCCTATATATACTGTTTAAGTAGAATTTTCTTGTAGGTAATTCATGTCAATCTCACTCAAGAGTCACCTAAGCTTCTTGAAGCTGGTAGAAAATTGGACATGACATATTCAGTGAAGTGGGTGCAGACAAATGTGGCATTTGCACGGCGTTTTGAAGTTTACTTGGATTACCCGTTCTTTGAACATCAGGTGATTCTTATTCACGTTTTTAGCAGCTTAGAATTAGTTAAGGAGATTTTGTTGGAGGCGTCACATTTTCTCCATGTTATGTTGATTCTAAAGACTATGCTTTCTGTCTTAATAAATCACAGGAACACTAACCTGAGTTCCAAATTTTCATTTTCAGATTCATTGGTTCTCCATCTTCAATTCTTTTATGATGGTTATTTTCTTAACTGGTTTAGTATCAATGATATTGATGAGGACCCTGAGAAATGATTATGCAAAATATGCCCGTGAAGATGATGATCTCGAGTCACTTGTAAGTACTGAATCATAGCTTTTATGTTTAATTATCTACCCCCTCTGTACTTTGGTAACAAAGCTAGTCATTAGTTTTCTACCTATGACATCTAGTTCAAGTTTGACTATTTGTCTTATCATTATGTCAATAGTAAAAGCTACAAAAGTATTGAATACATAATTCTATACATCATTTGCATGCAAGGGGTTAATATCTGGGATTAAGTAATTAGTTAAACCAGTAACAGAGCCAGGAAAATTTGGAGCCTGGCCAAACCACAAGTCTAGTATGGTCTTTGGCTAATAAGCCGCATCAACCAGCTGGCTGGCCTGGGCTGGTCACTGTCCTGCCTGGTAGCTGGTTCCTTCCGCTGTTAAACGTCAATTTGTTTGGTAGATTTTCCACGCTGGCATTTGTTTTGACCGGATTTAAATATCTGAATGCTTGCAACAAATCATTTGACATGATTCTCATCAATTTCATTGTTTTTCCTTTCAGGAGAGGGATGTTAGTGAAGAATCTGGATGGAAGCTTGTTCATGGAGATGTATTTCGACCTCCACGCAACCTAATGCTTCTGTCTGCTGTTATTGGTATTGGCACTCAGATGTCTGCTCTTATCTTGCTTGTTATTGTATTGGCCATTGTTGGCATGCTTTATGTTGGGTAAGTTCAAAGCCAGCTTTCATTGTCTCTTTTTTCTTATGCTGTTTTTCAAAATGTAGTAGGCACATAGTTGTATGTAGTTTTAAATCCATGGTAATTTCATTTGTAAATTTAGTACATATACTTTACTAAAGGAGCTGAAGATTACAGTGTCTAATATGCTGCATTCACATGAAGCTGGAGATTAGGGGTATGGTATAGACAGTTTAATGCACATGGTAACTTTGTAGTTTTGGTATGTTGTTATTGTCGTTATGCATGATTTACCTATGCGCAGGGCAGCACCAAGCTAGGGCAGACAGCCAGTTAAGATAAATAACCATACCGCAGTAAGAGATGAAAAATGTAGAATTGTAATTGCATGCCAATCTTGCATCTACATGATAGAAAGGATGTTTGCGTTCTCATAGGGAAAATGTTGGAATCTCTCTAAAAGGCTCGAGCCAATGGAAATTTTTCTACATAGTCGAAATGAATCCATAGGAAAATTTCTATCGATTGCAATCCCATAAATCAAACATCTTGAATTTTTTAGTTATTCCAAAAATCCTAAGAATAAAAATGAACCATATTGCTTTCCCTAGAGATAAGGTTTACGCTTTATAAAGCATACTAGGCACATATATTGGATTAAGCAAGAAAAAATAAAGGTTTTTGTAGTTATTCCCTCGGCCTTTCCTCCTGACAGGGAGAGTGCCTTGTCCCTTCCCTAAGACACAATCTTAGATCTGTAGTATTTAGCCAAGGTAGGATAACTTGATACAATTGCCAGTTTTGCATTATCCAGCAATCACAGTTGTTAAAGTACCTCTTTTAATTTCTGGAGCAATAGTCTTATTACTGGAATGCACAACTCTACATGCCATAGTATGGTGTCCAGAAGTCTGTAACCCTGAATTTAGAAAAAAAAAAGTGCATATATTATTCAGTCTAGAAACATGAAAATCAGCAAGATACAAAGTGTTCTTCTTTAGTCATGTGAAGTAACTGAATATCTAAAACTGATCTTTGGCTGGACACAAATGTTCAGCTATTATCAGTTTCCATTGGTCTTTTCCCCTAATTATAATAATGTTATAAATCTATTTGCCTGATGTTCCAACATCTTCCATTCTGTTAAAAGAAGTTCGTTCAGCTAGTGTGACTTTGCGTTAGTGTTTCCCCCTAACTGAAAAATTGTACTCTACTTCTCAGACGAGGAGCTATCATCACAACATTTATCGTGTGCTATGCGCTTACATCTTTCATTTCTGGATATGTTAGTGGCGGCCTCTACTCAAGGAATGGTGGTATGGTTTTCCACATGTTTTATTTTCCTATTTACTTTGTTCTCCTATCCTGAGTAGATTCCTGGGTTCTTTATCTCATGTTCACCTTATTCCTGGATTTGGCAGGCAAAAATTGGATAAAGTCTATGATCCTTACTGCATCCCTTTTTCCATTCCTTTGCTTTTCAATTGGATTAGTGTTGAACACCATTGCTATCTTCTACCATTCATTAGCGGCTATACCATTTGGCACAATAGTTGTCATATTTGTCCTCTGGGCTTTTATCTCTTTCCCGTTGGTGCTATTGGGAACTGTAGTTGGTAGAAACTGGAGTGGTGCTCCAAACAACCCATGCCGTGTGAAGACAATCCCACGTCCCATTCCAGAGAAGAAGTGGTACCTAACACCTTCAGTTATCTCATTGATGGGTGGGCTTCTCCCTTTTGGCAGCATCTTCATTGAGATGTACTTCGTGTTCACTTCATTCTGGAACTACAAGGTAAGGAAAACAATATATTGGTGAACTATGCTGTGAAGCAAATATGTCTGTGCACTTGTATCTGAGGCTCTGTTCTTCTAATTTGATGGATAATTGACACAGTTTCATTTGCCCTTGGTAGGTGTACTACGTTTATGGCTTCATGTTGCTAGTCTTTGTCATCCTCCTAATTGTCACGGTATGTGTCACTATTGTGGGCACTTACTTCTTGTTGAATGCTGAGAACTATCATTGGCAATGGACATCGTTCTTCTCGGCTGCATCTACTGCCTTGTACGTATATCTATATGCTATATACTATTATCACGTGAAGACAAAGATGTCAGGCTTTTTCCAGACTAGCTTCTACTTCGGCTACACCTTGATGTTCTGTCTGGGGCTAGGGATACTTTGTGGTGAGCTAGAGCTATGAAACTTACCTGTTAATCATTTGGTTTGCAATCAGTATTTGTTCTCTTTTGGCCTTTATTTAACATTTGACATTCTGTTTCTTTTTAGGTGCTATTGGCTATCTTGGGTCAACCCTGTTTGTCAGGAGAATCTACAGAAACATTAAATGCGACTAAATTGCTTCTCCGATTCTGTAGGCTATTAGTGCTTAGCAGATGGTGTGGTGTTGTCGCAGATCCAGTGTGGAGTAATGCTTCTAAGATTCTAATTAACTTTTGGAAACTATACAGGAGGTTGTTCTCCATTCGATTACCTTTTTTCTTTTCTTTTCTTTTTGGTCTATCTACCCCGTGATGGAACTGGCCACATAAAATGTATACCTATATTAGTTCAGGAATTAGTCTCCGTACTGGGATTTACCATCTAGCTTATCTTTTTGGCAGCCTCTTTTGGTCAGGTAGTATGACATTATTGATGCACTGCAGATTCACCCCTATTATGGGTTACAACGTTCAGTTTCCGTCTCTGTAGTATGTAGAAGCATTATATTGAGGTTACACATATAGTCTGAATGAGTGGTCTGTCTGTACAATTCTGCCCTTAGAAGTTGCTGAACCTTCCTCCCTTAGAGGTTCCTGAAGCGCCTATCAAACGATTGTTTCATAGTTTTGATTAGGCATCTCGCAGAACTACTAGCCTGCTAAGCATCAGAACTGTTACCTTGCTGACTTTACTGTATTGTCTGCACTCTGCAGTTACTGGTTTATGTGTATTCAAGTACTATGCTGGCCGAGGGAAACTTGTTACCTCAAGTGCCACAGGACCCTAGCCTAATTTGTCGCAATGATATCGCTGCCTAGGGCTGATCCGAACCATTAGCTGTGTCTGTCTTTGCCCAATTGTCTCATTTGTAGAGGCTGCTATATTCATGGAACAAAGTGCAAGCAAGGCTCTCCTTGCCATGCTAATGTGTCCTTCCTCCCAAGATGTTGGGGAGGCTTCTGGTTTGCGCTCAAGCCTAGCCAAGTGTGCTGGTTACAGGCTTTCCTGTGACTTACCTTGGCCTTGGCTTGCGCAAAGCCACGCCCACAGTGCACAAAGCGGTGAACATGTTGTAACCCTGGTGTGCTTGTCTGATGAACCGTGGTGTGAGGGCTAGCCTAGTTAACACTATTGTGGCTACGACCATCAAAATTCTTGATGATATCCAGCATATTCTGCAGGCTTTCCTTTGGAGGGATAGGTATCCCCAAGTTGAAACTCCTCAACATGTTGCTCCGGGGTTGTTGGCCATGGCTATGGCGGGTGGATCCGGACAAACCTTGGTTTGAATTCAACATTCAGGTTGCCTGTCAATCGATGTTGGCCAGCAGCACGATTCTGTGCAATGGGGAGGCTGTGCTACTTTGGACTGATCTGTTAGGCTGCTGTTGACCGGTGAGGCTACACGAAGTTTAGTCCCACCTCGTCTACGGAAAGAGGCCACACCCATCTTATAAGGGAGAGATTCCTTCCTCCTTTCAGTCTGGGCGTCTGGGCTTTTGGGATGGAGTGGGCTCTCTTCTTATAGTTGGGCCGTGAGCGCATGAACGTCCACAACGTAGGCTGAGTGCTAGGCTGGGCCAAGTGGACGCTAACATTTGGTATCAGAGCTAGCGATCGCCATGCCTTCCTGAGGGGCTTCTCAGGGGGATGGGATGTTAGGCTGCTGTTGATCGGTGAGGCTACACGAAGTTTAGTCCCACCTCGCCTACGGAAGGAGGCCACACCCACCTTATAAGGGAGAGATTCCTTCCTCTTTTCAGTCCGGGCTTTTGGGATGAAGTGAGCTTTCTTCTTATAGTTGGGCCGTGAGCGCATGAACGTCCAGAACGTAGGCTGAGTGCTGGGCTGGGCCAAGTGGACGCTAACATGATCGTTGGTTTAATGGTCAAAGGATCAAAGATGTGCCCACTAACCTCACAGTGGCCATGGCGAAGCACAACGTGGGACCCACAGAGTGAAGGACGGGTTGCAGGGACATGGCTCACAGACTATGGACCTGACCTAACCGCAGCAGATCTCGAGGAATTCTTCCCAATCTGGGAAAGCGTCGCAGGAGTCCAGCTAAACGCGTTGGCGAGCGACTCCCTCGTGTGGAATTGGGAGAGTGGTGACCAATTCTCCTCGGGATCAGCCTACAAATACGTAGGGACAGAAGGGACCTCTGGACGATGATCAAGCTGGTTTTCTAGTGCGTCCGACGACATGACATCGGAGCGACGTGCTCTTCAACGGGACAAGGGTCTCCTTGCATGTAGTGATACGAAAGATTAGGTCAGCGTTTGTGGCCTAGAAGCGGGCAACTCTCTTCCTCATGAGGTGTTCGACTTTCCTTCGTCGACACCAAAGTGGTAGGCTTTAGGCGAGTAGTCTGCATACATTGAAGGGAGTTGCTTCCCGTGTGGCGCGAGGGAAAGCAGAAATGGTGTTTGTTGGAGTGAGCTGTAAATAGATAATTTGTAGGGTCCAATATGTAAGATGTCGTAGCATTATAGAGAGTCTGGGAAGGATCGGGAGAAGGCGAGAAAATCTTATCCCTCCTCTTCCTCAAACTCTCCAAGCTATGTAAGAAGAATCCAATAATCAATGAACTAGTGATTCCCGTGTGAAATCCTTCATGGTATCAGAGCAGGCGAATCTTGTGTGTTTTTCCTGTGGTTTTTTGGCCTTCGTTGTGTGTTGACTGCGGCGCTGTGTCGCCGGAAATACCGGGGAGAAATTCGCCGGCCGGCCGGCCGCGGAGCTGCAGGGGCGTTGGGGAGAGAAGCTGGTGGTCGTGGAGCTGTGGGAAGTCAGGGAGACAAGCTGGTTCTGTGCGTCCGCGGAGCTACGATAGCATCAGATCTTTACACCACAAGTTTGTTGAGGGTGCTGTGCTGCCCGCTGTTGATCTGCTGCTTCGTTGTTGTTTTTGTCTTTGAGAGTTCTTCTCCATCGTCCTCCTCCCTTGCAGCACCAAGATCTTTGCTGATCCTGTGTGATTCGTTTGGGGTGATTTGAAGATTGTGTCTTCTCCGATTTGGCAGCAGAGAAGGTACTATTCTATCATCTTGCATGTAGTTGTTCCCGGTGAAATTGTCCCGTGAGACTGAAGTTGGCCGCTGATTAGTGGAAGAAATCACCTCTAGTTGTTTGTTTGAGTCAAATTTTAAGCTATGGGAGACCCAATCAAAGAGACCTCAGGTGACAGTAGCATTGATAAAATGTATGAGATTTTCAGTAAACTGCTTGAACAGCAGCAACAACATAAGGTAGTCCCAGAGATAGTCGAGTATGCTCTTGAACCCAATCCAGTGAGGCTATCAGGTCTAGGAAACTATGTTAGTTGGGCGCGACATGCACAACTAATTCTGAGTTCTCATGGCTATGAATATTTAATTGTCGATGATGATGATGAGAAGAAGATGAACAACAATATTAATGCAAAGCAAATTAATGACAGAGTACTAGTCTGGATGCTAGGGAGCATGGAACCCATTGTTCGACAGCAAGTCGAAATCATGACAACTGTCTATGAAGTATGGGAAGCTTTAGAGAAACAATTTGCTGGTAAATCAAACAAGATGCAGGCTACGCGAATTATGGATGAGCCGACTCACCTAAAGCAGGGTACAAAGTCAGTAACAGAATATGCTGGTGAGTTGAAACGGCTGTACAGGGACCTACATTATTATCACCCTTTCCAACCAGTTGACAAGAGAGACCTAGCCATTCATCACAAATGGTTTGAAACAATTGTGGCCAAGCTATTTTTGGATGGACTCAACCAGGAGCTTAACCTTCGTCGACAAATCATATTTTCTGAAACAGAATGGCCTAATATTGATGATATTATTTCTAGTATACTCGAGGAAGAAACTCGGTTGGCTCAACCTAAGGAGGATGATCTGAAACATGGAGATGATCGTGCGACGCTATCTATGCAATACCGCCGTACTCCCAGGTCCTTTGGCAAAATAGACAAAAGAAAGTTGCTCTGTGAGCATTGTAAAAGAAATGGACATTTAAAGGACGAGTGTTTTGAATTGCATGGCTATCCACCATGGTGGGGTGAGAAAGGGAGGTCACGGACATTAGGAGTCCAGGGAGGAAGTAAAAGATATGCTAGTCATGTTGCATCTCTACGGGAGCAACCTGTGGTAGATGTTCGAGCTCTTGAGGAGTTCAGCTCCAAGCTTCGACTCTCAGAAGGCTCTCCTTCCTCTCAGGGGTATCCAAAGCTGAATCTAGCCTCATTTCCACTTCACAACCAGGTACAAAATGTTATCAGGCCCACACTTACTCGAATCCCTTGAGTCCCTGGATTATTGACACAGGGGCCACTAATCATATGACGGGAGCTTCCAACTTATTCAGTTCCTATACACCTTGCTCAGGTAAGGACAAGGTGCGTGTAGCTGACGGATCCATGGCACCTATTGTAGGGCGTGGATCCGTTAGGTGCACCAATACATTGTCCTTATCTTCCGTGTTACATGTTTCTAAGTTCCCAATCAGTCTCTTGTCAGTCAGCTCTCTTACAAAGTCTCTTAATTATGGAAGTTGGTTTGATCCTACTTGTTGTATTTTTAGGATCTAGGGACAGGCAGATTGTTGGGGACTGGGACCGAGCATGAGGGGCTCTATTATCTTGATAAAGGAAGTGATGAAGTTGCACTTGCCTCATGTTTGTCTCCAAGCCAAGAATTGATGCTACATCATCGCAGGCTTGGTCATCTTTCTTTTACTGCTTTATCTCGTATTTATCCAGCTCTGTTTAAGTCATGTACTAGCGAGTTGTTTGTTTGTGATGCATGTGAACTGGCTAAACATACTAGAGGCACATATCCTAGTAGTGGTTTCAGAAGCAAGAAACCATTTGAAGTAATTCACTCTGATGTCTGGGGACCATGTGAGGTGCAATCAATTTCTGGACATCGCTGATTTGTCACGTTCATTGACTGTTTTAGCCGATATACTTGGCTTTATCTTTTGAAGCGCAAGAGTGATGTTTTTTCTGTCTTCAAAGATTTGTGTGCCCTTATAAAAAATCAGCATGAAGCAACCATTAAAGTTTTACGTTCAGATAATGGTACCGAATATGTCAATCAGGAGCTTGAGGGCTTTCTCACTTTAAATGGAATTGAACACCAGACCACATGTGTTAATACCCCAGAGCAAAATGGTGTTGCAGAGAGGAAAAATAGACATTTACTTGAAGTTGCCCGCTCAATTATGTTTACAATGCATGTTCCAAAATTTCTTTGGGGAGAAGCAATTAAAACTGCAACATACCTGATAAATCGGATGCCTCTTTGTACCCTTGGGTATAAAACTCCTACAGAATGTTTATATAAGTCAAATAAATTTGTTGTTCCACCCAAAGTCTTTGGATGTGTTTGTTTTGTGCATGATTATAGAAACATGATTATAGAAACTCTGTTGGGAAGCTGGATCCACGTGCACTAAAATGTGTTTTTATGGGCTATTCTCCTTCTAAGAAAGGCTATAGATGTTGGTGCCCTTCTGAACACCGGTTCTTTGTGAGCATGGACGTCACGTTTCGTGAACATGAATCATTTTATGGGCCAAGTAATGATACTGGTATTATTTTATCACCACCTGAAGTGGAACAAGAGGGGAAGAGTGAAGTGGAAGGTAGTCAGGTTCTTGTTCCCACTCCGGGTATTAAAGGTGGATCGCTAACTTTTGATCGCATTGCAAGTCAGGGGGAGCAGGAAATAATTCATGACGTTGCAAGTGATTCTGATCATGGAGTCATACATGATATAGCTGGAAATTCACCACTTCCATCTCAAGGTACCAAGTCTCCAGTACATGAGGATCCAGGTACTGACAATACTCCCCTTGATTATGTAGCACCTATTACCACTGGCGGGCAGAGTGACAATCGACTCCCTATTGTTACTCCACAAGAAAATTTGCCCATTGCTCTGAGAAAACCAACTAGGGTCCGCAACTCTCCAGAATATCTTAAAGATTATGTTAGATCTAAACATGACATAGCCAACTTCATTTCCTATAAATATTGCAGTCCTTCCTTTCAAAGCTTTATTGCCGCTCTAGATTCTGGTTCTATACCATCTCATTGGGAATTAGCCATAAAAGACCCAAAATGGAGGGAAGCGATGTTTGATGAAATGAGAGCCTTGGAAAAAAATGAAACCTGGGAGCTCGTGGATCTACCACAAGGTAAGCAAACTATAGGATGTAAGTGGGTTTTCTCCATTAAATACAATCCCGAGGGTAAAATAGAGAGATATAAAGCTCGTCTTGTAGCAAAGGGTTATACACAAACTTATGGCATTGACTATGAGGAGACTTTTGCCCCAGTAGCAAAGATGAATTCAATAAGGACACTCATTTCTTGTGCTGTAAACCTTGATTGGAGTATCTATCAGATGGACGTGAAAAATGCCTTCCTCCATGGTGATCTCCAAGAGGAAGTGTATATGAACATTTCACCTGGTTTTGAACCAAAGGAAAGCACTGAGAAGGTACTGCGCCTGTGTCGGTCATTATATGTCCTCAAACAGTCACCTAGAGCATGGTTTGATCGGTTTAGACAAGCTATGCTCAGGAGACGCTATCACCAAAGCAATGCAGATCATACACTATTCTACAAGCATGCTGATGATAAGGTGGCTATATTAATAGTGTATGTCGATGATATTATTATAACAGGGGACGATCTAAAGGAAATTGGTGATCTTAAGCACCACTTAGCACAAGAATTTGAAGTGAAGGACCTTGGGCATCTACGGTATTTCCTTGGCATAGAGGTCTCACATGGATCAAAAGGTATTTTTCTATCACAGAGAAAGTATACTTTGGACCTTCTTAGAGATACAGGTATGATGGACTCGCGTCCTATAGCGACTCCCATAGAACAAAATCATCGATTGAGCTGCAATGATGGGACTCATGTTGATCGGGAATGTTATCAACGATTGGTTGGAAGGCTAATATATCTTTCTCACACACGGCCGGACATTGCATTCGCTGTGAGTGTTGTTAGTCAGTTTACGCATGAACCAAAGGCAACTCACATGGACGTTGTGAATAGAATCTTGAGGTATCTTAAAGGGTGCCCAGGAAAAGACCTCTTATACACTAAGCAAGGGAACTTGCTAGTTGAATGTTACACAGATGCTGATTGGGCCGGATCTCTCGATGATCGTCGGTCCACTTCAGGCTATTGTGCATTTGTTGGGGGAAACCTTGTGTCCTGGAGAAGTAAAAAGCAGTCTGTAGTAGCGAGGTCAACAACAGAGGCGGAATTTCGGTCTATGGCCCATGGTATATGTGAGTTGCTGTGGTTGCAAATTCTCCTAGTTGAGCTGAAATTGTATAACCATGGACCACTAATGCTTTACTGTGACAATAAGGCTGCTATTGACATTGCAAATAATCCTGTGAAACATGATAGGACTAAACACATTAAAATTGATCGCCATTTTATCAAAGAAAAACTTGATAGAGGAGTAGTGGGCTTGGCATATGTAAGCTCAACAAGCCAAGTAGCTGATATATTTACCAAAGGGCTACCAGAAAAAGTTTTTTCAGTGTTTTGTAGCAAGATGGGTATGATGTGTTTGCCCCATCTTGAGAGGGAGTGTTGGAGTGAGCTGTAAATATATAATTTGTAGGGTCCAATATGTAAGATGTCGTAGCATTATAGAGAGTCTGGGAAGGATCGGGAGAAGGCGAGAAAATCTTATCCCTCCTCTTCCTCAAACTCTTCAAGCTGTGTAAGAAGAATCCAATAATCAATGAACTAGTGATTCCCGTGTGAAATCCTTCAGCGTTTTTCTTTTTTTGCACGGAGGAAATGGCGTTGTGAACTTTGCCTCTTGCACTTATTCAATAATATACTCCTTCCATTCCAATGTGTAGTGTCAAAAACAACACCAGTTTTGGACCCTAACTAATTGATGTGAGAAAATAGAGGAATTTGCATGGTTATTGAACATAATCAAATCCCTGACTCTTTTGTCGATACGAATGGTGCAACACAATACACCTTACATTGTGGACTTTCCCTAAAAAATAAATACACCTTGTATCTAGGAACATAGAAAACATAGGGAGTATATGATACACCTTTTTGGTTGTATTCTAGAGAGAAAAACGGCAACATGTTTTCATGTGGCGGTCTGATTGGTCTCTCAATACTCTCCCCCCCTTCACTTTCCCCTCCTCCTTTTCATGTCCTTCTGGTTTTCATGTAAATCCCTCCACAGTACGTACTCCCTTTTGGCGTTCCTCCCCGTGTGATTGTCTGATTGGTCTTTTAACACTCTTCCTCCTTCATTACCCCTTTTCCTTGTCCCGTTCCTCCTCTGTTTTTCAGGTAAAATCCTTCGCACTGCACATCTTAAAAGTTCACCTTCCCCCTCTCCTCTATCCCAAAACACAGAAAATTATAAAACCTATGTTTGATTGAGTACAGTGAATTTTGTTGTTGCAATTCGAACACGACGGGTGGCTAACACATATGAGGTATTCGGTTGTACCCCCTCCGTCTCAAAATAGTGTTGCAAATTTATCTAAAATTGGATAAATCTAGACACTATTTAGTACTAGATACATTCAAATTTAGAAAAAGTTGTGGCATCTATTTTGAGACTGAGGGAGTAGAATGTTTTTCTTGGTTTTAAAAATGTGTTTCTATGTTTTTTCGGCGTTCTCTTTGTAAATATGGAGCAACCATCCTCTTTCTGGATATGCCCTTCGTTTTTCGATAACGATTATATATTAATATCATGAAGATATCAATTACACCCAGTCTCTATAACAACGCATCACCCTAGCGGCAATACAGATGCACACAACCAAAAAAAGAAAGAGAAATTACAAAAAGAAAAGCTCCACTACAGCGATCTATTCCTCGTAACAGCAACACTAACATCACCAGTACATTACCAGAAGTTTAGCTTCTCCAAAAGCGACACCTCCAAGAAGGGAATAGTGCACAAGCGCTATCGTCGCCCGATCATAGATCTTAGGTTTTCACCCTGAAAAAAGTTCTCGCTCTCAACACAATGCCTCAACAAGACCATTGCCAGGCACAATCAATAAAGATCGGACCTTAGATTTTCACCCTAAAAGGCAAGACTTTGAACTTCTCCTATGCAGTCGCTCCCACTTGCAAGACGCTCCTCCAAGTCAAGAATCGCCAAGCCAATCTCATCGCCACAAAGTCTCGCACCACCATTGCTAGTTCTCAAATCTCGGCTTCCATGACCTTCTCCGCCAACACCATGGAACGAGAACATGCCCCACGATATTAATAGCCAGCAGAACTTCGAGGCGCTCCCTCTAAAAAACCAGACGGCCAGAGTAAAACACGGGTGTGCACGACCGGACCTCCTGATCCAGCAATCTCCGGTCATGAGTCGTCGAGTGGAGTTTGCCGGCGGAGCCTTCCAGAACACGCCACTACAACTAGATCGGTAAGGGCATGCATCCGGCAGTCTTCATCTCGGCGGGAGGAGGAACCCTAGGACCGCAACCTTATTAGAGGTCCCAGACGTGACTGGATGGTGGGATCCAGCCAACTGCTGCCTGGCCGACCGCCGACACCGTCATGGTGCCCAACAGCGGGCGACGTATGCAAGACTGCGCCAACCCGCCACTGAAGCCGAGGATTCAGACACGCACATGCCAGAAGACCGAGCGGCCACGGAGCACCGGCGTAGCAGCATGGGCGCCTCCACTGCGGGGAGACAACATCGCACCTGAGAGGACGGGGAGATGCGCCGTTCGCGGGACCTCGCGACACCTCGCCGCCGAGATTTCACCGGGAAACCACGTTGCCGCCTCCAGCGCAGATGGTTGCCGAAGTCCCTGCCGCCGCCGTCGCCGCCTAGCTTCGCCCTGTAGGTCCTCTAGCGGCGACGGGCAGAGAGGAAAAAAAGGGGAGAGGAGAGAGGGGCTCGAGGGCCGGCGGCAGTGGTCGTCCCCGTGTCGCCTGGTTTATGGTTAATCAAATTTCTCTGGAACTGTTTGATCTAACTCGTGTTTTTGGTTGATATATCTATTTAGTTTGATATATACTCTCCGTTTCAAAATACTTTACGTTGTGTTCATCAAACCATGTCAAGTGCGACAGGCTACACCTAACCGGCCAATACGTGTACGTCTGTCGCCACCCACATAGGCCAACACACGTGACACACTGCCGACAACACGTACACACGCTCATCTACCCATGGATCAATCATGACGGATCCGTCATCCACGGAGGCCGATGCCTTGTGTCCCGATAACTCAGAAGCCTCTACCCCGTGCACACGCGTCAGCGAATCAGCTCCACCCGCTCGCCTTCCCCACCGGAGGCCACGTACGTGATGTGGCGGGACAGCCTCCCCGGCCAGTCGAGATAGTATAAAGACGACCACCGTGGTGCAGGAAAGCTAACAGCACACAACACCATCGATCTTTCTAGCAATCTGATCGTTCTGATCGCCTTAAGAAGCTTTGCGTTGCTACGACGTCCGACCGCAAGATGTGGATGAGGAAGAAGAAGGTGGTGACGGCGAGGCCGGCTGCCCGGCGGAGGAGGATGCCGACGTCGCTCGGGGCGCTGTGGCGGCGCGTGGTCGGGCCGGCGCGCGTCCGCAAGACCAGGACCAAGACCAAGAAGAGCAAGACCGGGACGCTCTCGCGCGCGCTCCGGGTCTTCTCCTGTGTCCGCGGCCGCGGCAAAGGGAGGACGGCGGCGCGCCGGTATTGATCGGCGAGCGACGGTCACATGTTCGCGTCTCACGGGCGCGCGCGTCCTCGAGAGAGTCGCGGTCAGCGACTTGAGAGTCTTCTTTAGACGAATTGTGTGTGTTAACTTTGTATCTTGTGTCCACGTGCTGTACTCGTACTCCCTATATGCTGTAAAAAATTGAATAATTACTTCGGTTTCTGGTTTTGCTCCCGGTGCATTTCCTTACTTGATTTTGCAATAATATGTGTGCGGCCAAATTATAAGTTCTATTCGTAGTTCCGCAGTAGTTTTGGTCAAGTCTGTTCGTACGGTTAGGAGACTATCCAATATGATACTCCCTCCGATCATATTATTATTCTCAGATTTATCTAGATTCAGATTTGTTTAGATTTGGATGTATCTAGCAAGTTTTAATGCTAGATACGTCTGAATAAATCTAGATAAAGCCGAGAACATTAATTTGGATCGGAAGGAGGACTAATAAATGACTTGAATTAATATTTAGACATATTTTTAGTGTAGATATATTTGAAAACCCAACCCGAATCTAGACAACAATATTGATTTCTAGTCAATTGGCATCGTATTCCAATAAAGCGAACCAGGACAATATTTGAGTGTCTTCCTCTAGACATCTTCCTAGATTGTCTATCCGAAAACTTACTTTTTCAAGAGTACGCTCATCTTCCTAGATTGTCTATCCGAAAACTTACTTTTTCAAGAGTACGCTCAAATGGCGTACCATATCTTTATAGAAGATGGCAAAACAAAACATATACAAAAAGCCTACACACAGCTAACACCCTACAACACTCACAACCAAAACTACAGTAGCCTACTCTCGCGTCTCACTCCGCTAATTCCTATAAAGCAAGCTCACCTTTGATCCTGACGAGTAGTTGCTTAGGAGTACATTGCAGGTTCAGATTGTGAATACTCTCAGATTGCGTTATTTCGAGAGCGACCAAGCGATCAAGATAACCAACATGTCAAACTTTCTACGGTCCACTCTCTGCACTCTTCTTAATATCCTCCACCAACTCTCCAGTTTGATGTCTCGTTGTGGCTCCTCCATCCGTAGCCTTCTCGTTGCAGTTATACATCCATACCACTTGTCTTGCATATGGGCATTGCATCAGGATGTGATCCACGTCGTCCTGTTCTTGCAGACAAGAGAAGCAAGTGTCCGGCTCATCCTGAAGTCCATGCCCGTGCCTACGATCCGATGCCCATAGTCTGTATTTTATTGGCAACCAGCTGAAAATCTTGCATTTTAGAGGTGCTTTGGAGCACCAGATGGGCTCGTACATTCAGAAACTTACATACGTGAGATTAGTTACCCCTCAAGTTAATAGTTTAATTTTTAAAAGTTTATCTTTATTTTCTTGATTTTTTGGTGGATCCTAAAATTTATTTGGGATTTCTATTTCCGTGCCCTCAGTTCGTCAGTTGTACTCAGTTTTTCCAGTCGCTTAACTTTTTCTTACTTTTCCCCTCTCTCTATTCTGAAACCCTCACAGACGCTCGGACGGGGATGCCGTCAGGTCAAAGGCTTTACCATTACATGCTGACCGGTAGGACCGTGTTGGGGCAGGTCGTGCGTTGAGCGTTACGTTACGTCGTCTCGACCGTCACATGCTGACGGGTGGGCCGCGTTGGGATGGGTCTTTGCATACGTGGTGAATGGTGGTGAAGGGTGGGGCCGCGTTGGGACGGATCTTGCATACGTGGTGAAGGGTGGGGCCACATGGAGACACGTCAGACCGGCCATTCTCGCTCACCCAAAGCATTCGCTTCCCCCGAATCTAAAACAACTCCCACACCGCCCCCTCCCCCTAGCCGTGGAGCCCACTGCACCTCCGACTCCGCTCCCGCCCCTGCTAGCTCTACCCCTTTCGCGGAACAGTATGCAACGCCGGCTGGTGTACCGGTCCTCCCCATCAAGCGCAAAGAAGAATAGATGGAATCGGAGGGATCTAACGCATGGGTTCCATCAGAGTAAGCATCGTTTCCATTTGTGGATTGATTATAGGCAGTAACTGAGTGTGAATGCTGGTGCTCAACTAACTGCCTTGCTTTTTGAATAGGATTGATCCAGCACTGGTATTTCGACTGGCGGTTAGACTGGATACTAGCGTAATTCTTAGTTGTGAATAGTATCTTTCTGGATTTTACTTCCTAGCAGTGGTTGCAACCTCCATAACTCTCAGAGATTTGAAAGTTAAAATCTATTCCAAATTCTCCTGGAGCAATGGCGATTCAGTTGATTTGCAATATTTTAACATTAGCGAGCAATGATTGCTCCCACTAACTAGCGAAGATGATCTGGTAATGCTTTTCTCTTTGAATGTTGCCGAACATTTTGGTCAAATTCGTCTCCATGTGCAATCTAAAGTTGAACATACGGAAAAGAGGGTTAAAGCATCATCTGGTGGTCGGGCATCATGTGTTTCTGCTGTCTCTGCTAATAGTGTGTGCCCTCGCGTTCCTTGTAGGTCCACAGAAGTACCATCTGTTCGCACTGCGAGTGTAACCTAAATCGCTCGTGCAACCGATGTGGAGGACGAAGCAGAGCCTGACGAGGGAGCGCCTCCACTAGATGATGAGGATGAGTTGATGTTTCCTGAATTGGTAGATAGATTTAGTAAACATGCACTAGAGGACCAATACACAGAGGAAATTGCCCATGGTGCCAGATTTGATGACACTGATGACGAAGAGAACGAGGAGAACAATGACAGTCTCATTTTAGCCGATTACGATGGTGAGGACTTGCCAGTAATTGAGTGGGACAGGAACGATCCTAAGATTTCAGAAGACACCATATTTGAAACGATATGGGACTGTCGTAATGCCTTTACTACATATTGCATCCACACCAATAATGATTATGATGTTATTAAGAGTGAGTCAGCAAGGTTCACAATGAAGTGCCCATACAAGAGGTTTAGGTGGAGGATGCATGCATCCACTATGCTCAGGAGCAGTTTGGTGCAGGTATTACAACCAGTTGTGTATTTTAGATCATTATGTAGAGTTTGTTAACTGTACCTGATATTTTCATTATGTTTCAGATAAAAAATAACCGGTTCGAACATTCTTGTCCACCTCAAGGGGGAAAACCAAAGGACAAAATGAAACTAGCAAAGACTAGGTGGTTGGCAGATACAATCATGGATTGGATGAGAGCGAACACATCACTTGGTGCAACATCGCTTATAAAAAAGTTTCTCAAAAGTTTAATATTACAGTACCTTACATGAGTATGTTCTATGCAAAGGAAATGGCTCTTGATAGGATCAATGGTCCATGGAATGAAAGTTTTCAGTTGCTTTACAACTTCAAAGCTAAAGTGGAGATGGCTAGTCCAGGTAGTGTTGTACAGATAGACATGCATAAAGTTCAGTACAAAATAAGAGGGAAGAAAAAGGAGGAGTGATTTAGAATGAGTTTTGTTTGTTTCAAAGCTTGCTGGCAAGGGTTTCTGGATGGTTGCAGGCCTTATTTGGTCGTTGATGCAATAAATCTTTATGGCAGATTTAAAGGATAGCTAGTAGCTGCTACTTCAGTTGATGGCCATAATTAGATGTTCCCTGTTGCTTTTGGAGTTTTGGAGTTTGAGTTAGAGGAAAGTTGGACTTGGTTTCTGAAGAATTTACGCGACCTTATCGGTCATTCACTAGGACTTACTATCCACACAGATGCTTGCAAAGGTTTGTAGAAAGCTGTAGAAGCAGTATTCCCCGGAGTGGAGCATAGGGAATGTATGCGACACTTAGTGCAGAATTTTACAAAGAAATTCAAGGGTAAAGTTTATACTGACAACTGATGACCCACAAGTATAGGGGGTGTATCACAGTATTTTCGAGGGAAGTGCAACCCAATTTATTGATTCGACACAAGGGGAGCCAAAGAATATTTATAAGCCTTAACTACTGAGTTGTCAATTCAGCTGCACCTGGAAACAATCTTGCTCACAACAGTTTATCAGTAGCAATAGTTTTGTAGTAGCAATAGTAAAATAAGAGCAGTAGTAAAGTAAAGACAGTAGTAACAATTGCAGCAAACAGTAGGATTAAAGCACGGTATGCATAGGGATGGATGGACGGGCGTTGCATGGACAAGACAATTCATATAGCAATCAGAACATAGGGCATTTGCAGATAAATAAGATAAAGCATCCAAGTACTAAATAATCATAGGCATGTGTTCCATATATAGTCATACATGCTCGCAATGAGAACTTGCACAATATCTTTTGTCCTGCCAGCCCGTTTGCAGCGGGGCCTCAAGGGAACCACTGGTAATTAAGGTGCTCCTTTTAATAGAGCACCGGAGCAAAGCGTTAACACTTGTGAACACATGTGATCCTCACATCAAAGCCATTCCCTCTGGTTATCCCGATTTCTGTCACTTCGGGGCCTTTGGTTCTGGACAACAATGTGTGTATACAACTTGCAGGTAAGACCATAAACAATACTATCATAATGAATCAATAACATGTTCAGATCTGAAATCATGGCACTCGGGCCCTAGTGACAAGCATTAAGCATAACAAGTTGCAACAAAGTCAAAAAGCACTAATAGTAGATACTAGGCACCATGCCCTAACAATCTGATGCCATTACATGAACGATCTCATCCAATTCCTACCATCCCCATAGCCTACAGTGGGGGATTACTCACTCATAGATGGGGGAAACATGGATGGTCGATGGAGAAGCAATGGTGATGATGATGGCGATGATCTCCTCCAATTCCCCGTCCCGGCAGGGTGCCAGAACGGAGTTTCTGGTTCCGAATCGTGGAATCTAGTGGTGGCGGTGGAGCGGAACTCTTTCTAGAAAAACGTCGAAACCCCCTAGGTTTTTAGGTCAGGAGGCAACTTATAGGCGAAGAGGGAGACCGAGGGGGTGCCTGGGGTGGCCAGACCACCCCCTGGCGTGGCTAGGCCTAGCCCGCGTGGCCAGGTGGTGTAGCCGGGCCCCAGCCCCTCTCCGTCTCGATTCTGGCTCCTTGAGTCTTATGGTGAAATAGAATTTTTGGCATATTTTCCGGGATTTTTTCTGATAATTGATTTTCTGCACAAAAACTAGACACCAAGGTAATTCTACTGAAAACAGCGTCAGTACGTGTTAGTTGTATCCAAATCACACAAGTTTAGAGGAAAAACAATAGCAAAAGTGTTCGAGAAAGTAGATACGTTTTGGACGTATCAACTCCCCCCAAGCTTAGCTTATTGCTTGTCCTCAACTGAGTGTGATAAAAGAAACTTTCACGAACACATTTGCTTCATAAGATGTATATATTCTCAGCATATGATCAACTACTTAGGCAATTCATAATAAGGAGTATGCAACTAAATTTACTTAATAGTCATTGCAAGCTATGAAGAGATTCCAACTCAAAAATAGTAAGTAGAATGAAATAAAAACATAAGCAACATTGTACTACTCATAAAAAGGTATGACAAAGTGGTATCTCGCTTGCCTTTGATTGTAGAGCAAACATAAATGCCAAGGCACCTCTGAAGTTCAAGTGAAGACTAGAAGTAAAGATATCAAAGATACAAGCATCAAAGTCATAACACAAATAATTAAGTTTTGAGACAAGCATATTACACTAAGAATGACAACTATGCTCTCAAAAAAGTGCTCATAGAATCATGTGGAGAGTCAACAAAGAAATGAAAAGGTTTTGAATAGTTTGAAAGGCTTCCAAATGCTGAAAGTATGGTACTCATTAGCTTTGATCTCTCATTGCCCCTATCATAAGCATCTTTAAATGGTTAAGGTTAAAGTGACATAACTAAGAGGATATGCTTGACAAGTTATAAGCTAAAATCTCATGCCCCTTACTTACGAGTACCGGACCTCATGCTACTCAACTTCAGTCACAAGTAAGCTCTTGTCATTGTAAGTACATATGTATCATAGAGAACCGCCAACGGGGTACCCCTTGCACATGATACATGAGCTATCCCATAATCAAAATGACAAGGCAAGCAGACAATGAGTATCTCAGCGATCTTTTTATTTGCTATTTGCATAGGTTTTTATTGAGGATGCTTCATAGAATGCTCATTATGGTTATGCTGCAAGTTCCCACCATGATTAGGCATGGCTTAGGCTAGCGGCCCAGGCATTTCTCTAACACATATACAAACTCCATGATCTTACAAGTTCCCCTTTTATTTCACACTGCCGGGATCCATAAGCAAAAGAATCATGATATCAACGAGGTACAAAGTACCCGTGCAATGTTGAAAACGTTCCCCATGATACATGGTTCTGCTAACTTTAACTTATAAAGCGCAAGCATATACGCAACAAAGATGGACGCAATGGTTCAAGATTATTAAGTGCAAGAAAGTAAAGTGTGACATCAAGTTCGTGAGAGCTTTACTAACTAACTTTCTCATAACAAGCAAACATTTTATTCGGAAGAAAACAAGGCATACTGAGCATGCACGGAATAGCAAATGATGCTAATAGGTAGGTATGGTGGACACTTTTGGCACTATTGGTTTTGGGGAGTTGGAAACACGAGTAAAACTTACTCAATGCAAATGAAGGCTAGCAATAGTAAGGGAGCGACCAACGAGAGAGAAATAACTGTCATAATCATGCTTGCAATAAAACAGGACTAATCATGGCATGAAAGTGATTCAAGACCCCTGAGGCAAAATAATTCATCAAGGCTTAACTAATTATTGATTCAGTCATATGCATGCATGAGCATGTGCCAAGTCAATTCAAGTGAAACATTCAGAGGGAGATACCACAGTGTCATACCAAGTCATGAATAGAGCAATGCAAGCGAGCATTCATATAACATGCTACAAATTATTAGCGAGCTGGAGCTAATCAAAAGAAAGCAAGAACTACTAAGCATCCATAAATAACATACACCCTACATGAACAAACTAAGCATGCCCACAATGATGAGTATATGTACAAAAATGAAAACAAATAGAGTTCGTTACCAGCCCCTTACCACACCTCAAGTTGTCATCAATCCTCATTATTGCCCTTCACTTGTGTGGCTTGAATAATAACATGAAACCAAATTCCACTGAGGACTGCTGAACCCTGCAACAAACTCACAAAACCAAAGAAGAACAACAAATATTTTTGGTGTTTTCTATTTTAAAAAACAAGAACCAAAAAGGAAGAACAAGCAAAGCAAAATATTTTTGGGTTTTTCGAATAGTTCAAACAAAGCAAAAAGGGAAAAACAAACCAAGGCAAAAAGAAGAAGAAGCAAACAAAGAGAAACAATAGAAATATTTTTGGTCTTTTTGTGTTTTAGAAAGCAAAAACCAAGAGATATCGAAAACTAAAAAGAGAACGAAACATGAATATACAAAGTACCGACGAAACATGATATGGAGATGAGTGTGATGTCGGTGTACCTCCCCCCAAGATTAGGATTTTGGCCTAAGTGGGTGTCAATCCCAAGCTGGCCAAGATGGAGCGCCTCCGTAGTACGGTGAGGAGGTACCCTCGTCCTGGTGCGAGCTCGAGGACACCCCACCGTAGTGCGTAGAGTAATCGTAGGAGGGCACATCCTCCTGGTGCTGCCTGTGGAAACCAAGCAAGCGGAGCTGCTCGTCCACCTCCTCCTTGGAGCGCGACCACGGCCTCCTGTGAACACTGAACAAAGTAGATTGCGGCAAAGGAATCTCCCTTTCATCCCCGTCAGTAAACAACATCCTGTATACTAAACTGTCCATGTCGGAGTCAGTAGTGACAAAGTGATGTGTTTTCATGGCAGCAAGGTCAAGCCTTTGTGGTGCCAATATAGTATCATTTGGATCCACAGAAAGCTCTAATGCATTGACCATACGTGAAGCGATGATGCCCCCATAAATAGGCCCCCTAGCAGCTAAACGGTGAGCAATAAGAGAGCCAAGATTGTATCGAGTATCATTGTTAAGCGCAACAACAAGGAAGGCTAAATGATAGTTGGAGATATTACTCGTATTCTCCCTACCAAGAATGCTAGTAGCAAGATAATAGGCAAAGTATCTAAGAGCTGGGAGTTGGATGTTTCTTATCTTCCCGCGCTGAGCTACGCGGTCATCGTCATTGGTCACACCTCGATAGAGCTCCAGCAAATCAGCGGGTCGCCCTTGAATCTTCTTCACGGTCCCTATCATGCCTATACCTATAATGCTGCAAAATCTTTCCAATGGCATGGTAAACGACAGATTATAAATTTTGAAAGAAACAGTTGACTGATAGGGGGTGTTAGTAAAAACGAAACTCTCAACGAAAGTTTTGGTGAGCATGGCATATTGCTCACTCTCATCTTCCATGTATGAGGTCAAACCAACCCTCTGAATCAATAGTAAGAAATCATCGAGAATCCCTGCAGCTTGCAAAAAGGTATAACAAGGAAAAGTAGATGGGTGAGCATCCCCCTCATCTCCTTCATTGCCAAAGCGTGGTGCAATGAGATCTTCGTTGTATGAAGGCCTAAACTGAGAGGCTGATCTTGAGGGCCTTGACCTCCTAGGTGTATCCCTCTCAAAAATTTCTCCAAAGGTGTGGTTCTTCATCTTTGATATTCTGAAATTTAAACATCTATTACACAAGTGATTGCAAAGTGAATATATAATGAAGGGCACTACTCATAGGGACTTATAGAGGCCTAAACATGCATCAAAACAATATATCTAAGCATTGAACAAGCTTACAAGCTCTCATAACTTGTCACCTACAGCAGCAAAATACTCAAGATATAAACCACTAAACACAAATCTACTTAGACAAGCGGAGGAGTCACCTACCGGAGAACAAATGCTCCAAATTTCAGCAGCAAAGATGGGCTGAGCAAGGAGATTGAAAAATCGAGGGCAAGAACAGCAAGAACGCGATTTCGAGCAATGAACTGGTGTTTTCTCGGGAGAGAGAAGAAAGTGGGAAGTGAGAGAGTGAGTGGAGGGCCAGGGGTGGCCCACACCATGGCCAGGCGCGCCCCTGGGCTGGCCGCGCCACCAGGTGGTGTGCCTGCCTGGTGGGCCCCCTGGTACCTTCCAGGCACTTCTCTGCCCCTTTTTTCACGTAAAAATTTAATATGAATTTTCTGGAATTTTTCGAGACACTTTATTTCTGAGCAATTTTCAGGTATAGATGAATGATTTTCTGATAGAAAAAGGTTTATGGAATGATGCAATGACAAAACAAAGATAAAAGCTTCAGAAGTTCTAAGACACTCTAAAATGCAAGCAACTAACAACAGAAAAGTAAACTAAACGAAAGCAAAAACTAAAATGGATAGAATAGAAACAAGTGGAGATAATCATGGTGAAAACATTGTTTTGTTCATTAAAATCCCTTTGTTAACAAGGTTGATCAGGTCTTGTTACCAAAACAATTTTATATGAAACAAAACTTTGTATTCCACTAATGATTATGTTACCTCAACCTTGATAGCAATGGTCCCAATCATAATAGCAAGTTTTTCTCTTGGTATGGGACAATATATTTCTCCAACTTGAATGCCCTCAACATGTTCAATTCAATTTAAACCATAAGTCCTATCAGTATTCTTGGGGAAATAGATAGTATGCTCTTTGTCATTAACATTAAAGGTCACCTTTCCTTGATTATAATTAATAATAGCCCCTGTAGTGTTAAGAAAAGGTCTCCCAAGAATAATAGACATATTATCATCTTCAGGCATTTCAAGCACAATAAAATCAGTTAATATCAAGCAATTATGAGCCACTTGAACAGGTACATCCTCACATATACCCACATGAATAGTAGTAGATTTATCAGCCATTTGCAAAGATATATCAGTTGGTATTAGTTTTTCCAGTTGAGGTCTCTTATAGAGAGAAAAAGGCATGACACTAACTCCTGCTCCCAAATCACACAAAGCAGTTCTAACATAACTATTTTTAATAGAGCAAGGAATAGTTGGAATCCCTGGGTCTCCAAGTTTCTTTGGAACCTTACCATTAAAGGAATAATTAGCAAGCAAAGTAGAAATTTCTTCATTAGGGATCTTCCTTTTGTTCGAGACAATATCCTTCATATACTTTGAACAGGGAGGTAATTTAATAGCATCAGTCAAAGGAATTTGCAAGAATAAAGGTTTAATCCACTCACAAAACTTATTATAGTGTTCATCTTCCTTTGACTTGTGTTTCTTATCAGGGAAAGGCATAGGTTTTTGGACCCAAGGCTCTCTTTCACTACCATGTTTCTTAGCAACAAATCTTCTTTAGTGTATTTAGTATTCTTAGTGTGCTTTTCAGGTTCTTCTTCAACTTTTTCTTTATCAGGAACATCATTTTCTTCATTACCACTTTTAGGTTCAGCATCAGAGACAGATATACTATTAGGATCTTTGGCAGGTTCAGAGGGTTCTACAATAGTTTTATGTTTCTTTTTTCTTTTCTTACGAGTAGTACCACTATTTTCAACTTGTTGAGAATCTTGCTCAATTCTTTTGGGATGCCCCTCGGGATATAGAGGATCCTGGGTAGCAGCACCACTTCTAGTTCTAATTTCATAAGCTTGTTTTTCTTTGGCAGCATTAACTAGCAAGTCTTTTTGTACTTTAATAAGTTGCTCTATTTGAGTTTGAACCATTTTAAAATGTTTAACAAGCATTTTATCATCATTAGAGGTTCTTTCCACAATATCCTTCAACTTAACAATAGCTCTAGTGTTTTCCATTAGATGATTTTGCACCCTTTTATTAAAATTATCTTGCTTAACAATAAAAATATCGAATTCTTCTAAGAATTGATCAAGAGGTTTAGAGTAAGGGATATCACCTTCATCAAAATGTTGGAGAGAGTGTACCTCAATAGTGGATGAGTGGGGAATTGGCTTACATAATTCTTCTATAGGAGGTAAATTCTTGACATCTGCAGCTTTAATTCCCTTCTCCTTAAGACATTTCTTAGCTTCCTTCATCACTTCATCATTTAGTTCAATAACTCCCCTCTTCTTTGATGTTGGAATAGGCACAGGAATAGTTGGTTCAGGTATAGCTGGATCAGGAGGATTCCAATCTTCATAATTCTTGCTAATTTTAGCCATTAATTCTTCACCTTCCTTGGGAGTCCTATTGCTGAAAACACAATGAGCACAACTATCCAGGTATGTCCTAGATTCTTCAGTTAGTCCATTATAAAATATATTAAGAAGCTCATTCTTAGGTAAAGGACATCCAGCCTGTGCATGAATCAACACAAAACCTTGCCCAAGATTCAGGCAATATCTCTTTTTCTCCTTGTTTGAAGTCAAAAAGTTCCTACAAAATAGCATGTCTAGCACTAGGAGGAAAATAGTTCTGCAGGAAGGTACTAATCAAGCAATCAGGGCTATCAATAGATCTAGGAGGTAAATTATTAAACCAAGTTTTAGCTTCTCCTTTCTGTGAAAAAGGGAAAAATTTAGCAATAAAATAGGTGCGCATCTTAATATCATCAGAAAATAGGCCACTCATGGTAGAAAGCTCAGTCATATGTGCTACCGCACTTTCATTCTTAGTCCCATAAAAAGGTTCTTTCTCAACAATAGCTATGGAAGATAGATCAAGAGAGAAATCATAATCCTTATCTTTAATGTTTATGGGAGATGCATCAAACTTAGCATTAGGAGATAATTTTGGTTTTATAGTATGCCTCGCAAGGAGACTCTTAGCAGCACTCCTATCATGGGTGTTTTGACATTCTTTAATAAATTCATCGGTCATCTCAATATAACCATCTTCAATATCATAGCTTTCTATAGACTTAGGCGAACTAACAAGTGTAGTAGTGTCTTCATTAGGAGTTTCAGTATTTCTAGCTATAGTTCTAGCAATCGTAGCATCTAGGAAAGGACCTAATGAACCACTCTTATCAAGCACAGTAGAAGCAGCATCATAAGTATCAGAAGTTTCAGATTCAACAATAGTAGTAGTGTGTGTAGCATGTGTATGTGGTGGTGTAAGGAACTTACTCATAACAGACAGTGAATCAAGAGCAACAGAGGTGTTCAGAACCGTACCTCTTCTTATAGTGGATGGTAAAATAGGGACTTTGCCATCACGAGACTTACCCATGATGGATGGATGGCAGCGAACAATAATGATTCTAAGTGGACTTGATAAATAAAGCTATGCTCCCCCGCAACAGCGCCAAAAAATAGTCTGATGACCCACAAGTATAGGGGGTGTATCGCAATATTTTTGAGGGAAGTGAAACCCAATTTATTGATTCGACACAAGGGGAGCCAAAGAATATTTATAAGCCTTAATAACTGAGTTGGCAATTCAGCTGCACCTGGAAACAATCTTGCTCACAGCAGTTTATCAGTAGCAACAGATTTGTAGTAGCAATAGTAAAGTAACAGTAGTAGTAAAGTAAAGACAGTAGTAACAATTGCAGCAAACAATAGGATTAAAGCGCGGTAGGCATAGGGATGGACGGACGGGCGTTGCATGGACAAGACAATTCATATAGCAATCAGAACATAGGGCATTTGCAGATAAATAAGATAAAGCATCCAAGTACTAAATAATCATAGGCATGTGTTCCATATATAGTCATACGTGCTCGCAATGAGAACTTGCACAACATCTTTTGTCCTGCTAGCCCGTTTGCAGCGGGGCCTCAAGGGAACCACTGGCAATTAAGGTGCTCCTTTTAATAGAGCATCGGAGCAAAGCATTAACACTCCGTGAACACATGTGATCCTCACATCAAAGCCATTCCCTCCGGTTATCCCGATTTCTGTCACTTCGGGGCCTTTGGTTCCGGACAACAACGTGTGTATACAACTTGCAGGTAAGACCATAAACAATACTATCATAATGAATCAATAACATGTTCAGATCTGAAATCATGGCACTCGGGCCCTAGTGACAAGCATTAAGCATAACAAGTTGCAACAAAGTCAAAAAGCACTAATAGTAGATACTAGGCACCATGCCCTAACAATCTGACGCCATTACATGAACAATCTCATCCAATCCCTACCATCCTCATAGCCTACAATGGGGGATTACTCACTCATAGATGGGGGAAACATGGATGGTTGATGGAGAAGCGATGGTGATGATGATGGCGATGATCTCCTCCAATTCCCCGTCCCGACAGGGTGCCAGAATGGAGTTTCTGGTTCCAAATCGTGGAATCTGGTGGTGGCGGCGGAGCGTAACTCTTTCTGGAAAAACGTCGAAACCCCCTGGGTTTTTAGGTCAGGAGGCAACTTATAGGCGAAGAGGGAGACCGAGGGGGTGCCTGGGGCGGCCAGACCACCCCCTAGCGCGGCCAGGCCTAGCCCGCGCGGCCAGGTGGTGTGGCTGGGCCCCAGCCCCTCTCCGTCTCGTATTCTAGCTCCTTGAGTCTTCTGGTGAAATATGATTTTTGGCATATTTTCCGGGATTTTTCCTGATAGTTGATTTTCTGCACAAAAACTAGACACCAAGGTAATTCTGCTGAAAACAACATCAGTCCGTGTTAGTTGTATCCAATCACACAAGTTTAGAGGAAAAACAATAGCAAAAGTGTTCGGGAAATTAGATACGTTTTGGATGTATCAACAACCTATGGCCAACTTTATACAGATGAAGTTTGAGGAAGCATCTATATCATTTGGAAGTGTTGTATAAATAAAAACATGCGATGAAGGAGTACGTGGATGCACATCATGGAATGGTGTGGTCAAGAAGCCAACTCAATGAAATTTGCAAGGTAGACTATGTAACAAGTAACTTTGCAGAGAGTTTCAATGCAAAGGTCAAGTCATTGAAAGAGCTTATGTTGTGGCAAATATTTGATAATAATAGGCAGATGATCATGATAAAGATTGATTTGCGTCAAAGAATTGCATCAATAGTATATGTTGGCCATCTCGTCCTCCCATCTTTGATTAAGGCTTTGCATGCCAGGGCAAAACAATTGAAGATGAAATGCATTAGAAGAGGAATGGAGGCTTAGGTAACATACACTAACAGTAAAGATAGGCAATGGATGTATCCAGTGAGTTTGGTTGATAGGTGACGAGGGTTAAACTCATCAATGCCCATTGTTATGGACTTGGGTTTTGGAGAAGGAGGGAGCACTGGAGGCATCAATCGGCTAGCAAACAAGCACACATGGACGCAAGGTTTACCCAGATTCAGGCCTCATAGAGGATCCTACTCCTGCTTGTCTGCTCTTGGAATTATCGAGGGAGTCGAAAGTTACAGGGGTGCACAGATGCAATCTGGCGATGTTGTGGAAACTAGGGTTGTGATTGTCCTCCTCGCCGCCCCTCCTAGCCTTTATATAGATAGGATAGGTCTCAGGTAGCAGTTCGAGTCGGTTACAAGTTAGGGTTAGTCCCTTTAAACTTTCTATCTTTGAGCTTGTTGTGTGCCGCAAGCAGTCGGAGTCTCCTTCGGTCACCCAAATCTTTGATTGGGCCCTGGTAATGTCGTGGGCTTATGCCAGATTGGACAATATATGCCAAGCTCGAGTACCTGTAAGGTATGCCCACGTAAGTAGCCCCCGAGTGTCTGGTTGAATCGCAGATTCGAGAAGAGACTTATGAAGTCTTTTGAGTGCATAACTGAGCATATTTTCGAGTGCTCTGATTTGTATCATAAGGATTATTGATATATGTGCCTGATTTATCCGATGTATCAGGATCAGTTAACTGCCTTAGGGAAAAACAACGCAATCTACTCAAACTCGAGTCCTCGGATTCAAATTCAGAAAAGTGCTGTCGTAATTCGACTTAGGCCGCGGAGGTCTTATAGAGTCGAATCCCAGTGTATAAGTGCGAGCACTCAATGCGTCCATCAAGGCTTATTCATCGTACTTGTAGGCACGGATTGTTTCTAGTAGAGCGCAGCAGGTGCGTTGCCAGGCCTTTTTTAGGTCTTATCTTCATGCTGCAAGCATGGCATCTGAATTTTGTCATCGTGGAGATAATTCGGGTGGCCCAGGAGACGTAATATATTTGCAGGGAAAATATGAGGCAGAGTCGCCAGAGCTTTTGAGTGTGGACGCAGTCAACACACAGTTATCTATAAGAAAAATCATAGGGTGTGCGGCCAGTGCTCCCTATGGGAGTAGCCCCCGAGTGCCTATTTGAGTCGTAGACTCGAGTGGGGATTATAATTATTTGAAAGACGTAGTCTATTTTGCTTGTTTCAGTCGAATGTGCTTTCAGCGCCCCCTATGGGAGTAACCCGAAGTCCATAATTGAATCGTAGATTCGAGTGAAGGATTTTTGTGAGAAAATATGTTTGCATAATGCTTGGATGTCTTACAAAGTTCCTCGGGTGCGTGGCCAGCGCTCCTGTTAGGAGTAGCCCCCGAGTGCTTGGTTGAGTTGAAGACTCGAGTAAGGACTAGTGTAGTCAAAATGTGCTCCTGCTGGAGTTAATGACGTCAGTGCTGACGATGAGATGACCTCAATTGCCCGCATGAGCGGTTTTGACGGGGTGTGACAAGTAGTGGGTCCCATTTTCTAACTTGGACTTGACCAGGCATGCACAATCTCTATTTTAACTGTGTCTCCTCGATTCTCACGCGTAATGGGAGGAGTGGAACGATGGTTCGTGGTTTACCCTTGCCACGCATCGACACTGATTTGTGCCACGCGTCGTGTTGATTTTCTTCTGGCCGTTGGATGGCATCGTCGATGAGGTTAAGTAGAGATCCTTTGTGCGGTAATTTCTCCACATCTCATCTTCCTCCTCACGCACAGCCTCCATTGCTGCTTCTTGCTGCTCCATTGCTCTCACCTTCTTTGTGGCGCTAGACCAACTTCGCACTTTCCCGAGCTACTTTCTGTGCTCTCACCGCTAGCGCCAGATGGGAAAGAAGAAGGGAAACTCCGCTGCTGGATCTGTGGTTGCCGCTGTTGCGGCCAAGAAGAAAAGTGTCGCCACCACAGGTACCAGTGCTACCACCGCGGCTGGGAAGAAGAAGGGCCCAGGGACCCGTGTCACCAATGGGTCGTGGCGCCCATCCACCATCAAGCCTTTAGAGCTCTTCACTCAACGCCAAGACGTGGCGCTTCCCGTCGCGGAAGATGACTGCCGCATCCTCGGCGATGAGGTAAACCCTAGTCCTCCTGCTGGGTTTCGAGTAATGTTCCTCGCGTTCATTATTCGCGGCCTTTCTCTCCCCTTCACCCGTTTGTGAGGGGTTTGCTTTGTTTCTATGGGCTCCAACTGCATTAGCTGACTCCAAATTCTATCCTCCACATCGCCTGCTTCATTACCCTTTGTGAGTGCTGGCTCGAAATCGAGCCACACTTTGGCCTCTTCAAAAAACTCTTCAAGCTCAAATGTTAGTCGGGTTCGGGTTCAGTAGTCTACAATATAGGAGGCTGCGGGATCCACGTCGACTCCAATGTCACCTATTTCTCCATCAATCTCACTACGTCTGTCCAAGGGTGGAGGGAGAAGTGGTTCTACATTCACGACCAGAAGGCCGACGGAGAGCACTACGGACTCGTGCCCTTTGATCTGGTGGCGGCTTGCAAGAGGAGGAGGCGTGGAAGAACATTGTGATGCCCGGCAAAGCCGAGGAAAAAGAGACTCTGTACCATCATGTCTGTGACCTCGAGTGTCGCATAAGCAAGGAGATAGGCGGCGCTGATCTCATTCGCACTTGGATGCGCTCTTGAGTGTAGCCGCTACAGGCCAGGTGATACGTCCATTTTGCATCACTATTCTATATCATAATCTACTATTATTCATTGATATATTTCGTGAAGATCAGAAAATTCGGGAAATACATGGAAAATCCTATTTTTCCAGAAGACGAAGAAAGCCAGAAGGGGAAGTGGAGATGGGCCACAGGGGGCCCACACCACCCCCTAGCACGGGCCACCCCAGGCCGCGCCACCAGGTGGTGTGGCCGCCCCGGTCCACTCCAGCCTCTCCCCTCTGGCGTATATTATCCTCCCGAAACCATAAGACTCGGAGAGCGACCACAGAAAGATTCCGCCACCTCTGCGGGGCGGAAAACACCGAGAGAGAAAGATCTCTCTGGCAAACAGAATTCTACCGGGGGAATTCCTTCTCGGAGAGGGGAGATCATCACCATCAACACCACCATCAAGCTGGACTTCATCGGGATCATCATCATCAGCACCACCATCATCTCCACCAGCACCATCATCACCACTCCATACCGCTGTAACAATTGGGTTGAATCTTGCATAGTTCTTAGGGGAAACTTTCCCGGTGTTGATTACTCCTTGTAGTTGATGCTATTGAGTGAATCATTGAATTATCGTTTATGTTCAGATTGTTACATATCATTATATCATCTCTGATCTTGATCCATATGATGTCTTGTGAGTAGTTCGTTTTGTTCTCGAGGACATGGGAGAAGTCATGTTGTTAGTAGTGGAATTGTGTTGAGAAAGATTCAATAGTTTGATATTTAAGTTGTGGTGTATTTCTTCTAGTGGTGTCATGTGAACGTCGACTACATGACACTTCACCTATATGGTCCTAGGGGAATGCATTGTGTATTTGGCTACTAATCGTAGGTGTTGCCAGAGTGACAGAAACCTGAATCCCCGTTAGGAAACCATTACACAAGGGACGGCAGGGTCTTAGAGTTTAAAGCTGTGGTTAGGTTTCTACCTTAATTACTTTCTTGTACTTGTGGATGCTTGCAAAGGGTATAATCACAAGTATGTACTAGTCCTAGGAAGGTCGGTACATTAGCATAGGTTCTGATGGGTTCGTAGCATGGAAAACAAAAAATTTCTACCGCAAGAACGAACAAAACCCAGATCTAATCTAGATAAAAGCCAAGATCTAATCTATTAGACATGTGCAATGAGATAGATCTGTACTAACCCTCGTAGATCCGAAAGCGTTACGAGATTGGATCTCGGGGTTGATGTAGTCGATCACTTGCCAATCTCAAGATCGTGTGGACGATCCTTCCGGCGCCGCGTTCCGGCAGCGCTTCCGCAGTCGGTCACACGTGCGGAGTCGAAACAGACCTTCCTCTCCCCGTTCTAGCGAGCAGCGGAGGTAGTAGATCTTCTCCACGGAATCCCAGCAGCACGACGGTGTGGTGGTGGTGGTGGTGGTGGTGGAGTAGAGAATTCTGCAAGGCTTCGCCTAAGCCTGCGCAGAGGGAAGGAGGAGGAGAGAGGCGGCGACTAGGGCTTGAAGTGGAGAGGGCAAGGGGGTGGCGCCCCCACCCCTCTATTTAAAGGAGTAGGACTCCCCTCCCTTCCTTGGCCGGCGGATTGGGAGGGGGGAGGAGTCCTCCTCCCCCACGACTCCTTGTCTTGCCCCACAAGGACTCCTTGATCCTTTCTTGGTTTTCAAGCAAACTCCAAGAAATCTCCTAGAACCTTCCAGAACATTCCGAAACCTTCTAGAATCCCCATACAAATACTCCGAAACATTTCCTAACTTAGAAAATGAACCCCAATATATGAATCTTATTCTCCGGACAATTCCGGATCTCCTCGTGATGTCCCGGATCCAATCCGAGACTCCGAACAACATTCGGTCTCCAACGCATATTCCATATCTACTTAAAACAACTTCGAACCTTAAGTGTGTCACCCTACGGTTCGTGAATATGCAGACATGATGAAGACACCTCTCCGATCAATAACCATCAGCGGGATCTGGAGATCCATAATGGCTCCCACATACTCAATGATGACTTCATGATCGATAGAACCATTAACATATGAAACCAATTCCCTTTGTCACGCGATATTCTACTTATCCGAGGTTTGATCGTCGGTATCTCCATACCTAGTTCTACCTCATTACTGATAAGTACTCTTTACTCGTTCCATGTTATGTCATCCCTTGTGACCTAGTCACATGCTTGCAAGCTAACTAGATGACATTCCACTGAGAGGGCCCAGAGCATATCTATTCGTCATATGGATGGACAAATCCCAATCTTGGTCCATGCGCTTCAACACATACTTTCAGAATACACAATGACACCTTTATAACTACCCAGTTACGAAGCGGTGTTTGATGTCATCAAAGTACCCATCCGGTGATGGTGATTAACATGACCTCATGGTTGAAGGATTAGGTTACTATGCATTTGAAAGCTTACAACAATACGAACTTAATGACTTGATCTTATGCTACGCTTACTATGGGTGTGTGTCCATCACATCATTCTCCTAATGATATAACCTTGTTATTAATGACATCCAATGTCCATGATCAGGAAACCATGATCATCTACTAATCAACAAGCTAGTTCAACAAGAGGCTTACTAGGGACTCTTTTATGTTTACAAAACACACATGTATTAGTGTTTCCTTATAATACAATTATAGCATGGGATGTAAACATTCATCATAAACACAAAGATATAATAATAACCACTTTTATTATTGCCTCTTGGGCATATCTCCAACAGTCTCCCACTTGCACTAGAGTCAATAATCTAGATTACATGGTAATATACCTAACACCCATGGCGTTCTGGTGTTGGTCATGCTTTGCTCTAGGGAGAGGTTTAGTCAACGGATCTGCCACATTCAGATCAGTGTGTACTTTGCAAATCTTTATGTCACCATCTTGGACATACTCGCGAATAGCATGGAAACGTAGCTTGATGTGCTTCAGCTTGCTATGTGACCTTGGCTCCTGTGCATTAGCTATGGCACCTGTGTTGTCACAGTAGATGGCCATCGGGTCCAACGCACTGGGAACCATGCCAAGTTCAGTAATGAACTCCTTCATCCATATGGCTTCTTGTGCAGCCTCTGAAGCAGCTATGTATTCCGATTCAGTTGAAGATTTTGCCACAATGCTTTGCTTGGCACTCCTCCAGCTCACTGCAGCACCATTCAAAATAAATACGTATCCAGACTGTGACTTCGAGTCATCTGGATCGGTGTTCCAACTAGCATTAGTGTAACCGTTTACAACAAGCTGTTCATCACCTTCATAAGAAAGAACCATATCCTTAGTCCTATTCAGGTACTTTAGGATATTCTTGACCGCTGTCCAGTGTTCCATTCCAGGATCACTTTGATATCTGCTAGTCAAACTAACAACATGTGCTATATCCGGTCTTGTACACAGCATGGCATACATGATAGAACCTTTGGCCGAGGCATAGGGAATATTATTCATCTTTTCTCTATCTTCTGCCATAGCCGGACTTTGAGTCTTACTCAAGGTCTTACCTGACAACATGAGCACGAACCCTTTCTTGCTCTCTTCCATTCTAAACTTCTTTAGAACTTTGTCCAGTATGTACTTTGTGAAAGCGCTATTAGGCGTCTTGATCTATCTCTATAAATCTTGATGCCTAGAATACATGCCGCTTCGCCAAGATCCTTCATTGAAAAACTATTATTCAAATAGGTTTTGACGCTATTAAGAAGTCCTATATCATTCCCAATCAACAATATGTCATCTACATATAGTACTAGGAATGCTACAGAGATCCCAGTCACTTTCTTGTAAATACAAGCTTCTCCATAAGTTTGTATAAATCCAAAACGTTGATTCCAACTCCGGGATGCTTGCTTCAGTCCATAAATGGAGCGCTGAAGTTTGCATACCTTGTCAGCATCACTAGGATCGACAAAACCCTTGGGTTGTACCATACAACTCTTCCTCAATGTCACCATTAAGGAACGTTGTTTTGACATCCATCTGCCAAATCTCATAATCGAAATATGCAGCAATTGCTAACAAAATCCTCACAGACTTTAGCTTCGCTACTGGTGAGAAAGTCTCATGGTAGTCAACTACTTGAATTTGTCGGAACCCTTTCGCGACAAGTCGAGCTTTATAGATGGTAACATTACCATCAGCATCTGTTTTTCTTTTGAAAATCCATTTGTTCTCGACAGCCTTACGGCCATCCGGTAAGTCCACCAAAGTCCATACTTGGTTTTCGTACATGGATCCCATCTAGGATTTCATGGCTTCTAGCCATTTGTCGGAATCTGGGCTCACCATAGCTTCTTCATACGTCACAGGGTCATCAGTGTTGTCCACCAACATGACGTTCAAGGCAGAGTCATACCAATCAGGAGTGGTACGAACTCTCGTTGACCTGTGAGGTTCAGTAGTAACTTCGTTCGAAGTTTCATGATCACCATCATTAGCTTCCTCTCCAATTGGTGCAGGCGGCACAAAAACATCTTCCGGTGCTGCGCTACTCTCAACTCCGAGAGAAGGTTCAATAACCTCGTCGAGTTCTACTTTCCTTCCAGTCACTTCTTTTGAGAGAAACTCCTTCTCAAGAAAGGATCCATTCTTGGCAACAAAAACTTTGCCTTCGGATCTATGATAGAAGGTATACCCAATTGTTTCTTTAGGGTATCCTATGAAGACGCATTTCTCCGCTTTGGGTTCAAGCTTATCAGGTTGTAACTTCTTTACATACGCTTCGCAACCCCAAACTTTAAGGAACGACAACTTAGGTTTCTTACCAAACCACAATTCGTACGGTGTCGTTTCAACGGATTTAGATGGTGCCCTATTTAAAGTGAATACGGCTGTCTCTAATGCATAGCCCCAAAACGATAGTGGTAAATCCGTAAGAGACATCATAGACCGAACCATATCTAAGAGAGTTCGATTACGATGTTCGGACACACCATTACGCTGTGGTGTTCCCGGCGGTGTCAACTGCGAAAGTATTCCACATTTCTTTAAATGCATGCCAAACTCATAACTCAGATATTCACCTCCGCGGTCAGAACGCAGAAACTTAATCTTCTTGTTACGATGATTTTCCACTTCACTTTGAAATTCCTTAAACTTCTCGAAAGTTTCGGACTTATGTTTCATAAAGTAGACATACCCATATCTACTTAAGTCATCTGTGAAAGTGAGAACATAACGATATCCACCACGCGATGCTACACTCATTGGACCGCACACATCGGTATGTATTATTTCCAATAAGTTTGTAGCTCGCTCCATTATCCCAGAGAATGGAGTCTTAGTCATTTTTCCTATTAGACATGCTTCGCATCTTTCAAGTGATTCAAAATCAAGTGATTCAAGAAGTCCATCAGAATGGAGTTTCTTCATACTCTTCACTCCAATGTGACAAAGACGACAGTGCCACATGTATGTAGAATTATCATTCAATTTTATTCGTTTAGCATCTATGTTGTGAACATGTGTATCACTACTATCGAGATTTAATAAGAATAAACCATTCATCTCAGGTGCATTACCATAAAAGATATTACTCATATAAATCGAACAACCTTTATTCTCAGACTTAAAAGAGTAACCGTCTCGCAATAAACAAGATCCAGATATAATGTTCATGCTTAATGCAGGCACCAAATAACAATTATTTAAATTTAAAACCAATCCCGAAGGTAGATGTAGAGGGAGCGTGCCGACGGCGATCACATCAACCTTGGAGCCATTTCCAACGCGCATCGTCACCTCGTCTCTCGCTAGTCTTCGTTTATTCCGTAGCTCCAGTTTCGAGTTACAAATATGAGCAACCGAACCAGTATCAAATACCCAGGCACTACTACGACTACTAGTAAGATACACATCAATAACATGTATATCGAATATACCTTTCTTCTTGATGTTGCCGTTCTTCAGATCCGCCAGGTACTTGGGGCAGTTACGCTTCCAGTGACCAGCCCCCTTGCAGTAGAAGCATTCAGTTTCAGGCTTAGGACCAGCCTTGGGCTTCTTAGCAGGTGCGGCAGCTTTCTTGCCGTCCTTATTGAAGTTGCCCTTTTTCTTAGGCTTGCCCTGTTTCTTGAAATTGGTGGTCTTATTGACCATCAACACTTGGTGCTCCTTCTTCATCTCCACTTCAGCAGTTTTCAGCATGGACGATAGTTCAGGCAACGTCTTGTTCATGCAGTGCATATTGTAGTTCATCACAAAGTTCTTATAACTCGGTGGCAGTGATTGGAGGACACGGTGAATCCCTAACTCATTAGGAATCATTATCCCCAACTCTTGGAGCTTGTTTGCGTGCCCAGACATGGTCAGCACGTGCTCGCTAACGGAGCTTCCCTCTTCCATCTTACAGGTAAAGAACTTTTCGGAGGCCTCATAGCTCTCCACGGCCGCGTGAGTCTCAAAAATGAGCTTGAGCTCCTTAATGATCTCGAACGGGTCGTGGTGCTCAAAACGCTTCTGGAGCTCCGTTTCTAAACCGTACAGGATGGCACACTGAACTGTGGAGTAATGATTTTTCCGAGTGGCGTAAACATTCTTTACGTCATCGGTGGCATCATCTGCAGGTGGGTCACCTAGCGGTGCTTCGAGCATATAGGTCATCTGACCAGCCCTGAGGACAATATTCAGACCACGGAGCCAGTCCGTGAAGTTGCTTCCATTGTTCTTAAGCTTTTCTTTCTCTAGGAATGCATTGAAATTGATGGAGAGATTCGCCATAATCTACAACAAATTTGCAAGTAGTTCAGACTAAGTTTATGATAAATTGAGTTCAATTTTAATTCTCAAATTAACTAGGTGAACTCCCACTGAAAACAACATCCCTCACATGGTCTTAGTGATTACACGAACCAAGTCCACTACACCAAGTCCGATCTTCACGAGAGAAGATGTAGTTTCATCGGCGAACAATCCTCATGTTCATCATATCACTCATATGATTCATGCTCTACCTTTCGGTATTCCATGTTCCGAGACCATGTCTGTACATGCTAGGCTCGTCAAGATTAACCTTAGTTTCCGCATGTGCAAATCTGGCTTGCACCCGTTGTATGCACATGTAGAATCTATCACATCCGATCATCACGAGATGCTTTGACACGACGAGTCTTAGCAACAGTGCCAACTAAGGACGAACACTTTATTACTTGATATTTAGTGAGAGGGATCATCTTATAATGCTACTGTCGTGATCTAAGCAATACAAGATGCATAAACGATTAACATCATAGGCAATTCATAATTAGTGTGATATGATATGGGCCTTTCTTCTTGTGCCTTTGATCTCCATCTCCAAAGCACGGACATGATCTCCATCATCACCAGCATTGCGTCAAGGTCAGTGGCGCCGCTTCATGGTTGTCCATCATCACCATCAACTATTACAACTACTTGGAATAAAGCTATTACAAGATGAATAGACACGCAGGTCTTAACAGAATTAAAGACAACCATTAGGCTCCTGCCGGTTGCCATATTACAACAAGGATCATTGCATACATCAAATATAATCACAATCACATGATGGCCATATCACACCACAAAACCCCTGCAAAAACAAGTTAGACGCCTCTAATTTTCTTTGCATGTTTTACGTGGTTTGGGGCTTTCGAACAAGAACGGATCTTACCTACGAAACTGAACCACAACGTTGATACAAGTGCTATCGAGTGCAAAGTGTAGATTGGATCTATACTATGGTGGGAAATACATACACCCGCAAAGCCAATTGTGCAAAGCAAGTTACACGTCAAGCGTGGAGTAAGTCTCATGTGCGATGACATGTAAGGTTAGCCCGAGCCGCTTCATCCCACCATACCGCAAGATGCAAAGTACACAAAGCAAAAGACGGCATGAGCACCAACGCCCACAAAACCATTGTGTTCTACTCGTGCAACAGATCTACGCATAGATACGGCTCTGATACCACTGATGGGTTCGTAGCATGGAAAACAAAAAATTTCTACCGCAAGAATGAACAAAACCCAGATCTAATCTAGATAAAAGCCAAGATCTAATCTATTAGACATGTGCAACGAGATAGATCTGTACTAACCCTCGTAGGTCCAAAAGCGTTACGAGATTGGATCTCGGGGTTGATGTAGTCGATCACTTGTCGATCTCAAGATCGTGTGGACGATCCTTCCGGCGCCGCGTTTCGGCAGCGCTTCCGCAGTCGGTCACACGTGCGGAGTCGAAACAGACCTTCCTCTCCCCGTTCCAGCGAGCAGCAGAGGTAGTAGATCTTCTCCACAGAATCCCAGCAGCACGACGGTGTGGTGGTGGTGGAGTAGAGAATTCTGCAGGGCTTCGCCTAAGCCTGAGCAGAGGGAAGGAGGAGGAGAGAGGCGGCGACTAGGGCTTGAAGTGGAGGGGGCAAGGGGGTGGCGCCCCCACCCCTCTATTTAAAGGAGGGAGGCGCCATGGGAGGGGGAGTCCTAGTAGGACTCCCCTCCCTTCCTTGGCCGGCGGATTGGGAGGGGGGGAGGAGTCCTCCCCCACGACTCCTTGTCTTGCCCCACAAGGACTCCTTGATCCTTTCTTGGTTTTCAAGCAAACTCCAAGAAATCTCCTAGAACCTTCCAGAACATTCCGAAACCTTCTAGAATCCCCATACAAATACTCCGGAACATTTCCTAACTTAGAAAATGATCCCCAATATATGAATCTTATTCTCCGGACAATTCCGGATCTCCTCGTGATGTCCCGGATCCAATACGAGACTCCGAACAACATTCGGTCTCCAACGCATATTCCATATCTACTTAAAACAACTTCGAACCTTAAGTGTGTCACCCTACGGTTCGTGAATATGCAGACATGATGAAGACACCTCTCCGAGCAATAACCATCAGCGGGATCTGGAGATCCATAACGGCTCCCACATACTCAACGATGACTTCATGATCGATAGAACCATTAACATATGAAACCAATTCCCTTTGTCATGCGATATTCTACTTATCCGAGGTTTGATCGTCGGTATCTCCATACCTAGTTCTACCTCGTTACTGATAAGTACTCTTTACTCGTTCCATGTTATGTCATCCCTTGTGACCTAGTCACATGCTTGCAAGCTAACTAGATGACATTCCACCGAGAGGGCCCAGAGCATATCTATCCGTCATATGGATGGACAAATCCCAATCTTGGTCCATGCGCTTCAACACATACTTTCAGAATACCCAATGACACCTTTATAACTACCCAGTTACGAAGCGGTGTTTGATGTCATCAAAGTACCCATCCGGTGATGGTGATTAGCATGACCTCATGGTTGAAGGATTAGGTTACTATGCATTTGAAAGCTTACAACAATACGAACTTAATGACTTGATCTTATGCTACGCTTACTATGGGTGTGTGTCCATCACATCATTCTCCTAATGATATAACCTTGTTATTAATGACATCCAATGTCCATGATCAGGAAACCATGATCATCTACTAATCAACAAGCTAGTTCAACAAGAGGCTTATAGGGACTCTTTTATGTTTACAAAACACACATGTATTAGTGTTTCCTTATAATACAATTATAGCATGGGATGTAAACATTCATCATAAACACAAAGATATAATAATAACCACTTTTATTATTGCCTCTTGGGCATATCTCCAACAGGTTCACCCACACAACACTTAGCAAACTAAAGAAGATTAATCAACTATATGAAGGGAAAGCACTTGATGATATTCCTATGTGTCCTCGAGAACATTTGGTCATCTTAAGTAATACAACCGGCTTGTCCTTTGCTAAAGAAAGGATTGTGCCACTCACTGCATTTATTCTTATTGTCTTTTATTTACTCATACTTAATTTACCTGCATTATCAAAAACCCCTAAAAATCTGTTTGCTAAGTATTTATAGAGAATTCCTGCTCTTAGCCACTCGCCAGCACCTTCTGCTCCTTGTTGGGTTCGACACTCTTACTTATCAAAAATACTGCGATACACCCCCTATACTTGTGGGTCATCAAGACTATTTTTTGGCGCTGCTGCCGGGGAGTAAAGAGCTATTAGAGAGTGGAACTGGTAAAGGAAACTTCTACTGTGAGTATTGTTTACTTCTGTTAGTTGCTTTATTTCAATATGGACAATTCGCTGAGTTTCTTATTTCGCAATGCTACTACCACTGGTAAGGTTGTAGATGAACCACCACCTGCTGAGAATGATACTTTCAAAATACCTACAAGAATTATTGATCGTGTTATGGATAACTATTATGTTGGAGATGGAACTATCCATCCCGGTGATCATTTGCTGTTTATACACGAATTATGCGGGTTGTTCAAGTGTGCAGGTATTACTATAGATCAAGTCAAGAAGAAGTTATTCTCATTATCACTGAAAGGAAGAGCTGAGGAATGGTATAAGCTGCTGAAGAATGGTCAAGCTCTTGAATGGGAGGAAATAGTACCTATCTTTTATTCAAAGTTTTATCCTCCTAGTGAGATTCATAAAGATCGGAATCAAATATACAATTTTTGGCCTCTTGATGGAGAGAGTACAACTCAAGCTTGGGGGAGATTGAAGTTACCAATGCTTGTCCCATTCATGAGCTCCCCAACAATATTATTATCAATAACTTTTATGCAAGGCTTTCTCTTCATGATAAGGATTTATTGGATGCCTCTTGTGCTGGATCATTCACTCGCATGGAAGAAGAAGCTAAATGGGATTTTCTGGACCGTATTCAAGACAATGCTGAAGCATGGGAGAATGACAAAGGAAGAAAGTCAGGTATAATTTATGATTATGAATGCATTGAATATTTTATGGGAACTAATGACTTTCAAAATATTAAAACTGCTTATGGTTTAGACTCTTAAGCTATTGCAACTTATTTTAAGGATTTTGCTTCCTATATTGAAGTTCCTAAAAAGAAGTGGAATAAGTATCATGAACTATATAAAGATATTGCTAAGTGTGTTCCTACAAGAAATACTGAAGTTTATATTGCTAATCATGCTTTACCTGAACCTTACATTGAGAAAATGCCTTTCCCAGTTAAGATAAAGGAACATTCTATGATAGCTAGTAGTGTTAATGAAAGTACAAGTAAAGATGTTGAACCTGATGAACAAAAAGATGAACCTATAATAGCAAATTTGAAAGACTTTGTCACTAAATATGTGGAAGATGGACACACTATTCTTTGAGAGACAACCCATTATATTTATTTTGCTTTCAGTTTTTGTTTCTTTGAGTCTCGGAAGTTATTACCTCGGTAATAACCTCTCCTTATCATTTTTGTTTGGTTTTTGTGTCAAGATCAACCTCTAATGAGAGAGAAGTAAGATTTGGGGAAGTTGTTGTCCCGAAACAGATTTTTGTGCTTCACCGTAAAAATTCATGAGAGATCTCTGTATGTCGGATTGAGCTGTAATTTTTGTGCTTCTGCCCCAGGTTTTTATTTAACTTCAATTATTTTTGCAATACTTGATTTGAGCAACAGAAGATTTTCGAAAAAATTGATCTTTACCTGATGGTCTGTTTTGACAGATTTTACCACTCTTGCATTTGCTTCTTTAATCGATTTCCTTTTTGAATTATTTTTGGGTTTTCGGAAGGAGTTGCTACAGTAGCTTATGAGTTGAATGGATTTCAGTTGAAATTGGACTTAAAAGGTTTATTACCTCGCTTACACTGATGTTGCTAATGAGAATTGTGTGAAGTTTTGTGTGAAAGAAATTTCCAGGTTATTAGAGAAAATGGTGTAATAAGAAAATGAAAGGTTTCATGACTCGAACAGTATGAGTATGAATATGAATATATTGATGTTATTCAAGTGGTAACTCTGGAAAAATTATCAAAGACCAAATTCAGAGACCTACAGAGCCTGTTTTCGAATAGGTAACAGCTCTAGTAAGAAAAGTTCTGTGAAAATACTATCCAGTTATATTTTTGCAATTTTTATCCAACAAGGAAAACTACGAAGCGAAAGAGGGACGGAAACGGAGCCAGGGTGGCTCACACCACCCCCTGGCGTGGCCCCCCTGGCCGCGCCAGCAGGTGGTCTGGCCACCTCGGCCTCCGTCTCCGACCCATTTTCTCCTAGTACCTTCCTTTTGTTGTAAAACTTCGTAATATATAATCCCCCGGATTCCCCGAGGTTCGTATATCACGTTCTTGTCGTGTTTTAGTTTCGATCTGTTTCTGCCAAGAACTATTCTTGAAAGTTAGAAGCACAATGGTGTCCGCCAAGGATAAGGGAAAGGAGCCTATGGAGGAGAGAAGGAGATCAAGAGTGAAGATGAAGAGGAGGCAAAGCAAAGCCAACATCTGCACACCGGCACTACCATTGCAAGCATTGGAGTGTTGGGAAAACCTGCCAGGGTCAGAAGGACTGCACGGATATCAACTGGAGGGAAACCTCCGCGTCACTGTTTGGCTCCACGGTCACTTCCTCCACACACCAAGAATCCTTTCCATACCCTTATCCATGAGCATCAATACTAGAATATGCCCAAGGACAAATTACCCTCCAATTGGGATTTGCCTCGTTCTAGCCATGCATGAAAAGAAGACTTCAAGGAGGAAGAGTGGGGAAAGAATCGCAAGAGATGGAATTCGCAACCCGACATGATCATGAGCCTCATTGAGCAAAACTCAAAGTTGATTCGTAATCTCACCTTCGAGGTTGAGGATTTGGGGAAACTAATCAAAGAGCTCATCGAGAGAATACCACCACCACCGAAGGAGTGATTCATCATCAGGTTTTGGCATCCTCTTGGTTTGTTCCAAGCTTGGGGGGGTGCCGCGGTATCACATCACTATCTTCTATCTTTTTACCTTGTTAGTAGAGTAATATCATGAATAGAGAAGTTATCATGTAGGATGGTTTGCATTATGGAAGTGTCCCCCCTCTCGTTAGATATCTATGTATCCCATGGTGTGAGTTGCTCTTATGGAATATTAATGAGAAGTTCTATCATTTACTCTCTTGCATATCTTATATTAGTTTTCAATTCATGGTTATATGATTGATCTTGTCATTAGTATTGGTATCACTTTGGGATCATTGAGTTAATTTAGTTCGTTTTGGCAAACCTGGCTCGGTCAGTAGCAACACTATTTTAAGAATTGAATGAAAAATATAAAAGTACTCTAAAGAAATATAATTTCATCATCTTTCTTTCTTTATTTATTTCTTGGTTTGCTCATAAGTTTAGTATTCTCTAGTTAAGATCTTTAGTGCTTTCAAGGAAGATTGCATGTTTGTTTTTATCACTTGTATGTTTGTTTGTTTCCTTCAACTCTTATGCTTGCTACCAAGCCTTGCTAGCCAAAAACCTGTACTGAGAGGGAATGCTTCTCGTGCATCCAATCCTTAAACCAAAACCTATGCCATTTGTGTCCACCATACCTACCTATTAGCATTATTGCTATTCCAAGTAAATTCATGTTTTTATCTACCTTCCGAATTAAACTTGTTATGTGAAAATTAGTGATTAAAGCTCTCATGAACTTGATGCCACACTTTACTTTCTTGCACTTAATAAACTTGAACCATTTTGCCCCTCTATGTTGCATATATGCTTGTGCTTTGTAAGTTGTGAATTAGCAGAACCATGTTGTCATGGGGAACACTTTCAACATTGCACCGGTACTTTGTACCTAGTTGATATCATGTTCTTTTGTCTATGGATGTCGTCGGTGTGAAATGAAAGGGGAGCTTGTAAGTCCACGGAGTTATGTATATGTGTTAGAGAAACGCCTAGGCCGCCGGTCTAATCCATGCTGTCATGGTGGAAACCTGCCGCGTAACCATAATGAGCATCTATGAAGCATTCTTCTTATAAAAAAAGAGATAGAAATTGAGGAAAATAAAAAAAAGAGATGAGAAAAGAGGAAAGAGAGAAAAAAGCACCATATTCCCATGGTAAATAAGAAGATTGCTGAGATGCTTGTTGTCTGCTTGCCTTGTCATTTTGATATGGGGATTCTTCCGTATCATCGGGCAAGGGTGATGTCTACGCACTTCTATTCTTGTAGACAGTTGTTAGGCCTCCAAGTGCAGAGGTTTGTAGAACAATAGCAAGTTTTCCCTTAAGTGGATTACCCAAGGTTTATCGAACTCAGGGAGGAAGTGGTCAAAGGTATCCCCTCTCAAGCAACCCTGCAATCAAGATACAAGAAGTCTCTTGTGTCCCCAACACACCCAATACACTTGTCAGGTGTATAGGTGCACTAGTTCGGCGAAGAGATAGTGAAATACAAGTGGTATAGATAATTATAAGTGGTAACAGTGATAGAAAATAGCTTGATGGCGTGGAAAAGACTAAAGGCAAACTGAAATAAAGATGGAAGCAAGCAAACATGTAACAGATCTAGTAGCAAACGGTGTTTCAGTGCTTAGAAACAAGGCCTAGCTTGATGTTCACTAGTGAACACTCTCATATAAATATCTTCTCTTTATGATACTACTCTTAACTACTCTCCGGTTGGACACTCTAATCCATGGTAGGGCTATAACAGCACACCTCAAAGTTTATCGTTCCCATCTAGAAAACCCCACACTGTCACCTTGAGCACTAGATGGTTCAAACAAACACCACAATTTCATAAATACATCCAACTCCAAATATAACTCATAACAAGTATTTGTAATCTCTAGCCTAAGTGCCACCATGGTGTGCACGCTGTCACTTTCACACACATGGGGAGAGCAGAGATCTAATAAAGCACTTGAGTAGCAAGGTAGATCTATAGATTACAAGCTCATGATCACAATATGATCATGCATAGAGAGAGATGAACACATAGCTACCGGTAGAACCCTTAGCCTCGAAAGAGATCTACTCCCTCCTCATCATGGGAATCAGCAATGGTGATGGAGATGGCGGTGGAGATCGATGGAGATGGATCTGGGGGCACTTCCCTGTCCCGATAGGGTGCTAGAACAGAGAATTTATGTCCCCCGAATCTCCCCTTCGGTGGCGGCGGCGCTGCAGAACTTTTCATGGATTTTTGATTGACTATTTAGGGTTTTGGTATCGGGAGGCTCTTATAGGCGAAGGAGGCAAGGTCGGTGGCCGGCCAGGGGGAACACACCATGCCCTGGCGCAGCCTAGGCTGGCCCGCGCTAGGGGTGTGTGGCCACCCTGTGGCCCCTCTCCGACTCTCCTTCTGGCTCCGTGAGTCTTCTGGTAAAATAGGAACTTTGGCTTTTGTCCCGTCCAATTCCGAGAATATTCATTTTCTGACTTTCCTGGAACCAAAAACAGCAGAAAACAGGCAACTGACACTGTGGCTCTTGTTAATAGGTTAGTCCAAGAAATCATATGAAAAGTACTCCAAAGTGTGGACAAAACACAAGAAAGTGGATAAAACCAAGCATGGAACATCAAAAATTATAGATACATTTGCAATGTATCAACATCCCCAAGCTTAACTCCTGCTCGTCCTCGAGTAAGTAAGTGATAAAAAGAAAGAATAATTTTTGAGGTGACATGCACCATCAAAGATTTGATCAAAGTATTTGTAAAACATTCGAAGCTGGGATCATAGTACTTCAATCATAACATGAAAGACAAAGTTCTAGCAATAAGACAAAGAAACTATGATGCAACATGAAAAGGCACAAACAAAAGATTCATGAATAACAATGCTTTGCAAGACGTTTGTTTGTTTCACATAAAGAAAACATAGCATAGTGGCATTCAGCTTCTCCCTCATAGAGTAGCAAACATAAATGCATAGGACACCTTCAAAGTTCATAAGAGTGACTAGATACAAATAGTTTAAACAAGCAATATCAAGTTATGCATCAATCAACTAGTCTTGGGACAATGCACATAGAACTAAGAATGGCCACTATGCTCTCAAAGTAGGTGCATAAAGTTAGAAGGTGGAGACTCAATATATAAGTGGAAGAAAGGCCTTTTGTAAAAAGGAAGTAGGGATTCAAGTCTCATCAAGAGCTTCCAAAAATTATGATACTTATAGCTTTCAGCTCTCATTGCCCCTATCATAAGCATCTTGAAGTGATTAAGGTTAAAGTGAACAAACTATGGTGTACATGCTTGACGAAGTATAAGTCAGAAATCTCATGTCCCTTGTATACGAGGGCCGCTTGTCATGCTACTCAAGTTTAGTCACCGGTAAGTTCTTGTCATCGTAAGTACATGTGTATCATAGAGAACCGCCAATGGGGTATCCCTTGCCCGATGATATGGAAGAATCCCCATATCAAAATGACAAGGCAAGCAGACAACGAGCATCACAACACTCTTCTTATTTACCATGGGAATATGGTGCTTTTTTCTCTCTTTCCTCTTTTCATAGTATCTCTTTTTTTTCTTTTCTCTTTTTTTCTCAATATAGGACTCTTTTTTATATAAGAAGAATGCTTCATAGACTGCTCATTATGGTTAAGCTACAGGTTTCCACCATGTCAGCATGGATTAGACCAGTGGCCCAGGCGTTTCTCTAACACATATACATAACTCCATGGACTTACAAGCTCCCCTTTCATTTCACACCGACGACATCCATATACAAAAGAGCATGATATCAACTAGGTACAAGTACCAAGTGCAATGTTGAAAGCGTTCCCCATGAAAGCATGGTTATGCTAATTCCCAACAAATAAGTGCAAGAATATACAACATAGACTACACAATGGTTCAAGTTTATTAAGGGCAAGAAAAGTAAAGTGTGCCATCAAGTTCGTGAGATCTTTAATCACTAGTTTTCTCATAACAAGTTTAATTTGGAAGGTAAACAAAAGCATGAATATACTTGGAATAGCATAATCTAGTAAGTAGGTATGGTGGACTCTTTGGAATAACTTGGTTTAGGGAGTTGGATGCATGAGTGGAACTCACACTTGGTTGTGGAGGCTAGCAAAAGACTAGGAGCGACAAACTAAGAGAGCAATAATGGCCATAATCATGCAGAGTGACAAAACATCATTGATCAAAGCATGAAGTGATACTACAAGTTGAAAACTAAAGGATCATAAAGTCTATGGTGACTTGAGATAGTCATAACATGGTGTGAGCATGTGCCAAGTCAACCCAAATAAAGCATCAAAGGAGAATACCACTATACTATGCTTTAATATGCTAAAACAACACATGATTCATCCAAGGCACATTAAGCAATCTCAATTGTTTATAACAAGTCATGCTACAACAAAGAATACTAAGCATAAAGCCAAAAGAATATCAAGCATGGCATGACAAAGCATAGGCCACAGTCAAAAACAAGCTCTTTTTCCCACATAAGCATGAACTTTCCTACTCTTTTCCAAACCAAACCAAACTATTTGCAAACCAATGTATGAAAGAGGGGGTCCAACCAATTTATTCAGCAAACTAAGCAAACCAGCAAACGAAAAACCAAAACGAAAACGAAAATGAAGACGCTCCAAGAACAACACAATTGTGCATGAAACAATAAAAAATGAAGTGTTTGGAAGAAACCTGGGATTTTTATTGATGAAGAGGGGGATGCCTTGGGCATCCCTAAGATTTGACGCTTGTACTTCTTGGATATTTCTTGGGGTGACACGCATGGCATCCCTAAGCTTGAACTTTAGTCCATCCTTCATCTCGTTACTCATTCCTTCCATACACCTGAAATTTTTCCTTCATACAAAACTTCACACAATCTTTATTAGCAACATTAGTGTAGTCAAGATAAATAAGTCTTAAGGTTCAGTTCTAACACCAAATAAACTTCCATTAGAACACTAGCTACTGTAGCACTTCCCTCAAAAAGTTCAATTCCCCAAAAGAACTCAAAAAGGAACCAACAAGAAGCAAATGCAGAAAATGGCAGAAATTTGTCAAAACAGACCAGCAGCTAAGACGGATTTTTTAGAAGACCTTCTGTTGCTCAAATCAAAAAGTGTTGATCTAACGAAAGTTAGATAACAACCGGGGGCAGAAGCACAAAAATTCACGCCTCAAAAAGACGTTCAGAGATTTTACACGAATTTTTACGGTGAAGCACAGAAATCTGTTTCGGGACAACAACTTTCTCAATCATTACTTCTCTCTCATTAGAGGTTACTCTTGGCACAAAAAGCAAATAAAAAGGATAAGGAGCGGTTATTACTGAGGTAATAACTTCCAAGACTCATCTAAAACTTTTGGGTTATCTCCCAATAAGAACTTTTCTTTAACGCCTTTAAGTTAGGCATGATAGTTTGAGAAGATGCTCACATAAGAAATATGAATTTAAGTAAAAGAGAGCATCAAGAAGCAAATTCAAAGAACATTTAAGTCTAACCCACTTCCTATGCATAGGAATCTTGTAAAGAAACAAGTCATAAAAGCACAAAGCAACAAGCATAGTAAAGCAAAACAAGTGCAACTTCAAGACTTTCAACATAAAGAGGGGAAACTTAATATTATTGAGATGCATAAAACCGTGTTTCCCTTTCTCATAATAACTTTTAGTAGCATCATGAATAAAATTAACAATATAAATATCACATAAAACATTCTTATCATTAGCCACATGCATCAAATAATTACTACTCTCCCTATAAGCATAGTCATTCTTATTAATCATAGTGGGAGAAAATTCAACAAAATAGCTATCATTATTATTCTCATCACCATAATCATCAAATATAGGAGGCATGCTATAATCACAATTAATTTTCTCGTCAATAGTAGGTGGACTGAAAATATCATATTCATCATTGTAATCATCATATATTGGAGGTTTGGTATCATCATAAGCAACAGAATAGCTATCTTCCAAAGCTGGGGAACTAAAAAGATCATTTCCATAAAAACTAGCTTCCCCAAGCTTAGACTTTTCCATAGCATTAGCAATAATGGTGTCCAAAGAATTCATACTAACAACATTGCTATTAGTATGCAAATAAAGTTCCATAGGTTTTTTAATTTTCTCTTCAAACACTTCATGTCCTAACTCAAGATAAATACTATAAAGCTCTCTAATTTTGTTGTTGTTTTCCATTAAGCCTAACTAGTGACAACAAGAAACAAAAAGACAAAATTGCAGAATCTAAAGGAAATAACTTTGAGCACTCACACCGGAGGATGTGAGTACCTTTTACCTTACCTCCCCGGCAACGGCACTAGAAAATAGGCGTTTGCCGTGGGAGGTTCTTCTTATTTAATCCTCCGGCGTGAATACCTTTTACCTTACCTCCCCGGCAATGGCGCCAGAAAATAGGCGTTTGCCGTGGGAGGTTCTTCTTCTTTAATCCTCCGGTGTGAATACCTTTTACCTTACCTCCCCGGCAACAGCGCCAGAAAATAGCTTGATGTCTACACACTTCTATTCTTGTAGACAGTTGTTGGGCCTCCAAGTGCAGAGGTTTGTAGAACAGCAGCAAGTTTTCCCTTAAGTGGATTACCCAAGGTTTATCGAACTCAGGGAGGAAGTGGTCAAAGGTATACCCTCTCAAGCAACCCTGCAATCAAGATACAAGAAGTCTCTTGTGTCCCCAACACACCCAATACACTTGTCAGGTGTATAGGTGCACTAGTTCAGCGAAGAGATAGTGAAATACAAGTGGTATATATAATTATAAGTGGTAACGGTGATAGAAAATAGCTTGATGGCGTGGAAAAGACTAAAGGCAAACTGAAATAAAGATGGAAGCAAGCAAACATGTAACAGATCTAGTAGCAAATGGTGTTTCAGTGCTTAGAAACAAGGCCTAGCTTGATGTTCACTAGTGAACACTCTCATATAAATATCTTCTCTTTATGATACTACTCTTAACTACTCTCCGGTTGGACACTCTAATCCATGGTAGGGCTATAATAGCACACCTCAAAGTTCATCGTTCCCATCTAGAAAACCCCACACTGTCACCTTGAGCACTAGATGGTTCACACAAACACCACAATTTCATAAAGACATCCAACTCCAAATATAACTCATAACAAGTATTTGTAATCTCTAGCCTAAGTGCCACCATGGTGTGCACACTGTCACTTTCACACACATGGGGAGAGCAGAGATCTAATAAAGCACTTGAGTAGCAAGGTAGATCTATAGATTACAAGCTCATGATCACAAAATGATCATGCATAGAGAGAGAGAGATGAACACATAGCTACCGGTAGAACCCTTAGCCTCGAGAGAGAACTACTCCCTCCTCATCATGGGAATCAGCAATGGTGATGGAGATGGCGGTGGAGATCGATGGAGATGGCTACGGGGGCACTTCCCTGTCCCGACAGGGTGCCGAAACAGAGACTTTCTGTCCCCCAAATCTCCCCTTCGGTGGCGGCGGCGCTGCAGAAATTTTCGTGGATTTTTGATTGACTATTTAGGGTTTTGGTATCAGGAGGCTCTTATAGGCGAAGGAGGCAAGGTCGGTGGCCGGCCAGGGGGAACACACCATGCCCTGGCGCAGCCTAGGCTGGCCCGCGCAAGGGGTGTGTGGCCACCCTGTGGCCCCTCTCCGACTCTCCTTCTGGCTCCGTGAGTCTTCTGGTAAAATAGGAACTTTGGCTTTTGTCCCGTCCAATTCCGAGAATATTCATTTTCTGACTTTCCTGGAACCAAAAACAGCAGAAAACAGGCAACTAGCACTGTGGCTCTTGTTAATAGGTTAGTCCAAAAAATCATATGAAAAGTACTCCAAAGTGTGGACAAAACACAAGAAAGTGGATAAAACCAAGCATGGAACATCAAAAATTATAGATACATTTGCAATGTATCAAAGGGGTACCCCGTTGGTGGTTCTCTATGATACACATGTACTTACTATGACAAGAACTTACCGGTGACTAAACTTGAGTAGCATCAGAAGCGGCCCTCATATTCAAGGGACATGAGATTTTCAACTTACAACTTGTCAAGCATATCCTCATATTTGATCACTTTAACCTTAACCACCTAAAGATGTCTATGATAGGGGCAATGAGAGCTGAAAGCTAAAAAGTACCATAATTTTTGGAAGCTCTTTATGAAACTTGAAATCCCTGCTTCCCTCTATGAAGGGCCTTTCTTTTACTTTTTAGTTGAGTCAGTAAACCTATTCCCTTCTACCTCAGCAAGTATTTTGAGTTGTTGTGTTTCATTCATTCATATGATGATTTATCCAATCATGTCTCTTATGTTCCTTGTTTTGCACATTGTTCTTATCTTAGTGTCTACTACTTTGAAAGCTATCATTCAAAATCAGTTTTTTGTGAACTCCAGCAAATTGTCAACTATTCTTCGACCAAGAGCTAAGTTTACCATTACCAATTGTGATTTACTTTATGCATCTTTATTGTGTTTCCTTTACTTATTGCAAGTTAAGTTATATAATAGTGAGTTGTCTTCTATTATGATTTATGTATTGATGAATGTGATGCTTCTTGTCCGTATTGTTTTATCGACTCTTCACTCCATCAACCTGAGGTCATGTTTATTGAGTTCAGTTTCGCTTGGGGACAAGCGAAGTCTAAGTTTGGGGGGAGTTGATACGTCCTTTTGCATCATTATTCTATATCATAATTTACTATTATTCATTGATATATTTCATATTAAGAGATGATACTTATGTTATTTCATCTGTTTTTGCATGGTTGATGACTTTTGGAGCATGGACCGCTGCAGTCAGGATTCTGATGGAAAAGGTGCTGTTTGGAGGCAAAATTCACAAAGATCAGAAAATCCAGGAAAATACATGGAAAGTCCTATTTTTCCAGAAGACGAAGAAAGCCAGAAGGGGAAGTGGAGATGGGCCACAAGGGGCCCACACCACCCCCTGGCGCGGGCCACCCCAGGCCGTGCCACCAGGTGGTGTGTGAAAGAACATTTCATGTTTCCCTATGTTTTGCGTGTTAGATAACAATACTATGGAGATTTTTCATGTGTGCTAAGTGTACAGGAAGTTTTGAGGGGGGCCGGATAATCCGCCCCTCCAAGGGCCGGATAATCCGGCCTACCTCATCTCTCAAGGAAGCCAAGGCGCTTCACTCTGTGTCCAGTCGGATTTTCTCCCGGAAAATTTGAACTGGGGCGGTTTTTTCTCCCCAAGCCGGATAATCTGGGTTTCACAAGGGCCGGATAATCCGGCCCCCCGTTTTTGAGCAAAAGGAGCCAAGGCACGTCGCTCGGTATCCGGTCGGATTTTCTACCGGAAAATCCGAACTGGGGCGGTTTTTCTTCCCTAGGCCGGATAATTCGGCCTTCGCATAGGGCCGGATAATCTGGGCCCCAGAAGTTGATCAAGGGTAAGCTCCGCGCGTCGCTCAGATAGGAGGCGGATTTTCTGCCGGATATTCCGAGTCTGGGGCGGAGTTTCCCCAGACCAGATAATCCGGCCCTCACTTGGGCCGGATAATCCGGCCCCCAAAGTGTGCAACGGCTGGTTTTTGGAAGGGGGTATAAGTACCCCTTCTTCCCCAACGTCCAGAACTCTTGATTCATTCGAATTCGACCAGACCCTGTGCAAGAGCTCTCAATCTCGATCTCCCACTTCAACCACCCTAAGGTCTTGATCTTTGGTGGAATTGAAGGAGGAGAAATTCATCATCAACATCAAGAATCAAGCGCTTCAACTCCCCTCCATTCACTTGGAGAAATCCCTGATCTAGTATTCTCGTTAATACCTAGATCGTGTTATTGTATTTGACAACTTTGTTCTTGTGGTAGCTTGTTGTCATTTCAGGAGCCTCCAAGTTGTTGTGGAGTTGTTGCCCCGCTAGTTGTGTAAAGGCGCCGGTGCCCGCCTCGAAGGGTACCTATAGTGGAAGGTGGATCAGGCCTGTTGTGGCGAGATCCATCGGAGAACAAGGTGAGGCCTTTTGTGGCGTGGTGGTCTTAGTACCGCCCACCCCTCCAACGCAGACGTACTTCCCTTAACAAGGAAGGAACTGCGGTCAAACAAATCCTGTGTCTCCGTGTGCTTCACTTCGGTTCACTCGTTCCTCTTCCACTCGCTCTTTACTCGCTAGTAGATAGGTTTGCATATAGGGAAATTCCACACATTAGTTTATCTAGAGAATTTACCTTTGTGCTAAGCCTAAAACTGAAAAAGAATTAAAAATTGGTGTAACACCTATTCACCCCCCTCTAGGTGCCCATACGATCCATTTCAATTGGTATCAGATCCCCGGCTCTTAATTCGGGCTTAACCGCCTAAGAGTAGTATGGGTACCAGGGATGATGGAAATGAGGCTGTGGATAAGGTCACAATGGATGATCTCAAGTCGTTGGAAACAACCTTGTTGAAATCCTTTGAGGCCAAGATGGAGGAGATGAATCAAATGATTGCTCGCCTTACATCATCCATAGCCCCATCTCCATCCTCCTCTGAGGCTACCTCACCATCATCTAAGGAAAAGGGTAACACCGGATCTAAGGATGATGATGTGGAAGGTGAAAAACTAAATGGTTCCACCTCCAAAAAGGGAAGTGGTAAGGAGGAATATAGTGAGGTTCGCCACGTATATTCCCTCGACCCACCTATCCCTCATCCTCATATAAACAATAGGGGTGATCCACCCAAGCTCACTGCATCTTCTTTTAACCAATGGCAATTTCTAATGAAATCTCATGTTTGCAGCTCCTCTATTGAATTGTGGAGGATCATTGAAGAAGGTCTTCATGTTGGAGATCAAACCAATCTAACAAGAAGGGAAGTTGTGGATAGCCAGTTGAATGCCACTGCTCTCCACATGATACAACTGGGTGTGGGTCCCAAGGACATGCCACACATTGAACATCTCAACATGGCTAAAGAGGCGTGGGATGCTCTTATGGACCTTTTTGTTGGAAAAGAAAGCATGAGAAGAAACCGGTATGATGCCCTTAGTAACGAAGCTGAGGTATTTTACATGTTGGATGGTGAAAACAATGAGGACATGTATAGAAGACTCAAGGGCATCGCAACAACATTTCGGAAGCATGGGGCCACTCACATTGATGATGCATGGATAAAAAGAAAGTATGTGAGTGCCTTAATGCCTTTCGAACCGACGGATTTGAAGAGCTTGCAAGGTAGACACAACTATCATCAAATGACATCCAATGAAGTCATGCAAGAAATGGCGTCATTCAAAGTGGCGGCATAGAATGCTGAAGATGCCCGTGCTCGGGCCATTAGAATGCAAAAGGGTGTTAATGTGGCTCTCAAAGCTAATGTTGTTGAGCAAGAGGATGATGAAGGAGCATTTGAGAGGGTATCCATGGACTGCCCCGATGAGGTCAAACATGCTCATGGTGAGTACATGGCATTCTATGCAAGGAACTTCTGGAAGGACCCTGCCAAAGCCAAGTCTGAACTTGAGCGCAAGAACGGGTCAAATGGAAGAAGAGAAAGTGGCCCAAGATTGAGAACTTGCTTCAACTGTGGAGATAGACTGCACTTTGTAGCCGAGTGTCCTTATGAAAATACAGAAGACAATGGTGGCAGGCTCATTCTCAAAGAGAAATCCAAAGTTCCTAAGAAGAAGCCATTTGCTAAGAAGAATGACCCTTTCAAGAAGCAACCCAAGATGGTCCTTCTAGCTCAAGAGGAATACTCCTCCGCAAGTGAAGATGAAGAGGATGATGATAGTTCCCGTGAAGTGGCTGTTATAGCCACCACATCGACTCCCTCCTCTCTCTTCGACTCGCCGAACGAGAACGCCATCAACAACAATGCCACTTGCCTAATGGCAAGAGGATCCGAGGTATCGACTTCTAACTCCTCATTTTCTAAGACTAACATAATTTTGGATATGGATGATCATGACAGTCTTGAAATGAAAGAAGAAGTTATTGCCTTGGATACTTTTTCACTAACCTACAAGGTGAGCACAAACTCCATTTTGATACTCTTATGAGTCAACTTGCTCGAGCCAAAGATCTCCTTGAAGAAAAGGGCAGAATTGAAAGAGAAGATGCCTTGGAGATAGCCTCTTTGAAGAATGCCTTGGAAGAGGAAGAGGAAACTCGAGTTTCTTTGGAAGAAAGACTCGAATCCCTAGAGGAGTCACAAGAAGAAGCTGTAGCTCAGCTCATTAAAGAACGTGACCATGCCCTTGCCAAGGTAAAGAAACTAAAGAAAGAAAAGATTGATTTTGGGGCTGTTCATGCTAGAATTTTGGAGAAGTTTGATGATCTTGAAAGTGCTCACAAGGCATTGAAGAGTGATCATTCTATTCTAAATGAGTCTCATGACCAGCTCCAAACTCAATTGAAACGGTATAATGTACCAAGTACCTCATCTTCATCCTTTGGAAAAGAAGATCTTGCAAGGAGTTCTCAACACAAAGGTAAAGGGGTTATTGATGAGATACTGAGCAGGCAAAGGACAAACAACAGTAAAGAAGGTCTTGGTTACATACCCAAGATAAAGAGCAAGAAAAACAAGAAGAAGAAGAAGAAGAAGAAGAAGAAGAATAACAAGAACAAGAACAAGATTGCTCAATCGAAGACTAGCAACATTACCAATGACAAGACTAATTATGATGGTTTTGTAGGGATCAACAATCCTAACTTCAAACTATATTGTGATTCTTATGGTGATGTTTATGCTAGTTATGTAGGGCCTTATGATTGTTACATTCCTTGGTCTATTTGGGTTCCCAAGACCCTTGTTACTAACATGAGAGGACCCATTGAAAAATGGGTACCTAAAACCAAGAAGTAATTTTCTTGCAGGGCTATGCTTCCGATGGTTCTAAATGGGTACTTGATAGCGATTGTACGAGTCATATGACCGGAAGCAAGGATATCATCACGGAGATGCGGCCAAACCTTGATCACATTACCGTCTCCTATGGTGACAAGTCAAAATCTGAGGTATTGGATCTTGGCAAAGTTGTGGTGGCTCACGATATCTCTCTCGTGGACGTCATGCTTGTTGAGACCCTCGGGTATAACTTACTTTCTGTTCGTGCCCTTGGTAAGATGGGCTTTGCAGTTTACATTGATGCTGATTTGGTGGTACTCTTGTGGAGCAAGTCTCTAAAAGTCGCTTTCGTGGGATATGTCGAAAACGACCTGTACGTGGTAGACTTTTCGGGGGAAACCACTACTGGTCCGATGTGTCTTTTCGGAAAGGCTGACGTGGGTTGGCTATGGCATCGCCGACTATCCCACGTCAGTATGAGAACTTTGCAAAGTCTCCACAAGGGTGGCCACATTCTTGGACTAAAAGAAAATGTCTCTTTTGCCAAAGATCGTGTCTGCGGGGCGTGTGTTGAAGGGAAAATGCATGATTCTCCTCATCGAAGGAAAACTATTATCTCTTCAAAAAGGATCTTGGAGCTTCTTCATGTGGATCTTTTCGGACCTCCATCTCATGCAAGCCTCGGTGGGAAGAAGTATTGTCTAGTGATTGTTGATGATTACTCAAGATACACTTGGGTTTATTTCTTCAAGTTGAAGAGTGAAACTCAACAAACTGTCATCGACTTTGCCAACGAGGTTCAACATCAACACAACGTCCACATTCTGGCTATAAGGAGTGATAACGGCTCGGAGTTCAAGAAATACACCTTAAATGAGTTCCTAAGTGAAGAGGGGATAAGACATCAATATTCCGCTGCGTACACCCCTCAACAAAATGGTGTATCCGAGAGGAAGAATCGAACTCTAATGGACATGGCAAGATCAATGTTGGCCGAATTCAAATCTCCATATAACTTATGGGCTGAAGCAATCTCTACTGCTTGTCATTCATCCAACCGTTTATACCTCCGCAAGATTTTGGACAAGACTCCGTATGAAATACTTACCGGTAACAAGCCAAACATCTCATACTTTCGGGTATTCGGGTGTAAGTGTTTCTTTCTTATTAAAGGAGTTCGTTTATCTAAGTTTGAATCTAAGGCTCTAGAAGGTATTTTTGTTGGTTATGGTGCCAAATCCCACACTTACAGAGTCTACAATAAGCTCTCTAGAACTGTTGTAGAATCTTGTAGTGTGGTGTTCGAGGAAAATGACGGTTCTCGTGCGGAGCAAGTTGGTGTTTGTGATGCAGATGTTGAAATACCCCAAGATGACATAAGAAGAATGGGCGTGGGATTCTTCCGCCCCATTGAGGAACCCCTTGTGGTGGACCGGGAAGGACAATGCTCTACTCATATAGAGCCCTCATCTACACATACGCAACATGCTCCAACCACGGGGGCAACTTCTACACCATCTCCATCAACTGCTGAAGGTCAAGTTGCTCCAGAAAGCTCTAGGCCGGATTTTCTGGTGGATACCGGATTATCCGGCCACCCCGCTCCAGCTGTCCATGCAGCTCCTGGTGGTGAAGATATCAACACAAGCTCCAGGCCGGATTTTCTGGCTGACCCCAGATTATCCGGCTCCTCGCCAGTTAAAGCAAGTCCCAGGCTTCCTGATGATGCTGTTGCAAGTCCTCCCAGGTCGGATTATCCGGCCTCTTCATCGGCCGGATTATCCGGCCCTGACTCTCCAGTTCTGCAGCCTCCTGTTATGGCTACGGACTCATCTCAAGGGCATGCATCTCCACCACCTGCTACTGATGTTCCAGCTACTGATCAAGGCGGAGAAAATGCCTCCAATGAAGACTCAAGTGATGAATCACCTCCACCAAGAGACAACAAACTTATTGAACTTCATCGCAAGGCTCGGGCTGATTGTAACCTTGGGTTGAGGGGTCACACTCTCGACAAGGTTGTTGGTGATCTTCGATGAAGGGTGTCTACTAGAAGAGAATTGGCCAGTTTTGGTGAGCATCAAGCTCATATCTCCATGGTGGAACCTAAGAAGGTCTTTGAAGCTCTTGAAGACCCAGACTGGTGCTATGCATGAAGAATTGAATAATTTCGAGCGCAACAAAGTCTGGAAACTAGTGGAGAAACCCAAAGAGTGCCGCAATGTTATCGGCACCAAGTGGATTTTCAAGAACAAGCAAGATGAGAATGGCATTGTTGTGAGGAACAAGGCAAGACTTGTGGCACAAGGTTACTCCCAAGTTGAGGGCGACGACTTCGGCGAGACCTATGCTCCTGTGGCTCGTCTTGAGTCCATCTGTATCCTACTTGCTTATGCTGCTCATAACAATTTTAAGTTGCAGCAAATGGACGTCAAGAGGGCCTTCCTTAAAGGTCCTCTACATGAGTTGGTATATGTAAAGCAACCCCCGGGGTTTGAGGATTCTAACTTCCCGAACCATGTCTACAAACTCGATAAGGCACTCTATGGCCTTAAACAAGCCCCACGTGCGTGGTATGAGCACCTTAAAGAGCTTTTGTTAGATCGTGGCTTCGAAGTTGGGCAAATCGACCCCACTCTTTTTACTAAGAAGGTTAAGGGGGAGCTCTTCGTATGCCAACTATATGTAGACGATATCATTTTTGGTTCTACTAACAAAGCTTTTAACAATGAATTTTCAAAGCTTATGACTGACAGGTTTGAGATGTCTATGATGGGGGAATTACGGTTCTTTCTTGGATTCAAGATCAAGCAACTAAGAGAAGGAACCTTTATTAATCAAGCAAAGTACATCCAAGACATGCTCAAGAGATTCAAGATGACGGATCTAAATGGTGTCGCTACTCCGATGCAAACAAAGTGTCATCTCAAACTCAACCCTCACGGTAAAGATGTGGACCAAAAGGTATACCGGTCCACGATCGGCTCTCTTCTTTACCTCTGCGCATCTAGACCCGATATTGTGTTGAGTGTGGGAGTGTGTGCAAGGTATCAAGCAGCTCCTAAAGAAAGACACTTAGTGGCGGTAAAGAGGATCTTTTGATATTTGGTTCATCCCCCCAACTTTGGTCTCTGGTATCCCAAGGGCTCCAATTTCTCTTTATGTGGATATACTGACTCAGATTGGGCTGGTGATAAGGATGATCGGAAATCCACTTCTAGAGCTTGTCAATTCTTGGGAAGATCTCTTGTATGTTGGTCCTCCAAAAAGCAAAATTGTATATCTCTCTCCACCGCCGAAGCTGAATATGTTGCTGCTGCCAGCGCTTGTACTCAATTATTGTGGATGAGGCAAACTTTAAAGGAATACGATGTCAATTGTGACAAAGTGCCTCTTTTATGTGATAATGAAAGTGCTATCAAAATTGCGTACAATCCAGTTCAGCACACAAGGACAAAGCATATTGAGATTCGGAATCATTTTATCCGTGACCATGTTGCTCGAGGCAATATTGATCTATCTTTTGTGAGCACGAAGAACCAACTGGCGGATATCTTTACAAAGCCACTTGATGAAGCAAGATTCTGCTATTTGAGGAATGAGCTAAATATCATTGATTCCGGGAGTTTGTCTTGATTACCCATGCACTCACTCGTACGTCTCAATCCTTGTTTGGTCTAGGTGTGGGCATGGATATAGGGGGAGTGTGGTCCTAACTTATTTGGCTAACCCTCCCCCCATAATGCCAATAGCAAGTATATCATTTCTCTTAATATCATGTTGTGATATGTGAGCTTATTGATGAGTATTGGTCGTGAACCCAAGATATATCTTTGCGGTGTCACACCATACACTCCAACAAGGTGGCTTCGGCCACCGCCCTCTCCCTTGTGGAGAATTGGATCTTTTTGGATGTTATTTGCTCTCTCATGTTCTTATGGGAACCACACTCAATCTTGGCTTTTATTTGATTTGGATTTTGCAATTTTGAGTGTCTAGTACCATCTCAGTTTGGCATTCTCAATCCTAAGCCTTCCCTACCCCTAAGACATCTATTCTTGCACACAAGTCCCTTGTACACCTTGTGGGGGTGTTGTTTGGGGACGCGCGGTCCTGGTTCTGTGTATAACAGAATCCCAGATTTTAGGCCGGATAATCCGGCCCTGGCGGATTCGATCTTAAAGGGCGGGGCTCGGGGGGAAGGGCTCATATCGAGCAGTACTTCTCCCCTAGCCCTCTCCTTCTCCCCAGCCGCCGCCTGCCGCCCCTCACCCTCCCCGGAGCCTCTTCGTCCACCGGATTTTCCGGGCCTCCCCGGATCTTCTTCTCCGCGCCTCCAGGTACCTTCTCCTCCATGTTCTTCCTCCAATGAGTGAGGGTAACTCCCTCTCTCCCCATATTTGGCTAGTTGGATGGAACGTTGTCTAGAAGGATGTGTTTTCGCATAGAACTTGTAGTCTTACAGTTTCTAGGCTCGATCTACTTTTTTGCATGCATTCTTGGTGAAATCGAAAATTTCTGCCAGGGCCGGATTATCCGCCCCTGGCCAGGTCGGATAATCCGGCCTGACAGATTCAAGTCTGCTTCAGTTTCACTATGGTGTATGTATTGAGTAGTTTTGTCCTATGAACTTTTTGCCTACTTGTTCCATGCTCTCTCCTGGACTTGTGTGTATGCTTATCCCCTTGTTATCGCCCTTATTCTCCTTATAGGTGGTTCCGGTGTTCCCAAGACCTACAAGCGCCGTCCTCGCGCCAAGTACTTTCGGGACGACGGTCAAGGTAACCTAGTGGACGAAGTTGAATTGCAGAGAAGGAAGAACGAAGAGAGGCGCATGGCTGAACAATCCAAGAGGACTAGGAAGGGTGTGTCCAAGAGAAAGGGCAAGGAGCCCAAGATCAACTACAGGGCTCTAGATGCGGTCTCCTTCTCTGCCATTCGTCACCGTGACTTGTTTGCTGAGCTGCCTCGTGATGATGAGCTGGGGGATACCCGGTTTTGGTGTGCAGAACAGAAAGGGATTTATGAAGACATCTATGCCAGGATGAACATTAGGCCTATGCACCCTCTGGTACTTGCTGATGCTTTGGAGAAGGCGCATCTTGTGGATGCGATGTATGTGGCTGAGAGGATGGGGCTGCACCATCTCATGTCTCTCCAGTGCTCCTTTGACTCTGAGGTGGTGAAGCAATTCTTCTCCACTCTGGTGATTTGTGGTGATGAGCATCGCACTATGAAGTGGATGACTCATGACAGGCCCATGACTGCTGATTTTCACGTGTTTGCTGAGGTTTTGGGGTACTCCTTCCGCAGCAGGGATAGAGCCAGTGGCCACCGCATCATCACTCAGTTGAAGCCCAACAAGGATGCTGCTCTCTCTCCATGCACTGTGGACAATGGAATTGTCGGTACTGTGGCTGGTCTTGCTCCCATCTATGCTGCATTGGTGGGTCTCTTCCGTGACTCTATTACACCGAGTGGGGGCAACAATGACAGCATCCGTGGTCACCTTGTTCAGCTACTTCAATTTTCTCATGAGGTTGCCTCCTGCGAGGACGAGTCAGTGCAGTACAGGCTGGATGTCATGGACTTCATTTACCATGAGCTGTGTGATGCTATGTTCAACCGTCTGCCCATTCCCTATGCGCCCTACATTATGTTGCTCATCCGCCACCTGCTTCCTGCCGAGGAGTTCGACATTGACTCGGTGCACAAGGCCAAGAAGATTTACAACAAGGTTCAGAAGACTGCTCACCCCTCCTCTGCTCCTGAGGGCCTCATGAGGGATGCTCGTAGGCCCCCAGTGCCTCCCGTGGCCCGTGAGATCAAGCAGCTGAACTGGTTCCAGCGTCACATCCTCTGCATGGGCATGGACACACGCAAGGGTCAGTATGAGGCCTACAGGCAGCGCCATGAGTTGGCTCACTCCTAGCAGCTCATTCTCCACCACGTGTCTGGCGCTTCGGGTGCTCCTCCGGCTCCTATACCTCCCACTCCATATGCTCGGTGGAACTCTTCCTCCGGGCTGAACTATGGTGAGCTGGAGCGTCACTTGTTCCCCTCTGCGCCTGCTGCTGATACTGATGATGAGGAAGGTGACACTGAGGAGCTTGAAGATGAGGATGAGGAAGAGCATGAGGACGAGGACGAGGACTATGATGAGTGATCCCATGGGGCGCTAGCATCGCTCTTCTCCCTTTTTGGTGTCTCGATGCCAAAGGGGGAGAAGTATTTCTATTAGGTTGTCCATAGATTTGCATGGGTCGTGGATTTGCATGGGTCGGGCATAAGCACTTGCACTTTTTGTTCGTTATTTCTTGCTTATGCGCATTTAGCGTTGAACTTTTATATTCGTGGTTTGTGATTTGTGGTTGAGACTTTATGTGGTTGTCTGGATGATACCTATGGACTTCATATCATGGATTATGCTCATGGTTATATCTATTCATATCCTATTGCTGGAGGTTTATCATGGAAGGCGCGCGCTCATAATGGTTATCCAATAATAATTGTGATTTATGTCAAGGATGCCTATTCTCTACTTAGGTGGTATGTGTTTTTGCCCGTTTGTCTATGGAATAGATTCACCTATTTGTGTGCATTTGTATTCTAATGCAAAACATTGAGGGGGAGTCCCTTTCATAGTTATCTCTGTGTGTCTTGTGTCTTTCTCCTGCAAATCCTGGTATTGTCATCTAACACCAAAAAGGGGGAGATTGAAAGAACATTTCATGTTTCCCTATGTTTTGCGTGTTAGATAACAATACTATGGAGACTTTTCATGTGTGCTAAGTGTGCAGGAAGTTTTGAGGGGGGCCGGATAATCCGCCCCTCCAAGGGCCGGATAATCCGGCCTACCTCATCTCTCAAGGAAGCCAAGGCGCGTCACTCTATGTCCAGTCGGATTTTCTCCCGAAAAATCCGAACTGGGGCGGTTTTTTCTCCCCAGGCCGGATAATTCGGGTTTCGCAAGGGCCGGATAATCCGGCCCCCAGTTTTCGAGCAAAAGGAGCCAAGGCGCGTCGCTCGGTATCTGGTCGGATTTTCTACCAGAAAATCCGAACTGGGGCGGTTTTTCTTCCCCAGGCTGGATAATTCGGCCTTCGCATAGGGCCGGATAATCCGGCCCCCAAAGTGTGCAACGGCTGGTTTTTGGAAGGGGGTATAAGTACCCCTTCTTCCCCAACGTCCAGAACTCTTGATTCATTCGAATTCGACCAGACCCTATGCAAGAGCTCTAAATCTCGATCTCCCACTTCAACCACCCTAAGGTCTTGATCTTTGGTGGAATTGAAGGAGGAGAAGTTCATCATCAACATCAAGAATCAAGCGCTTCAACTCCTCTCCATTCACTTGGAGAAATCCCTGATCTAGTATTCTTGTTAATACCTAGATCGTGTTATTGTATTTGACAACTTTGTTCTTGTGGCAGCTTGTTGTCATTTCGGGAGCCTCCAAGTTGTTGTGGAGTTGTTGCCCCGCTAGTTGTGTAAAGGCGTCGGTGCCCGCCTCGAAGGGTACCTATAGTGGAAGGTGGATCAGGCCTGTTGTGGCGAGATCCATCGGAGAACAGGGTGAGGCCTTTTGTGGCGTGGTGGTCTTAGTACCACCCACCCCTCCAATTCAGACGTACTTCCCTTAATAAGGAAGGAACTGCAGTCAAACAAATCCCGTGTCTCCATGTGCTTCACTTCGGTTCACTCGTTCCTCTTCCACTCGCTCTTTACTCGCTAGTAGATAGGTTTGCATATAGGGAAATTCCACACATTAGTTTATCTAGAGAACTTACCTTTGTGCTAAGCCTAAAATTGAAAAGAATTAAAAATTGGTGTAGCACCTATTCACCCCCCCCCCTCTAGGTGCCCATACGATCCATTTCAGTGTGCCCGCCCTGGTCCACTCCAGCCTCTCCCCTCTGGCGTATAGTATCCTCCTGAAACCCTAAGACTCGGGGAGCGACCACAGAAAGATTCCGCCGCCTCTGTGGGGCAGAAAACATCGAGAGAGAAAGATCTCTCCGGCAGACAGAATTCTGCCGGGGGAATTCCTTCCCGAAGAGGGGAGATCGTCGCCATCAACACCACCATCAAGCTGGACTTCATCGGGATTATCATCATCATCATCACCACCATCATCTCCACCAGCACCATCATCACCACTCCATACCGCTGTAACAATTGGATTGAATCTTACATAGTTCTTAGGGGAAACTTTCTCGGTGTTGATTACTCCTTATAGTTGATGCTATTGAGTGAACCATTGAATTATCATTTATGTTTAGATTGTTACATATCATTATATCATCTCTGATCTTGATCCATATGATGTCTTGTGAGTAGTTCGTTTTGTTCTTGAGGACATGGGAGAAGTCATGTTGTTAGTAGTGGAATTGTGTTGAGAAAGATTCAATAGTTTGATATTTAAGTTGTGGTGTATTTCTTCTTGTGGTGTCATGTGAACGTCGACTACATGACACTTCACCTATATGGGCCTAGGGGAATGCATTGTGTATTTGGCTACTAATTGTAGGGGTTGCCGGAGTGACAGAAACCTGAACCCCTGTTAGGAAACCATTGCACAAGGGACGTCAGGGTCTTAGAGTTTAAAGCTGTGGTTAGGTTTCTACCTTAATTACTTTCTTGTACTTGCGGATGCCCTCAAGGGGTATAATCACAAGTATGTATTAGTCCTAGGAAGGTCGGTACATTAGCACATGTTCACCCACACAACACTTAGCAAACTAAAGAAGATTAATCAACTATATGAAGTGAAAGCACTTGATGATATTCCCATGTGTCCTTGAGAACGTTTGGTCATCTTAAGTAATACAACCGGCTTGTCATTTGCTAAAGAAAGGATTGAGCCACTCGCTGCATTTATTCTTACTGTCTTTTATTTACTCGTACTTAATTTACCTGCATTATCAAAAAAACCCTAAAAATCCGTTTGCTAAGTATTTACAGAGAATTCCTGCTCCTAGCCACTCGCCAGCACCTTCTGCTCCTCATTGGGTTCGATACTCTTACTTATCGAAAATACTGCGATACACCCCCTATACTTGTGGGTCATCACCAGGGCGCATCCCATGTGCTGCTGGATTGGTGCTGGTGATGTAACTCACATCTCTACAGAGGGCATTTCTTCTAGCGAAGTATACATGAGGTTTCGACTACTGACCAATTACACCACCAAGGAGGATCTCCCGGGTGACTCAGTCGTGCCTCCATTCTGTGCAAGCCATCCTCACCCTGAGGTGGATTTCTTTTGAATGTTCTTCATATTTTTCGATTACTTTCTCATTGTAGCTTATACTGATGCTTGGTACTGATTTCAGGACTGGAAGGTGGCCGCCAACTTGCCTCCTCAGCCTGAAGGAATAATTCCGCGTGAAGTGGAAGAAGAGGACGAGTCGGGCTCCACTGTCCCTGTTGGGGAGGAGCAGGAAGCCCCTGAGTCCAGCGGGCACGGGACTCGAAAGCGCTCCTGTAGCAAGGATTCGGATGCCTCCTCACCGACGACGCCGGAGGGTCCTCCCACTGTAGTGGAGGAGCCAATCCCTGCCGTGCATGTGCGCGCTATGGCTCCTCCTTCGTGGAAGAAGCTGAGGTTGCCGAAGGATTCGTCTGGGGATTCCTTCGACCTCGACAATTTTGATGGGTATGTGTTTAGTTTCTTGTGAGTTTGTCTTGTCCTTCCAAAATCTTTCCTTCTAAAGTAGTGTTGGGTATCTAGCAGCCAAACAACGTCGTCGTCTTCCGACAACTATCAAATTGTCAAGGAGACTGGAGTCGCAGACTCCAAAGATAAGGAGGTGGCGGCACAATGTCCTTCTCCTCCGGTGGCAGCCCACTCTGGTGCCAATTCTTCGAGTTCCCCCCACACTGGGGGCACCAGATGGTTGCCCGGATGTCAACTCAGAAGGAAACTTTGGAGTCCCTGGAGGAACATGTAAGTTCTTCTTGCCATTGGCAGTCGATTTTTGGTTGATGCTCATGCTTGTTCTTTCATTTGTAGCCTGTCTTGAAGGAATTTGTTCGCCTCGCCGAGCGGATCGTGTCCTTGGGTCGCCAACATACTTCGCTGGAAACCCGTTACCATGCCTTCGAAGGTGAATTTACCTTTATGTCTTCATTTTTTGTGTGCGAGAGTTGGTGAACTCAAATGTCGCCCTTTTATCCTTTTGCAGGTGATCATAATGATCTTCTTCGTCGCGTCGACTCCCTCCAGAAGGGACTTGTCACGGCGGAGAAGAAATGCGACGAGGCACTCGAGGCTCTTGAGGAGTCAAAAAAGTGTGAGGAGGACTTGCGTTCTTCCATCGCTGAGAGGGAAAAATTGTCCGTAGAACGGCTCTTCTATATCGCGAAAGCGCTCTCAGGTATGACACTGCCTCACTTGCATTTTCCCATGCGTTTGGCCTATATGTTGCTGTGATAATATGTGTATTCTTTAGATGCTGCTAGCGTGAGCTTTAACGCCCAGGATTTGGCTCGTGCGGATGCCTTGGCCGACGCCGTGGCTACAGTCGGGGACCGCAGCGTCTCTATCCAAGACACACTTGGAAAAGCCAAGGGCATGCTGAGCTGCCTTCGAGAGGAGATGGTCCCCAAGGCTAAATTGATCGAAAATCTTGATGCCCTGGTGGAATCCTTCGCGGAGGGTGTGCCGATGGACTTCAAGAACATGCAGCGGTCAGTTGGAGCGACCATGGCACTCGCAATGGCGCAAGCCCCTGGCGTGGAACTGGACCCCAGCAAAATCTCCGAGGCGATGCCAGTCACCACGGATGGCCAATAGGTAGTGTTCACTCCTTTCGCCAGTAGTTGCAGTAAATATGGCCCTCGGCTCATTGAAACAGTCACCAATTACTCAGCGGAGCTGTGACGGTTGAAGAATGCAAAGACTGTGGCATCTGGGGTTGTAGCTAGGAAGTCTGTGGCGTCAGAGACTGCCACAGATTCGAGGAAGCCCCCGAAGTCGAAAGCGAAGCATTAGAGCATTTCTCAGCCGCCTTTTGTAATAGTCTAGCTTTCCTTGTTGAACTGTATTCTATGGGGGTGCCCCTTTTGATACTAGTTGAATTTGAATGCACTCCTCTCTTTTTCGATGGATAGTTGGTCTTATATGACTCTTGTTTTGGCTGTAATAGGGTCCTTCGAGTGGTCCTCCTGACTCTCCTCCCACCGATGAAACTGTGGCGTGACCGCGTTCAAAGGTGGAGGAGCTGCCGCTGCTTGCGTGACTGCACGATCGCATAAAGCACTTGGAGCGAGAGCTGCCCATGATCCATGGTAACGCGAACGTGTGAAGTCGAAGGCTGAGAAGGCCAGCGCGCACGAGAAGTACCTCCTGGGCGAAGTTTCTCAATTGAATGAGCAATTTAAGTGTTAGCTCTCTAGCTTCTTACCCTTTTCTTTAGCCATTCGTGGCGACGTTTTGTCCTTATGTTTTGCTCAGGTTCTTGTAGTTGTTAGTGCTCGTCACCCATAGGGTGAGAGGGATCGAGTTGCCATTCGTTTAAACAACTTGACCTAGGAGCAGCTACAAGCTAGCGGATATTTCTGGGTGGACCACGATCATACAGTCGCGTTGGCGATACTGCAGGATCGTGCATCGCGAGTGCTGCAGTGCTTGAAGAAGGCGCAGTCATGCCTTAAGCATATTTTCCAGACGATGTTTCCCCTAGATGTAGTGACTTCGAGCTTGTTAGCTTTGCTGTCGAAGTTTCAAGATATCAGCGCGGTCCGCGAGTGCGTGCGCCAGCAGTTGGTCGCGGGTGCCAAAGCTGCATTGGCGCTTGCTCGCCTACATCAGCCAGATGTGGATGTCGGAGCTATTGCCACTGGAGCTTTTTTGGCATGATCGGAATGCATAATGACATCAATGTGTTGTCGAGATCTCCAGTGTTTGGCAGCCTTACAGAAGGCCATGCCCCGACGATGAACTTTGCGAACAATGGTAGAGAGTACACCAAAGGCTACTACCTAGCCGATGGTATTTACCCTAGATGGGCCACCTTCGTGAAGACAATCACTAAGCCTCATACTGATGCAATAGCTTAGTTTGCCATGTGCTAGGAGGTTTGCAGGAAGGATATTGAGTGATCATTTGGTGTGCTGTAAAATCGTTTTGCTATCATCAGACACCCTTCTCTAACATGGTAAACCTCACAGATGTGGGAGGTGAGTAATGCTTGCGTGATCATACATAATCATCGAGAGTGGGTGCAATCATCCAGTGATTGATCCGTTGCCATTTGAGGGCATGGTCCCTCTTGCTGACGTTCATCATGATGTGTCGGGTGATTTTTGTGCTTTTCTCACCATGCATCAAGAAATCCGTGACGCCCAGGTGCACGATCAGTTATAAGAAGATCTCGTCGAGCATTCCTGGGTGCTCAGAGGAATGCACCTCAAACACCCCAAGTCAAAGGACCCGTGCCGTTTGATGTTTTTTAAATTTTATTTATATAAATTACTTCGTAAAATATTCATTTGAAACATTCAATTTGTTATATATTATATTTGCATTTGTTGTGATAAACATCCTTTAATTGTGTGATCTTTTCAAATTTGGGCATTTGATCCCGGCGTGATCGTTGGGAGCCTATCAAATTTGGGTATTTGGGCATTTATTTTATCAAAGTTAGACTTTTTAAATCTAACCAATTGTACTGAAAAAATATGAATATCTATAATACCAAATGTATGCATATAAAATTATATCTCATAATAGTTCTAACAATACTGATTTGGGACTATAAACCGTTCATAGTATTTTCTATATGGTTGATCAAGCTTTAAAGATTTGATTTTAACTAAAAACTGATATTTTGAATAGGAGGAGACACGTGCCCTGCCAGCGTCGACAGCAGGTACATAGGCGCAGATCAACCACGATCGGTACCGTGTGATGACTAGGCCACCAAACGCCACGTATAGGTCCCAAGCAACTGGCGCGTGCACACGAATCGGCCACCTGCGCAGTTCGATGCTTCTATCCGCAAGCACGCGTGCAGTCCCGCGAAGGAAGGCACCGTGCTGGTGGCAAGTGTATAAAATCACCATGGGACACAGCACACAGAGATCAAAACCTCCATCGATCTCACAATCCCCGACTCCTGCTCTCGCCATCTGGTCCACATCTCTGAAGCTTTCCATCCATCGTACAGCCGCGAGACGCCTTAACTAGCGCGCGATGCCGTCGCTGTGGAGGAGGAAGAGGGCGGCGACGACGACGCCCGTGGTCCGGCCGAGACGGCGGATGCCGTCGCTCGGGGCGCTGTGGCGCCGCCTGGTCCGGGTACTCTCCTTCGGCCGCGCCGGCCGCGGGAGGACCACCACGCGGCTCTGATCGGCCGGGACAAGCTAGGCGAGCGAACGACGGCGACCACCACGCCGCCATTCGCCGTGTCTGCAAGCACTGGCTGAGAATTTTGTTCCCAGCTAAGCTGTACCATAATGTATGTTTAACTTTGTACTACTACTACTACTGTATCTTGTATGCAAACGCGCTGTACTCCATCCGTTAATTCCAAAAAGAAACAATCGTGATTTATCTTCACAAAGAGGTCTCAATCGAGCACGTGACAGCTTCCGTGGTACTCCGTGTATGTTAACTCGTTAGTAGATCTGTGATCCGTATCCAAGTCAACTTCACATGCGAAGTTTCATCCACCGTCCCTTCCCTATTTAAGATTGGTGCGTTTGTCTATTTTTTTCAGCCTGCACAATGTTTCAGTTTTTCTGGATCATGCTCACATCACTAATTGAACAGACCGAAACGACAATGCTCACGTCACTAATTCATTGAATCCAGTGGCGAAGGAACAGACCGAAACGACAATGCTCACGTCACTAATTGGCGAAGGACGGAAAGAATGTTAAAAAATGATGCCACGATAAATTTGTGGAGAGACATTAATGCTTACTTAGTACTACCACTGTTTGGGATTATAGGTTCCGTGAATTTTGTTATATTATTGAAAACTATCTTATTTATTAGTATATTATTGAGAACTATCTTATTTATTATTATTTATTAGCTCGTTCAATGCATGTTTTTCTTTTCCTCTCACTTGATTATTGGTGTATACATAGATTAATGAGAGAGAATTATGAAGTTCTTCTTTTCCTCTCACTTGATTATTGGTGTATGCATAGATTAATGAGAGAGAGTTATAAAGTGTCTTAGTATTATCAACTTGGTCCTTAAAACTAATAATCCTAAACAAAGGTAGTAGTACTTTAAAAAAACAAAACATATTTGAATATATTTACAACCTTAAAAGTTTTAAATAAAGTTTTAAATAAAGTTCTAAAAACTTTCAAAACTCTCTTCTTTAAAAAAAAGTCTTCTGATTTTTTTTTATCATGACATTTTAATATCCCTTAGCCAATGTAGCACGTCATCAAACACGTCATCAATAGTTGTCCTCCTCACCAGTAAAACAAATCATCTCAATGAGGTAAAACAAATCATCTCAATGAAGTGATAAACCAAATGAAGTGTGATATACTTTTAAATATCAAGACAATCTCTAAAGTATCAAATTCTCCGGGTAAGAATGATGAATAGATCAATTTTAACTTGCATATGCTCATGGTCATAAATAGATCTATGAGGAGTCTGTCTAAGACGAATAATCTTATTTATGTGAGCTTTTGAGTTAAGACAAGAGAATTTCTGAAGCAACTATGAGATATCTCATTAAAGTGATAATAAAAATTGACGATAATAGTATATAGAAACATAGAAGGTCACCATAATATAAAAATAATCAATATTAACCTCTTATATGGACACTTTTCTTGATTTTCCTCATTTTGTTACCATTTCATCACTACTTCGAATTGTGATGTAATTATCTGTGCAAATTGATATCTTCCAGTAGACTACACAATAGTGTATCCAATTGAGAAAACATGTTCACATATCCGTAGCAAAATACATTGACTTATGTAATACAATTATAATTTTAGATGAATAAAATATACAAATCCAAAGTAGAACCATAGAGCATAATCCATCACATACCTAAAGTTTATTTTGATCATACCCCATAACCTGTCAAAAATACCCTCAGGTTCTCCTTAAATATCACACCTAAGATATTGTTTAGAGTAGAGTTTTGCTAGATTTAGATTTAGATATTACAAAGAAAAAGAGTTAGTTTCTAACTAGACAAGATCTACTTCCTATGTTCGGCTCAAAATCAGTTTTGCGCAGTGTTCACAAAAACAAGCATAACTTTCTCATACGATACATAATCACTCAAATTATTCAGAAGAAACATGTGCATCTAAATGTTCTCACCGAAAATCAAGGACTGCCCTAACTTGTCCTACTGGGAGCTCCGCCCCTGATTGAAACAGTATGTAAACAGTACCAAAATGTTTCATAAGTTTCACACATGTTTTAATTTTTCTGGACAACACGTGGCTGACGTCAGCACTCTACCACGTGAAGTTGCCTTCGTCTCTTGTGCCCATTACACAACTGATACGAGCTAAGTACTTTTCTTTTCTATTTCTGCTTAACTAAAAATTAAAAACAGCTAAAGAAACACAAACCGAGCTTTTCCTTGTGATGGACTTAGATAGTTTTTTTTTCGCGAAAACGCAAAAAGCTTTGCGTTTCGATTCATTGATAGAAAAAGGAGTTTGATTTACAAGCCTAAGAGAAGGCTGCAACACCCATATATACAACACACCCAACACTCAAAACAAGACTACATCTAACGTCGAAATCCATTGAGTGCTTCTCCAGGACGCCACAGAGCGAGCTCCTCCGCCGAACAGAAGCCTTGCCAATGAAAGTCGCAGTGCTTGCGCATCGTCGATATCGCTAGGAGCATGCCAATCGCAGCCAAGATGGGTCCCACCTGGATCCCGCGAGCCATCTAGGCTCAGCCCAGATCCGGGGTACGCCGCCGGCGCAATGGCTACCTCCTTGCAACCTCAACAGAGTTACTAGCATGCAGTCTTCACCGACCCGCCATCAACCATAGAGGCCAACCCATCACTGGTCATCTGGAGGCTTGCTTGCGCCATCCGAGGAGGATCCCAGACGCGCAAGCCATCCGCAATACCACTCGAGAGGCCGACACTCCAACTGCACTAAGACGCCGCGTGAGGCCAACACCGAAGACCATGACGATGAGCAGCGACTCGTACCAGGGGATCAGGTCTCCAAGACAACGCCACCAAGGAGGGTACGACATCGAATACGCCGCCGTCGCCCGATCTGGCAAGCCAAATCTAGGGTTTTCACCCGGAACCTGACACCCTAGGCGAGGGAGGTGCCGGAGCTCTTAATGACGCCTCAACGGGACGCGACACCCACATGCGTCGCCATCACTGGCCCAAAGGCAGGGCTTTCGCCCGAGGCTCGGTACCTCGCTCCCGCAACCGAGCACTCTGTTCCTCACATGGATCCCCCGCACTAGCCCTCGGAGGAGTCCCCGACAGGTTTGCGCACAACCACCTCAAAGAAGCATCATCGGCACCCAACACCGCCACCCCCGCCGCCGGTGTCAGAAAACGCCTCGAGCCGCCACACCAAGAAGGAGTTGGGCTCCACTCGACCCGGCTAAAGCAACAACATCCCTGCGCTCCGGGCCGGGGAGGACAGTCAAGGGGAAGTGGGGGACCGCACCCGGCCGCCAGCGCCGTCACCGTTGCCAGTAATGTCGCCCAGGCGACCCAGCCTGCGCGGAGCAGAGCTCACGCACACACCCGACGCAGGGGCTAGCAGGCTAGGACCCGCACAACCCAGATCGAACCTGAATGGGCCCAGATCTGGGTCGGCCGGCCCGCACCGCCCGCAGCAGCCTCCCTGCCTCCACCACGGCTGCCATCCGGGAGCACCAAACCGGCTTCTACCAGTCAGCCTGCAGCCCGAGGGGGGCGCCGCCAGACCAGGTCCGGCCGCCGTGGGGTAGAAGGAGGGGAGCCGCACTCCACCTCGTCGGCGTGCCACCCAGGCGCAGGGACCAGACCGGCTGGGACCTGCAAGACCCAGATCACCGCATCACCACGCCGCCATGCTGACAGGCCGCCGCCACGCCACGCCACGCCATGTCCATGGCCAAGCACGCGCCGCCAGGCCAGCCCAACCCGTGCCCCGCCGCCGGCAGAGGAGGAGGCTGCAGCCCCGGCGTCCCACCGTGCGCCGCCTCAAGGACTGCGCGACTCGCAGGCAGCAGCCGTGCCAAACGGCCGCGGCCCGCCCGGCCCATCGCGAGCCCAGATCGAGCCCGCATGGCGCCGCCCCTGCAGCCTCGCCACTGTCACACCCCGAGACCCGGTCCGGTAGAATGACAACCGCCACGCGTATATAAACCTGAAGGCCTATATATCCGTAAGCCTAAAAATACAGGCAAAAGCCGATACAGTGAATCTCGAGAAGCTCATCTACACATATTATTACAAGTTTCTTACAAATACATGAAATACAACTAGATTCTCTAAATCACTTCCCGTCCACCGATACATCCTATCCTCGAACGACCGCGTCTTGCCGACTGAATATTAGGGACCAATGGTGAGCACGACAGTACTCAGCAAACTAGTCATACACACAAACATATAAATTGTAAAATAGTCTTTGCTTTTGTAAAAACATGTGTATAAAGTAATTAGGCAGATTAAAAACGCATGGTGCCACACATAAAAGTAAGCATTCCCAAACCCGGGAGTCACATGATTAATATTAACGTTTTTACACTCTGCAGAGGGGTATTCCGACGCCGACAACCTCAACTAGAACCACACAGGCCTCTAAAACCCGGACGCCTGAATTTACTGATGTCGATGGCTACTACGGATCCATCACCGACACGTTCCGTTTCAGGGCCGTCCCCAGCGGAGACTCAGCCAGTCCCATACCTAGACTGTGAGCGGTATAATATGTTTACCTTCGTAGCACCAAGTTTTATTTCAGAAAACACCAAATCTATATTCATGCTAAATACCCGGTTCGTGATGCATCACCGTATACCGACACCGGCATACTAGCCCACTAATAGTTTCACGAAATATCCACAACTCTCATATCAAATAGGCTATTGTAAATTTAACAACAAAATCTACTTCTACTTCACAAAATATATGAGAGATGTATAAGCAGCTTGCCTGATATAAGAATTATAATCCATGCCAATAATTTCTAGATCAATAATATATGCAGATCGATAATTCCCGCCATCGAAATAAAATCTAAAGCAGTACAAACACGACCAACTCTCCAAATCAATCGCATCGTCTCTTCTCTAAAATTCACCAGCGTCTCCTCTACGATTTAATAGCATCCTGGCTCTCAGATTCCATCGTCTCCAAAACATATGTACACGCTCTGTAACTCTCTCTCTAACTCTCTCTAACTAGCTCTGGTTCTCACTCTCTCTTTCTCTCGGTAGATCGACCCATGATGTGCAGTTGAGGCAGAAGTTGGACTGTCTATTTATACTAGAAGGCACGTCGGTTTCCTACCTAAATACTATCTAGGACCGGCCGACATCTCCCTGGAGGCTTGTCCAACATGCAGCTAGTCTACGTAGCTAAATGGATGACTAAGCCACAAGCACAGTGCCAACACATCCCATGCACCTCTAGTTTGCAGCCACGTTGCCTCTCAAACTATCTAGTCTAGTCCACTCTGCCTAACTCTTGATTCATGCATGCCGACATGTACTTCTAATCTTCTATCACGTGCAAGTATACACTAGCTAGCTACTTCTACTTTTCTAAATCGATGAATACATCATGCATTAGTACTAGTTCATATACACACAATAGCCTGGTTCTAACTATTTTATTGATTAATCCTTTAATTGTTTTTTTTGCATGCAAAGATTAATCTCCACTTTAAACACTAGGGATTAGAAAAAATCTAAGAAATTAAAAGATAACCAAAATTAATTAATAGTCCAAAAAGTCGGGTTATCACAGCCACCATCCCACCAGCAGCAGCCCCGGCCAAGCTATGACGGCCTCGTCGCCACCCACCACCACCTCCTGTTCGTTGCGCCGTCGAAAACCGCGGATCGGGCGCCGCCGCCGAAGTCTTTCAGAGAGCAGCAAGCTTGGAGCCCCGCCGCCGCCGCTCCGAGCGGGCTTTGCCCGACGACGTCTCCGGCGACGGCGAGGGGGGAGGGGGCGGGCGAGGACCTGCGCGCGGTGGCCGGCGACGCTCCGGTGTGGCTTGGCGCAGCCGCACGGGAGCGGAAAGTCGGGAGTTTTCATGGACTTAGATAGTTTTAGACTTGAACAAATAAAGTTGGGCAGAGTGTTCTCAGAAAATAACAACGACGACAACCTCAAAGTACTTTTCTTCAAACAAGTTGGACGGGCTACATAGGAAACCCAACAGAAACATTAGGGAACGAGGGAGAGAAAGTAGTTAAAAAGGCGGACATGTCGGCCTTGCACCAGCACCAGATTATATCGGAGATGAAAGCTACTGTCTCCATTTTCGACAGTTTTTCATTTCAGTTTGTAAGGCGGGAGGCCAACAAGGTGGCACACTTGTGCGCCAGTGAGTCATGAACTAGTCCCTCGATATCTGACTGAGCCTCGATCGGCCCTCTCTATTGATACTCTAGTAGTGAGTCATGAACTAGTCCCTCGATATCTGATTGAGCTTATTTAATCAGATTTTTGTCGTCTTTTGAATAAACGCCGGGAGAAAAATAGTTAAACAGATAAATGAAACGAAGAAGCGAAGAGTGAAATAGACTGGAAAGTGTCTTTGGCACATGGTCATCACTGCTTTCTTCACTTTCAGATTTTTAACCACCTAGCGACATTTTTTTTTCCGGGTACCTAGCGACATTATTAACAAGTGTACTACAAGATCTATTAGATAGGATTATAGGATCCAAACTACCTTAGTCGGTGTTGGACTATATTCTTGTCGACCACACCCCAAACTAGACAATTTTCTCATTGATCCGTGCTACCCCCAACTTTATCATGTATTACCTCATTTCTATTTTTGTGTATGGTCACACATTCACACTTGCATGCATGTCTCCATAACACGCATGTCGTATGGCCACACATTCACACTTGCATGCACTTCTCTGTGTCAGATGTATTTTCGGTTAGTGGGTCAACATTCTGATCCATATATCATCGCAAATCTGACTGTCATCCTATAGAACTTATCTTTTAGCTTTCGTGAGATCCGCTTGTTATATAGGATGTTGGATGCTTGTCACCACTTCATCCATTGTGCCTTATCTTGTGGCAAACATCCTCATCGTTATCGTTGTTGTTTTGTTGCATTGATCCCAAGTATTAGAAGGTGTCTCTCTTAGACACTATTCGTTCTTTTAAACTAACATCTCTGTTTTTTATCCTAACACCACTAAGGTCATATCTCATATACTCGGTCTTGGTTCTACTAAGTGTAAACCCTTTGGATTTCAAAGTTTGTCTCCATAACTCTTAACTTTCTATTTATGCTGGCCCTGGTTTCATATAAAGTACCATATCATGAGCAAAGAGCATACAACAAGGAATATCTTGTATATCCTTCATCACCTCATCCATCAAGAAGGAAAAAAAGGTATGGTCTTAAAGATGACTCTTGATGTAGTACTATCATGATTGGGACGGTATCGGCCTCACTATCACCTACTATCACAACATAATCGTACATGTCCTGACAAAGGGTATTGTACTTTGTTGGGACTTTATGCTTCTCTCTCGCCTACCACATGACGGTCCTTGGTATCTTGTCATATGCCTTCTCCAAGAAAATAAAAACCATATGTAGGTCCTTATTATACTCTTTGTACCTCTTCATAAGTTGGCGAAGAAAGAAATCGCCTTTGTAGTTTATCTCCCAGGCATAGAACCAAGTTGGTTTTAGTGACATCCATCACTCTCCTCAAGCGATGCTCGACCACTCTCTCCCAAAACTTCATAGTATGGCTCATAAGATTAATTCCACGATAATTAGTATAACTTTGATTATCTCCTTTATTCTTGAAGATAGGTACTAATGTACTTTTCCTCCACTCTTTGGGCATCTTATTGGACCAAGAAATATGGTTGAATAGCTTAGTTAACCATATTATGGCTACATGTCTAAGGCATCATAGTGGCAACTAAACACGAGGGTTGCTCTTGTTGCGAGACTTAACCCAACACCTTACGGCACGAGATGACGACAGCCATGCACCACTCCACACCTCAATGGGGACATTATCGGGACGAAGGGCCTTTTGATCTCCTTGCATCCTTTTTAGGGCCTCCTTACCATAAGCTCTTGGATACTCCGCATGAATCTCCTATTAGTGTCACCAGAGGAGTCGTCCAACTCAGGCATAGTGCTCCCATTCCCATCACTGAAGAACCTATCAAATTAGGCTCTCCACTTTTCTTACTCCCTCCATACTTCACTAGAAGTCGATTAACCTCTTGATGTATTTAACCTTGTTACCGGAGGAGTCTTCTAACTCAGGCATAGCACTCCCATTCCCATCATTAAAGAACCTGTCAAATTAAGCTCTCCATTTTTTCTTACTCCCTCCATACTTCACTAGAAGTCGATTAACCTCTTCCTTGATGCATTTAACCTTGTTGAGGTCCCTTGTCTTCCTTTCGGGAATTTTTGTCGTCTTATATATGTCCTTCTCGCCTTCATTTGTCCCTAAGCTCTCATAAAATCCATCATAGGCACACCCCCTGGCTCACCATGCCTTCTTCTTGGACTCTTTGTATTTCACCATGTTGCTTGTGGTTCTATCATGGTGTCAAGTCTTGTATCACTCATTCTTCATCTTCATAGACTTTTGTACATCTTTGTTCCACCACCATGTGTCCTTGGATTCATGTTTCTTGCCTTTTGTCACCCCAAGCACCTTTGTAGCCACCTTATGAATGCAAGTTTCCATCTTCATCCACATGCTATCTGAACCTCCCTCTTCCTCCCAAGATCATTTTGGGATCATCATCTCTTTAAAGGCTTGTTGTGCTTCCCCTTTCAGTTTCCACCACTTTGTTCTTGTGATTTTGGCATGTTCTTCCCACAAAAACATGTGCATGAAAGCGAAGGCCGGCCACCACAAGCTTATGTAGAACCACAACACATTCACCGAGGATCACCTTACAATCCAAACAACTAAACAAGCCCTAATATCCATTGTCCTGGTGAGGACAAAGTCTATCTAGCTAGAATGTTGGACATTGCTGAAATCACTAAGTGAGATTGCCTCTTCCTAAAGTTGCCAATAGATTGTAGGATACCGCAAAGTCTAGGATGTCCATACTCTCCTAGTTTCTATCGCCATACCCAAAGTCCCCATGAAATTCTGAGGAAAGAAAACCTTTAAAAAGCGCACATCTACATAGAAAAGTAAGCCTTTGAAAAATGAACCGAGGACAAATAAGCTCTTGATAGCTCGTGGACATATCTCATCTCACGTATGTAATTAATAATATACTAATTAATATATACACCTTACTCAAATAAATAATTTAATGATCAAGATGGCAATACTTTTTAAGTTAGAGAAAATTTCACGAAACTATAACTGTCGAAGCTATGGTTTCACCAAAAAATCAAAGGACTTTTTCTAGAACCATAAATTTGTGGGATAAATTGTTTCAAAAAAGCTAAATGATACGACTTAGTCCATTTAAAGTCATCCAAATAATATGTTACACTTGTAGGTCCACGTGACAAATATGTTTGGTCTCTCTTGGGTTTTTTTTCTTCTCTAGGCTACACCGATTTGAAACGAATATTTTGAAGAACTTTTTGACTTCTGGCTATTTTTTTCAATTTTTTCTTTTTTTAGAATTTGAAAATTCAACTAATTAAAAGTCGAGTGAACTAGAAAAACTTGAGCACATTTAGCTGGTGATTTTAAGTTTTGAAACTTTTGGTAATTTTTGCCAAAACTAGTTCAGTAAGTCAAACTACATGTAGTGACCAGAGTGGTAAAATTTCATCTAATTTTTCGAGCGGATTTGATTTTTTGTAGTTTGCATACTTTTAGCTAGAATTGAATCAAAATTTGTAACCTCTCTTAAAAATCTTGAAAATTACGAGTGGTTTAATCCATGTTCACTTATGGAAGAGACTACTAGATTTGTATATCATTTTTTTGTTTTTAATAAATTTTGAAAAAAATTTAGTAAAAGGAAAATTTCTAAACGGTTGGATTCAACCTCATTGTGGTCCCTTAAGAAGAGAAATAAAATGGCCACCTTTGACACATGAACCAAACTAGTGGGTTCGGACTATCGAAAATTTCTGTCAAATGGACCAAATTCTAAAATTTGGGTTATTTAGTGAAAAAAAATCCTTGGTAGTGGTCTTGTTGAAACGCTAGAATCAATGGTTGTGGTTTTGTAAAATGTGCACAAAATTTTAAGTGACATAAGTGTTGAAAATATGACCTAGAGCCTTTAATAAAGTGGTTATTATTCATATTTCCTTGTTCATGATTAATGTTTATTCTCAATGCTATAATTGTATTAATTAGAATCATAATACATGTGTAGATTTGTAAACAAACATTGTGTTCCTAGCGAGCCTCTATTCAACTAGCTCATTAAATTTTAAATCATGGACATGTTATGTTGATTAATAATGATGCCATATCATTAGAAGAATGATGTCATGGATATATCCAAATAAAGAATAGCAATTTGATCATATCATTAAGTTCTAATAACCAAACCTTAAATAGTCTTGTATCCAATTCCTTAGACCATGAGATTGTGTCACTCCCTAGCATCGGATTAATACTTTGTGGATATAAAACGTCACTTCGTAACTGGGTGATTATAAATGTGGCTTTCAAGTGTCTCTGATGGTGTTTGTTGAGTTACATGAATCAAGACTGAGATTTTTCACTCTATATGATGGAGAAATATCTCTGGGCCCTCTCGGTGATAATATATCTGGAGTAGCTTGCAAGCATATGATTAATAGTTAGTCATATGATACAGTATTACAGAACGAGTAAATATACTTGTCGGTAACAAGATTGAACTGGGTATGGAGATACCGACGATCAAATCTTGAACAAGTAAAATACAGAGAGACAAAAGAAATGGAATAGCAGATAGATCTTCATAGAATTCGTGGGGACCATTATGGACATGCATGGTTCCACTATTGGTTAATGGTCAGAGATGTGTCTTGACCATGTCCACTTATTCATGAACCCGTCGAGTCACCCACTTAATTTCGACATCGCTAGGGTTTAGTGAGATTAATAGATGGTTATATCAAATTTTGATTCAGAGTCTAGGATGGACATCACGAGGAGCTATGGAATGGTCTGAAGATTAAGCGTCATGTATGGGAAAGTTATTTTGGGGATCCTGAAAAAGTTCTGGATTTTTCAGTATTGTACCGGAAAACATCTAGAAGGTTCCGGAGGACCACCAGTGGGTCCCACCTGATCGGAGGGGCCACATATGCCCAAGAGGGGGTACCTCGACCCTACATGGGCTAGGGCTCCACAACACCAAGGGTCCATGCAGTTGCCCCTCGGGCTAGGGTTTGCGTGGGAGGGACACCCTAACTTGGAGGGGGTTTGCCCCCTAGGTCGTCGTCCCCCTTATTGGATGAGGGGTAAGGGGATGGCCATCCACCCCACCCCTTATACAAGGAGGGGTAGGGGATAGGGCGGACCACCTATTCCTCCTGGCGTGACCTCCCCTCTCCCTCTCTCCCATACATTCTCCACCCGCTGCACCGACTTAGGTGAAGCCCTACAGAAATTCCACCATAGTTCTGGAATCACGTCGTCGTGCTATCGAGATCTCACCAACCTATCAACACCACCTTGTTGGACGGATAATATGAAGTCGAGTTGAACGTGTGGATACCGTGAAGGTGTCGTCCGTGCAGTGCTAGGTCGAGAAGGAGAAGGTCTTCATCGGTTTGAACCAACGCAAGTGAATGACTACATCATCCATGATCCATAGATCGTTAACCACTTGTATTATTCGAGGGTAAGTAGATTAGATATTTCTTCTCCTTACATACTTGCTATTCCGTAGGAAATTTTTATCTTCCATGCAACGAACCCATCAAAAAAGACACATATGGACTATTACTGGCACCCAATCTTAAGAGACATTCCCATCTTCTAGATCAACTTCTAAGGGGAAATGTTTTGTGAGTAGCAAAAAGGAGAAATTCTATTTAACAAAAGGACTCATCATACTTTCTAGACCCCTTTGATCCATAGGGTTTTAAAACTTAGAAAAACACAATGTCGCAATGGCACATCCATTTTTTAACCCTAAGGATTATGCTATGATTGATTGTATCACCGAAGAAAAGAAAGGATTCTTTTCAAAAGATTGAGTTGATGTTGAATTTTTTTTTAAAATGTAGTATAAAGAAATCTTTGGAAAAAATCCTATAGGATTCAATCTTGAGAATCAAATGAATAGCATCAGATATTTTTCTCAGGATTCTTTTTTTCTTTCAAGAAGTGAACATGACAATCTTCCGTGTTTCATATGGACATCCTTTAAATCATAACCCCGCCAGGTATGAGATAACCGCATGACTGTTCTATGCACATTATTGCGTCATGGTTTTCACATTCGGATTAGTATTCTTTCCATCTAGAATTAAGTGAGATATGAATCTAGATATACGTGATTCGATTAATTCCAGATGGAGGGAATACCAGATACAAGGTTGTGATGAGTTTTGACATTCAGAATACCTATTAAATACAAGACTGTGAGGCTGTTGACTGCTTGGTTGGTTCATACTACTTTTTTTATAAAGTCAAACGAGCGTAAGTTTATTTAAATTTATATAAAAAAGCTATCAAAAGCTATTATACTAATATAGGCATAATATAGATATGTCATGAGGTATCTAATGATATTGATTTGGCATTGTAGATATTGATATTTTTTTTAAAAATGATCAAAATTTAGTAGTACATGATTGATATCTAATGATGTTGATTTGAGTTTCTCTTCTTTAAGTATGGCAATGAGACGGGTTTGGGCGAGTAGCAAAACTAGATCCAAATTCACATCCATCACTCTTACTCTAGCCCAACCAATGAAAGTATTCATGGGCCTGGACATCGCCCCAAATCCAAACCCGTGTATGAGTGGATATCCATGGTTTTACGCATTATGTACACTAGGAGCATAACATTTTATCATTAAAGCAACATTCCAGTAGCCTTTCAGCAATATAGCAACACTTCAGTAGCAATATTAGCTATGCAATATCTCTGCCGCATCTCCTAACCGAGGAGGGTGGCAGAGAGGACCGTGACGCCACCGTTGGGTGGTTCTTGTGACTGTTGTTGTCTTATCCGTATGTCAATGCATGCGGCTATGTGGGAATGGAATGATCGAACGAGACTATGGTTTGTGGTTGTCCCGGATGCCTCGTGTAAATCATTTCATTGTTAGCAAATTAGAGTTAGATGGGTCTTTGGGTTTAGGGTAGGGAAGGTTGGGCCTTTAATTGATACCGGTACGTGCAACGGGAAAAATAAAATGTGTCACTGACGTATGGGCTCCACGTGTTAGATGGGCATCCATTGGATATCCATGAGGTAAAACATATGTCCATAATTGCCCCATGAGTTAGCCGCTATCCATCCGTCCAATAAAATATGTGTGCCTAACTCACGGAATCGGCATCCGTGGATATCAGTACTGTAGATAAAATCGACATCCTTACTTTCTGTTAGGGAAGGGAGGTAATGCAATTGTCGCGCTAGTCGACCTCATTCTGGGTTTGTCCGGTGACTTCCAGTGCTCGAGTAACAACTGCATCGTTAAGTTCAACAATATTAGTACTAGTAGTACTTACTAATCTTCTAGAAGCCATTAATACAAACAACGCATCAGCAGTGCTGCCCATGTGCCACTGCTTTGCTTCACCACCCTTCACTGTACCTCGCTCATTCACTCGCACCACCTAGCTGTAGCTGCTAACCCAAATCCGTTCAACCCGAAAGCAAATTTCAATCAATAACTGCTACCAATCCAGCTCGTGCCAAACAGAAACAAGGCAATCTATTCGGTTTTGGTTTTTGCTGATCCGAGCAAGAACAAAAAGTTGGGCAACCATCACCGAATTTGGGCATTCAGTTCGCTCTTCAAGTCAAACTTAGCACCACCTCCATTTCCAGATTCTTTCTGGGTTCGGTTCTTCACGTGCTGCTTCCTCTCCGATCCGGCGCCGACCTCGTCCACCTCCCCATCCCTCGATCCGCATTAACTATCCCCGCTTTCGTGCCGCCCCGCTCCTCCTCGTCAATGCCGTGGAGGCGCCGTAGCTAGCTAGCCGCAGATCGACGACGGCACTATCAGAAACAGGGGCGCCGGCGGCGACCGAGGCGGATGGAAGCAGAGGGGAGGTCGCTGGCGGAGACGCCGACGTGGTCGGTCGCGACGGTCACCACGCTCATGGTCGCCGCGTGCTTCCTCCTCGAGCGCGCGCTCTCGCGTCTCGCCAAGGTAACTCATCACAAACCGAGCTTTGCCTGCTTTGCCTTGCTTAGCTAGTGGAAGCTACGTAGTACGCAGCTGATCTTGTGCTTGGGTTGATGCTCAGTGGCTGCGGAGGACGAAGCGGAAGGCCATGCTCGCCGCGCTCGAGAAGATCCGCGAAGGTGGCGCCCCACGGACTATGACCATTGTCGCGCTCGCTGAATTGAATTTGAATTTTACTCTTACCAGTGTCTGTCTTTAGGGAGGGCCACCGTTACCTTGTCTTCATGATTTGCAGTTTCATCACGTTCACACTTGTCAAGTGTCATGATGGGAACACTGGACTTTTACAATGAAAACCGTTTTATCTGCCTCCATCGTTGCTGCCTGCAAGGTGTTTGAACGTGTGCCTGAACAGAGGGGAACCATGTCTTACTTGCAGAGCTGATGCTGCTCGGCGTGATCTCGCTGCTGCTGAGCCAGTCAGCCAGGTGGATATCGGAGATCTGCGTGCCATCGAAGCTCTTCACCAAGCAGTTCTTCATGTGTACGGAGAGCGATTTCGACGACACCGCCAACCACACCCACATTGCTAGAATCCTATCTGGCGGCCCGTCGGGTGATACTTGCAGTGAGGTAAATGTAGAATCGAGTGCCTTCCATGGAATCAAGTTTTGCGGCGGGAATGACACTTTTCGTGATCTGGCTGTCGTTTTCTCTGTTTGCAGGGCCATGAACCTTTTGTTTCATATGAGGGTCTTGAGCAGCTGCACCGTTTTCTGTTTATTCTTGGGTTTACTCATGTGCTCTACAGTTTTGTGACAGTGGTTCTGTCGATGATTAAGGTATGTATGCATGCCTTATTCAGTATTGATCACATACAATGAAACCGACTCGTATGTGTTTAAATGATGTTCCTTTTGGTGATTGCTACAGATTTATAGCTGGAGGAAGTGGGAAACCCAAGCATGTACACTCTCCAGGGAGCAGTTGCAACGTAAGGTCAAGTGAAATTGGATGCTTCTTAGGTCATATTGCTGTATCAGTGATACATTATTTTAATAATGTTGTTTGTTCTACCTGAGACGTTTCTCTCTTTCTCTCTCTCTCAGCTAAGAGAAAGATTATGCGGAGGCAGTCGACCTTTGTTTTTCATCATGCATCTCACCCATGGAGCAAAAGTAAAATACTTCTATGGATGGTAAGTTCGCTGCAGTGTTGATGTTTTACTGATTGTTACTGCCTTATGTTCCGCGTGAGCCTGGTAGATGGTACTGTAATAACTTGAAATGTCCGCTTTATTTGCCCAGTTAGTTTGATCATTTTTAGATTTATCTTATGTGTCTACTAGATTTTTGTTGAAACAAATTCCAAAAATATTATTGTATTAAAAGGATAAATGGTTCATGTAATTGAACTATTGCAGCTACTTAAATAGGCATACATACACAACTACACTTTGCTCTCTGTGATGACTTTAGATTTTTTTTATAAACTCGCAAAAGCTTTATGATATAACTTGTTGATATGTGATATGTCCTATGCTATTAGAATAAATTTGAATTTTGAAATTTCTAATATGCTCTAGTTACTCTGGAAATGTTGCAGCTGTGCTTTCTGCGCCAGTTTAAGGGTTCTATCAAAAAATCAGATTATATGGCATTAAGGTTGGGCTTTATCACAGTAAGTGTTCTCCATCCCCCTAAGGGATCTTCTTGTTTACTAGAATCTTGGTGATAAACCACTCCTGCAATGCATTGTGATTGCTTATCTAATTTCCTTTTCAGTATCATAAGTTGCCGCCTTCATACGACTTCCACAAATACATGGTACGGAGCATGGAAGATGATTACAATGGAAGTGTTGGTATCAGGTAATAAAACTGAGCCTGCACTCCTCATTATGAGATTCTCTGGTTTTAATCAATGATATAAGCAATATACATCAAGATCAGACAAACTTATCTTTTCTGTATGGCTTAGTTCAAAGCATGTACCCTGGTCTGAGAGGTCTCTTCCATTAGGCTTAAGGTGCAATGTGTTTGCGACTTTGCGTAGGTGATCCTGATTCTTTCCACTGAATAGAATAATTATTCATTTTCCAATGCACTGGATTTATGTGTGGGTCGAACACCATATTGGTGTAAAGATTATGTTATGGACAACCTCCTCACAGCGCATCAGAAGGAATGAGGGACTTGCAGGTTAGGTTGTGCCAATGGGTTGTGATGCATGTAGCTGTTGGCTACAGCAGGAGAACCAGTGCAGTAGAAAAACAACAACGAGAATGTGAAAATGCAGCGAACAAAAAAAATTCTTTGACCTCCTCCTTACCCCTCGCTTTGGCGTATGCCAGTCCCCATCCTCTCTCATCTCCCTTATAACCTCAAATCCATCTCTGTTCTCTCTAAAAACTTTCAAATAGTTGTGTATGTGTACCAGTTGATAGTTGGGACATAACAAAATAACACTGTGATTGTCAACACAGATTATCAGATGAAGAAGTCTTAACCTGTATCCTTATCGGATCTTGATTATATTATATTATGATACTTGCTTTCTGTAGCCTTTAGGGAAAAAATCTGGGATGGGCCAGTTCCTTGGACCTCCACACCCTCTTATATATATATAGCTGAACTTAGGTACATCTTAACTAGTACACTATAGAATACTCTAGAATCAGGTAGGACACTAACTTAGACTACAACATACTGGAATGTTTCAGGCACTCCTAGGACAACACTAATATACTAACACTCCCTGGAATATTCTAGACTCTTCTAGGACAGTCTCCAACACTCCCCCTCAAGATGAATGATAGATATCTATCATTCCCATCTTGTTACAAGCTGAACTACACTCTTTATTTCCTAATCCTTTAGTTAAACAGTCTGCAATTTGCTCACTAGAGGTTACATGATTTATCTTAATTATACCATCATCCAATTTCTCCTTTATGAAGAAGCGATCAATCTCCACATGCTTGGTTCTATCATGTTGAACGGGGTTGTTTGCGATGTTGATCGCCGACTTGTTGTCACACCACAAATTTAAAGGGCCTTTCCTCAACACTTTCAGTTCCGAAAGAAGATTCCTCACCCATAACATCTCACTCAAACCTTGCGACATAGCTCTATATTCAGCTTCAGCTGTTGACTTTGAAACCACCTGTTGCTTCTTACTTCGCCATGACACCAAATTTCCCCCCACAAACACACAATAACCAGAAGTTGATCTCCTATCATCCAAGCAACTTGCCCAGTCAGCATCACAATACCCATCCACATTTAGATGACCATTCCTTTTGAACCATAGTCCCTTTCCTGGACTACCCTTCAAGTACCGGAGGATTTGATTGACCGCATCCAAGTGTCCGCTCCTAGGATCATGCATGTATCTACTCACTACACTCACTGCATATGAAATATCAGGTCTTGTGTGACATAGATAGATGAGTCTTCCAACAAGCTTCTGGTACTTCTTATCCACTGGATCACCAGATTCGGCACATAATTTGTGGTTTTGGTCGATAGGTGTTGATGCAACCCGACACCCAAGCATGCCTGTGTCACTAAGCAAGTCCAAAACATACTTCCGCTGGGAGAGCACAATCCCTTCGGACGATCTAGCAATTTCTATGCCAAGAAAGTACTTGAGTTGACCAAGATCCTTTACCTCAAATTCCTTTCGTAGGTTGTCTTTCAGCCGTGATATCTCCATCGCATCATCTCCCGTGATTATGATATCATCAACATATACAGCAAGGATTGTAATCTGGCTATTTGAGTGCCGATAGAACATCGTATGGTCCCCATTACACTGCTTATATCCCATACCACATACCACTCGTCTAAATCTATCAAACCATGCCCGTGGAGATTGCTTGAGGCCGTATAGAGATTTTCTCAACCTGCATACCTTTCCTGATGTTCTAGGAGTGGATAAACCAGGTGGGATCTCCATGTATACCTCCTCCTGTAAATCTCCATGCAAGAATGCATTCTTGACATCCAACTGATGCAAAGGCCACCCAAAGTTAGTTGCACAAGAGATTAGGATCCTCACTGTGTTCATCTTTGCCACCGGTGCAAATGTCTCATCATAGTCAATCCCATATGTTTGACTATATCCTCTGGCAACTAGTCTTGCCTTGTACCTTTCAATTTTCCCTTCTGGATTTTGTTTCACAGTGTAAATCCATTTACACCCAACAACTCTCTTTCCTGCTGGAAGATGTACAAGTTTCCAAGTTTTATTCTTTTCGAGAGCATTTAACTCCTCTATCATGGCCTCGCGCCACTTCGGGTCTTGCTTTGCTACTTTCCAGTCTCTTGGGATCACCACGGGTTGCAATGATGCAATGAAGGCCAAGTAGTTTGTTGATAGAGATGTATATGATACATAATTAGCTATGTCATGCTCATCTCGATACCAATTTGAAGGTTTTCTAGCTCCAATTCGGATTCCTTTTCTTAAGGCAATGGGCAAGTCCATTAAATCTCTCGTATTAGATGGACCTGCGCCCTCAGTCAATTCAACAATTTCAACACTTGTTGGAGCATGTTGCTCCCCCGACACCTGTGTGTCACCTGCTGTAGGAGCCGCGCCCTCAGTCGATTCAACAATTCCACCACTTGTTGGAGCATGTTGCTCCCCCTGCACCTGTGTGTCACCTGCTGTAGGAGCCTGTTGCTGCTGCTCATGTTGTGGTTTTCTCCGTGTATACACTTTTAAGTTTTCTTCCTCATTTGGCTTTCTCCATCTATCTTCACTTGCAGGAGATGGAATTGAACCAACAACAACTCTCGATTGTTCATCTTCCTTTGTCCTCAACAGTTCAGTCTCCCCCTCTCGACTAGCATCAATTGTGCTAGGAGAGTCAAAGTCAAACAACGAGCTGAGGTCTGTCTTCTCTCCGTAGAACGGCTCGGACTCTCTAAATGTCATATCCATGCTAACAAATGTTCTCCGCTCACTAGGGCTCCAACACTTGTAGCCCTTTTGTCCAGATGGGTATCCAATGAAGATGCACTTCACAGCACGTGGGTCCAATTTTCCTACCGAAGGTCTATGGTCTCTGACAAAGCATGTACACCCAAACACCTTTGATGGAACAATGAACTCGTTTTTACCAAAGATCATTTTTCACTCCATAAGAATTTTGGCACATTCATAGTAAACATAAGCGATCGAGCTACCTCTAGCAGATGTCGATTCTTCCTCTCAGCTACTCCATTCTGTGGAGAAGTATCAGGGCATGAAGTTTGATGAAGTATTCCTTTTTCTGAAAGAAAGTTGCCAAATTCATGGTTCACATACTCTGTCCCATTATCAGTCCTGATAATTTGAATACCAATGTTGAAACGATTTTGGATATATGCATAGAAGTCCCTGAAACAACTAAGCACCTCACTTTTTTGTTTCATGAGATATATCCAAGTCATCCGCGAGTAACAGTCAATGAAGGTGACAAAGTACTTCATTCCACTAATAGAGACCATAGGAGAAGTCCAGACATCAGAGTGAATCAACACGGAAGGCGATGTGCTTCGGAGTCCACGACTCACATATGATGTCCTTGTGTGTTTTCCATATTCACAAGCATCACACACAAGTTTTTCTTTATCCACCTTCTTCATTTCCTCGGGAAATATCTTACTCATAGTATCAAAGGACATATGGCCCATTCGACAATGTAAGAGTATCACCTTTGCTTCATCGTCACCAGCAACAATTGTCAAAGCGGTGCATAATGCATCATCTATTTCATGTCTATCCAAGTACCATAGTCCCTTATGCCTGATGCCAACCCCAAGTCTCCTTCCAGTTGTCCTCTCCTCAATTATACACTTGTATCGGTCAACAATAATTCGACAATCAATGTCATCAACCAAGGCACTCATAGACACCAAACTCACTGGAAATGATGGAGCATACAAGACCGAAGACAGTGTAATTGACGGAGTGCATTTCACCGTGCCGACTCCTTTGACGGGCTGATAAGTTCCATCAGCTGTTTGGATGATCTCTTTATGCATGGGTTGATTTGGCGCATATGATGCGAACTCACTCCACCTTCCCGTGACATGTGCAGATGCTCCCGAATCTAGTATCCAATTTGAACAAGTTCCGTTTAATGTAGGAGCTTGATTTGACATACCTTCTTCCGCTTGTGCGAGATTTACACAATTTCGTAGGGCTGTTGTTTTTTCACCTTGTTTTGGAACTTCCGCAATCTTCTTCGACTCTTTCAATTCTTCTATCTCCTTCATCAATTGAGTCATTTTCTGAAGTAGCTTCTCAATTCTTTGATTTTCTGCCATTGATCAGTGTTGTTGAGACTGAATCCACAACGCTGTTCAGCTGTTCTACAAGTCCAGCCTGCACACACTCTTCTCCGTAGCTATAGCACAACCCAAACCGCTCCTCCGCTGCAGTACAGCCCACTCCTAGTTGCACTGTCTGACCACTTCTCCTGGCTGCACTACACACACCGCTGTCTGCCACCACAGAAACCTCAAAGTGGAGCAGCACAACGTCCGGTCCCTGTTGCTTTTGCTAAGCGACACGAGCTCACGAAGCTCTCTCTTCTGTCCTCTGCTAGCACACACCGCAAACAACAATCACCTCTGCTTTGAGCAGCTGCAACTCTCTTGCTTCTCCTTCTTCCCTACGAGTCAACCTGGCCAACACTTTTCCACTTGAGCTAGCTACCCCTGTCTGCACTCACACCTGAACGCCTGGAGCTCCTCCACAAGCCACTGTTTCACCACCGGCCACCACCAGGACCAAGCGCCCCCTTCCTCAGCTTATGCCATAGCAGAGCAGCCCCGCTTCATCACCATTGCCACTTCTCAGGAGAACCTTGCTCTGATACCATGTAGCCTTTAGGAAAAAAATCTGGGATGGACCAGTCCCTTGGACCTCCACACCCTCTTATATATATATATATATAGCTGAACTTAGGTACATCTTAACTAGTACACTATAGAATACTCTAGAATCAGGTAGGACACTAACTTAGACTACAACATACTGGAATGTTCCAGGCACTCCTAGGACAACACTAATATACTAACACTCCCTGGAATATTCTAGGCTCTCCTAGGACAGTCTCCAACACTTTCAGTTGCTTAGGATTTACTCAGCACATATCATGCGTGAGCTAACATTCTTTTTTTTTGAGAATGGCGTGAGCTAACATTCTGGTTGTTGTACAGTTGGCCACTTTGGGCGTATGCGATAATATGCATATTTGTGAATGTTCATGGTACTACCTCCCTGTCACTTTCTCACACACCTAGATATATGCTTGTCAGCTTTAGTCCTGATTTAAGGTTTGCCACTTTTCATTCATTGCAGGTCTTAATATATATTTCTGGCTGTCATTTGTTCCTGTTGTTGTAAGTATTACCCGCATTCTTAACCAACATCCTAGATCCAGTTAATGGTTTTTCTCGTTTTATGTGTTGGCCTAATTACCCGACTTCGGAATGTTTAAAGCTCATCCTGCTTGTGGGCACTGAGCTGCAGCATGTTGTCGCTCAGTTGGCCCTGGAGGTTGTTGAGGCAACAGCCACAAATGTTGGCACACAACTGAAACTGCGTGATGATCTCTTCTGGTTTGGAAAACCTCGGGTCCTGTGGTGGCTTATACAATTCATTTCATTTCAGGTGACCTCTCTTACTATTTGTACATATTGTTGTGTTGTGATGCTTTGAACATGTTCGACATCCTAACTTTTACTCTTGCTTTCAGAATGCGTTTGAGATGGCGACATTCTTATGGTTTCTGGTGAGAATCATTTTCTTAATCTGTGTTCAGTTATATATTGTTTTGGATTAGAAGGAATTAGCATAAAATGCAAGGAAGCTGTTTGGTTCACCGAATCTTTTTGAATCTGGATCACAGCTTAAGTTATTAGTGCTAGGCACATAAGTGGTTGCAAAAATAGCGAACTAAACGACTCTGTAGGCCAGGAGAAAACAAAGTAACAGCATGACCTGCCATCACTTCATATATGGAAGTTCCTATGGACTTTTTAGATGAATTCACTGTCATCTTTTGTTATTTACTAGTTTGCATTCATCCTGTGCAGTGGGAACTGAGTGCGAATTCTTGCTTCATGAAGAACCAGTACATGGTTGTTATTCGCTTGGTGTCTGGGTAAGTTCCAGAAAATAGATATGTTGTGAGTCACGACAGATGGTTTTTGCCATCCCCCATAATCCCATATATTACCTTGACACATTATTTGAAGAGACTGCCAAATAAATATCCATATTTGGTATTAGTTTCTATGAAAATCTACTTTAAATATCACATGCATTTACTGAAATTTCTACTGTCGACATAATTTGGTCTACTACGTCAAGTTAAATTATTCACAACAGACAAATGGAATTTCCGATTGCACGTGAAGAAGCCTTTTAATACTACGTATTTCACTGGTCTGGACTTGGGACTCAATACAGCTTTTCTTCTTGTGCACTGCAGGCTGCTAGTTCAGGTCTGGTGCAGCTACAGCACTCTTCCCCTGAACGTTATTATTTCCCAGGTATATATTTTTTCTTTGCGGGAACCCATGTATATTCTTTAATGACAAAAGCTAATTTGAACCAAGAGATCCACCTGTTTCATCAGATTGCTGTCAACCGATTGCGGTGGCGAAGTGTTTTCTCGTTTAGGAATTCCTTTTTCCTTGAGCTGTTGGGGTTCCAGTAGACCATGTATGTAGGTAGGCAGGTCAAATGATGTTCCCTTGTTCACGTTTCTTGTACACCGTTGATGAAACCTGCAGATGGGGTCCAAGTTCAAGAAGGCACTGGTCTCCGAGAGCGTGAGGGACTCCCTCCACAGCTGGTGCAAGAGGATCAAGGACAGGAGGCACAACCCGCTCTTCTCGCGGAACGGGACGCTGACGTCGAGGTCGGTCTGCTCCCTCGACACGACCATCTACGAGGAGACCGACCACGAGACCAACACGGTGTGCACGCTGTCGAGGACCGTCTCGGCGTCGTCCCTGGACGAGGAGCTCACCGTGGTCACCGTCGACGACGAGGACATCGCTCACATCGAGCAGGATATTCCACATCATCCTTAGTTGTGCCACGTTGGCCACCCGGGCTAAACCTGTGTGGCTAGAACTCTGCTGAACTCAAAAGACAATGCCCGTGTAGTAACTGCACAAGATAACATGCGGATTACACGGTACATATATGTATCAAGTGATTGCTCCTCATGACAACCCATGTATAAGCGGCCAACATAACCACCCCATTCTAGAGCCAAAAAAAGATTGGTCCGGAGACCGGACTAGGGTTTTCACCTATAACTTAGACAGAGAGATGCCCCCAACGATGCCCTCAAGAGGGATACGACGCCGATGCTGACACCATATCGCAGAGCTTTTGCTCGGAACCTCACTCATGCAGCCCGTGGTGCTGAGCATGGGGCCTCTAAATCAGGACTAGGGAGTTGTCACCGCCACCCTCCCCTCGCTAACCACATAGCCAAGAGGACACTGGCGGAGCTAGACGAGACTCCATGGTGGGGGGGGGGGGGGGCTCCTTGTGCATGTCTACTACAAGCTGGCTGGGGGGGGCTACTAACCCACTTTTCTCTTATCTAAGCCAAGATTATAAGGGATAATTAAGCAAAACAGATTAGGTTGGGGGGGGGGGGGGGGCGGCGGCCCCCCCTCACTTGTACATAGCTCCGCCAGTGCAAGAGGAGGCGCCACCACTGATGTAACACCGCTTCATGACAAGACAACTTCACAACCTCTCCTCCCAGGGCCGCCTCCTCGACAACCATGACCCAAGCTCATACCCCAAGACGCACCGCATCCGCCCATCGAAGGGTACGAGCAACAAGGCCTCGCCTTCCCACCACATGGCAACACCTCAACCTCATCCTCCACAACGGCGTTTGGTGTGGATCATCTTGCAGGGATGATCTTTGAACATGGGATCATCTTGCGGTTCTCCGGTCATTGGTGAAGATGAGAAGGCGTCACCCTACCCCGACGGCGTTTTTCCGAGTGCCCAACATAGAGGGAGCCTAGAGCCTTACCCGACACCACCCAACCACGAATCCGAACGAAAGCCCAGACCCACCGCTGCGCCTACCCAACATCATTGACGCATCCACCTGCGCAACTTGTGATGACATCGAGCGCAACCACCATCCATAGACGAATTGACATCTGCAGACGAGCTCTGAGATCCTTCGCCATTAACCCTAGAGAGGTCGCGAGAGAGCGCCCCTCCGTCGTCATCGGCCGCATGGGCTTCGCCCAACGGCATCCTCTGGCGGGAACGTAGTTGGAGGTAGGAGAAATGGTGATGGTAGGGTTGGGGAATGGGGGATCACTCCCAAGTTGCTCTAGGCGCAGGCGACACGAAGGATCGGAACATTTTTTTACCTTGATCTTTTAGTGAGACCGGTCATTGTAGAAGTTATAGTGGTTTTCTATAAAGAGCACTTTAAGGTTTAAGCATTACACCCACCATCTGCATAGTTAGGAGCACATAGCCGCTTTATCTCCCTATTGCTGTGTATGCAGCATTGGCTTCTTAGTACATGATGATTATATTAAGTGACTCGTTACTCCTTTGTAACTAGGTTTAGGATTATTTTCATTCAATAGATCTTATACTCCTTCCGTCTCAAAATAGATGTCATGATTTTATTTAAATTTGGAAAAAAATTGCGATATCTATTTTGAGACGGGAGTAAGATTTTTGGAGATTCAAATCCTTAGGGTTTTCTTCATGTGGTGGTCATTTGATTTGTAGGATTGGCCGTATAAGAATCTTGGTAAGGAATATTAAATTGCACCGCATTTCGTAGGAAATTTAATATCAACTCAAAACCTTTTGGTAAGAGTCCTTCACTTGTAGTGTGATAAAATCAAGCAAACTTTGGTGAGTAAAAATTCCTATTGAACTAAAATGAGCACGACACTGCAATCATGTGTTTCTCATATTTATGATATTTTAAAATCCTAAAAATCAAAAAGGCCCTTACTTTTTGTTGGTGCACATACTGGGGTAATGAGAGCTTCATCATTTTGTAAAAAGAGAGTACTTGTGGTTCCCGTGATGGTTCAAAATTTGACCCAATGATGGATATTTAAGAAAATTTCAAACAAGAGAATTAGCAAAAGCTTTACAGGAAAAAGAAATTAGAATTATCAGAAGGTTGAACTTTTATAAATACAGCTTAGGGTTCACGATGAAATTTACACGTAAACGATGACGCAAACTTGAAATGCTTCTCCCTTTAAAAGCGACTGGTATGAAAGGGAAGAGAAAAGAGAGTAGAACAAGGCAGAGAGCACGGGCCTTCACCGAACCACAAACGCTTCTCTGTTCCAACAGCTCCCAGGGCCCCGTCGGGAGTCCAGACAAGAACCGCCTCGCGCACGTCCGAGCAGGAATCCCTCTTCGCTCTAGGCGAGAGATGCAGACGGCAACGGCGGCGGCGGCGGCGCCGTGGACGCTGAGCCCTTCTCCGTCCACCTCTTCCTCCGCGACCCCCTTCGGCGTTAGGGTTTGCGCCTCTCTTTTGCCCCTTTCCTCTGGAGTCGGATTTGTTGGCTCCGTCGAGCTGATGTCTTATTGGTTTGGTGCGCAGGTGGGGATTGCGTCGCCATGTGGGACGGATCTCCGTACCTCCTCCTCGCACAGGCTGGTTGCTAGGCTAGCTCGTCGGCGGCGGTGCCGGCAAGGTGCGTCTCCCCGTTGTTCATTTCCTTGTTTACGATTTAGGATTAGCAGGTAGGTGTCTCGAGCATAAAACCAGAATAATCTTGAGGTGTTACCATGGAATTTCGATGGTGTTAATCTGGATGATTGCGTCGGCTAAAAAAACAATTTGTTCTCCAAATCGTGTTGCTGTGAACCTCATCCTTCCATTTATCTGTTATTATATGAAGTCTGTCTGTTCTTCCTCCAAATTAGATCGTTTGCTTATGTTCCAGCTAGGACTAGCTCCTTCAGGTTGACCTTCTGATTCTAGGAAGTGTTCAGACTTCAGATAGTGTCATACTGTCATAGATCAATGAATTGGAGATGCGAACCCTCGGTAGTATACACGTATTATGTGTCAGTGATCACTTCACATTAAACCCCTATCCAGAATAGTGTCTTTTGTTCGTTGTACAACCGGGACTATGTAAATGTCGATTTATAGCAAATATTTATTTTTAGATACTCCATAGTGGGAGCTTTGTACTGTATTTTCTCTGAAATGGGATGCTCTAGCTTATAAGCATGCTGCATTAATTAACACTGTGAATCATTCCTGAGGTCGGACCAAGCAGGTGTATGTCCTAGCTTTGTTTTAGATTAGTTACTGGGCGTACCGGTACAATTTTCTTGTATTATTGCAACTTTAGGATACTATGGTATCCCTGTTGAATAATGGAGTATCCTTCACTCGCAGTGGTTCAGGCTATTGCTAACCCAGATCCAGCAGTCGAGCTGCCATTGACCGCTGAAAACGTGGAGATGGTGTTGGATGAAGTCCGTCCTTACCTTATGGCTGATGGGGGCAACGTCGTGTTGCATGAAATTGATGGAAATGTGGTGAGGCTGAAGCTGCAAGGTGCTTGTGGATCATGCCCATCCTCGGTGACAACAATGAAGATGGGTATTGAGCGGCGTTTGATGGAGAAAATACCTGAGATTGTTGCAGTTGAACCCATCGCTGATGAGGAGACTGGTCTTGAATTGAATCAAGAGAACATAGAAAAGGTAATGGTTTTATGTTAAATTTTAGCGAGTAGTTGATACCTATAGGCTATGGCATTTTTAAGACTTTGGAAGAGAAAAGGTGTATGCTGTAGGTCGAGTTGAGTTAGATAACTTTGCCTAATTTCAGGTATATAGTTTTTCTAAAAGTGTACTTGAGCCGTGCAAAAATATGCTTTAGCAATTGAAGTTCAGAATTTAATGTATGTTTTAGTTAATTATATTTCAAGCTGGAAATTTGAATTGATGAAGCTATTTAAGGGATCGTGTTTTGATTGTTTATATTTTGAGCTGTTCTTAGCGACTTACAAGTTTTTAAATGTTCTGTCCTTTTGGAACTTTCCATGGTCAACATAGTAACTACATTGATGACACCACTTATTTCTGTTGTTATAAAATATTAAATTCTTGTGCGTGGTTGTTGTGGACTTGGATCCACAACGGGATAACTACCGTGCAGAAGATAGCCAGACGGCGTGGCTGCTAGGGTTTGGGTAGACATAGGTTGAGAAGAGAGAATAACCAGGGAGAGATTAGATTGATTGTTTATTGCTTGATGCAATAACTTACATGACCGACACATATATAATACCTCCTAACTTGACACCCAAGACATTATACTTTCCTAATCCTTACTGTTCCGAACTAACCTTTCCTAATCTTATCTCTAACTCATCTTTCCTAATTAAGTCTTCCCCTTTATGAACTCTTCCCTAGCCGACTCCTTCCCTGAAGGCAATATGCTAATGGCCACAACACTACAGCCCTCCCGGAGAAGCAGCTTGCCCCCAAGCTGCGGTCTGGCCACCATGGTCTTGTTGCCCCCAAGCTGCGGTCTAGCAACCATGGCCTTGTTGCCTCCACGGCTCCATGTCTTGGCACATCAAGCGTCACCTCCACTGTACCCAATGCCACCACAGGTGCTGCTTCAGGTTGTGTTGCTGCTGATGGATCTGACATTGTAGGCAGTTCTTCTATTTGCACCTCTGTTATTGTTATGGCTGGTTGCAGTACTGCCGCCCCTAGTTGCGCTGCTGCGCCTGGTTGCTCAGCCATGATTCCCTTGGTTGCTCCCACTGTCACCGCAGTGTTGATCTGCATCTGTGTTGCTGCTGCTTCTTCCTCTGGAGCTTCTTCTTCAAGTGCCTCTGTCGCTGCTTGTGCCACTGAATATTCTGCCATCCTTCTTGCTTTCTCCACAACAATCTCTAGTATACGCGTCTTGAATTCATCAAAGATGGTTTGAAGGGAGGCCTTGAATTCTTTCATGAAAGAGTCGGAATCGAAAGCCATGGTGGTTGGCTCTGATACCAAATGTTGTGGACTTGGATCCACAACAGGATAACTACCGTGCAGAAGATAGCCAGACGGCGTGGCTGCTAGGGTTTGGGTAGACATAGGTTGAGAAGAGAGAATAACCAGGGAGAGATTAGATTGATTGTTTATTGCTTGATGCAATAACTTACATGACCGACACATATATAATACCTCCTAACTTGATACCCAAGACATTATACTTTCCTAGTCCTTACTGTTCCGAACTAACCTTTCCTAATCTTATCTCTAACTCATCTTTCCTAATTAAGTCTTTCCCTTTATGAACTCTCCCCTAGCCGACTCCTTCCCTGAATCTCATTGGGAGGCAACATGCTAATGGGCACAACAGTGGTCATGACAAATTTTACACATTGATTATCAAAACGAGTAAGATTTGACTATATGTGTTCGTTGATTTACAGTTTGAGGAGGGAGTATTCATATTTCAGGTTCACAGTGGTATATCAGTTCATGATGTGCTAATTTTTTTTGTTAATGCTTTGACATGTTGTGAAAAAAATTCTGTGTAGAAAGGATAAGTCCATCCTGTATTAATTTCGGAAGTTCTTAGAACATTTATTTTACCTGTAGCTTTTGTTGATCCCCATTGTTGAGTTCCTTATAGTGTGAAGTTGTGACATGCTAACTGATGTCACAGTCTTTCTGCTATCGGCAATATCCCGGCTCCCCTCATAAACATTATTCTTTGAGTGTTCCACTATTTTGGATAATTTATTTGGAGTAGGAATATTTGGAGTGACCAGCTGCTGACTCCTTTTCACTGAATTCCAGGTACTCGATGAGATCAGGCCATACCTTTCAGGCACAGGTGGTGGTGAGCTCGAGTTTGTTTCAATCGAGGAACCTATCGTCAAGGTTAGGCTCACAGGCCCGGCTGCTGGTGTGATGACTGTTAGAGTGGCCCTCACTCAGAAGCTCCGAGAGAAGATCCCTAAAATCGCAGCTGTCCAGCTATTGTCATAATCTCTGAAGTACACATACCTTACAATTTACAATGTGAATGTGCCGATACAGTAATTGTCAGGAAGTTGTAATAACATTTGTATGTGTAGCCTCCCAAAGAGCTGCACGGATATAAAATCCAGATAGCAATGGCCGATACCAATTGTCGAGAAGGTGTTCACATGCTGGATTCACAAAAGTTTTGGTCTGTACCTGTATGTACAATCGACCTGTAGAAATGTTTTGCAAAATAGAGTAGATACACTTCATATGATACCTTGAAAGTTTTCTGATATTATGTAAAGTACTTATATTCTGCAAAGTCATTTCAGTATTTGATTATTAATTCCTGATCCATAGAAAACTTAGCTCTCTGTATATCAATTATGCACAGACATGTAAGTATCGGGTTACACCTTCTCACTGCAGCTTAATTTTGTTTTGTCACGAACCGCACGGGGAAAACTCGAGTGATTACGCAGTTCCTCGTTTGGTTAGGACTTAGATCAGCACTTCCTCGTTTGGTTAGGACTTAGATCAGCACTCGATTGTTATACTCATTCCGTCTATAAATAACTGACTTAGGTTGTCTAGATTCGAATGTACGTATACACCGTGCTGTTACATAATACTAATAGGGCAAAGCCAAGAAGAACATGGAGTGAAGACGCAGGGAATAGATTCGCCCCAACAAACCGTTCTCACACGGACCGTAAATAATTGACCAATTTCTTCGCTGCAGTTCACCAAGAACAAGGCACGCTATTTGATTGTGGGTGGGTTGTCCACTTCTCCGTGTGATGCTCTGCACTCTTCTGTGTTCCTCTGGAATTGTGGTCCATGTTACGTTGTAAGAGACGAACGTAAGTTATAAATACTTCACAGTGTGATCATAGTCACAGCAGCGCCCGTGGCCTAATGGATAAGGCGTTTGACTTCTAATCAAGCGATTGTGGGTTCGAGTCCCACCGGGCGTGCTTCTCCTTTTGTTGGCGCTATCTTGTTTTTGTACTGAATTTTTTTTAGGGATTCTACCCAATATATTTTAGGCATCAGTTTTATCGCGAGTCTTAAATATATTAATTTATACGATCTAAAGGGAAATATCTTCGCCAAATAACTCACTCCATTTTACACCTTGGAGTTTGGCGTACGTGTTCTCATGTTTTATTTTCTCCCCTCCGTGTCACCGTGCATGCAGTATGCTTGACCCGCTAAGGCTTTGCCATGTTGCCATTTCTTTTTCTTGATTTTATGCAGATTGTTGTAAATCATAATCACCCATATTACATTACAGAATGTAGAATTAAAATTTGATAAATTGGATAGAAATAGCTTTGTGGATGTCTTTTATAATTAGTCTGATGCTGGCCTACACATTAGCCTATCTACAAATCAAATAATTACAACGGTAAACCAAGTCTTTCTTTGAAGGTACCGTTAAAAAAGACAGTGAATCAAACATGCATCATCACATCTCCAAGTCATTCTTAGAGGATGGATATCTATCTTTTTTCTTTTTTTGCAATGTAGATGCGGTGACCCAACGTAGCATTACATGATGTAGTACACTATAGTCGTTGACATAACACTAATGAAACACCGTTCACTAGTATTACATCCCTTAGAGTGGTACAACAGAAACACAATAGGTCCAAGACATGACTATAGACTACAGCTCGACTCTTTACAAAAGATCCAGAGAACACTTTATGTTAAAGAGAGAGAAATAAACTTCTTACAAAGAAAAACCAGAAATAATAACTCTGAACTATCTAGCTAATAAGACTAGCATCTAAATTATCTGACTTGCAATTGCTGCTAGTGCAATGCTCTACAGAAGTAGGTGGTATGGCTAGAGTATCTACTCCTATCTAATCAAGATCTTCGCTTTTGCTTCGGTTGATGTATATGTTGACTTCATTGACTTTATAGAAGAACTTGAGCTGTCGATGATGATTTCTTGAGCAGAAATTGATGTTGACATCGTCTTCAACGGCTTAGAACCTAGCAAGTGTTAAGAAGGTACGGTTGAGTACGAGCGTACTCAACAAGTTCACTAAAAATAAGTGTATGATGCACTGTCTCTACAGTCATAGACCATAAGTCATAGGCAACGCAGGTTTTTGTAAATATTTCTTCAAAGATTGCTTTTATTCTGAAAACTATGTCTGACAGTCTTCACAGGTTGACCAGAACCTTCGTAGGGTTCCTTTCCTACTGCGTTTGTAGCTCCTTCCCGGAACAGGGAGTAACATGTCACAGTTCTTACACTCTGTAGATGTGCGTTGCTTTATCCATGAGAGAGCAAATCCTTGTTACACAACCGGGCAGCTTATTCCCGTCCACACTTCCTTTCGTATGGAGCCCAGTAGATGATCCAAGTCAATCACCGCCCCCTTTGCGACCCCGCATGTCCCCTTGGTGTACGTCATGCCCACATCTTGAATTACGGCAATGGTTAGTACAGACCGTCAGATGGCAGAACTATCGTGGGACGTTGAGGGTTACCACCCATATGCTGCATATCCTCTACGAATTACCAATAAATGCACGCTACGAGGATAACAGCCACGACTTGGCCATCCGAATGCATGCGAGAGAAAGAAGATACAATTGACTTCTCCGTCCCATTCTAAATCTCATGGTTAACGCGTAATATACGGTGCTAGAATCACTCGCAACATTGGTTGTTAAGTCCTAGATGATATATTCCTGGACAATGGCGTTTCCATTGCCAGTTATGATAGATTAGCTGATCACCCTGGATCAGTAATCGATACTTCAAGTTAATTATGAAAATAGTGTTTTCGACCTTTTTAAAATGCAGGTGATGACAATAGTTGAGTTACAAGCATAGAAAATATATCAAAGGACATGAGCAAGTTGTGAACTTGCCTTTTGTGATTGAAAGATTATGAAATCACGATCTTCAAGACAGTAGAAGATCCAAATTCTGTAAACAACATAATTGGTCAGGTAAGGACAAATGTTTAAAGAAGCAAGATGCGGTTATGCGTAAGTAATGTAATGTAGTTTGATAAACGTGAATCCTCGGGATAAGAATCTGTGATCTAGGTTTGCGAGCTTGTGGTGATATCTTTAGAATGTGTTGTACTTTTATACCAATTTCAGACTTGTGCTTCTTATTAAGGCTTGTGAGAGTGTGTGTGAAACATTATGTAAATACAATAAGTAACATTCAATACTAAAGCACTCAAATGGGGCATGGTATCTAAAATATTTCTTAAGCCAGATTAAGAATTAATTAACACTTTTAAAGAAGTGTTCAAGGATTACTTTCAATGTTTCTTAAAAGAATAACTTTTGAGAAAAATATTACTTTACAAAATAAAAAGTATTTGAACTTAAAGCTAACACCTTAAGGTTTTCTTATTAATTAAAAGTATTCAATTAGAAAAATAATTAGTATTTTTGAATAGCTATTTGTCGGGGGATCGTCCCCGGGTACCCCAAAAGGCGCCTAAATATAGACAAAAAAGGCAAAACAGTAAAGAAAAGAGCAGCAGAAGACAACCTGGGCCGGCTGGATCCTCCTAGCCGGCCAACCGTCGCGCCACCACCTTTTTCCGGCTAGGCCGCCCTAGCCGGCCCGCTCAGCTCATCAAGACCTCCCCGCTTGGGTCGGCTGGCCTACCTGGCCTCCTCCCGCGCACGCCCTGTTGGGGCGGCTCGGCAACGCCATCCCGGCTTCGCTCCTTCCAGCCGGCAGGTGGCCTCGCTCCAGGCTCACAGGGACTCCCGCGAGGGAAGCTGCAACCATCCCTTTGCTGCTAGTCCCCACACCTCTATCTAACCTGCTTAGGTACTTTCGTTCCTAATACAACGACAGTTGGCACCCACCGTGGGGCTAGATGGCTTCGACCGGAGTCACGTTCCGCACGGGACCCCGCACTTCAGCTGGTGAGCACGTGGCCTCCGGCCTAGTGCTTACGCTCGGCAAGTTTGACTGCGTCATCGACAATGCTTCTTGTTTCGCTAGATCCATGTTTCTGGCAAACGGCTCTATCCTACTCTTCGGCGACCTCCCTGTCTACGTCGCCAGCGTGCCGGAGCATTTCCCTAGGGAGATTGTTTTCATCATGGAACCGCTGCACCTCGGTAGAGATGCCTCCGTCGCTCCTCGTGGCGTTGACGTGATGATGGCTGGCTCCAGCTCTCAACCCCGCCAGCCTCGGGAGAAGGGCACGAACGAGGTCGGAACTTCTGCTCCACCGCAGCCTAGGAACCCGGTGGAAGAAGCTATCGACCGGCTCCTCATGCCGGTTAACCTCGGGGATAACCCGGAGGAGGCGGAGGTCAACTTCGCCATGGAGAGGCAGCTTCTCTTGCAGGAGGCCATGGAGCTGGCTACGACCAGGAAGCAGATCGAGATCACCCGACGCGAGTACGACCGCGCGCACGGCCTCACTCCAGCCACCGTGGAGCCGAGCCGGCACGGACAAGTACGACACAGGGGCGGCGAGCTAGGCGGCAGGATGGAGAGGGATGGCAAGCCGGATCCGCTACCTGCTCTCATCCGGCCCACCTACAGCACACCCATCAAGAACCTGCGTGCGGCACGAGCCATGGCAGACAAACTACCCAACTTGGAGGGCGAGGAACGAGACCGGCAGCATGCCCGGGTGCAGGAGCTCCTCCAGATTGCGGACGAGCAGGTTGATGCTAACCGACAGATGCAGGAGGACCCCAGCTGCTCCAAGGGAAGTAAGCCGCCCAACAACAACAAGGGCTCACCCCGCGAGACCCAGCAGGCGTCCTCTCCTCCGGCTAAGGCCCATAGCAAGCGCCACAGATCTGGCAACAAAGGCCAGCCGTGCTAGGAGCGAACGGTAAACAGCAACCCACCGCCTCCCCCTCCACCAACCGGAGCGCTAAGACCTACCGGTTCCCGTCTCTCGGGCTGGGTAGGAGCCCCCAACCCGGATCGTCCGGATGCCCACGGCCGCATCGAGCTCCTCGCTCAAGCGCGCGTCACGGAAGAGGAAGACTCCACTGGACCGGTTTGTTTCGGACCCCGCATCTAGAACGAGCTGTTTCCGGGTAAGTTCACCCTGCCCAAGGATACCCGCAAGTACGACAGCAACATGAAACCGTAAGATTGGCTGACCGACTATGCCACGGCAGTCGGCATCGCCCATGGGAACAAGCGCACGGCTATGCACTACGTCCCCCTCATGCTAACCGGGTCAGCGAGGACATGGCTCAACAGCCTCGCACCCAACAGCATCAACGGCTGGCCAGACTTTTAGAAGGTGTTCGTCCGCAACTTCAATGGCAGGTACAAGCGTGCGGGCCGCCCGCGCGACCTGGTTCTGTGCGTCCAGGGCGACCACGAAATAGACCGTGAGTACCTCGCCAGGTGGACGGAGCTGCGCAACACCTGCGAGGGCATCCTGGAGAGCCAAGTGATCGGTTTCTTCATCGAGGGATGCAGAGAAGGCACCATGCTTCGCCACCGGCTACTGTGTGACGAGCCGAAAACCATGGCGGAGCTCATGACGGTTGCGGACCTGTACGCCACGGTGGATGCCGCGATGAAGAAGCCCCTTCGAGTAAGTGCTGACGGGCGTCCGACTCCTTCGGATTCGGCTCGCGACTGTCTGAGCAATCCAGCTGGAGAAGCCAAATCCTCCAGGCGCCACGGAAACGACAACCAGTTCCATGGGGACCGCCAAGACGGAAAGAAGAAGCCTCGCTACCACGCGCGACAGGTCAATGTTGTGGAGGGCGCGCCCGACGCACCGGCTAACGATGCAAGAAGGCAGAAGCCAGGTCTCACCTTCGACCAGATGTTTGACGGCCCATGCAAGTGACATAGCGGTCCCTTCAAACCGGCTACACACACCACCTGGAACTGCAGCTGGACCCGCCAGCTAAAGGACCAGGGCAACCAGCAACGTCTCCCCCCGCCCCTCTTGGTGGACCCCAACCACCGGATAGGGGAGCCGACAATGATGGTAACAGCGGCAACAACGGCAACAACAATAATGGCTACCCCCAGCCGCACGCCGCCTACCACATCTTCGAGATGGAGCTAGACGACAAGCACAACCGCAGGTGCCGCTCCAAGGAGGTCAACACCAGCGTCTCCCCATTCCCCCAGTACCTGAACTGGTCGGAGACCCCCATCTCCTGGAGACGGGAGGACCAGCCGAATGAGCTTCCAATTCCCGGGGACTACGCCATGGTGCTTGACCCCCTCATCGTCTCCAACGAGCGCACCTGCCGCTTTTCGCGCGTCCTTATCGACGGGGGCAGCAGCCGCAACCTTCTCTTACGGTCTTCGCTTGAGAAGCTTGGCATCCGCGAGTGCGACCTGCGCTAGACTACCACGACGTTCCACGGCGTACTTCCGGGGCCGTCTTGCGCTCCGCTGGGTAAAATCCAGCTGAATGTCATCTTCGGGACCGAGGAGAACTTCCGGCGTGAGCCGATATGGTTCGAGGTGGTGAACCTCTCGAGCTCCTACCACGCTCTCGTCGGGCACCCCGCCCTCACCAAGTTCATGGCCGTCCCCCACTACGCGTATCTTAAGACGAAGATGTCGGGACCAAATGGCGTGATCACCGTCGCCGGCTACTTTAGACGGTCCATGGAGTGCGCCTCAGCCGGCTCCAAGATGGCCAAAGCCCTCATCATAGCCGAAGAGAAGCGCGTGATCATGCGCAATCTGGCCATGGCCCAACAAGAAATGCCGGCTAGCAGCAAGCCGGCTGGAGAAGCAGCTTTCCAGCTAGCAAAGGAGACAAAGAGGATCCTGCTCGACCCCTCCGACCCGACCAAGTTCGTCACCATTGGTGCCAACTTGGACAACAAATAGGAAGGCGCACTCGTCGACTTCCTCCGTGAGAATCGGGACAAATTTGCATGGTCCCCCAAGGACATGCCAGGTGTGCCGAGGGAGTTCGCCGAGCACTCACTCCATGTGTGGCCGGATGCCAAGCCAGTCAAGCAGCCTCTGCACCGGTTCCCAGAAGAGAAGAGAAAGATTATTGGTGACGAGATCACCCGGCTCCTTGCAGCCGGGTTCATTATGGAGGTGTACCACCCGGACTGGCTGGCCAACCTAGTCCTGGTGTTGAAGAAGAACAAGACCTGGCGCATGTGTATCGACTACACCAGCCTGAACAAGGCGTGCCCGAAAGACCCCTTCGCTTTGCCCCGTATCGATCAAGTTATCGATTCCACGACCGGCTGCGATTTGTTGTCCTTATTGGATTGTTACTCCGGTTACAATTAGATCCGGTTAAACCCGGCTGACCAGATAAAGACATCGTTCATCACCCTGTACGGGGATTTGTGTTATGTAACCATGCCTTTCGGTCTAAAGAATGCAGACGCTACCTACCAGCGTTGTATGCAGAAATGCTTGCACTCGCAGATCGGCCAAAACGTGCATGCCTACATGGATGACATCGTCATCAAGACGAAGGAGAAGCGTGCCCTCCTCGAGGACTTGGGGGAGACGGTCGGCAACCTCTACCGGTACCAGATGAAGTTGAACCTAGAGAAGTGCGTCTTCGGCGTCCCATCCGGCCAGCTACTCGGTTTCCTCATTTCACAACGAGGGATCGAGGCAAACCCGGAGAAGATTGTGGCTATCGAGAGAATGCAGCTGCCCAGGAGCCTGCTTGGAATCCAGAAGTTCACCGGATACTTGGCTTCCCTCAGCCATTTTGTCAGCCGGCTGGGGGAGAAGGCACTTCCGCTATACCAGCTGATGAAGAAGATATACAAGTTCTCTTGGACTTCGCAGGCCGACGCCTCCTTTCATGACCTTAAGCACATGCTATCCACAACGCCGGTTCTAGCCACGCCGACTAGCAAGGAGCCGTTGTTTCTCTATATAGCAGCCATCAGTCGGGTCGTCAACGTCGTCCTGGTGGTGGAGCGCCCCGAGGAAGGCAAGGCTCAGCTGGTTTAGCGATCCGTCTACTACCTCAGCAAGGTTCTCTCCCTCTCCAAACAGAACTACCCCCACTACCAGAAGATGTGTTATGGTGTGTACCTGGTGTGCAAGAAGCTCAAGCACTACTTCTAGGAGCATCCGATTAAGGTCTTGTGCACCGCACCCCTTTCGTAAATCACCAGCAACAATGATGCCACCGGCTGAGTCGCCAAATGGGCCATCGAGCTCGCCACCTACTCCGTCCAGTGCGAGCCTCGGCTCACGATCAAGTCGCAAGCTCTGGCGTACTTCCTCGTCGACTAGGCCGAGACCCAATACCTCCCACCGGTTCCCGATTCGGACCACTGGAGGATGCACTTCGACGACTCGAAGATGCTCGGGGGCTTGGGAGCCGGCATCGTCCTCACCTCGCCCAAGGGAGACCGGCTGGAGTATGTTCTCCAGATCCACTTCAAGGCCTCCAACAATGTTGCCGAATACAAGGCGCTGGTGCATGGCCTCCGGCTAGCCAGGGAGATTGGCGTCAACCAGATCCTTTGCTTCGGCGATTCGGATCTGGTGGTGCAGCAGGTATCCGGAGAGTGGGATGCCCGCGATGCAAACATGGCTCTCTACCGGTTCCACGTGCAGAAGATCAGCGCCTGCTTCGACGGATGTGAGTTCCATCATGTCCCTTGCGTCAACAACGAGGCAGCCGATTCGCTCGCCCGAATCGGATCCACCAGGGGTCTCCTTGGAGCACCTGCGCAAGCCCTCCATCAACCCGTCTCCCGAGTCAGATTCCATTATCTGGGCAGGAAGCGCTTCGGTTGACGGCAGGCAGACGCGGAACCAGCAGAACCTGCAAAGAAGAAGGCTCGCACCAACTCCGGCAAGTCCGTACCCTCCAGCTCACAAGACCCCGGGGCTGCCGACTCATCAAGTGGCTCGGGGGCTACCATTCCGGGTACCCCATCCGGACGACCCCCCGACGTCCCTCAACCGGAGAGCAGAAGCATCCTCACTATCCGGGAAATACCATCCTAGGCGCAGCCCTTCATGAACTACATCGCCAATGGAGAACTTTCGGATGAAGAGGTGGAGGCCAGGCAAATCCGGCGACGCACGCACACATACACCATCATCAACAAGGAACTGTACAAGCGCAGCGTGTCCGGCATCTTCCAACGGTGTGTCGATGTGGACATAGGCTATCGGCTGCTCAAGGACATCCACCAGGGCGAGTGCGGGCATCATGCTTCATCCAGGGAAATAGTCTCCAAGGCGTTCCGCCACGGCTTCTATTGGCCCATCGTCCTCGAGGATGCCGACCAGCTAGTCCGCGCGTGCAATGGGTGCCAACGCTTCGGGCAACTCGGGCACATGCCGTCTACGGTGCTCAAGACTATACCGATCACCTGGCCTTTCGCTGTTTGGGGCCTCAACATGTTCGTTCCCTTCAAGCGGGCATGTGCAGGCATGATCCACCTGCTGGTGGTGGTAGACAAGTTCACAAAGTGGATAGAGGCCAAGCCTATCTAGAAGCTGGACGGGGCGACAGTCGTCACCTTCTTCACCGACATCATTAACTGGTTCGGCTATCCCAACAGCATCATCATGGACAATGGAACATATTTCGCCAAGGGGGCCTTCGCCCGGTTCTGCAGCAACAAGGGCATCCGGCTGGACCTTGCTTTCGTCACGCACCCGTAGTCCAACGGGCAAGTCAAAAGGACAAACAGTCTAGTGCTAGCCGGCATCAAGCCGCGCCTCATCGAGCCCTTGGAGCGATCGCCCGGATGCTGGATTGAGGAACTTTCGGCTGTGCTATGGAGCCTCCGCACCATGTTGAATAGGTCAACCGGCTTCACCCTGTTCTTCCTTGTCTACGGCTCGGAAGCCGTCCTCTCTGTGGACATCGAGTTCGACTCATCGCGCAAGCTCCTCTACGATGAAAAGGCCAACCAGGAGGCACGGGAGGATGGCGTGGACCTCCTTGAGGAGGCCCACGAGCTAGCACTGTCTAGATTGGCCCTGTACCAGCAGCGCCTACGCCACTACCATTCGAGCCAGATCCGCCCTGTCGCATTTCGTGAGGGAGATCTAGTTCTCCGGCTGGTGCAAGACACTAAGGCATGCACAAGTTATCGCCACCCTAGAAGGGTCCCTTTATCATCAGTCGGGCGCTACCCAACTATTCCTACTACTTCATCGACACACAGCAGCCGTGCAAAAACAAGATGGACAAGTCGGACGAGGAAACAGAACACCCCTGGAACGTGGCCCTGCTCTGCCCATTTTACACCTAGTCACCGGACAGTATGTATCCCGCAAACTCTATGAATGAAAATGCGAACCCCTGCGAGTTACCCGCGGGCTCCTTGCTAGAAAATTTTGTGTCTTTGTTTCCGGTTCAGTTTTTTTGGCTCCGGCAACCCCTACCCGGGGGCTCACCGGCTGGCCCGACCTGTTAAATCAACAAACCGGCTGAGTAATGTGCGATGATGTCAGAGGCCCACTCTTCGTCTCAGCTACAGACCGCAACCCGGCTGTCTGGCTAGCAAGAGCAAAAGCCCAAGGCATCCCACACGAAAGACGGGGAGGGGATGCGACGGATTGGGCGTCCAGGCCTTGCAACTAGTTTGAGACGATCCGGCTACTAAGCTGTCAGTACCGTGCGCAATGTACCGTCAGCTCCCTTCGATTTCGGCTGCAGACCGCAATCCGGCTGCCCGGCAAGGACACAACGTAAATAGAAGAGCGCACGGGAAAATGACTAAGTGTCCAGAGAAGCACAAACTAGTTTTCGAAAAATAAATCTGCCTTCCGGCTAAAAGGCGCTATCTTAACCTACTAACCTATTAACGAGTGGGAATATATATGTTTGTTTTGTACGACTATATCAAGTCTGAGTTCAAGAAGAAGATTCGAATTCCTTGCCTTCATCAAGCGCTTCGAATCTTGGGGGCTACACCCACTGGGTGCGCTCGTGTGGCCCTAGTGGAATCTTGTAGTTTCTGACCGGCTAAAGGCGTTTAGCCGGATATTTGGAGCCTACGTGAGGGCAAGGGAAGGAAGAAAAGAAAGAAGAAGATTCAAAGTCCTTGCCTTCATCAAGCGCTTCGAATATCGGGGGCTACACCCACTAGGTGCGCTCGCACACCCCCAATGGAATCTTGTAGTCTCCGACCGGCTAAAGGCATTTAGCCGGATATTTGGAGTCCAGGTGAGGGCAAGGGCCGAAAGAGAAGAAAGAAGAAGATTCGAAGCACCTAACTTCGTCAGCTACTTCAAATCTCGGGGACTACACCCACCGGGTGCGGTCACGCGCCTCCGGTGTAATCAAGTGCTCCGATCTGGTTGAAGGCGTTCAGTCGGATAGCAAGTTTGAGGTGTGTAAAAGGGCAAGATATAGAAGATTCGAAGCACCTGTCTCTGTCAGCTACTCCGAATCTTGGGGGCTACACCCGGCGGGTGCGCTTGCGCGCCCCCGCGGGAGTTGTGTTGCTTCCGGGCCGGAGGTGTCTAGCCGGACGCCATTCAAGCACTTCATCTACAACGACAACGTCAAGTTTTTTGGAGCTCACGCGAATTTCCCCTTTCAGGTGAAATCAGCGCGCGCTCGGGGGCTAGTGTCGGGGGGGTTGTCCCCGGGTACCCCAAAATGCGCCTAAATAAAGACAAAAAAGGCAAAACAGTAAAGAAAAGAGCAGCAGAAGACAACCTGGGCCGGCTGGAGCCTCCCAGCCGGCCCACCGCCGTGCCAGCACCTCTTTCCGGCTGGGCTGCCCCAGCTGGCCTGCTCAGCTAATCAAGACCTTCCCGCCTAGGTCGGCTGGCCTACCTGGCCTCCTCCCGCGCACGCCCTGCTGGGCCGGCTCGGCGACGCCAACCCGGCTTCGCTCCTCCCAGCCGGCAGGTGTCCTCTCTCCAGGCTCACAGGGACTCCCACGAGGGCAGCTGCAACCGTCCCTTCGTTGGTACTCTGGCCGGATCACGCGCCTACGGTCCGGGAAGATCGATCCTAGACGGATCGACCCACTACTACCGATCGGCCCCAGCTACCGATTAGCACTAGGGCATCTGACTCCAGCGACAAGACCAGAAGAAAGACATCGAGCAAATAGCAGGCCATGCCTCTACGTAGGACTAGTGTGGCACTATACACTTTATCGGACACTATGCATTGTGCCTATATTACCTCATGCATGACATATGGAATAGTCTAGTTAGGCCAAGTGGGTCCCACCATGTCCCTTGGGCCAGCTTTATAAGGCAAGGGAGGGACTCACTCACACACTCACTCTCACAGAGAGCCACCCATCGATCACTCCCTGGGAGCTAGCTCTCTCACTCCCAGGTACACACTCTTAGGCATACATAGACACATACATAGAGGGTTGGTCTCAGTTCATTTAAGAAGGTAGATAGGAGATACAACTCGAGGAGCATTTGTAGCCCGTGTACCACTCATAGTCAAATCGGTAGGAGTAGGAGCTTTACCTCACCACGAGGGCTCCAAACCTGGGTACTTCTTGTGTCTCGCTACACTTGCTCGTATCCAATTCTGCCTACGGACACCGTCGAGAGCTTCCCTGCTAGTCCCCACACCTCTATCTAACCTACTTAGGTACTGCCATTCCCAATATAACGACACTATTACACTAGCAAGTGGAGACTTCTAACACTTCATGAAGGTGAAACAAAAGTATTATGCCTTTATGGAAGTGGTGTTCTCTTGATTTTATAAGTGAATAGAATCACTTACTTATTATAGAGTTAATACTTATTACTATAAACATGGGAATGGCATCATGTTAAATACTTAAAAACTTTGTTTAACTTTTTAAGTAGACTCCCAAATTTGTAATAGAATTGGTACTCAAATCTCGATGATTTTTTAATTAATAAAATCTTTTTGGAGAGTAAGGTTTACTTAATTTTTAAATGATAGTTTTAGTAAGTACAACTTAAACTGGTTAGACCTATCTTGACTTCACTTAAATATCAATGGAACTTTTTATTATACTTTTAGATTTTAAATAACTTATATTAAAGGCATAAGTAAAGATTTATATATTTTTAATGGGTTAAAATAGAAGAAAAGGATTTCAATAAGATTTATTAGTCCTTTACCTTTTATTTTACTTAAATTATGAAATATAATATTTTTAAAGTGTAGGTTTTATTTTTGTTATCATTTTGATATATTATATGTATTTTTGTGATTTTTAAATAATAAGATATGATTTTTATAAGTTTTATCACTTTGTAAATACTAAATAAATAATAAATATTAGCTAAGTGATAGAAAAATAAATGAAATAAGTTTGTAAATGTAGATTTTATTTTTCTAAGAATTTTTGGTATATTATTTATATTTTTCTTATTTACCAATACTAAAATATGATTTTTTAAAGTTTTATTACTTATAATTTTTTATAAAATAATTATTATTTAAATAGTTACATAATAATGTTTGATAATAAAGTTAAATTATAGATTTTATTTTTCTAAGCATTTTGATATATTATATACATTTTTCTGAGTTATAAAACAAAAGGTATTGATTTAATAAGATTTATTCATTTTCTAGAATTAAAAATAAATATTAAATGGGTTTATGAGACAATGCTGATGTCATCATGAGGTGGGTGACTTTTCTCACCGGGGCTATTCCTAGCCCCAGTCACTGACTGGTGGGGCTTATACCACGCCAGCTGCCACGTGAGCAAGGGTTGGGTCCACACGCTGACTTGGCCAGAGGATGATGCCAGTTCGCCATGATGGTGAGACAACATAGCCACCACCACCAGTGGGTGGTCGCCAGTGATGATTTAGGGCGAGTTAGCAAGCTCAGTTGGTCGGGTTCGATACTACATGACACGGGGAACCTAATAGTGCGGCACCGCTAGCAAACAGTCACCGGAGCGACGATGAAAACTAGCTACTGCGGCGGCGGATGGTGAGCTATGGTGGCAGATCGATCTAGGGCAAGAGGGAGACATTGAAATGGTACCTGAGCACCGCTTTCTCACTGGGGTCAAAGGGGGGGTTGCTGAGGCCGGAGGAACTCGGAAGACGGCGAATCGACGGTGAGGTCTGCGACGGTCGACGGGATGCAGATCTCGATTTCATACGATTCACGGTGCGCTTGCTTGCGAGCTTGGTCAGAGATGAATGAGGACAACAAGGCAAACTCAACTGTAGCCTCAGCTTCGCTTGGAGCTGCCAGGATCGATGGAGAACGACGATGGCAGAGGCTAGGGTTTTAGTGTGGAATGGGGATTTGCGCTAGAGGGCGAGAGATAAGATAAGGCTGGTATGGATGGATAGAGGACGACACGGCCGATCTTATCGGCGAGGTCTGGGACGTCGGCGAGCATCGTAGTGGTCCAATTCTACTAACGACGGTGATTGGCATTGGGCGACGGCGCCAGCTCCAGAGAGCTGCTTGTGACGGATGGAGAAGACGACATCGAACCAGTACCTGGGCCTAGGCTACTGCTGGGCCGTGGCGAAGTGAGCGGAAGATGACGCGACATGCACGCGAGCGACAATTAGTGCAAGGATGACCTGGGCCGTGGGCCAGTACTGCTGTGCGGTTTTTTCCTTTTCTATTTTCATACTCCATTTTTATTTCAAATTCCAACCCCTTTAAGCATTAAAACTTTTATACAATATTTCAAACATTTCAAAGGGCATGATATTAGTTGATTGACCTAATCTTGTTGGTGTGTTACAATTTCCATTATTATAAAAGAATTTGTTTATTAAACAAAGTAATTAGGGATTAGGGTTTTAGAGATTTGTTCCTTATAATAAGATTATAAACATGATCCATTTTCACTTGATAATTGTAATGGTAAGGATTTAGAATGGTGAATGATATATATAGGATTCTATTCATACTTAATCTCATAAAGGATTTATATATATTTATTATAAGGTATTGAACCTTGTTGTTCATGATATGGTGATTTGAATTTCATGATCCTCCAAACATGGTGATATCTCCTATTCAAACTCTACTTAGTTTGTGGGTTTTAGAACTACCATAGAACATTCTTGGTTGAGTCCTTATGTATGGATAATATTCATTAATGGAAAAATTAAGATGTTCATTTACAAGTGGTTTAACATGAGTCTTGGAGAATATTTAATAGACTCACATTCTATTATGGTTATGGATAAAGATCAAGGTTTAAGGATTTATCTAAAATTTATAATCCTGAATGACATCTCCACTTAGAGTGAGCTATAAAGATTACTTCTTAATATATTCTTGATGGCATTCACTACAAGAAAAGTTGGCTTTTCCAACGGACGATTTTCATGGTTGAAGGCCCGTTTTTCATGGCCAAAGAGTCTTGCACGACGGATGGACTTCGTGGTAAAAGCCCCATCACAAATGAATTAACCACGGTTTCTTTTTCGACCATGGCGGATCGCACCCTTCAGCCACGAAAGTTGTTCCATCATAGATCTGTTTGCCAGCCACGCTGACGGCTGAGGTCATGCAAACTACCATGTGGCAGCTGCTGTTAGCGGCCGGTTACCGCCATTAACGGTCATAGAAACTGTGCCAGAAGCCAGGCCCAGCCAAGGCTTGCTAAATACTAACTAGGCTGGCCCATTGGGGGAGCCCAACAAGAAGATGGCCTATTACTGTTTTGTCCTGCACTGTTTGAAATGGGCCCAGAAATGCAGCTAGCAGCGGCCCGTGAACTTTCAGGTCCGATTCTGTTTCGGCCTACAGAAGGCTCATGTTGGTCCAACACCGTGCTGCCACTTGAGGCCTGCACAAATCCGCCCTGACACTGTTCAGGCCTCTTGCCAATTTAGCCTTTTACTATTTAGTCCTATTACTGTTCTAGCCTTTTAGGAATTTCGACCCGTTGCTATTTAGGCCCTGTAGTGTTTGGGCTTTTGCTTGTTCATGCCGACACTGTTTGGCCTATTACTATACTGGCCTGCCACCGTACTGGCCTTTTGCTGTTGATACCTTTTACGGTTCTGGCCTTTCACAGTTCTGGCCTTTTACCATTCTTGCCTTTTATGGTTCTGGCCTTTTACTGTTCTGGCCTTTTGATGTTCTGGCCTTTTACTGTTCTGCCATTTTACTACTACGGCCTTTTACTATTTTGTCCTTTTACTATACTGGCCTTTTATTATACTGACCATTTATTGTTCTGGCCTTTTCATGTTCTGGCCTTTTACTGTTCTGGCCTTTTACTGTTCTGGTTGTTTTTGGTCGTCCATGCACATGTTGTTCCAACGTTCGACATGCTACTGCTCCGGCTTGCTACTGTTTCGAACTTTTTTTTGCTAGTGTCTACTTTTCGCATAACAGGTGAATATCAAGACATCAATTAATAAACACACAGAAATTAAAATTACTTATTACACAACAATAAAAGTTTGTTACAATAGGTTATACAACAAGATCATCATTCCGACAGATTACAACGTGTCAGTATCATCTATCCTCTTCTTCAACATTTCAGCTACAGATCTAAGAGCAGCTACACCCTTTCGTTCTGCATGCAATACATCATTTATATATTTATCACTTGCAGGAGTTGTTCTAGGTGGACAGTTAAGTAAGTTGTTTGCTTCGGCAATGCAATGGGAGGATGAATGGGACGAGGGATCACAACTTTCAGTCCTTCCTTCCAAGGACTCATGCTGGGTTTTAACTGCAGTCTGCTAAAATATGGTGAAACGGGTTAAAAGAAACAACAAGGGAAACACGTAGTATTATATAAAGTAGAGATCATTTAAAGTAAGTATGAACTTATAGTAGCACGTTCAGGCTGACAGTAGCTCCTTCTCGAGCGGGTGCGACTCCTGGTCAATCTGCCAGAAGAATCTAAGCAGAGTAATTGGAACTTTGGCCCTTGTAGTCCATTGTCATTTCTTTGCATGACATTTGAAACCAAGTTGGTTGGTTTGGAAGGATGAAAACTCTTGAAAAATACCAAAAACATAGCATTAAAAATTACCAGATGTATGTTTCAAACTAGATAGCTGGTTTGGAAGGATGAAAGCAGGTGAAAACACCAACATATAACATTAAAATGACCACATATATCATCCAAACTAGATGGACATTTTCCGAATTAAGCATTCGCACATATATTCACAATTGAATATAAATGAAATTTCATTGCAAGTTCTTAGGTAGAATGACTTATTAACTTATTAGGCATGCAGGTTATACAACTAATTAACATGACAAGAAACTGGCCTAAGTAACATAAGGAAACCTCACGATTTAGCCTTGCTGGGCGTCAGATTGTCAGTGTTGGATCCTCTATGAGCTGTTTGCATGACCTATGCGAGCGCTCAGAAAGAATAGAATCTATGAGTTCATATTGGAGGATTAAACCGATAGCGTGAGAATAAAGAAAGGGAATAAAAGCAAGAAGCTAATGAGGTGGATAGGACCTACAATATGAAGGGTGCAAACGAAATGGCAATAGCATCTAGGATATTGAGCAACATCCTAAAGAATTCGTACCTTACGAGTACCCAAAATATAGCAAACGAGCAAGAGAAATTATCGCTGCGCGGCGAGGACGGGTGGGACGGGCAAGTGGGAGGCAGGGGCGGTGACTCGGAATTTCGGGGTCAGCAACGAATGATTCAGTGAAGCAACCCCAGTAGGGTAGACGACATCATTGGCGAAGCAGGTCCGGTGCTGCGAGGGAGTCGGTGAAATAGTTCCGGTGAAGAGCGCCTGTAGTGGAAGAGCTCCGATGTGGAAGAGAGTGTCAGCGGTGAAGCAGCTAGAGGAAGGTCAAAGTTGGAGGGGTATGGGCGGGGAAGAGATGATAGGGGGTATATAGGTGGGATGACGCACATTTACATCCTATACCCCTCTATTATTGCAGTACTCCCACAGTCCTTATTTCTGGAGCAGGGATAGAAGAGGATTTTTGCATTTGCAAAAAGCGGGGCGGGATATTTGAATAGATGCGCGGGATATTTGAATAGATGTGCGCGGGATGTTTCGGCGCTATGCGGAAATTTTGAGGTTGAAGCGTCTGACGTACGCTACTCTGACGCGGCCGCTCTCACGTGTTGGCCCCGTCTAGACCCACACGCTAGCGACAATATGCTTACCAACATATAAATGAGTTTCCACACATTTGTCGAAATCGATAAACAATATATTTTGAAGGCTTTCATACAAGATGACCAAGGTCACGGCCATATCTCTGTTATAGTTTATAATAGCGTGTCCATATCTGGTAGATAGCTGCATCTTGGCATTTCAAAAGAAGATTCTAGATTTGATGGACAATGCCTAACTTTCATGAATTTCCAAACTTTATAGCTAAATCTATACAATAAAATGACTTTTGACAATCTGAAGTAAACATGTCTAATTTCGAACTAGAAAGTGTGTGATATACCTTGCTCTTGACTTTTAAAAATAATTCAAAGATATCAAGTAGCAAATATTGGAGAACCACCGAGAGTTTCGGAAAATTCAACTTTTTGATATGAATGGTAATGACACCTAATTTCGGCCATTTTAAAAAAATACGAAGAAACAAAATATAAAAAGAAATTCATCCATTGTTTTCTCTCTTTGTGTCTCACTATGTGCACTAGTTAGTTTCTGAGAAAAAGTTGTATCACAATATATGGAGTACCATGTGAATATGCATGGCTTTCAAACCAGATGACCAAGGTCATGGCCATATCTTTTGTATAGTTTATAATAACCTATACATATTTGTTATGGTGTGTATTGGCATTTATAATATTATTACAAAGGAAGCTTCCGAATTGGAAGTTATTTCAATTTTCTAAGGCACAACAATGGCTTTACTCATGAAGCTACTACAAAACATGGCTTAAAATCCCACTCCCCGGTTTTCACTCAAAGTATATATAGCCTAGGGTTAAGTTTAGGGTTCAGGGTTTTATTTTGGGTTGAGGGTTTAAGGGTTCATGGTTTATGGTTTAGGATTTTAGGGTTTAGGCTTTTAGGGTTTAGTGGTTTAGGGTTCATGATTTAGGGTTTAGGGTTATTCAAGGTTTTAGGGTTTATGATTGTTTAGGTTTTAGGGTTTAGGGAGTTTTCGATAATAATGTTCAAGCTTTATATATATGGTTATATTCATGGAATAGAATGGCATTATCACAATTTAATAAAAGTATTTCAAAATTTGATCTATAAGTGCATTATACCTCCTTGGTAAGGGTTTAAGGTTCTAGGGTTAGGAAGTTAGAGTTTTAGGGTTAGGAGGTTATTAGGATTTACAGTTAAGGGTTTTTGATTTTAAATAATGTTCAAGCTTTATGCTTATATTCATGTAATAGAATGGCGTTACCACAATTTAACGAAAGTATCTCAATTTTTGATCTATAAGTGCACGGTTCCTGCTGGTTTAGGGTTTATGGGTCGATGATATAGGGTTTTATGGTTTAGGTTTTATGGGTTGTTTAGGGTTTAGGGATTAGCGATTTTTCAATAATGCTCAAAGATTTATGCTTATATTTGTCGAATAGAATGGCGTTACCTGCTTTAATGAAAGTATCACAAATGTTTATCTATAAGTGCATGATACCTGCTTGGTTAGGGTTTTACAGTTTAGGTTTTATCATTCTATAGGGTTTAGAGTTTAGCAAATTTAGAATAATGCTCAAGCTTTATTGTTATATTCATCGAATAGAATTACGTTACCTAATTTATTGAAAGTATCTCAAATTTTGATCTATAAAGTGCATGATATCTGCTTGGTTAGTGTTTATGGGTTGAGGGTTTGGGGTTTTAGGGTTTAGGTTTTAGGGGTTGTTTTGATCTATAAGTGCATGCTACGTGCTTGGTAAGGGTTTAGGGTTTGGGGTTTTAGGGTTTTTCAATAATGTCCAAGTTGCTTTATGCTTATATTCGTTGAATAGAATGATATTACATCAATTTATTGAAAGTATCTCAAATTTTGATGTATAAGTGCACAATACATGCTTTTGTTAGGGTTTATGGGTCGAGGGTTTAGGGTTATAGGTTTTTACGTTTTAGTTTATGGGTTGTTTAGGGTTCAGGGTTTAGCGAATTTTCAATAATGCTCAAGATTTATGCTTATACTCGTAGAACAGAATGGGTGTTAGCTGATTTAATGAAAGTATCTCAAATTTTGATCAATGTGTGCATGACACCTGCTTGGTTAGGGTTTATGGCTGAGGGTTTAGGGCTTTAGGGTTTAAGTTTTAGGGGTTGTTTAGGGTTTAGGGAAATTTTGATATTACTAAGGATTTATGCTTATATTCGTCAAATAAAATGGCGTTACCCAATTTAACGAAATTATCTTAAATTTTGATCTATAAGTTCATGCTATGTGGTTAGTGAGGGTTTGGGGTTTAGGGTTATAGGGTTTAGGGGTTTAGGATTTGGGATTTAAGGGTTTTGGTTTTCAGAAATTTTCAATAATGTTCAAACTTTATTATTATATTGGTGGAATAGAATTGTGTTACCGCAATTTAATGAAAGATCGAACCTCAGATTTTGATCTATAAGTCCATGATACCTGCTTAGTTAGGGTTTATATGGGTCGAGGGTTTAGGATTTTATGATTTAGGTTTTATGGACTGAATAGGGTTTAGGGGGTTTATCGAATTTTCAATAATACTCAAGCTTTATGCTTATATTCGTCGAATAGAATATATATGGTGTTACCTAACTCATTGAAAGTATGTCCAAATTTGATCTATAAGTGCATGATACCTGATCTGTTAGGGTTTATGGGTTGAGGGTTTGGGGTTTTAGGTTTAGGTTTTATTAGGGGTTGTTTAGGGTATTTTCGATAATGCTCAAGATTTATGCTTATATCCATCGAATAGAATGGAGTTACCAGTTTAATGAAAATATATCAATTTTTGATCGATAACTGCATGCTACATGTTTGGTAAGGATTTAGGGTTTAGTGTTGAGATTTTAGTGTTTCAGGAATTTTAAATAATATCCAAGCTTTATGCTTATATTTGTGGAATAGAATGGCGTTACCGCAATTTAATGAAAGTATCTCAAATTTTGATATATAAGTGCATGGTACCTGCTTGATTAGGGTTTATTGGTCGCGGGTTTAGGGTTTTACAGTTTAGTTTTATGGGTTGTTTCTGGTTTAGGGTTAAGAGAATTTTTGGTAATACTCAGGATTTATGCTTATATTCGTCTAATAGAATGGCATTACCTAATTTAATGAAAGTATCTCAATTTTTGATCTATAGTTGCACGGTACCTGCTTGGTCAGGGTTTAGGGGTTTAGATTTTATGGTTTAGGATTCCGTGAATTCTCAATAATATGTTCAAACTTTATGGTTATATATATTCGTGGAACAGAATGGTGTTACCGCAATTTAATGAAAGTATCTCAAAAATTGATGTGCAAGTCGATGATATCCTGCTTGGTCATATTTTTTGTTAAATAAAATTGAAGGTACCCAGGTACTAAAACAAGGGAGAAACATGAAGAGTTCCTTGAGATTTAGGCGATGTTTGGTTGGGCTCTAATTCTGGCTTTTGATTTTTGGCTTATAAAGCTACTAATGTGTTTTTGGCTTTGTTTTTTAGCTTTTACTCTGACATAGTGGAATGATAGTATAAGCCAGGTTGGATGATTTTAATGACTTTATCTCGGTTTAGCAAAAAATGTTCGAATTTTGAACAACAAGCGATGGGAATCTCTACTTCCCGTAATTCTAGCTCACTGAAATGTGGGTCACTTGCATAGTGGGTCCAAAAAGTCAGTGTAGGTCGGAGTGGGCGGGCAGGTAAATATTGAAGAAGGGATGGGAAACATGGATGGGGTGATGCACTTGGGAGAACGCAAATTTACCACCTATATCCCTCTGTTATTGCAGTGCTCCCTCGGATTCTTGTTTCCGGAGCAGGGATAGAAGTGGAATTTTGCATTCTAGAAAGAGGTGAAGCATGTTTGAATGGATGTGTGGGATATTTTAATGGATGGGTGTGCTGTTTGGGCGCCGTACCAAATTTTGAGGTTGAAGCTTCTAGCATATGCTACTCTAGCGTGGGGCCTCTCAGACGCGCTATCACCGTCTAGGCCCACATGCCGGCGAGAGTTGCTTCCTAGCATTTAAACGAGTTTCTAGACATTTGCTAAAAAATTTGAACAATTTAAGGCTTTCAAGAAGATGACCATCGTCCAAAAAAAGGTGACCAAGGTCATGGAAATAGATTATGATGACGTGTCCGTATTTGGTAGATCGGTGCATCTTTGCAAATCAGCCAATATGTCTGCTTCCAAATTTGAAGTTTGTTTTCGAATTTCCAAGTAACAACAATGTGTTTTGTTGTGAAGCAACTACAAAGATGATGGCTCAAAATGCCATCGCCCCCTTTTTTCACACATTGTATAACGCCCTTTCATGCTTCCAGGCTAAATTTGTGCAATAAAATTATTTTTGGGGCTAGATGTTTGAATGGATGGATAACCCAATTGTTTGAATGGATGGATAACGCCCTTTCATGCTTCCAGCCAATATGTACATTGAAACATCTTTGCCAACCAAGCTTACAAACCTGTCCATATTTGGTAGATCGGTGCATCTTGGCATTTCAAGCAATTGTTTACAAAGGAGATTCCAGATTTGATGGATAACCCAATTCCTGTGAGAAATTTGAGGGAAATCTGAGAGCGACTCTAACATTTTCGAGGCGCTTCAAGGAGTTGCGTGTGAAAAAAAACTACTTTCATGAGTTTCCAAGCTTCCTAGCTGAAGATGCTAAAATTAAATAACTTTTTGATGATTGAAAGTAAGTATGTCTATTTACGAACTACAAAGTGGGTGATATAGCTTGCTCTTGACTTTTTAAAATAGTTCAAAGGTACCTAATTAGTCAAATATTGGAGAACCACCGAGAGTTTTTTAAGATTTCAATTTTTTGATATGAATAGTAATGACACCAAATTTGGGCCAGATTTTAAAAAAAATAAAGAACAAAATATAAAACGAAATACAACCATTCATTTCTCTATTGGTGTCTCACTGTGTGCATTGGCTAATTTCCATGAAAATATATAAAATTTGATAACCCTTGAAAAACTCGTTTCACAATATGGCGTACCATGTTTGAACATTCATGGCTTTCAAAAACTAGATGACCAATGTCAAGGCCATATGTGTTACCATACTTTATGATAATGTAACCATGTTTGTTAGATTGGTGCATATTGGTATTTCAACATTGTTTAGAAAAATAGCTTCCATATTTGGAGTTATTTTAAAAGCTCAAATCGATAATAATGGCTTTAATTTTGTCATACGATATATGGCGTACCATGTATGAATTTGCATGGCTTTCAAACCAGGTGACCAATGTCATGGCCACACCTTTTATATAGTTTATAACAACATGTTTGTATTTGGTAGATTGGTCCGTATTATTGGCATTTAAAATATTATTTACAAAGGAAGCTTCTGAATTTGAAGTTATTTTCAATTTTTCAAGCGACGATGATACATTGTAAATGTATCTATAATTTTTGATGTTCCATGCTTGGTTTTATCTACTTTCTTGTGTTTTGTCCCCACTTTGGAGTACTTTTCATATGATTTCTTGGACTAACCCATTAACAAGAGCCAAAGTGCCAGTGGCCTGTTTTCTGCTGTTTTTGGTTCTAGGAAAGTCAGAAAATCAATATTCTCGGAATTGGACCGGACAAAAGCCAAAGTTGATATTTTACCGGAAGACACACGGAGCCAGAAGACGAGACGGAGAGGGGCCACATGGCAGCCACACCATGTGGTGGCGCGGGATAGCCCTGGCCGCGCCACCAGGTGGTGTGGGCCCCTGGCCGCCCACCGACCTTGCCTCTTCGCCTATAAGAAGCCTCCTGATGCATAAACCCTAAATAATCAAGCCTCCAGCCACGAAAAGTTCCGCAGCGCCGCCGCCACCGAAGGGGATATTCGGGGGACAGAAAGTCTCTGTTCCGGCACCCTGCCGGGACGGGGAAGTGCCCCCGGAGCCATCTCCATAGATCTCCACCACCATCTCCATTGTTGTTGCTGATTCCCATGATGAGGAGGGAGTAGATCTCTCTCGAGGCTAAGGGTTCTACCGGTATCTATGTGTTCATCTCTCTCTCTATGCATGATCTTATTGAGATCATGAGCTTGTAATCTCTAGATATACCTTGCTACTCAAGTGCTTTAATAGATCTGTGCTCTCCCCATGTGTATGAAAGTGACAGCGTGCACACCATGGTGGCACTTAGGCTAGACATTTCAAATACTTGTTATGAGTTATATTTGGAGTTGGATGTCTCTATGAAATTGTGGTGTTTGTTGGAACCATCTAGTGCTCAAGGTGACAGTGTGGGGTTTTCTAGATGGGAAAGGCTTACTTTGAGGTGTGCTTTTATAGCCCTACCATCGTTTAGAGTGTCCAACCGGAGAGTAGTTCAGCGTAGTATCATAAAGAAGAATATATTTATATGAGAGTGTTCACTAGTGAAAGTATGATCCCTAGGCATTGTTTCTAAGCATTGAAACACCGTTTACAATTAGATCTGTTACATGTTTGCTTGCTTCCTTCTTTATTTCAGTTTTACTTTAGTCTTTTCCACGCCATCAAGCTATTTTCTATCACCGCTACCACTTATAATTATCTATACCACTTGTATTTCACTATCTCTTTGCCGAACAAGTGCACATATACACCTGACAAGTGTATTGGGTGTGTTGGGGACACAAGAGACTTCTTGTATCTTGATTGCAGGGTTGCTTGAGAGGGGATACCTTTGACCACTTCCTCCCTGAGTTCGATAAACCTTGGGTGATCCACTTAAGGGAAAACTTTCTGCTGTTCTACAAACCTCTGCACTTGGAGGCCCAACAACTGTCTACAAGAATAGAAGTGCGTAGACATCAAGCTATTTTCTGGTGCCGTTGCCAGGGAGGTAAGGTAAAATGTATTCACACCGGAGGATTAAAGAAGAAGAACCTCCCACGGCAAACGCCTATTTTCTAGCGCCGTTGCCGGGGAGGTAAGGTAAAAGGTACTCACATCCTCCGGTGTGAGTGCTCGAAGTTATTTCCTTTAGATTCTGCAATTTTGTCTTTTTGTTTCTTGTTTTCACTAGTTAGGCTTAATGGAAAACAACAACAAAAAATTAGAGAGCTTTATAGTATTTATCTTGAGTTAGGACATGAAGTGTTTGCAGAGAAAATTAAAAAACCTATGGAACTTTATTTGCATGCTAATAGCAATGTTGTTAGTATGAATTCTTTAGACACCATTGTTGCTAATGCTATGGAAAAGTCTAAGCTTGGGGAAGCTAGTTTTTATGAAAATGATCTTTTTAGTTCCTCTGCTTTGGAAGATAGCTATTCTATTGCTTATGATGATACAAAACCTCCAATATATGATGATTACAATGATGAATATGATATTTTTAGTCCACCTACTATTGAGGAGAAAATTAATTATGATTACAATATGCCTCCTATATTTGATGATTATGGTGATGAGAATAATAATGATAGCCAAGAACGATTGTCATGCTCCGTCATCGGTAAAACTGGATCCAGAGCTATAGCTGCTTTGATCTTCCTGAGCTTTGACCTCTTTAGGGAGAGCCTCTTGAGATTCGACCTCTTTAGGGAGATCCACTTCAGGTTTATCTTCCACGGGGAGATCTACTTCAGATTCTTATGTGGAGAGTAATAATGATTATATGCATGTGGCTCATGATAAGAATGTTTCTTGTGATAGTTATATTGTTAATTTTATTCATGATGCTACTGAAAGTTATTACGAGAGAGGGAAACATGGTTTTATGTATCTCAATAATATTAAGTTTCCCCTCTTTATGTTGAAAGTCTTGAAGTTGCACTTGTTTTGCTTTACTATGCTTGTTGCTTTGTGCTTTCATGACTTGTTTCTTTACAAGATTCCTATTCATAGGAAGTGGGTTAGACTTAAATGTGCTTTGAATTTGCTTCTTGATGCTCTCTTTTACTTCAATTCATATTTCTTGTGTGAGCATCTTCTCAAACTAGCATGCCTAACTTAAAGGCGTTAAATAAAAGTACTTATTGGGAGATAACCCAAAAGTTTTAGATGAGTATTGGAAGTTATTACTTCAGTAATAACCGCTCCTTATCCTTTTTATTTGCTTTTTGTGCCAAGAGTAACCTCTAATGAGAGAGAAGTAATGATTGGGAAAGTTGTTGTCTCGAAACAGATTTCTGTGCTTTACCATAAAAATTCTTGTAAAATCTCTGTACGTCCTTTTCAGGCGTGAACTTTTGTTCTTCTTCCCCAGGTTGTTATCTAACTTTCGTTAGTTCAACACTTTTTGATTTGAGCAACAAAAGGTATTTGAAAAAATTCGTCTTTACCTGCTGGTCTGTTTTAACAGATTTCTGCCATTTTCTGCATTTGCTTCTTGTTGGTTCCTTTTTGAGTTCTTTTGGAATTGAGCTTTTTGAGGGAAGTGCTTCAGTAGCTTGTGTTTAATGGAAGTTTTATTGGTGTTGAAACTAAACCTAAATACTTATTATCTTGAGTGCACTAATGTTGCTAATAAAGATTGTGTGAAGTTTTGTATGAAGGAAAAATTTCAGGTGTATGGGAGGAATGGGTAATGAGATGAAGGATGGATTAAAGCTCAAGCTTGGGGATGTCACACGTGTTACCCCAAGAAATATCCAAGAAGTACAAGCGTCAAAGCTTGGGGATGCCCAAGGCATCCCCTTCTTCATCAATAAAAATCCCAGGTTTCTTACAAACGCTTCATTTTTATTGTTTCATGCAAGTTGTGTTGTTCTTGGAGCGTCTTCTTTTTTTTTCAATTTGGTTTTTCGTTTGCTTTGTTTGCTTAGTTTGCTGAATGAATTGGTTGGACCCCCTCTTTCATACATTAGTTTTCAAATAGTTTGGTTTGGTTTGGAAAAGAGTAGGAAAGCTCATGCTTAAGTGGTAAAGAGAGCTTGTTTTTGACTATGGCCTATGCTTTGTCATGCCATGCTTGATATTGTTTTTGCTTTATGCTTAGTATTCTTTGCTGTAGCATGACTTGTTATAAACAATTGAGATTGCTTAATGTGCCTTGGATGAATCATGCGTTGTTTTAGCATATTAAAGCATAGTATAGTGGTATTCTCCTTTGATGCTTTATTTGGGTTGACTTGGCGCATGCTCACACCATGTTATGACTATCTCAAGTCACCATAAGCCTTTATGATCCTTTAGTATTCAACTTGTAGTATCACTTTATGCTTTGATCAATGATGGTTTGTCGCTCTGCATGATTATGGCCATTATTGCTCTCTTAGTTTGTCCCTCCCAGTCTTTTGCTAGCCTCCACAACCAAGTATGAGTTCCGCTCATGCATCCAACTCCCTAAACCAAGTTATTCCAAAGAGTACACCATACCTACCTACTAGCTTATACTATTCCAAGTATATTCATATTTTTGTTTACCTTCCAAATTAAACTTGTTATAAGAAAACTAGTGATTAAAGCTCTCACGAACTTGATGGCACACTTTACTTTTTTTTGCATCTAATAAACTTGAACCATTGGGTCCTTCTTTGTTGCGTATATGCTTGCGCTTTATAAGTTGAAATTAGCAGAACCATGTATCATGGTGAACGCTTTCAACATTGCACTTGTACTTTGTACCCCGTTGATATCATGTTCTTTTGCTTATGGATCCCGACGGTGTGAAATAAAAGTGGAACTTGTAAGATAATGGAGTTTGTATGTGTCTTAGAGAAATGCCTGGGCCGCTAGCCTAAGCCATGCCTAATCATGGTGGAAACTTACAGCATCACCATAATGAGCACTCTATGAAGCATCCTCAATAAAAACCTATGCAAATAGCAAATAAAAAGATCGTTGAGATGCTCATTGTCTGCTTGCCTTGTCATTTTGATTATGGGATAGCTCTTGTATCATGTGCAAGGGGTACCCTGTTGGCGGTTCTTTATGATACACATGTACTTACAATGACAAGAGCTTACTCGTGACTAAAGTTGAGTAGCATGAGGTTCGGTCTTCGTAAGTAAGGGGCATGAGATTTCGGTTTATAACTTGTCAAGCATATCCTCTTAGTTGTGTCACTTTAACCTTAATCGCCTTAAAGATGCTTATGATAGGGGCAATGAGATCTGAAAGCTAATAAGTACCATAATTTTTGGAAGCTCTTTATGAAACTTGAATCTCTGCTTCCTTCTATGAAGGCCTTTATTCCACCATTATATTGAGTCTCCACCTTCTATCTTTATGCACCTACTTTGAGAGCATAGTGGCCATTCTTAGTTCTATGTGCATTGTCCCAAGACTAGTTGATTGATGCATAACTTGATATTGCTTGTTTTAAACTATTTGTATCGAGTCACTCTTATGAACTTTGAAGGTGTCCTATGCATTTATATTTGCTACTCTATGAGGGACAAGCTGAATACTATTATGCTATGTTTTCTTTATGTGAAACAAACAAACGTCTTGCAAAGCATTGTTATTCATGAATCTTTTATTTGTGCCTTTTCATGTTGCACATAGTTTCTTTGTCTTATTGCTAGAACTTTGTCTTTCATGTTATGATTGAAGTACTATGATCCTAGCTTTGAATGTTTTACAAATACTTTGGTCAAGTTTATGATGTGCATGTCACCTCAATTTTTTTCTTTTTATCACTTACCTACTCAAGGACGAGCAGGAGTTAAGCTTGGGGATGTTGATACATTGCAAATGTATCTATAATTTTTGATGTTCCATGCTTGGTTTTATCTACTTTCTTGTGTTTTGTCCCCATTTTGGAGTACTTTTCATATGATTTCTTGGACTAACCCATTAACAAGAGCCACAGTGCCAGTTGCCTGTTTTCTGCTGTTTTTGGTTCTAGGAAAGTCAGAAAATCAATATTCTTGGAATTGGACTGGACAAAAGCCAAAGTTGATATTTTACCGGAAGACTCATGGAGCCAGAAGATGAGACGGAGAGGGGCCACATGGCAGCCACACCATGTGATGGGGCGGGCTAGCCCTGGCCGTGCCACCAGGTGGTGTGGGCCCCCTGGCCGCCCACCGACCTTGCCTCTTCGCCTATAAGAAGCCTCCTGATGCATAAACCCTAAATAATCAAGCCTCCAGCCACGAAAAGTTCCATAGCGCCGCCGCCACCGAAGGGGATATTCGGGGGACAGAAAGTCTCTGTTCCGGCACCCTGCCGGGACGGGGAAGTGCCCCCTGAGCCATCTCCATAGATCTCCACCACCATCTCCATTGTTGTTGCTGATTCCCATGATGAGGAGGGAGTAGATCTCTCTCGAGGCTAAGGGTTCTACCGGTATCTATGTGTTCATCTCTCTCTCTATGCATGATCTTATTGAGATCATGAGCTTGTAATCTCTAGATATACCTTGCTACTCAAGTGCTTTAATAGATCTGTGCTCTCCCCATGTGTGTGAAAGTGACAGCGTGCACACCATGGTGGCACTTAGGCTAGACATTTCAAATACTTGTTATGAGTTATATTTGGAGTTGGATGTCTCTATGAAATTGTGGTGTTTGTTGGAACCATCTAGTGCTCAAGGTGACAGTGTGGGGTTTTCTAGATGGGAAAGGCTTACTTTGAGGTGTGCTTTTATAGCCCTACCATCGTTTAGAGTGTCCAACCAGAGAGTAGTTCAGCGTAGTATCATAAAGAAGAATATATTTATATGAGAGTGTTCACTAGTGAAAGTATGATCCCTAGGCCTTGTTTCTAAGCATTGAAACACCGTTTACAATTAGATCTGTTACATGTTTGCTTGCTTCCTTCTTTATTTCAGTTTTACTTTAGTCTTTTCCACGCCATCAAGCTATTTTCTATCACCGTTACCACTTATAATTATCTATACCACTTGTATTTCACTATCTCTTCGCCGAACTAGTGCACCTATACACCTGACAAGTGTATTGGGTGTGTTGGGGTCACAAGAGACTTCTTGTATCTTGATTGCAGGGTTGCTTGAGAGGGGGTAGCTTTGACCACTTCCTCCCTGAGTTCGATAAACCTTGGGTGATCCACTTAAGGGAAAACTTGCTGTTGTTCTACAAACCTCTGCACTTGGAGGCCCAACAACTGTCTACAAGAATAGAAGTGCATAGACATCAGACGACAATGGATTTTTTTCATGAAGAAACTACAAATAAGTATGGCTCAAAACCCCATTGCCCTAGTTTCCACATAAGATATATATAGCCTGGGGTTTAGGGTTCGTGTTTTTTGGGTTGTGGGTTTAGGGGTTTAGGGTTTATCGTATATGATTTAGGATTTTAGGGTTTAGGGCTTAGGAGTTTAAGGTTGGTATTTAGGGTTTAGGGTTTTAGGGTTTTCTAGGTTTTAGGGTTTATGAATTTTCAATATTAATGTTCAAGCTTATATATATATGCTTATATATATGTTCGTGGAATAGACTTATGTTATCGCAATTTAATGAAAGTATCTTGGATTTTGATCTATAAGTGCATCATACCTGCTTGGTAAGGGGTTGAGGGGATGAGGGTTTAGGTTTTTTGGTTTTTGGGGTTTAGGTGTTTAGAGTTTAGGTTTTTTGGGAATTTTTGGTAATGTTCAAGCTGCTTTATATATTCTTATATTCATGGAATTGAATGGCATTAGCACAATTTGAGGAAAGTTTATCTGAAATTTTGATCTACAAGTGAATGTGGTACCTCATTTGCTAATGATGTTTAGGCGGGGTTGAGGGTTTAGGGTTTTAGGGTTTAGGGCATTTTCAATAATGTTCAAACTTTATTATTATATTCGTGTAATAGAATGACGTTACCGCAATTTAATGAAAGACCGAATCTCAGATTTTGATCTATAAGTCCATGATACCTACTTGGTTAGGGTTTATAAGGGTCAAGGGTTTAGGGTTTTATGGTTTTACGGTTTAGGTTTTATGGACTGAATAGGGTTTAGGGGCTTTATCGAATTTTCAATAATACTCAAGCTTTATGCTTATATTCGTCGAATAGAATATGGTGTTACCTAACTCATTGAAAGTATCTCAAAATTTGATCTATAAGTGCATGATACCTGATTGGTTAGGGTTTATGGGTTGAGGGTTTGGGGTTTTAGGTTTAGGTTTTGTTAGGGGTTGTTTAGGGTATTTTCGATAATGCTCAAGATTTATGCTTATATTCATTGAATAGAATGGAGATACCGGTTTTATGAAAAAATATCAATTTTTGATTGATAAAGTGCATGCTACGTGCGGGGTTGAGGGTTTAGGGTTTTAGTGTTTAGGGCATTTCCAATAATATTCAAACTTTATTGTTATATTCGCAGAATAGAATGGCGTTACCGCAATTTAATGATAGATCAAATCTCAGATTTTGATCTATAAGTCCATGATACCTACTTTGTTAGGGTTTATATGGGTTGAGGGTTTAGGGTTTTAGGGTTTTACGGTTTAAGTTTTATGGACTGAATAGGGTTTAGGGGGTTTATCGAATTTTCAATAATACTCAAGCTTTATGCTTATATTCGTCGAATAGAATATATATGTCATTACCTAACTCATTGAAAGTATCTCCAAATTTGATCTATAAGTGCATGATACCTGATCTGTTAGGGTTTATGGGTTGAGGGTTCGGGGTTTTATGTTTAGGTTTTATTAGGGGTTGTTTAGGGTTTATGGTATTTTTGATAATGCTCAAGATTTATGCTTATATTCATCAAATAGAATGGAGTTACCAGTTTAATGAAAATATATCAATTTTTGATCGATAAGTGCATGCTATGTGTTTGGTAAGGATTTAGGGTTTTGTGTTTAGATTTTAGGGTTTCGGGAATTTGAAATAATGTTCAAGCTTTATGCTTATATTCATGGAATAGAATGGAGTTACCGCAATTTAATGAAAGTATCTCAAATTTTGATATATAAGTGCATGGTACCTGCTAGATTAGGGTTTATGGGCCGAGGGTTTAGGGTTTTACAGTTTAGTTTTATGTGTTGTTTCTGGTTTAGGGTTAAGAGAATTTTTGGTAATGCTCAGGATTTATGCTTATATTCGTCTAATAGAATGGCATTACCTGATTTAACGAAAGTATCTCAATTTTTGATCTATAGTTGCATGATACCTGCTTGGTCAGGGTTTAGGGGTTTAGGATTCCGTGAATTCTCAATAATATTTTCAAACTTTATGGTTATATATATTCGTGGAACAGAATGGTTTTACCGCAATTTAAGGAAAGTGTCTCAAAAATTGATGTGCAAGTCGATGATATCCTGCTTGGTCATATTTTTTGTTAAATAAAATTGAAGGTACCCAGGTACTAAAACAAGGGAGAAACATGAAGAGTTCCTTGAGATTTAGGCACTGTTTGGTTGGGCTCTAATTATGGCTTTTGATTTTTGGCTTATAACGCTACGAACGTGTTTTTGGCTTTGTTTTTTTTAGCTTTTACTCCGACATAGTGGAATTATAGTATAAGCCAGGTTGGATGATTTTAACGATTTTATCTCGGTTTAGTGAAAAATGTTCGAATTTTGAACAACAAGCAATGGGAATCTCCACTTCCCGTAATTCTGGCTCACTGAGATGTGGGTCACTTGCATAGTGGGTCCAAAAGTCAGTGTAGGTCGGAGTGGGCAGGAAAGTAAATATTTAAGAAGGGCTAGGAAATGTGGATGGGGTGATGCACTTGGGAAACGCGGATTCTTGTTTCCGGAGCAGGGATAGAAGAGGAATTTTGCATTCTAGAAAGAGGTGAAGCATGTTTGAATGGATGCACGGGATATTTTAATGGATGGGTGCGATGTTTGGGCGCCGTACCAAATTTTGAGGTCGAAGTTTCTAGCATATGCTACTCTGGCGTGGGGCCTCTCAGACGCGTTGTCACCGTCTAGGTCCACACGCCAGCGAGAGTTGCTTCCCAGTATTTAAACGAGTTTCTAGGCATTTGCTGAAATTTTCGAACAATTTAAGGATTTCAATAAGATGACCATCTTCCAAAAAAAAGGTGACCAAGTTCATGGAAATATTTTATGATGACATGTCCGTATTTGGTAGATTAGTGTGTCTTTTCAAATCAACCAATATGTCTGCTTCCAAATTTGAAGTTTGTTTTTGAATTTCCATGTAACAACAATATGTTTTGTTGTGAAGTAACTACAAAGATGATGGCTCAAAATGCCACCGCCCCCTTTTTTCACACAATGTATAACGCCCTTTCAAGCTTCCAGGCTAAATTTGTGCCATAAAATAATTTTGGGGCTAGATGTTTGAATGGATGGGCGGGATGTTTGAATGGGTGGGCGGGATATTTTGGTGCTCTGCCAAAATTTTGAAGTTCAAGCTTCTAAGGTACGCTACTCCCACTTGGGATGCTGTCCCTGTGAGATAGTCCCACGGGCCTGTATGCTTTCCAGCATTTAATGAGTTTTTAAACATCTGCTGAAATTAATGAACATTAATTCAAGGCTTTCAAACAAGAGAAGCAAGGTCACAACCATAGTTTCTGTACCTTTTTCATCTTTTGTACTACTCCGTACATTGAAGCATCTTCGCCAACCAAGGTTATAAACCTGTCCATATTTGGTAGATCGGTGCATCTTGGCATTTCAAGCAATTGTTTACAAAGGAGATTCCAGATTTGATGGATAATGCCCTACTTTTATGAGTTTCCAAGCTTCCTAGCTGAAGATGCTGAAATTAAATAACTTTTTGACATAAAGCCATTCATTCGCAAAGTGCAATGCTATGTGCATTAGTTTCCATGGTAAAACATAAACTTGTATTTTGACAAGTTTTGGATCAATTTTGATCTATGGTGACTGGCAGGTGGGCCACGTATATGGTGGTGCCCAAAGCAGGGTAGGTCAGAATTTCCAAAGTTATCCCTCCACACCCCTTTGCGTTGTGTATTAACTTCCACCCTCCACCACCTAGGCCTCACCCCTTCCCCACAAAACAGACGCGCTTACGGCTGCTCCTCATCACCAACATGCACGAATAATCTTTCCCTACCCGTCGGTCTTCTTGAGGCGCACCGGTGGGCACGTCGATCCCACGATAGTCCTTCTATCTCTAGCTCGATCTGGTTGGCATTTTATTGCCCTTTCAAATACTCCTATGTAGTTTAATTTGTCCTCAATCTGCATGGTCATAGTTTATTCTGCACTGGATCTGTGTTCCTAAATACCTTCAGTGATTTTTGCTGTCAATATGTTTGCTGAAACGCATAGGCATATATAGTTTTTGTACTTCATCTATATGTTTCGTGCTTTTATTTTAATAATAACCAACCTTGTATGTCATAATTAACCAGATGGGCAGATTTTGGATAGAGATTGCTCCATTAGGCAGTGATAAACGTATCCTTGATGTTCTATGATTTATGGGATTTGTTAGAGCTCGTTGTGACAACTCAAAAGTACATTGCCCCTGTCGGTTGTGTGCGAATCGTAGGGTGCTGTCTCAAATTATAGTGGAAGTCCATATTTTTACATTTGGGATGCTAAGCACATATGTTAGATGGGTATTTCATGGTGAACCATATGATCCTCCATATGAACCGAGGGAAGCACATCTTTATCATCAAGATCAAGCAGGGGAAGCAGATATTGATCAACTAGATCAACTAACAGAGGCAACTCCTGAGCATCTAGATCAACTTGGAGAAGGGAGAGGAGAGAAAAAGCGCAAGCTGCATGAAACATGTTTCATTTCTGGTACTACCGCTATGCCAAATGACAAGGTATATATGTAGAACGACAAATGTTCAGGTTGTATGTCTTTGATGTTTCTCTATAAACGTATATGTTAATCTACTAATCACAGAAGCAGACGACCAAAGAGGACTTTGATGGTAATGACGATGACCTGTTCATTGATGAGCCTATACCTGATGTTGCGGATCGGGTACACTGCGTCTGGATGGATTTGACGCAGGGCTGCTGATCATCAGGGGTGTACTTTCGGTGTCGTTCATGACCACTAGCCTAGCTGAAAAACTCTTGGGGTGTAGAGCTATCCCATGATTGGTTCGCTAATTTCGTAGTTCTGTAATATGGAGCTACCTTATTATGATTTCTAGCCCTTTGTTAGCAGAACTGTAATTGGAAACTATTCCGTATATTAGTATATACGAAGTATATGTGTGTTTGTGTGTGTTTCTAGTCTGAAATCCGAGCTTATCATTTTATCGGTTCCTAAACTGTTTTTGAGGCCCCAACGCTGGTGCCCTATGCTGCAACTACCACCGTATTGTCCACTGCTCCATGAGACAAATCAGTAGAAGGATAATAAGCTGGGATCAATTTGATTCGAAGAGGGGTGATTTTCTCTATCCTTGGAGAGGAACCCGAGAGAACCAGTACTGGTACCAAGGGAAGGAGGAGGTTGGCTCAGTCAATCATCTCACCCACTTGATGTGGGACCTCCTTTAACTCACCCCTGACGTGGGTCCCGCTTGAAACAGCTGTAGGCCACCACATGATAGCTGGGATCAAATATTCGGGATTCTCTCCCGGCAAAATGTTCCCGCCACTGCCACTTAAAAATACTTACTATAGAAAAAAGGGTACTTCCTAGCCCTACTACTACTAGTACTACTACTCCCCTGTCCATGCCTTTCTACCAACGACAAGACAAGAAACCATCACTAGCTAGCTCACATCCAGCAAGCAACTATTGGAACTAGTGTAACCTTTGATTGGGGAGTTCTTGTTGAAATAGGTGGGTGTATTTGCTCACCTCGAAATCCGGCTTTGCTTAATTTGCTTCCGATTGGGCCATTGGTGGTACTATTAGTACTAGGAGTAGTAGTATTCGGTATGCTTTGATTGTGGAGTTCTTGCTTATTGGTCACCTCGGAATCACCTAATCAGGATATTTTTCGTCTTGTCTAATTGATTGGGTCATTTGGGTGGGGTGGGGGTGGTGGTGGGGATGGGGGTGGGGGTGGGGTGTAACATCTCAAAAATATTAAACAACATTATCAAGTTCTAATCACCCAAGTTTAGGGTTAACAAAATCTTTTATTCTTAAGCCCATATAAATGCATGTGTGTTTTCTATTAGTGCATGAATGCTTGCTATCCCATGTTTGATTGCTATAAATGATAAGGATTAGTTTAAAGATGAACACCACATCATCTAGGTCAAAACCAAACAAAAATAAATCAAAAGAAATCAAATAAGAGGCATATGATCAAATGGTCACTTTTGCCAAAATTAACCACTAGCCCACTTTGGGCATCTCTAGCAAATGTTTTCCAACAGAAACAATTCTACTTCTTTTCACCCCTTGCTAGACTAAGTGAAAATGAGTACAAGCAAACTTTACAAACTTACAGAAAACAATTTCAAATCTATTTGAGAGGCAATTCAAAATTGAATCAAGTATAGGTACCTTGATCATCATTTTGCAAAAACCACACAAACAAGCACCACTTGACAAATCCCAACAACCAGAGACACCCAAGCATGTGACCAACACACCCACCAAAAATCATTTGAAAATTTAAATGTTTATTTCACGTGGCCATTTGATCGAACACTTAGCAGACAGAGTACAAGTTCCACAATTATTCGCTGTTTTGATCAATCAATGATCACCAATTGTACCCAATTCGACTGCACTACTCACCCATGATCACTCCCAGTACCCAGCCGTGCAACTAGCAACCCTCACTCGCCGTTTGCACCAGTGTCATGCCGTACACGAGCATGTCATGTCGGTCAATCATGGACACGATGCCACACGCCGCACCGCCCTCTCCCACGACCCCCAGGAGGTAGGCGTGACCTCACCGCACCCCTCTGTCCACCCCTCGACCAACGACAAGTAGTGGAGAAGCCAGCACAGCCATGCCACTCTCCTTTGTCCGCCATGCCGAGCGCAAGCTAGACCGCCAAGCCACTCTCGCACAGCCACGCTGCGCCTCGCTCTCTCTATGCGTAACTGCACTCGCCACGTCACCAGCGACCTCCCAGACATGACCATTCGCCGCCGCGCGCCCCGTGACCACCGTACGCCATGACGAACACCGCCATACCCGCACAGAGCACGAACGTCACCCGACTGTTACGACCGCGCCTGGCCATGCCACTATGCGCATGACGATCGCTGCAGACCACCGCATCGACCTATGCCCTCCACCATGCCTATAGCGACCTGTAGCAACGTCGCCGACGAGCCCGAGCCATGCCGCATTGCCTCTCTCGTCGGTGTATAAATAGGACCCTCCCCAAGCCTCAAACGGCACACCATTCGACTCACCTCTCCCTCAGAAACATCCCTGACCCATCCCCGGAGCAAGGCGAGCACCAAATCGCCGGAATTTCACCGGAGCCCGCCGCTGCAGTGAAGGAAGGGCGTTGTTGATTGGAGCCACCCCAGGAGCCATCGCGACCACCATTCGAATCACCGTCGTCTACCAGCTCGTTTGCCCCCATCGCCAGACCTAGATGGAGCCCTGGTAAGCCTCCGACGACCCTCACCGTGGCGCTAGGTTTAGAATCCCCTGCACGCCATTCACCGGAGACGACGACGCTCAGCCGTCGATCTCGTTCTAATCATGTGGCTTAGAAAATCTAATACCATTTTGCATTAGATCTACCACTGACGCATGGGACCAGCCTGTCAGCAGCCCACTGCGTGCGCTGTGCAGTTGGGCCGGCCCATGTTTGTTCCCGCGCGTAGCCCAGAAATTCAAATGTGGATTTTCCATTTAAATCAAAAACCCTATTCTGTCAGTGATTTCAAAATTGAATCGAGAGAGTTTTACTCAACCAAAATGCATGATTCCAATTTTTTTGAAAGATATTGAAAATATCTACACACTACCGTTGGATTCAAACCATTTGAAATTATAGATCACCTGTAGTAAAAATAACAAGACAAAGACGTTTACAACTTCAAACATTTTTATAAAATCAACCATAAATGATTTTGAGTTGATTCCAACTCTCAAAAATCACAATTTCCATGCTCTATATGAATGTGTAAAAAGATTTAGTTTTACATGCATTGATCATGGACTAGTATTAAAAGAAGGCTATATAGGCATTTCTAGTCACTTTAATATTATTATATAGCAATATTAAATATTGTAATATATGCCAAACCCTTGAAATCACATCATCAAGTATTGGAATATGTGGTGATGACATGTGTCAACATGATCCTGTATTCTAATTGGAGAATATTAAATCTTAGATGTTTTCAATGAGTAGAAATTACTTTTCCAAAATAAGATAAATAAGAATGTGTCAATATTTCATGTAATGATTGAGATGATGCTAGATCATCTAGTGTGAGCCCTTGTATGCTAAATATAATTAGTTAAGTGTTGTTTGGTGATTGTGTACCTCGTATGTATTTATAAACGATAGTGACGACCCGGGGTACGACGAGGAGGAGTACTTCGAGGAAGAGGAAGAGAACTTCAACAACTGAACTACTCAAGGAAAGCTAACTAATGCAAGCCCACTATGCAAGCTATCCCTGCAAGCTTAGCTATGCAAGCTGACTTGTGCACATACCCTATGCAAACTTATGAGATGCAACTTTACCAATTCCCAGTTTTATTCCAAGCTTTACTTTTCCCTTTTACTAACGTTCTTACCGAGTTAATGAATTGTGATTAGTGGAAAATAGGATGGATACCATCAAAATCATAGAACTAGTCTTGGGTACTTATACTTGAGTAGCACCCCTCAATAGTGATACCCTCAATACTAGTGGCTAGTGCTAAGCTAAAATTGATCACTTTAGATGGGAATACCTGGAGAAAATGATTATGAAAACCTTGGAATGATGAGTCATTCTATTGAAATGTTTTGACATGGGTTATGAAACATAATGGTTTGATGATGAAACTAAATGAGGCATGCGCCTTGACTTTGATAAAAACTGATGGTTGGGTTCGGATACGATACCATTCCAATTTTACCATACAACCACAATACCTGAGTTGGGTAGGGCTTAACTGGAAGTTTATATGTCTTAGTATGGGTTCCCTTGCGGAAGCGGTTGAGATGAGGCTACCTCGTGAATATGAATGTGCACCTATGTAATTCCTGGGATGGTAGTTGGCCATGGCTAGGAGGCCAAGCTCATAGGGGAGGTGTCTATACTAGGGTATGTAATTGAAAGGTTAGGATTGATTATCCGCATACCAAGTATGATGATTCAGGGTTATCCTTGACAGATGTATTAAATCTTGTGGTGAAAGTGTACCACCTCTGCAGAGTGTCAAACTATTCGAATAGCCGCGTCCGTGGTTATGGACAGTTGGAGTGGCCATACTGTTCCGTTGTCAGATGTTTTCAAAATGACTTATGACTTGAACTATGACTTTGACTTGACCACCATAGGGTTGTGGACATGAAAACTAGGTTCCTGATACGTCTAAAACGTATCTACTTTCCCGAACACTTTTGCTATTGTTTCTCCTCTAAACTTGTGTGATTTGGATGCAACTAACACGGACTGGCGCTGTTTTCAGCAGAATTGCCTTGGTGTCTACTTTTTGTGCAGAAAATCAACTATCAAGAAAATCCCGGAAAATATGCCAAAAATCCTATTTCACCCGAAGACTCCAGGAGCCAGAATACGAGACAGAGAAGAGCCAGGGGTGGCCACACCACCTGGTGGCGCGGGCCAGGCCAGGCCGCGCCAGGGGGTGGTGTGGGCCCCCCAGGCACCCTCTCGGTCTCTCTCTCTTTGCCTATAAAAAGCCTTCTGACCTAAAAACTCTGGGGGGTTCGACGTTTTTCCAGAAGGAGTTTCGCTCCGCCACCACCACCAGATTCCATGAAACAACACCAGAAACTTCGTTCTGGCACCCTGTCGGGACGGGGAATTGGAGGAGATCATCACCATCATCATCACCATCGCTTCTCCATCAACCATCCATGTTTCCCCCATCTATGAGTGAGTAATCCCCCGCTGTAGGCTATGGGGATGGCAGGGATTGTATGAGATCGTTCATGTAATGGCATCAGATTGTTAGGGCATGGTGCCTAGTATCTTTTATTAGTTCTTTATGACTTTGTTGTGACTTGTTGTGCTTAATCCTTGTCACTAGGGCCCGAGTGCCATGATTTCAAATCTGAACATGATATTGATTCATTATGATAGTATTGTTTATGGTCTTATCTGCAAGTTGTATACACATGTTGTTGTCTAGAACCAATGGCCCCGAAGTGATAGAAATCGGGATAACCGGAGGGAATGGCTTTGATGTGAGGATCACATGTGTTCACGGAGTGTTAATGCTTTGCTCCGGTGCTCTATTAAAAGGAGCACCTTAATTGCCAGTAGTTCCCTTGAGGCCCCGCTGCAAACAGGCTGGCAGGACAAAAGATGTTGTGCAAGTTCTCATTGCGAGCACGTATGACTATATATGGAACACATGCCTAGGATTATCTAGTACTTGGATGCTTTATCTTATTTATCTGCAATTTCCCTATGTTCTGATTGTTATGTGAATTGTCTTGTCCATGCAACGCCCGTCCACCCATCCCTATGCCTACCGCACTCAAATCCTACTGTTTACTGCTTTTGTTACTGTTGTCTTCACTTTACTGCTGCTGCTACTTTGTTATTCCTACTATAAAACTTTTGCTACTGATAAACTGCTGTGAGCAAGATTGTTTCCAGGTGCAGCTGAATTGACAACTCAGTTGTTAAGGCTTATAAATATTCTTTGGCTCCCCTTGTGTCGAATCAATAAATTGGGTTTAACTTCCCTCGAAAATACTGCGATACACCCCCCTATACTTGTGGGTCATCAAGACTATTTTCTGGCGCCGTTGCCAGGGAGCATAGCTTTATTTATCAAGTTCACTTGGATTCTCTATTGTTCGTTGCTATCCCTCCATCATGGGTAAGTCTCGTGATGGCAAGTTTCCTATTTTACCATCCACTACAAGAAGAGGTACGGTTCTGAACACCTCTGCTGCTCTTGATTCACCATCTGTTATAAGTAAGCTCGTTACACCACCACATACACATGCTACACACACTGCTACTACTGCTGAATCTGAAACTTCTGATGCTTATGATGCTGCTTCTACTGTGCTTGATAAGAGTGGTTCATTAGGTCCTTTCCTAGATGCTACGATTGCTAGAACTATAGCTGGAAATACCGAAACTCCTAATGAAGACACTACCACACCTGTTAGTTCACCTGAGTCTAGTGAAATTATGATATTGAAGATGGTTATGTTGAGATGACCGATGAATTTATTAAAGAATGTAAAAACACCCATGATAGGAGCGCTGCTAAGAGTCTCCTTGAGAGGCGTACTATTAGACCCAAATTGTCTCCTATTGCTAAGTTTGCTGCTTCTCCCATAAACATTATATATGAAGATTATGATTTCTCTCTCGATCTATCTTACATAGATATTGTTGAGAAAGAACCTTTTTGTGGGACTAAGAATGAAAGTGCGGTAGCACATATGAATGAACTTTCTACCATGAGTGGCTTGTTTTCTGATGATATTAAGATGCGTACTTACTTTGTTGCTAAGATTTTCCCCTTTCCAGTGAAAGGAGAAGCTAAAACTTGGTTTAGTAATTTGCCTCCTAGATATATTGATAGCCCTGAGTGCTTGATTAGTACTTTCTTGCAGAAATATTTTCCTCCTAGTGCTAGACATGCTATTTTGCAGGAACTTTTTGATTTTAAACAGGGAGAAAAAGAGGTATTGCCCGAATCTTGGGCAAGGTTTTGTGCTTTGATTCATGCACATGCTGGAAGTACATTACCTAAGAATGAGCTTCTTGATATATTTTATAATGGACTAACTGAAGAATCTAGGACATACCTAGATAGTTGTGTTGATTGTGTTTTCAGGAATAGGACTCCTAAGGAAGCTGAGGAATTAATGGCTAAAATAAGCAAGAATTAAGAAGATTGGACTCCTCCTAAACAAGCTATACCTGAAGTAATTGTACCTGAACCTTCTATTCCGGTGCCTATTTCAACATCAAAGAAGAGGGGAGTTATTGAATTAAATGATGAAGTGATGAAGGAAGCTAAGAAATGTCTTAAGGAGAAGGGAATTAAAGCTGCAGACGTCAAGAATTTACCTCCTATAGAAGAATTATGTAAGCCTATTCCCTACTCATCCACTATTGAGGTACACTCTCTCCAACACTTTGATGAAGGTGATATCCCTTACTCTAAACCTCCTGATCAATGCTTAGAAGAATTCGATATCTTTATTGTTAAGCAAGATAACTTTAATAAAAGGGTGCAAAATCATCTAATGGAAAATAGTAGAGCTATTGTTGAGTTGAAAGATATTGTGGAAAGAACCTCTAATGATGTTAAAATGATTGTTAAACACTTTTAAATGGTTCAAACTCAAATAGATAAACTCGTTAAAGTACAAAACGACTTGCTAGTTAATGCTGCTAAAGAAAAACATGCTTATGAAATTAGAACTAGAAGTGGAGCTGCTACCTAGGATCCTCTATATCCTGAGGGGCATCCCAAAAGAATTGAGCAGGATTCTCAACAAGCTAAAAATAGTGGTTCTACTCGTAAGAAAAAGAAACATAAAACTGTTGTAGAACCCTCTGAACCTGTTATAGATCCTAATAGTATATCTATCTTTGATGCTGAAACTGAAAGTGGTAATGAAGAAAATGAAGTTCCTAATGAAGAAGAAGTTGAGGAAGAACCTGAAAACCACACTAAGAATACTAAATACACCTAAGAGGATTTTATTGCTAAGAAACATGGTAGTGAAAGAGAACCTTGGGTCCAAAAACCTATGCTTTCCCTAATAAGAAACACAAGTCAAAGGAAGATGAACACTATAATAAGTTTTGTGAGTGGATGAAGCCTTATTCCTGCAAATTCCTTTGACTGATGCCATTAAATTGCCTCCTTACTCAAAGTATATGAAGGATATTGTCTTGAATAAAAGGAAGATCCCTAATGAAGAAATTTCTACTTTGCTTGCTAATTATTCCTTCAATGGTAAGGTTCCTAAGAAACTTGGAGACCTAGGGATTCCAACTATCCCTTGCTCTATTAAGAATAGTTATGTTAGAACTGCTTTGTGTGATTTGGGAGCTGGAGTTAGTGTTATGCCTTTCTCTCTCTATAAGAGGCTTCAACTAGAAAAATTAATACCAACTAATATATCTTTGCAAATGGCTGATAAATCTACCACTATTCATGTGGGTATATGTGAGTATGTACCTCATAATTGCTTGATATTATCTGATTTTGTTTTGCTTGAAATGCCTGAAGATGATAATATGTCCATTATTCTTGGGACACCTTTTCTTAATACTGCAAGAGCTGTTATTAATTGTAATCAAGGAAAGGTGACTTCCAATGTGAATGACAAGGAACATATTGTCTATTTCCCCAAGAAGATTGAAAGGACTTATGGTTTGAATTCAATTGAACATGTTGAGGGCATTCAAGTTGGAGAAATATATTGTCCCATACCAAGAGAAAAATTTGAAACTATTATGATTGGGACCATTGCTATCAAGATTGAGGTAACGTAATCATTATTGGAATACAAAGTTTTGTCTCATATGGAATTGTTTTGGTAGCAAGACCTGATCAACCTTGTTAACAAAAGGATTTCATTGAACAAAACAATGTTTTCACTATGATTATCTCTGTTTACTTCTTTCCTATGCATTTTAGTTTTTGCTTTCGTTTAGCTTTCTTTTTGTTGTTAGTTGCTTGCATGTTAGAGTGTCTTAGAACTTCTGTAGTTCTAGCCTTGTTTTGTCCTTGCATCATGTTTCCAAAAAATCTGTCTGTCAGAAAATCATTCTTCTATACCTGAAAATGCCCAAAAATAAAGTGTCTCAAAAAATTCTAGAAAATTCATATTAAATTTTTGCGTGAAAAAAGGGGCAGAGGAGTACCTAGGAGGTACCAGGGGGACCCACCAGGCAGGCACACCACCTGGTGGCGTGGCCTGCCCTGGGTGGCGCCATGCCCTGGTGTGGGCCACCCTGGCCCCTACTAACTCTCTCACCTGCCACTTTCTTCTCTCTCCCGAGTAAGTTCCAGTTCATTGCTCAAAATCGCGTTCTTGTTGTGCTTGCTCTCGATTTTTTTGATCTCCTTGCTCAGCCCATCTTTCTTGCTGAAATTTGGAGCATTTGTTCCCTGGTATGTGACTCCTCTCCTTGTCCAAGTAGATTTGTGTTTAGTGGTTTATATATTGAGTATTTTGCTGCTGTAGGTGACTGGTTATGAGAGCTTGTAAGCTTGTTTGATGCTTAGAGATATAGTTTTGATGCATGTTTAGGCCTCTTACAAGTCCCTATGAGTAGAATCCTTCATTATATTTACTTTGCAATCACTTGTTTAATAGGTGTTTAAATTTCAGAATACCAAGCATGAACAACCATACCTTTGGAGAGATATTTGAGAGTGATGCACCTAGGAGGTCGAGGCCCTCAAGATTGGCCTCTCAGTTTAGGCCATCATACAACGAAGATCTCATTGCAACTCGTATTGGTAGTGAAAGGGATGATGGGGATGCTCACCCATCCTCTTTTCCTTGTTTTACTTTCTTACAAGCTGCAGGTATTCTTGATGATTTCTTGCTACTGATTGAGAGGGTTGGTTTGACCTCATATATGCAAGATGAGAGTGAGCAATACGCTATGCTCACTAAAACCTTCATTGAGAGCTTCACGTTTACTAACACATCCTATCAGTCGACTGTCTCTTTCAAAATTTATAATCTGCCCTTCACCATGCCTTTGGAGAGATTTTGCAGTATTGTAGGTGTACGCATGACAGGGACCGTGAAGAAAATTCAAGGGAGACCCACTGATTTGTTGGAGCTTTACCGAGGGGTAACCAATGATGATGACCACGTGGCGCAGCGCGGAAAGATAAGAAATATACAAATCCCTGCTCTTAGATACTTTGCGTATTATCTTGCTACTAGCGTACTTGGTAGGGAGAACACAAGTAATATCTCCAACTATCATTTAGCATTCCTTGCTACTGCGCTTAACAATGATACTCGGTACAATCTTGGCTCGCTTATTGCTCGCCGCCTAGCTACTAGGGGGCCTATCTATGGGGGCATCATTGCCTCGTGTACAGTCAATGCATTAGGTCTTTTAGTGGATCCCAAGGATGCTATACTGGCACCACAGAGGCTTGACGTTGTTGCTATGAAAACTCATCACATTGTCACTGCTACTTCTGATTTGGACAGTCTAGTATATATGATGCTTTTCACTGACGGGGATGAAAGGGAGATCCGTTTGCCACAGCCTTCTTTGTTTAGTGTTCACAGGAGACCGTGGTCGCGCTCCAAGGAGGAGGTGGACGAGCAGCTTCGCTTGCTGGGTTTCCACGAGCAGTCATCCTGGCCAGCTTGGGATTGATACCCACTTAGGCCAAAAGCCTAAGCTTGGGGGGAGGTACGCCGACACCACACTCATCTCCATATCTTGTTGCGTCCGTACTTTGTATATTCATGTCTTCGTTCTCTTTTTAGTTTTCGTTTTTCTTTGCTTTTGCTTTCTAAAACACAAAAAGACCAAAAATATTTCTATTGTTTCTCTTTGGTTTGCTTCTTCTTTTTGTCTTGGTTTGTTTTCCCCTTTTTGCTTTGTTTGAACTTTTCAAAAAACCCAAAAAGATTTTGTTTTGCTTCCTTTTTTTTGGTTCTTGGTTTAAAAATCAAAAACACCAAAAATATTTGTCGTTCGTCTTTGGTTTTGTGAGTTTGCTACAGGGTTCAGCAGTCCTCAGTGGAATATTGGTTTCATATTATTATTCAAGCCACACAAGTGAAGAGCAATAATGAGGATTAATGACAACTTGAGGCGTGGTAAGAGGCTGGTAACAAACTCTATTTGTTTTCATTTTTGTACATATACTCATCACTGTGGGCATGCTTAGTCCGTTCATGTAGGGTGTATGTTATCTTTGGATGCTTAGTAGTTCTTGCTTTCTTATGATTAGCTCCATCTCGCTAATAGGTTGTAGCATGTTATATGAATGTTTGCTTGCATTATTCTATTCATAACTTGGTATGACACCATGGTATCCTCCTCTGAATGTTTCATTTGAATTGACTTGGCACATGCTCACGCATGCACATGACTGTAATAATCAGTTAAGCCTCGATGAATTATTTTGCCTTGAGGATCTTGAATCACTTTCATGCCATGAGTAGTCCTGTTTTGTTGCAAGCATGATAATGACAGCTATTGCTCTCGCGTTTGTCGCTCCCTCACTATTGCTAGCCTTCACTTACACTGAGTGTTTTACTCATGTTTCCAACTCCCTTAAACCAAATATTGCCAAAGTGTCCACCATACCTACCTATTAGCATCATTTGCTATTTCCATGCATATTCAATATGCCTTGTTTTCTTCCGAATAAAATGTTTTCTTGTTATGAGAAAGTTAGTTAGTAAAGCTCTCACAAACTTGATGGCACACTTTATTTCCTGCACTTAATAAACCTAAACCATTGTGAGTCTCCATGAAAGTTATATGCTTGCTAATTATAGGCTGGGGATTAGCAGAACCGTGCTGTCATGGGGAATGCTTTCAACACTTGTAAATATATACCCAGTTGATACCTTGCTCTTTTGTTTGCGGATGTCATCAGTGTGAAATAAAAGGGGAGCTTGTAAGTCCATGGAGTTATGTATGTGTGTTAGAGAAACGCCTGGGCCTCTAGTCTAATCCATGTTGACATGGTGGAAACCTGCAGCGTAACCATAATGATATCTATGAAGCATTATTCTTATAAAAAAAGAGAGATAGCTATTGAGAAAAAGAAAAAAAGAGATTTATGAAAAGAGGAAAGAGAGAAAAAGCACCATTTTCCCATGGTAAATAAGAAGATTGCTGAGATACTCATTGTCTGCTTGCCTTGTCATTTTGATATGGGGATTCTTCCGTATCATTGGGCAAGGGGTACCCCGTTGGCGGTTCTCTATGATACGCACATACTTACGATGACAAGAACTTACCGGTAACTAAAGTTGAGTAGCATGAGGAGCGGCCCTCGTACTCAAGGGACTTGGGATTTTCAGTTTTAGTCTGTCAAGCATATAACTCAGATTGGACCTCACTTTCACCTTAACCACATTAAAGATGCTTATGATAGGGGCAATGAGAGCTCAAAGCTAATGAGTACCATACTTTCAGCATTTGGAATCCTTTCAAAACCATTCAAAACCTTTTCCTTTACTTGTTGAGTCTCCATTTATTCTTTGAGCACCTTCTTGAGAGCATAGTTGTCATTCTTTGTGCTTGTCCCATTACTTGATTATTTGTGTTATGACTTTGATGCTTGTATCCTTGATATCTTTACTTCTAGTCATCACTCGAACTTTAGAGGTGCCTTGATATTCATAATCAAAGGCAAGCGAGATACCACTCTATCATACCTTTTTATGAGCATTGTAATGTTGCTTATGTTTATACTTCATGCTACTTATTATTCTTGAGTTGGAATCTCTTCATAGCTTGCAATGCCTATTAAGTAAACTTAGTTTCATACCCTTTATTATGAACTGTCTAAGTCGTTTATCACATTGCTGAGAATATTTACATCATATGAAGCAAATGTGTTCGTGAAAGTTCTTTTATCGCACTCAGTTTTCAACTAAATTGCTTGAGGACAAGCAATAAACTAAGCTTGGGGGGAGTTGATACGTCCAAAACGTATCTACTTTCCCGAACACTTTTGATATTGTTTCTCCTCTAAACTTGTGTGATTTGGATGCAACTAACGCGGACTCACGCTGTTTTTAGCAGAATTGCCTTGGTGTCTACTTTTGTGCAGAAAATCAACTACCAGGAAAAATCCCGGAAAATATGCCAGAAATCCTATTTCACCCGAAAACTCTAGGAGCCAGAATACGAGACGGAGAAGAGCCAGGGGGTGGTGTGGGCCCCCCAGGCACCCCCTCGGTCTCTCTCTTCGCCTATGAGAAGCCTTCTGACCTAAAAACTCTGGGGGGTTCGACGTTTTTCCAGAAGGAGTTCCGCTCCGCCGCCACCACCAGATTCCACAAAACAGCACCAGAAACTCCGTTCTGGCACCCTGTCGGGATGGGGAATTGGAGGAGATCATCGCCATCATCATCACCATCGCTTCTCCATCGACCATCCATGTTTCCCCCATCTATGAGTGAGTAATCCCATGCTGTAGGCTATGGGGATGGTAGGGATTGGATGAGATCGTTCATGTAATGGCATCAGATTGTTAGGGCATGGTGCCTAGTATCTTTTATTAGTGCTTTATGACTTTGTTGCGACTTGTTGTGCTTAATGCTTGTCACTAGGGCCCGAGTGCCATGATTTCAGATCTGAACATGTTATTGATTCATTATGATAGTATTGTTTATGGTCTTATCTGCAAGTTGTATACACACGTTGTTGTCTGGAACCAATGGCCCCGAAGTGATAGAAATCGGGATAACCAGAAGGAATGGCTTTGATGTGAGGATCACATGTGTTCACGGAGTGTTAATGCTTTGCTCCGGTGCTCTATTAAAAGGAGCACCTTAATTGCCAGTAATTCCCTTGAGGCCCCGCTGCAAACGGGCTGGCAGGACAAAAGATGTTGTGCAAGTTCTCATTGCGAGCACGTATGACTATATATGGAACACATGCCTAGGATTATCTAGTACTTGGATGCTTTATCTTATTTATCTGCAATTGCCTATGTTCTGATTGTTATGTGAATTGTCTTGTCCATGCAACGCCCGTCCATCCATCCCTATGCCTACCGCACTCGAATCCTACCGTTTACTGCTTTTGTTACTGCTGTCTTTACTTTACTGCTGCTGCTACTTTGCTATTCCTACTATAAAACTGTTGCTACTGATAAACTGCTGTGAGCAAGATTGTTTCCAGGTGCAGCTGAATTGACAACTCAGTTGTTAAGGCTTATAAATATTCTTTGGCTCCCCTTGTGTCGAATCAATAAATTGGGTTTAACTTCCCTCGAAAATACTGCGATGCACCCCCTATACTTGTGGGTCATCAGTTCCCACTTAAGAAATCTAGAGAACTAAAATAGGCTTTACTATGGAGTACTTATGAAATAAAATTGGCTTGTTTCAAAAAAACCTAGAGCTTAAGATTCCTACTAGTATTACCTTACTTGTGTTAGTGATAGTTTGCGAGTACTTAAAGAGTACTCATGACTTTGTCTATGGCTATTCCCATGGCCAGACTATGAGGAGGACTATCCTGAAGATGGACAGTAGGAGGTCTATGATAACTAGGATCATCTCACATCGTCAGCATTGCCTGTGACCATGAAGATTGAGTCTACTACGTTTATTTCCACTGCTCTGATTTGTATTAAGACTTGATCATGAGATCAAATATTTGTAAGACTATTATGGTTTGTAATGGATGCTGTATTGTGGTACCAATTCTGTTATGTCTCGCAAAAATGGTAATCCTGGGATTGCGAGGTACGGCATAACAGGCATCTGGACTTAAAAATTCGGGTGTTGACATGGGGGAGGTGGTACTGATTTTGTATGGATTTTGGATCAGGGCATGGTCACCGCTATTCTGATTGGGGCATTTGGTCGAGTTTGAATTCAGTGTTCTTCACTTCTGTAACCTTTAGTTGCTACTTGTAATGTGCAATGCATTTTGCGTCAGATTCTGTAAGGAGAACTATGGGTTAGTGGCGCGCATGGCCACTACGGACAGGGATGGTCCTGTCAGTTCCCTTAAAAGTTGCCTAAAAAGGTAATGTAGCAGTATATTCATTGCATTCTTCCATTCTTTCCAATGCTGAAAGTGGTTGGCTGCAACCTGGATGTATCCCTGTGATAAAAGTTGTCTCTATCCGCATCCTATTTTTGTGGAAGCCTCTGTGACACCATCTCTTATTCATTTACTGTAGCATGGTGGTACATACCTGCGAACGTGTGGTGCTCCAGGTGCGGCAAATAGGATGGTACCCCCACATGCCATAGGATCCGGTGAGTACCTGTTGGGGGGATACCCCCGGGTAGGGTCACGCCGGGGTATAAAGGCTGAGTTAGCCGAGGTACGGCAAGGTCAAAGCGGATGCTGGCCGAGTCACCTCAAGGCAGGCCGAATCACGGGGTAACCCGGACCAGGGGATGTCCACTTAACTGGGTCTCAGCCGACTTATATCGTAAGTCGATGAGATATATTTAACTTGTATGCAGGAACAGGTATGGCCGGATCGACTAGGTACGATCCGGGTTATAGCAAGCTTACAAGAGAAGGAAGGTATCTCGCTGGTCAAAGGGTGACCACTGTACACAGAGCATGAGCAAAGCAGACCGAGGCCAGGACCACCGAGGCATGGCCGATAAAGTAACCCGATCGGCTTACTATTTTGGGAGGAGGCATATTTCTTGGAATATGCCTCCACGTATGCCCTAATTGGAGACCTAGACACCCCTATATAAGGAGGGCTAGGGCCTCTGTAGAAAGGGTTGAGTTTTACTTGGTTGGTCTTTAGAGGTTTATGCTCTACGAGCAAGTTACTGAGGGCTAGCTAGTGGTGAGAGTAAGAGATTTCCTTCTTCCTCCTCTCTCCAATACAGCTCAAGGAGCGCTTGTAATCTGTGGAAGTGAATCAAATACAAAGCTACTGTGTGTGGAATCACCACACTATCCCTCCCTGGATTCCCCTAGTGCATTTAGTCCCCACCTTTAGCCTATCCATGGCATCTGCCATGACACCAGCACGACAGTTGGCGCCCACCGTGGGGCTAGCGGCGCTAGCAGGGGTGAAGATCCGGACGGGAAACCTCATCGGCACCGGCGAACGCATCGTCTCCGGGCTCGTTCAGCGCTTTGGAGTGCTGGACTTTGTCAGCGACAACGCTAGCTGCTTCGGCAAGCATCCTCTTCCGCGCAACGGCCTCTTCATCAAGCTCGGCGCGCACAAGGTCTATGTTGCTGTCGATGTGTCGTGTGTTCATCTGCGACACGTCGTCGAAGGAGGCGAGCCACCCCTTAGCGTGGTTCACGGGGCGCGTATCACTCGCTCCCCGAACCGTGCCAAGGTGATGATGACTGCACCAGGTGCAGGCGCAAGCAAGGATCCGGCACCAGATCCGGAGGTAACGCCTAAGGCACCGAGGAAAAGTAGAGGTCCTCCACTAGAGAGGCCAGAGAATGTGTTGCAGCAAGCGATGGATAGCTTGGCAAACCTAGTAGCAGCAGCGGTAGATCCGGATCAGGCACAGGCCGAGCTAGAGGAAACTAGGCAAAAAATACTAGAGGGTGCGAAAAAGATAGCCGCGGCTCAGCAGTCGTTGAACATGACACTGCATGAGTATGCAAAGGAAAATAAAGTAGATGCTGTAAAAGTGAAGGGGAGAAACCTCATGAGTGAAATGAACAAAGAGGGAGATACTAGGATTGAGGAGTCTGAGAACTGTTTATCCGTGGGGCTGCCAAAGTATAGTACCCCGGCGAAAAACCTCAGAGCAGCAGATGCAGCTGTGTCCGAGTTAGAGGGTCTAACGGGTGAAGCCCGTCAGAGACAGCAAGATAGGGTCAATGAGTTGGTTCGGATCGCGAACAGGCAAAATGAGGAATTGCTTAGGGCTAACCCGGAGAGAGCTGGGGCCTCCAAGATCGTTCATCAATGGTGGGTAACCCGGAGAAATCCGCTGGAGCTGCATCGTCTCCTCATGGTGGTCCTAGAAGAGAAGAGGTAGTAACCTCGGCCAGGAGGAACAAACAGATAGTCCCGTATGACCCGGCAAGGGCAGGGAAAGGAAAAGAAGTGCAGAGAAATGAGGATCGACGAAGTGTGATCCGAGGTAAAGCTGGCCGAGGTAACCGCGACCAAGGCAATGCCGGTCAAGGAAATGTTGTAAATGGCAATGCCGGGTAGTGCAACTCGGCAGGAGCAGGACAACCGCAGCAGCGGAATATACCAAGGCAAGAGCAAAGTGCCGGCCGAGGTATGCAACAGAGAGGTGCTCCACGAGAGCAAGACCGATATAATGATGGTGATTCGGAAATGGTGAACGCAGGATACCCAAGGCCGGACTATCATGTGATAGGGTCAAGATTGGGAAGCAGGGATTTGATGCCTGACGATGCCAGATTAAAACTGGATCGGCTGTATAGGTCGGAACAGATTGAATGTCAAGGTCCCCCGGGTCCTGCGTGTTTTGGGCCCTGGATAATGAAGGAACCTCTGGTACCTAACTTCTAGCTACCTAGAGGCACTAAGACATACGATGGCAGCACAAAGCCAGAGGATTGGTTGATTAACTATGCTACAGCTGTAAAGATTGCTACAGGCAACTTGAGATGGGCTGTGAGATACGTACCCCAGATGTTGGAGGGGCCAGCGAGGGTATGGCTAAACAATTTGCCGCCCGGAAGTATCAACTGTTGGATCGATTTTGAGGAAATGTTTGTCAGCAATTTCTCAAGTACATATCAGAGGCCGAATAGGCCACATACCCTAGCAATGTGCAAGCAGAGACCGAATGAGACGGACCAGGAGTTCTTAACCCGGTGGTGTACCGTGCGAAACTCATGTGAGGGTGTGATTGAGTCACAGGCCATAGCATGGTTTCGCAAGGGTGCAGATATGCAAGCATGTTGTGGCAAAGATTGCAAAGGGATATGCCAACTACATTGGCAGAGACAATCCGGATTGCTGATTCGTATGCTTTGGGTGATCCGACTCAACCCAGGCTCGTGTCAAACGAGTCAAATGAGGAGTAGTACGAGAGAGATGGAGCCGGGTCATCCTGGAGGAATGACTACCGGGGTAAAAGAAGAGATGACAGACCGGATTACCGGTACAGTTCGCAACAAGTTGCTGCTGTGAATCAAGATCAACCCGGAGCAGGGGGCAATCAACATCAGAAAACTGGAGGGCAACAATGGACACCAAGAAACAATGGCAAGAAAACTTGGACGCCAGAGCAAAAGAAACAATGGCAGGAAAAGAAGGACCGTCCGAGGTATACTTACGAGTCAATGCTGGATCAGCCGTGTAAATTTCACACGCCAAATCCGAGTAACCCAATGGGTCATACAACAAGGCAGTGTGAGTGGATGCGTAAGATAGAACAAGGTGGTTCGGGGAATGCTCAGGCACCTCGGAATGATCAACCTCGACAGGAGTTACCCCGGTAGCAATTGCTCTCCGGAGCGAACACGCAATAGCTAATGTTGCCTCCCCCTCCGCCGAGGTATGACAACCATGAGAGAAGGGATGCAGTGCATCAAGTGGAAGACCAACATCAACCGGATCAGAGGTTCCTCGGAAACGAGGGGAGGAATGAGTACAGAGAGCAGCATCAGAGTTACTGTGTGTTCACCACAAAAGAAACATATAGAAAGAGCTTGCAGCACCAACACATGGAGGTGAATGCGGTAATGCCAGTAGTGACGAGGTATATGCCTTGGTCAGACTAGGAAATTACCTGGAGCATCAAAGATCATCCCAAGCTTATGCCAAGTCCTGGTTCGTATGCGCTAGTGCTGGATCCGACATTCATTGGGCCGAACATCAATGTGAGGTTCTCAAAGGTACTAATTGACAATGGCAGTAGCATTAACATCATGTATGCGGATACAATGCAAGTTGGGTATCTCGGAGAACATGCTCCAGGCTACAAGGACAACTTTCCATGGCATTGTGCCAGGCATTTGTTGTGAGCCCATAGGCAAGGTCCGGGTTGACGTATTGTTCGGCACGCGAGATAACTGCCAAACTGAGAATTTGGAGTTCGAAGTGGTGAACTTAGAAAGTGCGTATCATGCGTTACTCGGTAGACCAGCACTGAACAAGTTCATGGCAAGTTGCCACATCAGTTATCTGAAGATGAAGTTGCCTGGGCCAAATGGGGTAATTACCATAGCTGGAGATTTCCAACGTTCCATTGAGTGTGCATCAGCCGGGTCTAACCTAGCCGAGTCACTCGTGATTGTGCAAGAGAAAAGAAAGATACAGGAAGTGGCGACATTGGCTCAGTCCGCACAATAGTATATGTTGGCGCTGAGTAACCCTCATGATAGTGTTTCATTCCAGGCGACAAAAGATACCAAGAAAGTGCCTATTGATGATATGTTCCCAGAGCGCACCATAACAATTGGTGCCGGGTTAAATGATAAATAGGAAAGCGAGCTCGTCAACTTCCTCCGTGAGAATCGGGATATTTTTGCTTGGTCCACACAGGACTTGCAAGGTGTTCCGAGGGAGTTGGTCGACCACTCTTTGAATGTGAGACCCGGAGCAAGGCCGGTGAAGCAACCTCTCCGCCGCTTCGCCGAAGATAGGAGAAAAGTCATTGGAGATGAGATAGATCGGTTACTAGCAGCGGGATTTATCATGGAAGTTCTTTACCCGGATTGGCTATCTAATCCAGTGCTGGTGGAAAAGAAGAAGGATGATCTGAATGTGGCAGTGGTTTGGTGTATGTGTATCGATTACATGAACCTGAATAAGGCGTGTCCAAAATATCCATTTCCACTGCCAAGGATAGATCAAGTCATAGATTCAACTGCTAGGTGTGAACTGTTGTCATTCATAGATGCGTATTCTGGTTTCCACCAGATACCCCTGAATCCGGATGATCAAATAAAGACTGCATTTATCACCCCGTATGGGGCTTATTGCTATCGCACCATGCCATTTGGCTTACGTAATGCAGGGGCGACGTACCAAAGATGTATGCAGAAATGTTTGCACGACCAAATTGGTAAAAATGTGCAGGTGTATGTGGATGATGTTGTTATCAAGACCAAGGAAAGCAAAATGCTCCTTGACGATATCAGGCAGACATTCGTGAACCTAAGGAGGTTCCGGATGAAGCTTAACCTAGAAAAATGTACCTTCGGTGTCTCGGCTGGAAAATTACTCGGATTCCTCATCTCCAGCCGAGGTATTGAAGTCAATCCAACTAAAATCCGAGCCATAGAGTGAATGGAACTGCCGAAGTGCCTTAACGATGTCCAGAAGTTCACTGGTTGCCTGGCATCGTTAAGTCGGTTTGTATGTCGGTTGGGAGAAAAGGCATTGCCTCTCTATCAACTCATGAAAAAGTCACACAAGTTCATTTGGACGCCCCAGGCCAATGAAGCCTTTATCCAATTAAAGAAAATGTTAGCCACTGCACCAGTGTTAGCCTCTCCACTACCAAAGGAGCCAATGTTGCTCTACATAGCCGCAACCAACCGAGTTGTAAGTGCTGTAATTGTGGTAGAGCACGATGAAGAGGGCAAGTCAGTGAAAAGGCCAGTATATTACCTAATCAAGGTATTATCCGCATCAAAGAAAAATTATCCGCATTATCAGAAAGTGGCGTATGGTGTGTACATGTCGGCAAAGAAGCTAAAACATTATTTTGAGGAGCACCCCATCAAAGTAATATGTGAAGCTCCCATATCCGATATAATGAGTAACAAGGATGCAAGTGTGCAAGTGGAAGGATTGCGAAATGGGCAATTGAGCTAGCTCCTTATGCGCCACAATATGATAGAAGAGAAGCAATCAAGTCTCAGGCTGTGGCCGACTTTTTTGTGGACTAGGCCGAGGTGCAATATGAGCCACCATTACCAGATCCGAACTATTGGAGAATGCACTTTAACGGGTCAAAAACAAAAACCGGGTTAGGCGCTGGAGTTGTGCTTACCTCGCCAAAGAATGACCAGTTGAAGTATGTGTTACAGATCCATTTCGCATCATCAAACAATGTCGCCGAATATGAAGCACTTGTGCATGGGCTCAAAGTGGCAAAAGAAATTGGGATACGTCGGATCCAATGCTTTGGTGACTCGGATTTGGTAGTTCAGCAAGTGTCGGGGCTGCGGGACGCTCTTGATCCAAACATGGCACTATACAGATTCCATGTGCAGAAGATATCTGGTTACTTTGAGGGATGCGAATTTCGCCATGTACCCTAGGTGGAAAATGAAGCTATCGACGTATTGTCGAAGCTTGGATCAACCCGACAAGCAATTCCACAGGGTGTAGCATTACAACACCTCAGAAAACCATCTATCAGGCCGTCCCCAGAAACCGACTCAATCTACGTCCCGGAAGATCCGGAGTCTGGAGTTGCACCCATGGACATTGACATGGGAGATCGTACGCGAAACCCGAGGACTGCCTCGGCGAACCCGGGGACTGCCTCGGCAAACCCGGGGATCGCTTCGCAAGACCCGGGGACTGCTCAGCGTGATCCGGTTGAGGTTATGCCGGTGGATCAGATGGAAATTGATGAGGATGTGTTCCCAGTGCGAGCTGTACCAGCTTGGGCGTTGCCCATATTTCAATTCCTAAAAGATGGAACTTTGCCCGCTGAGGAGGTGCTATCCAGGCAAACTCAGAGGAGAGCAAAGGCATACACGATCATCAATTCCGAGCTATACAAAAGGAGTGTGACCAATGTCCTCCAGCGATGTGTTGACCTAGAAGAAGGGCTTGACATCCTCCGAGATATACATCAAGGGGAATGTGGGCATCATGCCTCGTCCAGAGCCTTGTTAGCAAAAGCTTTCCGGCATGGATTCTACTGGCCAAGTGCCTTAGAACAAGCAGAGGACTTGGTAAGAAAATGCAATGGTTGTCAGAGGTATGCTACCAAGACACATATGCCAATATCGGAGCTCAAGACCATACGAATCACCTGGCCATTTGCCGTATGGTGTTTGGACATGGTTGGCCCGTTCAAACCAGCAAGGGGAAATATGACTCACATTTTGGTCATGGTTGACAAATTTACAAAGTGGATTGAAGTAAATCCAATAAGAAAATGTGATGGGGCTACGACCGTGACATTTCTCAAAGACATCGTCTTGAGATACGGCTATCCTCACAGTATCATAACAGATAATGGCACAAATTTTGCCGAAGGAGCATTTGCGCGATTCTGCCGAGATAAGAAGATCCGGCTGGACATTGCCTCGGTAGCCCACCCCGCATCGAACGGACAAGTGGAGAGATCCAACAGATTAGTATTATCTGGGATAAAACCCCGGCTCATTGAGCCGCTGCAAAGATCATCGGGGTGCTGGATAGAAGAACTACCAGCGGTAGTGTGGAGTTTAAGAACAACTCCGAATCGATCAATAGGCTATACGCCATTTTTTCTGGTATATGGGTCAGAAGCTATATTACCAGCCGACATAGAGCATGACGCACCCAGAGTCGCCCAATACACAGAAGCCAAAGTGCAAGAATCTCGGCAAAATGATGTTGATCTGCTGGAAGAAGCGAGAGAATTGGCATTGTCTAGATCCGCCATATATCAGCAAAATCTCCGACGCTATCATAGCCAGAAAGTAAACCCCCAAGTCTTCCGGGAAGGTGATCTGGTACTCCGGTTGGTACAACGTACTGCTGGCATGCACAAGTTATCCCCCCATGGGAAGGGCCATTCATTGTGAGCAAAGCATTGCACAATGATTCTTATTATCTTATCGATGCAAAACCACAGGAGAAGAACAAGGCGGACAGGTCCAGCGAGGAATCCAAGCGTCCATGGAATGTAGCTCTACTTCGTCATTTCTACACTTAGCAGAGAAGTGTATGTATCCGAGTCTCTCATATGTCGGTGTGTATGCCGGCAATGAGCCTATCAATGAAATGTGGGCACCTCGAGCAGTAACTCGGGGACTGCCTTGAAAATATTTGTTGTCTTCTGTATTTATTATTTATACGTCGGCTGGCGTACGTTGTTTCTACTTAAGCCGGATTAGTAGTGTGTGAGCACCAAGAACCCAACTCTTCGACTTGCTACTGTCCAACAAGATTTGGCTTCATGGCAAGCAAGAGAACAAGTTTGGAATTGTGTAGCACATGAAAAACGACTAAGGAAAGGAACTTAATCGAGCCGACGTTTGTTTTTCGAACTAACCTTATGTTTACTTTCGATTTATTATGCTGAATTATTTTGAGCTAATCCTAAAGTTTTCAAGTATTGTTAAGACAATTTTTGAAGCTCGGACTCGTAAGTCATAAAACCGAACCAAGGTAGACACGAGCCGAGCCAAGAGATTGGATGAACAAGAAAATGAAACTCGAGGACTACACCCAAGTTAATTCGGCATAAAAACTTAGTACCAAAATATCACTTGTGTGCTTGATACAATTGCACCCGGCATACCGGGGATCTGATGAAATTTAAAGTGTTTATAATCAAGGAGCAGCAGGAGGAGGTAATTCGACACCAGCAGGTGCAGCCCCAGCCTCAGCTTCGGAGTCATCTGCGTCTTCCTCGACGTCTAAGGCTTAGTCCTCTTCGTCCTCATCCAAGTCATCTTCAACGTTTTTAGCGTTTTCATCATCGGCGGCATCTAGGAAGCTTGGTCCCTCATTCCATTGATGAATGGGGGCGTATTGGATGAAGCTATGAGCGCAAGCCTTGCGCCGAGCTACCCAATCCGGGTCAGTAGACCACCTTGATCCGGTGTGCATGTGCTCAAGGAGTTTGAGGTCAATTTTCTCGTACCACGTAAGCACGTAGTGAAGAACGATCTCAGCTCCGGCGTGTCCAGCAGATTCTCTCCAGAGATCGAGCTGAGTCTCGCATTCCATAGGCTTGGCAAAAAAACAGCCATATTCTCCGGAGTATCTTCTTTAGGCCAAAAGGCGTTGAAGATCTGGATTACTACGTCCAAGATATCCTTGCCATAGTTCTTCACGGTCTTGACTCAGGAGGAGAAGCTGACTATCAAGTCCTCGAGATCGAGAGGAATGGTGCCAGGACCAGATGGAGTACCCCTCTGCCTGCGGAACTTGGTAACAGCTTTGGATGCAATGACATCGCTCTCTGGGAATTTGCCTAAAAAAGTGTGAGACAGGTGAAATAAGTGAGAAGGGTTGACCCGGAGAGATTCATGACAATTGAAGAGAAAAAGAACTTACCAGAAATAAGGCTGTGAACCCGGGTTAGCTCCTTGGTGCAGTTGTTGCGCCTCTCCCGGAGTTGCACAAGTTCAGCATTCGCCGACTCAAGCTTGACTTGGCCTCCTTAAGTAATTCTTGGTCCTTGACAATCTGGAGGTTGAGGCACTCGCGCTCTTCAGTAAAGTCCTGGCCAGCTTTTTGAAGTTCGGTTTGGTGATGTGCTTTCAGCTTCTTCATATCTGCCTTGAGCTTGGCAATCTCATCATCTTTGGTTTGGAGGAGGGCAAGCTCATCATCTTTCTTTTTTAGTTCGGCCTGATGCTACCCTGCTTGTTCGAGAAAATGCAGCATCATATCAGGCACGGGCACACTATCTTCAAGAGATGCTGAAATAGTTTGTTGACCCGGCAAAGCCGAGGTATGAATGTTTGCCGAGCCACGGAGAAAAGGAGATAGAGAGCATAGCAAAGTTGAGCAAAAATGACTTACCCTTTATTTGGTCCAGGTTTTTCCTCATGATGGTATTCTCAGCTTCCACCTCAGCTGCGAAATCCGAATGATGGATTAGTTCGGCGGAAAAAGATGAAAAAAAGGAAAAATGCCAAGGAAGAAACTTACCCCGTTTATCGTGTTCGGCGATAAGCACAGTATGTTTCGAACGCAGCATTTTGTGAGTATCCAGGAGACGCTGAAACTCAGCACTCCGGCGATTGGTGGTCACCTGAAAAAAGTACAAAAAGATAGCTTAGTCCTGTGCATATTCAAAGTGTACAAAATCCGGGCCAAGTGGAACTTAACCCGGCTCTAGGTGTGTGCGTATTCGAAGTGTGCAAGATCCGGGCCAAGAGGAACTTAACCCGGCTCTAGGTGTGTGCATATTCGAAGTGTACAAGATCCGGGCCAAGTGGAACTTAACCCGGCTCTAGGTGTGTGCATATTCGAAGTGTGCAAGATCCGGACAAAAGTGGAACTTAACCCGGCTCTAGGTGTGTGCATATTCGAAGTGTGCAAGATCCAGGCCAAGTGGAACTTAACCCGGCTCTAGGTGTGTGCATGTTCGAAGTGTACAAGATTCGGGCCAAGTGGAACTTAACCCGACTCTAAGTGTGTGCATATTCGAAGTTATTAGGGAGCTATGTTAATTTTCTAAGGAGCATCCGGCCGAGTAACAAGTTACTCCCCCGAAGGCTCGGGGACTAATGTCTATATCAATAATATCTACAACATGTTAAGGAAAAGACGAAGTAATGTACCTCCATCATCTGACCCGCAAGGTTAATTGCCTTGGCAGCAGTATTCATCTGCGCAGCAAATTCGGCGGGACCAAACTTCTCTAGGAGATCGTCGTTGTGGATGAACTCCGCCTTGTTCTAGTTATTTACAAACTCGATCAAGGTCGGAGGGTATCGTTCGCCACTAAGCATGTGGGGCGCCACTAAACCCTTGGCATGCGCTTCCCTCCTCTCAAACTGGGCAACGGCGGGGCTGGTGTGCAAAACAAGTTGCGCATCAGCTGGCTCGACAGGGGCGTCCTTCGGTGGTGGAATCTTCTTCGAAAGCATGGACGTGAGTGTGCGCTGTCCAGCCTCGATGGACTCTGCCCTGGTGGCGTCAGGAGCCTTTTTGCCCTTGGGCTGCTGCTGAGAAGTTGAGGTTGCTGCAGCGGATTTGCCCTTGGGAGCTGCCTTGGCACTAGCCTTGGTGCTGCTGATGTCTTCTCGCCGAGCCTTGGAAGACTCGGACGAGGCGGAGGGGCTTGGTGCTGCTACTGTTGCTTTTTCTGTTGCTGATGGTGCTGGTTTCTATTTCGGCGGAGGTGCTGAAGGAACCTCGGTGGTAGCTGGTTGCGGTGGAGCCGAAGTGGTGGTTGTTGCTGCCACGACAGAGCCAGCCTCCCCGCTCCGAGGTTGCCCTCCTCTTGACGAGGTGGGATAGAACCCGGAGCAGCCGTTGAACCCTCCTGAATGGGGCTCAACGGGCGTGAGTCGTCGCCACGAGGGGGAGAAGGGTTATGTCGGAGCGGCGAGGCAATGTCGGATCCACTCTGTGGGACCTCCACCGCGGCCCTGCCGAATCAAATGATGTATGATGAGAAACTATAACAAAAGAAGAACAAGTAAATGGCAAAGGGAGAAACGACTTACTCATCCGAAGTCAGGGGCTCCTTCGGCTTGCGAGGTCTCCGGGCCACAGCCTTAGTCGTGGCCTTAGTGGCAGCTTTGTCCGTGGACTTCTTTCGCCTCTTAGCTGGCTGAGAAGGTCCGGAGGAAGAAGCAGATGCGGCCCCCCTCTTCTTCGGTGTGACCGAGACAGGCTCACCCATGGCAAGGGGAGGATCTTCATGGATCTACCCACCGAGGTTAGCTGATGTCGGAAAAGCATAAGAAAGGGGGACAACGTCAAATGCCTCCATCACCTCAATGACCGAATCATCTTCATCGTCGGGCCAATCTCTAATGGAAGAGAGTTTACCGGTGGGTCGCTTGGTCGCGTCCGCCATCGGCAGGAACATCTCCTGATCCGGCTCCTCCACATCTGAGGTGTCTCGATTAGGTGCCCATTTGAGAGAAGGCTCGGTGCCATCCTCAATGGTTTGCTAAAGAAACATCTAAGGGAAAGAAAAGACAAAGGGATTAAACTACAATAGAAACCGACATGTGATACAATTTGGAGAAAGTTTGGGTCACGAGACTTACCGCGGGGGGAAGCCTATCTCGGCAATAGTGTTCGATCCCCCACGTCCACTCAGAAGAGAAGTCCTTGTGGGTGGTGAAGAGGGCCTTGACCCGGCAATAGATCTTGGTGTTATTTAACTCGAATGAGGAGGTCCGGTTGGGATCACGGCCCCAACTCATGTGGCAAACTTTATGAGTACGTTTCTGGAGGGGGGAGATCCGGTTGCGGACGAATGTGATCATGGCATCCTCATTGCGCAATCCGAGATCCTTCACCTCCTGGAACCTCTTGTTGACTGGGTTCGCCAGGACAGTGGGCTTCTTGGGGACCTTGTCCCATAGATCCGGGTTAGGAGGACCCGGAGCGTAAGGACGCAGCCGGATCAGATCCTCAGTTGTGCTGTTCTGGACATAGAAGAAAGTCCGGGCCCATCCCTTGCAAGAGTCAAGCCCCGTAACTCAGGGAAAGATAGACTGTCTCCGGGGGGAGATGGAAGCTGCGCCGAACTGCGTGAGCTGCTTGTCCTCCAGGTCAAGCTGGATGTTCGGAATCATGTTCCGGCGAAGTCCAAAGAACCGGATCCAGAGCTCCTTCGTGGGCCATAGTCCGGCGTGGCCTTCAATGGTGGAGGCGAAGGCAGAGAGAGAGGTGATGGCATTAGCCGGAAGATGGTGCGGCTGAAGCTCATATGTGTTGAGCCAGTCGTTGAAGAAATCGCTTGCTGGGAGCCCGAATCCACGTTGGAAGTGGGAGAGGAATACAACATACTCACTCGGATTGGGTGAGGGGGCAAGCTCCGCAGCGGGAAGGCGTGCGGTAACACCCTCCGGGATGCGCCTGGTGCGATACAGCCAGTCCAGGTCATCCTGGCAAAGCCAGGATCTAGCCCACGCGCCACGGTCGGCGTTCACCGTGTCTTCCTCCATTTCTTGCTCAGCGAAGACGAGCTCCTCCTCTGTCATCTCGAGACCACTGCCCTCACTGGCGCTAGCGGCGGTGGGTGACAGTGGCCTGGATAGGCGAGGACCCGTGGCGGAAGAGATGCGGAGAGGTGGTGGCGACGCTGGTGCGCGTGGAAGCAGTGCGGCGGCGGTGCTGCTACTCAGATGCGGTGGCGGCGGCGCTGTCGCTGGAGAGGAAGAAGAAGAAGCAGAGGCAGAGGAGCGCGGAAGTGGGGAAAGAACCCAAGGGGCGCACCCCTCCCCTATTTAACCACGCCCTTAAGGGGTAGTGGGATCGCGCTGTGCGGGCGGGCCACACGGTGTGGCCGTGTATACCCCAGATCAACCAATCAGCAGCGAGCCACAGGAAAGGCCACAGAGCGCAGGAGATCCCATGACGCGACGTTATGATGCAGTTAACAAGGAGGCAGGCACGATGTGACGTGTGCTACAGTGATAACTGACAATTACTACGGCGGTTACTGGTGCAGGCCCTTAAAATAAGGCAAAAGTAATGATTAACCTCCACGTGGGGAAGCGTACAAGAGAAGGAAGAATGACCCGGATGAATATGACGTAACCCGGCCAGCGAGTGAAAACTCGGAATGTGCCAAGGGAAAGTAAACCTATGAAATCCGGACTATGAGGTAACCCGGCCCGCGAGTGAAAACTCGGAATGTGCCAAGGAAAAGTAAACCTAAGAAAATCCAGACTATGAGGTAACTTGGAAAGGAGCCAGAGGATCGATAAAATTGAACCTGCTGTGGCCTTAGCGGCTAAGGCAGCAAAGACCGCACCAGCTTCGGGGACTAATGTTGGGGGGATACCCCCGGTAGGGTCACGCCGGGGTATAAAGGCCGAGTTAGCCGAGGTACGGCAAGGTCAAAGCGGATGCTGGCCGAGTCACCTCAAGGCAGGCCGAATCACGGGGTAACCCGGACCAGGGGATGTCCACTTAACTAGGTCTCAGCCGACTTATATCATAAGTCGTGAGATATATTTAACTTGTATGCAGGAATAGGTATGGCCGGATCGACTAGGTACGATCCGGGTTATAGCAAGCTTACAAGAGAAGGAAGGTATCTCGCTGGTCAAAGGGTGACCACTGTACGCAGGGCGTGAGCAAAGCAGACAGAGGCCAGGACCACCAAGGCGTGGCCGACAAAGGTGATGAAGCCTGTGTCGGATGACGCGGGCGCCGCAGAGGCTCACGTAGCCTCTGCATGGATGACGCTGGGTTAAAGTAACCCGGTCGACTTACTATTTTGATGCCCTAATTGGAGACCTAGCCACCCCTATATAAGGAGGGCTAGGGCCTCTGTAGAAAGGGTTGAGTTTTACTTGGTTGGCCTTTAGAGGTTTATGTTCTACGAGCAAGTTACTGAGGGCTAGCTAGTGGTGAGAGTAAGAGAGTTCCTTCTTCCTCCTCTCTCCAATACAGCTCAAGGAGCGCTTGTAATCTGTGGAAGTGAATCAAATACAAAGCTACTGTGTGTGGAATCACCACACTATCCCTCCCTGGATTCCCCTAGTGCATTTAGTCCCCACCTTTAGCCTATCTATGGCATCTGCCGTGACACCACCACGACAGTACCACTACTCACCAAAAACAAGCGCAAGACCACCGACCAGCTGGGAGGGCCCAGCTTAAAGAGAAAGGTATTTGTTCTTAATACCCTTATTACCATGGTGCAGATAGATTTAAGTATTACCCGCTTGGTGTGATGCATGCTTATCAGATGTTCAGAAACATATGTGTAATTTTATTAATTCTGGCACTGTGTTTATGTGAATCCAGATCTAGATCTGTCGGACTATCTCATACAGTTAGTATATGACTACTATGTACTGTACTCCCTCCGTCCCAAGGCTTAGGCATATACTGTATTTTTTGAAAAGTCAAGCGACGGAAAGTTTGACCAAACTTTACATAGTATTGTGTTGGGCCACGCAGAGAAAAACAAAACTTTTTCCTACGGGGGTGATCCCAAGATCTAGCTGAGGTAGCAGGCCACGAGGATTACCACTAGATGTGCGGTTGCAGAATTGATGAAGCACGTCGCTTGATGCAGTGCAGTCCTCACGATCCGTTCCGATCCACGATCGTCGAAGTGCTGAATGTACAGCACCTCCCCCAGTATCCACACGTATGAGGAGCGTCGGCGATGGACTGCTAGGTCCGGTATGGCGGCGATAGGACTGGAATGGAGCTAGGGTTTCCAACACATGGGGTGACCTAACCGTGTGCTCTAAGCACCTGCGCCCCAGCTTATATAGGGAGTGAAAGTGGGCTCCAGTCACGTGTTGCCCATTCACTAAAAGGCCTATATTAATCACTGCGAGTCCAACTCACTGACTCTGTCCGTTTCCTTTTTGGGTCCAACCCAAATATGCTCCCGCTCTTAAGTGTGTGACCGGACAGGCTCATGGTGACCCGAACACGATCTGAGTCTCACTCGTGACCGATCAGTTGGTAGCGGCTCCTAGCAGAACGTGCCAACTCCCAAGTACCAAAGAGTCATGACGACATACCTTCCAATGCGACTTTTGTCTGAGTCCCTTTTGCCTCACGATATACCTTGTCGAACTATAGGTGAATAATCGTCATCCCTTAATTAGTTCGAATCTCTTTCTCGATCCGAGATAAGTGATTCATCCGACTAACTCTTAGTCAGTCGCTTTGGTTAACACTTAACCGAGTCACGCATGGCCATGCTTTCCGAATCATATCTTCTGAGAGGGCCCAGAGAATATCTCTCCAGTCGGAGGGGCAAAATCCCATCTCGATTATTCACATCACGCAGCTTGATTCTCAGTCGACCCGAACTCTGCCTTTATAACTGCCCAGTGACAGAACATCGTTTGACAGAACCTAAGTTGGTGATCCTCAACTCGGACTGTGCAATAACCTCAGGTCTAAGGATTACATTGATTGAGACATGCAAATGACGACTTGTTCGCTGCATCTCAATATGGGTCACTCCGACTCGCTAAACTCTTTAGCCGAGTCCGTGTAAGTCGGAATAGCATCTCTATGCCCATGACAAGTGGAACCGAGTCATCAGCCGACTTTCACATTAGTCTAATTTGTGTGTCCAGCACAACCTCAATGACCAAGGACAATCAGTATAAACAACATGAATATATAGTTCCACAATTGAATCACATATTCAATGATATATATCAGTGGTTCATACATGGACAATAACTTTATGAATACATTGGAAATAACATCATACATGATTGCCTCTAGGGCATATTCCCAACAGTCTCCCACTTGCACTAGAGTCAATCATCCGCCATCACATGTCTAGGCATCTAATGCCCATAGCTCTCAGGTGCGCCTCATGCTTCGGCTGTGGAAGTGGCTTTGTCAACAGATTCGCAATGTTTGCATTCGTGTGTACCTTGCATAACTTGATATCACCTTGATCCACGAACTGGTGAATAAGGTGGTACCGCATGAGTATATGTTTGTTCTTCTGGTGTTGTCTAGGTTCCTTGGCTTGTGCAATAGCACCATTGTTGTCACAATACACGTCTAACGGATTGGACGAGCCCTGAACCACACCAAGATCCATGAGGAAACTCCTCATCCAAACGGCTTCCTTTGCCGCCTCTGAGGTAGCAATATACTCAGCCTCTGTCATAGACGCAGACACCGTCTCTTGCTTGGAACTCTTCCAGATCACAGCCCCTCCGTTTATTACAAACACATATCCGGATTGCGAACGAGAATCATCTGAGTCAGTAAGATAACTCGCATCCGTGTAACCCCTTACATTGAGTTCATCCTCACCTCCATAAACCAGGAACATATCCTTAGTCCTTCTCAAGTACTTGAGGATATTTTTAGCCGATGCCTAGTGGATTTCTCCAAGGTCAGCCTGGTACCTGCTCACAACACTTAGAGCATAGGAAACATCCGGCCTAGTACAAATCATAGCGTACATGATGGATCCGACTACAGAAGCATACGGAATCACACTCATCCAACTTCGCTCATCAGTTGTCTAAGGACACTGAGTCTTGCTAAGTTTCACGCCATGGGACATCGGTAAGAACCCCTTCTTAGACGATTCCATATTGAACTTCTTCAATAATTTGTCCAAATATGTACTTTGACTCAATCCAATGAGCCTCTTTGATCTATCTCTATAGATCCGGATTCCTAGTATGTAAGTCGCCTCACCCAAGTCTTTCATCGAAAAACTCCTTTCCAATGATTCCTTGGTCTCTTGCAACATCTGGACATCATTTCCAATCAGTAATATGTCATCCACATATAAGATCAGAAAGTTTACTTTGCTCCCACTAAACTTCTTGTATAAACAAGAATCATGATCACTCTTGATGAAGCCAAACGATTTGACTACCTCATCAAAGCGAATGTTCCAACTCCGAGATGCTTGCTTCAACCCATAAATGGATTTCCGAAGTTTGCATACCTTGTCAGCATTAGCCAGATCGACAAAACCCTCGGGGTGTATCATATACACGTCCTCGGTTAAATTTGCATTAAGGAAAGCCGTCATGACATCCATATGCCATATCTCATAGTCGAAATAGGCTGCTATAGCTAACATGATCCGAACTGATTTAAGCATCGCCACGGGAGAGAAAGTCTCATCATAGTAAACTCCTTGAACTTGTCGGAACCCCTTCGCGACAAGCCGTGCTTTATAGATAGAAACATTTCCATCCATATCAGTTTTCTTCTTAAAGACCCATTTGCACTCGACGGGTCTTGCGCCGTCTGGCAGATCAACCAAGTTCCAAACTTGATTTTCATCCATGGACTTTAACTCGGATCTCATGGCTCCAATCCATGACTCAGAATCAGAACCCACCATCGCTTCCGAATAAGTTGTCGGCTCATCACTGTCTAACAGTAACACATCACGAACACTTCGCAATTTGGCCGATCTTCGTAGTGTCGGTGCTCTTTCCGGCTCAGGTACCACGACCGGCTCACCCTCCAAGGCTTTTGCCGACTTGCTACTGGCTGGTTCCTCTCAAATTTCTTTGAGTTGCACCGTGCTCCCACTGACTCCCCGACTGAGAAACTCTTTCTCAAGGAAGACACTGTTCTGAGCGACAAACACTTTGCCCTCTTCTCGGTTGTAGAAGTAGTAACCCAAGGTTTCCCTCGGATATCCTACGAAAATACACTTATCCAATTTAGCTGTAAGCTTGTCTGACTAAAGTCGCTTGACAAAAGCTTCACAACCCCAAATCTTAAGAAAAGACAAACTCGGCTTCTTGCCAGTCCACATCTCATGCGGTGTGTTCTCTATCGATTTTGATGGTACTCTATTTAGTGTGAACGCTGCAGTTTCTAGACAATAACCCCAAAATGATAAAGGCAGATCTGTCCGACTCACCATTGATCGTACCATGTCCAACAAGGTCCGTTTTCTCCTTTCTGACACACTGTTTCTCTGCGGTGTTCCTGGAGGAGTGAGCTGGGGAACTATTCCACAACTCTTCATATGGTCATCAAACTCATGGCTCATGTACTCGCCTCCTCGGTCCGACCGAAGAAACTTTATTTTCTTGCCGAGTTGATTCTGCACCTCATTCTGGAATTCCTTGAACTTTTCAAAGGCATCCGACTTATGTTTCATCAAGTAGATATATCCATACCTACTCAAATCATCAGTGAATGTAATGAAGTACTCATAACCACCTCTGGATGCCATGCTCATCGGGCCACATACATCACTATGTACTAGTCCCAATAAGTCAGACGCCCTTTCACAACTCTTTGCAAAAGGTGTCTTGGTCATCTTGCCGAGTAGGCAGGATTCACATGTCTCGAATGACTCCAAGTTGAACGAAGTTAGAAGTCCATCATCATGGAGCTTCTTCATGTGTTTCCAGCTTATATGACCAAGCCGACAATGCCAAAAGTAAGTCATATTCAGATCATTTGGTTTCAACCTTTTCACATTTATGTTATAGACAGATTCACCTTCAAGATTCAAAATAAATAACCTGTCCTGGACGGGTGCAAAGCCGTGAAACATATCATTCAAATACAAAGAACAACCATTATTCTTAATATTCGACTCATAGCCTTGTCTCATCAAACATGAGGCAGAAATAATGTTTCGACTAAGCACTGGAACATAATAACAATTATTCAGCTCCATTAAGAATCTAGAAGGTAAATGAAGTGGCATTATGCCGACTTCCAACGCAGCGACTCTCGCTTTGTTGCCGACTCGAATGTCAACCTCGCCTCTTGCCACGCTCCTAGTTCTTACCTGTCCCTGCAACGAGTTGCAGATGTGAATAACTGATCCGGTATCATATACCCAAGAACTACTAGGTGCATCAGCAAGATAAATGTCTATAACATTGCGAACAAGCGTACCTGAGCCGGAAGTCACACCTCCACTCTTGGATTTGTCAGCCAGATACTTGCTGCAATTCCTCTTCCAGTGGCCATCTACCTTGCAGTAGAAGCAAGTGGATCCGGCTGCAGGAGATGGCTTAGTCCCTGAGGAAGCGCTTTGGACCGGGTCCTCAGCCTTACCTCCCGACTTAGCCTTCTTCTTCTTAGTCCAAGAACTTTTCTTGAACTTAGCCTTATTCTGTACCATCAACACTTGACTGGCACCTTTTTTGAGATCTGCCTCAGCCTGCTTGAGCATCCCATGTAATTCAGTGAGCTTCTTATCCATACCATGCATGTGGTAGTTCGATATGAACTGACCATACACACTAGGAAGAGAGTTCAGAATTATGTCTGTAGCGAACTCTTCGCTAATGGGGTAGCCCAGCCTTTCCAGAGACTGCACGTAACCAACGATCTTGATCACATGCGGACTCAGTGGATCACCATCCTTAAGCTTGCAGCTCAACAAAGCCTGAGAGACTTGATACCTCTCAGCCTTTGCCTGAGCCTAGAACATACTTTTGAGGCTTTCGATCATATCGTAGGCCTCAACATTCTCAAACTGCTGCTGCAAGTCCGGTTACATGTGATCAAGCATAAGACAGCTAATCTTGGTGGATTCATCACAAATCCGACGATAGGCATTGGTGGCTGCGATAGTCGCATTCTCATTCAGCTCATCTGGAAGTGGGTTGTCTAGGACATGGTCCCTCTTTTCTTGCTTGAGAACAATTCTCAGATTATGATACCAGTTGGTGAAGTTAGTTCCATTTAGCTTATCTTTATCTAAGATGTTTATCAAAGAAAAGCTGGAAATCTGAGGAAGACTGCTAGGTGCCATTGATCTACAAAAAAAAAAATGCAAAACACTTAAGACATGTATCCATAAAAGAGCAAGCATATTAAACACTTTAATACTTATGCTCCCACTAGAACCAACACCCCTCCGATGGTTACTTAGTGATTCAGGACCCTAAATAAGCAAGCCGACTAGTGAGCTTTAGCATCACCGCTAGCCGTCAAGTGATCTAGGTAGACAACTCCTTGTCAATCGTATCTCATTCGACTCCTGTTGGATGGGTGGCATCACATGCTCCGGCTCCCATCTGACTTTTCCCCGAGTCCCACAACCGTTGTGATAGACCCGTCTAGATTACCAAGTGCTTCCGTTGTAAGAGTCCGACTCGATCCCACCTAGTCGGAAAGAATTGATAGCACCTCAATTTTATGAGCCCACTATCAAAAATGTCCGACTTGTGATGGTGTAGCACTAGCGGGGAAACCGACTAGACCTTCTTTGAGGGATTACTTTCTACCAACTATCTAATAGAGGTAAAAATAGAGATATAAACATAACACAAAATAAAGCAATTATAATGTGAAATGGTATGGCTCTTTCATGGCAATCTCCATCTCCACGAAGCTTGTAATTCGACTCGTGTCAACTCTTGTCACGTGCCGCCTTACACCATGTAGCCGACTTGTATATCGACTTGCATGCCATCCGGGTTCTCCAAACAGCTACACTAGCTAGTAATGTAAATTACATAGAGAATCCGACACGTAGGTTGTTATACAATAAAATGACAGCACCTAGGCTCCAGTCGGCTGACAAAAACCGTGATACATAGATCACGTATGGATTACACACATCACATGCACATAAGCCATACCATTCACAACATCCTGCAAAAACAAGTTATGCATAGATACGATATCTACCGGCATTGTGAAAACTCGCAACGACATCTAAGGCGCTACGACAGGGCAAAGCCGGCGGTCCCACTAGCCGGATAACGGGCGGGGATCGACGATTTTTCTGAAGAAAACAGATCTCATCTGCATTTCGGACGTGGATTTCGTCATCGGACGTGGATTTTTCCGAAGAACCCAAATCTGATCCGAACTCCGATTCGACCAAACTCTTTGATCTTCGATCACCACATCCGGGTTTACATGTCACAGTCTACCCCGATGGCGGAAGCCGGCCGGTAGGGGTATGTCGTTCCACGACCTTAGCAGTTAGATCACGAAAACCAGATCATCCATTCCACGAGTACAGTTGATCCAATCAACTTTGTACAAAACTGATCTATCTCATAGATCGACCACCAAAACTACAGTTAGATCCAATCTAATGCCAACCGCATATCACATATGCAGGATCTCGAGCCTAAAACCAGAAGCTAATGCTCTGATACCACTGTTGGGCCACGTAGAAAAAACAAAACTTTTTCCTATGGGGGTGATCCCAAGATCTAGCTGAGGTAGTAGGCCACGAGGATTACCACTAGACGCGCGGTTGCGGAATCGATGAAGCACGTCGCTTGATGTAGTGCAGTCCTCACAATCCGTTCCGATCCACGATCGTCGAAGTGCTGAATGTACAGCACCTCCGCCAGTATCCACACGTATGAGGAGGAGCGCCGGCGATGGACTGCTAGGTCCGGTATGGCGACGACAGGACTGGACTGGAGCTAGGGTTTCCAACACATGGAGTGACCTAACCGTGTGCTCTAAGCACCTGCACCCCAACTTATATAGGGAGTGAAAGTGGGCTCCACTCACGTGTGGCCCATTCACTAAAAGGCCTATATTAGTCACTTCGAGTCCAACTCACTGACTCTGTCCGTTTCCTTTTTGGGTCCAACCCAAATATGCTCCCGCTCTTAAGTGTGTGACCGACAGGCTCATGGTGACCCGGACACGATCCGAGTCTCACTTGTGACCGATCAGTTGGTAGCGGCTCCTAGCAGAACGTGCCAACTCCCAAGTACCAAAGAGTCATGACGACATACCTTCCAATGCGACTTTCGTCTGAGTCCCTTTTGCCTCACGATATACCTTGTCGAACTATAGGCGAATAATCGTCATCCCTTAATTAGTTCGACTCTCTTTCTTGATCCGAGATAAGTGATTCATCTGACTAACTCTTAGTCAGTCGCCTCGGTTAACACTTAACCGAGTCACGCATGGCCATGCTTTCCGAATCATATCTTCTGAGAGGGCCTAGAGAATATCTCTCCAGTCGGAGGGGCAAAATCCCATCTCGATTATTCACATCACGCAGCTTGATTCTCAGTCGACCCGAACTCCGCCTTTATAACTGCCCAGTGACGGAACAACATTTGACAGAACCTAAGTCGGTGATCCTCAACTCGGACTGTGCAATAACCTCAGGTCTAAGGATTACATTGATTGAGACATGCAAATTGCGACTTGTTCGTTGCATCTCAATATGGGTCAGTCCGACTCACTAAACTCTTTAGCCGAGTCCATGTAAGTCGGAATAGCATCTCTATGCCCATGACAAGTGGAACCGAGTCATCAGCCGACTTTCACATTAGTCTAATTTGTGTGTCCAGCACAACCTCAACGACCAAGGACAATCAATATAAACAACATGAATATATAGTTCCACAATCGAATCACATATTCAATGATATATATCAGTGATTCATACATGGACAATAACTTTATGAATACATTGGAAATAACATCATACATGATTGCCTCTAGGGCATATTCCCAACATATTGAACTGTTGAGCTCTATTGCTATTTATGCAGATTGAAGGTGCTACTGTGAAGGCTGAGGCTGCTGTAGAGGCTAGTAGATTTTTTATGCCCGCGCCAAAAGAGGACATCCTCTACACAACGAGGAAGCTCCAACACAGTACCCAGGTGGGCAGTGACCTCTTTAAGAAGTGGGTATAATTTGGAAATCCACAATTTCACATGTTATGATTTTCCATGTTATTGTTATCATCTAGTACTATATGTTTACGCTCATTAGAAGTTCGCAAAAATAAAATCTGTTTGCTTTACAGGCAATGGTTGTGTCTTATATTATTAGATTTACTTGCTCTTTACATAATTTAACCTTTCCACTTAATTTCAATCAGTACCACGCACCAGCTGCTCAGCCCTTTCTGCTCCCCTCCTCTTGTAAAGCTTGCGAATTGAAAGGGGGGCCCTGTATGCCATTCCAAAGGTAGAGGGATGAAAAATGGTGCATGGCCACCCTTCGCAAAGGGTACCCATGGTATCAGGTATGGATTCCAAGTGGTTTAGACCGACTTGATGTAAGATCTTGTATCTCACTTTTTTCCTATCGCCTTACTTCTCTATCAATTTTCTCATGAAGGTTGTCCCTTGTGTCGCTCGCCCCATTATAAACAAGATGTTCGGAAATGACAAGTTTCTAACTATATATAGCAAGGGCCCTAAAGGCATGCGACAACTATATGATGTGGATGTCTCCCAGAAGATGGCCACCACCTATTTGGATGGCCGAGGTTGGTCCAAGTATGTTTGTGAGAATGGTCTGAAGCAGGGGGACGAGGTAACATTCGATTTTAGCAAGCCTGGGAAGATACTTGCACACCATCGTACACTTGTTGACCAAAGGACCAAGAATAGAGGTAGTACTAATTAATTTGATTATGTACTCATCAAAACCTCTAATGATTTTCTTGTGACTAACTATTTTGCACCATTTTATTTACTCATCATATGACCCTGACCACTTCTGCAATCTGCTTCCCCTTATGTACCACCCAGAAGGGTGCCATCATCAAGCTGCTAGCACCGGCACCAGCACCGGCCCTAGTTCCTACAACGGCACCTGTTGACCTTGGTAGGAGAAAGAATAGAGGTAGTAACTTAATTCGCTTGTATACTCTCATCTCTGTCTAGGAGTTACTGTTCTATAAGAAACCATTTTGCTTGTCCACATCTCATATGCCTCTCTGACCACTCCTGCAGTCCCCTTACCTACCCCTTAGAAGGTAACCAGCACCAAGCTACTAGCACCCCCAACGGCATTGGCCCTAGTTCCTGCTCCGGCACCTGTTGACCTAAGTAGAAAGAATGGAGGTAGTAACTTAATTTGCTTGTATACTCATCATATCCTCTGATCACTGTCTCGTGAGTAACTGTTGTATAAGATACCATTTTGCTTGTACACTCCTCATCTGCTTCTACCATCCCTGCAGTCAACTTAGCTACCCCTCATAAGAAATCTAGCATCAAGCTGCTGGTGATGGCACTAGTTCTGGGCTACAATTAGTGGCACCATCTCCTGCACTAGCACCAGCCCCAACACAGGCACCGGCACAAGCTCCTTCATCACCCCGGGCAGCACCTTGTCAGACCATATCCTACACATGTGTCATCACAAGGTCGCACCGGATTATGTTTGTGAGTATATGGTGGCAGATAAACTATTCTGAATGTCTTCTCAAGTTTCACATGATTCAGTGCATCGCTCTTAGTAATTATGCGTCTATCTCTTGCTTTGATTCAGAAATTGCCTAAGAGTGCCACAAAGAAACTCCAGGACAGACGAAAGGACACAATAGTCTTCACGATGCAGAGCGAAAGATTGTGAATCGAGGGATGCTATGCCATTAACTCGACTGATGGGCGCTTGGTAGATACTTCTAGGTGGATCAAGTTCCGGAAAGCAGCCAAACTTACTATTGGAAGAAAGGTCAAGATTGATGTATCTCGCTGCCCTGAATGTGGCATGTTGTTCATGAACTTCCTAGTTGTCTAGCTCTTTGGCTGCATGCTATTGTAATTAATTATGTGGTTATCTTATCTCCACTTATCATATATGGGTGGTAAAACTGTGAGAACCTTTTGCTGGATTGGAGCTATGACTAGTATGTACCGGTATGGTATATCTGTATCTATATGAGGGTTCCCTATATGACCAAATATTATGACAATGATTGTGTTCCAGTGATCGAGTGTGTTTGGAGAAAGGGCAAACTGATCGCGTGGCATGGTTTTTAGAGCTGAAACAAGAATTGTCTCTCTCTGTAGTGATATTGAATTTCACTGTTTGTATTGTTGAATCAGCCATTTTGAAATGCTTCTGAATTGGTCAAGTGCTGATGAATATGAAGTAGGAATCTGTCGATTTTTTATGTCTTATTATTATTTACTCCTTAATCTTTCAAATGGTATTGAATTTGTCAAAAGTTCTGTTGTTGCTGCTGGATGCTTGCTCTAGAGATTTTGCCTTTGTGTCATCGGAACCGTTGGATGAATTTTGGACAGAGATGAGAGGGTAAAGATATACAACGTGATTTCACCAAGTGAAGTCATTGGATACCAACCCTGTTTTGGCGCATGTGGTGTGTGTTCATTAGATATTTTTACATGAATATCTGTCAAAGGAATTATCGCTTTTTTTCCTCCCTCGAAGAGGTCTGTGTTTGAATCTGGCGAGACACAACCCAGTGAAATTGAGATAGGAGCCCATTGACCATAGCCCAAAAACTTTTTAATTTGGCCTTTTTGGCATTGCCCCCACCTCTAAAAAAACTCTGCCTACCCATGTTTTTAAGAAACTAATCCATTATGTGGCTTTTTATAAATAGAGGTTCCAGTAGCACTGCTCTTTTATTTTAAGAGAGATAACATAGAAACACAACAATATTTTTTAGAAGACTGATACATATGTTTTGTAGTACTAATACATGTTTAATGATTCAATTTCTATTAGTATCTTTGGTATTGTGGCAAAACACTCAGTTTATGTCTATTTGATTTGATTTGAAGGTCTTTAGTTCGAATCCACTATGTGTATATATTTATATATATCTTGGGTTTACTTTTTTTGAGAAAGGGTTTACTTTTTAATATCGCCTTACGGAGAGGCTGACATCTCGGACCACCAGCCTGCAGCATCCCTCGAGTTTAATGGTCGGGTTTGAAAAAAAAGTTAAATACTTGTACAGAGAAGCTGGCATCAGGGACCCACCCACCAGAACATACCAGAGAGGGTGACATGGGGGCCTCAGCAGCAAGACCATACATGGCTGCCACATCGAGCAACGTTGCCAAGGTCAAAACAGCGGACATGGCCAAAGAAAAATTCCATCATATGCAGGTTTGATATACAGAGAGACTGACATGTGGGACCCAGTAGCGTGGCCTTATACAGGTTCTGCCTCGAGCGACATTGCCAGGTTCGAAACAGGGAGGCGCGAGCGAGAAAAAAGTCCAGCATGCATACCTTTATTCTAGTGGGAGGCTCACATGGGGGACTCAGCAGCCTGGAAAAAGGGCTCATGCGTCGAGCAATGCTATCAAGTTCGAAACACGGAGGCGCGACCGAGAGCAAAAAATCCATCATACACACGTTTCTTCTAATGAGTGTATGACATGTGGGGGTGGGGCCCTGTATCATGATTAAATGGTAGATGCAGGGAGCAACACTATCAAGTTCGGAACACGGAGGTGCGACCGAGGGAAAAATTCTATCATACACATGTTTCTTCTAATGATAGGATGACATGTGGGGTCTAGGAGTTTGATTAAATGGCTGATGCAGCGAGAAACGCTATCAAGTTTGGAACACGAAGGCGCGATAGAGGGTAAAAATTCCATCATACACACGTTTCTTCTAATGAGAGGATGACATGTGGGGCCCAGCATCGTGATTAAATGGTAGATTCATCAAACAACGCTATCAAGTTCAGAACAGGGTAGCGCGAGCCAAGGAAAAAAAATCCATCATACACACGTTTCTTCTAATGAGAGGATGACATGTGGGCTCAGGAGGTTGGTTAAACGGTAGATGCGTCGAGCAACGCTATCAACTCGGAACAGGGTAGCGCCAGCGAAGGAAAAAAATTCCGTTATACACATGTTTCTTCTAGTGAGAGGATGACATGTGGGTCCCAAGAGGTTGATTATACGGTACATGCATCGAGCAGCGCTATCAACTTCAGAACAGGGTAGCGCGAGCGAAGGAAAAAATTCCATCATACACACGATCCTTCTAATGAGAGGCTGACATGTGGGACCTAGCAGCCTAACTAAACGGCAGACGCCTTGAGCAACGTTATCGAGTTCAAATCAGGGAGGCGCGACCGAAAATTATGGTCCGCTAGAGACACTGACGTCCGAGACCCACACGCCTCAAAAGACTTCGGCGAGTCAACATCACGCGAGAAAACGAAAATCTTGCTTCTGCCACGCGCTAGCCAAGCTTCCTCCATGTTTTTAGCAGATTCGTCATAGTAGAGGGCCGCGAAACCGGAAAAAAAAGTTTTCCATCAGCCACGACCAAGCCGAGAATTTCGTCGCGGAAGACCGTCGGGCCAAGTTGTTGCGGAAGGAAACTTTTCTTGTAGTGATTTGAGTCTAGGTTTCTATTAAGGTTTAAGATAATCAAGTGAACAACAATTCCATCAATACACTCTCAATTGGCATCTTACTTATCTCTTAGACATTTCATTTGACTAAGAGATACTATCCATTGGCTGCCTAAAAATAGGAATTGGTTTACTACTAACTTAATTATGGGGTTTTGGACAAAGAGGTAGACATGGGTTTTGTCATGGCTTGACATACTGTTGGTTGAAGGTTTCTCAAGCACTCCTACTTTAATACCTCACTAAACTTGGATCATAGTTAAGGAATTCCTTTTCTAAATATTCTCTATAAATCTCTCTTATCTTATTCACAAAGATCACATCTTCTTGAATAATTCAATCATCTGACTCCACCATATCCATCATCATATGATGACATGGTCATGCCACATCAACTTTACTTCTTCATTCTTCTCCTAGTATATATATACAACTTCCATTTATAAACTATCCTTAATGAATCGATCAATGTAGCTACTACTAGTTCCATCCATTAACTTCCTTAAATACCTCTTGCAACTACTTCCAAGGCTTGCAAGATTATAATCTTCACTATATCACAAGTGATATCACTCCTCTGGAATAGGTATGGTACTACTCTCCATAATACAAGTTTGTTCTTGTATTAGCTTGGTTAAACTACTATGCCTCCAACTACTCCATACAACTCATATTACATACTTCATCAAACTCTAGCTTGACTTCTCATATTCAAGCTAGATGATTCATCTTACTAGGGCTTTGCCTAATTTGCTACACTCACAACTCTACTTCAACACCTAGTCATCTATTCTCAAGTGACTTGAGAATAATGACCACCACCCTTTGATCATACAAAGCTTAGGTTTCTAATTGTCTGATCAAGATCTATTAACACTAAGCAGTAGACTTGTACTAGTCTCTCTATAGGCTTATTTTGTTAAGGAAGCTTACTCCATATTTATAACTACTTAGCTAACAAGATTATCATTGAATACCCTAATACTACTAGATTTCTCATAGCTTCTTAATTACTAGCTTAACTCTTAGGTTTAAATACTTCTTCTAATTATCTCATGAGTGAGTTAACTCCTCCAACATCAGATGGTTTGATCTCCACTAAGGATCAAATTCCATTGATGATGGCACACTCTACCAAATCTAATTCCTTCTCCTTATTAACTTACTTAAGTTCTTTAGAAGGTCAACATAATAGGTCAAAGCTAAAGGCTAATAAGTTCTAGGTCAGGAATTGATCACTCAACACTGATGATCACTTGACACTAGGACTTGGTTAAATAGGAATGTCGCCTCTTAATATCATATTAGGAGTATATGTTGGATGATCTTGGCTTGACTTCCTTTTCTACTCTATTTGTAATAAGAGTTAGTATTTAGAAACTACCATGATTCTCATGGTAGGAATAACTATGGCAAGCAAGTGTTTCTAGATTTAGTTATAGAGTTTCTCTACTTAAGTTATATACTTAACTTGGTATTCAGGGTTTGTGGAAGATAATACCTTGATATCATCTTTGGAATATTAAGTATTCATCCTTGAGTTATTGTATGGAATACCATGTAATGATGTCTAGAAGATCTAGTACTCCTTATTAAGTAGTGTGTTGTGACTTAGTTTTATTACATTTGATCTACCCTTAGATCAAATTATATTACCCAAAGATAAGGTTTTAGCAAAGGTCATATTGAAACTTATCGCGGTCAACTTGATGATCTACTTCAGTTCCACCAAGTTAAGAGAAGCTTCAATCACTTTGACAAGTTTATTTAAAAGCACGAAAACTATCCGGATTTTCTATGCATGAATGCAATGCACACACCTCATTGTTGTACCAAATAATATTTTCTTCCTAATTATTGCTATACCAAATAAAATTTGGAAAACGTCTAGGATTGTAGATCGTGATCTTTTAACCCCATCATGGACGCTATAGACAAGAGCAACGACAATCTGAGCAGTCAACAAGTTGGTCGAGCTGGATTTGAAGGATTCCTACCTCAACGGGAGGAGGTTCATGTGGTCAAATGAAAGGGAGCACCCCACAATGGTGAAGCTTGATTGCTTTTATTCGACTGTCGATTGGGAAAATCTCTACCCGTTGTAATTGGTCTCCGCCATGAGATTGGCGGCTTCTGACCACTCCCCCTCCTCCTAAACCTTGCAGCGGAACTCAAAGAAACTGAGGTTTCTAGTTTGAGGCATATTGGCCAAAGTTGTACGTTTTTATTGCCACATTCGATGCAACAAAGTCCTCGGTGCCACATGTCGCCAATCCATTCAAGAGACTCGAGCAAGCTCAAAGCATTAGCGCGAGTTGTGCAGAGCAAGAGTGACAAGTGCATTGGTAAGAACAAGCTTCAAATCCTTATGGCCACGGAGATGATACTCAGGCTAGAAGTTGCGATGGAGTCTAGGGCACTCACGCTGAAGGAGCAGTAGCTGCGCCAACTCCTCAAGCGCAAGTTGTTGGGCCTTGCTTTGTTGGAGAGAACAATCATCCGTAAATGCTTCCACATCCTCTTGCTCAAAGAAGGGGACACCCGCACTATGTTTTTCCATGCACATGCAAACTTTGGAAGGCGAAAAAATCACATTTTCCTATCTCAAAGTCGATAGGTTCTCATCATGGATCAGAGAGGCAAGGGCGAGGCAGTCGATAGCTTCTACAAGTCACTCCTAGGCCTGACCCTAGAGCATGGATTTGCATTGGATCTTGATCAACCCAGCTTGCAAATGATCGACTTGACCTCTTTGGAACCTGACTCCATGGAGGAGGAAGTGTGGCATACTGTTCGGTCGCTAGAGCAGGATAAAGCGCCTGGATCTGACGGTTTTATGGGTTGGTTATACTATGCGGGTTGACCAATCATCGAGAAGGACATCCTTGATGCCTTTGGAATGATCTAGCGTGGGGGACTACAAGGGCTTTGGTGCAAAAAAACGAGCACTCATCACATTGTTACCCAAGTGCCCAGAGGCATAGGAAGTTAAGTACTTCATGCCCATTATTCTTATCACAGTGTCGCGAAGCTCGTTGCTAAGGTGGTCACATCTAGATGGCCCTAGAGTTGCCTAAGATCGTGGGATCGCACTAGAGTTTTGTCATCCGGGGGAGATGCCTCCATGACAACTTCCACCTTGTGCATGGGATGGAAAGAACACTACGTTGATCCCACACAAATGACATACTCCTGAAGATGGACATTACAGAGGCTTTCGACACTGTGGAGCAGGACTTTTTGCTCAAGATTATCAAGAAGATGGCCTTTGGTATCCACTTCCAAAGCGTGGTTTGTGTGCTGCTAAGCATGGCATCTACGTGTGTGCTGCTCAATAGCATGCCAGGTGGTTGCATCATCAATGGGAGAGGCTTGCGGCAGGGCGAATCGCTGTCCCCGATGCTCTTTGATTTAGTGATGGAAGCCCTTCATTACTTGATGATACATTGCAAATGTATCTATAATTTTTTATGTTCCATGCTTGGTTTTATCCACTTTCTTGTGTTTTGTTCCAATTTTGGAGTACTTTTCATATGATTTCTTGGACTAACCTATTAACAAGATGCCACAGTGCCAGTTGTCTGTTTTCTGTTGTTTTTGGTTCCAAGAAGTCAAAAAATGAATATTCTCGGAATTGGACGGGACAAAAGCCAAAGTTATTATTTTCCTGGAAGACTCACGGAACCAGAAGGAGAGTTGGAGAGGGGCCACAGGGTGGCCACACCCCCCTTGGCGCGGGCCAGCACAGGCCGCACCAGGGCATGGCGTGGGCCCCCTAGCCGGCCACCGACCTTGCCTCTTTCTCCTATAAGCGCCTCTCGAGGCTGAAACCCTAAAAAGTCAATCAGAAATCCACGAAAAGTTCCGCAGCGCCCCGCCACCGAAGTGGAGATTCAGGGGACAGAAAGTCTCTGTTCCGGCACCCTGCCGGGATGGGGAAGTGCCCCCGGAGCCATCTCCATCGATCTCCACCACCATCTCCATCACCATTGCTGATTCCCATGATGAGGAGGGAGTAGTTCTCTCTCGAGGCTAAGGGTTCTACCGGTAGCTATGTGTTCATATCTCTCTCTATGCATGATCTTATTGAGATCATGAGCTTGTAATCTATAGATCTACCTTGCTACTCAAGTGCTTTATTAGATCTCTGCTCTCCCCATGTGTGTGAAAGTGACAGCATGCACACCATGGTGGCACTTAGGCTAGAGATTACAAATACTTGTTACGAGTTATATTTGGAGTTGGATGTCTTTATGAAATTGTGGTGTTTGTTGGAACCATCTAGTGCTCAAGGTGACAGTGTGGGGTTTTCTAGATGGGAAAGGCTTACTTTGAGGTGTGCTGTTATAGCCCTATCATTGATTAGAGTGTCCAACCGGAGAGTAGTTAAGAGTAGTATCATAAAGAGAAGATATTTATATGAGAGTGTTCACTAGTGAAAGTATGATCCCTAGGCCTTGTTTCTAAGCATTGATACACCGTTTGCTATTAGATCTATTACATGTTTGCTTGCTTCCATCTTTATTTCAGTTTTACTTTAGTCTTTTCCACGCCATCAAGCTATTTTCTATCACCATTACCAGTTGTATTTCACTATCTCTTCGCCGAACTAGTGCACCTATACACCTGACAAGTGTATTGGGTGTGTTGGGGACACAAGAGACTTCTTGTATCTTGATTGCAGGGTTGCTTGAGAGGGTATACCTTTGACCACTTCCTCCCTGAGTTCGATAAACCTTGGGTGATCCACTTAAGAGAAAACTTGCTGATGTTCTACAAACCTCTACACTTGGAGGCCCAACAACTGTCTACAAGAATAGAAGTGCGTAGACATCAAGCTATTTTCTGGCGCTGTTGCCGGGGAGGTAAGGTAAAAGGTATTCACAACGAAGGATTAAAGAAGAAGAACCTCCCATGGCAAACGGCTATTTTCTGGCGCTGTTGCCGGGGAGGTAAGGTAAAAAGTATTCACACCGGAGGATTAAAGAAGAAGAACCTCCCACGGCAAACGCCTATTTTCTGGCGCTGTTGCCGGGGAGGTAAGGTAACTCACATCCTCTGGTGTGAGTGCTCGAAGTTATTTCCTTTAGATTCTGCAATTTTGTCTTTTTGTTTCTTGTTTTCACTAGTTAGGCTTAATGGAAAACAACAAAAAAATTAGAGAGCTTTATAGTATTTATCTTGAGTTAGGACATAAAGTGTTTGAAGAAAAAATTAAAAAACCTATGGAACTTTATTTGCATGCTAATAGCAATGTTGTTAGTATGAGTTCTTTGGACACCATTATTGCTAATGCTATGGAAAAGTCTAAGCTTGGGGAAGATAGTTTTTATGAAAATGATCTTTCTAGTTCCCTAGCTTTGGAAGATAGCTATTCTATTGCTTATGATGATACCAAACCTTCAATATATGATGATTACAATGATGAATATGATATTTTCAGTCCACCTACTATTGAGGAGAAAATTAATTATGATTACAATATGCCTCCTATATTTGATGATTATGGTGATGAGAATAATAATGATAGCTATTTTGTTGAATTTGCTCCCACCACAATTAATAAGAATGACTATGCTTATGTGGAGAGTAATAATCATTTTATGCATGTGGCTCATGATAAGAATGTTTCATGTGATAGTTATATTGGTAATTTTATTCATGATGCTACTGAAAGTTATTATGAGAGAGGGAAACATGGTTTTATGCATCTCAATAATATTAAGTTTCCCCTCTTTATGTTGAAAGTCTTGAAGTTGCACTTGTTTTGCTTTACTATTCTTGTTGCTTTGTGCTTTCATGACTTGTTTCTTTACAAGATTCCTATGCATAGGAAGTGGGTTAGACTTAAATGTGCTTTGAATTTGCTTCTTGATGCTCTCTTTTACTTAAATTCATATTTTTTATGTGAGCATCTTCTCAAACTATCATGCCTAACTTAAAGGCGTTAAAGAAAAGTACTTATTGAGAGATAACCTAAAAGTTTTAGATGAGTCTTGGAGGTTATTACCTCAGTAATAACCGCTCCTTATCCTTTTTATTTGCTTTTTGTGCCAAGAGTAACCTCTAATGAGAGAGAAGTGATGATTGGGAAAGTTGCTGTCCCAAAACAGATTTCTGTGCTTCACCATAAAAATTCGAGTAAAATCTCTGAACGTCTTTTGGAGGCGTGAATTTTTCTGATTCTGCCCCAGGTTGTTATCTAACTTTCGTTAGTTCAACACTTTTTGATTTGAGCAACAGAAGGTCTTCGAAAAAATTCGTCTTTACATGCTGGTCTGTTTGACAAATTTCTGCCATTTTCTGCATTTGCTTCTTGTTGGTTCCTTTTTGAGTTCGTTTGGGGAATTGAACTTTTTGAGGGAAGTGCTACAGTAGCTAGTGTTCTAATGGAAGTTTATTTGGTGTTATAACTGAACCCTAAGACTTATTTATCTTGAGTGCACTAATGTTGCTAATAAAGATTGTGTGAAATTTTGTATGAAGGAAAAATTTCAGGTGTATGGAAGGAATGAGTAACGAGATGAAGGATGGACTAAAGCTCAAGCTTGGGGATGCCACACGTGTCACCCCAAGAAATATCCAAGAAGTACAAGCGTCAAAGCTTGGGGATGCCCAAGGCATCCCCTTCTTCATCAATAAAAAGCTCAGGTCTTTCTAGACACTTCGTTTTTATTGCTTCATGCACTATTATATTGTTCTTGGAGCGTCTTTGTTTTTGTTTTTATTTTTCGTTTGCTTGGTTTTCTTAGTTTACTGAATAAATTGGTTGGACCCCCTCTTTCATACATTGGTTTTCAAATAGTTTGGTTTGGATTGGAAAAGAGTAGGAAAGTTCATGCTTAAGTGGTAAAGAGAGCTTGTTTTTGACTGTGGCCTATGCTTTGTCATGCCATGCTTGATATTGTTTTGGATTTATGCTTAGTATTCTTTGCTGTAGCATGACTTGTTATAAACAATTGAGATTGCTTAATGTGCCTTGGATGAATCATGCGTTGTTTTAGCATATTAAAGCATAGTATAGTGGTATTCTCCTTTGATGCTTTATTTGGGTTGACTTGGCACATGCTCACACCATGTTATAACTATCTAAAGTCACCATAGCCTTTATGATCCTTTAGTTTTCAACTTGTAGTATCACTTTATGCTTTGATCAATGATGTTTTGTCGCTCTGCATGATTATGGCCATTATTGCTCTCTTAGTTTGTCGCTCCTAGTCTTTTGCTAGCCTCCACAACCAAGTATTTGTTCCACTCATGCATCCAACTCCCTAAACCAAGTTATTCCAAAGAGTCCACCATACCTACCTACTAGCATATGCTATTCCAAGTATATTCATGCTTTTGATTACCTTCCAAATTAAACTTATTATGAGAAAACTAGTGATTAAAGCTCTCACGAACTTGATGGCACACTTTACTTTACTTGCCCTTAATAAACTTGAACCATTGTGTCGTCTATGTTGTATATGCTTGCACTTATTTGTTGGGAATTAGAAGAACCATGCTTTCATGGGGAACGCTTTCAACATTGCACTTGGTACTTGTACCTAGTTGATATCATGCTCTTTTGTATATGGATGTCGTCGGTGTGAAATGAAAGGGGAGCTTGTAAGTCCATGGAGTTATGTATATGTGTTAGAGAAATGCCTGGGCCGCTGGTCTAATCCATGCTGACATGGTGGAAACCTGCAGCGTAACCATAATGAGCTGTCTATGAAGCATTCTTCTTATAAAAAAGAGTCCTATATTGAGAAAAAAAGAGAAAAAAAAGAGATTATGAAAAGAGGAAAGAGAGAAAAAAGCACCATATTCCCATGGTAAATAAGAAGATTGTTGAGATGCTCGTTGTCAGCTTGCCTTGTCATTTTTATATGGGGATTCTTCTGTATCATCGGGCAAGGGGTACCCTGTTGGTGGTTCTCTATGATACACATGTACTTACAATGACAAGAACTTACCGATGACTAAACTTGAGTAGCATGAGGAGCGGCCCTCGTATACAAGGGACATGAGATTTCTAACTTATACTTCGTCAATCATGTACACCATAGTTTGTTCACTTTAACCTTAATCACTTCAAGATGCTTATGATAGGGGCAATTAGAGCTGAAAGCTATAAGTACCATAATTTTTGGAAGCTCTTTATTAGACTTGAATCCCTACTTCCTTTTATAAAAAGTCCTTTATTCCACCATTATATTGAGTCTCCACCTTCTATCTTTATGCACCTACTTTGATGCATAGCTTTGATATTGCTTGTTTTAAACTATTTGTATCTAGTCACTCTTATGAACTTTGAAGGTGTCCTATGCATTTATGTTTGCTACTCTATGAGGGACAAGCTGAATGCCATTATGGTATGTTTTCTTTATGTGAAACAAACAAACGTCTTGCAAAGCATTGTTATTCATGAATCTTTTGTTTGTGCCTTTTCATGTTGCAACATAGTTGCTTTCCCTTATTGTTAGAACTCTGTCTTTCATGTTATGATTGAAGTACTATGATCCCAGCTATGAATGTTTTACAAATACTTTGATCAAGTTTATGATGGTGCATGTCACCTCAAAAATTATTCTTTCTTTTTATCACTTACCTACTCGAGGACGAGCAGGAGTTAAGCTTGGGGATGTTGATACATTGCAAATGTATCTATAATTTTTGATGTTCCATGCTTGGTTTTATCCACTTTCTTGTGTTTTGTTCCAGCTTTGGAGTAATTTTCATATGATTTCTTGGAATAACCTATTAACAAGATGCCACAGTGCCAGTTGCCTGTTTTCTGCTGTTTTTGGTTTCAGGAAGTCGGAAAATGAATATTCTCGGAATTGGACGGGACAAAAGCCAAAGTTACTATTTTCTCGGAAGACTCACGGAACCAGAAGGAGAGTCGGAGAGGGGCCACAGGGTGGCCACACCCCCCCTTTGCACGGGATAGCGCAGGTCGCACCAGGGCATGGTGTGGGCCCCCTGGCCGGCCACCGACCTTGACTCTTTCGCCTATAAGAGCCTCCTGAGGCAGAAACCCTAAAGAGTCAATCAGAAATCCACGAAAAGTTCCACAGTGCCGCCGCCACCGAAGGGGAGATTCGGGGGACAAAAATTCTCTGTTTCGGCACCCTGCCGGGACGGAGAAGTGCCCCCGGAGCCATCTCCATTGATCTCTACCACCATCTCCATCACCATTGCTGATTCCCATGATGAGGAGGGAGTAGTTCTCTCTCGAGGCTAAGGGTTCTACCGGTAGCTATGTGTTCATCTCTCTCTATGCATGATCTTATTGAGATCATGAGCTTGTAATCTATAGATCTACCTTGCTACTCAAGTGCTTTATTAGATCTCTGATCTCCCCATGTGTGTGAAAGTGACAGCGTGCACACCCTTGTGGCACTTAGGCTAGAGATTACAAATACTTGTTATGAGTTATATTTGGAGTTGGATGTCTTTATGAAATTGTGGTGTTTGCTGGAACCATCTAGTGCTCAAGGTGACAGTGTGGGGTTTTCTAGATGGGAAAGGCTTACTTTGAGGTGTACTGTTATAGCCCTACCATTGATTAGAGTGTCCAACCGGAGAGTAGTTAAGAGTAGTATCATAAAGAGAAGATATTTATATGAGAGTGTTCACTAGTGAAAGTATGATCCCTAGGCCTTGTTTCTAAGCATTGATACACCGTTTGCTATTAGATCTATTACATGTTTGCTTGCTTCCATCTTTATTTCAGTTTTACTTTAGTCTTTTCCACGCCATCAAGCTATTTTCTATCACCATTACTAGTTGTATTTCACTATCTCTTCGCCGAACTAGTGCACCTATACACCTGACAAGTGTATTGGGTGTGTTGGGGACACAAGAGACTTCTTGTATCTTGATTGCAGGGTTGCTTGAGAGGGTATACCTTTGACCACTTCCTCCCTGAGTTCGATAAACCTTGGGTGATCCACTTAAGAGAAAACTTGCTGATGTTCTACAAACCTCTGCACTTGGAGGCCCAACAACTGTCTACAAGAATATAAGTGCGTAGACATCACTTGATGCAAAAGGCATCACAACAAGTTCTGTTTTCGATCCTAAATCTATGAGGCATCAATCATCGCACTTCCTTCGACGCGGATGATGTCATGTCCTTTTTGAGGCTGAAGTGGCTGGAAATTATGGTATGCATGGCAATCCTTGAAGATTTAGGCGAAGCTTCCGACTTATGCATCAACTTGGCCAAATGTGTAACCCATCTCATACGGTGTTCCCTGAAGCAGGAGCTCATCGCAAGGGATGGGCTGGGCTATGGCATTGTGCCTTTGTTGTGCACCTACTTGGGCCTTCCTCTAGGCCTGCGCAAACCTTCTACAACCCAATTACAACCGCTAGTGGAGTTCCTGATAAACCGGCTAGTCCCATGGATGGATCGATTGGTCAATCATAGCGGTACAACCATCCATGTTCACACTATGCTTTCAAAATTTTCTTTGCATGCGATGATGTTGTTTAACATTGAAAGTGCATGTGTGCCCCATGTGTGATCTTGGTAGTTAATGACAATCTCTATGGACTAATGTTTGCATTGAGTTCCACTTGTAAGAATTATCCATTGGCATCGCTTGAACCCATTTGTTGTCTTCAAGGTTGAAGAATGAAGAAAGGAAGAAGAATAATACATGACCGAAAAATGGTCATGTGAGTATTGAGCCTTTTGGAAGCTTGTCTTGAATCAGAAGATAGTGTGAGCATTTTTTGCATCGCTTCAATACATCATGTTGAAGAAAGAAGAAGATATAAGGTTGATCAAGACAAGTGCAATGAGAAGTTTCAAGTGGATCAACACTCAAGAAGATATAAAGAAGTGTAAGTTCAAGATGATCCATCTCGAGAAGATCATACGCTTGAAGCTTGCCATCCTCGGTGATCATGGATAGGTGAATACATGCCTAAAGAAGTGACTATCACATGGGAGTATAGGGGAGTCATTCTCAAGTCTTCATCAAGCTTGCTCAAGCAAGAGAAATCAAAAAAGGTGTTCCATTTTGAGAAGGACAAGACCGTCTACATCAAGCTCAAGTGGAATGTTCACGACAAATGTATGATCTTGATAAGTTTTCTCTTTTTCCGGTCTCATGTTGTTAATTGGGAGAATGGGTTTAGGATAGATAGCTGTACTATCAAAAGGGTCTCTCGAGTAGCTTTGTAGTTGCCCTTGAAATGGATCGTATGGGCACCTAGAGGAGGGTGAATAAGTGCTACTCCAAATTTTAATACTTTTTCAATTTTAGGCTCGACACAAAGGTAAATTCTCTAGATATGCAACTACGGAGAATTTCCCTATATGTAAACCTAACTACTAAGCGAGTAAAGGCAAGTAAGAGTGAGGAGCGAGGAAACCGTAGTGGAACAGGTGGAGACATAGGATTTGTTTTACCATGGTTCCTTCCTTATTAAGGAAGTACGTCTACGTTGGAGGAGTGGGCGGTACTAAGACCACCACGCCACAATATGCCTCACCCTGTTCTCTGATGGATCTCGCCACCAAAGGCCTGATCCACCTTTACACTATTGGTACCCTTCGAGGCGGGAACCGGTGCCTTTACACAACTAGTAGGGCACACATCCACAACCGAATTGGAGGCTCCCGTAATGATAACAAGCTGCCACAAGAACAAATATTGTCAAAACCAAAACACGAGATCTAGATATTAGCAAGTAATACTAGATCAAGAATCCTCCAAGTGAATGGAGGGAAAGTGATGTGCTTGATTCGTGATGTTGATGATTGAAGTCTCCTCCTTCGATTCCCCAAAGATCGGAGCCTTCGGGTGGTTGAAGTGAGAGATCTCGATTAGGAGCTTGAAGAACATTCCAGTACCTTTTTCGAATGAATCAAGAGATATGACAGGAGGAGTGATTAGGGCATTTATACCCCCTGTCCAAACTTGGCCGTTGGAGAAGTTGGGGGGATTATCTAGCCTAAGTGGGGGCGGATTATTCGTCTAGGGCAATCCTGCGCCTCAGAATCGGATTTTCGGGAGGGAAATCTGCCCCTATACCGCACGATGCGCCTTGGCTCCCTTTGCAAACTTTCCTGGGGGTGGATTATCCGGCCCCCTTTGGGGGCGGTTATCCTGCCCGGGCAAAACCTCCGGCCCTGGCCGGACAATCCGAGAGATATTCCGCCCCCTTACTACATGACGCGCATGTCCAGTCTTTACAAAACTTCTCGGGGGGGGCGGATTATCTAGCCTGGGAAAAACCTCTTTCCCTGGCCAGACAATACGAAACATAATCCGCCCCCCATACTGCATGACGTGTCTTGCCTGTGTTTGTTGATTGTGCAAGGCCGGATTATCCATCCCTTGGCAGGGGCGGATAATCTGCCCCCAACAACAGATTTTGGCTGCTTTTCATATGAACAATCATCTGCAGCACTTAGCACACATGAGATGATCCATGGTACTGTTATCTAACACAAAAAACACTAGAGATCGTGAAATGTTCTTTAAATATCCCCCTTTTTGGTGTTAGATGACAATACTAGGATTTGCAATAGAGACCTCCTAATAACAACATTTAAAGGATGAAAGAGACTCCCCCTAAATGTGTGCATAATTAGAATATTTGCATTTGAATACAAATGCACACAAATAGGTACGAGGCTATTTCATTAGAATGGAAGTGACAAATTAGAACAAGAACATCATACCACCGTGAGATAGAAGTCCTCAATATAATATAAAGATAGTTAACATGATAACCATTATTGAGACCTTCCACCATGAGTGTCAGGGGGATGACCCCCAGGTACCCCAACCAGACAAGAACCAGGCAGTCAGATCGCGTCTGGCTGACCAAACACAGCCGGACAGGGCAAGATAGGTCGGCTACCATTCGGTAGCCGGGTCAGCAAAAAGTAGCCGGCTACGGCAACGTAGCCGGACCCAATCAGAGATAGGACGACGTGCGTATCAGTGCACGGTGCACCCTGTACGATGACAAGACTGGCAACCACCCGGCCATACCGAAGACTTTGCGGGGATGACACGGGAACAGTGGCCCGATGCTGACGACAGGCTCGCACGGCGTCCACTGTGCCTACGACAGCCATACCGCTCGTACTCCGATAAGACATACCATACTGGACACTGTAGATGACCAGTCGGCTGGGACCCGCATGTGGGGCCTGCCAGTCGGATTGGCCAGGGAGACCGTTGCCTCTCTGCCTATATAAGGAGAGGCAACGCCTCAGTAGAAAGGGTTGGTCTCACAGCATTTAAGGCAGTAGCTAGTGAATACAGCTCAAGGAGCCCATGTAGTTCATTTATCCCACATAGTCAAATCCGGCAGGAGTAGGGGCTTTACCTCTTCACGAGGGCCCCGAACCTGGGTACTTCCTGCGTCCAGCTACGCTCGCTTGTATCCAATCCCGCCTGCGGACGCCGTCGATAGCTTCCCTGCTAGTCCCCACACCTCTATCTAACCTCTTCAGGTACTGTCGTTCCCAATACAACGACAGTTGGCGCCCACCGTGGGGCAAGATGGCTTCGACCGGAGTCACGTTCCGCACGGGACCCCGCACTTCAGCCGGTGAGCGCGTGGCCTCCGGCCTGGTACTCACGCTCGGCAGGTTTGACTGCATCATCAACAATGCTTCCTGCTTCGCCGGAACCTCCTTCCCGGCGAACGGTACCGTCCTGCTATTCGGCGACCTCCCTGTCTACGTCGCCACCGTTCCAGAGTGTTTCCCTAGGGAAATCGTCTCTATCGCGGAGCTGCCGCATCCAGGCGGTAGCACCTCCGTCGCGTCCCGCGGCGTGGAGGTCATGATGGCCGGTTCCAGCTCTCATTCCCCGTCAGCCGCGGGAGCGAGGCGTGGACGAGGTCGGAACTTCCGCTCCCCTGTAGCCTCGGAACCCGGTGGAGGATGCATCGATCGGCTCCTAACGCCGGTTAACCTCGGGGATAACCCGGAGGAAGCGGAGGCCAACTTCACCATGGAGAGACAGATCCTCCTCCAGGAGGCCATGGAGCTGGCGGCAGCCCGCAAGCAACTCGAGATCACCCGGCGCAAGTATGACCGCGCGCACGGCCTCACTCCGGCTACCGCAGAGCCAAGCCGGCGCGGCCAGGTACGGCGTCGGGGCGGCGAGCTGGGCGGTAGGATGGAAAAGGACGGGGAACCGAATCCCGTGCCCGCCCTCGCATGGCCCACCTACAGCACGCCCATCAAGAACCTACGGGCGGCGCGAGCCGCGGTAGAGGAACTACCCAGCCTGGAGGGCGAGGAGCGAGCCCGCCAGCATGCTCGCGTGCAGGAGCTCCTCCGTGTCATGGATGAGCAAGGTGGTGCCAACCGGCAGACGCATGAAGACCTCAGCTACTCCAGGGGGAGAAAGCTACCTGCCAACATTAGGGGCACGCCGTGCGACACCCAGCAGGCGTCCTCCCCTCAGCCGGCTAGGGCCCGCAGCAGGCGCCGCAGCTCTGGCAACAGGGGCCAGCCGCGCCAGGAACAGAGGGTGAACAGCAACCCGCCGCCCCCTCCTCTACCAACCGGTGCGCCCAGACCAGCCGGTTCCCGTCTCTCGGGCCGGGTGGGAGCGCCCAACCTGGACTGTCCGGATGCCCGCGACCGCATCGAGCTCCTCGCTCAAGCGCGCGTCATGGAGGAGGAAGATTCTACCGGTCCGGTTTGTTTTGGACCCTGCATCCGGAACGAACCATTTCCGGATAAATTCTCCCTGCCCAGGGACACCCCCAAGTACGACAGGAGCATGAAGCCGGAAGATTGGCTGACTGACTACGCTACAGCAGTCGGCATCGCCATGGGAACAAGCGCATAGCCGTGCGCTACGTCCTCCTCATGCTAACCGGATCCGCAAGGACATGGCTCAACAGCCTTGCGCCCAATAGCATCAATGCCTAGCCTGACTTCGAGAAGGTGTTCGGCTACAACTTCAACGGCACGTACAAACGTCCAGGGCGCCCGCGCGACCTGGCCTTGTGCGTCCAGGGTGACCGCGAGACCGACCGTGAGTACCTCACCAAGTGGACGGAGCTGCACAACACTTGTGAGGGCATCCTGGAGAGCCAAGCCATCAGTTTCTTCATCGAGGGTTACCGAGAGGGCACCATGCTTCGCCACCGGCTACTGTGTGACGAGCCGAAAACCATGGCGGAGCTCATGACGGTTGCGGACCAGTATGCCACGGCGGATGCCGCCATGTAGAAGCCCCTCCGAGTAAACACGGACGGGCGTCCGACTCCCACGGAGCCGGCTCGCGACCGACCAAGCAACCCGGCTGGAGAAGCCGGATCCTCCAGGCGCCACGACAACGACAACCGGTTCCATGGGGACCGCCAGGCGGGACAGCAGAAGCCTCGCTACCATGCGTGGCAGGTCAATGTTGTGGAGGGCGTGCCCAACACACCGGCTAATGAGGCAAGAAGGCAGAAGCCACGGCTCACCTTCGACCAGATGTTTGATGGCCCGTGACGGTCCCTTCAAATTGGCTACGCACACCATCCGGAACTGCAGCTGGACCCGCCAGCTAAAGGACCAGGGCAACCAGCCTCGTCTTCCCCCTCCCCCCTAGGGGGACCTCCCCCACTGGCTAGGGGGGCCGGCGATAATGGTAACGGCGGCAACAACAACAACGGCTACCCACAGCCGCACGCCGCCTACCACATCTTTGAGACGGAGCAGGACGACAAGCACAGCCACAGGCGACGCTCCAAGGAGGTCAATGCCATCGTCTCTCTGGTCCCCCAGTACCTGAACTGGTCGGAAAGCCCATCACCTGGAGCCGCGCAGATCAGCCGGAGCAGCTGCCGACTCCCGGGGGCTACGCCATGGTGCTCGACCCCCTCATCGTCTCCAACGCGCGCACCTACCGATTCTCGCGCGTCCTCATCGACGGAGGCAGTAGCCTCAACCTCCTCTACCAGTCCTCGCTGGAGAAGCTGGGCATTCGCGAAAGCGACCTGTGCCCGACTACCACGACGTTCCATGGTGTACTGCCGGGGCCAGCCTGCGCCCCGCTGGGGAAAATCCAGCTGGACGTCATCTTCGGGACCGAGGAGAACTTCCGCCGCAAACCAATCTGGTTCGAGGTGCTAAACCTGACGAGCTCCTACCATGCTCTCCTCGGGCGCCCCGCCCTCGCCAAGTTCATGGCCGTCCCCCACTACGCGTACCTCAAGACGAAGATGCCGGGACCCCACGGCTTGATCATCCTCGCTGGCTGCTTCAGGCGGTCGATGGAGTGCGCCTCAGCCGGTTCCAAACTGGCAGAGGCCCTCATCATAGCTTAAGAAAAGCGCGTGATCATGCGCAATGTGGCCATGGCCCAGCAGGACATTCGGCTAGCAGCAAACCGGCTGGAGAAGGAGCTTTCCAGCCGGCAAAGGAGACAAAGAGGATCCTGCTCGACCCCTCCGATCCGACTAAGTTTGTCACCATTGGTACGGGCTTGGACAGCAAATAGGAAGGCACGCTCGTCGACTTCCTCCGTGAGAATCGGGACATCTTCGCATGGTCCCCCAAGGACATGCCGGGTGTGCCGAGGGAGTTCGCCGAGCACTCACTTCATGTGCGTCCGGATGCCAAGCCGGTCAAACAACCTCTGTGCCGGTTCGCAGAGGAGAAGAGGAAGATAATCGGTGACGAGATCACCCGGCTCCTCGCAGCCGGGTTCATCATGGAAGTGTACCACCCGGGCTGGTTGGCGAACCCAGTCCTGGTGCTGAAGAAGAACAAGACCTGGCGCATGTGTATCGACTACACCAGCCTGAACAAGGCGTGCCCGAAAGACCCCTTTGCATTGCCCCGTATCGATCAAGTCATCGATTCCACGGCCGGCTGTGATTTGTTGTCTTTTCTAGATTGCTATTCCAGATACAATCAGATCCGGCTAAACCCGGATGATCAGATTAAGACATCATTTATCACCCCCTACGGGGCTTTCTGCTATGTAACCATACCTTTCGGCCTAAAGAATGCAGGTGCCACTTATCAGTGATGTATGCAGAAATGCTTGCACTCGCAGATAGGCCGAAACATACATGCTTACATGGACGATGTGGTCATCAAGACCAAGGAGAGGCGCACCCTCCTCGAGGATCTAGGAGAAACATTTGGCAACCTCCGCTAGTACCGGATGAAGCTGAACCCGGAGAAGTGCGTCTTCGGGGTGCCGTCCGGCCAGCTCCTCGGTTTCCTTGTTTCTCAACAAGGTATCGAGGCGAATCTGGAGAAAATCGCGGCCATCGAGAGGATGAAGCCGCCCAGGAATCTACTTGGGGTCCAGAAGTTCACCGGATGCCTGGCTTCCCTCAGTCGCTTCGTCAGCCGGCTAGGGGAGAAGGCACTCCTGTCGTACCAGCTGATGAAGAAGACGGACAAGTTCTCCTGGACTGTGCAAGCCGACACCATGTTTCAAGACCTCAAGCGCATGCTATCCACAACACCAGTTCTAGCCACGCCAGCTAGCAAGGAGCCGATGTTGCTCTATATAGCAGCCATCAGCCAGGTCGTCAGCGTCGTCCTGGTGGTGGAGCGCCCCGAGGAAGGCAAGGCTCAGCCAGTTCAGAGGCCCGTCCACTACCTCAGTGAGGTTCTCTCCCTCTCCAAGCAGAACTACCCCCACTACCAGAAGATGTGCTACGGCGTGTACCTAGCATGCAAGAAGCTCAAGCACTACTTCCAGGAGCATCCGATTAAGGTCGTGTGCACGGCACCCCTTTCAGAAATCATCGGCAACAAGGACGCCACCGGTCGAGTCGCCAAATGGGCCATCGAGCTCGCCGCCTACTCCATCCAGTACGAGCCCCGGCTCACGATCAAGTCACAGGCATTAGCGGACTTCCTAGTCGACTGGGCGGAGACCCAGTATCTCCCACCGGTTCCAGATTCAGACCACTTGAAGATGCACTTCGACGAGTCGAAGATGCTCGGGGGCTTGGGAGCCGTCATCGTGCTCACCTCGCCCAAGGGGGACCGGCTGGAGTACGTGCTGCAGATCCACTTCAAGGCCTCCAACAACGTAGTCGAATATGAGGCATTGGCGCACGGGCTCCGGCTGGCCAAGGAGATCGGCGTCAACTGGATCCTGTGCTTCGGTGATTCGGATCTGGTGGTGCAGCAAGTGTCCAGAGAGTGGGACGCCAGAGACGCAAACATGGCCCTCTACCGGTTCCACATCCAGAAGCTCGGCGCCTCCTTCGACGGGTGCGAATTTCACCACGTCCCCCGCGTCAACAACGAGGCAGCCGATTCGCTCTCCAAGATCGGATCCACCAGGCAGGTGATCCCACTGGGGGTCTCCTTGGAGCACCTGCGCAAGCCGTCCATCAACCCGTCACCAGAATCGGACTCCATCGTCTGGGCAGGGAGCATTCCGGCTGCGGAACGGCAGAAGCAGAGCCGGCAGAACCACCAAAGAAGAAGACCCGCACCAATTCCGGCAAGGCAGTGCCCTCCGGCTCGCAAGACCCGGGGGCTGCCAGTGCATCAAGCAGCTCGGGGGCTGCCGTCCCGGGTACGCCACCCGGACGGTCCCCCGACATCCATCAATCGGAGGATGGCAGCGTCCTCGTCATTCGAGAAGTGCCATCCTAGGCACAACCCTTCATGAACTACATCGCCAATGGAGAACTTCCAGAGGACGAGGTGGAAGCCAGGCAAATTCGCCGCTGCGCGCACACGTACACCATCATAAATGGCGAGATGTAAAAGCGCAGCGTATCCGGTATTTTCCAAAGATGTGTTGATGTGGACACGGGCTACCGGCTACTCAGGGACATCCACCAGGGCGAGTGCGGGCATCACGCTTCGTCAAGGGCGATAGTCGCCAAGGCGTTTCTCCATGGTTTCTATTAGCCCACCGCCCTCGAAGATGCTGAGCAGCTAGTGCGTGCGTGCAATGGATGCCAGCGCTTCGGGCAGCTCAGGCACATGCCAGCTTTGGTGCTCAAGACCATACCAATCACCTGGCCCTTCACAGTTTGGGGCCTTGACATGGTCGGCCCCTTCAAGCGAGCACGGGCGGGCATGACCCACCTATTGGTAGTGGTGGACAAATTCACAAAGTGGATCGAGGCCAAGCCTATCCGAAAGCTGGATCGGGTGACAGTCGTTACCTTCTTCACCGACATCATTAACCGCTTCGGCTACCCCAACAGCATCATCACCGACAACGGCACGAACTTCGCCAAGGGGCTTTCGCCCGGTTCTGCAGCAACAAGGGCATCCGGCTAGACCTTGCCTCCGTCGCGCACCCGCAATCCAACAGGCAAGTCAAAAGAGCAAACGACTTGGTGCTAGCCGGCATCAAGCCACGCCTCATCGAGCCGTTAGAGCGGTCACCCGGATGTTGGATCGAAGAACTTCCGGCTGTGCTGTGGAGCCTCCGCACCACGCCGAATAGGTCAACCAGCTACACGCCGTTCTTCCTGGTCTACGGATCGGAAGCCGTCCTCTCCACCGACATCGAGTTCGACTCCCCACACAAGCTCCTGTACGACGAAAAAGCCAACCAGGAGGCGCGGGAGGACGGAGTGGACCTCCTGGAGGAAGCCCGCGAGCTGGCCCTGTCCAGATCAGCCCTGTACCAGCAGCGACTACGTCGCTACCATTCAAGCCGGATCCGCCCAGTCGCATTCCGCGAGGGCGACCTGGTCCTTCGGCTGGTGCAAGACACGAAGGGCATGCACAAGCTTTCGCCACCCTGGGAGGGCCCCTTCATCATCAGCCGGGCGCTGCCCAACGACTCCTACTACCTCATCGACGCGCAGCAGCCGCGCAAGAACAAGATGGACAAATCAGACGAGGAGACCGAGCTTCCCTGAAACGCGGCCCTGCTACGCCCGTTTTACACCTAGTCGCCACGCAGTGTATGTATCCCGAACACCCCATGAATGAAAATGTGGACCCCTATGAGAATCTCGGGGGCTCCTTGCTATAAATGTGTGTGCATCCGTTTTCCGGTTCAAATTTTCCGGCTCCGCGACAACCCCTACCCGGGGGCTCGCCGGTTGGCCCGGCCTGCTAAGTCACCAAACCAGCTGAGTAGTGTGTGACGATGTCAGAGGCCCACTCTTCGTCTCAGCTATAGACCGCAACCCGGCTGTCCGGCTAGCAAGAGCAAAAGCCCGAGGCATCCCACACAAAAAACAGGGAGGAGACGCGACAGACCGGGCGTTCCGGCCTTACAACTAGCTCAAACCAATCCGGCTACCTAGCTGTTAGTATCGTCCGCAATGTACTGTCAGCTCCCTTCGATTCTGGCTGCAGACCGCAACCCGGCTGCCCGGCAAGGACGTAGCGGAAACAGCAGAGCACGCGGGAAAGCGACTAAGTGTCTGGAAAGGGACATGCCAGTTTTCGAAAAAACAAGCCGTTTTCCGGCTACGATTTGACAGACTAACCTATTAACCTATGAAGATGTATGTGTATGCATATGTGCATTCTTGTCCGACTACCTTGAGTCGAAATTTAGGAAAAGGGAAGAAGATTCGAAGTCCTTGCCTCCATCAAGCACTCCGAATCTCGGGGGCTACACCCACTGGGTGCGCTCGCGCGCCCCCAGTGGAATCTTGTAGTTCCTGACCGGCTAAGGCCATTTAGCCGGCCGTTCGGAGCCCAGGTGAGGGCAAGGGCAGGAGCAAGAGAAGACAAGAAAGATTCAAAGCACCTGGCTACGCCAGCTACTCCGAATCTCGGGGGCTACACCCAGTGGGTGCGCTCGCGCGCCCCCACTGGAATGTTAGTTCCCCCGACTGAGGGCGTTCAGCCGACGAAAGTAGCCGACTGGGACGAGGCCAGTCGGATAAAGTTAGAAGACTGGGGAAAAACAAGGAAGATTCGAAGCACCTGGCTACGCCAGCTACTCCGAATCTCGAGGGCTACACCCAGTGGGTGCGCTGGCGCGCCCCCACTGGAGGTGTAGTTCGTCCGGCTAAAGGTGTGTAGCCGGACGAGGTTAGCCGGGCGAAGTGAGCCGGAAAAATATCAAAAGAAAATTCAAGACACAACTTAAGAAGACTAAGAATTCAACATTAACAAGCAAAAGGGAGACGAAGCTCCCATAAGTTACCCGGCATCAAAGATAGCCGGTACAGACAGACAAGGTTCATGAATATCTAAGACAAGACAAATACACCCGGCATCCCGGGGCAATGACTAGGCGGCAGGACCCTTGCCGTGAGGAGGATCTTGGCCGGCGGAAGCTTCAGGCGGAGGAGGAGGAGGCACGGAAACCACCGTCGATCTTCTCGACACGGGCATCCTTATACCACGAGAGCATGAGGGAGCCATCTCCTCTCCGGCCCGCGCCGCCAAGTCCCGCAGTCGGTCCATCACAGCCGGCACCTCTCCCACCTTCGTAGCCAACTGCGCCATCGTCTCCGGAGCCGGAGCCTCCGGACACATGAAGGAGAAGACGTCCCGTGCCGCTTGACGAAGCTTGGCAGCTTCTTCGCTAAGAAGGACGACGAGCTCCTGGGCCGTCGGCTGCGCTCCCGGCCAGTTCTCCTGCAGCCGGTTGTAGGCCAGCAGGTCTATGCCGGGGTAAAAGGCTGTTAGAAAAAAGGGTCAGATCCGGCTACCGGATCCGGAAAGAAAGGAAGACGGAAAAAGGAACTCACCCTTGGCAGTGTGGCCGACCTGCATCAGCTCCTCCACCAGCGCCTTCTCCTTGGTCGCCAGGCATTTGATCTCCTTCTCTTGGTCCTTGTTCTGGGCCTCGAGAAGGGTGAAGGCTTCGGTCCGGCTAGCGAGCGAGGCGTCGCGCTCCTTGATGGTGGCCTCCAGACCATCTACCCTCGCGTGCCAATCCTTATTCTGCAGCCGCAGAGTGGAATTGGACTTGCTCAGCCGGCCGTTCGCTCTCTTCAAACGATCGATCTCGCGCTAAGCGCACACGAGGATGGCTGCAGCAATTTCGGCTACCAGTAAAAAAAGAAGAAAAAAGCCAAGGGAAGCGAACTTACTCTGGGAAGTCCCGTTGGTGGCAGCAAGCTTCTGCTCCAACGTCCAGTTCCCGCTGGCTGTGGCCTCCAGCAGCCGGATCTCCTTCACCGCCAGCTCGAGCGTGGCGGCAAGGTCCGACAGCGAGGCGGCGGAGGAAGCGTCGTCGTCCACGGCGTTGACGGGCAAGGATTCCTTCACTGCGTCCACCGCCGTCCGCCATTCCTCCCAGGGATCCTCGTCGGAGTTGTCATCGCCAACAATGACGAGCTCCTTGCCGACAGCCTCCCGCATGCCCGCGGAGGAGCCTTCCGGCTGGGAGGACTCCGCTTCCGGCTGGGGACCTTCCGGCTGGGCGGAGGCAGCCGGCTCAGCTCGAGGGGGAGGCGGAGGCTGCACCTCAGAAGAAGGAGAGGCGCCGGTTGGCGCAATCGAGGCATTCGCGGCTCCGAAAGAGACCAACGTGCTAAAGATAAGGAGGAGAAGGCAAAGGCAAAATAAGCCAAAGTCAGAAAAGAAGAAAAAAGTCAAGCAGACAAAAAACGCCGAAAGAAAAAGGGGGAGAAGGAACGTACCCCGGCACAACTGGGGGCGGCCCCTTGTTCCGGCCAAGACAGCTTGGCGGCAGGGCGCTGGACCGGCTCCTCTTGGGAGCCGGATCCTCCGTCACAGGCCGGCGGGAGCCGGAACGGCTGGAGCCACTCCCACCTGCCTCGCCGTCCATTGAGGAGCGCATCGCCGGATCCACGGTCGACGCGGCCTCCTCTTCCTCGTGCACCTCCGCGTGCGGGTCGGCAGCCGGCTCGTCATTCCGGCTGGGAAAGGCATCGCCGTCCCTATCCGACTCCTCGCCGGACCGTCGCGCGCGCGGCTCGGGCAATTCGGGCGTGAACTCCTCAAGGGGAGCCTCACCCTCCTCGCGAAGGATGCAAGCGAACATCTGCCGAATACAAGAAGTCAGCCGGACAGAGCAAGAAAAACACAAGAAGAGCAAGACGAAGTTTACGGCTATAAGAACTTACCCGGGGCGCGCGGTTCTCCTGGCTATAGGGCGCCAGACTGAACTTCCAGTTCTGCGGCAACCGCTCCTTGGTGATCGTCCACACCCACTCCTTCAGATTGTGGTAGCGGGGATCATGGCGCGACAGCCGGGTCGGGTCTAGCCGGCCGGAGTAATAGCACATCTTGTGCACCCGCTGCTGCATCGACATCATCAGCCGGGACATCCAGCTGAGGGTGATGTCCAGGCCGGTTAGCCGGCAGGTGACGAGGGAGCGCATGCGCAGCAGCATCGCGTCCGTCTCCGCCTTGTCACCATGGATCTTCAGCTCCCAGTTCTGCCGACTGGACTCAACATCCTGGAAAGCCGGAAGATTTATCCGGTCAATGTAGGTGACGTTCTTGACGTAGAAGTACGACTGCTTCCACAACCGTACCATGTCCTGAAGCAAGAACTTGAGGTAGCCGGATTGGGAGCGGGAGTAGATGGAGGCGCCGCCGCAGACGACTAGCGGCCCCTTCGTATACTGCACCTGCAGCTAGACTCGGAAGAGCCGGCAGAAGAGCCCGAGATCCGGCTGGATCCCGAGGTAGCTCTCGCAAAACGCCATGAAGTGTGCCAGTGTCCCGATGGCGTTGGCGCCGACGTGGTGAAGACGGAGGTCGAAGAAGGCGAGGAAGGTCAAGAAGAACGGGTGCACCGGAAGGGCGAACCCGCACGCCAGATGGGAGAGGAAGATGACGCGCTCCCTCTCCGCCGGGTGCGCCGACACCTCTCCCGCCGGCGCCAACCGCACCGCCACCTCCTCCGGTGGCGGAAGAACACGGGTGGCGCGGTACTTCGTGATGTGGTCGTCGGTGACGGAGGAGCCGCACCAAGCCCCGCGGTCGGCGGCCATCTCCTGCTGACTGGGGGGAGCGGCGACGGAAGATTGGCGGTGGCCCGTAGCGACGACGACGACAAGTGGGCGGCGCAACGGGCTACAGCGCAGAAGGCAAGGGCACGGAGGCAGAAGCATGCGAGGGAGGAAGAGACTGCAGCGGGGGAGCGAAGGAAAGGAACTGCCTCCCCCGCGGCGCCCCTTTAAAGGACCGAAAGGGCAACCATCAACAAGGCCACATGGCGCGCATCCGGACGGCCCTCACCCCAACCGCCGCCCGGATCCAGTGTGCCGAAGCGGGATGCGCAGAAGATCTCGGAGGAGGAACCAAAGCGCCGGACAGCGGTTTCCCGAGGCGACGTGCGACGGGACGTTACGCTGCCCACCGCAGAGCAATGATGGTGCGTGCGCGTGTGGCCGACGTCAGCACTGACGTCACGAGTAGCACAACCGCCAAGCTCAGCCAGACACAAATTCAAAAGAGGGGGGAGCGCGCGCACATTTCGCCTAAGGGCGGAATCCACATGCGCTCGGGGGCTAGTGTCAGGGGGATGACCCCCAGGTACCCCAACCGGACAAGAACCAGGCAGTCAGATCATGTCCAGCTGACCAAACACAGCCGGACAGGGCAAGACAGGCTGGCTACCGTTCGGTAGCCGGGTCAGCAAGAAGTAGCCGGCTACAACAACGTAGCCGGACCCAATCAGTGAGACAGGACGACGTGCGTATCAGTGCACGGTGCGCCCTGTACGATGACAAGACTAGCAACCACCCGGTCATACCGAAGACTTTGCGGGGATGACGTGGGAACAGTGGCCCGATGCTGACGACAGGCTCGCACGGCGTCCACTGTGCCTACGACAGCCATACCGCTCGTACTCTGATAAGACATACCATACCGGACACTATAGATGACCAGTCGGCTGGGACCCGCATGTGGGGCCCGCTAGTCGGATTGGCCAGGGAGACCGTTGCCTCTCTGCCTATATAAGGAGAGGCAACGCCTCAGTAGAAAGGGTTGGTCTCACAGCATTTAAGGCAGTAGCTAGCGAATACAACTCAAGGAGCCCTTGTAGTTCATTTATCCCACATAGTCAGATCTGGCAGGAGTAGGGGCTTTACCTCTTCATGAGGGCCCCGAACCTGGGTACTTCCTGCGTCCAGCTATGCTCGCTTGTATCCAATCCCGCCTACGGACGCCATCGATAGCTTCCCTGCTAGTCCCCACACCTCTATCTAACCTCTTCAGGCACTGCCGTTCCCAATACAACGACAATGAGAAAGATAACCAAAATAGTTAGCCAGTATGATAGAAGATATAGCCAATATGATAGATGGATCCATAATCACCGAGGGATAAATCCATAAGATAATTCCAGTGATAAATCCACAACTAAATAATAGTGCCACAACCACAAACATAGTCTCATACAAACTCACGAATAAAAGTTCAACACTAAATGGGCACAAGCGAGAATAAAACTGAAACGATAAAGTGCAAATGTTTGTGCCCGACCCATGCAAATCCATGATAACCTAATGGAACTACTTCTCCCCCTTTGGCATCGAAACGCCAAAAAGGAAGAAGAGCGATGCTAGCGCCCCAAGATATCACTTGTAGTCCTCATCATCTTCCTCGTCCCCGTCCTCATCATCATCCTCCTCACCTTCCTCTTCCTCATCAGCTGGTGGGGTGGATTATCCGGCCCCCACTTGGGGGGATAATCCGGCCCATTTTCTTAAATTCTGTTGACCTTAGATTCAGGCCCGTGCACCCCTAGACAAACCCCCACAAGGGAAACAAAGGACTTGTGTGCAAGAAAAGATGGCTCAAGGATAGAAAAGTCTTGGGCTTTGACAACCAAACTGAGATGGTACTACACACCCAAGATTGCAAGAACCAAATCAAATAAAAGCCAAAATTGGGTGTGTTTTCCATAAGAACAAAAGATATGCAAGAAACTCCAGAAAAATCCACATGGAACCAACTCTTCTTACCGAAGAGGGCGGTGGCCGAGGCCACCATCTTGGAGTGCATGGTATCACACCGTGAAGATATATCTTGGGTTCATGACCAATACTCATCAATAAGCTCACATATCACAAAATGATATTAAGACAAATGATTTTTCTTGCTTTTGGCATTATGGGGGGAGGGTTAGCCCAATAAGTTAGGACCACACTCCCCCTATATCCATGCCCACACCTAAACCAAATAAAGGAGGATATGTACATGGGTATGCATGAGTAATCAAGATAAACTCCTTGAATCAACAATATTTAGCTCATTCCTCAAATAACGAAACCTTGCTTCATCAAGTGGCTTCGTGAAAATATCAGCAAGTTGGTTTTTTGTGCTCATAAAGGATAGATCAATATCACCACGAGCAACATGATTCCGAATAAAATGATTGTGAATCTCAATTTTGCTTTGTCCTTGTATGCTACACCAGATTGTACGCAATTTTGATTGCATTTTCATTATCACATAAAAGAGGCACTTTGTCACAATTGACACCGTATTCCTTTAAAGCTTGGCTCATCCATAATAATTGAGTACATGCACTTGTAGTAGCCACATATTCAGCTTTGGTGGTGGAGAGAGATATACAATTTTGTTTCTTACAAGACCAACATACCAAAGATCTTCCAAAAATTGACAAGCTCCAAAAGTTGATTTCCTAGCATCCTTGTCACCAGCCCAATCAGAATCAGTATAACCACATTGAGAGAAATTGGATCCCTTGGGATACCATAAACCAAAAATAGGGGAATGAACTAAATATCGAAAGATTCTCTTGACCGCCACTAAGTGGCTTTCTTTAGGAGTTGCTTGATACCTTGCACACACACCTACACTCAACACAATATTGGGTCTAGATGTGCAAAGTTAAAGGAGAGAGCCGATCATGGACCGGTATACCTTTCGGTCCACATCTTTGCCATTGGGATTGAGTTCAAGATGGTATATAGTTTACATCGGTGTAGCGATGCCATTAAGATCCGTCATCTTGAACCTCTTGAGCATGTCTTGGATGTACTTTGCTTGATTTATGAAGGTTCCTTCTCTAAGTTGTTTGATCTCAAATCCAAGAAAGAACCGTAATTCCCCCATCATAGACATCTCAAACCTTTCAGTCATAAGCTTTGAAAATTCGTCATTAAAAGCTTTATTAATAGAGCCAAAGATGATGTCGTCTACACATAGTTGGAAAATAAAGAGCTCCCCCTTAACCTTCTTAGTAAAAAGAGTGGGATTGATTTGCCCAACCTCGAAGCTATGGTCTAGCAAAAGCTCTTTAAGGTGCTCATACCACGCACGTGGGGCTTGTTTAAGGCCATAGAGCGCCTTATTGAGTTTGTAAACATGGTTCGGGAAGTTGGGATCCACAAAACTCGGGGGTTACTTTACATATACCAACTCATGTAGAGGACCATTAAGAAAAGCACTCTTAACGTCCATTTGCTGTAATTTAAAATTATTATGAGCTGCATAAGCAAGGAGGATACGGATGGACTTAAGACGAGCCACTAGAGCATAAGTCTCGCTAAAGTCGATGCCTTCAACTTGGGAAAAGCCTTGTGCCACGAGTCTTGCATTGTTCCTTACAACAATTCCATTCTCATCTTGCTTATTCTTGAAGATCCACTTTGTGCCGATAATATTGCGGCAATCTTTGGGATTCTCTACTAATTTCTAGACCTTGTTGCGCTCGAAATTATTTAACTCTTCATGCATAGCAGCAACCCAGTCTGGATCTTCAAGAGCTTCAAACACCTTCTTAGGTTCCACCATGGATATGTGAGCTTGATGCTCACCGAAGCTTGCTAGCTCCCTTCTTGTGGACACCCTTCGTCTGAGGTCACCTACAACTTTATCAAGTGTGTGTCCTCTATATTCGAAATTTCTTTCTGCACGAGCTTTGCGACGAAGTTCAATCAACTTGTTTTTTCTAGGAGGAATTTCTTCATCATTTGAGTCTTCGTTGGGACCACTAGCTTGACCTTGATCAACAACTTGTTCAGCGTGAACGGGAGATGAAGAACCTTTCCCTTGATTTTGATCAGCGGCCACAATAGGAGGCTGCTACTGTTCTGAGTCTTCAGGGCCGGATAATCCGGCCGAGGGAGTGGCCGCATAATCCGGCCTGGGAGTACTTGGTCCTTCTTGACCATCTTGGATGCTTCTAGCACGAGTTGGAGAAGGGACGGATAATCCAATGTCACCTAGAAAATCCGGCATGGGAGTTGTATCTTTTGTTGGTCATTCTATTTGTTCCTTGCATGAGATGAAGTATGACCGGATAATCTGGCTTCACCCGGAAAATCTAGCCTGGAGTTTCTAGAAACTTCAGTCGAGGAAAGACCTTTAGCAGGTTGAGGTGTTGGTGCAGGGGTTTCTCTAGCAAGTGGAGATTGTTGAGCTTGGGTCGATGAGGGCTCTACTTAAGTAGAGCATTGTCCTTCCCGATCCGCCACAAGGGGTTCCACAATGGGGCAGAAAAATCCCACGCCCATTATTCTTATGGCATCTTGGGGCATTTCAACATCTGCATCACAAATCAACTTGCCCCGCACAGGAGCCATCATTTTCCTTGAACACCACACTACATGATTCTACAACAGTTCTGAAGAGCTTGTTGTAGACTCTATAAGTGTGGTATTCAGCACCATATCCAACAAAAATTACTTCTAAAGCCTTAGACTCAAATAGATAAATGAACTCCTTTGATAAGAAAGAAACACTTACAACTAAATACCCGGAAGTATGAAATGTTGGGTTTGTTGTCAGTAAGTATTTCATAAGGTGTCTTGTCCATGATTTTCTGGAGGTAAAGCTGGTTGGATGAATGACATGTGGTGGAAATGGCTTCAGCCTAGAAGTTATATGGTGACTTGAATTCATCCAACATAGACCTTGCCATTGATGTCTGCAAGTGCACAGATCGTTTGTAGCTAGTTTTGAAGTATAGATATCGATCCCATAGGGAGCCAAAGGTAAGTGTTTATTGGTGAAGTCTCTATCACACCCGAAGTTGTCACAGGTCTTCGAGTGAATTAACTGCAAGTGTTGAAATAGGAATGGATTTTGATTAAATGAGATTTATTTAAATAGAACTAAAATGTAAACTTCAGAAATATAAAGCATTAAAGTAAAGAACGACTTGGTTGTTTATTGTTTCCTACAGATGGCAAAAGAAGGCGCGGGGAGATTCAGTTCATGGTGATAGTGACTATGCCAGGTGGATGAATGATAAATGTAACAATTATAATCTTATAAATATATGTGTAGGCGAGCAACCCATAATTAGCCGGAACTCCTCTTGGTAGATTTCATCCCAACTTCAATAATCCTGCTAGCCTGTTACCAAAACCATGGTCAGACACTAGATGATTAAGACCCTTCAGGTTTCTTAGTGATTAAGCTCCTTGGATCGGACCAATGCAATAAGCATAGTGGTTCCTTGTTATCCTCGAGTCTACTAGTTTTCCATTGATATCCCCGTGTCACTCGAGGGTCGCCGGTCCACTAGCGAACAAGATCTTATCTATGTAGAACAAAGCATCATGTTGTCTGGGCCCTTAATTGGACAACAAGCATTAGGCATCCCACAGATACTCAAGCACACATAATATAGTAATTAGAATCAATCACAAACTAATGGAAAATATATGAAGGCACGTCACATCTCACCAATCCCCTACATCTCCCACGCCCAAGGGAATTACTCACACATGAGAGATGAATGGATCATCAATATAATCAAATAAAGGGAATTCATCTTTGTATTATCGTGGAGATCCACAATAAGAATAGAAAAATATCCAACACAATTCAAGATGGGAAGAAACAATCTCAAACCCTAGTCTTGCAAGGTGGAGATCCCTCTCTCTCTCTCAACTACAAGTAGTGGCTATGGAGGTGTATTGGCTAGTTGGTTGAAGATCGTGGAGCGAGATAAAGAACATCTTCCCCTTCTTCTTCAGATCTCTTCTTTCTCCCTTCTAGATGGTGTGGCAGCTGCTGCATTGTGTTTTCGTCCTTGGTCCCTTCACGGAAGTTGTCCCTTTTGACAAGACAGAGGCGGTGGTAACTATACGGCGGCAACTATACGGCCAAAAAAATATTCCCACCATATAGTTGCTCGTTAAAGCTTCTGTATGCTCCTCTCGAGTGCTTCCAAAGTGATACTTGCTTGTTTTCTCCAGAATATTGTGTTTCTCTAGTTAAAACCTTTTGTTGACATTCAGAACCTGAAACACACATTAAAAGCCAATTTTTCTTTGCTATCGAAGTATTAGTGTTAGGTAAAGCTACAAAAGATCAAATTCGGGAGAAAACCATCAATAAAGTCATCAAAAATGTGTTGAATCTCACAACTATCATCTCCCCCAATCTTAGATGTTGCTCGCCCTCGAGTGACAAGGAAATAAGGAAGAATTGCAGAGATTCAAGACTAAAAATAAAGGAACTCACAAGTTTTAATTGGTGTCAAATTATTTTCTTCATAATCCCTGCAATCTTAAATATGATCATATAAGTATTCACAAGATTGCACTGAGTCCACTTCCTAACCACGTATATCTTGTTAGCAAATAAATCATATGCTCAAACAATTGTCAAAAGTTTTAGCTAGGAGAGTGAGACAAATTCTTTTGGTGTCTCTCTTTGTTGAGAGATGAAAACTTTTTGTTCTTGTTTGTTTAATCAATTAAGAGTACTCAAGTTGGCATCAAAATATTTAATTTAAGAATAGCTCATCTACTCCCATGTCAAAATTTCAAGACTCTCAAAGCACCTTTTTCTTTCTTTTGTCTTTCAAAAACTTCAGATATTCCATAGAGAAATCATGCCACTATTTTTAACATGTTAATTAGGGTTGTGTTGTGCACTCGTGACCATGCCAAAAAATAATATTGAGAAATAATGGGCCATAGGAGTACTAAAAGTTCACTTGGAACGTGAAACCATGAGGAGACTAAACATTTTACCTGTCATAGCATTGCTGCTACAGACGTTTACATAACTCAATAGCTGAAATCAAGTGGTTTCCCACATTTAGATCGTTTGTTGGCCAGCGGAGTTAATAGTTCCCTATGGAGCACGACAGATTTGTAATGACACGTGTAAAGCAATATCTTATGGTAATTATTAGAAAAAGTCTTTTTATAGTAAGCTCCATTTAATCAAACAATTTCAATCAAGGGTACTATCGAGTCTTTTTATATTAAGCTCAAATGGGATGGAGTAGTTCTAAAATCAAATTCTTTGAGCTAAGCATGGACTCAAGTCATCTTTCAGATGCTTTATCTTGTTGTAAAAATGTAGGAAGTATTTTTAACCAAGTTCATTACTCATTGTTTCAAAGCTAAAAAGGTGGCACTAGAAAAGGAATAGAATTTGTAGGATAACAAGCTAAGTGGGGAGTGACTTCAGTGCAAGCAAGTAAATAATTGTAGGATAAATTTAAGATTGCAAAGAGGGTGATGAAAGGAATGTGACACCTCCTCTTGCTTGCTTTGTTCTCGTATTTGAGTCTAACCTCTCCTGTATTTCCATATTGCCAAATCACCTGAAATTAAGCAATCTCCGAGAGAAACAAAGAAACGAACTTGCAAATAAAGCTATAACTAATTTTTTTGTACTTTTAGTTTAGGAATGCAAAACTGAAAATAAACATGCAAATTTCAAATAAAATAAATCAAAAGAAGAAATAAAAACATGAATGCAAAGTTTGGAGGTTTTAAAACCTCCCCCAAGCTTAGGCTATTGCCAGGCTCAGTTCTTGCCATCATTTGGCTACTGGTGGAGATACTGCTGGTAGTAGTGAGGGAAGTGGGTCATGAAGTGACTAAAGTTGTGAGTCAAAGTACTCACATCTTCATTCACTTCCTAAAGAGTGTGGTTGACCTCCCCAACGCGCTGGCTGAGCTGCTGGAATTCCTGATAGGGGACATAGATGTACCCGTGTTGTGGCTGGTTGGGCCATGGGTCCCAGGATCCCCCTTGCTGCTGTTGTCCCTCCCAAGCAGGGTTGTGTCCCTGCTCTTCCTCCTGCTCCTGCTCATGCTCATCCTGCTGCCCTTCTTCTTCATTTTCCTCTTTATCGAGCTAGAGCTCGGCCATGATCTCCATCACTTGGTCCTTGGTGAGGATCCAAGTGTCCTTCTCCACAATCGAGAAGGCTTGGGGGCAGGGAAACTGAACCTGCTCATCCTGTGCATCACCAAGATAACTGAATTGATATGCTCGGAGCCTCTGGTTAGCATGGTAGACACCAAGGAAGCCACAAGAAGTCAAATACTTGAAGTCCATGAGTTTGGAGCCGTCAACAGGTTCCATAACTGGTAATATAATATTTAATGCATGGGCAAGGTGGGTTACCAATCCACCAATGCGAATATCACCTTTGGTCTTGTTGCTCTGGTGGCGAAAGTGCTGGATGAGTAGAGCTGCAGGATTGGGGCTTTGCGGTGAAGTGGGGAAAAGAGCCTTGGTGATCATTTCTATGTCCGCATTGGCCATGGAACCGGTGTCACCTCTTCCTAGTAGTGTGTTGGCGAGGAACAAAGCATAGTAGCAGATGGTTGGGTTCTAAATGGTGGACATCTTCTTTTGGTAAAATTGACTGCCACCATTAACACAAATAACCTCCCAAGTCTCTCCACTTGTGATGCTATAGAGGTTAGTAATAGTAGGCTCCCCAACATGAGGGAAGCCGAAAGCATTGCAAAATCAAAATTTATTTCATAGTGCTACCGGTTCATGGTGAAGCTTATCATGCACATATTACATTTCTCCCTGTGGTCGTCATAGAAGGAGGCAAGAAACTCATGGGTAAGCTCGGTGTAGGTATCGTGGCTTGTGAAGCCAAGTACTTCCAACCCCGACCTGCTGCACATGAGGTCGAAGTCCGCCTTCAACCCTGCCGCACTGAGAAAGTTGTGGTCGGCCCAACGTGTGGGCAGCACCCTCCTCGATAAGACAATGTCCAACTTGGGGTTGCGCAAGGCTCGGGACCCCGAGCTCGAGCCCTCACCCCGTTGGCGCTTGCTCGAACGAAAGATTTTACCGATCTTGTTCATCGTGATGCACTAAAAAAATTCACCATAAAACCTTAGGAATATAGTTTCTACATGATATATGAACGATCCTACGTGAAAAAATTCAATCCTAATGTGATAAATTAATAGGTAAAACAAAATAAGCTTGAGTTCATCCATTAGATCAATGTGAGAGTTTCAACCATGGAAATCTGAAAATAAAGCATGGATAGGGAGAGAAACATACCGATCTATTGATTCCCCCACTCAAACAAATGAAATCCGCGAAGAATCAAGAGTTCTAGGTGGATTTTGAGAGCTTTGGAGAGAGAATATGAGAGAAATAATGAGGAGGGGAGGAAGACCTAGCAGCCCCAGTGCGATTTTGTGCTCGCACCAAACTATATGGCCGGAACTATATGGGCGGGTGATGTTGCTCCGCCCGTATAGTTGCGGCGGCGCCACCAACTAGTGTTTCTTTATGCAGAAAAACAACTATATGGACGCAACTATATGGCCAGATCAAAATGATCCCGCCGTATAGTTGGTCGTTAAACTGTCTGTCCCTGAGATAAATTTCTAAAACTAGCATTGATATCTATACGGCCGGAACTATACGGCCAAAATTTTTATTCCCACCGTATAGTTGGTCGTTAAACTCTCTGTTCCTTCGAAGAAAATTTGTTGATGGTAAAGATATCTATACGACCGGAACTATACGGCCGGAATTTTTATTCCCGCCATATAGTTGGTCGTTAAACCATCAGTAATCATCAAAAAATCCATTTCTTTGATAATACCTTCTTATCCCAAAAGTTAGCGAAATACCTTATTTTGGACAGAAAATTGATGGTAGAAACTGTCGACCAACATTGGCTTATTAAAAGCAAAATTTTAGCTTCCTTAGATGAAAAACTCGAACTTAAATTTTATTCTTATTCTAAACTCATTCAATTGATGTTTCTGCTACTTTTTGACAGTTGCATCTTCATGGGCATGCTTCCGCAATAATGTCTATGAAAAAGTGGTAGGAATGCGATGAACCTTTTATTCTCTAATATATTTTATTGACGAGATGGGTTGACTCCCATTAAGCATTTTATTAGGATTGGTTGAGTAACTCAACCGTTTTTCTGTTCTCGAATTCTTACCTTGGGTTGCCCCTTATCAAAGGCACTTACCACATGAACTCATTTTTCCAGTGGAATATATCTTTCTCTTTCTTCTAGCTTCTTTGGGAAATACCGGATGATTTCAGCATCATAAACATTGAAGATTATCTTTCCTTCAGCACAATCTACTGATGCCCCTGTAGTGCTAAGGAAAGGTCTTCCAAGTATTATGGATAATCTTTCATCTTCTAGCATTTCAAGAATAATAAAATCAGTGGGAATGACATGCTCATCTATTCTAAGTAACACATCCTCAATCATACCAATGGATTGTTTAGTGGACTAGTCAGCCATTTGTAAAGTGATAGTAGTAGGAGAATACTCCCCTAATCCTAACCTTTTATAGAGGGAGTATGACATTACACTAACTCCTGCTCCTAGATCACACAAGGCATTGTGAATATCAGTTTTACCTATTGAGCATGAAATAGTTGGTATTCTAGGATCTCCAGACTTAGACAATAGCTTCCCATTAGCAGGATAACTAGTTACCATGGCAATAGTTTCAGTTATTTCTTTCTTTATACTAAGAATATCACGGAGGAATTTAGTATTAGGAACTTTGATTGCATCCGTAAATGGAATTTCCAGAAAAAGGTCACTAAGTGCCTTTGTAAAATAATTATAAATTACCTGATCCGGTGCTTTCTTTTTTCGATTTGGATAAGGAAGCTTTTTCTCACCTGACTTACTCTTGTCTTTTACCTTTTGTGGGGGGTCAGGCTCTTTCATTGCTTTCTTTTGTTGTTGCTTATTGCTTTTCTTATTTTCTACTAGAACAACTTCATCTTACTTGCTTATCTCTTGATCTTCTCTTGGATCAACCATCTCTGCATCAGAGTCATAATGGTCATCCTGTGCATCATTTTGGTCCTCCTTGGTTTGATCTTGTGTTTTAGTCTCATCTTGAGGATCCACCAATGTATCATCTTCTTGGCTTGCTTCGAGCAAGGCCTTTTCCTTTCGCTCTTTTTCAGCTTCATATTTCGATGGTCCTAAGGGTCCTGTAACAACTGCACCCCTTCTTGTGACAACATTAGTAAAAATAGGAATATCTTTATCATCGCGAAGAAAAATTTGATAATGAGATGCTATTTGTTCACACTGGGTTTCAATCATACTAAGATACTTGTGAAATAGTTTTATTTCTTGGCCAATCTCATCATAATTTTCAGTGAGTTTCGCCAAAATCTTTTTGTGTTTTTGGAAGTGCTTATGCAAGTTATTATGAGATTTCACTTGTCGATGCTTTAATTCTTGAAAAACTTTTCTAGTTTCATCTTCTTCTTTTAAAACTTGTAACAAATCTACAGGAGTTATCCGAAGTATCCCTCTTTCTAGCTTAGTGAAATCAGGATTTAATCATTCTTAGCCCTAGTAGACATCAATTCCAAACATTCCTTAATAGTTAGAGTATTTATAGACCCTCCTGCTGAGAGGTCAAGCAATTATCTACATTGAGTATTAAGACCATGGTAAAATAAATGGCAAATAGTTGATTCAGAATAGCCATCATTAGGAATACTATTGATCATTCCAAAGAATCTTTCCCAGGCTTGTGGGTAGTTTTCTCCCATGTTCTGACTAAAGTTTCCTGTATTCTTTCTTAGTTCAGTTACCCTTTTAAAAGGATTAAACCTGTTTATGAATTTAACAATGCAGTTTTCCCAACATTTAACTAGTCTAGAGCTTTACCTTTAAGAGACCAACGAAATAATTTTAGACGAGAAAAGTCTCTTGGCAAACCTTTTGGTCCAAGCAATGTTATCACATCGTCGAACTCTCTAATGTGTCTTCTTGGGTCTTCATCTTCCCTTCCACTGAAAGCTTTTTCCTGCAAAATTTTAATAATTCCACCATCAAATTGATATTCTCTAACTCTGGGATTAGGGAATTCTATTGGTTGTTTAAGAAATTTAGAACTTGGAGCACTATATTCCCTGAGAGTTTTCTCAGGTTTCATAGGAGTTGACCTGTAAATAGACATGATTTCCATAATATCACTCAGGTTTTCAACTTCAACTTTATTTGATCTTAAAGGTTTTTCAATAATCTCTTCATGCCTTTGAGAAGGCACGCTCTCAATATAATCTGGTAGATAGGTCCTACCAGAGCGTGTAGACCCTTTGTCTCCTAGGGAGAACATTTTGTAGTAGCAACACCTGAAATGTCAAAAGAAAAACACTTAGCACTTAGCTCCCCGGCAACAGCGCTAGAAAATAGCTTGATGTCTGCAAGTGCATAGATCGTTTGTATCTAGTTTCAAAGTATAGATATTGATCCCATAGGGATCCCAAAGGTAAGTGTTTATTGGTGAAGTCTCTATCACACCGGAAGTTGTCATGGGTCTTCGAGTGAATTAACTACAAGTGTTGAAATAGGAATGGCTTTTGATTAAATGAGATGTATTTAAATAGAACTAAAATGTAAACTTTAGAAATATAAAGCATAAAACTAAAGAACTACTTGGTTGGTTGTTGTTTCTTGCATATGGCAAAAGAAGGCGTGGGGAGATTTAGTTCATGGTGATAGTGACTGTGCCAGGTGGATGAATGATAAATATAACAATTATAATCTTATAAATATATGTGTAGGCGAGCAACCCATAATTAGCCGGAACTCCTCTTGGTAGATTTCATCCCAACTTCAATAATCCTGCTAGCCTGTTACCAAAACCATGGTCAGACACTAGACGATTAAGACCCTTCAGGTCGCTTAGTGATTAAGCTCCTTGGATCGGACCAATGCAGTAAGCACAGTGGTTCCTCGTTATCTTCGAGACTACTAGTTTTCCATTGATATCCCCGTGTCACCCGAGGGTCGCCGGTCCACTAGCGAACAAGATCTTATCTATGTAGAACAAAGCATCATGTTGTTTGGGCCTTAATTGGACAACAAGCATTAGGCATTCCATAGATACTCAAGCACACATAATATAGTAATTAGAATCAATCACAAACTAATGGAAAATATATGAAGGCACGTCACATCTCACCAATCCCCTACATCTCCCATGCCCAAGGGAATTACTCACACATGAGAGATGAACGGATCATCAATATAATCAAATAAAGGGAATTCGTCTTTGTATTACCATGGAGATCCACAATAAGAATAGAAAAATATTCAACACAATTCAAGATGGGAAGAAACAATCTCAAACCCTAGTCTTCCAAGGTAGAGATCCCTCTGTCTCAAGTACAAGTAGTGGCTATGGAGGTGTATTGGCTAGGAGGTTGAAGATCATGGAGCAAGATGAAGAACGTCTTCCCCTTCTTCTCTGGATCTCTTATTTCTCCCTTTTGGATGGTGTGGCAGATGCTGCGTTGTGTTTTCGTCCTCGGTCCCTTCATGGAAGTTGTCCCTTTTGACAAGACAGAGGCAGCGGCAACTATACGGCGGGAACTATACAGCCGAAAAAATATTCCCGCCGTATAGTTGCTCGTTAAAGCTTCTGTATGCTCCTCTTGAGTGCTTTAAAAGTGAGACTTCCTTGTTTTCTCCAGAATATTGTGTTTCTCTAATTAAAACCTTCTGTTGACATTCAGAACCTGAAACACACATTAAAAACCAAGTTTTCTTTGCTACCAAAGTATTAGTGTTAGGTAAAGCTAGAAAACGATCAAATCTAGGAGAAAACCATCTATAAAAGTCATCAAAAATGTGTTGAATCTCACAGCTATCAGCCATATCCATTAAAGTCCGGTTTTCCTCTCGGCTACACCATTTTGTTGAGTGGTGTACGAAGCGGAATATTTGTGTCTTATCCCCTCTTCACTTAGGAATTCATTCAGAGTGTAGTTCTTGAACTCAGAGCCAATATCGCTTCTAATTGACAATATAGGGACACTGTGTTAACGCTGGACCTCGTTGGCAAAACCAATGACCATTTGTTGAGTCTCACCCTTTAGCTTGAAGAAGTAGACCCAAGTATATCTTGAATAATCATCGACAATTACGAGGCAATATTTCTTCCCACCGAGGCTCGCATGAGATGGAGGACCAAAGAGGTCCACATGAAGGAGCTCGAGGATCCTCTTTGATGAAATAATTGTTTTCCTTCGATGGGGAGAGTCATGCATCTTCCCTTCAACGCAAGCCCCGCAAACACGACCTTTGGCAAAGGAAACATTTTCTTTTAGTCCAAGAATGTGGCCACCCTTGTGAAGGCTTTGCAAAGTTCTCATATTGACATGGGCTAGACGGCGATGCCATAACCAACCCATGTCGTCCTTTCCGAAAAGACACATCGTACCTACAATGGTTTTCCCTGAAAAGTCCACCACATACAGGTCATTTTCGACATATCCCACGAAAGCGACCTTTAGATACTTGCTCCACAAGAGCACCACTAAATCACCATCAATAAAAATAGCAAACCCATCTTACCAAGGGCACGAACAGAAAGTAAGTTGTAACCGAGGGTCTCAGTAAGCATGACATCCACGAGGGAAATATCACGGGCAACGACAACCTTGCCAAGACCCAATACCTCAGATTTAGACTTATCACCATAGGAGACGGTTATTTGATCATGATTTGGCCTCATCTTCATGATGATTTCCTTGCTTCTGGTCATATGACTTGTGAACCCTCTATAGAGCACCCATTTAGAACCGCTAGAAGCATAGCCATGCAAGAGAATTACTTCTTGGTTTTAGGTACCCATTTTTCAATGGGTCCTCTCATGTTAGTAACAAGGGTCTTTGGAACCCAAATAGACCAAGAAATATAATTATCAAATGGACCAACATAATTAGCATAGACATCACCATAGTAATCACGAAATAATTCATAATGAGGATTGTTAGACCCTGCAAAAACAAAATAATTAGTTTTGTCTTTCATGACATTCTTTTCAGCGGTGCTTGTCTTTGTTTGAATACTCTTGGCCTTCTTCTTCTTGTTCTTTCTCTTCTTGGTCTTGGGAACATATCCAAGTCCCTCTTTTCCATTGCTTGCCCTTTGCTTACCAAGGATCTCATCTAGGACTTCCTTACCTTTGGGTTGGGATCCCCCTATAAGCTCATCTTTCAACCTAGCATTTTCTTCAATGACATATTCATATCCACATGATGGTGTAGAGGTGCTAGGCATATCATACTTATCCAATCGAGTTTGGAGCTGATCATGAGACTCATTTAGAGTAGAGTGTTCAGTCTCCAATGCCTTGTAGGAAATGTCAAGTTTCTCTAATTTCTCAGAGATTCTAGCATGAGTAGCCCCAAAGTCAATCTTTTCCTTCTTTAATTTATTTACCTTGGCAAGAGCATTATCATGTTCCTTTATGATCTGGGCTACAACCTCGTCATGTGACTCCTCAATTGACTCAAGCCTCTCCTCTAGAGAGACTCGAGTCTCTTCTTCCTCTTCTAGAGCATTCTTCAAAGGAGAAATATCCATGGAATCCTCTCTTTCAATTCTGCCCTTTTCTTCGAGGAGCTCTTCGGAGTGAGCAAGTTGTCTCATTGATGTCTACGCACTTCTATTCTTGTAGACAGTTGTTGGGCCTCCAAGTGCGGAGGTTTGTAGAACAGCAGCAAGTTTTCCCTTAAGTGGATTACCCAAGGTTTATCGAACTCAGGGAGGAAGTGGTCAAAGGTATTCCCTCTCAAGAAATCCTGCAATCAAGATACAAGAAGTCTCTTGTGTCCCCAACACACCTAATACACTTGTCAGGTGTATAGGTGCACTAGTTAGGCGAAGAGATAGTAAAATACAAGTGGTATGGATAATTATAAGTGGTAACGGTGTCAGAAAATAGCTTGCTGGCATGTGGTTGATGTGGGAAAAGACTAAAGGCAAACTGAAATAAAGATGGAAGAAAGCAAACATGTAACAGATCTAATTGCAAACGGTGTATCAATGCTTAGAAACAAGGCCTAGGGATCATACTTTCACTAGTGAACACTCTCATATAAATATCTTCTCTTTATGATACTACTCTTAACTACTCTCCAGTTGGACACTCTAGTCATTGGTAGGGCTATAACAGCACTCCTCAAAGTTCGCTGTCCGCATCTAGATAACCCCACACTGTCACCTTGAGCACTAGATGGTTCCAAAAAAACACCACAATTTCATAAAGACATCCAACTCCAAATATAACTCATAACAAGTATTTGTAATCTCTACCCTAAGTGCCACCATGGTGTGCACATTGTCAACTTCACACACATGGGGAGAGCAGAGATCTATTAAAGCACTTGAGTAGCAAGGTAGATCTACTTGATTACAAATCTCATGATCACAATATGATCATGCATAGAGAGAGATGAACGCATAGCTACCGGTAGAACCCTTAGCCTCGAGGAAGAACTACTCCCTCATCATCATGGGAATCAGCAACGGTGATGGAGATGGTGGTGGAGATCGATGGAGATGGCTCTGGGGGCACTTCCCCGTCCCAGCAGGGTGCCGGAATAGAGACTTTCTGTCCCCCGAATCTCCCCTTCGGTGGCGGCGATGCTGCGGAACTTTTTGTGGCTGGAGGCTGGACGATTTAGGGTTTTTGCATCGGAGGCTTCTTATAGGCGAAAAGGCAAGGTCGGTGGGTGGACCAGGGGCCCACACCACCTGGTGGCGCGGCTAGGGCTAGCCCGCGCCACCACATGGTGTGGCCAGTCTCTGACCCCTCTCCGTCTCGTCTTCTGGCTCCGTGAGTCTTCTGGTAAAATATCAACTTTGGCTTTTGTCCGATCCAATTCCGAGAATATTCATTTTCTGACTTTCCTGGAACCAAAAACAGCAGAAAACAGGCAACTGGCACTGTGGCATCTTGTTAATAGGTTAGTTCCAGAAAATGTGTAAAAGTACTCCAAAGTGTGGACAAAACATAATAAAGTAGATATAAAACAAGCATGGAACATCAAAAATTATAGATACATTAGCAACGTATCACTCATGAGATCCTCAAAATGTAGTTTGTGCTCACCTTGCAAGTTAGTGATAAAATGGTCCAAAGAAATAACTTCTTCCTTTACTCTAAGACTTGTATGATCATCCATATCAACATTCATAGTAGTCTTAGGAAAAGAAGATATAGAAAATGATACCTCAGAACCTCTTGCCATAAGGCAAGTGACGTTCTTGTTGATGACATTTTCATTGGGAGAGTCGAAGAGTGATGTGGGGGTAGATGTGGTGGCTATTGTAGCCACCTCTCGAGTGATATCTTCATCCTCTTCATCCTCACTTCCAAATGTATACTCCTCTTGTGCCACCAAAACAATCTTGGGTTGATTCTTGTAGGGAGCACTTTTCTTGATGAATGGATTCTTCCGAGGTGCCTTGGACTTTTCCTTCAGGATGAGCCTACCCCCATTATCTTCTCTACTTTGATAGGGACACTCTGCCACAAAGTCCAAACGGTCTCCACAATTGTAGCAAGTTCTCAATTTTGGGTCGTTTTCCTTTCGCCCACTTGACCCATTCTTGCGCTCAAGTTCAGATTTAGCCTTAGTTGGGTCCTTCCAAAAGTTTCTTACATAGAAGGCCATGTACTCACCATGAGCATGCTTGACCTCCTCGGTACAACTCATGGAGATGATGTCAAACCCTCTATCATCTTAATCTTGCTCAACTACATTTGCCTTTAATGCTACATTAACGCCTTTTTGCATCCCAAGTGCCCGAGCACGAGCATCTTCGGCTTTCTTAGATGCCACTTTAAAAGCCGCCATTTCTCATGACTTTGTTGGAAGTCATTTGATGGTAGTTGTGTCTACCTTGTAAACTCTTCAAGTCCGTGGGCTCAAATGGCATGAGGACACTCACATATTTTCTTTTGATCCAAGCATCATCAATATGAGTGGCACCATGCTTTCTAAATGTTGTTGCAATGCTCTTGAGCCTTCTATACATGTCTTCATGGTCCTCACCATCCAACATGTAGAATCCTTCAGCTTCATTGCTTAGAGCATCATACCTATTTCTTCTCATGCTTTCGTTGTCGATGAACAAGTCGATGAGAGCATCCCAAGCTCCCTTGGCGGTGTTGAGGTGTTCAATATGTGGCATGTCCTTGGGACCCACACCAAGCTGAATCATGTGAAGAGTCGTTGCATTGAGTTGACTATCCACCACTTCTATTCTTGTCAAGTTGGTGGAGTCTCCAATGTGGAGGCCATCTTCAATGATCCTCCAAAGCTCAGTGGACAAACTGCACACATGAGATTTCATTAAGAATTGCCATGATTAAACAAAGATGGAGTAAGCTTGGGTGGATCACCCCTATTGTTTATATGAGGGTGAGGGATTGGTGGATCGGGAGATACAAGTGAGGTACCTCACTATAATCCTCCTTACCACTTCCCTTTTTGGATGATGATCCACTATTTTTATCACCTACCACCTCATTGTCCTTGTATTTAGCATTCGCTTTGTCCTTAGATATTGGAGTGGTGGCCTCAGAGGTAGATGGAGGTGGGGCTATAACTAAAGATAGACAAGCAATCATTTGATGCATCTCTTCCATTTTAGTCTCAAAGGATTTCAAGAAGGTTGTTTCCAACGTCTTAAGATCATCCATTGTGGCCTTGTCAATAGCCTCACTCCCATCTCCCTTAGTACCCATACTTATCTTAGGCGGTTAAGCCTGAATAAAGAGCCGAGGCTCTGATACCAATTGAAATGGATAGTATGGGCACCTAGAGGGGGTGAATAGGTGCTACTCCAAATTTTGATAATTTTTCAATTTTAGGCTCGACACAAAGGTAAATTCTCTAGATATGCAACTACGGAGAATTTCCCTATATGTAAACCTAACTACTAAGCGAGTAAAGGCAAGTAAGAGTGAGGATCAAGGAAACCATAGTGGAGCACGTGGAGACACAAGATTTCTTTTACCATAGTTCCTTCCTTGTTAAGGGAAGACGTTTGTGTTGGAGGGGTGGGCGGTACTAAGACTACCACGCCGCAATAGGCCTCACCCTGTTCTCCGATGGATCTCGCCACCAAAGGCCTGATCTACCCTTACACTATTGGTACCATTCGAGGCGGGAACCGATGCCTTTATACAACTAGCAGGGGACACATCCACAACCGAATTGGAGGCTCCCATAATGACAACAAGCTGCCACAAGAACAAATATTATCAAAACTGAAACACGAGATCTAGATATTAGCAAGTAATACTAGATCAAGAATCCTCCAAGTAAATGGAGGGAACATGATGCGCTTGATTCGTGATGTTGATGATTGAAGTCTCCTCCTTCGATTCCCCAAAGATTGGAGCCTTTGGGCGGTTGAAGTGAGAGATCTCGATTAGGAGCTTGAAGAACAGGCCAATACTTTTTCGAATGAATCAAGAGATCTCACAGGAGGAGTGATTAGGGCATTTATACCCCTGTCCAAACTTGGCCATTGGAGAAGTTAGGGGCCGGATTATCCGGCCCAAGTGGGGGCTGGATTATCTGGCTGGGGCAATCCTCCGCCCTAGAATCAGATTTATCGGGGGGAAATCTGCCCCTATATCGCACAACGCGCCTTGGCTACCTTTGCAAACTTTCTTGGGGGCGGATTATCTGGCCCGGGCAAAACCTCTAGCCCTGGCTGGACAATCCGAGAGATATTCTGCCCCCCTTACTGCATGACGCACCTGGCCATCCTTTGCAAAATTTCTCGAGGGGCGGATTATTCGGCCCGGGCAAAACCTCCAACAATCTGAAACATAATCCGCCCCTATACTGCATGACGTGCCTTGTCTGCGTTTGTTGATTGGGCAAGGCCAGATTATCGGGCCCTTGGTAGGGGCCGATAAACCTCCCCCAACAACATATTTTGGCTGCTTTTCATATGAACAATCATCTGCAGCACTTAGCACACATGAGATGATCCATGGCATTGTTATCTAACACACAAAACACTAGAGATCATGAAATGTTCTTTCATCCCTCTCTCCCCCTCCCATGTCCTCTCTCCTCCCCTGCTTCTGAGCACACCATTCCTTAGACCGGGCCTCTCCCATGACCTCTCCACCATATTAGCCAGCTAGAGCTAGAGGGAAGGTTGCACCGGAGTAGGTAGGGTTAGGGTTTGTGGCTACATGTCGGTAGTGGCCCTTATGGTCATTGATGCATGTGCTCTAGTCTGCTACAGCTAGATCTGGAGAGTTGGGATGTTCTTCGCGGTGCTCGAGCTCCTCTGGATGGAAATGAGGACGGTGATGACGGCTACTGCATCCCTCAATAAAGCTGATATTTGGCGCTCCATACATCTTGTAGTCTCCATGCTCCTCCATCTTTCTTTGGTCGGCTGTGGTGGTGGGGGAAGGAAGGCGGGGAGCGAGTTGTTTTGTGGTTGTTGGAGCGTTAGGAGTTCTTCCGTCCTGGCATTTGTGCGCGTCGCCAGGCGGTGGTCATCAGCATCTCTTGTTGTTTACCTTCTTCTTTCGGCCAGCTGTGGCGGCGAGGGGGACAAGAATGAACTACAGAGGTAGGCTACCAGCTCCCTATCTCCACGCGCGGCTGCCATCTTGAGGGTGGCGCTTCACTATTTTTCAACTCTTGGCCGGCTGCGGAAGCGAGGAGTGGTGAAGGGCAGGAGATGGGTTGTTGTTCAAGTTCGCAGCTTTGGGGTGCATCTGGATCTCATGCCTCCTGTGGTGTTTCCCAAGCACCATCGATGCTCTTTCGTTGCTACTCTCGGCCAGATGGGTGGCCACGCCATGCTCGTCGCCAGCCACTGCACGAGCATCTTCTTCCTCTATGAGAGGATCTCTGTCAACATTGTTGCGGACTTCAAGCCCCCGCGCAACCAAGTGGTTGTGTCCTCGGTTGGTGTTGGGCGGTGCCGCTGTGATGTTGTTCGTCGCCGGCGGATGCCATGGACTCGATTACGTTTTTGCAATATTTCCTAGGGTATGATGTGTAGAAGTGTGGGGCCTTGTTGTTATTTTATGTTTTCTTGGAGGCCTCTTTGTAATTGTACACCCGCCACTGGAATAGAAGCTCTTAGTTCTTCGGGACCTTTCGCGGTCCAAAAAAAGAGTGAGTAACTTAATCGTATCTTTCGGAGATAGCTCAAACCTTTAAATACTTATAATCATCTTTCTTGGTTGTTATTTGGATCTTATCCATGTGAGGATCTAGAGTTTGTGTCTATCTTCATGACAAGCTCTAGTTCATCAAAAATAAATTTCGTATGAAAACCTTGTTGCATTTTTGATGTTGTGGTCTTTGTCGGTTCTTCTATGAGGGATGTTCTTCACCTCTATATACTTGGTATTTTGGTTGGATTCTACTTGATTTTATATTTCCAACAAAATTGGTTTCATCCCAATCGGAGTTTTCAAGCTCAACTTCTTGCGTTTTGGGTTTTGGAGGTTTTACAGGTTCATCGCTTCTAGAGAGGTCATACATTTATCCATTTTGTTTTTATCCTACCATGTTGGACTATGATGTTTCTATGCATGAAGTTGGGGAGATCTTCCTTGTGATTTCAATAAGCCTAAGATCATCAAAACCAGAATCTGGATACAAAAGTTATTAAAGTTTTCGTACCATGTTGTCCACTTTCAATACGAGATGAAAAACATCTCAAGGGAAGACATGAAACTTAGAAGTGAGTCTTCTAGTCGGCATTAAACTAAGAAGTGGGCCCAAAAATAAAAGTAGAGGCATAAACCACCAATGCCGATGATAGAAAGAGTCTCTTATTCTATAGGTTCATCAAAGTGTGCTTGAAGGTTTATTTTGTACCGCATTTATTTTAGCACACCATTACTTATTGTTTAACATGTTTATAGATGTGCAAAAGATACAACTTGATAGTACACTTGCTTATCATGTTTCATTGAAAAGATTTGAACCTATAAACTTTGTATGATAATGAAAGAAGCAAAGTAACAAACTCCAAAGTCCATGTTTATTTTTATCACCTTTATGCTCGAGGACAAGCATAGGTTAAGCTTGGGGATGTTGATGCATGTAAAATGCATACATGAACTTTGTAGTTTGTTGACATGATTACCCACATATTTGCATCATATATAATGTTATATCCATGTTTTACATTGATTTTTGGGGATTTACCAATGATCCCCTTTATTTTGGTTATAACCCTATAGGGAAGAAAAACTCTGTTTTCTATGTTTTTGATGTTTTGGACATATACGAAGTCAAATGGACCTGAGCTTTTGGGTATGTCAATATTTTACCACGAGAAGCATCTGGAGCGCAAGAACATCGGAGAAGGGCCAGGAGGCCCAAAAGAGCCTAGAGGGCGTGCCCATCCCAAGTGGGTGCGCCCCTGCCCTCTTTTCCTCCTCGGCCGTCTGATTGCCTTGATTGTTTCACCCACGGAGTTCTCTTGACCTAAAAAAACCTATATAAGGACCCCCCCGGGGAGTCCTCGAGACGGAGCACACCACAGACAAAACACCACCAAACAGAGTCAGATTCAGCAAAGATTGGAGGGGGAAACTCCACCGGAGCCACCTTCGGAGGGATCTCCACCTTCTCCAACATCTCTAGCATCATCACCATGATGAAGAGGGAGTAGTCCACCTCCTAGACTTTGGGTTTATGGTGGTAACTTGATTTAATCTCTCCATGTATGATCATTGTTGAAGTCCATATGATGTGCCTTGCATGAGTATGGATCTCTATGTAATTCTTATGGTGGATATTGTGTTATGAGATGGTACTTGTTATTCATTTACCATTGTGTTGGATCTTGTATGGTTTGTCATACTATGGGATATTCTATGATGCATGTAATGGTTTAGATCTATACATAATGCCTTGTTTATCCATATCATGAGGTGATTGACACCACCAAGCGGGGGTATATGAGAGAGATGTGATAATACTCACAACATATGAATCATTGCACTAGTGTTTAAAATGTTTTCCATTAAGAAGTATGATGTATGTAGGTAATGGGTGGCCGAGTTACATCGGCATATGTATTGAGTGACAGCAATGCAGCCTAACATCCTTTATCTAGGGGTAAAAAGGGATAAGTATGATGTGTGGTGTGACACAAACCAAATGCTAGCCTTATTGCAAGGGCGACCTAGCAACACTAAAAGTACCATTAAAACATTGCAATTGTGTGTACCTTTACTATCCATAACATGATAATCACCATAGATGGAGAAGAGAGGATTAAGTGAACCCACGAACCCATGTCCATTGTTCCGATAATATAAAATCGTTGTCTTCTCCTCCTGCATTGAAGAGATTGGGACACTTTTACATTCTTGTTTTGTTACATTAAATTTGCATCTATTAAATCAACCATCTTGTTCCTTAACTTGTTTAGTGCATAATCAACTAAAACTTGTGACACTTTAGTTGTAAAGAATAGATAGCTTTTCCTTCTTGCTCCTGCGGATCGATACCCTACTTCCACATTGACAGGTACTATGGTGATCCCCTACACTTGGGGGTTATCAAGATACTTTTATGGTGTCGTTGCCGGGGAGCGTAGCGCTTAAGTTTCTATTCTTGTGTGCACTAGACTTTAGATTTGTTTTTGTTTGTTTTATATCTTGCAATCATCTAAGCTTGTGGAGGTTTCTTTAACTTGTTTGGTTGCGAGTTTCTCATTAGATTTACTTTCAGTTATGTATCAGGTTTTACACTCCTTATTTGTAAAACACAAAAAAATAGCTCATTTGTTATGTTCATGGAATGTAGAAATCACGTGCTTATGCAACCCCCTATGGTTGAATCAATTAATGTTGATTAAACAAAGTTATTAATGGAAGCAATCAATGAAATTGGCCATGAATTATGTGATAGGTATAATTTGTCTTGTTGCATAGATCAATATCCTAAGCATCTAAATTTCTAATGCAAGCTTGAGAGTATGCCTATAATTGCTTCCTACCATAATAATGAATTCATGAACACTGATATGAAGGCAGCTGAAGAATTTACTATTGTAATGGGATTTCTTGAGATAGTTACGTTGGTAGAAAATGAAACTCATAGCCTCACACCAAAACTTGCTACAACGCTTGAACAACTCTTGAAACTTTTTTGTAAGAATACCTATATCCTTGAATATTATAACAATCTTGTTGCTATCAAAGAGAGATATAATGGCTTGCAGGAACAATAAGAAGAATATATAGAAGGGGAAAGGTATTAGAGGATCCTCCATATCCTCACTCGCCATGCTCTTTTGATTTTGATTCTAATTCTAATGATGATCAACACGTGCAAAATGATATTATTATTAATAATAGTTTTGAAAGTGATGATCAATATGGCTTGGGCATGATGTTTGATAAAGCTTTGGATGACCCTCCGCGTGTCACAATAATACTTGTGGCATGGGCAGATAAAATTATTATTTCAAGTAACGATGATCTCTATGATGAAAACCCTATACTTGATGATTCTATTGATTTACATGCTTTTTATGATGATTCATATGATAGTTGGGTAGAAAGAATTCTTGGTAAAGATGAATCTAGTAGTGTTATTGCCTGCATTGAACATGAGCCATTGTATTATAGTACTCAAGATAATGATCATAATTGTGAAACAATGATCCCCGCGAATGTATTTGCATGTTATAATGATAACCATCATGAAGTTGAAAGTGCCATGGGAAGCACTCATATTTTGCAGAAACAAGATGATAAAAGCCCAAGCTTGGGGATGCCCATGCACCACAAAGAAGGAGAGAAGAATGAAGAAGAAAAAGATATGGTCCAACCTAAGCTTGGGGATGTAGGGTAACCTCTCATAGATGATAAAGGAGATAGCACAAAGCTACCATATGATCTCCACGTCACTTGAATCAGGTAAGTAAAGCCTAGCTATATGGCTATAAAGAAAGTGCTTTTCGGGAGGCAACCTAGTCATTTATTTTTATACATGCTTGCTATAGTTAAAGAGTCCCTTTTAGTGTATTTGTTGTAGTTTAGTAATAAAGTACCAAGTGGAACCCATTTTGGATGTTAAAAGGTTGTTAAATATATGGAGTAGCAAATTCATGCAGAACAATTTTTAGAAGAAAAATTCTATGATTTTTTATGTAACTCTGTTTGCACTCATATTTACACATCATTTACAACTTTTCATCCTATGTATGCACAAAATTGGCTAAAATCCCTGACATGTTTAAGTGGCCGAAATAAATTCATTTTGTTGTTGGAAAATATGGATAAATTCTGCCATGTTTTGTTTTAACCATGCCAAAGTGTCCTAAAATGATTGCTATGAGCCATATTATATGCTAGGGATGTGTAGAAACATTATATGCTTGCTGGACATTTATAAAGAATTTTGTATTTGATATATATATGCAGCAACTATTATGCTTTTATGCCACTAATGTCACCAATTAAAAAAGAGATGGGAGAAAAGTTTTGTGTTGAAGTTTTTTGGCCGGGAATAGAGGAACATGATGACCCACAAGTATACGGGGTGTATCGCAGTATTTTCGATAATTAAGAGTGTCGAACCTAACAAGGAGAAGAAGGTGCTGGCTAGTGGTATGGATCAGGAATTCTCTGCAAATACTTAGCAAACGGATTTTTAGGGGTTTTCGATAAAGCAAGTAAACAAAGTACGAGTAAATAAAAGACAGTAGGAATAAATGCAGCAAATGGCCCAATCCTTTATGCAGCAAAGGACAAGCCGGTTGTATTACTTAAGATGACCAAACGTTCTCGAGGACACATGGGAAGACTGTCAAGTGCTTTCGCTTCATATAGTCGATTAATTTTCTTTAGCTTGCTAAGTGTTGTGTGGGTGAACCTGTGCTAATGTACCGACCTTCCTAGGACTAATACATACTTGTGATTATACCCCTTGCAAACATTCGTAAGTACAAGAAAGTAATTAAGGTAGAAACCTAACCACAGCTTTAAACTCTAAGACCCTTACGTCCCTTGTGCAATGGTTTCCTAACGGGGGTTCAGGTTTCTGTCCTTCCGGCAACCCCTACGATTAGTAGCCAAATACACAATGCATTCCCCTAGGCCCATATAGGTGAAGTGTCATGTAGTCGATGTTCACATGACACCACTAGAAGAAGTACACCACAACTTAAATATTAAACTATTGAATCTTTCTCAACACAATTCCACTACTAACAACATGACTTCTCCCATGTCCTCAAGAACAAAACGAACTAATCACATGACATCATATGGATCACGATCAGAGATGGAATAATGATGTATAACAATCTGAACATAAACAATAATTCAACGGTTCACTCACTAGCATCAACTACAAATAGTAATCAACACCGGGAAAGTTTCCCCTAAGAACTAATGCAAGATTCAACCCAATTGTTACAGCAATATGGAGATGGTGATGAGGGTGATGATGATGATGATGGTGGTGATGATGATGATGATGATAATCTCGATGAAGTCTAGCTTGATGGTGGTGTTGATGGCGACGATCTCCCCTCTTCGGGAAGGAATTCCTCCAGCAGAAATTTGTCTGCCGGAGAGATCTTTCTCTCTCAGTGTTTTCCGCCCGATAGAGGCGGCGGAATCTTTCTGTGGTCACTCTCCGAGTCTTAGGGTTTTGGGAGGATGATATACGCCAGAGGGGAGAGCCTGGAGTGGGCAAGGGCGGCCACACCACCTGCTGGCGCGACCTAGGGCTGCTCGCGCCAGGGGGTGGTGTGGGCCCCCTGTGGCCCATCTCTAGCCCCCCTTCTGGCTTCCTTCGTCTTCTAGAAAAATAGGATTTTCCATATATTTTCCCGGATTTTCTGATCTTCACGAATTTTTCCTCCAAACAACACCTTTTCCATCAGAATCCTGACTGCAGCAGTCCATGCTCCAAAAGTCATCAACCATGCAAAAATAGATGAAATAACATAAGTATCACCTCTCAATACGAAATATACCAATGAATAACAGTGAATTATGATATAGAATAGTGATGCAAAATGGACGTATCAACTCCCCCCAAGCTTAGACTTCGCTTGTCCCCAAGCGAAACTGAGCTCAATAAACATGGCCTCAGGTTTATGGAGTGAAGAGTCGATAAAAGAATACGGACAAGAAGCATCACATTCATCAAATACATAAATCATAATAGAAGACAACTCACTATTATATAACTTAACTTGCAATAAGTAAAGGAAGCACAATAAAGATACATAAAGTGAATCATAATTGGTAATGGCAAACTTAGCTCTTGGTCGAAGAATAGTTGATAATTTGCTGGAGTTCACAAATAACTGGTTTTCAATGATAGCTTTCAAAGTAGTAAACATCAAGATAAGAGCAATGTGCAAAACAAGGAACATAAGAAACATGATTGAATAAATCATCAGATGAATGAATGAAACACAAGAACTCAAAATACTTGCTGAGATAGAAGGGAGTAGGTTTACTGACTCAACTACAAGGTAAAAGAAAGGCCCTTCGCAGAGGGAAGCAGGGATTACAAGTCTCATAAAGAGCTCCCAAAAATTATGATACTTACTAGCTTTCAGCTCTCATTGCCCCTATCATAGGCATCTTTTGGTGATTAAGGTTAAAGTGACACAACTAAGTGGATATGCTTGAAAATTTATAAGTTGAAGTCCCATGCCCCTTACTTACGAGTACCGAACCTCAAGCTACTCAACTTTAGTCATGAGTAAGCTCTTGTCATTGTAAATACACGTGTATCATTGAGAACCGCCAACGGGGTACCCCTTGCACATGACACAGGAGCTATCCCATAATCAAAATGACAAGGCAAGCAGACAGTGAGCATCTCAGTGATCTTTTTATTTGCTATTTGCATAGGTTTTTATTGAGGATGCTTCATAGAATGCTCACTATAGTTATGATGCAAGTTTCCACCATGATTAGGCATGGCTTAGGCTAGCGGCCCAGGCGTTTCTCTAACACACATATAAACTCCATGATCTTACAAGTTCCACTCTTATTTCACACCGCCGGGATCCATAAGCAAAAGATCATGATATCAACTAGGTACAAGTACCAAGGAAGTGTTGAAAGCGGTCCCCATGATAGATGGTTCTGCTAACTTCAACTCATAAAGCGCAAGCATATACGCAACAAAGAAGGACCCAATGGTTCAAGTTTATTAAATGCAAGAAAGTAAAGTGTGCCATCAAGTTCATGAGAGCTTTAATCACTAATGTTCACATAACAAGTTTAATTTGGAAGGTAGATAAAACAAGAATTTACTTGTAATAGCAATAATGCTACTGGGTAGGTATGGTGGACACAAATGGAATGGGTTTGGTTTAAAGGAAGTGGATGCACGAGAAGAATTCCCTCTCAGTACATGTTTTTGGCTAGAAAGGCTGGGTAGCAAGTACAAGAGTTGAAGGAAACAAACAAACATACAAGTGATAAAGACAAACATGCAATCTTCCTTGGAAGCACAAAAGATCTTAACTAGAGAATACTAAACTTATGAGCAAATCAAGAAAGAAAGATGATGAAATTATTTTTCTTTAGAGTACTTCTATCTTTTTCATTCAACTCTCAAAAATAGTGTTGCTACTGACCGAGCCAGGTTTGCCAAAACCAACTAAATTAACTCAATGATCCCAAAGTGATACCAATACTAACAACAAGATCAATCATATAAACACGAATTGAAAACTAATATAAGCTATGAAAAAGAGTGAATGATAGAACTTCTCATTAATATTCCATAACGGAAACTCACACCAAGGGATACATATCTAACGAGAGAGGGGACACTTCCATAATGCAAACCATCCTACATGATAACTTCTATATTCATGATATGACTCTACTAATAAGGCAAAAAGATAGAAGATAGTGATGTGATACCGCGGCACTCCCCCAAGCTTGGAACAAACCAAGGGGATGCCAAACCTGATGACGAATTACTCCTTCGGTGGTGGTGGTATCCTCTCATCTTCGTCCGTCTTCTAGATTAAGGGTTTCCCATCAACAAAGGACATCGTGGTTTCCAACATCCTGAAACTTGCAGCAACACTTATGCGTTTAAACCTAGCCTCATACTCACAGTTTTGATTTTGAACGTCATAGAACTGTGCTTGCAGTTTGTTGGTTGTTTGGCAGAGTGAGAGGACTTCGTCTTTGAGTTCAGCAGTCTCCTTTTGGTGCTCGGTGATGAGTTCGGAACAAATCTTATGGATGAAATCCACTTCGCGCTCCGCCATCTTATTGTACCTAAAGACTTCTTGCTCCAGTGCTTCCATCCTGTCCTCCAAACTTCCTTCACCTTTAGGGCCTTGGACCTCTTTAATCCGGACCTCCCCATCTTCGAGCAACAACTCCTTGGGATGAATCTTCAACTCTCTCATGTATGGGTTGATGATCTCTTCTAAGGAATCTCCCTCGGCTGATCTAGTGGAAGACATTGTGGCTCCAAATCTAGGATTCTACCTGGCAGAAACAGATCGAAACAAAAACACGACGAAAACACGATATACGAACCTCGGGAGATTCGGGGGGTATATATTACAAAGTTTCATGACAAGAGGAAGGTACTGGGTGAAAACGGGTCGAAGGCGGAGTCTGGGGTGGCCTCACCACCTGGTGGCACGGCCAGGGGTGGGCCCGCACCACAGGGTGGTGTGGGCCACCCTGGCTCTGTTTCCGTCCCTTTTTCGCTTTGTAACTTTCCTTATTGACTAAAAACTGCAAAAATATAGTTGGATTGTATTTTCGCGGAACTTTTCTTACCAGAACTGTTACCTATTTGAAAACAGACTCTGCAGGTCTCTGAATTTGGTCCTTGATGAATTTCTCCAGAGTTATAACTTGAGAGGCATCAACATCTTCATTGTAAGAATCTCCAGCAATATAGTGCTTGAGTCGCTGCCCATTCACTACTTGTGTAGTATTATCTTTTAAAGAAGAAATTTGTATTGCTCCTGAACGGTATACTTCTTCAATAGTGAAAGGTCCTTCCCATTTTGATAGTAGCTTTCCTGCAAAAAATCTGAGACGAGACCTATACAATAGAACTTTCTCACCAACATGAAATTCTCTCTTAAGTATTCGCTTGTCATGCCATCTTTTAACTTTTTCCTTAAAGAGCCTAGCATTTTCATAGGCTTCACTCCTCCATTCATCTAAAGAACTTAAGTCAAATAATCTTTTCTCACCAGCGAGCTTACAATCTCTATTTAGTTCTTTAACTTCCCAGTAAGCTTTGTGTTCTAATTCCAAGGGTAGGTGACAAGCTTTCCCATAAACCATTTTATAAGGAGACATCCCCATAGGATTTTTGTAAGCAGTTCTATAAGCCCATAAAGCATCATTCAACTTTTTAGCCCAGTTTTTTCTAGATCTATTAACAGTCTTTTGCAAGATGGATTTAATTTCTCTATTTGATAACTCTACTTGCCTGCTAGTTTGGGGGTGATAGGCTGAAGCAATTCTATGATTAACATCATATTTAGCAAGGGTCTTTCTAAAACCACCATGAATGAAATGAGAACCCCCATCAGTCATGAGATACCTAGGCACTCCAAACCTAGGAAAGATAACATCCTTAAGCATTTTTAGAGAAGTTTGCCCGTCAGCACTCTTCGTAGGAATGGCTTCTACCCACTTAGTAACATAATCAACGGCAACAATAATATGAGTATAACCTTTCGAGGGAGGGAAAGGACCCATAAAGTCAAATCCCCAGCAATCAAAAGGTTCAATAACTAGAGAGTAGTTCATAGGCATTTCATTGCGTCTAGAAATATTACCAACACGCTGACATTCATCACAAGTTAAAACAAATTTTCTTGCATCTTTAAAAAGGGTAGGCCAGTAGAAACCTGATTGTAGCAACTTTTGTGCAGTTCTATCTCCTGCATGATGTCCTCCATAAGCACTACCATGACATTTACGCAATATCTCCTTTGTTCATATTCTGGAACACATCTTCGCATAATACCATCCACTCCTTCTTTGTATAAGTGTGGGTCATCCCAAAAATAATGCCTCAAATCATAGAAGAACTTCCTCCTTTGTTGAGCTATAAAAGTTGGAGGCAAATACTTGGAGACAATAAAGTTAGCATAATCAGCATACCAAGGGCTTCCTCGCGAGCTTACCCCTACTGCGGCTAACTGCTCATTTGGGAAACTATCATTAACAGGCATAGGGTCAAAAGAGATGCTTTCCAATCGAGATAAATTATCAGCCACAGGGTTTTCAGCACCCTTCCTATCTACTATATGTAGATCAAACTCTTGTAAAAGCAGCACCCATCTAATAAGCCTAGGATTAGCGTCCTTCTTTGTCATAAGGTATTTAATAGCAGCATGATCAGTATGAATGGTGAATTTTGAGTCTACAATATAGGGCCTAAACTTATCACAAGCAAAAACGACAGCTAGAAATTCCTTTTCAGTAGTAGCATAATTCCTTTGAGCAACGTCTAGAGTCTTACTAGCATAATGGATAACGTTTAACTTCTTATCAATTCATTGCCCAAGGACAGCACCTATAGCAAAATCACTAGCATCACACATTATTTCAAAGGGTAAACTCCAATCAGGTGGTTGAACAATAGGGGCTGTAGTTAAAGCCTTCTTAAGAGTTTCAAAAGCTTCCTTACAATCATTATCAAAAACGAAGGGTACATCTTTTGAAGAAGATTAGTGAGGGGTTTGGATATCCTAGAAAAGTCTTTAATAAACCTTCTATAGAAACCAGCATGACCAAGGATACTACAAATACCTTTGATGTCTCTTGGGCATGGCATCATCTCAATTGCCTCAACCTTAGCTCTATCAACTGATACATTGCAAATGTATCTATAATTTTTGATGTTCCATGCTTGGTTTTATCCACTTTCTTGTGTTTTGTTCCAACTTTGGAGTACTTTTCATATGATTTCTTGGACTAACCTATTAACAAGAGCCACAGTGCCAGCTGCCTGTTTTTTGCTGTTTTTGGTTCCAAGAAAGTTAGAAAATGAATATTCTCGAAATTGGACGGGACAAAAGCCAAAGTGCTTATTTTTCCGGAAGGGATCAAGTGCCAGAATACGAGACGGAGAAGGGCCAGGGAGCCACCACACCACCTGGCCACGTGGCCAGGCCTGGCCCACACCAGCGGGTGGTGTGGCCGCTCCCGGCACCCCCTCGGCCTCTCCTTCCGCCTATATATTGACCTCGGGACGAAAACCCTAAGTACCCGATCAAAAATCCACGAAAGAGTTTGTAGCCACCGTCATCTCCATCCCTAGATCGGGAGGGATCTGAAGCTATTCCCGACACCTTGACGGAGAGGGGAATTCACCCTGGAGGCCTTCTTCATGACCATGCAAGGCTCCGGTGTGATGCGTGAGTAGTTCATCCTTGAACTACGGATCCATGTAGTAGCTAGATGGCTGGTTCTCCTCCTTTGTGCTTTCATGTTTAGATCTTGTGAGCTCCGTTCATGATCAAGATCATCTATTTGTAATTCATACATGTTGTGTTTGCGGGGATCCGATGGATATTGAGATGCTATTTCAGATTGATTATTGATTCTATCATGTCTTTGTAATTTGTGATCTTGCATGCTTTCCGTTGTTAGTAGCTATCTTGGCCAAGTAGATGCTAGCAACTCCAAGAGTTAGTATTTATGCTCGATAGTGGGTGCATGCCTCTGGTAATCTGGGGAAGTGACAGAAATCTCTAAGGTACTAGATGTGTTGTTGCTACTAGGGAGAAAACAACAATATTTTGTTCATAGAACAATCGTACTGTTTACTTTACACGCAGTTCGTAAAGCAATAATCTGTTGCTTGCAACTTAATACTAGAGGGGGTTCGGATGATAACCTAAAGGTGGATTATTAGTCATAGATGCAGTTGGATGGCGGTCTATGTATTATGTTGTAATGCCCAATCAAGTCTCAAAGGATTCAAGATGATTAGTATATGCATGTATTGCTTTCTCGGTGTTTGTCAATTGCCCCGCTGTAATTTGTTCACCCAGCATGTTTTCTATCTAAGGAGAGCCACCTCTAGTGAACTATGGATCCCGGTCCTTGTCTTTTACATACAATCTATAAACTGTTTCTGCTTTGTGTTTACTTCCTGCAAACTTTTATTTCTTTCCATTCGATACGTTTAATCCTTTGTTTTCCGCAAAACACGGTGAGATTGACAACCTCATCGCAAGTTGGGGACAAAGTTCTGTGGTTGTGTTGTGCAGGTCTCCACGTTGCTACTAGCACCGGTAGTGCGCCCTGCCAAAGCTCAACTAGTAACACCTTTGGGGTGTTTCCTTGCTCCTACTAGTTCGATTAAACCTTGGTTTCATAACTGAGGGAAAACTTACTGTTGTGCTCATCATACCTTCCTCTTGGGGTTCCCAACGAGCTCTACGTCGAACGACGAGCACATCAAGATCTTTTCTGGCGCCGTTGCCGGGGAGTCAAGGACATCTTCACAAGGGGAGTCCCTCATAACCAATCTCTTTACTTTGTTGTTCTTGTTTTGCTTAGTTTTCTTTTTGCTTTGTTTGCTTGTTTTGTTCTTCAAAAAACACAAAAAAATTAGTTTTACTAGTTTGCTTTCTTTATCAAAAACACAAAAAAAATAAGTCTCCTTTAGTTGTCACCTCTTCCTTAGCTCACCATGTTGATCCCTATATTCACCCTGAAAGACCTTCCAATTGAGGTGGTTCTATAATTGGGAAAGATAACATTGAAGAATTCTTTAATCATGTTAGTAAGCATGAAGATACTGAGGATAGATCCCTTGTATAACTTGCTCCAAACTATGAGATTGCTGCAGCTTCTTTAATTCACATGTTAGAAGCTAGGTTTGTTAATCTCAACCCCTTAATGCAAGTAATGTTTCTTAAGCTTAAAGAAATTAAGGACCCTGAAAAGAGGGATTTTATTCTAGAAACTTTGTTTAAGAAGTTCTATGATGTTGCTAAGGAAGCTAGAAAAGTCTTTGAACGTTTCAATATGCTAGGCTCATGTGTAGATGTTGTTGGTACACGAGAAAAGATGAACAAAACCGAACCTAATGGGGAGGAACCTAAGATACAAATACCCTTTAAACTAGTAGCAATACATGATGCCATAGAAAAGAATCTTGATTGGATTGTTCCTGCAAACCCTTTTGATGAGAATAGTGAACCTAAGAGCATTGAGAGAGGATCCTCTAGAACTTATTTGGATGATATACCTAGCCTTGTTGAAAATATTTCTGGTATTGATCTTAATGCTTCTTCATTTGAGAACACTTGATTCTTTCTTTGCTCTTATGTCTAACTTAAAAGCGTTAAAGAAAAGTACTTATTGGGAGATAACCCAAAAGTTTTAGATGAGTATTGGAAGTTATTACCTCAGTAATAACCTCTCCTTATCCTTTTTATTTGCTTTTTGTGCCAACAGTAACCTCTAATGAGAGTGAAGTAATGATTGGGAAAATTGCTGTCCCGAAACAGATTGTTGTGCTTCACCGTAAAAATTCGTGAGAGAGCTCTGTATGTCGGATTGAGCTGTAATTTTTTGTGCTGCTGAACCAGGTTGTTACCTAACTTTCGTTAGTTCAACACTTTTTGATTTGAGCAACATAAGGTCTTCAAAAAAATCGTATTTACCTGCTGGTCTGTTTTGACAGATTTCTGCCATTTTCTACATTTGCTTCTTGTGGGTTCCTTTTTGAGTTCTTTTGGGGAATTGAGCTTTTTGAAGGAAGTGCTACAGTATCTAGTGTTCTAATTGAAGTTTATTTGGTGTTAGAACTGAACCTTAATACCTTTTATCTTGAGTGCACTAATGTTGCTAATAAAGATTGTGTGAAGTTTTGTATGAAGCAAAATTTTCAGGTGTATGGAAGGAATGAGTAATGAGATGAAGGATGGACTAAAGCTCAAGATTGGGGATGCCACGTGTGTCACCCCAAGAAATATCCAAGAAGTACAAGCGTCAAAGCTTGGGGATGCCCAAGGCATCCCCTTCTTCATCAATAAAAATCCCAGGTTTCTTCCAAACGCTTCATTTTTATTGTCTCATGCACAGTTGTGTTGTTCTTGGAGCGTCTTTTTTTTCGTTTTTGTTTTGGTTTTTCGTTTGCTTAGTTTTCTTAGTTTTCTGAATAAATTGTTTGGACCCCCTCTTTCATACATTGGTTTGCAAATGGTTTGGTTTGGTTTGGAAAAGAGTAGGAAAGTTCATACTTATGTGGTAAAAAGAGCTTGTTTTTGACTGTGGCCTGTGCTTTGTCATGCCATGCTTGATATTGTTTTGGCTTTATGCTTAGTATTATTTGCTGTAGCATGACTTGTTATAAACAATTGAGATTGCTTAATGTGCCTTGGATGAATCATGCGTTGTTTTAGCATATTAAAGCATAGTATAGTGGTATTCTCCTTTGATGCTTTATTTGGGTTGACTTGGCGCATGCTCACACCATGTTATGACTATCACAAGTCACCATAGCCTTTATGATCCTTTAGTTTTCAACTTGTATTAGCACTTTATGCTTTGATCTATGATGTTTTGTCGCTCTGCATGATTATGGCCATTATTGCTCTCTTAGTTTGTCGCTCCTAGTCTTTTGCTAGCCTCCACAACCAAGTATGAGTTCCACTCATGCATCCAACTCCCTAAACCAAGTTATTCCAAAGAGTCCACCATACCTACCTACTAGCTTATGCTATTCCAAGTATATTCATGCTTTTGTTTACCTTCCAAATTAAACTTGTTATGAGAAAACTAGTGATTAAAGCTCTCACGAACTTGATGGCACACTTTACTTTACTTGCCCTTAATAAACTTGAACCATTGTGTCGTCTATGTTGTATATGCTTGCACTTATTTGTTGGGAATTAGCAGAACCATGATGTCATGGGGAACACTTTCAACATTGCACTTGGTACTTGTACCTAGTTGATATCATGCTCTTTTGTATATGGATGTCGTCGGTGTGAAATGAAAGGGGAGCTTGTAAGTCCATGGAGTTATGTATATGTGTTAGAGAAACGCCTGGGCCGCTGGTCTAATCCATGTTGACATGGTGGAAACATGCAGCGTAACCATAATGAGTTGTCTATGAAGCATTCTTCTTATAAAAAAAGAGTTCTATATTGAGAAAACGAGAAAAGAAAAAAAAGATACTAGGAAAAGAGGAAAGAGAGAAAAAAGCACCATATTCCCATGGTAAATAAGAAGAATGCTGAGATGCTCATTGTCTGCTTGCCTTGTCATTTTGATATGGGGATTTTTCCGTATCATCGGGCAAGGGGTACCCCGTTGGCGGTTCTCTATGATACACATGTACTTACGATGACAAGAACTTACCGGTGACTAAACTTGAGTAGCATGAGGAGCGGCCCTCGTATACAAGGGACATGAGATTTCTGACTTATACTTCGTCAAGCATGTACACCATAGTTTGTTCACTTTAACCTTAATCACTTCAAGATGCTTATGATAGGGGCAATGAGAGCTGAAAGCTATAAGTACCATGATTTTTGGAAGCTCTTTATGAGACTTGAATCCCTACTTACTTTTACAAAAGGCCTTTCTTCCACCATTATATTGAGTCTCCACCTTCTACCTTTATGCACCTACTTTGAGAGCATAGTGGCCATTCTTAGTTCTATGTGCATTGTCCCAAGACTAGTTGATTGATGCATAACTTGATATTGCTTGTTTTAAACTATTGTATCTAGTCACTCTTATGAACTTTGAAGGTGTCCTATGCATTTATTTTTTCTACTCTATGAAGGACAAGCTGAATACTATTATACTCTATGAAGGTCTTGCAAAGCATTGTTATTCATGAATATTTTGTTTGTGCCTTTTCATGTTGCATCATAGTTTCTTTGCTTATTGCTAGAACTTTGTCTTTCATGTTATGATTGAAGTACTATGATCCCAGCTTTGAATGTTTTGCAAATACTTTGATCAAGTCTTTGATGGTGCATGTCACCTCAAAAATTATTCTATCTTTTTATCGCTTACCTACTCGAGGACGAGCAGGAGTTAAGCTTGGGGATGTTGATACATTGCAAATGTATCTATAATTTTTGATGTTCCATGCTTGGTTTTATCCACTTTCTTGTGTTTTGTTCCAACTTTGGAGTACTTTTCATATGATTTCTTGGACTAACCTATTAACAAGAGCCACAGTGCCAGCTGCCTGTTTTCTGCTGTTTTTGGTTCCAGGAAAGTCAAAAAATGAATATTCTTGGAATTGGACGGGACAAAAGCCAAAGTGCTTATTTTTCCGGAAGGGATCAAGTGCCAGAATACGAGACGGAGAAGGGCCAGGGAGCCACCACACCACCTGGCCGCGCGGCCAGCCCTGGCCCGCGCCAGGGGTGGTGTGGCCGCTCCTGGCACCCCCTCGGCCTCTCCTTCCGCCTATATATTTCCCTCGGGACGAAAACCCTAAGTACCCGATCAAAAATCCACGAAAGAGTCTGTAGCCGTTGTCATCTCCCTCCCTAGATCGGGAGGGATCTGAAGCTCTTCCCGGCACCCTGCCGGAGAGGGGAATTCACCCTGGAGGCCTTCTTCATCACCATGCAAGCCTCCGGTGTGATGCGTGAGTAGTTCATACTTGGACTACGGATACATGTAGTAGCTAGATGGCTGGTTCTCCTCCTTTGTGCTTTCATGTTTAGATCTTGTGAGCTCCGTTCATGATCAAGATCATCTATTTGTAATTCATACATGTTGTGTTTGCGGGGATCCGATGGATATTGAGATGCTATTTCAGATTGATTATTGATTCTATCATGTCTTTGTTATTTGTGATCTTGCATGCTTTCCGTTGTTAGTAGCTATCTTGGCCAAGTAGATGCTAGCAACTCCAAGAGTTAGTATTTATGCTCGATAGTGGGTTCATGCCTCTGGTAATCTGGGGAAGTGACAGAAATCTCTAAGGTACTAGATGTGTTGTTGCTACTAGGGAGAAAACAACAATCCTTTGTTTATAGAACAATCGTATTGTTTACTTTACACGCAGTTCGTAAAGCAATAATCTGTTGCTTGCAACTTAATACTAGAGGGGGTTCGGATGATAACCTGAAGGTGGATTATTAGTCATATATGTAGTTGGATGCCGGTCTATGTATTATGTTGTAATGTCCAATCAAGTCTCAAAGGAGTCAAGATGATTAGTATATGCATGTATTGCTTTCTTGGTGTTTGTCAATTGCCCCGCTGTAATTTGTTCACCCAGCATGTTTTCTATCTAAGGAGACCACCTCTAGTGAACTATGGATCCCGGTCCTTGTCTTTTACATACAATCTATAAACTATTTCTGCTTTGTGTTTACTTCCTGCAAACTTTTATTTCTTTCCATTCGATACGTTTAATCCTTTGTTTTCCGCAAAACACAGTGAGATTGACAACCTCATCGCAAGTTGGGGACAAAGTTCTGTGGTTATGTTGTGCAGGTCTCCACGTTGCTACTAGCACCGGTAGTGCGCCTTGCCAAAGCTCAGCTAGTAACACCTTTGGGGTGTTTCCTTGCTCCTACTGGTTCGATTAAACCTTGGTTTCATAACTGAGGGAAAACTTACTGCTATGCTCATCATACCTTCCTCTTGGGGTTCCCAACGAGCTCTACGTCGAACGACGTGCACATCATCAACTTCTATGCCTCTTTCAGAAACTTTATGCCCGAGGACAATCCCTTCATTAACCATGAAGTGGCATTTCTCCCAATTAAGAACAAGATTAGTTTCTTCACATCTCTGCAAAACTTTATCAAGGTTGTGCAGACAATTATCAAAAAAAGCTCCATAGACAGAAAAGTCATCCAGGAACACTTCTACAATTTCCTCACAAAAACCATGAAAGATAGCAGACATGCACCTTTGAAAAGTAGCAGGAGCGTTACATAAACCAAAAGGCATATGTCTATAAGCATAAGTTCCGTAAGGGCAAGTAAACGTAGTTTTTTCTTGATCTTGTTGTTTAACAGCAATTTGAGAGAAACCAGAATAACCATCAAGAAAACAAAAATGGGTCTTTTTAGACAACCTTTCCAACATTTGATCAATAAAAGGAAGCGGGTAGTGATCTTTCTTAGTAACTTTATTGACTTTTCTAAAATCGATGCACATCCTATAGCCTACTACTATTCTTTGAGGAATAAGCTCATCATTATCATTAGGAACAACGGTAATACCTCCTTTTTTAGGAACACAATGAACAGGACTAACCCATTCACTATCAGCAATAGGGGTAAATAATACCAGCATCAAGGAGTTTCAATACCTCATTCCTTACCACTTCCTTCATCCTAGGATTTAAACGTCGTTGGTGCTCTACTACCGGCTTTGCATCTGGTTCTATGTTGATAGAATGCTGAAATATAGTGGGTGAAATCCCTTTTAAATCATCCAAAGTATAGCCCATAGCTCCTCGGTGTTTCCTCAAAACCTCCAATAGCCTTTCTTCTTCCTTTCCTGAAAGTTTAGCGCTAATAATAACAGGATATATCTTTTTATCATTAATATAAGCATATTTAAGATCACCAGGGAGAGGTTTTAGATCGAAAACCGGATCCTTTTTAGGTGGCAACGTGGTACCCAAGTCTTCTACAGGCAAGTTATGCTTAAGCATCTTAGGCTGATCACGGAGAATCCTGTCAATCTCATTCCTTTCTTCCATGAAGATTTCACTTTCATGATATTCCATAAATTGTTGCAAAGCATTATTAGGAGCAAGAGAAATAGAAGCAAGTTTTTCAACTCTAAAATCCTCATTATGAGTTTCCTCTTCACAAGGTTCTTTAGCAAATTTCGAGAAATTAAACTCATAAGATTCCCCAGCAAACTTAGTCAAGATTTTCTCCCTTTTGCAATCTATAATGGCTCCACAAGTACTCAAGAAAGGTCTACCTAAAATAATAGGATAAGTTTTACTAGCAGCTGAACCGAGTACTAGAAAATCAGCAGGGTACTTAGTCTTACCACAAAGAACTTCCACGTCTCGTACAATACGAATTGGAGAGATGGTCTCTCTATTAGCAAGGTGAATAACCACATCAATCTCTTCCAACTCGCAAGGACTGATTTCATGCATAATTTATCTGTAAAGCTCATAAGGAATAGCACTAGAACTTGCACCAATATCACATAAACCATAATAGCAATGATCACCAATTCTAACAGAAAGCACAGGAACACTAGCCTTTTTAGTTCTATTAGGATGTGAAACAATATTAGAAGCATCCTCACAAAAGACTATGTCCCCATCTTCTATGCTTTTAGTGACAAGGTCTTTCACAATTGCTACCACAAGTTCAATGTTTATTTGTTCATCAGGTTTTACAGTTCTCTTTTCACTTTTGGTGATTACATTAGTTATCATAGGATGGTCCTTTACCTTTTCTGGGAAGGGAATCTTCTAGATATAAGGTTTGGGTAAGATGGGATCAATAATGCAATACTCAGCACTCCCAATAGGAACATAGTCAACAATATCTTTGAAAGGTGCATGGTATTTATTCCATCCCCTTTTTGGAATTTTGATATAGGAAGCAAAAGCTCTAAAGCAATTCGTAATAACTTGCAAATCAAGACCATAAGCATTTTTAATATTTTGAAAGTCATCAGTTCCCATAAAAGATTCAATGCATTCATAATCATAATTTATACCTGACTTTCTACCTTTTTCATTCTCCCAAGCTTTAGCATTGTCTTGAATACGGTCAAGAAGATCCCATTTAGCTTCTTCTTCCATGTGAGTGAATGATCCAGCACAAGAAGCATCCAATAAATCTTTATCATGTAGAGGGAGCCTTGCATAAAAGTTATTGATGATAATATTGTTGGGGAGCTCATGAATGGGACATTTGAGCATTAGTAATTTCAATCTCCCCCAAGCTTGAGTTGTACTCTCTCCATCAAGAGGCCAAAAGTTGTATGTTTGATTCCGATCTTTATGAATCTCACTAGGAGGATAAAACTTTGAATAAAAGAGAGTCACTATTTCCTCCCATTCCAGAGCTTGACCATTCTTCAGCAGCTTATACCATTCCTCAGCTCTTCCTTTCTGTGATAGTGAGAATAACTTCTTCTTAACATGATCTGTAGTAATACCTGCACACTTGAACAACCCGCATAATTCGTGTATAAAGAGTAAATGATCACCGGGATGGACAGTTCCATCCCCAACATAGTAGTTATCCATAACACGATCAATAATTCTTGTAGGTATTTTAAAAACATCATTCTCAGTAGGTGGTGGCTTATCTACTACCTTAGCAGTGGTAGTAGCATTACCAAATAAGAAACTCAGCGAATTATCCATAACGAAAATAAAGCAACTAGTAGAATTAAACAATACTCACAGTAGAAGTTTCCTTTACCAGTTCCACTCTCCAATAACGCTTCACTCCCCGGCAACGGCGCCAGAAAATAGTCTTGATGACCCACAAGTATACGGGGTGTATCGCAGTATTTTCGATAAGTAAGAGTGTCAAACCCAACGAGGATCAGAAGGTGCTGGATAGTGGTATGGATCAGGAATTCTCTTGAAATACTTAGCAAACGGATTTTTAGGTGTTTTCGATAAAGCAAGTAAACAAAGTACGAGTAAATAAAAGACAGTACGAATAAATGCAGCAAGTGGCCCAATCCTTTATGCAGCAAAGGACAAGCCGATTGTATTACTTAAGATGACCAAACGTTCTCGAGGACACATGGGAAGACTGTCAAGTGATTTTGCTTCATATAGTTGATTAATTTTCTTTAGCTTGCTAAGTGTTGTGTGGGTGAACCTGTGCTAATGTACCGACCTTCCTAGGACTAATACATACTTGTGATTATACCCCTTGCAAACATCCGTAAGTACAAGAAAGTAATTAAGGTAGAAACTTAACCACAACTTTAAACTCTAAGACCCTTACGTCCCTTATGCAATGGTTTCCTAACGGGGGTTCAGGTTTCTGTCACTCCGGCAACCCCTATGATTAGTAGCCAAATACACAATTCATTCCCCTAGGCCCATATAGGTGAAGTGTCATGTAGTCGACGTTCACATGACACCACTAGAAGAAGTACACCACAACTTAAATATCAAACTATTGAATCTTTCTCAACACAATTCCACTACTATCAACATGACTTCTCCCATGTCCTCAAGAACAAAACGAACTACTCACAAGACATCATATGGATCATGATCAGAGATGGAATAATGATGTATAACAATCTGAACATAAACAATAATTCAATGGTTCACTCAATAGCATCAACTACAAATAGTAATCAACACCGGGAAAGTTTCCCCTAAGAACTAATGCAAGATTCAACCCAATTGTTACAGCAATATGGAGATGGTGATGAGGGTGCTGATGATGATGATGGTGGTGATGATGATGATCCCGATGAAGTCTAGCTTGATGGTGGTGTTGATGGTGACGATCTCCCCTCTCCGAGAAGGAATTCCCCTGGCAGAAATCTGTCTGCCGGAGAGATCTTTCTCTCTCGGTGTTTTCCGCCCCGCAGAGGCAGCGGAATCTTTCTGTGGTCACTCTCCGAGTCTTAGGGTTTCGGGAGGATGATATACGCCAGAGGGGAGAGCCTTGAGTGGGCCAGGTTGGCCACACCACCTGTTGGCGCGGCCTAGGGCTGCCCGCGCCAGGGGGTGGTGTGGGCCCCCTGTGGCCCATCTCCAGCCCCCTTCTGGCTTCCTCCGTCTTCTAGAAAAATAGGATTTTCCGTATATTTTCCTCCAAACAGTACCTTTTCCATCAGAATCCTGACGGCAGCGGTCCATGCTCCAAAAGTCATCAACCATGCAAAAACAGATGAAATAACATAAGTATCACCTCTCAATACAAAATATATCAATGAATAACAGTGAATTATGATATAGAATAGTGATGCAAAATGGACGTGTCAGAACACCACACCAAGAGCAATCCAAGATTGGTGGAAACCATAAGATTGGGGATGCCCAAGGCACCCCACTAGACCTATTAAAATCTCAGTTTGCAAACCTCTAAACTTTGTTTTTTGAGCAACATAAGACTATCATAGCAACTTGGAGCATCTGTTTTATTTACTTTACTTTTGTTTGCAATAAAAGGACCACCATCATGAATTATTATGCATGTTTATGATTAATCAACCGAAAAGATATTTTGCCATGATGATATTAAAACTGAATATGAATGCCCTCAAATAAAAGAAAAGGGGGGATAAAAGCAAAAAAGTTGAAATTCATGTTATGCCTAGTTACTAAGCTCAAATACTTTACATGAAGTAAGATGTGTGATGGGGATATGCCAAAGGGGGTATGCTCAGCAGTGCGTTCCGAGTGGACCGAAAGGCCTGCAAGTGCGCCTGAAGGACAGCGACTGGACTCTGAAGAAAGGAAAGGCCCATCGACTGGCGACTGGAAGCCCAGAAGCGTAGCAGAAGCCCAGTCGGATTAGGTCAAAAGCCCATGGATCCTTATCTTGTTCGGAGGCAGCTTGTAAACCCTAGCGAGGTGCTTCATATATAAACCTCCCTAGGGTATCCTAGAGACTTACGTTCCATCATACACCCCCTCAAGCGAATCGCTGCCTAGCCGCCGAGCTCGCCACCCTTGTAACTCACTCTCTGATAATCTAATCTAGTAGGAGTAGGTCTTTACCCTCCGGGGGGGCGAACCTGGGTAAACCCATGTGCATCCGCCCCCATCTCGCACTGTAGATGGCCGCCAACTCTTCCTCACGAAACACTAAATCGCTGCATATGGCAGCGACTGTCGTGGCCATTTCCACGATAGTGGCGCCCACCGTGGGGCATAGCGGGACTGGCCTGAGTTCTGCGACGAGACCCTATTCGCCGATCGAGCGGCCGCTCGCCACCGGCTGCATGATCGCCATCGGCGGGATCTTGCAGATCCTGCCCAGCAGCTACATCCCGGCGTCGCGCCCGGTCACGCACGCCACGGTGATGCCGATCGGCTCCATCAACCTCTTTGTCAGCTTTACCAGCGCGGTCGATCCAGCCGCGACGATGATCGTCGGCAGGTCGCCTCCACACCGCAATCTGCTTTCGGAGGAGCAGGTCCGCTCCATCAGGGGCCTCGTCACTGAGTATGACTTGGCCGCTAGCGACGCGATCGAGACCAACATCGCCACCAACGACGACGCCCTAAACGACGACGCCGACTCCACGACCACTGCATCGGTCAATGGATCCATCACCGTCGCGTCACGGGAGGACTCCATCACGCGAGTCTCCAACCCCGAGGATTTAGAGGATCCCTCCATCCTAGGGATCTTCAACTCCGACTCCGGCTCGGAATCCCCCGAGGATTTTCGCGCCAGATCCAATCGCTTCAACGCGATCTACATGGCGGGTAGCATGGCCGCCCCGCCAGATCCGTTCTCCACGCCGATCCCGCCGACCGCGACGGCCACGGAGGTGGAACAAGCCCGCCTGCGGCTCCAGGGGGCGCAACACAACGAACTCGTCAAGCGCGAGAAATACCGCCTCGAACGAGAGATGGCGAAGGAGCTGTCACTCTATCACCAGCGCCGCATCAGGACCCGCCTGAACCCCGATGTTCAGGGCCGTGTCCTGAATTTCAACGACGAGGGCGACCCCACACGCGCCACCGAGCGCGAACACGGCGATAACGCGCCACCAGGAGGAGGCAACCCCACGAGACCACCACCTGGAGCACCGGCGAATGGGGCCCCTCCACCACCCATGGGCCGTGCGCCCCCACCAGACCAACCACAGATCATCACCTCACCTCAAGCCCGGGACGCCAATGGGCTACCACTGTACTCCACCCCGATGGACAACGTCGTCGCGGCTGATGCCGCGATCGCCAACCTCGCGGCTGATGTATTCCCGCTCGTCAGCAAGCAGGGCGGCATCAAGCGGCCACGCCACCGTGGCTAACGCAATAGTTTGCCCACCACCCTAACCCCTGGCGAACCAACCACGGTCCGCCAACCCCGCGTTGTCGACCAACGAGCCGCGACCTGCGAACGCACATCATCAACAATCAGGCGTGGCGGTCGCGCCAACCTTACGACCTGCATCACACCCTCGCCAACCGCGGTGACCCGGAGCCAAGAGGCTCGCTCAGCCGAGTCGGGCCTCAATGCTTTGGACCCATGATCCGTGGGGAAAAATACCCCGCCAACTTCAAGGCCCCGAAGGAGATCGAGAAGTATGACCTGACGTACGACCCTGCCGTTTGGCTGGACACATACCTCATGGCAATGGGGATCGCAGGCCACACCGACCTGCTCGCCGCTCGCTACCTCCCCCTGATGATGGAGGGCGCGACCCAGCAATGGATCAACACGCTACCCGCCGACAGCATTGATTCCTGGGAAGAAATGCGGGACGCCTTCGTCAGGCACTTCGAGGGCTCCTACACTCGTGCCACCACCATCAAGGACCTAGAGCGATGCATCCAGGGACAATGCGAGTCGACCCGCCGCTGGATCCAAAGGTGGCAAGAACTATGGATAAACGCCTCCGGCATCCACCCAGACACGGTGATACACTGCTTCAAGAACACGTGCTGGTATGAACCTCTGGTCGCCAAGATCAAGAGGGTCTACCGGACGCTCGATAACATCCCTGACCTCCTCGAGATCGCCAAGCGCTACGCGGAGGACCCCAACCAAGACTCCGACGACGAGTCGGGAGGAAGATGGCGCACTAGCATCCACGACAACGGGCGCCTACGCGACATGCGCTACAGCAACACCCGCATCACCGGCAAGCGCCGGACCGACGGGCGAGTCAACTTCGTTGCCAACGCCGGCTACGGCCAACGCGACTCCAAGAACTACCGCCGCAACGGAGCAAACTACCGCGACAGCGGGAACTACCGCGCCAACAACGCGACGAGGCTAAAATTCGACCCCGCCGCCCTGCTCAATCAGCCCTGCATCTACCACATCTAGGAGGGAAAACCCGCCACCCACACCACCGCCGACTTCCACTCTCTCAAAGAGATCGAGAAGGCGAGACATGCAAGGGAGGACCCCAACAACAACCAACCGCGGGACAACGGGAACGGTGGCAGCTTCGGAACCGCCATCAGGTCGCTACATACCTTCACTGGGCTCGGCACCAAGCGTGAGAAGAAGGTACTCGCCCGCGCGGTCGCCGTCAATGCGGTGACGCAAGTCAACATCCCCCGCTTCCTAAAATGGTCCGAACAGAGCATCACCTGGAGTCGCCAGGACCACGCGCCAAGAATCGAATATCCAGGGCGAGTCGCCCTGGTGGTCAGGCCAAAGGTGGCCGACTACTGGTTTCCCAAGACGCTGATGGACGGTGGGAGCTCCATCAACATCTTGTACCTCGAGACCTTCAAAAGGCTCCAGCTCCCAGAAATAGCCATCGAGCCAACACTGACGACCTTCCACGGTATCGTCCTTGGTCAGAAGGCGTACCCGATCGGGAAGGTGACGCTGCCAGTCACCTTCGGCACCCCGGCAAACTACTGCACGGAGAGAATCGTCTTCGAGCTGGTGAACTTCCGTAGTCCCTACCACTGCGTCTTGGGCCGCCAGGCATTCGCAAAGTTCATGGCGACCCCACACTACGCCTACAACATGATGAAGCTCCCCAGGCCGAGCGGCATCATCACCGTCCACGGCGACCCCGATATGGCCGTGGAATGCGAGGAAAAAGGCGCCGAACTCGCCGACGCCGTCATCGCCGTGGAGACTGACCACGTGGAGGAGCTCCCGAAATACGTGGGCAACATCAACAAGGACGATCCCACCATCTTGAAGAAACCGATCGCCGCGAACTCCGTGTTCGAGGCGACCACACACACCCGCACCGTCGAGCTCGTCCCAGGCGACTCCAGCCAGACGGTCACCATCGGGGCGCACATGAGCCCCGCATAGGAAAGCACGCTCATCGGGTTCCTCCGTGAGAACCGCGACATCTTCGCATGGAAGCCATCTGACATGCCAGGTGTCCCGAGGGAACTCGCTGAGCACAAACTTAATGCCGACCCCAAAGTGCGACCAGTAAAGCAGTCGCTACGGCCCTTCAATGAAGAGCGTCGTCGAGCAATCGCCGAGGAAGTCCAGCGCCTGCTAGCCATAGGCTTCATCCGGACAATCAAGTACTCTAAGTGGCTAGCAAACCCAGTCCTGGTTCTCAAAAAGAACAACACCTGGAGAATGTGTATCGACTACACCAATCTCAACAGCGCCTGCCCGAAGGAGGAGTTCGTCCTACCGCGCATCGATCAGATCATCGATTCGACCGCGGGATCGGAGTCGCTGTGTTTTCTCGACGCTTACTCTGGTTACAACCAGATCAAGATGGCGGCTGAAGACGAGGAGAAGACGGTGTTCATCACGCCATTCGGCGCATTCTGCTACACGGCCATGACGTTTGGCCTCAAGAATGCAGGCGCCACATACCAGAGGTGCATGCAGGAGTGTCTAGCGAGCCAAATTGGCCGCAACATTCATGTCTACATCGACGACGTGGTGGTAAAATCCACCCGCCAGGACGATCTGCTCGCCGACCTAGCAGAAACCTTCGCAAATCTACGGAGGTACAACATCAAGCTGAACCCTGGAAAATGCACCTTCGGCGTACCCACCGGACAACTTCTGGGGTACGTAGTCTCCAAGCGAGGCATTGAAGCCAACCCCACCAAGATCGACACCATCGCGCGACTCGGGAAACCCGAGTGCCTGCGTGACATCCAAAAGTTGGCAGGGCGAGTCGCGGCTCTCAGTCGCTTCATCCCTCGACTAGGCGAGAAGGCAATGCCCCTCTACCGCCTGATGCGCAAGAACCCAACGTTCCAATGGGACGCGGAGGCCGACGACGCACTCAAAGCACCCAAAGAAGTGCTACTCGCGGCACCACTACTCGCCGCGCCACTCGACAAAGAGCCAATGCTCGTCTATGTCGCGGCCTCCAATCAAGTCGTCAGCGCCGTGATGGTCATCGAACGACCAGAAGAGGGAAAGGAGCGCCCCATACAGCGCCCCGTATACTACATCAGTGAAGTCCTAACAGACTCACGACAGTGCTACCCGCAATACCAAAAACTGGTGTACGCGGTATTCCGAGCACAGCGGCGGCTCCCACACTACTTCCAGGAGCACCCAATCACAGTGGTCTCCTCCGCGCCCCTGCAGGACATCATACGCAATCGTGAGGCAACAAGGCGAGTCACCAAGTGGGCCGTCGAGATCGGCATCCACAACATCAAGTACGAGCCCTGAAAAGCGATCAAGTCACAAGCCCTGGCCGATTTCCTTGTAGACTGGGAAGAAGCACAGCAGCCAGAGAAGCTCCCATACCTCCACTACTGGTCGCTCCACTTCGACGGCTCCAAAAACGCCGACGGAGCGGGGGCTGGGGTCATACTGACCTCCCCCAAAGGAGACAAGCTCCGCTACGTGCTCCACCTCAACTTCAAACCCTGCACCAACAACATGGCGGAATACGAGGCCCTCCTCCACGACATGAGAGCCGCCAAGGAGATGAACATCAACTGCCTACGATGCTATGGCGACTCCGACCTAGTCGCCAGCCAAGTGGCCAGGACGTGCGACGCTGTTTCCCGAACAATGATAGCGTACCGCCAAGCCGTCGACCAGTTGGGAGGACACTTCAATAGCTATTCCGTCGAGTGGATCGACAGGCATAAAAACGAGGAGGCAGACGCCATTTCCCGCATCATATCGACTCGACAGGCGCCACCAGTAGGCGTTTTCCTCGACATCATCCACAAACCCTCCGTCATCCCACTGAAGGAGATCGACGTCGGGATCCCACTGCAACCAGAACCGGCCTTAGTCGCCATGGTTGTGGAACCTAGCGACTAGACAGCGCCATACATCGCCTTCCTAGAGCACAAACTCCTACCGAGCAACGAGACAGAGGCGCGAATGATCGTGCGCCGCTGCAAATCCTTCGTCATCATCAACGGCGAGCTCCACAAGCGCAGCGTGACCGGCGTGTTCCAGCGCTGCGTACAGCCAGAGGAAGGCCGCAAGATCCTCTAGGACATTCACGCCGGTGACTGCGGCCATCACGCTGGTGCCAAGTCGCTAGTCGCCAAGGCCATGCGGCACAGTTTCTACTGGCTCACCGCACACGCTGATGCCACCAACATCGTCCAAAGATGCTTCGGATGCCAGAAGTACGCCAACCAGACGCACCTTCCTGGTTCGGCACTCAAGATAATCCCCATCACATGGCCATTCGCCGTATGGGGCATGGACATGGTAGGCCTGTTCAAGAAGGCCCCATCTGGCTTCACCCACCTCCTGGTCGCAGTCGACAAGTTCACCAAATGGGTGGAGGCCAAGGCGATCAAGAAGTGCAACGGCAAGATGGCTACCAAGTTCCTCCACGAACTCATCTACCGTACGGCTACCCGCACAGCATCATAACAGACAACGGCACCAACTTCACCAAGGGGGCCATGGCGGAATTCTGTGAGGAGCATGGCATACGACTCGACCTCACATCAGTCGCCCACCCAGAGTCAAACGGCCAAGCAGAGCGCACCAACCAGAGCGTCCTCCACGGGCTCAAGCCGTGACTACAGGTGCCCCTCGAGCGCACCCCAGGATGCTGGGTCGACGAGCTCCACTCTGTGATATGGGGGATCCGCACCTCTGTCAACCGATCAACCGGGTTCACGCCTTTCTTCATGGTGTATGGCACCGAGGCCGTAATGCCAACAGACCTGGAGCACGACTCCCCTCGAGTCGCCAACTACGTCGAGGCGGCCAACGAGACCGCCCGCCAAGACAGCGTCGATCAACTTGACAAAGCACGCGACCTGGCTCGCTCCCGCGCTGCCATATACCAACAAGGACTTCGCCGCTATCACAGCCGCCGAGTGCGAACTCGCACCTTCCAGGAAGGCGACATGGTCCTACGACCGGCCCAAGACAAGAAGGACATGCACAAGCTCTCCCCTCCATGGGAGAGGCCATTCGCCATAGGCCGAGTCCTTGGCAACGACGCCTACTACCTCATCGACATACGGGGTGATGGCCAGTTGGAGGTTGGGAGGCCATGGAATGTAAACCTCCTCAGAAAGTTCTATACTTAGAACCACACACTATACTCTATCGGAATATATAAATGAAGTTCATTCGGATCGCACAAATTGTGCCCACTCGCCATATTCTTGTGCCACTCGCACTCGTACATGCAAGCAATACGCTATTTGTTGGGAGGATACCCCCGGGTAGGGTCACGCCAGGGTATAAAGGCCGAGTTAGCCGAGGTACGGCAAGGTCAAAGCGAATGCTGGCCGAGTTACCTCAAGGCAGGCCGAATCTCGGGGTAACCCGGACCAGGGATGTCCGCCTAACTGAGTCACATCCGACTTAAGCCGTAAGCCGGATAGGTGAATCTAACTTATATGCAGGAACAGGTGTGACCGGATCAACTACGATCCGGGTCATAGCAAGCTTCTAGGAGAAGGAAGGTATCTCGCTGGTCAAAAGTAGCCCCGGTACGCACAGCATGAGCGAAGTGCACAGGGGCAGGACCACCGAGGCGTGGCCGACAGAGGTGACAACACCGATGTCGGCTGACGCAGGCGCCACAGAGGCTCATGTAGCCTCTGCATGGATGACGCGGGGGAAAAGCGACCCGGTCGGCTTGCTATTTTGGGAGGAGGCATATTCCCTGGAATATGCCTCCACGTATGCCCTAAGTGGAGACCTAGCCACTCCTATATAAGGGGGGCTAGGGCCTCTGTAGAAGGGGTTGGTCTCAATTGGGGAGAGCTGACTATATTGATGTCTATAGGCTAGTTTTACTTGGTTCCTGAGGGCTAGCTAGCGGAGAGAGTAAGAGAGTTCCTTCTTCCTCCTCTCTCCAATACAGCTCGAGGAGCACTTGTAATCTGTGAAGTGAATCGAATACAAACCTTCTGTGTGAGGAATCACCACATTATCCCTCCATGGATTCCCCTAGTGCTATTAGTCCCCACCTTTAGCCTATCCATGGCATCTGCCGTGACACCACCACGACAGTTGGCGCCCACCGTGGGGCTAGCGGCGCTAGCAGGGGTCAAGATCCAGACGGGAAATCTCATCGGCACCGGCGAACGCATCATCTATGGGCTCGTTCAGCGCTTTGGAGCACTGGACTTTGTCAGCAACAACGCTGGCTACTTCGGCACGCGCCCACTTCCGCGCAACAGCCTCTTCGTCAAGCTCGGTGCGCACAAGGTCTACGTTGCTATCGATGTGTCGTGCGTTCATCCGCAGCACGTCGTCGAGGCAGGGGAACAACCCCTTAGTGTGGTTCACGGGGCGCGTATCACTCACTCCCCGGACCGTGCTGAGGTGATGATGACTGCGCCAGGTGTAGGCGCAAGCAAGGATCCGGCACCAGATCCGGAGGTAACACCTAAGGCACCGAGGAAAGGTAGAGGTCCTCCACTAGAGAGGCCTGAGAATGTACTGAGAGAAGCTATGGATAGCTTGGCAAACCCGGTAGCAGCAGTGGTAGATCCGGCTCAGGCACAGGCTGAGCTAGAGGAAACTAGGCAGAAAATTCTAGAGGGAGCGAAAAAGATAGCTGCGGCTCAGCAGTCGTTGAACATGACGCTGCGTGAGTACACAAAGGCAAACAAAGTAGATGCTGTAAAAGTGAAGGGGAGAAATTTCATGGGTGAAATGAACAAAGAGGGTGATACGAGGATTGAGGAGTCAGAGAACTGTCTGTCCGTGGGGCTGCCGAAGTATAGTACCCCGGCAAAAAACCTCAGAGCAGCGGATGCAGCTGCGTCCGAGTTAGAGGGTCTAACGGGTGAAGCCCGTCAGAGACAGTAAGATAGGGTCAATGAGTTGGTTCGGATCGCAAACAGGCAAAATGAGGAATTTCTCAGGGCTAACCCGGAGAGAGCTGGGGCCTCCAAGATCGTTCATTCGGCGGTGGGTAACCCAGAGAAATCCGCTGGAGCCGCATCGTCTCCTCATGGTGGTCCTAGGAGATAAGAGGTAGTAACCTCGGCCAGGAGAAACAAACAGATCGTTTCGTATGACCCGACAAGGGCAGGAAAAGCAAAAGAGGTACAGAGAAACGATGATCGACGAAGCGTGAGCCGAGGTGAAGCTGGCCGAGGTAACCACGACCAAGGCAATGCCGGTCAAGGAAACACTGTAAATGGCAATGCCGGACAGCACAACTCGGCAGGACAACCGCAGCAGTGGAATATACCAAGGCAAGAGCAAAGTGCCGGCCGAAGTGTGCAACAGAGAGGTGCACCATGAGAGCAAGACCGGTATAACGATGGAGATTCGGAAATGGTGAATGTAGGATACCCGAGGCCGGACTATCATGTGATAGGGTCGAGATTGGGAAGCAGGGATCTGATGCCTGATGACGCCAGGTTGAAACTGGATCGACTGTATAGGTCGGAGCAGATTGAAAGTCAGGGTCCTACGGGTCCTGCGTGTTTTGGGCCCCGGATCATGAAGGAGCCACCGGTACCTAACTTCCAGTTACCCAGAGGCACAAAGACGTATGACGGCAGTACTAAACCGGAGGATTGGTTGATAAACTATGCTACAGCTGTGAAAATTGCTATAGGCAACTTAAGATGGGTTGTGAGGTACGTACCCCAGATGTTGGAAGGGCCAGCAAGGGTATGGTTAAACAATTTGCCACCCGGAAGTATTAACTGCTGGATTGATTTTGAGTAAATGTTTATCAGCAATTTCTCAAGTACGTATCAGAGGCCAAATAGGCCACAGACCCTAGCTATGTGTAAGCAGAGACCGAACGAGACAGGCCGGGAGTTTTTAACCCGGTGGTGTACCGTGAGAAAATCATGTGAGGGTGTGATAGAGTCGCAGGCCATAGCATGGTTTGCGCAGGGGTGCAGGTATGCGAGCGAGCTGTGGTAGAAGTTGCAAAGGAAAATGCCAACCACTTTGGCAGAAATGATCCGGATTGCTGATTCATATGCTTTGGGTGATCCGACTCAACCTAGACTCGTGTCAAACGAGTCGAATGAGGAATACTATCAGAGAGATGGAGCCGGGTCATCCCGGAGGAATGATTACAGAGGTAAAAGAAGAGATGACAGACCAGATCACCGGTACAGTTCGCAACAAGTTGCAGCTGTGAATCAAGATCAGCCCGGAACAGGGAGCAATCAACATCAGAAAACTGGAGGGCAACAATGGACACCAAGGAATGATGGCAAGAAAACTTGGACGCCAGAGTAGAAGAAACAGTGGCAAGAAAAGAAGGACCGTCCGAGGTACACTTATGAGTCGATGTTGGATCAGCCATGTAAATTTCACACGCCGAATCCGAGCAACCCAGCGGGTCATACAACAAGGCAATGTGAGTGGATGCGTAAGATAGAACAAGGTGGCTCGGGGAATGCTCAGGCACCCCGGAATGATCAACCTCGGCAGGAGTTACCCCGGCAGCAATTGCTCTCCGGAGCAAACACGCAACAGCTAATGTTGCCTCCCCCTTCGCCGGGGTATGATAATCATGAGAGAAGGGATGCAGTGCATCAAGTAGAAAACCAGCATCAGCCGGATCAGAGGTACCCCGGAAATGAGGGGAGGAATGAGTACAGAGAACATCATCAGAGTTACTGTGTGTTTACCACTGAGGAAACCGATAGAAAGAGCTTGCAGCGCCGACATATGGAGGTCAATGCGGTAATGCCAGCAGTGACGAGGTATATGCCTTGGTCGGACCAGGAAATTACCTGGAATATCAAAGATCATCCCAAGCTTATGCCGAGTCCTGGTTCGTATGTGTTAGTGCTGGATCCGACATTCATTGGGCCTAACATCAATGTGAGGTTCTCCAAGGTACTGATTGACAATGGCAGTAGCATTAACATTATGTATGCGGACACAATGCGCAAATTGGGTATCTCGGAGAACATTCTCCAAGCTACAAGGACAACTTTCCACGGCATTGTGCCAGGCATCTCTTGTGAGCCAATAGGCAAGGTCCGGGTTGACGTTTTGTTCGGCACGAGAGGTAACTGCCGAACTGAGAATTTGGAGTTCGAAGTGGTGAACTTGGAAAGTGTGTATCACGCGTTACTCGGAAGACCATCATTGTACAAGTTCATGGCGAGCTGCAACATCAGTTATCTGAAGATGAAGTTGCCCGGGCAAAATGGAGTGATTACCATTGCTGGGGATTTCCGACATTCCATTGAGTGTGCGTCGGCCGGGTCTAACCTAGCCGAGTCACTCGTGATTGCTCAACAGAAAAGAAAAATCCAGGAGGTGGCGGCATTGGCTCAGTCTGCGCAGCAGTATATGCCGGCGTTGAGTAATCCGCATGGTAGTGTTTCATTCCAAGCCACAAAGGATACCAAGAAGGTGCATGTTGATGATATGATCCCGGAGTGCACCGTAACAATTGGTGTCGGGTTGAATGATAAATAGGAAAGCGAGCTCGTCAACTTCCTCCGTGAGAATCGAGATATTTTTGCTTGGTCCACACAGGACTTGCAAGGTGTTCTGAGGGAGTTGGCTGAGCACTCTTTGAACGCGAGACCCAGAGCAAGGCCAGTGAAGCAACCTCTCCGCCGCTTCGCCGAAGATAGGAGAATAGTCATTGGAGACGAAATATCTCGGTTGCTAGCTGCATGATTTATCATGGAAGTACTTTACCCGGACTGGCTATCTAATCCGGTGCTGGTGGAGAAGAAGAAAGATGATCCAAATGTGGCAGTGGTTTGGCGTATGTGTATCGATTACATGAACCTGAACAAGGCGTGTCCAAAAGATCCATTTCCACTGCCAAGGATAGATTAGGTCATAGACTCAACTGCTGGATGTGAGCTGTTGTCGTTCATTGATGCATATTCTGGTTTCCACTAGATACCTCTGAATCCGGATGATCAAATAAAAACTGCATTTATCACCCCGTATGGGGCTTATTGCTATCGCACCATGCCGTTTGGTTTACGTAATGCAGGGGCAATGTACCAAAGATGTATGCAGAAATGTTTGCATGACCAAATAGGTCAAAATGTACAAGTGTATGTGGATGATGTGGTTATCAAGACCAAGGAAAGCAAAACGCTACTTGACGATATCAGGCAGACATTCGCGAACTTAAGAAGGTTCCGGATGAAGCTTAACCCAGAAAAATGTACCTTCAGTGTCCCGGCTGGAAAATTACTCAGATTTATCGTATCCAGCCGAGGTATCGAAGTTAATCCAACTAAGATCCGGGCCATTGAGCGAATGGAACTGCCGAAGTGTCTTAATGATGTCCAGAAGTTCACTGGTTGCCTGGCATCGTTAAGTCGGTTTGTATGTCGGTTGGGAGAAAAGGCGTTGCCTCTCTATCAACTCATGAAAAAGTCGGATAAGTTCGTTTGGACGCCGCAGGCCAATGAAACCTTTGCCCACTTAAAGAAGATGTTAGCCACCGCACCAGTGTTAGCCTCTCCACTATCAAAGGAGCCAATGTTGCTCTATATAGCCGCAACCAACTGAGTTGTAAGTGCAGTGATTGTGGTAGAGCGAGACGAAGGGGGTAAGTCGGTGCAAAGGCCAGTGTATTATCTGAGCGAGGTATTATCTGCCTCAAAGCAGAATTACCTACACTATCAAAAGGTGGCCTACGGTGTCTATATGGCAGCTAAGAAGTTGAAGCATTACTTTGAGGAACATCCCATCAAAGTAATATGTGAAGATCCCATATCCGAGATAATGAGTAACAAGGATGCGAGTGGTAGGATTGCGAAATGGGCAATTGAACTAGCTCCATATGCACCACAGTACGACAGAAGAGAAGCAATCAAGTCTCAAGCTGTGGCCGACTTTTTTGTGGACTGGGCCGAGGTACAATACGAACCACCGCTACCAGATCCGAACTACTGGAGGATGCACTTTGACGGATCAAAAACAAAAACCGGGCTAGGTGCCGAAATTGTACTTACCTCGCCAAAGAAGGACCAACTGAAATATGTGTTGCAGATCCATTTCGCGGCATCAAACAATGCCGCTGAATATGAAGCACTTGTGCATGGGCTCAAAGTGGTAAAATAAATTGGGATACGTCGGATCCAATGCTTTGGCGACTCGGATTTGGTAGTTCAGCAAGTGTCGGGGCTGTGGGACGCTCTTGATCCAAACATGGCATTATACAGATTCCATGTGCAGAAAATATCTGGTTAGTTTGAGGGATATGAATTTCGTCATGTACCCCGGGTGGAGAATGAGGCTGCCGACATGATGTCGAAGCTCGGATCAACCCGACAAGCAATTCCACCGGGTGTAGCATTAGAGCACCTCAGAAAACCATCTATCAGACCGTCCCCAGAAACCGACTCAATCTACGTCCCGGAGGATACAGAATCCGGAGCTGTGCCCATGGACGTTGACATGGCAGGTGGTGCGCGAAACCCAGGGACTGCCTCAGCAAACCAGGGGACTGCCTCGCAGGACCCAGGGACTGCTCAGCGTGATCCGGTTGAAGTCATGCCGGTGGATCAGATGGAAATTGATGAGGATGTGTTCCCTGTGCGAGCAATACTAGCTTGGGCACTGCCTATATTTCAATTCCTGAAAGATGGAACGTTACCCACTGAGGAGGTGTTATCCAGGCAAACTCAGAGGAGAGCAAAGGCATACACAATCATCAATTCCGAGCTATACAAAAGGAGTGTGACCAATGTCCTCCAGTGATGTGTTGACCCGGAAGAAGGGCTTGACATCCTCTGAGACATACATCAAGGGGAGTGCGGGCATCATGCCTCGTCCCGAGCCTTGGTGGCAAAAGCTTTCCGGCATGGATTCTATTGGCCAAGTGCCTTAGAACAAGCAGAAGATCTGGTGAGAAAATGCAATGGTTGTCAGAGGTATGCTACCAAGACACATATGCCTATGTCGGAACTCAAGACCATACCAATCACATGGACATTTGCCGTATGGTGTTTGGATATGGTTGGCCCGTTCAAACCAGCAAGGGGGAATATGACTCACATTTTGGTCATGGTGGATAAGTTTACAAAATGGATTGAAGTAAAGCCAATAAGAAAGTGTGATGGAGCTACGGCTATAACATTTCTCAAAGACATCATCTTGAGATACAGTTATCCTCATAGTATCATAACTGATAATGGCACAAATTTTGTAGAAGGAGCATTTGTGCGATTCTGCCGGGATAAGAAGATCCGGCTGGACGTTGCCTCGGTAGCTCATCCCGCATCGAACGGGAAAGTGGAAAGATCCAACAGATTAGTATTATCCGGGATAAAACCCCGGCTCATTAGGCCGCTGCAAAGATCAGTGGGGTGCTGGATAGAAGAACTACCAGCGGTACTGTGGAGTTTAAGAACAACTCCGAATCGATCAACAGGCTATACGCCATTCTTTCTGGTATATGGGGCAGAAGCTGTATTACCAGCCGACATAGAGCATGATTCGCCTAGGTTCACCCAATACACAGAAGCCGAAGTGCAAGAAGCCCGGCAAAATGATGTTGATCTACTGGAAGAAGCGAGAGAATTGGCATTGTCCAGATCCGCCATATATCAGCAAAATCTCCGACGCTATCATAGCCGAAAAGTAAGCCCCCGAGTCTTTCGGGAAGGCGATCTGGTGCTCCGGTTGGTACAACGTACTGCTGGCATGCATAAATTATCCCCCCCATGGGAAGGGCCATTCATTATGAGCAAAGCACTACACAAGGATTCTTATTATCTTATCGATGCAAAGCCACAGGAAAAGAACAAGGCGGACAGGTCCGGCGAGGAATCTAAGCGTCCATGGAATGTAGCTCTACTTCGTCCTTTCTACACTTAGCAGAGAAGTGTATGTATCCGAGTCTTCTCATATGTCGGTATGTTATGCCGGCAATGAGCTTATCAATGAAATGTTGGCACCTCGAGCAGTAACTCGGGGACTGCTTTAATAATGTTTGTTGTCTTTTATTCTTTATACGTCAGCTGGAGTAAGTTGTTCTACTTAACTCGGGTTAGTAGTGTGTGAGCACCAAAAACCCAACTCTTCGACTTGCTGCTGTCCAACAAGAATTGGCTTCATGGCAAGCAAGAGAACAAGTTTGGAATTGCGTAGCACATGAAAAATGACTAAGGAAAATAACTTAATCGAGCCGACGTTTGTTTTTCGGACTAACCTTGTATTTACATTCAAATTATTATGCTGAGTTATTTTGAGCTAAGCCTAAAGTTTCCAAGTATTGTTAAGACAATTTTTGAATCTCGGATTCGTCAGTCGTAAAACCAAATCAAGGTAGACATGAACCGAGCCAGAAGATTGGACGAACAAGAAAATGAAACTCGGGGGCTACGCCCAAGTTGATCCGGCATAAAAACTTAGTAGCAAAATATCACATGCGAACTCATAAAGTGTTTTACTCAAGGAGAAGCAGGAGAAGGAAGTTCAGCATCATCTTCGCCGTCTTCGATATCCGAGGCATCGTCCTCTTCATCCTCATCCGAGCCATCTTCTACGTTCTCAGCATTTTTGTCACCAGCGGCTTCCAGGAAGCTCGGACCCTTGGTACATTCATGAATGGGAGCATATTCAATGAGGCTATGGGCGCAAGCCTGGCGCTGAGCTACCCACTCTGGGTCATTGGTCCATTTGGATCCGGTGCGCAGGCGCGTCAGGAGGTTGAGGTCGATCTTCTCGTACCACGTGAGTATGTGGTGAAGAACGGTCTCAGCTGCGGCACGTCCAACGGACTCCCTCCAAAGGTCGAGCTGGGTCTCGATTTCCATCAGCTTTTCAGCGAGCATTGTGGTTCTCTTCGGAGTGTCTTCTACAGGCCAAAATGTGTTGAAAATTCTGATTACAACATCAAGGATATCCTTGCCATAGTTCTTGATGATCTCCACGCGAGATGCCAGGCTGACCAACAGGTCCTCCATGTCATAGGGAATATCTTCACCATTAGGAGCAACGGGAGTACCCCTCTCTCGGCGGAAATCAGCAACAGCGGCGCTCGCAATGGCAGTGCCCTCTTGAAATTTGCCTGAAAACGAGACAAGAGAAGCAGGTAATGAAAAGACAGGTGAAGTAACCCGGAGGAATATGCCGGATAAGGGAAAGGAACTTACGTAAAATGTGGTTGTGGATCCGGGTCAAGTCCTTGGTACAGTCATCGCGTCTTTTGCGGAGTTGCGCAAGTTCAGCGTTCACCGACTCAAGCTTGACATCGGCCTCCTGGAGAAGTTCTCGGTCCTTGGCAATTTGGAGATTAAGGCGCTCGCGCTCTTCAGTATAGTCCTGGCCAACCTTTTCAAGCTCGGATTGGTCCTACACTTTCATTTTCTTCATCTCGGCTTTGAGCTTGGCGATCTCATCATCCTTGGTTCGGAGGAGGGCAAGCTCATCGTCTTTCTTCTTGAGCTTGGCATGATGCTGCCCTGCTTGTTCGAGAAAATGCAGCATCATATCAAGCACGGGCACACTATCTTCCAGCGATACTGAAATAGTTTGTTAACCCGGCAAAGCCGAGGTATGAATGTTTGCCGAGCCAAGGAAGAAGGGAGATGGAAAGCATAGCAAGGTCAGACAAAAGTAACTTACCCTTAATCTGACCCAGATTCTTCCTCATAAGCTTGTTCTCAGCCTCCACCCCAGCTGAGAAAACCGAATGACGGATTAGTTCGGCAGAAAAAGATGAAGGAAAATAGAAAAATGTGAAGAAGAGAACTTACCCCTTTTCTCGTGCCCAGCGAGAAGTGCATTATGATTTGCGAGCAGCATTTTGTGAGTGTCCAGGAGACGCTGAAACTCAGCGCTCCGGCGGTTGGTGGTCACCTAAAAAGAGTACAAAGATATAGCTTAAGCCTTGTGCATATTCGAAGTGTACAAAATCTGGGCCAAGTGGAACTTAACTCGGCTCTAGGTGTGTGCATATTCGAAGTGTACAAGATCCGGGCCAAGTGGAACTTAACCCGGCTCTAGGTGTGTGCATATTCGAAGTGTACAAGATCCGGGCCAAGTGGAACTTAACCTGGCTCTAGGTGTGTGCATATTCGAAGTGTACAAGATCCGGGCCAAGTGGAACTTAACCCGGCTCTAGGTGTGTGCATATTCGAAGTGTACAAGATCCGGGCCAAGTGGAACTTAACCTGGCTCTAGGTGTGTGCATATTCGAAGTGTACAAGATCCGGGCCAAGTGGAACTTAACCCGGCTCTAGGTGTGTGCATATTCGAAGTGTACAAGATCCGGTCCAAGTGGAACTTAACCCGGCTCTAAGTGTGTGCATATTCGAAGTGTACAAGATCCGGGCCAAGTGGAACTTAACCCGGCTCTAAGTGTGTGCATATTCGAAGTGTACAAGATCTGGGCCAAGTGGAACTTAACCCGGCTCTAGGTGTGTGCATATTTGAAATTGTCAAGGAGCTACGTTAGTTTTCTAAGGAGCATCTGGCCGAGTAACAAGTTACTCCCCCGGAGGCTCGGGGACTAATGGTTATATGACTAATATATATACAGCATGCTAAGGAAAAGGTGAAGTAATGTACCTCCATCATCCGACCCGCGAGGTTAATTGCCTTAGAGGCTGTGTTCATTTGAGCGGAAAACTCGGCGGGACCGAACTTCTCCGGAAGGTCGTCAATGTAGACGAACTCCGCCTTGTTCTAGTTGTTCATGAACTCGATCAAGGTCAGAGGATACCGTTCACCACTGAGCATGTGGGGCGCCACCAAGCCCTTGGCATGTGCTTCCCTCCTCTCAACCTGAGCAAGGGCCAGGCTGGTGTGCAAGACAAGTTGCTGCGCATTAGTTGGCTCGGCAAGGGTGTCCTTCGGTGCTGGAGGCTTCTTGGAAAGCATGGACGCCAGAGTGCGCTGTCCAGACTCGACGGACGCTGCCCTGGTGGCGTCAGGGGCCTTCTGGCCTTTGGGCTGCTGAGAGGAGGAAGTGGTTGCATCAGATTTACCCTTGGGAGCTGCCTGGGTGCTTTCTCGCTAAGACTGAGAAGACTCGGACGAGGCGGAGGGGCTTGGTGTTGCTACTTTTGCTGCTGGTGCTGGAGTTGGTGCTGGTGTTGTTTTCTTCTTCGGAGGAGGTACTGAAGTAGACTCGATAGTAGCTGGTTGCGACGGAGCCGAAGTAGTGGATGCCGTCGCCTTGGCTGGGCCAGTCTCCCCTGCACCGAGGTTGCCCTTCTCTTGACGAGGTGGGCTGGAACCCGAAGCAGTCGCTAAACCCTCCGGAATAGGGCTCAGCGGACGTGATTCGTCGCCACGAGGGGGGGAAGGGCTAAGTCGGAGCGGCGAAGCGATGCTAGATCCACTCTGAGGGACCTTAACCGTAGCCCTGCCAAATCAAATAGTGTCAAATGAGAAACTATAACAATGCAAGAACAAGTAGATGGCAGAGGGAAAAAGAGGCTTACGCATCCGAGGTCAGCGACTCCTTGGGCTTCCGAGCCCTTCGTGCTGGGGCCTTGGTTGCAGGCTTGGAGGCAGTCTTATCCCCGGACTTCTTTCGCCTTTTAGCTGGCTGAGAAGGTCCGGAGGATGAAGTGTATGCGGCTTCCCTTTTCTTCTTTGGCGCAACCGGAACAGGGTCACCCACGGCAAGGGGAGGGTCCTCATGGATCTACCCACCGGGGTTAGTTGATGCCGGAAAAGCATAAGAAAGGGGGACAGCGTCAAATGCTTCCATCACCTCAACTTCCGAGTCATCTTCATCATCGGGCCAATCTCTAATAGAAGAGAGTTTATTGGTGGGTCGCTTGGTCGCGTCGGCCATTGGGAGGAACATCTCCTGGTCCGGTTCTTCCTCGTCCGAGCTCTCCCGGTCAGGCGCACATTTGAGGATGGGATCGGTGCCATCCTCGATAGTTTGCTGAAGGAATTGCTAAGGGAGAAAAAAGATAACCGAGTTAAAAATACAACGGCAACCAACATAAGATTTAATTCGGAGAAAACTTGTGGCATGAAGCTTACCACGGGAGGAAGCCTATCCCGGCAATAGTGCTCAATTCCCCACGTCCACTCAGAGGAGAAGTCCTTGTGGGTGGTGAAGAGGGCCTTGACCCGGCGATAGATTTCTGTGTTGCTCAGCTCGAAAGATGAGGTCTGGTTGGGGTCGCGGCCCCAGCTCATGTGGCACACTTTGTGAGTGCGTTTCTGGAGAGGGGAGATCCGGTTGCGGACGAATGTGATCATGGCGTCCTCGTTGCACAACCCGAGCTCCTTCAGCTCCGCGAACCTTTTGTTGACCTGGTTGGCCAACACTGTGGGTTTCTTGGGGACAACGTCCCACAACTCCGGGTTAGGAGGACCCGGAGCATAGGGGCGAAGCCGGATCAGGTCTTCAGTGCCCTCGTTCCGAACATAAAAAAGGTCCGGGCCTATCCTTTGCAGGAATCCAGCCCGGTAACCCGGGGAAAGACGGAGAGCCTCCGGGGTGAAATAGACACAGCGCCAAACTGCGTAAGCTGCTTGTCCTCCGGGTCAAGCTGGATATTCGGCATTACATTACGACGAAGGCCAAAGAACCGGATCCATAGCTCCTCTGTGGGCCATAATCCGGCGTAGCCTTCGATCGTGGAGGCAAAAGCAGAGAGAGATGTGATAGCATTGGCGGGAAGGTGATGCGGCTGGAGTTCGTAGGTGTTCAACCAATCATGGAAAAAATCGCTAACTGGTAAACCAAACCCCCACTGGAAATGCGACAGGAACACCACATACTCACCCGGATTGGGTGAGGGGGCAAGTTTGGCGGAGGCGAGACGTGTGGTGACGCCTACGGGGATGCATCTGGTGCGGTAGAGCCAGTCTAGGTCGTCCTGGCAGACCCAGGATCCAGCCCACGCACCACGGTCTGCCATCATGGCATCCTCCTCCATCTCCTGCTCGGCGACGACAGGCTCCTCTTCTGTCATCTCAAGTTCGCTTCCCTCGCTGGTGCTAGCGGTGGTGGGGGGCAGCGGCCTAGATTGACAGCGACCCGTGGCGGAGGAGGTGCGCAGCGGCGATGGCGATGCAGATGGGTGTGGAAGCAATGCGGTGGCGGCGCTGCTACTCAGACGCGGTGGCGGCGGCGCTGTCGCGGGAGAAGATGAAGAAGAATAAGAACTAGAGGCAGTGGGGCGCAGAAGTGGGAAAAAACCCAAGGGGGGCACCCCTCCCCTATTTAACCGCTCCATCGAGGAGGAAGTGGGATCGTGTTGTGCAGATATGCCACACGGTGTGGCCGTGTATAAACTAGATGGACCAATCAGCGAAGAGCCACACGGAAGACCATAGGGTGTAGCAGATCCCATGACGCGACGCATTGATGCAGTTAACGAGGAGGCAGGCCAGACGTGACGTGCGCCATAGTGATAACTGACAATTACTGCAGCGGTTACTGTGGCTGGCCCTTAAAATGAGGCAACCTAATGATTAGCCTCCACGTGGGAAAGCGTACGAGAGAAGGAAATATAACCCAGATGAGATTATGGTAACCCGGCCAGCAGGTGAAAACTTGAAATGTGCCAAGGGAAAGTAAACCCATGAGATCCGAGATAAGAGGTAACTCGGAGAAGGAGCACAAAGCTCGATAAAATTGAACCTGTTGTGGCCTTAGCGGCTAAGGAAACTAAGACCACACCAGCTTCGGGGACTAATGTTGGGGGATACCCCCGGGTAGGGTCACGCCGGGGTATAAAGGCCGAGTTAGCCGAGGTACGGCAAGGTCAAAGCGAATGCTGGCCGAGTTACCTCAAGGCAGGCCGAATCTCGGGGTAACCCGGACCAGGGGATGTCCGCCTAACTGAGTCTCATCCGACTTAAGTCGTAAGACGGATAGGTGAATCTAACTTATATGCAGGAACAGGTGTGACTGGATCAACTACGATCCGGGTCATAGCAAGCTTCTAGGAGAAGGAAGGTATCTCGCTGGTCAAAAGTAGCCCCGGTACGCACAGCATGAGCGAAGTGCACAGGGGCAGGACCACCGAGGCGTGGCCGACAGAGGTGACAACACCGATGTCGGCTGACGCAGGCGCCACAGAGGCTCACGTAGCCTCTGCATGGATGACGCGGGGAAAAGCGACCCGGTCGGCTTGCTATTTTGGGAGGAGGCATATTCCCTGGAATATGCCTCCACGTATGCCCTAAGTGGAGACCTAGCCACTCCTATATAAGGGGGGATAGGGCCTCTGTAGAAGGGGTTGGTCTCAATTGGGGAGAGCTGACTATATTGATGTCTATAGGCTAGTTTTACTTGGTTCCTGAGGGCTAGCTAGCGGGGAGAGTAAGAGAGTTCCTTCTTCCTCCTCTCTCCAATACAGCTCGAGGATCACTTGTAATCTGTGAAGTGAATCAAATACAAACCTTCTATATGAGGAATCACCTCATTATCCCTCCCTGGATTCCCCTAGTGCTATTAGTCCCCACCTTTAGCCTATCCATGGCATCTGCCGTGACACCACCACGACACTATTCACGGAAGTCAACCTCTGGTCGAGCGACCGGCACGGCAAAGTAGTGCGGCACAAGGGCACCGGAAGTATTCAGGCCTTGTGTCGTCCACGAAAAACGCCAACCCGGAGCCGCTATTGGAGTCGCCTAGCCCGACTGGCCCACCAGGCCAAGACGTCCGATACACGCTTCCCACAGCGCTCTGTCCCTCCCACCCTCAAGCAAAGCGACTTGAACGGTTAAGTACCACGCACGGGAACTCTGCAAAACAGGAACCCCACGCGGCTCGGGATCACACCAAGTAAGAGAGCTGCCTAGGGCTCGCCAAGCGACTGGCTCTGCGGGCCAGGGGAGGAGACGCGTTACAAACAACGCATTCACAACCTGCAACAGGATCACGACCAATACGGTCGGGCACAACGCTCGGGGACTCGCTCACAACCGAACTCTACCCGTGCTCGGGGACTCGCCACTCAGAAGACGCGAGGGATAAAAACAAACGCATAAACAAATCAAACACACAGAAATACACAATCGAGTTATATCCCATTAAAGGGCGGACGCGCTCGAGGACTCGCCCAAATTGTTGAACAAAACATTTCCTTAATCATAACACGAGTCGACCAAGTCCCCGTGACATACATTACAAAATGTCATACAGCGTTCGCCACTTGGCATCCATTACAACTCTTACATTTGCTTACTCCATAGGCCCTGATGAAGAAGAAGCGCCACCACCCTTGACACGCACAAAGGGCTACCACGGGTTCGTCGGATACGTGGTCAGCGACTTTGCCAATGACAACCAGAAGGGCTGCTCCGACTTCTTGTCACGGTGCTCCGGCTCGGGGTCGCCAGGCGCCAACACCATCTCCTGGTATGGCAGCAAATCCCCCATCGCCAAGACACGATCGACATAAGGAGTGGCCTTCATGGTCAGCTTCAGCACCTCTGACATATCCACCGTGCCGGTCGCCGAGGGATAGCCACTCGTGACATTGTCAAGATCGAAGTCGTCGGGGAAATGCGCGAGACCCAAGCTCAACACCGTGGCGGCCCCGCGTCTGAACGCTGAGCGCGTCATCCACTCCACAACCGCGGGCACCTCCTCCAGATAGCGCCACACCTCCGTGAGCCCCCCAGAGATGACTTCGGTGGGAGACATGCCCTGAAGAGCCGCCTGGACACACAACGCCGAGGCCGTGGCTGCATTCACCACGGCAGTTACGCACTGCGAGGCGGTGTAAGTCTGCACCACCGGGTCGCTTTGGCCTACCACAGCTCAAAGTTAGATGTTAGTGAAACAATGAAACCCCCAAAGCGGGAACCCGACAAAAGACTAAAGCAAAGACACAGACTCACCAAGAAGCTTGCGGCAATTCTCCTTGATGTGCTTCTCCAAGGCGGTCTGCTCGTTATGCAGCCCCACGATGATGGAGTCTGTGGCCTTGCGTTCCTCTTCAGCCGCGGCGACGGCAGCCTTCGCCCGTTCCTCCGAAGAAATTGAGGCCGCCTTAGCCTCCTCCAACTCCTTGACCAGGGAGGCCACTTGCCCATTCGCCGCGTCCAAGTCGGCGAGTGGGGCATACCCCTCACGGGCCTTGGAGACCTTAGCCGGGAAACCATTTGCAAGTGGAGATATCAGAGTATTGCACACAACCAGCTCATACCAAGCAAAGAAGAACAAAGCCAAACAGACACTCACCGATCGCCTCCTGAAGTCGCTAGTTCACCTCTTGCGCCTCGCGCAAGACACGCTCCAAGCGCTCTCGTGCAGCCTGCCGATTAGTCGATTCCCGCTGTAACCCCTAAAAAACAAAGAACCCAGCTAAGCATTGGAAGGAAAAGAAAACCCAGTCCCCAGCCGCTGAAATTCAGCGACTAGGAACTCGGGGACTGGAGAAGGAAGAAAAACAAAACCCAGTTCCCAGCCGCTGAAATTCAGCGACTAGGAACTTGGGGACTGGAGAAGGAAGAAAAACAAAACCCAGTTCCCAACCGTTGAAATTCAACGACTAGGAACTCGGGGACTAGAGAAGGTAGGAAAAGAAAGACAATTCCTAACCGTTGAAATTCAACGACTAGGAATTCGGGGACTGGACATACCTGAATAGCAGCGCCGAGCATCTTGTGAAGATCAGCGGCGTCAGTCGACGGGACCGTGAAGGAGGTGCGCCCGTGGCGGGCCCCAATCTCTGCGTTCACGATTTCCGTACTTTGTGGGGACTGCGCGTCCGTAACACCTGGAAACCCCTTCGCCATAAAGCGAGGGAACGTTGCCGACGCCCTGGCAGGGACGCTGGCCGCCGGGACCGGCGCCTCCGGCACGGACACAGCCGGTGCTGGTTCTGATCGCGTCGCCGCCACCTCTTTGACGAGCGGTGCAGCAGCTGGCTCCGTGGCGCTTCTCCCGGTCGCAACGTAGTCAGCACCCCCCTTCTGCTTCTTCGCGACTTTGGTGGCTGTGACATCTTCAGAGGCTTTCCTCTTCTTGGGCAGATCGCCCTCTCCCGTGCCAGTGGCCGGTGGAATCTTGGCAACCGAAGGGCGACTAATCTTCTTAGCCCCTGACCTGCACAAACCCCTCCAATCAGCACGACCACAACACGAAAAAAGCAAGGCAAATTGGGACGAGGAAGCACAACTTACTTGGCGACTGGAAGGACACGAAGCCCAGTAATGATATGGGCGGGCTTGTCCAACTCGGGACCCAGCTTGCGGCTGAGCCCCCTCTCGAAGACGTCTGAAGCCCACGAAACCGAGGGCTTCTTTGATGATGAAGCTGCAGTCGCCGGGATCTCCGGCTCCTATGCCGCCGCCTTCGACGACTGTGGCAACTTGGGCGCTGTCGCCTCAGCTGTTTCTTGGCTAGGAACCCCCGAGATCGTCGGCGCGATCGCCGCCAGGGGAACCTCTACCACCACCTCCATATCCTCGCCCTCCACCCCCTTCGTCGGGACCGTGTCTCTTGGGGCCTTGTGTGATACTTCAGAAGACCCTTTGTCGTCGGAGTCGTCATCCGACTCGAACACCACTGACGACCTGGCCGGCGAGGGAGGCCTCTTTGCCGGCGACTTGGGTGTAACACCCTCGAATCGACCCTATGCAAGTTTTAGCGCTTCCCGCCAAACCCGCATAGAAACGATTCAAGGACGCCCACCAGGCACTTTCATGCGGGTGGAAAACGAAGTAATAACATTACACAACAGTCCTCGATGGGACCCACAGAACAGATATATAAACAACAGCGACCCAATGAGTCAAGAATACAAATATAATATACAAAGATCCAAATCACCTTGAAAATGATAGAGCGTCCGTCTATGGACAAGATGCAAATGGGGCTAAGAGCCCTGAAGAATAACCAATGGCGTCCATAACCCTGCCCAGGCCAAGCCAGAAGGGTAACCCTGCTAACGACGGCGATCTCAAACCTGCTAAAACAAAAGGGGTGCCGACAAAGGGCAAAGGAAAAAGAGGAGCGTCAGTACTGAGGCCAGTACACGGCGAGGCTTGAATTCGGCGGTCCTCGCCTACATAGGTATGGTGGACTGAAGCGGCAGCGCAGCATATACTAAACAACCTATAGAGACTCGATATAACTGTCGGCTATCAGAGAGGGATAAGAAAGACCTATTCGGAACCATCCTGATACTACCACCAAACATACCCATCCTGGTATTTCCCCCTCGACACCAAACGAGGAAGTCAACCGAGGAACTCACACAGTTGGCAGTTTTATTTATTCAGTTATCGTTGCAGCAATTACTAGTCAAGTATAGATAGTCATCCTGATAAAATAAGCAGTGGGCAGTTTTATTTAACCATTCCGTTGTAGTTGCGACACTTACTAGTCAAATACAATTAGCATGAGATATCCCAAAACCCAGCAGTTGTTGGTACTTTTATTTAGCCATTCCGTTGTAGTTGAGCTGATTACTAGTCACATCGGATACAAGTCAAATTATAACAGTAAACTTTAGTTATAGTTGTCTATGATCGAGAATTGTGCTCCAAGTCGTCCATAACCGCGGACACGGCTTTTCGAAAAGATTTAACCCTGCAGGGGTGCACCAAAGTATCCACACGCACTTCGACCCTTTTTGCCAGATCAATTAACATACACCCATCGGTATGTCGGCGGGGCCTAAGTCATGACGTTTCCCAGACCCAAAGCAAGTACATGGGAGCCACCCCACTAAGTCTACCCGCAACGAAGTCGGCCGGTCTCCGAGACGGACTCAGGGTTTGCGTCAGTGGCTGTAAACGACTGGGAACCCGAAAATTGACTGGGCTTGTCGATACCGCGAAAACACTCCGCTTACCTAAACAGTACAGTGTGCAGTACCTCGCACAATTTAAATAAAGCAGTAAAGCATGGCATAGGTACAGGATAGTAAATAAAACCTCAAACTAGTTGTGGCCCCCCGGTACAATAATTTGAAATCAGGTACTAATCGATGGGGTGCCCACACATCCCACATGTGGTTAGCGCGCTCGATCTCGGAACAGGTGTCAAGAACTCGGGGTCCTATGGGACACCAGTGAGCGGTCGGAAACCAAATATTGTCTATCACCCATCGGTGCCTCTGCATTACCTACTTCAATTTTAGTTATTAAACAGTAATTAAAGTCTTGATCAACTCCAACATTAAACATGCCGCAACACTCCAACAACTGTGGTACTGGACGAGACGCAACAGCACTAGAGCAAGCGACTACGACGCGCAAGTCCAACTATCTACCAACAACAGGTAATAGGATGTGTCCAAGGCAATGTAAGGCTGCAAGGGATATCACGGGTACGAAAACTATAGCATCGCAACACAGATAGAAATAGATCAACAGGAGGGAATAAAGACTAAAAATGCAAAATAGGTAGAAGGGGAAGGGATGCTCGCCTGAAAAACATTGCCGAAGGTTCATCCGAAGATCGGGTCGACGCTCGCATCAACTCATCGGCCTAATCCGCGAAGAAGCAAAGCACTAGAAGAAACACCGGATGGACTATTTAATACTACGGCAAAAGATCGGGCATGATGCAAGCATGATGTATGACATGGCAAAGGTGCGATGCAACTAGGCAATATTAAGTGGAACCAGGGTCCCGACATTGATTTAGAAGGTTCATGTTGTTTAGATACCCTGCAATTTAAATGTTGTATTAACAAGGCAAAACATGGCATCGGTTTGCTACTCAAATTTAAATGGAGCCATTATTAGACTAGATTTGCCCGCATATGGCCTCCATATTTAATTTAGGTGAATCGGCATAAGGCCCCCAAACCACATGAATATGCAAGCATGATTAATTAAATGCAACAGTTTATATATATAGCATTTATAAAATAGGGGCTCGGGAAAAGGTTCACACATAGGGTTCGGCGATCTTGGCTCCGAGGGGTTCGGGGTCGGGTCTCAGGGTCCGGATCTGGGGTTCGGTCTCGGCGGGATCGTTCTCGGATAATAGAGGTAGATCTTGTCGCATCCGGGTCTTCGGGTTCGGTCTCCGGAGGTTGTCGAAGGACTTGGCTCGGTGTCGGCGGCTCATCGGTTTCGCCCTGGTCGGTGCCGATCTTGTCGTCACGAAGATCTTGTCGGGTCCGCATATCGGTCGGTCTTGGCGTCCGCGATGAAGTACTTGGCGTGCGACGTCGTCGGCACCGGTGCGGGAAGGAGGTCTTGTCGTTCCGTGTCGGTGACTTTGGCATCCGGGTTCTCGGCGAACTGGGCGTCCGGGAAGGAGTACTTGGCATCGGATCCGTGTCGAAGCACTTGTCGTTCCAGGAAGAAGAGCTTGGTGGTCTTCGGGTTCGGGGTCTTCGGGTCCGGGAAGGAGACATGGTGTTCCTGGATGAAGATCTTCACATCGGACCGTTCTTGTCGGGATACTTCGGGTCACATATCACTTGGATGCCCTGTAGCACCATCATCTCTTCATCTGCACTTCACTGATTGTACCGATGCGAAAAAGGAATATCCACCGACGCAGCACGGACGAGGCGGACGCCGACATGGTGCTAGCAGGGGAGGCCGACGAGGGGTCATGGCTGCGGGGGCGCGCGCGGCAGGGCGCAGCGAGGGAGGTGGGGCCCCGGCGAGGCGCGCCGGCGAGCACGGAGGGAGGCGCGGGCCAGGGAGGAGGTCGAGGGCGCGCGGCCAGGGATGGTTGAGGGCGGCGGCGGGCGAGGTCGGCCGAGGAGGCTCGCAGACAGGGGGCGCTGCAGGAGGGGCGAGGAGCAGGGTCGAGCCGGAGGTCGCGAGCGAGCATGTCGGCGGAGAGCAGCCAACGCGACGAAGAGGGAGGCACGATGCAGAGGTTGGCGGAGACAGGGCTCACGGGGCCCGAAGAGGACGGGGACGGGTTGAGCAGCCAGCAGTCGACGAGGCCCAGGCGGCGGGGCTCCGCGCTACGGGAGGCGCCGGGACGGCCGCAGGTCGAAGCCAGGCGGGGGGGAAGGAGGGCGTCTGAGGTCGATGTCGCACGGGAGGGCGGCCGGTGGAGATGAGGACGACGACGGGGAGGCAGAGGGCCGGGGAGAGGGAACCGCAGCTCGGCAGCGTGCTCGGAGGCGAGGAGGCGAGGGAAGCAGGGGAGAGGCGGCCCGAGAGAGACAGCGAGCGGCGGGGAGGATCTCGAGCGCTGGTGGCGGTAGGTGGCGACGGGCAGAGGACGTCCAGCGACGGGGCGAGGAGGCGGGGGAAGCAGGAGGGCGACGGGGCTCGCGTGAGCCACGCGGTTTCGACGCGGGATGGTGGGACCGGGGCAGGTCGTGGGACCCATGGTACAGAAACAGACAAGGGAGGGGAGTGGGGGATTGCGTGCAGGTGGTGGGGATTGGGGGAGTGGAGCGGGGCAGGTGGGGCTTGGGCGGGAAAAGGAGGGGGTGGGGCCAGACGGTGGGGTGGCGGCGGGAGGGTCTGTGTGGGATGGTTGTGCGTGGGTGGGCCGGGGAGTTGGTGGAGGAGGTGGCAGATGGGGGTTGGTTGGAGGAGTGGCCAGGGTGAGGTGCCGCAACGCGATAGGACGGGGTGATGTGGAGGGAGGCTGGGTAGGATAGGGTTGGGTAGATTTAGGATTAGATATTTTTGACTAGGTTTTTCTTTGGACCGGGTAGTCTGGTTTTAGTACTGGGGGTGGCCGACTGGGTCGGATCGGCCCGGTACGGCTGCCCCCTAAAAATAAAATAAATAATTTTAATATTTAAAACGGCGCTTTTGAAATCCATTGGTAGACGAAACAAAATATTCCGGAGAACCCGGGTTTGGGATTTGAAATAACACCGGGGTATTTAGAAAACAAAATATGTTTTTCGAAATAGATTCAGACAAACAAATGCATGATGATGACGATGCTCAAATGCAATGTGGCATGATGACATGAGCATGCGGTCATGATGATGCAATGCACAAAAACAACGCGATTTTCTAGTAGTGGTTTTGCGGGGTGCCACAATTCGACACCACTAACAATGGATCTCGCCCTCGAGATCCGCCTCATGGTACCGGGAAGAAGGGCGGCGGTCTGCGTCTTCTCGCTTCGTGTGGATCCTCGCGACACCACTAACAAGAGGTCGTTGTCCGTGACCGTCGAGAGAACACTCCGGGACAAAAGGTCGAAGGTAGAGGTATCAACAAATAAAGCCACCTCTAGCTTCGATAGAAAGAGGGAACCGATGCATTCTCATCCACTTCAATGTACAAAAGCGAATAGAAGGGGTAGTCGGCATGGGGGCCAATCCATCACGCACCCAAACTATTACTCTGCACAATCAGTAGAAAAGCGTGCAACCATTCTCGGAATCAGACTGAAGATCTCGACAATCGAGGTGCAGAAACAAAGGAGTGATACAGACTCTGCATCGGACCTAGCGTAGATGATGTCGTCGCGTCAGAAAACACCGGAAGGCACGAGAAGGAACAAAGAGAAGTCCACCAGACGAAGGATTCCTCGGATAGCGTGAAGACCAGATGTAGCAACACCGTTACCAAAGGAGGAAGCGAAGCCCTGAAGGTACGATGGAACCCAACCACGAGAAATCCTGGACTCGAAGAGAGAGAAGAGAGCGGATTCAAAACACGCGGAGGTGAGAGGAGAGCAGCAGAGGGGTAAGGAGTAAAATTAGACCTAATCAGAACTATCCAACCAATTTTGCAAAAATAGTTTTGACACTCTACTTCGGCCGTTAGCTAGGTTATCCTACAGGCTGGACTCGTGGGGTATCGCAACTGCTGAGCTCTGATACCACTCTGTAACACCCTCGAATCGACCCTATGCAAGTTTTAGCGCTTCCCGCCAAACCCGTATAGAAACGATTCAAGGACGCCCACCAGGCACTTTCGTGCGGGTGGAAAACGAAGTAATAACATTACACAACAGTCCTCGATGGGACCCACAGAACAGATATATAAACAACAGCGACCCAATGAGTCAAGAATACAAATATAATATACAAAGATCCAAATCACCTTGAAAATGATAGAGCGTCCGTCTACGGACAAGATGCAAATGGGGCTAAGAGCCCTGAAGAATAACCAATGGCGTCCATAACCCTGCCCAGGCCAAGCCAGAAGGGTAACCCTGCTAACGACGGCGATCTCAAACCTGCTAAAACAAAAGGGGTGCTGACAAAGGGCAAAGGAAAAAGAGGAGCGTCAATACTGAGGCCAGTACACGGCGAGGCTAGAATTCGGCGGTCCTCGCCTACATAGGTATGGTGGACTGAAGCGGCAGCGCAACATATACTAAACAACCTATAGAGACTCGATATAACTGTCGGCTATCAGAGAGGGATAAGAAAGACCTATTCGGAACCATCTTGATACTACCACCAAACATACCCATCCTGGTATTTCCCCCTCGACACCAAACGAGGAAGTCAACCGAGAAACTCACACAGTTGGCAGTTTTATTTATTCAGTTATCGTTGCAGCAATTACTAGTCAAGTATAGATAGTCATCCTGATAAAATAAGCAGTGGGCAGTTTTATTTAACCATTCCGTTGTAGTTGCGACACTTACTAGTCAAATACAATTAGCATGAGATATCCCAAAACCCAGCAGTTGTTGGTACTTTTATTTAGCCATTCCGTTGTAGTTGAGCTGATTACTAGTCACATCGGATACAAGTCAAATTATAACAGTAAACTTTAGTTATAGTTGTCTATGATCGAGAACTGTGCTCCAAGTCGTCCATAACCGCGGACACGGCTTTTCGAAAAGATTTAACCCTGCAGGGGTGCACCAAAGTATCCACACGCACTTCGACCCTTTTTGCCAGATCAATTAACATACACCCATCGGTATGTCGGCGGGGCCTAAGTCATGACGTTTCCCAGACCCAAAGCAAGTACATGGGAGCCACCCCACTAAGTCTACCCGCAACGAAGTCGGCCGGTCTCCGAGACGGACTCAGGGTTTGCGTCAGTGGCTGTAAACGACTGGGAACCCGAAAATTGACTGGTCTTGTCGATACCGCGAAAACACTCCGCTTACCTAAACAGTACAGTGTGCAGTACCTCGCACAATTTAAATAAAGCAGTAAAGCATGGCATAGGTACATGATAGTAAATAAAACCTCAAACTAGTTGTGGCCCCCGGTACAATACTTTGAAATCAGGTACTAATCGATGGGGTGCCCACACATCCCACATGTGGTTAGCGCGCTCGATCTCGGAACAGGTGTCAAGAACTCGGGGTCCTATGGGACACCAGTGAGCGGTCGGAAACCAAATATTGTCTATCACCCACCGGTGCCTCTACATTACCTACTTCAATTTTAGTTATTAAACAGTAATTAAAGTCTTGATCAACTCCAACATTAAACATGCGGCAACACTCCAACAACTGTGGTACTGGACGCAACAGCACTAGAGCAAGCGACTATGACGCGCAAGTCCAACTATCTACCAACAACAGGTAATAGGATGTGTCCAAGGCAATGTAAGGCTGCAAGGGATATCACGGGTACGAAAACTATAGCATCGCAACACAGATAGCAATAGATCAACAGGAGGGAATAAAGACTAAAAATGCAAAATAGGTAGAAGGGGAAGGGATGCTCGCCTGAAAAACATTGCCGAAGGTTCATCCGAAGATCGGGTCGACGCTCGCATCAACTCATCGGCCTAATCCGCGAAGAAGCAAAGCACTAGAAGAAACACCGGATGGACTATTTAATACTACGGCAAAAGATCAGGCATGATGCAAGCATGATGTATGACATGGCAAAGGTGCGATGCAACTAGGCAATATTAAGCGGAACCGGGGTCCCGACATTGATTTAGAAGGTTCATGTTGTTTAGATACCCTGCAATTTAAATGTTGTATTAACAAGGCAAAACATGGCATCGGTTTGCTACTCAAATTTAAATGGAGCCATTATTACACTAGATTTGCCCGCATATGGCCTCCATATTTAATTTAGGTGAATCGGCATAAGGCCCCCAAACCACATGAATATGCAAGCATGATTAATTAAATGCAACAGTTTATATATATAGCATTTATAAAATAAGGGCTCGGGAAAAGGTTCACACATAGGGTTCGGCGATCTTGGCTCCGAGGGGTTCGGGGTCGGGTCTCAGGGTCCGGATCTGGGGTTCGGTCTCGGCGGGATCGTTCTCGGATAACAGAGGTAGATCTTGTCGCATCCGGGTCTTCGGGTTCGGTCTCCGGAGGTTGTCGAAGGACTTGGCTCGGTGTCGGCGGCTCATCGGTTTCGCCCTGGTCGGTGCCGATCTTGTCATCACGAAGATCTTGTCGGGTCCGCATATCGGTCGGTCTTGGCGTCCGTGATGAAGTACTTGGCGTGCGACGTCGTCGGCACCGGTGCGGGAAGGAGGTCTTGTCGTTCCGTGTCGGTGACTTTGGCATCCGGGTTCTCGGCGAACTGGGTGTCCGGGAAGGAGTACTTGGCATCGGATCCGTGTCGAAGCACTTGTCGTTCCAGGAAGAAGAGCTTGGTGGTCTTCGGGTTCGGGGTCTTCGGGTCCGGGAAGGAGACATGGTGTTCCTGGATGAAGATCTTCACATCGGACCGTTCTTGTCGGGATACTTCGGGTCACATATCACTTGGATGCCCTGTAGCACCATCATCTCTTCATCTGCACTTCACTGATTGTACCGATGCGAAAAAGGAATATCCACCGACGCGGCGCGGACGAGGCGGACGCCGACGTGGTGCTAGCAGGGGAGGCCGACGAGGGGTCACGGCTGCGGGGGCGCGCGCGGCAGGGCGCAGCGAGGGAGGTGGGGCCCGGCGAGGCGCGCCGGCGAGCATGGAGGGAGGCGCGGGCCAGGGAGGAGGTCGAGGGCGCGCGGCCAGGGATGGTTGAGGGCGGCGGCGGGCGACGTCGGCCGAGGAGGCTCGCAGACGGGGGGCGCTGCAGGAGGGGCGAGGAGCAGGGTCGAGCCGGAGGTCGCGAGCGAGCATGTCGGCGGAGAGCAGCCAACGCGACGAAGAGGGAGGCACGATGCAGAGGTTGGCGGAGACAGGGCTCACGGGGCCCGAAGCGGACGGGGACGGGTTGAGCAGCCGGCGGTTGACGAGGCCCAGGCGGCGGGGCTCCGCGCTACGGGAGGCGCCGGGACGGCCGCAGGTCGAAGCCAGGCGGGGGGAAGGAGGGCGTCTGAGGTCGATGTCGCACGGGAGGGCGGCCGGTGGAGATGAGGACGACGACGGGGAGGCAGAGGGCCGGGGAGAGGGAACCGCGGCTCGGCAGCGTGCTCGGAGGCGAGGAGGCGAGGGAAGCAGGGGAGAGGCGGCCCGAGAGAGACAGCGAGCGGCGGGGAGGATCTCGAGCGCTGGTGGCGGTAGGTGGCGACGGGCAGAGGACGGCCAGCGACAGGGCAAGGAGGCGGGGGAAGCAGGAGGGCGATGGGGCTCGCGTGAGCCACGCGGTTTCGACGCGGGATGGTGGGACCGGGGCAGGTCGTGGGACCCATGGTCCAGAAACAGACAAGGGAGGGGAGTGGGGGATTGCGTGCAGGTGGTGGGGATTGGGGGAGTGGAGCGGGGCAGGTGGGGCTTGGGCGGGAAAAGGAGGGGGTGGGGCCAGACGGTGGGGTGGCGGCGGGAGGGTCTGTGTGGGATGGTTGTGCGTGGGTGGGCCGGGGAGTTGGTGGAGGAGGTGGCAGATGGGGGTTGGTTGGAGGAGTGGCCAGGGTGAGGTGGCGCAACGGGATAGGACGGGGTGATGTGGAGGGAGGCTGGGTAGGATAGGGTTGGGTAGTTTTAGGATTAGATATTTTTGACTAGGTTTTTCTTTGGACCGGGTAGTCTGGTTTTAGTACTGGGGGTGGCCGACTGGGTCGGAACGACCCGGTACGGCTGCCCCCTAAAAATAAAATAAATAATTTTAATATTTAAAACGGCGCTTTTGAAATCCATTGGTAGACGAAACAAAATATTCCGGAGAACCCGGGTTTGGAATTTGAAATAACAGCGGGGTATTTAGAAAACAAAATATGTTTTTCGAAATAGATTCAGACAAACAAATGCATGATGATGACGATGCTCAAATGCAATGTGGCATGATGACATGAGCATGCGGTCATGATGATGCAATGCACAAAAACAACGCGATTTTCTAGTAGTGGTTTTGCGGGGCGCCACATTGGGCCAGCATGGGGGCTTCGACGGCGTAGCAGTGCGCCGGGACGTTTGCTCCTGGGCGACCTCATCGCCTTCTTCGAACTCGTCCAGGCTACGGCTCGCTTTGACCTCTCATTGCTTCTGCATTCGGGTCTTGCGAGCCACAGGCGCTGGGGGAGGGACCTCTTCTTCTTCCCCGTCGCTGTCGGAAGGATCCCCCTCGGATATTCCTCCATTTCTTGGGGAACTTCTTCGTCAAGCGGAGGGAGCCAACCCTCCAATACCTGAAAAAGCTGAGAAGATCCGCGAGTCAAGACACGCCAAGCGAAAAGACTGAAATTGAGGTACGAACGCAGCGATTGGAAAGAGAACTCATTGTGGGGGCTTCGTTCTTCACGGGAGTATACGGGGCGGCCCCGACCGCCGCGCACGTGAACTCCGCGTCGGTAATCTTCTTCAGGGCGGCCTTGTAGTCCTCGGCCTCCCATGACTCCTTGCTAGTTCGGGATGGATCATGCTTCCCGTTGTACTCGTACATCCAGTGTAGACGAGCCGCCAGCGGAACCAGGCGCCGCCCGAGCCAGCAATTGTAGAGGTTGATTGGAATCAACCCCTGGTCCTTCAGCTTCTGGTCCTACTTCGAACACCAAAAGGACGCCCGCGCCTGCGTCAACGATGGCCTCGAGGACTACTGATGGGGATATGCCAAAGGGGGTATGCTCAGCAGTGCGTTCCGAGTGGGCCGAAAGGCCTGCAAGTGCGCCTGAAGGACAGCGACTGGACTCTGAAGAAAGGAAAGGCCCATTGACTGGCGACTGGAAGCCCAGAAGCGTAGCAGAAGCCCAGTCGGATTAGGTCAAAAGCCCCCAGATCCTTATCTTGTTCGGAGGCAGCTTGTAAACCCTAGCGAGGTGCTTCATATATAAACCTCCCTAGGGTATCCTAGAGACTTACGTTCCATCATACATCCCCTCAAGCGACTCGCTGCGTAGCCGCCAAGCTTGCCACCCTTGTAACTCGCTCTCTCATAATCTAATCTAGCAGGAGTAGGTCTTTACCCTCCGGGGGGGCGAACCTGGGTAAACCCATGTGCATCCGCCCCCATCTCGCACCGCAGATGGTCGCCAACTCTTCCTCACGAAACACTCAATCGCTACCTATGGCAGCGACTGTCGTGGCCATTTCCATGACAATGTGTGTGTGCCTATTAAATTATACCATTTGCTCTTGTATATCTATGTTCAACCATAAGGAGCAAGGTGAGAAAATAAAAGTTGGCATTATGAACTAGGTGGCACACTCTTTAGATCTCTTTTTGCTAAGCCTTTACAATGCAATCTAAGACTTGTTCCAAACCCCTTAAACTAGATTAGGCATATCTACCTATTTGTGGCAAAAGCTACTTCCAAGTATAATATGCATGTTGATCCTCCCAAATATTCAAAATCATCTCTTTTGTGTAATTTAAAGCTCATAAGTAAAGATTGGGGTGATACCACTATGAAACTTTATGTGCTTTACATTTTATAAGTTGTTTGTTGGCCAAACCATGTTGTCATGGCACAAGCTTACAATATCCGTTATTGAAATATCATGTTTGTTCTTGCTTTGTCCTGCACTACACACACTGGAGTAAGCATAAGGAAAGAGAAAATTCTCCTGGGCCACTAGCCAAACCCATGCATGACATGGTGGAAACTTACAACATGATAATCAATGAAGCTATTTACAAAAGAAATTTGCCAAGAGGACTCATATGTCAGTTTGTCTTGTCCTCTAAAATGTGGAGATATTCCCCTTATGAAAATAATGCAAAATAAGCATGCTTCCTAGTTACCAAACATATGTTGGGCGTATAGTCACACAAGGGCAAGAGGTACCTCAGTGATGCAATTTTTATTACAACCTATGCTATACAATGTCAGGTTGTACTGTCAGTTCATTGGTAAAGGTGCATGAGACATTCAAGTTGTAAAATGTTTAACAAATGAACCATATGCAACTTTTGAAACAAAAGCTACTTAGAACCCCATACTTATTAGTATTGTTGACATGAACTACATAGCTCAAAACTTTATTTTACATTCTTTATGGAGGGTTAACATATGTATTCAATGCTTACTTTCGGTACGAGATGCAAAACATCTAAAGGGAAGACATGAAACTAAGAAGTGAGTCTTCTAGTCGGGCATTAAACTAAGAAGTGGTCCCAAAAATAAAAGTAGAGGCATAAAACACCAATGCTGATGATAGGAAGAGTCTCTTATTCTATAGGTTCATCAAAGTGTGCTTGAAGGTATGTTTTGTTCCTAATTTGTTTTGGCACACCATTACTTATTGTTTAACATGTTTATAGATGTGCAAAAGATACAACTTGATAGTACACTTGCTTATGATGTTTCATTGGAAATATTTGAACCTATGAACTTTGTATGATAATGAAACAAACAAAGTAATAAACTCCAAAGTCCATGTTTATTTTTACCACCTTTATGCTCGAGGACGAGCATAGGTTAAGCTTGGGGATGTTGATGCATGTAAAATGCATACATGAACTTTGTAGTTTGTTTACATGATTACCCACATATTTGCATCATATATAATGTTATATCCGTGTTTTACATTGATTTTGGGGGATTTAACAATGATCTCCTTTATTTTGGTTATAACCCTACAGGACAGAAGAACTCTATTTTCTATGTTTTTGATGTTTTAGGACATATAAGGAGTCAAATGGACCTGAGCTTTTGGGGATGTCAATATTTTACCACGAGAAACATTTGGAGTGCAAGAACATCGAGAGAAGGGCCAGGAGGCCCAAAAGAGCTTAGAGGGCGCGCCTAGCCCAGGTGGGTGCGCCCCTTGCCCTCTTTTCCTCCTCGGTCGTCCGATTTCCTTTATTCTTTCACCCACGGAGTTTTGTTGACCTAAAAAACCTATATAAGGACCCCGCGGGGAGTCCTCAGGATGGAGCACACCAAAGACGAAAACACCACCAAATAGAGTCTAATTTAGCAAAGATTGGAGGGGGAAACTCTGCCGGAGCCGCCTCCGGAGGGATCTCCACCTTCTCCAACAACTCCAGCATCATCACCTTGATGAATAGGGAGTAGTCCGCCCCCTTGACTTTGGGTTAATGGTGGTAACTTTATCTAATATCTCCATGTATGATCATTGTTGAAGTCCATATGATGTGCCTTGCATGAGTATGGATCTATCTATGTAATTCCTATTGTGTATATTGTGTTATGAGATAGTACATGTTATTCATTTACCATTGTGTTGGATCTTGTATGGTTTGTCATACTTTGGGAATATTCTATGATGCATGTAATGGTTTAGATCTATACATAATGCCTTGTTTATCCATATCATGAGGTGATTGACACCACCAAGTGAGGGTATATAAGAGAGACGTGATAATACTCACAACATATGAATCATTGCACTAGTGTTTAGAATGTTTTCCATTAAGAAGTATGATGTATGTAGGTAATGGGTGGCTGAGTGACAGCGGCATATGTATTGAGTGACAACAATGCAGCCCAACATCCTTTATCTATGGGTAAAAAGGGATAAGTATGATGTGTGGTGTGACACAAACAAAATGCTAGCCTTATTGCAAGGGCGACCTAGCAATACAAAGGAGTACTTCTTTCATCTATGTGTTTTATGACATGTATCCACCATAAAAGTACCATTAAAACATTGCAAATGTGTGTACCTTTACTACCTATAACATGATAATCACCATAGATGGAGAAGAGAGGATTAAGTGAACCCATGAACCCATGTCCATTGTTCCCATAATAGAAAACCCTTGTCTTGTCCTCTTGCATTAAAGAGATTGGGACACTTTTAAATTCTTGTTTTATTACATTAAATTTGCATCTATTAAATCAACCATCTTATTCCTTAACTTGTTTAGTGCATAATCAACTAAAACGTGTGACACTTTAGTTGTAAATAATATATAGCTTTTCCTTCTTGCTCCTGCGGATCGATACCCTACTTCCACATTGAGAGGTACTACAGTGATCCCCTGCTCTTGGGGCTTATCAGTGGTCCGAGGATTTTTGGGATTTTATCGACTGCCTTGTTTGGCTGTTGGAATTGCTGAAGTTGTCAGCTTTATTTTATCGGGTGAGATATAGGCGCTCTCGATGGGAGTAAATGTCTGAGGATACAATCATGTAATGCTCATAGGTTTTGTATCGACTTCGTTTGGAGTTTTTATGATGCTTGTTATTGGATGCGCTTTCAACGCACGAGGATAATATTCATCCAAAGAGTTTCTCTACTTCGGGTCTTGTTTGTTTTGTCAACTCTATTGGAGAGTATTTTTATATCGGGTGTGTGGCTAGTGCTACCGATGGGAGTAGCCCCTGAGGCTATGTTCGGGTACTTGTACCAGAGCATAGGCTCAAAGCATTGTATTCTCAGTATGGGGATATTGCTTATTTCATTTGCCTATCACCCAGGAGTCGAGACAACATATTCTGATCAAAGCATCATATATTTATCGGTGAAACCAAAGATTTTTAGTGTACTCCGTTAACGAAGCCCCCGAGCATGGGGTGCAAGGAAATAATAGTGATGAAAAGACTAAGACTAAGTTTCAGGAACTTAGCTTTATTTATCACCAAATATGGAGGACATGTTTTGGAGTAGTCGCCTGGCCGTTGGCCTTATTGGAAGTAGAGTATGCAATATTTTTTGGCTGAGAAGACTGGCCATAGGCCTTATTGAATGTAAATTATGGAAGGTAAAGTCATAAGCGTAAAAACATCGCAGGTACACAACGTTCCACGAATTAGAGTACTTGACTCTGGTCTTCTTGTCTTGGAGTCGATATGTTCCACCAGGGATTACTTTTATGACTATGTAGGGTCCTTCCCATGCTGATTCCATCTTGTGATGACCATCTCGCTTGAGGCGAAGGACCAGGTCCCCCATGACGAAGGTCCTAGGACGCAGTCGACGAGTGTGATAATTCCGCAGGTTCTGCTGGTATATGGTCGCCTTTGCAGGGAGACATCTCAGGCTTCATCAAGTGCGTCGATGTCATCTTCAAGTGCTTCCTTGGAAGCTTATTCATTGTATTCGACAACTCGAGGAGAATCATGGGTTACTTTGAATGGAAGGACAACGTTTGCACCGTGGACCAGAAAGAAGGGTGTATCGTGTGTGGCGCTTTTTGGGGTGGTTCGTAGACTCCATAGGACGGAGGGTAACTTGTCTACCCGAGAACCTTTAGCTCTATCGAGTGGTGCCAGCAATCTTTTCTTGATTCCATTGGTGACGAGACCATTGCCTTTTTCTACCTGGTCGTTGGTTTGTGGGTGAGAAACTGAAGCAAAGCTCAATTTTATGCCCATCTCCTTGTAGTAGTCTTTGAACTCATTGGACGTGAAGTTGGTTCCGTTGTCCATGATGATGCTATGTGGCACCTCGAAGCAGAACATTATCAATTTAATGAAATTCACACCCGAAGTTGCATCTTGGCTGGTAATGGGCGCTGCTTCAATCCATTTTGTAAGTTTGTCGACTGCGACTAGCAGAACTATGTGTCCTCTAGGCAAAGATTTGTGGAGCTTTATACCTTCGATCCGGATTCACGAATGTAGTATAATAGTTTTTTCCTAGAAGACCTAGGTTTACTCGAACCTTGGAAAGCAATGCTAAAAGGAAATAAAAAGGACACGTCTACAAGACTTTGTTTCTTAGTTTTACCTTTGTTTACCGGACCAATCTAGTTTACTTTTATAGTGGGTTTAATCAATGGATGGAGATAGGCCGAGGTTGAAGATCCACCTGCAGCTACATATCATATGGGATAAAAGATAATAATAAGCACAGTCATGTGTACAGTTTTAATAGTGATAATCTCTTGTGGGCAACACATCCTAATATACTAGAGTCCGCGTGATGCAGCGGGCATAGCAAAAGTCTTTAATCCAACCGAGTGCACCAAGAAGCAACATGCTACAAATGATTATTAAGTGTAAAACACAGATCAAAGCACTACATGGTGATGTTGTTGTGATCCTGAATGGGGCGCTAAGCAAAGACCGTACTACCATTTCTGTCACTAGGGTTCCTATGAGATCGCTGCTAGCCAAGATCTCATCTCAAGCCTTTATCAATCTATGGGATCATGTGTACCTACAAGTCCATAGATCGAGACAAGAGACAAACAAACAAAAGATACAAAACGCTATTTCAAACAATACACAATGCTCCCATGAATTAGATGCACATAATAGCCGTGAGGTTTCTCCCCAACCCGTAGCCCGTGAGGTCACTCATAACAATAAGATCAAGGATAGAAAACATTGTGCAAAATACTTAGATTGAAATCAAATATTCTTACAATGGAAGCCAAATCACAATGAGATCTAAAGTTCAAAGCAGTGTTTATGGCCAATGGAGGGGATGGATGACGGATGGATGAACAATGGTGTGGATCTCCTTTGGTGGTGTTGTGATGTAATCTGGGAATGGCGGCCTCCTCCGCGGCAGCTAAGACCTCAAAATATATAGGCGTCTTCATGAAAGTTGTAGGGTTTGACGAGACGGAGCCACCACCACATGGTACGTGTAGACGGTACGGGCGGGCCCTGCCCGTACCAGTGGTCGTTACAGATTCTGATGCCTAGAGTTGACTCCACAATTACTTGGTCATGTGGACTTCCTCAAAAAACTTCATTATGACTCCTGATTTCGCATTAAAAATCTTGATTTCCTCCACAACATAATTCAAAGCAAGGTTTTGCATATCATTGCAAGTTTTAGTCATTAGTGGCAAGGACCGAGAGTTTCTTGTCAATTGCTTTACTAAAAACAATGTTTAAATATGGTGGAAGATGCTATTTTTGGAGCCATCAGAGCTTGTCCACCATATCGAGTCCCCATTGAGCGAATGGCCAGGCCAAAGGTATAGGAGCTAATTCCGCTGTAGGTGTGTTGGGTTTTGTCACGAAACATTGGCACGCCTCGCACGTCCGCATGATATCCTTCGCATCCTGAATTCCTGTGAGCAAGTAAATCCTACTCGAAAGGCCTTAGGTGCAATTGCTCGTCTGCTGGCATGATGGCCACATATTCCTTCATGTACGTCCTTGAGAATAATCTTGCCCTCTTCGGGTGTGACACATTGTTGCAATATACCTGAGGCACTTCTTTTGTAGGGTTCTCCTTTTATGATTCTGAAGGCTTTAGACTGTCTTGTGATCCGTTGTGCTTCGACTGTATCTTCAGGGAGTTCTCCTCTCATCACGTATGCTATATATGGTTGCATCCATGTGGGCTCTACCATCATCAATTCCTCAGTCTCTAGTTCCTCGTCGACGGTATCTGCTTCACTTTCTAATGCGAGTGCAGCCCCCGAGTCAACCTTTGGCTTGGCCTTCTTACGTGCCTTAGGTGTTGTGACCTCATGGGACTTTTAAGTTTTGATGGAGCGCTCGGTTATTTCCTCCCAAAAAATTCCAGGTGGCATGGGAAGGCAGAGGGATATGATGTTCTCAGATTGTCAGCTTCCTCGTTTCTTTCCCTACCTATGTGTGATACTTCGCACCCGTCAAAGTGGGCCTCCATGATATTATACATGTCCCAATAAGAGATCATGCTGTCGCTGATGGTGTCACATTTGTTCATTGCTTGTTTTTGATACCTTCGATCCGGATTACGGATGTAGTATAGCTCTTTTTCCCTAGTAGACCTAGGTTTATCGAATCCTCGGGAAGTAGAAGCATAGTGAAGTTACTTTAACGGACCTTCAGGAGTTTCAGAATTCCTTTTGTGTTTTTACCGGACCAAGAGTTTGCTCTTTTTGTTGTTGTCGATGATGGAGAGAGAGGGCCTAGGGTGTTCGGTTTCACCTATAGCTGTGCAAAACATCTGATGGGAATAAAAGATAATAATAAAGTATGCATGTAATTATTAGAGCAAGATAAATTATATGTGGGCAGTGCATCCATAATCGCTATTGCCTCCGCAACTACTTATAGCAATAACCTACTAGTATCATCCATAGAAGAAAGAGAACTAATGATATGCACAGTGATGTCACCGTTGATCCCAAGTAAATCCCGCACATACAGCCGTACTACCCCTTCTGTCACTAGGGTTCCCAACCTGCAGATTAGTCATTACTCATACTCCCTATACCTGGCTCAATCCTCGGGGTCTTGGATACCTGACAAGTCCTTAGATTAAGGCAATAGAGGATACAATAATCATCATGTCACACAAACTAATACATGATCCCATCTATGATAAATAACATGCACAAAAAGCTGCATGGCTAGGCTGAAGCCCTTAGCCCAAGGAGAATTACTCACACATAGAGATGAGATCAAATATCATAAACATTGTAGTGGAAATCATGAGATTGATAGCAAATAGTATTACAATGTTGCCAATCGAAGAAGAGATCTACTATTACAAGTGGTAGAATATGGCTATGGTGGTGGACATGGGTTTGGAGATTAGATCTAAGTCTATTCGTCCGGTGGCTCTTCGGTGTTGTGGATGGAGATCTGGAGGCAGCTGATGGTCTTGAAGCACTCTCTTTTCTCGTCGCCCGAGGCCTCTTTATATAGGGGTCCCTTCAAGAAAGTTGTTCTGTTTGACCTAGCGGTGTCGATGGCAACTATACGACCGGAATTTTATTCCCGTCGTATAGTTGGTCGTTAAACCGTCTATCTCCACTTCACGACTCCTAGTTTCTTCGGGTTGTTGGAAATCTCGTATCTTTGAATTTAATGTAGTGATTCCCATCATCAAACGTCATTATCTGCATAGGGAAAAATAGAAAGAAAGGATTACATACCCCTTTGATCATTAGGCATTAGTGGCAGGGTTTAGAGAGATATTTCATCAAAAATATATGTAGACAACCTCCCCAAGCTTAAACTTGATCATCCTCGAGCAAGAAAACCAAAACCAAAAAGGAACTCAACATTTAAACTGAAATAACGAGATGATGATCTTACTCATGATTGGTAGTCTCATATTTCCTCCACTTTATAAATCTGAAAAACTTCAGCATAGATAGAGTAATGGCAAGCATATCATACGGGTTTTTATGCATCCTTATAGCATAGCAAAATTATTGTTAACATGGATGATTCAAATGAGTAAACTTTATTCCATGTCGTGTAATCAACTCATAGGTTGCCTTTGAACAATAAAGTATAATCATGTAAAATTGAGAGTGTGAGAGTTGTCATGAAAAGAATATATACTAGAGTATCTCAATTCTGCCATATCAATAAATCAAGACTCTTAAAGCACTACTTTTCTATTCATTGTCCTTCAAGAATTCTAGTTCTTAAGTAATTGAGAGCATGCCAAAGATTTTATTTAGTTTATCAAGCTGTGATGGACACTCGTGACATCACTAAGGTTTTTGTTCCTTTTGTACAATGATTACTCATAACAGCCAGAGGAGTGATTCCATCATGAACACAGCTACCTCGGAGTGCCAAGAATCTTACCCATTATAGCATTGCTGCTACAGATGTTTAATCAACTCATAGCCGAAATCTAGGAGTTTCCTCCATGAAGATCGTTCATAGGCTAGTGGAGTTGTTGGCATCCCATGAAGTTTGACACGCATAAAGCTATATCATTCTAATGATTTTGGCATGCTCACAAAAACTTCTAAACATTAATTCAATCAAACAAATCCTTTTAAAGAGAGCCATCAAGTCAATCATTATATTCCGTGGTGTTGAGTGTCTCTAGAAATAATCCTTCAATACTAAACACTACGACACCCGAGCCTTCAACCGTGAGACTTTTTCTTATTATGATTGTTTAGCAAATTTTTAGGCAAGACTTGGTTAACTACAAGAGCTGGAACAAAACGTACCCAACTAAATACCCATGCAAACAAAATTTTACTACAATACAAAGACCCACTCCACCAATATAATATCTCGACATTTACTACTAACTAGCATGGGTTTCTCAAACTTCAAAAGTAGGGAGTCATAAGGCATACCTCTCATGTTTGGTTCCACTTCTCTCTTCCTTTTTGATTTGTTTCTTGGAAAGAAGTCAATCACTCTTCCTGCAAATGCATGAGAACTTCGAGGCGAAAAGAAAAGAAAGAAGAGGGAAATAAAGATAAATGGAGAAATCTTTTTGTTGTTTTTAAGAGAGGGAATTAAAGAATACAAAATTGGTGGCAAAGCTCGGCTAGAAAATCTCGAAAGAAAATAGAAATAACTAAAGATAAAGTGTTGGGGAAACCAACACGAGTGCTTATAAACTCGAATTAAAAACATAACCTCGAAATAAATAAAAGCAAATGAACGCCAAATAAAGATAAATGAGGAAACTTTCCGAAGCTTAGGCTTTTGCAAGCCCTTCAAATCATTGTGGTGGCGAGAAAAAGTCAGAACTCTAGTTCAAAAATTGAGTTGATAAGTTACTAGTTGATTCTCGGAGGTTCGAAGAGAGGCTATGCATCCTCTCCATAGTCCCTCCAAGTTCTTGGAAGTCTTGGTATGTAGCGAACCGGGTTGATGGCTGCTCCTCTTGATAAGGAACGTGTTGCTCCTCTTCTTGGTCCTCGTCCTCATCAGAAATCTCCTCCTCGGGTTGGTGTTGCTCAACCTGCAAGTCATATAGCAAATGTCCTTCCTCGATAGAGAAAAGACCATTAGGCATAGGAGCGGGGTAGAGACACCCATCTCCAGCAATATGCAGGTAATAAACACCACCTCTCCTAGTGAGCATTCCATAAGCCTTTAAAGTAGAGAAACCAATGCGTCGCTCACCTAGCACAGGTTGCAACCCACCTAGGTTGATGCCTAGGACAGTGGAAAGCACAGTGATGATGCCTCCACCTGTGATTGGTCCTTGGCTTTGGGAGGATTGGTGCTCCAGGTAGCGCACAAGGATTGCACCCAAGTTGAGTCCAAAGTTGCAGTTGTTAAAAGCAGCCTTTGCGAGGACTAAGATGTCCTGCTCATTGAGTCTCGTGAACTCATTATGTGCCTGCAAGGTGTTAGCGATAACATAGAACAAATAGCGAATTGTAGGATGTTGAATATTCTTTCCCTTGCTCACTCTAGAAGTGAAGCTCATTCTATTATAATATTGTTCTAGGGAAGGGTCTAAGCCAGTAAAGGATGCGTGCAAGTCATTATCATTATTGTTTGGAAAATTAAAGCATACACACCATTCATCTAGTGATAAAGTGTAATTGTTGTTCATGATCCAGAAAGAAATTTTGTCTTCTCCATGCCATAATTTAACGGTGCTTTGCAAGGAACTTAAAAATTCAAGAGTTGACCAACGATAAGTAGGCATATCATTGAATACAAAGTTTTGCAGTCCAACCCTATTGCAAAGTAAATTGAAGTCATTAGAAATACCGAGTTGGTTCAATATAATGGGGCAAGCCCACTTGGTTTCCTTCACTTCTCGATACTTGATCCTGTTGAAGCGGTCACGTTGGAGCTCATTCCTGAATCGTATCCCCATGCATTCTTGAGCGACAGCCCGAGAAGCACTAGCGGCGGCACGAGCACAAGTTTGGCTCCTTGTGTTCATCATCTAAAATAATAAAGAAAGATAAAAATAAAATCTTTTGATCCAACAATAATAAGCATAACATATTCCTCGTCATAACACACTAAAGAATCCCCTCAAAATAATAATCTAGGCAAGAGAATCATGGCAATTAGTTCATAGTAGGTCTCACCCTAGATTGATAATGACGATAGATCGAAGATGAATTTGCAAAAAGTAACTGGAGGATCGGAGGATAAACATACCGTGGATCACTTGTGTGCGAGGAAATCAAACGAAAAATGAGTAGAGATGAAGATCTCTTGAGGTTTTGAGAGAGTTTGGAAGTAGAAGAAAGAAAAAGGATTGAAGTATTAGGGTTGGAGGTACCTCCCGTGGTGTTTTTATGGTCAGACGCAACTATACGGGCAAACTATATGGCCGGAACAATGTGTTCCTGCCGTATAGTTGGCCTGCTATCAAAATTTTAGGGTTTCCACCTGGTAGCGCAGCTATACGGCCAAAACTATATGGCTGGAACAATGTGTTCCCGCCGTATAGTCGGTCGTCAAACCATCTGTACCTAGAAAAGAAATTGTAAGAAAGCATCGATATCTATACGACCGGAGCTATACGACCGAAATTTTTATTCCCGCCGTATATTTGGACGTTAAACCATTCGTACTTTTAAAAGAAAAATTGTCGATGGCAAAAGTATCTATATGGGCGGAACTATACGGCCGAAATTTTTATTCCCGCCATATAGTTGGTCATTAAACTCTTTGTAGCCATAAAAAAAAATTCGCCTCTTCGAGAATTACTTCTTATTCTGAAACTTAGTGAAATACCTTGTTTTTTTTACAGAAAGTTGATAGTAAAAATTGTCGACCAACAACGGCATGTATAAAGTAGACTTTTTAGTACTACCGAACTTCTCCTCCTCAACTGGAGCTTTCTAGCACTCTTTGTTAAATATAAACTTAAACCAAAACTTAAAAACTTTACTCAAACCTTTATTTCACATGGGTTGCCTCCCATGCAACACTCTTTTATGGTCAATATATTTACCTTGATGTTGCTTACTTAGGCCAGATGGGTGGAACACCGACTCCAAAATAGTTGGCCTTCAAAATAATGGCCTCCTTTTCATCATGCTTGGCTTTCTTCTTCCTAGGGAAATGAATAACAAAAGGATCCCGCGAAGGCAATTGAAGCTTCACATTCCCTACATGTAGATTAATTAAAGACTTAATAGTTCTTAAGAAAGGACGACCTAATATAATAGACGCAGTAGCATCTTTAGGCATGTCAACAATAACAAAATCAATAAGAGCAGGACAACCTTTAATATACACTAAAGTATTCTCCTTAATTCCTACAACTTGTTTGTAGGTAGAATCTGCAAGATGTAATTTTAACTCGGTGATTTCAAAAGAGCCAAGATTTAACTTATTAAAAAGACTCTTTGGAATTGTTGAAACGCTTACACCTAGATCACAAAGTGCAGCTATCTCATTGGTCCCAATTTTAATCTTAATAGTAGGCTCAAATATATCATCAAGCTTAATAGGTAATTTTTCAGCAATTTTCTTATATTCTTCTTCAAGCTCACGTACCTTTATTGCTACCTGATTAATGAAGTGTTAATACATGGCTTCATCATTTCCATCACTTACCAGAATCTTAATGTTGATCCTTTTTACAAGATCTTCAACGGTGTAACTTGGTGAGGGAGCATTACTATAATCAAGTTCTTCAGGCTCCTCCCTATGGATTCTCATCATCTTGAAGTCTTCAACGGGATTCGGTTCAGCTTTACCTGCAAATTTAGCTAGAATGGGAGTTCGACTCTCGGTTATCTTACCTAGTTGTACCTCAACAATCCTCATCCTTTCTTGGAGGGCCTGCAAATCATTCCTCAAACTTACAACTTGGTTAGATAATTTACCAAGCATAGCGTCATGGTTCTCTGTTATTTTAACAAGGATATTGTTTTGCTCATTTTGTGAGTCTTATAAAAGACTTAAGTGTTTCTTGGAGACTACCATTACTTGATCCCATATTATTATTAGAGTTACCTGCAGGACTAGAATAGTGTTTTTGAAAAATAGGATTATAATTCTTCTTCCAAGCAGGGTTGTAATCATTACGAGCTATGAAGTCTACTTCTTCAATATTAGTTTCTGGGATAGCTCTTACCTGGGTTTCCTTACCCTTTACGGATAATATGAGCTCATCCATCTTAGCATTGAGTTCTTCATTTTCTTGTGGTGAGACGGAGTTCACCTTCTTCATGTTTGATCTATCCACATGCCATTGGGCATGGTTGTCTTGCATATTGTCTAGCAGCTGCTTTGCTTCGGTAATATGCTTACCCATAAATGTTCCTCCAGCTATAGTATCAAGCATAGACTTAGACACATGACTAAGAGCATTATAAAATAAATGGAGGATTAACCAATCTTCCATCCCATGGCTGGGACAGTTTCTCATGCATTCTTTCATCCTCTCTCATGAAAGCGCTAGTGGCTCACACTCTTCCTGTCTAAAACCAGTAATATTATATCGTAGTTGCATAGTCTTTGCAGGTGGGAAAATTTTAGTCATAAATAAAGAAGTACATCCTACCCATGATGTAATAGTATTTCTAGGCAAAGCTAGCAACCATTCTTTTCCTCTTCCTCTAAGAGAGAAAGAAAATAAGCGCAATTTGACCGCATCGGGGTCAACATCTTTTATGCGCATCATATCACATATTCCAGTGAAAGTATTCAAGTGCATACCTGCGTCCTCAACAACAGAGCCTCCAAATTGATCCTGTTAAACCAAACTTAAATAATGGGGCTTAATTTCATAGTCACCGGCAACAATTGTTGGTTGAGTAATAGGAGTACGCAAATAATCATTATTGGGAGTTTCAAAATCCCCAAGCTTCTTTTCAGCCATATTTCTTATGTTTTTGGGTTTTCTTAAACAAAGACTTATGATAATAATAAAAACAAGAATTTAAAGACTAACAATTTTTTTTGGTTTTTCAAATAAACACTGAAAGCAAACAAACAAAATTAAAAACAAGAATTAAAACTAGCAAGGTTCCTACTAACCTTACTAGGGTAGCTATTGCTTCCCCGGCAACGGCCCCAGAAAAAAGGTTGATACCTTCGATCCGGATTACGGATGTAGTATAGCTATTTTTCCATAGTAGACCTAGGTTTATCGAATCCTCGGGAAGCAGAAGCGTAGTGAAGTTATTTTAACGGACATTTGGGAGTTTTAGAATTCCTTTTCTGTTTTTACCGGACCAAGAGTTTGCGTCTTTTTATTGTTGTCAATGATGGAGAGAGAGGGCCTAGGGCGTTTGGTTTCACCTGTAGTTGTGCAAAACATCTAATGGGAATAAAAGATAATAATAAAGTATGCATATAATTGTTAGAGCAAGATAAATTATATGTGGATAGTGCATCCATAATTGCTATTGCCTCCGCAACTACTTATAGCAATAACCTACTAGTCTCATCCATAGAAGAAAGAGAACTAGTGATATGCAGAGTGACGTCACCGTTGATCCCAAGTAAATCTCGCACATACAACCGTACTACCCCTTCTATCACTAGGATTTCTAACCTGCAGATTAGTCATTACTCATACTCCCTATACCTGGCTCAATCCTCGGGGTCTTGGGTACCTGGCAAGTCCTTAGATTGAGGCAAGAGAGGATACAATAATCATCATGTCATACAAACTAATACATGATCCCATCTATGATAAATAACATGCAAAAAAAGCTACATGACTATGTCGAAGCCCTTAGCCCAAGGAGAATTACTCACACATAGAGATGAGATCAAAGATCATAAACATTGTAGTGGAAATCATGAGATTGATAGAAAATAGTCTTACAATGTCTCCAATCGAATAAGAGATCTACTATTACAAGTGGTGGAATATGACTATGGTGGTAGAGATGGGTTGGAATATTAGATCTAAGTCTATTCCTCCGGCGACTCTTCGGTGTTGTGGATGGAGATCTGGAGGCGGCTGATGGTCTTGAAGCGATCTATTTTCTCGTCGCCTGAGGCCTCTTTATATAGGGGTACCTTCACGAAAGTTGTTCTGTTTGACCTAGCGGTATCGATGGCAACTATACGACCAGAACTATACGGCCAGAATTTTATTCCCGCTGTATAGTTGGTCGTTAAAGCGTCTGTCTCCACTTCGCGACTCCTAGTTTTTTCAGATTGTTGGAAATATCGTATCTTTGACTTTAATGTAGTGATTCCCATCATCAAATGTCATTATTTGCGCAAGGAAAAATAGAAAGAAAGGATTGCATACCCCTTTGATCATTAGGCATTAGTGGCAGGGTTTAGAGAGATATTTCATCAAAAATATGAATAATATCTAGTTTAAATGTGGACGTAGATGGCTATATTTTAGAGCCATCAGTTGCACAACAAGATTTGAATCACCAAATATTTTGAGACGACTTGCGCCGAAGGCTTTAGCCATACGCATGCCATGCAACATGGCCTCGTATTCAGCTTCGTTGTTCAATGCGTGTGGGAATCTCATCCGAAGTACGTAGCCCATTTTATCGCCTTGTGGTGATACCAATATAACTCTAATACCCACTCCTTATGTTCTTTTGGAACCATCAAAGTACATTGTCCACGCGCTGCAGAGGTCTAGCAGGCCCGCACTTTGGAGTTCTGTCCATTCAATAATGAAGTCAGGCAGAACCTGAGACTTGATTGTTTTTGTCTTCTCATATGTGATGTCTCGAGGGGATAGCTCAATGCCCCAAAGAGAGACACACCATGTGTCTTCTGGATTATTTAGTATGCTGGAAATAGGTGCCTCATTGACCACCACTATCGGGTGATCTGAAAAGTAGTGGCGCAGCTTCCACGCTATCATGAAGACTCCGTATGCGAGTTTCTGGTAGTGTGGATATCTTTGTTTTGATGGGGAAAGTACCTCGCTTAGGAAATAGACTGATCTTTGGACACCATGAGTTTTCCCTTCTCCAGGTCGCTCAACAACCAAAACCGTGCTCACCACTTGATTTGTGGCGGTTCTTTCTCTTTTGGCGACACAACATCAGGAGGTGTCGAAAGTGTTTTCTTGAGGTCTTTGAAAGCTCACCGGGCTTCGTCCGTTCACTCGAATTTTTCCGACTTCTTCATGAGGGTGTAGAACGAAAGTGCTTTTTCGCCCATCCAAGCAATAAATTGGCTTAGCACCGCGACTCGTCCAGGTAGCTGTTATATGCTATGAAGGTTTGTTGACTTCTTCATTGTAAGGATCGGTTGTATTTTCTCGGGGTTTGCCTCTATTCCCCTTGCCGATACTAGGTAGCCGAGGAGTTGCCCCATCGAGACTCCAAAGGAGCACTTTGTCGAGTTGAGCTTGATGCGGTACCTGTCGAGGTTATCGAATGTTTCGCGGAGATCGTCGATAAGGGTCGACTCTTGCCTTGTTGTGACTATGAGGTCGTCATATACCTGCATGTTTGTTCCAATTTGGCTTCCAAAATAATTTTGCATCATCTTTTTGGTACATGGCACCCATGTTTTGGAGCCCAAAGGGCATTGTAGTGTAGCAGAATACGCCGTAAGGCGTGATAAATGTTGTTTTATCCTCATACTCCTCCTTCATCCGAATCTGGTGGTATCTAGAGTATGCATCCAAAAAGGAAAGACGCTCACATCCAGCGATTGCATCGATGATTTGTTCGATTCACGGTAGTGGTGAAGTCGATACACATGTGCAGTTCTTTTGTATTTTTCTTTGGAACACACATTGGATTGGCTACCCATAATGCTTTCTTTATTTCCTTGATAAACTTGGTGTCTGTTAGGCAACGGAGTTCTCGTCCAATGGCCTTGCACTTGGGTTCTACGAACCGGCAAAGTGATTTCTTTACAAGCTTAACATCGGGATATAAGTTAAGTGTGTGCTCAATGAGTTCCCTGGGGATTCCTGGCATGTCGGATGGTACCCATGCAAAAATCTCCCAGTGCTCACAGAGGAACTCGATGAGCACGCTTTCCTATGCAGCACCAAGGTTGGAAGCCACAAAGGTTGTCTTCTTCGGGTTCGTAGGGTGAACCTGAATTTCTCTGGTGTCCTTTGTGGTGTCAAAAGCTTGGTCGGGGGTGACTCGTGCTACCGTCAGAGGTTCTGCATAGCTGCTCGAACTCCCTTCCATCCCAAAAGTTTCGGAGATTTTGTTGAATTCTCTATCATAGTTGTTAGATCGGGTGAAGTTGCCCCTCATGGTTATAATCTCGTTGGGTGCTAGCATCTTCATTACTAAGTATGCATAGTGTGGTATTGTCATAAATCGTGCGAAAAGCATGGCGCCCCAGGATTGCATGGTACTGTGATAGTCAATCCATGACCTCGAACTCGAGTTTCTCGCGCCTGAACTTTTCCCTCGATCCGAAGACAACATCAAGATAGATCTTGCCTAAAGGAATTTTTGCTTTACCTGGCACTATGTCATGGAAGGATGTGTCCGTTGGCATTAGATTCATCAAGGAACAGTTCATTGATTGTAGTGTTTTGGCATAGATGAGGTTGATGCTACTTCCTCCATCCGGATCATCATCATTATCATCACCACCATCATCACCATCAGCACCCTCATCACCATCTCCATATTGCTGTAACAATTGCGTTGAATCTTGCATAGTTCATAGGGGAAACTTTCCCGGTGTTGATTACTCTTTGTAGTTGATGCTATTGAGTGAACCATTGAATTATTGTTTATGTTCAGATTGTTATACATCATTATTCCATCTCTGATCATGATCCATATGATGTCTTGTGAGTAGTTCGTTTTGTTCTTGAGGACATGGGAGAAGTCATGTTGTTAGTAGTGGAGTTGTGTTGAGAGAGATTCAATAGATTGTTTAAGTTGTGGTGTACTTATTCTAGTGGTGTCATGTGAACGTCGACTACATAACACTTCACCTATATGGGCCTAGGGGAATGTATTGTGTATTTGGCTACTAATCATAGGGGTTGCCAGAGTGACAGAAACCTGAACCCCCGTTAGGAAACACCATTGCACAAGGGACGTAAGGGTGTTAGAGTTTAAAGTTGTGGTTAGGTTTCTACCTTAATTACTTTCTTGTACTTACGGATGTTTGCAAGGGGTATAATCACAAGTATGTATTAGTCTTGGATGGGGCGGTACATTAGCACAGGTTCACCCACACAGCACTTAGCAAGCTAAAGAAGATTAATCAACTATATGAAGCGAAAGCACTTGACAGTCTTCCCATGTGTCCTCGAGAACGTTTGGTCATCTTAAGTAATACAACCGGCTTGTCCTTTGCTGCATAAAGGATTGGGCCACTTGCTGCATTTATTCCTACTGTCTTTTATTTACTCGTACTTTGTTTACTTGCTATATCAAAAACCCCTAAAAATCCGTTTGCTAAGTATTTGCAGAGAATTCCTGATCCATACCACTAGCCAACACCTTCTGCTCCTTGTTGGGTTCGACACTCTTACTTATCGAAAATACTGTGATACACCCCCTATACTTGTGGGTCATCAAGACTATTTTCTAGCGCCGTTGCCGGGGAGTGAAGCGCTATTGGAGAGTGGAACTGGTAAAGGAAACTTCTACTGTGAGTATTGTTTACTTCTGTTAGTTTCTTTATTTTCGTTATGGATAATTCGCTGAGTTTCTTATTTGGTAATGCTACTACCACTGCTAAGGTAGTAGATAAGCCACCACCTGCTGAGAATGATGTTTTCAAAATACCTACAAGAATTATTGATCGTGTTATGGATAACTACTATGTTGGGGATGGAACTGTCCATCCCGGTGATCACTTGCTCTTTATACACAAATTATGCGGGTTGTTCAAGTGTGCAGGTATTACTACAGATCAAGTTAAGAAGAAGTTATTCTCATTATCACTGAAAGGAAGAGCTGAGGAATGGTATAAGCTGCTGAAGAATGGTCAAGCTCTGGAATGGGAGGAAATAGTACCTCTCTTTTATTCAAAATTTTATCCTCCTAGTGAGATTCATAAAGATCGGAATCAAATATACAACTTTTGGCCTCATGATGGAGAGAGTACAACTCAAGCTTGGGGGAGATTGAAGTTACTAATGTTCAAATGTCCCATTCATGAGCTCCCCAACAATATTATTAGCAATAACTTTTATGCAAGGCTCCCCCTACATGACAAGGATTTATTGGATGCCTCTTGTGCTAGATCATTCTCTCGTATGGAAGAAGAAGCTAAATGGGATCTTCTGGACCGTATTCAAGATAATGCTGAAGCTTGGGAGAATGACAAAGGTAGAAAGTCAGGTATAAATTATGATTATGAATGCACTGAATCTTTTATGGGAACTGATGACTTTCAAAATATTAAAAATGCTTATGGTCTAGACTCTCAAGCTATTGCTTCTTATTTTAAGGCTTTTGCTTCTTACATTGAAGTGCCTAAAAAGAAGTGGGATAAGTATCATGAACCTTATAAAGATATTGCTAAGAGTGTTCCTGCAAGAAATACTGAAGTTTATACTGCTAATCATGTTTTACCTAAACCTTATATTGAGAAAATGCCTTTTCCAGTTAAGGTAAAGGAACATTCTATGATAGCTAGTATGGTTAATGAAAGTACAAGTAAAGCTGTTGAACCTGATAAACAAATGGTTGATGAACCTATAATAGCAAATGTGAAAGACTTTGTCACTAAATATGAAAAAGAGGGACACACTATCCTTTGTAAGGATACCTCTAATATTGTTTCACAAAGTAGTGTTATGAGAGCTAGTATTCCTGTGTTTTCTGTTAGAATAAGTGATCATTGCTATGATGGACCTTGTGATAGCTATATTGTTAAGATTATTCATGATACTTAAAGTTACTATGAGAGAGGCAAAAGTGTTATTATGCATCTCAATAATATCAAGTTTCCTCGTTTTATGCTGAAAGTTTTTATGTTGCACTTCTTTTGCCTTCTTATGCAAGTTGTCTCTGGTTTCAACAACTTGTTTGTTTACAAAATTCCCTTGCATAGGAAGTGGGTTAGACTTAAATGTGTGTGTGTGTGTTTGCCTCTCAATGCTCTCTTTCACTTCAATTCATATTCTTATGTGAGCATCTTCAAAATTATCATGCCCATCTTAATGGCTATAAAGAAAGAGCTTTTTGGGAGACAACCCAATTTCTTTTTTCTTTCAGTTTGTTTTTGTTTCTTTGAGTCTTGGAAGTTATTACTTAGGTAATAACCTCTCCTTATCCGTTTTGTTTGGTTTTTGTGTCAAGATCAACCTCTAATGAGAGAGAATTAAGAATCGGGGAAGTTGCTGTCCCGAAACAGATTTTTTGTGCTTCACCGTAAAAATTCGTGAGAGATCTCCGTATGTCGGATTGAGCTGTAATTTTTTGTGCTTCTGCCCCAGGTTGTTATTTAACTTTCGTTAGTTTTGCACTTTTTGATTTGAGCAACAGAAGATTTTCGAAAAAATCGATCTTTACCTGCTGGTCTGTTTTGACAGATTTTGCCACTCTTGCATTTGCTTCTTTATTCGATTTTCTTTTTGAATTCTTTTTGGGTTTTCGGAAGGAGTTGCTACAGTAGATTATGTTTTGATGGTTTTCAGTTGAAGTTGGACTCAAAAGGTTTTATCACTTCACTTATACTAATGTTGCTAATGAGAATTGTGTGAAGTTTTGTGTGAAAGAAATTTGCAGGAAGTGGAGACAATGGTGTAATAAGGAAGAGTAGGGTTTTATGACTCAAGTAATAAGTGTATGAATATGAAGATATTGATGTTATTCAGGTGGTGACTCTGGAAAAATCTACTAGATACCAAATTCAGAGACCTGCAGAGTCCGTTTCCAACTAGGTAATAGTTCTGGTAAGAAAAGTTCCGCAAAAATACAATCCAACTATACTTTTGCAGTTTTTAGTTAATAAGGAAAGCTACGAAGTGAAAAAGGGACGGAAACGGAGCTAGGATGGCTCACACCACCCTATGGCGCGGGCCCTCCCCTGGCCACGCCACCAGGTGGTGAGTCCACCCCGGACTCCGCCTCCGACTCGTTTTCACCCAGTACCTTCCTCTTGTTATGAAACTTCGTAATATATAATCCCCCAGATCTTCCGAGGTTCGTATATCATGTTTTCGTCGTGTTTTTGTTTCGATCTGTTTCTGCCAGGACATACTCTTTGAAAGTTTAGAAGCACAATGGTGTCTGCCAAGGATAAGGGGAAGGAACCTATGGAAGAAGACCTCAAAGACCCCGGGAAGGAGAAGGAGATCAAGAGTGAAGGTGAAGAGGAGGCAAAGCACACCAGCACTACCGTTGCAAGCATTGGAGTGGTGGCAAATCCAGCCATTGGAGGAAAGCCTCCTCATCACCGTTCAGATCCCTGGTCACTTCCTCCACGCACCAAGAATCCTTTCCATACCCTTATCCACGAGCATCAATACCAGAATATGCCCAAAGGGAAATTACCCTCCAATTGGGATTTGCCTCGTTCTAGCCATGCAGGAAAAGAAGACTTCAAGGAGGAAGAGTGGGGAAAGAATAGCAAGAGCTGGAATTCTCAATACGACATGATCATGAGCCGCATTGAACACAACTCGGAGTTGATTCGTACTCTCACCTTCGAGATTGAAGATTTGGGGAAATTGATCAGAGAGCTCATCGAGAGGATACCACCACCACAAAGGAGTAATTCGTCATCAGGTTTGGCATCCCCTTGGTTTGTTCCAAGCTTGGGGGAGTGCCGTGGTATCACATCACTATATTTTATCTTTTTACCTTATTAGTAGAGTCATATCATGAATAGAGGAGTTATTATGTAGTATGGTTTGCATTATGGAAGTGTCTCCTCTCTCGTTAGATATGTATCCCTTGGTGTGAGTTTCCGTTATGGAATATTAATGAGAAGTTCTATCATTTACTCTTTTGCATAGCTTATATTAGTTTTCAATTCATGGTTATATGATTGATCTTGTTGTTAGTATCGGTATCACTTTGGGATCATTGAGTTAATTTAGTTGGTTTTGGCAAACCTGGCTCGGTCAGTAGCACACTATTTTTGAGAGTTGAATGAAAAATATAGAAGTACTCTAGAGAAAAATAATTTCATCATCTTTCTTTCTTGATTCGCTCATAAGTTTAGTATTCTCTAGTTAAGATCTTTTGTGCTTCCAAGGAAGATTGCATGTTTGTTTTTATCACTTGTATGTTTGTTTGTTTCCTTCAACTCTTATACTTGCTACCCAGCCTTGCTAGCCAAAAACCTGTACTGAGAGGGAATTCTTCTCGTGCATCCACTCCTTTAAACCAAACCTTTGCCATTTGTCCACCATACCTACCTAGTAGCATTATTGCTATTCCAAGTAAATTCTTGTTTTATCTACCTCCCAAATTAAACTTGTTATGTGAAAATTAGTGATTAAAGCTCTCACGAACTTGATGGCACACTTTACTTTCTTGCATTTAATAAACTTGAACCATTGGGTCCTTCTTTGTTGCGTATATGCTTGCGCTTTATGAGTTGAAGTTAGCAGAACCATGTATCATGGGGACTGCTTTCAACACTTCATTTGGTACTTTGTACCTAGTTGATATCATGTTCTTTTGCTTATGGATCCCGACGGTGTGAAATAAAAGTGGAACTTGTATGATCATGGAGTTTATATGTGTGTTAGAGGAACGCCTGGGCCGCTAGCCTAAGCCATGCCTAATCATGGTGGAAACTTGCAGCATAACTATAGTGAGCATTCTATGAAGCATCCTCAATAAAAACCTATGCAAATAGCAAATAAAAAGATCGTTGAGATGCTCACTGTCTGCTTGCCTTGTCATTTTGATTATGGGATAGCTCCTATGTCATGTGCAAGGGGTACCCCGTTGGCGGTTCTCAATGATACACATGTATTTACAATGACAAGGGCTTACTCGTGACTAAAGTTGAGTAGCATGAGGTTCGGTACTCATAAGTAAGGGGCATGAGATTTCAACTTATAACTTGTCAAGCATATCCTCTTAGTTGTGTCACTTTTACCTTAACCACCAAAAGATGCCTATGATAGGGGTAATGAGAGCTGAAAGCTAGTAAGTATCATAATTTTTGGGAGCTCTTTATGAGACTTGCAATCCCTGCTTCCCTCTTTGAAGGGCCTTTCTTGTACTTTGAAGTTGAGTCAGTAAACCTACTTCCCTTCTATCTCAGCAAGTATTTTGAGTTGTTGTGTTTCATTCATTCATATGTTGATTTATTGAACCATGTTGCTTATGTTCCTTGTTTTGCACATTGCTCTTATCTTGGTGTTTACTACTTTGAAAGCTATCTTTGAAAACCAGCTATTTGTGAACTCCAGCAAAGTATCAACTATTCTTCGACCAAGAGCTAAGTTTGCCATTACCAATTATGATTCACTTTATGTATCTTTATTGTGTTTCCTTTACTCATTACAAGTTGAGTTATATAATAGTGAGTTGTCTTCTATTATGATCTATGTATTGATGAATGTGATGCTTCTTGTCCGTATTCTTTTATCGACTCTTCACTCCATAAACCCGAGGCCATGTTTATTGAGCTTAGTTTCGCTTGGGGACAAGCGAAGTCTAAGCTTGGGGGGAGTTGATATGTCCATTTTGCATCACTATTCTATGTCTTAATTCACTATTATTCATTGATATATTTCGTATTGAGAGGTGATACTTATGTTATTTCATCTGTTTTTGCATGGTTGATGACTTTTGGAGCATGGACCGCTGCAGTCAGGATTCTGATGGAAAAGGTGTTGTTTGGAGGCAAAATTCGCGAAGATCAGAAAATCTGGGAAAATATACGGAAAATCCTATTTTTCCAGAAGACTAAGGATGCCAGAAGACGGAGTGGAGATGGGCCACATGGGGCCCACACCACCCCCTGGCGCGGGCAGCCCTAGGCTGCGCCAGGAGGTGGTGTGGCCACCCTGGCCCACTCCAGCCTCTCCCCTCTGGCGTATATCATCCTCCCGAAACCCTAAGACTTGGGGAGCGACCACAGAAAGATTCCGCCGCCTCTGCGGGGCGGAAAACACCGAGAGAGAAAGATCTCTTCGGCAGACAGATTTCTGCTGGGGGAATTCCTTCCCGGAGAGGGGAGATCGTCGCCATCAACACCACCATCAAGCTGGACTTCATCGGGATCATCATCATCATCACCACCATCATCACCATCAGCACCCTCATCACCATCTCCATATTGCTGTAACAATTGCGTTGAATCTTGCATTAGTTCATAGGGGAAACTTTCCCGGTGTTGATTACTCTTTGTAGTTGATGCTATTGAGTGAACCATTGAATTATTGTTTATGTTCAGATTGTTATACATCATTATTCCATCTCTGATCATGATCCATATGATGTCTTGTGAGTAGTTCGTTTTGTTCTTGAGGACATGTGATAAGTCATTGTTGTTAGTAGTGGAGTTGTGTTGAGAGAGATTCAATAGATTGTTATTTAAGTTGTGGTGTACTTCTTCTAGTGGTGTCATGTGAACGTCGACTATATGACACTTCACCTATATGGGCCTAGGGGAATGCATTGTGTATTTGGCTACTAATCGTAGGGGTTGCCAGAGTGACAGAAACCTGAACCCCCATTAGTAAACCATTGCACAAGGGACATAAGGGTGTTAGAGTTTAAAGCTGTGGTTAGGTTTCTACCTTAATTACTTTCTTGTACTTACGGATGTTTGCAAGGGGTATAATCACAAGTATGTATTAGTCTTGGATGGGGTGGTACATTAGCACAGGTTCACCCACACAACACTTAGCAAGCTAAAGAAGATTAATCAACTATATGAAGCGAAAGCACTTGACAGTCTTCCCATGTGTCCTCGAGAACGTTTGGTCATCTTAAGTAATACAACCGGCTTGTCCTTTGCTGCATAAAGGATTGGGACACTTGCTGTATTTATTCCTACTATCTTTTATTTACTCGTACTTTGTTTACTTGCTATATCAAAAAACCCTAAAAATCCGTTTGCTAAGTATTTGCAGAGAATTTTTGATCCATACCCATACCACTAGCCAGCACCTTCTGCTCCTCGTTGGGTTCGACACTCTTACTTATCGAAAATACTGCAATACACCCCCTATACTTGTGGGTCATCACGGCTGACCTACTGGTGGCTGCACTTGTGCTAGTGGTGGTGCGTTGAGAGCTAAAGTTCCACGCACGACGATGTATCCTCTGTTTGCTGCTTCGGTTGCTTTTGCATTACATACTTCCTGCATTTTTTGGAATGTGCAGCAATCCTTCATGAGGTGGTTTGAGCGCCTCCTCCCCTCGGACTCGATGTAGAAGTGCATATTGCAGGCTCCCTCGAGCATCTGCATTGGATACATTGGAGGCTCATGAGCCCTTGGCTGATACCGCTGTGTTGGTTGGGTTCCTCCGGCGTCATCTCTGTTTCCGTGGTATCCGCTACCGCGATGGTCGTTTCTTCGGTTGTCCTCTCCTGAGAAACCAAATGCAACGTAGCTTGGCCCATTGTACCCATCATTGCTTTGTCTTCTCCCATCGTTACTACGCATATCCCGATCTTCCTCAGGTGAACACCGTCATTTGTTGTTTACTGCATCTTCGTCGTCTGCCCAACGATTGGCCATATCCATCAACTAAGAAATTGTTTTGGGTTTGACCCGTCCCATCTCCTCAATTAATTCTCTTCTGCGAAGGCCGTCATTGAAAGCATTAATCGCCATCATCATTGAAAGCATTAATCGCCCTTTCATCTGATATAGCTTCGATTGAGTTCTTGATGATGTTTCACCTTTGGATAAATGCTCGTATTGGCTCCCCAGATTTCTGCTTGCATGCCCGCAACTATTCTAAGGATGTGGGATGCTTGGACATGGATGTAAAGTTTCGGATAAAATTATCTTCGAGGTCATTCCAACTGCTGATGGATTCTTCGGGTAGCTATCTGAGCCATGACCGGGCAGCGCCACTTAGGTGCAGCTGTAGGCTCTACATTGTGGTAGCCTTGGAGCCACCCTAGAGTTTGATGGTTTGTAGGTAATCAGCTAGGCAAGCTTCAGGTTCCTGGAGACCGTCGTACTTTTGGTAGTCATGAGGAAGTTTGAAATCCTTGGGTACCGGGGTCTTGCAAACCCGTTGGGTAAAGCAAATGGCTGCACAAAATTCATACCCATCCTAGCTTTTGCCATCGTAGTATCTTTGACTGTTGTGCTCCTCCCTAGATCTGTCGATCCTGCGCTATGTAATGTCATTTCAGGCATCCTCACACGGCTTGGGGTTTGAAAAGTGCACCCGACGTGGTGACCGTGATCGTCGGGTGTGTCCCATATGCCGAGGGCTATTGTGACAGCGTGGTGATTTGTCGGGTTGCTGGGTGATTCCTCGTTCTCCTTGTGCGAGGGATGCTCCCACCATGCCAAGGTTCCTAAGAGCGGAGCAATGGAGAGCCGCCTGGGGACCGTCAGGTGCAGGTTGAGTTGTGAGTAAGTAGGTTTGGGCGGCGACAATGGCGGCTTGCGCTGTTTTTGCTTTTATGTGTCCTGCCTGATCTACTGACATGAAGGACAAGTCCAGATCTCGAGTGAGCTCATTTGTTTCAGTCTCCAGAATATGTTGCAGCTGTGAGGTTCCTCTCCTTGGTGGTGCGCCTCCAGTTACGCTGTCAGACCCGCGGGTGGAGCTTAGCTGTGCCCGCCGGATGCTAGATTCATCGGCCAGCTTTCTCCTTCCCTCGAGTTTCCTCTGCATCTTGAGTAAGTCCCTTTTTTGTGGTGGAGTAAGTACGGATAGACCATTAAATCTTCGTGTGTGGCGTCCACTATCATTGGGACCGCACCCGAAACTACATCCCTCGCTCTTTGCCATGTTTCCGATGACAACCGAAGTGTTAGACGCTCGTCATCATGCGTTCCTTCTCTTCCTTGTGTGATGCAATTGGTGGGCGGGTCTCCTTCGTTTCCGTAGTTTCCTGCATCGGTATCCGATAGAATATCATCGGGATCGAGGATTGGGTTACCATTGGAGTCGAGTGGTGTCGATGTTCCCTCCTTGATGATTGCGCATACTTGATGATGCGTCATGTACCAGCTGTTGTTGTCGCTATCGGATCCGTAAAAGACACTGTCAGAGAAAACCAGTGAAATCCCACAGGTTTTGCTCTAGGTAGGTTTCGGCCTTTTTGATTCCGAAGTTGACGCTTTCGTTGTCTTCATCGGGTTCGATGTTTGATGAGTTTGAGCCATGTTGTGGCGTAAGTTGGGAGTCTGACTCGAAGAAGAAACAGTCGTATAGATCGGCCAGATCCCCTAGATCTGCAGAGTTTTCGCGACTTTCTTTGTCGTTTATTGGCTCAGGTGCGGCTTCTTCAGATGAACCGACATGAGATGCAGGTATCGTCGTGGGTGCTGCTGTTGTGACCGACGGACCCGAGTGGATCGAGGCCGATAGGCAGAGATTTTCGGGTTCCTCCACGCGGAAGTGGAAACTCCTGATTATGAGATTGGTTCCCCATTGAAGTCAATGGGAACCGAAACAGGGGTGGGCGGGTGTGAATCCGCTGCTGCCGGGTTGTTGCTTGGTGAAGAGGGGTCCGCTCAATCCATGGTTCCAGCATTCAGATTTCCCACAGACGGCACCAATTGACGAGGGGTAACCTCGGCAATGCCCATGGTTATAGACTTAGAGTTTCGTGGAAAAGAGAACGCTGAGAATTTCGTCGGCTGATCAGACAAACAAGTGAGTCGAAATCGTTTGATTACTGTGGAAAATATGGTTATAGATTGCTCAAAGCTTCGGTACCTCTCCATTGGCTCCTCCCGGCCTTTATATAATAGGCTGGGTCCCAAAGCCATAAACGGATAGGCTATAAGTTACAATTACAACACTAGTACAATGTCGATTTCTACTTATTTCTTGATTGCCAAGACACGCTTATGTTCGTCAGATGCTCTCTGGACTTTCCTTTACTTTTTACGGGCTTCATGGTCCGCAGACCTTTGTATGCCTAGGGTATTCAACCATGGGAGCCCGATTGGTCATGCCTATGTCAGTACCTAACCAAATCTTTTCTTTATAAAGAAATCCTTGGAATCTAGATCTTAGAGATTTTGATGTTCTATTCTTGTGTTCTTCCTCTCTTATTCCCCCGATAGTTTTTGTAGATTTTGTGAAATTTGAGAGTGAGGGACTTGTCATTGCATTAGGTGCATCAATTTGAGTTCTCTATAAAGAATTAGTGAGTAAAAGCTTGTGGGCCTATTAATCTTGGGTTCTTAGAACCATAGATGGCTGTGTGTTAGTGGTGGTGATTCTCTTGGGACCTACAATCGAGTTGTGGAGATTTCTCAAGCTAAAGGCATTTGTGGTGATTCTTGAGAGCCTCCAATTGAGCTGTTAAGATTGACCCAAATTTGTACGGATTCGTTGACCGCCCTCAAGCGTCTCGTAGTGGATCGAGGTCTTTCCCATTGGCGAAAGGGTCCGAGGAGAATACGGTGAACCATTGTGGTTTTTGGAGTGCATTGTGCCTCCACACTGCTCCAATGAAGGCGTATCTTTTTTGGAAGTGAACTTGGGATAAAATCATCAGTTTTGTGTTCATCGGTTATCACCTTGTTTCTTGTCTTGCTTAGCATAGATTATTGGTGTACTTAGTTGCTTGATAAATTAAACACTAGTTTTATTCCGTATTTATTAGAGCTTAAACTTTTGAAAAAAACGCATATTTACCGCCTGTAGACGACATCCGTGTTCTTTCGGAGGTACAGCTGGAACGCTAAATGCACCAAAAGTCTAGCATCGAACAATAAAATTCCATTTACACATTATTTTTTAATATATTTTTACTATACTTTCTCCGATCTAAATTAATTGACTTGAACTTGTCTAGATTCAATTGTATCTAGACATGATTTAATACTAGACGAATCTGAGTTAACTAATTTGGTGAGACAGCACGCGTTTGCATCCGTCTATTTTGTCTGAATTTTTTTTTGAGGGCAGTCTATTTTCTCTGATGGTAACACGACAGCTGCTCGACGAGCCAATGCCGGGTTTCCACGGTCGACGGTCCTCCCCCACTGACCACTTGCTCTTCCTTTTCAAACTCCTGGCATCTCTATCCATCTATCTGCTCTGAATCGAAGAGAGGCCATACGGAGTGTAGGCACGCCGACCAACTAGTGAAAGCGAAAGTGGTGACGGCGCCGGCGGCGATGGGGATCTGGGGCTGGCCCTGGGGGCGGCGAGGGCTGTCGGGCTTCGGCTCCGCGTCCACCGCCGAAGACGTCGCCGCCGGCGTCGACGCCAGCCATCTGACGGCCATCGTCACAGGTACCGTAACTCTCTGTCCCGTGCTGGCAGTTTTTGCTGTTATTATGAATGGATTCCACGGACCGCCATGAACGCCGAGAAGAGCGGAACAAGTTATGCAGCGAAGGTATCAATCCTCCCCTCACGCCCTCGCCTCTCCCGCACCCTCGCCATTGCCGAATACAGAGTCTGTTTCTTCATTGGCAGTGTGCTGATTAATTAATTATGTGATTACGAAAAACATGATTATGGAGATTTTTTTTACATTATACGCACTCGGGCCGGACCTGCAGCTTTCGGAAACGGGGCCTGAAGTTTCAAAAGGGCCTCCAACTATTTTTTTTTTCTGAGGTGCCTAAAAAAAAGGGCCTCCAAGTGCTATAAGTTTGGCACCCTAGCTCCCAATCCCCAATCCGTCTCTCCTTCTTCCGCCGCACCCCTCGCTACCTAGGGTTTCCTTCCGTCCCAGATCCCCCGAATCCCCAACCCTACCTCACCCATGGCGGCCGCCGACGACTCCAAGAAGATGATCACCCTCAAGTCCTCCGACGGCGAGGAGTTCGAGGTGGAGGAGGCGGTGGCGATGGAGTCGCAGACCATCCGCCACATGATCGAGGACGACTGCGCCGACAACGGGATCCCGCTCCCCAACGTCAACTCCAAGATCCTCTCCAAGGTCATAGAGTACTGCAACAAGCACGTCCAGGCCGGCAAGCCCGCCGCCGACTGCGCCGCCGCGGCTGCCTCCGACAGCACCCCGCCCGCGCCCGCGGAGGACCTCAAGAACTGGGACGCCGAGTTCGTCAAGGTCGACCAGGCCACCCTCTTCGACCTCATCCTCGCTGCCAACTACCTCAACATCAAGGGACTGCTCGACCTTACCTGCCAGACCGTTGCTGACATGATCAAGGGCAAGACCCCCGAGGAGATCCGCAAGACCTTCAACATCAAGAACGACTTCACCGCTGAGGAGGAAGAGGAGATCCGCAGGGAGAACCAGTGGGCCTTCGAGTAGATCTATCTACACCCTGACGCGTTGATGATGCCTAGAACTCGCAATTTCCTCTATTTCAACAACGCTTGCTACTTTTAATGTCGTCGTAATGGTTGTAATTATTTTGGAGTCGAGCTCCGTGGTTTGTGAACTATCTATCTATCTATCTATCTTCAGTGGTTGGTTATGTCTGAACTATCTATCGTTGGTCATCTTGTGAACTGAATTGGTATCGTCAAGTGGATCTTTTGCTTGCAAAATAAAGTTTTACTTTGGCTGATTGGATGTACTGTCGATACTATGGTTCAATCTTATGAGAAGATGTACTAGTAGTAGTATTTTGTTGTTTTACCGTAAACCTGCATCAAGTTAGGTCTGGTTTGTGAACATCCATCTTCAGTGGTGTCTGGAATGAAAGCTATCTATCATGATTCAGTGGTCGTAACTTGTGTACAGAATAGGTATCCTCTAGTGGATCTATTGCTTGTTTAAGTTTGATACGTTAACAGATCAGAAGAAATATGTACTGTAAATACTATTGTTCAATCTTCTAAGATGTCGTAATAATGCCTGCATCAAGTTTAGGTTTCATTACTGCAATATAAGGAATTTCTATGCTATACTGTTGTTCAATCTTCCAAGAGGATGTAGTAGGAGGTTCTATAACTGCAACAATAACAGAACAAATCAGTACTGTTTTGACTGCAGCAGAGGTTCCCTGAATAAATATTGAGTTATCATGATTAAAAAGCCAACTTTTTGTACATTCTGATCTTCACATTACAGAAGAAATCATGACTCAGGTGTCATAACACTCGTGTTTACATGCAGGAGCAACCAATGGCATTGGGAAGGAGACAGCCAGAGTTCTTGCACTGAGGGGAGCAAATGTGATCATACCAGCAAGGACGCTGGAGAGTGGAATGAAGGTGAAAGAGAGCCTTGCCGAGGAGGTCCCGAGCTCGAACCTCCATGTCATGGAGATGGATCTGAGCTCCCTTGACTCCGTTCGCAGCTTTGCTCGCTCCTTCAATTCCTCCCACAAGCATCTGAACGTCCTCATGTATGTAAATTTGGCATCATCTGACACACCGCAAATGATTGAAAGAAGCACAAGGTGTGGTGACTGGTGAACACACTGACTGAGTGATTCCATGTGTTTTTCTGAAGAAACAATGCAGGGATAATGGCCTGCCCTTTCCAGCTATCCAAAGATGGGATTGAGCTGCAATTCGCGACCAATCATCTTGGTATGCATGTGTCTTTACATTTACGATATAAACAAGACTGTCATTTTTGCTCTTCAGTAATTGTGGTTGATGCCTTTGTTCGTGTGCTGTTACCCATCAATCATGTAAACACTATAGGATATTCTGTTGCTGAGGCTCATTTAAACACCTGTTGAATTTTCACCTTGCGAGCAGGCCATTTCTTGCTGACAAATCTTCTACTTGACAAGATGAAATCGACTGCCAAGGAAACCGGCACACAGGGCAGGATCATAAACGTATCTTCAACAGCTCATAGGAGAAGCGATGGTTCTGGCTTTGATCTGAACAAGCTGAATGACAAATCCAGGTGAGCAATATGTTTACTGATTTTGTTTGCATGAACTCAGCATAAGACCTAGCTGAAATTCCTTCTAACTATTGAAACATTTACAGGTATAATGCATTCAGTGCATACTCACACTCCAAATTAGCGAATATTCTCCATGCAAACGAGCTATCTAGGCGTTTTGTGGTATGCAATCTCTTAAAAATTACATACCTCGTATTCATCATGAGTTAAGCTTAGAGCAAAACACCAGCTGAAACCTCACAAGACATTCAAGTTGGGCCTTTTCTGCCTTTTTGGACTTTGGCTTATAAACCACAAAGCACCTAAACTGGTGCTTTTGATTTTGGCTTTTGGCTTATACCATTGTGTAACAATAATGAGTCAAAAGCCAAAAGCACCTATTTGGCCTAACCAAACACCCCCAAGCAATGCTGCAACACAACGCTGCTGTTTTCTTTTTTGCCTGATGAAATAACATATAGCAGAATAAGGTAAAACACGTAGTGTGGGGCCTTAAAGGTCTAATAATTGACTAATGGTAGTTTGGTGGAAACCCAGGTACAAGGATGTGATCTGACTGCAAATTCCCTGCACCCTGGACTCATCGTAACCAACATCGCCCGCTACATCGCGACAAACAGTAATTCCATCACAAGGAACTTAATTCATCGATTCTGAGACAACTGTTCATTAAAGATTAGTTAAGCAGTACCTCAAACCTTAAACCGAATGTTCTACAGGTGTGCTGACCTCGATTCTCTCTCTGGCCAAGCCTTTCCTGAAGGATGTGCCCCAGGTATTGTAATCACACTCTATTCAACTGTCTAACTGGAAAGTACACTAGAGTCTGTGTAAGTCTGTCACAAGATCTGTATCATGAAAACAGAATGGTTAGAAGATTTTAACCTGACAAGATGAATTTGATATTCAGGGAGCTTCGACTACTGTTTACCTGGCATTGCATCCTGATGCCAAGGGTTTATCTGGCAAATACCTCGCTGGTTGCAATGAGGCGACACCAACGCCTGTCGCAAGAGATGCAGAGCTGGCCAAGAGGCTGTGGGCGTTCAGTGAAGAGCTCGTGGGAAATAGATCAAAATGATTTGATGTTGGGTGCTTCGAGTGGTCTGTACATGCATGGCATCGGTTCAACAGAGTATGTGTTCTTATTGTAAAATGCTATAGTTTCATGTAGTATCTATCTTTTCTAGGAAGACATGAATAGATTGCAATTGTTAAATTTTCTGTAGAAACTTATGAACCCATTCCCCATCTATTATGTCTGTCTAATCTTGATTATTTGTTTCATATTGAGCGACTTCTTTTTTGTTCGAATAACAGCAGGAGAATTCTATATTGTGTTCATTAGAAGAAAAGGTCAAGATTACCAGATTGACAAAGTGGTCCAGTCTATGAGGAAAACCGAGCGAAAAAGCCACACAAACGATGGAGCCTCGCCGCCCACACGACGCCAGATCACCACCGCACTTAACACATGCCACCAAGTTTGGAGCCGCTGCTCTGACTTCCCCCGCTTGGACCCGATCTGTGGCGTCGCACGGCCTAGATGCCTTGTAGCCCATGCTACACAAGACGACCACCTGCATATCATGGATGCTGCGCCTAAAGTCTGGGGCTTACCCTTGGCGTGCCAGCCAGACTGATTCTCGGATTGTGTTGACCGGGCCGACGAACTTGCTACCCCTTCAGCACCAGCATGCCACCCATGCCTTGCTAGGCCACGACCACACCCTAGAGAGTTATCGCTGCAAGGCCATCCGAGGCTGCCGCCTTGGCGCACGTCCACCGTCCGGAGCTGCCGCTTCGGCATCCACTACCCTTGACCACAAAGCAACCCTGCTCAGCGGCCACAAACCTGTCGTACCACAAGGTCAAGGACTCCAAGGCGGCACCTTCAAGAAGGTAGCGGAATAGGTTTCGCAGCCACCCACTCCAAAGAAGCTCAGGTTTTCACCTGACTTCTTATTATCAAGTTATTTCTGTTGGTGGGCTAGCTAAACTATATATTTTTTACCATTTAGGGAAATAAAAATAAGTTATATCATCTGGTGTTTGGCAGGTGTCATATTTTGTTTTAAAATTCTCTCTCTCTCTATATATATATATACATTTAAGGACGATTTTCATAGGAATTGTGTAGGATTTGGATTCTATGAAAATTTCTTACAACAAGCTTTTGATTCGTAGGATCATATCCTATAGGAACTAACCCTATAGGAATCTTGTAGCTCCCTCCGTTCGGAAAAGGATGCCGCAGATTTGTCTAGATACACATGTATCTAGACGTGTTTTAGATACATGCCTATCTAGAAAAATCTGCGACATCTAATTCGGGACAGAGGGAGTAGTGTAAATTTCATAGGAAAAAAGCATTAGGTCATACTTCATGGAAAATTCCTTTGCAAATTCTATGTTTGTATTTCATCGAGAATTCCACTTCCCATAGGATTCAAGTAGACAAGGACATCACAATCCTATATTTTTTCTATTCTTATACTTTTCCTATCCTATGTATCAAAGGAGCCCTTAGATATATCTGATTTTTACTATTCAAGGTTGTAAGCTGATTTATTACCAAACTATTTTTTAATCAGAATAAGAGCTCCTTATTTTTACATTCGAATTGAAAAGTCTCTTCACCCTATACTGAGCTGCTTTCCAAATTCTAGTATGTTTGTAATTCATTGACACAAAAACGCATACCTTGTCTTGAGATGCTCTTCAAGTTTGATATTTTATACTAATTGGCTTGAAAAGACATACACACATGGCAGCAAAACAGGGCGCCTCTTACTCAACTCTGAGTACCTGTTAAGAAAATTGAACAATAAAAAGAAGCTCATCAAATCGTCATGCCTCTTCATGGATATGATAACTCTTTCCCTTCTGAATATGTAACTACCATTCAGTCAATCCAATTTCTCTGCACCTGCCACATGCTATGGGTGACAGTCCATTCTCATGGTAAGAATCTTGGATTAGCAGTTCCTTAGTAGTGTAGCTACTATTACTTGAGTGACACACGTTTCGTGGCTAATGGGATATATGGGCCATCTTAATCAGCTGTCTCCTTGTTTCTTTGGACATCAAACTTTGACTAGTTCTGCCTTGACACCATTCTTATCCCCGTCCGTGTGAGCACTATCTCCTTCAAGCCTGCCCTACTGTCGAGGACACTATAGTGCTGATGGCTATGAACAAGGCAAGAGGGTTCTGTTTATCCTCTGTTCACACCTATCTAAACCTGTGCAGTGGGATTATTTAGGCTGATAGATATAGCTCATAGTTATAACATTTTTGTTTGTGTTCCTGCTCTATGCATGAGCTGAGATGTTTGGTGAGCTTGCCATTACGCTTGATCCTAATGGTAATGTTATATGCAAATTAGAACACTAAAAACAATTTGGAGATTACTGGATTAATGGGAAGGTCTACAAGCAGTTCATTATGGATTTGAAATTTGGAGCATTCTTAAAACAATGAACCTTTCTCTGTTCATTATTGTTGCCTTGGCGAGATGCTAGCTGTAATGTTAATTTTGGGAACATGGACTAAGTAGGATCTTATGTACTCCCTCCGTCCCAAAATAAGTGACTTGAGTTTGTCTAGATTCGCATGTATCTATATACTAAAACATGTCTAGATACATCCGAATCTAGACAAAACCACGTCACTTATTTTGGGACGGGGGGAGTATCTAGGATTATGTGATTCTCTAGGTTTGAAAATTTTGTGTTCGCAAAATCTATCTTCCGAACTCTGTGACCCAGAACAAGCTCCAACCGGTGCTCTACTTAATCTCCCTTTCAGCTTCCCTGCTTGCTTTCTCTCTCCTTACATGTGATTTTTCTCTTGCAGTTTGTTAATCTACTGTTCTTCTGTTCCTGGTGGTGCTTGAACGGTTCCTTGGGATGGTGTAGATGCAGCCTGTCATGCCACGCGGCTTCAGATTTTGAGGGAAGTTACGCCATGTATGGTTCTCAGAGATGGCCATGTCTATCCCTATGTCGGCTAGTGTGTGTGATGTGTCGATATTGTGGTAATTGGTACTAGAAAAGTTCTCTTTCTTTTGGTTTTCTATTCCTAATAAAACTGTTTAGCGTATCGTTGTTCCATAGTTATTCAGTTATGCTTCCCTGGCATTCTCAGTCTGTATAAGTGTAATGCTTCTTGGTATTGGTATGGCAGCCGGTGCAAGTGTATCATAATCCATTTCTTCATAAGTTTCTTCCTGAATGTAATAAACCAGGATTCTAATGTTCAGATCCTGTCGCCTAAATATCCTCGGAGCTTTTACAGCTTCCCCTTTTCCGGTTAGTGCCTAAATCTCCGAAATGTTGATGGCTGCAGCCGTCTTTTCCTCCAAATTTCCACCCGTTGGCAAGATTACTCCATATAGCTGTGATTTCTGGATGGTTAATCTTGAGTGTTAAATCTTCAGTTGAAGTCTGCTATATTGTTTTGATGATGCATTGATCATGCTATATGAATTCTTCCATATAAATAATGTTGAAGATTCTGGTATTTATTTTGGTTCCTAGTTCTCAAATTTTTGTTTGTGTTTTTCATTCGAAATTTCCTCGATACTGAATTATAAAAGCAAGTCTATGCAAGAAAGAAACGATGCCCTTGGGCAATGGCACTTGGACCTTAGTTCCCCTTCCTCTGGGTGCCAACGTTGACATAATATATCATTCTTAATCATGCACTTGACATATATATTGTATCATTCTTAAATGTTTTTTGATGACATGCTTAAATATATGTACAAATTTTTGTAAAACGGGATAAGGTTTCCAAGAGGATAGGCCTATCTAGTTTTGGTGTAACTATTTTGCCCATACTTGAAATTATTTTTGGCCCATGCATAGTGCATCAGGTGTCAAAGTGATTTGTTAGACATTGTTCCACCGTGGCCGGCGCCCCTGGCCAAATGTGTCCTTATTGTATATGAAAGAATATGTGGTACCACAATCATATTCTTTGTTACATGCAAGGGGGGGTTTAAAATGCAAATTTGTACATCAATTCATCATGCAAAAACTAGTGTAAGGTATTTTTGCAGGAGAAAAGGTAGTAAAAAGATTTGTAAATTTTGTACCCAGTCCGGTAAAACCAACAACCCCAGAACCAGTATCATGCGAGCATATATATAAGCAAACTGGTTTCGATGCACTCAAGTTGAGAGTTACTACAAATAGTTTTATTTCGGGACTGAAGCCAAATTGGTCTCTCACACAACATATAACAACAAATCTGAACAAGATTCAAGTCCTCATATGGCTCACACACATCTGGAGAAGGAAGAAGACGGAAATAGTCATACGCGTTGTTTACACATCGGACAGATCCATCATGGGATGGGACATAAGACTTAAATTCAGACCAAATGAAAAGGGAGCAACACAGCGAAGTTGACGACACTACCCACACAGCTCGCAAGTCTAAAACCAATACTACTACCTAGCTAGTTCCGTTCCTGGTTTCTTTGTACTCCCTCCGATCCAAATTAAGGTACATCCGAATCTAGATAAATCCGAGTCAATTGATTTGGATCGGAGGGAGTACCTTTTTCTTCAGCGGCAGAAGGAGGAGGAGCAGAAGCAGCGGCAGCAGAAGGAGACATCATGGGACTAAAAGGACGCTTATTAGGAGTCGGCTTAGGACTAAACGGACGGTTAGGACTCGGCTTAGGACTGAACGGACGGGCATTGCTAAAAGGGAGAGACTTTGGACTAAACGGAGGAGGCTTAGGGCTGAAAGGGGGTGACATGGGACTAAATGGACCCTGCGTAGGACTAAATGGAGGAGGCTGCTTAGGGCTAAATGGACCCTGCGTAGGACTAAATGGAGGAGGCTGCTTAGGGCTAAATGGACCCTGCGTAGGACTAAATGGAGGAGGCTTAGGGCTAAAAGGTCGAGACCTGTTGGGAGTAAAAGGAGGAGGTTGCGCGAGCCTGTCGATGCGGAAGGTGACGGGGACACTGTCGCCGGAGAGGTAATCTTTCTTCACCGTCAAGCACTTCATCACCTCTCCAGGCGCCGGCGGCGCGCCGCTGCACAGGGAGCTGCTCTTCACCACCGGCGCCTCCAGGGTCGTCCTCGTGCCGTCGTCCGAGTGCTCCACGGCGATCACGCATGAGAACTGCGGGGCCACGCCGCCGTCCGCACGGACGCACACCAGGGACACTTCCACCTCCTCCGCGCCGCCGCGCTCGGCGACCGAGACCAGGAACACGTTCCGGTGCCGATCAGCAGCGCTATTATCGTCCTCGCCGACGAGGACCTGCCAGCCCTGGGAGAGGGGCAGGCTGAGGGCCCCCGGATGGCCGTAGCGGACGACGAGGATGGCGCGCGAGTGCTCGGGGATGTGCTTGAGGAGGTTCTGCAGGGACCCTGAGAAGCCGCAACGCCCCGGGCAGCCGCAGGGCGCGTGCTGGCACACACGGCGGTGGTCGGCGGCCGCGTGGTAGATGACGCCGCCGACGTTGCAGCCGTACCTCTCGTAGTCGCACGGCACGAAGACGGCGGCGGCGAAGTCGTCGGCGAGGGTGGAGTGCATGACGGGGCGGCCGCAGGCCTCGCCGTGGGCGCCGCGGCACGACGAACACACCAGGTGATTCGCGTCGCACTGCAGCATGTGCGAATCAAAGATGAAGAGATCGATCGAGCAGAGCAGAGCAGATGGCGAAGAAGCAAGATCGAGACTTGGAATTGAAGAGCAGGTTGGTTGATCGATCTCACCTTGAAGATTGGGGGTTTGAGGGGGAGGTGGCAACCACGGCAGTCAAACTTCTCCGCCGCCATGCGCACAATCCTAGTGCTCACCACCTGCTGCGGCTCCGTCTTCCCCGTGTCTACCACCGGCAGTACTATGCCCAGTGCCCCTTCTCCGCTGCCGCCGCCACGGTTGGTCATCTCTACTCCTTCTTTTCCTTCTAGTGACGTCCAAGCTAGGTTCATCAGTAGTACTTCAGTAGAGCAATAGGCTAACACACACTATCACTGAACGCCATGCATGCCAATCTCGTGATATACTCCATGCATGCCTGGTTGCTCATTATGCGGAGATACTACATACGTACGGCGGAGAGTAGAGAAGATTTCTAGCTACTCGATCCGTGCCACTTATTTGCACATTAACATATGTAGATATGGAGAGTACAACATTTAGGTCTACTTCATGTATATATGTCAGGTTGCACATTTACATGGAGGATACTGAGAGTACAAAGTCGTGGTTGCACATTATGAACTCACATGACCAAAATTTTAGGCCTGGCTCGAGCTAGGTGATTCGTGTCGACTTCACGTGCGGGCTGGTGATCGACACAACATTGCGTGTCTTGAGGAAATAATTTAGTGGTCTCTTTTTTGCCCCTTCATCCGGCACCCCGAGAACATGGCCTTTATTAATATTTTGATACTTCCTCCGACCCAAATTAATTGACTTGGATTTGTCTACATTCGGATATATCTAGCACTAAAACATGTCTAGATACATCCGAATCTAGACAAATCCAAGTTAATTAATTTGGGTCGGAGGGATTAATCTCACATTTGACAACTCCTGTTCGCAAATTACATTATATATTTTTTTGGCAAAATTCCACCAATCTATTAATAATCATCAACAAAAGTACAATGCAAAGAGACCCAAAAGTAATAAAAAATATTATTTTTTTATTTATAAGAGCAAAATTCACACAACAAGAGACACTGGGGATAAGGTTTCACAAAACAACAATCCAAGGATTTTTTTTTAGAAAAAACTATAGCTATGGGGATAAGTTGTTTGACATGACCCAAATTTCGCGTTTATTGCCGATTGGCATTCGAACATTCTATCTCGGGTTAACCGATCAGTTCACTACCTTTTAAATTCTTATCATGGAACCGGGGCTTGGCAAGATTTTTTTTGAGGGCCTTGGCAAGATTTGTGGCAATTGTAAGGTGTCAGTTTTTTCCTATTCTTTTTCTCTCCTTTATTATTTTCATCGTGAACACGACTCATGGTATCGGTCTGCTGGAAGACGGTGCCCGAATGTTGCAACACCGCTTGCCTCTCCGGCATCCACTAAAGCTTCTCGAATCCGTCTGCATCTTACCCACTCAGGCACCTCCACTTCTATGGGACAACCGGACAAGGAAGCCCACCCAAGGTCTACCAACGGAAGGGGCATCCGGGTGTCGGGGTAGTTTCGAGATTCACTGAAATAATTTCTTAGAGTAATCGGAATAATGCCGGTGACGTAACCTATTTCTGGAAGATGGTTCTGGAGTCGCCAGAATAGTTTTCAGGGTTCATTAAACTTATTCTGAGACCAATAATTTTTTAAAAAGTGTTCAAAAACAGTCCAAAAAATATATAGGTTCGATTAAATATGATGTACTGGTCTTTATTTGAAAGAAACCAAAGAGAGAGAAAACCACGAGGAGAGGTTTCGGTGGTGGGGGCGGCGGTGGTGGTGATGGAGGGGGGGGGGGGGATGATGATCCATAGGTGCAACCGCGGGGTGGGGTGGCGCATGGGACCACCATGGCCCACCATGGGCTGGAGCATGGCCCCCCGCCATGTAGGCCAAACCTTCCAATAATGCATGGAGTCATTTTAGGAAACTCTGGATCATATCTCTATTTAAGTATGCAAATATCTTGCTTGATTATCAAGATATCATATTCTGTAAAAGGAGAAGGGATGATCTCCAGTTAATATGGGAGATACACATGCCCATGTGTGTGTTGGGGTGGGGGGTGGGGGGGGGGGGCGCACACTAAGGCCCACCATGGCTGGCAACCACCTAAGGGAAACCCTATGGCGCCCCTCCCCTCCCCCTCCTATTTGACATGGGTGGTCTGCCCCATGACACACCAATTGCTCTCCACCGCGTGCCAAAGCTCTCTCTACACCGTATACATATATCATGAGGCTAAGAGACTACCACCGTTGTCATAAAGTTCTGTACAAAGGAGCATTGACGGATTGAGGAACCGTGTATGTGTAACCTGCAGAGGGATCGTCAATTCGATCCTAGCATCAAGTGAGACTTCTCCATGCTGATGAGAGAGATACACCGAGATGCGGGGATCGACGCGGTCTTCATCAACATCTACATCGACGTTACTCTCTTCTGCATAGGAATCCTGGAGACTATACGGTGTCCATGAAAACATAGGAGTAGGGCTCCATCCACGGTGCACTGAAGCTGATATCTTCAGATGATCTTTTGTACAACAGGACGAACAGGAAGACGACGATGAACTGGCAACTATTTGGTCAAAGGAGCAGTGCTCCATCGACGGTGCAGCCGGCCTCACCGTCTTTTTTGTTTTCTGTATCCCTTATGAGAAACGACTATGAAAAAACTCCATAGTAGATGTGATTATGATAAAACTCCATAGTAGTTGTATGTAAATTAAGTAACAATTGCTAATTCTACCCGCTATTTAATATCGCCAAAGAACGTCACCACTGTTTCCATTGAGGTCTTCACATCACCGACGAGCATCTATCAACATAGCAGTTCACCGTTGCTGATCTGGGTTTGGATCCGTGTCCATTGCGTCTCTATGTACTAGTGATCCATGAACAAAAATTACAAGTTGATCCTAAAACACTAACACGAAATTAGGATTATGTGGAACAAAAGCTTCTCTACGGAGGAATAAACCTTGTGTGCACGGAAAATAACATATGTCGACCAATTAGAATCTACACTAGGAACAAAATTGTAGAGTGTGATGAACAAATCTTGTCTTCAACGAGAACAAAATATAGGAAACTATACTACATTGGGGGAAAAAATCTACACATAGAATAAAAAAATATAATATAGGAAAAAAGTAAAATATAGAAAATAAAGCAATAGAAACTGTAGAACAAACTATCAATGCAAAGTTTTTAAATAGAAGTCCATAGCCTAGCTTTATAGATAAAGCAAACGACCAACACAAGGTTCAACGATTACAAAACACAAGAACATAGGACTTCACGGTAGCACACACACGCGACCACACAATGGGCTAGAGGTTCATTACATAACCATCAAGGTAAAAAAGAATAGGCGCCCCAATGTCATTCAAGAGGAAGAATAGTAACTTCAGCTACTGAGACACATCGCTAGGCTCCTGAGAGAAGCGATAACCATGCTCAATGCGGCTCTATCCCCTAGATTTCTGAGGAGTCTCCAACACTGTAGGAAAGCGATGGTTTTAAAGTGTAATTTTCGGACCTCACGTTTCTAAATCACAAGACGGTATAACCCGAATCGGGGGAGGAAGTACTACCGTGGAAGCCGCGAGGCCGCCCACAAGTAGGCCGCAATGGAAGGGCACGGTACCGGCCAACCATCCACCCCAGTATTCATGATTATAGCTTCGAGTGCGAGAAACGTGACCAGCTAGCTGCGAGGCTAATATACACAAGTGAGTATGTACATCAATGACATACAAGAGTATATTAGAGCAATTCCATCTAACAGAAATAGAAATATATTGCAATACCATTACGTCAAGATCCAAATTATATAGATAGTAGTAATAATATTTTAGGATTATATCCTCATACATCACTCAACAAATGATCAAGCGGTATCCGAGTACGGATTAAGATTCAAATCGGCATAAGATGCCACAAAAATAAGCAGATTACCGCCCACAGATCTCAGAGATCTCCATCCCTGGAATCTCTATGCAAGAGGGTCGTTGCCGCCATCATCGTCCTCATTGACATAGTAGCATCCATATAGGTGTACCTGACAACCTAATCAATTTTTATGGTGTGAGACCCTAAGATACTCAACAAGTCTTTATGCATCTAAAGGGAACCACCAGGGGTGAAGCAATTGCAGCGAAAGAAAATTAACTAGCAGTTCTACAGAGACACGCTACAACATCCGTACAACTAGATATGGACGGACGCTTGTTAATTAGAACCAACAGTTATACAAGCAACATAAGTAAACATCGCTCGCCCCCCTTCTCGCTTACCAAACAAGAAGGCGGAGGAACATCCCATCCGTTGGCAATTTTATTAACCATTCTATGAGTGTTGCACTATTTACTAGTCATGTTTTGGCAAGTAAAACATGATACTTTAGTTATAGTTGTCTATGATCGAGAAACTATGCTTCAAGCCATCCATAACCGCGGACACAACTTTTAGAAAGATTTACCCTGCAGAGGTGCATAAATAGCAACACACGCATGATCAACCCAGGAAGAACTAAATAAAAAGCAATGACGCATCACGACAGAGCATTCACAAGATTCAAAAATGATTTCAGGGGGCCACCCCACTAAGCTACCCGCAATGAAGTTGGCCGGCTCCGAGACAGACTCATGGTTTGCGTCAATGGCTGTAAACGATTGGGAACCCGAAAGTGTGAATGGGCTTGTCGATATCGCAAAAACACTCCACATTCCAAAATAGTACAAATGCTCCACGCGCAATAGTAAATAAACCAGTAAAGCATGTCATAAGTACATGATAGTAATAAAGTCCCAAACTAATTATGGCCCCAAGAATTAAGACGTGAATCAAGCTCAGGCTAAGGGGATTCATGGTCCCACATAAGGATAGTGCGATGGTCAAGGCACAGTAATCAAGTACTCGGGTCCTACGGGACACAAGTGAGCATAAAAGAACCAAATAACAGCTATTTCCCACCGGTGTCTCTTTCTTTAGTTATCCCATTACTACACCGTTTAAGTTGTTTAGGTACCTGGTTATCCAAAGACTCGCACAAACCCTAGACATGCAATTATTTGACTCACATGGATCAAATAACTCCTGTAGTAATGGCTCATAGGATTGAGGGTACAGGCTTCAGTGGGATTTAAAAGTAAATGCTATGCAGTATTGGGATTCCAATTTAATGCGAATCATGACACAATGTGCAAGAATAAAGATAGAGGCATATGTGCTTTATGTAATGCAAGCATCCATAATTGCTTGCTTATTAGCTCAGTAGTGGAATAACTGGGATTCGGGTAGTACTCTTGGTTTTCCTGTCAACTTCCTTGCTCGGCGTCTATCCGAAATTAGAGCTAAACACGCAAATGGCCATAATAAATAAAGTGCACAATCATATAAACATATGCAACAAGCAAAACAAGGTATGACATGATGAAATAATGCACAATTACATGGTATAACATAGCATGACATGGGTGAGGTGTAAGAACAATAATAAAATACTTTAATTAATTTTTTAGTCATGTTTTGCTCCCATAAATCTTGCCGTACACTTAATATTTATATGATGCATGCTTCAATTAATATCATGGAATGCATAGTTAGAAAGGGGTCGTCGCGCTGATCGATTTAGATATATCATTTGTCGAATTTGGAATTACAGAATTAAAGTTATAATTTTATTAAGAAAACGACATTTAATGGTAATTATTAATTCCAAAATTTTAATTGCCCAGAAAATATTTTAAATAGTATATTCATATTCCTGACATTTTCCTGATCTCAACGCATATATCATTTGTATTATTTGGAATTATGAATTAAAAATATTATTTTAATGCAAACCAATTTAAATATGTGGTCAAAGTCAAAGGTTTGACTAGTTAGAGTTGACTTTGGTTAAATTTGAAAATAGATTTAAATTCATATTTGAAAATCATTCATATATCATTTTATAAGTTTTCTAGATTCAAATTATTTTAAAAGATATAATTAAATTTGAATTATATCAATTTCTAAAAAATTTATTTGAATTAGAAAAGGTCACAGGTTTTTCTCACTCGGGTCCGTTATACCCACGCTCAATGACAGGTGGAGGCAGAGTCCACGGGGCCATAGCGCGCGCGACCAGTGGGAGCTAACACGTGGGCAAGCCAGAGGCACAGTTGGGATTAGCAAAAACATCAGATACCTTTTCATAAAAGGTTCCGACCAGATATGCCCGTGTGGCTGATAGGTGGGCCTGCTATGTGGATTGCGGGTTCAGATCGAGAAGGTGCAGGGGGCTATCTGAAAACTTCCAGCTATCTCTGACCTTGCTACTGTTCGTCTTCTCTGTTTAACTGGCGGACACAACAACTACAAAAATATCCAGAGAAGTAGGGGCCTCGAACTGGTGACCTCCAACACGACTGGATGGGATGGTGCCATTGTGGTGTTTGCAGTTAGTTTCTATGGTAGGTCTGCGGCGCGGGATAAGTTGCAGACCGCTGGGCAACGACGACCATAAACGGGCGGCGCTGGCAGCGACAATGACGTGCATGGAGGCGTGGCCAGCTAGGGCTTCAGGAAGTGGGGGCATGGATCAACGCATCAGAACGACGCGGATGCGGCAGCACATGTGGCATGTCCCTGGACGCGTTGCAGATGTCGTGCGCAAGCAGGACAACGACGAGTAGCGGCGCGCAGGCTGCTCAACAAAACGGGCCGGTGATCTAGGAAGCAAAAATGCAAACGAGGATATCTGGGAGGGTCGGCTGCTCACGGTGGGGTGGTTGGTGGTGTCGAACTGGCTCTGGGCGACGGCGATCTGCAGGAGAGCCCGCGAACTGGATCTAGGGTTTCCTCATCGGCTTCCTACTGACTCGTGTAATAACGAGCTCGTTGGGAAACCCCAAGAGGAAGGTATGATGAGCACAACAGTAAGTTTCCCCCAGTTATGAAACCAAGGTTTTCGAACCAGTAGGAGCAAGGAAACACCTCTAAGGTGTTGTTTCCAACTTGGAATCCTGCACAACACAACCACAAAACTTTGCCCCCAAACTTACAGTGAGGTTATCAATCTCACCGGTTTTGCTGAAAACAAAGGATTAAACGTATTGTGTGGAAGAAAGTAAAAACTTGCAGAAAGTAAACAGGAAACAACGAACAGTTATAGATTGATGGTAAAAGAAAGGACCAGGGTCCATAGTTCACTAGTGGTGGTTCTCCTTAAGATAGATGACATGTTGGGTGAACAAATTATAGCTGGGGAATTGACAAACATCGAGAAAGCATACATGCATATACTAATCATCTTGACTCCTTTGAGATTCGATTGGACATTACAGTATTATACATAGACCGTAATCCAACTACATCTATGACTAATAATCCACCTTCAGGCTATCATCCGAACCCCCTCCAGTATTAAGTTGCAAGCAACAGATAATTGCATTACGCATTGCGTGTAAAGTAAACAATACGATTGTGTAGGGGTTCCGCGTATGAAAACAATAAAATTTACCCTACGCCCCTGAACCCCTGAAGCTGCCAGGACCTATCTGCTAGTAATATAGTAACGGGAGGGGCTTTTCGCAAACTTACCCTTGAAGACCGAAAAGCATTGTCAACGCTCAGGAGAGCGTGGTTGATGTAGATGAGCCGAAGCCGACCTCAAGGTCGTGATGAAGTCCTTGCGCTCCTTCTGGCTCCAACGACTTGAGTGCCTCAAGTGCGACACCTCGCGGGGAGTTACACACGTCTGGTGCTTGACGATGATTCCCGCTTTCCCGATCCAGCAGCCCAGTTGCGGAAGTAGAGCTCCCGGATCTGAATCCCGCAGCGCGACGGCGCTCCGCGGTGAAGATGTCTCTCGCTCGCGCAGTCCAGACTTGGGACCATGGTCACGAGAGAGAGAGGGGGAGAGAGAAAATATCAATTGGAGGTCTTCCCAAAAGTGGGGAGACCTTTATTGATTATTGGTGTATTTATCTTGGCCAAATACCCCACTATATATAGGGGAAGGAGGGGGTACACCCTCCCTCAAAGTCCCGGGGTGGGACTAAAGGAGAGGAGGGGGAGGAGGTGGCCGCCGGCCACCTAGTGGGCCCCACGCGGGGGGCTAGGCCCAGTCGGCCTCCCCCTTGGCCCCTCTCCATCTTTCCTTTCCCCTAATGGCCCCTCTCCCTCCGGAATTGACCCATTAAGCCTTTTTGACCTTTAATTGATTTTCTCTTTATTAAATAATTATGAATAAATGATTAAATCAACATTTAACATTCATTCACACATTATTCAATCTCCGTGGCTATGGAACACCTTCCACCTCCACTCCGGACATCCTCCGGACTCACCGAAACCCTTTCGGTTTTCTCCCTTCTTTTCTTCAGTGATTCTACCGATCCTATAAACACTCTCTAAGCATCATCAAGCCCTTAAGCGTGATACCCCACGGTTCGGGAACACTCCAGACATGGTCGGGACACTCCCGCACCAATGATCAACAGAGGGACCTGGATGGCCATGTGACCCCTGTGCGTTCCACGGAAGATCTTTCGTCGTTTGAACCGGGACAGTCGTGTCTTATTCCCTTTGTCTCTTGATACTTGCATTGCCCGAGATCTGATCAATGACATCGCCCTGTCATGTTCAATCTCGTTACTGAATAATGCTACTTGACTTGTTCCAACAAGTGATATCCCCGTGATCCAATCACACGCTATGCAGGAATTGGATATAACTTCTCTGAGTGGGCCCTTGAGTATCTTCCCGTCACATGGACGGACAAATCCCGCTCTTGACATATATTGCCTCTATGGTTTCCTCCGAATACCTGAACACACCTTTATAACCACCGTTTTACCAGATGGCGTTTGATGCTATCTAAGCTCTCTCGGGAGACAGTGATTGATATAGCCTCACGGTCTAAGGAATAGTCTACGAGGGTCCATTTCTAATCATCGTAACTTGAACTTCGTGACATGATCGAGTCACAATGTTTAGGTTGGGTATTGGTTCATCATCTCATTCTCAGAATGATATGACCCCATTTCCAGCTGGCATAAATACCACATGATCAGGAAACATGATCATCTGTTGACCAATGAACCAGTGACTAGAGTTTCACTGGGAACCCCAGGTTTGTTTGTATATCACACGTGTATTGATGTTTCCACTTAATACAGTTATAGCATGATATAAAACTTAATCATAAACTATATGAAATATGATAATAGTCCTTACTACTATTTGTCTCTAGGGCATATTTCCAACAGTCTCCCACTTGCACTAGAGTACAAATACACTAGTTGCATTTGTTCTCAATCATTGGCACCATATATCCGGTACCTAGAACATGCTTGCTCATGGAAGAGGTTGAGTCTTGGTTCTGTACTTTACAGTCCCAAATCCTTTGCAACTTACTAATGTATATTTGATTGACATTAATACTTTATCATCACATGATAGCATCTGTGTGTATGCATCGTTGCTATGGCAGCAGAACGAGGCCTGATTCCAGGAGCCTACAGTGACATTAGATCAACCTCGAGGGCTTTCTCATGGGCACTGTGCACTAGGACACATCATTCTACGTTAATAGCGAACTAGCCCCGATATAACATTATACAACACTTTAGATGGTACCCTTATCTATTATTATAAATGTATTCATCGAAACTCCCGTGCACTCTGTGCAACTTTCGATGTTTTGTTCACCTCGCTTCCTACTTGACTTTGGTTGGTATCTACAGGAGTTTCCAACACATTCCCTTGTAACATAACCCTTTATTCTTTAAGATATGTCATCCTTTATGGATTTGGAAAATATGTCCACAGTTCTCTACTAGACACTGCGGACAAACTTAGCTCAACGTTTCGTGATTCGAACTTAATCACTTTCTAACGTTCTTTATTGGATCATATATCATGTTAAGTTATCATCATGGTTTACTAAGATAGAACCTATGTCTTAACATAGTGGATGACGATCATCCTTTTCTTTCTTTTAAACATTGATGTTAAACTTAATATTATTCTTAATTTGAGTCATTAAGGACTAGTTCCTTAATTAACTTCTATTCTGAAACCCCTTTCAGAATCCCTTAAGGAATACTACATAATATCATAATACGGTTATTATCAACTTCTACATCTTATAAATCATTATTCATAAGTATTTGCGCTTTCATCCTTAACATACTTAAGAATTACTCCTATAAGCTCCCACTCAAAATATGTTCCTACATATTTGAATTTGAGTCTTATATTGCTCCCACTTAAAATATGTCAATCACATATTTTTTCAGGAAGACTTTCATAGCTCCCACTTAATTTTATGCAAATTGCATATCTCCTTATGTCGTGGCAGTGTCACGGCAGATGCCATGGATAGGCTAAAGGTGGGGATTAATAGCACTAGGGGAATCCAGGGAGGGATAGTGAGGTGATTCCCCACGCGAAAGCTTTGTATTCGATTCAGTTCATAGATTACAAGTGCTCCTAGAGCTGTATTGGCGAGAGGAGGAAGAAGAAGCTCTCTTACTCTCACCCACAGTTAACCTGTACAAGACCCTTAGAACCTAGAACCTTTCAGAATAGAGGAACCCCTTCTACAGAGGCCCTAGCCCTCCTTATATAGGGGTGGCTAGGTCCCTACTTAGGGCATACGTGGAGGCATATTCCAGGGAATATGCCTCCTCCCAAAATAGCAAACCGACCGGGGTGCTTTTCCCCTGCGTCACCCATGCAGAGGCTACGTGAGCCTCTGCGGCGCCTGCGTCAGCCGACACAGGCGTCGTCACCTCTGTCGGCCATGCCTCGGTGGTCCTGCCCTCTTTTGCTTCGCTCATGCAGTGCATACCGAGGCTTCTTTTGACCAGCGAGATTCCTTCCTTCTCCTAGAAGCTAGATATGACCCGGATCATAGTTGATCCGGCCACACCCGTTCCTGCATACAAGTTAAATACGCCATTCCGACTTACGGCTTAAGTCGGTTGAGACCTAGTTAGGTGGATGCCCCCTGGTCCGGGTTACTCCGTGATTCGGTCTGCCTTGGGGTGACCCGGCCAGCATCCGCTTTAGCCTTGCTGACCCTCGGCTAACTCGGCCTTTATACCCCGGCGTGACCCTACCCGGGGGTATCCCCCAACATTAGTCCTCGAAGCTGGTGCGGTCTTAGCTGGCTTAGCCTCTAAGGCCACAGTAGGTTCAATTCCACCGAGCTTTGTGCTCCTTCTCTGGGTTCCCTCCTTGTCTCGGATTCTCTGGATTTACTTTCCCTTGGCACGTTCCAAGTTCTCACTTGCTGGCCGGGTTACCACCCTAACTCGGACCTCATGGTTTTACTTTCCCTTGGCACATTCCAAGTTTTCACTTGCTGGCCGGGTTACCACGGTCTCATCTGGGTCTTCTTTCCTTCTCTCGTACGCTAGCCCACGTGGAGGCTAATCATTAGATTGCCTCATTTTAAGGGCCAGCCTCAGTAACTGCTGCAGTAATTGTCAGTGGTCACTATGGCGCACGTCACGTCTGGCCTGCCTCCTCGTTAACCGCATCAGTGCGTCACGTCATGGGATCTGCTACACCCTGTGGCCCTCCGCGTGGCTTGCTGCTGATTGGTCGACGCGGGCAATACACGGCCACATCATGCGGCGTACTCGTTTGACACGATCCCACTTCCCCCTCGAGGGAGTGGTTAAATAGGGGAGGGGCGCACCCTTAGGTCTTTTCCCCCCTTCCGCACGCCTCTGCCTCTAGCACTTCTTCTTCTTCGTCTTCCCCGCGACAGCGCCGCCGCCACTGCTTCCAAGTATCAGCGCCGCCGCCGCACTGCTTCCCCACGCCTCTGCATCACCGCCACCGCTATGCGCCTCCTCCGCCACGGGTCGTTGCCAATCTAGGCCGCTTCCCCCCACCACGGCTAGCGACAGTGAGGGCAACGAGCTAGAGATGACAGAGGAGGAGCTCACCGTCGCCGAGCAAGAGATGGAGGAGGACACCGCCACGGCGGACCGCGGTGCATGGGCCGGGTCCTGGGTCTGCCAAACGACCTGGACTGGCTCTACTGCACCAGACGCATTCCTGTCGGAGTCATCGCGCGCCTCGCCTCCGCCGAACTCGCCCCCTCACCCAATCCGGGTGAGTACGTTGTGTTCTTGTCGCACTTCCAACGGGGGTTTGGTTTGCCGGTCAGCGATTTCTTCCATGATTGGTTAAGCACATACGAACTCCAGCCGCACCACCTTCCTGCCAACGCAATCACTTCTCTTTCTGCTTTTGCCTCTACGATCGAGGGCTACGCCGGATTATGGCCCACAAAGGAACTATGGATCCGGTTTTTTGGCCTTCGTCGTAATGTCATTCCAAATATTCAACTCGATCCGGAGGATAAGCAGCTCACTCAATTCAAAGTTGCATCCATCTCACCCTGGAGGCTATCCGTTTTCCCCCGAGTCACCGGGCTGGACTCCTGCAAAGGATGGACCCGGACTTTCTTTTATGTTCGGAACGAGGGCACTGAAGACTTGATCCGGCTACTTCCCTATGCTCCGGGTCCACCTAACCCGAAGTTGTGGGACGTTGTCCCCAAGAAGCCCACAATATTGGCCAACCAGGTCAATAAAAGGTTCAAGGAGCTGAAGCATCTCGGGTTGCACAACAAGAATGCCATGATCACATTTGTCCGCAACCGGATCTCCCCTCTCTAGAAGCGCACTCCCAAGGTGTGCCACATGAGCTGGGGTCGCGACCCCAACCGGACCTCGTCCTTCGAGCTTAGCAACACCGAAATCTACCGTCGGGTCAAGGCGCTCTTCACCACCCACAAGGACTTCTCCGAGTGGACATGGGGAATTGAGCATTATTGCCGGGATAGGCTTCCTCCCGTGGTAAGCTTCGTGCCACCAACTCTCTCCGGATTAGATCTTATGCCGGTTGCCGTCTTATTTTTAACTCCGTTGTCTTTTTTTCTCCTTTAGCAATTTCTCTAGCAGACAATTGAGGATGGCTCCGACCCTACCCTCAAATGCGCGCCTGACCGGGAGAGCTCGGATGAGGAAGAACCGGACCAGGAGATGTTCCTCCCAATGTCCGATGCGACCAAGCAACCCACCGGTAAACTCTCTTCTATTAGAGATTGGCCTGACGATGAGGATGACTCGGATATTGAGGTGATGGAAGCTGTTGACGCTGTCCCCCTTTCTTATGCTTTTTCGGCATCAGCTAACCCCGGTGGGCAGATCCACGAGGACCCTCCCCTTGCCAAGGGTGACCCTGTTCCGGCAGCGCCGAAGAAGAGGCGCGGAGCTGCATCAAGTTCCTCCTCTGGACCTTCTCATCCCTCCAAAAGGCGAAAGAAGTCCGGAGACAAAACTGCTTCCAAGCCATCAGGCAAGGCCCCATCACGAAGGGCTCGGAAACCCAAGGAGCCCCTGACCTCGGATGCGTAAGCCTTTTTTCCCTCTGCAACTTATTCTTCCTTGCATTGTTTTAGTCTCTCTTCTAACATTATTTGATTTGGCAGTGCTGCGGAGGATGTTACCCAGAGCGGATCTAGCATCTCTTCACCGCTCCGACCTAGCCCTTCTCCCCCTCGTGACGACGAGTCACGCCCGCTGAGCCCTATTCCAGAGGGTTCTACGTCTGCTCCGGGTTCCAGCCCACCTCGTCAAGAGGGGGCAACCCCGGAGCGGGAGAGACGGACCCAGCCGAGGCAGCGGCATCCACCACTTCGGCTCCGCCGCAACCAACAACTACCGAGACTACCTCTGCACCAGCACCAGCACCAATTCCGACACCAGCACCAACCCCGGCAGCAAAGACTTCAGCAGCAGCACCAGCTCCAGCAACAAGGGCACCAGCGCCAAGCTCCTCCGCCTCGTCCGAGTCTTCTCAGTCTCGGCAAGGAAGTACTCAGGTAGCTCCTAAGGCGAAATCTGCCGCAACCACTTCCTCCTCTCAGCAAGCCAAAGGCAAGAAAGCCCCTGACGTCACCAGGGCAGCGTCCACCGGGTCTGGACAGTGCACTCTTGCGTCCATGCTTGCCCAGAAGGCTCCAGCACCGAAGGACGCCCCTGCCGAGCCAACTAGTGCGCAACAACTTGTTCTGTACACGAGTCCGGCCCTTGCTCAGGTTGAGAGGAGAGAGGCACATGCGAAGGGCTTGGTGGCGCCCCACATGCTCAGCAGTGAGCGATATCCTCCGACCTTGATCGAGTTTATGAACAACTGGAACAAGGCGGAGTTCATCTATAACGACGATCTCCCTGAGAAATTCGGTCCCGCCGAGTTCGCTGCTCAGATGAACACAGCCGCTGAGGCGATTAACCTCGCGGGCCGGATGATGGAGGTACGTTACTTCACCTTTTCCTTAGCATGCACTAGCGATATAACCATTAGTCCCCGAGCCTCCGGGGGAGTAACTTGTTACTCGGCCGGATGCTCCTTAGAAAACTAACATAGCTCCCTTACAACTTCAAATATGCACACACCTAGAGCCAGGTTAAGTTCCACTTGGCCAGGATCTTGTACACTTCGAATATGCACACACCTAGAGCCGGGTTAAGTTCCACTTGGCCCGGATCTTGTACACTTCGAATATGCACACACCTAGAGCCGGGTTAAGTTCCACTTGGCCCGGATCTTGTACACTTCGAATATGCACACACCTAGAGCCGGGTTAAGTTCCACTTGGCCCGGATCTTGTACACTTCGAATATGCACACACCTAGAGCCGGGTTAAGTTCCACTTGGCCTGGATCTTGTACACTTCGAATATGCACACACCTAGAGCCGGGTTAAGTTCCACTTGGCCCGGATCTTGTACACTTCGAATATGCACACACCTAGAGCCGGGTTAAGTTCCACTTGGCCTGGATCTTGTACACTTCGAATATGCACACACCTAGAGCCGGGTTAAGTTCCACTTGGCCCGGATCTTGCACACTTCGAATATGCACACACCTAGAGCCGGGTTAAGTTCCACTTGGCCCGGATCTTGTACACTTCGAATATGCACAAGCCTTAAGCCAAATTTTTGTACTTTTTTCAGGTGACCACCAACCACCGGAGTGCTAAGTTTCAGCGTCTCCTGGATACCCACAAGATGCTGCTCGCAAAGCACAATGCACATCTCGCTGAGCATGAGAAAAGGGGTAAGTTCCCTTCTTCACATTTTTCTGTTTGCCTTCATCTTTTTCTGCAGAACTAATCCGTCATTCGGTTTTCGCAGCTAGGGTGGAGGCTGAGAACAAGCTCATGAGGAAAAATCTGGATCAGATTAAGGGTAAGCTACTTTTGTCCGACCCTGCTTTGCTTTCCATCTCCTTTTCTTCTTGGCGCTACAAACATTCATACCTCGGCTCTGCCGGGTCAACACGCTATTTCAGCATCTCTTGAAGATAGTGTGCCCGTGCCTGACATGATGCTGCATTTTCTTGAACAAGAAGGGCAGCATCAGGCCGAGCTCAAAAAGAAAGACGATGAGCTTGCCCTCCTCCGAACCAAGAACGACAAGATTGCCAAGTTAAAGGCAGAAATGAAGAAGATGAAGGCGCAACACCAAACTGAGCTTGAAAAGGCTGGCCAGGACTAAATCGAAGAGTGTGAGCACCTCAATCTCCAAATTGCTAAGGATCACGAACTTCTCCAGGAGGCTGACGTCAAACTCGAGTCGGTGAACGCTGAACTGGTGCAGCTCCACCAAAGACGCGATAATTGCATCAATGAGTTGACCCGGATCCACAGCCACATTTTACGTAAGTTTCTTTTCCTTCTCCGACATATTTCTCCGGATTATCTCATATGTCTTTTCATTACTTGCTTCTCTTGTTCCGTTTTTAGGCAAATTTCCAGAGGGTACTCCCATTGCGAGCGCCGCTGTTGCCAATTTCCGCCGAGAGAGGGGTACTCCCGTCGCTCCTGACGGTGAGGGCATTCCCTATGACATGGAGGACCTGTTGGTCCGCCTGTCATCTCGTGTGGAAATCATCAAGAACTAGGCAAGGATCTCCTCGACGTTTCAGTTCGAGTCTTCAACACGTTCTGGCCTGGCGAGGACACTCCAGAGAGAATCACAATCCTTGCTGAAAAGCTGACGGAGATCGAGACCCAGCTCGACCTTTGGAGAGAGTTCGCTGGACGTGCTGCAGCTGAGACCGTTCTTCACCACATACTCACATGGTATGAGAAGATCGATCTCAGCCTCCTCACGCGCCTGCGCACCGGATCCAAGTGGACCAATGACCCGGAATGGGTAGCTCGGCGCCAGGCTTGCGCCCATAGCCTTATTGAATATGCTCCCATTCATGAATGGACCGAGGGTCCGAGCTTCCTAGAAGCAGCTGGTGACGAAGAGGTCGAAAATGTTGAAGATGGTTCGGATGATGATGGAGAGGACGATGCCTCGGATATCAAAGAAGGCGAAGATGACGTCGAACTTCCTCCTCCTGCTGCTCCTTAAGTAAAAACACTTGAAAACTTATCAGATCCCCGGTATGCCAGGTGGAATTGTATCCCGTACTCATGTGATATTTTGCTACTAAGTTTGTATGCCGGATTAACTTGGGCGTAGTCCCCGAGTTTCACTTTCTTGTTCGTCCAATCTTCTGGCTCGGTTCGTGTCTACCTTGATTCGGTTTTACGACTTACGAATCCGAGCTTCAAAAATTGTTTTAACAATACTTGGAAACTTTTAGGCTTAGCTCAAAATAATTCAGCATAATAATTTGAAAGTAAATACAAGGTTAGTCCGAAAAACAAACGTCGGCTCGATTAAGTTCTTTTCCTTAGTCGTTTTTCATGTGCTACGCAATTCCAAACTTGTTCTCTTGCTTGCCATGAAGCCAATTCTTGTTGGACAGCAGCAAGTCGAAGAGTTGGGTTTTTGGTGCTCACACATTACTAATCCGAGTTAAGTAGAACAATTTACTCCAGCTGACGTATAAATGATAAAAGACAACAAATATTATTAAAGCATTCCCCGAGTTACTGCTCGAGGTGCCAACATTTCATTGATAAGCTCATTGCCGGCATACATACTGACATATGAGAAGACTCGGATACATACACTTCTCTGCTAAGTGTAGAAAGGACGAAGTAGATCTACATTCCATGGACGCTTGGATTCCTCGCCGGACCTGTCCGCCCTGTTCTCTTTCTGTGGTTTTGCATCGATAAGATAATAAGAATAATTGTGCAATGCTTTGCTCACAATGAATGGACCTTCCCATGGGAGGATAATTTATGCATGCCAGCAGTACGTTGTACCAACCGGAGCACCAGATCGCCTTCCCGAAAGACTCGGGGGCTTACTTTCCGGCTATGATAGCGTCGGAGATTTTGCTGATATATGGCGGATCTGGACAATGCCAATTCTCTCGCCTCTTCCAGCAGATCAACATCATTTTGCCGGGCTTCTTGCACTTCGGCTTCTGTGTATTGGGTGACCCTAGGCGAATCATGCGCTATGTCGGCTGGTAATACATCTTCTGCCCCATATACCAGAAAAAATGGCGTATAACCTATTGATCGATTCAGAGTTGTTCTTAAACTCCACAGTACGGCTGGTAGTTCTTCTATCCAGCACCCCGCTGATCTTTGCAGCGACTCAATGAGCCAGGGTTTTATCCCGGATAACACTAATCCGTTGGATCTTTCCACCTGTCAGTTCGATGCAGGGTGGGCTACCGAAGCAACGTCTAGCCGGATCTTCTTATCCCGGCAGAATCGCGCAAATGCTCCTTCAGCAGAATTTGTGACATTATCAGTTATGATACTGTGAGGATAACCGTATCTCGAGATAATGTCTTTGAGAAATGTTACGGCCGTAGCTCCATCACACTTTCTTATAGGCTTCACTTCAATCCATTTTGTAAACTTATCCACCATGACCAAGATGTGAGTCATATTTTCCCTTGCTGGTTTAAATGGGCCAACCATATCCAAGCACCATACGGCAAATGGCCATGTAATTGGTATGGTCCTGAGTTCCGACATTGGCATATGTGTCTTGGTAGCATACCTCTGACAACCATTGCATTTTCTCACCAGATCTTCTGCTTGTTCTAAGGCACTTGGCCAGTAGAATCCGTGCCGGAACGCTTTTGCCACCAAGGCTCGGGACGAGGCATGATGCTCGCACTCCCCTTGATGTATATCTCGGAGGATGTCAAGCCCTTCTTCCGGGTCAACGCACCGCTGGAGGACATTGGTCACACTCTGTTTGTACAGCTCGGAATTGATAATTGTGTATGCCTTTGCTCTCCTCTGAGTTTGCCTGGATAACACCTCCTCAGTGGGTAACATTCCATCTTTCAAGAATTGAAATATAGGCAGTGCCCAAGCTGGTATTGCTCGCACAGAGAACACATCCTCATCAATTTCCATCTGATCCACCGGCATAACTTCAACCGGATCACGCTGAGAAGTCCCCTGGTCCTGCGAGGCAATCCCCGGGTTCGCTGAGGTAGTCCCCGGGTTTGCTGATGCAGTCCCCGGGTTTCACGCACCACCTCCCATGTCAATGTCCATGGGCTCAGATCCAGATTCCGTATTTTCTGGGACATAGATTGAGTCAGTTCCTGGGGACGGCCTGATAGATGGTTTTCTGAGGTGTTCCAATGCTACACCCGGTGGAATTGCTTGTCCGGTTGATCCGACCTTTGACAGCATGTCGGCAACCTCATTTTCCACCCGGGGTACATGGTGAAATTCACACCCCTCAAAGTAACCATATATCTTCTGCACATGAAATCTGTATAGAGCCATGTTTGGATCCAGGGCGTCCCACAACCCCGACACTTGCTGTATTACCAAATCCGAGTCACCAAAGCATAGTATCCGACGTATCCCAATCTCTTTTGCCACTTTGATCCCATGCACAAGTGCTTCATACTCAGCGACATTGTTCGATGCTGCGAAATGGATTTGCAGCACATATTTCAGCTGGTCCTTCTTTGGTGAGGTAAGCACAACTCCGGCTCCTAGCCTGGTTTTTGTTTTTGACCCGTCGAAATGCATCCTCCAGTAGTTCGGATCTAGTGGCGGTGGTTCGTATTGTACCTCGACCCAGTCCACAAAAAAGTCCACCACAGCCTGAGACTTGATTGCTTCTCTTCTGTCATATTGTGGCGCATAAGGAGCTAGTTCGATTTCCCATTTTGCGATTCGACCACTTGCATCCTTGTTACCCATTATCTCGGATATGGGAGCTTCACATATTACTTTGATGGGGTGCTCCTCAAAGTAATGCTTTAACTTCTTTGCTACCATATAAACACCATATGCCACCTTTTGAAAGTGTGGGCAGTTCTGCTTTGAGGCAGATAATACCTCGCTCAAGTAATACACTGGCCTCTGCATCGACTTACCCTCTTCGTCGCGCTCTACCACAATCACTGCACTTACAACTCGGTTGGTTGCGGCTATGTAGAGCAACATTGGCTCCTTTGATAGTGGAGAGGCTAACACTGGTGCAGTGGCTAACATCTTCTTTAAGTGGGCAAAGGCTTCATCGGCCTGTGGCGTCCAAACGAACTTATCCGACTTTTTCATGAGTTGGTAGAGAGGCAATGCCTTTTCTCTCAACTGACATACAAACCGACTTAATGATGCCACGCACCCAGTGAACTTCTGGACATCGTTAAGACACTTCGGCAGCTCCATTCGTTCAATGGCCCGGATCTTAGTTGGATTAACTTCGATACCTCGGTTGGAGACGAGAAATCCGAGTAATTTTCCAGCTGGGACACCGAAGGTACATATTTCCAGGTTAAGCTTCATTCGGAACCTTCTTAAGTTCGCGAATGTCTGCCTGATGTCGTCAAGGAGCGTTTTGCTTTCCTTGGTCTTGATAACCACATCATCCACATACACTTGTACATTTTGACCTATTTGCTCGTGCAAACATTTTTGCATACATCTTTGGTACGTTGCACCTGCATTACGTAAATCAAACGGCATGGTGCGATAGCAATAAGCCCCATACGGGGTGATAAATGCGGTCTTTATTTGATCATCCGGATTCAGAGGTATCTGGTGGAAACCAGAATATGCATCAATGAATGACAATAGTTCACATCCCGCGGTTGAGTCTATGACCTGATCTATCCTCGGCAGTGGAAATGGATCTTTTGGACACGCCTTGTTCAGGTTCGTGTAATCGATACACATACGCCAAACTACTGCCACGTTCGGGTCATCCTTCTTCTTCTCCACCAGCACCGGATTAGAGAGCCAATCCGGATAGAGTACTTCCATGATAAATCCTGCTGCTAGCAACCGAGCTATCTCGTCTCCAATGACTTTTCTCCTATCCTTGGCGAAGCGGCGGAGAGGTTGCTTCACCGGCCTTGCTCCGAGTCTCACGTTCAAAGAGTGCTCGGCCAACTCCCTCGGAACACCTTGCAAGTCCTGTGTAGACCAAGCAAAAATATCCCGATTCTCATGGAGGAAGTTGACGAGCTCGCTTTCCTATTTATCATTCAACCCGGCACCAATTGTTACGGTGCGCTCTAGGAACATATCATCAACAGGCACTTTCTTAGTATCCTTTGCGGCTTGGAACGAAACGCTACCATGCGGGTTACTCAACGCCGACATATACTGATGCGCGGACTGAGCTAATGCTGCCACCTCTTCGATTTTTCTTTTCTCTTGCGCAATCACGAGTGACTCGGCTAGGTTAGACCCGGCTGAGGCACACTCAATGGAACGTCGGAAATCTCCAGCAATGGTAATCACTCCATTTGGCCCGGACAACTTCATCTTCAGATAACTAATGTGGCAGCTTGCCATGAACTTGTTCAATGTTGGTCTTCCGAGTAACGCGTGATACGCACTTTCCAAGTTCACCACTTCGAACTCCAGATTCTCAGTTCGACAATTATCTCTCGTGCCGAATAACACGTCAACCCGGACTTTGCCTATGGTCTCACAAGAAATGCCTGGTACAATACCATGGAAAGTTGTCCTTGTAGCCTGGAGCATGTTCTCTGAGATACCCAACTTGCGCATTGTATCCGCATACATGATGTTAATGCTACTGCCATTGTCAATCAGTACCTTGGAGAACCTCACATTGATGTTAGGCCCAATGAATGTCGGGTCCAACACTAATGCATACGAACCAGGACTCGGCATAAGCTTGGGATGATCTTTGATGTTCCAAGCAATTTCTTGGTCCGACCAAGGCATATACCTCGTCACCGCTGGCATTACCGCATTTACCTCCATATGTCGGTGCTGCAAGCTCTTCCTATCTGTTTCCTCGGTGGTAAACACACAGTAACTCTGATGATGCTCCCTGTACTCATTTCTCCCCTCATTTCCGTGGTATCTCTGATCCGGTTGATGCTGGTTTTCTACTTGATGCACCGCATCCCTTCTCTCATGGTTATCATACCTCGGCGGAGGGGGAGGCAACAATAGATGTTGCGTGTTCGCTCCGGAGAGCAATTGCTGCCAGGGTAACTCCTGCCGAGGTTGATCATTCCGGGGTGCCTGAGCATTCCCCGAACCACCTTGTTCTATCTTACGCATCCATTCACATTGCCTCATTGTATGACCCACTGGGTTACTCGGATTTGGCGTGTGAAACTTACACGCCTGATCCAACATCGATTCGTAAGTATATCTTGGACGATCCTTCTTTTCTTGCCACTGTTTCTTCTGTTCTGGCGTCCAAGTTTTCTTGCCATCATTCCTTGGTGTCCATTGTTGCTCTCCAGTTTTCTGACGCTGATTGCTCCCTGTTCCTGGCTGATCTTGATTCACAGCTGCAACTTGTTGCGAACCGTACCGGTGATCCAGTCTATCATCTCTCCTTTTACCTCTGTAATCATTCCTCCGGGATGATCCGACTCCATCTCTCTGGTAGTACTCCTCATTCGACTCGTTGGACACGAGCCTAGGTTGAGTCGGATCACCCAAAGCATACGAATCAGCAATCCGTATCATCTCTGCCAACGTAGTTGACATTTTCCTTTGCAACTTTTGCCACAGCTCGCTTGCATATCTGCATCCTTGCGCAAACCATGCTATGGCCCGTGACTCTATCACACCCTCACACGAGTTTCTCACAGTACACCACCGGATCAAAAACTCCCAGTCCGTCTCATTCGGTCTTTCCTTGCACATAGCTAGGGTCTGTTGCTTATTTGGCCTCTAATACATACTCGAGAAATTGCTGATGAAAATTTCCTCAAAATCGACCCAGCAATTAATACTTCCGGGCGGCAAATTGTTCAACCACACCCTTGCTGGCCCCTCCAACATCTGGGTTACGTATCTCACAGCCCATCGCAAGTTACCTGTAGCAATTTTCACAGCCGTAGCATAATTTATCAACCAATCCTCCGGCTTAGTGCTGCCGTCATACGTCTTCGTGCCTCTGGGTAACTGGAAGTTAGGTACTGGTGGCTCTTTCATGATCCGGCGTCCAAAACATGCAGGACCCGGAGGACCTTGACTTTCAATCTGCTCCGACCTATACAGTCGATCCAGTTTCAACCTGGCATCATCCAACATCAAATCCCTGCTTCCCAATCTCGACCCTATCACATGATAGTCCGGCCTTGGGTATCCTGCATTTACCATTTCCGAATCTCCATCGTTATACCGGTCTCGCTCTCGTGGCGCATCTCTCTGTTGCATACCTTCGCCGGCACTTTGCTCTTGCCTTGGTATATTCCGATGCTGCGGTTGTCCTGCAGAGTTGCGCTGTCCGGCATTGCCGTTAACAGTGTTTCCTTGATCAGCATTACCTTGGTCATGGTTACCTCGGCCAGCTTCACCTCGGCTTACACTTCGTCGATCATTGTTTCTTTGTACCTTTTTTGCTTTTCCTGCCCTTGTCGGGTCATACGGAACAATCTGCTTGTTTCTCCTGGCCGAGGTTACTACCTCCTCTCTCCTGGGACCACCATGGGGAGACGATGCGGCTCCAGCGGATTTCTCCAGATTACCCACCGCCGAATGAACGATCTTGGAGGCTCCAGCTCTCTCCGGGTTTGCCCTGAGCAGTTCCTCATTTTGCCTGTTCGTGATCCGAACCAACTCATTGACCCGATCTTGCTGTCTCTGACGGGCTTCACCCGTCAGACCCTCTAGCTTGGATGCAGCTGCATCCGCTGCTCTGAGGTTTTTCGCTAGGGTACTGTACTTCGGCAGCCCCACGGACAAACAGTTTTCTGACTCCTCAATCCGAGTGTCACCCTCTTTGTTCATTTCACTCATGAGATTTCTCCCCTTCACTTTTACAGCATCTACTTTATTTGCCTTTGCGTACTCACGCAGCTCATGTTCAACGACTGCTGAGCCGCAGCAATCTTTTTCGCTCCCTCTAGAATTTTCTGCCTAGTTTCCTCTAGCTCGGCCTGTGCCTCAGCCGGATCTACCACTGCTGCTACCGGGTTTGCCAAGCTATTCATAGATTCTCTCGGTACATTTTCAGGCCTCTCTACTGGAGGTCCTCTACCTTTCCTCGGTGCCTTAGGTGTTACCTCCGGATCCGGTGCTGGATCCTTGCTTGCACCTGCACCTGGCGCAGTCATCATCACCTTAGCATGGTCCGGGGAGCTAGTGATACGCGCCCCGTGAACCACGCTAAGGGGTGGCTTCCCTGCCTCGACGACATGCCGCGGATGAACGCATGATACGTCCACAGCAACGTAGACCTTGTGCGCACCCAACTTGACGAAGAGGCCGTTGCACGGAAGTGGGCACGTGACGAAGCAGCCAGCGTTGTCGCTGACAAAGTCTAGCGCTCCAAAGCGCTGAACAAGCCCGGAGACGATGCGTTCGCCGGTGCCGATGAGGTTTCCCGTCCGGATCTTCACCCCTGCTAGCGCTGCTAGCCCCACGGTGGGCGCCAACTGTCATGGTGGTGTCACGGCAGATGCCATGGATAGGCTAAAGGTGGGTACTAATAGCACTAGGGGAATCCAGAGAGGGATAGTGAGGTGATTCCCCACGCGAAAGCTTTGTATTCGATTCAGTTCACAGATTACAAGTGCTCCTAGAGATGTATTGGCGAGAGGAGGAAGAAGGAGCTCTCTTACTCTCACCCACAGTTAACCCGTATAAGACCCTTAGAACCTAGAACCTTTCAGAATAGAGGAACCCCTTCTACAGAGGCCCTAGCCCTCCTTATATAGGGGTGGCTAGGTCCCTACTTAGGGCATATGTGGAGGCATATTCCCTCCCAAAATAGCAAACCGACCGGGGTGCTTTTCCCCTACGTCACCCATGCAGAGGCTACGTGAGCCTCTGCGGCGCCTGCGTCAGCCGACACGGGCGTCGTCACCTCTGTCGACCATGCCTCGGTGGTCCTGCCCTCTTTTGTTTCACTCATGCAGTGCGTACCGGGGCTTCTTTTGACCAGCGAGATTCCTTCCTTCTCCTAGAAGCTAGATATGACCCAGATCATAGTTGATCCGGCCACACCCGTTCCTGCATACAAGTTAAATACGCCATTCCGACTTATGGCTTAAGTCGGTTGAGACCTAGTTAGGTGGACGCCCCCTGGTCCGGGTTACTCCGTGATTCGGCCTGCCTTGAGGTGACCCGGCCAGCATCCGCTTTAGCCTTGCCGACCCTCGGCTAACTCGGCCTTTATACCCCGGCGTGACCCTACCCGGGGGTATCCCCCAACACCTTACTATTTTGAATAACTTCAAAATCCTTTGATCAAATATCAAACTTGGAGATTTACTATGAGAGACTAGTACTTTTACTAGTTTCAAGTCCTCTAGACATTAAGCACATTTGAATCAAATTCATATGAACTTGTCCAATACTTGACAAACTGTGCTTTTGTCATTCACCCTTTTTTCCACTATGGCTTTGCAGTCATTTGGGAAAATCCAAGTAACTTCTTTTACTTGTGAGATTCAGCACTGAATTGCTTTCTAATCTCAAGGGAAGTTTGCTTTTAGGATTTCTCATAATTCTAGTTTACCATTATTTCCTTTGTAGTTCGTAGGTATGTCATATTTCAAGAATGATGACAAGTGATTCACAAATGTCTCCATACAAGATATGGATTACATTTTGAATCCTACTTCATGTAGAGAAAAACAATAGTGGGGGGGGGGGAACACAATGATCAATATCATTGATTCTTTCCTTCTGTGCAGAGAATCGTTCAGGAATGTTGTCCATTGCGCTTCTCAACACTCTGATGCACGGTTTTGAATCCTCAGCGTGTTTTACACTATCTTCCATTTGCTCCATAATTGAGAAACATCACTAAAGTGAGCTTTCTAAAAAATGTACCAAAATTCAAGCAATACGAATCTTGCTTTCCTTTTGGTTTCTGATATGGGTTTCGTATTCAAAGTTTCCAATGAATACGCTACAAGGAATTATTCACTATTGTTTTGGTTATATTGAATAACCCCAAAACTTTCATGAATTCAAATGGTTTACCAATTCTAATTGAGTGCTAACTATTTCTTAACTAATGGTCTCTACATCTACACTACAACGATTTATTTGGTGCCTTCTATTCAACCCCTTTGATATCTAATATCACATTGTGATGCTTTGCATTTTTGACATTTTCAAAACACTTTGCATTTCACAATTTCTTTTATGCCATTCTTATAAAGTTGAATTTCATTACTATTGATCAAATCATAGTAATTGGATTCTCTTTTATACTTATACCCATTTATTGATGAAACACTTTGATCAAATCAAATAGTTTCATATTCATGTTTCCTTTGGTAAACAACTTTACACATTTAAACAATCATATAATGATAATTACCATTTTTGTTAAAAACACAATACATCGAATATGTATTTACTTTTAACAATTCTTTAAACACTTTGTATTCAAGTAATACACGGTGTTCAAGTTATTTTGCCGAACTTAGGCATGATTTATATGTGATAAGAAATCGAATGTCTTTCACATATTATCACATAACTTTGAATTTAAACAATGGTTTCATTCATTAATGAACATATCATTAAATTGGGTATTTTAAACAAGGCATTTTAATGTTCTACAAATGTTCATGCATTATCAATTAGTTTTCAAACAACAAGGATAATTCACACATAATCAAACAATATATGAACACGAATAGAAATCATTCATAAAAGAAGAACAACTGTTTGTTACAAACTCATATGAATAATCGTCTCACGAAGTGTGAGACACACTAAAGAAGTTCACAATCTCTTGATTACAAATAATCATCCTAAACACGAACTAAATGATAAATGTCGAGGGAGAGTGTCGTCGGCCATCATCATCATGCTCGCCATCAACACGCAACGTCACCTCCTCTCCAGCAAGCACCTCTCATGCAGAAGGACCTGTTTTCAGCAAAACAAAACAAGTATCAGATATACTTAACACTGCAAATGTGTTTGCAAGATTATAACATTTATAAAACTGTATATCAAATATATACCTTGGTCCGATGACCTCTCCGGTGATTGGTTCAACCTTTACGTTCCAGAAACGTAATATGAACTCATGGAAATCCAATGCTTCCGTATCACCACTCATGATGCTACTCCGGACATGTCCTTCGTAGCTGGGAGGCAACGACCGAAGCAGTACGTCTATCGCAAATGGATCAGCCATCCAGTAATCCACAAAGTGAACCAGTCTCGTGTGTGCATCAAGCATGAGCTCCAAGTGACTCTTCAGACATGTATGCTCCTCCATCTGTATGGAAAGGAACTCTCCAAGCAACTCGTGCTTCCACGTGCGCACATGGCCTATGAACTCTGCTCTCAGCTGATCCACCATCGAATATGGATCAAGATCACCCATGAGCGGATGTAGTTCATCCACCATCCCGTAATGCATTATTATATGAATGTAGGTGGACATCTCTTGACGATAGTAGCGGTCTGCCAGCTCTTGTGGGGTATCATAGTAGTCTGGCTCAGTCAAATCCATCATGCGGCGTATGTAGTCTACCACATGATTCCTAGTAAGGAGATCATTCAGGCGCACAAGCCAGCTAGGGAAGTTGGATCCATCAAGTCTAAGTTTTTCACCCTTTACCCAATCCTCAATGACAAAGTAAGCTTCACAGTGAGCCATCTACATTTATAATTGCAAAAGGAATTTAGACTAAGTTTATAATTAAATGAGTTAATAATAACTCCACTCAGAAACACCTATCCCCAGTGAGGGTTCCTAGTGATAACACGACCGCTATCAGCCACATCTCCCCCGATCGTCACGGCCATCAATGTGGGTTCAAGGGTGGACGCTAAACGTCGGTCACATCATTCATGCGACTCGTGCTCGATCTTTTGACCATCCGTGTTCCGAGGCCATGCTTCTCTAGCGTACTAGGCTCGCCAACTCAACCTCAGTGTATTCGCTGTGCAACATGGCTTACACCCACTGTATGAGAACGTAGATATGTATGACACCTAGGCCTGTAACCCTGGATCGCCTCATATCGAAGAACTTTCTTGGTGGTGCACACTAAGGGGGAACACAATCATTGGTAATTTTAACAAGGATCATCTTATTAGGCTACCGTCGAGTATCTAATACTAGCACACAATAATACATACAAACAATAACATTGAATGTAAATGCTATGTGATATGGTCCTTCACGTCGTGATCTCCATCCGCCGTCACCGAGTTCCGGCGCCAGGGTTCTGGCACCGTAGGCACCAGGGTACCGGTGTCATTCTGGCGTGGTAGTTTGTCATTACCGTGAGTATCTACTACTATGCAACAAAAGGTAATTACTTTACCTTTGCCACAACCATATCACAAAGCAATGCCCCCTGCAAAACAAAGTTAGACGCCTCTACTTTATCTTTGCATGTTTTACGTGGCTGAATGGGCTTTCGCACAAGAACCGTTCTTACATACGAACTTTCAGCACAACGTTGATCAAGTAGTTATCTCTACTACACCCCTTTTGGGGCCCTCCATTGCAAATGGCATACCAACTAATGCGAGAGAGACAGACACCCCCTAAGACACTTTATACGGTACAAGTCATATGTCAAGCGTGGACCAGTCTCGCGAATGAACGCGTAAAGTCGGTTGGGGGCCGCTTCATCAAGCATTACTGTGGTATACACAAGTACACGTGGGAGGGTAACAACTAAAAGATAAACACCCACACGCTACATCGCGTGTGTTCTACCCGTACTAGCATTACTACACATAGATCTAGCTCTGATACCACTATAGGGGTTCCGCGTATGAAAACAATAAAATTTACCCTACGCCCCTGAACCCCTGAAGATGCCAGGACCTATCTATTAGTAATACAGTAACGGGAGGGGCTTTTCGCGAACTTACCCTTGAAGACCGAAAAGCGTTGTCAACGCTCAGGAGAGCGTGGTTGATGTAGACGAGCCAAAGCCGACCTCAAGGTCGTGATGAAGTCCTTGCGCTCCTTCTAGCTCCAACGACTTGAGTGCCTCAAGTGCGACACCTCGCGGGGAGTTACACATGTCTGGTGCCTGACGATGACTCCCGCTTCCCCGATCCAGCAGCAGTTGTGGAAGTAGAGCTCCCGGATCCGAATCCTGCAGCACGACGGCGCTCCGCGGTGAAGATGTCGCTCGCTCGCGCAGTCTAGACTTGGGACCACGATCACGAGAGAGAGAGGGGGGGAGAGAGAAAATATCAATTGGAGGTCCTCCCAAAAGTCGGGAGACCTTTATTGATTATTGGTGTATTTATCTTGGCCAAATACCCCACTATATATGGGAAGGAGGGGGTACACCCTCCCTCAAAGTCTCGGGGTGGGACTAAAGGAGAGGAGGGGGGAGGAGGTGGCCGCCGGCCACCTAGTGGGCCCCACGTGGGGGAGGGGGGGCTAGGCCCAGCCGTCCTCCCCCTTGGACCCTCTCCCTCTCTCCTTTCCCCTAATGGGTCCTCTCCCTCCGGAATTGGCCCATTAAGCCTTTTTGACCTTTAATTGATTTTCTCTTTATTAAGTAATTATGAATAAATGATTAAATCAACATTTAACATTCATTCACACATTATTCAATCTCCGTGGCTATGGAACACCTTCCACCTCCACTCCAGACATCCTACGGACTCACCGAAACCCTTCCGGTTTTCTCCCTTCTTTTCTTTGGTGATTCTACCGATCCTATAAACACTCTCTAAGCATCATCAAGCCTTTAAGCGTGATACCCCACGGTTCAGGAACACTCCAGACATGGTCGGGACACTCCCGCACCAATGATCAACAGAGGGACCTGGATGGCCATGTGACCCCTGTGCGTTCCATGGAAGATCTTTCGTCGTTTGAACCGGGACATTCGTGTCTTATTCCCTTTGTCTCTCGATACTTGCATTGCCCGAGATTTGATCAATGACATCGCCATGTCGTGATCAATCTCGTTACTGAACAATGCTACTTGACTCGTTCCGACAAGTGATATCCCCGTGATCCAATCACACGCTGCGCAACTATTGGATATAACTTCTCCGAGTGGGCCCTTGAGTATCTTCCCGTCACATGGACAGACAAATCCCGCTCTTGACATATATTACCTCTACGGTTTCCTCCGAATACCTGAACATACCTTTATAACCACCATTTTACCAGATGGTGTTTGATGCTATCTAAGCACTCTCGAGAGACAGTGATTGATATAGCCTCGCGGTCTAAGGAATAGTCTACGAGGGTCCATTTCTAATCATCGTAACTTGAACTTCGTGACATGATCGAGTCACAATGTTTAGGTTGGGTATTGCTTCATCATCTCATTCTCAGAATGAGATGACCTCATTTCCAACTGGCATAAATGCCACATGATCAGGAAACATGATCATCTGTTAACCAATGAACCAGTGACTAGAGTTTCACTGGGAACCCCTGGTTTGTTTGTATATCACACGTGTATTGATGTTTCCACTCAATACATTTATAGCATGATATAAGACTTAATCATAAACTATATGAAATATGATAATAGTCCTTACTACTATTTGTCTCTAGGGCATATTTCCAACAGATTGTTCTATGAACAAAGGATTGCTATTTTCTCCCTAGTAGCAACAACGCATCTAGTACCTTAGAGATTTCTGTCACTTCCCCAGATTACTAGAGGCATGAACCCACTATCGAGCATAAATACTAACTCTTGGAGTTGCTAGCATCTACTTGGCCAAGATAGCTACTAACAACAGAAAGCATGCAAGATCACAAATAACAAAGACATGATAGAATCAATAATCAATCTGAAATAGCATCTCAATATCCATCGGATCCTCGCAAACACAACATGTAGGATTACAAATAGATGATCTTGATCATGAATGGAGCTCACAAGATCTAAACATGATAGCACAAAGGAGAAGAACCAGCCATCTAGCTACTACATGGACCCGTAGTCCAAGGATGAACTACTCACGCATCACACCGGAGGATTGCATGATGATGAAGAAGGCCTCTAGGGTGAATTCCCCTCTCTGGCAGGGTGCCGAGAAGAGCTTCGGATCCCTCCCGATCTAGGGATGGAGATGACGGCGGCTACAGACTCTTTCGTGGAATTTTGATCGGGTACTTAGGGTTTCTCTATCGGAGGCATCTTATAGTCAGAAGGGGAGGCCGAGGGGGTGCCCTGGGTGGCCGCACCACCCCCTAGCGCGGTCCAGGCCTGGCCGTGCGGCCAGGTGGTGTGGCCGCCCCTGGCCCCTCTCCGTCTCGTATTCTGGCTCCGTGTCCCCCTCGGTGAAAAACTGAGTTTGGCTTTTGTCCCGTCCAATTCTGAGAATATTCATTTTTTGACTTTCCTAGAACCAAAAACAGCAGAAAACAGGCAATTGGCACTGTGGCATCTTGTTAATAGGTTAGTCCAAGAAAGTGTATAAAAAGTACTCCGAAGTTGGAACAAAACATAAGAAAGTAGATAAAAACCAAGCATGGAATATCAAAAATTATTGATACGTTAGCAATGTATCAACATCCCCAAGCTGAACTCCTACTCATCCTCGAGTAGGTAAGTGATAAAAAGAAAGAATAATTTTTGAGGTGACATGTACCATCATAAACTTGATCAAAGTATTTGTAAAACATTGATAGCTGGGATCATAGTACTTCAACATAGCATGAAAGATAAAGTTCTAACAATAAGACATAGCAACTATGTTGCAACATGAAAAGACACAAACAAAAGATGCATGAATAACAATGCTTTGCAAGACATTTGTTTGTTTCACATAAAGAAAACATAGCATAGTGGCATTCAGCTTGTCCCTCATAGAGTAGCAAACATAAATGCATAGGACACATTCAAAGTTCATAAGAGTGACTAGATACAAGTAGTTTAAGGACAAGCAATATCAAGTTATGCATAAATCAACAAGTCCCGGGACAATCCACATAGAACTAAGAATGACCACTATGCTCTCAAAGTAGGTGCATAAAGGTAGAAGGTGGAGACTCAACATAAAAGTAAAAGAAAGGCCTTCATAGAAGAAAGTAGAGATTCAAGTTTCATAAAGAGCTTCCAAAAATTATGGTACTTGTTAGCTTTCAGCTCTCATTGCCCCTATCATAAGCATTTTTAAGTGATTAAGATTAAAGTGACACAACTAAGAGGATATGCTTGACAAGTTATAAGCCAAAATCTCATGTTCCTTACTTACGAAGACCGAACCTCATGCTACTCAACTTTAGTCACAAGTAAGCTCTTGTCATTGTAAGTACATATGTATCATAGAGGACCGCCAACGGGGTACCCCTTGCACATGATACAGGAGCTATCCCATAATCAAAATGACAAGGCAAACAGACAATGAGCATCTCAGCGATCTTTTTATTTGCTATTTGCATAGGTTTTTATTGAGAATGCTTCATAGAGTGCTCATTATGGTTATGCTGCAAGTTTTCACCATGATTAGGCATGGCTTAGGCTAGCGGCCTAGGCGTTTCTCTAACACACATACAAACTTCATGATCTTACAAGTTCCACTTTTATTTCACACCGTCGGGATCCATAAGCAAAAAAACATGATATCAACGAGGTATAATGTACAAGTGCAATGTTAAAAGTGTTCCCCATGATACATGGTTCTGCTAATTTCAACTTATAAAGCGCAAGCATATACGCAATAAAGATGGACACAATGGTTCAAGTTTATTAAATGCAAGAAAGTAAAGTGTGCCATCAAATTCGTGAGAGCTTTAATCACTAATTTTCATATAACAAATTTAATTCGGAAGGTAGATAAAAACATGAATATATTTGGAATAGCAAATGCTAATAGGTAGGTATGATGGACTTTTTGAAATAACTTGGTTTTAGGAGTTGGATGCATGAGTGAAACTCATACTTAGTTATAGAGGCTAGCGAAAGACTGGAATCGACCCACTAAGAGAGCAATAATAGAGTGCGTCGATACGGAGGTACCTGTCGGGCCGATATACACGGACGTGAATAGTTCGCCGTACACAGGTAGCACATGTGAACCGGTCAGGCGGGACAATTTAGAGCCGCTCGGCCCATCATTGGCTCGCGTACTGCATATTATTACAGGCCTGCTGGGCTGCTGCACCGTGGTGGACCACTGTGCGCTACTTAGTTAGGTGTGCAGGAGGTGTCGACACGGCATCGTCTTCTTCCCTTATCCATCTCCATTCGTTAGGTCTCTTTCAAGCTTCGGTCCTACAGTAGTCCTCCTTCCCCAAACTACCAATAATAGTAGTGAATATCATCTGGATCTGATGGCTGAACTAGACACAGAGGAGTACAGGTAGTGAGTCCTGACCTACTCTGTTAATTTCTAATTCGTACCCCTGCTGATTGTTTTTCGTGTTCCTGGTCTTGCGTCGCAGTGTGGTTGCAGGGGATGAGTGCTCAGCTGAGCACGATCTATCTATCGGAGAGGCCGGATTGGCTGCTGCTGGTGTGGATTCAATAAATGGAATCGGCTCAATCGGTGGGCTGTGCTCTGGAGGGGGGAGTGATTCAGTTGGCTTCTGTGGGGTGGCGGAGGTCAACTCGGAGGCTACATCTGGATGGACAAGGAGGTACGCATCGTGTTCTATTGGCTATAGTTCGCATTGCCATACCAAGGATTAAGTTTGCCGTCTGGTAGTGGTATTAGGGAAATCATTTAGCAGGCTTGAAAGGAAAATTGGGTTTGACTTGGTATGATCGTATTGGGTTTATGGTGTGTCATACTTATTAGTAGATGATCGTGCAATTGAAGCATAAGGTGTGCCGATACATTTGTTGAATCATCCTTCTGCTAAAGAAAAGTTTGCATGTTAATCTGTTTAACTCGTTGTAGTTCACAAATTGTGCTACGCATGTACATAGGTTGATGCGGTAGTTATCTGGAAATACAGTAGTCTACTTGAGCACAAGAATTTTAGAAAAGAGCTGTGCTTTTAAGTTTAACAAATAGTCAGTGATCTTCATAATTAATATTATTTATTCCCTGGAAGTTGTATATGTTTGTCGGTGGTGTCTCGAATTTACATGTCAATGCAGATATAGATAGTAAAAAATATGACAGTCGACCCTTGAAATATTGAATAGTTTATAATTTGCTATTTTGCATTCCCTTAGAATTAAACGATATTTTGAATTTTTCGAAATAGATAACATGGATTTAACCTTGAGTGCACGGTAGGGTTCGAATCGGCCGAGCACCATCGGAACGGGCACCAAACCATGAACGCAAGTCTGCCTTGGAGGTTTCTTTGCGATCTTATGCTGACAAGAAAGTAGGTGTGGTTGTGGATCCAGCCATTGGTACATCGTTCGATTCCTTGGAAGAAGCTTATGAATTCTACAATTTATAATCGTGGGAAGTAGGCTTTGGTGTTCGTTTTGCTAAGAGCCGACTCAATGTTGATCGGATAAAATGCATGCAAGAGATTGTGTGTGGATGTGCAGTGAGTTTTTGTTGTCTATTAAGCTTTTATACCTTATACTCATTATAACTGAGCAAAAATGCTAATTAAAATATATGTCTATTAATATCAGGGCACACCTCTGAAGGAAAATAGCAGGTCATCAAGGTGTGGATGTTCTGCTAGGATAAGACTATTACGTTCAGCTGACAATGGCTGGTACATCAGCGAGCACCGCTCCTATCACAACCACAAGTTATCGTCAACTTGCGGCGAAAAGTTGCATTGGTAGTCACATAGACACATTGAGAAGTACACAAGGGATATTGTGAAGCAGTTGAGGCAGAACAATGTTAGTCTTGGGAAGGTGTACAGTATAATCGGTAGTTTCTTTGGTTCAATGGAGAATGTACCTTTCAACAAGAGGTCCCTGAAGAACCTTTGCAGCAAGCTGAACCGCGAGCAATCGGATAATGATACGCAGAAAACGATGGAAATTTTTGCAGAGATACAGAGCAACGATCCAGAGTTCAATTATAGTGTATAGGTAGACTCAGAGAGCAGGGTTAAAACACTGATGTGGGTTTCAGGGAGGAGCATTGACCAGTACAAGTGTTTCGGTGATGTAATAACATTTGACACGACTTATAGGACGGACCTGTATGATATGCCATTCGGCCTATTCGTGGGTGTAAATAACCACTTCCAGAGTATAATTTTTGGGGGTGTGATGATCAGGGAGGAGAAGAAGGAAAATTTTGAATGGGTTTTCAAGGAGTTTGTTAGGATGGTTGGTGGAAAAGCACCAGATACTATTCTTACATGTAATCAAGTTATCTACAAAGCAAAATTATTTTATTGGCATATGAACTTCTGTTAGCTCTTAACAAGTTGTTCCGAATTTCCACTTTATGTGCAGACCAAGCCTGTGCTATGGAATTGGCTATACAATCAGTCCTTCCGGAGACAACACATAGATGGTGCAAGTGGCACGTGTTACAGAAGGCAAAGGAATCACTAGGTGTGATATACGGGAAGAAATCAGACTTCAAAAATGAATTCCATAAGATTGTACATCACATGATAACTACGGAAGAGTTTGAGAGTGGTTGGGATCTCATGATATCTAAATACAGTTTGGAGAAACATCCCTTCTTGACACAGATATATGAAGTCAGACACATGTGGGCAAAACCATATTTCAAAGGGGTGTTCTGCGCGAGGATGACAAGCACACAAAGAAGTGAAAGTGCGAATCATCTGCTGAAGTCTTATGTGCCACCGTCTTGCCCAATGCATCTGTTCGTACGGCAATTTCAGAAGCTTCAGCATGATAGGCATTCAGCAGAGTGTTATGAGGAGAAAAGGACATCCCTGGTAATTCTGATCTCTCTAAGCTAGACTTCTATCTTCATACCAAGAGACTATGTGTATGGCACTAATATGATTATGTTCAAAATTTACTAGGCTGGAATTGTCTTTAGGATGAATCTCCCAATAGAAAGACATGCGAGCAAAGTGTACACAAGGGCCATGTTTGAGCATTTTGGTGAAGCTCTTTTCAAGTCTGGTGCGTATGAACTTCAAGATATCGAAGACGGCCGGATATTTCTAGCCGAGCACGTGGATGCCGCTTCAAGGGAGAAGTGGTGCAAACTGGCATATCGTGTAGAAGTTGAGGAATCCCTGTCCTTCTTTAACTGTGAGTGTGGCATGTTCGAGCATTCTGGGATGATTTGCTGCCATGCTCTCAAGGTAATAAACATATGTAAATTATGACTCATCTGTCCAGTTATCAAATGCGATGTGCATATGCCGATTAATTTTATCTGGACTGTGTAGGTAATGGTACATCTCAAACTAAGGGCAATTCCAGAAAGGCATATTGTTAAACGATGGACAAAGAATGCAAGAGATGTGCTGCCAGATAAATTGCTGAGGTACCAAAAAGACCAAGGTCCGCCAAAGGCGTCCAGCTTCAGGCACACTAGGCTTTACATTAAAGCACTAGAATGTGTACAGCTGGGTGATAGCAATGTGCAGTGCTATGGAGTTTGCATTGCTATGCTGGGAGAAATTGCTGCTAAGCTTGCACCACTCAGTGCGGAGAAAGATGGGATGAGCCTAGTAGACCGTGAGGCTGCTGATGCTAGGATGGGGAATGATCTGTGTGATAACAATGTAGAAGGGGATGCAAACCTATCTGGGGATTCAAATTTCAAGGTGCCAGGTAAGAACCAAAAAAGAGGCAGGCCAACCACTAGCCGTGACAAACCTCCTTATGAAGAGTCGAAGAAAAGGTCAAGATTCTGCACAATCTGTAGAGGCGAGGGTCACAAAAGCACTACATGCCCTATGCGTTGCGACCTTCCGAAACCACCGCGGAAGTTGCCAAAGTGTTCGCGCTGTGGCGTACTTGGAGATCGGAAGAATGTATGTGAGAACCCCGCCAAACCATGGGAAGTGCCTTTCCTTTGATTTCCATACTCGGTGGCTGGATTTTTTCCCTGTTAATTCTTGTAACCATGCAACATGAAACATCGAGGTGTGGATTATAGTTGTAAATTTAAGTAGGTTGTTGCCGATTTTTTTATTGATCCTGGTAAGTTGTTATTTTGTACTACGTGTAGGTGTTAAGTTGTAAGTGTTATTTTAAAAATGTGTATGGTCACTGTTTCTGTTAAGCCATTGCCGGAAGGTGCTGACGGCCCATATTTCGGTATGTTGGGCCTGTATCGCACAGCCATCTGTCATCTAATTTGACTCCAGGCTACTTTTTTTTAGAGTCAGATGCGAGCTACCTAAGGCCTTTCAAAATGGGGTGTATTTTATCACATTATCCTAGGAGTAATAAATTGTTAAGAGACAACCTCTTCAATGCATTGTTTCTTAAGTGGTGTCTCTACACTTAATAATTTAGATGACATGCATGTATTTGATTGGTCTAACCATGTTTTTTGCCTATGGTTTCGTGCAAGAGTGTTTCTTAGCTAAGATACAACCTTAATCTCTTTCCTCATTAACTATAGTGCCACGTAGCCAAAGTGCCTAGGATACACCGCTAAGAACCCCCATTGTCAAAGGCCTAATCTTGCCACAACTTGTCCTGATGTGCATTAGTAGATGGACTGTGAAGTGTGAGGTACTCCATCGAGTGCTCGTGGTGTAGCTTGTTTTGCCAAAAAAAAAGCCTATCTCTGTGACAAGGCGTAGCTGTGAGATGTTGACTACTCGCTGTGGATGGACAAGTACTGTGGGACAGTGAGACATGTCTGGGCTCGGACAGATGTGCCATTTACTGCGGGGTGGAAAAAATGGGTACTGCCCATGTGTGCAGGGTTTTGGTGTCCTTGGTATGTGTTCCTCCTGCTTGTGGAGATTTTGCGTGAGAGGGAAGAGATTTGCTAGGCCTGCTGATGCATTCGAGTGTTGCTTCCTCACTGACTACACGTCGTGTCCGTGTAAATGTTCACAAACAACTCCCTACGTTTAATTATTAAAAAAAGTAGTAATAATATTAATTTGGTAGCTGCTTAGTTGTTGTGCAGTGGGTTATAAATGAACAATTCAAAATTTGAATTTGTTTGAAAAGTTGTGGAGGGATGGTGGTCACTCCAATAGTTCGTGCACTACTTAAGGAGGATGCGGGATTCAGAAAATTTGGAGGAGCTGCGAGTAGCAACCACGGTCACTCTGCATCCTTGTTCTGGTCTTCCCGCGAATGGCGCCATCCACTGAATTTGGTGCCCCGTCTGCGATCACTAACAGTGATGGATCAAGTTTTGGCATCACACTTTCCGATGTAAGTACTGCCAAAAAAAACCATGGGTTATGCCTTAGTAATTCCCGACGTGTTTTTTAATGCCTAAAAATTGGTTGATTATTTGACAGGTGGCAGTAAGACATGGATTAGTTAGTAACGATGAGCATGTTTCTGAAACAATAGATGTTGGTGATGGGTCAGGCGTTGGCTTGGATATAGATGAGGTTAGTTCATTTTCCTTACGGGTGCTTGTTACTATATATTGGAGATTTTTTTAACTCAATCCGTCTGTTGAATGTTAACAGAATGAAGTTCGTGCACCTGATGCTGTAGTTGAAAGCAATTTGTTTGTGAAGTGCGGCCACGTAAGTAGATATTATGTCCATGTCGAAGCTGGAAAAATCCTTTACTTATGGACTTACTAACTTGCTCTCTTTCATTTGTAAAAAAGGTACACAAAGAAACCAATGGCAGAGAAGAACAACCGGTCGAGTAGGTCGAGGGCTCTGGGGATAACTTCCGGTCAAACTTTCACAAGATCGACGTGGATCCATGCGTCCTTTCTTCGGGGGACGAGGGTTCGACGGTCGGAGACTACGAGGACAACACAAAGACGAACAATGAGGAAGTTGATGGCCCGCTTGCGAAACGGGCAAAAGTTGAAGCATAGTAGCCGTGCTGGCTATTATATAGATATTAGGGGAAAATTGGTGTTGGCTTTTCTAGTTAATTTTTGTGGTGTTTTAGGGCATGATGATCGTGGTAATGTCTTTCGTGAGCAGTTTCCGAAGCGAATGTAGGTCGCTAATCTTGTATGTCAGGGCAATTTTAGAAGGGACATTGAACTTCGGAGATCTAAAGGAGTGAGGGCGTACGGACAGAAACAGAACGCTTCAGACCTTGTATTTCATAGCAATTATAATATCTGTTCCGAAATTCGGAGTTGTGAAGCAGTTCGGGCGTAAGGACAGAAACGGAACGTCTCGGTTGTTTTTAATAACCTATGCTCTTTGCATCGAAAAAAGGAACCCTAGGAAACTTACGTGTCTAATCCATCAGGCTATGGGCCGGTAGGGGCTAGTAAAAAATTCAGGCGGGCCAGCACATGAGTAACTGAGGAATACCCATGGTTGGGACAATGGTACATGATGATGTGTTCGCATGCCATGCATGGTGCGGACAAAGAGGTAGGCTTTTGACAAAGTTGACACTTGTATCAGATATATTAAATGGTGTTCTTTGATTTGATCGTGATTTGCAATTATATGGACAGTAACGGAGAGATGTACTAATGCTGTTTGTCCATCCTTCGGGGTGTATATATACACACACCCTCTGCCATCGTGTACTTCCCGCTAACCATCACCACCAAAGTTCGCCTAGAGGAGACAAAAGAGGAAGAACAAGGTGCAGAAAGAAGAACTCGACGGTTCTTAAGAACAGGTAGTAACTTTCTAGCTCGTGTTCCCGTGCTGTCCATCTATTTCGGACAAAACTAGCTGGAGCTAATGTTCTTGCTGAATATTATTTCGCAGACAGTTTGATCAGGAGATGGGCCGTCCACGAGGTTCGGGTGGATGGGGGGTGAACTGAAACAACTCGCCAATCCCTGCGCATCTAGTGGACAGGTTCCCAGCTTCTCCATCAGCTGCATCAGACTCTGAAAAATCCAATGTTTAGACTGTCTTCAACCCCCAACTAATCCATGTTTGAGTGAGCTCGTAGCCCAGATGGGAATGCCCGGGCTGCTAGCGATGAAGTCCATGGGGAACATCAATAGGCTGTTCTCCATGTGGCTGCTCACTAGATTGGATCCATCTAGTATGCGGCTAGATTTGGGAGGAGGGGAGTATCTAGAAATCACCGATAAATCCATAGGAAGGGCTTTAGGGATTAGTTCTAGTGGTGAAGTCATTCCAATGGGTCAACCTGCTCACCGTGATGAATTGCTTGTCATGACCCATGAGCTTCTTGGGACAAGCTTGTCCAGGTGCAACAATGTGCCCGTGCGGAAGCTTAAGGAGATGATACAAGCTGCAAAAGAACATGAACTGGGGGAGCCAGAGAAGCTGCAGCAGATGGCTGCGTACACCATGGTGGCGGGGGCTTCTTTTCTTCTTCCTCGTGGATCAACGCAAAAGGTACCCGACGAACTTCTGCAGGTGATTTTTCCTCCGTTAGGAATTTGCAAATACAACATGGCACGGCTGGTGTTGGAGGGGCTGAGAGCAGGCGCTCGAAAGGTTAGAGAAACATTGCCTCTGCGACCGCGTGATATTCATATAGATGGGTGCCTCATTTCATTGCAGGTCAGTACGCTTTTATTCGGATGTTTCTAGTATTTACTAACTATCTTTTGTACTAGATCAGGTCGGATTAATAGAATTTGAGTAGGTCATAAAATTTGTTGTGCTTCCAATTGGTTGCAGCTTGACATTTTTGTACCTTATTTGGAGGGTGATCATATTTGTTTTACAAAATAATCGAACTTGTTCGCTGCATCACAAGAAATATTTACATTGGAACTAATCAGGGCCTTAAGCAAATCATGTACTTAGTTTCATTGGTGCACTTTGTGCTACGTTATTCAGTTCATCTAATGGGTTATTCCATCAGGTTTCTAGCTACCTTTTAGGACAAATTATTAGGGGGTACAATATATGTAGTTTTCTGAATTGCTATGGAACTGTGAATATTTGTACAAGTTTGATCAGATGTGCATGAGCTGCTTGCTTTCAGGAGTGTCATTTGTTAGTATACGGCAGCTGAGTAATTGATGTATTGTTTTATTGTTGTGTTGCTTGCAAACGGATTAATCTGGTAAAAGGTGTGGTTACTATTGTTTCCATGATAAAAAGGTTATAAGTACCAGAATTAGAATTGTGAACACACTCGCTTTCCGTTTTCTATGATCTATTGTACATGTGAATTGTATACTGAGTAGATCATCCAATTGTAGATATTGTTCCTGGATCGCATGGAGCACGGGGAAGATGGTATGCAACTACTGCCCGTGCCCAGGATTGAACATTACGGGGAGGCCTTGTTGAAGAAGCAAATTAGAAAGCACTCGCCAAGGACTTATGATTTTGGGGTGCCAGTGAGGATACTTTATTCGTGTCTTTTAAACTAAATCGTAAAATGGTCAGGGGTTTGCTAGGGCTTATTCAGACGTATTCTTGCAGGTCGAGGGACAGGAAATGAATGGGACTATAGCTGATACTCACACTCCAATTGCAATATCGGCTGCGACACCTTCTTGGGGTGGTACTGGAGTGTGGGAGGAGGGTAGTTCTGGTGCAGCTGGTGGAGGGGTTAGTACAAGGGTGCCTGACAAGGTAAGGGGAAGAGTATATCTGTTTCAGTTCACAAGTTTAAAAACCTGAATAACTTGCTACCTGGCTTTTAAGAGCGAATAATGGTTGTGCATGAATAAAGATTGTACAGGCTGCTAGAGCAATTCTATTGATTCAAGCTGAGAAGGTTGCAGGGCGTGACGCTGAGACAGATGCAAAGATAACTGCTGCACATAGACGCCTTGATGAAGCACATGATCGTTTTTTCGCTGAGATGAAGCAGACCCGTGATGTTAATCGAAAGAGAGCTTTGGAAGAGACACTTGATTTCGTGCTTACAGGGTTGGGGAAGAGACATGCTGCATCTGGAAATAGCCAGGAATGGTGGCAAATAACTGAAGAATTCTTGGTGTCCCTACATACAACTGCAAATTCAACTGGTGAGATAAATGCGTCATATGCTTGGAGTTTTTATGTCTCCATTTATCCAATGAATGGTCCTTAAGTAATGCACTTATTATATATGTGTAGCCCCATTGGAACAAGATGCTGCTGCAACAATGGCGGCAATGGCCGGATCAAGCCAGGGTATGATAATTTAACTGCGTGTACACAATACCTCATAAGAATGGTCTGACATTTATTTGTGTTTCAGTGGTACAAGCCGCTACTACAATTTCTGTCATGGCATCTGCTCCAGCATCTACTGGGTTGGAGATGGGGTTTCAAGATAAGTTTGTAGTGGACAATAAAGGGAAAACTGTAATGCCTGAAAGCAGTAGTAGGCAAAATAGCAGGTTTCATTCTACTGCAACACTTACTGGTGTAAGCAGAGGTATATGTTTGAAATGCCCTATCCTATATTTTTTGGCTAGGTTACATAGTTGACTTTCTAACAGATATATTTGTGTCATGCATGACAGGTATTGTGATCCGTGATAATCCGGGTGAACCCGCGGTCATCCAGGGTGGGTTGGATGGAATTGGGTTGGCAAATCCTGCTGTTAGAGCAGCCGGAGAGGTCACGGGGCAGTCTGTTCAGACAAGACTAGCAAAGTACACTCCTATCAGGAACAAGCGACTACAACTCCCACAGATTGTTGAAGATGTGGTGATGCATGAAAGTGGTACAGAAGGTTAGTTTATTTTGGTTTTGGTTTTGTGAAGATGATGTCAAAGGATCGACAGTAACACCAGTTTCGATTAACTATTCTGGCAGCGACTGAACCGGTTGTACCGGAAAACACTGCTGATGGGGATGAATTTGGGTACTCGCCTTTTGAACTAGAGCTCCGACACAAGAAGCATTCAGATGGAATCTGTCTTGATTTCTATGAGACAGTGATGTCAATTAGTTCAGAGTTCCTGAAAGGGTGAGTTTATTTTCTGTTATTGAAAGGTTTTTTTGGTTTTTCCTAACCATAGGCTTTGTAAATTGCAGTACATGGTTCAAGCACAACAACCCAACTCCAATTTCAATGGATGGGCGTAAACTAAGGGTCAACTTTGATGTAAATGATATTATGATGTACACTGGTCTATCTGCTTGCATTCGGATGTTCGATGAGAAGGAGAAGGAAATGATGTCTAAGTTTCTAGACTCAACGTTTTGGAGGTGCTTCGCTGGGCTTGAGTTGGCGGTATGTTTGCATTGTGCATACTCATTGTTTATTTCTGCTTTGGTACATTAAAACATATTGGCTAAATATGTTCTACTGGTACAAGCTGCACTTCACTACGACCATGGATATAGCTGGACAGCAGGAAGTTCTCTCCATGTTCATCACTGCTATTAAGGGATATGAAGTGGGAAAATGTAGGATGGTAATACACTTCGGAAAACTTCTTACATAATTTATGAGACAGGGAGAATATTATTACTGATTCAATCCTGCTTTGTAGATCATGGTGCCACTGCCGCTATTGGGTTCATACTGCTTATATGTGTATGACAGGTTGAAGAAGCGTATAAATGTGCTTGATCCTGTGCTGACTCTGCAAGATGAGGAGGTTTACAAGGACAAGCATGAAGATACTGCGATGAAGTTGCTTAGGGCTATAAAGATAATTGGGTTGACTCTAGATGATGGGTGGACCATGAACTATTCAGAGTGGTCAATCAGATACCACTATGACTTGCACCTGCCATGCGAGAAGTAAGTTTTCTCTATGCCCTTGATTGTTCAAATATGTAGTTCTGGATGGACAGACGCACATAGTTTGGGTAATGATGGATGTTTTGTTTTGTTCCTGTTTACATTGGCAGGTGCGAGTCTGTCGGTTATATTCTGCACTATGCTGAACATTTTGATGGAGGAGATCTGGATGTTCCTATCCCACCTGTAAGGGTTACTAAGATGAATTGTTATCATCTTTTTTAGAAGCTGCATTCCTATATTGGCTAATAGTTGCTTATTTTTTCAGGGGGGGTTAAAAATAATATGAAGAAGCTATTGTATGAGGTCGTCGCAATGAAGAGCAACACTGGTGATCGCCCGGGTTTCATGCTTGAAGAAGAGTGAAAATATGTGATTGGAGACCAGTTTGCTGATACAGCATTTGGGCTAGAAGTTTGGTTGCATTGTTGGCTCCACTTGCTCTGCTTAAATCTGCTTGTGCTACAGACATGGCTATCTAAGTATGGTTTACTAATGTAAAAAGTACTAGTTTTATTGTAATAAGAACTACATATGGGTACTGCATGTGATGGGTACACCATCTAGTAATTGAACCTATGAAGTTTGAGCGATTTTGTGATGAATCTGTTTTATGAGTTAGCTGCCATGGATAGTAAAAATGGAGTTCACCGCGGTTTCGTCCTTGAAAAAGAGAGCATGGATTTTGGTGGAGAGAAGATAGGCGATGAAGCATGTCCATTGGTTGGGATGGCTTGGGTCAGGTTCTGTGCTTCCACCGAGTTGTGCTCCATAGATGGCTACCTATTTATGATAAAGCACTGCGCTAACTATATTGGAGATACTCATGTGGTGAAACAGGGTTGAAAAGAATTAATGTGTTGCGATTAAATTGAGTGCACTGCAGGTGATGGCTATTAATTTTAGTTGTTAGGCCTATGTAATTTGAAAGTCTGCCAACACACAACGGTCGGCCTGGGATGGGATCAACTAGCCGTTATGTGTACATGGGTACTATATATAGCAGCGATGGGTAGATGGACTTGGAGTGCTCTGAGCAGTGCAACAAACAAATTCAGAACAGCTCCATCGTGTGTAGTAGGAGAGGGTTTGAGGTGATGGGCTCTTCCTCACGTTCTTCATCTTCCTCACCATAAAACCGTGGTGTGCAGCCAGTTCGGACTCCAATCAGGTACCGCCATGGTCCATTCGATTACTATCCGGCAAAGATCTGTGCGTGCGGCATGAAAGCTGCTTTGTGGATCTCCTGGAGTGACGACAACCCAGGAAGGAGATACTACAAGTGTGGTCGCTCGAGGGTGAGTAGATTCAGCATTTTTCGTACCGATTAGTTTCAGATTAAGTTACTTCCAGAAAGTAATGTCAGATAACATTGCAGCAACACGGCGGGTGTGATTTCTTCGGTTGGCATGACAGGGAGCTTGTAGATGATTTGCTAAAGCAGATCCTCGTCGATCTACGAGATGAGGTTTGGAAACTGAAGCGAGTTAACCAAGAGAATGGTACTGTGGGCGAGGAGTTCAGAAAAGTTGGCGATGCATGTACCAATTATCATAGGGTGGAGGAGCTACAGACAACGAGGGATAGGGTTGCATCTATGGAGGAAGCAATCTCCCGAAAAGACATCGAGATAGTCCAACTGAAGAAGAAAGTGGAGCATCATTTGTTTCTGTTTTTTATAGCATGCTTCATAACATTTACGGTCTACTCGGTCATTCATACCTAGAGTAACCAGTAAAGCAGTTCATCATAGAATTCATGGTAGTACTATTCGCTTAAATTTGTAGTACTTTCGTTCTGCAGTAAGATGGCGGAGGTTCGGGCCATGATATATGTTGTTTTGGTGATCACGAAAGAAGGTCTGTTATGTGAACTAAAGAATTAGTTTTACCTTGTTTCGTTGTTCATTTTATCGATGATGGCTTGATAACTGAAGAGGATCAAACATATTAATTAGGTTCTCATCTCACTTGGTGAAAACAATGTATATAATACTTGAATTCTGTTACTCAAGAATGTAAATGGTCTGGCCGTTGCGTTGCCAAATAATTCGTTCGTGCCCAACGATTAATATGAAATGTGCTTTACTTCGATGCTAAATACAGATCCATGATACACTAGTAGGTTCTACGGAAGAATTTAGAATATAAAAAAGGTAGGTTCTCTCGAAGAATGGTTCGCCTGTTAGTACAGATATTTGTGCAAGTTAAGTAATAATAATAAACAAGATACATGAAACCTGAACAGTTTGGGTCCATTTCGTAAAAAATGAACAGCTGGAAAATATCGCCTTAGAGTACGCAAAAAGAGTTCTTGATCGCCTCGAGTGCATCACTAGGGAGTGATGAGTGGTTTCCCTCAATACGCATGATCTCGTATAGTGTGTTTTGCTTGTGATTCTGAAGCGTTTCCTGCATTCAGATGCCAATTTCATAAATTGACATGTCTACAGTTATTCTGGTATAAAAGTGTCAGATGGGGGGTGGGGGTTCGTAAAAGACGTAAATGTATACGTACCTGAGACAAAGGTATGAGAAGTCTCTCTCCGTCGTAGTGCCTAACAAAGAATGTGGCTACAAGACCTGATTCCTCACTGTAAAATGAATACGGGTGAGATATCGTTGGGGAACATATTGTTTGTGATGTGTTAACTGGAACAAGAATATTGGTGTTGTCTCTGACCAGGTGAATTTTTCAGCCATGATAATTGGAAAGGACCTGGTCCATTCTTCCTTAGTACAAATCCAGTTGCTATAGAACTTCTCGAGGCAGTGGAATAGTGCTCCATGCAACTTGTTAGACACATACTCGTGCATCTTAACACGCTCAGTACTGAAACCAAATGGGCCAACCGCTGGGTCTAGCACTTGTATTCTTCTGCGTAACATATCGAACAAATATACAACCCAACCATCCACCAGTACAACAAGGACATACCACTAAAAAAGAATCACAGTCATGGTGTTAACTCTATAAAAATATTTAAAGTGCGATGCAGTGGTAGAGTTTATTATGGAAAATACCATGCGACGTGATTCTATTTTGTAGTCATTCTCATCGGGCCGCAGCTCATCATGGACAGTCTGCATTACCATTGGATCAGCATTGGATAAGACTATAGTCTGCTAAGAAATATAGAGTTATCCAAATCTGTAGGGAGGAAAATTGATTCCAAAGAATGAGCTATGTCGATAGTGCTTACAGCGAAATCAAGGTCCATGAATTTTCTCCAACGCATTCCGGCAGAATCCCTGATATTAAATTTGTCAATCTGTGCATATCTCCGCATTGCAACAACACACAGCTCGTGTGAAAGTTGCTTATTGAAGACGAGCTGGTCCCGGATCGAAAGGCCATCCACTAACACCAAACGAGGATTGGGGTGAATAATCCAGATCCTGCATAGATGATCATGGAATACCGAGCTTTGGTCGGTAAAAAGTACTTCAGTGTTCGGAAATCATTAAATAATTGATGTCCACTTACTTCTGAAGATTTTTTTCTGCTGCGTGTCTGATCCAATCCTGGATAGCTCGGGTTGCTGTGCTACTTGGTCCTGGTGGGCAAGATCCAACTGCCCATGATGAGCGTGCAAGGGCAGTAGACAGAATGCCTCTTCTAAAAACCATGGCTTCGGTGGTCTGCCCAAAACGAACATACTCACTAGATGGGCGAAACTCAGCCTGCATAGTAACTATTGACGAAGCGACATCATCAACAAATCTTATTATTCTCGCAGCCATAGCGGTTGCAGGCCTGATGCCTACGGCTGCGGAAGAAGGTGTTACTGCCGTGGCTAGACAAATATCAAACTTTGGTTGATCTATGTGGAACCTCTTTTGCACATGAGAACCAGAATTTGCACCACCAGTTCCAGATAGCTGTCGCTTTCTGTTTACAGTACTCTGGGCGGACGTGCTTTCTGTAGAAAAGGGCCTGGTTAGTGCACAGATGTATGCTTGTTTGAACAATTATTGAGTTCGTACGTACCATCGCCCTCAGAATGCCCTGATCTATGTGACAAAGTTTTCTCCGCGATAGGCGTTCTGTATGTATTGGCTCCTGCATGACAATGTTGACGTTGCTCCACTAATTGATTGTTTTCTCTGGAACAATTTGGTGGATTAACCTTCAGAATGCATTGGCGGCGTCCTGCTGACTTGCAGCATGTGTAGTTATCAGCTATGCACGCCATGAACTTGCCAAGAAAATTTATCATTGAACTGAGCTGTGATTGCCTCATTTCTGAAATGGATCTAAGCCCCTTAGCGTGGTATTCCTTGAATAATATGCCTAATTTTTCTACAGCCTATAAAAGAAAAATACATATGATGGAAGATTGTTAGTTGCTGGGAGTAGCAGACTTTGTTTACTACTTGAAGCTTTGATCGGACTTCGCCTTACTATTGCTGGGTATTTTGTCTTGATATAATTCGCAAATTCTACGGACCCGGTTCTGCCATAAGATGATCTCGTAGTCGGGGTGCATGCCAGGGATGCCTATCTTGTTGCTGCACAACTGTTGTTGACCTGATGCAAGCCTGATGGTTTGTCTACATTCCTGAACTACAAGTGTCGGGCACAAAACAGGTTAACACATAGATACATGATCATGGAGATGATGCAGGGGAGTACACTCACACTTGCACCGTGGAATGAGGTGTCGTTTCCTAAGTTGACTGAAATCCTGTCAACGATTTTTTTCATTGAATCGTAGTCGTACAATCCAATGTGTGGCCCTATATTTATAGGCCGAGAATGCGTTCCAAGGTCAAGAAGATCTAGATACTTTACCTGCAAATGGGTGTAATCAAATTAGGATTGGTAATGTTGGCGTTGCCGATGAGTAAGATAAATATAATGGTCTGGCGCATCAGCGCACTGACTCGGAACTTTACCTGCAAGAAAATGTGATTGCGGACCAGGTGTATGGTACTATTTCGCTTTGCCACGTCTGTCTTGAACTTCCGCACGACAGCGAACAAATGTTTTAGAACATATGCACACCAGTTCCAATCAGTGAGTTTGGATGAGTCATTTAGAGCAGCCCAGAAATCTATAAATATGTAGTCGTGCTTAGCTGATGGAGCTAGCACATGACCGACATAAAAGACTACGAATGCTATCTTGAAGCATTCAATTTCTAGTGCAGATGATTCACTGGTAATATCTCTCATAAGATAAACCTCAGCTGCCTTCAGACTATGTGTTCCTTTCTGGCTGAGTGCTGCTGCAAATCTGGTGTACTCAATGCAGGCATTGGATGGATCAACACCTTCAGCAGAAATTGATCTTTTACCACATGGGAGGGCTAGCACATCCTCTACATCCTGATCAAATATTACAACTGGGGGGTGCCCTTCTATGTTTAGTGAACATGAATCAACATCTACACGATCCATTAGCCACGAGCTAAGCTTGAGATTTATCTTCTTCCTTGGCTGGATGGCAAGAGCACCACCAAAACCAATCTCTTTGATGAGGTCTCTCTTGAAGTCCGAGAACTGTGATACAACTGAACATAATTTCTGTAGAGACAACCTAGATGTAATGGACGAGTTATCTACAGGCCCAACTGAATCCATAGTATCATCTGCGTCACTAAAACGATCATCGATTGCAGGCTCACTGGATGAATTTGTGTTGACAACAGTTGGACTAGAGATTCATGATGTTCATAGTTGTACATTGGATCTACAACAAAGAAAAAATGGGAGAACATTTAGTACAGACGGAAGCAAGCATACTTGAGATCCAGAATGTTAATGCTTAGGAGGATGAGATGCTACCAAACATGAACATTCATGCTTACAAGAGTTGAGCTATATTCGTGGATATCATACCTACTTCGATGGCGGGTGTGGAGATCGAACTAGACGGCTGCGTCTCCATAGCTGTGGTAGATCCAGATCGCTGATGCGAAGGGCGCAACGAAGAGGATGGCGGTGATGGATTAGGGACACCGGGGCTTGGGGGATGGTTGGAGGGTGGGCATCTTTCTGCATATCGCCATGGATACTGGCATTCAAGTGCATCAGAGGGTAGTTGGGAGATGAAGATTAACTGCGAGAGTCAAATCATATCCTCGTACATGTCAGGGGAGGTACTTCCCAGGAACATTGCGTCACATCACATGTCCAGCTACACCCGTACAGCTAGGATAGAGTAATATGGTTTTTGCACTAATAATGGTACGTACTATTAATTAGAACTAGCAAAAAAATCACACAAATAAAAAAATCACGATATGGTTATTTTGAATTTGTGAATTCGGAATCCAATCAAACCGCATGTTCCGATATTGCGTGTTGCCGGTTTCTGTTAAATAATATGTTTTGCGGTTGATTAAGTAAAGATCTCCGCGGACCTCTAATTAATCACGTAGCTTAATGTTTTCTGCAACAGACGACGCCGGCCCATCATTCGATGGCAGAACATGTGTGCCTAGCCTCCCGACACAGTTGTAACTGCGCATTTCAAAGTCGTCTTACAGGAAGAACAGCTGTTTGGTCCAGATACGTGCATATACGGGATATTCTTAAAACGGGTTGCGACGCAGGTTGCGCGGCAGGGATAACGTCCTATAGGTTGGACGTCCTCCAAAACAATTTTTTCAAGCAATAATGACCATAATCATGCAGAGCGACAAAACATCATTGATTAAAGCAAAAAGTGATATTATAAGTCGAAAAACTAAAGGATCATAAAGTCTATGGTGACTTGGGATAACCATAACATGGTGTGAGCATACGCCAAGTCAAACCAAATAAAGCATCAAAGAAGAATACCATAATACTATGCTTTAATATGCTAAAACAACGCACGATTCTTTTAAGGCATATTAAGCAATCTCAATTATTTATAACATGTTATGCTACAGCAAAGATCACTAAGCATAAAGCCAAAACAATATCAAGCATGGCATGACAGAGCATAGGCCACAGTCAAAAATAAGCTCTCTTTACCACTTAAGCATGAACTTTCCAACTCTTTTCCAATCCAAACCAAACCATTTGAAAACCAATGTATGAAAGAGGGGGTCCAACCAATTTATTCAAGCAAACTAAGAAAATCAAGCAAACGAAAAACAAAACGAAAACGAAAAAGAAGACGCTCCAAGAACAACACAACTGTGCATGAAACAATAAAAATGAAATGTTTGGAAGAAACCTGGGATTTTTATTGATGAAGAAAGGGATGCCTTGGGCATCCCCAAGCTTTGACGCTTGTACTTCTTGAATATTTCTTGGGGTGACACGGGGTGGCATCCCCAAGCTTTAGCTTTATTCCAATCTTCATCTCATTACTCATTCCTTCCATACACCTAAAATTTTTCCTTCATACAAAACTTCAAACAATTTTTATTAGCAACATTAGTGCACTCAAGATAATAAGTCTTTGGGTTCAGTTCCAACACCAATAAAACTTCCATTAAAACACAAGCTACTATAGCACTTCCCGTAAAAATCTTAGTTCCCCAAAAGAACTCAAAAAGGAACCAACAAAAAGCAAATGCAAATAATGGCAGAAATCTGTCAAAACAGACCAGCAGGTAAAGACGGATTTTTTCGAAGACCTTCTGTTGCTCAAATCGAAAAGTGTTGAACTAACGAGAGTTAGATAACAACCTGGGGCATAAGCACAAAAATTCATGCCTCAAACCTACGTACAGAGATTTTACACGAATATTTACGATGAAGAACAAAATTCTGTTTTGAGACAGCAACTTTCCTAAGCATTACTTCTCTCTCATTAGAGGTTACTCTTGGCACAAAAAGCAAATAAAAAAGATAAGGAGCAGTTATTACAGAGGTAATAAATTCCAAGACTCATCTAAAACTTTTGGGTTATCTTCCAATAAGTACTTTTCTTTAACGCCTTTAAGTTAGGCATAAGAAGCAAGAAAAAGAATCAAGTATTCTCCAATGAAGAAGCATTAAAACCAAATTTCTTGCCCTTACCTCTCTTACATTTATTCTTAACCTTGGGGAACATATGTGTAACACCCCGTCCACTCCTGGGCCCGGGGGGTGTCACTCCTGGCAGCTTAATAGGATATCTAGACTGGCCCACAGACCAACACTAGTCTTTTCTGCGCACTTTGTCCTCACTCGTGCGCACCCGGTTACCCACTTCCCGGTCGGTCACCCATCCTAGAAGTGCTCTAGGCCAAGCACGCTTAACCTTAGAGTTCTTTTCGAATGAGCTTCCGGAAAAGAAGTTGCAACTTGTTGATATGAGTATCCTATCAATCCTATTAAGCCATGTGCCTGGATCTCACAATATGATTGTTTGGTGGAGAAGCAAAGTGCATGGTGCCCTTTCTCACATCTATTATTGCTCCAAGGAGCTTCAATTTGGATCTTCCAAGTGTAATTTGTCCTTTTCTTGCACATTCAATAACAAGATAATCAGTAGAAACCATTTTTCTTAGGATCTTTGTAAACACTCCTTCAGCTATTCCAATGGGTAATATTGTGGCATTATTAACAAGAAATATTTCTTCTCCTCCTTTAGAAAGCCCCCAAAGATTCAAAGATTCATAGATATCTTTGGGCATAAGACAAAATTCAGACATGATATAACAGCGAGCATGAAAAGTTTCATTATTTATAACAATCTTTACTATGCAGAGTCACTTTGAGGATTCCGAATTTATTGGAACATAATCATGATGCTCTCTAAGCGTGTTATAACAATCCTTTAAACTAGTCGTGCGGGTCTCAAGAGTGTTCAATCTAGCAAATATGTTTATAAAGGAAGAATCAGATTTGCTAGGCAAGTTGTAAGTAAAGACCAACTTCTTTATGGCATTAACAACATCATCCTCATTGCATTGGAGAAAATCACCTCCCACAACAGCATCCAAAGCATATCTATAGCAAAGAGCAATTCCAAGGTAAAAACTGCTAAGGAACAAGCTTTGAGTCATTTTAGGTTCAGTTTTTTCATGTAGATCAGAGATTCTAGACCAAGCTTCTTTGAAACTCTCTTCAATTCCTTGTTTAAAAGTGAAAATCATTTCCTCAGGTGACATAGTGATTGGAACAATGCTAGACACAATGGCAACTTAAAATAGGAACTAATTTTTGTTTGTGTTTTTTGATAAAGAAAGCAAAGCTAGTGAAACTAATTTTTGTGTGTGTTTTTGATAAAGAAACAAGCAAACAAAGCAAGAAAATAAACTAAGCAAAACAAAAACAACAAAGTAAAGAGATTGGTTATGAGGGACTCCCTTGTGAAGATATCCTTGACTCCCTGGCAACAGCGCCAGAAAAATACTTGCTGACTCGTGTAATAACGAGCTCGTTGGGGAACCCCAAGAGGAAGGTATGTCGAGCACAGCAGTAAGTTTCCCTCAGTTATGAAACCAAGATTATCGAACCAGTAGGATCAAGGAAACACCTCCAAGGTGTTGTTGCCAACTTGGAATCCTGCACAACACAACCACAGAACTTTGCTCCCAACTTATAGTGAGGTTGTAAATCTCACTGGTTTTGCTGAAAACAAAGGATTAAACATATTGTGTGGAAGAAAGTAAAAGCTTGTAGAAAGTAAATAGAAAACAATAAACAGTTGTAGATTGAAGGTAAAAGAAAGGACCGGGGTCCATAGTTCACTAGTGGTGGTTCTCCTTAAGATAGATGACATGTTGGGTGAACAAATTACAGCGGGGCAATTAACAAACATCGAGAAAGCATGCATGCATATACTAATCATCTTGACTCCTTTGAGATTCGATTGGGCATTACAACACTATACATAGACCGTAATCCAACTGCATCTATGACTAATAATCCACCTTCAGGTTATCATCCAAACCCCCTCCAGTATTAAGTTGCAAGCAACAGATAATTGCATTATGCATTGCGTGTAAAGTAAACAATATGATTGTTCTATGAACAAAGGATTGTTGTTTTCTCCCTAGTAGCAACAACACATCTAGTACCTTAGAGATTTCTGTCACTTCCCCATATTACTAGAGGCATGAACCCACTATCGAACATAAATACTAACTCTTGGAGTTGATAGCATCTACTTGGCCAAGATAGCTACTAACAACAGAAAGCATGCAATATCACAAATAACAAAGACATGATAGAATCAATAATCAATCTGAAATAGCATCGCAATATCCATCGGATCCCCGCAAACACAGCATGTAGGATTACAAATAGATGATCTTGATCATGAACGGAGCTCACAAGATCTAAACATGATAACACAAAAGAGAAGAACCTGCCATCTAGCTACTACATGGACCCGTAGTCCAAGGATGAACTACTCACGCATCACACCGGAGGCTTGCATGGTGATGAAGAAGGCCTCCAGGGTGAATTCTCCCCTCCGGCAGGGTGCTGGGAAGAGCTTCAGATCCCTTCCGATCTAGGGATGGAGATGGCGGCGGCTACAGATTCTTTCGTGGAATTTTGATCGGGTACTTAGGGTTTCTATATCGGATGCATCTTATAGTCGGAAGGGGAGGCCGAGGGGGTGCCCTGGGTGGCCGCACCACCCCCTAGCATGGGTCAGGCCTGGCCGCGTGGCCAGCTGGTGTGGCCGCCCCTGGCCCCTCTCCGTCTCATATTCTGGCTCCGTGTCCCCCTCAGTGAAAAACTGAGTTTGGCTTTTGTCCCGTCCAATTCCGAGAATATTCATTTTCTGACTTTCCTGGAACCAAAAACAGCAGAAAACAGGCAGCTGACACTATGGAATCTTGTTAATAGGTTAGTCCAAGAAAGTTTATAAAAAGTACTCCAAAGTTGGAACAAAACATAAGAAAGTAGATAAAAAACAAGCATGGAACATCAAAAATTATGGATACGTTAGCAACGTATCACTTCCTCGTGGTTCCAGGCCTTCTCCTTACTCGACTCCTTGTACTGGCGGTGTCCTGGGGTTGCTCCAGGTCTTCCTCAACACCCCACGTTCCTCTCCTCCTCTCCTCTTTGCTGGGGACAAGCACAATCGAAGGTGGCAGATGTGGCTTAGCAGGGAGGAAGGAAAGGAAAGGAGGGTTGCTGGGTAGCGCCCCTGGGTGGATCTGATCGCCAGTTTGGTGGTGCTGGGGTAGATAAGGACATGTGAGAGAGGGGAAGCAACACATGGGCGGGTTAGGGTTTTACCAAAAGCAACTCAAGTTTCTTTCCCTCTTCTCTCCTCTCTCTCTCGGGAAGGTAGGGTGACCAGGGTTAGGAGGGGGCTGGTTGGCACTAACTTGATCATCAAGAAGGGGACGGGGCCAACTTAGCTAGAGAGGGAGGGATTAGCTAGATGGCCACATGGGCATGTGCCATGGGTAACCATGGTGGCCTCGGGTTGGGTTAGATGGTAGGGCAAGGTGAGATGGTGGTGGTGGTGCTGTGTGGTGGTAGGGCTGGTTTGGCTCAACCAAACCGAGAGGGTAGGGTAGAGGAAACTAGGTTAGTTAGATAGGTTTTCGTACTCTCATAAACCTCTTATTTGTTTTTGTTTGTTTTAAAACAATTTATTTGACTAAGCTTCACAAGGTTACAAGCTCAATTAAAACCAATTCAAATCAAGAACCAACTATATGCAAGAAGGAGGAATGTAGATGGACCATTGAGATTTATTTGAAATTGATTCAACTTGCATGAATTTAAATCAAACAAGCTTTCTTCAAATTCAAATGAAACCAAAATAAAGAAGGTGGTGGAAGAATAAAAGATATGCCCCCAAATCAACTTGGGCATCCAACATTATATCAAGAACCAAATACAATAAATCAAGATGCAAATACAAATAATACGACAAATGCATATGAAGAGGAACCAAATGAAATGGTTTTAATATGATGCTCAAATGCAATGTGGCATGGTGACATGAGCATGATATTATGATGATGCAATAATGACAAGAATATATTAGCCTTAATCCTTATTATGTAGCATTCCAATGTTAGACAATTGGGATGCTACAACTCTCCCCCACTAAACAAGAATCTCGCCCCGAGATTCCTTGGAAAAGAAGAAGGCTCCAAGGGTGAAAGGTGTTCGGAACGAAGGTGATCCTCATGTGTCCAAGTGTTTTTCAATGGAATGGTGCGACCACTGCACCTTGCAAAACTTGATAGACTTGTTTCGAGCCTTCTGTTTTGTTACTTGAAAAGAAAGTATTGAAGAGATTTGAGGATTATCGCAAACACGGAAGGTAGGATGAACATAGCTCAGGTGCTCTAACGAACACGATAAAGGAATATAACCACTTCTTGAAAGAATTTGAAAAGACGATGTATCGAGGAGAGAAAGAAAAGACACATCATTAGGATTCAAGCTTAAAGGCTACAAGTGCAGATGATTCTTTCTTTCACTAGAAGAAAAAAACGACTTTAGAGAAGTTATTAACCACTATCAAAATATCATTGTTTCTTCCCTTAGGTTTAAGAAATGAAGTTTGAAACCAATATTTCCTTCAAACAACAGAGTTCCTTGACATCAACGCAAAAGATTTGAATTGAGGAATTCTCGGATTAGATTCTTCTTGCGTCGGTAAGAACCAAAGGATCACGCAATTGAGGTGCGCAGATTATCTCCAAGAGAAGGAGGTGATACAAGTTTATGGTGAAAACCTGAGGAATATGAAGAATGTTGAAAATATGGAGTTTATTATAGAGATTCTTATTGATTTCCTTAACCACGAGGTTATTGCAATAGATTTTGCGATTGATGGCTTCGTCCATAATTGGCTTTACTAAGAGGAAAGGAATTCAAGTCAAATATATCTTACGTCCATCTTGTTTGACAATGTCGAGCACCGGTAGAAAGAAGAGTATCACGGAAAGATTTTGCATTAGTTTCCACTAGATCGTTGAAGAGTTTGCTCCATTTTGAGATATACGAGACCACCAACAAGAGGTTATTGATTATGTTCTTGAGAGAACACTATGGAGAAACAAGGACAAAAGTAAAAGTCTCAAAAGATGAAGGCCACTTCTAACTTCCGTGGAATGAGTGAAACCGCATTAACCCTCCAATTCAATGTACAAGAGCGAATGATAAGAGTAATGGTATGGTAGCTACTCCATCCCGCACCCAAAGCATTACTCCGTACATGAATAGGAAAATCATGCAACCCAAATCTTAGAATTTAGACTAAAGATCTTGATAAGCAGAAATCATGAAGCCCCGTAAGAAAACAAAGATGTGATGCAAATTCTTCGTTGAATCCAAGCAGATAACGATGTTGTCATGTGGGAAGTTCCCAAACCACTGGAAAAAGATATGAAGGAAGACAATGGAGACAAATTAAAGATTTAGGATAGCACCCAAAACTTTGATGGAAGGATTACAGAAGATCTATAAATTCTTCGTGGCATTCGGCAGATTGAGGATAGACGATAAAACGAGAGGGTTTCAAAAGGTTTCTTGACAAGCGGAATACAAACATAATTTCTTCTCCTTATTAAGAACATCCAAGAGAGATTTAGCAGTCTTGAGGAAAACTTCAGTAGAACAACGATGATAACTTGCCAAATAAGAAAAAGCTCTGGATTTGGTTGAAGGTGGAGGACAGAATTAACAACTGACTTGATGATTCCAGAATTCTAGTGATGCCTTTAGCAGAAGGACGTGGTCGAGATAGGCGACTTCAAGAAGCCATACTTCATACTTTGAGAACCTTGCACACAGGCGGTGTTCACGAAGCTTGAGATAAAGAGACATAGATGATCTTCCATGTTCTTCCATTGATATAGAATAGGCAAGCATATCGTCAAATATACTACCAAGAAGTTAGCTATATTTCACTCATGATAAATGTCATATATCTATACCGAGAACCAAATTACAGTCAAAAGCATCGGTTCGACACACGCTATGTATTTAGCCCAAAAGAATTGAAGATGAAGTAAAACTCCAGATTGAATCATCGGTAGCAGAAGATCGAGTAAGCATGGACATGCTGACAAAAGAAGGTGAATATTGTATCGCGCACGACTAAAAAGGAGTGTAGAAACATAGATGTATTAAAGAATTGTTTTCCGCATTTTTTGGTATTAAAATACCAACTAGATGCGAGAAACAACTTAACATATAGAGATTAGCAACTTTATATTCAGTGAAAGCATACTAAAGAATGAACACCTTTACAAGAATGCATCGGTTAACAAAGATTCAGATGGATTGCGTCGGTTTACACACAAGCCTGTCGGTATAGAATGTACCAATAGTTGATAACCAACGACAGATTGCAAAGCAAAGTTGGATGCAACATATCGACAAAGGATTAACACATCCTATGGTACTATAGATATCCCAAACACGTGAATCCTAGTTTGAATTTTTAGAAGAGGATAGACAAACGTTACACTTCCTTACCAGAATAGGGTGGGTGGGTGGATAAGAAGAAAAATGGAAGTAGTCCTACTCTCACGTTTAGTTTTTCCCTAGTATATAGCTACCAAAATATTTCTAGACTCAGAACGACCACCTTGGTTGAGACCCTGAAGGGTGGAATGGCTCTAATACCAGATGTAATCCCCGGACCTCACGTTTCTAAATCATAAGTCGGTATAACCTGAATTAGGGGAGGACGCACTACCGTGGAGGCCGCGAGGCCACCCACAAGTAGGACGCAATGGCAGGGCATGGTACTGGCCAACCGTCCACCCCAGTATTCATGGTTATAGCTATGAGTGCGAGGAACATGACCAGCTCACTACGAGTCTAACGTACACAAGTGAGTATATACGCCAACTACATACAAGAGTACATCAGAGCAATTCCATCTAACAGAATAGAAATATATTGCAACGTCATTACGCTAAGATCCAAATTATATAGATAGTAGTAATAATATGTTAGGATTATATCCTCATACATCACTCAACAAATCGTCAAGCGGGAGCGGAAACACAGATCTGAGTACGGATTAAGAGTCAAATCGGCATAAGATGCCACATAAATAAGCACATTCCCACCCATAGATCTCCATCCACGGAGTCTCTACACAAGAGGGTTGTTGCCTCCATCATCGTCCTCATCGACATAGTAGCCTCCATATGGGTGTACCTGATAACCTAATCAATGTTTATGGTGTGAGACCCTAGGGAACTCACAAGTCTTTATGCATCTAAAGGGAACCACCTGCCCTGACGCAATTGCAGTGAAAAAAAAATTAGCAGTTCTATAGAGACACACTACAACATCCGCCTAACCAGATATGGACGGACGCTCGTTAATTAGAACCAATAGTTATATAAGTAACATAAGTAAACATCTCTTGTCTCCCTTCTTTCTTACCGAATGAGAAGGCGGAGGAACATTTCATCCGTTGGAAATTTTATTAACCATTCCATGAGTGTTGCACTATTTAATAGTCATATTTTGGTCAAGTAAAACATGGTACTTTAGTTATAATAGTATATGAACGAGAAACCGTGCTCCAGGTCGTCCATAACCGCGGACACAACTTTCAGAAAGATTTACCCTGCAGGGATGCACCAATAGCAACACACACACGATCAACCTTAGGAAGAACCATATAAAAAGCAATGAGGCATCATGAAAAAGCATTCACAAGATCTAAAAATGATTTCGCAACGAAGTTGGCCTGCTCCGAGACGGACCCAGGGTTTGCGTCAATGGCTGTAAACGACTGTGAACTTGAAAATGTGACTGGGCTTGTCGATACCGTGAAATCACTCCGCATTCCAAGACAGTACATGCGTTCCACACGCAATAAAAAAGAAGTAAACACATGGCATAAGTACATGATAGTAATTAAACGCCAAACTAATTGTGGCCCCAAGAAATAAGATGTGAATCAAGCTTAGGCTAAGGGGATTCATGGTCCCACATGCGGATAGTGCGATAGTAAAGGAACAAGAATCAAGTACTCGGGTCCTACGAGACACAAGTGAGCATGGAAGAACCAAATAAAAGTTATTGCCCACCGGTGCCTCTTTTTTTAGTTATCCCATTACTACATAGCTTAGGTTGTTTAGGTACCTCGTTATCCAAAGACTCGCACAAACCCTACATATACAATTCTATGACTCGCATGGCTCAAACAACTCCTATAGTAATGGCTCATAGGATTGAGGGTACAAGCTTCGGTGGGATTTAAAAGTAAAGACTATGCAGTACTTGGGATTTAAATTTAATGTGAATCATGACACAATGATGCAAGAATAAAGATAGAGGCATAGGTGTTATATGTAATGCAAGCATGGGGAATTGCTTTCCCGTTATCTTAGCAGTGAAATAACTGGGATCCGGCTAGTACTCTTGGTTCTCCTAATAACTCCCTTGCTCGGTGTCTATCCGAAATAAGAACCAAACACACGAAGGACCATAATAAATAAAGTGGATAATCATATGAACATATGCAACAAGCAAAACAAGGTATACCATGATGTAAGGATGAACAATTACATGGTATAACATAGCATGACATGGATGAGGTGTAAGAACAACAATAAAGCACTTTAATTAATTATTTAATCATGTTTTCTCCCATAAACCTTGTCGTATACTTAATATTTATATGATGTATGCTTTAATTGATATCATGGAATGCATATTTAGAAAGGGCTAGTCATGCTGATCGATTTAGATATATTATTTATCGAATTTAGAATTACAGAATTAAAGTTATAATTTTATTAAGAAAACAACATTTAATAGTAATTATTAATTCGGAAATTTTAATTGCCCAGAAAATATTTTAAATAGCATATTCATATTCCTGGTATTTTTTTGATCTCAACACATATATCATTTGTATTATTTCGAATTATGAATTAAAAAATATTATTTCAATGCAAAACAATTTAAATATAGGTCAAAGTCAAAGGTTTGACTAGTTAGAGTTGACTCTAGTAAAATTTGAAAATATATTATAATTCATAGTCTAAAATCATTCATATTTTATTTTATAAGTTTTTCTAAATTCGAATTATTTTAAAAGATATAATTAAATTTGAATTATATCAATTTTTGGAATTTTTATTTGAATTAGAAAACGTCACATGTTTTTCTCACTTGGGTCCGTTATACCCACGCTCCATGACAGGTGGGGGCAGGGTCCACAGGGCCACATCGTGCGTGGCCACCGGGGAGCTGACACATGGGCGAGCCAGGGGCATGGTTGGGATTAACAAAAATGTCGGGTATCTTTTCAAAAAAGGTCCCGACCAGATCTGAACGTGTGGCTGACAGGTGGGCCTGTTGGGTGGATTACGGGTTTAGATCGATACGGTGCAGGCGGCTAACCTACTACTGTTCATCTTCTCTGTTTAACTGACATACGTAACAACTACAAAAATATTCACAGAAGCAGGGGCCTCGAACTGGCGACCTCCAGTAGGGCCCGGTGGGATGGTGGCACTGCGGTGTTTGCTACTAGTTGCTATGGTAGGTATGCAACACGGAATAAGCTACAGACGCTTGGAAACTACGATCATAAATGGGCGGCGCCGGCAGTGACAACGACATGCACAACGGCGCGGCCAGCTAGGGCTTCAGGATGTGGTGAGGGCATGGATCGATGCGGCACAACGGCGCGGATGCGGCAGCACACGTGGCATGGCCCAGGACGTGCTGCAGATGTCGCGTGCAAGCAGGACAGCGACGAGCAGCGGCATGCGCAAGCTGGACAACGACGATCGGCGGCGCGCGTAGGCTACTCAACGAAACGGGCCGACAATCTAGGAAGCAAAAACACAAACATGGATGTCTGTAAGGGTCGGTTGCTCACCGTGGGGTGGTTGGTGGTGTCGAACTGGCTCTGGGCGATGGCGATCTGCAGAGGAGCCCGCGAACTGGATCTAGGGTTTCCTCATTGGCTTCCTCGTGTTCTGGTGGTTCCAGGCCTTCTCCTTCCTCGACTCCTTATACTGGCGGCGTCCTAGGGTTTCTCTAGGTCTTCCTCAACACCCCACGTTCCTCTCCTCCTCTCCTCTTCGCCGGGGACAAGCACGACCGAAGATGGCACTATGGTGGTAGGAGTGGCTTAGCAGGGAGGGAGGAAGGGAAAGGAGGGTTGCTGGCAGCACCCCTGGGTGGATCTGATCGCCAGGTTGGTGGTGCTGGAGTAGATAAGCATAGGGAGAGAGGGGAGGCAACACCACATGGGTGGGTTAGGGTTTTGCCAAAAGCAACTCGAGTTGCTTTTCCCCCTTCTCTTCTCTTTCTCTCGGGCAAGTAGGGTGAGCATTGTTAGGAGGGGGCTGGTTGGCGCTAACTTTATCAGCAAGAAGGGGAAGGGGTCAACTTAGCTAGAGAGGGAGGGATTAGCTAGATGGCCACATGGGCATGTGCCATGGGTAACCATGGTGGCCTCGGGTTGGGTTAGGTGGTAGGGAAAGGTGAGATGGTGGTGGTGGTGGTGCCGTGTGGTGGTAAGGCTGGTTTGGCTCAACTAAACCGAGAGAGTAGGGTATAGGAAACTAGGTTAGTTAGATAGCTTTTCTTCCTCTCATAAACCTCTTATTTATTTTTGTTTTGTTTTAAAACAAGTTATTTAACTAAGCTTCACAAGGTTACAAGCTCAATTAAAACCAATTCAAATCAAGAACCAACTATATGCAAGAAGGAGGAATGTGGATGGACCATTGAGATTTATTTAAAATTGATTCAACTTGCATGAATTTAAATCAAACAAGCTTTCTTCAAATTCAAATGAAACCAAAATAAAGAAGGTGGTGGAAGAATAAAATATATGCCCCCAAATCAACTTGGGCATCGAGCATTATATCAAGAACCAAATACAATAAATGCATATGAAAAGGAACCAAATGAAAGGGGTTTAAAATGATGCTCAAATGCAATGTGGCATGGTGACATGAGCATGATATTATGATGATGCAATAATGACAAGAATATAGTAGCCTTAATCCTTATTTATTATGTAGCATTCCAATGTTAGGCAATTGGGATGCTACATAAAGATACAATCAGCAGGTTGGTTAATGAAAGAATGCTCAATAGTCATTTTGTTTCTAATCCGCCAGAGGGCCCAAGCCATCGCATGAAAACACACTGAAGTGATTCTAGGGGATCTACCCGATAAACCTTTAGTAATAACAATGAAATCACTAGCCCCAGCTGGGTTCCATCCACACTCCTAACCTCCCTAAATCAAGCCTACATGAATTTAGCTGAGTGACAGTCAATGAAAATGTGGTTGGCGTCTTTCTAGTCCTCATAGAACGCACATATCCCATTGGATGGTCCCATTCTTTTATGAATATTATTATCTCTAGAGGGAAATCTGCCTCTAATTAATTTCCATAGGAATATTTTCACCTTCAACGGTAATTTTGTGACCCAAAGATCCTTGAAATGAATCGAGGCTGCCCTTGGAAAAGCTTGAGGTACATGGAACTCGACAAGAAGCACCCTTGTCTCTTTAGAGACCAGGAAATTATGTCTGGTTCTCGTCACCATGGGAAAATTCCAGACCCCTAGACATATTATCCCAAACAATAGCCTCGGCGGTGCCAAAAATACGATGAAACCCTAACGCCCAGTTGTTCTTTCTGCGTGCACCCGCCACGGAGATGAAGGGTTCAACGCAAATTACAAACATGCGAGGGTATCGCTCCCGGAGGGGGCCTTGACCTACCCACAAGTACAACCAAAACATGGTAGACCTACCTTTGTGATGTTTAGCACCCAACTTGAATAGGTGCTTAATCTATTGCAAGCTATTCCAGAAATGAGATCCTTTGATGCTAGCATCGAAAAAAAGATCCCTATCTCTAAGATACTTGGCACAAATGAGATTGCCCTAGAGGACCTACTCATTTTGGCTCAATTTCAAGATCCATTTGAGTAAAAGGGCTCGATTCATTAGTTTGGTGTTGATAATTCCCAACCCCCTGAGGTTTGTGGGCGAGAAAACCATAGGACAATTAATCTAATTGTATTTGTTACTGTCTACTGTCCCCTCCCAATAAAATCTGCACCTACACATTGGTGAGAGTTAGCCATGCCGCCACCGACAAAGATCTCCCCTGCTAGGGATCCACTTTATGGCCAAGTTTCCCCACAGGAAACTCCCAATCCTCTAGTGACAGTTTCCTATCAAGGGTAAACCAAGGTACGTGATAGGAAAAGCGGTAAGCTTGTAGTAAAGTAGGCTTGTAGTCCTCAATTGTTCATCTTGGTCCCTACCAAGTACAACAACCTCACTTTTTCCAAAGTTTATTTTAAGATCCAACAAATTCTTGAAACACAACAAAAGGAATTTGAGGTTAGCAATTCCTAGATCATCCGGTTGGAGGAGAATCGTGGTATCATCCACATATTGAATATGTGGAAGCCACTGGGATTAGACGAGGAACAAGACCTCGAATGTTGCCAGCCATCCTTGCCTTTTCTAGGATCATGGCCAAGGCATCACCCATAAAGTCAAAAAGGAGAGGGGACAACAGGTCGCCCTGCCAAACTCTCCTCTTGTTGACAAAGTAGGTGCGTACCTCCCAATTGATATTTATTGTGGTCCTGCCTTCTAAGACGAGCTGCATGAGGCGCTAAACCACCACCCCAGGTTCAAAGCCTTTCCTAGAAAACACTAACCATAGAAAATCCCAATTCAATCAATCGTACGACTTTGCAAAATCTAATTTAAGGAAGATGTCCTGAAGATTCTTTGAAGAGCCTTCATGTGCAATTTCATCCAGGGCCAGAATACCATTGTGGATGCAATGAACCTTAATAAAGGCAGATTGGCTACGGTCTATGGTACGATTAGCAATGGGAGCGAGCCTAGTAGTGTACGCCTTAGCAACAAACTTAAATATAACATTAATTAAGGCAATCAATATAAAGAGTTTGTTATTGTCGGTGCCCACCACCTTCAGGATAAGCGTAAGGATCCTATGGTTTAATCATGCCACGTCTATGCGTCCCAGCGCAAAGTCATTGAGGGTCTGCAGTAGACTTTCACGTTCGATTCAGAGAGCACTTTTTCGTTGAGAATAAGTCCTTCCCTTTTGTGTGAATTCCCCAGCGGTGAATTAACAGCTTGTGGGGCCCTGTTAATACATTCGATCTAGATTACGAATGTAGTATAGCTCTTCTTCCCTAGTAGACCTAGGTTTATCGAATCCTCAGGAAGTAGAAAGCGTAGTGAAGTTATTTTAATGGACCTTTGGGAGTTGTAGAATTCCTTTTGTGTTTTTACCGGACCAAGAGTTTGTGTCTTTTTGTTGTTGTCGATGATGGAGAGAGAGAGGGCCTAGGGCGTTCGGTTTCATCTGTAGCTGTGCAAAACATCTGATGGGAATAAAAGATAAAGATAAAGTATGCATGTAATTGTTAGAGCAAGATAAATTATATGTGGGCAGTGCATCCATAATTGCTATTGCATCCGCAACCGCTTATAGCAATAACCTACTAGTCTCATCCATAGAAGAAAGAGAACTAATGATATGCATAGTGACGTCACTGTTAAACCCAAGTAAATACCTCACATACAGCCGTACTACCCATTCTGTCACTGGGGTTCCCAACCTGCAGATTAGTCATTACTCATACTCCCTATACCTGGATCAATCCTCAGGTCTTGGGGTACCTGACAAGTCCTTAGATTGAGGCAAGAGAGGATACAATAATCATCATGTCATACAAACTAATACATGATCCCATCTATGATAAATAACATGCACAAAAGCTACATGGCTAGGCCGAAGCCCTTAGCCCAAGGAGAATTACTAGAGATGAGATCAACAATCACAAATATTGTAATGAAAATCATGAGATTGATAGAAAATAGTCTTACAATGTCGCCAATCGAAGATGAGATCTACTATTACAAGTGGTGGAATATAGCTATGGTGGTGGAGAAGGGTTTGGAGATTAGATCTAAGTCTATTTCTCCAGCGGCTCTTCGGTGTGGTGGATGGAGATCTAGAGGCGGCTGATGATCTGGGGCAAGGACTCGAGCGCCCTGTTTCTCGTCGCTCGAGGCCTCTTTATATAGGGGTCCCTTCACGAAAGTTGTTCTGTTTGACCTAGCGGTGGCGGCGCCAACTATATGACCAGAACTATACGGCCAGAATTTTATTCCGGTTGTATAGTTGGTCGTTAAAGCGTCTGCCTCTTTTCCACGACTCCTAGTTTCTTCTGCTTGTTGGAAATATCGTACTTTGACTTTAATGTAGTGATTCCCATCATCAAACGTCATTATCCGCGCAAGGAAAAATGGAAAGAAAGGATTGCATACCCCTTTGATCATTAGGCATTAGTGACAGGGTTTAGAGGATATTTCATCAAAAATATGAATAATATCCAGTTTAAATATGGACGTAGATGGCTATATTTCAGAGCCATCAACCTCCCCAAGCTTAAACTTGATCGTCCTCAAGCAAGTAAACCAAAATCAAAAAGGAACTCAGCATTTAAACTGAAATAACGAGATGATGATCTTACTCATGATTGGTAGTCTCATGTTTCCTCCACTTCATAAATCTTAAAGACTTCAGCATAGATAGAGTAATGGCAAGCATATTATACGGGTTTTTATGCATCCTTATAGCGTGGCAAAATTATTGTTAACATGGATGATTCAAATGAGTAAACTTTATTCATGTCATATAATCAACTCATAGGCTTGCCTTTGAACAATAAAGTATAATCATGTAAATTGAGAGTGTGAGAGTTGTTATGAAAAACATATACACTAGAGTATCTCAATTCTCCCACATCAATAAAGACTTCAAGCACTACTTTTCTATTCATTGTCCTTCAAGAATTTCAGTACTCAAATAATTGAGAGCATGCCAAAAAATATACTCCCTCTGACCCATATTAGTTGACTTGGATTCGTCTAGATTCAGATGTATCTAGTACTAAAACATGCCTAGATACATCTGAATCTAGACAAATCCAAGTCAACTAATATGGGTCGGAGGGAGTATTAGTTTATCGGACTGTGATGGATACTCGTGGCATCACTAACGTTTTTGTTCCTTTTGCATAATGATTACTCATAACAGCTAGAGGAGTGATTACATCATGAACACAACTACCCGGGAGTGCTAAGAATCTTACCCACTATAGCATTGCTACTACATGTGTTTAATCAATTCATAGTCGAAATCTAAAAGTTTCCTCCATGAAGACCGTTCGTAGGCCAGCGAAGTTGTTGTCATCCCATAAATTTGACATGCATAAAGCTATATCGTTCTTATGATTAATAAGTCAAACTTTGGCATGTTCACAAAAACCGCTAAACATTAATTCAATCGAACAAATCCATTTAAAGAGATCTATAAGGTCAATCAACATTTTCAGTGGTGTTGAGTGTCTCTAGAATAAGCCTTCAAGACTAAACACTACAACACCCAAGCCTTCAATTGTGATACTTTTCTTATTACAGTTGTTTAGCAATTTTTTAGGCAAGACTTAGTTAACTACAAGAGCTGCAACAAAATGTACCCAACTAAATACCCATGCAAAAAAATCTTACTACAATACAAAGACTCACTCCACCAATATAACATCTCAACATTTACTACTAACTAGCATGTGTTTCTCAAACTTCAAAAGTAGGGAGTCATAAGGCATGCCTCTCATGTTTGATTCCACTTCTCTCTTACTTTTTTATTTGTTTCTTAGAAACTCGAAGTTGATCACTCTCCTGCAAATACATGAGAACCTTGAGGCGAAAAGAAAAGAAAGAGGGAAAATAAAGAAAAATAGAGAAATATTTTTGTTGTTTTTTAAGAGAGGGAATTTTAAAGAATAGAAAATTGGCGGCAAAGCTCAGCTAGAAAATCTCGAAAGCAAATAGAAATAGCTAAAGATAAAGTGTTGGGGAAACCAACACAGGTGCTTATAAACTCAAATTAAGAATACAACCTCGAAATAAATAAAAGCAAATGAACGCCAAATAAAGATACACTAGTTGGATGTCCGTGCGTTGCTACGGTAGCTTTCCAATCTATCTCTTTGTCCTATACATAATGGATACGTAATTTTACATGTCATACGTGAGTTTTCGTTCCCTTCCGACAACATTGCATCACGACCTCTATGGGTAGGTTCTTTTCTAAGGTCAACACCATCCAGCAGCGTCCACTCCATGGTATTAAAAGTGGAACATACATCAAAATAAACTTAAAAAGATCAAATCCAACATGTATAGAAATAACATACAATTTTTCTTTTGTTGAGTAACCCTTGATGAGTCTTTGGTCCCTTCCAACAATATTATGTTCGGGTCTATGTTGGTTGAGTTTTTCGGAACATCCACGTAACCCTACTATGTTCCATGTCCGTGAAATCGATAATGAAAGAAAAATATATATGATTATATGGAACATGCACAACAAAAACTATAAATTGGTAGCTCACATATCTCTGAACACACCCATGCATGACTTGTGCGGTGTATTGTGATTAATCTTTTATATTGTTCGGTTTTACCAAAAAAATAGAAAAATATGGACCATATACAAAGAGCTAATATAAAAACATTGTATGTACTATTATAAGATTGTTTTTGTTATATTGATTACTCCATATGTATGGAGTAATCAATATAACAAAAACAATCTTATAATAGTAAATACAATGTTCGAACGTTGTCCTTATTACTTCAACCAAAACCATAGGATGATTCACTGATCACCATGTAAAGATACCTTAGTACATACTACATATCCAGTTTGAATGACAGAGCTTCATAATACTGAAATCAGTCGCAACAACAACTTTGTCTGTCTATTGCTACGAGCTGCCACAGAATAACAAATCTAGACATAAATATATTAATCAAATATTGGTATAATTTGCAACTTATATATTATTACATCCATATCCTGACTATATTTCAATAAATATCATCCAATCACGATGATGAAGAGGCTAGTGGGTTGTGGTCACCTACGGAGGAAGTCCAACGACTTCTGTTTCTCTCGCCCCGTGGCACGGTGGCAAAAACTTATAAACCCTCCGTCTTAAAATAGATGTTGCAGATTTGTTAATTTGAATGTATATAAATACTATTTATTATATAGATTTATCCAAATTTTAACAAACTCTATGATACGTTGCTAACGTATCTATAATTTTTGATGTTCCATATTTGGTTTATATCTATTTTGTTATGTTTTGTCCCAACTTTGGAGTAATTTTACACGTTTTCTTGGACTAACCTATTAATAAGATGCCACAGTGCCAGCTGCCTGCTTTCTGCTATTTTTGGTTCCAGGAATGTCAGAAAATGAATATTCTCGGAATTGGACGGGACAAAAGCCAAAGTCAATATTTCACCGAGGGGGACACAGAGCCAGAAGACGAGACGGAGAGGGGCCAAAGGCCGACCACACCACCTGGCCGCGCGGCTAGGCCTGGCCTGCACCAGGGGGTGGTGTGGCCGCCTAGGGCACCCCCTCGACCTCCCCTTTCGCCTATATATTGCCTCCGATACAGAAATCCTAAGTACCCGATCAAAATTCCATGAAAGAGTCTATATCCGCTGTCATCTCCATCCCTAGATCGGGAGGGATCTGAAGCTCTTCCTAGCACCCTGCCGGAGAGGAGAATTCACCCTGGAGGCCTTCTTCATCACCATGCAAGCCTCCGGTGTGATGCGTGAGTAGTTCATCCTTGGACTAGGGTCCATATAGTAGCTAGATGGTTGGTTCTTCTCATTTGTGCTATCATGTTTAGATCTTGTGAGCTCCGTTCATGATCAAGATCATCTATTTGTCATCCTACATGTTGTGTTTGCGGGGATCCGATGGATATTGAGATGCTATTTTAGATTGATTAATGATTCTATCATATCTTTGTTATTTGTGATCTTGCATGCTTTCCGTTGTTAGTAGCTATCTTGGCCGAGTAGATGCTAGCAACTCCAAGAGGGAGTATTTATGCTCGATAGTGGGTTCATGCCTATAGTAATTTGGGGAAGTGACAGAAATCTCTAAGGTACTAGATGTGATTTTGCTACTAGGGAGAAAACAACAATCTTTTGTTCATAGAACAATCGTATTATTTACTTTACACGCAATGCTTAATGCAATTATCTGTTGCTTGCAACTTAATACTGGAGGGGGTTCGGATGATAACCTGAAGGTGGATTATTAGTCATAGATGCAGTTGGATTACGGGTCTATATATAATGTTGTAATGCCCAATCAAATCTCAAAGGAGTCAAGATGATTAGTGTATGCATGTATGCTTTCTCGATGTTTGTCAATTGCCCCGCTGTTATTTGTTCACCCAACATGTCATCTATCTTAAGGAGAATCACCACTAGTGAACTATGGACCCCGGTCCTTTCTTTTACCATCAATCTACAACTGTTTTCTGTTTTCTATTTACTTTCTGCAAGCTATTACTTTCTTCCACACAATATGTTTAATCCTTTGTTTTCAGCAAAACTGGTGAGATTGACAACCTCACTGTAAGTTGGGGACAAAGTTCTATGATTGTGTTGTGCATGATTCCAAGTTGGAAACAACACCTTGGAGGTGTTTCCTTGCTCCTACTGGTTCGATAACCTTGGTTTAATAACTGAGGGAAAACTTGCTGCTGTGCTCATCATACCTTCCTCTTGGGGTTCCCCAATGAGCTCGATATTTTGGGCCATCAAGCTAAGTTACTGGCGCCGTTGTCGGGGAGTCAAGAAGAAGAAGCTCCCACATCAACCACGCGACAGCAACCTGTGACATCTATTTTGAGACGGAGGGAGTATAATTTTTCAAGGTATCATCTACAAGTTGCAAGCCACAAGGTGCTGCGGCAAGCCGGCGATGTTGCTCACCCAGATTCCAAGTAGCAAGGTCGTGGTAGGAGCTGAAGGCGTGTGTGTGCAGGACGAATGGGGATTGGATACGTCCATGTGGGCATGATGGCCTTGTTTTGATCAAGCGACCTTGTTCGCTCCCATATCGGCCATGCTTGATCAACTGCGGAGGATCAAGGCTTCTAATCCCCCAAGAGGCTGCTCAACAAGCGAGGGCAACTTAGTGCATAAATATGGAGCCAAATTGGCATGCGCAAACTGAAGATTGCCGAGCCTCCACTTCATAAGATCTGAACCATTCAACTCTTTGATCTTATTTCATGTACCAAATCAAATCATCTGAAGACAAACCTCAAAATGAAACAGAACACTGATGCACTACTAACACTTGAGTAACATGTATTCTGGGTTAATTTTGTAGTGTAACAATCATTTATCCAAACTATGGAGCTGCTTCAGGAGTTACCCATACTTTGTTTACCAGTATGAAATTCACATACAAATACAATGAAGCCAACAGGAAATAGAAGGTGACAAACCATTCGATTTTTTATTCTATCTGCTAAACATGAAGATCAAGCACCATTATTTAACTATAGCGGCAATATGATCTGAATTTATATCATCATATGAATTACAGAATTAAAATATCGATATTGGTTGTTTAATCGAAATTTTGCAAGAATCGATGTGTGCAGTTAGGCAATGTTTGCAGACATGTTGACACCTTGAGGATGTTAATTGTATGCTTCCGAACTATTTCCCTCAAGCATATGCTCACAGAAAGTACTCTAACGGGTAGAACCAAATAAGCACATGAGGGAGAGGTAGACACACCATAGAGAAGTTTTCCATTGAGTCACATCCAGGCTCTGATGGCAAGAAGGTTAGAGATAAGACCTGTATTAAGCCGAATGAATTGACAACGACTAACACAAATTAAGAAAAAGATTCATACCATGTCAACAACCTCGGTGCAGCCACACACCCGAGAACCACAACCCCCACAATTCAGCGACATCCACACACAGGATGATGGCGGCGGCTTCATGAGTCCTACAATTGCCAGGCGATGAGTTGAAGGTTGGATGGAGGCATGATACGTCCATTTTGAATCACTATTCTATGTCTTAATTCACTATTATTCATTGAGATATTTCATATTGAGAGGTGATACTTAGGTTATTTCATCTATTTTTGCATGGTTGATGACTTTTGGAGCATGGACCGCTGCATTCAGGATTCTGATGGAAAAAGTGCTGTTTGGAGGCAAAATTCGCGAAGATCAGAAAATCCGGGAAAATATATGGAAAATCCTATTTTTCTAGAAGACTAAGGATGCCAGAAGATGGAGTGGAGATGGGCCACATGGGGCCCACACCACCCCATGGCGCGGGTAGGCCTAGGCCGCGCCAGGAGGTGGTGTGGCCACCCTGGCCCACTCCAGCCTCTCCCCTGTAGCGTATATCAACCTCCCGAAACCCTAAGACTCGGGGAGCGACCACAGAAAGATTCCGCCGCCTCTGCGGGGCGGAAAACACCGAGAGAGAAAGATCTCTCCAGCAGACAGATTTCTGCCGAGGGAATTCCTTCCCGGAGAAGAGAGATCGTCGCCATCAACACCACCATCAAACTGGACTTCATCGGGATCATCATCATTATCATCACCACCATCATCACCATCAGCACCCTCATCACCATCTCCATATTTCTGTAACAATTGCGTTGAATCTTGCATAGTTCATAGGGGAAACTTTCCCGGTGTTGATTACTCTTTGTAGTTGATGCTATTGAGTGAACCATTGAATTATTGTTTATGTTCAGATTGTTATACATCATTATTCCATCTCTGATCATGATCCATATGATGTCTTGTGAGTAGTTCGTTTTGTTCTTGAGGACATGGGAGAAGTCTTGTTGTTAGTAGTGGAGTTGTGTTGAGAAAGATTCAATAGATTGTTATTTAAGTTGTGGTGTACTTCTTCTAGTGGTGTCATGTGAACGTCGACTACATGACATTTCACCTATATGGGCCTAGGGGAATGCATTGTGTATTTGGCTACTAATCGTAGGGGTTGCCGGAGTGACAGAAACCTGAACCCCCGTTAGGAAACCATTGCACAAGGGATGTAAGGGTCTTAGAGTTTAAAGCTGTGGTTAGGTTTCTACCTTAATTACTTTCTTGTACTTACGGATGTTTGGAAGGGGTATAATCACAAGTATGTATTAGTCTTGGATGGGGCGGTACATTAGCACAGGTTCACCCATACAACACTTAGCAAGCTAAAGAAGATTAATCAGCTATATGAAGCGAAAGCACTTGACAGTCTTCCCATGTGTCCTCGAGAACGTTTGGTCATGTTAAGTAATACAACCAGCTTGTCCTTTGCTGCATAAAGGATTGGGCCACTTGCTGCATTTATTCCTACTGTCTTTTATTTACTCGTACTTTGTTTACTTGCTTTATCGAAAACCCCTAAAAATCCATTTGCTAAGTATTTGCAGAGAATTCCTGATCCATACCACTAGCCAGCACCTTCTGCTCCTCGTTGGGTTCGACACTATTACTTATCGAAAATACTGCGATACACCCCCTATACTTGTGGGTCATCAAGACTATTTTCTGGTGCCGTTGCCGGGGAGAGAAGCGCTATTGGAGAGTGGAACTGGTAAAGGAAACTTCTACTATGAGTATTGTTTACTTCTGTTAGTTTCTTTATTTTCGTTATGAATAATTCACTGAGTTTATTATTTGTTAATGCTACTACCACGGCTAAGGTAGTAGATAAACCACCACCTGCTGAGAATGATGTTTTCAAAATACCTACAAGAATTATTGATCATGTTATGGATAACTACTATGTTGGGGATGGAACTGTCCATCCCGATGATCATTTACTCTTTATACACGAATTATACGGGTTGTTCAAGTGTGCTGGTATTACTACAGATCAAGTTAAGAAGAAGTTATTCTCATTATCACTAAAAGGAAGAGCTGAGGAATGGTATAAGCTGCTGAAGAATGGTCAAGCTCTGGAATGGGAGGAAATAGTGCCTCTCTTTTATTCAAAGTTTTATCCTCCTAGTGATATTCATAAAGATCGGAATCAAATATACAATTTTTGGCCTCTTGATGGAGAGAGTACAGCTCAAGCTTGGGGGAGATTGAAGTTACTAATGCTCAGATGTCCCATTCATGAGTTCCCCAACAATATTATTATCAATAACTTTTATGCAAGGCTCCCTCTACATGATAAAGATTTATTGGATGCTTCTTGTGCTGGATCATTCACTCGCATGGAAGAAGAAGCTAAATGGGATCTTCTGGACCGTATTCAAGACAATGCCGAAGCTTGGGAGAATGACAAAGGTAGAAAGTCAGGTATAAATTATGATTATGAATGCATTGAATCTTTTATGGGAACTGATGACTTTCAAAATATTAAAAATGCTTATGGTCTAGATTCTCAAGCTATTGCTTCTTACTTTAAGGCTTTTGCTTCCTACATTGAAGTGCCTAAAAAGAAGTGGAATAAGTATCATGAACCTTATAAAGATATTGCTAAGAGTGTTCCTGCAAGAAATACTGAAGTTTATACTACTAATCATTTTTTACCTGAACCTTATATTGAGAAAATGCCTTTCCCAGTTAGGATGAAGGAACATTCTATGATAGCTAGTATGGTTAATGAAAGTACAAATAAAGCTGTTGAACCTAATAAACAAATGGTTGATGAACTTATAATAGAAAATGTGAAAGACTTTGTTACTAAATATGAAAAAGAGGGACACCCTATCCTTTGTAAGGATACCTCTAATATTGTTTCACATAGTAGTGTTATGAGAGCTAGTATTCCCGTGTTTTCTGTTAGAATAAGTGATCATTGCTATGATGGTCCTTGTGATAGCTATATTGTTAAGTTTATGCATGATACTAATGAAGGAAATATGCCCTGAGAGGCAATAATAAAGTTGTTATTATGTATTCCTTGTATATGATAGATGTTTATTTTGCATGCTATAATTGTATTGATAGGAAACATCAATACATGTGTGTTTAATAAACAAAAGGGTTCCTAGTTATGCCTGTCTTATAGACTAGCTTGTTGATTAACAAGATGATCAAGGTTTCCTGATCATGGACATTGGATGTTGTTAATAACAAGGTCACAACATTTGTGAAATGATGTGATGAACATTCATCCGAAGTATAGCATTACAATCAAGTCATTATGTTTATATTGCTATAACATCATACAAAGTAGTCTTAGTCCTTAGACCATGAGATCATGTTAATTGCTAACACCGGAAGAGTATCTTGATAACATCAAACGTCACACCGTAACAGGGTGACCATAAAGGTGGGTTCAGTGCTATGAAGGTGTTATGTTGAGGCTCATGGATCAAGAGTGGAATTTGTCAATCCCGATAACGGATAGATATACTCTGGGCCCTCTCGGTGATATCACATTAAGATAGCTTGCAAGCAAGTGATGTGATTACTAGAATGTTATATCACGGGAACGAGAAAAGAGTGCATGTCGATAACGAGATCAAACTAGGTATTTGGATACCGATGATCGAATCTCGGACATGTATTATATCATGAGACAAAGGGATTAAATTGCTGACATTAAAGGTTCTCACGATCACAGAAGTCATCGTTGAATATGCAGGAGTCAGTATGGATATCCAGGTCCCGCTTCTGATTATTGATCTGAGAGGAGTCTCAATCATGTCTGCATTATTCGCGAACCGTAGGGTGACACACTTAAGGGTTGCCAGACACCATTTAGGAGCACATATGTTCCAGACAAAAGGTTTGCAAAGCGCAGGAAATGTTTCGATAGAAACAGGAATTGTTTCGATAGAAACCGGAATTGTTTCGGGTGAAATTGCAGAAAGTGGTTCTGCATGTGATATTGAAATGTTGCAAGGGGTTTTATGTGAATGTTTGTTAATTAAAGTAATTAACAAAATTCTGAATAAAATAAATAAAAGAGTTTTATTAATTGAGAGTTGCATTTAATTTGGTGGAAATTAAATACATGTGAGTGGGATTTTGGGTGGAGGCCATGTTTATGTGAGTGGAGGTTCACCACATGAATGAAGGAGGGGAGGAGTCCCCCCCACTCATGCGCCGGCTATGGTAGGGGAGGGGTCTCCCTCCCTCCTATATAAAGCCCCCTCTCCCCTCTCACAAACCACACCTCCTCGTGAAGGATGTCTCTCCCCCTCTAGATATTCCCCCATGGTCTCGGATTAGCGAGATACATGTTCCCGGTGGCCTTGCGTCTGGAAGGAGTTGCTGCTTCCGATGATTCGCTGGAGCGAGGAGGTGGAGGTTGTCCGATGGCTTGAATGTGTGTGCGAGGACGGATGCGCTGCTGATTTGCGGCGCTCGGACTTCCACACGATCTTGAGATCGACAAGCGTACGACTACATCAACCACGAGTTCCTACTCGTTAACAAAACTCGTTGTCTTCGAGGGTAAGTTCTCCATGGATGTATGTCCACCCGTTGCTCTGTATCTGGTAGATAGATCTTGGCGTATAGTTCTCACGTAGGAAATTTTTTGTTTTCTATGCTGCGGACCCAACAGTGGTATCAGAACCTGATCTATGCGTAGGTGCTTTGCACGGGTAGTACACATACGTTTATATGTGGGTGATGATGATCATGTTATTGCATCTTCTATGTACTTTGGATATTGGTGGCATAGTGGGATGAAGCGGCCTGGACCAACCTTACATGTCATCATACATGAGACCGGTTCCACGACTAACATGCAACTAGTTTTGCATAAGTGGCTAGCGGGTGTCTGTCTCTCCTACTATAGTCAATATCTGATTTACAACGAGTTGCTAATAACTTGGTTATCCTTGTTGTGGTTCATGTTCGTAGGCAAGACCGGTTCTATCTCCGAAAGCCCTAAGCCACGTAAAACTTGCAATTGATAAATTAGAGGCGTCTAGTTTAGATCGTTGCTGGGCTAGTGTCTTGATATGGTATTGTTGTAAGTAGATGTATGATAGATACTCTTACAACTCACTTAACGTGTAAGTTCCATAGACCTTGGCCTTACACACAAAGGAATGATAGAGATCATACCACGATACAAATGATAGAGATCAAATGCATGGACCATATCACCTCACTTCACACATTAGATGTTAGCATCTTATATTGCTAGTTTGGCGCTTTTGGTAGCATTATAAGAGGATCCCTCATTTAGATATCAAGATAAAATGTGTTCTTCCTTAAGTATGCACCGTTTTGTGGATCGTGTTTTGAGGCATCACGTGATGATCGGGTGTTCTTGACTCTACGCTTTCATACAACGGGTGTAAGACAGTTTTACACACGTGAATACTAAGGTTCTTACTTGACGAGCCTAGCATGTACAGACATGGCCTCGAAACACGGACCGAAAGGTTAAGCATGAGTCATATAGTTGATATGATGCCCATATAGATGCTGGCCTTTGAAGCTACACCGACTCACGTGATGATCGGACTTGGTGTAGTGGATTTGGTTCATGTAATCACCAAAAGGACACGAGGGATGTCGTTTTTGAGTGGGAGTTCATTAGTAATTTGGATTAGTTGAACTCAATCTATCATAAACTTAGTCTAAATATATTTTACAAATTCTGTTGTAGATGGCACCACCTGCTTTTAATTTCAATGTGTTCATGGAGAAAGAGAAGCTTGCTGCGAATGGTAGCAACTTCACCAACTGGGCTATGAATTTGATGATTCTCCTCACTGCTGCACAAAAGCAATATGTGCTAGAGGCACCTCTAGGCGCCCCACCAGCTCCTGATGCCCCTGACGAGGAAAAGAACGTCTATATAACTCGTCAGGAGGACCACAACTTAGTTCATTGCGGCATACTGTATGGGCTAGAGCCAGAACTTCGAAAACGTTTCGAAAATGGCAATGCCTTTGATACCATGGGAGAATTGAAAATGATTTTCGATACCCATGCTGCCGTAGAGAGTTATAATGCTTCTAAAAAGTTCTTTAGCTGCATGATGGAAGAGAACAACTCCGTTAGTGAGCACGTACTCAAAATGTCTGGGTACGCCGATAAGCTTGTGTCCTTGGGAATAACGATTCCCATTGACTTAGGCATACATCCTGTTCTCCAATCTCTACCACCTAGCTACAAGAGCTTCGTGATGAACTATAATATGCAGGGCATGAAGAAGTCTCTTCCTGAGCTTCTGTCAATGCTTAAGACTGCAGAAGTGGAGATTAGGAAAGAACATCAAGTGTTGATGGTCAATAAGACCACCGGTTTCAAGAAGGACAAGAAAGGCAAGCAGAAGGGAAAGAAGGGCGGCAAATATGTTGCCGCGCCTAAAAAGAAACCCCGAGCTGGCCCTAAGTCTGACACCGAGTGCTACTATTGCAAGGGACTGGCCATTGGAAGCGCAACTGCCCCAAGTATTTGGCAGACAAGAAGGCCGGCAAGACAAACAAAGGTATATGTGATATACATGTTATTGATGTGTACTTGACTAGTACTCGCAGTAGCACCTGGGTATTTGATACGGGATCGGTTGCTAATATATGTAACTCGATTCAGGGGCTGCGGAACAAGCGACAACTAGCAAGGGATGAGGTCATGATGCGGGTCGGCAATGGATCAAGAGTTGATGTGATCACCGTCGGAACGCTGCCTCTCCATATGCCATCGGGATTAGTTATAAACCTGAATAATTGTTATTTGGTGCCTGCACTAAGCATGAACATTGTATCCGGATCGTGTTTGATGCAAAGTGGTTATTCGTTTAAGTCTGAAAACAATGGTTGTTCGATTTATATGAATAATATCTTTTATGGTCATGCACCTGTGTTGAATGGTTTATTTCTGTTGGATCTCGATAGTAGTATTACGCATATTCATAATGTTGATGCTAAAAGGATTAAACTTGATAATGATATATCTGCATATATGTGGCACTGCTGTCTAGGTCATATTAGCGTTAAACGCATGAAGAAACTCCATTCTGATGGACTTTTGGAATCACTTGATTTTGAATCATTTGATACATGTGAACCATGCCTTATGGGCAAGATGACTAGAACGCCGTTTTCCGGTTCAATGGAACGGGCGACAGATTTATTGGAAATCATACATACTGATGTGTGTGTGGACCAATGAGTGTGTCGGCGCGAGGTGGATATCGTTATTTTGTTACTTTCACGGATGATTTGAGTAGATACGGGTATATCTATCTGATGAAACATAAGTCTAAAACCTTTGAAAAGTTCAAAGAATTTCAGAATGAAGTGGAAAATCATCGTAACAGAAATATCAAACTTCCGCGGTCCGACCGTGGAGGAGAGTATCTTAGTTACGAGTTTAGCACACATATGAAAGACTGTGGAATAGTTTCACAACTCACGCCTGCCGGAACACCACAACGTAATGATGTGTCAGAACATCGTAATCGTACTTTATTGGATATGGTTCGATCTATGATGTCTCTGACTGACTTGCCACTGTCATTTTGGGGTTATGCACTGGAAACCGCTGCATTCACTTTAAATAGGGCACCATCTAAATCCGTTGAAAATACACCGTATGAATTATGGTTTGGAAACAAACCTAAGCTGTCATTTCTTAAAGTTTGGGGATGCGATGTTTATGTGAAGAAACTTCAACCGGATAAACTCGAACCCAAAGCGGAAAAATGCGTCTTCATAGGATACCCTAAGGAAACGATTGGGTATACCTTCTATCACATATCCGAGGGAAAGGTCTTTGTTGCCAAGAATGGATCCTTTCTTGAGAAGGAGTTTCTCGCGAAAGGTGTGAGTAGTCGGAAGGTAGCACTCGAAGAGGTTATTGAACCTTCTCTTCATGAAATGGCGAGTAGCACAGCACCGAAAGTTGTTTCGGAGTTGACTTCACCTAATGAAGAGAGAGCTAATGATATTGATCATGAAACTCCGAAAGAGGACACTACCGAACCTCGCAGGTCAAGCAGGACACGTATAACTCCTGAGTTGTACGGCAATCCTGTTATGAATTTCATGATTGATGAAATAGATGACCCTGCGACGTATGAAGAAGCGATGATGAGCCCTGATTCCAACAAATGGCTAGAAGCCATGAAATCCGAGATGGAATCCATGTACGAAAACCAGGTTTGGACCTTGGTGGACTTACCTCACGATCGAAAGGCCGTTGAGAATAAATGGATTTTCAAAAGAAAAACTGATGCTGATGGTAATGTAACCATCTATAAGGCTCGACTTGTCGCAAAGGGGTTTCGAAAAATTCAAGGAGTTGACTACGATGAGACATTCTCTCCCGTAGCGATGCTTAAGTCGGATAGGATTATGTTAGCAATTGCTGCATATTTCGATTATGAAATATGGTAGATGGATGTCAAAACTGCGTTCCTCAATGGTAATATTGAAGAAGAGTTGTATATGATACAACCTAAGGGTTTAGTCGATCCTAAGGATGCTGATAAGGTGTGCAAACTTCAGCGATCCATCTATGGACTGAAGCAAGCATCCTAGAGTTGGAATCTCCGCTTTGATGAGGTGGTCAAAGAGTTTGGATTTGTCCAAACTTATGGACAGGCTTGTATTTAGAAGAAAGTGAGTGGGAGCAATGTGGCATTTCTGATATTATATGTGGATGACATATTATTGATTGGAAATGATATAGATCTTTTAAACAGTGTTAAAAGTTATCTAAACAGCAAATTTTGGATGAAGGACCTTGGTGAAGCTTCATATATATTAGGCATTAAAATCTATAGAGATAGATCAAGACGCCTAATTGGGCTATCGCAGAGTACATACCTTGATAAGATATTAAAGAAGTTTAATATGGACGGAAGTAAGAAGGGGTACTTACCTATGTTGCAAGGCAAGACATTGAGTAAGACTCAAAGTCCGGCTACGGCGGAAGAAAGAGAGATAATGGATAAGATCCCCTATGCCTCATCCATAGGCTCTATAATGTATGCCATGCTATGTACAAGACCGGATGTGGCACATGCTATTAGTTTGACTAGTAGGTACCAATCTGATCCAGGTTCGGAACACTGGATAGCGGTCAAAAATATCCTTAAGTACTTGAGAAGAACTAAGGATATGTTTCTTGTATACGGAGGTGAAGAAGAGCTAGTCGCTAAGTGTTATGTCGATGCTAGCTTTGACACTGATCCGGATGACTCTAAGTCTTAATCCAGATACGTATTTCTCTTGAACGGAGCAACAGTTAGTTGGAGGAGCTCCAAACAACCTGTGGTGGCTGGATCAATGACGGAGGCGGAATATGTTGCTGCTTCAGAAGCGGCGCAGGAAGCGGTTTGGATGAAGGAGTTCATAATGGAACTAGGTGTGGTTCCTAGTGCGTTGGACCCAATGGTGATCTATTGTGACAATAATGGAGCCATAGCCAACGCCAAGGAACCAAGGTCTCACAAGAATTCCAAGCATATTAAGCGCCGGTTTCACTCCATCCGCGAGCATGTCAAGGATGGAGATATAAATATTTGTAAAGTGCACACGGACCTGAATGTAGCAGATTCGTTGACTAAAGTACTCCCTAGGGCAAAACATGATCAACACCAGAACTCCATGGGTGTTAGATTTATCACTATATAAACTAGATTATTGTCTCTAGTGCAAGTGGGAGACTGAAGGAAATATGCCCTGAGAGGCAATAATAAAGTTGTTATTATGTATTCCTTGTATATGATAGATGTTTATTTTGCATGCTATAATTGTATTGATAGGAAACATTAATACATGTGTGTTTAATAAACAAAAGGGTTCCTAGTTATGCCTCTCTTATAGACTAGGTTGTTGATTAACAAGATGATCAAGGTTTCCTGATCATGGTCATTGGATGTTGTTAATAACAAGGTCACAACATTTGTGAAATGATGTGATGAACATTCATCCGAAGTATAGCATTACGATCAAGTCATTATGTTTATATTGCTATAACATCATACAAAGTAGTCTTAGTCCTTAGACCATGAGATCATGTTAATTGCTAACCCCGGAAGAGTATCTTGATAACATCAAACGTCACACCGTAACAGGGTGACCATAAAGGTGGGTTCAGTGCTATGAAGGTGTTATGTTGAGGCTCATGGATCAAGAGTGGAATTTGTCAATCCCGATGACGGATAGATATACTCTGGGCCCTCTCGGTGATATCACATTAAGATAGCTTGCAAGCAAGTGATGTGATCACTAGAATGTTATATCACGGGAACGAGAAAAGAGTGCATGTCGATAACGAGATCAAACTAGGTATTTGGATACCGATGATCGAATCTCGGACATGTATTATATCATGAGACAAAGGGATTAAATTGCTGACATTAAAGGTTCTCACGATCACAGAAGTCATCGTTGAATATGCAGGAGTCAGTATGGATCTCCAGGTCTCGCTTCTGATTATTGATCTGAGAGGAGTCTCAATCATGTCTGCATTATTCGCGAACTGTAGGGTGACACACTTAAGGGTTGCCGGACACCATTTAGGAGCACATATGTTCCAGACAAAAGGTTTGCAAAATGCAGGAAATGTTTCGATAGAAACCGGAATTGTTTCGGGTGAAATTGCAGAAAGTGGTTCTGCATGTGATATTGAAATGTTGCAAGGGGTTTTATGTGAATGTTTGTTAATTAAAGTAATTAACAAAATTCTGAATAAAATAAATAAAAGAGTTTTATTAATTGAGAGTTGCATTTAATTTGGTGGAAATTAAATACATGTGAGTGGGATTTTGGGTGGAGGCCATGTTTATGTGAGTGGAGGTTCACCACATGAATGAAGGAGGGGAGGAGTCCCCCCGCTCATGCGCCGGCTATGGGAGGGGAGGGGTCTCCCTCCCTCCTATATAAAGCCCCCTCTCCCCTCTCACAAACCACACCTCCTCGTGAAGGATCTCTCTCCCCCTCTAGATATTCCCCCATGGTCTCGAATTAGCGAGATACATGTTCCCGGTGGCCTTGCGTCTGGAAGGAGTTGCTGCTTCCGCTGATTCGCTGGAGCGAGGAGGTGGAGGTTGTCCGGTGGCTTGAACGTGTGTGTGAGGACGGGTGCGCTGCTGATTTGCGGCGCTCGGACTTCCACACGATCTTGAGATCGGCAAGCGTACGACTACATCAACCACGAGTTCCTACTCGTTAACAAAACTCGTTGTCTTCGAGGGTAAGTTCTCCATGGATGTATGTCCACCCGTTGCTCTGTATCTGGTAGATAGATCTTGGCGTATAGTTCTCGTCGTAAGAAATTTTTTGTTTTCTATGCTGCGGACCCAACAACTAAAAGCTACTATGAGAGAGGGAAAAGTGTTCTTATGCATCTCAATAATATCAAGTTTCCTCGTTTTATGCTGAAAGTTTTTATGTTGCACTTCTTTTGACTTCTTATTCAAGTTGCCTCTAGTTTCAACAACTTGTTTGTTTACAAAATTTCCTTGCATAGGAAGTGGGTTAGACTTAAATGTGTGTGTGTTTTTGCTTCTTAATGCTCTCTTTCACTTCAATTCATGTCCCTGTGAGAGCTTCTTCAAAATTATCATGCCCATCTTAATGGCTATAAAGAAAGAGCTTTATAGGAGACAACCCAATTTGTTTTTGCTTTTAGTTTGTTTTTGTTTCTTTGATTCTTGGAAGTTATTAATTCGGTAATAACCGCTCCTTATCCGTTTTGTTTGGTTTTTGTGTCAAGATCAACCTCTAATGAGAGAGAAGTAATATTTGGGGAAGTTGCTATCCCGAAACAGATTTTTTGTGCTTCACCGTAAAATATCGTGAGAGATCTCTGTATGTCGGATTGAGATGTAAGTTTTTGTGCTTCTGCCCCAGGTTGTTATTTAACTTTCGTTAGTTTTGCACTTTTTGATTTGAGCAACAGAAGATTTTCAAAAAAAATGATCTTTACCTGCTGATCTGTTTTGACAGGTTTAGCCAATCTTGCATTTGCTTCTTTATTCGATTTCCTTTTTGAATTCTTTTTGGGTTTTCATAAGGAGTTGCTACAGTAGCTTATGTTTTGATGGTTTTTAGTTGAAGTTGGACTCAAAAAGTTTTATCACTTCACTTATACTAATGTTGCTAATGAGAACTATGTGAAGTTTTGCGTGAAAGAAATTTCCAGGAAGTGGAGACACTGGTGTAATAAGAAAGAGAAGGGTTTTATGACTCAAGTAATAAGTGTATGAAGATGAAGATACTGATGATATTCAAGTAGTGCCTCCGGAAGAATCCACTAAATACCAAATTCAGAGACCTGTAGAGTCCGTTTCCAACTAGGTAACAGTTCTGGTACGAAAAGTTCCGCGAAAATACAATCCAACTATATTTTTGCAGTTTTCAGTCAATAAGGAAAGCTACGAATCAAAAAAGGGACGGAAACGGAGCCAGGGTGGCTCACACCACCCTGTGGCACGGTCCCACCCTTGGTCGCGCCACCAGGTGGTGAGTCCACCCCGGACTCCGCCTCTAACTCGTTTTCTCCCAGTACTTTCCTTTTGATATGAAACTTCGTAATATATAACCCCTCGGATCCCCTGAGGTCCGTACATCGTGTTTTCGTCGTGTTTTTCTTTCGATCTGTTTCTGCCAGGTAAAATCTCAGATTTGTAGCCTCAATGTCTTCCACTGGATCAGCCGAGAGAGATTCCTTAGAAGATATCAACCCATACATGAGAGAGTTGAAGATTCATCCCAAGGAGTTGTTGCTCGAAGGTGGGGAGGTCCGGATTAAAGAGGTTCAAGGCCCTAAAGGTGAAGGAAGTCTAGAGGATAGGATGGAAGCACTGGAGCAAGAAGTATTTAGGTACAAAAAGATGGCGGAGCGCGAGGTGGATATCATCCATAAGATGTGTTCCGAACTCATCACCGAGCACCAAAAGGAGACTGCTTAACTCAAAGACGAAGTCCTCTCACTCCGCCAAACAACCAACGAACTGCAAGCATAGTTCTATGACGTTCAAAATCAAAACCGTGAGTATGAGGCTAGATTTAAACTCATAAGTGCTGCTTCAAGTTTCAGGATGTTGGAAACCACGATGTCCTTTGTTGATGGGAAGCCCTTACCTTGGAAGACGGACAAAGACAAGAGGATACCACCACCACCGCAGGAGTAATTCGTCATCAGGTTTGGCATCCCCTTGGTTTGTTCCAAGCTTGGGAGAGTGCCGCGGTATCATATCACTATCTTCTATCTTTTTACCTTATTAGTAGAGTCATATCATGAATAGAGGAGTTATTATGTAGTATGGTTTGCATTATGGAAGTGTCCCCTCTCTTGTTAGATATGTATCCCTTGGTGTGAGTTGCCGTTATGGAATATTAATGAGAAGTTCAATCATTCACTCTTTTGCATAGCTTATATTAGTTTTTAATTCGTGGTTATATGATTGATCTTGTTGTTAGTATTGGTAGCACTCTGGGATCATTGAGTTAATTTAGTTGGTTTTGGCAAACCTGGCTCGGTCAGTAGCAACACTATTTTTGAGAGTTGAATGAAAAAGATAGGAGTACTCTAAAGAAAAATAATTTCATCGTCTTTCTTTCTTGATTTGCTCATAAGTATAGTATTCTCTAGTTAAGATCTTTTGTGCTTCCAAGGAAGATTGCATGTTTGTCTTTATCACTTGTATGTTTGTTTGTTTCCTTCAACTCTTGTACTTGCTACCCAGCCTTGCTAGCCAAAAACCTGTACTGAGAGGGTATTCTTCTCGTGCATCCACCTCCTTTAAACCAAAACCTTTGCCATTTGTGTCCACCATACCTACCTATTAGCATTATTGCTATTCCAAGTAAATTCTTGTTTTATCTACCACCCAAATTAAACTTGTTATGTGAAAATTAGTGATTAAAGCTCTCACGAACTTGATAGCACACTTTACTTTCTTGCATTTAATAAACTTGAACCATTGTGCTCACCTATGTTGCGTATATGCTTGCGCTTTGTAAGTTGTGAATTAGCAGAACCATGCTGTCATGGGGAACGCTTTCAACATTGCACTGGTACTTTGTACCTAGTTGATATCATGTTCTTTTGTCTATGGATGTTGTCGGTGTGAAATGAAAGGGGAGCTTGTAAGCCTTGGAGTTATGCGTATGTGTTAGAGAAACGCCTGGGCCGCTAGTCTAATCCATGCTGACATGGTGGAAACCTGCAGCGTAACCATAACTAGTATCTATGAAGCATTCTTCTTATAAAAAAAGAGATAGAGATTGAGAAAAAGAGAAAAGAAAAAAAGAGATATTATGAAAAGAGGAAAGAGAGAAAAAAAGCACCATATTCCCATGGTAAATAAGAAGATTGCTGAGATACGTGTTGTCTTCTTGCCTTGTCATTTTGATATGGGGATTCTTCCATATCATCGGGCAAGGGGTACCCCATTGGCGGTTCTCTATGATACACATATGCTTACGATGACAAGAACTTACCGGTGACTAAACTTGAGTAGCATGAGGAGCGACCCTCGTATTCAAGGGACATGAGATTCTCAACCTACAACTTGTCAATGCATATCCACATTTTTGATCACTTTAACCTTAATCACCTAAAGATGCCTATGATAGGGGCAATGAGACCTGAAAGCTAGTAAGTATCATAATTTTTGGGAGCTCTTTATGAGACTTGCAATCCCTGCTTCCCTCTTTGAAGGGCCTTTCTTTCACTTTGTAGTTGAGTCAGTAAACCTACTCCCTTCTATCTCAGCAAGTATCTTGAGTTGTTGTGTTTCATTCATTCATATGTTGATTTATTCATTCATGTTTCTTATGTTCCTTGTTTTGCACATTGCTCTTATCCTGATGTTTACTACTTTGAAAGCTATCATTGAAAAACCAGCTATTTGTGAACTCCAGCAAATTATCAACTATTCTTCGACCAAGAGCTAAGTTTGCCATTACCAATTATGATTCACTTTATGTATCTTTATTGTGTTTCCTTTACTTATTACAAGTTGAGTTATATAATAGTGAGTTGTCTTCTATTATGATCTATGTATTTGATGAATGTGATGCTTCTTGTCTGTATTCTTTTATCGACTCTTCACTCCATAAACCCGAGGTCATGTTTATTGAGCTCAGTTTCGCTTAGGGACAAGCGAAGTCTAAGCTTGGAGGGAGTTGATACGTCCATTTTGCATCACTATTCTATGTCTTAATTCACTATTATTCATTGATATATTTCATATTGAGAGGTGATACTTATGTTATTTCATCTTTTTTTGTATGGTTGATGACTTTTGGAGCATGGACCGCTGCAGTCAGGATTCTGATGGAAAAGGTGCTGTTTGGAGGAAAAATTCGCGAAGATCAGAAAATCCGGGAAAATATACGGAAAATCCTATTTTTCCAGAAGACTAAGGATGCCAGAAGATGGAGTGGAGATGGGCCACAAGGGGCCCACACCACCCCATGGCGCGGGCAGGCCGCGCCAGGAGGTGGTGTGGCCACCCTGGCCCACTCCAGCCTCTCCCCTCTAGCGTATATCAACCTCCTGAAACCCTAAGACTCGGGGAGTGACCACAGAAAGATTCCGCCGCCTCTGCGGGGCGGAAAACACCGAGAGAGAAAGATCTCTCCGGCAGACAGATTTCTGCCGGGGGAATTCCTTCCCGGAGAAGGGAGATCGTCGCCATCAACACCACCATCAAGCTGGACTTCATCCGGATCATCATCATTATCATCACCACCATCATCACCATCAGCACCCTCATCACCATCTCCATATTGCTGTAACAATTGCGTTGAATCTTGCATATCTCATAGGGGAAACTTTCCCGGTGTTGATTACTCTTTGTAGTTGATGCTATTGAGTGAACCGTTGAATTATTGTTTATGTTCAGATTGTTATACATCATTATTCCATCTCTGATCATGATCCATATGATCTCTTGTGAGTAGTTCGTTTTGTTCTTGAGGACATGGGAGAAGTCTTGTTGTTAGTAGTGGAGTTGTGTTGAGAAAGATTCAATAGATTGTTATTTAAGTTGTGGTGTACTTCTTCTAGTGGTGTCATGTGAACATCGACTACATGACACTTCACCTATATGGGCCTAGGGGAATGCATTGTGTATTTGGCTACTAATCGTAGGGGTTGCCGGAGTGACAGAAACCTGAACCCCCGTTAGGAAACCATTGCATAAGGGACGTAAGGGTCTTAGAGTTTAAAGCTGTGGTTAGGTTTCTACCTTAATTACTTTCTTGTACTTACGGATGTTTGCAAGGGGTATAATCACAAGTATGTATTAGTCTTGGATGGGGCGGTACAGTAGCACAGGTTCACCCACACAACACTTAGCAAGCTAAAGAAGATTAATCAACTATATGAAGCGAAAGCACTTGACAGTCTTCCCATGTGTCCTCGAGAACGTTTGGTCATCTTAAGTAATACAACCGGCTTGTCCTTTGCTGCATAAAGGATTGGGCCACTTGCTACATTTATTCCTACTATCTTTTATTTACTCGTACTTTGTTTACTTGCTTTATCGAAAACCCCTAAAAATCCGTTTGCTAAGTATTTGCAGAGAATTCTCGATCCATACCACTAGCCAACACCTTCTGCTCCTCGTTGGGTTCGACACTCTTACTTATCGAAAATACTGCGATACACCCCCTATACTTGTGGGTCATCAAGGCATCCTCCCGCGAGTGCAACCACGTAACCATGTTGGTGGTGCCTTCAGCACTTCGCCCTAGCCGAGCCTAGTGGATACGGAGACATGACTTCTCCGCACGTTTGACGATTTCTCCATTAGTGGCATGGTGATGCTTATTTGGAGGGGCGGAAGCACACGATGTGGTGGTTGGTGACAAGTTATAATGACTATGTTCTCTTTGATTTTGTCCACCTAGAGTGCTTTCTATGGAGCTGTAATCCGAGGTCACCGAGTGCGGCCTCCTACTAACGCAACGGCCTCGCCGAGGAGTGGTGTGGAGGGGTTGGACATGGGATGCTGCTTTTGAGTTGCATGTTTGATTGGCCTGGGCATGTCGGGCGCTCCAGCTGTAGCTCCGTCATTGTGCCCATGGGCAGCAGCTCGTACATGATACCAGCCTACCGGGGTGACTTATCCTCATCGTTGTGTCGTCTCCCCCAGAAGTTCCTCCACGTCGTAGGTTTCTTCATCATCATGGAATTCCATGTCCTGGTCATCTAATGGCTTTGGAGCAAGTAGATCCGACGAGGTGGAGGTGATGCTTTGTGCCGGTGGTTGCATGCAGCGACCTGGGCGATTCAATTGTGTAGTTTCCACCTCTAGCTGCTCCATCGCCATGCGCATTATGTCTCATCCTCGCCATATAACAGGACCGAGGAAGCAGAGCAGGCAACCTCTGTCCGCCGAACGTGCATGTCCTTGATGTTCCCTTCCTCGTCCGGTGGAGTGGGGTATTCCAACGGAGCTGGTGTGCGTTTGGGAGACGAAGAGGGTGGGGCGGATGAGATGGATGAGAAGGACTGTGTGGATTAGAATGGAGCAAGCGTGTTTGTAGAGTTTACTATTATAGGAATTGAACGCTCAGGAGCACCGAAGTACCTCCCCATTAATCGGATCTTAATCGCACCGTCAGGTGAGAAAAATTGGATACCTCCTTGTTAATCGGTTCTTAGTCACATCGTAAGGTGAGAAAAACTGGACGAGATAAAAGTTTACGCCATGAAATAAGGAGGTAAGAGGCGCAGTGGCATTTTGGCAGTAATTATCTTGAAGTGTGACACCATGTGACACCACCGTTTTGCTTTTAATAGCAAAGATGAAATAAGGAGGTAAGAGGCGTGGTGGCATTTTGGCAGTAATTATCTTGAAGTGTGACACCGTGTGACACCATCGTTTTGCTTTTAATAGTAAAGATGAGGAAACTTCCCCAAGCTTAGGCTTTTGCAAGACCTTCAAATCATTGTGGTAGCGGGAAAAAGTCATTACTCCAGTTTGCAAATTGAGTTGATAAATTACTAGTTGTTCCTCGGAGGTTCAAAGAGAGGCTATGCATCTTCTCCACAGTCCCTCCAATTTCTTGGAAGTCTTGGTACGTGGCGAACCGGGTTTGTGGCTGCTCCTCTTGATAAGGAACTTCTTGCTCCTCTTCTTGGTCCTCATCCTCATCCGCAATCTCCTCCTCGGGTTGGTGTTGCTCAACTTGCAAGTCATATAGCAAACATCCTTCGTCGATAGAGAAAATACCATTAGGCATAGGAGTGGGGTAAAGACGCCCAACTCCAGTAATATGCAAGTAATAAACACCATCTCTCCTAGTGAGCATTCCACAAACCTTTAAAGTAGAGAAACCAACACGTCGCTCACCTAGCACAGGTTGCAACTCACCTAGGTTGATGCCTTGGGCAATGGCAAGCACAGTGATGACGCCACCACCTATGATTGGTCCTTGGCTTTGAGAGGATTGGTGCTCCAGGTAGCGCACAAGGATTGCGCCCAAGTTGAGTGACAAGTCATAGTTGGTGTAAGCAGCTTTTGCAAGGACTAAGATGTCCTCCTCATTGAGTCTTGTGAACTCATTTCTTGCCGAGTTGGTTCAATATAATGGGGCAACCCCACTTGATTGCCTTCACTTCGCGGTTCTTGATCCTATCGAAGCGATCATGTTGGAGATCATTCCTGAACCGTATCCCCATGCGTTCTTGAGTGACAGTCCGAGAAGCGCTAGCGGCGGCACGAACACGAGTTTGGCTCCTTGTGTTCATCATCTAAAATAATAAAGAGAGACAAAAATAAAACTGTTTGATCCAACAATAATAAGTATAACATATTCCTCATCATAGCATACTAAAGAATCCCCTCAAAATAATAATCTAGGAAAGAGAATCATGGAAATTAGTTCATAGTAGGTGTCACCCTAGATTGATAATGAAAATAGATCGAAGATGAATTTGCAAAAAGTAATTGGAGGATCGGAGGAGAAACATACCGTAGATCACTTGTGTGTGAGGAAATAAAACGAAATTGAGTAGAGATGAAGATCTCTTGAGGTTTTGAGAGAGTTTGGATGTAGAAGAGAGAAAAGGGATTGAAGTTTTGGGGTTGGAGGTACTTCCCGTGGCGTTTTTATGGTCGGACGTGTTGGGGGTATACCCCCGGGTAGGGCAACACCAGGGTATAAGGGCCGAGTTAGCCGGGGTACGGCACGGTCAAAGCAAAGTGCTGACCGGGTCACCTCAAGACGGGCCGAATCATGGTGTGGCCCGGCCCATGGGGCATTTCCTTGACAATGGTCCGACCGACATAAGATCTATGCCGGCCATGACTATCTGTTTTGCAGGTAAAAGGGTAGGCCAGATTAGCTATATGCTATCTGGACTATCTTATCTTCAAAGAGAAGGAATCCCCCGCTGGTCAAAAGGTGGCTTTATTAGCTGGAACATGTGCAAGTAAAGCAAAGGAGAGGACCAGCGGGTCAGTGGCGACCAAGGTGACGCGGGCAAAGACGGATGACGTAGCCCGTGACACCAAAATACAAGGATGACACTGCGGGTTACGTCCAAAGCCCGGACGAGCCATTGAAGAAGAATAAAGAAGCATCTTCTTTAGGAAAGGAGCATATTCGTAGAATATGCTGCCACCTGTGCCCTAGAATTGTAACCCAGGCTCCCCTATATAAGGAGCACCAGGGCCTCCATAGAGAGGGATGGCAAATAGAGGAATCACTCCCCGTCTAAGGTAGATCTAGGGCTAGTTAGTGAGGGGTAAGATACATTGTCTCCTTGCTAAGGGCCTCAAGAGCACTTGTAAGCAACATTGATACAGAGAATACAAGAACTTCCGTGTGTGGAATCACCACGTTCTCCCTCCCTGGATTCCCCTAGCACTCATTGGCCCCATCTTTAGCCTATCCATGGCATCTGCCGTGCCACCACCACGACAGTTGGTGCCCACCGTGGGGCTAGCGGTGCTAGCAGGGGTGAAAATCCAGACAGGAAACTTCTCGAGCACCGGCGAGCGTATCGTCTCTGGCTTGGTTCAGCGTTTTGGAGCGCTGGACTACGTCAGTGACAATGCGGGAAGCTTCGGCAGGAACCCTCCACCGCGGAACGGCGTCTTCATCAAGCTTGGCACACACAAGATCTACGTCGGCGTGGACGAATCCTGCGTCCATCCGCGGCACATCGTCGAGGGAGGCGAGCCTCCTCTCATCGCCACTCATGGAGTGCGTATCGCTCGTCCCACTAGCAGCGTTGAAGTCCTGATGACCACGCCAGATGCGGGACCAAGCAAATATCCGGCACCAGATCCGCAGGTAACGCCCAAACAGACCAGGTCTAGGTTTCCTCTGCTAGAGAAGCCAGAGAATGTGCTCCAGCAAGCAATAGAAAGCTTAGCAACACCAATAGCACCTGTGGTAGATCCGGCTCAGGCACAAGTTGAGTTAGAGGAGCCTAAGCAGAAGATGTTAGCTGGAGCAAAGAAGGTAGCAGAGCTGCATCAGACGCTGAACATCACCTTGAGAGAGTATGCTAAGGTGAACCGTATTGATGGAGTGAAAATCTGAGGCAGAAACCTGATCACTGAGATTGACAAGGAGTACGAGCCTAGGCCGGGTCAGACAGCTACAATAGTAATAGGAGGGTTGGATCGATACAGTACCCCGGCAAAGAACCTCAGAGCAGCAAATGCGGCCGCATCCGAGTTAGAAGGCTTAACCGGTGAGGCTCGTCAAAGGCAGCAAGAGAGAGTAAATCACTTGTTGAGGGTTGCGTGCCAAAAAAATGAAGAGATAAACAAAGCTAACCCGGCACCACCAGGGGCCTCACAAGTGGTACATTCGGCCAGAAATAACCCGGCGAGATCTAGAGGAGCTGCGTCGTCTCTGGGCCATGACCCCAGGAGAGAAGAGGTAGTGGACTCCGGGAGAAGAAACAAGCAAATGGTCCCTTATGACCCGGTAAAAGCTGGAAAAGGAAAAGCAGTGCAAGTTGATGAGGATCGCCACAGTACCAGCCGGGGTGTGGCCGCCCGGGGTAACCATGACCAAGGCAATGCCGGTCAAAGAAATGCTGCCAACGACAATGTTGGACAGCGTAATCCTGTGGGAGCGGGGCAAAATGTACCTCATGCGCAACAGCGCGAACCTTGGCAAGGAGGAAGTGCAGGACAAGCAGCACAACAGCGTCATGCAGATCCGGATCAAGAAAGATACATCTTTGGTTATTCGGCTATGGTTAACGATGTATACCCCAAACCGGATCACCATGTAATTGGATCACGGTTGGGAAGCAAGAACTTGCAGCCAGATGATGCAAGGTTGAAGTTGGATAGGATTTATAGGTCCGAGCAAATCGAGTTACAAGGTCCACCGGCTCCAGCGTGTTCCGAGCCCCGGATCATGAATGAGCCACCAGTGCCGAACTTCCAGCTGGCTAGGGGAACCCGAACTTATGATAGAAGTACCAGGCCAGAGGATTGGTTGATTGATTATGCCACAGTCGTCAAGATCGCGACAGGAAATTTGAGATGGGCAGTGAGAAATGTACCATAGATGCTGGAAGGACCAGCATGAGTTTGGCTGAACAATTTGGCACCAAGGAGTGTCAACTGTTGGTTGGATTTCCAGGAACTGTTTGTTAGTAACTTCTCAAGCACTTACAAGAGGCCCAACAGACCACAGACCCTTGCGTTGTGTCGGCAGCGACCGAATGAGCTAGATAGAGATTTCCTGACTCGGTGGTGCAATGTGCGAAACTCGTGCGAAGGGGTGATTGAATCACAAGCAATTGCGTGGTTCGCACAGGGATGCATATATGGAAGCATGCTGTCGCAAAGGTTACAGCGAGATATGCCAACTACCTTGTCTGAGACGATCCGGATTGCAGATTCATATGCCTTGGGAGATCCAACTCAACCCCGGCTAATGTCTAGCGAAGCAAACAAGGAATATTACAACCGAGATATCTCCGGGTCCTCAAGGAGAAATGATTTCCGAGGAAAAAGAAGGGACGAGCGTTCGGATTATCGGCAAGTTGCAGCAGTAGACCGGGATCAGCCCAATGCCGGAGCAAGCCAACACCAAAAAACTAGAGGGCAAAACTGGCAGCAGAAAAGTGAAGGGAGAAAGCCTTGGACCCCGGATCAGAAAAAGCAATGGCGGGAACGAAAGGATAGGCCGAGGTATACATTCGAGTCTATGCTAGATCAACCTTGCAAATTTCACACGCCAAGTCCGAACAGTCCAGCGAATCATACGACCCGGCAGTGTGAATGGATGAGGAAATTGGAACAGGTGAGTTCGGGGAATGCTCAGGCACCTCGGAACGAAGCACCTGGAAATGAAACACCCTGGCCACCGTTACTAACAGGGGGAAGTGGACAGCAACTGGTGCTGCCACCACCTCCGCCGAGGTACGAAAATACGGAAAGAAGGGAAGTTGTACATCAAGTGGGAAATAACCAGCAACAAGGCCAAGGTTACAACAAGAATGAGGTACGAAATGAGTACAGAGAACATCATCAAAGCTATTGTGTGTTCACCATGGAAGAGAATGGCCGGAAAAGCTTACAGCGCTGGCATATGGAGGTGAATGCAATAATGTCGGCTGTGCCAAGATATATGCCCTGGGCGGATCAAGAAATCACATGGAGTGTCAAGGATCACCCAAAGATCATGCCAAGCCCAGGAACCTACGCTCTAGTCTTGGATCCGACGTTCATCGGACCGAATCTCAATGTGAGGTTTTCCAAGGTATTGATTGACAATGGCAGTAGTATCAACATTATGTACAAGGATACCATGCACAAGTTGGGGATAACAGAGAATATGTTGCAAGCGACAAGGACCACTTTTCATGGTATTGTGCCGGGAATCTCTTGTGAACCAATTGGTAAGGTCCGGGTTGACGTGTTATTAGGCACAAGAGATAATTGTCGCACTGAGAACTTGGAATTCGAAGTGGTGAATCTGGAAAGTGCTTATCACGCATTACTCGGCAGGCTAGCACTGAGAAAATTCATGGCAACTACCCACGTCAGTTACCTTAAGATGAAGTTGCCTGGACCAAGGGGTGTGATAACTATATCAGGGGACTTCCGGCGTTCGATCGAGTGCGCATCAGTCGGATCTAATTTAGCTGAGTCACTCGTGATAGCTCAAGAGAAAAGGAAGATACTAGAGGTGCTAGCGTTGGCTCAATCCGCGCAACAACATATGCTGGCCCTGACCAACCCGCACGGAAGCGTATCGTTCCAAGCGACTAAGGATACGAAGAAAATGCCAATTGAGGATCTGTTCCCAGAGCGCACCGTCACCATAGATGTCGGGTTAAGCAGCAAATAGGAAAGCGAGCTCGTCAACTTCCTCCGTGAGAATCGGGATATCTTTGCTTGGTGTACGCAAGATCTGCAAGGTGTACCGAGGGAGTTGGTTGATCACTCATTGAATGTAAGACCCGGGGCTAAGCCGGTAAAGCAGCCTCTCAGGCGTTTCGCAGAAGATAGAAGAAAGGTAATTGGAGATGAGATAGCAAGACTGCTAGCGGCCGGATTTATCATGGAGGTACTCTATCTGGATTGGCTCTCTAATCCGGTGCTGGTGGAGAAAAAGAAAGATGATCTGAACGTGGCGGTGGTATGGCGCATGTGTATTGACTACACGAACCTGAATAAGGCGTGTCCAAAAGATCCATTTCCACTCCCTAGAATAGATCAGGTCATATACTCAACTGCAGGATGTGAGCTACTATCATTCATTGACGCGTATTCTGGTTTCCATCAGATACCCCTGAACCCGGATGATCAAATAAAGACTACGTTTATTACCCCGTACGGGGCTTATTGCTATCGAACTATGTCGTTTGGGTTACGTAATGCAGGAGCAACGTACCAACGATGTATGCAAAAGTTCTTGCATGACCAAATAGGTCGGAATGTGTAGGTGTATGTGGATGATGTGGTCATAAAAACCAAGGAAAGCAATACGCTCCTTGAGGATATCCGGCAGACATTCGCGAACTTAATAAGGTTCCGAATGAAACTGAACCCGGAGAAATGCACCTTCGGTGTACCAGCCGGAAAGTTACTCGGTTTCTTAGTATCTAGCCACGACATTGAAGCTAACCCAACAAAAATCCGGGCCATAGAAAGATTGGAGTTGCCAAAATGTCTTAACGATGTCCAGAAGTTCACTGGTAGCCTGGCATCCTTAAGTCGGTTCGTATGTCGGATGGGAGAGAAGGCCTTGCCCCTCTACCAGCTAATGAAAAAGGCAGACAAGTTCACATGGACACCACAGGCGGATCTTGCATTCCAAGAATTGAAAAAAATTCTATCTACCGTGCCAATCCTAGCTGCACCACTACCTAAGGAGCCAATGTTGCTTTACGTAGCCACGACCAACCGAGTCGTAAGTGCAGTGATCGTAGTGGAGCGCGAAGAGGAAGGAAAGTCCGTGCAAAGGCTGGTGTATTATCTGAGCGAAGTATTGTCAGCATCAAAATAGAACTATCCTCATTATCAGAAGATGGCGTACGGAGTATATATGTTAGCGAAGAAGCTCAAGCACTATTTTGAGGAACACCGCATCAAGGTGATATGTAAGGCACCGATTTCAGAAAACATGAGTAACAAGGACGCAAGCGGCGGAATAGCAAAATGGGCTATCGAGTTAGCTCCATACGCACCACAGTTCGACAGAAGAGATGCGATCAAGTCCCAAGCTATGGCGGATTTCTTTATGGACTGGGCTGAATGCAATACGAGCCACCGCTGCCGGACTCCAATTATTGGCAAATGCACTTCAACAGATCAAAACTGAAAGATGGATTAGGCGATGGAGTAGTGCTTACCTCACCCAAGAAGGATCAACTGAAGTACGTCCTTCAAATCCATTTCAGTGCCTCGAATAATGTGGCGGAATACGAAGCACTGGTACACGGTCTCAAAGTGGCAAAGGAAGTGGGGATACGTCGGATACAGTGCTTTGGAGACTTGGATTTGGTGGTGCGGCAAGTATCTGGAAACTGGGATGCCCTGGATGCTAACATGGCCCTATATAGGTTCCATGTTCAAAAAATAAGCGAGTTCTTCGAGGGATGTGAGTTCCATCACATACCTCAGATTGAAAACGAGGCAGCGGATACACTGTCCAAGCTAGGCTCATCCCGACAACCAATCCCGCCAAATGTTGCCTTGGAGCACCTGAGAAAACCATCAATCACACCCTCACCCGAATCAGATTCTATTTACATCCCGGCACTCCCCGGATTAGGAGCTGCACCGATGGAGATAGAATGGTGAAGCACCTCAGCAAACCCGGGGACTGCTTCAGCAAACCCGAGGACTGTGCAGCTTGATCCGGCAGGAGTTATGTCGGTGGATGCAATGGAAGTGGATGAGGAACCATTTCCCGTCCGACCTATACCATCTTGGGCCAAGCCAATTTTTGATTTTCTGAAAGAGGGAATCCTGCCAGATGATGAAATAAGTTCAAGGAAAATTCAGAGAAGAGCAAAAGCCTATACCATAATCAAAGCTGAATTATACAAAAGGAGTGTGACAGCGGTACTACAACGGTGTGTTGATCCGGAGGAAGGACTCGACATACTCCGAGATATTCACCAAGGGGAATGTGGCCACCATGCCTCCTCAAGGGCCTTAGTAGCAAAAGGTTTCCGGCATGGATTTTATTGGCCTAATGCTTTGGATCAAGCAGAGGACTTGGTGACAAAATGTAACGGCCGTCAAAGATACGCCACGAAAACTCACCTGCCAATGTCGGAGCTGAAAACTGTCCCCATTACGTGGCCATTTGATGTATGGTGCCTAGACATGGTAGGACCATTTAAGCCGGCCAAAGGAGGGATGACCCACATGCTAGTCATGGTTGACAAGTTCACCAAATGGATTGAAGTAAAGCCGATTCGAAAATGTGATGGGGCAACAGCAGTAAGATTCCTCAAGGATATAATCCTAAGGTACGGCTACCCCCATAGCGTCATAACTGATAACGGGACAAATTTTGCTGAAGGAGCATTTGCGAGGTTCTGCCAGGAAAAGAAGATCCGGTTAGATGTCGCGTCAGTAGCCCACCCCGTGTCGAACGGGCAAGTGGAAAGATCCAACGGACTGGTATTGTCCGGGATAAAACCCCGACTCATAGAGCCGCTGCAAAGATCAGCGGGGTGCTAGATAGAGAAATTACCAGCGGTGCTATGGAGTTTAAGAACAACTTCGAATCGATCAACAGGCTATACGCCGTTCTTTCTGGTATATGGGGCAGAAGCTGTATTACCAGCCAACATAGAGCATGATTCGCCTAGGGTCACCCAATACACAGAAGCCGAAGTGCACGAAGCCCGGCAAAATGATGTTGATCTACTGGAAGAAGCGAAAGAATTGGCCTTGTCCAGATCCACCATATACCAGCAAAATCTCCGACGCTATCATAGCCGGAAAGTAAACCCCCGAGTTTTTCGAGAAGGTGATTTGGTGTTGAGGCTAATACAGCGCACCGCTGGCATGCACAAGTTATCCCCCCATGGGAAGGGCCCTTCATTGTGAGCAAAGCTTTGCACAATGATTCCTACTATCTTATTGATGCATAGCCTCAGCAAAAGAACAAGGCAAACATGTCCGGAGAGGAATCCAAAAGACCATGGAATGTAGCACTGCTGCGTCCTTTCTACACCTAAGAGGTGAATGTATCCGAACTACTCGTATGTCGGTATGTATGTCGGCCGTGAGCTTATTAATAAAAACTTTGCTACCCCGAGCAGAGACTCGGGGACTGCTATAGCACTTTGTCTTGATTTCATATTTTTTGTCGGCTGGGTTAAGTCGCTTATGTCTTAGTTGGCTTAGTAATGTGTTAGCACCAAAAACCCGACTCTTCGACTTTGCTGCTGTCCAACAAGAATTGGCTTCATGGCAAGCAAGAGAACAAGTTTGTAATGGCAAAGCACATGAAAAACAACTAAAGAAAAAGTGCTTAAGCGGGCCGACATTGGTTTTTTGGGCTAACCCTTAGTTTATTCTCTTCACTAAAGTGCCGAATCATTTTGAGCTAATCTCAAGGTTTCAAGTATTGTTAAGTCGATTTTTTGAACCTCGGACTCGTAAGTAGAAAAACTGAATCAAGGTAAACGCGAGCCGAGTCAAAAATTGGAGGAACAAGAAAATGAAACTCGGGGACTTCGCCCATGATAATCTAGCAATATAAACTTAGTTCGGACCATAAAATTGTAGCACAAACAAACCAAAGTGTTAAAGCACATCTGCGCCTGGCATTCCGGGGATCTGATAAATGTGATTGAGTGTTTTTCAAGGGGCAGGAGCAGCAAAGGAATCATCTGCGGAGGAGGGAGGTACTCTGGAGTGTGTAGGAGGAGCGCTAGCCTCGGCTTCGTCCTCCGGGTCAACTTCATTGTCCTCCGGGTCTTCAGCCTTGTCGCCTAGCAGGTTTTATATTTAAGTTGTGGTGTACTTCTTCTAGTGGTGTCATGTGAACGTCGACTACATGACACTTCACCTATATGGGCCTAGGGGAACGCATTGTGTATTTGGATACTAATCGTAGGGGTTGCCGGAGTAACAGAAACCTGAACCCCCGTTAGGAAACCATTGCACAAGGGACGTCAGGGTCTTAGAGTTTAAAGATGTGGTTAGGTTTCTACCTTAATTACTTTCTTATACTTGTGGATGCTTGCAAGGGGTATAATCACAAGTATGTATTAGTCCTAGGAAGGTCGGTACATTAGCATAGGTTCACCCACAGAACACTTAGCAAGCTAAAGAAGATTAATCAACTATATGAAGCGAAAGCACTCGACGATATTCCCATGTGTCCTCGAGAATGTTTGGTCATTTTAAGTAGTACAACCGGCTTGTCCTTTGCTAAAGAAAGGATTGGGCCACTTGCTGCATTTATTCTTATTGTCTTTTATTTACTCATACTTTATTTACTTGCATTATCAAAAAACCCTAAAAATCCGTTTGCTAAGTATTTACAGAGAATTCCTGCTCCAAGCCACTCGCCAGCACCTTCTGCTCCTCGTTGGGTTCGACACTCTTACTTATCAAAAATACTGCGATACACCCCCTATACTTGTGGGTCATCAAAGCTATAGATGTATTCCTCTATGGCTCGCTGCTCCTCGATCGTCCCCTGATCTGAGAGGAGGTGAGGGGTTAAACCTTTGCGCCTGTAGCCATTTGAGATTGTGTGAAAATAGGTCGTGTTCGAATCTCCCTACAACAACCATTTGGCCATGCCCCGTTGCCTCCAATATTCTTCTTCTGCCACCGTGAATTCGACAAGATGTTCTTCTAAATGATACCAGAGCGCCCATCCTTCCTCATTCAGGCCCTCCATATCCGCAACATTGTCTAGCTGCTCAATCAGCCCCAGCAGGTCTAGTTTGGCATCCTTGCATTCCTTACCAAGATTAGTTCCCTAGCCTTTGAGGAACGTGTGCGTCCCTCGCACAATAGCCTACCCCTTATCAATAACACAACGGTATTTATCCACTGTGCCAAAAATTCGCCTATTTTAGTTCCCATAAGCTCCCGCCATGGACTCCAAACCACCAAGTTTGGAAGAAAATATGACCATTTCTAGGTGGTAGATCTTCCCTAGACGAAAGGATTAGAGGCGTGTGGTCTGATCCTATCCTAGTGACCGATGATAGCAAGTAGTGGGGGTATAGCGTTTCACATGCAGGGGAGTCAAAAACCCAGTCTAGAACACACCTAATGGGGTCACTCTATTTGTTCATCCACGTGTAGCAAGGTCCAACTCGAGACATCTCATGAAGAGAGAGAAGCAATCATATCATTGAATAGGTGAACCCTAGCCCAATTGATATTAGAGTCATTTTCTCCATAGCTCCTCTAAAAAGGTTGAAGTCCCTGACGACCACAATCAGAAACTGCACAGCTGCAACCATCTCCTGTAACTCGACTAGGAGTTCAGGCGTCCACACATGATTAGCCGTCCCATATACCACCATGACCCACCATTTGATTTTCCTAGTTTTGTGATAGACTAGCACAATAATAAAGAACTCCATACTTCTCCATTCCCCAACCTCAAAACACTCATCCCTAAACCTAAGGAGAAACCCCCAAGTGCCCAGTCGCTGGTAGCCAGTTCTAGATGAATCAGCCACCACCGTTTATTTTGTTAAGCTCTAGTAGAGAGAACTCATGTTTAACATTTTCTTGCACTCCTAGAAAGTCGAGCTCTTCATCTTTGATGTAGACTTTGAGCTGTGATTGGTCCCATGTCTACCAAAGACCCTAATATTGTAAGAAAGACCACACATTATGTACCTTTGGCTTTCCTTTTCCCTTACACATGGTAAGAGAGGATTTCCTGGCCCTCCTAGGCTTCATAACCCTTTTGCCTAAGACCCCAATATCGGTAGAAGTAGGAACTTATAGAGTAGCGGCCTCCCCGGCCGGGTTCACTTGATGCTCACTCGCGGTCTTAGCCAAGGCTCTGGTTTCTGTACTATGCCGAGCCTCCTTAGCAAATGCCACCATATCTAGGGATACCTGCGCTTCCTATTTAGCATGGATAAATGCAATAGCAACCGAAGGATCACCCGAAGATGGTTCAAAAACAATAGCGTAATCTCTAGCCATAAAAATAAAATGCGAGTCTAGGAGGGAGCTCAAGGAGTTACCTTCTAGGTTTTTCTCCATCGTGCAGAGTTGCGCCTTTGTAGTTGAGTCGACCATAGCCGTCATGCCCTTGTTACTGACACTTTTCCTAGTCCTAGCATTGGCCATCCCCTTGGTGCACCTGCCCCTCACGTACACCTATCTCTATGCAGCCACATCCTGCAGGTCAGGTAGAGGGGCATCCGATGGAACCAACGCTCTTGCCTTCTCCTCCTCCACCACACCCAAAATTCTGCAAACATTCCCTTTTCGGCCTTCTTGTGGGCCTCCATGGAGTTCTTGCTAAATGCCCAATGGTCAAGGATATCCTACGCCAACTCCTTCCTTAGCTCAGGGTTTTTGCAGCCTTGAAGGAAGAGGGGGATGGGGTCTGAGCATCGAACATGTTCACTAGCTGATAATCTTCTTCAGGGGAATAGAGCACATCGATCGTCCCCTCCCTCGGGCTCCCAGGATCGATAGGGGAAGCATCGACATCTCCCTCAGGTTACTGGTTATATGACACTAGCTGGTTGAAAATATCCCTCTTCTCCTTGATGAAGGAGCCGTATTTGTTGATTGTAGTTTTGAGGTAGAAATCCATGTCCTTGTCCCCAGATAGTTTGTAGCCAAGTGGGGCACGCGCTGCCTTCTAGCGGGAGGTGCCCGGGTTCTTCTCCGCCCCTACGAAGATTTGTCCTTTTCCTTTTCACAAAACTTCATGCAGTTCTTATTGAATGCTTCATCATCCACGCCATGGTCAGTATCATCCAAACTATCATCAAGTGGGGGATGCGGTTTGGGTGGACCCCCAGATCCACCTGCACTCACCCATTGACATGGGTATGACTAATCAGGTTCCTACGATTAGTTACCCTAACTGTATAAAGGCTCACGGCCCATGAAGCCCATAAAGAGTAAAGGAAAGTTCAGGAAGCATCCCATAGACAAAAAATTCATCTTGGCAGTCAAGTAAAGAAGTAGGAACCAACATTGTATTAAGAGTTGTAATTGTAACTTGTAACATATCCATATACGGCCTCGGGACCCAACCTATTATATAAAGGCTAGGAGGAGCCAATGAAGAAGGACCGAAAAGCCTTGAGCGGTTTGTAATCATATTGTCCATAAGCAATCAGACGACTTTGACTCCCTTGTTTGGCTGATCGGCCGATGAAATCCCTAGCATCCTATTTTCCACGAAACACTAAGTCCATCATCATGGACATTGCCGAGGTTACCCCTCATCAATAGGTGCCATCTGTGGGAAATCTGAATGCTAGAATCATGAATTCGGTGGCCCCCTCCTCACCAAGGAAAAGCTCGACAACAGTAGATCCACGCCCACCCACCCCTATTTTAGTTCTTGTCAACTTCAACAACGGATCTGATCTCATCATCAGAAGCTTCCACTTCCAGGTGGAGGATCCCGAGAATCTCTTCCTATCGGCCCCAATATCTTCGGGTCCGTCGGTTAGACGACAGCGCATATGGAGATATCTGCATCTTCCACCGGCTCATCAGAAGAAGTCGCACCCCAACTAGCAAATGGCGAAAAAACTCCAGAAATTCCACAGATCTAGGGGATCTGGCCGATCTATATGACGATCTCTCCTTCAGGTCTGACTCCTAGCTAACACCACCACACGACTCAACTCCAGCAGACGCTGAACCCGACGAAAATGATGAAAGTATTGACTTCGGAATCAGGATGGCTGAAATCTATCCAGAGTAGAACCCACTGGTTTTTCGAACAGTGTCTCCTGTGGATCCCGTGACAACAATAGCAACTCGTACATGATGCATCGTCAAGTGTGCGTGATTATCAGCAAAGTAACATCGGCACCATGCGACCCCAACGGTAACCCAATCTTTGATCCCAATGATATTATATCGGATGACAATGTAGGAAATCACGGGAACGAAGGAGATCCACCCAACAATCGCATTGTACAAGGAAGAGAAGGAACACGCGATGGCAAATGGCTAACTCTTCGACTGCCAAGAAATGCATGGAAAAGAGCGAGGGGTACAGTCTTAGGGGCAGTCTCCATGACAGTCGAAGCCACGCACGAGGACCTAATGGCATACCAGTACTTGGTTCACCACAATAAAAGGGACCTGGTCAGGATGCAGAGGTAACTCAACAAAAGGAAAAGGCTAGCCGACGAAACCAGCATGCGGAGGGCACAATTAAGCTCCACCCACGGATCTAGCAGCATGGCTGGAGGCGCACAACAAAGGGGAACCTCATGGTTGCAAAATATGCCCGAAGCCGAGTGGAACGATCTGACCCAAAATTTGGACCTGTCCTTCATGACAGTATATCCAGCAGGACACATCAAAGCAAAAATAGTGCAACTCGCAATTGTTGCTGCCCAGACCTACCTACTCACAACTCAAATTGCACCCGACGATCCCCGAGCAGCACTCCACCATTCCGCTCTCATGAACCTTGGTATGGTGAGAGCATATTTTGCACAAGGAGAGCATGGAGTTACAAGGCAACTCGATAACTTATCCCACCTTCACAATAGCCCTCGGCATGTGAGGTACACCCGACAATCACGATCACCACATCGGGTAAATTTTATGAACTCTGAACCACGAGACGATGCAAGAAATAACATCACATAGCGCAGGATCGATAGATCTAGGGAAGAGCGCAACAGCCAAAGATACTACAATGGAGAAAGCAAGGATGAGTATGAATTATGTAGGGCTAGTTGCTTTACCCAACGAGTTCTTAATACCTCAGTACCCAAGGACTTCAAACTTCCTCATGATCGCCAAAAATACGGTAGTCTTCAAGAACCCGAAGCTTGGTTGGTAGATTACTTAGAAACCATTAAACTTCAAGGTGGCTCCAAGGCTACTGCAATACAGAGCTTGCAGTTACACCTAAGCGACACCACCCGCTCATGGCTCAAGTAGCTACCCGAAGAATCTATCAGTAGTTGGAACAACCTCAAACATAAGTTTATCCAAAACTTTACATCCATGTTCAAGCGACCCACATCCTTGGAGCACTTGTAAGCATGCAAATAGAAAACTAGAGAACCAATACAACCATTTATCCAACAATGGACATTATCAGAAACTTAGCAGAAGCCATATTCGATAAAAGAGCGATTGATGCCTTCAACGCTGGCCTCCACCGAAGAGGATTTATCGAGGAGATGGGACGGGTCAAACCTAAAACAATTTCACAGTTGATGCACATGGAAAATCGTTGGGCCGACGGTGAATACACAGTAAACAACAAACAAGGGCGCTCACCCGAAGAAGATCGGGACATGCACAAAAATGACCGAAGAAGGTGCATCAATGATGGATACGATGGGACAAACTACATTGCAGCTAGTTTTTTAGGAGGGGACAAACGATGAAACGATGATCGTAATGGAGGGTATCGCAACAACAGGGATAACACCGGTGGAAGCTAATCAGTGCAGCGGTACCAACCAAGAGCTCGGGAACCCCCAATGTCTCCAATGCAGATGCTGGAAGGACCCTACAATATGCACTTTTATGTTGACTTGACAGGAAGGAGGCGATTGAACTATCTTAGGAGGACCATCACACTTTCTTAAAAATGCAGGAGGTATGTAATGTAAAAGCAACAAAAGTAGCAAACCGAGGATACACCACTACACCTAGAACCCTAGCTATTGGAGCGCCACCACCACCACTAGTACAGCCGCCAGCAGGGCAGCCACAACTCACAATAAATAGAAATCAGTAGGATGAGTACCCAAGGTCTAAAGGCGCCATGTTAATAATCCAAAAAGGGCGCCTGTCCAACAGAATTCAAAACCTAATCACATGACAAGTCAACATGGCAGTAATAGCGCCACCACCTACACCCGAATATCTCCACTGGTCAGAATAAGAAATTACATTCAGCAGGGCCGATCACCCACTTCAAGTCCCGTGACCGGGTCATTTGGCTCTGATAGTAGAAACTCAAATGGCGGGTTCGACATGAGCAAGGTTTTCATGGACGCATGAAGCAGTATCAACTAAATCTACGCCAAAACCCTACGAGCAATGCACTGCTCCCTGACAAATTTTGCACCAACAGAAACATCCTTCAATGGCATAGTCCCAAGTAAAGCTGAAATTCCTTTAGGCAAAATCTATCTTGACGTTGTCTTCGGATCAAAAGAAAATTTCAGGCATGAGAAGCTCGAATTCAAAGTCATGGACTGGCCATCACAATATCACACGATCCTAGGGCGTCCAGCCTTATGATAGCTGTGAGATTCGACACATTTTTTATGGTTTTTATTGATGGTTTTCTCCCTGATTTGATCATTTTCTAGCTTTACCTAACGCTAATACTTTGGTAGCAAATAAAACTTGGTTTTTAATGTGTGTTTCAGGTTATGAACGTCAACATAAGGTTTGAACTAGAGAAACACAATATTCAGGAGAAAATAAGCAAGTCTCTCTTTGGAAGCAATCGAGGGAAGCATACAGAAGCTTTAACGAGCAACTATACGGTGGGAACATTTTCCGGCCGTATAGTTCCTGCCGTATAGTTGCCGCCGCCTCCGTTTTTTCAAAAGGGACAACTTTCGTGAAGAGGCCAGGAACAAAAACACAACACAATAGCTACCATCCCATCCAGAAAGGAGAAAGAAGAGATCCAGAGAAGAAGGGGAAGACGTTCTTCATCTCGCTCCATGATCTTTGACCTCCTAGCCAATACACCCCCATAGCCATTACTTTTACTTGAGAGAGAGAGAGAGATATTCACCTTGCAAGACTAGGGTTTGAGATTGTTTCTTCCTATCTTGAATTGTGTTGGATTACTTTTCTATTCTTATTGTGGATCTCCATGGCAATATCATGAAGAACTCCCTTTATCTAATTATATCGATGATGCTTTCTGCTCTCATGTGTGAGTAAGTTCCTTGGGCGTGGGAGATGTAAGGGATTGGTGAGATGTGATGTACCTCCATATATTTTCCATTAGGGAGTGATTAATTTTAACTACTATATTATGTGTGCTTGACTATCTATGGGATGCCTAATGCTTGTTGTCCAATTAAGGGCCCAGACAACATGATGCTTTGTTCTACATAGATAGGATCTTGTTCGCTAGCAGACCGACGACCCCCAAGTGACACGGGGATATCAATGGAAAACTAGTAGACTCGAGTATAACGAGGAACCATCGTGCTTATTGCATTAGTACGATCCAAGGAGCTTAATCACTATGCGACCTGAAGGGTCTTAATCGTCTAGTGTCTAACCATGGTTTTGGTAATAGACTAGTAGGATTATTGAAGTTGGGACAAAATTTATCAAGAGGAGTTCCGGCTAATTATGGGTTGTTCGCCTACACATATACTTATAAGATTATAATTGTTACACTCATAATTCGTCCATCTGGCATAGTCACTATCACCATAAACTGTATCTCCCCGCGCCTCTTTCGCCATCTGCAGAAAACAACAAACAACCGAATCATTCTTTACTTTTATGCTTTTTATTTCTGAAGTTTACATTTTAGTTTTATTTAATATAACCAGTTTAATCCAAATTCCATTCTCATTTTTACACTTGCAGTCAATTCACTCGAAGAGCTGTGACAACTTCGGGTGTGACAGAGACTTCACCCATAAACACTTACCTTTGCGCTCCCTGTGGGATCGATATCTATACTTCGAAACTAGCTACAAACGATCCGTGCACTTGCAGACATCAAGCTATTTTCTGGCGCTGTTGTCGGGGAGCTAAGCGCTAAGTGTTTGTCTCTTGACATGTCAGGTGTTACTACTACAAAATGTTCTCCCTAGGAGACAAAGGGTCTACACGCTCTGGTAGGACCTATTTACCAGATTATATTGATCGCGTGCCTGCTTAGAGGTGCGAGGAAATTATTGAAAAACTTTTAAGATCGAATAAAGTTGAAGTTGAAAACCTGAGTGATATAATGGAAATCATGTCTATTTACACGACAACTCCCAAGAAACCTGAGAAAAATCTCAGAGAATATAGTGCTCCAAGTTCTGAATTTCTTAAACAACCAATAGAATTCCCTAATCCTGGAGTTAGAGAATATCGATTTGATGGTGGAATTATTAAAATTTTGCAGGAAAAAGCTTTCAGTGGAAGGGAATATGAAGACCTAGGAAGACATCTTAGAGAGTTCGACGATGTGATAACATCACTTGGACCTAAAGGTTTGCCAAGAGACTTCCCTCGTCTAAAATTATTTTGTTGGTCTCTTAAAGGTAAGGCTCTAGATTGGTTATATTCTCTCCCTCGCCATTACATTAAATGTTGGGAAACTGCATTGTTAAATTTATAAACAGGTTTAGTCTTTTAAAAAGGTAACTGAACTAAGAAAGAATATAGGCAACTTTAGTCAGAACGCGGGAGAAAACTACCCACAAGCCTGGGATATATTCTTTGGAATGATCAATAGTATTCCTAATCATGGCTATTCTGAATCAACTATTTGCCATTTATTTTACCACGGTCTTAATACTCAGTTTAGAGAGTTGCTTGACTTCTCAGCGGGAGGATCGATAAATACTTTAACTATTAAAGAATGCTTGGAATTGATGTCTACTAGGGCTAAGAATGATTCTTTATATAATCCTGATTTCGGCACTAAGCTGGAAAAAGGGATACTTCGGATAACTCCTGATCTTATGCCTGAAGTACGCAAAACAATGAAAGAAAAAGGTATACCTTCTGAACTTGTTAAGGAAAACAAAGTAGACCTGTTACAAGTTTTAACTGAATAAGATCAAACTAGGAAAGATTTTCAAGAATTAAAACATCGACAAGTAAAATCTCATAATAACCTACATAAGCACTTTCAAAAACATAAAAAGATTTTGGTGGAACTCATGGAAAATTATGATGAGATTGGCCAAGAAATAAAATTATTTTACAAGTATCTTAGTATGATTGAAACCCAGTGTGAACAAATATCATCTGGTTATCAAATTTTTCTTCGAGATGATATAGATATTCCTGTTTCTACTAATGTTGTTATAAGAAGAGGTGCAGTTGTTACAGGACCATTAGGACCACCAGAATATGAAGCTGAAAAAGAGCGAAACAAAAAGCCTTGCTCGAAGCAAGCCAAGAAGATGATACACTGGTGGATCCTCAAGATGAAACTGCTCAAGAAACACAAGATCAAACCAAGGAGGGCCAAGATGATGAACATGATGACTGTTATGACTCTGATGCAGAGACAGTTGATCCAAAAGAAGAAAAAGAGATAAGCAATGAAGATGAAGTTGTTGTAGTAGAAAAGAATAAAAGCGATAAGCAACAAAAGAGCCTGACCCCCCACAAAAGGTAAAAGACAAGAATATGAAAGGTGAGAAAAAGCTTCATTATCCAGATCGAAAAAAGAAAGCACAAGGTCAGGTAATCTATGATTCTTTTACAAAGGCACTTGGTGACCTTCATCTAGAAATTCCATTTGCGGATGCAATCAAAGTTCCTACCTATTCTAAGTTCCTCTATGATATTCTTAGTAGAAAGAAAGAAATAACTGGAACCATTGCCATGGTGACTAATTATCTTGCTAATGGGAAGCTATTGACTAAATCAGGAGATCCTGGAATACTAACTATTTCATGCTCAATTGGCAAAACTGATATTCACAATGCCTTGTGTGATTTAGGTGCAGGAGTTAGTGTAATGCCATACTCCCTCTATAAAAGGTTAGGAATAGGGGAGTATTCCCCTACTACTATCACTTTACAAATGGCTGACAAGTCCACTAAACAACCCATTGGTATGATTAAAGATGTTCTACTTAGAATAGATGAGCATGTTATTCCCACAGATTTTATTATTCTTGAGATGCCAGAAGATGAAAAATTATCTATAATACGTGGAAGACCTTTCCTTAGTACTGCAGGGGCATTAGTTGATTGTGCTGAGGGAAAAATAATCTTCAATGTTTATGATACTGAAATCATCCGGTATTTTCCAAAGAAGCTAGAAGCAGGATAAAGATATATTCCACCGGCAAAACGAGTTCATGTGGTAAGTGCCTTTGATAAGGGGCAACCCAAGGTAAGAATTCGAGAACAGAGAAGGGGTTGAGTTATTCAATAATTCTTAATAAAAATGCTTAATGGGAGTTAACCCATCACGTCAATAAAATAAATTAAAGAATAAAAAGTTCATCGCTTTCCTACAACTTTTTCATAGACATTCTTGCGGAAGCGCGCCCATGAAGATGCAACTATCAAAAGGTAGTAGAATCATCGATTGAACGAGTGTAGAATAGTATAAAAATAATTTTTTTTGTTTTATCTACAAAGATTAAAATTCTTCTCTTTACATGCTGATGTTGGTCGACAGTTTCTAATGTCATTTTTATGTCAAAAATAAGGTATTTCATTAAGTTTCGGGATAAGAAGGTATTCTCTAAGAAATAGAATTTTTTGATGACTACTGAAGGTTTAACGACCAACTATATGGTGGGAATAAAAATTCCGGCCGTATAGTTTGGCCGTATAGATATCTTTGCCATCAATAAATTTTCTTTCAAAGGAACAGAGAATTTAATGACCAACTATACGGCGGGAATAAAAATTCCGGCCGTATAGTTCCGGTCGTATAGATATCGATGCCTTCGTACAATTTCTTCTCAAAGGTACTGACGGTTTAACGACCAACTATACGGCGGGAATAAAAATTCTGGCCGTATAGCTCCAGTCGTATAGATATCAATACCTTTTTTTAGAGAATTTATCTCGAGGGTACATGCGGTTTAACGACCAACTATACGGCGAGATCATTATGATCCGTCCATATAGTTGCATCTGTATAGCTATGTTCTGCATAAAGAAACCCTAGTTGGCGGTGTTGCCACAACTATACGGGCGGAACTACATATCCCGCCCGTATTGTTCCGGTCATATAGTTCGGCGCGACCACATAATCGGCCCGGGCGGCTAGGTTTCTTCTCCTTCCTCATTATTTCTCTCATATTCTCTCTCCAAACCTCTCAAAACCCACATAGAACTCTTGATTCTTCGCAGATTTCGTTCATTTGAGTGGGGGAATCAACAAATCGGTATGTTTCTCTCCCTATCCATGCTTTATTTTCATATTTCCATGGTTGAAACTCTCACATTGATCTAGTGGATGAACTCAAGCTTGTTTAGCTTTTCCTATTGATTTCTCACGTTAGGATTGAATTTTTCCATGTAGGATCGTTCATATATCATGTAGAAACTATATGCCTAAGGTTTTATGGTGAAAATTTTCAGTGCATCAAGATGAACAAAATCGCTAACATTTTTTTAAGAGCAAGCGCCAATGTGGCAAGAGCTTGGGGTCCCAAGCCGAGCGCAACCCCAAGTTGGCCATAGTTTCATCGAGGAGGTTGTTGCCCACATATTGGGCCGACCATAGCTTTCTCACCGCAGCGGGGTTGAAGGCGGACTTCGACCTCACGTGTAACAAGGCCAGGCTGATAGTACTCGGCTTCGCAAGCCATGACATCTATGCCGAGCTTACCTATGAGTTCATTGCCTCCTTCTACAACGACCACAGGGAGAAAGGTAATGCGTGCACGGTAAGCTTCACCATGAACCGGCAGCACTATGAAATAACATTTGAACAATTTTATGATGCTTTCGGCTTCCCTCAAGTTGGGGAGTCAACTGTTACTAACCTCTATAGCGTCACAAGTGGAAAATCTTGGGAGGCTATTTCTGTTAATGGTGGCACCGAATTCTACCAGAAGAAGATGTCCACCATTCAGAACCCACCAATTCACTACTATGCCTTGTTCCTTGCCAACACACTATTGGGAAGAGGTGATACCGGTTCCATGGCCAATGCGGACATGGCAATGATCACCAAGGCTCTCTTTCCCACTGCATCACAAAGCCCCAATCCTGCAGCTCTACTCATCCAGCACTTTTGCCACCAAAGCAACAAGACGAAAGGTGATATTCGCATTGGTGGATTGGTAACCCACCTTGCCCATGCATTAAATATTACATTACCTATTATGCAATCTGTTGACGACTCCAAACTTATGGACATCAAGTACTTAACCGCTTGTGGCTTCCTTGGTGTTTACCAAGCTAACCAGAGGCTCCGAGCATATCAGGTTAGTTATCTTGGTGATGCACAGGTTGAGCAGGTTCCGTTGCCCTGTCCCCAAGCCTTCTCGATTGTGGAGAAGGGCACTTGGATCCTCACCAAGGACCAAGTGATGGAGATCATGGCTGAACTCTAGCCTGATCAAGAGGAAGATGAAGAAGGAGAGCAGTAGGATGAGGATGAGTAGGAGCATGAGGATGAGCAAGGATACAACCCCGCTTGGGAGGGAGAGCAGCAGCAGCAAGGGGGAGTCTGGGACCCGTGGCCCAACCAGCCGTAACAGGGGTACAACTACGTCCCCTGTCAAGAATTCCAGCAACTCAACCAACGCGTTGGGGAAATTGACCACACTCTTCAAGGAGTGAATGAAGATGTGAGTGCCTTAACTCACAACTTCAGACACTTCATGACCCACTTCCCCGACTACTACAAGCAGAATCCTCACCAGCCGCTGAATGATGGCAACAACTGAGCCTGGCAATAGCCTAAGATTGGGGGAGGTTTGAAAGCCTCCAAACCTTGCATTCATATTTTTATTTATTCTTTGGATTTATTTTACTTCATCAAAATTGCATGTTTACTTTCAGTTTGCATTCCTAAAACAAAAATACAAAAAATTAGTTAACTTTTATTGCAAGTTCGCTTCTTTGTTTCTCTCGGAGATTGCTCAATTTTAAGTGACTTGGCAATACAGAAATACAGAGGGGGTTCGACTCAAATATGATAATGAAGCAAGCAAGAGGAGGTATCACATTCGTATTCATCACCTTTTCTGCAACCTTAAATTGATCCTACAATTATTTACTCGCTTGCACTGGAGTCACTCCCCACTTAGCTTGTTATCCTATAAATTCTATTCCTTTGCTAGTGTCTCCTTTTTAGCTTTGAAACAATGAGCAATGAACTTGGTTAAAAATATTTCCTACATTTTTAGAACAAGAAAAAGCATCCAAAAGATGACCTGAGTCCATGTATAGCCCGAAGAATTTGATTTTAGAACTACTCCATCCCGTTTGAGCTTAATATAAATAGACTCGATAGTACCCTTGAATGAAATTGTTTGATAAAATGGATGCTTTGAAGTAGTAGAGATTATGCCACTTCTTTTTCTAATAATTACCGTAACATATTGCTTTACGTGTGTCATTACAACACTGTCGTGCTCCATGGGGAACTATTAACTCCGCTAGCCAACGAACAATCTAAATGTGGGAAACCACTTGATTTCGGCTATTGAGTTATGTAAACGTCTCCTCATGGTTTCACGTTCCGAGTGGAGTTGTAGTACTCCTCTGACCCATTATTTCTCAACATATTTATTGGCATGATCACGAGTGCATAACACAGTCCCAATTAACATGTTAAAAACAGTGGCATGATTTCTCTATGAAAGAGCTGAAGTTTTTGAAAGGCAAAGGAAGGAAAAAGGTGCTTTGAGAGTCTTGAAATTTTGACATGGGAATAGATGAGCTGTTCTTAAATTGAATGTTTTGGTGTAAACTTGAGAACTCTTAATTGATTAAAGAAACAAGAGAAAAAAGTTTTCATCTCTCAACAAAGAGAGATACCAAAAGAATTTGTCTCACTTTCCTAGCTAAACTTTTGACACTTGCTCAAGATATACGTGGTTAGGAAGTGGACTCAGTGCAATCTTGTGAATACTTGTATGATCATGTTTAAGATTGCAGGGATTGTGAAGAAAAAGAATTCGACACCAATCCAAGCTTGTAAGTTCTTTTATTTCAGTCTCGAATCTTCGCTATTCTTCTTTATTTCCTTGTTACTCGAGGGCGAGCAACATCTAAGCTTAGGGGAGTTGATAGCTATGAGATTCGACACATTTTTGATGTTTTTTGATGGTTTTCTCCCTAATTTGATCGCTTTCTAGCTTTACCTAACGCTAATACTTCGGTAGCGATGAAAACTTGGTTTTTAATGTGTGTTTCAGGTTTTGAATGTCAACATAAGGTTTTAACTAGAGAAACACAATATTCAGGCAAAAACAAGCAAGTCTCTCTTTGGAAGCAATCGAGGGAAGCATATAGAGGCTTTAACGAGCAACTATACGACGGGAACATTTTTCCGGCTATATAATTCCTGCCGTATAGCTGCCACCGCCTCTGTCTTGTCAAAAGGGACAACTTCTATGAAGAGGCCAGGAACGAAAACACAACACATCAGCCGCCATCCCATCCAGAAAGGAGAAAGAAGAGATCTGAAGAAGAAGGGGAAGACATTCTTCATCTCGCTCCATGATCTTCGACCTCCTAGCAAATACACCCCCATAGCCATTACTTGTACTTGAGAGAGAGAGAGAGAGATCTTCACCTTGCAAGACTAGGGTTTGAGATTGTTTCTTGCTATCTTGAATTGTGTTGGATTACTTTTCTATTCTTATTGTGGATCTCCACGGTAATATCAAGAAGAACTCCCTTTATCTAATTATATCGATGATGCTTCCTTCTCTCATGTGTGAGTAAGTTCCTTGGGCGTGGGAGATGTAAGGGATTGGTGAGATGTGATGTGCCTCCATATATTTTCCATTAGGGAGTGATTAATTATAATTACTATATTATGTGTGCTTGACTATCTTTGGGATGCCTAATGCTTGTTGTCCAATTAAGGGTCCAGACAACATGATGCTTTGTTCTACATAGATAGGATCTTGTCCGCTTGCAGACCGCGACCCTCGAGTGACACGGGGATATCAATGGAAAACTAGTAGACTCGAGGATAACGAGGAACCATCGTGCTTATTGCATCAGTCCAATCCAAGGAGCTTAATTGCTAAGCAACCTGAAGGATCTTAATCGTCTAGTGTCTGACCATGGTTTTGGTAATAGACTAGTAGGATTATTGAAGTTGGGACAAAATCTACCAAGAGGAGTTCTGGCTAATTATGGGTTGCTCGCCTACACATATACTTATAATATTATAATTGTTAGAATGATCATTCGTCCATCTGGCACAGTCACTATCACCATGAACTATATCTTCCCACGCCTCTTTCGCCATCTGCAGAAAACAACAAACAACCGAATCGTTCTTTACTTTTATGCTTTTTATTTCTGAAGTTTACATTTTAGTTTTATTTAATACAACCAGTTTAATCCAAATTTCATTCTCATTTTTACACTTGCAGTCAATTCACTCGAAGACATGTGACAACTTTGGGTGTGATAGAGACTTCACTCATAAACACTTACCTTTGGGCTCCCTGTGGGATCGATATCTATACTTTGAAACTAGCTACAAACGATTTGTGCACTTGCAGACATCACCTTCACACGGTTCATGGCACTACCACACTATGCGTATGTGGTAATGAAAATGCCAGCACCAGAAGGAATCATAACCGTAAGGGGCAGCTTCACCCGATCTAATAACTGTGATTGGGAATTTTCAACAAAATCTCTAAATCTTTCGGGATGGAAGAAGAATTTGAGGATTTATAAATATTGACGGACATAGAGCCTCTAACAATAGCACGAGTCAACCCCGATCAAGCTTTCAACACTGCAAAGGATACAAGGGAAGTCCAATTCCACCCTATGGACCCAAAGAAGACGACCTTTGTGGCTTCCAATCTTGGTCCCGCATAGGAAAGCACGCTCATCGAGTTCCTCTATGAGCGTTGGGAGAATTTTGCATGGTTACCAGCTGACATGCCAGAAATCCCCAAGGAACTCAGTAATCACGCACTCAACCTAAATCCCAATGCCAAGCCGGTAAAATAGTCACTTCGCTGTTTCACAGAGCCCAAATGTAAGGCTATTGGAAAATAACTCCATCGCCTAATGGACGCCAAGTTCATCAAAGAGATCAAGAAAGCAGAGTGGGTCGCAAACCGAGTATGCATCTCGAAGAAAAATACAAAAGAATTATGCATTGATACATTGCAAATGTATCTATAATTTTTGATGTTCCATGCTTGGTTTTATCCACTTTCCTGTGTTTTGTTCCAACTTTGGAGTACTTTTCATATGATTTCTTGGACTAACCTATTAACAAGAGCCACAGTGCCAGCTGCCAGTTTTCTGCTATTTTTTGTTCCAGGAAAGTCAGAAAATGAATATTCTCGGAATTGGACGGGACAAAAGCCAAAGTGCCTATTTTTCTGGAAGGGATCAAGTGCCAGAATACGAGACAGAGAAGGGCCTAGGGGCCACCACACCACCTGGCCGCGCGGCCAGGCCTGGCCCGCGCCAGGGGGTGGTGTGGCTGCTCCCGGCACCCCCTCGGCCTCTCCTTCCGCCTATATATTTCCCTCGAGATGAAAACCCTAAGTACCCGATCAAAAATCCACGAAAGAGTCTGTAGCCACCGTCATCTCCATCCCTAGATCGGGAGGGATCTGAAGCTCTTCCCGGCACCCTGCCGGAGAGAGGAATTCATCCTAGAGGCCTTCTTCATCACCATGCAAGCCTCCGGTGTGATGCGTGAGTAGTTCATCCTTGGAATACGGATCCATGTAGTAGCTAGCTGGCTGGTTCTCCTTTGTGCTTTCATGTCTAGATCTTGTGAGCTCCGTTCATGATCAAGATCATCTATTTGTAATTCTACATGTTGTGTTTGCGGGGATCCGATGGATATTGAGATGCTATTTCAGATTGATTATTGATTCTATCATGTCTTTGTTATTTGTGATCTTGCATGCTTTCCGTTGTTAGTAGCTATCTTGGCCAAGTAGATGCTAGCAACTCCAAGAGTTAGTATTTATGCTCGGTAGTGGGTTCATGCCTCTGGTAATCTGGGGAAGTGACAGATATCTCTAAGGTACTAGATGTGTTGTTGCTACTAGGGAGAAAACAACAATCCTTTGTTCATAGAACAATCGTATTGTTTACTTTACACACAGTTCATAAAGCAATAATCTGTTGCTTGCAACTTAATACTGGAGGGGGTTCAGATGATAACCTGAAGGTGGATTATTAGTCATAGATGCAGTTGGATGGCGGTCTATGTATTATGTTGTAATGCCCAATCAAGTCTCAAAGGAGTCAAGATGATTAGTATATGCATGTATTGCTTTCTCGGTGTTTGTCAATTGCCCTGCTGTAATTTGTTCACCCAACATGTTATCTATCTTAAGGAGAGCCACCTCTAGTGAACTATGGATCCCGGTCCTTGTCTTTTACATTCAATCTATAAATTGTTTACTGCTTTGTGTTTACTTTCTGCAAACTATTACTTTCTTCCATTCGATATGTTTAATCCTTTGTTTTCCGCAAAACAAGGTGAGATTGACAACCTCATCGCAAGTTGGGGACAAAGTTCTGTGGTTGTGTTGTGCAGGTCTCCACGTTGCTACTAGCACCAGTAGTGCGCCCTGCCAAAGCTCAGCTAGTAACACCTTTGGGGTGTTTCCTTGCTCCTACTGGTTCGATTAAACCTTGGTTTCATACTGAGGTAAACTTGTTGCTGTGCTCATCATACCTTCCTCTTGGGGTTCCCAACAAGCTCTACATCAACCACGCACTAGCACTTTTCTAGGCGCCATTGCCGAGGAACGAAGAAGAAGAAGCTCCCACGTCAACTAGGCACCATCAAAAGCATTTTTCTGGCGCCGTTGCCAGGGAGTCAAGGACATCTTCACAAGGGGAGTCGCTCATAACCAATCTCTTTACTTTGTTGTTTTTGTTTTGCTTAGTTTCTTTTTGCTTTGTTTGCTGGTTTTGTTCTTCAAAAAAAACACAAAAAAATTAGTTTTACTTGTTTGCTTTCTTATTTGAAAACACAAAAAAATGACTACTCTTGAAAATACTAAGTTGTGTGACTTCACTCGCACCAACAACAATGATTTTATGAGCACACCTATTGCTCCACTTGTGACTGAAAATACTTTCTTTGAGATAAAACCTGCTTTGATCAATCTTGTTATGAGAGAACAATTTTTTGGTATTGGTAATGAAGATGCTGTTTCCCATCTAAATAACTTTGTTGAACTTTGTGAGATGCAAAAGCATAGGGATATAGATGGTGATATTATTAAGCTGAAATTGTTTCCTTTCTCTTTGATAGGAAAAGCTAAAGAGTGGTTGAATTCCTTAACTAGGAATAGTAGTGATTCTTGGACTAAGTGCAAAGATGCTTTTATTGGAAAATACTATCCTCCTGCCAAGATTATATCCATGAGAAGTGAAATAATGAAGTTTAAACAACTTGATAATAAGCATGTTGCTCAAGCTTGGGAAAGAATGAAATCTTTGGTAAAGAATTGTCCCACTCATGGACTGACTGCTTAGATGATCATCCAAACTTTTTATGCAGGATTGAACTATTCTTCAAGGAACCTATTGGATTCTGCTACTGGAGGTACCTTTATGACCATCACTTTGGGTGCTTCAACAAAACTTCTGAACAATATGATGGTTAATTATTCTGAATGGCATACTGAGAGAGCTCCACAAGGTAAGAAGGTAAATTCTGTTGAGGAAACCTCCTCCTTGAGTGATAAAATTGATATTATTATGTCTATGCTTGTTAATGGGAAATCCCATATTGATCCAAATAATGTTCCTTTAGCTTCTTTGGTTGCTCAAGAAGAGCAAGTTGATGTGAACTTCATAAGAAATAATAATTTTGGCAATAATGCTTATGGTAATAATGCTTATAGGAACAATTTTGGCAACAACAATTATAAGCCATATCCTCGCAACAATGGTAATGCTTATGGAAATTCTTACAACAATAATAAGAGTGGTTCCTCTGAACTTGAAGTTATGCTTAAAGGGTTTATTAGTAAACAAACTGCTTTCAATAAAACTATTGAGGAAAAACTCTCTAATGCTGAAAGAAATATAGCATCTTTGGCTGAAGCTCAATCTTCTTTGAATAAAATTGCTGCTAAACCTGAAACTAATGATAATCCCTTTGCATCTACTAATGCCATACAAGTAAGAATTGATGAAAATGTTAGACTATTGGCTGAGTTATATGCTAAGTGGCAAAGAGAAGATGAAATTGCTAGAAACATTAGTGTTTCTACTATCACCACCACTAGTGTTGAGGCTAGTAATAGTTCTACTACTTTAGATGATAAAGTTGATTTTGATCTTGATGGTTGCAATATCTCTGAAGTTATTAAGTTCCTACAAAAGCTTGTTAAAAGTCCTAATGCTAGTGCTATGAACACGACCTTTACAAAACACATTACCGATGCTCTCATAAAGATTAAGGAAGAAAAGATGAAACATAAAGCTTCTATTCCTATAAAACAAGAGGATGGTTGGGAACCCATCATTAATATGAAAGTGAATGACTTTGATTTCAAAGTTTTGTGTGATCTTGATAGTAGTGTTTCTATTATGCCTAGAAGGATTTATGATATGCTTGATTTGCCTCCTCTTGAAGATTGCTATTTGAATGTCCCACTTGATGATAATGCTAAAAAGAAACTCATGGGGAGTCTTAATGATGTTCTTATTATGGTTAACGATTCCTATGTCCCCGTTGATTTCTATGTTTTGGATGTTGAATACAATGCTTCTTGTCCTATTACTTTGGGAAGACCTTTTCTTATAACTATTGGTGTCATCATTGATATGAAAGAAGGCACCATTAAATATCAACTCCCACTCAATAAAGGTATAGAGCACTTCCCTAAAAAGAGAGAAAAGATTTCTTTTGCTTCTCCTATGAAAACAAAATTTGGTTTTAATGCTTCTTCATTTGAGAACACTTGATTCTTTCTTTGCTTCTTATGCCTAACTTAAAGGCGTTAAAGAAAAGTACTTATTGGGAGATAACTCAAAAGTTTTAGATGAGTCTTGGAAGTTATTACTTCAGTAATAACCTCTCCTTATCCTTTTTCTTTGTTTTTTGTGCCAAGAGTAACCTCTAATGAGAGAGAAGTAATGATTGGGAAAGTTGCTGTACCGAAACTGATTTTTCTGCTTCACCGTAAAAATTCGTGAGAGATCTCTGTATGTCGGATTGAGCTGTAATTTTTTATGCTTCTGCCCCAGGTTGTTATCTAACTTTCGTTAGTTCAACACTTTTTGATTCGAGCAACACAAAGTCTTCGAAAAAATTCATCTTTACCTGCTGGTCTGTTTTGACAGATTTCTGCCATTTTCTGCATTTGCTTCTTGTGGGTTCCTTTTTGAGTTCTTTTAGGGAATTGAGCTTTTTGAAGGAAGTGCTACAGTAGCTAGTGTTCTAATGGAAGTTTATTTGGTGTTAGAACTGAACCTTAAGACCTTTTATCTTAAGTGCACTAATGTTGCTAATGAGATTGTGTGAAGTTTTATATGAAGGAAAATTTTTAGGTGTATGGAAGGAATGAGTAATGAGATGAAGGATGGACTAAAGCTCAAGCTTGGGGATGCCACGCGTGTCACCCCAAGAAATATCCAAGAAGTACAAGCGTCAAAGCTTGGGGATGCCCAAGGCATCCCTTTCTTCATCAATAAAAATACCACGTTTCTTCCAAACGCTTCATTTTTATTATTTCATGCACAGTTGTGTTGTTCTTGGAGCGTCTTATTTTTGGTTTTCATTTTGGTTTTTAGTTTGCCTGGTTTGCTTAGTTTTCTAAATAAATTGGTTTGACCCCCTCTTTCATACATTGGTTTGCAAGTAGTTTGGTTTGGTTTGGAAAAGAGTAGGAAAGTTCATACTTATGTGGTAAAAAGAGCTTGTTTTTGACTGTGGCCTGTGCTTTGTCATGCCATGCTTGGTATTGTTTTGGCTTTATGCTTAGTATTCTTTGCTGTAGCATGACTTGTTATAAACAATTGAGATTGCTTAATGTGCCTTGGATGAATCATGCGTTGTTTTAGCATATTAAAGCATAGTATAGTGGTATTCTCCTTTAATGTTTTATTTGGGTTGACTTGGCGCATGCTCACACCATGTTATGACTGTCTCAAGTCACCATAGCCTTTATGATCCTTTAGTTTTCAACTTGTAGTATCACTTTATGCTTTGATCAATGATGTTTTGTCGCTCTGCATGAGTATGGCCATTATTGCTCTCTTAGTTTGTCGCTCCTAGTCTTTTGCTAGCCTCCACAACCAAGTATGAGTTCCACTCATGCATCCAACTCCCTAAACCAAGTTATTCCAAAGAGTCCACCATACCTACCTACTAGCTTATGCTATTCCAAGTATATTCATGTTTTTGTTTACCTTCCAAATTAAACTTGTTATGAGAAAACTAGTGATTAAAGCTCTCATGAACTTGATGGCACACTTTACTTTACTTGCCCTTAATAAACTTGAACCATTGTGTCTTCTATGTTGTATATGCTTGTACTTATTTGTCGGGAATTAGCAGAACCATGCTTTCATGGGGAACGCTTTCAACATTGCACTTGGTACTTGTACCTAGTTGATATCTTGCTCTTTTGTATATGGATGTCGTCGGTGTGAAATGAAAGGGGAGCTTGTAAGTCCATGGAGTTATGTATATGTGTTAGATAAACGCCTGGGCCGCTGGTCTAATCCATGCTGACATGGTGGAAACCTGCAGCGTAACCATAATGAGCTGTCTATGAAGCATTCTTCTTATAAAAAAAGAGTCCTATATTGAGAAAAAAAAGAGAAACGAGAAAAAAAAGAGATTATGAAAAGAGGAAAGAGAGAAAAAGCACCATATTCCCATGGTAAATAAGAAGAATGCTGAGATGCTCGTTGTCTGTTTGCCTTGTCATTTTGATATGGGGATTCTTCCGTATCATCGGGCAAGGGGTACCCCGTTGGCGGTTCTCAATGATACACATGTACTTACGATGACAAGAACTTACCGGTGACTAAACTTGAGTAGCATGAGGAGCGGCCCTCGTATACAAGGGACATGAGATTTCTGACTTATACTTCGTCAAGCATGTACACCATAGTTTGTTCACTTTAACCTTAATCAGTTCAAGATGCTTATGATATGGGCAATGAGAGCTGAAAGCTATAAGTACCATAATTTTTGGAAGCTCTTTATGAGACTTGAATCCCTACTTCCTTTTACAAAAGGCCTTTCTTCCATCATTATATTGAGTCTCCATCTTCTACCTTTATGCACCTACTTTGAGAGCATAGTGGCCATTCTTAGTTCTATGTGCATTGTCCCAAGACTAGTTGATTGATGCATAACTTAATATTTCTTGTTTTAAACTATTATATCTAGTCACTCTTATAAACTTTGAAGGTGTCATATGCATTTATATTTGCTACTCTATTGAGGGACAAGCTGAATACTATTATGCTATGTTTTCTTTATGTGAAACAAACAAACGTCTTGCAAAGCATTGTTATTCATGAATCTTTTGTTTGTGCCTTTTCATGTTGCATCATAGTTCCTTTACTTATTGCTAGAACTTTGTTTTTCATGTTATGATTGAAGTACTATGATCCCAACTTTGAATTGTTTTGCAAATACTTTGATCAAGTCTTTGATGGTGCATGTCACCTCAAAAATTATTCTTTCTTTTTATCACTTACCTACTCGAGGACGAGCAGGAGTTAAGCTTGGGGATGTTGATACATTGCAAATGTATCTATAATTTTTGATGTTCCATGCTTGGTTTTATCCACTTTCTTGTGTTTTGTTCCAACTTTGGAGTACTTTTCATATGATTTCTTGGACTAACCTATTAACAAGAGCCACAGTGCCAGCTGCCTGTTTTCTGCTGTTTTTGGTTCCAGGAAAGTCAGAAAATGAATATTCTCGGAATTGGACGGGACAAAAGCCAAAGTGCCTATTTTTCCGAAAGGGATCAAGTGCCATAATACGAGACGGAGAAGGTCCTGGGGGCCACCACACCACCTGGCCGCGCGGTCAGGCCTAGCCCACGCCAGGGGGTGGTGTGGCCGCTCCCGGCACCCCCTCGGCCTCTCCTTCCGCCTATATATTTCCCTCAGGACGAAAACCCTAAGTACCCGGTCAAAAATCCACGAAAGAGTCTGTAGCCACCGTCATCTCCATCCCTAGATTGGGAGGGATCTGAAGCTCTTCCCGGCACCCTGCCGGAGAGGGGAATTCACCCTGGAGGCCTTCTTCATCACCATGCAAGCCTCCGGTGTGATGCGTGAGTAGTTCATCCTTGGACTACGGATCCATGTAGTAGCTAGATGGCTGGTTCTCCTCCTTTGTGCTTTCATGTCTAGATCTTGTGAGCTCCGTTCATGATCAAGATCATCTATTTGTAATTCTACATGTTGTGTTTGCGGGGATCCGATGGATATTGAGATGCTATTTCAGATTGATTATTGATTCTATCATGTCTTTGTTTTTTGTGATCTTGCATGCTTTCCGTTGTTAGTAGCTATCTTGGCCAAGTAGATGCTAGCAACTCCAAGAGTTAGTATTTATGCTCGGTAGTGGGTTCATGCCTCTGGTAATCTGGGGAAGTGACAGAAATCTCTAAGATACTAGATGTGTTGTTGCTACTAGGGAGAAAACAACAATCCTTTGTTCATAGAACAATCGTATTGTTTACTTTACACGCAGTTCATAAAGAAATAATCTGTTGCTTGCAACTTAATACTGGAGGGGGTTCAGATGATAACCTGAAGGTGGATTATTAGTCATAGATGCAGTTGGATGGCGGTCTATGTATTATGTTGTAATGCCCAATCAAGTCTCAAAGGAGTCAAGATGATTAGTATATGCATGTATTGCTTTCTCGGTGTTCGTCAATTGCCCTGCTGTAATTTGTTCACCCAGCATGTTATCTATCTTAAGGAGAGCCACCTCTAGTGAACTATGGATCCCGGTCCTTGTTTTTTACATTCAATCTATAAACTGTTTACTGCTTTGTGTTTACTTTCTGCAAACTATACTTCCTTCCATTCGATACATGTAATCCTTTGTTTTCCACAAAACACGATGAGATTGACAACCTCATCGCAAGTTGGGCACAAAGTTCTGTGGTTGTGTTGTGCAGGTCTCCACGTTGCTACTAGCACCGGTAGTGCGCCCTGCCAAAGCTCAGCTAGTAACACCTTTGGGGTGTTTCCTTGCTCCTACTGGTTCAATTAAACCTTGGTTTCATACTGAGGGAAACTTGCTGCTGTGCTCATCATACCTTCCTCTTGGGGTTCCCAACGAGCTCTACATCAACCACGCACCAGCACTTTTCTGGACGCCATACACAGAGCCATCACGCATGTGTGTTGACTTCACCGCACCGAACAAACATTGTCCAAAGGAACACTTCTCATTACCGCGAATTGATCAAATAATTGATGCAACCACGGGTGCGAATGTCTTTGCTTTTTAGAAGCATATTCAGGGTATCACCAGATTTGGATGAAGGAGGAAGGTCAGGATAAAACAACATTTATTACGCCTTACGGCGTATTCTACTACACCACAATGCCCTTCGAACTCAAAAACACGGGTGCCACATATCAACGGATGATGCAGAATTGCCTCAGAAGTGAAATTGGAACAAACGTACAGGTGTATATCGACAATGTCATCGTCACAACAAAGCAAGGCTTGACCCTTATCGATGAGCTTCGCGAAACATTTGATAACCTCGATAAATATTGCATTAAGTTAAACCTGACAAAGTGCTCCTTTGGAGTCCCTGCAAGGCAACTCCTCAGATACCTTCTATCAGCAAGAGGAATAGAGGCACGCCCTGAGAAATATATAGGAAAATCTCATAATGAAGAAGTCATCAAACCTTCGTCGTGTACAACAATTAACCAGAAGAGTTGCAGCGCTCAGTCGATTCATCACTTGCTTGGGCGAGAAAGCCCTACAGTTCTACGCCCTCATCAAAAAATTAGAAAAAATCAAGTGGACGGATGAAGCTCAGTGAGCTTTCGAAGGTCTTAAGAAAACACTTTCAACATCCCCTAGCATCGTTTCACCAAGATAAAAAGAACCACAACTACTCTACATGCTGCTACTAATCAAGTGGTAAGTACAGTTTTGGTCGTCGAGCAACCCGAAGAAGGAAAAACTCATGGAATCCAAAGACCAGTCTATTTTCTAAGTGAGGTTCTCTCCTCATCTAAATAAAGGTATCCGCACTACCAGAAGCTAGCATATGGAGTCTTCATGATAGCACGCAAGTTACGCTGCTATTTTTTAGAGAACCTGATCATAGTAGTCAATGAAGCGCCTCTCTCCAACATACTCAATAATCTAGAAGCCACGGGACGAGTCTCTCTATGGGGAATTGACTTATCCCCTTGAGATATCACATATGAAAAGCGCAAAACAATTAAGTCCCATGTTTTGCCCGACTTCATTACTGAATGGACAAAACTACAATGCTTGGACAATGTACTTCGATGGTTCCAAGAGAACAGAAGGGGCAGGATCTGAGGTTATACTAGTGTACCCACAAGGCGATAAAATGCTCTACATACTTCGGATGATCTTTGCAGACGCGTCAAACAACGAAGCTGAATATGAGGCCCTGTTGCAAGGCATGCGAGTGGCCAAAGCCTGTGGCGGAACTCGCCTAAAATATTTGGTGACTCCAACCTTGTCGCACAACAAGCAATGAATAAGTGTGATGCCGTCAGCAATAACATGATCGCTTATTGGGATATGCACAACATTATGGAAGCCCAATTCTACGGATGCGAAGTATTACACATAGGCAGGGCAAGCAACGAGGAAGTCAACAATTTGGTTAACATCGGATCCCTCTGTTTACGGGTACCACCTGGAGTTTTTGGGAGGAAATAACAGAATGCTCCATCAAAGCTAAAAGGGTTTCTAAGGTTATAGCACCAAAGACATGCAAGAAGATCAAATCAAAAGGTGACTCGAGGGTTGGGTCCGCATCCGAAACTAAAGTAGACGCCTTCGAAGAAGAATTAGAACCCGACGATCATGATAATATAACCCACATGGATGCAACCATACGTGGCATACATGATGAGAGGAGAACTCCCCAAGGACGTAGTTGAAGCACGACGAATCACTCGTCAATCTAAAGCCTTCAGAATCATTAAGGGAGAGTTATACAAAAGGAGTATCTCAGGCGTACTGTAGCGGTGCGTCACACCCGAAGAAGGAAGGTTAATCCTCAGAGATATACACGAAGGGGTATGTGGACATCATGCAAGCACCCGAGCAATTGTGGCTAAAGCTTTCCGAGCAGGATTCTACTAGCTTATGGCAGTACAAAATGCGAAAGACATCATGCGGACGTGCGAAGCGTGCCAACGCTTTGCAATCAAACCTAATGCACCTGTCGTAGAATTAAACCCCATACCTCTCGCCTGGCCTTTTTCTCAGTGGGGGCTTGACATGGTGGGTAAACTCCACAAATCTTCACCACGAGGACACATCTTTATGATTGTAGCAGTCGACAAGTTTACAAAGTGGATTGAAACAATGCTCGTCACAAGCCAAGATGGAACTTCAGCCGTAAACTTCATCAAGTCAATAGTGTTCAGATTTGGAGTGCTATAGCATCATCACCGACAATGGAACTAATTTTAATTCCAATGAGTTCAAAGAATATTGCAAGAAGATGGGTATAAAAGTAAGTCACGCCTCAGTTGTCCACCCGCAAACCAACGGTCAGGTGGAGAAAGCCAACGGTCTGGTAACCAATGTTATCAAGAAAAGGTTGCTGGCGCCACTCGATGGAGCTAAAGGACCTTGGGTAGATGAGTTACCCTTCGTCCTATGGAGCCTACGTACCATCCCAAATAACACAACACAAGAGACACCTTTCTTTCTTGTCCATGACGCGGAGGCCATTCTTCCAGTCGAACTAACTCATGAGTCCCCTCGAGTCACTGAGTATAACGAAGAAGCATCCAGAGAAGCACTCGAAGATGATGTCCATGCACTTGATGAAGCTTGAGATATTGCTCTATAAACGGAAACTATATATCAGCATAATCTATGCAACTACCACAGTCGTCGACTGTGTTCCAGGTCCTTCGTTGTAGGGGATCTGGTCCTTTGCCTCAAGCAAGACGACAAACGAAAGCTAGAGTCGCCATGGGAAAGGCTTTATATCGTCACAGAAGTAATCCATGGTGGAGCATATCGGCTTCAAGATAAGAAAACAGGAGTCAAGTACTCCAACCCATGGAACGTTGCGCAGCTATGATGTTTCTATGTTTAAGGCTTTTATTTTCTGCAATTTACATTGAATAAGGCCAACGGCCAGACGACCATGCCAAAGTATGTACTTTCTTTTTTAGTATTGAATAAAAAGTATTAAAGTGGCTGACATAAAGGAAGAGATTAGACTCAAATTTTGAACCTATGTCCCGATGCAAGCATCCCAACATAACCTCGGGGGCTACTCCCATCGGGAGTAAGGATGGCAATGGGCAGGGTATGGGCAGGGTAAAGCAATACCATATCGATACCCGTGTGGCTAATGGGTACAAAAGTTTATCCATACCCATACCTGTGGGTATAAAACTTTACCCATACACATACCCAGCGGGTATCCATACCCATTGGATACCCGATAGGTAGATCAAATAGTACTCAAGTTATTCACAATTTTACTTTAATCAATAGTATATTTGAAAAAAGACAATTATATCTACTTACTAATAGGTAGACGACTACATGCAAGTATCAAAGTTTAGAAGTCGCAATCTCATACTCATTCCTAGACTTCTCGATCGCATAGGTTAAACTCTACATGTTAGTTTCACATGCCAGTTTAAACGGGCAGGGTATGGGTATACCCATGGATACAAGTATATACCCGTGCCCATACCCACGACTTAAACGGGTGGGGTATGGGTATTACACGTGGGTATAAATATGTGCCCATACCCTACCCATGCGGGTACGATACCCGCGGGTACCCGTACCCGTGGGTAAAATTGTCATCCTTAATCGGGAGCACTATCGCGCACGTGATAGAAAAAGCACAGCCCAACAGGACTCGAAGAAATATTATCCTCGTGCGTCGAAAGTGCAGCCGATAAAATGAAAACTCCAATGGAGTCACAAAAAAGCATATGAATCTAGGAGTATTACATCTTTGTATCCTCAGATGATTACTCCCATCGGGAGCACTTATACAATATCTAAGAAGACTGACAAACTTCAGTTATTCCAAATATCCAAACAAGACAGTCGACAAAAAATTAAATAAAATCTCGGATCGCGTCCGTCGCGATAATAAGTCTGAATGTTGTGTCCATGACATGAAGGTAACACCCCGGGTTTTGTCATGTGTGGCCTGGTAATCGCACAAGAATGTGCTTAGCCAGAAAATTATCCGTATCTATGATATGATGAAAAATCTTGACGGACGTGTTGGGTACCCGAAATAATAGCACTGGAATTCAGTATTCGATAAGACATCAATGGCTCAGACTGAATTACGCTAGAAAATACCGAGTTGAAGCCTGGGGACTTGAATTTGATGTAGGTTTATGGTGCTTCTGCCCAACAACAATTAATTGATTCCCGATTCGTTGGATGCATCGGGCCCATTTTACCAAATCCCTACAATTACGTAAAAAATATTAAAAATCATTTTCTTTGGCTAAATAGAAAAAATGTCTTGGAGATTCGACCCAAATCTATGATTAGGATGGAATCTTGGGGGCTACTCACATGGGTATGACTAATCAGGTTCCTACGATTAGTTACCCTAACTGCATAAAGGTTCACGGCCCATGAATCCCATAAAGAGTAAATGAAAGTTTAGGAAGCATCCAACGGATAAAAAGTTCATCTTGGCAGTCAAGTAAAGAAGTAGGAACCGAGATTGTATTAAGAGTTGTAATTGTAACTTGTAACCTATCCATATACGGCCTCGAGACTCAGACTATTATATAAAGGCTGGGAGGAGCCAACAGAGAACGACCAAAAAAGCCTTGAGCAATCTGTAATCATATTGTTCATAAGCAATCAGACGAATTTGACTCCCTTGTTTGTCTGATCAGCCGATGAAATCTCCAACTTTCTCTTTTACACGAAACCCTAAGTCCATCATCATGGACACTGCCGAGGTTACCCATCATCACCCATCCCAGCTCTAGCTTTAGGACAATGTTGAAGGCATCTCCATTAATGAACACCTCCACTAAACCCTTGATGCGGTCGGGATGTCTTCATTAGAGCAACACCCGGACCGAGGCTTTGGCTAGAGAGTACGAGTCCACCTCGACCGGCTAACCCACCATGGTCATCGCCATCTTGAGCCTATCCATCATCTTTACAGATCTGGGAACATCCGAGAGTTGCACCCACACTTTTCAAGGACCATAAATTTGGTTCCAAGAAAGCTTCCCTAATGTTGGCATCTGTTTGCTTGAGGGGAAGGTATATATTTCCACTACGGGTGTACATCCTGAGCGTCTCAATTGACGGGAAGTTCACCATGAATTCCTTTTCTGATTTCCTCTCCACCTTCCAATCCTAGGCATTGTCAAGCAGATGCCTAATCTCTGCATCCAACTCCTCTACCATCAGTGGTTGTGATGTAAATGCAATCATCGCCACCATCTTCTCCACTAGTTTGGCCTCGCCAATCTTTTCATCCACCTCTAGGCAGAAGAATTTACAACTAGGGAACGTCTGTCCCATGAGGACCAGACACAGCGTCCCTTGGACCGCACCCCACAATGGGCATGCCACCGAGGTGTGCCCCTCTTGCTTATAGAGCATGCACATCGGGTCGTTGGTGCAACCAGCCTAGAAGTGCCCCTGTTGACTATAGTTGAAGAATTTAGGGCCAGCTCCTGAGCTCTTGCCTCTTGCTTCTCTATAGATCCCTTCTGCGACGAAGTCGAGCGAGTTGTCTCCTTGCCCGTGGCGTCCTTACCCTTGACCTTGCCATATACCAAATGGCCACCACCCTTGCCCTAGTAGCGACCACCGGACGCGCCCTTGCGTTGTGCCTCTTCGGCCTTCTTCCTCAGTTTCTTCTCCTCTCTCCTCTGCTGTTCTAGCCAACATGGTGGGGGAGGACTCCAGTCCTCCCGGTCACCTGCTCCACTCCTTGGATCTTGTCCGCCGTAGTGATGATCATGGCGATCCCCGCCACCATGCGTCCCACAATTATGCCTGTAGTCATCGTGCGACCTCTTTTGTGAGCGATCTTCTAGCTGCCCCGGATCCATAGCCACCACCTCCGGAAAGGAGTGCAAGAGCGGTGCTGGGGCAGAGGAACGCGTCACTCGCCTACTGAATCGCCCCCTCCGCGAATGTCACGAGCCGATGCTGGAATCCCTAGACTGAGATCTAGGGCACCCTTGGGGAGCTAGATCCATGTATATGTAGTGGGTCGTGTGAGTGGGGTATTAGACGGTGGCGATCCAATGGGCGGATGAGATGCAACCACGTCGTGGACCTTCCTTGGTACCTACGATAGGGCCACATCTACTGGTTCTACACGTGCATCACGCTCCGGCCCACCTACCAGGCCCACCTCTAGGCCCACCATGCTCGTAGCGGCCCATGACCCAGCCTGGGCAAGCTCGTGGCCCAACACCTTAGCCCCTACTACCCTCTCCACCAGACTCCTCTGCTCCATCTCCGCTGTCGCCGACGACCCCGGCGAACAGGAGATCGGTGACAGAGATCCGACCTGCATCTCCTCCTAGATGGGACTCGCACCGCCACCCGGCTTCTACGCTGCTAGCTGCCTAGGTCGACCCGATCTGACCGGCAAGGATGCCTGCCGGCCAAATCTAGATCCCCGCCCACCCGGGGCAAAGGCCATGCGCCGCCGCTGGAGACGAAGACAACCCTCGAGCTTCTCCACCCCATCGATGAACTCTCCAAGAGTTGGAAGGGCTAGGTGTCGCCGGTGGATGGGCATGTCAGATGCATCTTCGGTCGTTGGCACCACATACTCCGAACGGGCCTGCGCCGGTGACGCCGCTTCCAACTCCTCGCTCAGCACTGCCTCCGCCGCCGCTGGAGACGAAGACAACCCCCGAGCTTCTCCGCCCCATCGATGAACTCTCCTAGAGTTGGAAGGGCTGGGCGTCGTCGGTGTGAGGGCATGGTAGATGCAGCTTCTGCCGTTGGCACGCCATACTCTGCACATGCCCGTGCTGGTGATGCCGCTTCCAACTCCTCGCTCAGCGCCGCCGGCTCCTGCCAGAAGCGCCCCTAGACCAGCTGGCCGTTGTCCCTGGGCGCCCGACGATGGTAACCCGCGAGGATGGGTTGGAGGAGGCGTCGCTCTCCGCGTCGCCCTTCGAGTCGCCCCTCACGCTCCTAGCAGTTAGACACATCGAGCGCTCTGATACAAGATGAGTGATTCGAACAGAATAACAGAGGCAATCTCTCTAATCAGACCTTTGCAGTCTTGAATTTGTCACTTATCTCAACGGAATACTCCCTGAAATCATTGGCTTCAGCCTTGATATCAAGAAGGGTAGCCGCATGCATGTTTTGTAGAGAAATGGAGCTCATAGGATGCAGCTAAGATATTTGTACGGTACTAGTATATAGTAAAGCTACAGAGCAAAGGGAAAAGAAATGAACTGCAGGGTCTATAGCTGAATGTTTTGTGCAACCAGTGGAATGTTAAAAGCAAAACCAGATAGGCTAAGTGACATAAACTTTGGTATCCATAGAAAGAATCGCGACAATTAAAGAAGCGAGAATATGAAGAAATGAAATAAAAATTTGAACTCGTGAAACAAAATACGAGTACAAGAGGAACAATAAATTAGATCATGTGAGAACAAATTTAAACACATGAAGGAACAAATATCGATTAACCTTGGAAGGAAAAACAAGAATATTTAAAACAGTTCCAAATCCTCCTCCCAAAAGTTGATGTTTTCTCTCCCGGTGCAATCGCATGGGAGTAGTTTTAATTCATACTATAGCCTATAGAGCTTATTGTACTCGCTCTAGTTGTTGGCCCTTAATCTCACAGACACAAGTTTTTGCTGGCGTACAAAAGAGTGAGAGTAGAAAAAATCGTTGACCAGGTTAAGTAGGAGTACTAGTACTGAAAACTGAACCGTTGGTGATGATTTAATCACTAGGCGTCTCCTCGTTTCCAAAAAAGAAAACAGCAGGCGTCATTAATTTCTTTGTTTGCCGATGCCTCTGTACGCTGGTGACTGTTCCTATCTCGTCATTACGAGTAAAGATAAACGAGTAGTAAATGGCAAATTATGCCGACGGGTGCATCTAGACCTTGAAGATAAATGCCAGGCCACTGTTTTCGTTCAAATGGACGTGAAACGAATCGGCAAAACTTCACAAGCTGTATACCTACCTCTATATAGACGCAGCTAAATCTTTTCATCTTGCCAATGTTCCATCCTACTCCTACCTAGCAGACCTCCAGAATGGCAGAGTATTCGAGCATTCCGGTTGCCATTGTAGCTGAGAAAAGGTGTTGTGTGATGAAGATAGATGGTTACTCGAGAACCAAGGAGCTGTTCATGACTGGCGAGCATGCGACATCCGCCCGTTTCAGTGTTGGAGGTCACCACTGGGTTGTACAATATCTCCCAAACGGTTTTTCGGATCCAGATTTTATAACTTTTTATCTGCTTCTTGATTCCTATGTTGGCAAAGATGTGAAGGCGGAATGCAAGTTTAGTATACTTGACAAGGATGGAGAACCGGTGGATTCACTCAGCCATACAAGCACTATGCTTACCTTCTCAAGCAAACATTCATACTGGGGCTACATCATCAATAAAACAGATCTAGAGCGATCAGTGCATCTTAGAGACGATTGTTTCAGCATCAGGTGTGATGTATCTGTCTTAAAATCGAGCGAGGAAATAAGGGCTAATCAGTTTGTGGTGGTTCCTCCAAGCGACTTGCACCGGCATCTCGGTGACCTCCTGAAATGCAGAGATGGAACAGACGTGACCTTCCAAGTCGGCAGGAAGATTTTCTCGGCACATAAGTCCGTGCTCGCTGCTCGGTCATCTGTCTTCAAGGCGGAGCTCTTCAATGCCATGAAGGAGAATTCTGATGGCCCGATCAAAATCCGGGATATGGAAGCTGATGTGTTCAAATCCTTGCTTCATTTCATATACACCGATCCACTGCTTGATGTGACTCATCAAGGTAGCAATGATGGTGAAACTCCAGCAGATGTGGTGATGGCTGGTCATCTACTCGTTGCGGCGGATAGGTACAACATTGGGAGGCTGAAGCTGATTTGTGACAGTAAGTTATGCAGCCACATTGACTCCAACACGGTGGTGAACAGCTTGGCTCTGGCTGAGCAGCATAGCTGCCATGGACTCAAGGAGGCATGTTTGCAATTTCTCGCCTCTCCTTCCAATTTGGAGGAGACGAAGGCAAGTGATGGTTATAAGCATCTGAAAAGCAGTTGCCCTTCTGTCCTCAAAGAACTAGTTGCTAGACTCCTGCCGGCAGAGATGAAAGCGGCCAAGGGTATTATCATGGAAATTTAGTACCGGTATATGTGGCAATAATCGTAACATCCACTTCTTGTTTATCTTCTGCTACTTCTTGATGGATGTGTTCTGTCAGATCAGAATGCTACCATCTATATCTATTGCGGACACTTAAGCTGCGATGCGCGGAGGAGTCTGTATTTTCCTTGTTTTTTTGTAATCAGACTGTAATAATCTTAAGTACTTCGTTCCTCCTAACTAAAATGTTACGTTGAAACTTTCAGTCTGAATAAGCTTTGTGTATGCATGATAATCTCTGTTTGTTGTGTTCTAAAATTGAAAAATAAAATCTTTGTTTTTCGAATTTGACATAGCCAAGTTTCTATGGACTGAAGTAGTCTAACTACCTTGGTTACCCTAGTATGTTTTTTCAAAACGGAGGCCAACGCCCCAGTCTCTGCATCAAAATGATGCATACCGCCACCGATTTTATTGCATTATTAAGAAGGTCACAAAAAGAGCCTAAACAGATTACAGAAAACAGTCGTACAAAAGACTGATAAGGAAAACAGTCGCGCTAAAGAAAAGGTAGCAAACAAAAAACCATCAAGTGGTTATAGAACGATCATGGCGCCACCCACACCGGTTGAAAAAGTCCCGTGTAGCCTTCTCCAAAATATCGCAGCCAGTATGCATAGCTTGTTTGTCCTCCATAGGATGGAGAATTGACCACGTACGACACCATAAGAATAACCTGCAAGAAAAATGTTGATCGATTGTTGTTAAAAATAACATCGTTTCGGACGTTCCAAATTACCCATATAACAGCGCACGCTCCAACCCGAATGTTGTATTTTTCCTTCTTTAGGATTCCCATGAGCCAATTCCCAAAGAAATTATTTACATTAGTGGGTGGATGAATATTAAAAGTAGAATGAATAATACGCCAAATGAATTTAGCAAAATGACAATTAAAAAACAGGTGTTGTATAGTTTCGGCTTATCACAGAAACAACAAACCGAATCCCCTGTCAATTCCTTCTTTTCAAATTATCTTTAGTAAGAATCACCTTGCGATAAATAAACCACATAAAAATTCTGATTTTAAGAGGAACTCTAATTTTCTAAATATACTTTTTAAAGACCCTTGTGTCTCTATTTATTAGATCAAGATACATAGATTTGACAAAGAACTTTCCATTTTCAGTAAGTTGCCAAGTAAATGTATCTTTGTCCTCGGTTAGATCGATGTGCATTAATCTAGATATCAGATGTAACCAGGAGTTCCATTTATTCCCGGTGAGGGCTCTTGTAACAGACATGTTTATAGGATTTAAAGATAGAACCTTAGCTACAGTTACTTGTTTCCGTAGCGTAATATTATATAACGAGTTATATTGTTGTGCTAAATTCGTATCCCCAAACCAAATATCTTTCCAAAAACGAGTACATGTCCCATCTTTGACCTGGAAACACCCCCGTCTAAAAAAATCTGTTTCACTCCCATTAATCCTTTCCAAAAAGGAGAATCACTCGGCTGAACAGTCACTTGTGACAGAGATTTCGAGTGCAAATATTTGTTCACTAAAATTTCCTGCCATACACCCTCCTCATGCATTAACTTGAAGAGCCATTTACTGAGAAGACATCTATTCTTAATCTCAAGATCTTCAATCCCAAGTCCTCCTTGTTCTTTTGGCCGACATATAATGTTTCATTTTATTAACCTATACTTTTTTTATGATTATCGCTTTGCCAAAAGAACTGAGATCTAAAAAAGTCAAGACATTTTTTAACCCCAATTGGTATTTCCAAAAAAGAGAGCATGAACATTGGTAAACTTGTTAATACCGAATTAATGAGAACCAAACAATCACCATAAGATAATAACTTCCCAATCCAATTTCCCAGCTTTACTTCAAAACGGTCCTCCACCGGTTTCCATTCTCCATTTTTTAATTTGCAAAAGTGAATAGGTATGCCTAGATATTTAAAAGGGAACGACCCAGATTGACACCCAAACAAGTCTTTATACTGGTCTTCTACCGATTTGGCTTGTCCAAAACAAAAAAGTTCACTCTTATTCAAAAATACATAGTATAAGTTTCATATTTAAAGCTTTCTGCAAATCGTGCTCCATAAAAATAATCGTATCATCCGCATACTGAAGAATAGAAACTCCACCGTCTACTAAATGAGGGATAAGACCACCGACTTGACCATCTTCCTTTGCCCGACTGATAATGATTGCTAGCATATCCACAATAATGTTAAACAATATCGGCGACAGAGGATCTCCTTGGCGTAACCCCTTGTGGGTTCTAAAATAATGCCCAACTGTATCATTTACTCTAACCTCCACACTACCCCTAGTTATAAAATTATTTGTCCAATCGCACCAGTTTGGACTGAAACCTTTCATTCGCATAACTTGTTGCAAAAAAGGCCACCTAACTTTATCGTAGGCCTTTTCAAAATCTATTTTAAGAAGAACTCCATCTAATTTTTTCCTATGTAACTCATGTATGGTTTCATGTAAGACCACTACACCTTCTAGTATATATCTCCCCGGCATAAAGGCTGTTTGAGATGGTCTAATAACCTTATTTGCTATTCCAGTTAAACGATTAGTCCCCACTTTTGTGAATATCTTGAAACTCACATTAAGTAGGCATATTGTCCTATACTGCTGAATTTGCGTGGCATTCTCTTTTTTGGATAGCAAGACAATAGTACCAAAGTTAAGCCTATATAAAGGAAGTTCACCATTCTGAAACGCAACGAACATGATCAACAAATCAGCCTTAATAACATCCCAGAAAACTTGGTAAAACTCACCGGGCAAACCATCCGGCCCAGGGGCTTTATTTTTCTCCATTTGCATAATGGAATCATGGATTTCCTTTTCAGTAAAATCTTAGCACAATATATCATTCTCCTCCGAAGAGAGTTGTGGGATGTCTTGTACATCCGCCTCATTCATCGAGAAAAAGTTTTCAGATGGTGGCCCGAAAAGAGTCTTATAGAACTCCAAAATGTATACCCGCAAATTTTCTTCCCCAACAATTGTACCTTCGTCTTGTTCAAGTTGAAAAATCATTTTCTTACGATGTTTCCATTGGCAATAAGGTGAAAATATTTTGTATTTTCTCTCCCTTCTTGAACATGCCTAACCTTTGCTCTTTGCGCCCATTTAGTTTCCTCATCCCTATGCATCTTAGCCAAATCATCATTAGCTTTTCTTAATTCCTCTCTTCCGGAAATAGAAAGAGGGCTAGTTTCCGCTCTTGTGTCCAGCACAATAATTCGGTTTAAAATTCGCTCCTTCTCTTGTTTATATTGAACACTAATGTTTCTAGCCCATCCCCGCAAGAATTGTCTAATATGACGGATCTTGTTCTGCCAATTTAGTAAAGGATTACTATTTGTCGGCCTCGAACTCCACTCTTTAGCAACCATCTCAAAGAAGCCATCTTTACGGAGCCATGAAAGTCCGAGAGAAAAATTAGGTTTGTTTCCAAGGTGAGCTTGTTCACCAGAGTCCAACAAAATAGACGTCTGATCTGACCCCGTTCTAGCAAGAGCCCTAACCGTTACAAGTGGAATTTTTTGCTCCCACTCAACACTGGCTAGAATACATCTAGTTTCTCATATGTTAGGTTTGATCTAAGGCTGGCTCACATGAATTGTCTACCGGAAAGATCTAGCTCTCTCAAATCTAGACTCTCAATTATTGCATTGAAAATAAAAGGCCACCGAGGATTAAAATTATCGTTGTTTTTTTCACTTGTCTTCTGATAATATTAAAATATCCCCCAATAGCAGAGGTAGAGTTTCATGTTCACAAATTCACACCAACTTAGCCAAGAAAAGATGCTTGTTTATTTCTTGAGCCGCCCCATACACAGGCACCAGAACCCAATCAAAACCGTCCCTCAGAGATCTTAGGTGAACTTAACACAGAAATCTCCATTGATCACTTTATTTACCCTAAGGGTAGCAGCGTTTATACCCACCAGAATACCACCTGACCGCCCTTGTGGCGGTAGGCAATACCATTGAAAATCCATTCCACCAGATAAATGTTGTAAGAAAGGTGTTGAAAAATTATCCCTACCTGTTTTCAGAATAGCGAAAAAATCAAGTTTATATTCTTTGATCGTTTCATGAATGAACAAATGTTTTGCGGGATCACGGAAGCCCTCACTATTCCAAAAGACTCCTCTCATTTCGACTTATCTTTTACAGTTTTTTTAATTCTAGCACTTCTTCTTACTGCTACAGCCTCCGCATGAAGCTTTTTACGAGGTTTCGTTTTTTTTGTATATAACATGATGTAGGTCCTTGTGACCTACAAAATCCTGATGAGCATATTCGATCAAATCTTCACTAAGTAGAAGGGCTTTATTGAGCGCCAGACTACCCCCACTTTCCTCTACTCCCATCGGCTGATCTTGTTTCTTTTTTAAGGTAATTAGTGTTCTATGTAAATCAATATCTTTTATTAATTTAACAGAGGCGGAAACCTCAGCCACAGAACTACCTAGCGACACTCCTAATTTGTTTGCTCTAGCAACCACCAAATCATTAGACAAGGAAGCAATCGAAAAAGATGGAATGGGGGACATACCTGGATCACGAGCCTGCGCAACTTGTTGCGTCCTCTCCAGTTGCATAAGATCAGCATTAGGTTGAGCCCGAATTCGATTACTAGAGCGAGTATCCACCACCGACCTCTCAGGAATGCCGCCAAAAGAAATCACCTCCTCCTTAGAGAAAGTCCCACCTAAAAAAAGGCATGTTCCCTGGACAAAAGACTTGCCTTGTGCACCCTTCTTAACAGTTGTGAAATATTTCCCAGGAGATATGGCGCCAGTTAAGCAAGGAGAGATATCCCTACTCTCCGCAGGCGCAGCAGTCGCGGCAGATACGGGACTCGGAGCAACAAGGACCGGCGACACCGACCTGCGTTCGGTCGGAGTCACCCCCCAGCCTCCACAAAAACATCTTCCATTGTTTTAGCGACCGGAGTAGCGCATCAATCATGAGAATCAAAGGTGCCAAATCTGATAGAATCTTTCGTTATCACATGCTCAAATAATTTGCCTTTACCGTTGCCAGACTCCTCAACGATGGGCCGAGACCGAAGTGGCTCGGATATTGCACGCCCCATCTCCTCTGCCTCGACCAAATCGCACCACCGAGGACGGGGCACCGACAAGGATTCACCAGTCTTCTTTTTATTCATAAGCAGAGCTTCATTACCGCCAGATAACGAAGACACCGAGGATGTAGCACCCTCAGTCGAAGTAGTACTAGACCCACCATAACTCCCTGACTTACCGTCGCCAGAAGGCATCCCCAAGTTATTATGAACATTTTGCTTGCCGGACAAAGCATCAGTAGATTTAGCCGAATCATCATTGCCCTTGGCTTTTGCATCCGCATCGTCCATCAGCTCCTCTCTTGGGAGTAGCTCCCCATTAGGGCCCTCGACAAAGAACTCAATCCCATAACCAACGTCATCGTAATAGTGGTTAGTCCCATTTGGGATATCCTGTGGGCTCGCACATGCAATAAGAGCTCTAATGACCATATTTTCTCAAGTAAACCTCATGTCAACCTCCTTGGTTTTACCAATTAAAGATCCCATCCCGAAACAGGCCAGATAATCCCGACAAAGAGACTCAGTATAGCCAGTGATACAAACCCAAACATCTTGGAGCCGCCAAGAGTCAAGCTTCTGATTAGACCACTCCTCGAAATGCATGACAAAAGAAGTGTCCTCAACCTCAATCATTTTTATTTTACGTAGTCTAGCCAGATCATTCTTGGTTGAAAGCACCAATTTGAACACGTTGTTTTCAACAAGGGAGATATTCCATTGTTGTTCACCTGGAAGCAACCACTGTAGCTCATTCAAAATCTGATCGGTGGACATGACTCCACCTTCCACATGGATCCTAGCAATATTTCCACTGTCATTCTTGACCCGAAGATCCCTCATTTTGGGGGTCTCAAAGAACATGATCCTCTCCCTACAAAGCCCATAACAAATAAGTGTAGGTTTTGGCATACTCAATTTTGGGCAATCCCGTCGGCGTGCAGAGGTGATTCATAATATATATACAAGATGGATGTACACTCACTCGCAAAATGGCTAGTTAAACTGCACTTGAAACATAAGGTACTATCTGCTTTCTTGGCAGCAGGAACGATTACCTCAGAATTCCTCTGAGTGACACCAGGCTGAATAGGATCTGCCACAGTAGGCGCAGCTGCCTGAACCTGTCCCAGTTGTGATGCCCTAGCTCCTAGAGATGACGCCGGTCGGTGGGCATCAGCACCCGAGGAACTAGCGTTGTCACGTCTCTTATATTGGCTATTGAAACGGCCTCTTCCACCCCCACGACCATTGAAATTGTTCCTGTAAAATCCCTGTGGTTTATGATTCCGACGATATGTGTTGTCCTAACCATGATATCTATCTTGACCAGCATCAAACTGCCCATCCTCAAAACGGCCAAAGTTGCCATTAAAACCATCATCCCTGGACAAGTGTTGCCCATCGCCAAACCTTCCATTGGGCTGCGCAGCAGAATTCTGGATGAAAGGTCCTTCTCTGTGCATATTATGAGGGAGGTATCCTTGTGTACCTCGCCCTCCATCGCCACCATGCGCACGACCATCCTCACCACCAACGGCCGAGCCACTGCCCTGGCCAGCAGCACCCCCGATCGGAGCCTACCTGGCAGGAAACTGTGATGGAGGCCTCGAGCCGGGCCCTGCCATCACCGCCTGCTCGGAAAGAAAACGACGAACCCCCAAAACCCTAGACGGAAAGAGATGTCTTCTCGCGCGGCACCCTCGAGGCAGATCGCGAGGAGAACTCGACAGGAAACGGTCCGAACCGGACTGATCCTTGTGACCAGACCCGGTCGAGACAGAAAACGTATGTCCATGGGCCTTGTGCCCCGCAGGCCCAGCCAGAAAAAGACTAGAATTTGAAAAAGTTGGAGAACATTTACCTTGAAAATCACGATCCGGATTTTTCGGTGGGCTCACCGCCGGTAATGGAGCTCGCCTCCGACCACGCCTCCTCCGGATGGTAATCCAAGCTGCCGAATCTAGAACATCTCCCAGCGTCACCGATGGGAGAAGAACCGGGATTTTTAACGATGATCGACCTCGCGTCGGCGGGAGGCTCGACCGCCATTTCTCCGGCCACGAATCCGATGCTCTAAGCTCCTCCGCAGCCCACCTCCTCCATCTCCTCTTCTCAAGCCAAAAAGACTTCTTGTCCAGCAGATTTTGTTGACGATCGTCGTCGGGAGAGCGGCAGAGATACCGCAGAGCGCGATCCGATGACGAATGCGCCGGGGAATCCAGCTCCTCCTCATCAGATCCCCCCAAGGTCCAGAACCGCCCCCCGAAACCCCTAGGGCAACCGGCGGCGACATCCTGGGAATCGCCCAGGGGATCGCCCTCCTCCTCTTCACTCTCCTTCATCGCCCAGGGTATCCCCCATCTCTCGTGCATCGACAGGTACTCCGGTTACCCTAGTATGTAATCGTATGGATTTGGGGTCAATTGCTCGCTCTCTCTTGTGATTACAGTTTACAAGCTTACAGTTCGTAGCATATTTCGTCTCTCTGTTCGTTGGTCATCTTGGAATCAAGAAGCAATTTACAGGAACACTAGAGAAGAACTGAAGAAGATTCACTGCTCGATGTGACTCATCAAGGTAGCAATGATGGTGAAACTCCAGCAGATTTGGTGATGGCTGGCCATCTACTTCGTTGCGGCGGATAAGTGACTTGAATTTATCTAGATTCAGATGTATCTACATACTAAAACGTGTCTAGATATATCTAAATCTAAACAAACCCAAGTTACTTATTTTGAGACGGAGGGAGCAGTTGCTAGACTCCTGCCGGCCGAGATGAAAGCGGCCGAGGATATTATCATGGAAATTTAGTACCGGTATGTGTGGCAATAATACGTATCATCCACATTTTATTGAACTTCTACTTCTCGATGGATCGGTTCTGTCAGATCAGAGTGCTACCAATCTTATACCTATTGTGGACACTTAAGCTGCGATGCATGGAGAAGAGTCTGTTTTTTTTTCCTGTTTTCTTGTAATCAGACTGTAATTCTCTTAAGTACTTCGTTCCTCCTAATTAAAATGTTACGTTGAATCTTTTTCAGTCTGAATAAGCTTGTGTATGCATGATAATCTCTGTTTGTTGTGTTCTAAAATTGAAAAATGCAACTCTCTGTTTTTCGAATTTGACACAGCCAAGTTCCTATGTATTCGTATGGATTTGGGGTCAATTGCTCGTTCTCTGTTGAGATTACAGTTTACAACCCTACAGTTCGTAGCATATTTGTTCTCTCTGTTCGTTGGTCATTTAGGAATCAAGAAACAATTTACAGGGACACTGGAGAAGAACTGAAGAAGATGGCATGAACAGCCCAGAGAATCGGTTCACACTGGCGAAGTTGAAGGAAAACTGATAATGCGTCTTGTAACCATTGTTGGAGGACAAGATGACATTCTGTATAATATTAACAGTTTTGTAGATTATATGACTAAAGAAATGGAATATAGTCAGTCGAACTATTACAACCGAGTAAAATGTAAATAACTTAATTATTTTTAATTTTGCCCTTGAATTACATACTCTCTCCATACCGGTTTATTACGCCTCTAAACTCTAAAAACATTGTCAACGAGGAAATAATCTCTCTCTTGGTTATACGTTGTTAGATAGATATGAGACCTCTTCTTGCTTTTTCAGCATGAATAGCACCCCTGAGGAGTCTGCGCTTTGCGCAGGACTCGAACTCGGATGAGCGAGTTCAGCACCCTGAACTCCAACCACTGAACCAGTGCTCAGTTCTCATTACGCCACTAAACTCTTGCAACGGAACCTAGACTTACGACGTTCAGTTTGCGGGACTAAGGTAGGAAACATGGGAGCGTCTTGAATCTTGATGATGCCATTCAGCAGGAGTCCTGTGGAATAGAGACATGGCCTAATCGTGCTTCCTGGTGTTGCCCTCTCCTTTCTTGGCTTTCCTGTCTGCCACCTACCTTAGCTATTCCAGTCAGCACTTAAAGTTAATTTTTTTTTTGACAAATCACTTCAAGTTAAATAACAGCATGAGTATGCACATGCAATATATAAAATGTCAGGTTCCGTCTAAAAAATTCAGAGTAATTCCCGTTAAATTTTATTGGATGATGCAGGGGTGGGCAAAAACGAACACCGTTTAAACCGTGCAAACCGACTGGCAAAGAGCTAGTTCATTTTTCTTCACAAACTCCTAGTCGAGTTATGAAAAGTGAACTAACCTAAACCGGTTAAACAAGTCAAACCCCTTTTGCCCACCCCTAATGATGCAAGTAGCTAGGCCTCTTGCATAATCATAAATACGTTCTTTCACTAAACGAAGTTCTAAATCTTTGTGGAACATATAATTCTAAAACGCTCTAGTATGTGGAACGTATAGAAGCAAGTTTCCACCGATCCAGTCAAAATCAGAACCTAGCTAGCAAAGAGTGCACATAGCTAGGCCCATGTGTAGATTTATGGCTGGAGAGTTTTGTGTAGATTTTATCCCCACCATCAAACTGATTGGATTGTTGATGCATGTGAAATAGCGAACATATATACAAACTTATGTTTGAAAGATGTCATGATGTATCTTTGCTTGGGTTGCCTTGGGTCTATGTATTGCATAGTAAAAATGAGGTGTTTGAATGCTTTAAATATTTTCATAATTTGATCAGAACTCAGTATAGCGTTTGTGTGAAAGTACTGCGTTCGAACAATGGTACAGAGTTTATGAATAAGGAACTAAATGTATATTTATCAAGTCATGGAATTATGCACCGGACCACATGTACAGGTACTTCTAAACAGAATGGCTTAGCCGAGAGGAAAATAGGCATCTCATGGAGATTGCTAGGTGCCTAATTTTTGTAATGAACGTCCCAAAAAATTTATAGTGTGAGAAGTGGCGGACCTTGAACAATATTGTAAGAGGGGCCAAAAGACAATAGATAGTAGTTGGGTTGGGGGGGGCGATTTAATTTTTGTGTGTTTTGTATGGTAAAAATGATAAATACTGAGTAGTATGTTGCAACTTGTAGTTGAGTTAGGGGGCCATGGCCCCGTTTGTCCTCCACTAAGGTCCGCTTCTGGGTGTGAGGTAGTAATGACTGCAGAATATTTGATGAATAGGTTACCAACAAGAGTGCTTGACCACAAGACACTGATAGAATGTCTCACAGGTAAGAATACCTATGTGGTTCCGCCAGAGGTATTTGGGTGCTCTTGCTTTGTAAAGGACTATAGACCCTCTGTCAGTATACTAGACCCAAGGGCATTAAAATATAGTTTTGTGGGATATTCTGGTGAACAGAAGGGGTACAAGTGTTGGTGTCCATCTGAAAAAAGAATGTTTATGAGTATGGATGTTGCGTTTAGAGAATATGAACCATACTATGTGGGATTAGCAGACTTAACTAATCTATTCCCTGATACGTTCACTAATGAGATTGCAGATGAAGGAAATTAGGTGGGGAGAGGTAAAGAAGGGGACTACAATGATACAACATCAGGGAAGATGATAGTTGCGGCCATCCCAGTGGAGACAAACAATTTGGTAGAGGCTAAACCTGAACCTGAACCAAGGCATGAAGAACAACAAATTATACCAAATGTGAAAAGGGAACTTAAAGTGTACTCACGAAGGAGGCTAAGAGTGGAAGAACAAGTCCAGGGGAAGGAAACCACTTCAGCAGACCATGATTCTGAAGAATAAGAACACTCGGACACAAATTAGTCTACCTCATCACACCCATTGTCATCTACATCAGATGGTAATATCCGTCCTGAGTATGATGATCTAGATGTACCTATTGCACATAGGAAACATCCTCGTACTATAGAAGGAAAATTGCCTTCAAATTTGTCACCATATAATGTTGCATACTTTGTGTCTTACAAATCAATTGGAGCTTCTTATCGGGATTTTACTGTAGCATTAGATGATGCGGAGCCTATTCCACAGAATTGGTAAGAAGCTAAATCACATCTATGCCGGAGAGAAGCGATGTTAGAAGAAATGGCTACTCTGGACATAAACAGTACTTAGGTAATCACCACTCTCCCTGCTAATAAGAAGGTTGTAGGATGTAAATGGGTGTTTACTATAAAGCAAGATCCTTATGGGAAGGTAGAAAGATATAAGGCTTGACTAGTAGCAAAGGGCTATAGTCAGACCTATGGGGTAGATTATGATGAGACATTTGCTCCTATAGCAAAGATGAATACTCTCAGAGTTTTAGTTTCCATTGTCGCTAATAACTAATGAAAACTTTATCAAATGGATGTTAAGAATGTGTTCTTGGATGGAGAACTTCAATAGAAAGTATATATGGAAATCCCACCAGGATTTAATAGCAGGAAACTGAGGGTAAAGTATGCAGATTACAAAAATCACTCTATGGACTAAAATAATCCCCTAGAACCTGGTTTGGAAGATTTCGAAGTGAGATTTTCTCTTTCGGCTATCATTAAAGCAATGCAGATCACACACTATTTTATAAGAATATTCACAACAAGCAGGTTACATTACTTGTGGTTTATGTAGATGATTTTATAATTACAAGGAATGACGAGGAGGAGACTAGGAGTTTGAAGAAAATGTTGGCAAGGTCTTTTGAAGTGAAGGACCTTGGACCTCTTCATTACTTCTTGGGAATTGAAGTGGCCTATGGATCAAAATGTATATATCTCCCACAAATAAAATATGTTCTTGATCTACTTGCTGAAACTGGGATGATAGATTGCATTTGAACCACCGTATTGTAGCAGACTCTAGTCGTCATGTTCATAAGGGGCAATATCAGAGACTAGTTGGGAGATTAATATATTTGTCACACACTAGACTTGACATTTCATATACTATCAGTGTGGTGATTAGATTCATGCATGATCCTCGATCAACCCATCTTGAGGCAGTGAATAGAATTCTACGGTACCTTAAAAGTTGCCCTAGTAAAGGAATTTTATTTTTGAATCGTGGACACCTAAGGATAGAGGGATATATACTGACTGGGTTGGGTGTTTGGATGACATAAGGTCTACTTCTAGCTACTGCATATTTCTTGGGAGGAACTTGGTTAGTTGGAGAAGTAAAAAACAAAGCATAGTTGCTCGATCTATAGCAGAAGCAGAACCGAGGTCAATGGCTACTGGTTTATGTGAGCTAATGTGACTTTGCTTCTTACTTACTAAACTAAAATTGTACACATGGGAGGCCCTTCAACTCTGTTGTGATAATCATGCCACAATTAGTGTAACATCCCAATTTGAACAACGTTGTTTAGTTGTCCAGAATGCAAAAATTAGGGGGAACAAAAACTTTTTCTTGTTTGATGATGCAGTGGTAGTTTGCTTGTTCACACTTGCATCTGAATGTGTAGCAGATGATATACTCCTTACCTCATCCTATGTTGACAAAAGCTATTTAACAAAATAAATGTCTTGGCTTATTTTTACATATTCTCAAATGTTCTGGCATTTCAAAAACAAAAGCCAAGATGCCCTTGTCTCCCCAAATGTTTTAGGAACTCTATTGACAAAACTATGGAGATCTATTGCTACCATCTCCTTATATTTTCGAGATGAAACTTCCAAATGATCTTATCCCTAGTTTTTAAAAACATTTCTATAAATATTTTAAATTCCAATCTTGGTAGATGTACCAAGGAGTCTTACCTACTTCAAACATCAAACCTTTTCAAAATACCCATCCTTACCTCAAGCTAAGCTTGATGGTACCCTTAGTAGTAGACTGAAGAGGTTGTTAAGATGATTTGCCTTGCTCTTCTGTTTGACTTGCTTGAGTAGGAAGTTCTCTAAGCCAACCCAAGAGCATAATTTAGCAACAAGCTACCCAATCAAATCAACCCCTACTCCCTTGGGAAGAAATCATCAAAACCTAGTAGGAAGAATAACCCATCCCTCTGGTATCAGGATCATCCTGGTTAAGCCCCTTAAAAACCCCAACCCATGATCTAAGGCCTAGTGCCACCTCTACCATCATATCCTATACTATCCCTTGCTCAATGGATCCATTCACCAAATCTCCCAAGTTTGTCTTGATCCTTAGTCACTAAAGTGACCACCTACTTATCCTTACCAGACTCCATTTTGAGTCAATCTCTTTTATAGCTTTCATAGTATAAAGGACCAACTCAAGGCATGGATACTCCCTACTTAAATTACTCTTCAACACCACCCACTTGATTATAAGTTTTGAACCTTTCATCCTCTCAAAAACATCACCTATTGTATCCTAGTCAAAAACCCCAAATATGTCAAAATTTGACCAAGTATAGAATTGCTATCAACATCCCTTCTTTGAGTCACTCCCTTTTTTAAAACCTTGTGAATTATTGGAAATTCACTTGAAACATATTGTAGAACATTCTAAATACTTACAAATACCACTCTTTCCCTTTATAAAATAATCCTTTGACCCACTTGTTCTTGATGGTTTTGTAGGCCAGAAAATAATCTTTTCTGCAAATCTTATCAACATGCCTACTTTGGCAGAAGCTCCCATCTCCATGCCATCTCCTCTTGACCAACTCCTTGCATGATTGTTTTCTACTCATAAGTGTCTACCCATCCATATCTTCCTTGTTTCAATTGAAGCTTTATGCTTCTTAAACCCCCACAAGGTTTTGAGGTTATTAATTGTTCTACTTTGACCCCCTTAATTTCTCCTAACTTTGGCAGATCATTGTGACCTACTCTGAGATGTTTGGGAAAACCCTATTGCACCATTGATACATTGCAAATGTATCTATATTTTTTGATGTTCCATGATTAGTTTTATCCACTTTCTTGTGTTTTGTTCCAACTTTGGAGTACTTTTCATATGATTTCTTGGACTAACCTAATAACAAGAGCCACAGTGCTAGCTGCCTGTTTTCTGCTGTTTTTGGTTCTAGGAAAGTCAGAAAATGAATATTCTCGGAATTGGACGGGACAAAAGCCAAAGTGCCTATTTTTCCGGAAGGGGCCACACTACGGGAGAACATAGCTTCTGTAACACAATCATGTAACAGATGGAAAGATGTGTTACGAGTCAAATCTCGGTAACACATGATTCATGTTACAAGTTTGGCTAGTAACACATCCTAGGTAAGAACTAAAAAGGTGTTACTAGGATAATACTAAAGTAACACATAAATATGTGATGCTCCAAATGTATTATAGATTATAGTAACACAACATTTTTTGATGTATTTAGTGTTACAAGTTTTGTATGGATAAAAGAATAAAACATGAGTGTGGACTCTAGAAATCAATAAAAATTGAAGAATATGTAGGCTAATGAGATCGAACGTACCGGCCTGAAAAGTCTACCCCGTAAAAGAGAGGATAGGCAGGGTAGTGTGGGCTTTATAAGATATTTAGCCCAGAAAGTAGATGGAGTTCTGATTTATTTCCTTTTGTAAAATAACAAAAAAAATCACATATTCCCATCCGTTCCAAAAATGATGTTGCAAATTTGTTTAAATTTAAATACATTTAATCACTATTTACTGTATATGGTCACTATTTAGTGTACGCCCCTACCTTATACAAAACCTCACTCAACTCATAGCATCGCACCATGTCACTATGCAAATAAGCGAACCTATTTCAAAAACAACGCCGTAAAACTACCATACCGACTTGTGACTAGGTGTGACCAGATACCTCCTAGTTCGTTAGCGTTTCTGCATCAACTTTATATACTCCCTCTGTCCAGAAATAATTGATGCATACGGTACATTTTAGAAAACTTCCCTCAAACATTCAAATCTCTCCAAAAGAGGCCTACAATTCAAAATTCTTCCTTTGTCCTCCGTCATCCACCGCCATCCGCGTGGCCGGAAGCGCACATGCTGTCGTCCCTGACCTGAGTCTCAAATCGCTACCTCTCCAGATGAGCTCTTGCCGCACACCAGCTAAGTGATCGCTACTTGTCTAGGGCGAAGGAGCTCCTCTCGATCGGCCAACCTGATGGCCGGCAATTTATCTCCTCCCTGGAGCACCTCCGCTTAGCCGGCCACCGTCGTCGTGCTCCTCCACCCTGCTCACTGGCCAATGTTACTGCTGAGTTGTGCTCCTCTACCCCGCTACCTGGCCGGCCACGACGCGTTGCGGTCCAGCCGTTCTCCATGCCTCCTGGCCACCAACAGCGGCCGCCCCGCCGCTGCCATGGATGGAAAAGACCGATTTCTCATCCTACTTCTTTTGATAGCCGCAATCATGGGTTAGGGTTTGTGCATGTGTGTGGGGAGGGGTGATGTGGATGCGGATCGAAGGCTCTAAGCCACGGAATATAGAGATGGAGGAGCGTTTGTTGGGGTGGTGGTCGGCGATGCGGGAACTTGCCATAACCAGGATGGATCGGCCAGCGACGGTGGCAGACAGAATGGGGATTGATAGCGGAGGAGGTGGTGATGTGTGTCCATGTGATGTGTTTCTTTTGGCATGGTGTCCATGCGATGCTAGTGGGCGATGATGACGACTCCCAAATGCGGACTGCAAGTTTGATGGGCGCTTTTGCATATTGTCATCTGCTCCAATTAAACCACCAGACCGAGTAGCTCAAATACATTTTAAATACAAACATAATTATATTTATGATATATGTACAAGTTAGGCAAAATACACAAGGCACTTAAAAAAATCTATTGTTTGTTGGCAAAAAAAATTTTGTTTGTCGGCACAAAAAATCATGGCTCTGAATTTTCAGTGTTTCTTCTAAGTTCGTTTAAATGTTTTGTTTGTTTCACTACAAACATAGCTTATAACCTTATAAATCTATAGGAGTCCTAATAAAATGTTGAACGTACTATGTCACATGGGGCCAACATAAAGCGGTCCCAGTGGCAGCCAATGAGTGGCGAACTACCGATGGGAAAATTGCGATCAACTTATTTAACCCTGGATCGGAGCTTAACCCTCCAGGCCCGCATCCCCACCCTTCCCGTATTCTCATCGAGCCGCCTCCACCGTGTACTCTCACGCCGCCGTCCAGATCCGTGAAAGACGGTGTGTCAGCCTTCTCTCCTAGCAGCGCAGCAGCGCCAAGCTCTTCGTCCTCATCCTCTACAGATGCGGCCTAGATTTCCCAAGATGGCACACCGGTGAAGCGGATCTCGTGACCGGCGGCGGGGGCCCTCATCGAGGCCAATAACTCACACGGTTCCGATCTTCATCACACCTTTTTTACTTCCTCCGCCTCATATTAATTGATTCAAATTTGTCTAGATTAGAATGAATTTAGACACTATTTAGTATATAGGTTTATCCAAATTTTAACAAATCAAAGTCAGTTAATATGGATCGGAGGGAGTAGTGGAATACTGTGAGTGAAAGTCGTTTTTTTGCTCGTCCATTTTCCATCGCTTGCCTTTGTCACATATATGTGCAGGTTGTCAATCTTTGTTTTCCTCGCGTTCATGACATGGATGGATGTAGATGTAGGATTGGTCCGCTTCGGTCACGCCTAATTAGGTGAGTTCTCTGTCCACCGCCACTTCCTTTTAATACCTGTTCACCACCAGCTGGAATTTTATTGACCAAGACGTTGAGAAATTATGGTGTCTTTGCCTCTTTAGCAACCAACATGTTAATTGCAGGTCGTATGTGGCCGTCGCCGGCGAAGCAGTAAGGGAGTGGTGGCCGGCGTCAGCGAGGTGCCGAAGAAGTGGTTGCCCCTCGTCTTCTGGCTGTGATTTCAGATAAAATGGAAAACAAACAAGAAATGACCATGTTATTTAATCCTCTTGTCAGAAAATTAGGAGTTTTTCTCCATGCCATATATACATAAGTCTCAGTTGATTTAAGGCATTGTTTTCTGTTCGTGTCCACTTGTTAGTGGGAAAAATGTTTTCTAATCTGCTGCTATAATTATAGGAGAAATCACCTGATGAAGCTTATGGGTTTTGAGCAAAAAAAGAAACAATCTGCTTCGTGATGTTTATTTCCGAGCATTCTTTTCCTATTGATCACCCCGTCTGAGTTCCTACACTAGCTGCCACCAAAACCGATCAATCAATATTGGCCAGGTAGGTAGCTTCATTTACCAGATTGTCCCAAGTAATATTAGCAAAATAGCTAGAGAAAATCTATGCATAGAATATTGCTGCAACTACGATCCCTGTATTTAGCTAGTTTATCTATCTTGTAGAGCTAATTGAAAAGGCCAATTCGGTCATGGATAGATATATACCCGGTCATTGATTCTGTTTTGCTACGAGTTTCTTTGTCCTTTCTAAAATGATGTTAATGCCTTAGCTAGTTTTATCAGATTTGGCCCCTTGCTCAGTAGTAGCAATTTATACTTGTAATGATGAACTCTACTATAGGATAGTTAAAATAATTGTAGCCTACATTTTATTATTTTATATCGCTAGTAATATACATGGATGAAGAATAACCATTTCAAGTAGCAAGAGGACAAGGTACCAAAATCATAGTATGTATTTTAACTATCATTTTGTTTGTCTTGTGCATGTCTACATTCTTCCTTGTATTTAATATTTTCAATTGCAACTATAAGGTAATTGTTTTTTCCATTTTTTTACAGGTTGAAAAGCTAATTTAATTGTGAACGAGGTCCTATGGCTGGAAACTACAATTGTGCTCGTGCTGAATTCAAGAAGCAATTCTTTTGCACGGAAGACGCTAGCAACATATGTAGTGTTCATTGATGTATTGAAGAATGTAATATTTTTTTAGTGTCTCCTAAGCAACTAAAATGTAATGAATACTATTTCTTGGTGTTGTAATGCATATCTATCCTACACTTGTATATTCATAATAAGTATCTTAATGTATTTAATTTGTGGATGTGTCGTGCTTTAGTTTCTCAAATTGTAATGGTGCCAAGCACCATAATAAAATAATTGATTGGTTGAGTATGTAACTAATTGTATTAAAAATATATATACCATAAATTGGGTACCTAACTTTTTATAATAATAAAAGGCATTATATTGCTAATATTGTAGTGTTACTGAAGTTACAAAATGTGTTACCACGGTAGTTAACAACTACAAGTTATAGTGTTACAATTTTTGGATATTATGATACTAATTGTGTTTTGAAGCTAAAATGAATGTTACTAACTATGTTACTATGGTCATGAAAATGTGTTACCACCACTGTTACACCACTACGAAAATATGTTACTACCCATGTTACTATAGTTACAAAAATGTGTTACCATCACATCTAGTCACACATAATATGCATGTTACTACAGTACAAATTGTAACACAATATTTGACACGTGGTAACAAGTATTATGTGTGCCTAAGGACACCACTTAGTAACACGGCCTAATGGAACACATTTCAAAATCTGTTACCAGATGGCCTAGTGACACTATTTTGGACATGTAGTAACACAAGATGGTGTTACCAAAGATCTGTCATGTTGTACTGCCAGGGGCCGGCCACACCACCTGGCCACGCGGCCAGGCTTGGCCCGCGCCAGGGGGTGGTCTGGCTGACCCCAACACCCCTCAGCCTCTCCTTCCGCCTATAAGTTGCCTCGGGACGAAAACCCTAAGGACCCGATCAAAAATCCACGAAAGAGTTTGTAGCCGCCGTCATCTCCATCCCTAGATCGGGAGAGATCTGAAGCTCTTCCCGGCACCCTGCCGGAGAGGGGAATTCACCCTGGAGGCCTTCTTCATCACCATGCAAGCCTCCGGTGTGGTGCGTGAGTAGTTCATCCTTGGACTGCGGATCCATGTAGTAGCTAGATGGCTGGTTTCTCCTCCTTTGTGCTTTCATGTTTAGATCTTGTGAGCTCCGTTCATGATCAAGATCATCTATTTGTAATCCATACATGTTGTGTTTGCGGGGATCCGATGGATATTGAGATGCTATTTCAGATTGATTATTGATTCTATCATGTCTTTGTTATTTGAGATCTTGCATGCTTTCCGTTGTTAGTAGCTATCTTGGCCAAGTAGATGCTAGAAACTCCAAGAGTTAGTATTTATGCTCGATAGTGGGTTCATGCCTCTGGTAATCTGGGGAAGTGACAGAAATCTCTAAGGTACTAGATGTGCTGTTGCTACTAGGGAGAAAACAACGATCCTTTGTTTATAGAACAATTGTATTGTTTACTTTACACGCAGTTCGTAAAGCAATAATCTGTTGCTTGCAACTTAATACTGGAGGAGGTTCGGATGATAACCTGAAGGTGGATTATTAGTCATAGATGCAGTTGGATGGCGGTCTATGTATTAGGTTGTAATGCCCAATCAAGTCTCAAAGGAGTCAAAATGATTAGTATATGCATGTATTGCTTTCTCGGTGTTTGTCAATTTCCCCGCTGTAATTTGTTCACCCAGCATGTTATCTATCTAAGGAGAGCCACCTCTAGTGAACTATGGATCCCGGTCCTTGTCTTTTACATACAATCTATAATATTTTACTGCTTTATGTTTACTTTCTGCAAACTTTTACTTCTTTCCATTCGATACGTTTAATCCTTTGTTTTCCGCAAAACACGGTGAGATTGACAACCTCATCGCAAGTTGGGGACAAAGTTCTGTGGTTGTGTTGTGCAGGTATCCACGTTGCTACTAGCACCGGTAGTGCGCCCTGCCAAAGCTCAGCTAGTAACACCTTTGGGGTGTTTCCTTGCTCCTACTGGTTCGATTAAACCTTGGTTTCATAACTGAGGGAAAACTTACTACTTTTCTCATCATACCTTCCTCTTGGGGTTCCCAACGAGCTCTATGTTGAAAGTCGAGTGCATCAAGATCTTTTCTGGCGCCGTTGCCGGGGAGTCAAGGACATCTTCACAAGGGGAGTCCCTCATAACCAATCTCTTTACTTTGTTGTTTTTGTTTTGCTTAGTTTCTTTTTGCTTTGTTTGGTTCTTCAAAAATCCAAAAAAAATTAGTTTTACTTGTTTGCTTTCTTATTTGAAAACCCCAAAAAAATGACTACTCTTGAAAACACTAAGTTGTGTGACTTCACTAGCACCAACAAAAATGATTTTATGAGCACACCTATTGCTCCACCTGTGGCTGAAAATACTTTCTTTGAGATAAAACCTGCTTTGCTCAATCTTGTTACGAGAGAACAATTTTCTGGTATTGGTAATGAAGATGTTGCTTCCCATCTAAATAACTTTGTTGAACTTTGTGAGATGCAAAAGCATAGGGATATAGATGGTGATATTATTAAGCTGAAATTGTTTCCTTTCTCTTTGAGAGGAAAAGCTAAAGAATGGTTGAATTCCTTAACTAGGAATAGTATTGATTCTTGGACTAAGTGCAAAGATGCTTTTATTGGAAAATACTATCCTCCTGCTAAGATTATATCCATGAGAAGTGAAATAATGAAGTTTAAACAACTTGATAATGAGCATGTTGCTCAAGCTTGGGAAAGAATGAAATCTTTGGTAAAGAGTTGTCCCACTCATGGACTGACTGCTTGGATGATCATCCAAACTTTTTATGCAGGATTGAACTATTCTTCGAGGAACCTATTGGATTCAGCTGCTGGAGGTACCTTTATGACCATCACTTTGGGTGCTGCAACAAAACTATTGGATAATATGATGGTTAATTATTCTGAATGGCATACTAAGAGAGCTTCACAAGGTAAGAAGGTAAATTCTGTTGAAGAAACCTCCTCCTTGAGTGATAAGATTGATATTATTATGTCTATGCTTGTTAATGGGAAAGCCCATATTGATCCAAATAATGTTCCTTTAGCCTCTTTGGTTGCTCAAGAAGAGCAAGTTGATGTGAACTTCATAAGAAATAATAATTGTGGCAACAATGCTTATGGTAATAATGCTTATAGGAACAATTTCGGTAACAACAATTATAAACCTTATCCTCCCAACAATGGTAATGCTTATGGAAATTCTTATGACAATAATAAGAGTGCTCCCTCTGAACTTGAAGTTATGCTTAAAGAGTTTATTAGTAAACAAACCGCTTTCAATAAAACTATTGAGGAAAAACTCTCTAATGCTGAAAGTAATATAGCATCTTTGGCTGAGGCTCAATCTTCTTTGAATAAAATGGCTGCTAAACCTGAAACTAATGACAATCCCTTTGCATCTACTAATGCCATACAAGTAAGAATTGATGAAAATGTTAGACTATTAGCTGAATTACATGCTAAATGGGAAAGAGAAGATGAAATTACTAGAAACATTAGTGTTTCTACTATTACCACCACTAGTGTTGAGGCTAGTAATAGTTCTACTACTTTAGATGATAAAGTTGATTTTGATCTTGATGGTTGCAATATCTTTGAAGTTATTAAGTTCCTACAAAAGCTTGCTAAAAGTCCTAATGCTAGTGCTATGAACATGGCTTTTACAAAACACATTACTGATGCTCTCATAAAGATTAAAGAAGAAAAGATGAAACATAAAGCTTCTATTCCTATAAAACAAGAAGATGGTTGGGAACCCATCATTAATATGAAGGTGAATGACTTTGATTTCAAAGCTTTGTGTGATCTTGATAGTAGTGTTTCCATTATGCCTAGAAGGATTTATGATATGCTTGATTAGCCTCCTCTTGAAGATTGTTATTTGAATGTCCCACTTGATGCTAATGCTAAAAAGAAACTCATGGGGAGTCTTAATGATGTTCTTATTATGGTTAATGATTTCTATGTCCCCGTTGATTTCTATGTTTTAAATGTTGAATACAATGCTTCTTGTCCTATTACTTTGGGAAGACCTTTTCTTAAAACTGTTGGTGCCATCATTGATATGAAAGAAGGCACCATTAAATATCAACTCCCACTCAAGAAAGGTATAGAACACTTCCCTAAACAGAGAGAAAAGATTTCTTTTGCTTCTCCTATGAAAACAAAATTTGGTCTTAATGCTTCTTCATTTGAGAACACTTGATTCTTTCTTTGCTTCTTATGCCTAACTTAAAGGCGTTAAAGAAAAGTACTTGTTGGGAGATAACCCAAGAGTTTTAGATGAGTCTTGAAAGTTATTACCTCTGTAATAACCTCTCCTTATCATTTTTATTTGCTTTTTGTGCCAAGAGTAACCTCTAATGAGAGTGAAGTAATGATTGGGAAAGTTGCTGTCCCGAAACAGATTTCTGTGCTTCACCGTAAAAATTCCTGAGAGAGCTTTGTACGTCAGATTGAGCTGTAATTGTTTGTTCTTCTGCCCCAGGTTGTTATCTAACTTTAGTTAGTTCAACACTTTTTTATTTGAGCAACAGAAGGTCTTCGAAAAAATTCGTATTTACCTGCTGGTCTGTTTTGACAGATTTCTGCCATTTTCTGCATTTGCTTCTTGTTAGTTCCTTCTTGAGTTCCTTTGGGGAATTGAGCTTTTTGAGGAAAGTGCTACAGTATCTAGTGTTCTAATGGAAGTTTATTTGGTGTCAGAACTTAACCTTGAGACTTATTTATCTTAAGTGCACTAATGTTGCTAATGAGATTGTGTGAAGTTTTGTATGAAGGAAAAATTTCAGGTGTATGGAAGGAATGAGTAATGAGATGAAGGATGGACTAAAGCTCAATCTTGGGGATGCCACGCGTGTCACCCCAAGAAATATCCAAGAAGTACAAGCGTCAAAGAAGGGGATGCCCAAGGCATCCCCTTCTTCATCAATAAAAATTCCAGATTTCTTCCAAACGCTTCATTTTTATTGTTTCATGCACAGTTGTGTTTTTCTTGGAGCGTCTTATTTTTCGTTTTTGTTTTGTCTTTTTTCAGTTTGCTTGGTTTGCTTAGTTTTCTGAATAAGTTGGTTGGACCCCCTCTTTCACACTTTGGTTTGCATTTAGTTTGGTTTGGTTTGGAAAAGAGTAGGAAAGTTCATGCTTATGTGGTAAAAAGAGCTCGTTTTTGACTGTGGCCTATGCTTTGTCATGCCATGCTTGATATTGTTTTAGCTTTTTGCTTAGTATTCTTTGCTGTAGCATGACTTGTTATAAACAATTGAGATTGCTTAATGTGCCTTGGATGAATCATGCGTTGTTTTAGCATATTAAAGCATAGTATAGTGGTATTCTCCTTTGATGTTTTATTTGGGTTGACTTGGCGCATGCTCACACCATGTATGACTATCCAAAGTCACCATAGCCTTTATGATCCTTTAGTTTTCAACTTGTAGTATCACTTTATGCTTTGATCAATGATGTTTTGTTGCTCTGCATGATTATGGCCATTATTGCTCTCTTAGTTTGTCGCTCCCAGTCTTTTGCTAGCCTCCACAACAAAGTATGAGTTCCACTCATGCATCCAACTCCCTAAACCAAGTTATTCCAAAGATTCCACCATACCTACCTACTAGCTTATGCTATTCCAAGTACATTCATGCTTTTGTTTACCTTCCACTTGTTATGACAAAACTAGTGATTAAAGCTCTCACGAACTTGATGGCACACTTTACTTTATTGCCTCTAATAAACTTGAACCATTGGGTCCTTCTTTGTTGTGTATATGCTTGCGCTTTATAAGTTGAAATTAGCAGAACCATGTTTCATGGGGAACGCTTTCGACATTGCACTTGTACTTTGTACCCCGTTGATATCATGTTCTTTTGCTTACGGATCCCGGCGGTGTGAAATAAAAGTGGAACTTGTAAGATCATGGAGTTTGTATGTGTGTTAGAGAAACGCATGGGCCGCTAGCCTAAGCCATGCCTAATCATGGTGGAAACTTGCAGCATCACCATAATGAGCACTCTATGAAGCATCCTCAATAAAAACCTATGCAAATAGCAAATAAAAAGATCGCTGAGATGCTCATTGTCTGCTTGCCTTGTCATTTTGATTATGGGAAAGCTCCCATATCATGTGCAAGGGGTAACCTGTTGGCGGTTCTTAATGATTACACATATACTTACAATGACAAGAGCTTACTCGTGACTGAAGTTGAGTAGCATGAGGATCGTTCTTCGTAAGTAAGGGGCATGAGATTTCGGTTTATAACTTGTCAAGCATATCCTCTTAGTTGTGTCACTTTAACCTTAATCACTTAAAGATGCTTACGATAGGGGCAATGAGAGCTAAAAGCTATAAGTACCATAATTTTTGGAAGCTCTTTATGAGACTTGAATCCCTACTTCCTTTTACAAAAAGGTCTTTCTTCCACCATTATATTGAGTCTCCACCTTCTAACTTTATGCACCTACTTTGAGAGCATAGTGGCCATTCTTAGTTTTATGTGCATTGTCCCAAGACTAGTTTATTGATGCATAACTTGTTATTGCTTCTTTTAAACTATTGTATCTAGTCACTCTTATGAACTTTGAAGGTGTCCTATGCATTTATATTTGCTACTCTATTGAGGGACAAGCTGAATACTTATATGTTATGTTTTCTTTATGTGAAACAAACAAACGTCTTGCAAAGCATTGTTATTCATGAATCTTTTGTTTGTGCCTTTTCATGTTGCATCATAGTCTCTTTGCCTATTGCTAGAACTTTGTCTTTCATGTTATGATTGAAGTACTATGATCCCAGCCTTGAATGTTTTGCAAATACTTTGATCAAGTCTTTGATGGTGCATGTCACCTCAAAAATTATTTCTTTTTATCACTTACCTACTCGAGGACGAGCAGGAGTTAAGCTTGGGGATGTTGATACATTGCAAATGTATCTATAATTTTTGATGTTCCATGCTTGGTTTTATCCACTTTCTTGTGTTTTGTTCCAACTTTGGAGTACTTTTATTATGATTTCTTGGACTAACCTATTAACAAGAGCCACAGTGCCAGCTGCCTGTTTTCTGCTGTTTTTTGTTCCAGGAAAGTCAGAAAATGAATATTCTCGGAATTGGACGGGACAAAAGCCAAAGTGCCTTTTTTTCTGGAAGGGATCAAGTGCCAGAATATGAGACGGAGAGGGGCCAGGGGCCGGCCCCACCACCTGGCCATGCGGCCAGGCTTGGCCCGCGCCAGGGGGTGGTCTGGCCGACCCCAGCACCCCCTCGGCCTCTCCTTCTGCCTATAAGTTGCCCTCGGGACGAAAACCCTAAGGACCCGATCAAGAATCCACGAAAGAGTCTGTAGCTGCCGTCATCTCCATCCCTAGATCGGGAGGGATCTGAAGCTCTTCCCGGCACCCTGCCGGAGAGGGGAATTCACCCTAGAGGCCTTCTTCATCACCATGCAAGCCTCCGGTGTGATGCGTGAGTAGTTCATCCTTGGACTACGGATCCATGTAGTAGCTAGATGGCTGGTTTCTCCTCCTTTGTGCTTTCATGTTTAGATCTTGTGAGCTCCGTTCATGATCAAGATCATCTATTTGTAATCCATACATGTTGTGTTTGCGGGGATCCGATGGATATTGAGATGCTATTTCAGATTGATTATTGATTCTATCATATCTTTGTTATTTGAGATCTTGCATGCTTTCTGTTGTTAGTAGCTATCTTGGCCAAGTAGATGCTAGCAACTCCAAGAGTTAGTATTTATGCTCGATAGTGGGTTCATGCCTCTGGTAATCTGAGGAAGTGACAGAAATCTCTAAGGTACTAGATGTGCTGTTGCTACTAGGGAGAAAACAACGATCCTTTGTTCATAGAACAATTGTATTGTTTACTATACACGCAGTTCGTAAAGCAATAATCTGTTGCTTGCAACTTAATACTGGAGGGGGTTCGGATGATAACCTGAAGGTGGATTATTAGTCATAGATGTAGTTGGATGGCGGTCTATGTATTATGTTGTAATGCCCAATCAAGTCTCAAAGGAGTCAAGATGATTAGTATATGCATGTATTGCTTTCTCGGTGTTTGTCAATTGCCCCGCTGTAATTTGTTCACCCAGCATGTTATCTATCTAAGGATAGGCACCTCTAGTGAACTATGGATCCCGGTCCTTGTCTTTTACATACAATCTACAATATTTTACTGCTTTGTGTTTACTTTCTGCAAACTTTTACTTCTTTCCATTCGATACATTTAATCCTTTGTTTTCCGCAAAACACGGTGAGATTGACAACCTCATCGCAAGTTGGGGACAAAGTTCTGTTGTTGTGTTGTGCAGGTCTCCACATTGCTACTAGCACCGGTAGTGCGCCCTGCCAAAGCTCAGCTAGTAACACCTTTGGGGTGTTTCCTTGCTCCTACTGGTTCGATTAAACCTTGGTTTCATAACTGAGGGAAAACTTACTACTGTGCTCATCATACCTTCCTCTTGGGGTTCCCAACGAGCTCTACGTTGAAAGTCGAGTGCATCAACCATCCCTTAAAGCATCAACTCCTCTTTTCAGCCCAACTTCCCATACATCAATTAGATACTTGGATCCTCTTCAATAGCTGATGAAAGTATGCATAAAAACATTAACCCCCAAGATCCCAAAAACAACTAAACTCGTTTCCTCTCTATTTGGTTGCTTCTCAAAACCTACTAAGGATCTCCCTACACTCTCTATCATAACTAATCATGCCCAACCTCATCAAGTATCACTCACAACTAAATCATAAGGGTTTGAGAGGTAAATTTAATAAGAATATTAAGTCCCCTTTATTCTACAACTTGTCCAAAAACACCAAAACCTTCCCCAAACCTCTTGGATCATCCCAACTACACTCTCCCTCCTATTTATTCATATACAAAAGGATCATCTAAAGGGAGCACTACAAAAACCCTAACCTCATGCATGCACACATGCCCATCTCTTCCTTTAAAACTAAGGAAATTATCTTCAAACCTTCCCTAAATTTTGGTTAACCACAGATACGTCCAAAACGTATCTACTTTTCCAAACACTTTTGCTATTGTTTTTTCATAATTCGTGTGATTTGGATACAAGTAATGCGGACTAACGTTGTTTTCAGCAGAATTGCTTTCGTGTCTTGTTTTTGTGTAGGAAATCAACTTTCAGGAAAAATCCCGGAAAATATCGTGAAACTCCTATTTTACAAGAAGACTCATAGAGCCAGAAGACGAGACGAAGAAGGGCCACGAGGGGCATGATACGTTGCAAACGTATCTATAATTTTTGATGTTCCATGCTCATTTTATATCTACTTTCTTATGTTTTGTCCACACTTTGGAGTATTTCTACACATTTTCTGGAACTAACCTATTAACCAGATGCCACAGTGCTAATTGCCTGTTTTCTTCTGTTTTTGGTTCTAGAAAAGGCAGAAAATCTATATTCTCGGAATTGGATGGGACAAAAGCCAAAGTCAATATTTCACTGAGGGGAACACGGAGCCAGAAGACGAGACGGAGGAGGGCTAGGGGCTGGCCACACCATGTGGTGGCCCGGGCTAGCCCTGGCCGCGTCACCAGGTGGTGTGGGCCCCTGGTCCACCCAACGACCTTGCCCTTTCGCCTATAAGAAGCCTCCGATGCAAAAACCCTAAATCGAGAAGCCTGCAGCCACGAAAAGTTCTGCAGCGCCGCTGCCACCGAAGGGGAGATTCGGGGGACAGAAAGTCTCTGTTCTGGCACCCTTCCAGGACGGGGAAGTGCCCCCGGAGCCATCTCCATCGATCTCCACCACCATCTCCATCGTCGTTGCTGATTCCCATGATGATGAGGGAGTAGATCTTCCTCGAGGCTAAGGGTTCTACCGGTAGCTATGTGTTCATCTCTCTCTATATGCGTGATCATATTGTGATCATGAGCTTTGTAATCAAGTAGATCTACCTTGCTACTCAAGTGATTTAATAGATCTCTCCTCTCCCCATGTGTGTGAAAGTGACAGCGTGCACACCATGGTGGCACTTAGGCTAGAGATTAGAAATACTTGTTATGAGTTATATTTGGAGTTGGATGTCTCTATGAAATTGTGGTGTTTGTTGGAACCATCTAGTGCTCAAGGTGACAGTGTGGGGTTATCTAGATGCGGAAAGCGAATTTTGAGGAGTGTTGTTATAGCCCTACCATGGATTAGAGTGTCCAACCGGAGAATAGTTCAGAGTAGTATCATAAAGAGAAGATATTTATATGAGAGTGTTAACTAGTGAAAGAATGATCCCTAGGCCTTGTTTTTATCCATTGAAACACCGTTTGCAACTAGACTTGTTACATGTTTGCTTGATTCCATCTTTATTTCAGTTTGCTTTTAGTCTCTTCCACACCATCAAAGTATTTTCTGGCACAATTGTCTTATATCCATACCACTTGTATTTCACTATCTCTTCGCTGAACTAGTGCACCTATACACTTGACAAGTGTATTGGGTGTGTTGGGGACACAAGAGACTTCTTGTATCTTGGTTGTAGGGTTGCTTGAGAGGGATACCTTTCACCACTTCCTCCCTGAGTTTGATAAACCTTGGGTGGTTCACTTAAGGGAAAACTTGCTGCTGTTCTACAAACCTCTTCACTTGGAGGCCCAACAACTGTCTACAAGAATAGAAGTGCGTAGACATCAAGCTCTTTTCTGGCACCGTTGCCGGGGGTTGAAGAAGAAGAAGTTCCCACGTCAACCACACGCCAGCAAGTATTTTCTGGCACCGTTGCCGGGGAGGTAAGGTAAAAGGTACTCACATCCTCCGGTGTGAGTGCTCGAAGTTATTTCCTTTAGATTCTACAATTTTGTCTTTTTGTTTTTTTGTTTTCACTAGTTAGGCTTAATGGAAAACAACAACAAAATTAGAGAGCTTTATAGTCTTTATCTTGAGTTAGGACATGAAGTGTTTGAAGAGAAAAATAAAAAACCTATGGAACTTTATTTGCATGCTAATAGAAATGTTATTAGTATGAATTCTTTGAACACCATTATTGCTAATGCTATGGAAAATGATCTTTTTAGTCCCCCAAGCACGGAGGAATTTTTTTACTTTGATGATATTATGCCTCTGATATATGATGATTATAATGCTGAATATGGTATTCTCAATCCACCTACTATTGAGGAGAAAATTAATTATGATTACAAAATGCCTCCTATATTTGATGATTATGGTGATGAGAATAATAATGATAGCTATTTTGATGAATTTGCTCCCACTACAATTAATAAGAATGACTATTTTAAAGTGGAGAGTATTAATTCTTTTATGCATGTGGCTCATGATAAGAATGTTTCAAGTGATTGTTATATTGTGAATTTTATTAATGTTGCTACTGAAAGTTATTATGAGAGAGGGAAACATGGTTTTATGCATCTCAATAATATTAGGTTTCCCCTCTTTATGTTGAAAGTCTTGAAGTTGCACTTGTTTTGCTTTCCTATGCTTGTTGCTTTGTGCTTTCATGACTTGTTTCTTTACAAGATTCCTATGTATAGGAAGTGGGTTAGACTTAAATGTGTTTTGAATTTGCTTCTTGATGTTGTCTTTTACTTCAATTCATATTTCTTATGTGAGCATCTTCTCAAATTATCATGCCTAACTTAAAGGCGTTAAAGAAAAGTACTTATTGGGAGATAACCCAAAAGTTTTAGATGAGTCTTGGAAGTTATTACCTCTGTAATAACGGCTCCTTATCCCTTTTATTTGCTTTTTGTGCCAAGAGTAACCTCTAATGAGAGAGAAGTAATGCTTGAGAAAGTTGCTGTCCCGAAACAGATTTTTGTCCTTCACTGCAAAAATTCGTGTAAAATCTTTGTATGTCTGTTTGAGCTGTTATTTTTTGTGCTTCTGCCCCAGGTTGTTACCTAACTTTCGTTAGATCAACACTTTTCGATTTGAGCAACAGAAGATGTTCGAAAAAATTGGTTTTTACCTGCTGGTCTGTTTTGACAGATTTCTGCCATTATTTGCATTTTCTTCTTGTTGGTTCCTTTTTAAGTTCTCTTTGGGGAATTGAGCTTTTTGAGGGAAGTGCTACAATAGCTTGTGTTTTAATGGAAGTTTTATTGGTGTTGAAACTGAACCTAAAGACTTATTATCTTGAGTGCACTAATGTTGCTAATAAAGATTGTGTGAAGTTTTGTATGAAGGAAGAATTTCAGATGTATGGAGAGAATGGTGCAAGGAGATGAAGAATGGACTAAAGCTCAAGCTTGGGGATACCACGCGTGTCACCCCAAGAAATATCCAAGAAGTACAAGCGTCAAAGCTTGGGGATGCCCAAGGCATCCCCTTTTTTATCAATAAAAATCCCGGGTTTCTTCCAAACACTTCATTTTTATTGTTTCATGCACAATTGTGTTGTTCTTGGAGCGTCTTATTTTTCGTTTTTGTTTTGGTTTTCGTTTGCTTGGTTTCCTTAGTTTGCTTGAATAAATTGGTTGGACCCCCTCTTTCATACATCAGTTTTCAAATAAGTTTGGTTTGGATTGGAAAAGAGTAGGAAAGTTCATGCTTAAGTGGTAAAAGGAGCTTGTTTTTGACTGTGACCTATGCTTTGTCATGTCATGCTTGATATTGTTTTGGCTTTATGCTTAGTGATTATTGTTGTAGCATGACTTGTTATAAACAATTGAGATTGCTTAATGTGCCTTGAAAGAATCATGCGTTGTTTTAGCATATTAAAGCCTAGTATTGTGGTATTCTCATTTGATGCTTTATTTGGGTTGGCTTGGCACATGCTCACACCATGTTATGACTAACCAAAGTCACTATAGCCTTGATGATCCTTTAGTTTCCGACTTGTAATATCACTTTATGCTTTAATCAATGATGTTTTGTCGCTGTGCATGATTATGGCCATTATTGCTCTCTTAGTTGGTCGCTCCCAGTCTTTTGCTAGCCTCCACAACCAAGTATGAGTTCCACTCATGCATCTAACTCCAAATAAAACCAAGTTATTCCAAAGAGTCCATCATACCTACCAATTAGAATTTGCTACTCCAAGTATATTCATGTTTTTATCTACCTTCCGAATTAAACTTGTTATGTGAAAATTAGTGATTAAAGCTCTCATGAACTTGGTGGCACACTTTACTTTTCTTGCCCTTAATAAACTTGGACCATTGTGTCATCTATGTTGTATATGCTTGCACTTATATGTTGGGGATTAGCAGAATCATGCTTTCATGGGGAACGCTTTCAACATTGCACTTGTACTTTGTACCTAGTTGATATCATGCTCTTTTGTCTATGGATGTTGTCGGTGTGAAATGAAAGGGCATCTTATAAGTCCATGGAGTTATGTATGTGTGTTAGAGAAACGCCTGGGCCACTGGTCTAACCCATGTTGTCATGGTGGAAACCTGCAACGTAACCATAATGAGCCGTCTATGAAGCATTCTTCTTATAAAAAAAGAGATAGAGATTGAGAAAAAGAGAAAAAGAAAAGAAGAAATGAGAAAAGAGGAAAGAGATAAAAAAGCACCATTTTCCCATGGTAAATAAGAAGATTGTTGAGATGCTCGTTGTCTGCTTGCCTTGTCATTTTCATATGGGGATTCTTCCGTATCATCTAGCAAGGGGTACCCTGTTGGCGGTTCTCTATGATACACATGTACTTACGATGACAAGAACTTACCGCTGACTAAACTTGAGTAGCATGAGGAGCGACCCTTGTATTCAAGGGACATGAGATTTCCAACTTATACTTCGTCAAGCATATACTCCATAGTTTGTTCACTTTAACCTTAATCACCTAAAGATGCTTATGATAGGGGCAATGAGAGCTGAAAGCTAATAAGTACCATAATTTTTGGAAGCTCTTTATGAGACTTGAATCCCTGCTTTCTTTTATGAAGGCCTTTTTTTTACTTTTATGTTGAGTCTCCACCTTCTATCTTTATACACCTATTTTGAGATCATAGTGGACATTCTTAGTTTAATGTGCATTGTCCCAAGACTTGTTGATTGATGCATAACTATGATATTGTTTGTTCTTAAACTATTTGTATCTAGTCACCCTTATAAACTTTGAAGGTGTCCTATGCATTTATATTTGCTACTCTATGAGGGACAATCTGAATGCCACTATACTATGTTTTCTTTATGTGAAACAAACAAACGTCTTGTAAAGCATTGTTTTTTTGCGGGAACTTGTAAAGCATTGATATTCGTGAATCTTTTGTTTGTGCCTTTTCATGCTACAACATAGTTGCTACGTATTATTGTTAGAACTATATCTTTCATGCTATGTTAAAGTACTATGATCCCAGCTATCAATGTTTTACAAATACTTTGATCAAGTTTATGATGGTGTATGTCACCTAAAAAATTATTATTTTCTTTTTATTACTTACCTACTCGAGGACAAGCGGGATTTAAGCTTGGGGATGTTGATACGTTGCAAACATATCTATAAGTTTTGATGTTCCATGCTTGTTTTATATCTACTTTCTTATGTTTTGTCCACACTTTGGTGTTTTGGAACTAACCTATTAACAAGATGCCATACTGCAAGTTGCCTGTTTTCTTATGTTTTTGGTTCCAGAAAAGGCAGAAAATTAATATTCTCGGAATTGGACGGGACAAAAGCCAAAGTCAATATTTCACCGAGGGGAACACAGAGCCAGAAGACGAGACGGAGGAGGGCCAGGGGCTGGCCACACCATGTGGTGGCGTGGGCTATCCCTGGCCGCGCCACCAGGTGGTGTGGGCCCCTGGTCCACCCATCGACCTTGCCCTTTCGCCTATAAGAAGCCTCCAATGCAAAAACCCTAAATCGAGAAGCCTCAAGCCACGGAAAGTTCCGCAGCGCCGCCGCCACCGAAGGGGAGATTCGGGGGACAGAAAGTATCTGTTCCAGCACCCTGCCGAGACGGGGAAGTGCCCCCGGAGCCATCTCCATTGATCTCCACCACCATCTCCATCATCGTTGCGGATTCCCATGATGATGAGGGAGTAGATCTTCCTCGAGGCTAAGGGTTCTACCGGTAGCTATGTGTTCATCTCTCTCTCTATGCATGATCATATTGTGATCATGAGCTTTGAAATCAAGTAGATCTACCTTGCTACTCAAGTGATTTAATAGATCTCTGCTCTCCCCATGTGTGTGAAAGTGACAGCGTGCACACCATGGTGGCACTTAGGCTAGAGATTAAAAATACTTGTTATGAGTTATATTTGAAGTTGGATGTCTCTATGAAATGGTGGTGTTTGTTGGAACCATCTAGTGCTCAAGGTGACAGTGTGGGGTTATCTAGATTCGGAAAGCGAACTTTGAGGAGTGCTGTTATAGCCCTACCATGGATTAGAATGTCCAACCGGAGAGTAGTTCAGAGTAGTATCATAAAGAGAAGATATTTATATGAGACTGCTCACTAGTGAAAGTATGATCACTAGGCCTTGTTTCTAAGCATTGAAATACCGTTTGCAACTAGATCTGTTACATGTTTGCTTGATTCCATCTTTATTTCAGTTTGCTTTTAGTCTTTTCCACACCATCAAAGTATTTTCTGGCACCGTTGTCTTATATTCATACCACTTGTATTTCACTATCTCTTTGTCGAACTAGTGCACCTATACACCTACAAGTGTATTGGGTGTGTTGGGGACACAAGAGACTTCTTATATCTTGATTGTAGGATTGCTTGAGAGGGATACCTTTGACCACTTCCTCTCTGAGTTTGATAAACCTTGGGTGACCCACTTAAGGGAAAACTTGCTGCTGTTCTACAAACCTCTGCACTTGGAGGCCCAATGTAATGCCCGGGAAAATATCCACAATTAGATTTGCCTGTTATTTTTATTTTGTGCATCATCATGACATCATCATGCATATTTTGTTCTCAATTTTGACTGCAGACTATTTTTCTAAAAACCTATTTTTGTTTTACTAAATATCCCTACGGTTTTATTAAATCTGTTTTCCTTTTCTTATTTTCAAACTAAAATAAAATAATATTTTCGGTCCGTTATATGACCGTAAATGGTTTTCTTATTTTACTAAAAACAAAATTAGGCTAAAGACCTGTCTAGCCCAAAACTAGCCCCATCTAGTCTACTTTGGACTAGATAAATACCCAAATTTCCTCTTTTCCTTCCCACTCGCTAGACCCAAATCTGAGATCCAGATAAATCCCCACTCTTTTCTCCAAAATCCCATCTCCTTTTCCCTTATGTGTTTCCCTCACTGCCGCCGGTGAGCGATTTGTTTCCCTGCTCAGATTCTTCCTTGCATCGCTGCCTTGTCTCTTCACCAGTGAGATTCCATCGATCCATGCATGTATGTATTCCCAGGTTCTCACGTCTCCAATTCCCATCACCAGATCACATGTTCTTTTGTTATGCAGCATACCGTGGGCTCAGCATAGATCGCTGCTGGTCTGGCCCGTGTTCCCTGGCCATCTCAGGCGCAGCGGTAGCAGCTGCGGCCGGCCGGCCGGGTTGTTCCCCTCTAGTACCCTGTGCAGCGAGGTCTCCATCTTCCGCCTGCCACCTGTGCCCCCGAGATTCCACTCGCACGTGTGCAAGAAGCTGACCAACTGCTTCCTTGCTCCAATCGATTCTGCCTAGCATCACCGCATCGCCCTGCTGCCTTGCCCCTTCGCAGCAGCAAAAGCCAGCCAAGATTCCCCACTCTAAGCCTGCCACTCGTTCTCCATCCAGGTGGGCTCTTGTCCCGTACAGCAGCAGTGCGTCGACACCGTCGCCTGGCGAACGCACCGTGGCATCTCTACTCCAACCTCATACCCAGGATGTCCACCAGACCACCGCGTCGACGACCGCAGGTTGTGATTCTGTCCTGGCTTTTGTCTATATTTTTCCTAACCGTGTCAATATCTCGTACATCAAGTGTTTGATAAAATGCATACTTTTGTTGGTCACTGTTGATGTTTACCTGTGGCATCGATCCGTCCCTGCTCCTTCTCGGCGTCCGCTACTTCAACCACTTCGGATATTCGGTTACCTCTTCAATGACAACCTGAAGACTTTCTCTCCGCCACTCCGATCCGAATTGTGAAACCCAACCCCTACCCTATTTTGTATAATTATCATATAACTTGTTGCATATTAAATCATTCATGCTTGCATACATGTCATCTTGTGGATTGGGTATTTAGGCGATTCACCTAAATTAAATATGGAGACTATATGAGGGTTATCCTAGTCTTATATTGCCTCTATTTAAATGTATGTAGCAAACCAATGACATGTTTTGTCTTGTTAAGTCAACATTTAATTTGCGGGCTAGCTAAATAACTTGAACCTCATATTTAATTATCGGGATTTCTATTCCGCTTAATATTGTTAAGATAGGCTGCATATTGCCAAGTCATGCATCATATCATGAGCATGCCGGATCTTTGCCGTAGTATTAAATATTGCACCGGTTGCTCTTTCTAGTGATTTGCTTCTTCACCGAATAGGACGATGAGTGGTTGCGAGTTGCGACAAGCCTTCGGATACCGACTTTGTCTCACAGGCGAGCATTCTCCCCTCTTCTACCTATTTTTGCATTTATAGTCTTTACTTCCTTCCTTTGATCTATTGCTATCCTTATTGTCGATGCTTTAGTACCGTTCCCTTATTTTACCTGCTCTACTATATAGCCTTGGTTATCCTATTGCCTTTGCTTGAGTAGCTATCTTTGCCGTTGCGAGTCGTAGTGCATGCTTAGGTCTGCTGCCCGCTCTCATACAGGTGAACCGTGATATCTGGTTATGGTTGATAACATGATAAATTAAATTCATGATGTTGGTTATGGTTATGGTTTCACCTAATGATAAGGCCTCGGTAGGGACCACCTTTAGGAACTGCTTGAGCCATCCTAGGACCCGTTCGTTCTATGATACTAGTTCTGAGTTGATCGTGCTAACCAAACGTGGGGGCCCATGGGATCCCCCCTCAACTATCAGTGCTATTCGTTTATCCAGAGGGTCACAAAATTGGTTTTCCATTTGGTGCATACGCATAATATGTCTTCGGATATGGGTGAGTTGGATATGTCTTCGGACTTGGTTATGATATGATTTGGTGGACAACCCGGGCATTGCATACATCAAAGCGGTACATGCCGGCGGTTCAAGGGGAGCTCTACAAGTTATCTTCCAGGGCCGTTCGGTATAGTAGGCGCAAACGTTGTGCCTTCCTTGAGAATCATCGTATCCCTTGGTTGGTTCCCCACAGTAGGTGATACCTCTGGATACGCGTGTAGTTATGGGACAGTTCTTGTTGTGAGATTTGGAAGGCACGCGTATTATGTTACCTGAAGGATTGAACATGCGTTTGGGTACAGTAGTGCACCCCTGCAGGGTAAATCTTTTCGAGAAGCCGTGTGTCCACGGTTATGGGCGCCTCAGGAGTACGGTGTCATGATCATAGACAATGCCATTAATGTTTTGCCTCTATTAGTAATTAGCCTTATCAACTAAACACCTGCTTAACTAAAATTGCCACCGTGTGTGTTCTGCAAGAGGACTTCTCAACTAGTCTTCGAGGGGGAAATCTTCGGATGGGTTATGCTTGGTGTTATATTATAGTTACTGTATAGCGCTCTCTTACCTTGCTCTAATATCCGAAGTTGTAGCGTGTCTCTATAAGTTAGATAGTGCAAGCTTTGCTGCCGCTGAGCCCACCATACCTGTGTAGGCGAGGACCGCTGAATTCTAGCCTCGCAGTGTACTGGCCTCAGTGCTGACCGCTCTCTTTTTCCTTTGCCTTTTGTCAGCACCCCTTTGGCTTTGACAGGTATGAGATCGACGACGTTAGCAAGGTTATCCTTCCGGCTTGGCCTGGGCAGGGTTTATGGACACCACTTGGTTATTCTTCAGTACTCTTAGTCCAATTTGGATCTTGTCCGTACTCGGACACTATTCCGCTTTCTTCTTGAGTTGTATCTTTAAGTTGTATCATTTGTATTCTTGACTCGTTGAGTCGTTGTTGTACATATAAGTTCTTGTGGACTTTGTTGTAAACTACTGTGATGTAACTACTTGTAATAACAACCCACCCACACGAAAGTGTTTGGTGGGTGCCTTTGAATCGCTTCTATGCAGATTTGGGCGGGAAATGCTAAGATCTGCATAGACCCGATTCTGGGGCATTATACCCAACAACTTTCTACAAGAATAGAAGTGCGTAGACATCAGGGCCTACACCACCTGGCCGCGCGGGCCAGGCCAGGCCACGCCAGGAGGTGGTGTGACCGCCTCGGACTCCGCCTCGACCTCTCCTTTCACCTATATAAACCCTCTGACCTAAAACAGATGGGGGTTCGACGTTTTTCTAGATAGAGTTCCGTTGCGCCACCACCACTAGAAACCGCGATTCGGAACCAGAAACTCTGTTCTGGCATCCTGCCGGGACAGGGAATTGGAGGAGATCATCGCCATCATCATCACCATCGCTTCTCCATCAACCATCCATGATTCCCCATCCATGAGTGAGTAATCCCCCGCTGTAGGCTATGGGGATGGTAGGGATTGGATGAGATCGTTCATGTAATTGCATCAGATTGTTAGGGCATGGTGCATAGTATCTATTGTTAGTGCTTTTTGACATTGTTGCAACTTGTTATGCTTAATGCTTGTCACTAGGGCCCGAGCGCCATGATTTCAGATCTAAACATGTTATTGATTCAAGAGGATATTATTGTTTATGATCTTACCTACAAGTTGTATACACATATTGTTGTCCGGAACCAAAGGCCCCGAAGTGACAAAAATCTGGATAACCGGAGGGGATGGCTATGATATGAGGATCACGTGTGTTCATGGAGTGTTAATGCTTTGCTCCGGTGCTCTATTAAAAGGAGCACCTTAGTTGCCAGTAGATTCCCTTGAGGCCCCGCTGCAACGGGTTGGCAGGACAAAAGATGTTGTGCAAGTTCTCATTACGAGCACGTATGACTATATATGGAACACATGCCTATGATTATTTAGTACTTGGATGCTTTATCTTATTTATCTGCAAATGCCCTATGTCTTGATTGTTACATGAATTGTCTTGTCCATGCAACGCCCATCCATCCATCCCTATGCCTACCTCGCTTTAATCCTACTGTTTACTGCAATTGTTACTACTGTCTTTACTTTCACTACTGCTATCACTTTGCTATTGCTACTACAAAACTGTTGCTACTGATAAACTACTGTGAGTAAGATTGTTTCCAGGTGCAGCTGAATTGACAACTCAGTTCTTAAGGCTTATAAATATTCTTTGGCTCCCCTTGTGTCGAATCAATAAATTGGGTTTTACTTCCCTCGAAGACTGTTGCGATCCCCTATACTTGTGGGTCATCAAGACTATTTTCTGTCGCCGTTGCCGGGGAGCATAGCTCTATTTATCAAGTTCACTTGGGATCATTATTGCTCGTTGCTATCCATTCATCATGGGTAAAACTCGTGATGGAAAAGTTCCTATATTACCATCCACTACAAGGAGAGGTACAGTTCTGAACACATTTGTTGCTCTTGATTCACTATCTGTGATGAGTAAGCTCCTTACACCACCACCACATACACATGCTACACATACTGCTACTTCTGCTGAATCTGAAATTGCTTCTGATACTTATGATGCTGCTTCTACTGTGCTTGATAAGAGTGGTTCATTATGTCCTTTCCTAGATGCTACGATTGCTAGAACTATAGCTGGAAATATTGAAACTCCTAATGAAGATACTACTACACCTGTCAGTTCACCTGAGTCTAGTGCAAGTTATGATATTGAAGACGGTTATATAGAAATGACTGATGAATTTTTTAAAGAATGCCAAAACACTCATGGTAGAAGTGATATTAAGAGTCTTTTTGAGAGACGTACTATAAAACCCAAATTATCTCCTAATGATAAGTTTGCTACATCTCCCATAAACATTAAAGATAAGAATTATGATTTTTCTCTAGATTTATCTTACATAACCATTGTTGAGAAAGAACCTTTTTATGGGACTAAGAGTGAAAGTGCAGTAGCACATATGACTGAGCTTTCTACCATGAGTGACCTATTTTCTGATGATATTAAGATGCGCACCTACTTTGTTGCTAAATTTTTTCCCTTTTTTACTGAAAGGAGAAGCTAAAGCTTGGTTTAATAATTTACCTCCTGGATCTATTGATAGCCCTGATTGCTTGATTGATACTTTCTTTCAGAAATATTTCCCTCCTAGTGCTAGACATGCCATTTTGCAGGAACTTTTTGATTTTAAACAAGGAGAAAAGGAGATATTGCCTAAATCATGGGCAAGGTATTGTTCTTTGACACATGCACAACCTGTGTGTCCATTACCTAAAAATGAGCTTCTTGATATATATTATAATGGACTAACTGATGAATCTAGGACATACTTGGATAGTTGTGCTGATTGTGTTTTCAAGAAGAGAACTCCCAAATAAGCTGGGGAATTAATGGCTAAAATAAGCAAGAATTATGATGACGGGACTTCACCTGAGTCAACTACACCTGAGTCAACTACACCTGAGTTAACTATGCCCAAGCCAACACCAACACCAAAGAAGAGGGGAGTGATTGAACTAAATGATGAAGTGATGAAGGAAGCTAAGAAATGTATGATGGCTCAATACACGGCGCCCAGAAAAGTGCTTGGTGCGTGGTGTTGATGTAGAGCTCGTTGGGAACCCCAAGATAAAGGTATGATGAGCACAGCAGCAAGTTTCCCTCAGTTATGAAACCAAGCTTTAATCGAACCAGTAGGAGCAAGGAAACACCTCAAAGGTGTTACTAGCTGAGCTTTGGCAGGGCGCACTACCGGTGCTAGTAGCAACGTGGAGACCTACACAACACAACCACAAAACTTTGTCCCCAACTTGCAATGAGGTTGTCAATCTCACCGTGTTTTGCGGAAAACAAAGGATTAAACGTATCGAATGGAAAGAAGTAAAAGTTTGCAGAAAGTAAACACAAAGCAGTAAAAGATTGTTGATTGTATGTAAAGAAAAAGGACCGGGATCCATAGTTCACTAGAGGTGGCTCTCCTTAGATAGATAACATGCTGGGTGAACAAATTACATCGGGGCAATTGACAAACACTGAGAAAGCAATACATGCATATACTAATCATCTTGACTCCTTTGAGACTTGATTGGGCAATACAACATAATACATGGACTGCCATCCAACTGCATCTATGACTAATAATCCACCTTCAGGTTATCATCCGAACCCCCTCCAGTATTATGTTGTAAGCAACAGATTATTGCTTTACGAACTGCGTGTAAAGTAAACAATACAATTGTTCCATGAACAAAAGATCGTTGTTTTCTCCCTAGTAGCAACAGCAAATCTAGTACCTTAGAGATTTCTGTCACTTCCCCAGATTACCAGAGGCATGAACCCACTATCGAGCATAAATATAACTCTTGGAGTTGCTAGCATCTACTTGGCCAAGATAGCTACTAACAACGGAAAGCATGCAAGATCTGAAATAAAAAAGACATGATAAAATCAATAATCAATCTGAAATAGCATCTCAATATCCATCGGATCCCCGCAAACACAACATGTATGAATTACAAATAGATGATCCTGATCATGAACGGAGCTCACAAGATCTAAACATGAAAGAACAAAGGAGGAGAAACCAGCCATCTAGCTACTACATGGATCCGTAGTCCAAGGATGAACTACTCACGCGTCACACCGGAGGCTTGCATGGTGATGAAGAAGGCCTCCAGGGTGAATTCCCTTCTCCGGCAGGTTGCCGGGAAGAGCTTCAGATCCCTCCCGATCTAGGGATGGAGATGACGGTGGCTATAGACTCTTTTGTGGATTTTTGATCGGGCACTTAGGGTTTTTGTCCCGAGGGCAACTTATAGGCGGAGGGAGAGGCTGAGGGGGTGCTGGGGTCGGCCAGACCACCCCCTGGCGTGGGCCAGGCATGGCCGCGTGGCCAGGTGGTGTGGCCGGCCCCCAGCCCTTCTCCGTCTCATATTCTGGCACTTGATCCCTTCCGGAAAAATAGGCACTTTGGCTTTTGTCCCGTCCAATTCCGAGAATATTCATTTTCTGACTTTCCTGGAACAAAAAACAGCAGAAAACAGGCAGCTGGCACTGTGGCTCTTGTTAATAGGTTAGTCCAAGAAATCATAATAAAAGTACTCCAAAGTTGGAACAAAACACAATAAAGTGGATAAAACCAAGCATGGAACATCAAAAATTATAGATACATTTGCAATGTATCAACATCCCCAAGCTTAACTCCTGCTCGTCCTCGAGTAGGTAAGTGATAAAAAGAATAATTTTTGAGGTGACATGCACCATCAAAGACTTGATCAAAGTATTTGCAAAACATTCAAAGCTGGGATCAAAGTACTTTAATCATAACATGAAAGACAAAGTTCTAGCAATAAGCAAAGAGACTATGATGCAACATGAAAAGGCACAAACAAAAGATTCATGAATAACATGCTTTGCAAGACGTTTGTTTGTTTCACATAAAGAAAACATAGCATAATAGTATTCAGCTTGTCCCTCAATAGAGTAGCAAATGTAAATGCATGGGACACCTTCAAAGTTCATAAGAGTGACTAGATACAATAGTTTCAAACAAGCAATAACAAGTTATGCATCAATCAACTAGTCTTGGGACAATGCACATAGAACTAAGAATGACCACTATGCTCTCAAAGTAGTGCATAAAGATAGAAGGTGGAGACTCAATATAATGGTGGAAGAAAGGCCTTTTGTAAAAGGAAGTAGGGATTCAAGTCTCATAAAGAGCTTTCAAAAATTATGATACTTATAGCTTTCAGCTCTCATTGCCCCTATCATAAGCATCTTGAAGTGATTAAGGTTAAAGTGAACAAACTATGGTGTACATGCTTGACGAAGTATAAGTCAGAAATCTCATGTCCCTTGTATACGAGGGCCGCTGCTCATGCTACTCAAGTTTAGTCACCGGTAAGTTCTTGTCATCGTAAGTACATGTGTATCATAGAGAACCGCCAACGGGGTACCCCTTGCCCGATGATACGGAAGAATCCCCATATCAAAATGACAAGGCAAGCAGACAATGAGCATCTCAGCATTCTTCTTATTTACCATGGGAATATGGTGCTTTTTTCTCTCTTTCCTCTTTTCATAATCTCATTTTTTTATTTTTCTCTTTTTTTCTCAATATAGGACTCTTTTTTTATAAGAAGAATGCTTTATAGATAGCTCATTATGGCTACGCTACAGGTTTCCACCATGTCAGCATGGATTAGACCAGCAGCCCAGGCGTTTCTCTAACATATATACATAACTCCATGGACTTACAAGCTCCCCTTTCATTTCACACCGACGACATCCATATACAAAAGAGCATGATATCAACTAGGTACAAGTACCAAGTGCAATGTTGAAAGCGTTCCCCATGAAAGCATGGTTCTGCTAATTCCCAACAAATAAGTGCAAGCATATACAACATAGACGACACAATGGTTCTAGTTTATTAGAGGCAATAACGTAAAGTGTGCCGTCAAGTTCGTGAGAGCTTTAATCACTAGTTTTCTCATAACAAGTGGAAGGTAAACAAAAGCATGAATATACTTGGAATAGCATAAGGTAGTAGGTAGGTATGGTGGACTCTTTGGAAAAACTTGGTTTAGGGAGTTGGATGCATGAGTGGAACTCATACTTTGTTGTGGAGGCTAGCAAAAGACTGGGAGCGAGAAACTAAGAGAGCAATAATGGCCATAATCATGCAGAGCGACAAAACATCATTGATCAAAGCATAAAGTGATACTACAAGTTGAAAACTAAAGGATCATAAAGGCTATGGTGACTTTGTATAGTCATAACATGGTGTGAGCATGTGCCAAGTCAACCCAAATAAAGCATCAAAGGAGAATACCACTATACTATGCTTTAATATGCTAAAACGACGCATGATTCATCCAAGGCACATTAAGCAATCTCAATTGTTTATAACAAGTCATGCTACAGCAAATAATACTAAGCATAAAGCCAAAACAATATCAAGCATGGCATGACAAAGCATGGCCATAGTCAAAAACGAGCTCTTTTTACCACATAAGCATGAACTTTCCTACTCTTTTCCAAACCAAACCAAACTATTTGCAAACCAAAGTGTGAAAGAGGGGGTCCAACCAACTTATTCAGAAAACTAAGCAAACCAAGCAAACTAAAAACCAAAAAAAAACAAAAAGGAAGACGCTCCAAGAGAAACACAACTGTGCACGAAACAATAAAAATGAAGCGTTTGGAAGAAACCTGGAATTTTTATTGATGAAGAAGGAGATGCCTTGGGCATCCCCAAGCTTTTACGCTTGTACTTCTTGGATATTTCTTGGGGTGACAAGCGTGGCATCCCCAAGCTTGAGCTTTAGTCTATCCTTCATCTCATTACTCATTCCTTCCATACACCTAAATTTTTTCCTTCATACAAAACTTCACACAATCTCATTAGCAACATTAGTGCACTTAAGATAAATAAGTCTCAAGGTTCAGTTCTAACACCAATAAACTTCCATTAGAACACTAGCTACTGTAGCACTTCCCTCAAAAAGCTCAATTTCCCAAAGGAACTCAAGAAGGAACTAACAAGAAGCAAATGCAGAAAATGACAGAAATCTGTCAAAACAGACCAGTAGGTAAATACGAATTTTTTCGAAGACCTTATGTTGCTCAAATCAAAAAGTGTTGAACTAACGAAAGTTAGATAACAACCTGGGTCAGAAGCACAAAAAATTACAGCTCAATCCGACATACATAGCTCTCTCAGGAATTTTTACGGTGAAGCACAGAAATCTGTTTCGGGACAGCAACTTTCCCAATCATTACTTCACTCTCATTAGAGGTTACTCTTGGCACAAAAAGCAAATAAAAAGGATAAGGAGAGGTTATTACAGAGGTAATAACTTCCAAGACTTAACTAAAACTCTTGGGTTATCTCCCAACAAGTACTTTTCTTTAACGCCTTTAAGTTAGGCATAAGAACGAAAGAAAGAATCAAGTGTTCTCAAATGAAGAAGCATTAAGACCAACTTTCTTGCCCTTACCTCTCTTATTTTTATTCTTAACCTTGGGGAAAATATGATTGTTTGGTGGATAAGAAAGGTGCATGGTCCCCTTTCCACATCTATCATTGCTCCAAGGAGTTCTAATAGGGACCTTCCAAGTGTAATTTGTCCTTTTCCTACACATTCAATAACAAGATAATCAATAGAAATCGTTTTCCCAAGGATCTTTGTAGACACTCCTTCATCAATTCCAAGAGTTAATATGGTAGTATTATTAGTAAGAGATATTTATTTTCCTCCTTCGATGAGCCCCCAAGTATTCAGAGATTTATAAATATCTTTGGGCATAAGGCCAAATTCAGACATGATGTCACAGCGGGCTTGAAAAGTTTCATTGTTTATCTCAATCTTTACTGTAGGGAGCCACTTTGATGGTTTAGAATTTATTGGAACATAATTGTGATGCTCCCTAAGCATATTATAGCGACTTTCTAAGCTAGTAGTGCTAGCCTCAAGAGTGTTCAACCTAGCAAATATTTTTGCGAAAGAAATATCAGTTTGGCTTGGCATAGTGTAAGTGAGGATCAATTTCTTTATAGCATTAATGGCATCATCCTCATTACATTGGAGAAAATCTCCTCCCACGATAGCATCTAAAGAATATCTATAGCAAAGAGCAATCCCAAGGTAAAAACTGCTAAGGAACAAGCTTTGAGTCATTTTAGGCTCAGTCTTTTCATGTAGATCAGAGATTCTAGACCAAGCTTCCTTAAAACTTTCCTCAATTCCTTGTTTAAAAGTAAAAATCATTTCCTCAGGTGACATAGTGATTGGAGCAAGGATAGACATAAAGAGATAGGGACTAATTTTTTTGTGTTTTTGAAATAAGAAAGCAAACAAGTAAAACTAATTTTTTTGGATTTTGAAGAACAAAACAAGCAAACAAAGAAAAAAGAAAACTAAGCAAAACAAAAACAACAAAGTAAAGAGATTGGTTATGAGGGACTCCCCTTGTGAAGATGTCCTTGAATCCCCGGCAACGGCGCCAGAAAATTGCTTGATGGCTCAATACACGGCGCCCAGGAAAGTGCTTGGTGCGTGGTGTTGATGTAGAGCTCGTTGGGAACCCCAAGAGGAAGGTATGATGAGCACATCAGCAAGTTTCCCTCAGTTATGAAACCAAGGTTTAATCGAACCAGTAGGAGCAAGGAAACACCTCAAAGGTGTTAGTAGCTGAGCTTTGGCAGGGCACACTACAGGTGCTAGTAGCAACATGGAGACCTACACAACACAACCACAGAACTTTGTCCCCAACTTGCGATGAGGTTGTCAATCTCACTGTGTTTTGCGGAAAACAAAGGATTAAACGTATCGAATGGAAAGAAGTAAAAGTTTGCAGAAAGTAAACACAAAGCAGTAAAAGATTGTTGATTGTATGTAAAGAAAAAGGACCAGGATCCATAGTTCACTAGAGGTGGCTCTCCTTAGATAGATAACATGCTGGGTGAACAAATTACAGCAGGGCAATTGACAAACACCGAGAAAGCAATACATGCATATACTAATCATCTTGACTCCTTTGAGACTTGATTGGGCATTACAACATAATACATAGACCGCCATCCAACTGCATCTATGACTAATAATCCACCTTCAGGTTATCATCCGAACCCCCTCCAGTATTAAGTTGCAAGCAACAGATTATTGCTTTACGAAGTGCGTGTAAAGTAAACAATACAATTGTTCTATGAACAAAAGATCGTTGTTTTCTCCCTTGTAGCAACAACACATCTAGTACCTTAGAGATTTCTGTCACTTCCCCAGATTACCAGAGGCATGAACCCACTATCGAGCATAAATACTAACTCTTGGAGTTGCTAGCATCTACTTGGCCAAGATAGCTACTAACAACGGAAAGCATGCAAGATCTCAAATAACAAAGACATGATAGAATCAATAATCAATCTAAAATAGCATCTCAATATCCATTGGATCCCCGTAAACACAACATGTATGAATTACAAATAGATGATCTTGATCATGAACGGAGCTCACAAGATCTAAACATGAAAGCACAAAGGAGGAGAAACCATCCATCTAGCTACTACATGGATCCGTAGTCCAAGGATGAACTACTCATGCATCACACCGGAGGCTTGCATGCTGATGAAGAAGGCCTCCACGGTGAATTCCCCTCTCCGGCAGGGTGCCGGGAAGATCTTCAGATCCCTCCCGATCTAGGGATGGAGATGACGGCGGCTACAGACTCTTTCGTGGATTTTTGATCGGGCACTTAGGGTTTTCATCGCGAGGGCAACTTATAGGCGGAAGGAGAGGCCGAGGGGGTGCTGGGGTCGGCCAGACCATCCCCTGGAGCGGGCTAGGCCTGGTCGTGCTGCTAGGTGGTGTGGCCAGCCCCTAGCCCTTCTCTGTCTCGTATTCTGGCACTTGATCCCTTCCGGAAAAATAGGCACTTTGGCTTTTGTCCCGTCCAATTCCGAGAATATTCATTTTCTGACTTTCCTGGAACCAAAAACAGCAGAAAACAGGCAGCTGGCACTGTGGCTCTTGTTAATAGGTTAGTCCAAGAAATCATAATAAAAGTACTCCAAAGTTGGAACAAAACACAAGAAAGTGGATAAAACCAAGCATGGAACATCAAAAATTATAGATACATTTGCAATGTATCAATGTCTTAAGGAGAAGGGTATTAAATCTAAAGATGTGAAGAATTTACCTCCTATAGAAGAATTATGTAAGCCAATCTCCCACTCATCCACTATTGAGGTACACTCTCTCCAACATTTTGATGAAGGTGATATTCCTTATTCTAAACCTCATGATCAATGCTTAGAAAAATTTGATATTTTTGTTGTTAAGCAAGATAATTTTAATAAGAGGGTGCAGAATCATTTAAATTGAAAACTCTAGAGCTATTATTGAGTTGAGAGATATTGTGGAAAGAACCTCCAATGATGTTAAAATGCTTGTTAAACACTTCCAAATGGTTCAAACTCAAATTGATCAGCTTGTTAAAGTACAAAAAGATTTGCTAGTTAATGCTTCTAAAGAAAAACATGCTTATGAAATTAGAACTAGAAGTGGTGCTGCCACTCAGGATCCTCTATATCCTGAGGGGCATACTAAAAGAATGGAGCAGGATTCTCAACAAATTGAAAATAGTAGTACTTCTCCTAAGAGAAAGAAAACAAAACATAAAACTATTGTAGAGTCTTCTGAACATGCTAAAGATCCTAATAATATATCTGTCTCTGATGCTGAAACTGAGAGTGGTAATGAGAAAAATGATGCTCCTGATAAAGAAGAAGTTCAAGAAGAACCTAAAAGGCACACTAAGAGTACTAAATACACTAAGGAAGATTTTGTTTCTAAGAAACATGGTAGTGAAAGAGAGCCCTGGGTCCAAAAACCAATGCCTTTTCCCGATAAGAAACACAAGTCTAAAGAAGAATAACACTATAACAAGTTTTGTGAATGGATGAAACCTTTATTTTTGCAAATTCCTTTAACTGATGCTATTAAATTGCCTCCTTATTCAAAGTATATTAAGGATATTTTTTTTAATAAAAGGAAGATTCCTAATGAGTAAATCTCTACTTTACTTGCTAATTATTCCTTTAATGGCAAGGTTCCAAAGAAACTTGGAGACCCAGGGATTCCAACTATTCCATGTTCTATTAAAAATAATTATGTTAGAACTGCTTTGTGTGATTTGGGATCCGGAGTTAGTGTTATGCCTTTTTCTCTCTACAAGAGACTTTAGTTGGAAAAATTGATACCAACTGATATATCTTTGCAAATGGCTGATAAATCTACTACTATTCCTGTTGGTATATGTGAGGATGTACCTGTTCAAGTGGCTCATAATTGCTTGATATTAACTGACTTTGTTGTGCTTGAAATGCCTGAAGATGATAATATGTCTATTATTCTTGGGAGACCTTTTCTTAATACTACAGGTGCTGTCATTAATTGTAATCAAGGAAAGGTAGCTTTTAATGTTAATGATAAGGAGCATACTGTTTATTTCCCCAAGAAGATTGATAAGGCGTATGGCCTAATTTCAATTGAAAATATTGAGGGTATTTAAGTTAGAGAAATATATTGTCCCATGCCACAAGAAAAATATGAAACTATTATGATTGGGACTATTGCTATCAGGGTTGAGGTAACATAATCATTTAGTGGAAAGCAAAGTTTTCTTTCGTATAAAATTGTTTTGGTAACAAGACCTGACCAACCTTGTTAACAAAAGGATTTTAATGAACAAAATGATGCTTTCACCATGATTATCTTTGCTTACTTTTATTTTATCCATTTTAATTTTTGTTTTCACTTAGTTTACTTTTCTATTTTGTTAATTGCTTGCATATTAGAGTGTCTTAGAACTTTTGAAGTTTAGGTTTTGTTTTGTTATACATCATTTCAATACTATCTTTCTGCCAGAAAATCATTCATCAATACCTGAAAATTGCTCAAAAATAAAGTTTCTCGAAAAATTCTAGAAAATTCATATTAAATTTTTACGTCAAAAGAGGGGAAAAGAAGTACCTAGAGTGACCCAGGGGGCCCACCAGATAGGCACACCACCTGGTGGCGCAGCCACACTAGGGGCGCGCCTGGCCATGGTGTGGGCCATCCCTGGCCCTCCACTTATTCTCTCACCTGCCACTTCTCTCTCTCCTGAGAAAACACCAGTTCATTGCTGAAACTCGACTTCCTGCTGTTCTTTCTCGCGATTTTCGATCTCCTTGCTTAGCCCACCTTTGCTGCTGAGATTTGGAGCATTTGTTCTCCGGTATGTGACTCCTCTGCTTGTCCAAGTAGATTTGTGATTGGTAGATTATATCTTGAGTATTTTGCTACTGTAGGTGACAAGTTATGTGAGCTTGTAAGCTTTTTCAAGTGCTTAGAAAAGTTATTTTGATGCATGTTTAGGCCTCTCACAAGTCCCTATAAGTAGTTCCTTTCATTCTGTAATCACTTTGCAATCACTTGTATGATAGTTGTCTAAAATTTTCAGAAAAGGAGATGAATGAACAACAACTCAACCAACATGAATTAAAGGTGCCCGAGGTTATGAAAGTTCATCATGAGGACGAAGTTTTCCCTTCAATTTATCCATGCCCCGAATTCATGAAGGCTGCAGGGATTTCTCAAGATTTCTATACTCTAATTTCTAATGCAGGATTGGAGCATTTTGTGGGAGATGAACCTTACCAATATGTGAAACTAACTATGTCTATGGTGCAGGATTTTCGATTTAGTTGGTCCTTGCCTAACCCCATGGTTCATTACAAAATTTACAATATAGCTGTCGACCTCCCTTTTGATGATTTTTGTGTAGCTATTAAAGTACCGCAGTGGGGTTCGTGTGAAAGGATTAGAGAACGGCCTACACCGCTCATGGACTTGTATGCAGAAATTTGCCAAGGGAGCAGCTTTTCGAAAGAGAGTGGTAAAATTCGTAATATTCATCTCCCGTCTATTTGATATTTTGCCTACTTTATTGCCAAGTGTGTTCTTGCTAGAAAGACTGCTAGTAAATTATGTTCATATGACCTAGCCTCTATCTCAGCTGCTTTAAAACTAGATAGGACTTATAACTTGGTTGCTTTGATAGCTTTCTGCCTTGATGCTAACCGCGAGAAAGGTGGAATTTGTGGAGGCCTCATCGCCTCTTGTTTATTATCCTTGCATGGTGTAGCGCCTCATCATTCAGACGTACAGTTTCCCATAGAGAGGCTTGATCTTAATTCCATGATACAACATAAATTTGTTTCTTCTTGGGCTAATTTGAGTGATTTATCTTATGAAATAACCTTTCTCAAGAGTGGATGGAGAAGAGGTAAGTCCGAGCGAGTGGTTCTGTTGCCTGGGCCTATTTTCTTTAACCTAGATACCAGGGTAGGATGGTCACTTACGGAGGAAGAGCTCGATGCATATTTGGAGGAGCTCTCCCAGCAAGAGCAGAATGCTGGAAGGGAGGTGGAGGACAATTTGGTCTAGCCCTCCAACAAGGGGGAGTCTTCATACTAGCAGCCTGCCTATAATTGGGAAGCTTCTTCTTCTTCTTTTTTACAAGGGCCTGATTACGATCATTCTTACGATGACCCACCGGCTTGGAGTTCCTACCCACGTTGGGATTGGTCTCCACTCAGGACAAAAGCCTAAGCTTGGGGGAAGTACACCAACATGACACTCATCAACATATCATTTTCTGTCGGTACTTTGCATATTCATGTTTCGTTTTATTTTTAGTTTTTGTTCTTGCTTTATTTCTACTTTCCAAAACACAAAAAGACCAAAAATATTTTCGTTATTTCTCTTTGTTTGCTTCTTTGTCTTTTAGCCTTGGTTTTCTTCATCCTTTTTAGCTTTGTTTTGATTATTTGAAAAACCCAAAAAAGATTTTGCTTTGCTCGCTCTTCCCTTCGGTTCTTTCCTTTAAAAATCGAAAACCCAAAAATATTTGTTCTTCTTCTCTGGTTTTGTAATGTTCGTTGCAGGGTTCAGCGGTCCTCAGTGACTCCTTGGAGTTTGGTTTTATCTTATTATCCAAGTCACACAAGTGAAAGGCAATGATGATTTATGACAACTCGAGGTGTGGTAAGAGGCTGGTATGAACTCTATTTATTTTCATTTTTGTACATATACTCATCATTGTGAGCATGCTTAGTCTGTTTATGTAAGGTGTATGTTATTTAATGGATACTTAGTGGTCCTTGCCTTCTTTTGATCAGTTCCAATCCATTATAGTTTGTAACATGTCATATAAATGTTTGCTCACATTGTTCTATTCATAACTTGGTATGACATTGTGGTGTCCTCCTCTGAATGTTCTATTTGAATCGACTTGGCACATGCTCACGCATGCATATGACTAAACAAAAGGTCAGTTAAGCCTTGATGATTTATTCTGCCTCAGAGTTATTGTGTCACTTTTATGCCACTATTAATTTTGTTTTGTGGCAAGCATGATTATGACAATTACTGCTCTCTCGATTGTCGCTCCCTTTCTATTGCTAGCCTTCACTTGTGCTGAGTATAAGCTTTACTCGTGCATCCAACTCCCTAAAAACAAGGTTGTCAAAAATAGTCCACCATATCTACCTATTAGCATTATTGCTATTCCTTGCGTATTTATTATGCTTTGTTTTGTTCCAATAAATGTTTTTCTTGTTATGTGAAAATTAGTGATTAAAGCTCTCACTAACTTGATGGCACACTTTACTTTCTTGAACTTAATAAACTTGAACCATTGTGCCCATCTATGTTGCGTATATGCTTGCGTTTTGTAAGCTGTGAATTAGCAGAACCATATTACCATGGGAAAGCTTTCAACATTGCACTTTATTTAGTTGATATCATGTTCTTTTGCTTATGGATCCGGGCGGTGTAAAATGAAAGGGGATCTTGTAAGGCTCATGGAGTTCGTATATGTGTTAGAGAAATGCTTGGGCGGCTGGTCTAAGACATGCCTAATCATGGTGGAAACCTGCAGCATAACCATAGTGAGCAATCCGTGAAGCATCATAAAAAAAGAAGAAAAAAGAGAAAAAAAGGGCAAACCCTATGCAAATAAAAGGATCGTTGAGATGCTCATTGTCTGCTTGCCTTGTCATTTTGATATGGGGAATCTTATGTATCATCAGGCAAGGGGTACCCTGTTGGCGGTTCTCTATGATACACATGTACTTACAATGACAAGAACTTACTTTTGACTCAAGTTGAGTAGCATGAGGAACGGTACTCGTAAGGAAAGGGCATGAGATTTTCAGCTTATAACTTGTCAAGCATATCCTCATATTTGTGCACTTTAACCTTCATCACTTAAAGATGCTTATGATTTGGAAGCCTTTCAAACATTTGGAAGACTTTCAAACTTTTCAAATCTTTTCTTTCACTTTTATATTGAGTCACCATTTATTATTTGAGCACCTTCCCGAGAGCATAGCTGTCATTTTGAGTGTAATGTGCTTGTCCCAAAACACGGTTAATTATGACATAACTTTGACACTTGTATCTTTGATATTTTTATTTCTAGTCTTCACTTAAACTTTAGAGGTGCCTTGGCATTTATGTTTTGCTCCCAAGAACAGCAAGTGAGATACCACTTTATCATATCTTCTTATGACCACTACAATCCTGCATATGCTTATGTGTCATGTTGCTTATTATTAATGGGTTGGAATCTCCTCATAGCTTGCATGACTACTAGGTAAACTTATTTGCATACTCTTTATTTGAATTACCTAAGTATTTGATCATATGCTGGGAATATATACATCTTATGAAGCAAATGTGTTCGTGAAAGTTTCTTCTATCGCACTCAGTTTTCAACTGAATTGCTTGAGGACAAGCAATAAGCTAAGCTTGGGGGGAGTTGATACGTTCAAAACGTATCTACTTTCCCGAACACTTTTGCTATTCTTTATTCTCTAATTTGTGTGATTTGGATACAACTAATGCGGACTAACGCTGTTTTCAGCAGAATTGCTTTGGTGTCTCGTTTTTGTGCAGGAAATCAACTTTCAGGAAAAATCCCGAAAAATATCGCAAAACTCCTATTTTAACAGAAGACTCATGGAGCCAGAAGACGGGACGAAGAAGGGGGCCCACACCACCTGGCCGCGCGGGCTAGGCTAGGCCACGCCAGGAGGTGGTGTGGCTGCCTCAGACTCCGCCTCGACCTCTCATTTCGCCTATATAAGCCCTCTGACCTAAAATAGATGGGGGTTTGATGTTTTTCCAGATAGAGTTCCACTGGGCTGCCACCACCAGAAACCACGATTCAGAACCAGAAACTCTGTTCTGGCACCCTGCCAGGACGAGGAATTGGAGGAGATCATCGCCATCATCATCACCACCATCGCTTCTCCATCAACCATCCATGATTCCCCCATCCATGAGTGAGTAATCCCCCGCTGTAGGCTATGGGGATGGTAGGGATTGGATGAGATCGTTCATGTAATTGCATCAGATTGTTAGGGCATGGTTCCCAGTATCTATTGTTAGTGCTTTTTGACATTGTTGCAACTTGTTATGCTTAATGCTTGTCACTAGGGCCCGAGTGCCATGATTTCAGATCTGAACATGTTATTGATTCATGAGGATATTATTGTTTATGATCTTACCTGCAAGTTCTATACACATATTGTTGTCCAGAACCAAAGGCCCCGAAGTGACAAGAATCAGGATAACCGGAGGGGATGGCTATGATATGAGGATCACTTGTGTTCATGGAGTGTTAATGCTTTGCTCCGGTGCTCTATTAAAAGGAGCACCTTAATTTCCAGTAGATTCCCTTGAGGCCCTGCTGCAACGGGCTGGCAAGACAAAAGATGTTGTGCAAGTTCTCATTACGAGCACGTATGACTATATATGGAACACATGCCTATGATTATTTAGTACTTGGATGCTTTATCTTATTTATCTGTAAATGCCCTATGTCTTGATTGTTACATGAATTGTCTTGTCCATGCAACGCCCGTCCATCCATCCATATGCCTACCGCGCTTTAATCCTACTGTTTACTGCAGTTGTTACTACTGTCTTTACTTTCGCTACTGCTTTCACTTTGCTATTGCTACTACAAAATTGTTGCTACTGATAAACTACTGCGAGCAAGATTGTTTCTAGGTGCAGCTGAATTGACAACTCAGTTGTTAAGGCTTATTAATATTCTTTGGCTCCCCTTGTGTCGAATCAATAAATTGGGTTTTACTTCCCTCGAAGACTGTTGCGATCCCCTATACTTGTGGGTCATCAACAACCACAACAACCTCACCCCCCATGGTCGTGTGCTATAGTACCACCATTATAGCAGCACCCTCCCCCTTGTCCTTAATGCTTGGAGTGAGTGTGTGAGAGTGAGAGTGAGATGCATATAAAAACAAATGTGGATCTTTATAGCATGCAGTTGCAGCAGACCACCTCTCCCTCCTGGTCAAGTCATGACCCCACACCCGACCCCTCTGCACTAGTGATGTAGCCCTAGCTGCCCTAGCTCTCCTTCCTCCCGCATTTTTTCTCTTGGCTGAAATACAAAAGGAGTGGGATAGCTTGAAACCCACTGCTCCTCCACCCATCTATGCTTTCATGTGGCACTAACACGACCACATCACCGTCCCTCTCGACCAACCGAAGCCCTAGCACCTCCCCCTGCCCCTGCATGAGCTCATCCAACCATGGATAGAAGTCCCCGAGTTTATAAACACTAGGCCACCCCGCCACTCCCCCTCTGACTCATTTGCCTCCTCTCTCTCCCACTTATCCTCCCCGATATCCACTCCATCTCTCCTATTCTGTACTAGCCAGGAGAAGAGAATAAAAGCCTCTCGACCACCTTCAAGATCTGGGTGTATCTCCCTCTCCTCTACTCTCCTCCCTCTGCATTTTGCTCTCCCTAGCTCGCCTCGACCTTCTTCATCTAACCATGCCTCTCTTCTTTGCACAGGATGACCCTACTAACTCCACCGTCGAGCTCTGACGAGCTTACCTTGGTCGCCAATGCTTGAGCAACCTCCTGATGTCAAAACCCCCTCTGCCACCCCTCCTTGGAGTCACCGACGTAGACCACGTCACCTCGTCGCATCCCCATCGCCGCTCGAGCCCTCTAGTGAGCTCCCCGTTCATCCCCAATGCTGCTAGGGTTTCCTCGCCACCGACCGAGTCACAGCGGAGATGATGAGCCGTGTCCATCGATCTTAGCTTGATCCGATGGCCGGTGTCGCTTAGTTCTGCTTTTCAGCGCTCCACTGCTGACGATTGGCCTTGCCTGCCATATTGAGTGCACTTCGGGCCGGCCTGCGTTGACGCGGCCCAAAACCGTACGATCTAGCCCAGTGTCATTTTACCCTTTTCTTTTAAGTATTTCTTTTCTCCAAATCTAGATATTTGGTTTAAATCTATTTTTATCATGATCCCTAGGATTTTCTCTATCATGCAGATAAAGAACCTAGCCAAAACATTACCTAGACTCATTTTGAAAATTATTGTATCAATAAGTTCAATTATGGCTAAATAATTCCTCAATGAAGCTTGACAAATTCAAATGACCTGAGACCAATTGGTACCGCAAGGTACCGTTGATACCTTGTTTGTCACCCTGGCCCTTCTCCTAAACCCCTTTGGTTTGTCTTTAGTAGAAATAACAAAACCAGCTCATATCTGCATTTGGTAAATTCTCTAGGCCAAGAAAAAGTGTTTTGACCTAATTCTAATTTACAGTACACATGCATCACAAGATCTACCAAAACCCAGGAGCTCAAGTTTTAGTGAGCCCTGGTTGATTTATAGTATATTAAAACCTTCTGCATGGTGTTTCTTCACCAAATAATTCACTTTAGGAGTTCTGTAACTCCTAATTTTGTGAATCAAATTTATACATAAAGATATTTTTAATACCTACCATGTGTCTTTGGATTCATATCAAAATCCCTGTAGATTTAATCAGGTGAAAAGGACAAAATAGCTACAAAACTGACTTTGGGCTTTTCCCAAGGGCATTCTGGTAATTGTTTTAAATTGAAACCAACTCCCAATGAATCATCTCTCTAATATCTCCTTAACAATCCAAGGAAATAAATATTTGGACTTCCAGATCATTTCTGGTGAATTATCGCCTAAAACTAGGGTTTATTTTACTAGAAAACACATAACTAATTAAAAATTTGATAAAATAATGAAAGCACTTTTGTCGGTTTTGTTATGTCACTACCCATCTGATGATATCATTTTTGTACATGGATATCATACATACCCAAGCCTTGGTTGGAAAACCCTTATTAAGGTAGTTTTGGACTAGTATTCGTCAAAAAAATCCACTAATCCAATTAAAGTATTTCCACTTGCTATAAACTCAAATTAACCAAACCTACAAGAGCTAGTGGTGCATTGTAGGTTTTTATGTTGCATTACATTGGTGTTTGTCTGACTTGTATTGATTGTGATATTGTTTGTTTGCATGTATGCTCTATGACAACGATAATTGCGATTGTGTTGACATAGAGAAGAAGGGATCATATTATTATTACTAGTGGTATTCTAAGAATAATTCCAGGGACATACTGCTAATCACAAGCAAGCCACCATTCCTGAATTGTAATACATGGTCTACTCCTTTTAATTACATGTTTTGTATATCCTTTACCAATTGCATTTTTACTCGCATGTCTATTTTACTACAACAGGGTTAATAACTTGGCTCCTCCAAGTTATGACTTGGTGTCTCCTAATACACCACCCTTTTTGACACCTATACTCCCTTTAGCTCAAGAGTTTGATGGTTAGCATCCTACCTTGTTGGAAAACCACAGATTTGATGAACAAAACTGTTTTGGGGATTAGCTGACAACTAGTTTCAAAAGTGTCTAGGTAAAACCCTTAGAAAGAGGCATAATTTCCAAGTGGAGGTTTTAAAGAAGGAAAAGTGTTGAGGAAGAATGAGAATGATAGACTTCAGTTTGAGAACTGATGTTCTACACCTTTACCGGAACAACTCTATATCTAGACAGTTACATACGCATCAAGAAATTGCACCCCTTGACCTTTCCAATCTTCCATTCTAGAAATGGCAGAGCGTACAAAAATTATGTCCACTGTTGTAGCTGGAGAAGAAACAAGGACACATGTGATCAAGATAGATGGATACTCAAGAACCAAGCAGCTGCTCGAGAATGGCAAGTCTACGGCGTCTATCCCTTTCATGGTCGGAGATCACTACTGGGTTGTGACATACTTACCCAAACATTAACAACGCCCTGGTTACATATCTATTTATCTGGTTCTTGATTCGGCTGATGCAAAGGATGTGAATGTGAAAGTCACATTCAACGAACTTGACAAGGGTGGAGAACCAGTGCCTTCATACATCAAAAGTTCATAACATATCTTTGCAAGGAAGGTACAGATTGGGGTTTCAAGGGATTTATCAAACACGAGGATCAGGAGGGGTAAGTGCACCTAGATAGTTTCAAAATCAGATGTGATGCTGTCGTGAAGGAGATCCACAGCGAGGAAACAAAGTCTAATCAGTTTGTGGCGCTTCCTCCAAGAAACTTGCATCGGTATCTCGGAGACCTCTTGAAGAGCATGGATGGAGCAGAAATGACTTGTCAAGTCGGTGGGGAGACATTCTTGGCTCACAGGTCCGTGCTCGCTGCTCGGTCATCTATCTTCAAGGTGCAGCTCTTGGGCGCCATGAAGGAGAAAGCATTCCATCCTATTGAAATTAGTGATATAGAAGCTGATGTGTTCAAGTCTTTGCTCCATTTCATCTATACGGACTCCCTGCGCGAGGTCAGTCATGAAGGAACTGATGAAGATCTAAAACAAGAAGATGTAGTGATAGCTAGCCATCTACTTGTAGTAGCAGACAAGTACAACTTTGAGAGACTCAAGCTCATGTGCAAAGATAAGTTGTGCAACCAGATTGACTCCAACATGGTGGCAACCAGTTTGGCATTGGCTAAGCAGCACAATTTCCATGGACTCAAGGAGGCTTGTTTTGAGTTCCTTCTCTGTCCAACTTGAAGGTCATGATCACAAGTGATGGTTACCAGCACGTGAAAAGCAGTTGCCTATCTATTCTCAAAGAGCTGATTGCCAGACTCCTGCCTGTTGAACTTATGGCACTAAAGGATATTATTATGAAAATTTAGTACTAGTAGCGTGAGCAATAATTTTGGTAATCTATCTTTGCTATTTCTCTATGTATGGCTGCATTACTGTGTCAGGAACAAATGTCATCGATCTATATCTAGAATGGGGATTGTTCGGTGAATCCTACATTTTTTGATTTCTGTATAGATTGTGTGTACATTTACAGTGATGTGTGTGTGTTGGGAGAGGAGAAGTTTTTGCCTACCATCTTGTTCATGAAGGGTTCCGTAGCCAAAAACAAAAAATTCCTCCGTTGGAACTACCTAATGCCGAAGATCTATCTATGTAGTAATGTAGTAACGACCGCAGCGTATAGAACACATCCTTGTAGACCGTACGTAGTTAAACTTCCGAGGGGAACGTGGTTGAAGTAGTCGAACTCGTAGCCGACCTTAAGGTCGTGAAGCTCCTCGTAGGTCACCCCTTGCCATCTTCATCGTGTAGTAGCTTCGGCCCACGACATTCAAAGTGCCCCAAGTGTTGCACCTCGTGGCTTTGTACACATCCGATTTACGATGAGACCTCCGTCTTCCCGATCTCGCCAGGAGTACGGAAGTAGATCTCCGGCTTGGAATCCCTGCAGCGCAACAACGTGCTACAAGTTTGTCTTATTCGCATGGCTCATACAATGGGCCATGGTCACAAGATATATATATATATATATATATATATATATATATAGAGGGAGAAAGTCAACCAAAGGACTTCTCCAATTGTGCATTGTTGTGTTTTAATCCCACTCATGAGCACCCCTTTATATAGGCGGAGCGGGGCGTGTCCTCTCTATTGGGTTAGCCATGTGGACAAAGGAAAAATGGAAAAAACAACAAACCAGCCGGATGGGCCAGGAGCCAGCTAGCCCATCACCAGCAAGCAGCAGCCTGGGGCATAGCCGGCTGGGTGGGCCTTGGGCGGCCCATCCCATGCCCGCTTGTTCCCCCGCGCGACGGCGTGGTTGTCGTCACCCGGGTGGGCCGGTCCAGGACCGCAGCCTGCCAAGCACGCGCGGACAGCTGGCGACCCGGGTGGGCCGGCTGGCCTCGCTCGCGGCCCAGCTCCCGCCCACCCGCAGTGGTGGTAGCCTCCTAGACTTGGTGGGACGTAGAGCCTCCAGGCCCGTTGGTCGTTGCAGCTGTACTTTGCACCCGTGCGGCGGCTAATAATTGTCGCCCACGTGGGCCTGCACTGTTTTCTTTTTCCTATTTTCTGGAGCTTTTCTCCTAGGCCAATTCACTCTGGGGATTTGGCCTAATATAAAAGTTGCTTTTATAAATCTTAATTTAAATATTATTTAGAATATATTAATTCACAATTAACATATAATAAATGTATATATTAAATTGCCATTTATCTGAAACACCTTTTCTCCCTTTTCTTTATTCATTTCTCCGAACAGCTTCGGATCTCTCCGCGGAATAATTTCGTCTTGCTCTTTCTCTACTGTGATTCCAACTTACATATTATCTCTCTCATCGTATCCTTAAGTGTATCCCCTCACGGCTCGGAAATGGTATAAACATGATCTCTATCAATGATCAACAGTGGGATCAGGATGCCCATGATGACCCTGTACATTCCACGATGACGATGTCATATGAACCGCAAAACGTTGAGTACAATTCCCTTTATTTCTCTGATACGACTTGTCCGAGATTCGATCATTAGTATTGTATGCCTTGTTCAATCTTGTTACTGATAAGTTCTGTTTTACTTGTTACCGTGATATTACATCTCTATGGCCTAGTCACATGTTGCAACATTTATGGATGTAATATCACCAAGCCGGCCGTATGTATCTTACCCATCACGTGGGTGAACAAATCCCTCTCTTGAGTCACATGTCATCTATTGTTCCTTTGAAATACCCAACATACACCTTTATGATCACCTAATTACCGAGTGAAGTTTGATGGAGTCAAAGCAGCATCAAGAAACGGTGAGTAATATGATCTCATGGTCTAAGAAGAAGGAGACTATGTTTCTAGCTATTACAACAATGAACTCTGTGACTTGATCGTGTCGTAATCTTTGGGTAATGTCCATCACATCATTCATCAATGATATGACCTCGTTGTCAATTGACATAAATGCCCCATGATCAGGAAACCTTGATCATCGCTTAACCAATGAACTAGTATGAATAAAAGCTACTAGGGAGTTGGTTTGTTTCATACCACACATGTACCAATGTTTCCAGTTGATACAGTTATAGCATAATATGAAACTATTACAAACTAACTGAGATATGACAATAAAAACCTATTTATTATTTGCCTCTAGGGCATATCTCCTTCAGTTCATACTTCAAATTGCAATCGACTAGTTGCTCTCATAATTAAAACCTTCCATTTTGCCTGAAACACTCATAATGTATGAACCATGATGCTTGTTTATTCTGTTCTGGAAGTGAAAAATTATCACTTCTCTATTTTTCAAGTTTGACATACTAGCAGTTTTTAAAGATCAAAATGATCTAAAAAATTACACCTTGAATGAATCATCACTTATTCAAATATATGTTTTTTTCTAAAGGATCCACCAAATGAACATATGAAGATCAGTTGCCCATCTGTTCTCAAGGAGATGGTTGCTAGATTGTTACCTATTGAATTAAAGGATATTGTCATGGCAATCTAGTACTAGTATGTCTAGGACCTTACTATCGTATCTTCTAGAAAATTTAGTATTTATGTTGCTCATTCTTCATGTATGTCAAGAACCAGAACAAAAATGCTATCAATCCATATCTAATCATGCAAGTAGAATGTGTATCGTATGTTGACTTGCATTTTGTGTTTTCTGTATGGATTTTGTGTCCACTTGAATTGTTGTATGGAGATGAGTCTCTTTAGCTTTTGCAGTCCTGTAGTTGTTCTCTTTTAGCTAAAAATTTAGCCATAATTTTATGCACAACGATCCCTGATTATTCTATTATCGAAGAAGTAAAAAACACCACTTCTCTGTTTTTTCTAGTTTGACATAGCAGTATCACTGTATTGTAGTGATCTACATCTTACACAACTGAAGTACTGGTATGAATTTTGAGTCTATTACTTTGTTGTTGTTGAAATAGCTCAATGTCTGCACATTGGCACTGCTAGATGTAATTTAAATGTGCATTATGCTTTCTTCTATGGAATGGGACACATAGTTTTTTCTGCATTTTAGAACTTTGACTATTATTTCTGTTGTATATCTTGATTAGAGATGTGAAAATAATATGTTCAGATTTTTCTCAGAAAATACTATCATAATATAAAAAATCATTAGATTTATGTTTAGATTTGGTGGAAATCAATGTTCGAAGATTCATTTGGAGGACTATTTAGCTTTGGCTACCAGTTTGGCCTTGGCTACTAGTTTGGCTTTGGCTAAGAAGCATTGTTGCATTAGTGTGGCAGGACAAAAATATTACTCCCTCTGTTTCAGTTTACAAGTCCAGCACGTATACCTATATCATCAATTTACTCAATAAAATATGAATTATATAGTATAAAAACTATATCATTAAAAACTTTAGATGTTATATTTTTTAATGATATATTTTTTGTGATATAAAATTAATATTTTTGTGGTCAAATTGATAACACTAGATATGCATGTAGAACTTATAAACCAAAACGGAGGGAGCATCAATCTATATCTATCCATGCAACAAGGATGAGCATTGTTGGTTACTCCTACATTTTGTGTTTTCTGAATAGATGGTGTGTGTACTTGAAGTGTTATGCGTAGTTATACGATTTTTTTTGCCTATTTTCTTGTTTAGGATTCACACTGCAATCTTCTAGTTGTTCTCTTGTAGTTTAAACCTGTCTGATTGCTAGTTTATCCACCTCCCTATTTATTCTGTTTTGGAAGTGGAAAATTAACACCTCTTTATTTTTTGAGTTTGACTTGACAGGTTCGACAGATTATAGATTGAAGTGATCCACACCTTGCTTAACTGATGTTGTTGTATGGATTTTATGTCAACTACTCATTCTAATAGTGGCTTTTAACAATGAGTTCTTTTGTTCTGAAAGACCCAGAAAACGCCAGTTTGTTGTATACGCAGGTATACTAATTTTATGGCCTAACATTTAACCCATGAAGAACAGCAGGCAAAACACCCTAGAAAAAAAAGCACGGCAGGCAAAACATTTTCTCTTTCCAGTCTAGGCTTCTAGATCGATTTAAATTATTTCAGAAGTCATTGCTAGGCATATCTATCTCTTAATTCATAGGTTCAGATCTCTATGGACGGAACATGATGGATCTTGACAAGAGAAGTGCCTAGTAGTAGTACATTAGAGGCGTGATTGGTAGGCTAGGCAGATTTTTGAGCTCCCGGGGCAGACCCTGAAGAACATGGCCACGTAAAAACGAAGGTAGAACCACGTTGTAGACTTATTTTGGTCACCAGCATGGAAGTTCCTTGCATTTTTTAGCATTTTTATCCCTTTGTTAGGTGCCCTTCACGCATGACGTTTTGCTAGGTTACTACAAATAGAATGTTTTTTGTTATATACATGAGTATGATGTGGTTGCCTCGTTCATAGTGTATGAGTGTACCATTACATTCTACGCCCATCATATATTACTAGCGATTGAATCACCATTATGAGGAACAATATTGTATAGGGCAGGATACTATTCTGGGAGTGTCACATTTTCTAGGAAGTTGTCCTCTCAGAATTGTATCTCTGATCCATCCTTAATTAGAAATTATCGAAAATGAAGGAAATGCTTTTTCATTGTCATTAGATCAACACAAAAATGTGAGTCTTCAGGTTTCCAACAAACCTGAGACAATGCCCTGAGCTCTTGGAGTCTTGATCTCTCTACGGAGGTACATCAAATGTGATGTGTTCTATTCCTTTCTAAGCTGTAACAGCCCAAAACTTTTGAAATTTTGGAACGTTAAAATAAAATAAAATTCTTCAAATAGTGGCTAAACTTTATTCTTTTCTTTATTTGATTTTTCAAAATAAAATAAAGTTTTCAAAGGTTAATGAAATAAAGAAAATTGTATTTCCAAAAAAAGATTTTAGGTGACAAGAGACTAGGGAAATCATATATTTCAAAACTTATTAAAGTTATTTTTTCTTATGGGAAAACAAAATCTTTTAAAATGGTTTTGATAAAACATAATACCTTTTGACAAATAGGATTTTCTACAAAACCCTTTCTACATGAGACAAGCTTTAATAAATATTATTTTGGTTGATGAAAAGTTTGTGATACAATTGTTGTTGGACAATAATTGTCACACCTAAAAGGTTTTGTTTTGAGTAAAGTGTGAATCCTAGGTTTTGTCTTTAAAGTATTTTCCTTTTAGGCCATAAGGGAAACTATTAACAAAACATTTTATACAAATATTATTTGGGCTAAGAAAAAAAAACTATACTCTCTTTTGAAATATTTTGCTCCCTATTTTTTATAAATACTTATTGAAAAACCTATTTTAATGCCTTATGTCTTTCCCCAAACCGGTCATGAAAAGCTTCTATTTCAAAAGTATTGTTTGCCTAGTTAAATATCTAATATGAAAATGATATTCCTAAAACTAAAATAGCTATTTTGGATTTTATGAAATTTACCTATTTTAATTCTATTGATTTTTTAAAAAATTATAAAACCTATATTGGGAAATACCCCTATGGTAATTTTAATACCCTTTTCAAAATATTTTTGTGATTAAAATGTTATTTTATATTTACAGGGTACAAATAGACCAAAATTTTCCTATTTATATTCTTAGGGCATATTTTATAATTATTTTAACAGGTTTTAAATTGTTTTGAGGCTAAAATAATTAAAAGGGGAAAAGAAAAGACTAAGCAAAAAATGCAGGCATTCCAACTATGCCGACCCAAACCAACTGGGTAGAACAGCCCAGCCGAGCCAACGCGTCGCTGCCCCACCTATATACCACGCGCAACACCTAGCGCCAGCCAGCCAGCCCGCCACTCCCTCTCCTAACTGACTCACCGACCCCACCCGAATTGTCCGCAACCTCCGCCAGCGCTGCTAGTACCCACGATTACGATGCCGCTCGCCCCACTCTCCCATGTTCCCCACCAACCCAAGCCACCCCAGGCACAACCCGGCCCCCTCCTTAAATCCCTCGACCCCCTCTTCATTTTCCCTCTTTTCCCCACTCCGAAGCGCCTCTAGTCCACCTCGATTGCTCCCTGGAGCTCAGTCTCCCGCAGCCGTCTCTCCAACGTCGTCATCTAAATCAGTGAGTTGTGGTGCCCCTTTACCTTCTTACCTATTCCACTCGACCTTGCGCACCTCCTCATCCCCTCGTCCCTCTCTGTCCTGCAGCACAACCATCTCGCCACGAGCTCCCGAAGGTTGCCGCTGTCCGATGTCGCTCCCGCTGCTCTAGGAAGCGAACGAGGACGTTGTCGTCGCCATCACCCTCATTGTCCTTTCCTTCCCCTCGCGTTCACCTCCGCGCTCACCGCCGGCCACCGCAACCACCTCGCCAATGACCACTGCTCCATTTGACGCCGGTGAGCCCCCCTCTATCCTTTGTTCTTAGTTGTTGGATCACCGATGAGCGGCGAGATCAGATCCTCGCGAAGAGGTATCAACGAGTAATTAGCCGCCAAGTGGCCGCTGCATCAGAACCACGTCGGCAATACGTGCCCGTCACGTGGCAGCCACATCAGCGCCACGTAGTCCTAATCTTCCACTATGTATTTCCTAGAAATTAAAAATAGGCAAAATTGGTCACTAGGTTGTTAAATTCGCAGAAAAATATTTACAGGTTAGAAAAATGCATATGACATATGCATGAATTCAGAAAAATGTGGGCAATACATTTATGAAATAACACTTGAATTTTGCCGAAGCAAAGTATTTTTAAATATTTAAACTCGAAACTAGAGTATTTAAACCATAATAATTATTCTGTAAAATCCAAATTTTGCAAATGATATATTTCTGGAATCATTGTGAATAGTATTACAGTACCCCACTGTTAGTTTTCAAACTTGGACATTTCAAATTGAACAATATTTCAGAAATACCATTTAGCTATTTAGGGCATAACTTTAATTATAAAAAGTATTTCGAATGGTTATTTTCCCAAAATTATCATATCTGAATCCCCTATCCTTTTGGAACTGATGGAAAAATTATATTGAAGGTTTACAATAATGTTATTAAAATATGAAGTCTTGCCTCTTTTAAATGCTATTTTGGACATTATTAAATTGAGAAACTGGTTTTAAAATTACAAAAATTACAAAAATGTTCAGAAATGATTTAGTTGTCCAATAGAGATAAATGAAACTATTTTCCAAAAATAACTACAACATAGTAGGTGCATATGACCTAGTGCTACTATGAGCACGATGTGGTGAAAAGCAACCAAATGAAAGTAAATATTTCAAATCTAAGACTAGTAATGTATTTTGTGAACCAAGTATTGGTTTATTAAAACATAAGCAACCTAATCTAAACCTTTCAGCATGATTTGCTTACTTTCCTTGTATTGTCTTGATTGATTTGCCTGCTTGGTCTGTTTGTTCATTGCAATGTTTGTGAAACGTGTAGACTGACCGGAGAGTAACTGTTGAGTTGGGACGAGAGTGAATCTGACAACTTCAACGAAGAGGCAAGTTCACTACATAAATTTGCTACTATTTTTCCTATGCACTTAGTCGTGTCTCCAAAGATTGTTTGTGTATTTTTTTTGAAAGGAGCGTCCCCGAAGGGACCGGAAGCATTATCTTAAAACAAGTGGTGGAGGTACAAATGTTTACAAAGGACCATAAGATAAGAAAAGATAACATAGGCCCTTGATAAATCAGAAAAGACCTCACTGAAAGGTGTAAAACAACTAACCGATCCTTCTCTTTCTCCACCGCCGAGCCGAAGGTCATACTCACCACCGTCAAACTCGGAAGCGGGGACATAACCACTTGCTTCCATGAAGACGAGGAATGCAGGAGCCAACGTTGAAAGGGGCCTCATCAAGGAGGTTGAACGAATGCCTGGACCCTTCGTCGGCTTCTGGATAGGCCATGTTGTGGCCTTGGATATCGGACGACTGTCACCCGCCGCCGAGGTGATGCTCAAGTATATTGCTTCCCAACTCCACTACTGAAAGACACTGTTGTTCACCCAATCAACACCTCCAATTTTTGCCACCATTGCGACCACCGGAGGAAGAAGAGGGTATGTGGAGCAAAATAGGCCAGCATCAGGGGAATCTTTACCGGAGCCAAGAGTGATTGTCGGCCCGCCAGCCTTGCCACACCTGCCATAGGTGGGAGCAGGAAGGCGGAGAAGAATAGCCTCGACAAGAGTTCGAGGTCCAAACCACCCAGTTGAATCTGAGGCCAGTACGCCACCTCTCCTCCTCCCTCGCCACCACGTTCATCCAAGGGGAAATAGCTGATAAGCACCATGAAAACACCCACTCCTCCTCGCCACCACGGCCGGCCAGGAGTGGCATCGCATCATCATCTTCCTCGAACTGGAGGAGGACAGACACGCACTTTATTCCATTGCACCTGGACACTTCAATCCACATTGAGACACAAGCTCCCCAAGAGGAGGAATCAGCCAGCCTTCTGACGCCGTGCGAGAACGCCAGAGACCGAGGAGACGACGGGTGATGAGCTCTCAGGCGGATGGATCCCCCTTCCTCCCCTGCCACCATGGACGGCCGAAGAAGTGGGAATCCTCCGCATAGCAGAGCACCGCCCAGGGAGGGACTTATTTGAGGCGCATCTAGCCCTCTTCCACCATAGCACCGCCACATAACCGGCGAGGAGGAGGAGAGCTCGCCATCGGCGGCTCTGGCCCAAAGATCTCGTCGAGGGCCTCGCGGCATGACGCCAGACACCGGCAACTAGCCAAAACCTACACCTAATATATGCAGGGGGCTCCGGCGCCGCTCCTCCGCCTCCCTTTACCGGAGACATCGGCGAGGTCGGCTTCAGATTGGCCCGGAGCGCATGGCGGTGGCCTTGGGTACTATAGCAGGGGAATGGGGATGAGGAGACGGCTGGGTAGTAGTGCTCTGCTCCAAGATTGTGTGTGTGTAGGACTGTTGGAAATATGCCCTAGAGTCAAATAGTTATAAGGACTATTATCATATTTCATATAGTTTATGATTAAGTTTTATATCATGCTATAACTGTATTGAGTGGAAACATCAATACACATGTGATATATAAACAACTAGGAGTTCCCAGTGAAACTCTAGTCGCTGGTTCATTGGTCAACATATGATCGTGTTTCCTGATCATGTGCCATTTATGCCAGTTGGAAATAGAGTCATCTCATTCCGAGAATAAGATGATGAACCAATACCCAACCTAGACATCGTGACCCGATAATGTCACAAAGTTAAAGTTACGACGATTAGAAATGGATCCTCGTAGACTATTCCTTAGATCGTGAGGCTATATCAATCACTGTCTCCCGAGAGTCCTTAGATAGCATCAAGCGCCACTTGGTAATATAGTGGTTATAAAGGTGTGTTCAGGTAATCGGAGGAAACCGTAGAGGCAATATAAGTCAAGAGCGGGATTTGTCCGTCCATGTTACGGGAAGATACTCGAGGGCCCACTCGGAGAAGTTATATCCAATAGCTGCGCAGCGTGTGATTTGATCACGGGGATATCACTTGTCAGAACGAGTCAAGTAGCATTGTTCAGTAACGAGATTGAACACGACATGGTGATGTCATTGATAAGATCTCGGGCAATGCAAGTATTGAGAGATAAAGGGAACAAGACACGACTGTCCCGGTTCAAACGACGAAAGATCTTCATGGAACACATAGGGGTCACATGGCCATCCAGGTCCCTTTGTCGATCATTGGTGCGGGAGTGTCCCGACCATGTCTGGAGTGTTTCCGAACCGTGGGGTATCACACTTAAGGGCTTGATGATGCTTAGAGAGTGTTTATAGGACGATAGAATCTCCAAAGATTAGTAGAGAGAAAACCGGAAGGGTTTCAGTAAGTCTGGAGGATGTCCGGAGTGGAGGTGGAAGTGTTCCATATCCATGGAGGTTGAATAATATGTGAATGAATGTTAAATATTCATTTAATTATTAATTCATAATTATTTAATAAAGAGAAAAATCAATTTAAATTGTCAAAGGCTTAATGGGCCAATTCCCGGAGGGGAGAGGGCCCATTAGGGAAAAGGGGAGAGGGAGAAGGGGCCATGGGGGTGGCCGGCGGTGCCACCCCTCCCCCCTCCTCTCCTTTAGTCCCACCCTAGGACTTTGAGGGAGGTAGTACCTCCCCTCCCCCTATATATAGTGCGGGTATTTGGCCAGATAAAATACACCAATAATCAATAAAGGTCTTCTCACTTTTGGGAGGACCTCTAATTGATATTTTCTCTCTCCCCCTCTCTCTCTCGTGACCGTTGTCCCAAGTCTGGACTGCGCGAACGAGAGACATCTTCACCACGGAGCACTGTCACGCTGCGGGATTCGGATCCGGGAGCTCTACTTCCGCAACTTCTGCTGGATCAGGGAAGTGAGAGTCATTATCAGGCACCGGACGTGTGTAACTCCCTGCGAGGTGTCGCACTTGAGGCACTCAAGTCGTTGGATCCAAGGAGCATAAGGAATTCATCACGACCTTGAGGTCGGCTTCGGCTCGTCTACATCAACCACGCTCTCCTGAGCGTTGACAATGCTTTTCGGTCTTCAAGGGTAAGTTTGCGTAAATACCCTCCTGTTGTTGTATTACTAATAGATAGGTCCTAGCAGCTTCAGGGGTTCAGGGGTGTAGGGTAAAAATTTATTGTTTTCATACGCGGAACCCCAACAATGATATAAGAGCAAGATCTATGCGTAGTAATGCTAGTACGGGTAGGACACACGAGATGTAGCATGTGGGCATTGATATTTTAGTTGTTACCCTCCCACGTGTACTTGTCTATACCGCTGTAATGCTTGATGAAGCGGCCCCCAACCGACTTTACGCGTTCATTCGCAAGACTGGTCCACGCTTGACATACGGCTTGTACCGTATAAAGTGGCTTAGGAGGTGTCTGTCTCTCTTGCATTAGTTGGTATGCCATTTGCAACGGAGGGCCCCGAAAGGGGTGTAGTAGAGACAACTACTTGATCAGCGTTGTGCTAAAAGTTCGTAGGTAAGAACGGTTCTTGTGTGAAAGCCCATTCAGCCACATAAAACATGCAAAGATAAAGTAGAGGTGTCTAACTTTGTTTTGCAGGGGGCGTTGCTTTGTGATATGGTTGTGGCAAAGGTAAAGTGATTACCTTTTGTTGCATAGTAGTAGATAGTCACGGAGGTGACGGACTACCACACCAGAATGACACAGGTACCCTGGTGTTTACGGCGCCAGAACCCTGGCACCGGAATCCGGTGACGGCGGATGGAGATCACGACGTGAAGGACCATATCACATCGCATTTACATTCAGTGTTATTGTTTGTATATCTTATTGTGTGCTAGTATTAGATACTCGGCGGTAGCCTAATAAGATGATCCCTGTTAAAATTACCAACAACTGTGTTCCCCCTTAGTGTGCACCACCAAGAAAATTCTTCGGTATGAGGCGATCCATGGTACATGCACGGGTGTCAGACATATCTATGTTCGCATACGGTGGGTGTAAGCCATGTTGCACAGCAAATACACTAAGGTTGAGTTGGCGAGCCTAGCACGCCATATAAGCGTGGCCTCGGAACGCGGATGGTCGAAAGATCGAGCATGAGTCGCATGAATGATGTGACCGACATTTAGCGTCCACCCTTGAACCCACATTGATGGTCGTGACGATCGGGGGAGATGTGGCTGATAGGGGTCGTGTTATCACTAGGAACCCTTGTGGGGATAGGTGTTTTTGAGTGGAGTTATTATTAACTCATTTAATTATAAACATAGTCTAAATTCCTTTTGCAATTATAAATGTAGAGATGGCTCACCGTGAAGCTTACTTTGTCATTGAGGAATGGGTAAAGGGAGAGAAACTTAGACTTGATGGATCCAACTTCCCTAGTTGGCTTGTGCGCCTGAATGATCTCCTTACTAGGAATCATGTGGTAGACTACATACGCCGCACAATGGATTTGACTGAGCTATACCACTATGAGACCACACAAGAGCTGGCAAACCGCTACTATCATCAAGAGATGTCCACCTACATTTAGATAATAATGTGTTACGGGATGGTGGATGAACTCCATCCGCTCATGGGTGATCTAGATCCCTATTCGATGGTGGATCAGCTGAGAGCAGAGTTCATAGGCCATGTGCGCATGTGGAAGCACGAGCTGCTTGGAGAGTTCCTTTCCATACAGATGGAGGAGCATACATGTCTGAAGGGTCACTTGGAGCGCATGCTTGATGCACACATGAGACTGGTTTACTTCGTGGATTACTAGATGGATGATCCATTTGCCATAGGCATACAACTTCGATCGTTGCCTTCCATCTACGAAGGACATGTCCGGAGTAGCATCATGAGTTGTCATACAGAAACATTGGATTTCTAGGAGTTCATATTATGTTTCAGGAACGTAAAGGTTGAACCAATCACCGGAGAGGTCATCGATGAGAAAGGTATATATTTGATATACAATTTTATAAATGTTATAATCTTGCAAACACATTTGCAGTGTTAAGTATATTTGATACTTGTTCTGTTTTGATGAAAACAGGTCCTTCTGCATGAGAGGTGCTTGCTGGAGAGGAGGTGACGTTGTGTGTTGATGGCGAGCATGATGATGATGGCCGATGACACTCTCCCTCAACATTTATCATTTAGTTTGTGTTTTAGGATGATTATTGTAATCAAAAGATTGTGAACTTCTTTAGTGTGTCTCACACTTTGTGAGACGGTTATTCATATGAGTTTGTAACAAACAGTTGTTCTACTTTTATGAATGATTTCTATTCGTGTTCATATCTTGTTTGATTACTTGTGAATTATCCTTGTTGTTTGAAACTAATTGATAATGCATGAACATTTGTAAAATATTGAAATGCTTTAAAAATACCCAACTTAATGATGTTTCATTAATGAATGAAACCATTGTTTGAATTCAAAGTTATAATGATAATATGTGAAAGACATTTGATTTCTTATCACATATAAATCATGCCTAAGTTCGGCAAAATAACTCGAACACCGTGTATTACTTGAATACAATGTGTTTAATGAATTGTTAAAAGGAAATACATAGTCGATGTATTGTGTTTTAATGAAAATGGTAATTATCATTATATGATTGTTTGAATGTGTAAAGAAGTTTACCAAAGGAAACATAAATATGAAACTATTTGATTTCATCAAAGTGTTTCATCAATAAAAGGGTATAAATATAAAAGAGAATCTAATTACTATGATTTGATCAATAGTGATGAAATTCAACTTTATAAGAATGGCATAAAAGTAATTGTGAAATGCAAAGTGTTTTGAAACGTCAAAATGCAAAGGATCACAATGTTATATTAGATATCAAAGTGGGTTGATAGATGGCACCAAATAAATCGTTGTAGTATAGATGTAGAGACCATTAGTTAAGAAATAGTTAGCACTCAATTAGAATGTGGTGAACCATTTGAATTCGTGAAAGTTTTGGGGTTATTCGATATAACCAAAACAATAGAGAATAAGTCCTTGTAGAGTATTCATTGGAAACTTTGAATACGAAATCCATAGCTGAAATCAAATGAAAAGCAAAACTTGTATTGCTTGGATTTTGGTGCATTCTTGAGAAAGCTCACTTTTAGTGATATTTCTTGATTATGGAGCAAATGGAAGATAGTGTGAAACACAATGAGGATTCAAAACCCTGCATCAGAGTGTTGAGAAGTGCAACGAAAAATGTTCCTGAACGATTCTCTTCACAAAGGAAAAGAATCAATGATAATGATCATTGTGTTTTCTCCACTAGTGTTTTCACTACATGAAGTAGGATTCAAAATGTAACCCATATCTTGTATGGAGACATTTGTGAATCATTTGTTATGATTCTTGGAATATGACATACCTACGAACTACTGAGGAAATAATGGTAAACTAGAACTATGAGAAATCCTAAAAGCAAAATTCCCTTGAGATTAGAAAGCAATTCGTTGCTGAATCTCAAAAGTAAAAGGAGTTGCTTGAATTTTCCCAAATGACTGCAAAGCCATAGTAGGAAAAAGGGGTAAATGACAAAAGCACAATTTGTCAAGTACTAGATGAATTCAAATGAATTGGATTCATGTGTGCTTAATGTCTAGTGGATTTAAAACTAGTAAGGGTACTAGTGTCTCATAGTAAAACTCCAAGTTTGATATTTGATCAAAAGGATTTTGAAGTTATTCAAAATAGCGAGTAGATATGTAATTTGCATGAAATTGAGTGGGAGCTATGATAGTCTTCCTAAAACAATATGTGAATGACATATTTTTGAGTGGAAGCTTATAGGAGTAATTCTTAAGTGTGTTAAGAATGAAAGCGTAAATACTTATAAATAATGATTTATAAGATGTAGAAGTTGATAATAGGTGTATTATAATATTATGTAGTATTCCTTAAGGGATTCTGAAAAGGGTTTCAGAATAGAAGTTAATTAAGGAACTGGTCCTTAATAACTCAAATTAGGAATATTATTAAGTTTAACATCAATGTTTGAAAGAAAGAAAAGGATGATCATCATCCACTATGTTGAGACATAAGTTTTATATTAGAAAACTATGATGATAACTTAACATAATATGTAATCCAATAAGGAACGTTTAAAAGTGATTAAGTTTGAATCACGGAATGTTGAGCTAGGTTCATTCGCGGTGTCTAGTAGAGAACTGCAGACATGTTTTCCAAATCCATAAAGGATGACATATCTTAAAACATAAAGGGTTATGTTATAAGGGAATATGTTGGAAACTCGCGTATATACCGATTAAAGTCAAGTAGGAAGCGAGGTGAAGAAAACATCGAAAGTTGCACAGAGTGCACTAGTGTTTCGATTAATACATTTATAATAATAGATAAGGGTACCATCTAAAGTGTTGTATAATGTTATGGCAGGGCTAGTTCGCTTTTAAGGTAGAATGATGTGTCCCAGGGCACAGTGCCCATGAGAAATCCCTCGAGGTTGATCTAAAGTCACTGTAGGCTCCTGGAATTCGGCCTCGTTCTGCTGCCATGGCGACGATGCATACACACAGATGTTATCATGTGATGATAAAGTATTAATGTCAATCAAGGTGACATTAGTAAGTTGCAAAGGATTTGGTCCTGTAAAGTACGGACCCAAGACTCAACCTCTTCCATGAGCAAGCATGTTCAGGGTACCGGATATATGGTGCCAATGATTGAGAACAAATGCAGCTAGTGTATTTGTACTCTAGTGCAAGTGGGAGACTGTTGGAAATATGCCCTAGAGTCAAATAGTTATAATGACTATTATCATAATTCATATAGTTTATGATTAAGTTTTATATCATGCTATAACTGTATTGAGTGGAAACATCAATACACGTGTGATATATAAACAACCAGGGGTTCCTAGTGAAACTCTAGTCACTGGTTCATTGGTCAACAGATGATCATGTTTTCTGCTCATGTGGCATTTATGCTAGTTGTAAATTGAGTGATCTCATTCCGAGAATGAGATGATGAACCAATACCCAACCTAAACATCGTGACC